>CM072995.1:26647864-29147864 GCA_037038555.1 Rhynchonycteris naso
TCTAATCATCTTCCTCCAAGCAATTTGTGGGTACTCTGAGATCACAATTATAGCTCATGAATTCCACAGCAGCAAGAGCTGCCAGCCCTTTGGAAATTTAAATTGTGCTAGCCTGGACCTGCTCCATACCATGCCATGAGTTTTCTGATTTTTATTTCAGTCCTAAATATGACTCATGGCTTGTAAGACCTATGACACAGTGAGAAGTGGGGTCCGCAGTCAAGCTTGAATTTAAAGTTGGTTGGCATCTTCTATTGTAGTTATATAACACTGTAGATGTATTTATGTAGAAACTAATGGAAGCTTTATGCTGTTAATGTTTGGGTCCCTTGGCCTCCTAGGGTCAGTTGACTCCCAAGATTTTATCTTACGTGTCTGGTGGCCTCCTGATTAGAGAATGGTGGTGGCTTGATTATTAGGTCCTAGCAAAATCGGTGCAGTCTCCAAAGCAGGATGGGGAGAACAAAGGAATGAGTGAGTGGAGATGAAAATGTGGAAAAGATGAGAAAGGGAAAAAGAGGGGACGTAACACTGAGGAAGGAGGACTAGACCTCAAGCTAGTGAAATAAAATACACAAAATGTGGGCTAAATTTGTATGTGATTGTTGTTTTTAATTTTATGTGCAGTTCAAGATGGAATTGTAGGGTAGTGAGTGATGTTTTCTCTTTTAATGCAAATATAATAAACAGTTGGCATTCCACTAGAAAACTCTGAGAATATTATACAAATATTATACCTGATGTTATCAATAAATCTGCAGTGTTTTTAAGCTCACCATATATAACGTTTGGTAAAAGAAAGGATAAGAATTGTTTCTTGGCCTTTTGCCTGAGATCACATGTGACAGAAGCATGTAAGATCCATTGTCCCGTTGAGAGGGCTTCTGGGAAGATTAGTTTCTGTTCCTGTACCAGTATTAACTGTACTTCTCCTGGAACACTGCCCTCAAACTGGCGGTCATGTCGTGGAGGGGACACACTACTGTCACGTCTCCTGGTGAAATTTCCTGGCGTGGTGATAATTGAATATCCTTGGTATGTTCCTGAGTTTAATGGGAATGCTTCCCCTGGTTTCTATTTATGCATATAACACTGGTTGAGATAAATGCATGTGAGCATGTTAAGGAGCTATCCATCTATTCCAGTTAACAGAACTTTAAAAATCAGGAATAGATATTGAATTAAATTGAATTATTTCTTAGCAGGTATCCAGAGGCTCAAGTCATTTTTTTTCTCTTTTGAGCTATCAATACAGAGATTTCTAATAAACTCAATATCAAAATATGTTTGCCTCCATAAGATAACATGGACACCTTTTCTTCTTTTTCCTTATTTTCAAATAGTCTAAACAGCATTGGCGTTCATCTGCTCGGGTTGAATTCCCCTGAGAAGACATCTGAGAGGGTGTGTTTGCTAGAGCCTTACTTCTTTCTCTAGTTCTTTATAACAACTGGTCTGTTTTTATTTTGGATCCTTTGTAGACTCAGTTTTAGCCATTTATATTTTTGTATAAAATCATCCAGGTTCTTAAAATTTTAAATGAATAGCATTGAACAAAGTAACGTCATAGTTTTTTTTCATTTCCTTTGCATCTTGAGTCTTTCCTTCTTATCATTTCTTATTTTGTATATTTAACTTGTGCTCTTTTTTCTTATTGACTTTAGTTAGTGATGCACTTTACTGTTTTTCTCAACGAAGCAGCTCACTGATGTGTTTATCAAGTCCACCATTCTTTATTTATGTATTAATTTTGTTTTTTATCTTCAGCAGTTTCTTCTTTTTTGGAATATAGAGAGCAGAAGCAAGCAGGAGAGTGTCTTTCTCCAACTTCCTGAGTTGGGTACTTCATGTATTTTCTTTCTTTTAAGTGTAGTAGTAATGAACTATGAAATTTATTCTGAGAACTACTTTTGCAGTATCTATAGGACCTGATGCATTATCATTTAAGTACTTTTATGCTTAGATTTCCTCTTTCCCAAAATGTTCTTTAAACATTTTCTTAAATCATTTCCAGTTGATCCATGTTTTGTGTGTGTGTTTTGTTTTATTTTCTAATTCTGTTATTTATTTTAGTTTTATTGCATGATGATCACAGAATGTTAAATGTACTACTTCTAGTTTCTGGAATTTATTGAATTTTGAAGGCCTGGTAGAAGTCATTTTTGAGTATATCTTGAAAAATAGGTGTAGTTTCCTTTTTTGATATTTTTATTATGAAAAGTTGTAAATATTTACAAAAGTAGCAAGACTAGTACAAGTCCCCATGTTCCCACCTCCCGGCTTTAGCAATTATCTACATGTTGCTGTTCTTTATTTAGTTCTTACCTCATGCTTTTATGTGTTTGTTCTGTTCTGTTTGGTATTCTAAAAAGGAAATCCCAGATGTATTATCATTTTACCCTTATAGACCAGTATAATCTCTGTAGATAAGGACTTTAATATTTCATTTTCATACCATATCAAATTAATAATAATGCCTCACCAATACCTAATATGTAGTTTGTGTTTGATATTCCTGTTGACTTAGAAATGTCATACAGATGGTTAGGGATGAAGTTCCTCTCACCTATGGAGCTGAGGCACCTTTGGGAATGGAATACGCTAGTCTTTCTCATAATTATCAATGACATATCATTTTATCTTTAAAAATTATACATTGTAGCCTGACCTGTGGTGGCGCAGTGGATAAAGCGTCGACCTGGGAACACTGAGATCGCCAGTTCAAAACCCTGCACTGGTCTGGTCAAGGCACATATGGGAGTTGATGCTTCCAGCTCCTCCCCCCTTTCTCTCTCTCTCTCTCTCTCTCACTCTGTGTCTCCTCTCTAAAATGAATAAAATAAAAATAAATTTTTAAAAAAATTATATATTGTAAAGTTGGCTTATGAATCACAAGGACTGCCCTGGTTAGTTTGTCCTAATTAATAAGTTAATATTATTTGTATGTTCTTGTATTTATTTGTTAAATTTGCATTTTATGTTCTTAATATTGGTATATATGATAGTCCCAATTACAGAGAAGATTAGAAATGGCTCCTTAAGGCATAAACATAGAGTAAAAACAGTAAACTTTTTTTTTTTAATTTATTTACAGGGACAGAGAGAGAGTCAGAGAGAGGGATAGATAGGGACAGACAGACAGGAACAGAGAGAGATGAGAAGCATCAATCATTAGTTTTTCGTTGCCGTCGAGATACCTTAGTTGTTCCTTGATTGCTTTTTCACATGTGCCTTGACCACGGGCCTTGAGCAGACCGAGCCACCACTTGCTGGAGCCAGCGACCTTGGGTCCAAGCTGGTGAGCTTTTGCTCAAGCCAGATGGGCCCGCGCTCAAGCTGGCGACCTTGGGGTCTCGAACGTGGGTCTTCCGCATCCCAGTCCAACGCTCTATCCACTGTGCCACTGCTTGGCCAGGCAATAGTAAATTCTTAAACTGAGAATAATATCATAACTATTAATTATAAGGAGTCTCAAAGGTTAATATAGACCTGAGTATACTAATTTTGTAAACCAGCCAAAGAAAAAGTGTGAACAGAATCATTACGTGAAAATTGGATTTTACTGGTTTAGTTATTCATTGACCTCTACTCCCTGGTATTGTTGGCTGTGAAACTTTATCAAGTGGTGGCATGAAACCCAGCAAGGGGGCTTTCACATCATTTTCAAACAAAGCTCACTGACTTCTTTGTGAAATCAATCAAGTGTTCTGTTTCTCAGACTAAAAGCAAAATATGGAAATCAATTACTATTGCCCTTAAAGTAGAACAAACAAAATACTAATTTTTACTGCATGACAGGCACTATTCTGGGCACTTTTCACTTTTTTTGAGAGAGAGAGACAGACAAGGACAGACAGGAAGAGAGAGATGAGAAACATCAACTCATAGTTGTGACACCTTAGTTGTTCATTGATTGTTTTTTATGTGTGCTTTGACCAGGGGGCACCAGCCGAGCCAATGACCCCCTTGCTCAAGCCAGCGACTTTGGGTTCAAACCAGTGACCTTGGGCTTCAAGCCAGCGACCTTTGGACTCAAGCCAGAGACCCTGCACTCAAGCCAGTGACCTTGGGGTTTCAAACATGGGACCTCAGCATCCCAGGCTGATGCTCTATCCACTGCGCCACTGTCTGGTCAGGCTAACTAAATCTTTACAAGAACCTGTAGAATGAGTGTCTGTCACTATCTTCATTTAATAGGAAAGGGAACTAAAGCCAATGTGGCTGAGTAATTAGCGGGAGGTCACACAGATGTCAGAAATGGAACTTGAACCCAGTGGGCTGGCCTTCTGCACACGTTAATCCTTCCTCACTTATTCCATAGTGACAACGTTCAGGACGTACACTCCTTATAGGAGAGACAGGCATGACTCATATTATTGAAGAAAAGTTTATAAAACCAGCCCCAAAGATAATAATAGCATCATGTTCGGAGAGAAAAAAGAATGAGATTTGACAAAATTCCTTTATTAAATGTCCTTGGTAGACATCTAATGATGTCTGAGCCATTTATTATTGAGTATGTAAACCAATATATTTTTACTAAATTAAAAGGAAACGCTAATGTTGAAAATATCAATCAGCTCTTGACATATGTACAGAAGTGAAAAATGATCAATAACTCTTTTTTACTGGGAATACCTTCATCAGGAGAAGCTATTTTTATTATTTTTGGTAAATATGATTTTCAAGCTAAGAGTAGGTTGGGAGAGGTGTTTTAGGATGACTACTGACAAAGCATGAGCTGAGTTACAGGAAGGAGGGTGGTGGCCTTGATGTGTGATAAGGGAGGTTGTCCCCAATGCCACTCATTGCTTTATTCACGGGGAATATTTATGGTCAAACATATGTTGTGTGACTTTTACTTAGTGTTGGAAGAAATGAACAAAAATGTGCCTTTGATCAAATGGTGACCATTGACTGTACATCTTCCCAGTATGCTATGAAGACAAGTGCCCTTTCCAGTACTGTGGGATGGACTCATGTGCATGTTTAAATGAATTCTAAACACAGATTTGTTCATTCGTTACTGAATAGGGACATAAAAATGGCCAAGACAAGATCCCACTCAGCAGAAGCTGACAGCCGTCAGGAGGGAGGTGTGTCAGCTTACAGACCAGTGTGGTGGAGTAATCGTGATGGTCTTAGGCAGGTAATGCCTGCCAGGTGCTCTGAGAAGAGGCACCTACTCTAAACTGGGGAGGGAAGACTTTCTGGAAAAAGAAGGGGCAAAGAGTTTGGGAACCACTCTGTTGGATTCACGTTTGATTTGAAAATACCATTACAGGGAGGGTAGATGTGTCAATCTGTATTTCATAAACCTTTTATACAGGCTGAGTTTGTTAGAGCTGAATCATTGATATCATGGTGGACTAATTATCACTAAGGGTAGTGGGTAACATAAATGTCTTGTGACAAACAGGGAACAAAGTTTTCTACAAAAATATTCAAACTAGGCCTGACCTGTGGTGGCGCAGTGGTAAAGCATCGACCTGGGAACACTGAGGTCGCCAGTTCAAAACCCTGCACTGGTCTGGTCAAGGCACACATGGGAGTTGATGCTTCCAGCTCCTCCCCCCTTTCTCTCTCTCTCTCTCTCTCTCTCTCTCTCTCTCTCTCCGTCTCCTCTCTAAAATGAATAAAATAAAAAAACAAACAACAAAAATATTCAAACTAGTGACATTTCCCATAATAAACACAGACTGATCCTGGCCCTTGGAATTCAGTGCACAGGAATGCTCTCTACCTGTCTCAGACACAGCCACGTCGATGATTAGACGTCGGTGATTAGGAAGCAAACACACGTGGCTGTCAGAGCATGACGATGGAATTCAATTTAGATTTCACTTGAATTTTGTAACAAGTACATAAATATTTGCTAACCTTTCCATTCTTTATCAGAAAAAGCGAGCTTAGGATTTGTCTTCTGAAAGCATCCGGGTCAACAAGCTCCTGCTCTGTCACGGTTCCCCATTAATAACTGCCAGTTGAGGCCGTCAGCCTCTAATTGGCTTGTACTTTTCTGTCATGACACCTATACTATCCTCACGGTGCTGCACAAGTCTTCCACAGCTGGATCGTGTTTACTCAGCATGTTTTAGAATTTTCTCAGCCTGTTTTACACTCGACATGTTTTTAAATGTCCCCAAGTGTGGCTCTAGTGTATTTACTTGAACTCCTTTCTTCTCTTTCATTGTGAAAAAGTCATTACTTAGTTTCCTGATAATAGTTGCTTAGTTTTTCAGGGTTTTTTTTGTTGTTTGTTTATTTGTTTTGCCATTCCATATAATGCTGCAATGAACATTTTCATATATGTTTCCTTGCCTACAAGTGAATAAGTATCTGTTGGCTAGCTATTCTCAAATTTTGAGGACCCCAAATAGCTCAGCCTTTAAAGTTCTACAAAATTCAAGAATATACAAATAGATATCTATGTACACATTCCATTAGCTGTCGGAGTAATGATGTCATCACAGGTGTAGTCTCTGGAAAACTCCACCATAGACTCATGATAGGATGAGAATTACAAAGGCAGATAACCTGCTGGTATTATTATGGGATTGGTTTCTATCTCGAGGCTCCCCTGGAAGAGTCTCAGCAGTGCTCAAGACCCCCAGCCGCACTTTGAGCACTGCCGCTCCAGGGAACACTGCAGGTTGCAGATGCTGGTTGGGAGTCTGCATGTTTGGGTTTACTGAAGACTGCTCATTGGCTATCCAAAGTATTGATGCTCACTTATCTTTATCCTGAATTGAATGGAAGTTTTTATCATTCCACATCCTTGTTAACAATATGAATTGTCAGCATTGTAAATGTTGACCAGTCTTATATGACACCTCAGGAAGTCCTTCCACAAGAGTTCAGTCACACATAGGTGTGTTTGTTACATTTCTCTAGCAGCAGGGCCACCTCAGGTTCTCTAAGTCCTATCGAAAGATTTGACAGAGAGAAGCGATCTTGTCAGTTTTCAATTTTTAGATCTGTGTCAAGGAAAGATTAGAAGTCAACAAGACGGGAGGCAAAATGTCCAATTAAGAGCCTCGTGCTGTAATCTGGGAAACGCTAGTAGGGGCTTAAATCAAAGCAGTGGTAGCTGAGCCGGGGAAAATGTAAGAAATGTTTAAGAGAGAAAACTAGCAGACCATGATCATTGGCTGAGAGACTGACAAAAAGCAGGAGTCATTGTCACCCGGGTTTCCAACTGAGGTTCCTGGATGGCTAGTGTCACTAAGTGAGCCGGAGATAGACGGTACAGAGCAGGAGCGTGTTTGGATGAAATGAATAGTTTGGGGCATGATGTAGTCAATAGTTTGAGACATTTGAGTCAAGGTGAGCAACAAACAGTTGGACATGTAAGTCAGGGAAGCAAACAGAGTAGCAAATTTCAAAGAAGAGGGAATGATCAGTAGTATCAAACACAGAGATGTCCAACAAAATAAGGACTGAAAGGTGCCCGCTTCCTCTGGCGGCTAGGATATTACTGGATTATTCATAACCAGCACGTTAAAGCTGAGCAAGACAAAAGCAGAGTACAGGGTGAGAGAAACCAGGTGCAGAATCCTCCAGCAAGAAAGTAGATTGAATATTTATTTGTAAATCATGGCAGTGAAAATAACCATGGAAAAGGATATATGTTCTTGGCGAAGAAACCATGGTGAATGGTGATGGAACATTGTAGCCCTACCCCTACATGTTACTAAGCAGTGCTGTTACACTAACATTAATGACATTGCTATGTACAAGTCACTGAGTTTACTCTTGTGAAAAAAATTTGTGTTGATTTATAATATAAGCCCATAACTGATGCCGTATAGATTTACATATTGACAAAATAAAATGCACAGTCCTTTAAGAATAGAAATGCCTCAGCAAAAGTTCAACGCTGTAACAACAAAGCATCCTTTCTTCTCTCTCTTTCTTTCTTTCCCTCCCCCTTTTCTTCCTCCCATCCAACTGATAAATAAAAAAGATAAAAGCATATTTGAAAAATAATGGTGACATGTCAAAAATAATTTGTTTCCTATTTATCTCGTCTTGGATACTGCTAATAAGAAACTACTGCCACCCTTCCCCAGCCCACTTCCCCATAAGTTGGAGACAGATGATCTGCTCTCCTGAAAGAATAGCAAACCCGTTGCCTGGGTGATATCTCATTACTAAGGCAACCAATTTGGTGTATTATTGTGAATTCCAATTTTAAAATGTAATTATGCCAAGATATGTGCATATGCTTGAGATGTGCTTAAAAGAAATCTGTTCCCCTTTGGAAGGAAAACATTTCCTATGTTCGATGAAAAAAAGGGGGAAATAGTGCCTTTATTCTTTGCTAGCTAAAATACACCTTTCCGCTGAGCTCCCCCACTCTGCTTTAGTAAAAGAGCTTGCTTTGCTTTCTCCCTCACCGTTTTTTTTTTTAACTTGAGATGTTCCCATTCCAAGACACTTCTCTCTTGAGACCTGTCACTCATAACCCAGCAGCTATTGTCTCCATGGCAACACTTTCTGGTCCCTATAGGTGGTTGGGTTGGGGGGGAAGGAAGGGAAAGAAACCCATGGCTACATTTTCATCTCACTTTTCTTTTTTAATTACTGGAAGCTCAAGAGATTACTCTTTATAAGGAATTAATTAGTAAAGGGGAAGAGATTCGGTGAATAGATGTTGGCATTAAATTAGAAACTCCTGAACAATTCAATGAGGATTGCTATCCCAGACTCAAATGAAAGATCTTACAGGTAGACGTATAACCTAAACCTGAAAATGGGCACATCCAAGTCAAACAAAACACCTTTGAATCACTGCAGAGCAATTAATTTGTCTTCTTCAACAAAAATTCTTTAAAAATTAAAAGAGCACTTAACCAGGCAGTGGCACAGTGGATAGAACATCAGACCGGGCTGCAGAGAACCCAGGTTTCAAACCCCAAGGTCACTGGCTTGAGTGTAGGCTCATCTGGTTTGAGCACGGGCTCACCAGCTTGAGCGCAGGGTCACTGGCTTAAGCTTGGGATCATAGACATGACCCCATGGTCTCTGGCTTGAACCCAAGGTCGCTGGCTTGAGCAAGGGGTCACTAACTCTGCTGGAGCCTCTCAGTAAAGGCACATGAGAAAGCAGTCAATGAATAACTAAGGTGCTGCAGCAAAGAATTGATGCTTCTCATCTCCCTTTCTGTCTGTCCCTGTCTGTTCCTCTCTGTCTCTGTCACAAATAAAAATTTTTTAAATAAATAAATAATAAAAATAAAAAGAGCATTTGGGATGCAGGAAGTATCTAATTACCAGCCTTGTTAGACAATGGAATCCATGTCATTCATTAAGTTTCCCATTGCTATAGCTACCAGGTAGCCCAGTGCCCCTGTTTGTAGTCAATTCCAGAAAGTGCTCTTGTTTGGGGTTTCATGTGTGACTGTCTTCCCACCTCCAGCCCTGCTCCATTGCCAAGCTGTCCTCCTTTTGTCCTACCCGGTGACTGCATTGTCTGTGTAACTTCTATGTAAATTCCCTCTGATCTTTTTAGAAACACTGGGTGATAAATATGAAAGGCGGTGATGGGAATATTTTACTGTAATGACCATTCGCTACAGTGACAACACTGGCATTTAGTATAAGCTATCACCCTTACGCCCCCAAAAGAGATAATTTTTAATGCTGACTTTTTTTTTTTTAATGCTGACTTTTTAAAAAGACTTTTCTAAAGTACCTGATTTTGCCATATATTTCATTAAGCTAGAACACTTTCTGGATAACAGACTCTACTATGTTTACCAAATTAGGTATGAAATAGAATATATGTGGTTTAAGAGTGAGGACTACAGTATTGGGGTTTATTTTGTTCTTTTCTTTCTTACTATAGCAAATGTATGTAACTGCTACTAAAAATTCTAAATATATCAGGAAATTGCCCATATTCTTTGCCAGGGCAAATTTTTTTTTTAATTCATTTTAGAGAGGAGACACAGAGTGAGAGAGAGAGAGAGAGAGAGAGAGAAAGGGGGGAGGAGCTGGAAGCATCAACTCCCATATGTGCTTTGACCAGACCAGTGCAGGGTTTTGAACTGGCGACCTCAGTGTTCCCAGGTCGTCACTTTATCCACTGCGCCACCACAGGTCAGGCTGCCAGGGCAAATTTAAACACATTCTTCTTAGACTGTCAAGTTTTGCTAATCAAAAAACAAAAAAGTTTATGAAATATTTAACATGTTCTAGAAAATATATCACTATTATATACAGATAGAGGGTGTACAGTTAGTTTCTCATAGTGGGGGGGGGACATACAGTGGCTTTAAACCCTATTAATTTCACTTTAACAAGTCCAGAATATAAATACCTATAATATACAAAAGGCCCTTCCAAAGAAATGAACTAAATACCTCACTAGAGAATTGAGTAGAAATGGGAACTAACATCCCACAAAACAGAGAGATGGCCAACAACCATATTTTCACTTATCAAATACCCGGGGTTGTTTTGTAATTATAAACACTGTCGCTGAGATAGGTATTCTAGCGGCATCAGCGGAAATTGGTGAGAACTTTCCAGAGAGCAGCAATCCATTTCCAAAAACTTTAAAAATTGGGTTTCCCTCTAATCTAACAATTACACTTCTAGAAATTTATACTAAGGACATTCTTAACAAATTATGTTAAAATTTAGTTGTAAGAATTTTTAACGTTTCTCTTGAAAGTGGAAAATAATGGAGAAAATATTAAGAAATTAGTTATATAAATTATGATACATCCATACAATACAAAGCTAAGCAGCCATTAACAATGGCAACGTAAAAAGACATAATCCATCAAAAGTGTTTGTGATAAATGCTGAGTGGAATAGATATGTTACGAAACAGGTGTTTGGTGTGATTTTTTTCTAACCACATTGTTGATCCTTAGAAACATCTATGCACGTGCGCGTGTGCACACACCCACTATATATACTGAGGAGGAACCATTGAGTTTCTAGGGGACCAGTGAGTTTTAAGGGACTATTCATAACAAAGAAAATCTAGTTTTTTTTATTTAGTGGTTTTTGGCAGTTTAATGTTGCCAACCATTGCTGTCTGTTTAAATTTAGCACTATGAGGAGAGTCTGCATTTTTAAGAAACTACTAGTCGGCCATTTGAGTTGGTTTTATTGCATTTGTATGGATTCAAAGAAAACATTGATTAATAACCTTGGGGAACTAAAAAGATAATCAAGCATTTATAATTTAAATGCAGGTTTGCAGTACTTTATTCACAAGCATATTAGACCTTAATGGATTATAGATAGGAACTATAGGTAGCTATACTCACATTATTTCCATGTAAAATTTTTAGGTAATGGTTTTTATAGTGAAGTAATGCATATTCATTGTGACGTACAAAAAAAATAACATCACCCATCATCTCACCACCAAAAGGTAACTACCATTAACATTTTGGAATATGTATATCATTTGAGTCTTTGTCCTACTCTTCCTTACACGCACGCACGCGTGCACACACACACACACACACACACAAACTGAAGTCATGCTGTGTGCACTATAAAGGGTGTCCAGTATGGAAGCCACAGAATCTGGTGATGGTTGGGATGCTCTTCTGGAACCAGTTCTGTCTGGCCTCCCAGGGTCTCTTCTTGAACCTCATCTGTACATCACAGTCACAGTTTTAATGATGCTCCACTGTTCTAAACCTCTCAGTCATCCACAGAATTAAGACCAGACTCTTCCAGAGTCTGGCTCCAACTGACTACCTTCTCCGTTATGCCCGTGTGCAGCGTCACTATGTTCTTCACCAGACTGCCAGACACATCTTTCTTTTCCAGCTGTCTGCTTTTACACAACTGTTGCTGTGAACAGTGCCTTTAGCGGTCTACAGCTTGGCCATACCTGTCTGAACAAAGTCATCTTTGCTTCCTTCCTCAGAACCCCCTTGTCAGTTGTCTGTGGCTCTCTGAGACAGTAGCTTTTCTGGGAGGCAGGAGCTGGCAGCAGGCAGTTTCAGGTTTATGTAAGGTTCTTGGGCACCCCTTCTGTTACCTGTAAAATGGTAGATTTGGATATGGGCACATCTATCACAATCAAGTATGAGGTATATTATGAGTAATTTTTTTCTAATAGTAAGTTATGGAAGATAATGAATTATTTTATAAATAGGAGCTAATTCAAGGTTATTATATAAAATGTATACTTGTTTTTTTGAGTGGTTGAGGAAGGTACGTCTCAGGGACTGTATACTCCCAGGACAGTGTCACACATGGGAGTGTCCTTCACAGGGTTTACCATGGAAGATTTCAGGGTGGAGAACCTCTCAACTGGATGATTTCTGAGAACTTTTCAGCTCAAAATTTCCATTGAATCATGTAGTCTTTAGATCATCTATTACCGTATTTCCTCATGTATAAGGTACACCGTTTTCAAAAAAAATTGGGGTCTAAAGACTGGGCGCATCTTATACAGTAGTTGTAGTTTTTTTACTTGCATTTTCCGCTTTTTCGCACTTGTTTTTGCACTCATTGTTGAAGACAGTGATTCATCATCAAACACTGATGAGGACAAGCTAATGGATGGGAGTTTTGACAGTGATGAGGAGTTGTATGAATTTTATGATGAATAAAACTTGAGTTCAATAATTTTATGTAATTTTTTAAATTTTGGGCCCCAAAATTTAGGTGCGTTTTATACATGAGAACATCTTATATATGGGGAAATATGGTAATTTGTCTTATCTCAGCTGGATTATAAATTGTTGAGGGAAGCAGTACCTTTGTGCTTGTTTATATTCCCCCCGCCCAGGGAACCCCAGAATAATGCCCTCTACACAGAGCACTGGATGACATTTTGTCAGTAGTAAATCATATTATCATGACTCAATACCAGGTACTTCAGGATTGATGAAGATCATACCGTTATATATGAAAGTAAAATGATTAATACTTAAGAGCTATACATATGCATTAAATAAGGCACTTTCATGACACCAAACAAATGAAGTCCTTAGCAGGCCCAATAGTATCTACCTGGGAAAGAAGTCTCAAAGTTTTAACTCTGGCGCTTTCTACACTCTCATACTGCCTAGCTAACAGATAGTTCTTGGCCTCAGTCACCCATACGCACTTGAGTTCCAGTCTCATCTCTGACACTTATGGGCAGGTACTTTGAAGTTCTCTGTGCTTCAGTTTCCTCATCTACAAAAGAGAAAGGAAACAGTACCGACGTTACAGAGAGATAGCATTAAATGAGTTAGTATATTTAGCATACTTTGAACAGTGCCATGTGTTTGCTATTGTTAATAACATTGGTGTTATTAATACTAACATTTCGCTTGTATTTGTATCAGGGTACAGCGCCATTGTTATGCCACAGACTACCTATGTTAGTTTCCTGAGGCTGCTGTAAAAAAGTTAACACAAACTTGGTGGCTTAAAATACCAGACATTTAGTCTGTCACTGTTCTGGAAGCCAGAAGTTTGAAATCAGTTTCTCTGATCCAAAATCAACATGTTGTCACAGGGCTCACTCCCTCTGGTGGTGATAGAGAGTAATCTATTTCTTGCTCTTCCAGCTTCTGTAGCTGCCGGCATTCCATGGCTGGCATTCCATGGCTTGTGGTTGTGGTCGTTGCCTTCGTGGTCTCAATGCCTTCCCTTCTGTCTCCAGATCTTCCACTGCCTCCCTCTGATAAGCATATATGTGACTGTGTTTAGGGTCAACCAGAGAATCCAGGATAATATACCCATCTCAAGATCCTTAACCTAATCACATCTGCCAAGTCCTTTCTGGCATATGATATAACATTTAGAAGTTCCGGGGATTAAGAGGTAGCTATTTGTACAAAGACCATTATTTAACCTACCCCCCTAGTTTACCACCCCAAAACTTAATAGATGTAACAGAATTTCTTCTTCATGCTTCTGGGATTTGACCATTCTTGGCTAATCCCATCCAGGCCATGGGTGGAATATAGGTTGGCTTCACATGTTGCTCATTTTTCTGAAGTCAGTGGACCCCTGGGCACGTTCTTCTCATGTTACTAGCAAAAGCCTAAGAGGGCAAAGCTGACCATACAAGCACATTCCAAACTACTCAGGTCACAAGCATTTATATCCTATTGACTGAAGCAGATCGCATCAATCAGGTGACCTCTGGTGGTCTAGAGGGAAGGAATGAATATTTGCTATGATACTGTAACCTGCCGTAGGGTTCTCTATAAATGACAATAACTTAAAGCTAAGTGAGCAATAGATATACTTATTTGGTGGGGGGGAAAAGCCCAGAATTTAAAGCAGTATTTAGTAATAAGACAGTTTTCTACTATTGTCATCTGATGATTAAGTGAAGGGGCTATGTCTACTGTGGTCTTAGTCTGGTTAAATAAATACATTCATGAATGTGATGACCCAAGAAAACTTGTTTCATGAATTTTATGTAGCAAATAAACCTCTCAAGACATGGAAACGCTGAGGCTCTTTGGGACTACATGGCTGCTTTTGCCTTAATACAGTGACTCAGTGGATTTCATGAAGGTAGAAAAAAGAAGCAAGGCTTTTCTGCCCCTTTGGAAAAACAGAATATCTGCTGGGTAGCCTCTCAGGTTGAGAAGTGAACGGGGCATTCCCATTGGCTGCTGAGCTAAAACCAAAGGTGCGTTCATTCATGCATCTTGGGTCTATAAGTTGGAATAGCTAGATTATCTAAGTAATCTAGTCTGCTGTTTCTTTATTAATTTTCTTTCTTGAGGATCTATCCAGTGTTGTTAGAGGGGTATTGAAATCCCCTACTATGATAGTATTGCTGTTAATCTCGCCCTTTATATCCATCAAAGTCTGCTTTATGTATGTCGGGGCTCCTATATTTGGTGCATAGATATTTACAATAGTTATATCTTCCTGTTGAATTGTTCCCTTTATCATTATGTAGTGTCCTCCTTTATCTCTTACTACAGCCTTTGTTTTAAAGTCCATTTTGTCTGATATAAGTATTGCTACCCCTGCTTTTTTTTCCTTTCCATTTGCATGAAATATTTTTTTCCATCCTTTTACCTTCAGTCTATGAGCATCTTTTGTTTTAAGGTGTGTCTCTTGTAGACAGCATATGTATGGGTCCTGTTTCTTTATCCATGCAGCTACCCTATGTCTTTTGATTGGATCATTTAATCCATTTACATTTAAGGTTATTATTGATATGTAGTTGTTTATTGCCATTTTATTCTTTAAAGCTGTATTCTTCTTTTGCTCTATTCATTCCTCCCTTTAAACTGTTCACAAGAGGCCCCTTAGTATCTCTTGCAGAATTGGTTTGGTTTTTATGAATTCCTTGAGGCTTTCTTTTTCTGGGAAGCTCTTTATTTCTCCTTCAATTTTAAACGTTAGCCTTGCTGGATAAAGTAGTCTTGGTTGTAGGTTCTTGTTCTGCATTATTTTGATTATTTCTTGCCATTCCCTTCTGTCCTCAAGTGTTTCTGTTGAGAAGTCGGACATCATCCTTATGGGGGCTCCTTTGTAGGTGATAGCCTTTTTTTCTCTAGCAGCTTTTAAAATTTTTTCTTTATCCATTAGCTTTGGTATTTTAACTATGATGTGTCTTGGTGTAGATCTTTTTGGGTTTCTCTTTAATGGAGTTCTGTGTGCTTCTTGAATGTGTGGAGTGTTTCCCAGCCTTAATTTAGGAAAGTTTTCTGCTATGATTTGATTGAACAAAGTTTCCATTTCCTGTCCTCTTTCCTCTTCTTCAGGTACCCCTATGATGCGAATGTTGTTTCTCTTCATGTTGTCACAAAGCTCCCTTAGAGTTTCCTCACATTTTTTAAGTCTCTTTTCCTTTTTCTTCTCTGCTTCTGTGCCTTTGTTTATTGTGTCCTCTAACTCGCTTATTCGATCCTCAGCGTCATCCATCCTGCTTTTAATTCCTTCCATTGTGGTCTTCAGTTCTGATACTGTATTTGTCATTTCTGTCTGATTCTTTTTTATTATTTCAATTTCATTTTTTATACTTGTTATCTCTTTATTTAGGTGTTCATAATGACTATCCATTATTGCTCTAATTTCTTTGAACATCCTAACTATCATTATTCTAAATTCTGCTTCTGGTAATTTGGTTATATCTGGTTCATTCAGATCCTTCTCTGGGGATTTCTCTTGATTCATTTGGTTTGCATTCCTCTGCCTGCCCATTTTTTCTGTGTATAAGCAAGTTGTGGCCATTGGAGTCCAATAGGCGTTGCCTTTGTGTTCTCTAGGTGTGGTCTATCTGCAGGCCCCCCACCCCCTCTGCCGGTGCCTAGGGTGGTTGGGTATGAGCGTTGCCAGCGCCGGCCCACTGTGGCTTTTGCTGTGATTTCTGCCTCTCCTCCGTGGGAGGGGCTGTCACTGAAGCCACAAGATTAGCACCAAGGGTAGAGGTGAGCACCTTTACTCAGCTGCGGACCCAGCCTATTTCCGGACTTCCGCCCAGAACCAGCAGTCGGAGCCTGCTCGCTACAGTTCCGCGGGTTAGGCGGGGCTTTTGACGTGCTCTCAGCTGTAAGCTTTTGCCCGTCCGGAGCTTTAGCCCCGCCCTCGAGGCCAGGGCCCTTTGCGCAGGGTCGGAAACCAAGGTTTATTGGGGCGGGCGTGTTTGCTGGCTTCCGCTCAGCTGCGTACTTCCTCTCATCCCGGACTCTACCCCGCCCCCGCGTTCGGAGCCCGCTCGTGCACGTATGAATGCTATCCGTGGTTTCTCCGGCCGGATGGGGATAGTAGCGTGGGCTCAGCTGCGAGCCTCCACTTGTCTCGGAGTCCACCCCGTTCCCGCGCTCGGAGCCCGCTCGCGCACGTATACTGGCCAACCGCGGCTTCTCCGGCCCGGGGGGGTGGGGGACTGGTAGCGTCAGTTCAGCCGCGAGCCCCTGCCCGTCCCTGGTCCTAGCCCGGTCCCGGCGGTCAGGGCCGGCTTGCGCAGGGCCTGCCTGTTCCTGGCCTCCCGCTTTGTCCCCGTAAGTGGGATTAAAGGCGGGCCCGCAGCTTCCGGACCGCTCTCGCGCGTCCCCTCCGACCCTCTGGGCTAGACCGATCTCCCACCGGGTTGGCCTCTGCCCATGCCGACAGAACCGCCTTTCAGCGTCCTGCCGCCCCAAAACCTTAAGCAGCCCTCAGCAGAGTTGGAAGGGACCTAATACTCCACACTGTAGGCCTGGGAGCTCCCTCACTTGTTTCACAGCTCAAAACTGTCCAATCGCCTCTTCTAGGCTCTGGGACTGCAGGCTGGGGCTTGGTTCCTGGGACCCAGGTCCCTCCCTCTCCGCCAAACTTTCCTCCCGCCACACGGGTCTCTCCGGGCTGCCGTTTGCTCCGGGGAGCTGGGCAGCCCTCTTCGCGTTTTCGCTATTCCTACCAGTCTCAATGTGGCTTCTTCTGTGTTCCTTGGTTGAAGAATCCACTTAGTTTTGTTCAAAGTTGGTTTATCCAGGTGATGGTTCTTAAAATTGAGTTGTAATCCACTTTGGTTCTGGGAGTTGGAAGTTGGTACGTCCGCCTACTCCGTCGCCATCTTGGTCCTCCTTATCTAAGTAATCTAATCAAGAGTTAGTTTCTTATGTATTAATTGGAATCTGATTTTTGTTCATTTGAGAACCAGTATACAATATTTTTCTATTTTAATTTGATAGAATTTCTCCTCAGTTTAGTTTATTTTCTTCTTTCATCTCATTCCAGTAATAGAGGAATTACACCATTTTCACAGGCCCAGTGGAAAAAAGGAATAACACACAGAGTTTATGGGCTTGCTTTTAGTCTCACTGACTTCTAGAGAGAGAATAATGATACACTTTCTCGCTTTTTTTTTTGATCACTTGATAAAATGCAGTGGTGCTGAAGTGTTGACTTCTTGTCACAAAAAAAATAGAAGAAAAGGCAGAAGGACATTTTTCTTTTCATAAAAAATCCTGTAACTGGAATAAATAGGAAAGTAAGAAATTAATGAAGGATATCCACATTTATATAGCTACAGTAAACCCAACTTACTTTAGATGAACATTTTAATCTGTAGTGAAATTCTTTAGAATCTTCACTGAAAACCAGACATTTTTATGCATCATTTTGTACACATGGGCAGCATTTTTTCCAGGTGATGCTTAGCCATGCTAGACTGCTTTGAAATTACCAGCATTGACGTTGAAATTCCATTAAGACTTGGGAGCTGTGTGACGGCTATCAGGTATTTCTTCTTGAACATTTCCTAATTTGCTTAGCTCATCTTCACAGTTGTGTAACAGGGTGCGCTGTTTCTTTCAAGTGAGTTCTTAAAACCCCCAAGATTACCGAGCCTTTCTTAGATATAAAACAGTCTGGGGGAACTTTATTTTCACAGATAAGTACATCTTCTTTTAAACTTTTAGTATATTTAGTTATTCAAGCCAATAAGTATTTATTTTTAAAAAAATGTGTTTATTGCTAGGTACTGTTTGGAAACAATCATGAATATAATAGAAATAGCTTTATCCTCATGAAGCATTCTAGTCGAGTGAGACAACAGACAAAAATCAGTCAACAGACAATTACGAATTGTGTGACAGTAATGAAGGAGAGGAAGGGCTGATGAGGGCAGTCATTCAGAGGAGAAGGGAAATGTATTTTAGACAGGCCGGTCAGGGAAGATTTCTCTGAGGAGGTGGCGTCAGGCTGAGACCTGAAGAATGAGAAGGCTCTGACTCCAAGACAACTTCAGGGAGAGAAGATTTATTGGCAGAGGGAAATACATAAGTAAGAGGCTGGGCCATTTGGAAGGCGTTTTAAGCGATGTCACTACCGTATCTGCGGTGCTATTATCCCTTTTTGTTACTGGTGCACATTCATTCCCTCAGGGTTCTGTGCAGCAGGGTCTGTGTCTGGACGCGTGTGCAGCTAGAATCTGGGTTTCAGTCTTCCAGAAGGACACCTGGAGGGCAGCTGGCTAGAGAAGAGTCCCATGAAATATAGATCACAAGCCAGCTGAAATGAATGAAAATGGCCCAAAAGAAGGATAGGTTTTTGTTTTGTTTGTTTGTTTTTTATTTATTTTTTACAAGGACAGAGAGAGTCAGAGAAAGGGATAGATAGGGACAAACAGGAACAGAGAGAGGTGAGAAGCATCAATCATTAGTTTTTCGTTGCCGTTGCAACACCATAGTTGTTCATTGATAGCTTTCTCACATGTGCCTTGACTACGGGCCTTCAGCAGACCAAGCAACTCCTTGCTGGAGCCAAGGACCTTGGTTCCAAGTTGACGAGCTTTTGCTCAAGCCAGATGGGCCTGCGCTCAAGCTGGCGAGCTCGGGGTCTCGAACCTGGGTCCTCCGAATCCCAGTCCGATGCTCTATCCACTGCGCCACCACCTGGTCAGGCAGGTTTTGATGATCCTAAAATATTTCCAAGTTTCACATACAGAAAGACCTTCTTAGGCAGTCTCATGCTGCTGTTCATTTGAAAAGTAGTCTGACTTACTCTCTGAATTCAAGATATACTTTCTCTGACTTGGAATGAAACTGGTGATTTATTATGACTGGTATATTAAAACTGATAGTATATACCCTTTTCATTATAGCTTATGCTTTTTGCAATCAAGTAAGTGTGTGTGTGTGTGTACATATACATATTTTCCCCTGATTACTTTCTGCACCACTGTTTTAAAAGGAAACACCCTCATAAAGGTTTTCAGTACTCTTCTTAATACCTAACCAGGTAGGAGCTGACTATTCATGTGAGTTTGACCTTTAGCCCATTTTTTCCTTTCATACTCTTAGGCTGTATCTGATAACTCATCTGTACTTCAAAAAATCCAGAGGTTTTAGTGGTCATTTCACACACCTTTAAATATGGATAATCTACTGGAATAAACACAGCCTCCTACAATTCATTAAGTTTTTGTAAAATAAAGGATCTCTCCTACTTGTGATTGAGTCTCACCCCACCATAAAGCTTACATTTTAACAAAACAATTCATTTTTCAGGCACATACCTGATTTTAAAGTAGAGAAGGCCTTTCTACATACAGCCATAGCAAAAGAATATGTTTTTTTTCATAAAGACAAAGATTGATAGGTGTCCCTGAATAAATATTTAAAACTTTTTTCTCAAAAAATGCCACAATCTCACAATGTTCAGTTGCCCCAAAAAAAATTAAAAGGAAGAAATGAAAATGCGATTCAAGCTGGCGTAGAATGTAGCACTGATTTCTTTCAGTAAGCAGGAAGGCTATTAGTCCTTTTGGGTCATTTCACTCTGAGTGCGGCTCCCCCTTGTGGTAGCACAGTGGCTGCTAACAGTTTCCACATGTTTTTTTCCTCCTTGTTCAGGGAGTCACTTCTAGAAGCCCTTGGACATTATCTCTGAAAAGTGAGAACATTTTCTTTCTTGAAAACGCCTTGCAAAAACTCTTCTCATGTTTTATTGATCTGAATCAAATAATCATGGCCAGGAGATGGTAAAGGCAAAATGCTATGAAATCTTTGTAAATATAATAAAAGATTACCTTATTTCATGTGTGAAAAGCCCTTCGAAATCATTATTTAAATCAAGAGTTGGGAACCTATGGCTCGCAAGCCAGATGTGGCTCTTTTGATGGCTGCATCTTTAATAAAAAAAATAATAACGTTAAAAATATAAAACATTCTCATGTATTACAATCCATTCATTTCCTACCGCTCATGTTCATGGTTGCGGGTGTCTGGAGCCAATCACAGCTGTCCTCTGGGACAACACCAAATTTTTAGTAGAATATATGTAATGTACACGGGTCGTTGTGAGGTCAGGAAGTAAACTTCCCTCCTTTTAATCAAGTAGTCAGCTAGATAATTGCAGAAACCCTTTTGATGAAGAAGATGGTTAAAAGAAAAAAAAGATGAGTATCGTACTTTTCAGCAGGAATGGACAGAAGAATTTGCCTTTGTGGAGAGAGCAGGTTGTGCAGTGTGTCTAATATGCAATGATAAAATTGCATCGATGAAACGGTCAAATATAAAGCAGCACTTTGACACATGCCATACTCCATTTGCATCGAAATATCCAGCTGGGGACAGCAGGAAGAAAGCATGTCAAGAGCTACTGTGCAGAGTGCAAGCTAGTCAGCAACAACTCCATGTTTGGATTCAACAAGGTGACTGGAATTTGGCTAGCTTTGCTGGTGCGTTAGCAGTTGTGAGAAACAGAAAGCCATTCACAGATGGGGAGTATGCCAAAACATTCATGCTTGATGTTGCCAATGAACTTTTTGACGACTTTTCGGATAAAGACAAGATAATCAAATGAATAAAAGACGTGCCTCTGTTGGCAAGAACTGTTCACAATCATACCATCATGATGGCAAATCAAATTGAGGCAAAACAAGTGAAGGTCATAAATGCAGCACCATTCTTTTTTCTCGCTTTGGATGAGTCAACAGACGTAAGCCATTTATCCCAGTTCAGCATGATTGCAAGGTATGCTGTTGGTGACACACTACGTGAGGAAAGTCTTGCTGTTTTGCCTATGAAAGAGACAACAAGAGGCGAGGATTTATTTAAGTCTTTCACTGAGTTTGCTAAAGAAAAAAATCTACCGACGGATAAACTTATTTTGGTGTGTACTGATGGTGCTCTGTGCATGGTGGGGAAAAACAGAGGATTCGTAGCGCTTCTTTGTGAACATGAAAAGAGACCCATCCTAAGTTTTCACTGCATCCTACATAAGGAGGCACTTTGTGCTCAGATGTGTGGTGAGCAGCTTGGTGAGGTGATGTCACTGGTCCTTCGGATGGTCAACTTTATTGTTGCCCAAGCTTTAAATGATCGCCAGATTAAAACACTGCTGGTGAAGTTGGAAATAATTATCCTGGTCTGCTTCTGCACAGCAATGTGCGTTGGTTGTCAAGAGGAAGGTGCTCAGCCTTTTCGTGGTTTGTCTGAACAAAATCCAGACTTTTCTTGAAATGAAAAACGTCAAGCATCCTGAGTTAGCTAACACTGAGTGGCTCCTGAAGTTCTACTATCTCGTGGACCTGACTGAATGTCGGAACCAGCTCAATGTGAAAATGCAAGGCGTTGATAATACAGTCTTATCCCTTCAACAAGCAGTGTTTGCATTTGAAAACAACCTGGAACTCTTCATTGCCGACATTGAAACAGGTCATTTACTACACTTTGAAAAACTGGGAGAGTTTCAAGATGCATGCACAGGAAGTGACCCTGCTCAACAGCTAGCGGGCTTCACATCTAATCTCCTGTGATCATTCAAATGACACGCTTTGGAGAATATCGTGAGTGCACTCATCTTTTTAAGTTCATCATCCATCCACAGGAGTGTGCTGTGGACAGCGCCGACCTGAGTCTTATCCCCTGTGTCTCCGTCAGAGATTTTGAGCTACAAGCTGCTGACCTGAAGGCCTCAGACATGTGAGTGAATAAATTCAAGTCACTGAAAAAAGATTTGGAAAGACTTGCACGACAGCAAGCAGAGTTGGCGAGCAAACACAAGTGGGGAGAAAGGGAAGCACTTCAACCCACCGATCAGCTGATTGTCAAAACTTGGAATGCGCATCTGGTCACATACCACACACTGCAGAGTGTGAGTATCGCTGTACTGACAATGTTTGGCTCTACGTATGCATGTGAGCAGTCTTTCTCACATCTAAAGAATGTTAAGACCAACCTACAATCACATTTAACAGATGGAAGGCTCAACGCCTGCATGAAGCTTAACCTCACCACGTATCAACCAGACTACAAAGCCATCAGCAAAACCATGCAGCACCAGAAGTCGCATTAATGGTAAGAAGTACTTTATTTATCATTGGTTAGCAACAGCATCACAACGTTATTAAAAAGAATTCAGAGACCTATTGTACTTTAAAAGTGTTGGTCTTACATAAAATGCACATATTTACTTGTATTTAGTGTTAAACATATTGTATGGCTCTCACGGAATTACATTTTAAAATATGTGGCATTCATGGCTCTCTCAGCCAAAAGGGTTCCCGACGCCTGATGGAAAGTAAGGAATATGTAGTGGCAAAGAAAAGGAAGAAAGAGAGAATTCACAAAAAAAATTCTCAAATAGCTAGTGAACTTAAAGTTAAAGAACAATAATCAAAGCAATTTAATCATAGCAACAATATATTATTTTATCAATTGAGTTCATTCTTCTTAAGTATTCACACAGCAGAGTTTGGAAACAGGTACTTGAATTAATGGGGCTGTGAAAACATAAATGGGTCCCAGTAGCCATTCTGTTTCTAGAACTTTGCCATAAATCATCTGTGTCCAGGAATTTATATACAGTGATACTACTAAAAAATAGAAAACACTGCCCTGGCCAATTGGTTCAGCTATAGAGCGTCAACCCGGCGTCAGGAAGTCCTGGGTTCGATTCCTGGCCAGGGCACACAGGAGAAGCACTCATCTGCTTTTCCACCCTTCCCTCTCTCCTTCCTCTCTCTCTCTCTTTCTCTCTCTCTTCCTCTCTTCCCCTCCCGCAGCCAAGGCTCCATGGGGGCAAAGTTGGCCTGGGCACTGAGGATGGCTCCATGGCCTCCGCCTCAGGTTTTAGAATGGCTCAGATTGCAGCAGAGCAACACCCCAGAGGTGCCAAGCATTGCCCCCTGGTGGGCATGCCAGGTGGATCCCGGGTGGGCACATGCGGGAGCCTGTCTGTGTGCCCCCTCCCCTGCTTCTCACTTAGGAAAACTACAAAAAAATTAAAAAAATAGAAAACACTAAAAATACCTCACAGTAGGGGTTGGTGACCTGCATTGCATGCATCTGTCTGAGTACTGTGAGGCCACTCGGAATCACATTATGGAAGGATATCTGACCCCACGGCAAAATGTACCTGATACAGCAAATTAAAAGCATTGCAAAGTACTTTATGATTATTACATGATCTCCGTCATGTATATGTAACCATAAAAGAAAAATGAATGCACTTGACTAATACGTTTTTAAACAACTTCTGAGTGGCAGTATGCCGGTATGCCATACACAGTGTCAAGAGATCATTGGCATACTGGAAAAAATATTTAAAACACTAATGACAAAAGGGTGACTTTCCTAATTTATAAAGAGCTCATACAAATCAATAAAAGAGGCAAGCCAAAGAAAATGGATTTTTTAAAAAAGTATACAGGAGAGGATTACATATGACTGATAAAAATATAAATTTATTTTCAAAATCGGTTCCAGAGAAGTTAGTTGAAGAATTAGTCATTCCTGTTGACGTTGTTTTAGATCAGTTCTGACTTGATTGGTATATGATGAAGACACCTCAATTTTCAAATATTGTGTTATAGAACATTTCTTGGAGAAGAAATAGATTACATAATAGGATATGTTAGACTTATAAATACAAAGTTATGTTTCTGGTAAAATTGCCAGTAATAAAGGTAATTATAACTATGTGTACAGATATAAAACCTAAATATTATTGAGCAAATCTCGCTTTTTATTGTTTCTAGACTTTTCTGTAAGTAGTAACATTCCTTTTTATATCTATTCTAGCTTGAGCTACTTACTACTCTGATCACGTGTCACCTAGTATTATGATAAACCATGTACCCAAACAACTCAGTCTATTTTTCCTCTTGTAATTGAGCTGTGACCAGTAATAGTCTTCTAACCATATTATATTCAACTTGTGCTGTAGAAACTTAAACTGTTGAAAAAAGTATTTGTCCTTCCTTTAATAAGGGTATTTTTTCTTATCCTGCCATTTCTCCACCAGTTAAAACCTATGACAAGAAAATTAAAAGAGGAAGCATATTTGATGTTGACCCTAAGAAATCCAAGGGACCTTTTCCAGATTATTCCTTTCCCCCAAGTTTCAGAAAGCATGTTCACCCAACCTCACCATCATAGTGAACACTAGTGACTGATGGCATGTCGGTACTCAGTGCTCTGTTAAGCAACACTTGGCTAAGTCCTGCGAGCACCACCATCCACTACCTACAGTCATAGCTGGACTACTTGCAAGAGCTGTGTGTGTTAATAGCATTCCTCTGTAGAAGCCGGTTCCTAGGTCTGAAAAGTGATTGTTTCTCAAAGCCAGGCATTGCCAACAAAGCATATTAATGAGTGACTTAGAGAAACTTATGTCAGATGTATTTCCTGCTTTCTCTGTGGTAATTAGATTTAAGAGAAACCTATAAGAGTGCTATACAAATATGATGTCAAGAATAACTGCTTTAAGAGTACCTATTTTTAATGCATGTCAGATGTTTAGCACAAAGCCTGGCACATATAGTGAAATAATGTTTTCTGTTCCTTCCCTAAGGGGTAAGAAGTGTAATCAGAAGAAAATCTAAGATAGTGGTTGTCACTTACTTGAACACTTGTATAGCCTGTGAAGTAACATTTTAAAATTTTTGCTCATTATCAGTAGCTGTTCTGATAAAATGTACTAGTGGGTGCCCTAAAAAATCATCTAGTGTACATCCTTGCTTTACAGGCATAAAACCTGAAACCTCCAAAGTTTGCCTGCCAGATTCCCCCAGTAGTCCCTGGGGGATGCTGGTGTCTCTTTCCAGGGCCAACTCTGCACTGCAGCCCCGCACCATGCCAGCCCGGGAGCTGTCCGCCGAGCAGTGCTGGAGTTCCTGGAAACAGCCTCGCTGTGTGGTGGAGGAATTCAAGCTTCGTTACAGTCGTGCGTTGTGGCGTTTGGCCATATCTCACCTTTTAAGGCATTAGTTGTAGTTGTTTCTCAGTTATCTCGTAGACATTTTGGGTTTTCCTAGGACATCATTTCCTTTTTTCCTTTGTATTGCCTAGGGAAACTACATGTACAAGAAGGAATTGGGGAAATTCTTGTAGCATGAACAAACACTCAAAATGCTTGCTACACCACAGTGGCATATTTTGGGATGGCATATCTTGACCCACTTCAAAATGAATGAGTAATCTGTGTACAAAGGATTCTACAATCATGTTTTTTAAAATTCTGCTGAACAAAGTTAAAACCAGATTATTTACATAGAACTTCTCAGAACTTTTAACATGCTAATGTGCATCGTGAAGCTCCAAAAAGGAGTCTCAGTGCAGCTTTCCCAAACTTATTGAAAATGGAACCCCTTTTTCAGAGAGCATTTCAAAGGCCCTCCGTCTCAGCATTCACTTTGAAACTCTATAGTGCCTGGCCTATGTGGTGCAATGGATAGAACATTGACCTGGAATGCTGAGTCGCTGGTTTGAAACCGTGGCCTTGCCTGGTCAAGGCACATAGTACAAGCAATAAATGAACAACTAAACTGAAGCAGCTATGAGTTGATACTTCTTGTCACCTCTCTTCTCTCTGTAAAGTCAATAAATCTTAAAAAGAAAATAAAAATTAAGGAAGAAATAGAAAGGAAGAAAGAAAGAGAGAAAGAAAGAAAGGAAGAAAGAAAGAATATCGAAATGAATGTGAGGAGGCACTTTGGTCTTTTCAAATGTCAGTTCTTATCTGAGTTTTTTTTGAGTGATCTAAGGAACTATTCAAAATTGGGATCATTTGTAAGCATCCGAAGCAAAGGTGTACTAGTTTTTTGGGTTGTTTTTTTTTTTTAAAGAGTTCTGCATGTTTTAGGTGCTAGGCATAGGCATGAAGAAACATCAGCATATTTGCCCACTGCCCCCTGACCAAATGGTGAACCACCTTGGCATTAGATAGAGGTAGGCCTGGGGTTTGACAAGGTAGTATGCACCTTCAGACAAATTCTAAACATCCTCAGATTCCTCCCTGGATCCACTCAAACGCCCAAACACTTGGCCAGAACTCTAGTTCTGTGTCAGAAAGCAATTTTGAAAAAGGCTTACTTAACCTGAGAGATTCTGACAATGAGCTATCAGTTTTGTACATTCTTTTTTAAGAGAACAAACCAAACAAAAGAAAGCAACCACTTTTGCACACAGCATATTTACTTCCAAACAAGACTGAATCCTAAAAGGCCCAGCAGATTGACTTAATCTGTGGGCTAGAGTCATTTTGTTTCTGTCTTCAAAACAGTTGTAATTTGGGTGTTGACAGAGTTCATGTTGAGCTGGTCTTCTGACAGTAATTGACCAAGAGATTCAATTGCTTCTTGATGTTATAGTTACAAGGGGGTGGTCAGATATGGCATCATCGTAGGAAAAAAAAAAGAGAAAATCATTAGTAGCCAACAATTGAATGCACTGAAATAATGGCCAGTCTAATGGATCTAGACAAGGCCATATATAAAATGTATGAGTTCTAAATGAAGATTCACAAGTCAACTAACTTGGCAAGTTAGTCTACCCAGACCAAAATTAAAGCAGTTCAGGGGTGTCACTTCTAAAGTACACTCCCCAGGCACACATCCCCCAACACTCACATGCTTAAGTTCACCAGCACAGCTTGTAAGGGTCAGGCTCACCTGTGCTGGGGTTTATTTTTGTTGTTGTTGTTAGTCTCTGTATTTTACTAGTTTTAATTTGTTTATTGACTAAAGATATGGTTATTTCATTACTTCATAATTTTCCACTAGGCCAGTTTTTTGGGTTTTTTTTTTCTTATTTTGTACACAGATTACTCATTATCTCCTAAAAAAAGGGAGATAGTGAGGCAGACTCTCGCATGCACTCCAACTGGGATCCACCCAGCAACCCCATCTGGGGATGATGCTCAAGTAATGAGCTATTTTTAGCACCTTAAGCTGATGAGCTCAGACCAATGGAGCTATCCTCAGCACCTGGGGTCATGTTCAAACCAATCAATTCAGTGGCTGTGGGAGGAGAAGAAGAAGAGAAGGGGGAGAGGAAGGTGGAGAGAAGCATATAGTAGCTTCTCCTGTGTGCCCTGACTGGGGAATGAACCCAGGATGTCCTTACGCCAAGTCGACACTCTATTCACTGAGCCACTGGCCAGGGCCTCCTAGGTCATTTCAAAATGCTATTAATTTATCTATAAAACTAAGAGATTTTATTTCAAGAATTATGCTAAGAACCTACAAATTATGTCCACTGGGTCTTATTTTCTTCCTGGTACATATTAAACTGCTATTTTTAAAATAGCACCACAGATCTTTATTCATTTTGCCTCTTACAGTGATATTTTGAGTTAAAGAGGAGTAGCTCAGGAAGATTTTTCTGTCTTTGAGTCTTCCTTTAAAATTACTCCTAGAGGGAACCAAGCCTTCATTAATCAATCGTGAAATATCCCAAATAGGAAGCAATTATAATCTAACTTGACGAGGTAAGTGGATACCAAAGATAGGGTTTGTATACTTTATAGTGTGCTCTGAGCACAACCTAGTATCGAAATAAATTCTCTTCTACCACCGCTCTTTAACAACCGTAAACTGTGAGGAGTCTCCCAGAATAACAATATGGGGAACTGACATTTAGAATAAAAGAAAGACACATCTTCTAAAAATTGTCCGTAGGCATGGAGGGCCTGGGAAGCTGAAAATTTGAAGCTTGTTTGTAGAAACCAAGAAAATATCCAATTCAGAGCACCAGAAAGCCCCTGAGAAGAGGACAGAAAGTCCTAACACCAATAAATGAGTAGAAAACAAGCAAAAACAAAACATGGAGAACTAGATTTAAAAATTTTTTTAAAAAGGAAAACTGGTCTGTGTTTATTTCTGAGACTAAACTGGAGATACGTAATGGATCTACAGTGTGTCCGTAAAGTCATGGTGCACTTTTGACTTTACGAACACATTGTATTTCTTAGTAGAATGTCACCTAGAATCCTGCACCCTTTCCAAAGTCTATCTTGTACTTTTCATGACCACCACATGTTGCTTTGATGTGCCTGACCACCAAGGAAGTAGGCACCAGAGGAAAACTCGGCAGAATTAAGATGGCATTATAAAACCTCTGGTTAAACATGATAGATTGTGTTTATAGCCACTCCCTCTCAAAACCCATAAATGAGTAAGCAGTAAGGGGTAAAAATTGGAGAAACCCCTTAAGGACACATAGAAGTGTGGTGGAAACAATAGCAGACAAGGGACGTCTGCATAACTTTGGAAGTAAGTGGACGTGTAATTACTCCTCTAAGCAAGCGGAGAGGGCTGAAATCCACGTGCCTACAGAGAAGACAGACAAGCAAGCCAGTCTGCCCAACCAAAGGGCCCTAGAAAGATTCAGGAGTGGGAGGGACTGCGTCTGTTGGTAGCGATGAGGAGCAGAGCTGAAGAAGCAGTTTGGTTGGAAATCTGTATAAAGACCAATTAAATGCCCAGGTCACCTCCCAGGTCTCACAAATCACAGTGACTGCCTCAGTCTCATTCTCTTACAAGACAAGAAGCTTACTCTGAAGAAACTGGACCAGAGAAACTCTGGGCTTCGGGTCACCAGGCAGAGTGGAGAAGAGGCGTCAGGCACCATGCTGAAGCCAAGGAAATCAAGTGAAGGTCACAGTACTGCGATTCCTGCCTTCCGTATTCACTCAGAATTCTGGCAGCAAGACAGTTTAAGATGTGGACATTCTGGGGTCCCCCACAGATAGTTGGCCCCACCTATTCATCCTGTAGTGAAGTTCACTCTTCAGTGCATAGATGGCCAGGGTGCCCCGATGTTCCAGAAAGTCCTCTCACACAAAAGGCTAAGACCAAGACAGACAGAGCTGCGTGCAGAGTAAAACCATGGTTCATCTACTCCGAGAGGAAGAATGAGCTGTTGCTTTTCCAAAACAAGAGGAACATGTTTTTGAAAGGAACATGTGAAGAACAAGAATGAGCTCATACACATGGAAAACATAACAGTCAAAATGAAAGATTCAGTATCAAGCTGGGACGGTGGAGTTGGCAGCGTTCATTTATTCAGCAAATACGGTTGAGTGGTTGCTCTGTCCTTGGCATTGTTCTAGGCAGTGGGGATGTATCTGTGAGGAGAAGGAACAAAGAACCCTAGCCGAGCAGAGCCTCGATTCCGGTGTGGGGAGAGCATAAGCAATACAATCATAGGTAAATCACACAATACGATGGAAGATGTTACCTGCTGGCGGGGAGAGACAAAATAGAACATGGTAAGTCCAAGAGGAGAGGGTAGAGACAAGTTGAGGTTTTAAGTGGGATGGTCAGGGCTGGTCTCACTGGGAAGGTGACAACCGAGCAGGGACTCAGAGTGGGTGAAGCAGTTCTCTGTGGGATGTCCACAGGAAGATTGTTCCAGAAGCACAACTAGCACAAGGCCCTGTTACAAGAGGGTACCCAGCCTGTGCAGGGTGCAGCAGGGGGGCCCGGTGTGGCTGGAGCAAAGGGAGAGAACAGTGGGAGACGAGGATGCAACTACCTATCGTGGGCCTGGTAGGACAGGAAAGGGACTTTGACTTTCACTCTGAGGAAGCCGAGAGCCATGGCAGAGTTTTAAGCAGAAAAACGACATGATCTGATTTTGGTCTTAAAAAGATCTCTTCAGGTACTGTGTTGAGAGTTGACTATTGGGAATAAAAGTATTGAGGAGAGGAATTGGATCCAAAACTCAGTAGCAAGGATGCATGCTCTGTTGCTCTAATGCTTTCTATACCTCATTTCCCTCTGAGTCAGCCTGTTTGTCTCTGCTTTTCTCCCTGAGAAATGACTTCCTGCCCTACCCGTTGTCGTTCTGTCAGCCGGACCCCTTCTGCGTGACTTCCCCTCCCAGGTGCTGCCATATCCCTTTCAGCTTCCACTCTTTTGCATCATATCCTAATGCATATAATGTACGATTTGTTCCCCTTTCAGTGTTAATGCTGTTTAATGAGGGCCCTTGGCTCCTTTGATTTTTGCTGAAGCTCTAGGTGTATACAAACAAGTATTAAGCATTTCCCTATTGAATATAACAATTAATTTTCTGCTTTTTGATGCTCCCCCATCAGGCAAAGTCCTCTAACAGAGGTAAGCTTTGTATGACCCCTGAAAACCCCAGCAGTTTAAGCTTTTTCAGCTGCTGGTCCAGACAAGTTCCAGTCCACCAAACAGTTAACCTCTCTGATGTTGTATGAAGACTATAAGCCCCATGGTTAGAGACTCTGCAATCTTCATACAACTCAGGATGGTTAACTCTTTCGTGGACCAGCACAAAATTTCGGGCAAACTGGTGTTAGGGAAGGACCCATGGTTGAAAAACACTAGTTTAAGTTGCTTTAAACAAGAGGGAAATGGAAAAATCTGTTTTATACCTTAAATTCCACCCTGCAGACTCTTGGTGGAAAAACCTACCAACAACCTTTCTACTCACACGATTCTTTTATGGGAGCATATGTGTTTATACCAAATATGCTTAGATTATAAGAAAAATACATGAATCGTTTTTTGCATAGAATCCTTCTCATGCATATTGAGTTCCAGCTACCCATCAAGCACTATGATTTATCAGTGCTCTGTTTTCTCTGATGTTAAAAAAAAAAGAGCCTAAGGGACTTCAGGTAAAGTTAATGATAAAACTGCAGGTTCGCAAAATTTCTTTCCCCTGAATTTGCTGAAATTAACAAAAATGTAAAAATAACAAAGAACGTGCCACCAGCCCTGAAACCAAAAAGAGATCTCAGCTTTTTACCCTAAACTTTGAGAAGTGTCATCCAGAAGAAAAACTGCACCAAGTTGAAAGAAAGCGCTAAACAAGAGCGTGTTCTTCGAAGAGAAGACGGAACTACGGAGAAGTACAGGAGGGAATTCTGAGAGCTCTCACTGCCTTTCAAGGCTCTGTCATTAAGTATAAAGGTATATAGCAGAGGGAAGTCTCGGGATAACCCACTCCTTCACTGGGGACCCTTTCTTCCATCAAAAGACGTCTTCACTTAGGCAAGAAGAGTCAAGAAAGTTTGCCATCTTTTCTACCTCTGATACATCAATATGTGGGCAAGGAATAAGGGAAGCATCTGTTAGGAGTCATTTTTACAGCCAAACTGAGAAAAAGCTCCACAAGACATGGAAAAAAGAATGTTTGTCCCCGACCAAGTCAAAAGCCCCAGGGAGTGAAGCAAACCTCTGGTGCATTTATTTCATTTGTATTAGGGAAGGAGCTCATTGACCCAGAGCTACCCAAAGCTCCTGCTGTCTCTCTACTCCTCTTGAGCAGCCAAAAGACTGGATGAGGCATATAAACCATGGACATCCAGTCCATAGGATCTGTGGAAGAATAAAATTATACATCAAACACGACTGGGGATAAATGGAAGGCTAAAAAGGAATGGCTCACGTTCATGAAAGAGTTTCCAGGTCACACAGACACGAGGCTAAGGCAAAAAATCTGCACATACAAAGAAAAGTACAGCCTACTGAAGACAAAGATTTCAAATAGTCTCAACCAATGCATATTGAGTCCCAGCTACCCATCAGGCACTATTTTAAGTTTCCTGTATATTAGCTCCTTTTATCCTCACAACACTGCAAGGTAAGCATCATTATCATCCCCATGTTTACAAGTAAGAGAGCTAAGGCACAGAAGGGTTAAGAAACTTGCCCAAGTTTACCCAGACCGTAAGTGGGGCCAGGATTTGAACACAGGTAGTCTGAGTCCAGAGCCTGTTCTCATCTACTCTGCTCCTCTACCACCAAATACACAACATGTTAGACAACTGCTTTGTACTTTCAAAGAGAATAGAAATTTACTGGTCATGTACCCTCTCTTGGAAGCTACCGGAGGTAGAAATACAAGAAAAAGGAAAACGTAAACTCAGGAATCAAGGATCCAACACAGAAGAGTTGTTTTAAAAGTCCCCTGATACGATGGAATGCTACTCAGCCATTGAAAAGAAGGAAATCTTACCATTTGTGACAGCATGGATCAACCTGAAGAGTGTTATACTAAGTGAAATAAACCTGTCAGAAAAAGACAGGTGCATATGATTTCACTTGCATGTAGAACCTAATGAACAAAACAACCTAACAAACAGAAACAGACTCATCGATATGGAGAACAGACTGGCAGCTGTCAGAGGGGAGGGAGGTTGGGGGCTGGGATTAAGCATAAAAAACTGCACAGACACAACAGTGTGGGGAAGGCAAGAGAGAAAGGGGGTGGGAAGGAGGTGGAAGAAGGTAAAAGGGGCTAGATGATAATGGAAGAAGATCTGACCTGGGGTGTTGAAGACAATGCACATACAGATGATGTATTGTAGAACTGTGTTCCTGACCTGTATAATTTTGTTAACCAATGTCACCCCCATAAAGTCAATAAAAAAGATTTATTTTAAGTGCCAAGATAAGAATAGCTCATAGGGCCTAAAGAGTGTAAGGACACAAGTAATATCAAAGAAAAAGAAAAGATTCAGTTGACGTACCTCACAATTGGAAAAATTACTGCTGGTCATTTGATGAATTTGTTAGAGCATTTGGCAAAAGTTAAGAGTAGGTTATAGGAAATAAAGCACTTTTTAAATTAGACAACTGTTAACTCTAAGTAAAAACAAATTTACCTGGCAAAGTAATGAAAGAAGAGTCATAGTATACACCTTAGTACAGTGGTGGATCAAATATACGATACGAAATATATATACTATGTAAATTGTGCAATAGTTAATATAATATAGAAACACTGGTGACTTACATTTTTATTGTAATTATTGGGTTGATAAAGGAGAGGTTAGAGTGATGGCAAGAGAACTAAAAGACCAACTTCTGTAATGTAAATAGTAGTGTCTAAAAGGATCAACCAAGAAATAGTAGTATGTGTATTACTAGTAAATACCAAAAGAAGCAGTTAATATAGTTGGTGTGGAATGGAACTGGGAGGTGGGAGGAAGGGTTAGGTGGGCAAGGGGAAGAGCTGCTGTCTTTTTCGTAGCATTTTTGTTGTGCTTAGTTTTTCTGCGAGACAGCACCTAAATAAACCAAGAACACAGGTGAAATTTTAAATGTTGGAAAAATAAATTAAAAAGCCTATGCTTTAAAAAACACTCATAAAATGTTTTCTTCCAAGTTACTAAAGATTTCAATCAAAAACATTTTAATAAAAAGCTCTATAAAACACTCTTTGAAAATTAAAGATTGATTTCCTGTATCACTGTAGCTCCGGGGAGTCTTAATTTTCTTTCTCTTAAAAAAGAAAAGGCAACAAACAGTATGAAACTTTAAAAATGTGTTTCTTTAAGAAATTGAATCACAGACTTCCACCCTGTAATTGTATTCTTTTGGTTTTTCAAGCTACTAAAGAAGGGATCTTTATTTTAGCACTTGGGTGGAGGCGTAGCAAAGGCATCTGCAAGATGGATTTGGCTGCAGAGAGGAGAGCCATTTTGACCAAGAAGGGATTCTGTACTGAGACCACAGTCAAGGATGAGTTTGTTTTCACTGCCCCACTGTGTATTCTGTTTATATATGAATTCTAGGTTCCCATCACAGATTGCTTCCCATCCGTGTCATGGCTTTCCTTGACCTGTTAGTTCCTCCTTGGGTGCTCTGGATGACCTCACATGTAGTGTGCAAACAGACCTATCTTGTGCAGGTGTGCTAAAGAAGAGAACATTGCAAATGCACTGTGCCAGTTTAGGAGTCTGCACGAAGACACCTACAATGACCGAATAAAAGAAGCGTTGCATGAGTTTTTCTGAGAGAAACTAGTGGGCACAGATGGGGACTTAAGAAGAAAAATAAACTGAAGGAGTCTGGAGACTCTCTATGGTGGGCTTTGAACTAGATGTTGCAAATCTTGGTCATAAGAGGCCAATGGCAGGGAGAGAAGTAATACTATCAACCTAAGAATTGAAATGCTCATTTAAAGAACAGCAGCAAATAACTGAAACATGATGGCAATATGTACAAGGAGTTTATTTTCAAAGCAGTTAGACATGGCCGGGTAGCTCAGTTGGTTGGATTGTTGTCCCGATATGCTAGGGTTGTAGGTTTGATCCCTGGTCAGGATACATGCAAAGTCAACGAATGAGTGCATGGATGGGTGGGACAACAAATCATTGTTTCTCTCTCTCTGTCCCTTAAGTAAAATAAATAAATGCAAACTTAAAGCAGAGTAGTTTGGGGTGTTGGTGCCTGTGGTAGCAGAAAGGAGAAGAAAGGGGTTTCTACTAGAAATGCTATGGAAAAGCATCAGGTTGGTGGTGGGAGCATGTATAGGGAAAAGCCAGTGATGAAGGTTATCCGAGAGATTGGAAATACTGGAAGCTGGACAGAGGATCCTGAAAAATAAATATCATATTTCCTCATGTATAAGATGCACCTTAATTTTGGGGCCCTAGATTTGAAAAAAAAAATGTATTACATAAAGTTATTGAACTCCAGTTTTATTCATCATAAAATTCATACAACTTCTCATCCACACGAAAAAGTGGGATATGCAAGTCAAAAAAGAACTACAAAAAAAAACTACAGCCACTGTATAAGACATACCTAGTTTTTAGACCCCAAATTTCTCAAAAAAGGGTGCATCTTATACATGGGGAAATGTGGTATTTCCAGCTTCTCCATGCTTGGATGAAGCTGCCATTGAGACATGGACATCAGAGAGGCTCCTTTATGTATTGTATGTATTGTATGATTTGTGAGCACTGTAAAGATTTTAGCAAAGATTCATATGGTCTTTGCCTCCTATTTTACCCTTTCCCCAGGAATACGTCTAAATCCTTGGGAGTTTGCATAGCACCTGGGAGAGGGGCTGCCTGAGCGGTGTATAAATCAGTTTGGAAATTCAACATGATATTAACGCTAGTGGTCAGCGGATATAATCCATGTAAAGCTCGGTTTCATGAAAGAACTCCGGGTGTTGATGGCTTTGGGTTCTGGCTCCTCTTGTTTCCTTTCAACGTTCTTAAAATATTTATCCAGAGCTATTTGCAGTTTGGCTTTCTTCTTTTCATGACCATCAAGTTCAAACAGGACGCTGTTTCAAACTCAGCACACCCTCCAGTGTAGACATGCGCGGTCGCGGCAAAGGGACGGCCCCGACTCCCACTGCCACCTGTTGGAGGCAGGCAGAATTGACACGCTTTGCCTCTGGCTGATTTGGGTGGCACGTACAAGTTCTCCTGCACGTACAAGTTCTCCAGTTGAATTTATAAGTAAAGGAGCCTCTCTGATGTCCATGTTAGCTACTACTCAGACAGCCGGCAACATTTCCCCTTTCTTTCCTCTGTTGTGAAGGTGTGGCGGGGCACCCTGGCCCGCATGCGCTACAAGAGGACCAAGGCAGCTCTGACGATTATCAGGTATTACCGGCACTACAAAGTGAAGTCGTACATCCACGAGGTGGCTAGGCGTTTCCACGGCGTCGAGACCATGAGAGACTACGGGAAGCACGTGAAGTGGCCAACCCCTCCTAAAGTTCTTCGCCGTTTCGAGGAGGCCCTGCAAGCCATTTTTAACAGGTAAGCACACATTAATGTGTGCTGCATCCATGTCGGGCGGCACACTTCATATGTAGTATAAAAATCGCAATTCTTAGACCATGATCCTGGCTCAGCTCTTTGCTGTGAGGACATTTTCTTTTACTTTATGTCTCCAGTTTTGTGGATTTTCCTCTCAAAGGGCATCTGTTGCCCTCTCAAAATGATGGAACTGCTGATAAATTTTTCCTGTCGCAATAGATAGGAGTGTGCCTCTACCCTTGGATCAAGCCATATTTAAGATGTTATTGGCATGCAGACTCCACTTTCTTCTGGGTACAAAACATAACTGTTAAAATCACTGCATATAATTCAAACTAGAATTTTTTTTTATTTTCAGAGACAGAGAGTCAGAGAGAGGGATAGATAGGAACAGACAGGAATGGAGAGAGATGAGAAGCATCAATCATCAGTTTTTCGTTGCAACACCTTAGTTGTTCATTGATTACTTTCTCATATGTGCCTTGACCGTGGGCCTTCAGCAGACCTAGTGACCCCTTGCTGGAGCCAGCGACCTTGGGTCCAAGCTGGCGAGCTTTTGCTCAAGCCAGATGGGCCCGCGCTCAAGCTGGCGACCTCGGGGTCTCGAACCTGGGTCTTCTGCATCCCAGTCCAACGCTCTATCCACTGCACCACCGCCTGGTCAGGCTCAAACTAGAATTTCTATTACTTCTTTCAGAGCAGTGGTTGTCTGTCCTGCTGCGCCTTAAATTCACAAGGAATTTATAATCCGTACTGCTGCCCAAGTCCCACCTGCAGAAACTTCTGTGTCATGGATCTGGGGAGTGGGGCCCACGCAGAGGTTCTTTTTAAAAGTTTCCCAGGTGATTTTAAAATGCAAGGAAGAAAACAGCTGTGTTGGAGCACGCAGGCTTTAAAAATAAATAAGCACCCATGTCAAGTGTGATACCTTTTCATCTCTTCTTCGTTTTTTTTCTTTTTATGAGCTGCCCTGAATCTCAGTGTTTAGTTATTTATCGCTCCTTTTCCCTCATTCTTTGAGCTTGTTTGTTCTCAGTGTGCACCCAGTATATTTAGCTGCATCTTAAGAGTGGTGTCTAGTCACAGCAACTAAGCTAACGGTCCTCAGATGTGGTCGTTTGCTGTCATGGTGTTCCACATAGAACACTGCCATCATTGAGTAGTGAATGTAAATTGGTGGCTGATATCAGAGGAGAAAAAAAAAGGCATGGAAAGAAAAGTCTTTAATGCATATCTTATTTGCTTTTTCTGTGGAAAAATAGAAATGACTGCTCATTTTTTTAAAAAAAAGTCAAACTGTACAGAATTATTGAAAGCTAAAGTACCTCAGTTCTTGGGTATAATATTATAAATGTTAGTTATATTGGAAGTCTTTTTAACCCACAGATAAGTTTTTTTTTATGAATTGTACTTTCTACAGCCTACATTTTTTACATAATCTAAAGAGTAATAAATGATACATGAATACATGCTCATTTTTTAAAAAGTAGAATAATATAAAAGTATATAGGCTAGAAATTTTAAATCCTCCACACCTCTTCCTATCTCTCCCTATTTTATTTCCTTTCTCTGAAGTGACCACTCAGTAACACTTAGTTTTGTTCTTTTAAATCTCTGTCTTTGCATTTATAGACAAATATAAGAAATAGCATGATGCAGTGGTGGGATTCAAATAATTTAACAATCAGCTCTCTGCCCTAGTAACTATTTTAAGTATAGAAAGATGACATACTGAAAGGTAATTTATTATCTTATGAATTTCATAGTTAGATAAGAACAACAAAAGAGTTTCACAAAACTAGATTATGTTATAAAAGTTTTAAAATATTAACGAAAATAGCCTGACCAGGCGGTGGCGCAGTGGATAGAGTGTCGGACTGGGATGCAGAGGGCCCAGGTTCGAAACCCCCAGGTTGCCAGCTTAAGCAAGGGGTCACTCACTCTTCTTTAGCTCCCTGGTCAATGCACATATGAGAAAGCAATCAATGAACAACTAAGGTGCCAAAGAATTTATGCTTCTCATCTCTCTCCCTTCGTATCTATCTGTCCCTATCTCTCCCTCTCTCTCTCTCTCTCTGTCTCTGTCACAAAGAAATAAAATTAATGAAAACATATTAAATAATACCTGACAAAAACTAATAAATCTGTTATTTTAGATATTTCCATATTGCTTCTGTGTGTGTGTGTGTGTGTGTGTGTGTGTGTGTGTGTGTGTGTGTGACAGACAGAGAGCCATTCTAGCACCTGAGGCAGAGGCCATGGAGCCATCCTAAGCACCCAGGCCAACTTTGCTCCAGTGGAGCCTTGGCTGTGGGAGGGGAAGAGAAAGATAGAAAGGAGAGGGGGAAGGGTGGAGAAGCAGATGGGCACTTTTCCTCTGTTCCCTGACCAGGAATCAAACCCAGGACTTCCATACGCTGGGCCGACACTACCACTGAGCCAACCGGCCAGGGCCAAAATCCATTCATATTTTTAGTGGATGCAAAGAATTTTTATTTTGATTATGTTGCACCAGGGCCTATATAGTCTTCTTTAGATTTTAAGGTTTTACATATGGCCTAGAATTGGTTAGGTTTTGTAGAATTTAGTTCATTCATTCAGAAAATACATAAATCTGCTGTGCCACAGGCACTGACTTAGGTTCCAGGTATATGGTGACAAACAGCCAAATGCAAATGACAGTCCCACCCATCTTAGGACTCATAGTCAATGAGCATTTTGAAAATAATATGTCAGTTCTGTTTGTTGACTGAATTCTCTCTCTCGCTCTCAGTGAATCTTGGCAGTTGTGTTAATCTAGTGTGAAGGCAAACTTTTTTAGTAAAGAGCCAGATATTCCATTTTTAGGCTTTGTAGGCCACATACGGGCCTTTGCCACTTATTTACTTTGTCTTGGTTTGGCTTTGTTAAACGTGCAAAACTGTTCCTAGCTTGAGAATGCAAAACCAGGCCATAGGTCACATTTGGTACAGGCTTTAGTTTATTGACCCCTGCTCTCGTCCCTATATCCCATTTAATGTACTTGTTAGTGTTTTGATCTGTAGAGTACAGAGAGTTGTGTGTTAAAGGATTCCACTGTGATTGTGGGGTTTGGGTTCTTCCCTAAGATCTCAATGCGTGTCCGATCATGTTTAAGCTTGCTTCTGTTCCCCATAGTATTCTTCTTCATTCTGAGAAGACTGGGAGCCCTGTTCCTGCCCAGCCTTTCCCCGTTTCTCATGCAGTCAAGGCTGGCCATTTTCATGGCTGAGCTGTTGCTGTCAATTACATGTACCTATCAATGGCAGTTTGCTTGATAGGATCAGAAGCCTGTGTGGCTCTGTCCATGGCTGTGTAGGTCAGGTTCCGGATTCTCCAACATGCCTTTGGAGAGAGTTAGGTATGGATGTTGTCTTGGGCCACTGTGGGCAGTGAAGGAGACTATTGCTTAAATAGCCATACAGCTGGCTCCTTCACTTCCTGTAGGTCTTTGCCCGTACATCCTTAGCCGTGGTGCCTCCCAGACCATCCTTTATAAATAACCCCACTCCCTGTTCCTGCCCTCTACTGCGCTCCCGCCATCCTGTCCTTATTTTCTTCCATAGCACTGTGACATCATACATTCTATGTACTTACTCATTGCCTTCTTTATTGTGTGTGTCCACTCTCAAATATAAGCACCTAGCAGAAAGGCCCTTCATCAGTGTGTTCACTGCTGCGCCTCCATTACTCAGAAAAGCGTCTGCAGCTTACTAGATGCCTAGAAAACACATGCTGAATGAATGAAGGACGGACACAAAGTAGCCCTGCCCTCACCATGTGTGTGAGGAGAATCCATGCTCACTAAGTTCTACTTGTTTTCGAAACACACACAGGAAAGCAAGTTTTACAGATATCTCTGTTCACATAAGACAATGTGTATTTTAACAAGTGCTATGTATATTTTGGAGGCATTTTACTTTTTATAGGGTATCGTGCAAGTAGTCTGGTTGAAGTCTATTCAATGGCAGCTTCTTGTTTTTGAAATGAATGGTATTGTGTTTCTGAAGTCTGATACATTTTGTTTATTTAATTAAAGATGGAGAGCATCTCAACTCATCAAGAGTATACCTGCTTCAGACCTGCCCCAGGTCCGGGCGAAGGTTGCAGCCATGGAAATGTTGAAGGGTCAAAGGGCTGACCTTGGGCTCCAGCGGGCCTGGGAGGGCAACTATCTTGCTTCGGTAAGTCCAGGAGAAGCAAGTGGAATCACACCTACTCCCTTAACAAAAAAAAAAAAAAAAGAGAGAAGAAATTTTCTCCAAGAATTTATAGAAATACTGACACCTTCAAACACTAAATTTCTATGAGCTGTACTAAACTAAAAGATTTTTATTGCTTCTAAGTATACAATCTTTGATGTTTCCCCCGCTTTTAAAAGGATGCTCTGTCTCCTATCTGTATGTATTAGGTATATTCTCAACCTGGCTTTGACCATTTAAACCTTCCCTTGAATAACTCAGCAACTATTTTTAACTACCAGGTTTATATCAGTTATTCCCAAAGCTGTATTTCATCTTATCTCCTACTCCTTAGTTTAAAAAAGTTTTAGGCCCTTTGGTGTTAAAACAACCCTTTAGTGGCTCCCCACCTGGGGTGGGGAGATGAAAAGCATGTGTGTGAAATGTCACGAGCATAGTAAGTGACAAAGCAGAGTGCTGGAAGCTCGCCTTCTCATCTGAAATGTAAGCTTCGTCATTTTGTCATGTTTCCTTTTGCTCTCAGAAGCCCGATACGCCTCAGACCTCAGGCACCTTTGTCCCCGTGGCAAATGAACTGAAACGGAAGGATAAATACATGAACGTCCTCTTTTCCTGTCATGTCCGTAAGGTAAGGTGATCTTGAAACAGACCTCCTGGGAAAGAAGAGACTGAGATAAAACTTCCTTAGCTATGACGTCAAGAAAACAGAACAGCAGATACATAACTGGCTGTGTCGTCAGTGAGCTCTTCCTGTCTGTGGTCAGGCATGGATGGAGGACTGAGATGACGACAAGTTTAGTTAGGCTAGAAAGCCTTCTTAAAGGAAGCGGGTATTTTTGGCAAGCATTCCTTTTTAAAACAGGAAAGGGGGGACCTCCCTGAGAAAAAGGATTTGTATTTTACTGTCTGTGTATATCTTTCGTAGCACATACTGGTCTGCCTTGCATTTAATGGGAATTGAGGATTTTTATACATGTTTTATTACTATTTTTAAATACAGGGAGAGGGAGAAAGAACGTAGTTTATAAAAGAGAGAAGGACACAGGGAGATTTAGAGGGGGGAGGTTATGTGCTATGAACATCCTTGCTTATCTGAAGCAGGACGTCTGTGCACCATGATCTTCCCGGAGATGATAGCACCTGGGCAAGTGGAACAGGTGAAAGTTGGAAAGTGGAAGGCAAGGAACATTGTTGGCTTTTTAAAACCTTGAGGTATTTGTTTAGAAAAGTAGAGAGAGAGAAAATTGAAATAATTATAAAAATGCATTTTGTAAAATTATGCAAATAAATTTTAAAATGTTAATGAAATGGGTGACTTTTAAGAAAAATATTACCTAGATTGAGCCCAGAAGAGAGGTTGATATAAATACGCCAATATCCAAAAGAGGAATTAAGAAAATATCAGAGTTACCTCATAGCAAAGGTCCAGGTTTAGGTGATTTTGGAGGTATTTTATTTCAGATTTTCAAATGTATGTAATTATAGTGTTATTTAGATCAAAATAACAAAATATTATTTTTCAACTATAAACTTGGCAAACTTTAAAATGTTGATAACAACTAGTGTTTGCAAGAGTTTAGGGCAACACTGTTAGTAGCTTGCAAAACAAACCTCAATAAATTTAAAAGGATTGAAATTATACGAACTGTGTTCTCTGACCATTATGGAGTGAATTAGGAACCAATAACAGAAAGCAATTTAGGGAATGCACAAATAGGTGGAAATTAAATGGCACGCTCCTAAATAACCAGTCCTCAAAAAAGAGGACACAATATACTAAAACTTATAGTAGGCATCTAAAGCCATCTTAGAGGGAAAGTAATGCCTACAGTAGACAAAGTGAAAGATCTTGTATTAATAACCTAATCTTCTACTGGTAAAAAAGAGCAAATTAACCCAGAGCAAGAAGAAGAAGGAAATAATAAAGATTAGAGCAGAAACCAATAAAATATGGAAATAATAGGAAAAAAACAAAGCCAAAAGTTGTTTTAGAGATAAACAAAACTGACAAATCTTTAGTGGGAGTGACCAAATAATAAAATAGAAGAACAAGATTAAACTTTATTCGTGTAGTTCAAAAGAACCTAACTATTAGTGTTCAGTCTAAAGAAGAAATCAATTCAATATAATATAAATTTTTTACCGAAATAGAAAGCAGTCAGTTTTAAACTTAGAATGAATTAAATGTCATCAAGAATAGCTTGCCTGACCAGTGGTGGCGCAGTGGATAAAGCGTCAACCTGGGAACACTGAGGTCGCTGGTTCAAGACCCAGGACTTGTCTGGTCAAGATACATATGGGAGTTGATACTTCCTGCTCCTCCCCCCTTTCTCTCTCACTCTCTCTCTCCTCTCCTATGAATAAATAGTAAATAAATAAATTTTTTAAAAAAGAATAGCTTGCTGGCAGTATCCAGGGTAGTTATCAAAAGTCCTGAATCTAATTCTGAACTCCTAAATTTAGAAACTCTAGTTTATAAGTATACCACAGTTGATCAGCCAATCAAGAAGTGACATTTACTAGCCATGTTCACAGACCCACACAGAAAAGTATAAGCCCTAAAGCCACTTTGTGAATTTAACAAAATAATATGCTATTTCAGTGAGTCCTCCTTTCCGCTAAGAGCATACTTCTTTTCTAGAATCAAGTTATCTGGAAAGTCCAATTAGTAATCAGAACAATTGATCAAAGACAGTCAGATGGTTTTGACAGTCATCTACTATGGAAAAGCCTGGTGTCTGTGATTCTGTCTTTCCAGTGAGGACAGTTTGACGTCTAACAGCATGTCTCTCCCTGAGTCCTACTGGATAAAAACTGCAAAAATTTTAGTCTTGCCCTTGTATTTATAAATTCAGTGCAAAATAACATTTCTTCATACTACAGATTAAATAATACCCTCTTTTGATTCTTTTTCTTTTATTTATTTATTTTTAATATTTCTATTGACTTGAGAGAAAGGGAGAGATGGAGCAGAGAGAGAGAGAAGCATCCAATTATTGTTCCACTTTAATCATGCACTCACTGGTTGCTTCTCATATGTGCCCTGACCAGGGATCAAACCTGTGACCTCAGCATGCCGGGACAATGCTCTAATCTACTGAGCCATTTGACCAGAACCTTTTAAATTCTTTTTAAATTAGATTTATTGGGATGACATTGATTAATAGGATCATATAGGTTCCAAGTGTACATTTCTATGATACATGATCTCTGTATTGCATTGTGTGCCCACAATCTTTTTAATCCTACAAACATACCAAGATAAACTTGACACGATTTCAGTAAAGCCCTCTTCTTTATGCTTGGATTCTTAGTGAAGCATCCACTTTCTATTAACTACAGTTATAAACTGTCCTTTAAGGTAGGAGACTTCTGCAGATAACTGCTCTCATCCTATGTTTTTTCCTAGTCTCATTCTCCAGAGAAACTTTATCCTTGACCCCTGTGGTGCTGACTAAACCTATAAACAGACCATTAGAAGTGATTAGGCAATAGCCAGATGATTGGGATTTTTTTTCATTGAGGATTTTAGCTTGGGTAATAGAAGAAATAAGGTGAAATCTTATACTAACTCTGTAATCCCATTTTCCTATTATTCTATGAATTTATTTTTTCCTTTCTTTATTTTTTTTTTAGATTAGAAGAGGGGAGGTAGTGAGGCAGACTTCCACATGCACACCAACGGGTATCCACCCAGCAACCCCATCTTGAGCCAATGTTCAAGTACTGAGCTATTTTTAGCACCTGAGGCTGACACACACTTGAAGCAACAGAGCTAATCCTCAGTACCCAAGGCTGACACTCAAACCAATCAAGGCACCGGCTGCAAGAGGGGAAGAGGGAGAGTTTGGAGGGAAGAAGCAGATGGTCACTTCTCCTGTGTGCCCTGACCGAGAATAGAACCTGGGACATTCATACACTGGGCCAACACTCTATTCATTGAGCCACCAGCCAGGGCCAACTCTGTGAATTTAAGTGGAAGAAAATTAGTGTTTCTAAACCATAATTATTTTAATTTAGTTTGAATTTACAAATTTACATGGCCCTGGCCAGTTGGCTCAGTGATAAGAGTGTTGCCCGGTGTGTGGATGTCCCGGGTTCAATTCCCAATCCATGCATACAGAAGAAGCACCCATCTGCTTCTCCACCCCTACCCCTCTTGCTTCTGCTTCTCCATCCCTCCCCCTCTTGCTTCTCTCTCTTGTTTTCTCTTCCTCTCTCTCTCTCTCTCTCTCTCTCTCTCTCTCTCTTCCCCTCCTGAGACCATGGCTCAATTGAAGCAAGTTGGCCCCAGATGCTGAGGATGGCTCCATGGCTTCCATCTTAGGGGCTAAGAAGCTCAGTAGCTGAGCAACGGAGCAACACTCCAAATGGACAGAGCATCACCCCCTAGTGGGTTTACCAGGTGAATCCTGGTCAGCTCAGGGTGCATGTAGGAGTCTGTCTCTCTGCCTCCCCTCTTCTCACTGAATTAAAAAAAAAATTGCTTGTGTATATAAAAAGCTTTTTTTTCCTGTTTTGATTTAACTAAGTTATGCAACTTAAAGCTTTCACCCTGTTATGTGATGTCCTTCCCACTCACTTGACCCACGTTTTAAGAATGATTTGAGTTGCTAAACCAGAAGGTAAAGATTTATGACTGGTTCTTTTTAGAAATTAAATTTTTGCAATAAAAAGTATGTAATGTCTCTAAACAGTTTCAATAAAATTGCTGCTTTGAGGTTTTTACTTGTTGGCTTCCAGATTAAATCATGAACATATTTAAATCAAGGACAATACTCTCCACTTTAGCACTGTGGCCTATTGTTTTTCACTCTTGCATGACCTTGTGAAATTATTTTTTTAAAAAAACTGGGTCTTTCATATTTTTTTTGTAATACATTCATCTTTCTTAATTTGAATTCACAAAAGATGGGGAACACTACTTTTGCTTCTTATTCAGATTTCATCTTAGATGTCTCTATTCTCCATATTCTAAGATGATTAGTGTTCTCCAACGTGGGTTTCACACACCAGTGTTCTGTTGAATCTGAATGTGCTTTCAAAAAGGGGCCATCGTTCAGTGTACTTAGGAAACTGGGTTAAACAGCGAACAAGCTCTTGAAGTGCAGCATTCAGAGCCTTTCATGTATTCGTGGATTATGAATATCCCAGGGAAGGCTGGGACTTGCATTGTTCCTCAAACCAACGTGGAAATCCTGCCTTGCACAAAGCATCTCATAAGGTGAGCGTTGAGCAAAACAACTCAGAAATTGCTGATGTGGAAGCCCTACAGTCGTTTGTTTCAAGTCTTCTGACAAGCGCCGACTCCCTTTTATGGGGAAAGCCGCTGCCATGGGAGGTGAATAATTACCGCCAAGAGTAGTTATTATCTCACTGCATAAACTCTGTTTTACTCTTAATTATATATACCGTTTTTGTCAAGGCTAAAAAATAAACTTTGGTTATAAGGAAATGTTTAGAGAATTGACTGGTTTCTAAAAGTATAAGGCAAAATGGAGAAGACTGAATAAAATTCAAACTAAAAATTGAATTTTAGTTTACTCTATCCTACCTGTAGCAATATATATATATATATATATATACACACACACACACACACACACACACACACACACACTTTCCTATGTCCTGTCTACCTATCCTAAGTTACCTAGGTGTACATCCTACCAGTGCTCACGACATTTTCAAATTCATCTCTAACTTCTTTGTTTATGTATTTTTAATATTTTATTTTGCTGATATTTTTAGAGAGAGCAAGGGAGAGAGTAGGAGAGAGAGACAGGAACATGTGTTCCTGTGTGTGCCCTGACCGGATTGAACCGGCAACCTCTGCGTGCCCGGACGACGCTCTAGCCAACTGAGCTGTTCGGCCAGGGCATCTAACTTATTTGTTTGCATCTTGAAAATAAGGTCTTGGAAGCAGGGATGGGAGATTATAGATCACAACTGTGCCTTCTGTTTTACTTAGCAGAGGGTTTTTAGTGTTGTTTTACTTTGCTTTGCTTCCCTTTTCCTTCTAGTCACTGAGGAACATGACCTTGTAGTTCCTCAGGAATTGTTACCTCTCAGTTCCCTGCTTTAAATAGTACCCAAATCTAAAATTGAAACTTGCTAATCAGCAAATAGTTAACCACATATTTATAAAATGTCCCTTCATTAATTCTCTGGTAGAAAAAAGGACTTAGCCTGACCAGGTGGTGGCACAGTGGATAGAGCATTGGCCTGGGATGCGGAGGACCCAGGTTCGAAACCCCAAGGTTGCCAGCTTGAGCGCGGGCCCATCCGGCTTTAGCGCAGGCTCACCAGCTTGAGCATGGGATCATAAACATGACCCCACGGTCACTGGCTTGAGCAAGGAGTCACTCGCTCTGATGTAGTCCCTCAGTCAAGGCACATATGAGAAAGCAATCAATGAACAACTAAGATGCTACAATGAAGACTTGATGCTTCTCATCTCTCTCCCCTCCCTTCCTGTCTGTCCGTCCCTATCTGTCCCTCTCTCTTTCTCTCTCACAAAAAAAAAAGATTTACCTGCAAATGTGAGCATTTGCTGACTAATCAAGCATCACTGTACAGACTCACATTTTCTCCCCATTCCATTGTCTAGTTTTATTTTCTTTATACAGTGTATGAAATTATTTTCACTTGCAAGTTTCTTATCTGTCTCAACTCCATCAACTAGTCTCAGATTCTTATTATAATCGAGAGCTTTCTGTATTCTTTTGTATACTGTCAGCAACTGACAAAGTGCCTGAAAATGCACATTGTAAAATTAGGGGAGGGGCACATTTTTATCAAATTAGTAAATTTGAGTAAATGTTTACCGGTATAATTTATTTTAATTAATAGGCATCATGTACTGGCTTAACAAATGTAGAAAAAAATAAATTCAATCCCACTTACAGATTTCTAATGATAGAAAAACAGTTTTCTCAATGACATGATGAGTCTAAAGATTTTATAAGGGTAGCTTTCACCAGGTCATGCAGAATTGCAAACACAGGCACAGGTATGCGTCACTGGACACGTGGCACTCAGGACCACACTTCTGGCCTGTCACTCTGTGTGTAGAGGCTTGTGATGGCTACTCAGGACACTTAGACTCTATAGGGGAAAGTTAACTCATGGAAAAGATGCTTTATGAGAAAAGACAACATACAAATAAATCTCCACAATTCCAACCAGGAAAATAATTTCAAATCAATCTGTCTGCTTATATAGTGCATGTTATGTCAGAGAGCTTTTTATTAAAGAGGTAGCTTCCTCATACAGGGACTTGCAGCCTCAGATAGAAAAAAGCAAGAAGCCCACAGTTCCTTTTTCTTCAGTGCAGAAATCAAGTTTTTCCAGGACTGTACTGGGTAATGGGGACTTAAGCTACTGAGCAACTCTTCTTTTGTTTGTCACTTGGGCGATTTTTTTTTTCTGTTTCTATAGATTTGCTTATTCTGGACATTTCCTATAAATGGAATCATACAGTATGTGTTTCTTTGAGACTAGCTTATTTTATTTAACATGCTTTCAAGTTTATCCATGTTGTAGCATGTATCAATACTTAGTTGTATTGATACAATATATCCCATCGTATGGATAGATCATATTTTACTTATCCATTCACCAGTTGGTTGACATTTGGGTTGTTTCTACTTTTTTAGCTATTGTGTTTAAATCTGCTGTGAACATTCAAGCACACATTTTTGTGTGACTATGCTTTCAATTCCCATGGGTCTATATACCTAGGAGTGTAATTTTCAGGTCATGCGGTAATTCTGTTTATCGGGTTGAGAACTGCAACACTGTTTTCCAAAGTGATGGCATCATTTTATAATCCCACCAGTAGTGATAAGGGCTCCAATTTCTCCACGTCCTGGCCAGCATTTATTATTATGTCTTTTTTATTATTATCATTTGAATGGATATTACATGTTATCTCCTTGTGGTTCCGGTTTACATTTCCTGAGAGAGCAAGCATATTTTCTTGTGCTTAATGGCTCTTTGCATATCTTCTCTGGAGAAATGTGTATTCAGATTTTTAACCCATTTTTAATTGGGTTTTTGTCCTTTTATTATTGAGTTACATATTCTAGATACCGTATATATTCTATTCTTTATATGTTCTAAATATAAGTCCCTTATCTGATATATGATTTGTAAAAATTTTCTCCTGTTCTTTGGCTTATTTTTTTTCATTTTCTTTGCGGTGTCTGGATTCCATGTTTTCGACCTTTAATCATTTTGTGTTTTTCTTGTTTTTCCTATTAAATTGTGAAATTTAAATTGTAAAATTCCACAAACCTGGAAACTGCTTTTTGTTTTTTTATCTCTGTTGCCTCCAGGACAGCAGTCGTTTGTGGTACCCCGTTAAAGAATGCATCTCCATCACCAGCCACCTCTGCCCCAAGAGGTGTTTCTGGAAAAATAGTTGACTTCATTCTTCATGAGATGATACAGTTATTGTTTGTTTTTCTTGCAGGTCAATCGATTTAGTAAAGTGGAAGACCGAGCGATTTTTGTCACTGATCGTCACCTATATAAAATGGATCCCACTAAGCAGTACAAGGTGATGAAGACTATCCCTCTATACAATGTAAGTGACCCCTGCTTCTCTCTGAGTATATTATTAACCTGCTGTTCGTGAACCACTTGGGGGCCAACAGTCTGATCAATAAAAATTTTGGGGCTTTAGGGAGCCCACGAACTCTTGAAATTTAATGACAATCTTATGTTGTGAGCAAATGTACAATTTTCTGTAAGGAGGATCCAAAGCTCCCAGTAGGATAACAAAGACATTTTTTAAAAGGTATATAGTTACTCCCAGTAGAGTAACAAATATATTTTTTTAAAAGGTAAAGATTACACTCTATGTTATCTTTCTCTATTTCTCATCCTACTCACTGCTGAAATGTTGTGATATGTAGTATAGTTTCTTGTTTATTTTCATAAGGCTTGTTTTTCTTAGGGAAATGGAATCAGAGAAACAATAGAGAATTATTTTATGAAAGCATTATTTGTCTTTTAAGTGTAAAAATTATGCTGTTTCTAGAAGTTCTTTTCACCTATATATTTTATCTCTGATCTGAACCCTCTCCCTTGTTCACTGTCTCCATGGGGTTTTCAAATTCTGGATTCAGTTCCTTATTTTGAATGGGAAATTTGATAGGTGTCTCTTTGAATTTCAGTATGAGATTAGTAAAAAAATTTTTTCCTCCTGCTTTATGGGACCTGCTTTACAAGTGACTCCTTGTTCTGATTCTCCAGAAAGATCCTACTGGACTGCTGGTTCTTCTCATGTGTGAGGGGGTTTCCCCTGTCTGTTGGTTCTTAAAGAGGGGGCTCTGTGTTTGTCCAACAACAAGATATAGGAGAAATATTATTATAGATTATTTTAAATCCTTTTGTTCTCTGCAAAAGGGTATAGGAAACATTGTTCTTGTAGTTTTCTTTTGTTGAATCAGAAGTCTTGTTGGTTGTGAGGTGCAAGGAAGGCAGATGGTCCCTGGCTTTGTTAAATGATGTGGAGCAGCCCTGCAGGCGTACTGCCCAAGCTGAGATTTGTCTTCATTACGCATCCGCTTCCCTCCCCACACACCTTTCTCCCTTCCACAAGGCTGATGGATCGCAGCTAATAAGAAAGAGCTAATCTAAGATGTTCTTGATTGTATGTAGCTTTAATGAGGATTTCCTGGTTTATCTATCAATCACAGAGTAAGCCTAATAACCCTGCAGTCTTCAAGTAGGACGTGAAGGAAGATAAAGGGGAAAACTCAGATCTTGTCAAAGTCTAATGAAGTATAGAACCAAACAAACATGAATTGTGGATTATATTTCTTTCACTTATTTTCTGTTAAGTGGAGATCAGTCAGGCACAGGATATAAAGTCAATAAATAGTGCAACACTTCTTTGAAGTTATTTTTTTCAAACTACCTTTCTTTTTTATGTTGACTGGTGTGATTTATACTCACTGTTCCCCTTCACCACATTGTCATTATTGTTCATATTACCAATAATGTTATATAATGTCATAAAAATTAACAATGTTCGACAATTGTAGAGGTAAAACAATGTCAGTAGGATTACACATGGTCGCAAATGCTGTCAGTACTCTGCCCACATGCCCGTGTATTCCCTTATTTTTGTGCACAGCAGCCTAACTTCCAACAGCCAACATATTTGACAAAAGGCTATGCTGAAAAAAAAAAAAAGGCTATGCTGGCCTGACCAGATGGTTGCCCAGTGGATAGAGCATCAAAGGACCTAGGTTCAAAACCCCATGGTTGCTGGCTTGAGCCCAGGCTCATCCGGCTTGAGTGCAGGCTCACCAGCTTGAGCACAGGGTTGCTGGCTTGAGCCCAAAGGTCGCTGGCTTAAAGCCCAAGATCACTGGCTTAAGCCCAAGGTTGCTGGCCTGAGCAAGGGGTCACTCGCTCTGCTGTAGCCCCCCAGTCAAGGCACATATGAGAAAGCAATCAATGAACAACTAAGGAGCTGCATTGAAAATTGATGCTTCTCATCCCTCTCCCTTTCTGCTTATCTGTCTCTATCTGTCCCTCTCTCTGTCACCAAAAAAAAGTGGGGGGGCTTTGCTGGCCCTGGCTGGGTGGCTCTGTGAATAGAGTGTCATTCCAGCTCACAGAGGTCACACGTTCGATCCCCTGGTCAGAGCACGTAAGAGAAGCAACCAATGAGTGCACAACTAAATGGAACAACTAAGTGGAATGAGTTGATGCTTTTCTCCCTCTCTCTCTCTCCCTCCCTCCCTCCCTCCCTCCCTCCCTTCTTCTTCTTCTCTCTCTCTCTCTCTCTCTCTCTCTCTCCCTCCCTCCTCCCTCACCCTGCTTCCCCTTCTCTCTTTCTTATCAATGGAAAAAAATTTTTTAAAGACTATACTGCAGGAATCCACTTTGGCCGCACAGAGAGGATGGAAATGCTTACCAACCCCAACAACCCAAGGCTAATGGGTGTGGGGAGATACACTACTCACAAAAATTAGGGGATCAGGAACATTCAGATACTCCAGTACTTTCAGTGTTTTGTATAGTACATTTTCACCAATGCAATAAAAGTTGGTTTTGCATCTTATTTGCATAATCAAACAACTTTCTTTGACTGTCGTTTGTTTTTCTGATGTTCTTATTTAATTAAAAAATCAAATGCTTCTTTTTTTATCACTTCATATTCATTTTGAAATATCCCCTGATTTTTGTGAGCAGTATAAATAGTTCAACACCGTCACCACTGACCAACATAATTCAGAGGTGTGTTTTATACCATTTCTTAGAGCTTCCCTGTAGGAATCAGCAGCAGTCGCCTACAATGGTAGCTGGCTTGATAATGGGCCCTACTGGCTGCCTTCCCTTTTCCTTTCCCTGAACCCCCCCCCCCACACTTTCTTGCCAGTGTCCCAGCACCTCCCAAATCAGTTCTCTGTGCTCATCAACCTTGTCTCGGGGTCGATTCTGGGAGGAGCTAACTTCACAGTAGTGGCTGCCTCTTAGAAGGGGGCAAGTGGAACTGGATAGGGAACTTCCAGCTGTGTCCGTGAAGATGTTTTAAAGCCTGAAGCAACTATGGCAAAGTATTAAGTCTGGATAATAGGGAAGTGTTTGTTATTTTATTCCTTACACTTTTTGTATGATTGAAATATTTTGGAATTAAAAACAAAGTTTAAGACAAGGAACCTTTAAAAATGATAATGCTGATAATAATGGTGGAGAAGTTGAGAGGGGATGAAAGAGAATAATTTCCATTTTACCATGTTGAGTTTTAGGTATTGATGAAGTATCCATTCCACAGGTAGTCGGGGGTCTGATATTATAGGGAAGGGGAGAATTCAGCACTAACAATAAAAATGTAAGACCAGATCTGTGTGTAACTGGAGGCTGAAGTTATGAATCTAGTGGGAGAAAGGGAGCAGGTGATTCAAGGACATCCATCCATTACATGGTGGGAAGAAGAGAATCACTGATGGAAATAGAATGGAAAGGAAATCTTTTCTCTTTATAGTCCTCCATTTGCTTAACTCTCTTCTAATGTGCTCTAAACGAGCTCTAATTTTTCTTCGGTTCCATCAGGTTATGAATTATTCTAGGAGCGAAAAGAACTATGAGAACACCGTGTCTCAGAATCAGATTGGAAAGTTTTTAGAAATAAGAGCCATCAATAAAAACATAGAGCTAAGTGTCCCAACTTCTCTCCTCTCATGCTCTGCTTTTCATTTCTCCTACTGCATTGGGACCATAGACTATCTTAAGTAACATTTTGCCTTGTTTTTAATAAGGAAGCACATAAAGTAAGGGAGAAGAGTCTGGTGGAAATCCAGGAAACACTACCATTCAGGTTCTAAAGCAGCGCGAAGGGACCCTGTTATCCTGTGGCCCTCCAGAGCATGAATGCTTAGTTAGATAGGCTGTTTCTGCCATTCCCTGAATCTCTGCTTCTCTCTGTGTGTCTTTTTACTGTCACTTACCTTTCTCATGGCACGGGCCGGCACTAGGCTCAGGTCTAAATCAGCCAACTCAACAGATCCTTAGAGTTCGTTCTACACTAACATATTGAACATAATGTCTCAGATGAGGCATCACTATAGCAACCAATTCTGCATGATCCAAATTGGTATTTTAGTTCCTTATCAAGCACTTGCGTATCTATGCTTAGCCTTCCCTGACTTTTCCTAGTATAGCAGGGATAATAGTTACAATTCAGTGTGGGAATAATTGATCTCTTCCCTCTATAGTTCTTGACTGTTGCCCTTAGCCTCAAGTCACATTTGAATTTTGGTCACGGATCATGCTGAATATTGTGGGGTATCATTAGGTTCCCAGTGGGAAAGAATCAGTGGGAGAGAAGGGAGATAAGTGCTTCAAATAGGCCAAGTTCATCAGGTATCCTTGAGTCTGTGGACTCCTTCCACCTACCCCCATTCCAATTGCGAGAATCCTAGTCTGTAATTTATGATACATGTATGTGCATGCATACATATGTGTGTGTGTGTGTGTGTGTGTTCTATAGGGAGAAATTCTTAAACTTCAAGTTTATTTATTGCTTATGAGACAATCTATGATTTTGTTTTTTAGCAAGACAGAGAGAGACAGATAGGGACAAACAGAAAGGGAGAGAAATGAGAAGCATCAATTCTTCCTCGCAGTGCCTTAATTGCTTTTTCACATGTATCTTGACCAGGGGGCTCCAGCTGAGCCAGTGACCCCTTGCTCAAGCCAGTGACCTTTGGACTCAAGCCAGTGACCATGGGGTCATGTCTGTGATTCCATGCTCAAACCAGTGACTCTGAGCTCAAGCTGGTGAACCCACGCTCAAGCCAACAACCTCGGGGTTTCGAACCTGGGTCCACTGCATCCCAGGCCAACAGCCTATCCACTACACCACTGCCTGGTCCGGCAATCTATGTTTCATATACAGTTTTTAATGTATATAATACCACATAAAGCTATTATCCTACAGTCAACATTCTCCTGCACTGGCATTACCCCCGAATTATTTTTTAAATGTAAGAATTCATCAGATTATTATTTGTTGTACTGTTCTGGCCAGTTTTTGTTAACTTAAAGGCAAAACACTGTAGAATTAAAAAGAAAATTTAAAGAGAACTAAAATTTTAAAAGGAAGGAATAACTCTTAAGTTAACCATTTTTTATTTTATGACTTAGAAATCTCCTTCCTCTTTTCTACCCTTGGCCCATTATCCATCCACTCATCATAATTATTTTTTTAAGGTTTTATTTATTGATTTTACAGAAAGAGGAGTGGGGAGGAGCAAGATTTTCAACTCATAGTTGCTTCACTTTATTATTATTTTTAAAGATTTTATTTATGTATTTTAGAGAGAGGAGAGAGAAAGGTGGTGGTGGAAAGGGAAGCATCACCTCATAGTATTTGCTTTTCCTGTGTGCCTTGACCACCAGACAAGCTCAGGGTTTTGAACCAGCAACCTCAGCGTTCCAGGTCGACGCTCTGTCCAGGCTCGACTGACCATAATCCTAACAGGTTAAAGCAATATTATTAGTACCTCATGTCAATAAACAAAATTGTCTTAGTTTATTTTCTCTTTGGAAATGAGTACCTGAACTAGAATTTAATATATCTTTGCCGTTGTAATCATTTTTCAGTGACAGTATCCCATTGAAATAGTGATTTTCAAACGTTTTCCTGAGGCTTGGGTAATGTAAGTAAAACTAAGATCACTGAATTGGTAGACCCTTGGAATATTTTATTGACACATGGCACACCCCAATCACCAATTTTTGTCTGGGCAAATATTTTAACTTTTTATTGAAGTATGCCTTACATCTAGAAAAGGTCACAGATCGTAAGGGTATAGCTCAGAGGTCCCCAAACTACAGCCCGTGGGCCAAATTGCAGCTCCCTGAGGCCATTTATCCAGCCCCCATGCATTTCCGGAAGGGGCACCTTTCATTGGTGGTCAGTGTATGGAGTACTGTATGTGGCGGCCCTCCAGTGGTCTGAGGGACAGTGAACTGGCCCCTGTGTAAAAAGTTTGGGGACCCCTGGTCTAGCTTGATGAATTACCACGAAGTGAATTCACCTGTGTACCTGTCGCCAAGGTCAAGATAGAGACCATCAGTGGGACTCCCTGAAGCCCCTTATGTCCCCTCCCAGTTGCTAACTCTTCCCTCACTGCCAGAGGCATAATCCTTCTCATTTTGAACCTAACGTAAATGGAAGCAAACGTTATGTATTCTTTTTTATTTTTCAACATGATATTTATGAAATTTATCCATGTTGTTTCATATAGCCCTAGTTTGCTCATTTTCATTGCTCTCTCCTAAAGGCATAAAGGGAACACCCATATGCACCCCCCACCTACATTAAGTAAGCATTTATTTTTTGCCATATTTGTTTTATCTTTCTCATGACACTTCACCACTAAAATGGTCCTGTGTGCATTTCACCCTAAGAATAAGGACATTCTTCTTCATAACCACTGTGCTTTTATATACCTAAGAAATTTATATTTCATAATATTTAACATTTCACACATACTCAGATTTCCTTAATTGTTCAAAGAATGTCTTTTATATACTCGTTTTTTCAAAAAAACCCAAACTTTTCCAAAGTGGCTGCTCCATTTTACATTCCCTTCGCTATGTAAGAGTCCTGGTTTTCTTTACATCCTCATCAAAACTTGGTGCGCATGACGTTGACTTTTAAGAATCCTGGACTAGTCTTGTCTGGACTTGCCTGATTGTTTCCTCATGGTTCATTTAACTTACTCCCCTAGTCCCTGTATTTATGTAAACTGGAAGTTAAATCGGGAGATGTTAATTTTATTTAAATAGTACATTTTCACATATTTAACCTTATACCTTGCATCTCAGTAAAAATGGTACACATACAGCTCATTCTGCTTTGTAGGTCACCTTTGGAAAATTTTATGGTAGCCAAGCTATTACTCACTGCAACCAAAACTTCTAACTGCTTATAGAATAGACCCCATATTTTCCTGTGAACAACTAGAATGTAGCATAAAAGTTAAAATAAATATCACCATCAGCCTGACCTGTGATGGTGAAGTAGATAAAGCATCGACCTGAATCGCTGAGGTGGATTGCTGAGGCCACTGGTTTGAAACCCTGAGCTTGCCTGGTCAAGGCACATATGGGAGTTGATGCTTCCTGCTTTCCCCATCCCCGCCCACCCCCGCTCACATGCTCTCTCTCTCTCCTCTCTAAAATGAATAATTTTTTTTAAAAATAAAAAATATTACCATCAAATATTACCTGTTAATAAGTTGCCCGTCACTAACAGTGCCTATTATTTTTAGTTTCTCTTTTAAGTCTCCTCCAGATCTTTGCTCTTAATGTTTATTTAGGCTTTTTTTTTTTTAATTTTCCAAAATTAGAAGCTGGGAGGCAGTCAGACAGACTTCCACATGCGCCCAACCAGGATCCACCTGGCATGCCCATAAGGGGGCGATGCTCGGCCCCTCTGGGACATTGCTCCGGTGAAACTGGAGCCATTCTAGCGCCTGACAGAGGCCATGGAACCATCCTCAGTGCCCAAGCCAACTTTGCTCCAATGGAGCCTTGGCTGCGGTAGGGAAAGAGAGAGAGGAAGGAGAGGGATAAGGATGGAGAAGCAGATGGGCACTTCTCCTGTGTGCCCTGACCAGGAATCAAACCTGGGACTTCCACACGCCAGGCTGATGCTCTACCGCTGAGCCAACCGGCCAGGGCCGTTTTAAGGCTTTCGTAGTTGGTTAATCCTCTCCTGAAAAATCTGCACAGTCACTGCAGATAAACTTACTGCAGGATCTTCACCCCTTCTTTTTGCCAGCACCTGTGGTCCCCTCACTTTCTTCATTCTGTTCTTGTGTTCCTTTCACTGTTTGCTTGAGGTCTTCTTCTTGTTCTGGCCGCGTTGTTCAAGACGCACTTGGGTTTATTTTTCTTTGCGTATTCCAAGGAATCATAAATCATGACAAAGGCAGTTATCTTGCCACCACCAAATCGGATTCTTTTTTTTTTTTTTTTTTTACAGAGACAGAGAGAGAGTCAGAGAGAAGGATAGACAGGGACAGACAGACAGAAACAGAAAGAGATGAGAAGCATCAATCATCAGGTTTTTGTTGCAACACCTTAGTTGTTCATTGATTGCTTTCTCATATGTGCCTTGACCGCAGGCCTTCAGCAGACTGAGCCACCCTTGCTGGAGCCAGTGACCTTGGGTCCAAGCTGGCGAGCTTTTGCTCAGACCAGATGAGCCCAAGCTCAAGCTGGCGACCTCGAGGTTTGAACCTGGGTCTTCCACGACCCAGTCCAACGCTCTATCCACTGCGCCACCACCTGGTCAGGTCCAAAACGGATTCTGAATCCAAACACAAGGGTGACATCTGGTGTGGTCTGAAACATTTTGGCTAGTTTTTCCCAAATTTCTGTCTTAGGTACTGTTCTCTTCCCAAGTGAAGGACATCGATGATCGCTTGTTTCTGCTGACGTAGTCCATTGGTTCTGAACCTGCTGGTCTGGATGGTCATTCACAATGGCAGTCAATCCTCAGGCAGCCAGAGAAAAACTGCCTGGTATTTCATATCTATTTTTGCAACTGTTATCTCTCTCCCCAAACCCCTGACCATGTTACTCTCTCTATAGGTGTGCCTTTTCTAGCTATAGGTATTTGAGGTTCTTCTATGTCTTTCCACGACTTGATGCCTCATTTCTTTTTAATCACTCAATAATATTCTATTGTGTGAATATATCATAATCTATCCATTTGCCTATTGAAGGACATCTTGTCTTGAGTGCTTCCAGTTTGGGGCATTTATGAAGAAATCAGCTATAACCATTCACACACAGGTTTTTGTATGGACACAAGTTTTCAAATCATTTGGGTAAATACCTGCGAACAAAACTGTTATATCACAGGATAAGGCTGTTTAACTTTATAATAAGAACTGCCAACTTGTCTTCCCAAGTGACTGTGCCATTCTTGCCAGCAATTAACGAGAGTGCCTGCTGTCACCTCATCAGTATTTGATATTCTCAGTTATTTTTTTTTTTTTTAGTTTTAGCCATTCTGATAGGTGTATAGTGGCATCATGTACTTTTCTATTACCCTAAACTCAAACTCAGTGTACACTGGGGTCTCAGTTAAGCTTTGAATACGAGTGTCCTCTCTCGACTCTGTCATTCATTGGTTTTTGCTCAGGAGATAAAAGCTGTTCTTTACGTAAGCCTAAGCAAGATACAACTAAAAGGTAGACCTGTGAACCTTTTTTTTCCCCTTCCATTCGCAAAATAATTCAATCCGTTTATCATTTAACAATAATTCCAGTCACTCTTCACAGGAAAGATAAAAATAGGTCATTCTGATAGATTTTTGAGAGTATTTTCAGTAAACGTTCTCGCAAATGACATGGTCAAATAATTATTAACAAAAACCTGATAATGATACATTCAAGTTATAGGTGATCCTTTCGTTAGCCCCAGGGGACTTTCTGTGTACAAATACTGTGTGGTTAGGGTTAAGGTTTCAGCCAGCTGGAATCTGTGTTATTATCATATTAGGATCATCCCCATGAGTCACTCTCTGCACTCTATTTGTAAGTTGTAATATCAAATTAAAGCATTAAGTTCAATGCAGTTGTCAAGAAAGGTTAAAATTTTCACAAGGATTAGTGGTGTCAGAATTTGAATGTTTTGCAAAGCCAGGAATTGTGGTTGCTGCAGCTTGATAGGGACAACAAAGGCAAGAAGTAACCCACACAGTTAATAATACTGTATCCAAAACCTTGATTACAACCTCTTTGAGAATCACCCTAGAGATCCCTATAAATTGGTGGAAACGCACCCAGTGACTAACGCACATTTCCTTGAAACCAGCATGTGTCTGCCATTCGAGCAGCGTGGGCACTGGTCACCCCAGCCAGCACTCAGGGAGCTGGTTGCCAAGATTGAGTTTAATTTGCATAAACATAAAATCTGTTCACTGGTGTGGAGTGAGACCACAAAAACTGAAACATTTCACCTGCCCTCAGCTGGAACTTCTCTTACTCTTTTGTTGGTAGGTTGTGGCCAGCGACTTGGTTTAGAGCATTTAAATGTGCCCATCAATGCTGTATGATACAGTTCCTCTCTATCAGAATGGGCTTGATGGCTGAGGAAGCAGCCAATTAATTACACAAACACATCCTTTAGTTCTGCGGAGATGGCAAAGCAAGCCAGGGAGAGAAAAAGAGACAATTATCTGAACTGATGTGACTGTGTGGTAGCAGTAAATGGGTTGTAATTATGCCAGGCTTCTTGCTTTATTGCTCTATCTGACGTGACTGCTAGAAAGATATCATTTCATTTGGAAGGCAGATTGTCCTTGTACTGTGTACAGGGGTAAACCCTACTGAAATCCATGGACCGCCAACTCCGTTCCCCATCACCATTTCTAAATCACCCTACCCTCATGGTAGCATCCCAGGAGAAGGTGTTTCCATGGTAATCTCCATGGAGGCAGTCAGCTGACTTCTGGCATCGCCTGAGCTGGTGTGTGCCAGCCTTCTCCCCTCTCTCCTCCCTTGAGCCTTTAAACTATATGGATTAGTCCTCTTTAATGGAAAGGACATAACCCCTTAATGTCAGATGCTGAGTGGCAGTCAAGCTTATTTATTTATTTATCTAGGTAATAAATTTCATTCCTAATTCATTCTTAACAGGTCCCAGATGCTGTATTATTTTGAACATCTTGTACTAACATTTATGTTTTTGACTGTTAAAGAGAGTTGCTTATCAGTATTAGAGATTTGGAAGCCCCTGTCCTTAGAAAACAGTGATGTCTCCATGAAGAATTTTTAAAGATACAGATGTTAAAGTCTCTTTAATTTTTAAAGAGCCTCTTCTTACTCTCATCGCTTTGGCAACTAACAGTCTTACTGCTCTCCTTATAATTTATTTTTTATCAATTAAAGATTTTATTATTGAGTTTGAGTGATCCATGTAGGTGTAAATATTTCTAAAATATGGCACATCTAGCCATGTTCTCTCATTTTTTTTTCAATAAGAGAGAAAGAAGTGAAAATTTCAGAGCTAACCTATATTGATCATCTTCCTGACGTGATTAGAAGTGAATGCCTTTTGTCGTACTGGTTAGAGACCACTGCTTATGTTAAACAGGACTAAGCAACCTGATTTCTAATATCAGAAGCCAGTGCTTTCCAGCAGGAGGGAAAGTCCATTTCCATCAGTTCTATACTTGGACATTCAATTACAAATGGAAAGGATGTACCTAACCAGTATCTGAAAGAAACAAGTCATTAGAGCCAATGTATAACCCTTTTAAAAAGTTGTCTTGTTAAAGAAACACAAAACCTTTTAAAAACTAAAGTATAAGCAAATTATACACCACCACCGTGTTCATCCAGAGGTCAGATTCCTAGAAACAAGGTCCTCGGAAAACCAAGCCCTAAATCAGTGGTTCTTAACCTGGGTTCTATTGAACCCTAGGGGTTCGATGAGTCGGTCTCAGGGGTTCGGAGAAGCCTCTGCCGTGGAGGCCAGAATAAAGTAATACCATAATTTGTAGTGAGTTCATGCACTTTGTTGGTTTTGTTCTTTGAGCAAGGTGATGTTCATGCACGGCTCATTTTGTGCACCAGTAAAAAACATATGCCTATGTCTTGAATTTGGAAAAAAAATTATATTTTATTTATCACTAAAGAAGAGTTCGGTGGATGCACATATGAAACTGGTGGGTTCGGTACCTCAAAAAAGGTTAAGAACCACTGCCCTAAATGGAGGCATGTACGTTAAAGGCCTTTGCATGTTCAGAAATACTAGATGCCACCAAGCCGAGGCAGCGTTCTCTTCTGTGCATTTGCCCCGTACTGACTGGAATAGCATGCACATCGCACAGCCTCTGCACACAGGCCTCGAGGCACAGGCCTGTGGCTGCCACGTACAGGTGCACCACGTACAGGTGCACAATACTGTACCTTTCTCTGAAGCGGAAACAGCTCAGAAAGATACAGTTATCCGCCAAGGTTTTTAAGGTCACAGGAGTGGAGCCCTTGGAATCCCAATCCTGATGGTGACCTCCTACTGCAGCCTCCCTTTTATGACAAATAGCACATACAACTAAAATCTTGTTTTAAGAAGAGAGGGGAAAAAATAACAGGACATGCATTAGGTCCTGGCATTAGGTGATTTCAATATACTACATCTTCGTCTTGATAAGAACCCCGTGCAGGAAGTTAAGTATCATTGCACCAGCGAAGAAAGCAGTTCTCAGAGAAGTTGGCCACTAGCACAGGATTTCAGGGCAGAGATTTTTGCCTACCAGAGTCCAAGGGAGCACTAAAGCTAGTCATCTTCTGCCTTAGTGCCTACCATATACTCTTTCTGTCTTCCATTCCCTTTGTTTACTTATGTAAGTCTTTCTTCCAATAATAATTGCTTTCTAAAATGTTTCTTCTTGGCCCTGGCCAGGTAACCCAGTTGGTTAGAATGTTGTTCTGACATGCTGAGGTTGCGGGTTTGATCCCAAGTCAGGGAACACACAAGAATCAGCCAAGGACACCTGACCAGGTGGTGGCGCAGTGGATAGAGTGTCGGACTGGTATGCGGAGGAGCCCAGGTTCGAGACCCCGAGGTCACCAGCTTGAGCGCGGGCCCATCTGGCTTGAGCAGAGCTCACCAGCTTGAGCCTAAGGTCGCTGGCTCCAGCAAGGGGTTGCTCGGTCTGCTGAAGGCCCACGGTCAAGGAACATATGAGAAAGCAATCAATGGACAACTTAAGGTGTCGCAACGAAAAACTGATGATTGATGCTTCCCATCTCTCTTCGTTCCTGTCTATCTGTCCCTATCTATCCCTCTCTCTGACTCTCTCTCTGTCCCTGTAAAAAAAAATAATAATAAATAAATAAATAAATAAAAGAATCAGCCAATGAATGCATGAATGGGTGGAACAACAAATGGATGTTTTTCTTTCTCTCCTTCCCCCCTTCCTCCCTTATTCCCTCTCTTCTTCTCTCCCTCCCTTTCTCCTTCTCTCTCTTGTTCCCTTCATCTCTCTCTAAACTCAATCAATCAATAAAAATTTAAAATATTTCATCTTAACCTTTTGAGAATAAGTGACTTGTAGGCCCTGGGGATCCTGCAGAAAACTACATAATCAAAACTAGAGCTTCTGTACAGGCCATGTTCCGCATGTCAGGGCTGTCAGGGATGGTCCACTGGGATACAGAAAAGAAAAAGGAAACCTGTGCTTCGTTCTGTTGGAGGAAGAGGGAAAAAAAAGAAACAGCACCTTTGATGGGAGCTGCCGCATTCTACTTCTGTTTGCACAGCTGTTTCTCTCTTAATTACAATCCTGTCGTTTCCAAGAAGAAACATGTACGAAAAGGTACTGCGGTCTCAGGTGGGCCAGGAAAAAATGTGCTTTCACTGCTAACCTGGTTCTTTGCAGATCTGAATTTGATTTTATTTAGTTTCCGCTTTTAAAGCCCAAGTCAAAAATGTTAGTAACTTCTCATTCGGCGGTTCTCAACCTTGGCTGCACATTGCAAGTGCCTAGGCGTTTTCTTTTTAATTCTGATACCTAGGCCATACCCCAGACCAATGAAATCAGATCTCTGCAGGCCAGCCTAAGCATCAGCATGTTCTAAAGTTCCCCACGTGAGTAAACTTTGCAGCCAGGGAGGAAAACCACTGATTAACTAGTTTGTTCCCCAAATTTATTCACTTTTGTTGTTCTAGTTGTCCCCAGTTTCTGTTCTGCCCTTAAATTTTTTTTCCCTCATCTCTGTGAGTGTGCACATATGTGCAAGAGAGACAGGGAGGAGTGTGTGTGCGTGTGTGTGTGTGTGTTTTCCAGACAGCTTTGTGGTCTTGTGAGCTATATCAAAAATTAAATCTTCCTTGAGGTGTTAACTATGATTTCATGTTTGAGGACTGTCTTATCTAAAGGTTTTCCTTAAACAAGAGTTGTATAAGATAATGAAATTACCTTCTATTTGATGACTTTACTCCTTATAATGGACATCCACATACGTTGTCTCACCTGACCTTCCCCACATAATTGGGAGGCGGCCTATAATGGTCCTAAAGAAACAAGCTTTTTTCTTTATTATTGGTTGAGGTCCAGAGCACACTTTCTATATACTGAAATACGTATTATCGCGAAGTTCCAGTGCACTCCAGGGAGAGTCTTAGTTTCTAATATAAGAGACATAAAAAAGGTTTCATTTTCTGGACATTATTTCTAAATAAAGACATGACACCTTCATAGTGTTTCAGGGATGGCGAGACGTCTAACAGGGAAAGTAAAGCCAGGATTCTCTCTCCTGATTTTGCTAAATACTTCTTTAGTTTCTGTAAATGGACCAGTTATGTTGCTCATTAGGAATCCCCTCCAATGTCTGCCCTTCCTCCCCTGCTTCTCCATCCCGCACCATTGTACACAGCTTGTTGAGTTGTAAAAATAGCTCTGATTGTATTTAAAGACCATTCCATTCTAAATGGTAAAGGACAAAAGAGAAATGACATCCCAGTGGAGTCTGGCAAACACAGGTGTTAGGAGACATGGGAACATATGGGTAGTTTATGAATTTATGCTCCATTTTAACAACAGCACCCACCTCAGCGGAGTTTTGAAGCCTGAAATGAGATGCATGAAAATAAGCCTGAAATGATGCATGTAAAGTCCTTAGCATAGTTCTTCTCACATGGTAAAATGCTCAGTATTTAGAAGCTCTTAACCCCCTTGCAGACTGGCAGTGCCATGCCTGTGGAAAGCAGAGGAGTAGAATGGAGTCAGCCCTCAGCATCCTCACTGTGTATTCTTTCCTCTTGCTTTTCATTCTCCATGGTGTGTTCTCCTCCCAGATGCATAGCTCCCTTACTTCATTTAGGTCTCTGCCCAAAATAACCTCATGAGGACTGTCTAGAGTGACCCACTCTATCCATCTCTATACCCTTATGCTACTATCTTATTCTTCTTCACAGACCGTGTCACCACTGTAAGATTATACAGTTGCTTATGTTCAGGCTCCTTCATAGACCTCATTGGAACCTAGACTCCATGAGAGAAGGGTTGTGGACTCTTGTTACTGCCATATGATAGGTGCTCAATAAATAGGTGTTGACGACTGAATTGGAGGGGTCGACTGAAGACAAGAAAGCAGTTAAGATATTGGTGCTCTAATCTTATTAAGAAGTTAAAAGGGTCTGAACTCAAGCAAGGAAGGCTAAGAGAGGTAAAGGGTGCTGATTGAAGAACTATTTAAGTGGTGGTAACAAGAGGCCATAGGTACTGAGTAGAGAAAAGGGTCTAGATCATAGGTTTCTTCCTTGGACAGCTTGAGGAGGTGATGGTGCTGACTACTTACCCAGATGGGAAATGGAGGGGAAGAAAGAGGGATGTGGTAGGACAGTGTGGAAATAAGTTTAGTCCTAAATGGATTTCATTTGAGTTCTCTGAGGAACAAAAATGGAGAAGCCCAATAGACCATTGACCATCTGGAGAACAATCCAGAATGTGGGCATAGATTTGGAAGACATTGATGTGTGGTAGCCAAAACCATGAGAGTGGACGAGAGCATCCACAGAGGGTCAGGAGAGAAAGGAAGATCACGTAAGGTGGCCAGTGAGAATGGGCTTTTAAGGCGATGATGTTTGGGCTTTGATGGGAACCATCAGAGTTTCTTGAGCAAAGAGAGCCCTTTGACCTTATTTACACTGTGTACTCTTCATCTTCCCCAAGTTGATAACCTTTTGATCATCTCTCTGCGATGGTCCAGCGGCACTACGCCTGGTACTAGGGGATAGAGATGAGAAAGTGTCTCTGCTTATCGTCTAATGAGTTGGGGCACACGAGACAGAAACCATCACAGTACAGTTTATGAAGTGCTCAAACAAAGAGAAGCATGAACTGCTGGGAGAGAGGATGGAGGAGGAGCTGGGGATGGGTTTCAGGGGTTCGTGCGTGTGGACAGACGCGTGGACGTTTTTCTATGGTGGGCACCTGCAGCTCTTCTCGGATTCTTAAAGGAAGATGCAAACTACTATTCACACTGTTTGGGGCGATACGGATGCCCCAGATTTTAAGTGGCATGATGAGGTTTATTTTTTAGGAAGCTAATTCTTACTGCATTGCAAAGTATAAGCTGAAATGGGAAGAGACTGTTGAAATAGATACCGTTTCCGGGGCTCTTGGGATAATCTCAGCAGAAACAGTGGTACCAGAGGTAGAAGAGACATGCCGTAAGGGCTTTCGGAGCTACCCTTAAAATTAACTTTTTAAAAATATTTTCTGTGTGCCGGGCAGGCACTCATTTAATTTTCTACACGTATTAACTTAGGTAATTTTTTCATCTTCCTTATAAATTGGTTGATTAACCCCATTGAAGGTGAAGAGACGGATGCATGTAGCATGGATAAGGTTCGCCCCAGGACATCAAGGGACAGTCTGGTGCAGGCCCCATGCTCTTCCTCAGCCGTGCTGGCCCTCCCTCCAGCTTGAGAATGGGCAAGTAGGGAGAGTTGAGAACTCTTTCTGTACTTGGGACACAGTGTAACTGGTGGCACTTTATTGAAATGGGACCCTGATAAGGGGGGCATTGAGGGCAAAGTGGTATCATTTTGGTCAGGTCAGATATGTGGTCCCATGGGTTCTCCGGGGGATCCCTGTCTGTCTGCCCACCTGGAGGTCCAGAGAAAGGTCTAAGCTTGGCATTCACATTTGAGAGGTATCAGTGTTTTAAAGAGGGAAACTTGCAGCCCCTTCTCCCCACACAAGGCTGTGTCGTCCCGTCCTGCGGTATGTGGCTCCTGGCCCCACATTTGTACTGTAAACTCCCGAAGGAGAAAGCTGTGTTTTCTGACTCATGGGCATGCATGCATAATCTGGAAGAGAGAGTTGGAACTTCCAGTTCTCAACAAGACAGAATAGATGCGTTTCTCCCTATTCCTCTGTAAATATAGCTGAAAACTGTGGACGTTATCTTATCAAACAAACTTACTATGTTATTGATAAGAAGACCAAAAGGTGGGGAGACAGTGGACGAGCTAGGGACCGTAGAGCTTGAGAGCAATATGCCCGCGAGTTCCTGGGTTTTCCTTTTGCCTCCGGTGTGCCCCAGACTGGGAACTGAAAGAGCGCCCGACACAGAAACCTCGATAGGCATAGACAGGAAGAGCTTTCTCTCTCTTGCCAAAGGACCAGGAAACAGGCCCCCTAGCCAAGACCTTTGTGACAATAAATACTCTTCTCCAGAAAAATACCAGGGTGTGGAAATTACAGGCCTCCCAACTCCAATCAGCAAAGGCCTAGTGGAAAGCCTAGACTTCTACCCTTGCCTGGGAATAAAGAGGCACCCCTCCCAGTCCCTGCTGGGGTGGTGTCACAGGGCCCAAAGGGGAGCCTGGACTTCCTGCCCCCCTCCCAGGGGAAGGGAGGTACCCCTTCTCTGCGCCACAGTGTCAGGGGAGGGTGAGTGAGGAGCCTAGGTTTCCACCCCCCTGGTGGTTCCAGGGTGCCTCGTACTCTCTTCGGGGAGGGTGTCAGGAGGCCACGTGGTGCCTGGGCCTCCACTCCCATCTAGCAGTAGAGCATTGGTGGCCCTTGACCCTGCCGGCCATTTTATAGTAGGACTCTGCAAAAACAGAAAGTTTGAGTTAGATCCAGAATCTGATAACACAGTACCCAAAACGATCAGGATACAATCGAAGATCACTCATTATCCCCAAAGCGGAGAGGCGCTGGTGGACACGTAGTCAACTTGTTGGCCAGCATAGGATAAGGGAAGTAAACCTAAAGCTGAGTAAATAATCCTTTTGCATTGAAAGCATCATTCATTTTTATGGTTTAAAAAATTTGAATTGAAAGATCAATTAGGAAAGCAACTTAAGTTGGTTGGTTGTTTTTTAATTTTAGTAAGAGGAGGGGAGGTCGAGACAGACTTACACATGTGCCCCAACAAGGGTCCACCCAGCAAGTCCACTAGGGCAGTGGTCGGCAAACGGCGGCTCGCAAGCCACATGCTGCTCTTTGGCCCCTTAAGTGCACCTCTTTGGCCAGCTTAGAAGGACTCTAATTAAGTTAATAACTATGTACCTACCTATATAGTTTAAGTTTAAAAAATTTGGCTCTCAGAAAAAATTTCAGTCGTTGTACTGTTGATATTTGGCTCTGTTGACTAGTGAGTTTGCCGACCACTGCCCTAGGGGATGATGCTATGCCCCTTTGGGGCCTTTGCTCCATTGCAACTGGAGCCATTTTTTAGCGCCTGAGGCGGAGGCCATGGAGCCATCCTCAGAGCCCGGGGCCAACTCACAATCAAGCCATGGCTGCAGGGGTTGGGGGATGGGGAATGAGAGCTGGAGAGGTTGAGAAGCAGATGGTTGCTTCTTCTGTGTGACCTGGCTAGGAATCAAACCCAGGACATCCACATGCTGGGCCGACACTCTACCACTGAGCCAACCAGCCAGGGCCTAAGTTGGTATTTTTAAGAAAGAGACAAAATAAATTTAAAATGGATAATATAAAACTCAATTTAATTAGTAAAAACAATTAGCTCTGTAAAATAATAATATGACTGTGTAGGACCCAGTTATTTAATAGCCTTACCTAAATCAATGATTGTGTACAATTAGAATCACTTGGGGAGCTTTTAGAGTATAGATGCCCAGCCTGATCCCAGACCAAATAAATCAGAGTGTTCCCAGTGATCCTGATATGCAGCTAGAGTTGATAGCCATTGGCCTAAATAAACCACCGGTGGTAAACAGAATATAAGTCAGGGGGGTTTTATATCTTCTGGATCGTCCAAATAGGCATGCTGAAGTTGATGCACTAAATTTTGCATGCTCTTTCTCATGGGGCACCCTCTTGGGCCGTTGGTCTTGCTTCATGTCCCCTGCGTTGAATTAGCTGATCCGTTTCCCAAGCCCACAGCAGTGAATCCCAAGCTGTAATGAAAAGGGGATCGGCCCCTTACGGGCGGCGGTGTATTGATTGCTGCAGTATATGAAAGCGGGCAGTGCAGGGAGACTCGAAGAAGACTCGGTTTTCAGTTCCACTGGGGCGACTTGCTATGAACACTTGATGTGATTTCTTGAGCTGTTTCCTCAGCGCAGTATTTCTGGAATTAAATTTCTATTTTCATCAAATGACTGAATTCCAAGTTGCAAGACAAAGCCAGGCAGTCAAACCACCAGGTGTCCTAGGGGAGAGACAGCCGGCGGCCCTGTGTGAGAATTTAGCAAAAAGGAAGCCATTGGCCGTTGGGCTGGTACCACCTTTCTTGTAAGGAATTTGACAAACTTAATATAAAAATGAAAAAGCCAAATTTGCATGCCAAAGAAAATCAGGTACTTGCAACAAAGGGCAAAAGTGATTTAAGCGCTTGAATTAATGGAGGAGACTGTGGCAGGCCCAAAGGAGTTTGTGCTTAGTCTTGTCAAGAATGGTGTTCATTTGCAATGAGAACTTTTCTCACAGTATGGTGGTCTCAGGATAGTCAGACTTTTACAGGGTGACTTAGAGCTCAGAGTATAATGTCCTAGTGAGTGAGGCAGAAGCTGCTTCTCTTCTATACCTAACCTGAGAAGTCACACTGCATTTTATTTTATTTTATTTATTTTTTTAACAGGGACAGAGAGAGAAAGAGAGAGTGATATATAGGGACAGGCAGACAGGAACAGAGAGAGATGAGAAGTATCAATCATCAGTTTTTCGTTGCAATACCTTAGTTGTTCATTGATTGCTTTCTCATATGTGCCTTGACCATGGGCCTTCAGCAGACCTCAGGGTCTCAAACCTGGGTCCTCCACGTCCCAGTCCGATGCTCTATCCACTGCGCCACCGCCTGGTCAGGCTGCATTTTAGTGATTAAAAGCAAGTCTATGGTCAGCCTGGATGCAAGGGGAGGGGACATGGACTTCTCCACCTGTTTATCAATGGGAGGCAAGTTAAAGGATTTGTGGACAGATTTTAAATCTTCCACAGTGAGCCCCTTGGTGAAAAAATTACTTATGTTACTCTGACTCCAAAACGCACTTCTCCCCACCCTTCCAAGATGTCACAGTCTCATCCCCTTATGGCATTGGGTTCTGGATTGAGGTTCAAGTCAGTTCAGATACAGTTTCTCAACTAGAGTTCCTTCAACCTGAAGACAGTGCGTTCCTAGAGGTGGGGAGTGGGAGGCACATAAGTCACTGACCATCTGTGTTTGCAGCTGAGTAGCCTTCCAAGTCTTCACCCTGCCAACAAAGGTTGGGGGTCCAAAAGCCTCATCACATGTTATAATGTCCGTGTCCCTTTCGGTCCAACCGGATACAATTTCTTTGAAATCTTGGTGGATTTACATTGCGTCAATTTATAATCCATTTCACTAGACAACCCCCCCCCCACTAATCTCTACAAAGATTGAACCCTTGAACTTTGGGCTCCTTGTGCGCTACTATGGAATAAGATCCTTAAGAGCCTTATTGTTTGATAGAGAAAATGTGTAAGACATGCCCTGGACCTCTTTGGAGACCCTGTAGTCTCTGGAAGTTTCTGAAGCACTGCCTCTGATCTTTGAGGTTTTGACCAAGGATTTTACAGTCCCACCCTGGATCTGATCATTGCCCTAAAGCCACCTCTTAATTTGAGAACTATTTGCCATCTAGAGAACTTAGAAATAAGAAACAGTTTCAATTCCAAACTCAGTGCAGGCTTCTTTGTGTTTCCTCTAAACTCTGCACGAAAGAAAGCCAAGCAGCCCGTTATTAAGATCATCTCTCCTCGTGTTTTTTCTCACAGACAGCAAGAGGAAGCCAGATGGCACTTCCATTATTCTGCCTGGACATCCTTATGTAGACTACTGAATTTTCTCTTCTCTGCCTCCCCAAGTGTTGTCAGATTTTTCTGCCGCTTCATAACAAGGGTCCCCTTCCCTCAAGCTTGAGAGAGTATTTTCCTTGCTTTCCCTCAGGCCCTCACTGACTGCCTCCTTAGAGCCCAACAGGATCCCACCAGCCTCTCCTCAGGGCTCTCACAGTGTCCGCCCACTTCCCAAAGCCCGTGCTAGTGGTTTTAGGGCTGAGGTTTTTATTCCAGCTCTGTTGCTGTGTAGTGAACCTCCCCAGAATTAGTGGCGTAAAACAGCCACCGTTTTATTATGGTGTGGAAGCAAGGCGACCTCGGGACCGTCAGCCCTCTTCTGTAGTGGCTCAGGGCACAAGCACTTTGTTGCTTTCAAGGGATGGGTGTTTGTAAAGGGCTAAACTGTCAGTTATCCCAACGTGTGTTATTTTCATGATGAACCTGTCCAGTTAACATTTCTGATTCCTAGCTACTTGGTCCAAGAAGGGAGAGGAAGACAAGGAGAAAGGAGGAAGAGAAAGAAAAGAAGGAATATTAGGAAGGACAGATGAATAGAGACAAAGTGAGATAGAAAGTCACCAGGCATCTTGCACAAAGTCAGACCATCTGTCTTCCAAGTTTCCGAACAGGAGATAGAATGAGCAGAATGTTCTCCATTGTCAAGCAGCCAAATTAATTTGTTAATTGAAATAGAAAGCACATAAAAATTATAACTCTGCCGTCAAATGAAAGAACTGAAGTAGAGAATGGTAAACCCAAAAGGCTAAGTGTATGTATCAATAGACAAGCAGATACCTGAGGAAATTAAATGACCACTACAGTTTAAGAAAGTCTTTTGTGTTGGGCACATCTTGGGTCAGAGGGATAAAACCCAAGCTGATGAAGTCCCTTAAAGATGTTTGTAGAGACCACTACCCACAGAAGAGATCCTCCCACTCAGGAAGACTGCAGAGTAGCTGTTTACTGATTCTCAATCTGGAAGAAAGAGGGCCCGGGTTGAAACTCGACGTGGAGCACTATAGAAGAGGCACACATTCTCCTCTCCAGCTAATCCTGCATGATTTTAGAGGCGTTGGTCATCATTTAAAAGATGAACTCTTTTTAAAGTAATGAGAACTCGGGCTCATGACCTATTACACTATTAGAGGCCTTTGTCATAAAATGTCAGAATCTTGTGATGCACACATTCTCCAGAAGTCTTCAGCTCCTTGAAATTATTGTTTGGGATTCTGAAATTCACAGCTGGCCTTTCGAGGCCCCGTGGTTTTCACTGGCAAAGCATGTGCACACACACAGAGAGGCGGATACATAGGAGGCAGACAGGGAAACAGAATAATCGGAAGCAAAAGCAGCAGTAAGCAAGATGACATGTAGTTACAATGGACTTCAAGGGAGTATTAACTCTGACCCCTGACCTTTTGTAATATTATAACACAAGACACAGTTTCACAACTGTAGACTTATACTTGGTATCAGTTCCTGTCCTACAAAGTGAGACTAATGTAATCCCAACAACTATGGGTTTATAACCTCAACATACTGGGCAGAGCATCGCCTGATAGGGGCTTACTAGGTGTATCCTGGTCAGGGTGCATGCGGGAGTCTGTCTCTGCCTCCCTGCCTCTCACATAATTAAAAAAAAAAAAAAAAGAACCTGACCTGTGGTGGCGCAGTGGGTAAAGCGTCGACCTGGAATGCTGAGGTTGCCAGTTCAAAACCCTGGACTTGCCCGGTAAAGGCACATATGGGAGTTGATGCTTCCTGCTCCTCTCCTCTTCCCTTTCTGTCCTCTCTAAAAGGAATAAATAAATAAATAAAATTTTAAAAAAGAATATATAGGCATCCAAAAATATTTAAATTCCAAACAACCCATTTTAAGTAGTTTTAAATAAACCTGTATTTTATTATTATAAGAATCTAAATAGTTCCTTTTATTTTCTTTTTTTGTATTTTTTTGAAGTTAGAGGCAGGAAGGCAGTCAGATAGACTCCCGCATGCACCTGACCGGGATCCACCCGGCATGCCCATCAGGGGGCGATGCTCCGTTGTGGCCAGAGCCATTCTAGAGCCTGAGGTGAAGGCCATGCTATCCTCAGTGCCTGGGCCAACTCTGCTCCAATGGAGCCTTGGCTATGGGAGGGGAAGAGAGAGAGAGAAAGGAGAGGGGGAAGGGGGAAGAAGCAGATGGGCGCTTCTCCTGTGTGCCCTGGCCGGGAATCGAACCTGTGACTTCCACAAGCTGGGCCAACACTCTACCGCTGTAAATAGTTCCTTTAAGATCACCTTAATAGCATTTGGCTGGTTTGTCACCTTCAAAGACTATTTTTATTTTTTGTAAAATACTCATAATCCTGGTGACTCAACCATAAAAACAGAAAGGATAAGGAAAAAATTTGAGTTTGTTCTTATTACAATGGATACCTAGGTCTAAGTGATGAACTAATCTTTTTAAGCCAATTTGACTTATAAATACAGAAATAAGACTTTAAAAAGAACAATCAATAGAAACTCTCTGGCGTGATAGAAATGTTCTGTATCTGGATTTGGGTGTCAAAAATTATCCACTTATATACTTAAAATCTGTGAATTTTATTGTATGTAAATTGCACCTCAATTTTTAAACTCCTGTTTGACTGACAGGTTCAGTTATATGGAATATTTTGGTGGGAGTAGTGTTACATCTTTTCATTTCCAGTTCCTTTTTACCTGCTATTTATAAAAGTAAGAGGTAGAAGATATACTTAGTCTCTATCATTTAAAAGTTTTGTTGAGGCCCTGGCCGTTGGCTTAGTGGTAGAGCATTGGCCTAGTGTGTGGATGTCCTGGGTTCAATTCCTGGTCAAGGCACACAGGAGAAGCAATTATCTCCTGCTCCATGCCTTCTTCCCTCCTCCCCTCCCCTCTCTCTTCTCTTCCCACAGCCATGGCTCAATTGTTTCAAGCACATTAGCCCCAGATACTAAGGATGGCTCAGTGAAGCCTTCACCTCAGGCACTAAAAATAGCTCCATTGTGAGTATGGCCCGAGATGGGCAGAGCATCTGCCCTAGACAGGGTCACCAGGTGGATCCTGGTCAGGGCACATGTGGGAATCTATGTCTCCATCTTCCCTCCTCTCACTTGGAAAAAGAAGGGAAAAAAGGTTTTATTGAAAGATCCAAGCCAAGAAAAAGTAACGAAAAGAGAGAGAGAGAAGGAAGATCCAGGCTAAAATCTCTGTGCTCAGTCACAGTACTTGTTTTCAGTCCTGTAATACTTTTACAGAATGGGGCAAGTCTCTTCTCTCCTTTATCCACAACGCTTTGCTGCCAGAAATTACCAGGTGGTTAGAAAAAAATTTAAACCACTATAAAAGTGATGATATGATAATAAATATACTGTATTTACTGGCTTAATATGCAAAGGAATACTGTTTTGTGTACCATAGGGAATCATAAAATAAAAACAAAACAAACACAAAACTTCATACTTGTCTTGAAAAAGTGAAAGCTGTCAAGCCTGACTGCAAGGAGAGATAATTCTTGTTGGAAAAACACAGATATCACGTAATTGTGATTTTTAATGAGCCGAGTGATATTGATACATTTCTCATTAGTGAGCCATTCTTACACTTGTGGAATAGTCTACCCTCCTGGTCCTGGTGTATCATCCTGTTGAACTCAGTTTAATTATTTTTGGGGTTTTGCATGTGTACTGTGAGATAGGGGTGTGTGTGTAAGAGATCTTCATCAAGTTTTGCTACCAGGATTAAAGAAGGTGAGCCAGGATCGTCTCTTTTTCTGTTCTAGAGCGTGTTCAGTAGCATGGGAACTACCTGAGCTTTCGAAGCTTGCCTATAACATCGTTAGTGCCCAGTAACATTGAGCACAGTGCTCTTCTGATTACTTAAAATTTTCCTAGTTATGAATTGATTCTGATTATTTTATCCTTTTTTGGATCAATTTTTAGCAATTTGCATTTTTAAATAAAATAATGCATCTCACAAACTTTTTAATTTATTAATATATTACAGATGTTACTCTCTTCAATCTAAAGTCAACACAGCTTTTCTTAAGCCCCCTTCTTATTCCTAATGTTAGGTATTTGTAGGTTTTGATTGTTTCGGTTTTTGTTTGTTTATTTTTTATTAGACCCTGCCAAGGGTTTGGTTCTTTTATTGGTCTTCTCTAAGAATCAACTTTTGGATTTATCAGATATGTTGTTTTTCTCATTCATCAACTTCTGTTGTTATCTTAACTAATCTTTATTATGATAGATTTCTTTTGTTCTTTCTCTTTTTTACATTACTTTTTTCATAATAAAAGTACTTAAGACATTGTATTTTCTTTTGAATATAGCTGTGGCTGCATTCATGAATTTTGATATGTAAAATTCTTCTCATTAACTTTTTGATTATAATTTCAACTATAATCTCTTTAGGGATTGCTTAAAGCAGTATTAAAAAACTCAATAATAAGGTTGTTTTGTTGTTAATCTTTTTCATAATTTTCTAGTTTTATTGCATTGTAATTATAGAATGTGATCAGTGCATATTCTTTCTTGTCTTTGGGATAGAGGTGTTACTTTAAGGGCTAATATATAGCAAATATGTATAAATATTTTAGGAACCATAATAAATGAATGTAAAAGTTCTATATCATTCTATATCATTACTAATCAATTCTGTTGATTCAGCCTCTCTCCACACCCATTTGTTTTTTATCTTTTTAAACTGCCAAAGATGGGGTCACCCATTAAAATCATGATCCAGTCTATTTCTTCTTGTATTAGAACAGTTTTTGCTTTATATGTTTCAGTGCCATGTTATTTAGTGCATGAAGACCAGTGGTTTTTATTTTTTAGCTTATACTTCTTGTAAATATAAAACAAAAAAAAAAAGTTGTGGGGTTTTTTTACCTTGAATTTTACTTTGTCTATTATTACTATTCCCATCCTGACTTTCTTTCTGGTACATCTTTCTCCATCCTTTCATTATTTACCTTCCGTGTCTTTTTATTGTAGATGCGTCTTTTCTAAACAGATACAGTTAAATTTTGCTTTGACCTAATCTGATCCTTCTTCACCCAATAAAGAAGTTGTATCCCATTCACATTTTTTATAGAAACTGGCAGGAGTTTTCTTAAATTTAATAATGTTATTTAAATACTTTTTAATAATTTCATGCTACTTATTTTTAAAATATTTATTGATTTTAAAGAGAGAGAAAGAGGAAGGGGAAGAGAGACAGAAATCCTGTCTGTTTCTGTATGTGCCCTGACCTGAGATTGAACCTGCAACCTTTGCATAGTGCAGTGGTTCTTAACCTTTTTTGAGGTACCGAACCCACCAGTTTCATATGCGCATTCACCGAACTCTTTAGTGATAAATAAAATATGATTTCTTTTTCCAAATTCAAGACATAGGTATATGTTTTTTTACTGGTGCACAAAATGAGCCGTGCATGAACATCACCTTGCTCAAAGAACAAAACCAACAAAGTGCATGAACTCACAACAAATTACGGTATTACTTTATTCTGGCCTCCAGGGCAGAGGCTTCTCCAAACCCCTGAGACTGACTCATCGAACCCCTAGGGTTCGATATAACCCAGGTTAAGAACCACTGGCATAGTGAGATAATGCTGTAACAAACCGAGCTATCCAGCCAGGGTTTCTTCTTTTTCCTTTTCTTTTCTTCTTTTTTCTTTTCTTTTCTTTTTTTAGAGTTGCTATGTTTGGTCATTTTATTCTCTTTTTTACTAATTATTAGAAAGGTATACATTCTTCTTAATTCTAATAATGGTTACTGTTAAATGTTTAAACTAATCTTTCTTAATCAGTACCAAGAATAAAATGCAATTACTTTCCAGCCTCCTATGAATAATGACGAAATTACTATTTTCTTCCTCTTCCTTTCCTATACTTTTCTATCTTTTCAGACAGAAGAAACAGCTTTTTTAAAAAGTATGTAAGCCTGAATGTTACCTTCCTGTGTAGTAACTTATTTTTTATGCCTGGATACTTGAAGATTTCTTTCCTTGTATTCTAGAAACTCGGAACTTCCTCTGGGCTACATTTCCACGTGATTCTCTGTTAAGTTGGGCTGGTACCTGTGACTCCTTTCTATCTAAGAACTCAAATCTTTGACCTTGAGAAGTTTTATTCAACTAACCTTTGTTTTTGTTTTTGTTTTTGTTTTTTTGCAGTATCTATTTTGTTACTGCTTCCTTTATTTTATCAACTTATATTTATTTTTCAGAATTATTTCACTTCTAATATTGGTCTGTTTCACACTTAGTCCCTAAATGAGAATACAAAGTCGGGATTTTGTTCTGGTTCTCTCTGCTTTCGTGCACCCACTGCATGGCAGGAGAACCTCTGCCCTGGTCCTCAGACCAGCCTCTCCCTTCTGAACCTCCAGTTCTCCTCCTGGGCTCATTGTGTTCCCCGTGTGGCCCTGCTCACTGAGGAGGCTCTGAGAACTGAGATGGCTTGTAATCAGACACTGTATCTACACTGTTCAAATCTTCAAGACCAAAGGAGGAGTAGGTTTAGATTTATCATAGCATAGAGCTCCCACAGATGATGAGAAGGAAGAAGGCAACTGATAGGGAAAAGCCTCAGTGAGTTTCACTTCTGTTCAGAGAAACTTCTTTGTGTGTTGTGGCTGCCCAGAGATGACTGAGGTAGTGACCCCTTCCCAACCTGATGGATTTCCACAAATACCCTCCCTTTGCGTGGTACAACCATCAAGTTTTCAGATATTACTGTCATATCTTCTCTTATTAGAGTCTAGAAACCCTTGAAAGCAGAGGGGGTTTGCCTCTTTCTCTTTTTTACCCTAAGTTGCTCCTGTTTGATCTGTACCACAATTTTAGGAGGTAGACCAAGCATCTAGTGGGAGGGTCATCATTTTGCAGAAAAGGAAAGAGAAGCCTCAAGAAATTGAATGAGTCATTCAGAATCACCTGGTAAAATTGGGATTAACACCCAGGTCATCTCTTACTCCACTGCTTTCCCTACTTACCATCCTATCTCCCGGAGTGAAAGGAGATGTTCTAGATGCCGTCGTCCGCCTTGGCAAAGGCAGGGGCTTAGCCCTCCTTTATTTGTGTAGCACAAGGTACCAGGTGCTGCTTTCCTCTTTCCCTCCGGGACTCAGGCATGCCCACAGGCCTGAGCATACCCGTGAAGTGCCCTATGGACAGCAGTATAAAGCCACCCAGGCAGGCTGGAATAGGGAGAGCGGGGAAGAGAAGCCCTCACCCCGAGGTGGGACAGTGGCCCAGGAAAGATTCACAGGCTCCTCTCCTCTGGCCCAGATGGCACCTGGGAAGGGATCCTCTCTCCGGATGGTTTCAGCATTCCCTGCCAAATCTCTGTACCTGCACCCCTGCAGCTGACACCCCTGGGACATGCTGGCAGGGTAACTGCTGTTAGAATTCTCATTTTGTCAAACTCCAGTCAAGCTCTCCTGGGAAGTGCCACATAATTCAGTTTTGAATTTTGTATATAAACTAATCAAATGAGAGTGAAGCACCATAGACATAAAATGTTCTTAAAAATGAAAATGAGGCCTTGGTCGGTTGGTTCAGTAGTAGAGCATTGGCCTGGCATGTGGATGTCCCGGGTTCAATTCCCTGACAGTGTACACAGGAGAAGCAACCATGTGCTTCTCTACCCCTTCCCCTCCCTTTTTCTCCTTCTCTCTCTCTCTCTTCTCCTCCCACAGCCATGGCTCAATTAGTTTGAGCACATCGGTCCCAGGCACTGAGGATGGCTTCATGGAGCCTCCTCCTCAGGCACTAAAAAGTTGCGAGCATGGCCCCAGATGGGGGTTGTCGGGTAGATCCCAGTCAAGGCGCATGTCTATCTTTCTGTCTCCCCTCCTAGCACTTGAAAAAGAAGGGGAAAAAATGAAAATGTTAACTTTTAATCCTCAAAGTCAGCTGGATGGGATGCATCTAAGTAGCAGAAAGATTGATTTATTCTCTTAACAGTGTCCTCAGAAAGCCCATGATCTGCATAGGTTATGTGAGCTGATTTCTAATTCCTTGAATATTTTCTCTCTCTCCATTAAGCACTGACTCGGACATTCTTTCAAATCAATCAAATAAACTCATCTCCTATGACACTTGATGTTTAGGAATACTTGTTTATACAGCTTATGTTCATTTGTACATGATCTTTCGAAATGCTGGCTGTGGAAAAGAACACGGGTCTGGGTTAATCTGCAGGCCTGAGGTCCTGTTCCAGGTTCTGCACATCAACTAACTTTACTTACCCTCAGTTTCTCTATGTGTAACGTGCGGGATGGATCTCACCGACCTTCCCAATGTATAAACTTTCAAGTTGTTTGGTGTTCCACTGGATTATGAATCCCCTTTGAACAGCCTTTGGAGGAGCTTTCATGCCCACCCCGGGCCACCTGGTCCTGCACCGTCCCAGTGGATACCGATTGCTAAACTCAACTGACAGCACCTGTGGTGGCCAGGAGGTGGCACTTTGGTATTTTCTGCAACTGAAGAACAAACCACAGAGGGAGAAGTCACTCAGGTTTTTGCTTTCCTGACCACAATAGACTATCTAGGGACCAAAACAGTCAAGGAGCTGTGTTTTTTATATTTACAGAGCAGAAATAAGATTGGCTTTTGGTAGTCGTGATGGTGTACAGGTCTGTGGGTCTTTGTACATGTATAGATTTGTGTAACAACCACCACAGACAGGATGCAGAGTCGTCCACCACCCTCCCCCAAAACTCCCTTTTATCTGATTCCCCCCATCCCAAAAACCTTCACAACAACTGATCCGTTTTCCATTCTTAGAGTTCTGTCTTCTAGAAAATATCACTTAAGCGGAGTCATGCAATGTATAACCTCTTGAGACTGTCTGCTTCACTTGTATAATGCCTTTGAAATATATCCATGTTATTGATGTGAATACTTTGTATCATTAGTTCATTCCTTTTTATTGCTGAATAGCACTCCAGTGTATAGGTATATCAATGAACATTGTGAAGATTAATAAATATCAAACAAAGATGTTTATCCATTAACCTACTGATGGATGTTTCAGTTGTTTCCAGTTTGGGGCCATTATGAATGGAGCTGTTATTAATATACATGTATAAGTTTTCTGTGTGGACATAAGGATTTATTTCTTTAGGATAAAAGCCTAGGGGTGAGATTGCTGGGTCATGTAGTCATTCTGTGTCTAACCTTGTGTGTAACGGCCAAACTGGTTCCCCAGTGATTGTGCCATTTCACATTCCTACCGACAACGTCTGCGGTTCTAGTGGTTCCACACCCTCACCAGTATTTGGTGTCATCACTCTTCTTGTAGTGATGTCATTTCGTTTTGTTTTTCCTTGGGCCATTCTGATAGGTTGTGATGGTATCTCATTTTAGTTATAATTTTCATTTCCCTAATGACCAGTGAAGTTGAACATCTTTCTTTGTCCTTATTTGTCACCCATTTGTCTTTAGGGAAGTGCCTTCAAATCTTTTGCTCTTTTTTAAATTGTTTGCTCTTATTATTTAGTTTTAAGCATTTTTTATATATTCTGGACACAAGTTCTGTATCAGATATATTTTCTCCCAGTCTGTCATTAGTCTTTTCATTTTCCTACCAGTCTCGTTCTCAAAGGAGAGTTTTAAGTTTGATGTTCAGTTTAACAATTTTTTTTCTTTTATGGGTTATGTTTTTGGTGTTTCTAAGAAATTTCTGCTCAATCCAAGGCCACAGAGGTTTTTTCCTATCTTTTCTTCTTAAAGTACATGAGTCTCCAAATGTTCCAAGTTATCCAAATGTCCCACTTATATTTTCTCCATTGAATTGCCTTTGCACTTTTGTGAAAAATCAATTGGCCATATTTGCGTGGCTTTATTTCTGACTTGCCATTCTGTTCCACTAATCTATGTTATTACTCCTTTAACAATCCCTTAGACAGTTACATGTCTTGATTATTGTAGCATTATAATAAAGAAGAAAAATTGGCTACTATGAGTCTTCCAGCTGCCTTCTTTTTCAAATTGTTCTGTCTATTCTAGTTCCTTTGCCTTTCCATACATACATATTTTAGAATCAGCTTGTTGATATCTACAAAAAATCCTACTGGGATTTTGATTGGGATTGTATTACATCTATAGATCACTTTGAGGGAGATTGGCATCTTAACAGTTTTGAGTTTTCCAATCCATGAATAAAATATTTCATTGTATTTACTTAGATTTTTCTTTTATAACCTTCATCAGCATTTTACTTTCATTACTTTCACAACATGTAGTTTTTAGCATACAGGTTTTATACATGTTTTGTTAGATTTATATCTAAGTATTTTTGTTTTTGGACTTGTGGATGGTTTTGTTTTTAAATTTCTGTGTTTAGTTATTTATTGCTAGTTTATAGAAATAGTTTTGTATGTTAGCCTTGAATCTGGTGACCTTGCTAAATCCACCTATTAGTGCTGGGAACTACTTTATAGATTCTTTGGGATTGTCAATGTGGACAATTATGTCATCTGAATAGAGAGGCATTTGTTCCTTCCCTTTCAACCTGTATGCCTTTTAAATTTTTTTAAACCTGCCATACAGCTCTGGCCTGATTTTACACATCAGCAGTGACAGTGGAAATTCTTGCATCACTCTTGATCTTTGGGGAAAATATTCCGTCTTTCACCACAAAGTATGATGTTAGCTGCTGTGTTTTTGTAGATGTCATTTATCAGATTGAGTCTTCTGATCCTGATTTGCTGAGAGATTTTTATCACGAATGTGTGTTGAACGTGCGTTTTCTGCGTCAGTTGACATTCTCATGTGACTATGTTTTTTACTTTGTTTTTTATTCCATTGCTATGATGGATCACATTGATTGATTTTTGAACATTGGGCCCTAGCCATTTAGCTCAGTGGTAGAGTATCAGCCTAGCGTGTGGATGTCCCAGGTTCAATTCCCAGTCAGGGAACACAGAAGAAGCACTCATCTACTTCTCCACCCTTCTCTCTCTCTCTTTCTCTTTCTCTCTCTCTGTCTTTCTGTCCTGCAGCTATGGCGCGATGGAAACTAGTTGGCCCTGGGTGCTGAGGATTGCTCCATGACCTCTGCCTCAGGCACTAAGAAGAGGTCTCAGTTGGTGAGCAACAGAGCAATGCCCTAGATGGGCAGCACATCGCCACCTAGTGGGCTTTCCCTGATGGATCTTAGTCATGGTGTAAGCAGGAGTCTGTCTCTGCCTCCTCTCCTCTCACTGAATAAAAATACATATTTTTTAATATTGAAACTAGCTTTGCATTTCTTAGATAAATGCCACTTGGTCATGGATTATTATTTCTATATATTATTGGATTCGAATTGTTAATCTATTGGCCATTCTTCTATTCATGTTCATGAAGGAGATTTGATATTGGTTTGTGGTTTGCTTTCTTATTACTGCCTTTTCTATTTTTGGTACCAGCATAATGCAGACCTCATAGATTAATTACAAAGTGTTCCCTTCCCCTCTATTTTTAAGAGTAGATATGGAGAATTGGTGTTATTTCTTCTTTAAATGTTTGGTCTAATTCACCAGTGAAATCATCTGAGCCTGGAGTTTTCTCTTTTTTTTTTAAATTTCATTTAAAAAATTAAGTTCAATGGGGTGACATTGACCAATAAGCGTACACAGGTTTCAGGTAAACTTTTCTATAGCATTTGAACTGTTGATTGTGTTGTGTGCCCATCACACAAACAAATTTAATTTCTTTCATAGATATAGCAGTATTCAGATTATCTATTTCTTTTTGGGTGAATCATGATAGTTTGTGGCTTTCAAGGAATTATTTGGTTTTGTCTAAGTTGTTGAATTTTTATGTACATAGACTTGTTGAAAATATTCTTTTATTTTTTTCATGTTTATGTGGTCTGTAGTGATAGCCCCTCTTCCATTTCTCATATTGATAATTAGATCTTCTTTTATTCTTTTAGACTAGAGATTTAGCAATTTTATTACTCTTTTGAAAGAATCAGCTCTTTGTTTCATTGATTTTTTTCTGTTATTTTTGTTTTCAATATTACTAACTTTTATTCTTTATTGTTTTTTTCCATCTGCTTGTTCCATGAAACTTGATAAAAATTAAAGTCATCGAGCATACTGAGAAAAAATGTATTATTGAATTACACGATCTATTTTTTCATTTGTTTCTCTGAGAACCCACCTAATAGTTTTCCACACTTTGTCCCTTTGCAGTTGACTGGTCTGAGTGTCTCCAATGGAAAGGACCAACTCGTAGTGTTCCACACAAAAGACAACAAAGACCTCATCGTCTGTCTCTTCAGCAAGCAGCCAACCCATGAGAATCGAATTGGAGAACTTGTTGGAGTCCTGGTGAATCATTTCAAGAGGTAAAGTTTGATTTTTGTAACTAAGACAAGTTTTAAACCTATGAAATCTTTACTCCTAATTCTCATCTACCTTGTTTTATGCCAGTTATAGTGTGTTGAGTTATTTTCCTTCACAAGGACAACTTACATGATCTATTTCACAGAAGGCAAAATTAGCTTCCAGGCTTAGTCTCAAGATTAGGAACGGTCCTCTACTTATCCAGCCTCCTGCTGAACAGGAATGAGATTTCTCAATGGTGATTTACTCACTGCCAGTACAAGTGTATTTGTCACAGCTCTCGTTTACCCCAAACACGGTCAGTGAGTGTGTCTACTATGAATGGAAACCAATTAGAAGGGAGATTTACAGCAACATGTAGGTCCAACCTCTACAAAAACACGCAGTTGTGATGGAACAAGGCACATTCTGAGAACTTCATAGTAAACATAGATGAGATCTGGGTGGGTGTATGTGTGTGTGTGTTGGGAACAGATGTGAGAAACAGAAACAGAGAGCAGATCCTGAGGGTGATGGGCACCAGGGAGTGGAAACTTTTAAGCAGGGGAGTGATATTGTCTGGTTATTTATTGGAGTCATTTTAGAGATGGAGTGTTTCTTCCCATAGGAGGTCATGGAGTATTTAGGGTAGGGTATTTCTCTGACACCAGAGTCAGATGGTTTTCCCATTGTAGCAGACTATCTCTGCTTTCCCATCACCCTGACGCTGGGAGACCACTCCTCAAAACTCAGTGACTGAGAGAGGAGCCCCTCATCTAGTTCCTGTCCTTCCTAAGAGATGGTTCCTAAGTTGCCAGAAGTAACTGAGTATTCCTTATTAGAATTGGTTACTCTTCAGGTTTAGACATGGCTTCTTTAGCTAAACAAAGGCACTTACAATGAAATATCCACACACCTAATTCTGCTGTGTCTATTTTTACTGATAAATGTATGGAGTATAATTTTAGAAGTGCACTGTACAGACCATTTATTTTATTAAACCTTGTATTCTAGATCAAAATAGATCTTTTAATATCTTGCATGGCTAGATGCTTTTAAATGCTATAAATAAAATAATATTTAATGGTCATCTGGTTGAAAAAATAAGAATCTAAATAAGGAATTATCAAAAAATAATAACAAACATATGGGCCTTTGAAAATTTTTCTTTCATCTGCCAAATAATAAATAATAAAGGGAAGAGAAATACTGGAGAGTTTAGACTGGAAGGCAGACATGGAGAAGTTGTCACTACAATAAAACTTATAACTCAAATAAGCAGGCTTATTTTGCTTCTAATACTTAGTTAACGGCAAAATATGGACCATTATAGGGATTTTAATTTGGATGCCTGGACTAATGAATAGTTTTGCCTGGGAACTTTAAATATTTTTTCTCAATCTGGACCTTGTTTATCAAATTCAAACCCCCATTAAATGCCTCTACAAGCGGCAAACGTGAATCTGGCCCTAGAATCGATCGTTTTCTTCTTCCCTAACATGCACGTTCAGATATGTTTCTTAGGTGCATTTCCCTCTAATCTTTACTATGGGCGGGGGGCAAAGTAGTTTTCCAGTTGTGAGTATGGAAAATAGTATAATAATTAATAAATAGTAAAATAATAAACTGTGATTTGCATACTCACCACTATAAACCTACTTTTGCCCCACCCTGTAGATGTAAGATTTTTAAGTGGCTTCAAAATTTATAAATGGAAGAAAGAGAAGGTTGTCAAGTTGTTAGATATTTTTATAGTTTACTCTTGCTATCCCTGTCCTAGGAATTAAGTGGTCAAGTACAAATAATAGACAAAACCCCTTTCTCCTGCCCCCAGAAACTTCAGGCTTGGAATTTTGACTTAGAGTTCTAGTTATCAACTTGATATTGACGTCTTAAAGGAAAGATCAGTTTGATTGATTTTTTCTGCCTCTTTCCCTGTATTGTCAAGTGTTATCTCATTGGTGTGACTTGGAGAAACAGAATGTGTTTTACAAGCATAAGGAAGTGTGACCTAATCATATTTATCCATGGGTTAATTATGAAACTCCAAAGGTGAGAGGGATTTAAGTTCGCATCAGTTCTTTATCTTCCACATAATTTCCTTAAAGTACGTGCTGAGAAGTCCTCTAGTTAGAAGTTGCGAGGAAAGGTCTCATAAACAAAACATACTATTGATAGACTAGATGAGAACTGGCGTGGTTGTTGTGAAAAATTGTAAGGAAAAAGAATTAGGATTTAAAGACTACGAGCAAAATTCCTGCCAAGTTTCAGAGAGAAGAAGGGGAAATAAAATTTTTTAAAATGAGTATCTCATCGTATTAGGCCAGCACAACACTATATCTAAAACAGATAAGGATAATACAAGAAAAGAAAATCATAGTCCAATCTCATGTTAGTGCAGAGATTTTTTTTTTAATTCTAAATAAAATGCCCCAAAATTGAATCCAAGAGTTTTCTAAAAGATTAGTGCATCATGACCAACAAGGCTATACCCTGCGAATACAAGAAAAGTCTATTGATCTATAGGAGTCATATATAATAGTTCTTAAAAGAAGACAACAATACGACTTGATAAAATTTAATAAGTTATTCCTAATAAGTAAACATGCAAATAAATGAATAAACCTTCAGTAAAATAGGAGCAGGAACAACTAAGGGGCAAACCAGCAGCTGTGGGTTGAAATCAGGTGAGCAGTTATGGCTCCAGGGTTACGGAAACCAGGAGTGCCTGGGTCTAAGGAATCGTGTAAGTTATGCTGACCCCAGTGGTGTATGGAGGGGAAGAGGAAGAGTGTTTCAGCTCAGAGAAGAAACGACCTCAGGCAGAGGGTTCTGCGGCTCAGCTCGGAGAGAGGATGAGGTAAGGTCCCCACTGAACCCAAACGGTAGGGCAGCCCCAGATGATAACCTCAGCTCTTCAAGGGCTGAACTTCAGCAAACCTCTGCTCCCACGCAAAGCAAGTAATAAACCAGAAAGAAAACTGTACATAAGCAATACGAAAATAAGGAGCAAAAATAAAAAAAAAAAATAGGAAAGGCAGGTGAATAAAAAAGAAAATTTTAGGATAAACTTTATATTAAAAAACAAAACAGCTTAAGCACAGACCGATCTGAACAGACACCACCCGGACACACCTGATACATCCATACAAGCGAGTCCTGCTGTATTCCACAGACCAGAAATGACAGCAAGGGAGGAAGCAGGGGGACCTCAAGTCAAGCACATTTAGGATATGTTAGTGAGTTAAACAGGTTTCTTTCCTACAGTACTTCTCAGTGCCTTTAATATGCCTTTGTTCATTTTAAATATAATCATAAGGAGATATATATATATATACACATGTATATATGTTTATATTTGTATAAATAAAGACATACATATTACTGTGTATATTAGACTATTTCTGGAAAAATATGCAGGAAATGGGTAATAATGTTGTCTCTGGAGAGGAGGAGGGGAGACAGGGTACTGGAAGAGAAAGGTAGGAGGGAGATTTATTTATTTTTCACTGTAAATGTTTTGCAATAAATATATGTGATTTATCTAAAAAACTTTTTCATTTTAATAAACAAATGGCAGCTAGTTTTTTAGGCATATTATAGATGGCTTTAAATTCATGGTTGTTTTCCTTTCCTGTTTAGAAAAGTAGAAAAGAACAAAGGGGCTTTCTAAGTGTGTGCTCTATCTCATGGCATTCGGATACCCTGAAATAACGCCAAACAAAACCTCTCGGAATCACACTGTTCTGTATGGTCCCACTGTAGATGTCACATGAACTCACAGTGGGTTCCCTTTCCTGTGGTGGCTGTGCCAGAGGTTTGCTTTGCAGAGGTTACGGAAATGTCTGACTTCTGTATCTCATTCTCAGCAGTGTCTTCCTGCTGGTAGTGAGCTCTTCTGCCCACTAGCAAACATGGCCTGACACTGGCTGCCCTAACCACAGAGTCACCAGAAACTCTGTGATATTCAGCTATCAAAGGGCCCATCTGACCTAAGCAGCTGTCCAGGCATTTGCCTGTCTGGATACTGGAAACTTCAGTGTAACCCCAGTCTCCCGCATAGGAACTTTTTTTTCCTGGTCTGTTTCTGTGGATAAAAGCCAGAAGTCAGTGCCGTCTGCTTCTTGTTTTTCATAAGCAGTATCCTGAATATCTGCTTCATTAAAGGAGCACTGTTACTGAGTTTAACTGAACACCTGACCTGTTTCTCTGCTGTATTTTGCTTGTGTTCTTTTTAACTTGCCCTTAAAACCATGGGTAGATGCAAAGTAGGCCATGGGTTGCAGCCGGGACAATACAAGGGCCAGGGAAAATAAGGCCTCCCGACCAGAGGTGGAGGAAGCAGAGGAGGGAGGCCACCTCCCAAAGGCTTCTGCTCCTGGCCCTCCTTGCCCAGCACTGCTACTGCTCACCGCCTTCCTGCAGCCGCCATCTGGATCTCCTGCACTTCTGTCCCTGACCCTGAATGTATGTTTGCATGGCCTTTGATCTGTAGTTCCAGGCTGCTTCCTTTGAATGCCTGACTCCTAATCATACTAGTTCAAATTCCAGTGGAAAATGTGTCAGTAAAATAAAGATAGCTGAAAATAATGTAGATAGCCAACTATAGAGGTTTGCTTGATCAGATTATGGCCCATGCCCTTAGTTGGGTATTTGGGCCATTTAAAATCATAATCATTGAAGGCATCTGATTTATGGTGGCAGCAATTCCCCCTCCTCTGCCTTCCAATAGACACACGAAAAGAGATGCCAACTCTTCGTAATACTGGAAACCAGAAATGTTACTCAGCCAGCGGTCCACTGAGAAGGACGTCCTTCGCCTCTGCTCACATGTCACCCCATCGGTCACTCCCTAAATGTTCTATAGAGAATAGCAGTTCATCCACCCAGCACTTTCTGGCCCCTACCCTGCTTGATATTACCATGTGGCTCTTACCTCCACCTGACCCTGTAACTTGTTTATTTTTTTATCATGTATATTCCAATTAGAATATAAGCCCCATGTTAGCAGGGACTTTATCTCTGTTGTTCATTATAGTTTCCAGAGTGTTCAGATCATTGCCTGGCACTCAGAAGGCTCCCAGTAGATAATTGTTGACCATCAAAGCAACAATTCGTGGGATCCGCTGGCCGTAGCACGCCTTTAGCCTTTCCCCACTGATCATGTGCATCTTACCCACCAAAAGATAGTAATTTTGTCCTCCTTCTGTGTGAAAGAAAGGAAAGGCTATCTTACAGTTTCCTTCCCTTTATAAAGACCTCTTCTTGTATTGATTCCAGGGTTATAGCTTTAAGCAATGCAAGTGCATCTGGGGACAAAAGGGAATAGGTATTTTAAGATATTAAATTAGCCACTGAAAGAGCTATGGGCTTAAAGAACCATGGTGGGTTGCATACTGGGGATTGCAACTTTTCATTTAGTTTCTTTAATTTTTTTTCAAACAACTAAAGAACTAGAAATAATTTCAGACTCTCCTTGTCATTCAGCTGACAAGGGAGCAAGATGTAGGGACCTCAGCTCAGATCAGCAGCTTCATAATAAGTAAAAGACTTCAAAACCACAACCAGAGGCTGTGTGCGTGAGCCAGCTCTCCAGGTTAAAAGCCGAGAAATGGATTTTAACTACAAAGAGGTAGACTGTAGGAAATAACCCAGAAGAATCCACAGGCCCCTTTTGTGCGAGAATACCAGGAATGAATAGATGTCTCCTTATTTATGAGGCCTAGAAAGAAAGTGGCAGTGAGAGAAGTGCAGACTGTAGACTTAGAAGAAAAAGAAAAGCCTATTTCTGAAAAGAATTATAACAGAAAATTTATATTATAGAAACTATTTGTATTCTGAATAAAATTCAAGAAATCATAGATCACCTGATCAGTGATGATGCAGTGGATAGAGTGTTGACCTGGAATGCTAAGGACCCAGGTTCAAAACCCTGAGGTTGCCAGCTTGAGTGCAGACTCACCAGTTTGAGCGTGGGGTTGCTGGCTTGAATATGGAATCAACATGACCCATGGTCACTGGCTTGAGCTCAAAGATCTCTGGCTTAAAGCCCAAGGTTGCTGGCTTGAGCCCAAGGTCACTGGCTTGGCTGGAACCCCATGGTCAAGGCACGTATGAGAAGCAATCAGTGAAAAACTATAGTGCCACAACTACGAGTTGATGCTTCTCATCTCTCTCCCTTCCTGTCTTTCTTGCTTTAAAAAAAAAGTCATAGATTCTACATAAACAGATGAAAGATCATATGGCAAACTGAGATGGAGAAGGGGCAGGCTGAGAAATAAAAGTGTTCAATTATTTGCATGAAGCAAAAAAAAAAATTAAAGAATATAAATCAACCTTAAAATGTGGAAATAACACAGGTGGTATTGCAGAAAATAGAACTGATGGGAAAGAATAGTTTAAAAATATCTCTCAGCATGCAGAAGAAGCAGACAAGGATAAAAAATAGACAGATGTAGAAGACAGAGAACGGAGTTTACGTTCAAATCATAGATATAATTGGAAAAGAAGCAAACTGAGCAAAAGTAAGACTTTGTTTCATTTTTTTCTAAGAGTACAGTGGTACCTTGACACACGAGCACTTTAAATCACAAGCAATTTGAGAGACGAGCAGTCACTCGCGGGATTTTTTTGTTATAAGTCACAAGCGGATATTTGAATCAGGAACTTCCGCCATCCTCCACTAGATAGCCTGCTGAACATTCTGAAAGGGAGGAAGAAACAAACTTTCATCGAAAGGTTTTTGTTGAAATGGCCTCTAAGTGAAAGTGAGGAAAGTGTGGGGGAAAAGCCAAAAGTCAGTGAAGAAAATGATGATTAAGCAAAGTAAAAATATAGCAATTAAGTTAGCAATAAAATTACATATTATACATAGTGTGTAAGTTAAATTTTGCAATTAAATGTAGTGTTAAGTATAGAGAAAGTAAATTATGTTAAGCGATAGTGCACGAAATGAAAACCTCCTCCACCAATCTCCTCCCCCTCCGCCAGCATCTTCGCCTGACATAATAAGAGAGAATGTAAAGAAATAAACTGGTTTATGAAGTGTATTTACCTTCAAATAAGGTAAATACACTTCATAAACCAGTTTATTTCTTTACATTCTCTCTTATTATGTGTGTGTGTGTGTGTGTATATATGTATTTGTTATTTATAAAGTACATTTTCTTATTTAAAAGCATATAAAACAGCCTGACCTGTGGTGGCGCAGTGAATAAAGCGTCGACCTGGGAACACTGAGGTCGCCAGTTCAAAACCCTGCACTGGTCTGGTCAAGGCACATATGGGAGTTGATGCTTCTAGCTCCTCCCCCCTTTCTCTCTCTCTCTCTCTCTCTCTCTCTCTGTTTCTCCTCTCTAAAATAAATAAATAAAAATAAATAAAAGCATATAAAACAAAAAGTTCATTAAAAAATAATTTTAAAAAAGTTCATGTGGTTTTTGGGGGTCGGACTGGAGTAATTGCATTCCCACTAATTTAAATGGATTTGATTTGACACACAAGCAAATTGAGTCACAAGCTTGGTCAAGAAACAAATTAAACTCATGTGTCAAGGTACCACTGCATAGGTTTCTTTTTAGTTTTTTTAGGTAAGAGGAAGGGTGATAGGCAGACTCCCACATGCACCCCACCCAGTATCCACCTGGCAATCGCATCTGGTGCTGATGCTTGAGTACCGAGCTATTTTTAGTGCCTGAGGCTGTTGCACTCTGAGCAACTAAGTTATCGTCAGCACCCGGGGCCATGCTTGAGGCCACTGACTGCCGGAGGGGAAGAGGGAGAGAAGGGGAAATGGAAGGGAGAAAGAAGCAGATGGTTGCTTCTCCTGTGTGCCTTGACTGGGAATCAAACCTGGATGTTCATATGCTGGACTGACACTCAATCCACTGAGCTACTGGCCAGGGCCAGGAGTACAGTTTTTAAAATCTTAATGTCTCTGAAATTAATATTGGGATGCAACTTATTGATGGATTTTTACAGTAATAATGGGTAATATGTCATTTTTCTTAGCAATACACAAAATAAGGCTACATCTTACAAAAAAGACATCTTATATTCAATAAAACATTGTAGTTTAAAACATACTAGAAGAAAATCTTACATGCTAAAAGCACTTTTTATAAAGATCTAAAGTTGCCTAATTTTTTTATTGTAATGACCTTTTTTATTTCAAAGATTAATAAAATATAATTATAAAGTGTTTAAGCATACAGACTGGGATGGGGTGAGATTCCCTTACAAAGGAAGAAAAATTAGGATTGCTTTCATTTCTGTTCTGTAGTCATAAGTGTCAGAATCTGATGGAGCACCATCTTTAGTCTGTTGAGGGGCACAGGTTAGAGTCCAGTGTGATTCCCACTGCTTTCATGAACTGACACAGAAAATGACTAAGAGGAGCACCTGATGTTTTCATATGGCCGTTTTGCTGAACCACTGTGACAAAAAGTAGCATTTAAAAAAAAAAATCAAACCGCTAAAGCTTTGGGATTTTTTTTTTTTTTTTACAGGGACAGAGAGAGAGTCAGAGAGGGGGATAGATAGGGACAGACAGACAGGAACAGAGCGAGGTGAGAAGCATCAATCATTAGCTTTTCGTTGCCGTCGCAACACCTTAGTTGTTCATTGATTGCTTTCTCACATGTGCCTTGACCGTGGGCCTTCAGCAGACCAAGCAACCCCCTTGCTGGAGCCAGCGACCTTGGGTCCAAGCTCACGAGCTTTTTGCTCAAGCCAGATGGGCCCGCGCTCAAGCTGGCGAGCTCAGGGTCTCGAACCTGGGTCTTCCACATCCCAGTCCGACGCTCTATCCCACTGCGCCACCACCTGGTCAGGCAGCTTTGGGATTTTAAAACTATTATTACCTCATACAATATAAAATAAGCATCACCTCCTACCCCAGTGAAGAGAGGTGGGGTGAGGAATGAATGGGTGAGTTTCAGAGAAAAGGAGGGTGGAGGTTAGAAAAGAGATGAGAATTGACAGGTAAAATTGCACAGGACCAGGATTCTGTTCACCACCAGGACTCGTCCCAGAAAGAGCCATCACTCATTCTAAGCACTGGTTTTTCATTACCCCAAGAAGTTTGCAGTTTAGACCTGTCTGCCTATTTCCAGATAGGAAACCCCACCTGCAAATAGCAAGTAATTTAGAGGATGTACTAAACCCGTTTATATACTCATACCCATCAGCTATACACAAAAGACACAGAGAGAGAGAGAGAGAGAGAGAGAGAGAGAGAGATCTTAAAAGCTTCTCAGTGTGACAAAGCCAGGGCCAAAATCAGACAGCGCTGAGGCGTCCTAGCAGTTGTTGGCAAGAGCCATGCATGACTTTCCATTTCTCTGGTTCTGCACCGGCCCCATCTGCCTGGAGGTGCAGTCGCCCGTGGACAAAGATGCGTTAGAGGACAGGCAGGGGCCTGTGACTATCCTCAGCTTCACCTGCTCTGACGATGGAGATTTTTCTGGGGATATTTGTTCAGATCAAAGGTACTTATTTGCTTTATGACATCGCCGTCGTGGCTTTTCATGTTGAAAGAGTAAATCTGAAAGTACTGGGAAACTGATCATCCTGTCAACCTCTCTGCAGGGAGATACTGTACGTTTAGAGTAATCATGTTACTTTTTTAAAGGCCCTTAACACTAAACATTGCAAAATATGTTAAATGGAGATCTCTTCCTATGAGGTATTTGTGAATTTACCAGATGATTAGTGACTAATACCCTGGTTTGTGCTATTTGTTGGATTTTTTTTTCTAAATTGTCAGAAATAACTATTTAATGAGATTTTTAAAAAGTTTTCTTAGTGTTTTATTTCAAGTCTTATTGGCTGTATAGGAATCAGGATTTTATGTAAGCATAGCAACTTCACCAAGTCTTTTATCCGAAACAAACACATTTTCATACTGTCATTCAGCCTACATTCTCTGAGCACCCACTGGTCTGGCTGTGGGTGGTGGGAGGGATACAGAGATGGACTGTTTGATCCTTTCCCTCAAACAGCTCTTACTCTCACAGGGAAGATGGCATGTGTGCTCTCCAGCCTGACACAGGCTACTAAGGGGCAGAAGGCCAGACCGTGGGAGCGCGGAGGATGAACCAGCTCCCTTTGCACCAGAGAGTCAGGCAAGCCCTGATGGAGCAGGTGGTCATCCAGCTGTGTCATCAAGGATGTCCAGAGACTTTCTAGTTGGAAAGGGGGTAATATTTTCCTCAGAGAAGAGATGCAGAATATGCAAAAACTTGGTGGAAAGAAGTAGCGTAAGCAGGAGCCAATGAATTTGAACTTATTCACAGAGGTTATAGGGGAAAAGAAGAATAATGCAAAACTGTCCAATGAGAGAAAACCTAAGGACAGATATCTTCTAGCCTAGAAAGGCTCAGGAATACAAAATAATTGTCCACTTAAGGGAAATGGGAACTTGAGAACACTAGTTGGTATATATCCATGTCTCCTACTTGCCCCCCACCAAAAAAAAAGGAATAGAGAAAGAGCTAGCAAAGTAGGGGTTAGGGAGGCAAGTGCAACTCTTAGTGATAAAACCAGAAATCAAAAGCCTTCAGTTGGCTAAGAACTATAACAAAATCCCTTTGCCTTTGTAACTTCTTCCCTGCTGTTTGTTATTTTGGCTACGCAAAAGGTCAGGTGCCATGACAGAGATACATTCTAAGAAATGCATCATTAAGCAATTTCACCATTGTGCAAACATCATAGATTGCACCTACACACACCTAGATGGTGCGGCCTACTATACACCTAGCTATATGGTGTAATACTGTCCGGTGTACATGCAGTCTGTCTTTGACCGGAAAGTCATTATGCATCACGTGACTATAGTTATTAGTAATAAATATCCCGGAACTGTGAAGGGCATCCCCTTGTTAGATACTGCCAAAGAGCTGGCAGACATGTCTTTGACACAATCATTGTGCTCCTTAGGGACTGAAAAATCCATATAACCACTCCCTGATAGCAGTTGCAGAACTTATGGCTTTTCAGGTCATGCAGGGTCAAGCTTTTCCTAGAAATTGGCACTACCCCCTTTTCCAAACAGGTTTAAAACTATAAAGCAATTGTCAAAATCCACTGATTTTAGGATTTCCTATGGGGAATTTAGGTCATACTAAATTTTTAATTCTTCTTCAATTATTTTCCACTTGATATTTAGTATCCTTCATCAAATTTGCCAAATGACCAATTCATCCAATATACCAAACTTACCAATTTACCAAAAAGTTGTTTCTTTTGACTGTTGAGGAAGTTTATAACAGTGCAGTTAAATCATGTTGTCTCACCAAGGTCATGGGTTCAGTACCTGACCAGGGCACGTGTGAGAAGCAGTCAGTGAATACACAGCTACATAAATGGAACAACTAAATGGGACAAATTGATGCTTCTCTCTCTCTCTCTTTCCCGTTCCTCCCCTCTCTTCTCCCCTCACCTCTCCCCTCCACTCCCCTTCCTTCTCCTTCCTCTTCCCTCTCCTTCCCTCCCCTCCTTTCTCTTCTTTCCCCCATTCCCTCCCTTCTCTACTCCCTTCTCCCTTTCCCCCTCTACCTACACCTCTCCCCTCTCCCCTCCTCTCTTCCACCCCCACTCCTCCCCCTCCTCTCCCCCTCCCCTCTACTTCCTTCTCCCTCTCTCCCTCCCCCACTCCCTCTCTCCCTCCCCTACACCCCCTCTCCCTCCCCCATGCCCCCTCTCCCTCTCTCCCTTTTTTTCCTTCCCTTCTATCCTCTCTCTCCTTTGCTCTCTTTCTCCCTCTCTTAATGGGAAAACATTTTTTTTAACATTTATAAAAACCAGTGTGGCTGAACCTAGAGCAGCTCATTTAGATTTAAGAATGGACTTAAGGAGGGAATAATGGAAGATGGTAACCAGAAACAATGAGAAAAATGGCAGTGGCCTGTAAAAATATTGTCCAGAAGACTGGAGTCATAAATAAGCTGAGGCTCGGGAAAAATAATAGGAGAGCACTTCTTGGTTGAACAAGGATGAGACAAACATCATTGTTCAGGGGGAATGGTATATCAACAGAAGGCGTTTTTATTTTACCCATCAAGAAATAAGTTTTTGAAACTAAGGACAAGCATTAGGGAATTCAGTCCCAGCTAGGAAAAAGAAGACAACTGGATGCATTATTAGTTCAAACCCCCGGGCCAGGAGACACTCATCCTGAGACCCTGGACAATGTTCAGTGTGAACCCCACCCACTTACAGGAATGTTTGAGCCTCATGGAGAACAGAAAGGTTGTCAAAACTCTGAAGACGGGCAGAGGTCCTAGGATTGCAAATATAAACAAAGACCGAAAAATCACAATTCCGGTTGAACCTGACATAAGTTTTCAGCAAAATTCTACAATAAGCTGCCATAATTTGTAAATACTTAGTGGGAAAAAAGCAACAAAAGTCAGCATAAGTTCAGTGAGAAGAAATGAAGTCAAGTAGCCTTGAAATGATTTTTTCTAAAAAACAATGACTTGGATAAAGACAGTGGTGGGATTCAGCCAGTTCACACAGGTTTGGTAGAACCAATACCTAATTTTTTGTTAAGTTTGATGAACCGGTTGTTACAATGGCACTTGTTTTTGTTTTGCGGGTTTTTTTAGATTTTATTTATTCATTTTAGAGAGAAGAGAGGAGTGAAAGAGAGAAAGGGGGAAGGAGCAGGAAACATCAACTCCCATATGTACCTTAACTATGCAAGGCCAGGGTTTCGAACCAGCAACCTCAGTGTACCAGGTCAACGCTTTATCCACTGCGCCAGCACAGGTCAGGCTAAAATGACACTTGTAATCAGGGTTCTCCCTAAAGTGGGTCCCTGGGTAGTTACCCAATGTGGAAATCACAAATTTACATTCTTACTCTTTTTTAACCTTCATCTGTACAACAGTGTATTCTAAGCGCCTGTAGTAATGTTCATTCCGTCCATAGGTGAAAAAAATTGCAAGTGAGGACACCAATCAAGAAGCAATATGGAAATATCTTAAATAACAGTTTTATTGTTTTTGTCAGGTATTATTTAATATGTTTTCATTAATATTTTAAAACCCTTATAACATAATCTAGTTTTGCGCACCTCTTTTGTTATTCGTATTTAAGTATTAAGTGCATGAAATAATAAGCTACCTTTTGGTATATATTTTTTTATACTTAAAATGGTCATTAGGGCAGCCTGACCAGGCGGTGGCGCAGTGGATAGAGCATCGAACTGGGATGCGGAAGACCCAGGTTCGAGACCCCGAGCTTGCCAGCTTGGACCCAAGGTCACTGGCTCCAGGAAGGGGTTGCTCGGTCTGCTGAAGGCCCACGGTCAAGGCACATGTGAGAAAGCAATCAATGAGCAACTATGGTGTCACAATGGCAACGAAAAACTAATGATTGATGCTTCTCATCTCTCTCCATTCCTGGTTCCTGTCTGTCTGTCCCTATCTATCCCTCTCTCTGACTCTCTCTCTCTCTCTGTCCCTGTAATAATTAATTAATTAATTAATTAATTTAAAAAAAAACCAGTCATTAGGGCAGAGAACTGTTTGCTAAATTATTTGAATCCCACCACTGGATAAAGACATACTGACTAAATTTGCAAATAACACACACTTGGCAAGGATCATTTCAGAAGGCAGAATCAGGATTCAGACTGTCTTGAAAGAAAAGAATAATGAGAAGAAACCACAAAATGAAATAAATGTAAAGCTCTGCCTTTGGGTTCAAAGTGTCATATGTACCATGTGCCATGGGAAAGTCTCCCAGGGCACTTCTGTCCCCAACATCATCGCAGCACTGGATGCAGATCAGAAACTGACCACTGCAGAAGAGAATAATAGATCATTCTTTCAGATTACATTGGAACTGTTTTCTTCCCTGAAATTTTTTTGCCATTTATTTATTTATTTTAATTTTATTTTAAAAATTAAATTTAACAGGGTGACATTGATCTATAAGAGTACTTAGGTTTCAGCTAAACATTTCTATAACATTTGAACTGTTGATTGTGTTGTATACCCATCACCCAAAGTCAAATCATTCTCCATCACCTTATATTTGTCCCTCTTTACTCCCTTCCCACACCCTCTCCCCCACGTTCCTCTCTCTCATGTCTCCCTCTCCCTGGTAACCGCTTCATTTTTATCTATGTCAATGAGTCTCAGTTTTATATCCCACCCATGTATGAAATCACACAGTTCTTAGCTTTTTCTGATTTAGGGTAAGGGGGCATAGTGTTTTCTAGAATTTAGAACATGGAAATAGCTGCAGGAAACAATGTCTTAAGTTGTGCTGTGTTGTTGCCACGCGGCACACGGTCCTGGCCGGGCCCTCCACCGGTCCTGTGCTTGTCTGTGTAAAGAAGGAAGGCTTGTTTTGTGGAAGTCAAAGCCCATCCTCCAGCCTTTCTTAAAAAGGTAACAGCGATTGCTTTCTTTAGCTTCTCTTTGACAGACAAAAAAATTGCTCCACGCCTCTTTTCTTCATTATTTGAGACTAAAAGAAATAGCTGACATGACATTTATGAGTTTTGTTAAATGTTCGTTGACTTAATATTTTATTTTTAGTCCATTTAATTTCTCAAAAAATTATAGATTGTCCAATTTTTCATCATTGTTATTAATTTCATAACCAGAAAATATATATTTGTTAAAAGATTATTTTAGAATACCTCTTCCTCCAGAAACAAAGCAACTACTAACCAGTAAATTCACCTAAAATGTTCATAGTGGAAAAAAATCAACTTGATTTATGCGTTTGTCCTTCATAAAATAGAATTCTCACTAGATGAAGTGAAGAGTTACATCTTGGTCTTAAGGAGAAAGATATCAGACCTAGAGATAGATGTCACAGAAAAATGAGAATAATATGACTTGAGAATATAAAGAGATAAGAAATTTGGTATAAAATTGAATAGGAAAGCAGCACTTGATGACTCAGAGAACATCTTGTCAGAAAAAAGAAAAAACAGTCACCGGGGACAGGGGTAGCGGAGATATATTTGGTGGGACACTTGAATCTATGTAAGCACAATAAATTAAAATTAATTTAAAAAAACAAGGAACAGTTTGTTAAAGGATATTATATTGTTTGCTAACCAAGACAATTAAAAAGAAAAAGAAATACAAACCCAACCTCATTAAGTCATGCTATTCAGAATTAGTGACTTCTGGCTTTCCACATACGAAGCTTATTTGCTGCATGGCAGTTCTTGGCCTTGTCTGTTAAGCATCTGAATCAAATTAACAGACCTGATAGAAAGGTGTATTTGCCAGGAACCAGTGTGGCTTGTGGCCCTGACTCTCCCAGACTCTCCCACCAGCAATCTATAAGCCTTTGAGCAGATCATCAAACTTTTCTGTTCCATGGTTTATCTGTAAGATTGAAAGTCTTCACCAAATTTGTTCATTCGTTTTCAACAATGTACATTTCTACCTGCATTATTAAAAGTTCTGGAGATCTGTTTCACAATAGTGTGAATATACTTAACACTGCTGTACTATACACTTACAAATGGTTAAGATGGTAAAAATAAGTCAGTGTTGGTTAGCCAGCACCATAGAAGCAAGTTAAATATATTGAGGTTCAGTCACATATCAGACATTGTCTTAGGCATAGGGGTACAAAGACCAACCTCTACCATCAAGAAGCTTGTGGTCTTGCCCTGGTCAGGTAGCTCGGTTGGTTAGAGCATCATCCTGAAGCAGAGAGGTTGCTGGTTCGATTCCCAGTCAGGGCACACACAGGAATGGATCAATGTTACTGTCGCTCTCTCTCCCATCCTCTCTCTCTAAAATCAATAAAATAAACATTAAAAAAAGAAGAAGAAGAAGAAGCTTGTGGTCTCTTAAGAGAGATGAATGCATAACTTATAATGAGCTTGTAGGTGCATAAAGACAGTGACTTAGAGCACAGAGATCATAGTGTGTCTTAGATGGGAGTGAGAGATGGGAAAATTGTTCTGAGGACACTTCATCAAAGAGAAGTGGTGTTTGTACTAGGCTTAAAAGGAGATCTCTAAGTTTAAAAAGCAGCAGGCTTCCACTTCTAGCCAAAATGGAGTAACAAGGATGAGATTTACCCTTCTATCTGATACAACCAAAAAATAAACAGAATAAATGAAACAATAGTTTTGAAGACATTGGGTACCAGACAATGAAGGACAGTGATCCATGAGAGACAGCAAACAAATGAGGTGAGCCCTTCAGTTGCCCCATTGTCCTACCTTGAGAAAACATCCAGGCCATGGTACAGAAGAGGGGGATCACAGTAGGGCCTGGAGACCAAAGCTGCTACAGTTTGCAGGGCACAATCACAGAGGAGAAAGCTGCCAAGACAGAGAGCACTGGCCATCTTCAGGGGTCCCTGTTAAGTGTTCATCTGAATACTAATCAGTACATGCATATAAAGAAACCTATCTGAGGACAAAAAAGGAAAAGAAAAAATTTTAAAAATTATACATACTAGTTCCTGCACTCACAGAAAATGGGGAGAAGTACTTGTTCCCAGAAACCAAACTGGAAAACCTCATCATTTACAGGTCATTAACTATAGTACACAGCAGGTCTTACTTTCATAGTGAGGAGGAATTGACCCTAGACTTAGCACTGCTCTGGTTTTCTCCAACAAATTTAAAAGTTAGACCCAAAAGGATTAAGTTATTTCCAATTAATAACTGCAACCCTGAAAAAGCTCAAGAATATTTATAGGAATACACAATTATCCAGCACTCGATATTGTAATACACAGGCTGGCATTCAATCAAAAATTAGCAGGCTTACAGAGAAGCAGGAAAATATAACTCATTATGAGGAGAAAAATTGATCAGAACCAACCCAGAATTGCCACAGATCTTAGAAAGAGCCAACAAGGACATTAAAATGGCTATTATCCCTGTATTATAATAAATAATGAAATACTTGGAAGATACCCAAGAAGACCCAAATTATACTTATAGAAGTGAAAACTAAGCCTGAGATAGAAATGCACTGGATGGATTGACAGTATATTATACATTGCAGAATAAAGATTAGTGAACTTGAAGACAACAGTAAATATTATCCAATATGAAGAACTGAGAGAAAAAAAAAACTTTATAGAAAGGACTAGATCCTCTGTGAACTGCAGGACTTTAAGTGTCTAATATATGTTTAAATTAAGTTCCCAACTAAAGGGAGAAGACAAAAAATATAGAAAATAATGGCTGAAATTTTTCCAGATTTGATGAAAAATATTTATAAACCCAGAGACCCTAGAAGTTACAAAAAAAAAAATCATGAAGGAAACTACACCACAGTATATTACAATTGAATTGCCCAAAACTAATAATAAAAATTAAATCTTAAAAGCAACTAGGGCCTGACCTGTGGTGGCGCAGTGGATGAAGTGTCGACCTGGGAACACTGAGGTCGCCAGTTCAAAACCCTGCACTGGTCTGGTCAAGGCACATATGGGAGTTGATGCTTCCAGCTCCTCCCTCCTTTCTCTCTTTCTCTCTCTCTCTCTCTCACTCTGTGTCTCCTCTGTAAAATGAATAAAATAAAAACAAATTTAAAAAACAAATTTAAAAAAAAGCAACTAGGGTGAAAAGACACATTATATAAAGAAAGATAAGGGTATAGCAGATTATTCATCAGTAACAGTGAATTGAGAAAATAGAGGAACAACATTCTTTAAAGTACTAAAGGAAAAAACTGTCAACATATAATTTTATACCAAGCAATAATAGCTTCAAGAAAAAATAAACAGTGAATTAAAGACTTCTCAGACATGCAAAAGCTGAAACAATTTATTGCCAGTTGACTCATAGTAGAAGAAATGTTCTTCAGGCAGATTTAATAAAAACATACTACCAGATGGAATTACAACTCTCCACAAATGAATAAAGAGCACTAGAAATAATAGCTACATGGGTAAATACATGATTCTTCCCTTGTGAAATCAATCTTTTTAAAAGATAATTGTTTAAAAAATAATAGGTCAGTTCATAAAAAGGATATACAAACCTAAATGTTTATGCCCCTAATAAGAGAGTTTCAAATATATGAATAAAAAACTGATAGAAACACAAGGGAAAATGGACAAATCCACAATTGTAGTTAACTTTAATACCCCTCTCTCGATACTTGATAGAACAAGTTAACAGAAAACAAGTAAGCATATAGAAGACCTGAAGAACATTATCAATTGAAATTTCTAGTTAATATTTATAAAACATTCTGCCTAACATCACAAGATCAAAATACACCTTTCTTAAAATACATATTTGCCATAATAGACCATATTCTAGGCTATGACACAAGTAACAATATAAAGGATTCAAGATGCCTGCCATAATGAAACAAAATCAGAAATCAATAACAAAAGATCTCTGAAATATCCCTAAATAATTGGAGGCTAAATGACACACTTCAAAGTAACCAATGGGTCAAAGAGGCAATTAAAAGAAAGGATAGAAAATATTCTGAACTGAATGAAGATGAAAACACAACATAACAAAATCTGTGTAATGAGGCTACAGCAATACTTACATGGAAATTTATAGCACTAAACACAGAATAGAGAAGAAGTGATGTCTCAAATCAGTGGCCTCAGCTTCAACTCAAGAAACTAGAATAATAAGAACAAAATAAACCAAAGAAATCAGGAAAAAGGCCAGGGCCAGTTGGCTCAGTGGTAGAGCGTTGGCCCAGCCTGTGGATGTCCCGCATTCAATTACCAGTCAGGGCACACAGGAGAAGTGCCCATCTGCTTCTCCCCTCCCTCACTTCTCTCTGTCTGCCTGCCTGCCTGCCTCTCTCTCCCCCCACCACCACTGCAGCCATGGCTCAATTGGAGTGAGTTGGCCATGAGCGCTGAGGATGGCTCCATGGCCTCCGCCTCAGGCACTGAGAAGAGCTCAGTTGCTGAGCAATGGAGCAGTGCCCCAGATGGGCAGAGTATTGCCCCCTAGTGGGTTTGCCAGGTAGATCCTGGTCAAGGCACATGCAGGAATCTATCTCTCTGCCTCCCCTACTCTCACTGAATAATAAAAGGAAGAGAGGGAAGGAGGGAGGAAGGCAGAAAAGGGGGGAGGGAGGAAGGAAATCAGAGGAAAGAAAACAAAGATCAAAGCCGAAATCAATTAAATAGAAAACAAAACCAGTAGCAAATATCAGTGAGACCAAAATAAAATTGATAAGCTTCTAGTCATGTAACAACAAAACACAAAAGATGCAGTTACCAGTATCAGGATGAGCGATGTGACTCTCATACAGATTGTATAAATACTAAAAAGGTAACAATGTAATGTTAACATACTATGCAAATAAATTTGATAGCTTCGATGAAATGGATGAATTTCTTAAAAGGCACAAACTACCAAAGCGCAAACAAGAAGAAACAAATAACTGGAATAGCTCTAAATCTATTAAAGGAATTCAACTCATATTTAAAACTTTCCCACAAGGAAAACTCCAGGTCCAGATGGCCTCATTAGTAAATTCTATACATTTAAGGAAGAAACAATACTAGTACTATATACAAACTCTTCCAGAAAATTGAAAAGGAGATACTTGCCAACTGATTGTATGAGGTCAGCCTTATTTAGATATCAAAACCAGACAAATGACAGACCAATATTCATTGGGAATATAGATGTAAAAAATCTAAGCAAAAATTACTATATCTACTCCAGCACTATATTGAAGGAAAAATTGAACCCAAATGTATATAAAACAAATAATACATTATGACCAAGTGCAATTTATCCTAGGCATGCAAGGTTGATTTCACATTTAAAAATCAATATATGTAGACCTGGCTAGATATATCTCAGTTGGTTAGAGCATCGTCCTGATGCACAGAGGTTGCCAGTTGGATCCCTGGTCAGGACACATACAGGAACAGATAGATGTTTCTCTCTCTCTCTTCCTGTCCCTTCTCCTCTCTCTGAAATCAATAAATTTTTAAAAGTCAGTATATGTAATCCATCATATAAATAAACTGGAAAGAAAACCATATGACATCTCAATAGATACATTTAAAAACTGACAAAATTCAACATCCATTTTTGATTATAAAAAGAAAAAGGAATAGCAGGCTAACAATAGACATAACTTCCTCAATCTTGAGAAGGGCATCTATGAAAAATGCTAATACCATATGTACTAAAACTAATACCATACTTACTGAAAGACTGATTGTTTTCTCCAAAGGGAAGATTGAGCACTATTAGGTAATTTTTGGATGATTGTAATTGGATAATTTATATTGTCACTTCCTAGTATCACTTTGGGAAAGTTGGGCAATTTTTAAGTTAAAACCTATATCTATCATATATATTTTAGCCACACCATTCCTAGGTATTTACATAAGAGAAATAAAAGCATATAGCCACATGAAAACTTATCCACAAATGTTCATAGCAGCTTCATTTATAACAGCCAAATATTGGGAATAACCCAAATGCCCGTTAGCAATGGTATATTCAGACAGTGGACTCCTCCTCCGCAATAAAAAGAACGACTGCTGATACACACTGCTGCGTATGGACAAGTTTCAAAATTTGTTTCAAAATGAATGCTAGGTGCAAATGTATGTAATGTATGATTCCATCTGCATAAAAATGTGGAAAATACAAATTAATCTGTAGTAACAGGAGGCAGATTAGTAGTTGTCTGGGAAAGGAGAGTGGGAGGAGGAGTAAGAAGAAGGAAGTACAAAGGAGCACAAGGAAACGGCATGATGGATCTTCTGAATGTGGCCATGCTTTCATGGGTATACACACAGCTCACAACTTTTCAAATTGTATACTTTGAGTACATGGAGTTTCACGTGTCAGGGATGCCTCAGTAAAGCTCTTAATAAGCTTGGGATCTGGGATCTGGAGTCTAGGGAGGGATGTCTAGGTGACACGGGCAGTGCACTTGGGGCGGAAGAAAACGGTGTGAACAAAGCCATAAAGGCCACATTTGAAAATGCATGCACCCTGTTCTGAGAACTGTGAGAAGTAGACCAGGGAGGCAACATCAGAGGTTATGTGAAGGGTGTGGCAAGAACTACTAGAAAGGTATGTAGGTATGACCCGATAGGGAGCTTGACGCCAATGGAATGAGTTTGCATTTACGCCAAAGCAGGAGGAAGTCACCAAGGAGAACACGAAGAGTGAAAAGAGGGACCCAATTGGAGCCCTAAGCAATCCTCGTGTTGAATGGGTGAGGGGTCAGAAAGAGGATTGGGGGTAGTAATCTCTCTGTTGAAAGGAAGAAGAGGACAACATGGTCAAATCCCTCAGCATGAGGTCAAATTCCTCTAAAAGTCAGTTTGACTCGCTGGCCTTTGAAAGTGTCTTTAGGAAAATGTTGGGAGCAAAAGCCAAATTGCAAAAAAACAAAAAACAAAGAAAAAGAAATGGTGGAGGAGGGGAAAGATGGAATGGAAGTATATTCTGATCTCTAAAGTTAGCTTATTTCTATTTTAAATTCTGTGGATTTATACTCAAAAGTTTAATTTTTTATTCTGTACCAATTCAGGAAAACCAGCTCCAGATATCTGTTTTGTAGGTGAGAACTTGAATGTCTAGTTATAGGTGTGTTCGGTGCTAGGCAAGCTAATGCTGACTCCCAGATGACCAAGGTTCTGAAGTTCTTCCTCTACTTCCTGGTGAAAGCAGTAATCCTGTGATAGGAAAGTAGGTGGCAATTCTGAGAAGCCCAGGGTACAGTTTTCAAACCTTATAGGGGGATCCTAACATCCCATCTCCCTTAAGACTCACTACCCATGGGACCCCGGATTATTTGATGGCAGTTTATTGGACCTCTCATATGGGTTGAAAACAGAACTCAGGACCACTAACAAAAGGAAATTTTTTACCAAGTTAACTTGTTTTATATAAGCCATACTCAGCTACTTTCTTATATACAATTTCTGCCAGCCATTTCTTACTGTTTTATAAACATCAACATTCTTTTAGCTAACAGTAGGGCCTGTTTGAAACCTGTTTCTGCATCCTGAAAGTCCCATCTGTTTGGATTCTTGATTAGGCTCTATTTCCAGAGGTCACTAGCGGGAGCTAAATCCTAGTCACTGCTTTGGGACTAGACTGTGAGTCCTTGGTAAATAAACTGAGCATTGTCATTGTTTAAATGACAGCTGTCCATTAAGGAGAGTAGAACTCAGACCTGAGTGTATGCCTTCAGCAAAAGGAAAGATGTAAAAATAAGCACCTGAGCTGCTGGCAAACTTTGATTAATCATTAGCTACTACACATCTCTATTCGAAATCTCTTATCCTTTTAAAAAGAGAGTCAGAAGTAAATCAAAGCTGCCGTTTATCAGACTGAGAAAATATTGTCAACCCACAGAAGTACATTTCACGGGCTTGTGGACCACCATCATACCCATTAGTCCAATTCAGGTCGACTGGAAACGAACAGTGTGTGAGGTGGGTTTGTTTGTTTGTTTAATATGTATTACAGAATTTTCTTTAGAGTTTTGTGCTATTTGGGAAACTTTTTCACCCTCCTTTTATGGAAGGTTAGAGTTAGAAAGTCACAGCTGTCCTCAGAAAGCCTTGGCAGGTGACTCGAATGCCGATTCCTAAAGGTGCTATCCTTTGTTGCTTCCATCCTTGATAGAGGAGTAAGGTCAGGAGACCCAGGTTCCTTTAAATATAAAACCTTAGGGTTTAAAAACTAGCCATAAGTAATCATACTTGGAACCTAAATAGCAAACAGGGCAGAGCCGCCAGCCTGTCAGGCCTGCAGTGTTCTTTGTCTTGCACATTTGGGAAAATAGATATTCTGACATGCTTCCTCTTCTTCTCCCCGACTCAACCCTGATCTACCTAGCACTGAGCTAATTTTATTGCAGTTTTATCCCCAGATTGTATTAGCAGATTCCCTTTAGTAGGGAAAAAGGAACCAAATGCAAGGTTTTTGTGTGGCTTTGAGGTTCCTGTCTGCCTGGTCCCTGCCCCTCTGCTGTTGTCACCTCTCTCGGATGAGGGCATTGATTGACTACAAACCAAGACAGAAAATGCTCCCTTGAAGCCAGGCCCTGCCTTTGAAACACAGAACTCTACCTTTTAAAAAGCCCTCTTTTCCTGTCTGTTGCTGTGGGTATGCGGAACACTGTGGATTGATTGCCACCGAGGGTGAGGCGAGCAGTGAATCCTCTGGGAATCCTGGAGTCTATATGATAAATTGGTTCCTGACCCTCAGTCTCACTGTCATTTCTCTGAAGGGCAGCCATCCAGGCAGTGCCAAAGAAAAGAAATGAGAATCTTTGAAAAAATAAGTGGAGGCAAGACAAAGTTAGGAGAAGCCCACCCCGGAGGGGTTGCTGAGTGAAGGCCATGGCATACGATGGAAAGAGGGAGCACCCTGAGCAGATGGAGAACTCACCGCATCCCGTTGGACTAAAATAATAAGATTGACATCTATAAATCACCCCAAAAGTCCCTTTCCGTGTTGTATTTTATCACACCACATGTATATGTGATGTTATTTAACCAAACAAAATTTACTATACATGTGAAGCTTATAATAAAACCTTATTAATTTCTATTTCAATCATTCATAATCTTCATCGGTAAGTTAAAGGATACCAAAGAAACTGAGTGTAAGACTGTAGCTTGAGGCTCCTACCTAATGATTTTGTAATGGCTGGAGCTGTGTAGACAAGATCAGTCAAAGGCAGTGGTGGTGGAACTGCAGGGAGTGTGAAGGACACATCTGGACCTCAGGTAGAAATGTGTTCATTACTTCAGTTTTACTGTAGAGTATTTTCATCATGCAAAATAGGATATAGAGACTAGATTTTTTTTCATCAGACTTAGTGCTTTACCTGACCAGGCTGTGGCGCAATGGACAGAGCGTCGGACTGGGATGTGGATGACCCAGGTTCGAGACCCCGAGGTCACCAGCTTAAGCACCGGTTCATCTGTTTTGAGCAAGGCTCACCAGCTTGAACCCAAGGTCGCTGGCTTGAATACGGGGTCACTCGGTCAGCTGTAGCCCCCTAGTCAAGGCACATATGAGAAAGCAATCAGTGAACAACTAAGGAGCCGCAATGAATAATTGATGTTCCTCATCTCTCTCCCTTTCTATCTGTCCCTATCTGTCCCTCTCTCTGACTCTCTCTGTCTCTGCCACAAAAAAAAAAAAAAAAAAAAAAAAATTAGTGCTTTAAGGTTGATTATGTATCTACTTTTTTAGTGCTCTTATTAATAACTACTTTTAAAATCCTACTATTTGTCAACTTATTTAAATAAATTATCTATTTTAATCTTCACAGCCACTCTGCTGCAAGGTAGACATTCTTACGTCCATTTTACAGGAGAAGAAACTGGGATTCAGACATGTAAATGATACCCCCCATCACATAGCTAATAAGTGGCAGAGCAGAATCAGGTTCCGACTCAAATTCTGACTCCAGAGTTCATGATCTCTGAAAGCCACTGTCTTCCTGTTAGGTCTGGGAACCTAAAAATTCAACAGGGATCTGTCTACTTCTTGACTTTCAGAGGGCTTCAGGTATGCCTCACTTGTATGCCTTTGCTTCCATTTCCTGTAGAGTGAGCCCCAACTCAGAAGTGCCCGGACTTCTGTATGAGTTAGGAGCCAGAGGGACAGCAGTGAACCAGCACTTTTCCTTACCATACTGAGTGTGCCGATAGATGGTGAAAAGCAATTACAGTTGTGCTGAGAACCATGAAGGTGAACTGTGGAGTGCTGTGAATAAAAGGTTTGCTAAGGAAATTATTAGGAAGAGACTTTCAAAAAAGTATTTCTCCTGATTAAGAATTTGTGGGAACACTGTCTATATTCAGGAAAAATAACATTGAGTTTCTATACTCAACATACTATAATTCAACCTAATTCAGTTAATGTAAGTAGGCTAGCTTTCCAAAATTTCTTCTTATGTGCATCTACTTGCATAGACTTTGCCAGTACTGATACAATAGTGTTTCCTTTGTGTACTGTAAATATCTTTATGGGAAGTCTCAGTTGCGTTTGAGAGTGTACCTAAAAGTATGTATGTTTGTGGATGCTCTTTACTTGTACTAGATGCCAAGTGGCAATGGGTGTCTTTAAAGCACTGAGAGGAAAGTATTGCCAACCTATTATTCTTTACCCAGCCAAAGTATCAATCAACTGTGAAATTAAAAACAAAGGGGGACAGGGGGAAACACAGTCAGACAAGCGGAGACTTTTCACACTCCCTTTCCTGGGAAATTTTCTGAGACTATATTCCAGCAAACTAAGGTAAAAGAAAGATTAAGACATGAGAGCCAAGAGGTAGTAGATCTAAATCAGGAGGGAAGTGAAGTCTGAGTGGCAGCTGTGGTATAGATTTGGTAAGCAGCCAGCCTAGATCAGAGCAAGAAAATTGAGGGCTTCAATGAATGGTGCATGGGAAACCCAAGGAGTTCTATTCTGTCCTGAAGAAAACAGACCATGAGAGAGAAGAGGTGATTGTACATTCCTGGCAGTGGGGGACATGCAAGAGAGAACACGTTTAAGCAGTGAAATAATTACATGGTTGCAGTAATAAAGCACTGCTTTATTTCCAACCTTTGGAATTAATCTTAGTCAAAGCATAGAAGCCTTAGTCATGTTACAGAACACTGAGTTGATAATAGTCACTATTTTTTTAATGCCTTCTATGGTCCAGGCACTGCTCTGGATGGTGGGGATACAGGCAGTGGACAAAATAGCTCTCAGTGCTCACATTCTAGACAGGGGATAAACAGTCCACACATACACATAAATCAAGTAATGTATAGAGTACTATGAAGAAAATAAAATATGATAACATGATAGAGCACAGCCAGAGACAGGAGGTTGCTTTGCTCAGATGGAAGGCCTCTCAGAGGGAGTGACACTTCAGTTAGGATTTGAAGGATGAGAAGAAGGAAGAGATCTGGGGTGTTCCCAAGCAGAGGAGCAAAGGCCCTGAAACAGGAATTAGTTATGAAAGTCAAAAGATGAGGCCCAGTCTGGCTGGAGCAGAGAGAGTGTAGGAGAGTGGCAGATAGCAATAGCCCGATCCAGACCATCCAGGGCCATGGGGGCAGTGGCCCCGGTGTTGTCATGAGAGACCATCTGTCAGCAAGGGGAGTGACGGGATCTGATTTATGTATCAGAAAACTCCATCTGGCCATTTCGGAGTGGATGGGTTATATAGAAGGACAAGAGAGCAGCCAGCCCTGGAAGGAGAAGGTGACAACTTTGCACTTGCATTTTAGCCATGGAGATGGTGTGAATAGATTTTGGAGGAAGCAGTGTCAGGACTTCCGTGGGGTGAAAGGGAAGGAGAGGGTTCTTTTCCAGCTGGAGCACCTGGTGGGTGGATGGTGTGGACTGGGGATACCTGGGATAGGAGCACCTCTTGGGGATAAAATCAAGAGTTCATTGTGGAAGATGGTCCAAAAGCAGTCTTTTCCACCTGGAGGATGTAGAGTGACAGCTGAGAGGAGGTGGGCATTGGGAGGGAAGCAGAAGTCTGTAAAGGAGGGAAGGACTGATGCCTTCACCGTACACACTGGGCGACGGAGACACGTAGTTTCTTGTTGACGGAACAGAACTGGAGAACGCGTATATTAAGTGACGTAATCAAGGTCAGCAACAGTGATAGCACTATTATTAATTGATAGATGAGGAGGAGAGGAGGTTGTGACTTATAAATGCACATCTGTCATAAAAGGAAGTCAGTACATGATAGCTCAAACTGATAAGCAGGCTAAGCATATTGTTTCGTGATTGAAGTCAACCACCAAAAGAACTAAAAATAGAAGCAATTTAAAACAAGCCTGAAAGAGCGATGCAGTGGGTCAAGGGACTGTCACTTTTACTTTTTTCCAGCCTGTGGTGTGGGCTGCTTTCTTGAAGAAGAGAAGGGAAGTGTTTGCAGCTGCCTCCACAAACCCAGTTCCCTGCATGTGGAGTGAGAGTGCGTTTTGATTTCCCAGAGTTAGCTGAATGCTGCTGAGAAAGGGCATGCTAAAAGTCTTATTTATTTCTTCCAAATAATACTAAGAACGCTTCATTTTAAAATGTGCTAGAAGGTGGCGGTGGGTACGCTACCATGGGTCCCAAGAGAAGGCCGGTTGTCAGGTCCTTTCCTGACCTGTAGAGGGTTCAGCATTTCTTATTTCATTGAATTTCTCATTCTGAATTCTGTCCATGCCCTCTCCCACCTTCTAGAGAAACATCCTCACCCCCACCAGAATTGACAGTTTCTCTAGGCCATGTGGCCATCTCGATGGAACTGAGTTCCAGGAAGGGAAGACTGGCTTGACACAGGAGGTGGCCCAGAGGGGCAGGGCAGTGGCAGCCGCAGAAACAGACACTTAGAACGTGACAGCTGAGAGGGGGCCCTAGAGAGGGCTGCAAGTGTATATTTTAGAAATTTGTGGTCAGTTCATGGGCCACCTCCCAATAAACAGAATTTTCTGTACCCTCCTGCCCGCCTCCACAGCCCACTGTCTTGTCACCCACCCCTCTCTCCTAGTGCAGGGCTGTCTGTGTCTGGCTGGTAAGCTATGGACACCTTCCTACAACTCACCTACCCCCCACGTGACCGATGGTGATGTTTTGAGAAACGTTTAGTGAAGAGAAATTCTCTTCTGCATGCTTTTATTTACTTTTTCCCTCTGCCCTCTAAATTGTTGTGACTTCTGATTCTCCCTTCGTCCTCCTCTCCCCTCCCAGACCCCTTCTGCAGTGGAACCCGCCCTTTCCATGGCCTGGAGCTACCCCTCACCCATTACTTCTTTCCCTTACTCCCTTCCCAGCAACAGTCCTGCGCACTGGGGGGCTTATATTCATGAAAGATTGGGGAGAGTATTAATAGACACCTTTAGGACATGGGTGTGTTAGGAGCAGAAGTGTGTTAAAATTCCATCCAGGTTCCATCCCTAAATCCTCCATATTTAGTTTAATCTCAGCACCCAAAACTTGGCATTATGGGATCCACCTGTGCACAGAATAATCCTGTCCAACCAGGATTTCAGCCAGTCTTTCAGGTTGTCCTGAACTTGACAACAGGAGCTTTGAAAGGAGTGCTGAAAGCATGAAGAATGTTAGAAAAGCCTTAAGAAGTATGATAACCTTAGTTGACTGTCTATGAGGGTTGATATGAGGTAACTCGTTTTCCATCCTACAACCAAGGAAGTTTGACTAAACAAAAGGATAAGTTTTTGACTGTTAGAAACCGATTAAATGATGGAAGACTGCAGGTATTACTGCTCTTTATCCTTAATGATACCTAAAAATAGAAATATTGTTGACAGGGAGCAGATCAGATAACTTCCTGACCTTCCCCTGATTCAGGGTTCGGCTCATCTGTCACTAACGATTAGTGTAGAATCACGAGACTGCAGGGTTGAGAAGAGCTTAAAGATTCATCCCCGACTGCTTCATCACTGCTCTGTTTCAAGAGACCTCCAGAGGAATATATTCCAGAGCTCCCTTGCTGACATATTTAATGACCTTAAACATCGGCTTGGGCAGTTTGATCCTCTTTCTGAACCACGATTCCATGTGCTACGGATTCTTCTAGTTCTTGTGCCGTGGGAACAGCTATTACCAACTAGTGACTCACCTTGTGATACCTTCCAAAACTCACCTTCTGAACTTTTATCTCTCCATCTTTCCACAGGTCTTATTTTCTGGCTAATCTATGCGCTAAAGATCACAATAGTTGAAAGGCCATCATAGTGGGATGACACAGTGACGTCTACTTTGTCACTCTGCAGAGTAACTGGAAATTCTGATTTAGGAAGCTAGACCAGTCATTGCTCACCACTCGGAGATGAATGCTTCGGGAAAGGGAAAACATTACCGAGACAGGGAATTCATGCTCCTGGGCGTGTACTCCATTGCTCACCCAGTGGGAGGTGACATTTTCGGTCTCAGTCTGGGGAACTTCCTTTCACTTCCTCTGGGTGTTCAGCATTGTAAGAGACAGGTGAGACAGGGAAGAGACACCCAAAAACTTCACACAGAGTTGCCTAAGGAGCAGATCCTAATACAGGCTTAGTCCTGCAGGTCTGAGAGCATCACGAGTGAAATCTAGGGTCTATCAGTTTTTGGACCCAGCGTAACTCAGCACATTTCAGAGATTAGTCACTGCTCATCTGGTTCATCATTTGGCCTAGAGCAATACAATCCCCAGTGAACAATAGAAGGGAAATATGCTTGTTACTGTCTTCAGCACTGAGAAAGCAAATTGCTCATAGAGCATTATTTTTCTATCTACTCACTTCAGGTGGAAATGAGCCGAAGTTTCTGTGATGCCTTGACAGTCAGTGACTACAATAATAAAACGTTGTAGTCATAAACATTTGTTTACAACACAGAGCTCAATATTTTAAAAGAACCAGATTCTCCACTCATGGAAGTTTTTTATTCATTATCAGCTAGTATTTACTGAGCCCTTATGATGTATAAAACATGCTATACATATTGGCGATGCCCACAAGGAAGATTTAAACCCCCTGACCTTGAGAAGCTCATGGTCTATGAAGACAGTATGCATAGAAAACAAATGCTTTATTAAAGGTGCATGGGACAGAGGCCAGCCCCCTTACTCTGCCTCGGAGGAATATATTCCATAGCTCCTTGTCACGTGATGTCACGTGACACCACATCTGGAACTGGTCTGGAGGCCAGGCCACTTGCTCGTCCAGCAGAGGCAGGGAAGGGCCGAGGTACAGAGTCTGACGCACAGGAAGGACAGGTACTTCACAGAGGCTGATCTGGGCAGGGCAGGGTCAGGAACAATGGTAGGTACCTCCCCCGTGGGATGACCATAGGTTCTGGCTTGCCAGGGAAAGTTCTGGTTTATGCCTGTATAATTAATAGAGCCCCCTCCTTTAACTCTCGAGGGCATCCTAGATGGATGATAAATCACAAGGCCACCTGACTTCCACACTGTGCAAGGGGCTCGGTAGGTTATATAAAGCATGTAAACTAATCAGATATCTGTCCTGGAAAGATACCATGAGGAGGACAATTTGTAGAAGGAAGAGATTAAAGGTGGAAAGAATTTCTCCCCAGAGAAAAGTAGAATTAGATACCACTCGCCTTGTAAGCGAACTATATTCTTAGCTATATTCCAAACACACACACTTGCCTAAGTGTGGATTTTAAGAATATCTCCGTCTCCAGTTATAATTTTTGAACAACATTAGAGTTGCATAGATGTTCTGAATGTGTCTTTGTCTTTTAAGTTCTTAATAATTTTTAGAAATAATAGTAGCTAGTTATCTATCAACCTGCCTTTGGAAAATAAGTTAATAACAATATCACAGAGATGTAAAGAAGATTTTGAGAATTACATGGGGTGGAACTCTTGAGTCTGTTTTGGAGAAAGGCCTTAGCAGTGTAGAGGGGCCCTGGTCACACAAGTGTGGGTGAGAAGGTTGCATGATCTTTTTATAGGAAGCCGCCACTGCCCATTATCGGGACATGCCTTTTGAATTGCTTTCCTAGTCCTACAAACAGGTTTCGCCAACCCACCCACACTTCTCAGCTGTGTCTTCTGAAACCAGTGAACGCACCTCTGAAATGGATGACTTGGGCTAGGGTGTGTCTCTAAGCCATGGATTTGAGTTAGACACAGAGCCCGGACCTGTGTCAGTGGCCTCATTGGCACTACTGAACAAACCGGGCACAGCCTCGTTACACAAGGCGCTTTTGGTAAATGCACCCGATAGGTGTCCTTCTGTGGTCTCCCACTCCTGGTATACACACACTGCCTCCTTCCCGTGGGACTGCTGGGACTTGGTGACAGCGTGAGACCCCACATGGCCAGGTCATCTGGAAGGGCCTGGAGCCTAAGTCACTGTCACATCCATATTGAGGAGCCTCCTGAATGGCAGAGAGTGCCTGGGATCTGGACTGAGACTGGCCTGCATGTCAGCCCGTCTCTGGACTGGAGATTGTGGATACTTTATGTGACCTGTGTATACCTTATGATTCCTCGCCAGTGCGTTGAGGATAACAGTGCTTGCTTCACATGCTGCTGGATTTGGGTTAGTGACTAACCGTTAGTCTATCTGAGTGCCTAGCACAGGTGTGCACTTAGTAGGTGCTTGACTGATGGTGACTGATTTTTTTATTGTCATCACGATTATTACAGAATGAATTCAGACCCAATATCATCATTCATTCGACATTTATTTTTTGAGCCCAGGTTACTTGCTGAGCAGTGTTCTCTGCATGAGTGTACAGCTATGAACAAGATAAACTAGGTTTCTGTCTCAGGAAGTTAGGGAAAACACCATAATTCACCTCTCCTTGCTTCATTTGCTTCTGCTCCCTGCCATTTGTTTCTCTTCCCTAGTGTCCCCTCGTCTACAACCAGAAACTGCTGTCTCTTTGGCGGCTTTACCCGGTTAACACCCCACATGCCAGGGACTGGACCCCCTTGCCCACCTGCAGGCCACACCAGCTTCCCTTCCCTTCCTCAAGCAGGCGGTGCCCACACTGCCCACCTCAGAGACGTCCTGGCGTGGCCGTCCGCTAGGAACCAGCGCACCTGTCAGGTTTCAGCTTAGACACTACCTCTCCAAAGAGACCTCCGCAGACAAGCCCAGTCCTCATGTTAGTCCTGTGCTTCTCTTCGTAAAAACACAACTGTAATTCATTTTTGTGTGAATTTTTAAAAATGTAGTATATATTACTTTCAGGAGGTTATGAGGAGTTCCCTGAGGGGAGAACTGTGTCTGTGCACCAGGCTAGATCTTCCATAACTGTGCATTGAGTGAATATTTAGGAAGCTATTGATGAATTTTTTAAATATTTGGCCCTGGTCAGTTGGCTCAGAAGTAGAGCATCAACCCGGCATGTGGATATCCCGGGTTCAATTTCTGGTCAGGGCACACAGGAGAGGCAACAATCTGCTTCTCCCTCTTCTCTCTCTCTCTCTCTCTCTTTCTTTCTCTTCCCTTCCCACAGCCATGGCTTGATTGGTTCGAGCATGTTGGCTCCAGGCGCTGAGGATGGCTCTGTGGAACCTTTGCCTCAGGAGCTAAAAATAGCGTGTTTGCCAGCACAGCCCCAGATGGGCAGAGCATTGGCCCCAGACAGAGGTTGCCGGGTGGATCCTGGCCCAGGTACATGCAGGAATCTATCTCCCCGACTTTCACTTAAGAAAAAAAATTTTTATTAATTTGTTTTAGAGAGGAAGGGGGAGAGAGAGAAATATCGATTTGTTGTTCCACTTATTTTTGCATTCTTTGGTTGATTCTTCTACGTGCTCTGACTGGAGATCGAACCTACAACCTTGGCATGTCAGGACAACACTTTAACCAACAAGCTACCCAGCCTGAGCAATATATAGGTGAATGTCTTATCACTGAGTGCTCTTTACCTTGACTAGAAACAGACTGTGAAACAGGTGCATGGAACTGACTTTCACTGTGTTCAGATGCCACTGTCAATGAAGCCATTACTTGAGAGCATTTACTGATGGCCACGTTCTAGCTCAGGTCAGCCCTGGATAGGTAGGTGCCCACAACTGCCAGACCGTCACTGGCCAGATGAAGAGTGGCTGGTCTCGGGAACAGAGGTGGCAAAGCAGGCGACCAAGGGCTAGGGGTCGGATAGATTCCAGATTCTCAGCTGCTGCTCCCCATGGTCATGTTTCCCAGGTCTGGCAAGGTAAAGTTTTAGAGGGACTGCCTTGCACAGTGCATGCTGCAACACAGAGAAACCTTTTCCTTTGGGAACAGGGTTAGCACGTGAGCATGTTTTCTAGATAATGAAATGATTTGTGGTTCTACACATTGTGAAACAGGAAACACTGTCACCGAGCACGATGGACTGTTTTATGTCATGGTGAGACTGAGGAGTAGGTGGTCTCTAGCAGGATCTCGTATTACCCTCCATAACTGGGACAACAAAATGCAGGCAGGCCTTGTTGGGATTCACATCTGTACGCTACGGCCAGAATGTGGCTCGGCTGTGAATCTCAGAGGACCCCTCAAAGTAAGGTCTGAATGCGAACCACGTGGAGGGCCCACGCAGCTCTTTATTGGTTATCTCTGTGGTTGCTCTTACTTTTCCTCTCATGGCGTAGTTGTCGGCCTACTTGGTCTGTCTCCCCCCTTGAACTACAAGTTCACTGAAACAGGGAGTATGTCATACATCTATTTGAGTCATCCTCTGCACCTAGCACAGGAAGCGCTATATAAATATCAAAGGAGGGAAGGAAGGAAAGCAAGTAGGTCGGTAGGCTCTGGGTAGAGGACGGAGGATTTGGAATTCACCCTGGGCTGTACACCACACCAGAGCACTGACTAGCGAGCCCCAACAATTGCTAAGTACTGAGTGTGGGCTTAGAGAGAAAAGGAACCGCATGCTGACCGAGATTTTCCTACATGACTGACGGAAGCTGATGTCAGCCTCTTATCCAGATTTGTGTGAGTAAAATCTACCTGCTACTGGGCAGCCCCCTGCTCAGCCCGTGCTAACCTCATCATGAAGGGGAGAAAAAGAGAGGGGTGAGGATCCATTGCTCTGTGCCTGTGCTCTGCTTACAGCCCCCACGCCGGAGCTCCCACCCCCCTGGGCAGCAAGGGCTCCACACAGGTCATCGGAAGCCAGTATTGTGTCATGGGACATGCTTCTACAAATGATCTCCTAATGGTTAATGGGCAGGTTGGAGGCAACAAACTGACTTCCAGATTCTTTTTGATAAAGTTAATAAGCACAGCAGGTTTTAATCAATTGTTGATACATCTCACCATTTCTTTTATATTCTCAGGTAGCCTTAGCCCAGCAAGAATCATAGTCAACCAAAATAAGCATCATAGAAATCAAGCAAGGTTTAAAAATCCAAATACACTAGGTCAGATAGTAGTAGCTCATCTTAAACCAATAGGTAGCAGTTAACGATTGAATGTCCTGTGTGCAGTGGAGGACAGAGGAGGAGAAGGGGCTGCCTCTTTGGCTCCTCCTGCATAAACCAGACCTCCTTATCACTCAGCTTGAGGTGGCTTCCACAGGTATTCAAACGCACGAGCTGACACACATTCACGCGAGCCTTACAGTAACCTCATCCTCCACTAATGCACTTACTTAGACACCTAGAAACACCTAGAATTTCAAAGAAAATGGACAGTTCACCCCCCAAAAAAAACATGATATATGAATGGTTAGTAAACCTTTCAAAAATTTCAACTTCATTAATAATCAAAATTTGTTCACAAAATGGTAAAGTACTCCTTTTTCCTTCAAGTCAATGTAGCTTATTTTGTTTTTTTTTTCCTTTTTGTTTCTTTTCTAATGTAGCTTATTTTAATAATAATATTCTACATTAGTGAGACTGCAGTAAGATTCTGCATTGATATATTGCTGGTGAAAGAGATAATTGATACAAAATGGAAAACCATTTGAAAGCATGCATCAAAAGTATTCCAAGTGTTCCTGCCCTTAAAACGGCTGAGAGGAGGCCCTGGCCAGTTGGCTCAGCGGTAGAGCATCAGCCCAGCATGTGGCAGTCCCAGGTTCGATTTCCAGCAAGGGCACACAGGAGAAGTGCCCATCTGCTTCTCCACCCTTCCCCCCTCCTTTCTCTCTATTTCTCTCTTCCCCTCCCGTAGTCAAGGCTCCATTGGAGCAAAGTTGGCCTGGGCGCTGATGATGGCTCCATGGCCTCCGCTTCAGGCGCTAGAATGGCTCCGGTTGTAAAGGAGCAACAGCCAGATGGGCAGAGCATCGTCCCCTAGTGGGCATGCCAGGTGGATCCTGGTCGGGCACATGCCTCTGTCTGTCTCCTCTGCCTTCCCACTTCTCACTTCAGAAAAATAAACTTTAAAAAAATTTTTTTAATTAAAAATAAAAAAGAAGACTGAAAGAAAATTTAATAAAATATTTGTAATAGTTATGTTACCCATCAAAAGTCCATGTGCCCAACCAAGAAGATGGGAGACTTAATCCTCAAATCCATCTTCAGAAAGTACAACGTTGAGTCTTTTATGTTGAAGGAAAATATGAGGAACAAGAGGTGATTGACAACTACAGACATCTGGGCACCAGCAGGGGTCAGAGGAAGGTTGTGCTTATTTCTGTGGACCCTAGTTAATGTGAGTTTAAACCTTTGATTAATCCCACATACTTCCCTTATCTCCTTGGGAGAGGCACTTTCTGCTAAGGGACTTTGTAGAACTCAAGCTACAAACAGAATTCCTGTGATGACTAGCAAGTTTGTATGCAAGAATCTGTTTACCTGAAGGCCCTAGGGACAAAGCAGGCTCGGACAAGATGGAGTCAGAGGCCGAGCATTTCACTCTGTGACAGTTATTTCAAGGATTATGTTGTACATTTAGAGTCAGAGGAAATACTAAGCACTTGTAATTTAGTAATTCTCATATCCTTTGTCCTGACAATCTCCAAATATGTCCTTAGAAAGCAATCAGAAATGTGAGCAGAATTTTGTATGTAAAGATGCACACAGTAGTTATTTAAAAATAGTGAAAAACTAGAAACAGCCTAAACATTAGAAGACTATAGTACAGTATCTCAGTAAACCTGTGCATCCATATTATGAAATATTTTACAGCCACGAAGACTTACCTTTACAAACTTTTGTTGTCGAAGCGCATGGTTATAAGTTTTTTTTAAGTATGTAATATTATATCCAAATTGTGATTACAACTTCAAAAAGAAAGCATGCATGAAAAGAAGATTGAAGAAAGTATACCAAAATGATTATTTCTAGGTGCTTTAATTTTCACTTCTTTTGACTTTTCTGTGCTTTTTTACTTTATTTCAGTAAGCATATATTGCTTGATAATCAAGGAAAAATTGAAAGGAAAAAGTCATTACCTGTATGGTCATATGAGTCAATTAGCATTTTATACATAAAGAAGGTGTAAAGCCAGTAGCTGTGGCCACAATCACAGCTGCCTGGCCCATGCAGGTTCAAACAGACAGTAATGAAACAATGGAGCCAAAAACTGGTGGGCCATTAGCTTTAATCCTAGCTTGCACCCAGTGGGCAAGTAAAAACACACACTGGGCTCCAAAACCCACTCATTCAGTGCTCACAAAACTACTGACTTATCCGAGTTTCTTAGCATCAAAGGTTTCTAGCTCACCAGCCTTATTCACCTCTGTTCCCATCTCCTTCTCTCTGCACAAACTGGCTTCTTCCTCAGCACTCCGCCATCTTGACTGCTTCTCCTGGCCTCCACGTGGCCTTTATCTGCTCTCTTCTCTGCTCTCCTCCTAGAACGTAATCCCTCTTCTCCTGGAACAACATGATCTCTCTTCCCTTTAAAACCTTTTGGCGTGAAAGCCCTCCCCCAACACATATTAATATAATCATGCTCATCCCAAGCAAGAAGGGCAACTAATATTATCACCTAGGCGATGGGCCTCCACTTGGGTAGCGCCATCTTTAACAAAGTGAGCATAATATATTTTATCTGCCCAACAGAAGGGCTTAGGTTTTTCCAAAAATAGTGGGTTTCTTTTTTTTTTTTTTACAGGGACAGAGAGAGTCAGAGAGAGGTATAGATAGGGACAGACAGACAGGAACAGAGAGAAATGAGAAGCATCAATCATTAGTTTTTTGTTGCTGTTGCGACATCATAGTTGTTCATTGATTGCTTTCTCACATGTGCCTTGACCGCGGGCCTTCAGCAGACTGAGCCACCCCTTGCTGGAGCCAGCGACCTTGGGTCCAAGCTGGTGAGCTTTTTGCTCAAGCCAGATGGGCCTGCTCCCAAACTGTGGGCCTCGGGGTCTCGAACCCGGGTCTTCCGCATCCCAGTCCAGCACTCCATCCACTGCGCCACCGCCTGGTCAGGCTGTGGGTTTCTTTTTAAACCACAAGCATATTCAATTTGTCGACACATACTTTTGCCGTTGAATGAGGATTGCTGTAGGACGCCATCACAGTAAACAGCACACAGCACTGGTAGATGCAGGAGCTGACTGCTGAAAAGTCAAGGAACACTTCATTTAAAATGCTGTGCCAGGGTATAGCCGTGATTTATTTACATTTCAAATCGATGCTAGGTGATCAGTGAAAAGAGAAAAGCTTCAGATAGTAAAAAGACTGCTAAGGATGGACATGCGGAAATGTAATAAAACGGCAATGGTAATAAAGCACAGAGGAAAACTTCACCTCTGACAAATAACTGAGATTCCTATTGCATATGGGTTATAAACATGTGATTTTAAAAAGAAACATTTTTTATACAACCTTTTCTTTCAGGAACTTCTCCAACAGGCAAAGGACAGGAAATTCAAGATCATACTCAGTTATTTAGAATTCCCTAGAGGATAATTTGGTTCATAATAAGAAGATGATTCAGAGTTGAGTGGCCCAAGCCACTCAACCTTAGTTTATTATTCCATGTAAAAAGGTAGTAATACCTGACTAGCTTGAGGAGGAAATTAAAATTTGTGTGTGTGTGTGTGTGTTTGCTTGCACATCCATGGGATACTTAGTAAACACATGAAAGTAATACAAAAGTTAACAATTAATCTTTACACCATACTGGGCGCCCTGTACATATATGCTAAGTCATATAAACCTGATGACAACTCTAGAAGTGGGTCCTAATATCCCCATTTTATAGATGAAGAAACTGAGGCACTGAGCCTGACCTGTGGCAGCGCAGTTTATAAAATGTTGCCAGTTTGAAACCCTGGGCTTGTCTGGTCAAGGCACATACTACAAGCAATCACTGAACAACTAAAGTAAAGCAACTATGAATTGATACTTCTCACTCCACCCCCATCTCTCTTTCTCTCCTCTCTTTGTAAAATCAATAAGTAAAATTCTTTAAAAAAAAAAAAAAAGAAACAAGAAACTGAGGCACCGAGAGGTTAGGAAACTTGCTCACTGTCACAGCTAATTAGCAATGACCAGGTGATCTGCTCCGGAGTCCACACCCACTGCCTCTTGTACCAGAGGTCTGCCTCTCAGATGTAAGGCACCGGCCAGTGGTATTCAAAGCCGAAAGAGTGATATTGAGAATGGAAGCACATTTTAAAATAGAAACTGAGAGGCAGAAGAGAGGGACCTTGTAAATGACCTGTTTCCTCTCATCTCCCTGGGAAGTCTTTCTCTAGGCAAACCAGTAAGAACAGTAGAGGAAACCTTTTCCCTTGAAAAGGATGGACATTTCTGGGCTCTCACTGGCAGTTGTTGTTGTCCGACAATGAGCCCTTGAATGGGGAGAGTCGACTGCTGTTTCAAACCACAGGTGCAAGCATGTGATGATAACAGCACATGCTTTCTGTCTATTCTGCAGGGGAAAAGCACTAATATAATGTGCTTCCATAAAAGTTTGAACTAAAATGCTTTTAATCAAACTTTAAAAGCCAGTCTTCAGTTCTGAGAGCAACGTCTTTTTTTCATCTTAAACTAAATGTCACCCGTCAGCTGCCTCACATTATTTTCTAGTCTGGTCATGCTCAGGGCTAAATCGTTTCTCACGGGTTAGACCTTACTGTCATTGAGATTAGGGCCCTGCCTCAGGGTGTTTCTTTTCACTGTCCCGCAGCTGCCCATACAGATAAACTGTTATAAACCAGTCCAGAGGTCAGCAAACTGTGGCTCACAGGCCCAGTCTGGCCTATCACCAGGATGGTTTTGCAATGTTTGGGAGGTGGGAGGGCAAGGAGTCAGAAGAAGGAGAATAGTTTGTAACACCTGAACATTATATAAGATTCAGATCCATTGTCCACAGTGGAATTTTATGGCAACTCGGCCATGCCAGTTCATCTACATCTGTATCACTGTGGGCCAGGTCAGTAGTTACAACACAGACTGCATGGTCTACAGAGCCGAAATATTTACTGTCTGGCCCTTTACGGAAAAACGTTGCTGACCCCGGACTCATTCCAACAAAGTACGTCAGGCTCCATCCAGTTTGGCCACATTTTACACAAGTAGGTGAAGGCTGCCCAGTGAAAGGCTCACGTCATTTCAGGGAATAACTGCACTGCTGAAACCTCGATTCAACCTTTTTGTCCCACAAGTTATTAACCATCTCGGCGTTCCTCATCCTTCGGTCGGATCATTTCATTCTTAAGCTACCTTAATTGGAGTGCTTTCCCTGCATTCTTTGTCTGTTAAATTTGAAGTCTCTGGGAATACATTGTAAAAGAAACAAACATTTAAGGGTCCCACAAGGAGCCTATAAATTCCTTAGGTTAAGGAATTTGGAGCAATTTACTTTCTGAGAGATTCCCAAAACACTATAATTTTCCTATTATTTTCTTCTTTCAATTCCACAGTCTCAATGCTAGATTTGCTATTGTTCATTTTTTTATGTGAAGCAATCAGGAATTAGTTACCGATTGCTAAAATTTATTTTAAAATGTCATTTTAATATTTTGTACCCACAAACCCATCTCTTCCCAATTGATAATGGACTTGTGTGAGCTGACGTTAACCTATAGGTGGCGTTTCAGTACCTGCGTGAGGTGTAGCAACTGCTCAGTCCCATAATGGTTTCCTCCGGAGCCCCATCGTGAATCCACTCAGAGTGCACACATGCTGAGCACACGGTGCATCAGACCGGGGTGCTGTCCACAGTCTCCATCTCAGAGCACCTGCAGTCTGTTTCAGGGAACAGCTGTAAACAACTGTGTTAGAATTAAAATATATATACCTATATACTTTACATACATACAGATAGATAGATGTAGACAGATATAGAGAAAGGTGACTAGGGATGAGAATGTAAAGTCCATGGGCACATTATAGGAACAGATCAATGTTCCTGTCTTTCTTTCTCTCTCTCTCTCTCTCTCTCTCTCTCTCTCTCTCTCTCTCCTCCCCCCATCCCTTCTAAAATCAATTTAAAAATATTTTTAAAGAATCCTTTAAAATCCTCAAAAAATTAGAAGTGGAACTGCCCTTTGACCCAGCCATCCCACTTATAGGAATATATCCTAAGGACACCATATCACCAACTGAAAAAAAGAAATGCATGTTTATGGCAGCATTGTTCACAATAGCGAAGATCTGGAAACAGCCCAAGTGTCCGTCAGTGGACGAGGGGATTAAAAAACTGGTACATGTATACAATGGAATACTATGGGGCTATGAAAAAGAAGGAAATCTTACCTTTTGCAACAATATGGAGGGACCTGGAAACTATTATGTTGAGTGAAATAAGCCAGGCAGAGAAAGAAAAATATCATATGACCTAACTCATTTGAGAAATCCAGGGAACAGTGAGAACTGAGGAACAGAATTGAGGCAGAGGAGGGATCAAAGGGACCAGAGGAAAAGAGGACAGAGGGAAAGGGGATTATGGGATGGGATAGGCCTGAAGGGAAAGGCAGAGGGTGCGGTAGGGAGGGGGGCACGGGAGATGTTGGGGGGAATATGGGGGAAGGGATGCACTTGGGGTGACCCTAGAATCTATATAAACACAAATAATTAAAAAATAATACTTTAAAAAGTCTTACCCATTTTAAGATTGGATGAATATTCACTTATATTTCCTTCTCATTTATATGTCTTATAAATTTTAATAATTTGTCATCTTTAATCACACTTCTGTATTAAATAGATAATTGCATAGTTGTGGAGGAGGTTTTGGAGGGAAAGGAACTGATATCAGGGAGACCAGACAACTAGTTACTGTGGTTGGCCAGAAGTGATATGGAAAGAGACTCAAAGAGAAGGAAGAAGCATGGAAGATGATGTAGACAGGTTAGGACTTACTCATTTAGAAAAGCCTTATCGGTGAATTCAGATGGAGAGAGCCATGCAATGAGAACGGGTGTCTGGAGCCCCGAGGCTGGAAGCCGGCTGCCTGAAGGAAACTGAAGCAGTAGGAAGGAATGAAACAATCGTGTTTGGAAAAGAACAAGGAAAACAGGGCCCAAGAAGCAACTCGGGGGAACACTAAAAGTCAAGGGGTGGGGGAGGAATACTTAAGTGGAATAGGTTCTGAAGCTAGTTCTGGTGGGGTTTGTGTATGATGTCTTATAAAAAGCATTTTATAAAACCCACACTTGGAGAAGCTTAAGCATTTGCGGCAAGATTTATTTAGAGCCACCTCAGCTGTCACCTCCTCTATAAAGGTATAACTCTGTTCATCCCTCCCCAAAAATTGTACCGTTCATTGTCGGAGATCCTTCAGCACTATAGATTTTATTCTAGGCAAATGCATCACGTTGTGTGGTAGTTAGCTACTTGTCCGTGCTTTAAGATTTTTCTAAGGGAATTCCCCTAAGCAGCAGAGAAGTAAACTCAGCATTCACTGGGACCATATCCTGGCATGTGTCTTTTAAAGTCCTGTGTTTATTTTAACAATTAATATGGGTTTTCATCCTGCCATTATAAATGTTGGTTTTAATTTAATTGCATGTTAAAAGGTTTCCAGTTATGCAGGATAAAGCCGGTTCTCCCAAAAGATTGTCCATGTTTCTCTGGGGCTTCACTTACTGTAGAACCCTGCTGAGTTTCCAAGGGAACTGGACCCCAGTGAAAGAAACTTAAGTTGACCCAGGCATCTTTCACTAGATGAAGAGCACCTCCACTACAAAGATGTGTCTTCTTTGATCCCAGATTCCTAGTACCCAGGACAGTACCCAGTACATAGAAGGCATTGATATATATATATATATATATATATATATATATATATATATATATATATATATATATGTGAGTGTGTGTATATATATATATATATATGTGTATATATATATATATATATATATATATATTTACAGAAGCAAAGAAGGAAGGGAAGGATGAAAGAATAGATGAACAAATGTAACGAAAGAAGGAAGGAAAGGGTAGGCGGACAGAAGAGCAGATAGATGGGAGTTTGGCAGAGGGGATAAATGGATAGGTGGGTGGATGGATATATTATAAAGGCCAAAGCACAAATAGTACAGAAGTAAAAACAATACATATAAACTACTCTCTTAAGCCTGACCAGGTGGTGGTACAATGGATAGAGCATCAGACTGGGACCAGAGGACCCAGTTTCAAAACCCCAAGGTCACCGGCTTGAGTGCAGGGCTGCTGACTTGAGCGTGAGATCATAGACATGACCCCATGGCCACTGGCTTTAGCCCAAAGGTTGCTGGCTTGAGCAAGGGGTCACTCGCTCTGCTATTGCGCCCCCCCCCCCGTCAAGGCACATATGAGAAAGCAATCAATGAACAACTAAGGTGCCGCAACACAGAACTGATGCTTCTCATCTCTCTCTCTTCCCGCCTGTACCTATCTGTCCCTCTCTTTGTCACCAAAAAGAAAAAAGAAGAAGCAGCTTAACTGTGCAGCATGATGAGAGAAAACAGTAGCAGTAGCTAGAAGGGCACTGGCATTATGGATAGTTTATTTTAACTCGAGGGCATTTTGTCACTGGTGGAGAGAAAACAATGGATTAGCTTTTTGGTCTTTTTCTCATTGGTGGAGACCTGAACCTGCTAATAAGTTGAGGACAAAGCAGATAGCCAGTGGAGGAGAGACTGAAAATATTTATTCAGCACACTCAAGAAATATTTATTGAGTACCAGCAGTGTGCCAGGCACTGTACCAAGGAGTGAGCAAGACAAAGTCTCTATGCCAGGGCTTTTGTTCTGGAATGTAGGAGAGAGAAAGGATAATGGGCCTTCATCCAAGGGAAGGCGGGACTTTACGTTGATTGCTACTTTCTTAGGAAGAGCAAAATATTTTAATGTTTGTCTAGGTCAAACATAATTATGGAGGTAAGACTGCTGGAGGAAAAGAAAACCCGCATGCATTCCAGTGCCTCCTGGATATGGGTGTGTGCGTGTGGCGCGGAGAGAGAGGCAGAGGAAGACTGGTGTGCCCAATGGGTACTCGCCAAAAGCATTTCTCTCCTGTGATCAGACAAGGTGGTGCTTTCAGGATAAAGACGTAGAACAGAGGCAGAAAAAGTCGTGGTCGAGTCTTCGTCTAGCCAGGTAGCTTAAGCTTTTATGATTTTTAGTAAGTGACTCATTTCTCTTTTGTGTAGTTTTTTTCACATAGTCTACATAAGACTAGCTGTTACTTGCAAATGGAAGTAAACTGTGATCTGGGCATGGGCTGCACATTGATTTTTTATCTACTTCATAATTATATTAATGTTCATTCAAAACCCTACAGTTTCTGCCTCTACCCTGGAAGTCGTCTATTACCTGCTATCAGCAGTTCCGTGTTTAGTTATGGTGAATAAAATATTTGCAGTGTCAGAAACTGTAGATCTCGTTTGTAACTATAGTTAATCCTGTTCCTCAGATACTATTAAGAAATGGCTGTGAATTGGATAAAAAGGTTATTTTAGAATTACTTTTATTATTTCTGTTCTTTTCATGTAGGCTATCCCCAAATACTTTTTAGAATTAGGCAGAGTATTTTCATAAGTACCTTTTTTAATTACTTAGAAAACAAATCTTTAAAGACTAGAAACATTGGATTCTGAGTTTGTCATCTGCTCGTGGTTTTTTTGGTTTTATTTTTTGACAGAGACAGAGAGAGAGGGGGACAGATAAGGACAGACAGACAGGAAGGGAGAGAGATGAGAAGCATCAGTTCTTCATTACAGCACCTTAGTCATTCATTGGTTGCTTTCTCATATATGCCTTGGGGGGAGGGGGCTACAGCAGAACAAGTGACCCCTTGCTCAAACCAGTGACCTTGGGCTCAAGCTAGCAACATTGGGCTTCAAGCTGGAGACCTTGGGCTTCAAGCCAGAGACCTTGGGCTTCAGGCCAGCAACCTTGGGCTTCAAGCCAACGACCTTTGGGCTCAAGCCAGTGACCATGGGGTCATTTCTATGATCCCAAGCTCAAGCCAGCAACCCCGTGCTCAAGCTGGCAAACCTGCACTCAAGCTGGCGATCTCAGGGCCTCAAACCTGGGTCCTCTGTGTCCCAGTGTCCCAGTCAGACGCATTATCCACTGTGCCACTGCTTGGTCAGGCTCGTCTGCTCTGTTTTAATGACGTAGTATTATAGAGGCTGTGCTGATCCTCTGCAGCTAACTGGAAATTTTTGCTTTAATCTTTGCAACAGGTTAGTTCCGTGTTTAGTTATGGTGAATAAAATATTTGCAGTGTCAGAAACTGTAGAAGATCTCAATGAGACAGTGAACAAAAAGAAAAATCAAACTCTGTACTATTAAACATATTTTATATTGAATATTGTTTATAATTACTCATTGCTGAAAGCTTGGGAAATCATTTTGTTTTCATGGTACTTATAAAGAAACTTGGTATAACATAGATACTGAGCTTTAAATTAAATTGTTTACATTTAAGTATTCACTCACACAGAATCCTGAGTTGGCATATTTTTGTGGATTTGATACTTTCCTGGGGGTTTTATGCTTTGCATTTTCATCTCATGATACTTCTGTAAGGTTAGATAACGGAATTAACGGTATCCTTCATTTGACAGATGAGGAAAGTGAGGCATTTGGGTTATAGAGACTAGCCCCAAGCTAGACAGATAACAGACACCTGCCTGTGTCACAGACCTTGCCACCAAAGACTTTGTAGTCTAAGGCAGGGCACACAAGCATTTATAAGAGTAAGTCTCATTCCCATAAGCAGAAAAGAAATTTCTTTAACGCCACTACACAGAGAACTTCATAAAGACGGAAGGTCAGTGCTGTGCTCTTCCTATGACCCTGTGGACATTTGCAGAAGGTGGCCCAGGGATCACTACTCACCGCCCATCTTTGAATGTTAGGGTTTGTATTCGTAACAAACAGTTGTGCATTGTGTGGAGACTGTGCGTGTCTGATGTGTATGTACGTGTGTGTGTGTGTATACACATATATATATATATAAAGTCAACACTCATTTGAGTGTCACTCAAAATGGCAGCTTCCCACTGGCCCTAGAGGAGAGGTGATCATAGAGTCAGTGATCTGTTGAGCTCAAACAGATCCTACCCTGCCCTAAGTGTTGCTTGTTAGGCCCCTTTCTCATTTCCCTCTTCTTGCTTTCAGACCTGGATATTTTATAGTCAAACTTGTGACCAGCACCACATCTCCTTGGTTTAGATAGAAGCTCCAACAGTGACTGTTCTTTATTCATGCTACAAGAAGACTAAGAGGAGCTTTGAAACAGGGTGGTCCAAATCCCGACTGTTAAGTTCTCCATCACTGAAGACGCACAAGCAGAAACCAGACAATCACTTGGGATAGGTACTGGTTGGTTGGTAAAGAGAATCATGAAAGACTTTTCTTAACTTAAGCATCTATGATTCTGAGGCAGCTGAAATCTCCTTTATACCTGTGGATACGGAAGGTGTGACATGGTAACAAACATGTGGGCAGTATGGAAAAGCATGGCACTTATTTAATTTTCCTAATAGCTTTGAGCTGTATTTTCCTTAGCTCTAAAATTAGAATAAAAATACTTGTCTCATGGGCCTGAACAGTGGTGGTGCAGTGGATAGAGTGTTGACCTGGGATGCTAAAGTCCCAGGTTCGAAACCACAGGGTCACTGGCTTGAACACAGGCTAATCTGGCTTGAGTGCAGGCTCACCAGCTTGAGCGTGGGATCATCAGCATGACCCCATAGTTTCTGGCTTGAAGCCCAAGGTCACTGGCTTGAGCCCAAAGGTCACTGGCTTGAAGCCCAAAGGTCCCTGGCTTGAAGCCCAAGGTCACTGGCTTGAAGCCAAAGGTCGCTGTCTTGAGCAAGGAGTCACTGGCTTGGCTGGAGCCCCTGGTCAGGGCACAGATGAGAATCAATCAGTAAACAACTAAAGTGACGCAGCTATAACTTGATGTGTCTCATCTCTCTCCCTTCCTCTCTCTTTCTCTCAAAAAACAAAACCAAACAAACAAAAAACTTGCCTTGTGGTATTTTAATGTAGATAATTTAAATCATGAAACAGGAAGTAAAATGCCTGGTCCAGTGTCTGTCAGGTGCTCGGTAACTGAAGGGTATGGTACAGGTGCACTATACACAAGGTGCCATCACGCATACTGAGAAGACTTGCTGCTGTGGATGAGATGAGTCCTTCCTGTTTGTGGCTTGGTCAGCCTTCAGCAATAGTCAAGGTGATGATAGCAAAATAAACAGCTCTCACTTTGAACCTGCATTTGGGCATTACTGAATCCAGTAACCCTTGAGGTTTTATAGATTTGAACAAAAATGGAATTTGGAGTCCATTCTTTGGGTCTCTCCCAAAGGACAGCAGAACCCATCTGTAACCACAAAGATGTGGGGAAGCAGTAGGTTCTCTTGAAACAGTATCCCTGACAGTTATTCCAAAAAAGATCCTTTGTCTGCTTCTAGGAAAGGTGCTGGAAAGCAGCCAGCATGTAGGAATTAAAGAGACAATGGCTACAGAACAGAAATGTGTGCTAAAAATACTAAAACCAGCCAGGATTCATCTTCGAGCAGAATAGACTCTGTCTGCCCCGCTTCTGGACTTGCTCAGAGCTGTGATGGCGATGTGTTATTTGGGGATGACAGTAATTATGGAGCCCCGGTGCTCCTCAGCAGAGACAGACAGAGCTCGGAGCAGAGGGACGGTTTCCATGGCAACAGCATCAGCATCTGAATGGCTTCTTGTCACAACAAGTTGGTGATTTAATGAGTTCATTACTGAATTCCAAAGGAAAACCTGAGAGTGGATGAGCTACTGCTCAACCCTCCAAAAGTGCCTAAATCCACAATGAGACAGCCACTTCTGTGAGTGCAGCATCAGAATGGATACCTGCTCAAGGCCCTCACACAGGAAGCCTGGGGCTCCAGGGCTGATGGATCAAGGGGAGGGAATGAATGTGCAACAGAATCTGCAGCCACGTGGTCTTTGAGCCCCCCCCCCCCTCCCCCCGCCACCCGGTGCCTGTTGTTCTAGGAGTGTGAATCACAGAAGCCTGCATGATAGGCTTGCCCTATTCAAACCTAATGAGATTAATAATCACAGCAATGTAGCCCAGGGCTTCAGATGCTTACCCTGGAGTATCCCAACTTTGTTAGAAAAACAGACATTGACCTTAAATTCTATTAGTGTATAAACCTAAGCAAAGGGGGAAAGGATGTCTACCTACTTCTGTTCCTCAGTGTAGAGCAGAGAGACAGTTAACGTGGTACAAAAAAAAAATCATCTGGACACGTTCAGAAAATAAGGGTGTCATTCATATGGGTGATTGCATATAAAATTTGATCTGAGAGATAATGTATCATAATAAGAATGTATAATAATTAGCCCTGGTCCTATCATAGCATCGTCCTGGTATACTAAGGTTGCATGTTTGATCCCCAGTCAGGGCACATAAAAGAATCAACCAATGAATACATAAATAAGTGGAACAATAAATCAGTGTTTCTGTTTTCTCTCTCTCTCTCTCTCTCTCTCTCTCTCTCTTTCTCTCTCTCTCTTTCTCTCTTTCTCTCCTTCCCTCCCTCCCTCCCTCTCCCTCTCCCTCTCTCCCTCTCCCTCTCCCTCTCTCCCCTCCTTCTCTCCATCCCTCTCCCTTTCTCCCTCTCTCTCTATCTCCCTCTCTTTTTCCTCTCCCTTCTCTCTTTAAAATCAATACAGTTTTTAAAAATGACTGTATAATAATTAACCTTTTATACCTTGCTATCATCGTTAATGAAAATCTACCGTCTCGCTGACAGAGTAATATAGCCTTAGTCTGGTCAATTAACTGGGGGCCAGATAGGGACAGAAGAAAGGGAATGGTCATAATTCTTCAGGAGCGTCTCATTAGTAGGAAGTAGAGTGGTATTCCATTCCTCTCAGGTTCCCTTCCCCATTACTTCAATAAACATTTGATTCCTCAAAGCGTTCACAACCTAACAATGGGAACAGGTGCAGAAAGAAGCATAGTACTGTACAGGAAAAGCATGTGTTCCTGTTTTTTGACCGTTTGCTGGGCACTGCCACTGAGCCAAGCGCTTCTCAGATGTTTTCCTCCTTTACCTTCTAGTAACCCCATGGAATAGATATTGCTCCCATTTTCCAAATGAGGAAACTGAGACCTAGGGATGCTGTGTCATTTGCCACAAGTGCCCACAGTTAGTAAGTGGCAGAGTCAGGATTTCAGCTCAGTTCTTTCTGACTCCTGGGCCCATCTGCCTGAAGAGAGGTGCAGGATCAGGGCCACGGGCATTCAGAAGGAAGAGGTTAGAATGGAGGTGATGCTTGATGGAACGTTGGAAGGGGGTCACATTCCTCCTCTCTCCCTCCCCCTGCATTAAGCATTGCAGGTACCCAAACACAGGTGGGCCAGGTCTGGGCTCACTTACAAGGAATAGAGGAAACTCAGAGAATGGAAAAAAGTCACAGAAATAAAAATACTCATATTCTATCAAATATTTTACAAGATCAACTAATAAGATAGGAAATTTGACTAATTTGCATATGTATATATACAGGTTTACAGGTGTAAATACACAAAATGCCGTTTATTCTTGTTATTATTTGTTAATTATTGTATTATTTTCCATATGAACAACTGTAAGCCTTTTGCCCTGCCCTGTATTTGTATGTATGTGTATATACTTATATGCTTAGGATAGCAGAGAAGGGTAAAGGGTGTGTATGTGTGTGTGTGTGTGTGTGTGTGTGTGTGCGTGCACATGCTCACATACGTGCCAGTGTTGATCCTTTTCTGTTTTAATAAAGGTAAGAAAAATAGTTAATGACTGACATGACACCTATGAAGAATGTATAACCGAGTCCTGTTTTTCTGTATGGGAGTGTTCGTACATTCCCACAGAGATGGTATCTGGCATGTTTTCCTGAGATCCCTGAGAGCTCTTGGCCCTTGTCTTTCTAACCCCTAACCAGTCAATACGCTGGGGCCAAGACGAGAAAAGGTGGCTAGTATTTGCTAAGCGCACTACACGAGATGTGGCTAATAACAAAGTTTTTACCAACTCCGTCGTCCTCATGTTTGGATGTAAACTTTAAAATATAAACCTCTAAAGTATATCACTGAAAAGGAAGACTGAACCAAAGAAGTGTGATTCTGTTTGTGTAAAATTATTTGTGTATGTTAAAGAACTTAGGAAAAAGAAATTTCAGACTTACAGGGATGGCTTTGGAGTATTAAAAGTTGCAGTGAAAATAATAAGTCATGTATACATTTTGGATAGTATTGTTTTCAAAAATGTAAGAAGGCCAGCATCCTATAAGAAATAGGCAAGCCCTGCTGTTTTACTACACATAGGATTATCAAATCAAGATGTAGCAAGGCCAGCCCTGGATAGAGAGTTATCCCAGAACGCAGAGTTCCCTGCCTCAATCCCGGGGTCGCTGGTGCCAGCTTGACCCCAAGGTTGCCGGTCAAGCCACAGTCAGACATGTATAAGAAGCAATCAGTTTGCCTGACCTGTGGTGGCGCAAGATAAAGTGTCAACCTGGAATGGTCACGGGTTTAAGACCCTAGGCTTGCCCGGTCAAGACACATATGAGAAGCAAGTTGATGCTTCCTGACCCCCACCCCCATCCTTTCTCACTCTCCTCTCTCTAAAATCAATAAATCTTTTTTTAAAAAGAAGCAATCAGTGGGTGTACAACCAAGTGGAACAATGAGTTAATGCTTTTTTCTCCCTCTCTCTCCCTGCCTCTCCCCCTCCCTACCTCTCCCTCTCTCCTTCCTTCACTCCCTCTTTTTCCCTCTCTTTCTCCCTCTTTCCCATTCTCCTTTTCTCACTCCCTCTTTTTCCCTCTCTTTCTCCCTCTCTCCTGCCCTTTCTCACTCTCTCCTTCCCGCTCTCACTCTCTCCTTCCCTCTCCCTGCCTCTATTCCTCCCACTTCTCTCTCCTTCCCTCCCTCTCAAAAATAATAAAAAATGTAGCAAGGCCAATTCTTACACTGCAGTCCCTGCAGGGCACCTCACTGAGCGCCTCTCACCTGGGCTATATGGAGGGCACCCGGGAGCTGTGCGGTGGCAGCCCTCATATTTAAAATAACTCACCTGATAAGCAAACATCTGTGGGTTCTCTTCATTGGAGTGGAGCTAGACATCACTGCACCTGGTTTCCTCTGTGCTCCCCACGCCGTGCCACCCTGGGTTAGGGCACTCACTACTTCTGCGCGCCACAGGGCATTCCACACGGGCCTCACTGCGTCTCTCACTGACTGCTTACCATACAGGGAATATTTAGGAAGTAGTCTTTCCTCTTGTCCTCAAGCTGTCGGCTTTCATTGAGCATTACCCCCTCCAGGGTGTGCAAACGCATTTTCCATATGCTGCAAGGTATAAATGTCATGCTGTGTTTGCTCTTTAGCTGTCCCTTCCTGTTAAGGACACACATCTGAACATGTGCATCCATCGAGTGCGAATAAACTGACTGGGCCACCGCTGAGATAGGGTAGGACTGGTGTTGGGACAGAGGCAGTGTCCTGTGCTCCGTGTCACGCCGTGGGAAGCAGGCGGCGGGCAGGTGTGCACATGTGCACTTGTAGGATAAGGCACCAGAGCAGTCCTGCCTGGCTCCCAGGCCCCAGAGAAACGGGGGCGTTCCTCAGTCTGGACAGCAAGGGGAGTAGTCCTCTCTCTCATTTTCCCTAGAGGAGGTTTTACACGACTGCTGACACCACAAGAATCCTTCTCATCGGGGCCAGTGGTTGTTCAGCACGTGGGTTGTAGGAAGCTGAGTAACACAGGAGGCAGGCAGACAGATGCCGTGGGGAATGGCAAGTGTGGGCACAGGTGTGTGTGGAAGCAGCTGTGGGAGCTCACGGAGGAACAGCTGGCCCAGGGGAAGGGCAGGGCCATCTTCAGTGCACTGGGGGAAGTTTCCCGGGAGAGAGGGAATGGAGGAAACACTGGAGGTGGTGAAAAGAGGGATTGGGCAGGTTGAAGGCAGGGAAGAAAGCATCTTCTAGCAAAAGTGGGATGTGCTGAAACTTTCCCGGGACTCTCAGAGTTAAGTATATCTGCATATGAGGGTGGGAGGGGCAGTGGAGAGGACTGCCCTGAAAAGAGGGGTAAAGTGATGAAAAGGGGCCACAGATAGGCAGGGGCCAAGTGCCACAAAGCTTCGGATGCCAGGTAATAACAGCACGCACAAATATAGGGAGGGTATCCACCGTGTGCCAGGGACTGTGCTAACCGGGCTTTCTACCTGCCTGTTTTCTGTCATCCATCTGCACATTCTCTTGGAACTGAAACTGGGCCAAAGACTCTCTGATTCTGTAGACTGGCTTTTTCTATGTAAAGAGCTTTATAGAGATATAATTCACATACCGTACAATTCACCCATGTAAAGTATACAATTCAGTGTTTCTTGGTATATGCAGAGTTGTGTGATAATCACCACAGTCAACCTAGAACGTTTTCACCACTCCAGATAAAAACCCCATGCCCTTTGGCAGTCACCTTCTCCCCATTCCCTATAAACTCCTACTCGACAACTAATCTACCTCTGTCACTATAGGCTTGCGTATTTTGGACAATTCACATCATAGAATCCTATAATACATGTGTATGGTCCTCTTTGACTGGCTTCCTTCACTTAGCTTCATATTCTCAAGGTTCATCTAGGATGTAGCATGTATCCATAGTTCATGCCTTTTTGTTGCCAAATAGTGTTCCATTATGTGGGTGTGTGCAGCATTTTGTTGATCTATTTGTCAGTTGGTGAACATTTAAGTTGTTTCAGTCTTGGGCTATTATAAGTAATGTTGCAGTGAGCATTCCTGTATAAGTTTCTAAGTGGACTTCTTTTCATTCTTCCTGGGTGAAATTGCTGGCTTATATGGTAACTCCATGTGTAACTTTTTTAGGAACTGCCAGGTTATTGTACAAAGCAAGTTCACCGTTTTATAGTTCCATCAGCAATATGGGAAGGTTGAAGTTTCTCTGTTCCTTGCCAGTAGTTGTTACTGTCTTTCTGATTACAGTATAGCCATCCTAGTTGGTATGAAGTGGTATTTCATTGTGGTTTTGATCGTCATTTTCTTGATGACTAATGATGTAGAGCAGGAGTCTCCAAACTGCAACCCCCTGAGGCCATTTATCCGACCCCCACCGCACTTCCGGAAGGGGCACCTCTTTCATTGGTGGTCAGTGAGAAGAGCACAGGATGCATCCGCATCCATAGTTCCCATTGAAATACTAGTCAGTTTGTTGATTTAAATTTACTTGTTCTTTATTTTAAATATTACATTTGTTCCCGTTTTGTTTTTTTACTTTAAAATAAGATATGTGCAGTGTGCATAGGGATTTGTTCATAGTTTTTTTTATAGTCCAGCCCTCCAACAGTCTGAGGGACAGTAAACTGGCCCCCTGTGTAAAAAGTTTGGGGACCCCTGATGTAGAGCATCTTTTCTAGTGTTTACTGGCTATTATATCTTCGTTAAGGAAATGTCTATTTAGATTCTTACCAGTTTTTTAATTGTGTTGTCTTTTTATTATTGAGTTCTAAGAGTTCTTTGTATATTCTGGATAAACGTTCCTATCAGATATATGATTGCAGATATAACTCCCATTCTGTGGCTTGCCTTTTCACTGTCTTGATGGCATTCTTTGAAACTCAAAACTGTTTAATTTTGAAGTCCAATAATGTATTCTGTTTTTCTTTTGTTTCTGATACTTTGGTTTAGAGATTATATTTTTAACCAATACATCATTTGCACTTGATCCTGGAAGTTATGAGTAGTCACTGAACGACTTCAAGTTGTAGAATGACTTAAGATTTGTATTTTTTTTAAAAGCAGACTAATGCATGGGCAGGCTGATACTGGCTTACAAAGACATATCCATGTTCTAATCCCCAGAGCCAGTGAGCATTACTGATTTGGAGAAAATGTCTCTGTAGATGTAATTAAATTAAGGTTATTGCAAATAGGAGATTCTCCTGTATTATCCAGGTGGGTCCTAAATGCCACCACAAGTGTGCTTGTAAGAGAAAGGCAGAAGGAGGTTTGACACACACAGAAGGCGATGGAGGGTGAGATTGGAGGGACGCAGCCACCAGAGACTGGAAGAGGGAGAGATTGGAGGATGTGGTTTGTACAACATCTTTGGTTCAGACTTCTGGCATCGAGAACTGTGAGAGAATAAATTTCTGTTGTTTTAAGCCACCAAGTGTGTGGCAATTTGTTACCGCAGCCACAAGAAACTAATACAATATGGTTTTTAAAAAATCAAAGAGCAGCCTGACCTGTGGTGGTGCAGTAGATAAAGCGTCGACCTGGAAACACTGAGGTCGCCAGTTCAAAACCCTGCACTGGTCTGATCAAGGCACATATGGGAGTTGATGCTTCTAGCTCCTCCCTCCTTTCTCTCTCTCTCTCTCTCTCTCTCTCACTCTGTGTCTCCTCTTTAAAATGAATAAAATAAAAATAAATTTTTTTAAAAAATCAAAGAGCAGATACATTTCAAATGAAATGGTAAATAAACAACATGCTTATGCTGCTATTTTATTTTTAATTTATTTTGTTTAGACATTACCTATTGACCTTTGGTTCTAGGTATGATGCTTTATTTCACTGCCTTGGGTCACTCCCTCCCTTCCAATTATTTTATTTTTCATTTGTGGTTTACTATCAGTTACTTTATTTTTAAAACCATCACTGTCCTAAATATAGCAAACTTCACAAATACTCATCTAACACCTTGCTGTCACTGGCCATCAGAAAGCACAGAGGCGTGTGCACTGATGACGGTCCACCGTGAATTGAAGCTGGGCGTTCGCGGGAAGCCCTGTGCGTTCATCAGCTCAGGATCCACGCTGGAGTAAGTTCAGTGAGCTCAGGAAGGATGAAGCCCTCAGCCCTAACAACAGCCTTTAGCACAGTGCATTGCAAGTAAAGCCCCAGAGGGCAAGAATAATAAGCATGGCCGCACAGCCTCTGTATCGTGTTTCCTGACTAAGCCTTCGACAAGGCCTAGACCTCCAGTTGTGGTAAATCACAGCAAGTCACATTTGCTGAAAGCAGTACATGAAAACAGTCATTGCACTTGCATGTTAATTTCTGTCCTTCCTTATTGTGGGAGATGATTCTGCCCCCAGATTCACCTGGACCAGTCAAGAATGCTGCTTTTGTTCAAACCACAAGAAAGCAACTGTGTTTTCTATTAGCTGGTAGAAGTAGTCGGAACCCCGTGTACATCTATCTGCCAGATGGAGTTTTTGCATGGAAGAATTCCGTTCTCCATCAGACAGAAGCCTATCCAGATTAGAGTCACTCTCCGTTTTCCTCTTACCCTCAGGAAGTTCCTCTAACTCCCCGTAGAGCTCAAATTCAAGCGGGCTCATTTTTCCTGCATCCCCCAGACAGGTTCCATCTGTTCAATGGAACATTCATTTCTGAATGCTTCAAGTTTTCCAGAGTGGAAATCATTCGAAAGGCTGAGAAGTCCCCTCTCCATCTCTTGACCACTTGAGACATCTGTGAGAAGGGAATGCCGAATCGGACTTGACTGAGCACCTTCCCTTCTCCGCCCTGAGGCTTCATCTCTTCTCTCATCCCTCTTTTTAACTGTGGTCGCTCTGAGGCTGACTGTGAAACCCTGTGCTTTTACTACCTTTACTGGCATTTCTTTTTCGGGGGGTAGCAATCTGAGTAGAGTGGGCACTAAAAGACTGAGGACTTCTCCTCTTCACTTTCCGCTGCCCCATTGTTTTAAGTTTCTGTTGCACCAGGCCAGCTTCTTACAACCTGAGGAAGGAGGGGACTGGGCCCTCTCTCTCAACCTGCAATGCTCCTGGAGCCTCCAAGGCCTCCTCCACAGCCGCTGCCATCTGAGCCAGAGTCACAGAGTCCCATTCCGGACCCCGTGCTGCCACTGCTCCCTTTGACTACCTACTATTTGTTACTTTTACAAGATACTGCACCATCGGATCTAAGGTGCCGTCTATTTTTAAATGCATCTTTATTTTATAGTCCACTCAGGAAAACAACACTGCCAATTATACTTTCAAGGTATCATCAAGAGTAAGGAGCATCCCAGTTTCAAAGGTACTAAAGCCTGGTGAGGAAGGGAGACATGAGCGTTAGAATCAGTGAAATTTAAAAAGAAATTTGTGCCCCGTCAACTTCAGATGCCATCTCTTAACTCACTGCTAAGTGGACTAAAGATATGTGTCCCTGCTTGAACTTTTGACAAGTATAGCTTTACTTTTACATTGTTAACATGTATTTACTTTGTTTTATACCTCTTTTTACATTGTTTTATATTTTGATGATTAACCCTAAATCGGAAAACAATAACTAGCATTTATTCTACTATAATTTTATAAACTTTGGTTCCTTCAGAGCCAGCAGTATATGAGGATTATGTTTTCTTCTCTGTGGCTTCACTGTTTTCTCTATGGACCCCTTTGAGGACCATAAGATCTCTGTTACAAAGTCTCAGCTCTTCCATTATGGCACAAAAGAAGCCATAGACAATATGTAAATAAATACAATAGCGATGGCTGTGTTCCAATAAAACTTTATTTACAAAATCAGACAGTAAACCAGATTTGGCTCATGGACCTTGGTTTGCCATCCCCTGATCTAGAAAAATAAATTCTGATCCTTATATCTTGGAATACAGTCAAAATTTTAATTTGAAAGGTTTTGAATAACCTACATTAAAATAACTATGACATGCCTGGGTCACAGGAGATAATTTAAACACCTGAACATCTAAAATTCTGGAGATGTGGTTGCTACGAAATATCTTAGGACCCCCGGAGGAAACAAGCCTGTTGGAGTTGCACTTGGGGGTGTTGCTCCACTCCACGGGTCAATCAAGTAAGAGAGCTGAGAAATATTTTTCATCTAACCGCACATTGCTGGGTCAAAGGTGGCCTTTCAACTCCAAAAATAGAATTCTTCCAAACCTCCACTTCCTGCTGACAAGAAGTGTGACCCCTTCGATTTCTAACTGGTGAAAGGATGCAATTCATGGGACTTTTCTTCAAACCACGAAAATGAAATCCTGGGTAATGAAGCTTAAAGGAGTCAGGAACAATTGTTGGAATAGTGCCAGTGCTTAAGGGTGTCAAGAAAATTCTGCAGATCAGACCCAGGTCAGATTCCAAGAAACAATTCAAACTTTAGAATGAAATATATACTGCCTAATATTTTCTTATTCATACTGTCATTTTCTTTCCAACTCAAATGTAACTCTTATAAGCATAATTCTAATGTAATTCTAATAAATTGGCATTTCCTTCAGAATTATCCATTTGAAAATCTAGGAAATGAAGCCAGCATATAAAGATTCATTGCTCATTCAGCCCAAACAGCCATCTTTATGGTTCATTTTAATATCTACACTAATAAGAACCCACTCACTTTATGCAGCTGTAATACTAAAAGTCCCTTTAGAGTTTTAAAGGACCTGACACAGTAGGATCTTCCCTTGTTTACCCTCATCCAGATATGACTGGTGATTTCTTGCCGGCTTCCTTTCTTCCAGGCCTAGAAAAGAACAGAATCAGAGTCTGTCACCTGGGAGACCCATCAGTCTTCTCTGCTCCCCCTCTCTCTGTGTTCTCCTTCTCATGACTTTGAGTACAAACACTGTCCTTGGGAATAGCGTTAAATATGAGAAAGAAACTTGCCCTTCTCTCTCAGGTCGCTAGAGTCTTGTTTCTGCAGGGAAAACACTCTGAGGTCCTCAGAGATACTACTTTCTAGTTACTGGGTTTTATATAAATACATATTATGTAAGTGCAAGAAGGTATCGTTTCTCTTTGACAAGATTGAACTCTTTGTTTCCAAGATATGTTTTTAAATTATTTACTTTTTTAATACATGTGTTGTAACAAATGCTATATGCTGCATCATAAAGTGAAAACTTAATCAATGATTATACTTAAATGAGCAAAAGACGCTGTGTTTTTGATCTTCTGCTTCCAAGTGACATTTTTGTGTAATCCAGAAGTATGGTCTCATTTTCCCAAACGTATACCATTCTCTTCTAACATTGCTGATGGATTAAACTCCACATTTAATTAAGACGGAGAAAGAACCTTTAATGGAAATAACATATGCCCAATTCAGCAGGAAAACCCCTTCTGTGTAAAATTCTCAGGCACGCACTAAATGTCTCCTGTCCCTTTGCAAAGACGAATGCATCACAAATGGCCACTGGATACAGCTGTGTGGACTTAGCCAAATGATTTTCATTTTTCTGGACAACCGAACGTCAGTGTGCTAACTCTCCATGCTCTGACCGCCATTGGGCACAGGGACTGACGAGGATGACACCTGTTGTGCCCTGTTGACGGAAGCACAGCAGCTGGGGGTTTGGAGAGCTAATTGTGTTTTATTCACTCAATCCCATTTCTTCTTGTGGTGCTCCAGCTGGTTGGACAATACCAAAACATATGCCCACATCCACGGAGGGCTAGAGAGGAGAGAAAGGAGGGAGGATTTAGTTAGGAATGAAAACGCGTCCCAAAGATGAGATAATATTAGCCCTAGCATTTGTCTGTGGACCATCAGCAGAAACTTCTTCCGCCTCTTCAGCTGTTTCACCTTTGTAACAGACTATTACAAGACTCACCAATAGGCTTCTACGTATCATACCAGTTAAGGATTTAAACACTCCATACACAGCAGTCCTCCCTGAGAAATAAATAGACCCCTCACTGTTTGCCCAGGCCCTTACATTCTTTTGCCCAGGGATGGTCTTCTTTTAAAAAAATATTATTGGTTTTCTTTTCTGCTTATGAAAATAATTATTGTATGCTTAAGGGGAAATTTTGGAGAATGTAGAAGTATCTAAAGAAAAGAATTCAAATCACCTAGAATTTTCTCATGCAGAAGTACTAAATATTTTTTCAGGCATTTCAGAGTATTTCCTTAGACCCGTAATGGCGAACCTATGACACACATGTCAGCACTGACACGCGTAGCCATTTTCAGTGACACGCAGCCACATGCGGCTGCATACCAGAGAAGTATGGGGCCGCATGCCGAGAAGGACATTTCATCCTTGGCTCCTGCACGGCCAGGTGCAGTGGCCAAGGATAAAACACTTGCTGTAGTGTAGACTCTCTGTGCTGGAGGTCTGTAGGCCAAAACAATAGAACTCCGGCACAGAGCATCTAGTTCTGGGACTTCCGGTTAGGCTGTTTTTCTCGAAGTGACACACCACCCGAGTTATGCTTGTTTTTTTGGCGAAATTTGACACACCAAGCTCAAAAGATTGCCCATCACTGACCTAGACTAAACTTGGACTAGGGAAGGGATAAAGAGGGAAGAGTGGTTGAGCAAACAGAAGAGCAATTCTGAGAGCCAGGAGGTAACCAGGAAGCGGGGCACATGGAAGAATGAAAACAGTGAGTGGGGCTGAAGCCAAGGAGCTTGGAGGAGGGAGCAGTGGAGCAGGAGGGGGAAGCAGGTCAGAGATGCCAGAAAGAATCTGGACTCTTTCCTAAGGGCCGCGAGGAACCTAGAGGAGGGTTTCAAGCAGATCCATTTTATTAAGATCATTCTGGGTGCAGCTTGAAGGGGGGGAGCGTGGGGGGCAGGGAGACCAGAGAGGAAGCTGTCACAGTGCTGGAGGGGAGATACGCTGAGAGCCTGAATCGTGAGGCAGTGATAGGACAGAAGGGGAGAGCGTGGATGTGGGAGAGATTTAGCAGGTGAAGTCTCCAGGACTTCCTGCTGGATCGCTGCGAGTGAGAGAAGAGGGAAGGTAGAGTCAGGGAGGATCTGCAAGCTTCGGGCTTGAGCAGTGGGTGGATGGTTGGACAGTAAACCAGACTGCCTCGCATCTAAAGGGAGAGGTCCAAGAGTCACTTGGATCTGAGATTTGGGGTTCCAGTGGACTAGAGACATGGATTTGGGAGTTATCAGCATATGGAAATCACCTGAAGTCCTGAAGGTAGAGGGCAGAGGAAGGGACAAGAAGAATGGTTAACAAGTAGGAAGAGAAGAACAGGCTATTCCTGGGAAGCTGCACGAGAGAGAGTTCTAGGCTACCATGTCAGGTGCCACAGGGTGGTCAAGGAACAAGAACTGAAGCAAAAAGAAAAGAAAACATCCACTGTGGACTGAATTCAGTGACGTGGAAAATCCAGGGAAGCAAGGTGCAGTAATGAAGTCTGACTTCTTAAAGAAGATAGCTCTCATTCATTTCGTAATCACCAAGCAAAATAACTACAGTGTAGCTAAAACTAAATGGAATTGTTTGCACCCAGTTGTGGGAGTGGAGGGGTGGAGGGCCTCGCTCTCCTGGGGCAAACGGGCGTGACAAATCTCTGCACTCTTTAAGACCAACATCAAATTTTCCATGAGACTGTCTACCTAATACTGGTTTTCATCGACTTTTCATCTTCCCCCATGTGTGCTCCTTAGATTAATCCAGATACACCACATATGGGAGCCTCTTGAAAGGCAGGGTCATCATAAGATGTTGCTGCCACATTGTTTCATCTGCTCCAATCTCTTAATTTCTGAACTCGGTGTCATTATCTGGTTGGAAGATAAGAGAAAGATGGAGATCAGAGAAGAATTCACAGAAGGATTTACATTTTTATCATTCCTTTGTCTCTAGTACTTGTTTTGGAAAACTGACTTCTTGCCACTTAAATTGGAAGTTGTCAGTGGAATTCTCAGAGATGGCGCAGCATGGGACCTGGAGAGTTTTGTTTTTTAATGTTTATTTTACTGACTTTAGAGAGAGGGGAAGGAAGAAGAGAGAGAAAGAGACAGAAACATGAATCTGTTCCTGTATGTGCCCAGACAGGGGATCGAACCCACAACCTCTGTGCTTCAGGACAGTGCTCTAACCAACCGAGCTCTCTGGCCAGGGCCTTGAGAGGTTCATATCCTGTAGGAGCCCCATGGGTGAGGTACCACTCCACAGCAGCTTGGTAATGTGATTTGCAGCCAGATAATGACACAGCCATTAAGATGGAGTTTATGCTTCAAGTGCAGGTGACCTCTAAGATAGAACCACTTTGCAATTCCTGATACTACTGTTGAGAGATGACTTTTTCCTGTTCAGTGAGCAGACTATTAAAAATAACAACCGGTGCCTCAGACTTGAGAAGCTTACACATTGTCCCTTCACATTTCAGCATTATTGTCTGTGTATATTTTGAACTCACTTCCTGTATCAATAATACCTGTCAGGTGGGGGATAATCTAGCCAGCCTTTGGCTGAATACTTCTCCTGGTCCTCATTATTACATGCACACAAGGTCTTTTCGCTTGATTAATACAGAAGGTTGTTCATACTAAGGCAGGTTCAGAAAATTGAGGATTAATATTTCTAAATGCTGAGCTGTAGAGTCATTTTCCGGCTACATTCCGATTTACCCTCGTCAAGGTTATTTAGCATTGCAGAGTAAGCTCGCTATACAGTCAGAACTCTTTCAGATGAAGTGACCGGTTTAAACCCAAACTTGAATGTCGTGGAAGGACTCACAGGACCCTGGAGACTTAAGCACTAGAACCAAGGACTTGCTCATAATCAAGAGCCATTGTCTTCCCCCAGCCCGGCTTTCTCTGCTGCCCAGATCACCGTGTGTTGGTCTCGCTGTCCTACAGCAGGCTTCCCACACAGGGAAAGCCATGGCCACAGGCCGCTCCTGGCTTGCATTATGCCACATAGCCACCCAAAGGAAAGAGAAAACCTTTTGTACTTTAAAGTATTGAATCCCAAGGAAAGCCTCTGTTTAACACTCATGCCCTCCATCCAGGCTAAAGGCCCGAGGCCAGAGAATAGGGTCCAGATGCCGTGCCCATCCCTAAGGCTGAGGCGTGTGGGCCTGTGCGGGGCAGCACTGCCTGCAATTGGAGTGGGACTGGGTCAGTTCTCCGCAGGGAATGAAGGCAGGGTACTAAAGGAGGGGGCAGGGACAAACCAATATAGACTTATACTCAGTGTCAGCATGTTCTTTTCTCTTGAATGATGTCTTTCATTGTTGGCCCAGAGTATCCTGATGAGTCATGACAAATTATATTCTTGGAATTAGACTAAAACAGGCTGTGTTTTTTCTACACCTCATCGGTGTGATATTATTATATTTCTTTATGCTGTACATTATATTATTTTTTGAGATATAATTATTAGAGTTTTTAATAGTTCTTTCACACCATCTCATTTAATTCTTACCATAATCTGAGCCATATTTTACTGTATTCAACCTATTGTACGGGTGAACAAAAGGGCACAGACAGTTCTGTGACTTACGTAAGACCACAGAAACGGTATCATTGGAAGCATGAGGAACACAGATCTCTGTTCCTTTGCTGATTCTTCTGGCTGTCAATACCTTAGATATCTGTCACCTATGTTTTGGTTTGGGACATTGTTTTTTTTTTGTTTTGTTTTTATTTTATTCATTTTAGAGAGGAGACACAGAGTGAGAGAGAGAGAGAAAGGGGGGAGGAGCTGGAAGCATCAACTCCCATATGTGCCTTGACCAGACCAGTACAGGGTTTTGAACTGGCGACCTCAGTGTTCCCAGGTCGACGCTTTATCCACTGTGCCACCACAGGTCAGGCGACATTGTTTGTATTTATCTTTCTCCCTGGAGAACTGAGGCTGTGCCATCTGCGTTGACTGCCAAGCCCTGTGAAACCCCCTCCAGTGCCGTGGATACTGTGAGTGTGCAGTAAGTGATGCCGACTGGTCCTGAATCGGGTTAAAACGCGATTGTTCGCGTTCGATACAGCAGGCGCCTTTGAAGTTGTGTGCGGCGTACAGTGAGGAGACTGTGTGGTCCCGTGTGTGTTTACACGTTGGAAGTCAGCGCAGCGCCCCCTCCACAGTGAGGCGCCTTGTCCCTGGAGAGCCTCCTGGAATGTCGCCCAGGCTGTGAAGCATGTTTGTCTCTCACTTTCGGGACTTCTCTCCTCCTGTGTCCCTTCTCCGCCCCGGTCCTAGAGATCATAGAAACACGTTAGTGCCCTAAGCCTGAAGCCATCCTGTAAGCAGAAGGCACCTACCCTGCTCCCAAATACCCCAGGGACCCAAAGATCTCGCCCACCCGAAAGGCAGCACCCCAGCACCCTGTCCCGGCTACATCCATATAGCACGCCCAGCAGTTCACCCCTATTCCTCTTTTTAAATATATACTGTATTCCTAGGAAAGAGTTTTAAGATGGAACAGGAAGAGTTAGCATTCTCGACCCGTTCTCAGGGAGCAACTTCTTTGAGCATGAAGCAGATCCGTCCCCTTTCCTGGTTCAGGCAGGTGTTCTCCTTTCCCCTCCGCCCAGGCTGCCTGGCCCCTCAAAGGGACTCCTCGCCTTGTTCTACTTCCCATGCCTGTCTCCACTGTGCATCTGCGATGCCTTCTGGGACCCTCCCTGACTAAGCTGGGGGAGCTTGTTTCTTGGCTCATTATTATTATTATTGATTTCTTTAGAGAGAAACATCAACTTGTTGTTCTACTTATTTATGCATTCATTGGTTGATTATTGCATGTGCCCTGACTGGGGATCAAACCTGCAACCTTGGTGTATTGGGACAGCAAACTAACCAACTGAGCTACCCAGACAGGCTTGTTTCATTGTTCTTTTTCTCAATTCACCAATTTACCATGAGTTACTCTCAGAGATGACCCAACACTGCAAAGCTGGATAAGAGTAGTTGCTGATTCAAATCCAGGAAAGGGTGTGTGTGTGTGTGTTCTGAATTTTATATTGACTCTACCTTTTAAATATAGTAATGTGAATGTTTGTTCTTCTTTCGCATTAGTCCCACTTCTTGTGAACTGAATCTCATCAGGTCCATAGAAGTCTCATCAACCTATCTGTGTTTGTTTCCCATTGTTGCTGTAACAAATTACCATAAACTTGGTGGCTTATACAACAGAAATTTTTCTCATAGTTCTAGTGGCCAGCAGTCCCAAAGTCCCAAGTCAGTATCACCGATTTAATTTTGGCTCCTAATCAAAGTGTTGGCGGGATTGTGCTTCCTCTGGAGGCTCTAGGGGATAATCTGCTGTGTGTCTCCTCGAGTTTCCGAGGGCTGCCAGCAGTCCTTGGCTTGTGACTGCATCACTCCAATCTCTGCCTCTGTGATCACATTGCCTTCTCTTCTGTGTCAATCTCCTCAGCCTCTCTCTTGTAGGACCCTTGTGATTGCATTTGTGGTTCACTTGGATAATCCAGGATAAGCTCTCCATTGCAAGAGCCTTCTGCAATCACATCTACAGCTTCCTTTTTTTTTTTTTTTTTTTTCTTTTTTGGTATAAGGTAACATTCACAGGTTCCAGGAATTAGGACACGGATATCTTTGTGGGGCCATAATTCAGCCTACAACACTGCCCACCCCATAACTCTCACACACATCCCCTCAAATTCTACGTCAGGTTTAGTCCCTCTCCTTGTCAACTTCCTGATCTGAGGAGACCAGCACAGCACTGCACCTGTGCTTTCTGTCTGCTTATTCTCTGCCTCCTGCAGTGGTAATAGGGTCCTTGGTGTCTTACCACCAGCTCTGCAAAGGGCAGAGGAAGTTAGACTCTTTATCTGCTTGCCGCCTTCTGCAAATCATTGGTCCGGTGGGACAAAGGAGGTGCAAGCCTTAAACAGGGTGGACCTCAAATACACCACTTCTGCTACCATAAGAATCAAGTTGTTTGGGTTTTGTTTAGCTTTGACTGGTGCAGAAATTGTCTTGCCTGGGCCTTCCTGTCAGGATATCTCTAGTCTGTAACGTCCATGAGGGCAGAAAGCAGATCTTTGGCTTATTTATAGTCCACCGTGCCTAGCGGTGTCGTGATAGACTAGACACACATTGACCAATCATCTCTGTGCACACACCCTTCAGACAGCCACGTGGACCCTCCGTTCTGTGGTTAGCCGCCACCAGGCAAGTCATCTTGCCAGAATCCAGGGTGGATTTGACAGCACCGGGCACAGCTTCAGATGCCATCAGTGGCATTCTGAAGTGCTCTGTTTAGATGTAGACCGAGTTCCTGTGGCCTTTTTTTAAAGCAGAGAGTTGAATCCTGTGCCAAGTGTGGCATTGCAGTTATAAGAGGCACGTGTCATTATCCTACACACCATGTATGCCACTGCTTAAAATACCACTTGCTGGTGAGGGCTGAGAAAGACACCCATTGTGAGAAGTATGAAAAGTGGTCTTATGCGAGGAGCTATGGAGAACCAGCAGTGGTGCTTTATGTGACAGCAATAATCGCTGCTCTCGGCATTAGTGCCTGACTGCTTAGAGCAGAAGGTCATGGGTGGGTGAAGGGACGTTAGTGGAAACTACACATGACTGAAAATTCCCTCTCGACTATAAGAATTCTCTTGAAAGGAAATGAAAAACACTTCCAGATAGTCAGTGGAAGTTTTTCTTGCTGTTTCCTTGTCAAGAATAACTATGCCTTGAAAATAGGGGTCCAGACTTACCAGCCCACCAAAAAAAAAAAAAGAAGAAGAAATATAAAAGGCTTCATGAGGGACCAGGATACAGATGAAAAGTCTCTGGTTCATTTTTGTTATCTGGCCAGAATTTTCACTTGTCATTTATGTATTTATCTTAGATACAGATACCACCTGGAGTGTATAGTGTCACCTTTTCCTACCTATAGGCACAATTGAAGATCTTTGCAAACTCAGAAGTAACAGAAGATTTAACTTGAATAATGTAATAAGGCCCTGACTAGTTGGCTCAGTGGTAGAGTGTCGGTCCAGCGTGTAAAGACCCAGGTTTAATTCCCAGTCAGGGCACACAGAACCCTCTGCTTCTCCACCCCTCCCCCTCTCACTTCTCCCTCTCTCTCTCTCCCCACTCTCTATTTCTTCTCTACCCGCAGCCATGGCTCAATTGGAACAAGTTGACCCTGAGTGCTGAGGATGGCTCCATGGTCTCACCTCAGGTGCTAAAAATAGCTTGGTTACCAAGCAACAGAGCAGTAGCCCCAGATGAGCAAAGCATTGCCCCCTACTGGGCTTGCCAGGTGGATCTTGTCAGGGTGCATGCAGGAGTCTGTCTCTGCCTCCCTGCCTCTCAATAAAATAAAATAAAATAAAATGAAAAAATAATATTGTGATAAAATAGAAGGTTTGGAGAGGTGCTTTGTGGAGCAGAGTTTGATACAGTCTGAAAACTATATGGGGGCAAAAAAAATGTGGAGAGAGTTCTTAGTGGGTCTGGAATATTATTCAACAAATACTTACAGAGCACCTACTAGGTGTTGGGCCAGTCCCTGGGCTAGGAAATGGGGATACAACAGTGAACAAAACCCTGACCGTTGCCTGACTAGGTGGTGGTGCAGTGGATAGATCATCAGACTGGATGTGGAGGACCCAGGTTCGAGACCCTGAGGTCGCCAGCTTGAGCACGGGTTCATCTGGCTTGAGCAAAAAAAAAACTCACCAGCTTGGACCCAAGGTCGCTGGCTCAAGCAAGGGGTTGCTCGATCTGCTGAAGGCCCACGGTCAAGGCACATATGAGAAAGCAATCAATGAACAACTAAGGTGTCACAATGAAAAACTGATGATTGATGCTTCTCATCTCTCTCCATTCCTGTCTGTCCCTGTTAAAAAAGAAAAACAAAACAAACCCCGACCCTACCCAGGAGTTGATAGTCTAGTGGGAGACTAGGTGAGTAAAGTGGCAATTACAATCCAATGTGTTAGCAGATTAAAGGGACAGTTAACCTGCTTTGCATGATCAGGAAGGGCTCCTAAAAGGGATGTCGATGTTAAGAAGCAAGGGACAAGTAGCAGTTGGTCTGGAAAAGGGACCAAGAGTCTAACAGCTGGGAACAGCACGTGCAACAGGCCTGAAGGCTACAGCGTCATGGGAGACAGGCACATGTGGGTAAACCGAGAGATTAACAGCAAAATGACGTAGAGAGACAGGCAGGTGAGCATGTGGAGGAGAGAAAATATGGCAGGAGAGCAGGAGGAAGCCTGGGTCCTGTCCAGTTTCTCCCCCAGTTGAGTAACCCACCTCCTGTATATTGCAGCTGTTGTCATTGAAGCCGGGTTCCCAGCAGGCCAGCAAGCTGCCTCATCCTGTCTGCTTTTTTCCCCAGGAGACAGAGGTCCCCTTAGTTACATTGGAAAACTAGGGGGAGGGCCTTCAGGAAGGTTTCAGGACCAGAGCCCATCCACCACACTACCTCAGAGAGTTCCGATACCAGAACTTGACAATTCCAGGACTGGGAAGTTTGGATTCCAAAAGTTGAAATCTTCCATTCTAGCAAGGTTCTGGGTTGTATCCCCAACCTGGAACAGGCCATCAGATGCACAGTTCTGATGTTACACCTTAGATTCCAGAGGGGGGAAGAAAGGAATTTTAGAAATTACCTGACAAGAAATGTCATGTGATACTGATTAGAAATCAGACCATAGCAGCTGCTTCCCACAGCTGCATACCATGTGGTGACTGCATTTGAACCAGTTGAAGTAAATGAATCTAAAAATACTCAGGAATGTGAAACTCTCCAGGACCTGGGTCTCTACATGAGACAGCCACAGACATCCACATGGGGGGGGGGGGGGGGGACGTTTGTCACTGGGCCATTGGATCAGCGATCAGACAGTGTTACCTGAGGGGCTGAAGTAATAACCTGAGCCTGCAGTTCCCCATTCATATTAATTGACTGAATCTCATGGAACCCATTTAACAGATGGTTTAAAAAAAAAAAAAAAGCATCTTGGCACCTGAACTCTTTCAGACTGAGAATTTCTTATCTCAGCTATAATCCAAGTCCAGTTGATCTCTTAAGGAAAACAGAAGTCATCTGAAATAAGTGGCTGCTTCGCTGTCCGTCATATCCGGAGCCAGTTCGCGTGGGTAGAACGTGTGGCACTCTGCTAAGAAGCAGCCCTTTCTTTTTTTCACTTGTGAAACCGTGACCGGGACTTTCTCACCAAGAGAGGAAAAAAGTACGTTGGCATCAGAAGGAAGCATGCTCCGCCAAAGACAAAAGGGAAAGAACACTTTTTTTTTATTGTGGGAAATTCAGAAAGATATACATACATACTTGTTTAGTGCCAAAGAAAACGGATAGGCTTTTCCATGCTTAGAAAAGCATCAACTTATTTTTTTTTAACTGCATTTTTCTAGTAAGAAGAGCCAATTTATCCCTGGTTATAAAAGCTCTGTAGGAATCATAATAATGAGTGCTTATTAAGCACTCATGTGCAGACTGTGCTGACACAGCGCTTTGCCAGGGAGCTGATTATTTTATCTTCACAGACTCTGTATGAGGGGGACCCTACTGTTATCCCACATCTCACAGCTGAGGAAACTGAGACTGAGAGATTTAGCTGATTTGCCCCAACCAGACTCACTCTGGAAGGGACACTCTTGGTGCACAGTCGTCTCGGGTTCATTGTTTTGTCACAAAGACTAATAGGACTGCTTTTTAGAGTCTTCTGTGTTTCCTGTGGAGAGTTCTGTTTCTTCGTTGGCGTTGTGCGCTTTCGTTATTGGTGGCATTTGGCTCTTCTTCCTCCCCTCTCGTAAACTAGATGAATGGACACTGAGTCGGAAACCTGCAGTGGGGGGCAGTTTTACTTCCCTAGCTGACTGCCGGTGTGATCTTGCACAGTTCACAGCCTCGGAAATGAAGTCATAGTATTCTAACGAAAGTCCCCTTCCATGCTGATACCCTCCTTCCTCTTTTCTCTCCCCCCTTCTGGCCTCCCATCTCTTTGCCTGCCTTCTCTTCTCGGTCCTCAGGCCCTGCCTCCCCTGTGTCTCTAGTCATTTGTCTTAGAAGTGGCAGGCAGGCAGGGGAAGTGCTGTGAGAGAGCACCGTTGACTAAGAAGCTTGGGGGACACAAAGATAGTGAGGAGATAGATAAGTAGTGGGATATTCCACAGTGGGATGCACAGGCAGCTGACCTTCCTCAAAAGTATAGCGTAACCTGACCAGGCCGTGGTGCAGTGGATAGAGCGTCAGACTGGGATGCAGAAGGACCCAGGTTCAAGACCCCAAGCTTGCCAGCTTGAGCGCGGGCCCATCTGGCTTGAGCAAAAAGTTCACCAGCTTGGACCCAAGGTCGCTGGCTCCAGCAAGGGGTTACTTGGTCTGCTGAAGGTCCACGGTCAAGGCACATGTGAGAAAGCAATCAATGAACAACTAAGGTGTCGCAACAAAAAACTAATGATTGATGCTTCTCATCTCTTTCCATTCCTGTCTGTCTGTCCCTATATGTCCCTCTCTCTGACTCTCTGTCCTTGTAAAAAAAAAAAAAGTGTAGCATAGCCTGACTAGTGGTGGTACAGTGAATAGAGCATTGACCTGGGATGCTGAGGTTCCAGGTTCAAAACCCCGAGGTCACCAGCTTGAGTGTGGGATCATGATCCCATGGTTACTGGCTTGAGCATGGGGTCATTGGCTTGGCTAGAGCCCCCCAGTCAAGGCACATATAAGAAGCAATCAGTGAACAACTAAAGTGACATAACTCTGAGTTGATGCTTCTCATCTCTCTTCTTATCTCTGTCTCTCTCTCTCTCTCTTTTGCTTTAAAAAAAAGAAAAGTATAGCATAATTCAATCTTGGCTCTGGGGCCACTATCCCCGATGGGTTTTCCTTGGCCTCTGTTATCATTGACTTCATACTGCCCTTTGGCTTCATACCCTCCCCCCTTTGTACCAGATCACCCATCCTCCTCCTTCCGTCCCCATCTGAGTATCCCCTCTTCCTCACTCCGTATCCCATTCTCTCAGGACTCTGCTGTCTGCTTAGAAACAGTGCATCTCCTCTTCCTGCTACGTTCACCAGGCATCCCTCCCAAGCCCTATGATGTTTTAACTCATCTCAAGTCAACATCTAAAAATTAAGGGGGCCTTCAAGAAGTTAAGGTGGTTTGGGACAGAATTCTCTCATTCTGACCACCAGCAGGAAACTTCTTTTTGGGTCTAAGACTCTCCAATCCTGAGTTCAGTGGTTTCTGTTCCTGATTAGAAGACAATAGGCCCTCAGTGGTAGGATGGGAGTCGTGGTGGGAGTAGGGTGAGACACCCCCCGCGAAGAGAATTTGATACCTTTATCATTTTTGCTTAATTTTTCCTTTAACCACAAAACATAAAATTATTTGCTTCTGAAGAATATGTATATTTTATTAGACATGAATATTTGGAGTCTCTCAGCAAACTGAGATTTATTTAATCCGGGATGGCTGGTAAGGTTTCCATGGACCGTATCTCAGCAAATTAATGTTTTTCCAAATTATTTTTAAGTTTTTGGTCATTGCTGTCACTAGTTATTTCCATTTAAATATTCCTTAAAGCTCTGGCTGCTGAACATAGGTGCAGCTTACGTGAGCCATTAAGATTTCCTCCTGCCCTCACTCCCCCAGAGTCCTTTCAGTGTGTTCGTGACTGTGTGCGAATGCGTGGGCCTGGGTCACACAAAGTCGGCCTCTAAAGGAAGAAAGACCGCTTTAAGGCTTGCCATCAGAGCACTCATTCCAGGCGACAGAAATGGGATTTGTCCTTGGGCCTTTGCATCCTTATTTTAGGTGGGTTTCTAAGGGTGGGTTGGTTGCCATGGTTTAGGAGAACTGCTTTACTGTCAGGATGCAGTAATGCTAGAGGGAGGCACCAGCCATCTGTCCGTAAGGGAGCGGGCTTTAGGAAATAAATAGACAGGCTTCTAGCCAGAGTGTTTCAGATGTTTCCCCACTTAAACCAGAACTCGGTTCCAGTTCCAGAATTCTAAGTTTCCAGAGTTGAGGTGCGGTCTTTTCAGTAAGTCTGTTGAAAGACAGTGTCGTCTTCAGGCTTTGCCGACTTAAGGGGGCTGCTTCGCTGCCCCGCGTTCCCAGCGTCTTAGTCCTTCCATTCCCCATTCATCCTCCACCCCCTGCAAGGAAGATGGACTTTGCCAGTCATCTTGGACTGTGGAAAGTTTAGAATTCTGGATTCAGGAATAATAGCAGTTGGCACTTACTATTTTTATTCATAGCTTTTCTGTGACTGGCTGTGGCAAGGCTGGTTAAAAAGAATCCTTCCCTACCCTGGCATACCAAAGTGGCTTCCAAGGTGATCACAGAGCACTTAGGGCTCTTGGAATGGACACTGGCCTGTCTAGTTAGATAAGACCCAATCCTACTGATCAGGAAATGGCAGTCCAGTCAGACATGGTGCCCCCTGATCCCTGGGGACCCCACAGCTCTCCAGAGCAGCCAGTGCCGCCTTGACACATGCCTGTTATTCATCAACATGTCTCTTTATTTTCTTATGAATTATGACACTGCAGACCCAGGCGAGATGTGTCATGAAGGGGAGACGTCATGTATGGGATAAAAAGGCATATGTTCCTGTCCAACTTTTACTATTCACTGAGTTTTCAGAAACTTCCCAACCACACCCCTTGGTCTTTGTCTGACTTCATAGCAAGGCATCTGTACTAACAGGATATTTCAGGACATTGACCTTGGGAAGTCCTTTCTGCAGACCTCACGTATGCACAGTGGCCCGGCTGTTCCCCTCACCGTGCGTGTGGGGAGTCCCGTCATGGGACAGAGGGCACATGATTGGTTTAATACAAAAAATAAAATTAAGAAAGGCATATTTGGGGAAATAGGCACTTACAGAGATGATTAAGACCAGTGTTCGCCCTCCAAAAATATAGTTTCATGAGCTTTTCCCTGCACTGAAATACAGTCTGAGAGAGAATTTCATGAGGATGGGCTTCAAGTTAGAAAAAAAAAAAAAAAGAAACAGAAAAGGTGCACAGATTGATTTTCTTTTTCTGGAGCAGAAATCTGAGCAGGGAAATGGTCCCGTGGGGCAGACTGCGGCAGGGTGGTTCGCGTGGGCCTCAGTCTTCAGGATTTCCACTGATCTTATTTCACATGTCTGCGGGGGGTAGCCCTTAACCCTCGGTTTCCTTTCAGCTACATCTGGTTATATATATCTCCCCGGTTTAAAAAGAAAGCTATCCTCTTTCCCCATTTCTTAAATTTTCTTTTTGTATGAAACCAATCATATGTCCTCATCTGATCCAGATCCATATCCCCATCCTCTTTCAGCAGCCCAGGGAACTCATCAATATGCCAGCAGATGATCTAAGTAAGCCCCAAAGCATTACCTTCTCTAGAAAGACAAACAAAAACAGCCGGAAGGAGGGAGGGCAGATTGGGACTGGGGGCACTATACAGGATGCATAAAACTAAGATCTCAAACGAGCCAGCTGTGCCTGGTCCCCTCGGTGGGCACATGCGGGCTGTAGCACACACACACACACACACACACACACACACACACACACACACACACACACACACGCCCGCACAGAGCCCGTGGTGGGACTGGGGGCACTATACAGGATGCATAAAACTAAGATCTCAAACGAGCCAGCTGTGCCTGGTCCCCTCGGTGGGCACATGCGGGCTGTAGCACACACACACACACACACGCACACACACACACACACACACACACACACACACACACACACGCCCGCACAGAGCCCGTGGTGGCGGCAGCGGCATTTTAATGTCAGATGGAATCGCTAATGCCCGCGTTGCCATAGAGACACAGGGAGCGGCAGAGCTAAAAGCAGCAGCCTCTGCCCTGGCACCACCTCCTCTGCTGCAGCCCACCCTGAGCTGGTGCAGATTCTCTTTGTCTCTCTCGCTCTCCTAGTTCTCTCTCCTCTTACCCCTCTCCTTCATTTCCTTTGTCGCCCCTTCTGGCCCCGCCCCGCCCCACCCCACCCAGGGTGCCAGGACAGCAGCCCTTCCCAAGCTGCCTAGACCCACGAAGGTGCCCAGAACCTGACCTGCTAGATGGACCTGTGAGGATTCCCCACACCTGCCAGCATTAGAGGCCCCTTCCACTTGTTATTCTTGGGGACCTTAATGCCTCACTTGAAACTAGTCTTTTAAAAAGAGAATTAAGGAATAGGAATTATTCCCTCACCTGGCCATCCACCCCGTAGCTGATGCCACGGTGGTCACCGTGGCCACTTCCCCAGAGGACAGGGAGTTGTTAGTCATGGAAACTCACCTCATCTGGGCCTCAGAGAACTCATTACTTACAGGAGTTCCTCATCTAGATAAGATTGCGGCCCCCAGATCAGAGTGCCTAAGCTTCCAAGGCTTGAACTCGTCATTGGGGGGGGGGGGTGCTGTGTAAGCAAATGTGCTGTGTTAGCATTCGCCATAGCCTGGTAATGAAGGGTGCCAGGCCACAATATTAACCCCCAACCCACACCCTTTATCCAGCTTTGTCTTCACACTGGCTTAAAACATAGCAGCTCTACGGCACTGGCCGAAAATGTCAGATTGGCTCATATTCTAGCTGCTGCCCTCTTTTTTGGAAAAAAGAAAAAGAAAACAGATGTGTGCCACTCGGAGTGTCTATATAAAGGGCACATCATGGTCTAATTAGATTTAAAAAATAAAATATTTCCTAGACACCAGTTATATCTAACACATCGCTTTAGAATGAACCTATTCCATGTTCTGGAGGTTACACCTAATACTTAAGTGACAGAACACAGTAACAGAAACCTTGGGCCGCTCTGTCGTCTCACGAGTCAGTGGCTCTCCGGTGCCTTCCTCCTTAACAAAGCCTGGTCCCGTCACTGTCACTCCTACATCAGAACTGAAAGGTAGGTCTTTAAGATTGTTAAAGGCTACAGTTTTAGCTTTAAAGTCACCCCCCAGTATGTATACATACATATGTATATGTATGTATTGGCTACAGAGGACATTGTTCACACAGCACAGTGTCTGGACTGATGCATAGTAAGTGGACCTGTGGGTATGTAAAGGAACAGAGAGACCAGAGGATAGGGTAGACAGAAAACTTGTTTTTCCCATATATTCCCTGGTACCTGTCAATATTATACCATGTACATTTATTATTCACTTTTAAAAATAAAATGTGATCTTAAACTTTAACATCAGTTCCTCAAGAAACTGTTTCCCAATTCCCCCAAGAGTAGAAAAGACTGCATTAGGTCCCCTGCTGTGAGATTCCATGGCATTCTGTGCTTTTTTACCTTCAGAGCTCCTCACAGGAGAATGAATGGACAGTGATGAGTGTGCGTGATCCATGTTTACTTAAGTCTCCGTACCAGACTCTGAGCTCCCTGAAAGCAGGAGCAAGGCCTGTCTTATATACCCCTGTATCTTCAAGGGTTGGCACATGGTCAGGTCTTGATACGTCTCTGTTGAATAAAGAGATAGGAGACATGGACAAGAAGGAAGGTGCTAAACAGTGATGGGGCTGGGATGCTGTTGGAAGGGTGAGCAAGGGTGCCAGGAGAGGTGCCCATCTCCACAGACCTCCTCTGAGCTTAGCAACCCTCAGGGGTTCAACCCCTCCTCTACACAGTACCTCTATAAAGTTGCTCCACGTAATTTCTGTATAACTACTCTCTCTAGTATATGTTTATAATTCATCTTAATAAAAAGTTTGATTAATCGGTTAAATTATATATAAGGAGAACCCTGTCATTTACCAGGCCAGTTCCCAAGCAGCTGATTGGAGCACCTATCTGAGGCAGAACAGGGCCAGCTCCCCCTTCAGTCATTCCCAGGGAAGGTGATGCTTTGATGCTCTGCGGGAGGGGGCGCGGGAGATGCACCTGGGGCTTTAAACACCTGTGCCCAGGAGCCCACACACATAGCAGCTGAATCAGAATCTCTGGAAGTAGTGCCTGACCCCTGTTAGGACCACAGTTATTTAGCTGCTTCTCTGATAATCCTAATGTACATTCATGGTTGAGAATTGTTCTACGGGCTCCCACAAATGGAAACAAACAGAAGTGGGGACTTCTACTCACCAAACCCGGAGATTGGATTTCAGGTTTAAAGCTGATGCTAATACACTTTCGGCTAGACAGATGAATTATTTGCTTCAGCCCACTCATGTTGTTTTCAGTACTTCCCATAGAACCTCGCTTTGCCCATAAAAGCCTGTGAGTCCTCTCCTGTGACAGTCATCTAAAACAAATACGGAACTGTCTAATCAGGGCACGGACCATTTTTCAGACTTGCCCAGGCAGCACTGACCTAAATATTACTCAGGGTGTCTGACTTCCAGCCCCAGAGGAAGAGGGTATTTGGTTTGATTGTTTTCATGCTAATGAAGTTGAGCCAGTAATTCAAGGTCCCTCCAGGTCGGGAAGGCTGAATCATGTGACGCTATGAATTGTTCCCAAGAAAGAACTGCAGTGATGTAGAGTTATTAGGGAATTATTCACTTTTCAGTAGAATCACTATCGACTCAGATTTGTTGTGCCATTTTTAATTGTTATGAGATAACATGAGCAGAAACCAGAGGGGTTGGTGGGAGTGGCCCAGCCCATTTATACAGAGTAAATCTTTGAAAAATGCAACTCACCCATTTATGAGCAACTTGCTCTGCCCTCTTCCCCAGGTAACCCTGCAGGCTGTAAATAAGGCCCGTATTAGAAGCCACTAAAGCTGTAAGCCACTAAAGCTGTAAACACACAGCAGGGAAATCTGCCGAAACTGCCCGCCAACAATCAGATGCAATTAACTTTCTACTAGAAGTGTGTCTGCACTCAAGGTCGAGGCACATTTGGCAAGAAGCCATATGGGGACACTTCACAGAGAAATCTCTTAGGAGGCTGGGGAGGGGCATGGAAATAAAGGCCCCTCTTGGGCTCTTAAATCAACTTAGTGATCCCGGAAGGAATGGGAACTCCTCATGCCAGGCAGGAAAAGCCCAAGTGTGGCCTGAGAGAGCCCATGCTCTCGTTTCCAGCCAGTCAGCTTCAGCCTGAATCTAGACAACCATTTCTGGGAACTTAAAGTAAAAAATAAGAGCCGTCTAATGGACCTGCGCCCGCACGGGTCCTCTAATCTGTCTATCAGCAGCCGCAGCAGCATGGTTAGTGGTCCCTGTGATGTGGGAGTCCTGAGCAAGCAGGACTGAGCCACCACCACGGGCTCCTCTCTCATTATAGGGCCAGAAATAGATGCCCCATCCCAGGAAAAGGAAAACGAGGCCGCGTGGAATGTTTCATCTGTTGGAATATTGTTCTGAGTCCTGACGAGACTACTGAGCTCTCAGTTCTGCAGCAGCGGCATTGACTAAGAGTCTGAAAATTGATGCATTATGTACTCGCTTAAAATAGCAAATGCCAAATAGAAAAAGCAGAGCCACTAGGAGGTGCGGAGAACATATCAATAGAAAAAAGGCCCGCTTGGCCTCTGTCATGACCAGCATGAAAGGGTGCATCAGAGCAGGGGGTAGATTTTCCAACAAAACGGGTCGGCATGGTAAAGGCTCCTGAGCCACAGTGAGACAAAGGGACTTTTTTTAGCTAACAGAACTGAGTGCAAATGTTCCTGTTCTCGAACAGGTGGTAGAAAGTGACCAATTGGTTTCTTTTTTTCTGAGGTTGGTGTATGAGATAGCTACTTCTGTTTTAACTTATTTGAATTCCCCTCAGAACAAAAATCCCCGGTTCCTTGCTACCTAATCAGATATTCTTCACCGTGGGTTACAGTAGCCTGGAATGGGCCGCAAGGTTTAATGAGCATGAAGTGGAAAATGTATAAAAATATCTGTGTCAGCCTGACCTGTGGTGGCGCAGTGGATAAAGCGTCAACCTGGAAACACTGAGGTCGCCAGTTCAAACCCTGTACTGGTCTGGTCAAGGCACATATGGGAGTTGATGCTTCCAGCTCTCCTCTCTCTCTCTCTCTCTCTCTCTCTCTCTCTCTCTCTCTCTCTCTGTCTCCTTTCTAAAATAAATAAATAAAAAGAAATTAAAAAAAAAACAAAACAAAAATACATATCTGTGTCATCAGCCCCCACGAAGAAAGCAGCATCCTTTGTCAACTTAAATAGGATTTACAAATGCCCCAAAACAAGTTAAAGAAAGAAGGGCCCTGGAAAGGACAAGCCTTTCACCAGGATGACCCTAGAAGGTAGCAGAGTTGTTCCTTAAGGGGCTATTTGTGGTCCAGCAGAGGCCCTGACACTCACGGGCAAGGGTCCGTTTAAAGCAGTATTCCTAGGAGCAATAATGCAAATTTTAAAGGCGGGAAAATAAAAGGTCTAACTAAGCTTGCTTTGCAAATAGATTAGACAATCACATTCTCTGAAACTGTGATGACTTGAAGGAATTTGGAAACTGGTCAATGATCAGATATAATCAGCAAATGATGGTTTCCTGAAGGGTTAGTCCAAGTTCCCACTTAGGTGCTGCGAGCACATCCAACTGTTTGCTGAGCCCGGATGCAGTGGTTTCTCCCAGAGGCTAAGCAGTCTTTCAGAACTCTGGCTACAACACACACAGGAGTCAGCGTTCCAGCTGGCGGTGGCGGCAGCAGGGCAGAGACAGGCATGGGCACTGGGACTGCAAGGTTCTGTGTATTACTAGGAATGCTGCTTAATCAAGAGAGGAGACAATGGGGCGTGGTGGGTGGAATCAGCTAGTCCACTCAGTCCTGTTAGCTAAAAAAAGTCCCTTTGTCTCACTGTGGCACAGGAGCCTTTACCACGCGGACCGTTTTGTATGGCTCTGGGCAATTATTTAATCTGTAGAAGCACCCTGGTTTCCTGAGCGGGGATGCTTAGCAGTGGTAACGCTCTCACTTCCTGAGGGCTTTGGTGAGAGCTGAAGGATGTGTCCACAGCGGCTAGTGCAGAGCCGGCTGAGTGAGTGCGTGGTTAACGTTTGTTAACGGAGCAGAGTGCTTTGCTGAAGGACGTTCTTACGTTTCTAATGGTGGTTGACCAAGTGATAGATAGCTGCCGGAGGCCTGGTGCACGGGCAGGCGCTGGACTTGCCATCTTCACACTGAAGTTTCACATTCCAGGCTCATTTGCTTAGTTGAGCACAGTACCACGGCCATATTGTAAATACTAATTTTACAATAGAATTTGCTTACAAAATAGGCTGTGTGACAGTGTGTGACTTCCCGACTGGGTCATGGGCAGGAGAGCAGTGAGTTGTGAACTCCTGAGTCCCCATAATGTGGAGGGAAACCCTTTGGGTCATTTTCCACAACAAGCCAAACTTGCCACGTACCAAAACCAAACTCTGATCTGCTCCATCACCCCAGCTGAGCGCCTAGGCCCATGGCAGACTCCCGCGTACCAGCTACATGCAGTCAGTCACCAAGTTCTCACTCGGAAGCAGCTCTCAAACTTGACCTGCTTCTGCCCTCTTAACAATTACAGCCTTTCTTCCTTGATTTAGTTTCCTAACCGGTCTTTCTGCTTTAAAATATCCCCCTTTGTCTGTCTGCCTCATCACCTGTTTCCCCTCTATCACCTTCATGTATTCACTCTCTTATTTAGCACTTAGCGTATGTCCAACTCGCTCTCGTTGGTACAGCAGTGGGGATGAGGTCCCACTCCCATGGCTTGCTTTGGGGGAGGGGGCAGGAGCCACAGGAAGAGACAGTGAACAAGCCAAGAATCAAACAAGTCATCTCAGAGAGGGGTAGGTCACTAAGGAAACAAAACATTGTCTGTCTACTCAAGAATCCTTAAGGGCGTCACCATTTCCTATAAAAGTTAAGCCTAAACTCCTTGCCTGTTAACTACCCCAGCCTACCAGGCTGGCCTCACCCCTACCACAGTCCCCGGACACACTTGTTCCTAAACTCCAGCCCCCATGTTCACCATTCCCTGCCCTTTCTCTAAATTTCACTTTTAGGTCAAGCTTTCTAGGTCATCTCGGTTTGCCCAGGCCCTCTTCATCCCCCATGGGACTGGTCGCTGCATCCTGTCGGCAGGGTTTTGGAGGTCCCTTGGGGCTGGGAGGCCCAGGTAGGCCTCCAAGGGAAGACAGAGCTTGTGGGACATTGTCAAGAGAAAGAGAGACTCCAGCTAAGCTGGGTGAGCCTGCAGGCCTCAGTGTGAGCATGTTCTACAGAGACTCAGCACCCTGTCCCGTGGCTCTGGCTGCCTCCGTATCTGCGGGGAGGGGTGTGAAGAAGAGAAGTCGGGTCACCTTCTAGAGCAGGGTGCCGAGAGCCCAGTTCATTCGGATATGTGTCTACATTTCAAAGGCATGCGCTACCCAGCCCAAGAGGCCACACCCTCACAGAGAGCTGACAAGAGTCCTTCGTGTCTGCGCACTTGAGACCTGTAACGTAACTACTGTTGCACCTTACCTAGCAGGGATTTGTTGACAGGTCGGCCTTAGACGCAGGTGTTTGACGTAGGTAGAGCATGTTTCGAGACCATGAGAGGAATGCCTGAGCTCCTGGCAAACTTCTTTTTCTTAGTTTCTAATTCTGTTCAAAATGGCCATCCTAAAATCCTGAACCCAATGAAAATATTCTTATTTATGCATTCCTTTGATGAAGCCCTTTTTAGTGTATATGTTCCCTTTGTATTTATGTGATGCTGTCGGTCAGCATAAATGTTCAACTTTCGGACAGTGGGGGTGGGGATCCTGTTAGCTCCTCTGTCAGGTGACCCACTGCTCAATAGAAGCTCAGACACTTCTCGATAATGGTGAGTTGAAAAGGCAAGTACAGAATGGTGTTTCTGATGCACCACCAAAAATCATTTGTTCTTTTTTTTAACATTTGTTTATTGATTTTAGTGAAAGTAGGGGAGAGGGAGACAGGAACATCGATCTATTCCTGTATGTGCCCTGACCAGGGATCGAACTGGCAACCTCTCTGCTTTGGGACGGTGCTCTAACCAAATGAGCTATTCGCCAAGGGCCAAAAATCATGTGTTCAAAAGAAGATGTAGGTCCTGTTGCATGTTCAGTCCCGTTTATTTAGCACCTTCATTCATGACATGAATAGAAAATAAACCCATCTTCACAAGTGGTGCTAACTTTGGAGGTGCTATTAGCAGAAGTGTCAAGATAGGAGAAGTAGAAATGTAAGCAGGAAAACAGCAAAGATGTTTAAAAAAATACACAGCAAAGTGAAAAAAAGTCTCTCAAACAGATATTTTTTTATAAAACAAACCCCCAAAGACATTAGGGCAGAAAGCACTGAGGTGAGACATTAAAGGGAGAGAAGGAAGGAAGAATAGGGAGGTGTGAACAGGAAGGGGCAGGTTCGGGGTAGATCTCAAGAGGCCCTGGAGGCCCCTCCTCTCGCCTGGGCGTCGCCCTCAGGGGCCCCAGACCCTGCCCTGTGCCGCAGCCCTGTGGACAGCTGCTGTCCCATTTGTTTTGTGGTCAGGTTTTTGTTTGGTTGGTTGGTGTTGTTCTATTGCTTCTCTTTTTTGTCCTTCTCTCAGGCTTGAGGGAGCTGTGGGTATGATTTTGTTCTTTTAGTTTTGGTTTTTGAAGGTTGCATTATCCCTGGTATAAACACTAATTTGAATGTTTTAGGAGGGACAGAGGAATGTAGCCGTTAAGGAGTCCAGATTCCAAATATACAAAGCAAAATGGGCCATCCTCAGCCCCTCGGTCTCTGACATTGGTTGAGGGGAGACATCAGAGCAAGTGGTAGCAAGGAACCTCTCAGGGGAATTGACACCACCACCCAGTGGCCACGCCCACCCTGCAGTGGGAACACCGACACACAAACAGTAGGAACCTTCTGGTTGACAGAACAGAACCAGGAGTCTCCACAGAGCCCACAGTCCTCAGGGCTTCAGCTGGAATGTCGAGACACTGACATGTGAGAGGGAATAGTACAAAAGCACACAGTCTTCTGGCACCAGGAGAGCACCTGTTCTCTGACAGCCTGGAATCAGCCATGCCAGGAAACCTCGGTGTTGCCTCCTGGTCAAGGAGTAAAAGCAGCAAATGCCCAGGCTGAGTAGACAAGTGGTGAACATGGGTGGACAGTGGGGGCGAGGCCCACACTTGATCATCATGACAGCAGGTTCCAAATGCCTTTTTCTCCGAGTACTAAAGGATTCTATGCTGCAGAGGTGATGCCCCGCCACAGAGCTAGAAAAGCATCCCGTTGTGGGGACTGCATAGAATGGAGGGTTCAACATGTCACTCAAGGGGCCAACACCTCGGGCCCAGACCCCCGCCTCACCACCTTCCAGCTGTGAAGAACTATGGGATTTTTCTAAGCTTCTGTGTCCTGATCTATAGCGTCGGTGTAATGACAGCGCCTCATAAGATTTTGGAAAGGATTAAATAAGGTGATGCATGTAAGATGGTTAATACAGCACCTAGTCCATGGTAGGTTCTCCATAGATGGATGATGATTTTTAATCTCCCTCCACCAATCCAAGACCCCTTTCCAACACACAAGACACGCTGATAAGTAGCCCCAGCCATAGCCAGCCAGTAGATAAGAGATCATCAGAAATATCTGTCCACATTACTTAGGATATTACTGAGAAATTCACACAGAGCCTGTGTCTGTTCATCTCCTTTCAGCCTCAAAAAAGAAAAATGACACGTTTATTGATGGAAGTCCTGGAACTTACTTTTTTTGTTTGTTTGTTTTTTGTGTTTTGTTTGTTTTGTTTGTTTGTTTTTTGTTTACAGGGACAGAGAGAGAGTCAGAGAGAGGGATAGATAGGGACAGACAGACAGGAACAGAGAGAGGTGAGAAGCATCAATCATTAGTTTTTCGTTGCCGTCGCAACACCTTAGTTGTTCATTGATTGCTTTCTCTCTTATGCCTTGACCGCGGGCCTTCAAGCGGACCCAGCAACCCCTTGCTGGAGCCAGCGACTTGGGTCCAAGCTGGCGAGCTTTTGCTCAAGCCAGATGGGCCCGCGCTCAAACTGGTGAGCTCGGGGTCTCAAACCTGGGTCTTCCGCATCCCAGTCCGACGCTCTATCCACGGCGCCACCGCCTGGTCAGGCTGGAACTTCTTGAACCTTGCATATGTTTCCAAAATCCGTCAGCCCAGATGTTTGTCATCCCATTACATTTTTATTTTATTTCCCTGAGAACTTCATTCGTCATGGGAAAGGCGCACCAAATGTGCAGGTTTGGATTTACAAAGCAAGATAATGATCCATTTTGCAAAAGGATTGTCCAGTTCCCCCAAAGCATCCCTTGAATAGTGAGCCTCTTAATATGCCAGAATCCCACTGTGCACATAAACAGACCCTGGCACAGAGCAAGGTGCCAGGTGGACACATGCGTACCACGTGACCTCCTTTTGAGTCCAGCCGCAGCTGACTGATGGTTCCAGCTTGCTTTTCAAGGACCCCTACTTTGACGATACTTGATGGCTAGCCTCAGATCTTCTGGTTGGTGTCTTATGCCAAAGTGCATTTTCATTCTTTCTATAGACATGGAAATGCTGTTTTGTATCAGACACTGCACTAGCAGCTCTTAACAGGGAGGAAATGCCCCACTCTGCATTGAAGCACATAGTAAATAGGGAGAACAGCTAACGGTTACATTCTTTTTCTTTTTTTTTAACAGGGACAGAGAGAGAGTCAGAGAGAGGGATAGATAGGGACAGACAGACAGGAGAGAGGTGAGAAGCATCAATCATTAGTTTTTCGTTGCCATCGCAACACCTTAGTTGTTTTCATTGATTGCTTTCTCACACGTGCCTTGACTGCAGGCCTTCAGCAGACCAAATAACCCCTTGCTGGAGCCAGCGACCTTGGGTCCAAACTGGCGAGCTTCTTGCTCAAGCCAGATGGGCCCGCACTCAAGCTGGTGAACTCGGGGTCTCGAACCTGGGTCTTCCACATCCCAGTCCGACGCTCTATTTACTGCGCCACCACCTGGTCAAGTGCTAACAGTTATATTCTAATGACTACTTTAGTAGCAGGATGCACAGAGGCTAGGACTTGGACTCTGGCCTGGTCACCCAGGTTCAAATCCTGGCTCCACTGTGTGACCTTGGCAGGTACTTAGCCTCTTTGGGCCTCATTTCCTCTTCTGAGAATGGAACTTACCCCATACTGTCATGGGGATTTCATAACTTGGTATTTGTAAAGAACTTAGTAAGCAATGTATGATTTTGCTGTTACTATAGTCTTTTGATACCTATTTTTATTGCCTTATACTCAGAGAAGATAGTTTCTATCTGATGCTAATATTTAGGTATTTATTCAACTTTCTTTTATGGTCTAGAACCTGTTCCATGTATACTTTAAAATACTGTGTATTCTCTAATTTTTAAGCATAGTGAATGTACTAATACACTCAGCTTATTAATTGGGTTTAAATCTATCTTCTTTTTAATAATATCTCCTGGTCTATATGTTTTTTTTTAAAAAGTATATTAAGATTGTTTACTATGATTATGGACGTGTCATTATCATTATACACCATCCCCCCCTTAGCTGAGAGGGGTGGATTCCAAGACCCCCAGTGGATGCCTGAAACTGCAGATAATACCAAAACCAGAACAGTGTAGAGCAAAAGAAGGTTTACAATCATGAGTACACAAAACACAGTTTATTCTTGTGTTATTTACTAATTGTATTCTTTTCCATACAAAGAACTGTGAACGTACTTTTGCCACACCCGGGATATACTATATCTTTCCTATTACATTTGTACCTATGATACAGTTTCGTTTATAAGTTAGGCTCAGGAAGAGATTAACAACAATAAAATGGAATAGCTATAACAATGTGCTGTAATAAAAGTTGTGGGAATGTGGTCTCTTTCTCTGATGAGCGAGTGGTGACCGAGACTCTAGGATGGGGAGCACACACGGTGTGGATACCCTGGACAAAGGGGACAATTCACATCCCAGACGGGATGCTGCGGGACAGCAAGGGATTTCATCCCGCTACTCAGAGCACAAAATTTAAAACTTATGAATAATTTCTGGAATTTTCCACCTAATATTTTCAGACTGTGGATGACTATGGGTAATTGAAACCTCAGAAGGCAAAAGTGTAGATGAAGGACAATTACTTATTTTTTACTTTCTGGATAGTATGTATCTTCCTGGTGAACTACTCTTTGATAAAGAACACAATTATCTAGTGAGTTCTTTCCCCATCAGTACTTTTTGCTAGCTGTCTTATAATTAATATTTGCCATGTAAGCTTGCACCATTCCCTTATTGTAACTTTCCTTTGACATTATGATTCAGATGGGTTTTCTGCAAGTAGCACATAGTGGCACATTTCTAAATTACATCTCTCTTAACAGGGCTCCGGCACCTAGGTTCCCCATCCATTGTTGTTTGTGGTTTCCTGTTTCCATGTTTCTTCTTTGCTTTTTTACTCCCATTACATGAAGCCCATTTTCTCTCTACCTTGTACTTCTCTGAAAGTTGTACGTTTCAGTCTAGGGTTCTCACTTACCATGAATTTTCTTCACTCAGGTTCTTGTCTGTCTGTGAAGTCTGAAGTTTATTAGTCTCCCTACCCACTTCCCAGACAAGACAAGGAACTTCTAATGCTTCCCTGGGACCACCACCCCATTTTTCATCTTGTTATCTAGAATTTTAGTTCAACATTGTTTTAAACCCCAAAAGATACTTGTTTTTATTATTATTGTTTTTTACAGTGAATGCTTATGTGATTACTTCTGTGTGTTTATTTGCTTCCCAGTGCATCTCACATGCCACTCTTTTTCTCTGGATTCAGTATCTTCCCTGATGACATGTCCTTCAGAAATTTTTTTTATTAAGTGAGAAGTGGGGAGGCAGAGAGACTCCCACATGCACCCCAACTGAGATCCACCTGGCAAGTCTCCTATAGGATGATGCTCTGCCCATCTGGGGATGTTGCTCCATTGCTTGGCAACCGAGCTATTTTAGCACCTGAAAGGAGGCCATGGTGCCATCCTCAGCGTCTGGGGCCAACTTGCTTGAATGAGCCATGGTTGTGGGAGGGGGAGAGAGAGAAAGAACAAAGAGAAGGGCAGGGGTGGAGAAGCAAATGGTCGCTTCTCCTGTGTCCTGACCGGAAATCAAACCTGGGACATCCACACACTGAGCTGATGCTCTCCAACTGAGCCAACCTTCCAAGACCCAGAAATTCTTTACCCAACAGCTGAAGTTTCCCAACTCTCGAGCCCTTGTTAGAGAAAGTCTTCTTTCTCCCTCATGCTCAGATGATTGGTTGGGTATAGAATTCTAGGTTGGTAGTTACTTTCCTCAAACCCTTTAGAGACTCTGTCTTTCCCTTATTTTCTCACCTTTGATGAGAAGGGCTCATCGTAGTAATGTTTCTTCTCTTCTCTTGGCATTCTCAGGTTTGCTCTTTGCCTTTGGTGATCTGTGGTGGATTTGCTTTTCAAGATTTCAGGAGAGGAAAGCTGGAGCTTTATGTTTTTACTGAAAAACTGTTTTCCCACACAATGTTTCCTTGCCACTTTGCCAGGCTGGACTGCAGACTTCTTCTGGTGACCTTTTCCTAGACTAGGCAGCCTACGAGGGCCCAGCCTCATGCAGGGCCTCAGTCTAGTTCCCTCGCACGGGGCCTGGGTGTGACGTCTGCTCTGGCCCCCACGTACCTGGGCTTGGCATCCACTGAACCTTCCCTCTCCCAGTAGCCTCACATCCGCTCCTTCCTACTGACACCTGGAGATTATCCTTTCTTGCCCTCAGCACCCACTTTGATTTAAAAATATTATTTCTGTGCAATTCTAATTCACATTTATGGATACTTTTGATCAGTCAGGGTGGCTTGTCAGCTCTGATCATGCTGTCAGAACCAGCACAGCACCATTGCATGCTCAGGGCTGAGAGAGAGCAGGGGACACAGAAGACCAGCCAGCTCGGCCGGGGGGGGGGGGTCTCAAAAGCTCTGGGAAATGACTACATGACTAAAGGGGTTTTAGCAGAGAGTGACAGGATCTATTTATGCCTTTGAAAGATCTCTCGATGACAATGTGGAGGACGTGTTTGAAACGGTGTGGGGCAAACTGAAGGCTGAGGAGACAGGAGGCTGCACCAGTAACCAGGGGGCGAGAGCTGAGGTTCTGGGCTGTGACAGTGGCAGGAGACCAAGAAAGTGAAATAAATAGAATGTGGTGACTCAATGTGGAGGGAGAAGAGGGACTCAGGCGGATCTGGGCTTTCTGGCCTCCGTGACTGGGTAGATGATGACACTCTCCCTAAGGGAGACAGGACGAGGGACGTCGTGTGGGGAAGGGGACAAGAAGATGAGCTCAGTGTTGGACACACGAAGACTCAGCTGTTTGTGGAACATCCGGGGGGTTTGTCTAGTAGGTGACAGCAAGTATGTGCCCGGCCCTCGTGCGAGGAGAGGTCGCCACGTGGGCAATTGAAACCACAGGCAGGGTGACAAAACAGCATTTTAAGGCATGAGAAAACAAATCCTCCTGCAGGATTCCTATTTCTTCTTGAGGTGTTAGTCTGGACGTCACCCCTGTGGCAGCCCACCCAAGCTGAGGTGGCCCTCTCCTCGTGTGGCCTGTGTGTGGCAGGGCGGCATCTGCCAGCTCCCCATTCAGGATGGGAGGCCTTGAGCTTGGGGCCTGCGTCCCAAAGGGGTTTGTGTTCTCTTTTTCTGGATGGGCCCAGCCCTGCGCTGGGGCTCCATCCACTGTGGGGGCGGGGTGGGGGTGGGGGGGGGCAGCCCAGCCCGGGGCTCAGGAAATAGCTGCTAGGAAAAGGAGCAGGTTGGGGAGAAACAGGTGATGGGTCAGTGAGGAGAGAGCCCTGGGAGGGGCCGGGCCGGGAGCAGCGTCAGGCCCACGAGAGGAGATGCGAGGATTCTGCCGTGGACGTGGGAGCCAGGTCGGCTCAGAGGTGTGGGGGAGGCAGAGCCCGCCTGCACCGGAGCCTCATCACCAGCTGCCTGCCGAGGGCTGTTGAGTGACGAGAGATTTATTTTATAAATAAAAGTGGTTTTGCCTGCTTCCCTCACCCACTGCAAACCCAAAACAGCACTTAAGAGACCAGAAGATGTGACACCCCACTCTCAAAATTGCGTGGGCACTGGACTTTTAGATTCGCTTTAAAAGGAAAAGTATCCGTGCGACCCTGACAAAAACAGAAGTTGCATTTCCGAACAGAGGGTTTTGAAAGACCTGCACTCTGTGGTTTGATAGGAGCCAAGGGACTCGCTTCGTGAAGGAAGTGAAACGCACAGCGAGCAGCTGCGGACATGCGCTCTAGGCGCCCCGGGTCGTGGCCGTTGTCCTCGGTGGGAGTCCAAGCGCCCGCGTCCGCATCCTGTCTTACAGACTCCCGGGTTTACCGGGAAACACGTACCGCATCTGCCCTCACGTTGGAAAGCACGTCTCCTACCTGCCTGCTTTGGCGCAAGGCCAGCATCCTCCCACCACATCCTGTGACCAAACAGGAGCAAACGGTCGCATGACCCTTGCATTCTCAGGAACTCCTTGCCACAGCCCCAGAGAATACATCCACCAGGGTGCTGCACTTCCCCTCGTTTCCACTCCGTTCCCTTTAAAAAGCATTCTTTAGAGTCACCACTGCTCCAGCAGGGAACGCCATCCAGAGGAGACAGTGGTTCATTCAGTCCCCCAAGTCCTGGTCTACACTGGACAAGGCAGTGGGTGAGGGTCTCCAATCCCAGCTGGCCCGGTGTCTGAACAGGCGGGGACATTCTGTAGGCTGAGGCAGCTCCTGGAGAGACCTGAATTACCCCAATTCTGCAGGGCCTATAAATACATAGCCGGCACAGGGACTCACATTGATCAAGTCTTGCATTTACCCACGAATTTCTCTAACAAGCAGAGGACAGGAGTCTAAATGAAAAATGAAGAAAAGTAATTTGATAAAGGCCATTTGCCAGCAGTGATGGCTTGGAACAGATGAAACAAGATGAAAGTCCCCAAATTCCACAGTTTGCTGAGCCATTAAATCCTGTAACACAAGATGGGGAGGAAGAGCCCTTACCCCCCACCGCCAGCCGCCATCGGCAGCTGTCATTTGGTATGGCACACCATCAGAGAGAGAAACCCTGCCTCCATCTGTAAAACCCGCTTTCTTTCCTTTAAAAAATAAGGAAGATTCTCTATCTGTGTAAAGATTTTCAGTATGGTGATGCTCCTGCAAGAGATGTCACTTGACCTACCCGGAATGCCACCTTCTGTGCCATGTGGCACAAGAAACCCCTTGCTGGTCTTAAAACCATTTTGGTTGGTTGAACTTGAAATGGGCAGGAAAAAACACGGTTTGAAGGCAACTCTCTATTTTTCCCCAATAGCTCAATCCTACTTTTTAAAATTATAGCAAAATACACAATGCAAAAGTTACCCTTTGTCACATTTAATACATTCATCATGTTGTGCTCATCACCACTGTCTAGGTCCAGAATATTTCATCACCCCTAAGAAAACCCCACACAACATTAGAGTTCCTCCATAGCTCAACTCCTTTAACCTGGATTCTGTGTTGGTAGACTTGCCGTTTCTTGACGTTTCATATAAGTGGAATTATATCATATATGCCTTCTTGTGAGTGGTTTTTTCTTTTTTTGCAACAGAGACAGAGAGGGACAGGTAAGGACAGACAGACAGGAAGGGAAAGAAATGAGAAAAATCAATTCTTTGTTGCGGCTCCTTTGTCTCCTTAGTTCATTGATTGCTTTCTCATATGTTCCTTGACCAGGGGGCTGCAGCAGAGCAAGTGACCCCTTAGTCAAGCCAGTAACCTTTGGGCTCAAGCCAGCGACCATGGGGTCATGTCTATGACCTTTTGCTCAGGCCAGTGATGCATAAGCCGGTGAGCTCGCACTCAAGCCAGGTTTCGAACCTGAGTTCTCTGTATCCCAGTCCGATGCTCTATCCACCGTGTCATTGCCTGGTCACGAGTGTCTGTCTTCTTTAATGTTGCATAATGTTTTCAAGGTTCATCTATGTAGCCACTATCAGTGCTTCATTTCTTTTTATGGCTGAATAATATTTTATTGAGTGGGTATTCCACATTTTGTCCATCAGTAGATAAACACTTGAATTGTTTCGGCCTTTTGTTTATTGCAAATAATGTTGCTATAAACAATCCTGAGTGAGTTTCTGTTTGAACACCTGTTTTCACTCATTTTGGGGATATACCCAGGAGTGGAATTGCTGGGTTGCATGATACTTCTATTTTTAACTTACTGAGGAGCTGCCAACCTTGGTCCACATTGTCTTTCTTGTCTGTCGATGGCACTGTGTGGATGACGACAGCTGGTAGCTGCTTAGCCTCGCTCTTTAGACCAGCAGAAGGCTGGTTTTTCTTCCTGCCCTTATTGTTTTTTAAACTCAACACATGTAGCTGCTCAAATCCTGCCTCTCTGTGCCCAAACGCCATGGCAGCCCCATGAAGACAGGCTGGAAATCAGGGCAGGGCCACTCAGGGCTGGCTGTCACGCTAACAAACAGGAGCTTTCATATTAAATTATGAACTCCACCAAAAATGTGTAGAGAACATGAACTGATTCAGCTACAGCTGTCCTAACCATCCCTTTTGGAGGTGTTAGCTCTTCACTCAGAGAAGAGTGGGCCGTAAGGCAAAGTAACAGTATGCTCCCCACGTACAGTGCTTCCCACCTTTCAGAATGAAAGACTCACTCACCAGACCAAAAGCCCGGTGTGGCAGGCAGCTTGCTGAGGCTGGGGGAGGACCCCCAATCTTGGCTACACACTCATCTTCTATAGTTTCAACGCCTAGCACATGCCTGACATGGAGTTAGTAGCCAGTTAGTGCTTGGAGAGCAAATAAAATTATTTACCCACTTACCTTCACTCACAAAGTAGGCAGAGAGCCTGTTTACCATGTACATTTGATGGTTACGTAAGACAGAGGTTTAAATGACTTGGATGAGGTCACAGAGATTGCACAGGAGTCTGGACATTCCAGCCCTCAGGCCCTTGATCTTGAGTTCAGAGCTCAGAGGGATCAGGAGATCTCAGGCAGCCTGCGAAAGCGCTGAGCAGAAATCCGGGCAGTGTGACCGCCCCTGAGTGCTGGCTTTTCTTTCACCAGTTCAGACTGATTCTCACACAGCTGAGGGCAGTTGCTGGGAAGTTGTCATTAGATGGTCGTCACAGATCAGTACCCATGTCTAGGAGAGGGACAGCCTGCAGAAAGCTGGCTAAGAGGGGATGAAGGTGACCAGTCACCCGTGTTCTGCACGTGTGGTTCTGTGCACCTCTCTCCCACTCTCCTGCCAGGCCAGGCGCCTCCACACCATGTTCTTAGCCTATGGTATGGAATACCCGAGAGCCAGCGTTGCCCATGGGAAAGAGGACAACCAACCAGCTGTCCTAGGACAGTATGTGGGGCCACCAGGGAGGGGTCTGAGCAACAGCGGGGCTGGCCCAGGAGAGTTGGGACAGAGAAAGAAATGGGACACAGAACTCATCTGCAATCTCCATACAACACCAGGGTAGTTAACTCTTTCACAGACCGGCATGAAATTTCTGGGGAACCAGCACCTGACTGAGGCTTGAAAAACACTGGTCTAGATGATAGTTAATTCTAGTCAAGATGGCGGAGTAAGTAAACGGCTCACCTCCCCTCACAACCACATCAGCATTACGGCTAAATTATCCAACAGCCATTATTAAGAACCACCTGAAGGTTAGCTAACAGGAGTGTCCTACACTAAGGATACAGAGAAGAAGCAACGTCTAGATTGGGAGGCGGGGGAAGACATGTAGAACAAGCAGGTCCCACACCCACATATGGCAATTAAGATTTGAGAGGGATATCTCAGCCACAGAGGTCTCCCCTGAGGAGCAGGGTCCCAGCCCCACACGAGGCTCTCCATCCGGGCACCAGTGCCGGGAACAGGAGTCCTCATGACATCTGGCTGTGAGGACAAGCAGGGATTGCATCGAGTGAGACAGAGGGCTGCTAGAGTTCCAGGCACTCTACCTGAGGGGTCCCCATACGGACTTGCTCACTCAAAAACTCACTGGCTCTGGGCTCCTGTGCAGGGGTGGCAACTTTAAAAGTGCCGGAGAAAAACAGAGAGGAACTGAACTAAAGAGCATCAAAGCGAGGGCTGGAGGGGCAGAGGGCAGAGCAGCTCTCTCTGGGAACAAAGGCACTAGCGGGTGTTATTGTTCCTGTGTTGAGTCTCCCCCAACCCTGCTGGCAGGTGCAAATGCCAAATATGAGCTCTCCATGGACCTGGCTAACTCCATCCACCCCACCCCGGTCATTCCCTGAGATCCCACCCCACCCACTTACACACCCACCTGAGTGACTTCCCGTGACCTTTCCGTTCAAGGGGCCTGCCTCTGCTAACACTGCAGGCTTTCCTAAAATCTCTCAAAGGTCCACAAATTCCAAACAAATAGCAGCTGGCCTCAGCGTGCCCTGTACCTCTTATTAAGCAGCCCAAGGCCAACACAAGCAGTGACCAGTCATAGCTTGCTTTGTAACTCCCATCAGGTGGCCACCAAGTCTGACATAAGCTGTGACCATTGTTGGCTTGGCACATAGCTTCAGCTAAGTGGCTACAAACCCAGCACAATTAGGACTTGGCCTCGGTTCACAGCATGGCCTTTTCTAAGTGCCTCCGAGCCCAGCACAAGCAGCAAAATAAAAACACAGATCACGCCTGACCAGGCGGTGGCGCAGTGGATAGAGCATTGGACTGGGATGCGGAGGACCCAGGTTCGAGACCTCGAGCTCACCAGCTTGAGCGCCGGCTCATCTGGCTTGAGCAAAAACTCGCCAGCTTGGACCCAAGGTCACTGGCTCCAGCAAGGCGTTGCTCAGTCTGCTGAAGGCCCGCGGTCAAGGCACATGTGAGAAAGCAATCAATGAACAATTAAGGTGTCATAATGGCAATGAAAAACTAATGATTGATGCTTCTCACCTCTCTCCATTCTTGTCTGTCTGTCCCTATCTATCCCTCTCTCTGACTCTCTCTCTGTTCCTGTAAAAAAAAAAAAAAACACCACAGATCACTTTGTAGCTCACATCAGGCAGCCCAAAGTCAGGCACAAATGGCAGTTGACCTTGGTCTGCATGGGAGCTCCAGAACCAGCACACCCAGTGGGTGGCTTCAGACCACACCAGAGCACCACCCAACCTGCTCCACAAATGACAAACCCAAAGGTCAGACTCAGCAGGCATCAGAGCCTCACTAAAGTGATTCCCGCTCCATGGGGTCAGCCCCTGCACAACATATCTACCATAGTCACAGCCAACACACAACAGCCAGTCAGTCAGAGGGTCATTCCCACCCACTGACACACCAATAGCAATCAAGGCTCAACTGCAACAGGAGGGTACACACACCCACACAAGGAATACTCCTGGAGCACCTGGCTCAGGTGAACAGGGAGACTTCACCACTGGGCCCACCTACTACATAAGGCCACTCTGCCAAAACTGGGAGACGTAGCAGGTCTACTTAACATGTAGAAACAAAGGGAGGCTGCAAAAATATACAGACAAAAAAACATGTTCCAAATGAAACAACAGGGCAGAATTCCAGAAAGAGAACTAAACAACATAAAGATAAACAATCTACCAGATACAGAGTTTAAAACACTGGTTATAAGGATGCTCAGTGAACTTAGGAGAATAGATTAATTCAATGAGAACTTTGACAAAGAGAAGCCATGAAAAAAATAAAAACAATAACTGAAATGAAGAAGGGAATCATTAGAGGAAATCAACAGCAGATTAGATGAAACAGAGGACTGAATCAGTGATCTGGAAGACAAGGTGGCAGAAAACACCCAATCAGTACAGCAAAAAGAAAATTTTTCAATGAGGATAATTGAAGGGACTTGCGGAACATCAGCATACCAACATTCATATCACAGGGGTACAAGAAGAGAGAGAGCAAAGGATTGAAAACCTATTTGAAGAAATAATGACTGAGAACTTCCCTAACCTGGTAAAGGAAAGAGACATACAAGTCCAGGAAGCACAGAGAGTCCCAAAGAAGATGAATCTAAAGAGGCCCTCACCAAGACACATCATACAGTATTTTTCGCTCCATAAGATCCACCTGACCATAAGACACACCTAGGGTTTTAAGGAGGAAAATAAGAAAAAAAAATATTCTGAACCAAATGGTATGTTAAAATAATAAAATACCATATTTTTTGCTCCGTAAGATGCACGGGCATTTTCCCCTCCACGTTTTTGGGGGGAAAAGTGCGTCTTATGGAGCAAAACATACGGTAATTAAAAGGTTAAACACAAAGAATATTGCCTGACCAGGCAGTGGCGCAGTGGATAGAGCATCAGACTGCGACGCAGAGACCCCGGATTCGAAATCCCAAGGTCGCCAGCTTGAGCGTGGGCTCATTGGCTTCAAGAAAGGGGTCACTCGGTCTGCTGTAGCGCCCCCGCCCCCCGTCAAGGCACATAAGAGAAATCAATGGACAACTAAGGAACTGCAGTGAAGAATTGATGTTTCTCATCTCTCTCCCTTCCTATTTAAAAATGGGCAGAGGACCTGAATAGACATTTCTCCCAAGACACACAGATGGCCAATAGACGTACTAAAAGACGCTCAGCATCACTAATCACCAGAGAAGTGCAAATTAAACCACAGTGAGGCACCACCTCTCCCCTGTCAGAATGGCGCTCATCAGTGATTGTAAATTGATGCAGCCATAGGAAACAGTATGGAGGTTTCTCAAAATCTTAAAAATCATATGATCATCAATTCCAATGTTGGATATTTATCCGAAGAAATCCAAACACTAATTCGAAGATATATGCACCCCTCTGTTCACAGCAGCATTGTTTGCAGTAGCCAAGATATGGAAGCAGCTTAAGTGTCCGTCAGTAGATGAGTGGGAGAAGAAGACATGGTACATGTATACAATGGACTATCATTGAGCCATTAGAAAAATAATGAAATCTTGCCATTACAACAGCACGGATGGACCTGGAGGGTTTCATGCTAAGTGAAGTAGGTCAGACAGAGAAAGACAAATAGTATATGATTTCACATATAGATGGAATCTAAAAACAAAACACAAACTCATAGATACAGAGAACAAATTGATGATTGCCAGATGGGAGGTGGGTTGGGAGAGGGGTGGAAAAGGTGAAGGGATTAAGATGTACGAAATGACAGGGATGTCAAGTACAGCACAGGGAGTATAGTCAGTAATACTAACTAGGTAAGGTCTCAGATGGGTACTAGACTTATTGAGGGATCACTCATAAGTTATACAAGTGTCCAGTCACTGTGCTGTACACCTGGAAATAATATTGTATGTCAACTGTGATTGAAAACGTTTTAAGCCTGACCTGTGGTGGCACAGCGGATAGAAACGTTGACCTGGAACACTGAGGTCACCAGTTCAAAACCCCGGGCTTGTCCGGTCAAGGCACATATGAGAAGCAACTACTGCCCCCCTCTCTCTAAAATCAATAAATAAAACTTTAAAAAAGAAAGTGCTTTAAATATTTTAACCAGTAAATAATAGTTACTTGTGTCTTATTGGTTCGGACGTTCGAGAATACACAGTTCTGCTTTCGCTCTGCTCCCTGAGGAAGGGCACTGTCCCTCCCGCCTCCTTCCCAGCCAGGATCTGCTCCCCTGTGCTCACTGACTGGGCCACAAAAATGACGGCAGAGGCACTCCCAGCCCAGCCCAGCCCAGTATGGGAAGAGCAATTCTGCAGCCCCCGCTCGCAGGCTCTGCTGCAAGGTGAAGTTGTGCCTGTGTGATCCTGGGTGCCATTCTGTAATAGCCATTTGCTCCTCCTTTTCCCACCAGCCCATATCCGAACCAGTGCCCACAAGTGATAACTGTCTGTTCCTGTAGAGCAGAGGGATGCACAGAGCAGGAGCAGGAGCAGGAGGGAGGGTGGCCTCGGGGCCCCTCCCTGCTGACTGGGAGCTTGTGGTTGTGAGTAGTCAGGAGGACTGTAGGGAAGGTAGCATGTTCTGATTGTATGAGCTTGGCGGTGGGCTAGTGATTCATGTTTCCTCTCTGTTAGCTCTCCAAGCTGGCTTGGAGTGTGGCCCTTTTAGAACCCTCTCCCTAAGACTGAGTCCCAGGTGGTTCTGGAACCCACTGTGTGTGCACTAGTGCACCAGGCTCCAGAGATAGGGCTGGGAAGACGCAGGAAGTGGGGGGCAGAGCCTGTCCCTGGCACTGCCCTGAAGGAAGGACACAGCCACCAGGAGGCGAGGGCACAGGAAGGCCTGTGCCAGGGTCTGAAGGCTTCCATGGGTTGCAAGTCGAGCGTGGAGGGGCCTGGAGGGGATGTTGGGCTGACCCAGGTAGGCAGGAAGGCTGCCCAAGCTTGGGAACCAGCAGGGGAAGGTATAGGATCCAGACTGAGCAAAGCCCTGTCCTGGAGGCACGTCCAGCCACAGGCAGGGCTGCGGTGCTGGCTATTGCTTGCTCCTGGCCCTCAGGCCCGGACCCAGCAGCCACGGGCCACACATCTACCCCACACAGCAGGCCCAGCTCCCGCAGGAACGGAGATGTGCCTGAGTCACTGCTTCTGATGGGCTCTGCTATTTTTATGTCCAAGTCTGGTTAAAAATAGCTGTGTAAGCCAAGATTTTAGCTGCAGCTGACAAGACATTAAGTATTAGATACCTAGTGCCCATAAGTGTGGATCTGTTCCTGTGCCCATTTTCTGCCTCTATGCCATGCTTTATGAGGAAGCAGGTAGGACACCGGTGTGAAGGGAATACCTCTCATTAGTCCCGAGACTGTGGAGCCCGTTGTGGGGCATGCGCACTGGGCACCATCAGGAAGTGTGCCCAGGGCGGGCACTCTAGCCTGCAGCTGGCAGCACCTGCCACTTGAGTGCTGTCTGGTGGCCAGGACAGGTGTCCCCGAGTCAGGGCAGGAGGAAAAGGTGTCAGGGATGGAGCCTCCCAGGCCCCTGGTGCCTAGAAGCACCTCATGCTCACCTGGGCCAGTGACGCATGTGCAGGCTGGGCAAGAGCAGAGCGCCTGCCACCCTCCGCCAGCCCTCCCCCTGCTGGGCGGACATGGGCATCCCGTTCAACAGTGAGAGCGACATTAGTCCAAGGGCCCAACCTGTCCATGCCCCTGATGCGCCCTAAGAGAAACTAAGGCGTTCACGGCACATAGGCCCTTCTCCTCTCGCCTCCCCGTGCAAAGAACGCTGCTGGCACACGCCGCGGTGCCGGGTGGGGCTGTGCTGGCGTGTGAGCAGACAGGAGGTGCCAGCCTGTTCCAACAACCTTCTCAGGTCTTAAAATAAGCCCCTTCTGTGGCGCATTCAGAGCAGTGTGAGGAGCTGGAGGACAGGAATCTGCTTCTGCTCGGCAGGGGCACAAAGCCTCGTTCACCCCCCATCTTGGGCCTCCTGAGTGTGCCCTCCCAGACATGCCCCCACCGCTGGGCACCCTGCTGAGCCCCTTCCACGCAGCAGGAGGCACAGGCCCCCAGGCGGTGGGAGTGGGGGCGTGAGCTTCTCTTGCACAGGTGTTCTCGTGGGGCCCATCAGCAGAGAAGCCTTGGTCCTCAGTGGCAAAGCCATTCCAAAGCCCCAGTCCCCACTGTGAGAGAGGCACCTGGGAAGCTGAAGTCAGACCCACTTCTACAAGCTGGACCCTGTGACAGGCAGGGGTGAGCCAGAACCCCTAGACCTTTCTCTCATCCGGGACAGTGTGCAGGGAAGTATCTATTCATTCCTGGATAGAGAGCCTCCCAACCTCAAAAACAACTGAAAAATAACCTAACCAGTGGTGTTGCAGTGGATAGAGCGTTGACCTGGGACACTGAGGTCCCAGGTTCGAAATTCTGAGGTCACCAGCTTAAGCTTGGATCAACATGATCCCATGGTCGCTGGCTTGAGCCAGAGGTCATTGACTCAGCTTGAGCCCCCCCCCCCCCCATAAAGGCACGTATAAGAAACAATCAGTGAACAAGTAAAGTGCCACAACTACAAATTGATGCTTCTCATCTCTCTCTAAAAAATAACTGAAAAATAATTGTGCAGCAATATCCCAGGCCCCTCATGACAAGCCCCTCTGCTGACATTTGAATGTAAAGCCCAAGGTGCTGGGCTCTCAGGCCAGGGACTTGGCAGCTCTGTTCCAGCTCTACATGCTGGGTTCTCTGGAGCCAGCCAGCAGCCCACGGCCAGAACTTCAGCCCTCTGCTCTCTGAGGCTCTGGTTTGAGGCCACAGCCCAGCCCCAGTCTTTCCTGTCCTTGCCCACTCCTGGGGCTTATCAGGCCCTCCACTGGCCATACCCCCTGGGGTATCCGTGAGGCCCACAGCAGCTTAGCCAAGGGCAGCCTCTGGGGCAGCAAGGAAATTCACCCCACTCTGGCTGCCTGCTAACTGCCTGTCTTGTCTTTTTCTTTCTGATTCTTCCAGTGAGAAGCGCCACCTTCAAGTCAACGTCACCAACCCTGTGCAGTGCAGCCTGCATGGGAAGAAGTGTACCGTTTCCGTGGAGACGCGGCTCAACCAGCCACAGCCCGACTTCACCAAGAACCGCTCAGGCTTCATCCTCAGTGTGCCCGGGAACTGATGCCCACCAAGTGGGGGCCCCGCCAGGGAGCGGGGCAGCAGAGCCGGGACCCCCCGCTCAGCGTCATCCGTCCTGATCTAATTGCTGATCCTGCTACTGCCCGCTAAAAATCAGCTCGCAAGGGTCCTGCTTTGGGAGGACCCCACTCTGCCTGCTCTCAGGCCCTTCCCCTGAGGTCTTCTTCCTGGCTTTCTGCCTTTGGTCTCCACCTTCCTCTGTCCCAACTGTCCAGTCCCCAATCAACAAACCAAAGAGCCCAGCGGCCTGTCCCAGAGCCCTGGGCTGACGTCCAGACCATTAACACCTCGGAGGCAACTAGCCGGTGCCTTCAATTGATCCAGGCCCCGTGGTGGGACCAATTCAAGTTAGTGCACCTGAGCCAGTGACCAGCTGCTGGCCCTGTAAGGGGCGGGAGGGGGGTGGGGTGCTCAGGAGTTTCCCCAGCGAGAGACATGCTCCCCCAGGAAGGTTGACAGAGACAGTTGGGGATGTGGTCCTGCGTTCTCTGTGAGCGCATCCTTGCCATACCTTGTCCCCCCACCTGGCTCAGGGAGCTGCTCAGCTCAGTGGGCCCCATCCCACCAGCAGCCAGCCAAAGCCCTCAGGTGAGCAGGTTCACCTGTGTGACCAGCCCTTGCCCAGAGCCTGCCCTCCGCCCAGCCTCTGGCCCGTGCCTGCGGCTGTCTTCTTCCACCGACTTTTGCGGTTTGTAGGATTGCTGATCAGATACTGTGTCCACTGGGCCCACACTCGTGTCAGGGACACTAATAAGAAAACGGAGTTGCAGGGTCTGGAAGCTTCCCCTCTGACACCGGTGTTTCCTCCTCATTCAGAGAACCAGGACTGGGACAGGAGGGTCAGAGCGCACAGGATATTGGAAGTGGAGAGAGGGAAAACAATGTGGGGCCCTGGCACTGCTGGCCAGGCCAGAATGCCCACCCCGCCCCGCAGACCCGGCCACAGGGCATGCGGCCCTCAGGCCAGGGGGCAGCACCGTCTTGCCAGTCACCACTCAATACTGCCTTTAGTTGCCTTCCTGAGACCCCCCCCAACCCCGTCTCAGCTGAAGGGGACACCGTGAACCTCTGGGCGGCCTGGGCCTCCCTGCCAGGAACCTTGAAAGAAGAGACTCAGGGCACCTGGTGAGCACGGCCGGCAGAGGGTGAGCCCTCACCTCAGGAGGAGGAGCCAAGCAGGGGTCACAGGGACATGCTGACATGGTCTTCCCTTTCTGCCACACATGCTGCCCCCTGCTCCCCTACCCCTCATGCTCCTGTCCCGTCACCTGACCCATGCAGCACCAGGTGCCGAGTGCAGCCTTCTGTGCCTTACCCAGTGCCTGCCACAGCCACCGGCTGACCCCCAGGCAGTCGCTACAGTCCGGTCTCCTTTGCACCCCCCACCCCTGCTCCCCAGGGCTCGCAAACCTTTGCACCATGTGCAGTTTTCAGCAGAGAATCCACTGGCATCTTGTCCTGGGGAACCCGTGATTCTGGAAGCCGGGCCAGCGGCCGGCACAGCAGAGGTGCCGCCGGCCTGGCGTAGCAACGCTCAGTTTTGCCAAGCACCTGGACACGAGTTGAACCATCTTAACTGGAACATGGCCTCTCCACTTCCCGAACTTGTCGCTATATACTAGACACGTGCGAGTGTATGCTTTCTAGACACACCAAACAGAAGATGCCAAATGAGTGCCTCTCGGAGGCTAGGGAGGAGGGTGAGGGGGGTTTGGAGTCCTTCCTCCCGCCTGTCCATGTTGCCTGCGGCCCCTCAGCCCAGCACCAGGGCCTCCTCACCACCAGCTGTCACTTGTCACAAGCACTTTTTCATGTCTGTCCTAAGAGAAGTCGGTGTGGCCACTGAAGAAGGATCAGGAATTTCGGGCGAGACCATGGTCACGCTTCCAGTGCGCAAGGGGAAACAGGAGAACACAGTGATTGTACACCATCAAGTGTTTCTCTTGATTTAATTAAATGCAGTTTATGGTTTGGTGCATATATTCCTATTTTCCATTAAATTAACTCTATTTCTAAAGCATATTTTGATTTACATCAAGAGCAATAAAGCATTAAATCTTATTTTTAAAGGTGTTCTGCTTATCTGTGATGGAAAACTACCTGTAATCGTGAACCTTTAGCTTGTCCAGTCAGCTGTTACCCCAGGGGATGGAAGGGGGTAGTAAGCACAAAAAAGATAAAACGGAGGCTAATTTACCCAAGTCTTCTGAGCAAAAATACGATGTGAACGAGAAGGCGGCTGTGGAAAGGAGTAAGGGGGTGGGAGGCAGTGGGGTTCAATCCAAACACTCTTCTGCTGATTTGAGGCCTGTGTGCTGGATTCCGAGTTCAGTGCTTTCATGCTGACTGCGGCTGAAGCCTATGTTTATACAGGGAAGGCTCGGCGGCCAGCTAGCCACCCCCCACGCTGGCCGGTTGGGGGCAGTGGGAGGCCGAGCAAGTGGGAGAGACTCGGGACTCCTTAGCGTGGGGGCAGAGCTTCAGGTCAGACCACAGAAGATGCCCTCAGAAAAGTGAGTGGCCAGCTCAGAAGGCTGACCGCCCCCGAGATGCAACCTGAACAGAACGCCTCCCTGGTGCCCAGGGCAGCTCCAGACCACAGGTAGAGCCTGGACAGCACTCTGTCCACACCACCAGGCCCAGAGGCTACAGCAGGTGGCATGAGTGGGCAGACTACTTACTGACAGTACGGGCACACCTCATTGTGTTGTGCTCACAGGTGCTGCATTTTTAACAAACTGAAGGCAAGACCCTCCACCAGCAGAACGATGACAGCTCCTTTTTGTGGTACGCCCTCGACTCTGGTGGTCTGGCACCTAAGCCACACTACCTCCAGGGTGTACCTGCCCAGCCGGGGTGGGGAGCACTCTTGCACAAGTATGGGTGTTGGGAAAACAGCTGTGTTAGGCTTGCTCGCTTTCACTTTGCCCGATTAGTGCAGGAGCACATAAGGCTACAGGGCTTGCCCTCAGCATGGATTGCAGATTGCCTGCCCGCCACTGTGAGGGGGTGTTTTCTTTGCTGTTTGTTTGCCTGCTGCTGTGAGAAGAGGTTTCCCCATCAGTTTGCTCATCTATTAAACGCGAATGGCCCACTGCTTTCTGGCTCCGCAGTTTTCTTGCCCTCTGCCTGAATCCAACATAGACCTGCCTGGCCACCGGCATTACAGTGAGTTACCTGGAAGCCCCAGGGCTGGGCCCCGTGGACACCACTCCACTACCGCTGATCTGGGTGCCTCTGGGCAGTGGGCGCTGAGCATAGTCCCCAGGACCCCTGGAGGGCAGCAGCCTTGGAGTCAAGCTCCACAAATGGGGCCTAAGATCTGGTGCTCCTGCAGCACAACCACTCAGCGAGCCCTCACCAGGCCACACCTGGGCCTGGTCAGCGAGGCAGCCACTCCCCCACCCAGCAGCTAAACCAGAGCTGACTTAACCTGCGCTTCTTTCTTAATCACCTTAACTTCAACGTCAACGTCAATGCCACTCTGCTTGTTAAGCCCTCTCCCCCACCCCCCTTCCTCCCATTTCCCCTGCCCCCCAACACAAATCCAATTATGTTCTGAGTGCAGGGATCATTTATAAAAGGGGCCTCCAGCCTGCTCATGAATGATGTGCCCACAAAGGAGACCTATGTAATGGATGGTCAGTGCATTTTATTTAATCAGCACGGTACAAAAATAAATAAAAATGAGGGAGGGAGAATTAAATTACAGCCAAACTGAGCTTCATGACCTTGTCAGATTATAAACCACACACACAAACACACTACACATACATACAGAACAGACAAATATAAATTAATATTAACAATATCCACAGTTTGGTCAAAGAATAGCTACAGAAGAAATTGCACTAAAAAAACCCAACATACATCGCACATTGTGTAATTAGCAGTTTCAAATATACAGCTATGAAAAATTCTGAGTGAAAAAAATGGCACATTTTGTTTTCATTGCAAGTTTAACAACTGTTGGAACAAAACTAAATTCTAATAACTGCATGGAAAGAATATATCAACCCTTCAGCTTTACAAGAAAGAGAAAAACCAAATTCTGAACTATTATCCCTGTGACTTGTTCTGTGCACGGGTGTAATTTTCACAGCCATCTGTTCTAAGATTATTTTTCTTAAGACACAAAATGCTCCTGGTCTGCATGCACAACATCACTGTAAAAGCAACAGTTAAAGAATAAAGGGTGTGGTTTTTTTGTCAGTTAGTTTTTTTTTTATTGTTCTAAAAGTAGTCTTCATAGCAGCATGTCAAATGGGTTCATTGCTTACACACTCAAGTGTCCAGTTCCTTTACACAATACTGATGACCAGTGCAAGGGGAGGTTGGAGAGCACGACAGGCTTCACATTGATGGAACTAGTTATTTCCTTAGTCCCCAGCCACTCCTGAAATTTGCACTTCCTCCAAACAATTAAAAAATAAATATGGAGAAAGAGAAGGAAAGACAAAACTGGAACCCTGTGGATGCGACCTAACTGCACAGTTCCGGGCCAAGCTCAGCTGGCCAAACAAGTCACTGCAAACATGGGCCCCTCCTCTGAAGACGCCACACCCAACCACCCTCTGCCCCCAGGGCCTCCTACCTCAGGTCACACGTGGCAGCAGGATGGGAACAGACAGGCCGTGTGACAACTCTAGCGAAGAAGAGGCAGGCGCTGCAGTGAAGTCTGGGCCCACAGCCGTAGGCTCCTTCCAGCTCTGCATCAGATCATCTGGCGGCCCGAACGGCGCAGCCGCACGGGCACGTCCTCTCGTAAGCGTTATCACGGGCAGGTGGGCTCTGCTCCAGGCCTCTTCTTCAACCCAGACCTCAATTTCACAGCTTGTCCTTTTTTACGTGAATTTCAGTAGTGCTTGTGCTGAAATCTCGACCTAATCCTATGTAAAATGACCCTCTGCCTCCCCTCCAGCCCCGCATTCCAGCATTCCCTAGGGGACTAGGAAGAGAGAATTCTCTGCAGCCTTCACAGTAGTCTTTGTTTCCCAAAGCCAGAGTGATGGGCCATGGAGGAAGACTCGCTCCCTTCTCTTGGTCCTCTCCCAAGTCCCAAGCCACCAATCTGGGAAAATTAGAAAGAAAACTGATTAAGTACACATCATGTGTTTTTACAGCCACTGGATTAAAGCGGAAACCAAAACCAGCAGCTGCAAATGATCAGCTGTAGAATCAGCAGGCTTCCAAAGCAATCAGGAGTCCGACTCCCGTCTTGTAATTGTCTCCAAGATCCAGCTGTCTCACTTGGCCTTGTGGGGGCAAGGCTTCGTCTTCAGAAGAAACTCAAGTGTTTGGAAACAGCTTTAAATTAAAAGGGGTAGAGGTGGGGGTTAATCATTACCTCCCCCGGCCCCCAGCTCCGCAGAACAAATATCATGTGCACCAGCAAGAAGAGGCCTTAAACCTTAGGTGGGCACTGGCTCACTCTCGGGCACGGCACCCCCACCCACCCAGAAGGCAGGCTGTTGATCATGGGCACCTCAGCTATCCTGGCCTTCACCACAGGGTGACTAAGCTGCATTATCCAAATGAAATACTCACCCAGGAAAGGAGTTGTCCCCAGCTACACCCCACCTCTTTAGCTGGGACTCAAAAGAAAAAAACTTAATGAGTCAAACCAGCTCATTAACCAACATTGCCAACACGCTGGGAACCGGACAAGGGGGCCGAGGGGCAAGCTCCAAGCCTCTCGTAAGGGAAAGCCCCACTCCCTGAAAAAGAAAAAACGAGCAAACGGGGTTGTGTGCAGCCAAACAACAGGACACAACCTTTGTACCAGGCTGGTGTCTCCTGCACTGCCGAGGGACCCTGCCTCACAGCGCCACATGCGGCTCAGTCAGGGCTGCTGTTCGGGCCTCTGGAGGATGGACAGCCCAAAGCAGAAGCCATAAAAGGTCCACCAACCACTGCAATTCCTCCCTGAGCCCACTGGCCAGAGGCCCTTCTCCGCTCCCAGGAGCAACAGAAGCCGCACCTGCCAGGCCCAGCAGGGGCACAGGCAGCAGAGGTGAGTCAGTCCTGCAAATTCCCCAAAGCAGAAGGTCAGGGACCTGGGTGGCTCCGAATACATCTTCTGAGTTTTACACAAGGTTCAGAAGTTCAAAAGCGCCCCGAGTTCTTGTCAGGGCTGAAAAAAACCCAAGGAGAAAAGGTGGGCCAGGAGAGGCCCTTGGTGGCTTTGCTAAACACATACTGTACATAAAATCTGACTTTTTTAATAATAAATTTTTTTAAATGAACTGAATCCTTGAGCCATGGTGCGGGCTACAGGGCTCACCGATCCAGCCCGAGGAGGAGCCGCTTCTTGTCTTCCTGGCCACTCTCATTCTTCAGGTCGGAGAACACCTGTGTGAAGTAGTGTGGGTCGGCATTGATCTGCAGCATCTTGGAGCTCATGAGGTTGATGACGGAGAGGCAGCGGTCCCAAAAGGCCTCCTTGCAGCTCTCCACCAGGAAGGGCTTGAGCGGGTAGGAGATCTCATTGCCCATGTAGGAGTAGGAGAGGTACAGGCAGGTCAGCAGCACCGCCTGGAGCTCGTGGTCAGAGCCCACCTCGGAGGAGATCACGTCCCTGCAGAGCATGTAGAGGAAGACCACGTTGGCCGGCGTGATGAAGCCCTGGTCCTGCCAGCCCTGCAGCAGCAGCGATCGGTCCACGCTGCGCAGCCAGAGCACAGGGTCCGTGGGGGACAGGTGCTTCAAGCGGTAGCACCGGCGGCAGAGAAACTCGCCCAGGCAGCGCAGCAGCTCGCTGGTGGACGCCTGGACGATTACCCGTTTAGGAGTCCCTGCGGAGGTGACAGCAGGGTGCTGGGCCTTCTTGACTGAGGAGGAGACCCCGGTCTGGGAGCCCGAGAGCTGGCTGGCAGCGGGGGCGGGCGGCTGGGCCGGTGGGGGCTGGGTGAATGTGGACAGGTTGGCGCACGACAGCGACTTCTTCAGGTTCTCATTGTTGAGGTGCGTGATGTTGTTCTGGTAGCTGCCGTTGGGCTGCACCTTCTTGGAGTTCTTCTTCTTGGCCGACACGGCCACGATCCTCTTCCAGGGCAGCACGGAGATGAGGGAGTGCCGCTTCAGGTTCTTGTCCTTGGCGTTCTTGCTGTTCTGCACGGCCGTGTAGTGGCCCACCGTGGCCGCGCCATCCTCAAACAGCGTGGCTTTGCGGTAGCTGGGGGACAAGGATAGCACCGTGCCCATGGTGCCGCTGTGCGCCGGGCGGGGGCCCGCGTCCCTGCGCGCCCAGCCTGCCGGCCCGAGGGAGAAAACAGCTCCACGAGCCCACGGCGGCCCCGGGGAGGAGGCGGGAGCGCTCCCAGGGGCGCGTGCTGCCCCTTCGAATCTGCGTGGAAAACAAGATGGTTCTCAGCACCGGGCGGGGCTCGCGCCGCGCTACTCCGCCCCGGCCTCGCGGCCCCCACGGACCTGACCCCGGCCCTGTACCCGAGCCTTCCCCGGGCTCTGCGGCCCCGCGCCGCTGCCTGGCCGCCTCCACTGCGGCACCCTCGCCCTCTGCTGCCGCGCCGGACAGCCACCGAAGAGGACCCCCGCCTCGACCCCGACCCCCGCCCCGGCTCCCCGGGGCAGCGGACCGCCGCGAGGCGTAGGCTTACCCGGCAGGCGGCGGCTCCTGTGCCCCGCGCCCTCCGCAATGCGCGCCGCGGTCCCGGCGCTCGGCGGGGCTCGGCGGGGCTCGCGCTCGGCGGCGGCGGCCCCGGAGCTACTGTCCAAGGTTCTGCAGGCGCCGCGGCCCCGCCCCCGACTCGGCCGCCTTCGCCGCTGCTGCCGCCGCGCTCCCGCCTGGCGCGCACCTCAGAGATCTCCCTCTCGAGAGCGCGCGCGGCCCACGCGCCGGCGCGGATGGGCCTGGTGTTGCCCGGGAGCCGGAGCCGCCGCCGCCGTCCTCAACACAAGCCACTTGCAGTGCCAGCAGGGACGCGGCCGCGAGCCGGAGGAGCGTGTACTCGCCGTGCCTCAGCGAGGTCCCGGACTCGGGCGGCGGCGGAGACGCTCGGCGCTGGCCCGCCCCGCACTCGGACCGTCCACTCCCGCACAGCTCACCGCAGCTCCAGCGGCAGCAGGTCTGCCGCGTGCTAGTCCCAGGCGGCCCGCGCAGCCGAGCTGTGGTCGGTGGGAACGCCGGGGCGGGGCTGGGACTGACCCCGCCCGGCGCCCCGCCCAAACACGTGCTGCCTTTGTTCCCGCCGCTGCGCCCGCAGCTGCGGGACGCGGGGGCGCTCTCCGCCCTGTCCCCGCCGTGGCGACGCGGGGCTAACCCGGGCTGAGGTTGCCAGCCGAGCCGCACGAGACGAGAAGCCATATACGAAGGCCCGGGCCCATAGCTCCCCCCTTCCATTTAACATCCTCCTTCCCGGGAAAGAAGCTCGGGAGCTTGGGGAGGAAGGCGGGGAGAGGCGAAGCCTTTGCTAAGGCCGCCCGAGTGCCTCGCTCAGCCGGAGTGGGCTGTTCCATCCCAGATAATGCTCACGGCCCGGGTGGTTCTTAGAAATCCAAGCTAGAGGCATCGGCAGTTCTGGGTCGTTCCACAAACAGAGCCTGGCTCTCCCGCATCACACCCGAGACAGTTCCCTGAGGCCCCTGGTTGGGCTCCTGTGTGTGTGACCTCGAAATTTTCACTCGCCCTCTTCTCAGTTACAGTAAAACTGAAGCAACTGCTTCTCCAACCAGCCTCAGCCACTGAATTAAATGTTTCTCATGCTAAACATGTATAATATCCAGACTTGTTGCAGGTAAAAATTTTAAATATTAAGTAAAATTCTGGTTTTCATAACTGCTCCCCTCACAGAGAAGAATCAGGTCCTTCACTTGTTATTCTTTTAATTTGGTTCTGGAGATTGACTCAGATTTGACGGCAAACCTGGGAAACATCTGTATTCAAATGATCACCTCTGGACCAAGTGATGAGCAAGGAAGGGGCAATCCAGAAAAGAGGAAGCCCAGTTCCTGACTCGTAGGCTGCCGACTGCGCCAGCCCCAACCACTGCCCTGAGCAGAACAGAAATCTGGTATTTAGAACAATGCCACATCAGAAAGTACTAGAATTTGCTTATGTACTACCCAGAGCTCTCTCCATCAACAGTGGCAACTTAAACCTTTGGGGGTCTTGGGGACTATATAGTAGAAAATAACTTGCTCTGTCCCGAGGGCTACTTTTTCCACAGCCCTTCAAAAACATCCACAGAAGCTGTTAACTTAGAGGATGAAGGCAGGCCCCATGTCCCCTCCCTCTCTGAATGCTTCAGTGTACAGCCCCCACCAGCTCTTCAAATGGAGGTCTCTCCAACCCCTCTTTTCTATTGTAAGAAACTCTAAGAAGTAATCTCCTTCAAGTTCCTGGCCCAGTGACTCAAAGCTGAACCCGCAGCCTTTCAATCTCCAGCCCCTAGTGGAGAAGCCCAGCTCGAGTTGGCTGTGTTCATGCTGCCTCCTCTGTATCTCAAGGTCCCATTCAGATTCTGGTGTTAAGCAAAGGTTGTGCTTCTCATTTCCCAAAATATGCCTGTATTTCTGAGGCTGTAATCAAATCCAGCCCTTAGAACCATCGGAACCCACCCTGTTGCCTGCACCTACAAATATAATTCTGGCTATTGCAATTCTTGGTGGGCAGTGCCAAGCTCCACTTTACCCACTCCTTTCCAAACCAAGGAAGCATGAATTTGCCTGGACCTCTTCCAGCCTGGATGAAGTCTAGTGTCCTCTTTTGCCTTTGCCCAGCCAGCCATTCTCCCAGCACCTTCAAAAAGAGCTCTTGGCAAAATTACCCAACCTCCACACACTTGTCAAAGACAAAGTCAGATTTGGAGCAGAGCATGAATGGGATAGCATCGTCAGCCCACCTGCTGTTATGACTGAGGAAAGACTATCCGAAACCCCTGCCCACCCAAGCCATGCCTGCTCTGCCTGCCACAGCGCCCCTGTTCACTCAGCCCACCACCACCCCTCAAGCTTCCATCACTGCTCCAACTGCGAGGTGAGGAAGAAAGGGCAATGATCTGCCAGAAATGGCAGAATCAAGGACCCAGACAGCAGACGCAGCTGAATGAAGCAGAGCTGTTTTCTTCCAAAGAACTGCAGGAAAGATCTCGCAATCCCACTCCCATCAGCATGTTTATTCGATAGCCTATCTCAAGCTGCCTGTCACCTGCACTGCTGAGGTGCACATGTGTCACAGGAGAGTCCCTCCCTTCTGCATGCCACCTTCTCTTATCTCCCCCAGGGAGGCCAAGGCCCTAAGCCAGCTAGCTAGCCTCCAGAAGGGGTTCAAAATAAAGCCTGGCTGAGCCCTGGCTCCTGAGGATGTCATGCTGTTCTTCCAAGCATCACAGAGCGGCCCCTAGTGGCCCTTTTGGGCAGCAGATTACATAATGCCAGCAGCAGCAACAGCAGGGCTCTCAAGGCCTCAGCCTTGCTCCTTAGTCGACCAGAATCCCATTAACACAAGGAAAGCCCTGGCACCAGGAAGGCTGGTGCCAGAAAGGGTTCTTAGGTGAGTGAGCCATGCCCAGGCCACCCTCTCTGCTGTGCCTAGACCCAGCTTATTTGAGGCCAAGAGGGGAAGCAGTCCTGGAGGTCTAGAGCAGAACTGTCCAAAAAAATACATAACATGGGCCACAAATGCAAGTCACATGGGCAATTTTTTTTCTAGCAGCCATATTAAAAAATAAAAAGAAACAGGTGAATTGTAATAATATATTTTATTTAACCCAATAGTGCTCAAATTTTCAACATATAAAAAGGTTGAGCTATTTTACATTCTTTTATACTAAATCTTCCAAGTCAGGTTGGGGTTACATTTGCAGTGCACCACAGTTCAAACCAGCCACATTTCAGGTGCTCAACAGCCACACTGTTGAGCGCTCAGGGAGTACCCACGGGACAGAGGTCTACAGGGAGTCATCAGACCTACAAAGGGAGCAAAGAATAGGGCTGCTGCCAGACTGAGCTCCGCCAGGCTGCCATGGGCCTGGGAAACCCCTGCCCTACACTCCAGCTCTCTGGATACCTTTGGAGGCTTTTTTTTCAACCCTTTATTAAACTATAATTTTTCCTGCAAGTGAAAATCTAGATACAATAGTTGAAACAGAAGAGCAAAGTTGCTCATACTGAAGTAGAGGTGGCAGCTAGAGCTCACCCACCCTTCCAGTGGCCCAAAGCCCCTCAGAAGACCAGGGTCTGAGAGGCAGGGTGACAATCCCTGTTTTTGAAGATTCTAAATGGAAACTAAACCACAACTGAGTGTCAGGACTCCTCAGGCACTTGCATTTCCATGACTTAATATAACCCTCAAACCTCAGTCCCCTACCATGGAGGCGCCATCCTCATCGTGTAGAGAGGAAGCAGGCTCAGAGGACATTACATGTCTACACCCAAACCCTATGTCCACACTGCCTTGGAAAAACAGAAAGACACCTGAGCACCATTCCCCATTTCAGGCCTCCCAGACCAACTCTCTTATCCACTTCACCCCACACCTAAAGGTCTCCCTCAAAGCAAATGAGATAGTACAGCTTTGGCCAGTCCAGAGGGCTACACAGCTGTCTGCATTGATCGGAAGCCCTCCAGCACTCAAGAAAGGACACTTTTTGAAAAAAAAATTATTTTTATTGGAACTCATCTGAACATCAGATATACCTGGTGTTGGTTAGCAAGAACCGTTTGTACATTTGATATTGATGGTGCCAAAACCAAAACAGTGACCAGACATGATGGGGAGAGATGCTGGGAACAAAGACCTGATTTTGGAGAGGAAATTAAAAGCCAGTCAGATTCAGTGAGGATGCAAAACCTGGTACAACAGAATCCTTTTACAAAATATAAATTTATTACGAAAACCTGGGAGGATAATCTGAGAAAGGGAAAGAAAGACAGATGCCGGCAGGAAGGAGGGAAGACTGAGAGGAAGAGCAGGGAGCTGAGCACACCGAGGTGCAGAAGCTGCCCCGCCCCGCCCGCAGGCTGTGGCCCACAGCCAGCGGCCGCAGCCTCCTCCGACGCAGCAAGCTGAAACCACTCCGCCTCCCACCCCTCCATTTTTAGGGGAGAAATAAAGAAGCTCCCTGGAAAGAAGTCACCAGGTTGCTTGAAAACCCAACAAAAATTAAAAAACACACACACACACTCCCCACTGTCTCATTTCCAATGTTCACTGTTTAAAAAAGGAATAAATCCATCTGCCAGCAGGAGAGGATGAGTGGGACAGGGAGAGAAGCCAATGGACGTCAGACAGCCTGACTTCCCCAGAGGGGGACGGAGGAAGAGGCAGGTGGTGGTCTCCTGGCTGAGAGAGGGGAGAAAGAGCAGAGAAAGGGGGCAATTAAAACACTGACGTCTAATCTAGTTTACTGTGTTAAAAAGAGCCACATGCACAGCGGGCCCCGAGGGCCCACGTTGCTCCCCGTGTGGCCGTGGTGGACAGAGCTCCTGGCCTTGCCCCCCTTCCTTCACAGTCGGAGTGGAGCTGGGCGGTGGCGGCGGCTGCTGGGATGGCGGCGGGCCTCCGGCCAGTCTGCTGGAGCCGTTGTTGGAGGGAAGGTGGGTGGACAGGCCGTATGACAGGGGAAAGAACACCGGAACGCCTCATTTCAAATCAAGAAAATAGCAGTCTTTACACAGTTGTTTGTTTTGGTTCAGTACAAACAGAATAAAAAGTCGTTGCTTTGATGGTCAGGCAAACACCCAATTCTGAAGAGGAGAGGTGAGGCCCAGCAGGTGGAGGAGAGCCCCAGCGGCGGGCAGAGGGCCTGGCTTGGCAGCCCTCTCCCAGGAGGCAGAGAGCACAGCTTTAGGTAGTGTAAGCCTTTTTCCTTTTATTTAGAATAATCTTTTTTTTTCCTTTTCTTTTTTTTTTTTAAGCAATGTCCCCACTCCCAAGTTGGGCGGTAAAGATTACATGAGAACTGGCACACCTATTGGCTGGAAATACAGATGCACCAAATGAGGATTTTAAAACTTTCCAAGCGAAAAGTTGAACAAAAAGAAAAAAGAATCTCCTAGCAATTTCCCCCAAGGTTTCACTCTCCCGCCACACACACTCTCCAGAGGACCGCTACAGATCCAACTCTGTAAGAGAAGACAGAGCCGTGTCAACCGGGAAGCCGAGGCCACCGCAGGCTTTGTCCCGACCGGCCGAAGACGGTGCTGCCGGCGGTCCTGGAGCCAGCACTCACCTATGTCAGTTTCTTGGCTTTGTTGTAGAGAGAATCCACTACTTTGCTCATGTTCTGAATCGTTTCCAGGGCAGCTTCGTAAGTTTTATCTACTGGGGGTTCATCGAAAATAATCAAGACACCCTCCCCCTGGTCCAAGATCCCTGCAGGAAACACAAGGGCAACCCGGGTAAAATAAGGGATTAGACACAAAAGCATCTGAGAAACATCCTCTCCCCAGCTGCCTCATTTCTTCCAGAAAGAGAACTCATCACCCTGCTCCATCTGCACATGTTTATTATACACTCTCACCCCAGGGGCACGAGGGACAAGGGCCCCAGGGAGCCACCAGGTAGAACAAATGGAACATCTTCTTTCAAGATGAACAAGAACACGTTGCCTCTTCAACTGTTTTATAACCACCACCAGCCCCCCTGCCTGTGTAACTGACTCACCATGAAATTTCTTGTCAAGAATCATCTGCGACAATTTCCTCTCCACATCGGCCTAAAATCAAAGCACTTGATTAAAGGGACCAATATCCATTGGTCAGAGACCACAATGACATGAATGCCTTCCATACAAGGGTCTTAGGACAGACTGACTGAAAACAGAGCAGCAACAATGCAACTCCAGCTCTGAGCCAGGGTCCCCACTCCCCTCTGAGGAGCTTGGGAACTTTCCAACAAGGCCCACTGAGTGTGAACGCCAGCCCCTCCACACACCCGTTCCCCAAGACAAGCTCTGCACTCCTTACCTTAGAGAGTTTGATGAGGCTAGATATGTGTTCGATCTAAAATAAAAGGCAGAGACACCAAAACTGAGAGTTATACCTTTGCCTCTAATATGGCATTGGGGGCTACGCACTTTAAATCCTGCTGGGTATCTCTACAGGGCCAGATTTTTTTGGATGTGCTTAGGTCTCTTGTGCTCTGTCCATCTGCCTTCATCACTACAAACAATAAACACACTCCTGTCCCACACAACCAGGAAAAAAAACATTTACCACATGGGTGTGACCACAAAAGCAAAGAGATGACTGCACTGAACACAAGCAGAAGCGATCTCAGCAGCCTCTACCCTTAGCCTCTCTCTCCTTGACTCTTGTTCCCTCTCAAAAATCCCAAACTCTTGCTGGCCTCTTGCCTACCAGGCACATCCTTGGAAGTGAGAACCTATTGCACCTGGGTGTGGCAAAGAGAGGCTACAGTGAGGATGCCTAGCCAGAAACCCGCTCCCACCCGAGTCCCCAGGAGGCTTCTTACCTGTACTCTGGAAAAAGGCTCAATGACTCGGATCAGATTCTGTTCCAGTAAATTATCATACAACTTGGCCAAATGGGTGCTGATGATTGGGTCGTCCCGGAGCTCTGCCCGGTAATCTGTCAGGGCCTGCCAAAGAGCCATTCACAGAGATTGGCACACAGACACAGCTGAAAGCCATCATGCTACTCCTAGCTCCCCAGGTAGTCTGCTGGCCCATGTAACTACATGGCTGACTACAGTTCTGGAGGGTGGGGGATAAAAGAGCAGCCACGACAGAAAGCAGAACAAAAGAAATGTCAAGAACTAAAAGATGGAGCCGCCCTAGGCACCATCCTTCTGTCCGAAGCTTCATGCTGACAGCTTAAACCCCGATAAACCCCAAGAGTGGCTCAGTTTGTAAGCCAAATTCACAATACAATACACACAGTTCTCAATATGTATTCCATGGAATAAATAGCATGTCCATGGGGAAAAAAGAATTCTCAGGTTAAATAATGGGAAATAGTGAATTCCACAGCTGGCTCTTGAAGTTTTACAAGGATCAATCAGCACAGTGTAGCTCTGCAGTTAGCACCGTTATTTTATTATTATTTTTCCTTTTAATTTTTTTTTAGATTTTATTTATTCATTATTAGAGAGAGGCGAGAGAGAGAGGAGAGAGGAGCAGGAAATATCAACTCCCATAAGTACCTTGACCAGGCAAACCCAAGGTTTTGAACTGGTGACATCAGTGTTATAGGTCGATGCTTTATATACTGTGCCACACAGGTCAGGCGCACCTTTCCAATGAAACACTGGTTTAGCCCTAGTGTTCCCAAATATCTCGTCACAGACCTTTTCCCAAAAAACCCCTAATGCAAGTGTTCCATCAAACATCCCAAGCTTTGGGGTAAAATGACCTAGACTATTTATTCATGGTATGTGGTTTATTTACTTTTGTAATGGTCTCAGTATCCCAGCTCATGTCAGCTGTGCTATAAGGTGTTAAGGGAAGCAAAGAAATCATGCCAAGTAAAGAACTAAAACTGGCAAAAACTAAAATTAAAACTCCAGGAAGATGACAATTCTTGGAGACAGCCAAAGCCTCATGGTCTAGTCTCCATCCACACTAAGATTTTCTTCCAGGATCTAGGTCTGTTTTTATTAAGTTGTTCATTAGACGAGAGATTCAGAAAAGAGTATTTAAGTCTCAGCCCTGACGGTTGGATAGAACATCACCCCAATACTCCAAGGTTGCAGGTTCAATCACCAGTCAGGGCACATATAAGAATCAAACAATGAATGCTTAAATTAGTGGAACAACAAATCATTTTTCTCTCTCCCTCATTTGTTTCTAAAAAGACACATACAAAAAAAAAAAAAAGACACATACACACATATTGTATATCTTGCCCTACTGCTTAGACAAATTTTCTTCCTTTTCAAACTTTCACAAACACTGAGTAAAGGCTCAATAGGCAAAGCAAGCCTAGGCTGCCATCCCGAGGAAGTGTCTTTTGGTCCACACTTGGATGCACACATCAAGACTTCTTTTGTCCACAGAGAAGTAGACCTGGCATTTCTGAAGCTGAAGGAGTAGCTAAGACCATGCTATGTGGAACAAGCAGTAGGCCTGGTATCAAGTCCTGATACATATAAGCTGTGTGACTTCAGGCATCCTCTTTGAATCACAATACCCTCAACCATAAAATGCAGATAATAGGTTTGTCATGAAAAATCAAAGTGAAATAAGGATGACAGAATTTTTGAAACTGAGAGTACTGTATATAATGATGTATCACAACAAATTTCATTGTACAAGAGCTTAACTATTTCCTAGTTCTGATACTGCACTATATTAGGATGTAACCAGAGGGAAAAACTGGCTGAACAGTATATGGAATAATTCCGTATTATCTCTGCAACTTCTTGTGAAACTTTAATTATTTAACAAGTTTAAAAAAAGTAATTAAATGCCCCTCTCTTCCACTTGTTTCCTACCAACCCAATACCATGCTTACCTTTTCGAAATCTGCCAATGATCTGTTCTTGCTAGCCTGGGCCACACATTTTAATGCTTCTGTCTAAGAATAAAAAGGAAAAATAGTGAAAGCGATCTATTCTGCATACCCACATTCCATCATACAAATCTTATAAGCAGTATGCTATGTCCCAATAACTTCCGGCTGCAAGGAAGAACATGCCCCACAATTATTCTTCACAGACTGGGAAGAAAAGCTACAAGAATACCACTGTGTGCCAACCAATTCCCCTTTAAAATCTGAAATGAGTTAAAAATATTAGGAAATAGAAAGTTTTCCCAAAAAAACAGATGCTGATACAGCATTCTCCAAAGATGACAAGCTAAAAGGGAAAATTACCAGTGAACTGTGATTTCTTTCCCCTTTTCCAAGATTCACTCTCCCGTATTGCCCAGACTTAGATCTGGTCACACCTGTCCTTTATCAAGACTCCTCTTATACCAGCCTGGGTACTTATATAAGGATGGTGTGTCTTATACAGCAGACTTTAAAATAGAGCAAAGTACAGTCCCCAGCATTTGTCCTATAGACAAGACAAATGTCATAATGACAAAAGCCTGGACCTCAGAGCAGTGGTTCTTACCCTGGGTTCTATCGAACCCTAGGGGTTCGATGAGTCGGTCTCGGGTTCGGAGAAGCCTCTGCCACGGAGGCCAGAATAAAGTAATACCGTAATTTGTTGTAAGTTCATGCACTTTGTTGGTTTCGTTCTTTGAGCGAGGTGATGTTCATGCACAACTCATTTTGTGCACCAGTAAAAAAAACATATACCTATGTCTTGAATTTGGGGGGGAAAATCATATTTTATTTATCACTAAAGAAGGGTTCGGTGAATGCGCATATGAAACTGGTAGGTTCGGTACCTCAAAAAAGGTTAAGAACCACTGCCTTAGAGCCAAGATAACCCAAGTTCAAAGTCTGACTCCACCACTACCGGTTTCCATCGTGGACACATGATCTCTCTTAGTCCATCTTCTCAACTTGACTTCTGCATAGGGTAGTGAGTCTTTCACTTTAGCAATAACCAGTATTCTTTTGGTCAAAACTAAAAGCTGACCTGAAACTTTTTCTGATAAACAGCCAATTTGGGCCAATTGTGAAGAAGGTAGGAATCCCATTCTGGCCACTCCTGTAAAGGTCCCCGGGGGACAAGCCAGTGTGCCGTTATTTAGAGACAACTGCATCTGAGTCTACAAAGATTACTTTTCCTCTAGTAGTGATATGTAAGCGAAGTACAAAGAAGCGACGGTGCAGACATCATCTTTACACGGGTCACTCACAGCTACTGAGGACTCCCCTTGCACACATCCACAACTCAGGACATGAGTGCAAAGGTACTAACATGAGAAGCATTCAGGTGAGTCCTCAAAACCTAGCTTCTGCACCAAGCAATCTGATCTCCTCAAAGCACATGTGCACCGTACCAGGCTCCAACTCGGAGAATCCAAGATGTCATACTCTGCACATGTCAAATTTGCAAGTCTAGCTCAGAGTAAAACAATTTCCTGATCAAAGCTAAATGTAACGTAAATCAGTGCAATTCAGTTCTGCAGTCTCTCAAACCATCTAACGTCCATAAGAGCGCCAAACACTGACTTTTTAGGCTAAGAATTTAATAGTATAAAAAATATACTGAAATGAGTTTAAGGGAAAGAAGGGGGTAAAGATAACTATATAGAATGGAGACCTAAAGAGCACTGGTCTCACTGTACATTGTGTGGGACAGACAACATGCTGACCCCAGAGAGCAGTGAGCAGTGACCAGAACTACAGTCAAGGTGTCCCTACCTGCCTCCCCGCGTACCGAAGGGCAAGCTTCCCGCTCACCAGGGCTTGGACATCTTCTGGGCTAGAAAAAAAAGACATACTTGGTCAATGCTCTAAAATATGTTTGCAAGTATATGTTTAAGTGAATTTCTTTTTCTCAGAATCCCACAGAGAATCATCAACCTCCAACCCTAAACTCATATGCCTCTCACATTGCAGAAGCCAGGATTTCTACACTCTGGGACAAAACTCAGCACTGAGGAGTAGAAAAACTCCAACATTAAAAAGAAAGACACACTGAACCTACCAAAGGTAGCAGAACCAAGGGGCCCTGGCCAGTTGGCTCAGTGGTAGAGCGTCAGCCTAGCGTGTGGAAGTCCCAGGTTTGATTCCTGGCCAGGACACACAGGAGAAGCACCCATCTGCTTTTCCACCCTTCCCCCTATTCTTCCTCTCTCTCTCTCTCTTCCCCTCCTGCAGCCAAGGTTCCATTGGAGCAAAGTTGGTCCGGGTGCTGAGGATGGCTCCATGGTCTCCATCTCAGGCGCTAGAATGGCTCTGGCCAAGCCCGAGAAAACGCCCTAGATGGGCAGAGCATCGCCCCCTGGTGGGCATGCTGGGTGGATCCTGAGCAGGCGCATGTGGGAGTCTGTCTGACTGCCTCTCCACTTCTAATTTCAGAAAAATAGAAAGAAGCAGAACCAAGGGACAGAATAAATGTAAGTCAAACCCCAATATAAAATCCAAAAAGAAGCCCCATGAGTATCTTATTCCTAAAAAAGGTGGGTAAATTCTGTTCTGCTCTTTATAAAAACATGTCAGCCTGACCTGTGGTGGCGCCGTGGATAAAGCGTTGACCTGGGAACACTGAGGTCGCCAGTTCAAAACCCTGCACTGGTCTGGTCAAGGCACATATGGGACTTGATGCTTCCAGCTCCTCCCCCCTTCTCTCTTTCTCTGTCTCTCTCTCTCTCTCTCTCTCTCTCTGTGTCTCCTCTCTAAAATGAATAAAATAAAAATAAAAATTAAAAAAGAAAAAAAATGTCATACTTGCCGCTGTCTCTTTTTTCAAACCTCTCCCTAATCTCTTCCTTAAGCCACCCCACTCCGGGTTGTCTAGCTGGCTGGTGCTGGTCTATAAGCTATTTTCTGGCCCTCTGTCCTGTGCTCAGCAACACTGTGGACACAATTATTGCAGGACGAAGACAACACTCCAAGAGAGGCTGGGAAGGAAACTTCTAAAATCTCTCCCCAGTTCTGAAGGACTGGCAAGTGTAAGTTCTCTGGATGCCCGTCCACCTTCCCACAAACTTCGCCAGCCCCAGAGGCAGGTGCTGTGGCTTCTGAAACTGGCCAAACTCCCAGCCCAAGCCATCTCTCACATAGCAGAAAACTCAGTTGAAGAATCTGAATTCTCATAGCCCGGAGTTAATGTGCACCTACGTGTTGAGCATGATTTTGCACAGCAACATGTACTTCAGAGACGTGATGGCCTTGGGGCTATCAATGGAGTCATAACCCTCAAATGCCTCATAGAAATATGAGTATGCAGTTTTCCAATCCTTCTCCTCTGCTGCATGAATAATACCTGGACATTGAAAAGACAGGAGTAAGAACCATATGAAATAATAGAACCATGTAAGACCATACTGAGAAGGGCCTCACAAATCTACCCCAACCCCATCCACCTCTCCATGAGGTCTGAAAAGGATAAAGGACCTGTCAAAAGTCACTGCTAGCTAGTGGCAAAGGTGGAATTGGAACCCATGTCTTTGACCTCCCAATTCAATGCCATCTTGCCAATATAAATTGTAAAGGAGCCTGGACCCAACTCAAAGAGGATCCTAAAAACTGCATACTGTAAGATCTTTTCCCACGCTTCTCACCCTTACTGCAGTCCTCTCTTTTGGAGCCACTAGGAAATGACATTTACCCTCCACTACATCACTTTCACAAGTCAGGAAAAGTTGACCCAAGCATCTTGTATTGCCTGAATCACTCGTTTTAATACTAGTAAGTAACCATTTCATTAAGAGAGCTTTTCTAAATCTGACATTTTTATATGTCAGCAGCTTTCATGGGAGAAAAAACCCTACCGCTTATAATTCTCATTTCAGATATTTGTCATTGCGAACAGTATACAGATTTCACACAATGCCAAACTCATGAACTTAAATACACAGGTTTAAACAGTATTTCCTTAGTGATAAACCATATTCATCTAATTCTCTATTTTTTAGAAATTGAGTTGCTCTCAATAAGCCTAATGCTGATTGAACCTATTATTTTCAACCTATGCTATGACTTGGGATGATATGAAAATTAGTTCTTTCTAATTTGGGAGCATCTAAACCCCAAGAGTTTATATATCAGTTCTAACTTGATCTCAGCCCCATCCACTTTTTTCCACAAGGCTTCACAACATTTTTTACATCAAAGTACATGTAGAAAGTATTCAGCACACTAGAGTAAAAAGATGAAACTGCTTACATGTGACTCTAAGAGATCAATGTTTCAGCACACTTTTCCCCCCTTATTCTTCTAAGTGAGAGGAGAGGAGAGAGACAGACTCCCGCATATAGCCCAACTGGGATCCACCAGCGACCCAATCTAGAGCCATGCTCGAAACTGAGCTCTTTTTAGCACCTGAGGTGGAGGCTCCACAGTCAACCTCAGCACCCAGGCCGATGCACTAGAACCAATCGAGCCATGACTGTGGGAGAGGAAGAGAGAAAGTAAAAGTAGGAGGAGGAGAAAGGATAGAAAAGCAGATGGTCGCTTCTCCTGCATGCCCTGACCAGAAATAGAATTCAGAACATCCACACACCAGGCCAATGATCTATACCACTGAGCCAACTAGCCAGGGCCAAGCACATTTCTAACCTACCTATCCCTTACCTGTGTGTCAGGCATGCCACTGGGAATTTCTGACTTAATAGCCAATAGGGAGTGCTAAGTGCCACATGCCCCAGTACTTTTACTCTTCCCACAAAGCCTCTGACTCTGAGGCAGAAGGAATCAGGTCTTCCTCCTACTATTCTTAATACAGAGGCATGAGAAAAACCACCCTTCTTAGCAGTAAAGGAGAGCTCCCTAAAGAATACTCAACAAACTATCAACATTGCTAAACTAGATGAGACAAATCTCCATTTTCCCACATCTCCCAGTCCGGAGCTAGAGAAGAACAGATCAGACTCAAACGAATACTAGTTAGGGAAAAAATGTAAAATAAGCCCCTCACTCCAAAACTGTACATTGCTTTCCCAAACACATTAGTAAATAAGGCCCACTTTAGGACTACTGGCATCATGGTTGACATAAAGTTTAATGTTTAAAATAAACTAGACTGTCACTCACTGAACACAAATATTAATGAGGGCCTACCATGTGGTAAGTGCTGATATAGCTACTACAGAGGAAATTAAAATAAATGGGGCTCTCCAGGAGCTCATAGTCTCACAGTGGAAAAGATGGTCACCAAAACAGAAACAAGGAGATCAGTACCATAATACATATAAAAGAATGTACCTTTACCAGGGAAGTCTGAAAGTAAAGAGGGCACTGAAGAGGATTTATAGAGAAGACATCTGAGCAGGGTCTGGAAGGATGCAAACAAGTTTGCCAAATGGATAAGATGAAAAAGGAAATTTTGAAACAGAAATGATAAAATCTGTAAAAGGCCCAGAAACAGCCTGACCAGGCGGTGGTGCAGTGGATAGTGTGTCAGACTGGGACACGGAGGACCCAGGTTCAAAACCCGATGTCGCCAGCTTGAGCACAGGCTCATCCGGCTTGAACTCAGGCTCACCAACTTGAGCGCAGGGTCACCGGCTTGAGCGTGGGGTCACAGACATGACCCAGTGGTCGCTGGATTGAACCCAAAGGGGCTAGCTTGATCAAGCGGTTACTCTCTCTGTTGTAACCCTCTGGTCAAGGCACGTATGAGAAAGCAATCAATGAACAACCAAACTGCTGCAATGAAGAATTAATGTTTCTCATCTCTCTCCCTTCCTATCTATCCCTCTCTCTGACTCTCTCTTGTCTCTGTTAAAAAAAAAAAAAAGGCCCAGAAACAGGAATACATGAAATCATTTGATGACTATGAGAATGAAAAGGAAAAGATGACTTCCCTTTGAATGCCCCATTATAACATAATTCAGCCTGGGAATTATGTAGAACCAATTAAAAATTTTAAACAAAGAAGTGACATGATCAGATTTGTGTTTCAGAAAAATGACTGTATGACCAGTAAGTAAGGAAGATGGACTGGGAAAAGTGACTAGGGGCAGTTAGATCAGTAGACTTTAGTCAGTGGTCTTGGATAAACAGAGCAGTGACTGTAGAGATGGAAAAGGAAAATCTGATTTAGAGACAGACTCAACCTGATCTGGCAACTGAGTGTATATGAAGAATGAAGGACAAGAAAAAGTCAAAAGTACTCCAAAGACAGTAGCTTGAGCAAGTAAATCAGAAATGATACCATTAACTAAAATAGGAGATGCAGGATAGAACGTTTGGAGGGATGGGTTAAATCATTTTGGTTTTTATTTTTATTTTTTTCTAATTAAAAAAAAATTTATTTACTCATTTTAGAGAGGAGAAAGTGTGAGAAACAGAGAGAGAGAGAGAGAGAGAGAAACGGGGGAGGAGCAGGAAGCATCAACTCCCATATGTGCCTCGACCAGACAAGTGCAGGGTTTTGAACTGGCGACCTCAGTGTTCCAGGCTGGTGCTTTATCCACTGCGCCACCACAGGTCAGGCCTCATTTTGGTTTTTAATATGTCGAGGCTGACATACCTATGGGAATTTAGGTGTGCATGTCTATTATGTAACTGAAAAATCTGGATCTGAAAATTTAGGAGAGGAAGTTACTAGAGTTTTAGATTAGTCATGTGACAGCTAAAGCCATGGGAGAGTATGGGATTAGACAGGAAATAGGGAGAACAGAAAGAGAAAATAACTAAGAAAATAACACTGACGAAGAGTCAGAAGAAAGAGGAAACAGCAAAGTGTAACCAAAGATAATTAGTCAAGGGAGGAGAACCAAGAAGACCAAGATGGCAAAGAAGCCTCAAGTAGTAGTAAAAAAAGCCTATTCAACAGGGTCAAAATCCGTGCCCAGCCAACCACCCCCACCAAATCCGAGGTTTTAAGGGAGTTACTGACTTTTCTTTCAAGGAGTCAAGAGAGACAAGAAAGTATGGATACTCCTTCAAGGTGTTCTAGAAACTTAACAGAAAAGGAGAAAATGGCACTTTAAGAAGGAGAAAGAGCCTGACCAGGCAGTGGCGCAGTGAATAGAGCGTTGGACTGGTATGCGGAAGACCCCGGTTCGAGACCCCGAGCTTGCCAGTTGGAGCACCGACCCATCTGTCTTGAGCAAAAGCTCGCCAGCTTGAACCCAAGGTCGCTGGCTCCAGCAAGGGGTTGCTCGATCTGCTGAAGGCCCGCGGTCAAGGCATATGTGAGAAAGCAATCAATGAACAACTATGGTGTCACAATGGCAATGAAAAACTAATGATTGATGCTTCTCACCTCTCTCCGTTCTTGTCTGTCCCTATCTAGCCCTCTCTCTGACTCTCTCTCTGTCCCTGTAAAAAATAAGTAAATAAAATTAAAAAGAAAAACGAGAAAGAACTATGCATTTTCAGCTGGGGGGAGGGAGGGGGGTTCAAAGACTGAGAAGAAGATTCACCTGGAGAAAAAGACTACAGACTCAGAATGGAACAAAAGGGCAGGAAGAAGGATCACTCTTGGTAAGAGGTAAAAATGGACAGTGATACAAATTCTGGAGAGGAAAATGAGGATTTATATAAACATGGCCTCTACATATTTCCTGAGAAATCATATGCAAGTCCATGTCTTGACCATGAAGAAAGGGCATAACAGAAGAGCAGGGGTTTAAAGAAAGTGCCAAGAACTGGTCAAGGCTACATGCTGCGAAAAAAGCTTTACATTCATTGTATCATTAAATCTCACCACAATCCTATAAAATACAATTTACACATGAACCACAGAAAATTAAGTAACCTGCCCAAAGATAAATTTGCTAACTAGAATTTGGCAGAACCAAAATTTCAACCTAGGACTGTCGATTTCTAAAGCTATTGCTCATAATCTCTGAATGACAAACGTGCCATTTGATACAATACCAAGAGGCAAGAAGAGCTGGTATTATCTCTTTTACAGACATAAAAATTAAGATTATAGAGAGATATGGGCTTAAACTAGTCTTCTGCCTTCAAATTCAGTGCTCCTTCAGTAATGATACTAATTATAACTAATAAAAGCTGCTGACTACAAGATAAATGTATTCTACTGCCCATGGCCTCCTAGCCCCAACATTCACAAACTCCATCAAAGCTAGCCACTAAACTCAACTGAAATTGGGAGGTTGGGGGAACCTTTTCTTAGCCCTGTTCTGAGGCCATTTGGAAAAGTCTAACATGCTTTACAAAGATCTCCAAGTGACAACAGACTTGGGTTAGTGCATGCTAAAAAGAGCTGCTACCAACCTGAGTACTGATAAAGATGGAAATTAAAGGAGTTTTTAAAATCTAAATAAGTGAGACCTCTTTAGGGTCTTTGGCTCTCAAAATCAGGTTACCTGGTCAACCACAGATAAGCATGTTGTTCATATATTTTAAGCATTTAACAGCAAATTAATAGAAGAGGAAAGCTATTTAGAATAATAACCTTCTAACTGGTTTCTCTGAAAAAGCTCAAACCAAATCAGCCAATTTAATTCTCCAACCCCAACCCCCCATTTCTTCCACCTGTGAAATAAGGTAAGTTTTAAGAAAATACCCCATGAGTAGCTACAGGCATTACCTGACTGCATATCCAAGGTGGCCTGCAGTTTAGGGGGGCAGTAGATGGCATTTGCTGTGGTTCGAGCAGAGGTTAAGGCAGCTCGAGCTTTCGGCAAGTTGCTCAGGGCATGGTATGTTTTGCTTTCCAAAAGCTGTACTTCCACCAAAAGGGCTTTGTCATCCATCTTTTTCAACTCCCGCAACAGCTGAGAACCTAGAGAAGAAAAAAAATATATGCCCCTTTCTTAGCCAAAATCTTAATACCTTAGTCCCATAATATGTCCCTCTCCCACTCTCTTAAGAGCACTCAGGATAAAGAAACCTACCTGAATTCAAAAAGAAGTTATCAATGTACAAGAATCAAATTTTCTGCTAAATGTGCTACCTTCCAAAACAGAAACACAGATCTCTTTGAAGCTTTCTGCTTTCTAAGAACAACACTGGAGCCAAGAGCCCTATAAGCTTACTTCTAAAATTTTAATATGTGGCCCTGCCCAGGTAGCTCAGTTGGTTAGAGCATCATCCTGATACACCAAGGTTGCGGGTTCAATCCCTGGTCAGGGAACATAAAAGAAAAAACCACTGAATACATAAATAAGTGGAACAACCAACAGACCTCTCTCTCTCTCCCCCTCCTTCTCTCTCAAAAACCCCAATAAATAAAATTTTAAATATATCAATAAAATAAAATTTAAATACACCAGAGATCTCCACCCAGAAAACACTGAAACTAATTATCCAGTGATCTCACTCTCTTCCCACCCAGCAATCACAAGACTACATAAAAAATACCAGGCACTGGGGTTGGTGGAGGAAGGAAAGAATTCTGGATATACCAGTGTTCTCCAAATGCATCTTCCCCATCTCAGATGAGAAAAATCAAATCCAAACAGACTTGCATCACATAAAAAAATTACCTCAAAATGTATCAAAGACCTAAATGTAAGACCCAACCTATAACAACATAGGTGTAAATATCTGTAATCTTGAACTAGGCAATGGTTTCTTAGATACAATATAAAAAATCATAAAATGAAAGAAATTGAATTTAATCAAAATTAAAGTGTGCTTCAAAGGACACCACCAAGAAAGTGAAAATACAACTAATAGGGTGGGAAAAAATATCTGCAAATCATATCTGGTAAGAGACTGGTATCCAGAATAAACACAAAAAACACAACCCAATTTAAAAATAGCAAAGGATGTGAACAGATGTTTCTCCAAAGATACACAAATAGCCAACAAGTACATGAAGAGATGTCATTAGAAAAATGCAAATTAAAACCACAATGAGACACTACTTCATGCCCACTGAGACGGCTAAAATAAAAGAGACAATATTAACAAGTGTTGATGAGGATGTGGAAAAACTGAAATTTTCATAAACTGCTGGTAAGAAGGTAAATGGTGTTACCTTTTGGAAACCAGTTTGGTAGCTTCTCAAAAGCTAGTTACCACATGACTCAGAAAGTTCATGCCTATGTATTCCAGAAGAAAAACATGCCCACATAAAACCTGTTCACAGCCCTGGCTGGTTGGCTCAGTGGTAGAACGTCGGCTTGGCATGTGGAGGTCCCAGGTTCAATTCCTGGCCAGGGCACACAGGAGAAGCACTTATCAGCTTCTCCACCCTTCCCCCTCTCCTTTCTCTCTGTCTCTCTCTTCCCCTCCTGCAGCCAAGGTTCCATTGGAGCAAAGTTGGCCCGGGGAACTGAGGATGGCTCCATGATCTCCACCTCAGGTGCTTGAATGGCTCCGGGCGCAACAGACCAACGCCCCACATGGGCAGAGCATCGCCCCCTGGTGGGCATGCCAGGCAGATCCTGGTCCAGTGCATGCGGGAGTCTGTCAGACTGCCTCCCGGCTTCCAACTTCAGAAAAATACAAAAAACAAACAAAAAAAACCTGTTCACAAGAAGGAGTATTCATGATCGCCAAAAAGTGGAAACAATCTAAATGGCCATAGAGTGGAATATTATTTAGCCATAAAAGGAATGATGTGCTGATATATGCTATGACAAGGATGTACCTTGAAAACATTATCTTAAATGAAAAAATGCATGTATTATATAATTCCATTTATATGAAATGTCCAGAAGAGGCAGATCTACAAAGGCAGAAAGTAGATGTGACTGTGTGGGGTGTAGAGGAGGTGATGCATTAAGAAAATGAATGGGAAGTGATAACTAATAGGTCTAAGGTTTATTTCTGGGGTGATAAAAAGGTTCAGAAAATCAAATAGTGGTAATGGTTTCACAACTTGGCATATATACGAAAAACCACTGGTTTGTACACTTTTAAAAGATAAATTTTGCCTGATCTGTGGTGGCGCAGTGGATAAAGCCATCGACCTGGGAACACTGAGGTCGCCAGTTCAAAACCCTGCACTGGTTTGGTCAAGGCACATATGGGAGTTGATGCTTCCAGCTCCTCCCCGCTTTCTCTCTCTCTCTCTCTCTCACTCTGTGTCTCCTCTCTTAAAAAAATGAATAAAATAAAATAAATAAAAAGTCTATAAAAATGTTTTTAAAAAAATTAAAAAAAAAAAAGATAAATTTTGTGGTCTATTAATTGTATTTCAATAAAACATTTTTTAAATGGTTCTATTTGTTTGAACCACATGAAATTGTCATTTCTGCAGGATAAAAAAGGAATATTAGCAATTTCTTCAACTTAATAAAAGCCATGCTCTTCCATCTGGGAAAAATAGTCTAGGATCTACCCATTAATTAAAACAAAACACAAAGAACAGGCAAAGATTTCAGGGTGTTTAAGGCCACACAAGAGAAAGCCTGTAGTTGGCCCACTCCAACTTACACATATATTTGCACCCAATTAATTTCTTTGATTAATTCTTTTTTAAGATAGATTTTAAGTATAATTATAAACAGATACCATAAAAACACCTGCAATTTAACCCTTCTGTTCTCTAAATTTAAAAAAATTTTAAATTAAGTCTAGTTCCTTTCCACAATAAGATATCACCTCACACCTGTCAGAATGGTTATATCATCAATAAATTGACAAACAAGTGTTGGCGAGGATGTGGAGAAAAGGGAACCCTCGTATACTATTGGTGGGAATGCAGACTGGTGCAGCCACTGTGAAAAACAGTATAGAGTTACCTCAAAAAATTAAAAATGAAACTGCCTTATGATCCAGTGATTCCATGTCTGGGAATGTATCCAAAGAATTACAAAACACTGATTCTAAACAATATATGGCACCACTATGTACAATGCAGTGTTACTTAAAATAGCCAAGATTTGGAAGCAGTCCAAGTGCCCATCAATAGATAAGTAGATTAAAAAGCTCTTACACAATGGAATACTACTTGGCTATAAAAAAAGGAAATCTTATCCTTTGCAATAGCACAGATGGACCTAGAGAGCATTATGCTAAGTGAAGTAAGATAGTCAGAGAAAGACAAATACCATTCCACTCATATGTGGAATCTAACGAACAAAATAAACTAACAAATAAAGACTCATAGATAGAAAACAGACTGACAGGTGTCAAAAGGAAGAAGGGTTGTTGGGCTGGGTGAAAATGGTGAAGAGATTAGGCAAAAATTAATAATAATAATAATAAATGGTCCTGATAGATTAGCTCAGTTGTTTCGAGTATAGTACTGAAAGACCAAGGCTGTGGGATTCAATCACCGGTCAGGGCACATACAGGAAGCAACTGATGAATTCACAACTAAGGGGAACAACAAATGAATGCTTCTCTCTCTTTCTCTCTCTCTCACCCCCCCATTCCTCTGTCTCTCCAAAATCAATCAATTAACAGTAATAATAAAATAACTCACAGGCAACAGCATAGTGATTATCAGAAGGAAAGGAGTGTAGGGGGAAGTAGAAGAGGGTGCAGGGGGAATAAATGGTAATAGAAGGAGACTGGACATGGTGAACACACAGCACAATATACAGATAATGTATTATAGAATTGTACACCTGAAACCTCTATAATTATATTAAACAATGTTACCAATAAATATTTTAAAATGAAATTGTAAAAAATTAAAAGTTATAATAAATAATTCTAGTTACTTAGAAATTCCAAATGGCATTTTTCCATGACAGACTGAGTAAATATAAGCCATCTTAAATCCTTCTTAGAAGTAGGAAGAATATAAATTATTACTACATCACTAATAAGAGTAGTCAGGTTCTAAAATACATTCATTTAGCCAGCTAGTATGCCTTATTAATTTCTACCAACTTACCCAAATGTAATGCTTCCTGGTACCTCTTGGTATCAAAGTACAAAGACACCAGTCTTGCCTAGGAAAGAGAAAAGGCATTGACTAATGGAAAGGGGGGGTTGGAGGGAAGCCAAAGAAAGAAATCAAAGATTGATAGTCACAGAACTGTTACTATTAAATATTCAAGTCCTGATGATAGCATCAAAGTCAGTCTAAAAACACTACCCAGTCCATGGTATTATCTCCTATTATGGGCAGTGACTGACTGTTAACTTTATGATGTTGTTGCTTACTTCTCTAAGTTAGCAGGTCTGTCTCAAAACTCCAACCAAAGCAATTCTCATGACTGAGACTATACCAATAACCTTTGGGAGCCTGGATAATACAAAGCAGCAGAAAATACTTTTGATCAGGATGGTGTTACTTATACTCATAGTTTCCCTAATGCCTAGAGACCTGCAATCAGTACAAATGTAGGCACATACCTCCAAAGCTTGGCGTAAGAAAGTTCTTTTCTCTGATTTGGCCCATTCGATGCACTCTAAACACAACTCAACCTGCAATGGGGAAGAGACAGTACATACAATATTATGACCTCACATTCTTCCCACAAACTGTACTTTGGAAAACAGCTTTAATTCCTTTTTATTTTTCTTTCCTTTTTTTTTTTTTTTTGGTGACAGAGACAGAAAGAGGTACAGATAGGGACAAAATAGGAAGGGAGAGAGATGAGAAGCATCAATTAATCATTGTGGCTCCTTAGTTGTTCACTGATTGCTTTCTCATATGTGCCTTGACTGGGGTACTACAGCAGAGTGAGTGACCCCTTGCTCAAGCCAGTGACATTGGGCTTCAAGCCAGCAACCTTTGGGCTCAAGTCAGCGACCATGGGGTCATGTCTATGAACCTACACCGAAGCCAGTGACCCCGCACTCAAGCTGGTAAGCCAATGCTCAAGCTGGCGGCCTCAGGTTCTAGAACCTGGGTCCTCTGTGTCCCAGTCCGACACTTTATCCACTGCGCCACCTCCTCGTCTGGCTAATTCCCTCCTTATATATTATCCATGTTGCTCCATTTTATGTCTCAGTGGACATGTCATTATCCACAGTATCTCAATGTAATTGTTATAGCACAGTGGTTCTTAACCTCGGTTCTATCGAACCCTAGGGTTCAATGAGTCGGTCTCAGGGGTTCGGAGAAGCCTCTGCAGCAGAGGCCAGAATAAAGTAATACCGTAATTTGTTGTGAGTTCATGCACTTTGAGGTTTTGTTCTTTGAGGTTTTGTTCTTTGAGCAAGGTGACGTTCATGCATGGCTCATTTTGTGCACCAGTAAAAAAACATATACCTATGTCTTGAATTTGGGAAAAAAAATCATATTTTATTTATCACTAAAGAAGGGTTCGGTGAATGCGCATATGAAACTGGTGGGTTCGGTACCTCAAAAACGGTTAAGAACCGCCTGACTGGTGGTGGCGCAGTGGTTAAAGCATTGACCTGCAATGCTGAGGTCGCTGGTTCGAAACCCTGGGCTTGCCTAATCAAGGCACATATGGGAGTTGGTGTTTCCTGCTCCTCTCACCTCTCTCTCTCTCTCTCTCCTCTTTAAAAAAATGAATAAATAAAATCTAAAAAAAAAAAAAAAAAAGTTAAGAACCACTGTTATAGCATAATGGAGAATCAACTAGGCTTCCTACACACAAAGTATCTCTGTGCTTAGATTTTGTTGCTCTGGAAAAGACTCTTGCTGTTGAGATTCCTCTTCTACTTTTCCCAGGAGAGACCAAGAATTTCCAACATATATAGCCCTGCAATGTAGATTTCTATGACAGCTGAGAAATTTTTAAAGCAGAAATTTCTCCCCAAATAGTTACAATATAACAGTGATATGTTAATGTGAATACACTGGTAATAAAGGGAAAATTCTCAGCCAAAGCACAAAGGCTTGTTCCTAAAATTACTTATAGGACTCAAAAGGCCCAGCTGGCTCTTGCTTTTCAGATTCTAGGAAGTGTAGTTAAATTCATTCACAATACAGCAAACTCACCTTGTATTAAAGGGAGTAAACAGAAATCAGAATTAACCTAACACTTAAATGGGCTTTTAAGCTTTATTTAAAGGCACTGTGTGAACCCCCAGTTCTATCTGCCACCTAAGCAGTGATATAGTATGCAAATTAACTGACTTAAAGTAGGGTTCTATGCTAAATGGTATAGAAGCTACCAGGTATGCCTGACATATTAGCTTTGACAACGTACTTAAGTACTTTCAGGTCTTACATCACTCCTGTTACTGCAAGTTTGTATTAAAATTCCTAATCAGAGCATTTGATAACAAGAAACTGAGGTTTCTGGAGAACTAATTACTATTACAAGATATTTCACGTAAATCCAAAGTTCTCTTAAGAAATGCTAGAAGAAGGCCCTGGCCGTTTGGTAGTGTCGGCCTGGCGTGTGGAAGTCCCAGGTTCAATCTCCGACCAGGGCACACAGAAAAAGCACCCATCTGCTTCTCAACCCTTCCCCCTCTCCTTTCTCTCTATCTCTCTTGCCCTCCCACAGCCAAGGCCCCACTGGAGCAAAGATGGCCTGGGCGCTGAGAATGGCTCCATGGCCTCCACCTCAGGCGCTAGAACGTCTCCAGTTGCAACGGAGCAACACCCCAAGTAATCAGAGCATTAACCCCTGGTGGGCATGCCAGGTGGATCCAGTCGGGTGCATGCAGGAGTCTGTCTCTCTGCCTCCCTGCTTCTCGCTTCAGAAAAATACACACACACACACACACACACACACAAATGAGATGTTGAAAGGAGAGAAAGTAAAGGGACATAATCGAAACTGTCATATCTTCTTAGAGAGAAAGGAAGGGAGAGTAGGAGAGAGAAACACTGGTGTGCTGCTCCGCTTATTTATGCATTCATTGGTAGATTCTTTTTTTTTTTTCCCAGGGACAGAGAGAGAGTCAGAGAGAGGGATAGATAGGGACAGACAGACAGGAATGGAGAGAGGTGAGAAGCATCAATCATTAGTTTTTCATTGCCGTTGCGACACCATAGTTGTTCATTGATTGCTTTCTCACATGTGCCTTGACCTCAGGCCTTCAACAGACCGAGCAACCCCTTGCTGGAGCCAGAGACCTTGGGTCCAAGCTGGCGAGCTTTTGCTCAAGCCAGATGGGCCCGCGCTCAGCTGGCAACCTCGGGGTCTCAAACCCGGGTCTTCCGAATCCCAGTCCGACGCTCTATCCACTGCACCACCACCTAGTCAGGCTCATTGGTAGATTCTTGAATGTGCCCTGACTGGGGATCAAACCCGCAACCCTGGCATATCAGGATGATGCTCTAACCAACTGAGCAACCTGGTGAGGGCTGTATCTTCTGCCTTTAAATCCTAAGTCAAAATACAATAAATAAATGGCTGGCTGGCATTAAATGGTATTTGGAGGCCCTGGCCTGTCAGCTCTGACATCAAAAACACCAAGGTTACAGGTTCAACCCTTGGTAAGGGCAAATAAGGAAAGCAGCCAATGAATACTCAACTAAGTGGACAACAAATGAATGCTTCTCTGTCTCAATATCGGTAAATATAAAAGGTATTTGAAGGATTCAACACTTACGAGTCAATGAAAATTTACAACTTATTAGAGCCCTCTGGTGGTTACTTTAATCTCAAACTCTAACCACAACTGACCTCATAAAAATCCTACAAACTAAAAGCAAGCCAATCACGATTTCAGAGTTTTGAGTTATGTTCTGAAAAGCAACTCAAAAGTAAGATCTCTGCTCATGACATGAATGGAAATGAAAATATTTTGCTGAATATTTTAGCAACAAAATTACAAGAGTCTCTAGTCCTAAGCATTTTGAAGAAGCTAAAAAAAGCTTAGCATCAGTTTTACCCAGGGAGCTTTTTTCAAACACACACAAAAAAAATGAATACCTATAATCCTGATTTAGTAGTGTGGAATAGAGCTTGGCCACTCTGATGTGTATTTCTAGTTAAAAAGCACTGAATTTACTCCAAATTCTCGCCTGTCCCACTTCCCCAACAGTCCAAATGTTAAGTGACTCGTCCAGGGTCACATATCAGCTCTGGAACCAGACCTTGATGGACTCTAGCAAGTTCTCTTTCTACCTCAAATCAGACTTAATAAGTTCTGGTAAGTACAGACATTTCTCCTAAAGCAGAGATTTCTTTTTTTTTTTACAAATGAACATGAACTTCATGTCTGTTATCAATTATAGGATGCATGATTTGCATCATCTGGGACTGTAATTGGTGAAACCCATGCTTTAGTTCTAAGGAAAACTATAGTAAAGACCCTGCTACACCACTATTTTGTCTGAGAGGCTTTGTGCTTTGTTAATGCTAACAATGACTGATAAAGGGGAAAAGAACACACAAGAAGCCGCACTTCTGGAGAAAGCCCTTACTTGAGTACAAAAGCTTGATGTGGCCTGACCTGTGGTAGCGCAGTGGATAAAGCGTCGACCTGGGAACACTGAGGTCGCCAGTTCAAAACGCTGTACTGGTCTGGTGAAGGCACATATGGGAGTTGATGTTTCCAGCTCCTCCCCCCTTTCTCTCTTTCTCTCTCTCTCTCTCTCTCTCTCTGTATCTCCTCTCTAAAATGAATAATATAATAAAAAAAAAAATTTTTTAAAGCTTGATGTGATCAAAATTAGCTATTTAAGTTTTATTTATTTATTTATTTATTTTACAGGGACAGAGAGAGGGATAGACAGGGACAGACAGACTGGAACAGAGAAAGATGAGAAGCATCAGTCATCAGTTTTTGTTGCAATACCTTAGTTGTTCATTGATTGCTTTCTCACATGTGCCTTGACAGCGGGCCTTCAGCAGACCGAGCAACCCCTTGCTGGAGCCAGAGACCTTGGGTCCAAGCTGGCGAGGTTTGCTCAAACCAGATGAGCATGCACTCAAGCTGGTGACCTCGGGGTCTCGAACCTGGGTCCTCCACATATCAGTCCAACGCTCTATCCACTGCGCCACCGCCTGGACAGTCTATTTAAGTTTTAAATTGTATTGATTTTTTTTTTAACTAAATTACTATGGAAAAAAATTACTATTCTAAGTAATTTGAAATTCTCTAACACAAACTCCTTTTTTCTATGAAAATAACAATTTCAATAATAGGGTTTTTGATGTAAGGCTTCTTAAAATGTGCTATTGTGTTTCAGTTACACTATAGCCAAAAAAAAAGCTTCCCATAGGAAACCCTAGAGATCCCTGGAAGTTAAGGTAAATTCTGGAATTTCAGTTCACTATTTGGCCAGAATCTGGTTCAGTCTTCTTTCTCCGCTTCTCATGTCACTTTTCCATTCCCCTCCCCTTGCCAACCACCCACTCCCACTCCCCCACACCCCACCCTCAAACCCAATACACATGTCTTCATTTTCCAGGCTCTAACCCTTAGTATTTCAGATGACCTGATCCTAACCTGAATTATATCAGCTTTCAAAATATTCAAGCCAAAGACTGTTCTTCAGATCTATCTAACTTAGAGTTAGTTCCCAAATAGAAAAAAGCGAGGAGAGTCCCCTCCCCATACTCTTGGTGCCATACTTCCCAACACAAAACTCCTAGCTCTCTTAAAAAATGATCTAAAACTTCGTATTTTGCCTCAGGCGTCAATACTACTATGACAGTGATCCATCTATGACTCGCTCCTCTATCCTTTACCATCACTCAATCATAGAATTTCCCAGAGAATCTTCATATATAGAAGACTATATCCAATTTCCCCAAGTCAAAGACCTTGAGTTACCTAGATAAATGCAGTAACAATACCTCATGCTTGTATGGCAATAAACTTAAGTCTTAATTCAACAAAGTATCTCTGGCCATGGTATGGGGAAGGCATTATCCATACACTCCTTCAACAAATACTAGATTAGTTATGCACTTCCTCTAGGCCAAACTACTCGTACTGTGGAGGACAACAGTGAATAGGACGGAGGAGCAATCTTCATGGAACTTGTATTCTAAGGAGAGAGATGTTAATAAGTCAAATAAATATGAAGAAAAAGAAAGCAGAGATAGGGTATTTTAGATGAGGTGATCAAGGAAGTTCTCTGAGTAGCTGAGGTGTAAGCAAAGACTAGAAATGACGTGAAGAAAAAAGCCATGGGTTTTTTTGTGGTTGTTTTTTTTTATTAATTTTAATGGGGTGACAATGATCAATCAGCGAAAAAGCCATGTTAAGATCGGGCTGAGAGTAGTCAATATGTATAAAAATGCCCCAAACCTAGAACAGCATAAATAATGGCAAAAAGGACCATATTATAGCTATAAAGAAAGTAAAAGGGTGGTTGAGGTGAGAGGAAACCATGGTTAAGGAACGGCCATGTCAAGACGTATCTTGGAGATACTGCAGGGTTCCAGATAATCACAATAAAGTGAGTATAACCTGACCAGTCAGTGGTGGTACAGTGGATAGAGCATCAACCTGGGACACAGAGGTTCCTGGTTCAAACCCCAAGGTCACCAGCTAGAGTGAGGGCTCGCTGGCTTGAGCATGGGAGCATCAACCTGATTGCAAGGTTGGGCTTGCACCCAAAGGTCACTGGCCTGAAGCCCAAGGTCACTGTCTTGGCTTGAGCACTCCCCCCCACCTGTCAAGGAACATATGAGAAGCAATCAATGAACAACTACAGTGAAACAACTACAAGTTGATGCTTCTCATCTCTATTTTTACTTTCTCCCTTCCTCTCTCCCTCAAAATCAAAAAAATTAAGCCTGACCAGGTGGTGGCGCAGTGGATAGAGCATCAGACTGGGATGCAAAGGACCCAGGTTCAAAACCCCACAGTCGCTGGCATGAGTACGGGCTCTCCCAGCTTGGGTGCAGGCTCACCAGCTTGAGCACAGGGTCACTGACTTAAGTGTGGGATCACAGACATGACCCATGGTCGCTGGCTTGAGCAAGGAAGGGGTCACTTGCTGTGCTGCTGCCCCCACTTCAAGGCACATATGAGGAAGCAATCAATGATATAAGGCGCTGCAACAAAGACTTGATGCTTTTCATCTCTCTTCCATCCTGTCTGTCCCTCTCTTTTGTCTGTCTGTCGCAAAAAAAAAAATAACTACAACATCTGTGAAATGCAATAAAGAAAGCCAAGTGCAAAACAACAAAAAAAGCAACGTGCAATAAAGCAATGTATGCCTGTATTAAGAGTAGGAATGGCACTGTGGTGCTGCAGGGTTTATAGGTCTTCACCTGAATCGGATATTACAATAAAGACAAATAATCAAGTAATTGTCATACAAAACAAAATAATCTGAAATACAATACATACAAAATATAATGTGGGTCACTGAAAGAATTAAAATCACACTGAAGTCCACAAGGAAAGATTTCAGAGGAGGTAGAACCTGAGATTGGACTATGAAAAGGTATATGGCATATGGGACATGTGGAGCATACAGAGCTTACTCAGCAAAGAGCCCAGCATCCAATATAGCTGACACATCTGGTACACTTCAGAGTACCGGAGATTAGGCTGCTATCGCAGGTTATACTGTAGAAAACCATGAAAAAAACTAATTCTGCAGGCGATGGAGACCCACTGAAGGCTCTTGCTGGGGGCGAAAGGGGAAAGGAATAAAATGTTCAGGAGGGAAAAGACGGGGTTGAGGGTAAGAGCTGGAGAAGGGGGTAGGTGGCAGGACTGAGCAAAAGAGAAAAAAAAATAAAGAGAAAAAACTCATGGATACAGGAAACAAATTATTCAAAGGGTTACTTGGTACAATATCTCTCACAATGGCAGTATGTAGGGAGGAATGAGTCTTTTGCAGTAGTCTAAGTAAGAAATAATTAGGAACCAAACTAGATATCTGTAAAGGGAGAACAAATACAAAAGAGATGAAGAAATAAACACTGAAAAACATTGAAATGCAAGAATTTAATAAATGGTTGGATGAAGTTAGGTATATATAGTATGAGGTGCAGGTAAAACAATCTGGATGATTCATAAATTTGTTTCAAAATAAAGCTAGTAACCTATAATCCACAAATTACTAAAAAAACAAAAGTCCTGCTACATAGATTAAGACCAGCTCTTGATTTACAAAAAAAAAAAGCTACAATGATAATCAAAAAATCTGCCTATATTTAGCAATAAAATGACATAATACCTAAAAGTGTTTCTTTCCATTCTAGGAAAAGAAAGGGTTCTAGTTGACAAAAATGTAACATGCAATGAAGAAGAGCAATATCCAAACACAGTTTAGTGAGGGACTAACCAGACATAGAGCCACATGATATGAAGTGAAGGCCAGTAAATCCCACCAGCCAACGAAAGGAAAGCATTAAATTACAGTTTAGATAGATTTCCACAAAGAAGTAGGAGAACTGAATGTTAAACAAATGCAGATCTATCCACTGAGTCAGCTCTATGTTATGGAGAACAAATTCCAGAGACCAGTGTACAAAGGAGTGGCTTGGATAATAAACTTTTTCATCCTAAAATGTTTCAAGTAACATTGATTAGTTTGTTTCAAGCTAACACTTAGTCGTACATTCTGAAGGCACCCGTTTCAAACACAAGATAGTGCCACTTTTTTTTTTTTTTTTACAGGGACAGAGAGAGAGTCAGAGTCAGAGAGAGGGATAAACAGACAGGAACAGAGAAAGGTGAGAAGCATCAATCATTAGTTTTTCGTTGCCATTGCAACACCTTAGTTGTTCATTGATTGCTTTCTCACATGTGCCTTGACCGCGGGCCTTCAGCAGACAGAGCCACCCCTTGCTGGAGCCAGCGACCTTGGGTCCAAGCTGGCGAACATTTTGCTCAAGCCAGATGGGCCCGCGCTCAAGCTGGCGACCTCGGGGTCTCGAACCTGGGTCTTCCGCATCCCAGTCCAACGCTCTATCCACTGCACCACCGCCTGGTCAGGCGATAGTGCCACTTTTTTATGGTAACAAAGTACAATTAAAAAAAGGGTTAGATAAGACTAACACCCCTTTAAATATGTTTCTCTTTTAAATTATTCATAAAAATAATTCTAACTGAAAAGACAGCGATCCAAATATTATGTATTTTTTATCTTTCTTGAAACAGTTCTGCCAGAAACATCAATTAAAGACTTCTCTACAAATAAAATTAGTTTATGGTGTTTTAAAAACATTATTTTATTTTACTTTACTTTTTATTTGATATTATTTTACATTATTTTAGTGAGAGGAGGGGAGGCAGAGACAGACTTCTGCATGTAACCCAACCAGGATCCACCCAGCAAGCCCACTAGGGGGCGATGCTCTGGCCATCTGGGGCCCTTGCTCCTAAGCTCAGCAACTGAGCCATTTCTTAGAACCTGAGGCGCAGGGGGCCACTGAGCCATCCTCAGCACCTGAGGCCAGCTCACTAGAACCAATCGAGCCATGGGTAGGGGAGGGGAAGAAAGGAAGACAGAGAAAGAGGGAGAGAAGGGGGAGGTAGAGAAGCAGATGGTTGCTTCTCCTGTGTGCTCTGACCGGGAATCGAACCCAGGACATCTACACACTGGGCTGATGCTGTACTACTGAGCCAACTGGCCAGGGCCTAAAAAACATGATTTCAAAGTGGGATCCGTATGTCCTAAGTTTCTGAAGTTCCTCATTATTTACTCAATACACTACTACACCCCTTCATACCTTTACTTGTGCACCCAGAGGCCACGGCAAACAATCAGACATAGAATCAATTAGCATTTCCTATCCTGCCCTTATTCTATCTGACATTTTACATTTTCCTATCTTCCTCATCAAAATATAAACCTCAAAATAGCAATGACTGTGTATTTTTACAAATGTATCTATCCCAGTACCTGTAAGAGTGCTTAATACACAGCAGGCACTAAATAGGAAAAACAACTGCCTTCTTCCTACAGGTTCAAGCAACCACAATATACCTTTGCTTGAATCTGCCACTTTTTATAAAATAAGTTTAATTCTGGTAGTGTCTCCTTCCTTCCCATGAATTGCAGAAAATACAGCTATCTTAAAAAGGTTGGAAGAGGCCCCCTCCAAATATAGCTCAGGGTCTAAGCCTAAACTTGCAGAAGACATGTAGATCCACCAGAGGTACTTCTGCACACGAGACACAAAAAAAGATGCTCTCCCCTCAAAAAGGGCATATACTCAGTATACAACCTGCCAAACGGACGCCACAAGACTTAATTAGTGCTCACAAGGAGCTCTGTCACACAGAATGAAAGGTACCACAGACAGAAAACATTACAAAGATGTGGCAATACAATACCTCAAAAACAAGAATCACTTGTGACCCTGATGTAATGAGGATTCCAGGGACCACTGACAAGCTCCACTTACAGAGAATTCCAGGGACCAATGACAAGCTCCACTTACAAAGCAAAACAGGGAACAGACCCAAAGTATCAAATGCCCTATAACAAAGAGAAACTGACATGCTAAATCCTGAGCTGTTCTCTCAGCTGTCCCTTCCACATTAGCACCACAGCGCAGTCAGGCATTTCTTTCACTGAAACAGACTTTTTTCCCCATATTGTCTACCTTCTGCCATTACAGTAGCTTACCTCCTGCCCTGTAGCTGCTTCCATATCAAGAAACAGATCGAGAAGAGATCGGACAAGACGAGCTGCTTTAGCCTTGCTGATGGAATTTAAGAAGGGTCGCACATACTTCAACAGTCCTCCAAGCTCTGAATGAAGGCAATTCAGAAAGGAAAAAGTAAACATCAATATTAGAAATAAAATACCCACTTAAAAAATAACCCAGGATTATAAAATCAGTACTTATGTCACTGGAATCAATCTAAATAAAACAGTAGGAATTTAAAGCATTCTTGCAGGTAAGAGTAGCAAAAATAACCTAACATATACAAAATTTGTACTATTGTATTCCCCACTCAATCACTGGATGACTAGGAGGGCCCTGAAAAAAGCTCAAGCCTCATTTATTCACCTTAATGAAAGATAAACAGGAAAGTACTCATACTCTCAGAGAGAAATTTTCCGGAACATAAAATATGCTTTACCTCTGCCACCTTGGAAAAAATCACTTCCCTACAACCAACAAATTCCACCAGGTTATAAGAGCTGTTTGCTTATTTTTAATTTTTACATGCTGCCTTAGCAGTTCCCCTCGAATAGAGATTCTCAATTCCAGGTTCCCTCCCAAAATACTCCTCAGTTTTAGCCTTTTAGCAGTATCAGTTCCCACTCTTTTGAATACTTTCCACATAAAATTTACTGTTTTTCCCTTTTAAAATTCCTCATTTGGCCTGACCTATGGTGGTGCAGTGAATAAAGCATCGACCTGGGAACACTGAGGTCGCCAGTTCAAAACCCTGCACTGGTCTGGTCAAGGCACATATGAGACTTGATGCTTCCAGCTCCTCCCCCCTTTCTCTCTTTCTCTCTCTCTCTCACTCTGTGTCCCCTCTCTAAAATGAATAAAATAAAAATAAAAATTTAAAATTCCTCATTAATCTTCAAAACCTAAATCTTTTTCTTTTTTACAGGGAGAGACAGACAGGAACGGAGAGAGATGAGAGGCATCAATCATCAGTTTTTCGTTGCCACTGATACACCATATTTGTTCACTGATTGCTTTCTCACATGTGCTTTGACCGCGGGCCTTCAGCAGACCGAGCAACTCCTTGCTGGAGCCAGCGACCTTGGGTCCAAGCTGGCGAGCCTTTGCTCAAGCCAGATGAGTCCGCACTCAAGCTGGCGACCTCGGGTCTCGAACCTGGGTCTTTCGCATCCCAGTCCAATGCTTTATTCACTGCACCACCGCCTGGTCAGACAAAACCTAAATCTTAAACTATTATCAAAACTGGTGTCCACCATAGAGGTTTTCCCCCTTGTATAAGAAAAGAGTAATACATTAATTCTAAGGGAACCTCTTTAGAAACAAGAGTTTCCCCGTCCCTTGGCCAGTTGGCTTAGCAGTAGAGCATCGGCCAGGCATGTGGATGTCCCAGGCTCAATTTCCCTGTCAGGGCACACAGGAGGAGCAACCGTATGCTTCTACATGCCTACCCATCCTCCTTCTCTCTCCTTCTCTCTTTCTTTCTCTCCCCTGCACAGCCTGCAGCCATGGCTCAACTAGCTCCAGCAAGTTGGCCCTGGGCATTGAGAATGGCTCCCCAGCCTCACCTCAGGCACTAAAGTAGCTTGATTGCCAAGCAAAAGAGCAGCAGCCCAAGATGGGCAAAGCATTAGCCCCAGACAGGGGTTGCCCGGTGGATCCTGGTTGGGGCGCATGCAAGAGTCTGTCTCTCTGCCTCCCTGCCTCTCACTTAATTAAAAAAAGAAAAGAAAGAGAGAGAGAAACAGAGTTTCTAAAAATCAGAAAATATTCAATTAGCAAATAAGGAAGTACTTTTGGAATGTAGGTTAAAATTACTTTAATGTCACTGCCTCTTTAAAATTCTCCAATTGTAGACCCACCCTCCTGAGACCTCTTAATTCAGGGCAAGCACACCACACCCTCCAGAGAATGCTAATTCAGGGTCCTGAAATCTTCATCTGCCTGAAAAGTCACAGGATGCATGAGACTATGTCAAGTAGAAAAAGAACTTTATAAAAAACGGAAAAGTTCAGCCTGACCAGGCGGTGGCGCAGTGGATAGAGCGTAGGACTGGGATGCGGAGGACCCCGGTTCGAGACCCCGAGCTCGCCAGCTTGAGCGCAGGTCCATCTGGCTTGAGCGAAGGCTCACCAGCTTGGACCCAAGGTCGCTGGCTCCAGCAAGGGGTTGCTTTGGTCTGCTGAAGGCCCGCAATCAAGGCACATGTGAGAAAGCAATCAATGAACTACTAAGGTGTCGCAATGTCAACGAAAAACTAATGATTGATGCTTCTCACCTCTCTCCATTCCTGTCTGTCTGTCCCTATCTGTCCCTCTCTCTGACTCTCTCTGTCCCTTTAAAAAAAAAAACGGAAAAGTTCATTTTTCTCTTCATTCCCCAATACTGACCTTTGCTTCCCACTAAGATTTTTCCCCATTCACATTCTTGCTTTCATGCCTCACTCATGCTGCATTCCCATCTGGAATTTCTCCCCATCTTCTTGACCTATGTGAATCTGAGACATCCTTTTAGGTCCAGCTAAAGTCCTACTAGGTCTTCCATGCCAACTCCACGCTACACCATTTTCTCCCCCTATAATTCATTTTGCATTTATGCAAATTTCAATTATGTAATCATAGCTTTATAAAATAGTCTAGTGCAATTTCTCTTCTCCCACAGCATTACCAACTAACTATACTTGAACAATCTCTAGTGACAGAAATATTCAGAAAGCAGACTATTCCGATGTTGGTCAAACTAAATTCTTTTCTGAAACATGAGTCTATACCCTCCTTTCACAAGGCTTCAGAAATCTGAAAATAATTGTCAGCCCTGGCCAGTCAGCTCAGTCAGTCAGAGAACATCATCCAGAAATACCAAGGTTGCAGGTTCGATACCCGGTTAGGGCACATACGAGAAGTGACCGATGAACACACAACAAAGTGGAACAACAAATGAATGCTTCTCTATCTCTCTCTATCCAAAAATCTATTAATTTAAAAAAAATAATAAAGAGCGAGCCTGACCTGTGGCAGCGCAGTGGAAAAAGCGTCGACCTGGAATGCTCAGGTTGCAGGTTCAAATCTCTAGGCTTGCCCCGTCAAGGCACATACAGAAAACTACTATGACTAGATACTTTCTCCTTCTCCCCGCTTTTTCACTCTCCCTCTCTCCTCTCTCTTCAAAAATCAATCAATAAAATCATAAAAAAAGAAAGAAAATAATTATCTTCTATAGCTCCTCAACTTTCCCTTTCTCCAAGCTAAGTATCTTTAGCTACCTCAACTGTTCCTCCAATGTCCTGGTTGCCAGAATCCTTATCACCTTAGTTGCCCTCCTTTGAATAAACGCTAGTTTGTAGATGTTATCACTTGTGGTAGCCAGAACTAAAAAAAGCACTTTAGGTCGGGCGTGATCAATACAGTCAAGGCTTACTTCTTCTGAACTAGCCACCACATGTAACACAAAATAGCATGTTTCACTTTTTCTAATAGCACTCTTTGCTCAGACTGAATCCATGAAGGTCTTTTTTTTTTTTTTTTTTAATTTTTTATTTTATTCATTTTAGAGAGGAGACACAGAGTGAGAGAGAGAGAGAGAGAGAGAGAGAAAGGGGGGAGGAGCTGGAAGCATCAACTCCCATATGTGCCTTGACCAGACCAGTGCAGGGTTTTGAACTGGCGACCTCAGTGTTCCCAGGTCGACGCTTTATCCACTGCGCCACCACAGGTCAGGCCGTGAAGGTCTTTTTTGCAGAGACAGGTTAATTCCCCACCTTCCTTTGTTTTAATAAATATTTTAAGTATATAACTTTATGCTTACCACACTGAATTTAATCTTGCTGGCTTTGGCAATAACTCTGAATCTTAATTGTGTCCTATACTGAGTCATCTACAAAAATAAGCATACCTTCTGAAATGGCTTTAGCCATAATGCCGGGTGCTGACCAGATAAACAAGTATGGATCCCTATGACATGATGCTAAAGACTTTCCTTCAGATTGACAAATGATCCCATGTCATCATAAATTCATAACCTGTACCTGCCATTAATATTATGGCAAATGTTCAAATACCCCGTTTATATCAGATATGAAGTCTTTATCATTCCTCTAACCTAGGGGTGTGCAAACTTTTTCTATGAAGGGTCAGTTAGTAAATATCTTCGGCTTTGGCTATAAAGTCGCAGTGGCAGGTACTCAACTCAGCCACTGTAGTGCCAAGTGGGTGTGGCTATGTTTAACAAAACTTTACTTACAAAAACAGCTATCTAGCCACTGTCTACAGCGCCCTGCATATCTACTGGGCTGGTAAGGCTAACCAAAAAGAACCAAGGTTGGGTTTGGAATAATCTTTTCTTAAGAAACCCACTGTGCTGTCCTGTGGTGGCGCAGTGGATAAAACATTGACCTGGAAGGCTAGGGTCGCCAGTTTAAATCCCTGGGCTTGCCAGGTCAAGGCACATACAGGAAGCAACTACTATGAATAAATGCTTCCCTCTTCTCGACCCTCTTTCTCACTCTCCCTCTCTCCAAAAAAAAATCAGTAAAATAAAAAAATTTTTTTAAATTGTAAAAAAAAAAAGGCCTGACCAGGCAGTAGCACAGTGGATAGAGCTTTGGACTGGGATGTGGAGAACCCAGGTTCAAGACCCTGAGGTCACCAACTTGAGCGCGGGCTCATCTGGCTTGAAAAAAAAAGCTCACCAGCTTGGACCCAAGGTCACTGGCTCGAGCAAGGGGTTGCTCAGTCTGCTGAAGGCTCACGGTCAAGGCACATGTGAAAAAGCAATCAATGAACAACTAAGGTGCCGCAACAAAAAACTGATGATTGATGCTTCTCACCTCTCTCCATTCCTGTCTGTCTGTCCCTATCTATCCCTCTCTCTGTCCCTGTAAAAAAAAACAAAACAAAACACTGTTCTAAGTGATTAAAACTTACTCATTAAATATGTCCCAAAATTTTACCAGTGATTACCAACTTATACTGTCTAGAATTTATTTTTATCACCTTTTTCAAAAGTGGAATAATGTTCGCCCATACTGTTTCTTCATATCTGTCCATCCTCCATGATTTTCCTCAGAATAATAATAGTTGCTCTATAAATATATCTATTAGAATCATTCTTTTGATATTAAAAGACAGAAAATGTCAGAGCCTAGAGACTTAAACTTATTTACAGAGACTATCTGCTCTCTCTTCTCTCACCTTCCTTGGCTTCACAATTCTTTCTGATGTTATTTCTATCTCTCTTTTTGAAAATCATTTTCCTTCCTGGAAAAGGCAGAAGCAAAACATGAGCTATGCAGTCTGCCTTCTCTACCACCTGCTAGCATTATAGTATCTTCTCTAAGCACTGAGTGTGTTATTCTTCTCACTTTAACAGAGATACAAATGGCCTCTTAGTTACCAAAGACTCAGTTTGTTTTTTATTAGCCTACTTCTATTTCTCAATCATTCCTGGTTATATTCCATTTCTTTCCACTTTCATACACACTAATTTTTTTTTTACAGGAACAGAGAGAGAGTCAGAGAGAGGCATAGATAGGGACAGACAGACAGGAACAGAGAGAAATGAGAAGCATCAATCATTAGTTTTTCATTGCCGTTGCAACACCATAGTTGTTCATTGATTGCTTTCTCACCTTTGCCTTGACCATGGGCCTTCAGCAGACCAAGCCACCCCTTGCTGGAGCCAGTGACCTTGGGTCCAAGCTGGCGAGCTTTTGCTCAAGCCAGATGGGTCCGCGCTCAAGCTGGCGACCTTGGGGTCTCAAACCTGGGTTTTCCGCATCCTAGTCCTATGTTCTATCCACTGCACCACCAACTGGTCAGGCTGAGTTAATTTCTTTAATTCCCAATCATATTAACTCCTTCCTCCTATTCTGAGATTATTTGCATTTATATGACCAGAACTTCCTTTTTAGAACCTCACAGAACTTATCATAATTGTTTAAGTCTCAGGCTATGGAATCTGCAGACCCTGACCTTAGGTATCATGTCTGATGATGCTCAGCACTACTTCCAATCACTATTATGTAGCAGACATTGCCTTATTCACTAAGTCTCAAATGACTACTGTCAGCCAGTGACCCTATCTTAAACTTTTTGAGTACTAAGCCATATATACTGCTCACAATAATTAGGGGATATTTCAAAATGAATACGGAGTAATAAAAATAAAAGCATTTGTTTTTTTTTATTAAACAAGAACATCAGAAAAGCAAATGACAAGTCAAAAAGAGTTGTTTGATTAGGCCAAAGAGATACAAAACTAACTTTATTTCATTGGTGAAAATGCACCATACAAAGGGGTAAAAGTACTGGAGTATCTGCACATTCCCTGATCCCCTCCATTTTTATGAGCAGTATTACATGTATAAAAAATTGAGGCTAATGGAACATATTTTCTGTTCTCAGAAAACCCAAAAATCAAAGAACACAACACAAACCTATCAATTATTAATAGCTAAATAAGGTAAATGAATATACGTCCCAAGCCTTCCCTTAGGGTTTTATTGTATAGACTTATATTCATCAAACTCTTTCTTAGAATACTAGTTTTTTAAAAGTTCTCATGATTCACCTGTTACATTCCAATAGGTTTAGCAACTTCTAAACTTCCCAGGTATGGATCGCAAGGAAGGGAGGTCAAGGAACAAGAAAAGCAAAGCATGAAAGAGGAATTTTGAGCATAGTAACATTTTTGGATAAATTTTCTGAAGCACTGACTATACTACATGCTCTTTCTAAATATCCATACTACTAAAGAAAGAACATTTGGATTTTTCAACAACAGAAAAATCTTAAGTCACTTCACCTGGCTTTTGAATTCTTTCAAGAAAATTACCTTATAAATTATATAGTGTATGGACTCATCAAAATTGTTTTCTAACCCCCAAGCTCACATTAACTAACCGGAAACAAGAATCCATAAGTATGTTAAATAAAAGGAAAGGCAACCTAAAATGAAAGTAGCCACCACCACCAACAGTCCGTAAGTGTAACACGGAAAGCAATAGCCATTATCCCATGAGACCATAAGATCTGAAGTGGAACGACAAAGGTTCAAATCCTGGCTCCCTCACAAACTAGCTCATAGACCTTCAGTAAAATAGTAAACTTTCCTGTGCTCAGTTTCCTCAGGTGTAAACAAATAATAGTATCTACCTTATCAAGTTATTCCAAGAATTCAGTAAGTTAAATCATGTTTTTGATTAAAAGAGTAACTGCCTGACCTGTGGTGGCGCAGTGGATAAAGCGTCGACCTGGGAACACTGAGGTCGCCAGTTCAAAACCCTGCACTGGTCTGGTCAAGGCACATATGGGAGTTGATGCTTCCAGTTCCTCCCCCCTTTCTCTCTCTCTGTGTCTCCTCTCGAAAATGAATAAAATTTAAAAAAGTATTTAAAAGAGTAAATACTAGTTCACAATAAGGACTCAAAAACTGTTTCTTATTATAGATATTATAAATAAGATATAAGGCCATATAAACACATCCTCCCCCAAATGCAAACATCTTTATTTAACTTTCTATTGGCTGAGTCTTATAATTAATAAGTTAATCGTCCTTAATTGGAAAAGATCTCAGTGCTCAGGTTGAAGAAATTTTGCTATACCTGACCAGACGGTGGCGCAGTGGATAATGTCAGCCTCAGATGCTGAGGACCCAGGTTTGAAACCCCAAGGTCACCAGCTTGAGCATGGGCTATTCCAGCTGGAACACAGGGTTACCAGCTTGGCCATGGGGTCGCCAGCTTGAGCATAGGATCATAGACATGACCCCACAGTCACTGACTTCAGCCCAAAGATCACTGGCTTGAAGCCCAAGGTTGCTGACTTGAGCAAGGGGTCACTGGCTCGGCTGGAGCCCCCCATTCAAGGAAATATGAGAAAGCAATCAATGGACATCTAAGGTACAGCAACAAAGAATTGATGCTTCTCATTTCTCTCCCTTCCTGCCTGTTTGTCCCAGTCTGTCTGCCCCCCTTTGCTAATTAAAAAAAAACAAACCTATGATGCTCTCAGATAACAACATAATTTGGGGGAAAATAATTCATGAGCTCACTTACCACAACTTAATCCATTCTAATCAGATAAACTCTAAATTCACTTCAAAGTTGACAAAAATCATCCGTTGTAAGTTAAGCAAGCTTCTCTCTAAATACTAATACCACTTTACTGGACGGAGGCCCTTCCTGTCAACAAGGCTCTCATTCCAGGGACACACCCATCATCATCTGGAGCCTAAAAAGTCCATGTTCAAACACAAATAGAATGTTTGGGCAAGGACATGCACAAAGTCCCAGGTACCCATGGAGAAATCTTGGGAAGGCTCTTCCCATTTAATGTCTGACTCATTCTGTGTCAAGAAAAAAGGACAAGTCACTTACTTGAATGCAAAATTCCTAGTCATTTTCACACCAGAAGCCTAAATTACTACTCACCTCAAATACATCAGACCCGCTCAATGAAATTATCAAAGACTTCTGCAGCTATCGCTGCTCCCCCTATGAAAGGGAATATAGTAAAGATCCAAACCAGAAACAATTCACAGATCATTTTATCTAAAAGGAACAGGGTTTTTCCACAGCTGCAGAACAAAACTCTTCCATCAAAGAACTGACTTTAAAAATCACTTAGTTTCTTGCTAAAAAAAATGAAGCTCAACAAATTGGCAATAAATCTGGAACTGTGTTCGTTCACTCCAACAAAAAATTGAGACTTCACCTAGCACGTCGGGTAAAAGAGAAGGCATTCCATTTGTAGCACTTACCTGCAGCTTGTCCAGTCTTCGCCAGGAGAGACCCCAGTTCCAGGATGCTCTGCTCTTTGACTTGCACTGCCTCCTCATCATTCTCCTGAATGTCCCGCTTCACTAGAAGAAAATCACACCCTCTCAAAATTCAGACAAAAATAAAGAATGAAGTTTCACCCTCACAAGACCAATTCTTTTTTATTTTAAATGTGCTTTTTCAGTCCATCAATTAGAATTTCCCTTACGACAAACACTGAGGTTTCTGTTGTAGTCATTTGGTTAAAACAAAATTCAAACAAAACAAGTTCTTTATACTCACGGTGGTAAGCCCCAGGTAAGACAATGTTACATGAAAATATTAAACATACCTGTACAATTACCTCTCACAAACTAAAATCAAATGACCAAGTTACTTATGACTTTAAAGTCAAAAGTCCTTCAATAATCTTTAGACCTGTGGAAAGCCTCAGATTATGGGTGTACAGTATTAGGGATGAGCAGTTCTACAAAGCCATTCAGGAAAAACACTATCAAAGTCCATGTTCAAATACAAATCACAGCTCCATTGTGATCCTAGAAGGAACTGCTGCTTTATAATGGACTCAGGACCTGTCAAAATAACTGTGCTATCTGTTCCATTTTCAACTGGTAACTATCCTGCATCTGCAACACTGAATAGCCTCTCCAAATTTGTAGTGGTAATATTCATAATCATCACTAGTTATCACTTCTCTTACAAAGCATCATGACTTGACAAAAACTAAGACTTTGGTACTTCATAATGGAGTCCGGAAAAAGTAGGGCTGTCAACCATCATGACTCAAGCTTGCTCCAACAGGGACACTCTCAGGGAACTCTCCTTGGATAGTGGGCAAGCAAGAAACACTCTAATTATAATGTTTACATTAATTCCCACTTTATAAAAGACAAAATGCTAATCACAGAAAAAGTAAATTCCATGTTCTCACAGTAGTTCTAAATATTAGTGTGTATTCATAAAATAAAACTGGCTATGTAACAGTGACTGGGAGGACTCTGGTTCTGTCACTGTAACAAATCAAGATCAAAACTTCAAAATGAAACACCCTTTATTTGCCAATATCATCCATTCTGAGAGGAATCTTAACACCCACCTCCTTTCTTTCTCTAGTACCCCCCAAAGATAAAAAGGCATCAAGATCTTGCTATTGTCCTTCCCCTGCATGAGTCCGAAGTACATTTCAGACTAGTAAGTCAACATAAAAGCAGACACCCTGGAGGTCCCATACACACGTGCGTTCTCATACTACTTGTTGATTCAAATCAAATCCTCTCCAGCTACGTTAAATAGATCACCTTACTACACGGGCAGTGAAGACCTAGTTCATGCCCTAGTGAACCCTTTATGTCTGACCATTAAAAGCCGTCTCTGTCATCACAAATTCATTTCCGTCCACACCTGAATCCCAGTAGAAATCTGTTGGACGAGACTGGCTGGGGGGCTCTCCCACTTCAGTGTGCTCGTTGTGTGCAAAGTGTAAGACAATTATACCACTGTTAAGGAGGCTTTTTTCTTTAATTTTCCCAGCTATGCGCAGCGGGCCGGTGCCCAAGAGTTCCCTGAACTCCGCGGTGACAACTAACTCGCAAACTCACTTTCAACCTTCAGAGGAGACCAGAACGACAAGTCACCTCCTCCGGCCCGGCGGCCCCACTCCTGCAGCTCGCTCTCACCCTCTACATGGGGGCAAAGGCAGGTAGGTCTGAGCCACCTCTGCCAAGCCGAGGTGTGTGTCCCTCCGCATTCCCCACGTTCCGAAAGAGGCGCCCCTCCGGTACGGGAACCGGGAGAAGCAGCAGCTCCCGGCGTCCCGGGGAAGGAAACTCCAGAGGAGCGAGCGCTCGCGCTTCCACCCGAGTTGGCTGAGCTGATAACAACGGCGGGAAACGCCTGTCCAGACCGGTTTCTCCCAGGCCCTTCCACTCGAGGTTCTCGGGCCAGGGATCCGGCACGCCGGCCGGTACCGCTCCGAGTCCCGGGCCAAAGCGGGAGACAAGGCGAGGGAGTGGTGGGGCCCCGGCTTGGCCCGCTCTCCCATCCCACGCTGAGCCCACGGTGAGTCAGCAGCCGGCGAGGGGGCTCCGGGGCTGCCTCGGGGCTTCCCGCCGGGGTGGGACCCAGGGCGGTCCCGGGGGCTTCGAGCGGCCTATGCCCCCCGCCCGGCCCCCTCACACACACAGTGAGTCAGCAGCACTAGAGCCGGCTAGCCTGGCCCCGCTCCGCCGCCGCCGACCGACACAGGTCGAGCTGGGACAGCAGGGCTGGGGAGGGTGCCCGGCTACTCTTACCTATGGAGTGGAGGATGTCGATGGAGGCCTCCCGGTCGGTGCTGAGTAGAGACTGGGCTCTCTGGAACTCCACCACCGCCGCCGCCGCCATCTTACCGCTCTCACACCGTCCCCGGCCGCGGCCGCCGACGCCGGAAACACACGCCAGGAAGGCCCGCCCTTGTGTCCCTCCCCCATGGCTCTCCCCGACCCGGTTTCCAGAGCGTCACGGGAGTTGTAGTCTCTCCGCCCGGCAATAGCGGTAAAGGGGAAAGGTGCGAGTTGGGGCTCCTCGCTTGTCGGCCGTAAGCTTCCCAACACCGCCTAAGCCGCCTGCTACGAGGAAAAGAGGAAGTGCCTAATAACAGGAGACCGAAGCTCGTCCACAAACACCCCAAAGAAAGTCTCAACCCCGACTCCCTTCTATCGCCCTTAAAAGGAGTATTTGAGCGCCAGGCTAGGTATTCACTGAAACCTCTCGCTCTCTTTGTAATTTCTCAGGGCAGTAAACAAGCTTATAAAATGCTCACGTGTGGCTCACAAAGATAGCACCATTCAAATGCGTTCAAGTCTAACGACACTTACGGTAGACATGCGCACACACACTGTCCAAGCTAGAATCCAGGATGCTGCTCCACCACTGCTGGAGAAAAGTGATGTTAGAAAGTGAAATATTGCCTGGCCTATGGTGGCGCAATGGATAAAGCGTTGACCTGAAATGCTGAGGTCGCCAGTTTGAAACCCTGGGCTTGCCTGGTCAAGGCACATATGAGAGTTGATGTTTCCTGCTCATCCCTCCTCTCTCCCACTCTCTCTCCTCTCTAAAATGAATAGTCTTTTTAAAAAATTATTAAAAAAATAAGAAAGTGAAATGTCATCTTTGCCCCATACATTCAATAAATCCCTCTTGGGGGCACACAGAAGCCTAACAGCTACCCAAACTCCCCGGCTCAAAATAAGAAAACCTGATTTTTCTTTCCAATTTATCCAGTTTCTTCAACTAAAATCATAGATATCTGAAAGGTTTGGCATCCTATGTGACCACTGAGGCTTGAACTAAAAGGAGGTGCTTAAAATGTATAGAAGCAGTTCAGTGTAAGCAAGATGCTCCAGGTGAAGACAATCCAAAAATAGAATATGCTTCCCTAAAGGGACACTGTGCTCTTCTGTTCCTAAGTTAATTTATAAATCTATCTCCTTTTATCCTTCCAACAACATTCTGTGAAGATATTATTATATCCCTTTCATAGATGAAGAAACAGAGAGTTTTAAGTGATTTAGTGAAGCTCATGTATTAATTTACAGAATTGAGATCTGAGAGTTAGGGAATATGTTCATAGTTCCTGGATGTGTTTAAATGAAATATGGTTAATTAACATCAAGTGGTTGTAAACAGGATTCATGACGTTGATGAGGAATTGAGTTAAATGGCTTCTAAATTTCTCCTGACTCTGAGCTGAGCCTTGCTTTGCTTTAAAAAAAAAATAAAAAATAGCCTGACCTGTGGTGGCACAGTGAATAAAGCGTGGACCTGGAATGCTGAGGTTGCTGGTTCAAAACCCTGGGGTTACCTAGTCAAGGCACATATGGGAGTTGATGCTTCCTGCTCCTCCCCCTCCCTCTTCTCTCTCTCTCTCTCCCTCTCTCTCTCTCTCTGTAGCTCTTCTCTAAAATGAATAAATAAATTAAAATAAATAAAAAATAAAAATTCCTCCTTTTGCTGTGCAATTAATATTGTACCAGTATATTAATGGGCAATGAAATTCCAAAGCTGAGAACAACAGGCCATAACTATCTCCACCTTCTAAAAAAGGGCTACCAGTTACATCCCCAAAGAACTTGATAAAAAGAGACTAAGCCACTTCATCCACTTCCGGCCTCCATCAGAGAGACATAAAAATTCAAAAGGAATTCATTATAAGAAATCACAGGACTGTCCTGACTGGTGGTGGCACAGTGGCTAAAGCATCGATCTGGATCGCTGAGGTCACCAGTTTAAAACCATGGGCTTGCCTGGTCAAGGCACATATGGGAGTTGATACTTCCTGCTCCTCCCCCCCTTATCTCTCTATCTCTCTCTCTCTCTCTATCTCTCTCTCTCTCCTTCTCTCTCTCTCACTCCTCTCTAAAAAGTGAATAAATAAAATCTTTTTTTTTAATGTATAAAAAAGCCTGACCTATGGTGGCACAGTGGTTAAAGCATTGCCCTGGAATGCTGAGGATGCCAGTTCAAAACCCCTGGCTTGCCTGGTCAAGGCACATATGGGAGTTGATGATTCCTAGTCCTCCCTTCTTCTCTCTCTCTCTCTATCTCCCCTCCTCTCACTCTCTCTCCCCCTCCGCCCTCTCTAAAATGAATAAATTAAAATAAAATAAAAATGTATAAGAAGAAAAGGAAAGGAAATCACAAAAGAGCCCAAGCCAGATAGTGCTGTTGGTTAAAGCATTGTCCCAAAGCATAGAAGTTGCTGATTTGATTCCTGGTCAGGACACATACAGGAACAGCTCAATGTTCCTGTCTCTCTCTCTCTCTCTCTCCTTCCTCTCTCACTGAAATCAATAAATACATTATTTTAATCTGCACCTTCTTTAAAAATTTTTTGAAAAAAATGTATCAAAGGAGAGAATACTCACCTCACTACAAAGAGGTAATACTACTGGCCCTGGAAGGTTGACTCAGTGCTAGACCATCGGCCTGGTGTGTGGATGTCCTGGGTTCAATTCCCGGTCAGGACACACAGGAGAAGCACTCATTTGCTACTCCACCCCTTCCCCCTCTTGCTTCTCTCTCTCTCTCTCTCTCTCTCTCTCTCTCTGCCTCTGTCTCTCTCCCCCCCTCCTCCTGCAGCCATGGCTCAATTGGAGCAAGTTGGCCCCAGATGCTGAGGATGGCTCCATGGCCTCTGACTCTAGTGCTAGGAAGAGCTCAGTTGTTGAGCAACAGACCAGTGCTCCAGATGAGCAGAGCATCACTCCCTAGTGGGCTTGCTCAGTGGATTCCTGTCCAGGCACATGGGGGAGTTTGTCTCTGCCTCCCCTCCTCTCACTGATGATGAGGAGGAGGAGGAGGAGGAGGAGGAAGAAGAAGAAGAAGGAGGAAGGAGGAGGAGGGAAAGTGGAGGGAGAAGGAGAAGGAGAAGTAATAATACCAAATACTATAGCTCTCTCTCCCAAACTGGTGAGTTTTGCTGACTTTAAGAATTTATAAACACATCTCTATACAAACACCATGGTGAACCAGACATGTGTCTCCAGGAGTTCGCACATTCATGAAAATGGTTACCGACTTTTGTCCTGAAGAATTCTGAAGTACGGACACTGATGGATGTACTCAATAGTAGGACAAGGAGAAAGAGCATCAATGGGACAGCCTCTACTACCTGTGTTGGTCATGGGCCAAAGAATGGTAAAGACTGTCTTGAAAGGACCTACTCAATAGGACCACCTGCCAGTAACAAGAGGCTGGAAGGATGGACTTCAGGAGGAGTCACTGAAGGGAGGTGGGGGTCCTGAGGCCCATTGGCCCATTGGTGAAGCCATTAAAGAACCCATAAATGCTCCAACACAAGAGAATCAGCCCCTGAGTCTCTGCCTCTGATAGCATTAAGCATGTAAAAGATTTTTTTAACTCTTTTCTTATAATCCCTTCTACTTCTTTGCCCTATCCAAACTCATCCGACTCCTGCATGCTGGAAGAGACCTAGACACAGCAGAGTGAAAGAGGAGAGAGAAAAGAATTAAAGAATAGGCGAAACTCAATTTTTCAACTGCCTGAGAGCAAGAAAGGGGTGAAACAGGAAATGGAAGCTTTGCTTTAGGCTATACTGGACTTTTCTTCTTAATATATTGTATTTTTTGAGAGTTTTAGGTTCACCGCAAAATTGAACAGAAAGTAAAGATAGACTGGATGGGATGTTTAATCATTGCAGATGACCTAAAGGTTAGGGAATTTGCCTGAGATGTCATCCAGGGGAAGGGAACAGATTCCCGGAAAGAGTGAATGTAGTTTGTACCTACATCAAGTCCTTCCACATATCTACTACAGTAGCCTCATCTGTTCAGTTTCCTAGGTACCATACTACTTCCTCTATTTTCTTCACCCTTTACCACCACAGCTAATTTTTACCTCTAGTCATTCTCCTGAAAATGTTCCTCAGTTACTAGTTCCATATTATCTTCTCCAGCATTTGTGTGTGTGTGTGACAGAGAGAGAGACAGAAAGGCTCAGATAGGGATAGACAGGAAGAGAGAGAGATGAGAAGCATCAGTTCTTCATGGCAGCACCTTAGTTGTTCATTGATTGCTTTCTCATATGTGCCTTGATCGCGGGCCTTCAGCAGACTGAGTGACCCCTTGCTCAAGCCAGCGACCTTGGGATCAAGCTGGTGAGCTGTGCTCAAACCAGATGAGCCCGCGCTCAAGCCAGCGACCTTGGGTTCTCAAACCTGAGTCCTCTGCATCCCAGTCCGACACTCTATCCGCTGTGCCACCGCCTGGTCAGGCCCAACATTTTTTAATATGTATCAGTGGGTGGTTATATATGAACTACTGTTTGGAGCTCACAGGGATACCCTGGGAGATGCAGCAGGCACATAGGGCTGTTTTATTTTACTAGCCTCCCTTGAACACTCCCTTTGTTCACATCAAGTCCAAAAGAATGATCTCAAAAGATGTATTGTACCTTTTCCCTAACCTTTCAAACTGTATCATCAAGCAGAAAATGCAACAAAGGGACCACAGGTGTGGAAGTCACATCCTGGCTTTCAAATGCCAGCCAGCTACTCAGTAGCTGCTGATCTTAACATGCTTTTAAACTTTTTTGTTCTTTGGTTTTCTGTCTGGAAAACAGGGATAATAAAACCTAGTTTCCCAGGTTGTTGTAAGGATAAGAGATAAAGATGATGTGGGGACATGTTGAATAAATGGTGTGTTCTTTCCCTATAGCAGCATGTTCGTTACATAGCACTGAGAAGTAACACTGTAGAGATAGATCACTAGTGACTGGTTACTGGGCAACTTTCATTGACTGCATTGGGAGGTAACCAGACTGCTTTGGGAGGTAACCAGTGTTCCTAAACTTGAGTACTATACGTGGTACATCATTCTCAGGAATGTGACATTCTCAATGTCACCAAAAGCCGCCATTCAGCCTCTTGCAGTTCTGCCATTCTTCTCTACTCCTTGTTAAGCTTTTTCCTTCTCTCTTTGCATGTAGCTAATTTTGGGGGCCTTGTGAGGGTCTGGTTAGCATCCCCCTTAGTCGGGTCCACAAAGTGTTGCACAGTCTGGCCCCTGCCTACTTCTCTAACTTTAACTCTTTTTTTTTTTTTTTACAGGGACAGAGAAAGAGTTAGAGAGAGGGATAGATAGGGACAGACAGACAGGAATGGAGAGAGGTGAGAAGCATCAATCATTAGTTTTTCGTTGCCATTGCGACACCTTAGTAGTTCATTGATTGCTTTCTCACATGTGCCTTGACTGCGGGCCTTCAGCAGACTGAGCAACCCCTTGCTGGAGCCAGCGACCTTGGGTCCAAGCTGGCGAGCTTTTGCTCAAGCCAGATGGGCCCGCGCTCAAGCTGGCGACCTTGGGGTCTCGAACCTGGGTCTTCTGCATCCCAGTCCGACGCTCTATCCACTGCGCCACCACCTGATCACGCTCTAACTTTAACTCTTAACCTTTGCTTCTTACTGGATCCGCTGAACTGGCTCCTTTATTTTTTTTCTTTTTTCCTCAAACACATCAACTTCTTTCCTACCTCAAAGCCTATATATTCCCCCTCTTGTTTCAGCACAAAGATCGTGTCTTTCCATAGCAACCCATGAAAAGTAATCTCCTATACTTTCAATCCAATAACCATAGAACACTGTTTATTTCCTTTCTAGACATAACACAGTCTGGGATTGTTATTTCATTCTTTAAAGCAAATCTCCCTCCACAAGGTTTTGGGGGACCCTCTCAATCTTGTCCATAGTTATAGTCTCAGTTCCTACAGTAGTGGCTTGCACACATGGCAAACACTCAGCAAATATTTGTTGGATGGTGAGTGCTAGAATCTGTCCTGCCACAACCTCCTGCTTCCCTAAAGGTCCACATCCTACCCTCAGTGACTCTGTTCACCTCGCCATTGCTGGTTAGTTTGGGGGGAGGGGGATCAGGCTGTCACAGGTTAGTCAATCACCTAGCCTTTAAAGGGCCTGGCTTGGGAAGATTAACTTGACCAATCCAATTCCTCCATCAAAAATTGGGGAACTGAGAGACTAAGCCAATTAATCAAGGGAAATTAATTAGAAGTCTGTTTCTTGAAACCACCTAAAGCCAAGTTAGCAGAAAGAAGAGTCCAGAGATGAGTGGGGAGAAGCAGGAATATTATAGAAGGGAATCCAAACATCCCCAGAGGAGAATACTTCTCCCATGAGACCCAGCCATAATACAGTTCCCATTTTTGGCATACTGTGACATGTTCCCTTTCCAAATATCTTCCAATCTTTATTATATTTAGAAGAAAGGTTCTGTGTGGTGTCATTATGTTTTTAATGGTTCTGTAATAGTCTTTCTCTCTCTCTCTCTCTCTTTTTTTTTTACAGGGACAGAGGGAGAGTCTGAGAGAGGGATAGATAGGGACAGACAGACTGGAACAGAGAGAGATGAGAAGCATCACTCATCAGTTTTTCATTGCGACACCTTAGTTGTTCATTGATTGCTTTCTCATATGTGCCTTGACCACGGGCCTTCTGCAGACCGGGTAACCTGTTGCTGGAGCCAGTGACCTTGGGTCCAAGCTGACGAGCTTTTTGCTCAAGCCAGATGGGCCTGCGCTCAAGCTGGCGAGCTCAGGGTCTCGAACCTGGGTCTTCCTCATCCCAGTCCGACGCTCTATCCATTGCGTCACTGCCTGATCAACCTCTCTCTTTTTTTAACAAAGTGACAGAAGAGGCCCTGGCCAGATAGCTTGTTTGGTAGAGCATCATCCTGAAACACAGAGATTGCTGGTTTGAACACTGGCAGGACACATACAGAAACAGATTGATGTTCCTGTCTCTCTCTCTCTCTCTCTCTCAAATCGATCAATAAAAAGATAAATAAAAAGTGAGAGAAGGCAACAATATCTGGATGAAGTTTAGGTGCCTTTGTCTTTATTTTTATGGATACATTCTAGTTACATCTGGTAATATTACTGGTTTTCCATTGAAGGTAGAGATATATTGTCTTTAAACTTTGACTGACAATGTCTTTATTTTGCTCTCTTTCTTAATGATAGGTCAAGTGGGTATAAAATTCGTACATTAACATTTAATTTTACTCAGCATGTTATACATATTACATATGACTGTTTCAGTCTAATTGAAGTTCCTTTTTACATAGTCTGTCTTTTCTCTCTGGTTAATTTTAATATATTTTATAGTTTTCTAAAGTTCTGCTATAAAATATTTATATTCTGACAAGGACTTACTGTGCTTCCTGAATCTTTAGGACTCATGTCTTACATTAATCCTGGAAATTTCTTAACTATTATCTCTTCAAATATTGCTTCTACTGTATATGTTCTCTCCTGGAAATCCTTTAGGTATACACTGATTGCTTCTCATACATGCCTTAACCAGGAGGCTCAAGCTGAGCCAGTGACCCCTTGCTCAAGCCAGTGACCTTGGGCTTCAAACCAGCAGTGTTTGGGCTCAAGCCAGTGACCTTGGGATCATGTCAATGATCCCCCACTCAAGCTGGCAACCTTAGGGTTTCGAACCAGGGAACTCAGTGTTCTAGGTTGACACTATATCTATTGTGCCACCATGGGCCAGGTCATTCTAGGTAATTTTTTAATACTTATGTAAAAGTTCACTGATCATATCATCTGCTGCCTTTAATATGCTATTTTAGTCAAATTGAAACATATATTTCAATTTCTACAAGATTTTTTGGTCCTTTCCAACACTGTCCAATATTTAAAGTATTTTATTGTCAGCCCTGGCCGGTTGGTTCAATGGTAGAGTGTTGGCCCAGCTTGTGAATGTCCTGGGTTCAATTCCTGATCAGGGCACTCAGGAGAAGCGATCATCTGTTTCTCCACCACTCCACCTCTTGCTTCACTCTCTCTCTCTCTCCCTCCTATAGCCAAGGCTCCTCCTATAGCGAGTTGGCCAAGGTGGTGAGGATGGCACCATGGCCTCACCTCAGGCACTAAAATGGCTCCTGTTGCAAGGGGGCAACAGCCCCAAATGGGCCGAGCATCACCCCCTAGTGGGATTGCCAAGTGGATCCCAGTTGGGTGCATGCGGGAGTCTGTCTGCCTCCCCGCTTCTCATTTAAGAAAAATACAAAAATAAAATATTGTATTGCTTTCTTCATGCTCTTAATCATTTCAACCAAAGGCTATCATCTTTATCTGATCACTATTTAATATTCTTAGGGTCTAATTTTTCAGTTTTTGTGTCTGTTGACATTCCCTCCTGGAGGATTCTCATGTGTTTATAATTTTACATTGGGAGCTCATCTTCAGTAGGGGTTTTATCTTTGTTATTCCTCAAAGACCTGGTTGACTTAGCTTCTGCCAACACATCCCAATATTATCGTTTCATGACTGTACTTTATGTTAGTTTACAGAATTTGGGGAATTCCTAAACTATAAAGATAATAATGGGTATGAAGAACAGAGGCATGTGCCATGAAGATAACTGATGTCACTGAAGTAAAGACCCTAACAAATAAAGCAGGCAAATAATCCAAAGAAATATTTTTAATTTCTCTTTTATAAATGAAGAAATTGGTAATAGATGGAAATAAAACACATTACAGGAAGAAAAATAAACTGACACAGAATGGTAGACACAGATCTCTGTCCCAGTTGAGTTCGCAAACATCGAAGCTAAAGAAAGAACTCTTTGGGCCTGACCTGTGGTGGCGCAGTGGATAAAGCGTCGACCTGGGAACACTGAGGTCGCCAGTTCAAAACCCTGCACTGGTCTGGTCAAAGCACATATGGGAGTTGATGCTTCCAGCTCCTCCCCCTTTCTCTCTTTCTCTCTCTCTCCCTCTCTGTCTCCTCTCTAAAATGAATAAAATAAAAAGAAATTTAAAAAAAAAAAAAAGAAAGAAAGAACTCTTTGGACAACCAGAGAGACAAAGCAAGGTGACTGAAAGGGTTGAAGCGAAGTTAGGAATCAGGCTTGTCTCAGACCTCTCAAAGGCAAGGTTCAGAGCCAGAAGACAATGAAATCGTGCCACAAATTTGAAAAGAAATAAAATGTGGCCTGACCTGTGGTGGCTCAGTGGATAAAGCGTCAACCTGGGAACACTGAGGTCGCCAGTTCAAAACCCTGCACTGGTCTGGTCAAGGCACATATGGGAGTTGATGCTTCCAGCTCCTCCCCCCTTTCTCTCTTTCTCTCTCTCTCTCTCTCTTTCTCTCTCTCACTCTGTGTCTCCTCTCTAAAAAAAAAATGAATAAAATAAAATTTAAAAAAACAAAATTAAAATAAAAAGAAATAAAATGTGGCCCTAGAATATTACACCCAGTCAAGATATTGTTCAAATAGAGAAATACAGATATTCTCAACATGAAATAAATAAGGGAATATAGGACAACCTAATAAAGCAGGGAATATAGATTCTTTTCTAGGAAAAAAAAACTTGATAAAGACCTAATTTAGTGATGGATCAAAACAATAATGGGAAACAGTGCTGGTGGTGAGCAGCAATTCCATTTAAATATAGGACTGAAACTAAACAGGACATAAAATGTAATAAACCTCAATAAGTAATAACGGAACTACTAAAAACAATGGGACAGGGACAGAAAATGGAAAGTTTGTAAGTGTTAAATTTTTTCGGTCCTGGTCGGTTGGCTCAGTTGCAGAGAGTCAGCCCAGCATGTGGATGTCCTGGGCTCAATTCCCAATCAGAACACACAGGAGAGGCACCCATCTACTTCTCCACCCCTCACCCCCTCACTTCTCTCTCTCCCTCTCTCTCTCTCCCCCTCCTACAGTCATGACTCGATTGGAGCAAGTTGACCCCAGACGCTGAGGATGGCTCCATGCACTTCACCTCAGTCGTTTAGAAGAGCTAGATTGCTGAGCAACAGAGCAATGCCCCAGATGGGCAGAGCATTGCCCCCTAGTGGGTTTGCCATGTGGATCTGGTCTGGGCACATGCAGGAGTTTGTCTCTGCCATCCCCTCCTCTCACTGAATAATAAAATTTTTTTCCCTCTTTCCATGTTAAGCAAACATGTAGCTAAAAATTACAATAATTTCAATTATTTAATGGTTTCAGTATTCCTTTTATTAACTTTGAAGAGACAATCTGGGGAAAATGGGATACAAAGTGATGAGATGTGATATATAAAGTTGAAGTTATTAAATTGCTACCTCAGCTGTCTTTTGGTTACAATTTTCCTGGCATAGATTTTTCTATTTAATATTTATGTTCTGTGTTGTTTTACATGCGTCTCTTTTAAAGACACATGTAAAAAATATATATGTAAAATCATTTATTTGGATTTTTGTATATGTGTGTGATTTTTTTTTTTTTTTTACAGGGGCAGAGAGAGAGTCTGAGAGAGGGGTAGATAGGGACAGACAGGAACAGAGAGAGGTGAGAAGCATCAATCATTAGTTTTTCGTGGCCGACGCAACACCATAGTTGTTCATTGATTGCTTTCTCATATGTGCCTTGATCACGGGCCTTCAGCAGACGGAGCAACCCCTTGCTGGAGCTAGTGACCTTGGGTCCAAGCTGGCGAGCTTTTGCTCAAGCCAGATGGGCCCGCACTCAAGCTGGCGACCTCGGGGTCTCGAACCTGGGTCTTCCGCATCCCAGTCCGACACTCTATCCACTGCGCCACTGCCTGGTCAGGCCATGTGTGTGATTTTAATCCAAGAAGAGCTTTTCAAAAATTAGTGTATTTGGCCTTAGGCGGAAGCTCAAGTTGGTTAGAGCATCATCCTGATATACTCAGGTAACAGGTTCAATCCCTGGTTAGGGCACATACAAGAGTCAACCAATGGATGCATAAATAAGTGGAAAAATAAATCAATGTTTCTCTCTCTCCCTCCCTTCCTCTAAAATCAACTAATAAATTTTAAAAAATTAACTTAGTGTATTTAACCCCTTTTCTTTCATGGTAATTTATAAAATATTTTATTTCTTTTCGGTTTTCTATTTAATATATCTTCTCCTTTTTATCTCCCCTCTTCACTTTCCTGCCTTCCAAATACATTGATCAAATTTTGTTACTCATTTTTTTCTACTCAACTTTTTTTTTTTTTTTACAAAGAGAGAGTTAGAGGGGGACAGATAGGGACAGACAGACAGGAAGGGAGAGAAATGAGAAGCATTAGTTCTTTGTTGTGGCTCCTTAGTTGTTCATTGGTTGCTTTCTCATGCGTGCCTTGACGGGGGGGGGGGTACAGCAGAGCAAGTGACCCCTTGCTCAAGCCAGCAACCTTGGGGTTGAAGCCAGCCACCATAGGGTCATGTCTATAATCTCACACTCAAGCCAGTGACCCCACGCTCAAGCTGGTGAGGCCATGCTCAAGCCAGCAACCTTGGGGTTTCAAACCTGGGTCCTCTGCATCCCAGTTCAACACTTTCCACTGCGCCACTGCCTGATCAGGCTCTACTCAACTTTTAACCTGCTAGTGGCTACCTTTAAATTGTTACACACATAATTAAACTTTTTATCTAGTGTTAATATCTATATCTTCCTCTTGCGTGGACAAGATCCCAAGATCATTAGCATGTTTTTACTTCTTTTGATTTCTGCCCTGCCCCAGTATACCTACCATGTTGAGATGACTGAAATTATAGTTCAGAATTACACTAAAATTTTTATTCTAATTAATATTTGGACAATAAGTGCCAACTAATTTATTTGCCATTTCTTCTTATACCTCATTTTTTCCTCCTACTTTCATTTCTCTTCTTGTAGAGCACATATCAAAGAAATCCACACGTGTATATCATATTCCATAGCTGTATTCTTTGCATGCACCAGGTTGAAGCATTTCTAAGATGAGGCAGATGTTTCACTTCTGAATAAAACTGAACCTGGACTCTTGTCCCCAGAAAATGTAACAGAGTGAGTCTATGAATGGCAAATATTCTAGGCTTAAGTGTGCCTCTAATTATTTCTATTTCCTCCCAAAATTTGAGTAGTGATTTGATTAGAATAGAATTTCTAGTTGTCACCTTTATTTTTCTTTCAGACCTTTGAAGAAAGTGTTTATTATACTAGAAAGCATAACTCTGTCTTAAATAAGAAAAATGTGACACAAAAACATTTAAGTCTCTTGTTGAAGGAAGTAATCTGTGGACCTAAAAACACTTTGTTTATATAGGAGTTATAACATGGCTTGCCATTCTTTATATAGATAAGAAATGGAAAATACAAAATTCATATTTACTACTCAGCCAGCTAAAGAAAGAGCCTTGATCAACCAAAATTTTTGTTTGTTAGTTTGTTGTTGTTTAGCACTCAAGAGAGCCAGAAAGCTCCAGACAGACCGACAGGGAGAAGATGAGAAGCATCAACTCATTGTTGCGGTACTTCAGTTGTTCACTGATTGCTTCCTCGTATGTGCCTTGATGGGGGTTGCGGGGTGCTCCAGCTGAGCCACTTACTCTTTATTCAAGCCAGCGACATTGGGCTCAAGCCAGCTACCTTTGGGCTTCAAGCCAGCAACCTCTAGGCTCAAGCCAGCAACCATGGGATTATGTCCATGATCCACGCTCAAACCAGTGACCTCATGCGCAAGCTGGTGAGCCCGCACTCAAGCCGGTGACTTTGGGTTTTAAATCTGGGTCCTCAGTATTCCAGGTTAACGCTTTATCCACAGCGCCATCAGGTGGGGTTGTTTGTTTGTGATGATGAAAATGTTCTAAAACTGATTGTGGTGATAGTTGTACAAATCTGTATATATACTAAAAGTCATTGAATTTACACTTTAAATGAGTGATTTTTATGGTATGTAAATTATATTTCAATAATGAGGTTTAAAAAAAAAGGAACTAAAAAAATAAAAGGAACTACAGTAGTTGCTTACACACCTGCCTCTTTGTGAGGAGTATCAGACTTTTCCTTGGGCTTCTGCAATTACACTCTATATTAGGAAGGCTACTTTGGAAACCCATCCTGTGCAAGAAGTATGACATTATGAGCATCACACCATTTATGAAGGACTTCACGATGTCCACAATTTGCTCCATTTGTCCATCCTCCACTTGGTAGAAGTAAGATGATTAAAAATAAAGATCACAAGTAAGGAAAGAACTCAAAATGTTAGTGTTATTGTTGCTAGAGGCCAGCAGTGAAGCAACATTATACTCCCCCAACTGTTGCAAGAGCTCCTTAGCATGGGGAGCTTATCAAGTAACTGATAGTGAAACTTTCACATATAGCACTTCACTGTATCTTTTTTTGTGGGTTTTTTTTTTAACAGGGACAGAAAGAGTCAGAGGGATAGATAGGGACAGACAGACAGGAATGGAGAGAGGTGAGAAGCATCAATCATTAGTTTTTCATTGCCATTGCAGCACCTTAGTTGTTCATTGATTGCTTTCTCACATGTGCCTTGACCACAGGCCTAGCAACCCCTTGCTGGAGCCAGCGACCTTGGGTCCAAGCTGGCGAGCCAGATGGGCCTGCACTCAAGCTGACGAGCTCGGGGTCTTGAACCTGGGTCTTCTGAATCCCAGTCAGACGCCCTATCCACTGCGCCACCACCTAGTCAGGCACTTCACTGGATCTTTAAAACAACCTTTAATAGCAGGTAGTGTGGAGCTGTGTTTTACAGATGGGGAGACTAGCTTAGAGAAGCTATTGAACTTGCCAAGAACCCACAATTAGGAAGTTGTAGAGTCACTGTAAAGCAACAAGGAATTATACAAAAATCAAAGAGAGTGAGAAGATACAAACTTACCTCCCTGAGGACTACTCCAACAAACAAAGCCTCCGAGACGTCACCATTCAACACCTATGTTCTTGCTAGCCATCTCCATACACAGGCATTTGGTAGCTTTATCTTTTCTGGAAGTTACCATTTCTCCTTGATTATTCTTTTTTTTTTTTTTTTTTTTTGTCAAAGACCTTTTTTCCTGGCCTTTTTACTACATGTATTCATCAAAAGAACATTTCACTGTCCTTTTATTTTTTATTTTATTTATTTTTAAGCAAGAGAGACAGAGAGAGGGACAGACAGGAAGGAAGAGAGATGAGAAGCATCAATTCTTTGTTGTGACACCTTAGTTGTTCATTGATTGGTTTCTCATATATGCCTTGACTGGTGGGGAAGGGGGGGCTCCAGCTGAGCCAGTGACCCCTTGCTCAAGCCAGTGACCTTAGGCTCAAGCCAGCGACCTTGGGCTTCAAGTCAGCGACCTTTGGGCTCAAGCCCATGACCATGGGGTCATGTCTATGATCCCATGCTCAATCCAGAGACCCCATTCTCAAGCCGGTGAGCCAACACTCAAGCTGGTTAAGCTCGTGCTCAAGCCAGCGACCTCAGAGTTTTGAATCTGGGTCCTCTGGGTCCCAGGCCAATGTACTATCTATCCACTGCACCACTGCCTGGTCAGGCTTCACTGTCCTTTATTGAAGAATCTTCTCTGTCAAATAATTTTTCCATCTTTACCCCAGGGTCTGGAACAAACTAGTAAATTCCAGGGAGCTTTTAACCTGCCTTTGCTTCTCAGGACCTGATAAACATTTCTTCGAGATATGTCAACACAGAATTACCAGTATAGAGTTAGATCTGTGAAGTCTAGTAAGGATATTGCATAACTCAGGGAGGGTCACACAAACCTTTGTTATTTTAAGGAATTACAGTGAGTCTGCTGTTCTTTACAGATTGGATGTTACTGGTTTAGTCAGTCTTAGCCATTTTTAGTAACTTATCCCCCCGCCCCAACACACTCTGATATACACAGAGTTGTAAGGTTGTTTTGTGCACAATGCTTCTGATCAGCTTATATTTTACCATTGTCTTTACCACAGTAACAAAACCTGTATAATAGAGGGATGTTCTCAGATAACATCAGAACTTGAGTCTAGTTCTTATGACTGCTAGCCCAGTTTCACTTTGCATTAATCCACACTGCACCTTATATAGATGATTTTGACAATTACGAGTAAAGTCTTGATAGAACTGCATGGTTACAAGACAAATAAGAAGTTTGCATTAAGTCAGGTAAAACTACAAGCTACGTTTTTAGAATATTTCTCTTCTCACTTGTCTAATTTAATAATACACATATTGGCCCAATTTTTGAGCAGGAATTTTGTATTGTCAGAACAAATTTTCTAAGTAGAAATTGTTTCTAGTACAAATGGTGGTAGCATTTCCATTGTACTGTGTAATGTATATCATAAATGTGTCTATAAACTGAGCAACGAATGACAGCTTATCCTGATATCACATACCGTATTTTTCGCTCCATAATACACATCTGACCATAAGACACACCTAGGGTTTTAAGGAGGAAAATAAGAAAAAAAAATTCTGAACCAAATGATGTTAAAATATTTAATAAAATACCATATTTTTCACTCCATAAGATGCACAGGCATTTTCCCCCCCACACTGTTGAGGGGAAAAAAGTGCATCTTATGGAGCAAAATATACGGTAGTTTCTCTTTGTTCATTGGTTTAATCAGTCAGATTAAAAGATGGAGATCCTGCACTGACCTGTGGTGGCGCAGTGGATAAAGCGTCGACCTGGGAACACTGAGGTCGCCAGTTCAAAACCCTGCACTGGTCTGGTCAAAGCACATATGGGAGTTGATGCTTCCAGCTCCTCCCCCCTTTCTCTTTCTCTATCTCTCTCTCTCACTCTGTGTCTCCTCTCTAAAATGAATAAATAAAAGAAAAGAAAAGAAAGAAAAGATGGAGATCCTGCCTGACCTGTGGTGGCGCAGTGGATAAAGCGTCGACCTGGGAAAACTGAGGTCGCCAGTTCAAAACCCTGCACTGGTCTGGTCAAGGCACATACGGGAGTTGATGCTTCCAGCTCCTCTCCCCTTTCTCTCTCTCTCTCTCTCTCTCTCTCTCTCTCTCTCTCACTCTGTGTCTCCTCTCTAAAATGAATAAATAAATAAATAAATAAATAAAAAAGATGGAGATCCTATATATGACTCCTTGTACACCTGGCTTTTCAATTCTATCCAGTATCTATACATTTCCCCTTTCCAAACTACCTCCTTAGTATCCTTAGCAGAATGAAAAGAACAGAAATTCTGCACCATTAGATTGTAGCCTGCAGATGGTACTTGACTGTAGCCTGATGAAAGGTACTTAGTCCTCCCAACAACTCTATGGATTTAGATTAATTTCATGGAATTAGATATATGACAAAAAGACACACTGCTAGAAAAGATCAGGGCTAGTATTTAAATCCACATATTTCCAACCTAAAAACTCTCTACCATGATTGAAGAGACAGATACATTCAGCCCTAGCTGGTTAGCTCAGGTGGTTAGAGTGTCATTCTGAAACACCAAGTTGTGGGTTCGATCCCCAGTTGGGGCACATACGGGAAGCAACCAATAAATGAACAACAAAGTGAAACAACAAAATAAATTCTCCCACCCCCTTGACCCTCTCTCCTGTTCCCCTCTCTCTCTAAAAGCAATCAAATAAAAAAGAAAGAGAGAAACATTAAGATTGTAGGTTCAATCCCCAATTAGGGTGCATACAGGAACAGATTGATGTTTCTCTCTCTCTCTCAAATTAATAAAAAATTTTAAAAAGAATATATATATATATATATATATATATATATATATATATATATATTTACATGGACAGAGAGAGTCAGAGAAAGGGACAGACAGACAGGAGCGGAGAGAGGTGAGAAGCATCAGTCATTAGTTTTTCGTTGCCGTTGCAACACCTTAGATGTTCATTGATTGCTTTCTCACATGTGCCTTGACCGTGGGCCTTCAGCAGACCGAGCCACCCCTTGCTGGTGCCAGTGACCTTGGGTCCAAGCTGGTGAGCTTTTGCTCAAGCTAGATGGGCCCGCGCTCAAGTTGGCGAGCTTGAGGTCTCGAACCTGGGTCTTCCACATCCCAGTCCGACGCTCTATCCACTGCACCACCGCCTGGTCAGGCAGAATATATATTTTTAAAAAGTGGAAAAATTGGTTGCTACAGAATAGTCATGGGGATGTGAAGTACAGCATAGAGAATATAGTCAATAATATTCTAATAACTATGTATGGTGTCAGATGGGTATGAGATGATGCATCAGGATGATCACTTAGTAGGTTATATAATATCTAATCACAGTGGTGTACAGCTGAAACTAATAAAATCTGTATGTCAGCTATAATTGAAAAATAAAAAATGATAAAAACAAAAAATATGAAGTGGGCCTGACCTGTGGTGGCGCAGTGGATAAAGCGTCGACCTGGGAACACTGAGGTCGCCAGTTCGAAACCCTGCACTGGTCCGGTCAAGGCACATATGGGAGTTGATGCTTCTAGCTCCTCCACCCTTTCTCTCTGTTTCTCTCTCTCACTCTGTGTCTCCTCTCTAAAAAAAAATATATATATATATATATATATATATGAAGTGGAAGAAGCCAGTCACAGAAGACCACACATTGTGTGATTCCATTTTTATAAAATGTCTAGAGTTGGCAAATCCAGATTTAAAAAGTACATTAGTGGTTGCCTAAGGCTGGGGTGAGATGCGATAATCAGGAGTGACTGCTAGTAAATATGGATTTCAAAATAAATTTTAAAATCAAGAACTAAGCATTTGCTGCTGATTTGAGTAACAGGTTCTAATTTGCCTTCTACACCTGCTTCATGCTATTCATCCCTCTGAATCCCTGTAAACTGAGATTAGACTAGACCTCTAAGGTGCCTTCTAGTTTTAATATAAGTCTACAAAGACAGTAATTGTAATAAGAACTCCAGTCTTCAAACCAGACACAGTAGTTCTGATCTCAAATTTAAAAAATTTAAGCCTGGTAAATTTAGGGTTAACCTAAAATAAAAGCTACATGTGTCTCCCTCTCCTGGTAGGAGGTGAAAAGAACCAATTCAGGTGTGGGGGTTCTCCAGGCCTAAGGTTTTCCCACCCCTAGAGAACAGTGCTTCTCATCAGGGCCTCATTCAGGAGAGAAATACCAAGGTTGAGTCAGAGAAACAATCCAAAGAGGTCGTAAGTGAAAAAGATCAGAGAGACAAGAGAAAAATAAAGGCAATATGGATAAATATCCAAGTAAATTTCCTAAAAAAGTTTTCATTTTGTAGATAACAAGTCTTCTATTTCTTGCCCACTGTTTTGAAGTTTCTTCTTTTTCTTTAACAGGGACAGAGAGAGTGTCAGAGAGAGGGATAGATAGGGACAGACAGATAGGAATGGAGAGAGATGAGAAGCATCAATCATAAGTTTTTCGTTGTGACACCTTAGTTGTTCATTGATTGCTTTCTCATATGAACCTTGACCGCAGGCCTTTGGCAAACCGAGCAACCCCTTTCTCGAGCCAGCCACCCTGGGTCCAAGCTGGTGAGCTTATATTGCTCAAGCCAGATGAGCCCGTGCTCAAGCTGACAGCCTCTGAGTCTCGAACCTGGGTCCTCCGCATCCCAGTCCGATGCTCTATCCAATGTGTCATCACCTGGTCAGGATCTTTTTTTCTTTTTCTTTATTTAAATGGATTTTTATATAGAGGAGTTGGGGGGAAGCAGGAAGCATCAACTCATAGTAGTTGCTTCCCATTTGTGTCTTGACTGGACAAGCCCAGGGTTTTGAACCGAGGACCTCAGCATTCCAGGTCAACACTTTATCCACTGCGCCACCACAGGTCAGGCCCGAAGTTTCTTTAGGTGATAATGAAACACCTCAGATTTACTTTTTTTTTTGTCCCCCTCCTTCAGATTTACTTTTGAACTGTGAAAAGGGACTCAAATATTTTTTAATAAAAATCAGAATTCTGTCTATATCCCTGAAATAGAGATCTTATAAAAAAGTTTTCAGTACAGTCATCCCTCACCATGTAGCAGTTCACTTGTCGTGGTCGCACTGTATTGTGGATTTTTAAATTGTATATGTCTAATTTTGTATCACTAGATTTTTTGTTATTGTGAAATTTTGCAGTAGATAGGTATTTTTATATATTATTTTAATTATTTTTGTGGTAAAATAAACATTTCTTAACCTAAAAAATTGAAAACAAGCCTGACCTGTGGTGGCGCAGTGGATAAAGCATCGACCTGGGAACACTGAGGTCGTCAGTTCAAAACCCTGCACTGGTCTGGTCAAGGCACATATGGGAGTTGATGCTTCCAGCTCCTCCCCCCTTTCTCTCTCTCTCTCTCTCTCTCATCTCCTCTCTAAAATGAATAAATAAAAAAAGAAATAAAAAAAATTGAAAACAATATTAAAAATATAAAAACTATTTATTAGACCTTGGCTGGTTGGCTCAGTGTTAGAGCATCAGCCCGGCATCTGGAAGTCCTGGGTTCGATTCCCAGTAAGGGCACACAGAAGAAGCGCCCATCTGCTTTCCATCCCTCCCCCTCTCTTTTCTCTCTATCTCTCTTCCCCCCCCCACCCCCCCTCAGCCAAGGCTCCACTGGAACAAAGTTGGCCCAGGTGCTGAGGCCTCCGCCTCAGGCACTAGAACAGCTCTGGTTGCAACAGAGCAACAACACCCCAGATAGGAAGAGCATCGCCCCCTAGTGGGCTTGCCAGGTGAATCCCAGTCAGGAGCATGCAGGAGTCTGTCTCTCTGCATCCTTGCTTCTCACTTCAGAAAAATACAAAAAAAAAAAAATTAAAATATCATCATTCAAGTTCCAGTATTTTCACTGGTGAGTACCCATATAGAATTTTTTATGTTGTTAAAATTACGTAGTGTAGAAAGTGTCTGACCAGGCAGTGGCGCAGTGGATAATGTCAGACTGAAACGCAGAGTAACCAGGTTCGAAACCTCGAAGTCGCCAGCTTGAGCGCAGGATCATCTGGTTTGAGCAAGGCTCACCAGCTTGAGCCCAAGGTCGCTGGCTTGAGCAAGGGGTTACTTGGTCTGCTGTAGCCCCACCCCATCAAGGCACATATGAGAAAGCAATCAATGAACAACGAAGGCCACACGAAGAACTGATGCTTCTCATCTCTCTCCCTTTCTGTCTGTCCCTATCTGTCCCTCTCTCTGTTTCACACACAATAAAAAGAGTGTAGAAAGTGTTTAAGAGTATAAGAAATGTTTATGAGTGTGGGAAAGGTTTATAAGAGGGTGGGGAGAGTTTATAAAGCCTTAAAATATATATAAATAATAAAATAAATATAAGGTCGCCTGACCAGGCGGTGGCGCAGTGGATAGAGCATTGCACTGGGATGCGGAGGACCCAGGTTCGAGACCCCGAGCTCGCCAGCTTGAGCGCGGGCCCATCTGGCTTGAGCAAAAAGCTCGCCAGCTTGGACCCAAAGTCGCTGGCTCCAGCAAGGGGTGGCTCAGTCTGCTGAAGGCCCGCGGTCAAGGCACATGTGAGAAAGCAATCAATGAACAACTATGGTGTCGCAATGGCAATGAAAAACTAATGATTGATGCTTCTCACCTCTCTCCATTCCTGTCTGTCTGTCCCTATCTATCCCTCTCTCTGTCCTTGTAAAATAAATAAATAAATAAATAAATAAATAAATAAATAAATAAATAAAATATAAGGTCACTACTTCGCAGATATTTGCCTATTGCGGGGGGTTCTGGAACCTAACCCCTGCAATAGAAGAGGGACCACTGTAATACAAGTGGTTTGAAGGAAGGTGGCCAGAAATATATTGGTCTAGAATTTGAAATTACTCATTTTTATGTAAAAGCATAATTAGTTCGATGAAATTTATTTAAGATAATACACATTATCTATTACAGAGGAAGTATCTTTCTGTATCACCAACTTGATGAGGCCTATTACATTGCTAAAGTCCCACATACACAATATATATATTTTTTAAATTGTTAAGTGCTTCTGGGAATAGGTATGTAAGTTGAAAATAAAATTCTAAAAAAAAAAAGACAGTCTGACCAGGCGGTGGCGCAGTGGATAGAGCATCGGACTGGGATGCGGAGGACCCAGGTTCGAAACCCCGGGGTCGCCAGCTTGAGCACGGGCCCATCTGACTTGAGCAAAAGCTCGCCAGCTTGGACCCAAGGTCGCTGGCTCCAGCAAGGGGTGGCTCAGTCTGCTGAAGGCCCACGGTCAAGGCACATGCGAGAAAGCAATCAAAACTAAGGTGTCGCAATGACAACAAAAAATTAATGATTGATGCTTCTCACCTCTCTTCATTCCTGTCTTTCTGTCCTGTCTATCCCTTTCTCTGACTCTCTCTCTGTCCCTGTAAAAAAAAAAAAAAAAAAAAAAGACAATTATAAATTAGCAAAGCTTCACTATTTGCACAAAATCAAATTATGCAATAAATTGAACATGATTCTTTCAGCAACTGAGTAGCAATCCCAGAGTAAGACTGTCTTGTTTCATAAGAACACATTCCAGCAAAAACTCATACAAGTTTTTAATAACTATTGCAAAACTAGAAGATACATGAAGAAAAAGGAGACAAGTACCAATATTCTTTATCCATTCACTAATTTTATCTAAATGAACTCCTCAAGGAAGCAGTTCAAGTTTTGAAATATACCTGGTAATGCCCAATTATTGGCATTTTGGATATTTCACAATTAACTGTAAAAAACTGAAGATGCCTAGTTGAAGTGAAGAAAAAAATATCTTTGACTGACTGGGATGGCACAGTGGATCAAGCGTGGAGCCAGAATGCTGAGGTCACTGGTTCTAAACCCAAGGTCGCTGCCTTGAGCCCAGCGTCGCAGGCATGATACTGAGATCATCAGTTTTGAGCAAGAATTGCAGGCTTGACACCAAGGTCGCCGTCTTGAGCCTGAGGTCACCTGTCCAATCCCCCAGTCAAGGCATACACAAGAAGCAATTAATGCACAACTAACTGGAGTAATGTGTCTCTCTTTCTCTCTCTCTCTCTCTCTCTCTCTCTCTCTCACTCCCTCTCTCTCCCCACAAAAATAACAATAATAAAAAAAATAAAACCAAAGGGAAAGTATTTTTACTTTTAAAATACTTCAATATTTTTAAATTTTTTTTTTTTTACAAAGACAGAGAGAGAGAGAGGGATAGACAGGGACAGACAGATAGGAACGAAGAGAGATGAGAAGCATCAATCATCAGTTTTTCGTTGCAACACCTTAGTTCAGGGGTGCTCAATACGTCGATCGCGCTCTACTGGTCGATCACGAAGGAAGTGTAAGTAGATCGCATGACATTAAAAAGACATTTGTATTTTGATTGGCATACAGGGTAGCCAATCTGACGTCTGAACTTTTGACACCCTACGCATGCTCGTTAAACCGCGCTAACTTGTTCAGTTACATTGCTGCGTAGTTAGCCTTCAATTTATTTAAACTAAATACAACAAAGGGTATAAAAATGAGTGCCGTAGCTGGTCCAAGTAAGAAGCCTAAAACCTACCACTTTCATACAGAATGGGAGGGGATTTTTTCACTATGTCATATTCTAAGTGCGTTTGCCTCATCTGTCTGTGTGCCATTGCTATTCCAAAGAAGGGAAATGTGGAGCGGTTTTTTCGGACTGTTCATAAAAACTATGACATTGGCTTTCCTCTGAAAAGAGAGCTGAGAAGGAGAAAGGTGAAAGAAGAATACACAATATTAAATAGTAATAATAATAACTTAAATAATGATATAGAAGAAATAAATTTATGTTTTGCATTTTTATTGTAGGTAGATCATTTTGACTTGGTCATCTTATAAGTAGCTCGCAAGCTGAAAAAGTGTGGGCACCCCTGCCTTAGTTGTTCATTGATTGCTTTCTCATATGTGCCTTGACTGCGGGCCTTCAGCAGATCAAGCAACCCCTTGGGTCCAAGCTGGCGAGCTTTTGCTCAAGCCAGATGGGCCCATGCTCAAGCTGGCAATCTCAGGGTCTCATACCTGTGTCCTCCACATCCCAGTTCGACACTCTATCCACTGCGCCACCGCCGGGTCAGGCAATATTTTTAATTTTTTTTAAATGTTTTTATTATTTTTTTTACATTTTATTTATTCATTTTAGATAAAGGAGACAGAGAGAGAGAAATGGGGGAGGAGCAGAAAGCATCAACTTCCATATGTGCCTTGACCAGGCAAGCCCGAGGTTTCAAACCAGCGACCTCAGTGTTCCAGGCTGACGCTTTCACTAACTGCGCCACCACAGGACAGGCAATATTTTTTAATTTTTTTAAAAAAATTTTACTTATTCATTTTAGCGAGAGGAGAGAGGGGGAGGAGGGCAAGGAGGAGGAAGCATCAGCTCATAGTAGTTGCTTCCCATAGATACCTTGACCAGGCAAGCCCAGGGTTTTCAACCAGTGACCTCAGTATTCCAGGTCGGTGCTTTATCCACTGCACCACCAGGTCAGGCTAAAATACTTCAACATTTATAATGTGGTATAATGTATTATTTAGGTTAAGCTATAACCCAGGACCTAACCAAGGATGTACAGTCCCAGGGCAGTCTGTTGTTCTAACCAGGAAACACATAACCAGAAGCAGCACCTACAAACCAATCTGACATCCCCAGTTATGTGGATCAGATACACTTATTTTGGACACTCACTCTCCACTTTTGCAAAAAAGCAAAAAAATAAACAAAAAAACAGACTGGATAAGAAACACTCACTCTCCGCTTTTGCAAAAAAGCAAAAAAATAAACAAACACAAAACCAGACTGGATAAGAAACCACTGAGGTCTGTTATCCCTTACTCTTAGGTTTGATACGCTAGGCTAAATCCCTAAAGGATCCTGTACCAGTTAAATCTGGTTTCTATTCACCCAATGCTTTCTATAAGAGGGAGAATCCTGCCACTGAAAATTTAGTACTTCCCGGCCTCACTTTTCATGCTAGAGATGGTGGTTGGATTACCTAAAGGACAGAGAGCTGCAACTTGCTAAGGTCAATTTGCTTCTTACATTTGGACACGGAGGATAAATATTTGTTATGCAAACATTGGCCTTTACTATATTGCTGGTTTTCTGGGCCATGGATTACCTTTCTCCAATCCCATCCACTTTCTGCTCAACAAACTCAAACTTATCCTTTAAGGCTCATATATCACTTCTATATAATCTTTTTATGTTCATTCGTTTGTTTGTTTTGTTTGTTTACTCAGTGAGAGAAGGAGAGGCAGAGACAGACTCCCCTATGCCATGGACTGGGATTCACCCAGTAAGCCGTGTAGGGGGGTGTGATGCTCTGCCCATCTGGGGCATTGCCCCATTGCTCAGCACCTGAGTTCTTATTGCGGAGGCAGCCAACTCTCGCCAATTGAGCCATGGCTGCAGAAGGGGAAGAAAGAGAAATAGAGAGAGAAGTGAGAGGGGGAAGGGCCGAGAAGCAGATGGGCACTTCTCATGTGTGCCCTGACTGGGAATCGAACCTAGGACTTCTACACACCAGAACGTTCTACCATTGAGCCAACCAGCCTGGGCTATACAATCTTGTCTCTTCAACCTGCCCACCAGGCCGGGTCAAGAAGTGTCCCATTTCCTTTTTTTTTTTTTTTTTAACAAATACAGAGAGAGACAGAGTCAGAGAGAGGGATAGATAGATAGGGATAGACAGGTAGGAACGGAGAGAGATGAGAAGCATCAATCATCAGTTTTTTGTTGTGACACCTTAGTTGTTCATTGATTGCTTTCTCATATGTGCCTTGACCACAGGCCTTCAGCAGGCCGAGCCACCCCTTGCTCGAGCCAGCGACCTTGGGTCCAAGCTGGTGAGCTTTTGCTCAAACCAGATGAGCCTGCGCTCAAGCCAGCGACCTTGGGGTCTCGAACCCGGGTCCTTCTGCATCCCAGTCCAACACTCTATCCACTGCGTGACCACCTGGTCAGGCCCATTTCTATTTTTTATTTTATTTTATTCATTTTTTAGAGAGGAGACACAGAGTGAGAGAGAGAAGGAGAGAGAGAGAGAGAAAGGGGGGAGGAGCTGGAAGCATCAACTCCCATATGTGCCTTGACAGAACCAGTGCAGGGTTTTGAACTGGCGACCTCAGTGTTCCCAGGTCGACACTTTATCCACTGCGCCACCACAGGTCAGGCCCATTTCTATTTTTATAACTCTTTACACACCCCTCTTATTATATCACATTTTACATTGTAAAACCATGGTCTTGTTTTTCTCCAATGGACTGTATGCTCCATGGAACATGTGCTATTTTCTTAATTATAAAATATTGCAAACCTATATAGTATATCCACATCCTCACCACCTACCTTTAGTATTTTGGCTGTTTTTGTTAAAGATCTTTAAGAAATAAAATATGAGAGATACAATTAAAGCTCTTTATCACCCCCCAAGGTACCTTCTATCCTAAATTTGGTATCTTTCCTATGTAAATCTTCATATTTTTTAATATGTTTCATGTTTTCCAACATTAGTTATATGTGTTTATTGTACATACCTTTATGCAACTTGCTCTTATTGCGTAGCTATTTTATATTTATCCATGTTGATACATCTAAGTCTATTCAGTTCATTTTAATTGCTCTATTTTCTGCATTTATATACACATATTTATACACTCCTCTACTGATGAACATTTTGATTGTTTCCAATTTTCCCATTAAAACTAATGCCATATTTCTGTACATCTCCTTGTGCACACATCTGGTTTCTCTAAAATATATTTCCAGAAGTGGAACTGGTGGATTTAGAAATATGTACTTCTCCAACTTGACTGAATTTTGCCAAGTTGCTCTCCAAAGGGATTAAATTGGTTTATTCTTTGTGGCAAGAGCTGATAAGAGGTCCAAAATATTAATTCTATCCTATTTATTTAACAACAGATTTTCTAAATTTTAGATGGCCACATACCTAAGTACGATATATATATAATACTATTTTTCATCATCTTTTTTTTTTTTTTTTCAGTGAGAGGAGGTAGGGAGATAGACTCCTGCATGCACCAACTGGGATCCACCCACTAGGGGCCCACTAGCAAGCCCAGTAGGGGGTGATGCTCTGCCCATCTTGGGTCATTGCTCTGTTGCTCAGCAACCAAGCATTTCCTAATGTCTGAGGCAGAAGCCATGAAGCCATCCTCAGTGCCTGGGGCCAACTCACTCCAAATGAGTCACGGCTGCAGGAGGGGAAGAAAGAGAGAGAAGTGAGAGAAGGAAGGGTGGAGAAGCAGATGGGTGCTTCTCCTGTGTGCCCTGAATGGGAATCAAACTTGGGACATACACATGCCGGCCTGACACTCTACTGCTGAGCCAACTGGCCAGGGCCATCATTTCTTGTAACTATCTGTGGCTATGTGTTAAAGCAATTCGGCCACTTCTAGGCCATATCTTTAAAAAGACAAGATGAACCCTCTGTTGGTCGGTTTGTGAATATGATAATGTAGCTGGAGTAGATATCATGAAACCAGAAAATAAAGTGCCTTTTAAAGTTGAAAGATCAAAAAATTGAAAGGAATCTATGTCACTGCTTTGGCCTTATGCTGGTACTGCTATGAAAGAAAACTTCCATCTTAATAACCACAGTTGGGTTTTTGTTGTAACTGTCAGAACATGTATCCAAACACAATCCCATTGGCAGTGTATAAGACTGTATGTTGTTCCATATCTTTGCCAACATTTATCATCATCAGACTTTTTCTGTAAAATTGATAGGCTTTGTGATGGTTTTCCATTGTTTCAACTTGCATCTTCATCTTCCTGCAAGTGAAGTTGAGTCATCTATTCATATTGGCCATTTTATTCTTCTCTTTTGTGAACTGTCAGATGATATCTTTTGCCCATTTTTCCATTGGATAGTATTCTTTATTAATTTGAGAGAGAGAGAGGGAGGAATATGGAGGGGGTATGGGGGGGGAAAGACACACACACACACACACACACATCGATTTGTTGTTCTACTTATTTATGCATTCCTTGGTTGATTCTTGTAAATACCCTGACTGGGGATCGAACCTGCAAACTTGGTGTTATTGGTAAGGTACTCTAACCAAATGAACTACCTTGACAGGGCAGATATTTTTCTTGTCAACAAAAAGCTTTAAATATTCTAGCCATATATGCATTGCAAATTTATCTTTCCTGACTTAACCTTACTGTTGTGGGCTAATCTCAGTTGTCTTAACTGCCAAACAAGGAGGTCATTTGAGAAGAAGTTGGGAACATACTTTTCAATTCTGAATATAAAGACATGTCAGAAAGCATCCAGGATTTGCAAACTTCTCTAACACTACATGATGACTTTTTCTTATAAAAGGAATACAATAATCAAAGGTAAAAAGGTATTCCAGAGATTGACACTGTCTTTGAAAACTCAGAACTAAAGAATGTAAAAAAGTAGGTAAAGTGAGAGAGATAGAATGATTTACTCCAGGAAAAACCGGAAGCTTTACTGGACAGGAAATGTGATCATATCACACATCTTGCCTTTAGGGTAATAAATACAGGTATTTACAATCATAAAATTATTTTTGTCAGTTTCCAATTTCAAAATTAATCTATGGACAAAAATATGTTTACACAACAAAATGTAAATGTCACAGCCTTGACACTGCAATAATTATTAATGTCCAAAGTAGGAAGGAAAAAGGTGGAAAAATAACAGAGTAAAGAATGATAATTTTATCATACAGAACTGAGATACTGTCTTTGATGAAAAAAGGAATAAAAGTATAAGTTACAGGCAGTCCTGGTTGGTTAGCTCAGTTGGACAGAGCATCATCCCAAAACACCAAGGTTGCAGGTTTAATCCCTGTCAGGGCACATATGGGAAGTGACCAATGAACACAACTAAGAGGAACAACAAAATGAATTCTCCACCGCCTCTCTCTCTCCCTCTGTCTCTCTAAAATCAATATATATATATACATACACACACACACACACACACACACACACATACATTGCCTGACCAGGCAGTGGCACAGTGGATAGAGCATCGGACTGGGACGCAGAGGACCCAGGTTCAAAACCCCGAGGATGCTGATTTAAGCATGGGCTCACCAGTTTGAGCGTAGGGTCACTGGCTTGAGCATGGGCTCATAGACATGACCCTAAGGTCACTGGCTCCAGAAAGAGATCATTCAGTCTGCTGTAGACCCCACACACACGCCCCATCAAGGCACATATGAGAAAGCAATCAATGAACAACTAAAGTACTGCAATGAAGAATTGATGCTTATCATCTCTCTCCCTTCCTGTCTGTTCCTAGCTGTCCATCTCTCTCTGTCACAAATATATTCTATAAATATATATGAAATTATATATATATATATATATAATCAGTGGCCCCTTGCTCAAGCCAGTGACTTAGAGCTTCAAGCCAGCAACCATGGGATCATGTTAATGATCCCATGTTCGAACTGGCAACCTCAGGGTTTTGAACCTGGGACCTCAGCATACCAGGTCAACACTTTATCCACTGCACCATCCCCAGTCAGGCTGATTCGCAAAATGTTTTAATTTATTTATTCTAGAGAGAAACACTGATTTGTTGTTCCACTTATTTATGTATTTGCTGGTTGATTCCTTTATCGCCTTGACTGGGGACTGAACCCATAACGTTGTTGTATGGGGTTGACACTCTGACCAACTGAGCTATCTGGAAAAAAGCAATATGCAATACTTAAAAGAAAAATTTACCTTTTAGTAAAGGAACATTATGAACCTTGTACAAATTTCTAGGGAAAAGATTATGTAAAAGATTATGTGATCTTAGTAATTATGAACTACTGGAGTTTTTGTCTCACCACTAACTGCTGATCAAAAAATAGGACTGAGGCCTTGGCCGGTTGGCTCAGTGGTAGAGCGTTGGTCCAGTGTGTGGAAGTCCTGGGTTCGATTCCCGGTCAGGGCACACAGAAGAAGTGCCCATCTGCTTCTCCACCCTTCCCCCTCTCCTTCCTATCTCTCTCTTCCCCTCTCGCAGCTAGGGCTCCATTGGAGCAAAGTTGGCCCAGCCGCTAAAGATGGCTCCATGGCCTCCACCTCAGGCACTAGAATGGCTCCAGCCCTGACGGAGCAGCACCCCAGATGGGCAGAGCATCGCCCCCTGGTGGACTTGCCGGGTGGATCCCGGTCCGGCACATGTGGGAGTCTGACTGCCTTTCTGCTTCTAACTTCAGAAATGTACCAACACACACACACACACACACACACACACACACACACACACAAACAGGACTGAGGTATGCTTTGTCAATATCTTCACAGTTATCACAGCCATTTTTTTAAAAATTTATTTTAATTTATTCATTTTAGAGAAGACACACCAGGGGGGGGGGGAGAGAGAGAGAGAGAGAAAGGGGGGAGGAGCTGGAAGCATCAACTCCCATATGTGCCTTGACCAGACCAGTGCAGGGTTTTGAACTGGCGACCTCAGTGTTCCCAGGTCGACACTTTATCCACTGCGCCACCACAGGTCAGGCTCACAGCCATTTTTTAAAAAACGATTCTATTCATTTTAGGAGGGGAGAGAAAGAGAGAGAAAAGGGGAGAGGAGCAGGAAGCATCAACTCCCCATACACGCCTTGACTGGGCAAACCCGGGGTTTCAGCGTTCCATGTCAACAGTTCATCCACTGCACCACAGGTCAGGCATTTCACAGCCTTTTTTTTTTTTTTTACAGAGACAGAGAGAGAGTCAGAGAAAGGGATAGATAGGGACAGACAGACAGGAACGGAGAGAGGTAAGAAGCATCAATCATTAGTTTTTCGTTGCTGTAGCAACATCTTAGTTGTTCATTGATTGCTTTCTCACATGTGCCTTGACTGCGAACCTTCAGCAGACCGAGCCACCCCTTGCTGGAGCCACCGACCTTGGGTCCAAGCTGGCGAGCTTTGCTCAAGCCAGATGGGCCCGCGCTCAAGCTGGCAAGCTAGGGGTCTCGAACCTGGGTCTTCCGCATCCCAGTCCGATGCTCTATCCACTGCGCCACCTCCTGGTCCGGCCACAGCCATTTTTGATTTGAGGATAACATCAGAGCTGTGAACCTACTTACTATATTAAATATCTATTACCCATTATGTGCCAGGCCCTATAATCCAGAGGTAGAATAATCCTTTCCAAACACTGGAATAAACCTAGTCACCTATTGTGACCATTTCCAAGATACACCCTCTCCCACTCAAACACATACTCTGTTCTGAAGCTTTACTTTTGTGATCTCTATCCTCTTGCCTTCTGCATTGCCCAAAATTCCTTCTAGGAACTGTAATATTGATACTGAAAACTAATTCCTGTGTTTATCCTAACCAACAATTGCAGCTGGATCAGAGTGGACAATTACTCGTTCAATTGTGCCAGTATTGTTCCCCTGACATCATGCTAAACCACACTGACAGATCATTAGCCTCTCATCTATTACCAAACCTTTCTCCCTGGTACTATCTGAATTTCCTTTATTGACAGCTGGTAGACGGAGTCCCACTAATATCAGCTCCCATTCAAGAAGTCCCACACTAAAAATACACAGATTTTGGCCTGCAAGTATGTTTGGTTTATAGGGTTTTATCTTAAATTTTAAAATAAAACCGCCTTTTAGCCAAATATGAAAAGATTTGTAACTTTACTAGAAAAATGAATTCTGGCAGCTCTGTTCAAACAAACACATGGCATGAACCTTATTTGGAAAGGTCATAGAGTTTACTACCCTTCATTCGCTTGTTTTACTCATTTCTCTCACCTACCTGGCTCTTATAGGTATTTTAGTTTGCAATCCCTACTCTAGCTTACCTCTGTTCTGAACTAGATAGAGCTAATCTCTCACCATGTAGGATACAGAAACTTTTTACTCTGGCAGGTATCCCATAGAAAGAGTTATTTCTAAAAAATCCTTCTCCTCTTCCTGGAAAAACACAAATTATACTGTTTTTCAGAACAGTTCTGTCCAAGAGCCCTTTGCTATTGGAAAGGGTTATTCTTCAGCCAATCAATAAGTACCTTCTAAAGATCCTGCTCAAAAGAACAGCATGACTAATTCCAATTTTTTTAAATTTATTTTTATTTATTCATTTTAGAGAGGAGACACAGAGTGAGTGAGAGAGAGAGAGAGAAAGAGAAAGAGGGGAGGAACTGGAAGCATCAACTCTCATATGTGCCTTGACCAGACCAGTGCAGGGTTTTGAACTGGCGACCTCAGTGTTCCCAGATCGACGCTTTATCCACTGCACCACCACAGGTCAGGCTAATTCAAATTTAAGTTGCACAATATTCAAATAAAAGCACGTCTATCTGGATCTTTAGCTCTTTGATAAAATCAATTAATCCAGCCTGACCTGTGGTGGCGCAGTGGATAAAGCGTTGACCTGGAATGCTGAGGTTACCGGTTCAAAACCCTGGGCTTGCCCGGTCAAGGCACATATGGGAGTTGAAGCTTCCTGCTCCTCCCCCCCTTATCTCTCTCTCTCCCTTTCCTCTAAAATGAATAAATAAATAAATAAAAATTTAAGAAAAATAAAGATACAGTTTTTTTAAAAAAATAAATTAAAAAAAATCAATTAATCCACTGCCAGCAACTAATTAGTTGAATTTAGTAATGATTAAGTGTCTCTCTAATTACCATGCAGCAGCATGCTAGGTTTTAGGAATGCAAACAGGACACACACATTCCGGCCTTGACCAGCAGCTCAATGGATAACGCACAGGCCCGGTATATGGACGTCCCAGGTTTGATTCCCCACGAGGGCACACAGGAAAAGCAACCATCTGCTTCTCCCCACCTACCTCTCCCCCTTCTCTCCCTCGTCCCCTCATGCAGCCAGTGGTTCAGTTGGTTCGAGTGTGGTCTGAGTGCTGAGGATAGGTCCAGTGAAGCACATCAGCCTCAGGAGCTAAAATTAGCTCAGTACTCAAGCATGGGCCCTAGATGGGGTTGCCAGGTGGATCCTGGTCGGGTGCATGCGGGAGTCTGCCTATCTCCCCTCCTCTCACCTATAAAAAGAGATACACACATCCCTGCCTTCAAGGAGGTTGCTGTTGATTACAAACAGGCAACATTAAAGGTTAAGTAGCTGGTGCAATGAAAGCACATATGAAGTTCATCATGAAGGCTCAAGGATGTATAAGAGAAAATAACTTCTACTCTAAGTGTGAGGAAGAAACAAAGTCAAAGAGAAGAGGAGATATGGTGTTCAGAGAGAGAGAGAGAGAAGTGAAAGCTTAAGCTAAGTAACAAGGGGCATGGCAAGAAATGAAACTGTGAAGATAAAAAGGGGCCAGATTATGAAAGGTCTTCTAAGTCAAATAGAGAAGTAGCAGCTGTCATTCTTGAGACCTTCTCCTTATACCACTCCCAATAATTCAAGTTTTATTCTGAGGGAAAGAGGAGTCATTAAAATAATAAGAAACAGGAACAGAAACTGAAGAAACACCAAAATAATCTAAACACCACTAAGAAGGCAGAAGCTATTCTGTGAAAGTATCAACAAAATTAGTAGCGAAGCCAGACTGGGAAATATTTGCAAGACACACCTGATGAAGGACTTTGTATATCCAAAATATACAAACAACTCTTCAAATTTTACAAGAAAACAGCCCAATTAAAAACTAGGTCAGTCTGACCAGGCGGTGGCACAGTGGATGGAGTGTTGGACTGGGATGCGGAGGACCCAGGTTCAAGACCCTGAGTTCGCCAGCTTGAGCGCGGGCTCATCTGGCTTGAGCAAGAGTTCTTCAGCTTGGACCCAAGGTCGCTGGCTCCAGCAGGGGGTTGCTCGGTCTGCTGAAGGCCCACGGTCAGGGCACATGTGAGAAAGCAATCAATGAACAACTAAGGTGTTGCGATGGCAACGAAAGACTAATGATTGATGTTTCTCACCGCTCTCTGTTCCTGTCTGTCCCTGTCTATCCCTCTCTCTGACTCTCTCTCTCTGTCCATGTTAAAAAAAAAAAAAAAACTAGGCCAGCCCTGGCTGGATTAGATCAGTTCGATGTAGCATTGTTCTGAAGTGCAGAGGTTACTGGTTTGATCCCTGGCCAGGGCACATACAGGAACAGACACATGCCCCCCTCCCCTCTTTAAAATCAATAAACATTAAAACAAAAAACTAGGCCAAAGGCTTTGACACCTTACCAAAAATATGAACATATGAAAAGATGGTCCACATTATCAGGGAAGTGCAAATCAAAACAAGATTCTACTACATACATATTAGAATGGCCCAAATCTGACAATACTAAATACTGGAAAGAATTTGAAACAAGAATTCTCATTCATTGCTGGTGAGAATGCAAAATGATACAAACACTTTGGAAAACAACTTGCCTGTTTCTTACAAAACTGAACATATTTTTACTATACATTTCAGCAATTGTACTCTGGCATGTACACAAAGGAGGTGCAAACATAATGTCCACACAAAAACCTGAACGTGGATGTTGAGAGCAGCTTTGTTTCCAATTGTCAAAACCTGGAAACAACCACGATGTCCTTCAGCATGTGAACGGATAAACTGTGGTACATCAAATGGTGTATTATTCTGTGCCAAAAAGAGATGAGCTATCAAGCCAGGAAAAGACATGGAGGAATCTTAAATGCATATTACTTAGGTGACAATGGCCAATGTGAAAGGCTAGATGCTGTATGATTCTAACTATATGACACTCTGGACAAAGTAAATACAATCAGTGGTTGCCAGGGTGGGAGTAGGGGAGATGAATAGGCAGTCATAAGATTTTTTTTTATTTATAGTAAACTTTATTTTCATTGATAATTCATTAACATAATTCAAAATAGGTCTATGCCCTAAGATGAGCAAAATAATAGATATCCTAAATCTAAGAGATTTATTTTCCACACTGTTCCTCTAAAATAGGATGTGGAGTTTCAGGGTCCCCAATATTGATTCTAACATTTTACCCCATGAGACTTTATTTAAAGACACAGAAAGAAGAAATAACATTGATATATAAGAATCTTGTTATATGAGGGTACTATAATAAGTTCTTATAGTCTACCCACCTCTTTAGGGTTGTAATAACAACTGATACTTTTCTCTGCAAACTTTAGTATCTTCCTTTTTTAAGTAAAATGTCAGTATATGTGCGAGAATGCTGTGTTTATTTCTCTTAATATTCTAAAAATTGTAGAAGTTTTAAAATTCTTCATGAATCCAAGCTGGGTCATGACTATGGCTGATGGGGTCTATTGAACACACTAATTCCAACTTTGGCAACCATCAGCAAACTGGCACAGCAATTAAGCCCGCAGGCATCAATTTTCCTGAGTGGTAGAATCTCATTCCCATAATGCCAGCCAGGGTTCCAGATGTAACAAGGAAAACCCAAATGTTCCTCGGGTCCTGAGACAGCTGGTAAGCACCCAGGCCTGCAAAACCACCAAAGAGGAGCCCAGCAACCAGGGATGGGACACTACCTGCTTTGGCATAGCCAATGATCCCACCAGAGGCAACCAGTGCTGCATAGCCAAAGCCAATTCAATGTAAAGGCACTAGTGGGCTGGAGTCCTTCTGCATTGCTCTTTTTCACTCTGTCCAGATAGGAGCCTACACCGGGTGGATGCCTGCAGAGGAAAGGCCGAGCCACTTTCCCAAAGATCCGCCCCGCTGCACGGGAATCCGTGCCGGAAATCATAAGATTTTTAAGACAGTGAAAATTCTCCATATAGTGATGGACATGTCATAATACTTTTATCCAAACCTACAGAATATTCACTAAGAATGAACCCTAAGGTAAACTACAGTTTGGGTGATTATGACAAATCAATGTAGGATGTCTTGGTTTAAAAAAAAAGGAAAAAGCCTGACCAGGCGGTGGTGCAGTAGATAGAGCGTCAGACTGGGATGCGGAAGACTCAGGTTCGAGACCCCGAGCTCGCCAGCTTGAGCAGCTTGAGCGCGGGCCTATCTGGCTTGAGCAAAAGCTCGCCAGCTTGGATCCAAGGTCGCTGGCTCCAGCAAGGGGTGACTTGGTCTGCTGAAAGCCCGCGGTCAAGGCACATGTGAGAAAGCAATCAATGAACAACTAAGGTGTTGCAACGGCAACAAAAAACTAATGATTGATGCTTCTCACCTCTCTCCGTTCATTCCTATCTTGTCTGTCCCTATCTATCCCTCTCTCTGTCCCTGTAAAAAAAATAATAAAAGAAAAAAGGAGCATTTGGGTGAATGATGTTGATACAGGCTATGCATGAGGGCAGAGGTGTATGAAAAACCCCTGTACCCTCTTCTCAACTCTGTAAACCTAAAACTGCACTTAAAAAAAAAAAAAAGGCCGGAGTTGGTGAGATTTCAGGACAGAGTAAAGGGGTTATTAATCATAAAGAATGGATACCTAGTCCAAAGCAGGTTAAATACAGGTTTGTAGCTATATTATGTAAAAGTTAAACACTTTGGGCTTTTACTATGTTCATAAATTAGAAAGCATAGTCATCAGGCCTGATCAGATGGTGGTGCAGTAAATAAAGCATTAGCCTGGGATGCTGAGATTCCGGGCTTGAAATCCCAAGGTCACCGCCTTGATCACGGGATCAGACATGACCCCATGGTCAATGCTTGAACCCAAAAGTTGCTGGCTTGAAGTCCAGGGTTGCTGGCTTCAACAAGGGGTCACTGGCTCAGCTGAAGCCCCCCGATCATGTATAAGAAAGCAATCAATGAACAACTAAAGTGTTGCAATGAGTGAATGCTTCTCATGTGTCTCCCTATCTTTCTCTCACTCATTAAAAAGAAAAAGAAAGCGAAGTCATTATATGTGCATGTGTGGTGGCAAAGTGATGCAAGTGAACAAAGATTTGAAGAGATGTGGAATAAATGAGTGGAAAAGGTGACTACACTGTTATAAAGAATTCCTTTGCACCATCATGAACCCAGCAAAGGTTGAAATGTATGGTAATATGTTCTACAATGTATGATTATACATTGTTAGAGATGCTAATTTACAAGGTTGTGTGACTGACTTTAGTAGTATGGGACTATAAGCAATGTTCTTCAAAGAGAAAAAACATTCATTCATTTATTTAGCACCTGTTACATAAGTAATGCACTGAAGACTTCAGTGAACTTTCAGGAGTCAGCAGATTAAAGCAGAGGGGTGAAAGATGCCAAGAGACCAAATAGAGTAAATGTATTTATAATTAAGGACTTGTTTTGGATAATAAGAGGCTCACCAGACTTCTCAAAGTTCAGGTAAAAAGAATCTGGAAGAATGAATAGCACATTCACTTCATACCAGTCCGACTGGCTCAATGGTGGAGTATTGGCCTGGTGTGTGGATGTCCTGGGTTCAATTCCTGGTCAGAGTACACAAAAGCGTCTATCTGCTTCTCCATTCCACCCCACCCCCTTCTCCTTCTCCTCCTACAACCATGGCTCGATTGGAGTGAGTTGGCCCCAGGTGGCTCCATGGCCTCCTCCTCAGGTGCTAAGAGCTCGGTTGGACCTGTGGAGCAATGCTCCAGATGGGCAGAGCATCGCCCTCTAGTGGACTAGCCAGGTGGATCCCAGTAGGGGAGCATGTAGTTTGGCTCTGCCTCCCTTCCTCTTACTGAGTTAAAAAAACCAACCAAACAAGAAACTGCTGCCTGGCGGTGGCGCAGTGGATAGAGCATTGGACTGGGATGCAGAAGACCCAGGTTCGAGACCTGGAGCTTGCCAGCTTGGACCCAAGGTCACTGGCTCCAGCAAGGGGTTGCTCGGTAGCAGACCCGCGGTCAAGGCACATGTGAGAAAGCAATCAATGAACAACTATGGTGTCCCAACGGCAACAAAAACTAATGATTGATGCTTCTCACCTCTCTCCGTTCCTGTATGTCTCTCTGTCCCTTATCTATCCCTCTCTCTCTTTCTTTGTCACTGTAAAAAATAAAAAAATGTGAGTTTAAAACAAAAAGGAAACTGCAACTTTGTGGAGAACTAGTTATCAGTAAAATTCTTGGACAAACACCACTAAAAGGGGATTGTTATATGAAATAGCACTTGCATGAGCATTACCAATTGAAGAGTAATGTCTTACAGTTGGGAGAAAATAGCAGAAAAATCAAGTTATTTATAGGAAGGTGACCAAGGAAAATATAGGTCTGAGATATAGAGGGTTTCCAAAACATTTTCTGGTACCTCTGAAAATAAAGTTTTATTTTTTAACATTTTGATTTTTAGAGAGAGCGAGAAGGGGGAGAAGCGGGAAGCAACTAGTAGTTGCTTCTCTTATGTGCTTTGACTGGGCAAGTCCAGCGTCTCGAACTGGTGACCTCAGCATTCCAGGTCGACGCTTTATCCACTGGACCACAGGTGGAGCCCAGAAATTGTTGAAACCTGACCAAGTTACTAACCATCAGGACCAATTAGGCTTAGGTCCGGAATCCTCCTACTCCACATCACCAGGACAGTAGTGAAGAAAACAATACCCCTGGCCAGTTGTTTCAGTGGATAGAGCACTGGCCGAGCATATGGACATCCCAGGTTGGATCCACTCAGGGCAAACAAGTGATCATCTGCTTATCACCCCCTTCACTCCCTCTTCCCCTCCTGCAGCCAATGGCTCAATTGGTTTTATTATCTATCATCCTGGATGCTGAGGATGGCTTGGTTAGTCCAAGCATCAGCCACAGGCGCCGAGAATAGCTCGACTGATTCAAGCGTTCCCCATCGGGATCCCAGTCTCTTCTTATTTAAAAAAAAAAAAAAGAACCAATGACAGCCTCTGGTAATGTGAATACATTTCAGGTGATTTCAGAGAGATGTAGAGTTCAAAACCATCTCTAGTCAGTTTTTGTTTTTGTTTTTTTGACAGAAAGTCAGAGAGAGGGATAGATAGGAACAGACAGATGGGAATGGAGAGATAAGAAGCATCAATCATTAGTTTTTCATTGTGACACCTTAGTTGTTCATTGATTGCTTTCTCACATGTGCCTTGACCACGGGCATTCAGCAGACTGAGTAACCACTTGCTCGAGCCAGCGACCTTGGGTCCAAGCAAGCTGGTAACTTCAGGGTCTCGAACCTGGGTCTTCCACATCCCAGTCCGAAGCTCTACCCACTGTGCCACCACCTGGCCAAGCTCTAGTCAGTTATTTTATGCTAAAAATCTAAGGCACTCCTAGAGAAAATGTTTATCCCTATGTGGTATTCAAGGACTTTTACATGTTAGCTCAAATGATCTCACCTAATTTTCTACTAATTCTTATTCACATACCTCCATACCCATGATGGCAAACCTATGAAATGCGTGTCAGCACTGACACGCGTAGCCATTTTCGATGACACACAGCCACATAACAGAGAAGTATGGGGCTGCATGCCAAGAAGGACGTTTCATCCTTGGCTCCTGCACGGCCAGGAGCAGTAGCCGAGGACAAAACATTTGCTGTAGTGTAGACACTGTGCTGGTGGTCTATAGGACAAAACAGAACTCCAGCACAGAGCGTCTAGTTCTGGGACTTCCGGTTAGGCCATTTTTCCCTAAATGACACACCACCCGAGTTATGCTTTTTATTCTTGGCAAATTTTAAATTTTTCTTTTATTAATTTTTTTAGAAAGGAGCCAGAGGGGGGGGGGCAGGAGCTAGAAGCATCAACTCCCATATGTGCCTTGACCAGACCAGTGCAGGGTTTTGAACTGGTCGCCTCAGTGTTCCCTGGTTGACGCTTTATCCACTGCGCCACCACAGGTCAGGCTCTTGGCGAATTTTGACACACCAAGCTCACAAGATTGCCCATCACTGCTCTATACTGTTGTTTTCCAGTCTTACCTCCAACAATTTCACTGTGTCCCAAACCTAACAATTCATCAAACTGTTCAAATGCCACCTTTCTCACCAACTATAATAAAGGTTACTTTTCATTAAACTTGATTTCCGTTGGGGTATTTTTTCGTTTATTCAGTGAGAGGAGGGGAGGCAGCGAGACCCCCCACATGTGCCCTGACCAGAATCTTCCCAAGGACAGTAGGTGATGCCCTGCCCACTTAAGATATTACTTCATTGCTCAGCAACCAAATTCTTCTTAGCACCTGAAATGAAGGCCATGGAACAATCCTAAGCCCCCAGGACTAACTTGCTGCAATTGAGCCATAGCTACAGGACGGGGAGACACAGAGAGATGCAAGATGGAGGAGTATAGAAGCAGAATGGTGCTTCTCATGTGTCCTGACCAGGAATAGAACCCAGGACATCAACTGCCAGGCCAATGCTCTACCACTGAGCAAACCAGCCAGGGCGTTTTCTTGTTAGCATTTATCTTAGACTTATGAGGAAGACATGTATTAAAAATAAAACCAAAAAACTCATCTTACTACGTACTAAACAAACACTTTCTAAAGCCTTACAGCTGTGGACTAAACCATGTATAAAATAAGTTTCCAGCCTGACCAGGCAGTGGCGCAGTGGATAGAGCATCAGACTGGGACGCAGAAGACCCAGGTTTGAGTCCCCAAGCTCGCCAGCTTGAGCGCGGGCCCAGCTGGCTTGAGCAAACAAAAGCTCGTAGGCTCGGGAAAGGGGTTGCTCGGTCTGCTGAAGGCCCAGGGTCAAGGCACATGTGAGAAAGCAATCAATGAACTAAGGTGTTGCGATGGCAACGAAAAACTCATGATTGATGCTTCTCACCTCTCTGTTCCTGTCTGTCCCTGTAAAAAAAAAAAAAAAAAAGTTTCCATCTTTTCTGGTATTGCAGACTAGCACCATCTAATTTCCAGTCACAGTAATTCATAACACCATTTGTTTCGAGTCCGGTTCTTCTTGCCAAGTGGTTCTTAACCTGGGTTCTATCGAACCCTAGGGGTTCGATGAGTCGGTCTTGGGTTCAGAGAAGCCTCTGCCGCGGAGGACAGAATAAAGTAATACCGTAATTTGTTGTGAGTTCATGCACTTTGTTGCTTTTGTTCTTTGAGCAAGGTGATGTTCATGCACAGCTCATTTTGTGCACCAGTTAGAAAACATACCTATGTCTTGAATTTGGAAAAAAAACCCCATATTTTATTTATCACTAAAGAAGGGTTCAGTGAATGCTCATATGAAACCGGTGGATCCAGTACCTCAAAAGTTTAAGAACCACTGTTCTAGCCTTGTAACAAGTCCACCCACCAACAAACTACCCTCACACAACTTAGAATGAACTTTTAAAAAGTCATAAACTATGTATTACTCACCAGCTCAAAGTCCTTCAATGACTTCCATTGGGATAAAATTCAAACCAGTCCTGTGTTTTGGTCGATCTGAGCATTCCACTCTCCTCACACACCGAATCCACCACTCACACACTTCATCTCTTTCTGTTCCTCTAAAAGACCGCTTTTGCAGCCTTTATTCCTTCTGACTGGAATACTGTTACCCAACACTTTCTCCAAGGACTGACTTCTTAAATCCTCAGTTTTAAAATCCCTTCGCAGGTGCCATTTCCCGTCTATCTGTACTTAGGATAAATCTCTAGGTTTTCAGTAACTGCCTACATCCCCACCCGACTATTTCTACTGGTTGACAAAGTTAACTTTTTACATATACTTTTTCTGACAAGCCTAGGAAATTGACAACCATCATTTTAGATGTTACTTGATTAAGGTCCTAAAACTAGTAAATGATTTAAAATCTAGATTAGGTCCCAACTGATTGGCTCACTGGTAGAGCATCGACCCACCTGTGGATGTCCTGGGTTCAATTCCTGGTCAGGGCACACAGGAAAAGTGTCTATCTGCTTCTCCACCCCTCCTGCAACCAAGACAATTAGAGCAAGTTGGCTCCAGGCACTGACAGCTCCATGACCTCAACCTCTGGTGCTAAAAAAATTGGCTCTCGTTGCAACTGAGCAAGGGCCCCAGTTGGGTACAGGATCGCCCCCCAGTGGGCTTGCTGGGTGGATCCCAGTAGGGGCGCTTGTGGGAGTCTGTCTCTGCCTCCTTCCCTCCTCTCACTAAAAAAGAATTTAGATTGCTGGCTTTAGATTATGCTTAGTCAAAACCACTATACTGCTTCTGGCTCTATCTACCTGTTCAATCTCAACACATACCCAATATATCTGCAATCTAAACAGCTTCATTTACCCATACTTGTTCCCAAATAGGCATTCCCTATTTAATAAAAATAACACTCTGCTTTTTATTTTCCAAGGCACAAAAACTGCTCAGGACAGTTTATGTTAACATTAGAATTTACTCTCAATATAAATTATTCAGGATCCAACTTAATAAAATGGGCTCAGACAAGTATAAATAATAAGTAAAAATTTTTATTCATCTTTGTAAACAGGCATTCAAATGTTCTTAATGTCCAACCATAATCTTGGAACAAAAAGAGGCTTGCTTTTAAAAATGCGTAAGTAAAAACCCTTCAATTTCCTTTTTTCTTTGTTTAGAGACAGGAAATAAGGGAGATGAGAATCATCAACTCGTGGTTTTATCACTTTAGTTGTTCACTAACTGTTTCTCATGCATGCCTTGGTGAGGGGGCCAGGGGTGCTCAAGCTGAGCCAGCGACCACGAGATCATGTCAATGACCCTGTGTTCAAGCTGGCAACCTCGGGATTTCAAACCTGGGACCCCAGCATCCCAGGTCCACGCTCTATCCCCTGTATCACCACTGGTCAGGCAATTCTTCAACTTTTAAACACACAAACTGAATTGTTGAGGCCATGAAAATAAAACAGCGCTTTTTCAAATGGTAGTTCTGGATTTCTCAAAGTACAACTAACATGCCTGGACTAATTCAAAAGAGAAACAAAAAAACCTCAGTGGCTTGAGTTCCAGTTTTTTACATGGTGCCACACACTAAGGACAGCTCTCCCATCTAGAACCTACCAGTATATGAAAATTCAACATAGGAAAACACTGCAATGTGATCATCCATTTCATTATTTTTGCACTAGCTTCCAAGTGATACATTAGAGTGACAAAATGTGCTATATTACTTGTGTAAGAAAATTTTATTAAAAACCCCCACAAATGCAATTATTGCTAGTTTTAATGTTAATTTTAAAGCTACTTAATTACAACTTTGTTGTAAGTTCATTTACTTACATTAAAAATCATGCCACTAATTTCATTGTTTTTTTTTGTTTAGACAGACCACTTAAGTCATAAACACGGTCTAGCATTTACCCTCCCTCGTTTTGTTCCTGTCCTCCTCCTTACTATCATATATATCCCTTGTATGACTTGCCAGTACAATGCTGGAGTGAAGCCTGGAGGCCAAACTGAGGAGTGGGCTCCCTACAACTCTTTTGGGTACTGTACCCTTATGTCACTTTACTTGATGGATAAATTAAATGTTCTTACTTTAACTTCAATATATGTACTATCTTCTTATTAATAACGTTCCAGGGAGGAGGAAAGGATTCCAAATCTTATCACCTTTTCTTAATTTAAAAAGCACTGTTTCCATGAAAATCAAGCACTGGATTAACAACATTTTAAGTCTAATACAATAACCCCTACAAATATTCCCCTCAAAAAGCACGAAGACTCTGTCCCCCATTTTTGCAACCAGCTGCCTATTGTCAGTTTTCACAAGAGCTGGAAAACAGAAGGCTTAAGTAAACTGAAAGTCATCACTGGGTTTTTTAATTGAAACATTTAAATAATTCTTCTTGAAGGTTTTTCCTTTACCAGACACTTATTTTACCCTGAAAGAAGCTTGAAATATCAAAATTAGTATTTAAAGTACCATACAAAAGAAAAACAAGCCAGACAAAGGAGTAAGATACATTTCAATTTAATCAATGTGGCACACAAGTTTATAAAACTGCTAAACACGCAGACCTTAGGTCGCAAAGGAGACTCAAGAATTTTGTTCGCATCTAAATATTATCTTAAACTACAGAAATTTGGCTACTTACTCTCATCACTATCACATGCATTTAAATACTTACCAACTTTTCAATGTCTGCTTATCCTTGCTAGGAAAGGAAAGGACAGAGTTCCTTAGGAATTTACTTCATTTTAAATCTTAAAGACATAAATTGAGGGTCCATACTTTGTTTAGTACTTATCTAGAAGAATACATCACCATTACCACATATTCATATATCAATTTTCAGGTTTATTTTAGAAAGCTATAATTGTGCATACTAAAAAGCATTATTAGAGTTGACTTTGTTCATTATTGGTTTACAAAGATCAGCAGGAGATAGATACAGTGTGAAAACATCCTTAGTGTATATTGACATTACCTAGGATGTGGCAAAACACTAGAGAGGAAGTTATTAAACAGGGTTTAAATGAACTAAAAATATACTCAAGACTAATTTTCACTGAAACCAGCATTTCTCACCCATGTTTTTCATGCAAGGTTAGTTATTTAAGGATGCACTGGTATTTTTCAATCCTCAGTCAGAAAGAAATCAATCAGCCTACATCACCACATTTTAGGTCAACCTTCCTTCAACCCTATTTATCCTCAAGCTTTATTGCTCACATATCATTGCAACAACTTCAACAGACAAGAATTCTGGTATTTAAATTTGAAAGCAATGCAATGTAGGAGCCAAAGACATAAAAGAAAAATATTTTGGTTGTCAACTAAAAATATATTAAGCTTAAAATTATAAATGCTAGATAGTTTTGAGTAAAAACCTTTTTCTCATCTCACCAAAAGGAGAAAATTTATGCTAAAAGTTTTTGCAGTTACAATCTTTTATGTGGAGGTCAGAAGAAAGTGAACCCATACTATAGAAATGTCAGGAGGTAAAATAATTACCATCTTATTCCTACTATTTCCAAACAGGAAATATTTGGAGTGTAGAAATTCAGATTGCTCACTCTTCGATGACAGTGTCCCTTTTCCATTAAATGAAAAGGAAAAACTGTGATATACCAATGTGTAACATAGTACTCACCAGAAAGGCAGCTTTAAAGAGATGGTTTTAAGGAAAACCATTTCCTGTATCTATGCCATGTCTAGTAGATTAAACTGTGAAAGGTAACGAAACTTAAGCCTTTAGGCAATTTTATATTTAAAACTAAGGGAATCGCTTATAAACTACATTTTTTCAACAATGTTTTTTAGGGCTCATCACCACCCCACTTTAACAGAAATACAAGATCAATTACTTTTATGGACTGTGTTCTCAAATTAGCATTACACCTAGAAAGATGGTTCAGTCTTTTATAAACTAAATATATGCTTTATTCTTCTTGATATTTTAAATTATTTATCAACATAAGAGCACAATATCTAACGGTTAAAATAAACCTCTCGATGGTTCAAGACAACAATGAACTATGGTAAAAATAAAGGAAAATAATAAAAACTTAAAACATTTTTTTACAATCCATTACATCCCTGCTGCCCCTCAAAAGATATTACATGAGGAATCTATCTAGGTTTATTGATGGGTAGTCAGCTTTCATTTGAATATTAAAAAGTAAGGTTTGTTATTCTTGGTTCAAACTAAAAGGAACCCATGGTGATGGTACACCACAAAATAGGTTATAGTTTACAAAAGATGGACAAAGTTAGTACTTATTTACAGCAAATTACTAAAAACAACTTACGAACAACAGAAAACCATTTATCATTGCTAGAGGTAAAGAAACTGAAATATTTTTAGGTTGATTCATACTGTAAAAAGTTAAAAGGCAAATGAATATCACCACAGAAGTAGTTTAAGTAAAAAGCTCTGGACTCAAAGCCCTGTCTGTATTCCTTATGACATACAAAAATGAACATATAGCCAGTAGACATTTTACTGTATTTTCATTTATGTACAATATATCTATTTAGGTTCAACCAAAACCAAATAATAAAGGAGCAGTACTACACCTTTATTATAACTGAGGTTAGCAAACTTAGAGGTAATCCGCCCAAGTACTGAGTGCCTGAAAGTGTTCAATGGATCTATTACAACTACTCACATTTAAGCAACTGCAGCTTTCTTCCTTGTGTGGGTTATATGGATATGTTTGAAAAAAATAGGAACATCAGGTACTTACAGATTAAACTAACCTGTACTGGCAGGGCTGTGGGATTTTTCTTCTCTACCAGTAAGTAGCAAATGCTGAAATTCTGCTGCTAGTTAACAAAAACACAAATTGTATTAAACTGAGGAGTTCAATCCATACTTTAAAAAGTCAATGTGCATAAAATTTCCTCAGAGCCTGACATTAATACATTTTTTAAACTCTCCCTATTTCTTACAAAAATCAGCTTAAATTAGCTATTAAATTTAGAGTGACCTTAAGAGAATGAGTTAATAACACTGTGTATCTCTTGGGCACAGCTGAGTTATAATAAAACTATGCATCCCAATGTATTATGTGGAAAATTTTCTTTAAAAATTTCTAAAAAAACATGGGAAGCATATATCTAGAAAAAAATTTCTTCAATGTAGTAATTTCTAAATTTAAGTATATGTAGACATACCCCAGAGGCAAGTAATTTTCAATAGTTTTTAATTCAATTCTGAAAAAATAAATTGATCTCTTTCTCATATTAGAGACTTTAAATTACAAAAACATGGGCTGGAAATTAAATTTTATTGCTTCTCCTGGAAATACAGAAACAACTAAAAGTGAGGTTCTGTTCAATAACTACATGTCCCATATTTTTCTGACTAAAACTTTATTAACTCTTCCATTGGTTCACTTGGGTAGTTAAACAGTCTTGTTTTATTAGTAGAGACTGGGAAATGATGTTGCAAATCTTGTTTTCATTCTGACTATTTTTAAGTCAAATATTGAGAATGAGCTACATTTTAAAATAAATGATTTGGTGAAATCTTAACAATTGCAAACCAATAGCAAGAATGTTATCTTTCATTACATTTAAAGTTCCCAAGTCCAGCAAAACTATACAATGGCCTCCCCCAAATAATCACTACTGGTCAGTATATAATATATGCTGGGGAGGACATAACATTTTTCATTTTTATTAAAGATGGGCATCAATGAATTTCATTGCCAGTTACCCAAAATTAACCAATGGTGAAGGCCATACAGATTCTTTAAAAATCCCAGACATAGTAAGAATGCCAAAGGGCCTGGAGAATTCCAAAAGGATTTTTTTTTTAAACACACACAGCATTAAATAAACCTCTGATCAAATGCACAGCATTGTTAAAGTTATGCCACATTACCACTTTACACATCATTAAAGAACTAAAATAGGTGGGGTCCAAAAGTTTACTCACATGTATCTTCTCTGTAGTTAATTTCATCAAAATAAAACAATCTCACAATATAGCTGATTATGCCTCCTAAAGAATCTAACATGAACTAGTCTTGATTTATAATATTAAATTTACTTCAGAAATAGTTCAAATTAGCTTCACTAAAGATCTCCTTTGCATCTCCAATATCTGCCTTAATGACTTCTACATCTTGCTTAGTAAAATCAAGATATTTCCCCCTGAAGATAACTTAATTGAAAAGATTTAAAAACAAAATAGTTCAAAAATTTAAAACCAATATAGTTTCAAGCTATTATTTTTCCAGAGTTGAGAAAATAAAAAGCTCTTCCTTTTATGGCCAAATTATGCAAAAATGTATAGAACCCAGGAGGAAAAACAAAACAAAAACAATTCTCTTCTGAGCCTTACTAAAAGAATATAGCTTTGGTTTTCTGGGTTTTTTAAAAGATTTTATTTATTGATTTTTAGAGAGAGAGGAAGGGGGAAGACAAGCAGGAAGCATCAACTCGCAGTGGCAGCTTCTCGTATGTGCCTTGACCAGGCAGGACCTGGGTTTTGAACTGGCAACCTGTGTTCCAGGTTGACGCTTTATCCACCTCACCACGACAAGTCAGGCAGGAATCTAGTTTTGAAAATAATACTTTCAAACCTATTATGTCCCAATAAAAATGTCAAGAACACAAAAACACATGGAAAAGTTTTGAAGATACTTAAAATGTTAGGGGGCTCAAAGTCCTGCTTTCCTCATCTGCTATGCATTACTCTGAATTAGATTCGTAATAGGGGAATACGTTAAGAGCCAAGATAGTTCTGAAAATTCAACATTACAGAATTGTGAATATGACCACGTTCATGACACCGTATCATACATCATTAAAGTAACTGTTTATTTTGCCAGGAAATACCACACAAAAAACTTAGTTTTTATGCTAGAAAAACAAAAGGTTGTTTATTAAAATAATCCCGATGACAAAATACTAAGGAGTAAAGGAGGGGGCAGTAACCTTCACTAAATACAGTGTGTCCGTAAAGTCATGGTGCACTTTGGACCGCGTGACAGGTCCAAAGTGCACCATGACTTTACGGACACACTATATTCAAGTAATAAGAGAGCAAGCAGAAATATAATTAGGGAACTGTTTACTTAACAAAAATCTGCCTATAGTCAGTAGTCTTAGAACTGAATCCCTTCTTCATTTTAGAACTCTTTTGTAAATTACAGCAAGAGAACCAGTTTCATTTTAGAATAACAGACAAAAAGTTATTGAATATTTAGGTAGGTAAATACCACTTTTCAAAAAAAGAGATGCCAGGCCCTGGCCAGCTGGCTCAGCAGTAGAATGTCGGACTGGCATGTGGAAGTCCAGGGTTTGATTCCCAGTCAGGGCACACAAGAGAATCAACCATTTGCTTCTCCACCCCTCCCCTCCACCCTTTTCCCCTCCCACAGCCCTGGCTAGAATGAGCATGTTGGCCCAAGGCGCTGAAGATGGCTCCATGGCCTCGCTTCAGGCACTAAACAGCTTGGTTGTAGAGCAATGGCGAAGAGGCCCCAGATGGGCAGAGCATCAGCCCCATATGGGGGTTGCCAGGTGGGATTCTGGTCGGCCCGGATGTGGGAGTCTGTCTCTCCACCTCCCTGCCTCTCATATGATATTTAAAAAAAAAAAAAGCATGCCTGATGTATACAAAATTTTAGTGTGCATGTTTAATCTTTTAAAGTCTCCTAACCAATACAAGTATATATTTTATCTCAGTAAAGAAGTGACTTCACTATTTCCTTCCATTTACCAAGTTATACCAGTGGATATAATAGACACACTTGAAAGTTATGTTAATTCTTAAAATTGAATTTGTCTGAGTCACAGAAGTATCAAAGAAATTACATCTTAAATATTTGTATAAGCTTCAACAAATTATACCATTAAAAAAATCCCTTCTACTCATGAGTACAGGTATGCAAAGAACCTATTTCAATTAAAATTATTTCAATTACAACTCTTAGAATTAGAACAAGCAACTTCACTCTTAAATATTTCAGAATGTTGGGGGAATAGTGTGCAATAAGAAAACTACTCCGAATAAGGAGCCTTAAAGGGTGTAATTATTTAGGTTATAAAATACTCCAATGGATTATTTTTGTGACAAAATTCTTTTCAAACATTAAAATCCTTTTTCCCCATGATTCAGTTACAGAGAAAAGCATATGAAAGTTAATTAAACAGGTGAAAATTTGGAGTTCATGTATGTAATGCATATTTTTTCTTTATGGTTCTAAGAATTAAAACCACATAGAAATAAAATCCCAGGTTTGCTCACCATTGTACTGTAAGTTGTTACTGTTACAGAAAATGCTATCTGCATTGAATGGTGGTTCAAACACAACAAGGAATAAAATCCAGGTTTAAGTTTTTGCCTATCTTCCAGTTCTCTCTTTACCCCCTACAATATACAAATATAAACACATCTTTTCTTACCAAATAAAAGCAAACTTTAGTTGGATACAAACGCAGATACTTCTCATGTTTACGCAGAATATATTAAATATTGTTCAATAAGGCTGAAAATGAACCTCAATATAATCGTTTCAAAATCATAGTTCAATATACTAACTTAACAACATAATACAATTTTCATTTGGCTACCTGAAAATTAGTACTCTATCCACACTGACAGGTCTGTAATACCCAAACTCATTATCTCAAATGTGTAGTGTATACTCATACATACCACACACATAGCACCTTCCCACTTTTTACAGGGCTCTACATTAACATTTGCTCTAATGTGGTGAGGTTTGAAAAATATTAAAAATTACAAGCATTTCCAGATGACCTTTCAACCTTAATGATCAATGCATAACTTTGGGATTAAGAATGAATATATTTCAGTATTCAGTAGCATTTCCAAAAATTAAACTTATCCTTGAGGTTAAATTTAATAGTTTGAAGGGAAATAACCAGTTAAGGTTTTCCTAAAAGTGAAAAGTGGAAAATTTGATTGAAACATTTCATGCCTCAAATCAAGAACAAATTTTGTCAATACTAAACTGCAATACAGCAATACTAGCTTTACTGAGGCTGTTAAATATTATGTAATATTGTAAATCACATGTATCAAACATTTATTCATGTTTACTAACACCACAGTCAAACGTGAATATTAATATAGAGCCTTCTCTGCCAAAAGAGTATAAAAATCCTACGTTTAATTAAATTTAGGGGCCTTCACCAAACTTGCTGCAAGTTTGGGGACATAAATATCCAACAGCCATCAAGCTGTGAAAGCCCCTATAAGGAATAAAATAAATCCCACTTGCCTCAGACTGAACAGGGCAACACTGAGACTCAGCCTCAGCCTGTCCTATGGCAGGGCTATAGGAAGAAAAAAATTTTAATTTTAGAAAAACATTACCCAATTAATTAAGACATGCAATTAAAAAAATCCCAATGATCAAGCAAGCAAAGAAAAAAATGTAGCTTTAAAAAAAACAAAAAAACTATTGTCCACTATAATTCTAGTCTGAGACCATAATTGTTTTTGAGATCTATCCCCAAATACCTGTTTAATTAGGCCGAGTTTAAGTTCAAAATGTAACTTGATCAGTGGAATAGAAGCACACTAAGAGTATCTTCCCCATTCCTACTAGTAAATGTGAGATATTACTAAATTAATAAGTATTCAAATAAAATAATTCCAACAGCCACTCAAAAGTTGTTCCTCACCTGCTGGTCCTGTTGTACAGTCATACAGTAGTAAAATCTATACAATAGAAACTAGTGCCAGACAAATGTTTAAGTCATTTCTTTTTAAAAGGTGAGTAGATGTAAGGCAGAGCCAAAGCTGGCAGCGCCATTAATCTTGCAACATCCTAAAATTATGGCAATCATATTGCCTGCCTAAAAATACCAAGTCTCTAAAGTTTTCTGGGAGGGCAGATGAAGTTTACTTTGATTAACTCTTACTTAGGGAGACATGTGTCAAAGTAAGAGTTAATAATTTTAACGCAGTTTGTTCCACTTGTGATTTAACCACACTATGGACCCCAGAAGCAGTTAGGTAAAAGGTATTATCTAGAAGCTTAATTATGCTCTGATGGATGCAGAAACTACACTTTGAATATATCAAATGAGTACCACGTGAGCCATATACCAACAAAACTCAAGAGATGGTGTGCTAAGTCCTTAAAGTGCCATGCAAAACACTTTGAATTGTCTTAGTAATAGTTTTACAATTACTTAAAAATAGTAATTTTCTCCCTTCAGACCTCAAAAAGCAATTAATGGTGACATAAAATATTAGGGTTTTTTGCATTAAATGCGGATAAAGCTTTGCATAATTTTTGAAACTTTATGCCGTTTTTACCTCAAAGACTTTCAACATGTTTTTCTTTGGCAGTATAAATGTGCTGTCAAAGTCCAAAACTATTTTAGTAGACAGGTATTTGAGGATGCAAGAGGGTATAAGGCCTGGCTGCTAGAAGAAGAATGAAACGCATCTCTTGGTGATACAAGCAAGGATGGTGCCTTTTCAAACTATGGAATTTTTTGAACCTCAATGGCACCACTGACAGCACATATAAAACCAATGGAGCCAAATATCAGATTTAAAATACCACTGAGCTCTGTAATACCTGTAATGTTTTGTTTAAGTAAGTGCCTTTTACTTGTCTTTTAAATACGTAGATCCTTTTATAATGATTAAAAGATTTTCCAACAAGGTTAATGCTTATATCTATGTAATGCTTGTATCATAAAAGTTAAAAAGAAATGTTGGCATTTTCTTAGAATTCTTATCTTTGAATTGAGGAAACACTTTACTTCTGGTACTTATATTAATAATTACACTTTGTACAGGTCATTTGATACTTAAATAAGCATAAATCTACCCTATAAAAGATTTTTAAAGAAATGGATGCCAAAAGAGGTCAACAGGGACTATTATGAGACTTGCAACACAAAATAGCAGTCACACTTAAAGAAAAGTTCTCCATAGAAACACAGTAATATTCAAACTTCCAAGGATAAAAGTTAACAGTAAAGCCATTTAGGCTTAATAACAGAAGGTATCCATCTAATCAGAGATACAGTGCAATCTGCCAAGAATCTAATCTAATAAAAAATGTCAAATCTCTTAACCATGAGAAGCATTTAGATTCTCGACATTACAGTTAGAATAGATACCAATCAATTAACAGCACAAAGCTATTTCTGCTTGCATCTAAGCTTCTAGAAGTTTGCACCTGAAAAGCTTCTGAGGTTCACATAGTACTGCAGTCTCATAACAAAAAGGAATCAGTGGTCTGGCACTAGGCTCTAAATATAATCAGCAGGAAGGAAGGAACATTAAGAATTACATTTTAAGTATCTAGGACATCTAACGAGTACTGACATGGGGGTAAAAAGGTGACATAAAGATTTCAAATCCATTATGTAATAATGACTCATGTATCTGAGTATTTCTGTTAACTGAAGCACTAATATACAACTCTATGTATACTGCCCAGTTTAAAACATGCAGCTAAGAAACAACCTATAATTCAAAGACAGAATCCAATGATGTATCAAAACTGCACTGGTAACTATGAATTTTATTATGTGGACATCTAATGTGGCATGCATCTGTACAAACCTTTCAGGCAGTGGTCCACAGCTGGGTTATGAATGAAAAGGCATAAATTTTTCTCTCATTTTATTACAATGAAGTTTAACAGTACAGAAAAGTTACATGACCTTGGTGGGTCAGATTTTGTAAACCCTGCAACATGAGGAACTCTAAATACATTAAATATTGTTACACATTCAGACTTCTAATGTACAGGTACTTGGAAATAGTTACAGCCCTCACCAAGCTAGGTTGGGGACATGAAGTCCAACAGCATCTGAAATGCTGTGAAGGTATAACTTTACAAATAGCAATGTAAGCTTACAGAACTTGCCTTTATTAAGATGGTATGTTCATGTAATTCCAGCGCCTTCACAATATAACGAACCAAATTTACTATACTTCACTTCTAAAACCTAGATGAAACATGAAAAAGAAGCCATACAGTATAAATCGCAACTTCAGGAAAAGTTCCTGCTTTATTATTCCAAATAATTTTTCCCATGTAAAATAAATGTCCAATAGTTCCTGGTATGTGGGAAGATAATGTTTGTTAAAGTCACAATGAAGCCTTATTGACGGAAGCTTGGCTATATAAACAGCACAAGTTGAGAAAAGGTTTAATCTCCAAACCTATTAAATTGGATGAAGTGAGATCAGTAACGGCCACCTTGCGACATTACAGGAGGTCTCATTCCCATCGGAGGTCGAGGAGGCCCACCTTGGTAAGGCGGTACCATTGGCGGTCCCTGCCCATATGGTGGCATAGCACCAGGAAGGTAACCTGGCATGCCTTGATGATGACCACCGTACTGACCTAAAAAACATTTAACACAAAAAAAGAGATTAAGTTGGTCCATGCACTGTACCTTTAAATGCAATATATTTTGCAGATAAATCTATTTTTATGTGTATACTCAAAAGATCCACTAAAAACAATAAACATAGAAAGAGGAATACCATGAGGCGGCATTGGGGGTCTCATTCCTTGTTGCTGTGGGATGCCTGGCTGTGGTGGCATCATACCTCCTATTGGTCCAACTGGTGGATTACCAATGGGAGCCTGTCCTGGACGAGGAAGATTACGCTGATATTTAGGTAACTGTGCCCTTCTCTCTTCCTAGGAATAAAAATAAGAACAATGTTCAACACCGGAATGCAGAGACTCAAGTATAAAGGCAAGCAGCTAAAACCTTTTAGTTATAGAATAATTTTTAAAACAGTGTACCCTTACTTCCCAACAAATTACTTTTGCCCCATAGTGCAAGCTCAACTACTTAAAATCGCAATACCTTAAGAAAAACTCGTCTATTTTTAAATTTTATTTTGAGTGTGTTTATTAAAGCTAGGGATAGTGCAACAAGGAAGGGTTTAGGATGAAAGCCGCACCAGGGGAAAGACTATGCAGAGCTGCCTTGCCTCTCTAAACCAGTGGCTTTCAACTGCCAGTCTGCCAAAAAGTTAATGATGTATCAAGACCACAGAATCTATAAACATTGGGTCTATAACCATACATCAAATGGTTAACTTTTTTTTTTTTTTACAGGGACAGAGAGAGTCAGAGAGAGGGATAGGTTGGGACAGACAGACAGGAACAGAGAGAAATAAGAAGCATCAATCATTAGTTTTTCTTTACTGTTGCGACACCATAGTTGTTCATTGATTGCTTTCTCACATGTGCTTTGACTGCGGGCCTTCAGCAGACCGAGCCACCCCTTGCTGGAGCCAGTGACCTTGGGTCCAAGCTGGCAACCTTTTGCTCAAGCCAGATGGGCCCGCGCTCAAGCTGGTGACCTCGGGGTCTTAAACCTGGGTCTTCTGCATCCCAGTCCAATGCTCTATCCACTGTGCCACCGCCTGGTCAGGCGGTTAATGCATTTTTAAAAAATTTATTGATTTGAGAGAGAAAGAGAGAGAGAAGAATCAAACTATTTCTGTATGTGCCCTAACTGGGTAATGGACTTGGTGTATCAGGCTGACTAGGCGATCTGGCAACACAGGGCAGTTAACTCATGAACTGGCACAATATTTTTGGCAGATCAGCATGGGTCCACAGACCAATGGTTTAAAATCACTGCTCTAAATCTCATCTATTTTTATACATAAGCACAGATAAACACTTTAGGATGCACACAATTTCAGTAAGAAAGTGTCTAATGAAAACAAATGGGCTTCAAGGGATCTGTAGATTGCCCCTTACACTTTACCGTTTAATTTGCAAATTTATGTCTAAATTAAAATGCCTTTTAAGAGTAAGAGCCCAACTTACTGTCTTCTTTTAGAAATAGTCTGGTGGGAGAAAAAGCATCTAAGATCAAAACATGCACTGTTCACTTCATTTTGTGGTTCTTAAAAGTTAGAATTGTAAAAACCAGTTAGCACTAAATCAGATCAATAAGGCCATTGGTGTACATATTACATAACACTTCACATGGACAAGCTGCTACAATATTTAATCAACCTTGTCTATCAAAAAGAAAGTAAAATAACTTACCAGTGATATATCCTCATCTGGATGGATCAACTTACTGGTTGCACTGGTTGTGGTGAGAGTAGCTGGCTTACTTGTTATGGAAGCCGCTGGTTTAGCGGCGGTGCTATTTGTTGTACTGGTGGTTGAAGCTGTAGACTGTGTATAAGCAGGGAATGTGGGCTTCGGGGGTTCTGTAGTTGTTGCAGGGGTACTATTTAAGGGCTTGAAATCAGTACCAACAGGTCCTTGGACAGCTGCCTGAGCCTGTAAAATGGAGTATTTCATCAATAAAATTCAAAGGTGAGTATATCTACTAACAACTTAAAAATAAGACACCAACATTTAATAAAGGACCAATCTTTAAATAAAATTAAAACAAAGTTAACATGATAAATGCTTCATAAAATTCAAGACAACATACTGTATCAAAAGATGCTGGGTGAGTCACATCCAAAACACACAGCATTTGGAACAATAATAAAGTAAGACTGCATATTTAACTTAGCAGAAGTGATCTACCTCCCCTAAGTTCTTTAATTTAGAAAGCTTTGTATTTATTCCAGATTGATGAACTATACAACATAATAGCTTATTTCTATTTTTACTATTCTAAATTATTTGTTTAGTCTATGAAGCAGCTCAAAAAAAAAAAGTTAAAAATTACAGAGTACAAATGTTTGGATAACTTTCAGCTACTAAGCATAATAGTGTAATTATTATCAATGGTGACACATTAAAAACGTCCTTCAGAGATATTATTTATATGGTAATACAATGCCCTCCCCCAATTAACAATGGCTGGATGATTATCATGGTCAAAAGGGTTTAGAAGGATCTGTTAAATATAAAATTACCAATAATTGTGTTACTTTTTCTAACATCAAACATCTGAAACATGTAGACTAGGACAACTTTAAAACCAAGTGAAGAATACTAATTTCCTTACATTATATGTGATGCATTAGATTAAACAGCATAAATCAAAATAGCTTAACCATGCATCAGGCTAACCATTGGCTACTATAAGGCATTTACTGCTTTCATGCTTTTAACCCTTTAGAACCATTGTAAGTTTGAGGTATATTTTTTCTGAGTTCAATTTTTCAAATATCAGTAATTTGTATACCATTAACCTTACATTTAAAAAATTAAATAGTACATTTTTTGGGAAAAGATTTAGTTTTAAAGTAGGGTCTAAAGGGTTAAGTTATAAAGCCATTTTAAAAACTTTAAACTGCAACTTCCTGCGTACTTGTGCTGTGCTAGGAAACAGAGCTTTAGAAGATGCAGACAGACTTTCTGAATTGGATGAAGCTGTACTTGAGCTTGTTACAGGTGTCCCCATCTGTAGCATAAAAGAAAGGAAACAATGAAAAGTCTCCAAACAAATGGGTGAAAATAAGCCATGTGGTAGACTTTTTTAGTATAGATTGCATATTTGTAAATGCAAAATATAATGCGATCAAGTATTTGTTTAATGAGGAAGGCAGTTAATAATGCATTTACATTAAACAAAGTGACAGAATGAGCCTCAAAAAATTTAATTCTATACCAATTAACCTAGTTAACCAGTTTCTTTTCTAAAACTGTTTTTCAAAAGTGACACCTCAAACTGAGAGTAAAGATTAATGACACTTTAATCCAATTCTCTACCAAATGACACCACAAAAGATTTTTGCTAAATTTAATATCCTTCAATAAACAAAATCCCTACCCACCTCAAAAGCATAAGTTAATGTGCTTAGAGCACTTAAAAAGTAATGCTTTTATTAATTTAGCAACTACAAATAGAAAATTGAAAAAAGAAACATCTAAAGGATAATTTGTATTTTTTTAAATTATTTCTTTTTCAGAGACAGAGATGGAGTCAGAGAGAGGGACAGATAGGGACAGACAGAAACGGAGAGAGAGGTGAGTGAGAAGCATCAATCATTAGTTTTTCACTGACGTTGCAACACCTCAGTTGTTCATTGATTGCTTTCTCACATGTGCCTTAACCACGGGCCTTCAGCAGACCGAGCCACCCCTTGCTGGAGCCAGCGACCTTGGGTCCAAGCTGGTGAGCTTTTGCTCAAGCCAGATAGGCCCGCGCTCAAGCTGGCGACCTCAGGGTCTCGAACCTGGGTCTTCTGCATCCCAGTCCGACACTCTATCCACTGCGCCACCGCCTGGTCAGGCAAGGATAATTTTAAAGTGAAAAAAATAAAGAAAATACATCCTGATCATTTAAATTCTGAATACATATTTAATTCTGAATGAAACTGAGGAGAAAAAAAAGGGTAACAAACATTATTACATATTATGTATAACAGAAGCAACTTTTGCTTCTGAGTTCTGAAGACAAAATCAGTAGAAAATTAAATGTGAATAAGTCAAAATCAATTAAATGATGCTCTTCCAGCAAATGTACAGCATTGTATTTTGTCACTGGTCTAGATTAGAAGAGCCCAAGAAATGATTTGCTACGGTCTTAGAATGTTCTTTGACTGCTTTCATTCCACTCCAGTTCAATAGATAAAAAAAGGACCACTAAACATCATCACATATTGAAGTCCCTAGAAATTAAACTTTCATTTCTAACTAGAATAACCAGTTCAGAGCAATGGAAAAATAACATACTACACTATCTCTGGCTCCAATATTTTGAGAAGAGAAAATCAATGTCTGCAAACATGAAAGAATATAGGCCACTTCTTAGCATGCTTAATAAACTATACTAAAATAATAAACAGAAAATTGACCTATGACAATTTCAAAAATTTCTATAAATGATTGCATTTTACCTTTAAATTTAAGTACTCTCCTTTTCAGAAAATTCACCTTACCTGTCCAGCACTGGGGAAAAGAGGCTTAGTTACTGGAGGCTGTGGAGCAGGAACTGTCGCTGTTGGTGCAGGTGGTCTATTAAGAATACCTGGTGCTGAAACAGCCTGTGCTTGAGTCATTGGAGGAATTCCAGGTCGTGGAACAGGGGGCGGCATACCTGTAAAGAAGACATGTCAGAAGGGGAACCCAGTTGCTGAAGCATTTAATTCAGAAAAAAGTACTCCCCCAAATATTTGTTGTTACAATATACCATACTAAAAGTGCTCCTGTGCCAGCTTAAGTACAGGCTCATAAAATTGAGCGCAGGGTCACCCGTTTGAACATGGGACCATAGACATGACCCCATGGTTGTTGGCTTGAGCAAGGGGTCACTGGCTCAGCTGAAGCACCCCGGTCAAATGAGAAAGCACATGAGACAGCAATAAGCTAACAAAGTGCCATAACAAAGAACTGATGCTTCCTTGTCATCTCTCTCCCTTCCTGTCTCTCTGTCCCTTTCTGACCCCCTCTCTCGCTTTAAAAAAAAACAACTTCTTTCAGACTACAAAGTTACTAACAATTGCCTTACGAACTCAATGAAAACCAAATATGTAGTTATTAGCTTCTTGGAACAATTTTCCTCAAACTTTCTATTCCTTTGTATTGCCTCAGAATTTAAGGAAGTAAAAGATAACAGTAGAGACCCTGTATGAGGGCAAAGCAGGAGCTAAGCTTAAGTGATGATTTAGCAAGCTAATTTTTTTGAGACCGGAAGAGAGACGATGAAAAATATCAACTCCTAGTTGTGTTACTTTAGTTGTTCATTGATTGCTTCTCATGTGCCTTTGGTGGCACTTAAGCTGAGCCAATGATCCCTTGCTCAACTATCATTCAAGTACTTCTAAGCCTTCTGTAAATTACAAACCAAACTACTGCATTCTTTAAACTTCCTCAATTTAACTTAAAACTTTTACTGCATATTATCAAATGAACATTGGCTATTATTCAGTATCATTTTAAAAGCCCAAAATTAGAGTATTATGTATGTAGAGCTGTTGCCTATAAATTAATGACTGTGGAGGCAATTATTACAATTTTGCTCCTGCTAGATTTTTCTGGTTCTTTTTATTTATTTATTTATTTAAAATTCAGTGAGAGGAAGGGAGGCAGAAACAGACTTCCACATGTACCCTGACCAGGATCGACCTGGCAAGCCCAATAGGGTAGGGAGTGATGTTCTGCTCATCTGGGGCCCTTGCTCCGTTGCAATGGAAGCTATTTTATACCGCCTGAGGCAGAGGCTATGGAGTCATATACTCAGTGTCCGGGGCCAACCTGCTTTTTTTTTTTTTTTTTTTTTTTTTAGAGAAAAGAGAGAAAGAGAGAATGGGGGGAGGAATAGGAAGCATCAACTCCCTTGTGTGCCTTGACTAGGCAAGGCCAGGGTCTCGAACTGGCAAACTCAGTGTTCAAGGTCAACACTTGATACACTGTGCTGCCAAAGGTCAATTTCTTTAAAAAATTTTTTTAATTTCTTTAAAAATTTTTTTTAAAGACTTTATTTTATAGAAGAGAGAGAGAAAAGGGGGGGAGGAGCAGGAGGCATCAATTTGAATATGTGCCTTGACCTGGCCAGCCAAGAGTTTCAAACTGGTGATCTCAGTGTTCCAGGTTGATGCTTTATCCACTGCACCACCACAGGTCAGGCCCAACTTGCTCTAATCTAGCCATGGCTGCAGTAGGGTAGGAGAAAAGTGAGAGGGGGAGGTGTGGAAAAGCAGATGGGCGCTTCTCCAGTGTGCCCTGACCGGGAATTGAACCCGGAACTTCTACACGCCCAGCTGATATTCTACCACTGAGCCAACCAGCCAGTGCCTCTGGTTCCTTTTATATCAACTATCGTTTGAGTACTTCTAAACCCACTGTGGCTTACAACCCAAACTTGCTAGGATTAAATATAAAATAGCAAGGAAACTGACTGAGAGCCTTCTGAAGGGCTCTGTGACACTTACTGGATAACCAAATCCCTTTCCCAAAGACACTTCATTTCCCATGCTCCCTCATAAGTAGAGAGTCCATTAAACCTATTTCTTGCCAATGATATATATGTAAGGGGCTAAGGAGCTTCTGGAAAAGTTACTTTGCTCTCTAAGAAAAGAAAAAGGAAAGAACATTGCTTTTGATACCTTTTCTTGCCCGAGTCATCTTGTTATTGCTCAATGACAAAAGTTCAAGTGGCAAAAAAAACTTATGGATTGAGCCTGACCTGTGGTAGCGCAGTGGATAAAGCGTTGACCTGGGAACACTGAGGTCGCCAGTTCAAAACCCTGTACTGGTCTGGTTAAGGCACATATGGGAATTGATGCTTCTAGCTCCTCCCCCCTTTCTCTCTTTCTCACTCTGTGTCTCCTCTCTAAAATGAATAAAATAAAATTAAAAAAAATAAATAAAAAAACTTATGGATTAAAGAGAGAAGGGAAAGGAGGGGAGGGAGAGGGATAGAGAGGGGAGAGAGGGAGAGGGATGGGGGAGGGAGAGGGATGGGGGAGGGAGGGAAGAAGAGAAAGATACAGACAGGAACAGATCTGTTCCTGTATGTGCCCTGACCAGAGATTGAACCAGCAACCTGTGCATTTTGGGATCACACGCTCTAACCAATCAAGCTATCTGGCCAGAGCATTTTAAATATTATATATATATATCAAAAGTGCACCATGACTTTACGTGTGTGTGTGTGTGTGTGTGTGTGTTTTATTTTATTGCCTGGCCTGTGGGGGTGCAGTGCATACAGCATTGACCTGGAACATGAGGTCACCAATTTGAATCCCTGAACTGACCAGTCAAGGCACATACAAGCAAGCAACAACTAAAATAAAACTATGACTTGATACTTTTCGCTCTCCCTCTCTGTAAAATCAATAAGTAAAATCTTAAAAGAATTTTTTTTTCATAAAGTAGAAATTTTTTAAAGCATGGGTTTTTGACATCATAAAGCCACTGAATCTACCACTTTTTTCTTGAGATAACCTCTTCGAGTTCTCTATTACTTGCTAAAAAGAATTTATCTAAAATAGTCCTAGCCTGACCTGTGGTGGCGCAGTGGATAAAGCGTCAACCTGGGAACACCGAGGTCGCCAGTTCAAAACCCTGCACTGGTCTGGTCAAGGCACATATGGGAGTTGATGCTTCTAGCTCCTCCCCCCTTTCTCTCTCTCTCTCTCTCTCTCTCTGTGTGTGTGTCTCCTCTCTAAAATGAATAAATAAAAATAAATTAAAATAGTCCTAACAAATATAAGCACTCTTAAGTATATGAACTTCTGGGCACAGGCTCTGACTCATTTTGGCTGCCTTGAAGCCGATTTTTACTATTTTAAAACTAAACCAGTCACAGCACACAGAAGAAGCAACCATTTCCTTCTTTAATCTCTCTCCCGCCTGCAACCATGGCCCAAATGGTTACAACAAAGTTGGCCCGAGGCACTGAGAATGGCTCCAGGGCCTCACCTCACATGCTAAAATAGCTTAGTTGCCAAACAATGAAGCAGCAGCCTGATGGGCGAAGACTTGTCGGACAGACCCCAGTCAGGGCACATGCTAGATAGTCTGTCTCTCTGTCCCCCAGCCTCTCACTTCATAATAAAAATGGTGCACTTGCTTTCCTGTGACCGGTCAAAAGTGCACCATGTTTTACGGACACACTGTATATAAAAAAAAGGAGAAAAGGAAGGTCCATAATAACATTTATAGTAATTTAAAAAAGAAGTCACCAATCTACAGAAATTTTAAAATAACACTGCACCAGCGCCCACAAATCTATTGTCTAAAATACTTAAGAATAAAGCATGCCAGTCATGTGAAAAAGAAAACCGTCTAATATTTCATACCTGGTGGCATGCCAGGCATTAGAGGTGGTATTCCTGGTCCAGGTGGCATCATTCCACCCATTGGCATCATTCTGTTAAAAAGAAAATGTCAAGAAACAACTCAAGTCAATTAACAGTATAAACCATATAAAGTATTTTGGCTAAATCCTGAAATAGATAAGACTTGAATTTGACCCCTACTTGAAATCAAGCTGAAAGAACACAACACACTAAAACAATCCTATCAAAATAAATCCTCTTAAAACCAGCAAACTCTTAAGATGGGCAGAAAAAAACTTCAGTTTTTTTTGCTGACAAAGTATTTTAATACATGTAAAGATAGAAATATTATATGCTAATATTGTACTCTCAATATAGACGAGAGACTTAATCTAAAATATGCAACCGGGAGTTTTTCACTTGAAAAATTTCCAGACAGAATATCTATATATGAAAAAGAAATCTCTATTTTAGAGTTATCAGATTTTTCAAAAGGAAAATACTAAATGTTCATTGTAAAGATATTTTTTAGATGGCTACAGAAAAAATGAAAACCAATATTAAAGATAGTCAAAAGTAAACTCAAATTGCCTAATTTTACTTAAGATTAGCTACCAAACACTAAATCATGACATAAAAAATACAACACATATTTATTTTCCTTCCCCTAAAAGAGTTCCCGTTCAAAAACCCATGTCCAATGCACTTAAAAAAATCACAACTTTGTGAGTTCTTGATTTAGGACTTTTTTAGAAGATTAAATTTATATATATAAATTTTACTAGGAAAGAATCAAATGCTTCCTATAATAATAAAGCATATAATTTGACAACAGGTTATAAATTCTTCCTTAAATATCAACCCTTTTTACTAAGTTCCATTACTTTTATCAGGAGAAAATAGCTACATATTTAGAAAATACTCTATTTACATATGGATTTACTACTATTGCCTCAAAGATGTTTTATATTCCTCCTTTCAGAGACCTGTGTCAACTAGCTTGCAAGTTGTAGAAAGTTTGGTGAGGAAGATTAGAAAATTTTTGAAGTCAACTGAATCGATATACCATTACACACACAAGAAAATGACATTATGATTATACCTCCTGAATTACATCATGAATGAGATGCTTACATGTTTTCACCGCAAAATGACTGGGTGTATTTTCTCTGATGATGCAATCTGTGAAAATGTATGACAAAATCAAAATCTAACTGTGATTTTCAAAATACAGTGGGAAAGTGTATTTTTTACCTGTCACATCCAACAACATTTAAGTGATGGCACAAGCACCTCATATTTATTTCAGTTCTCGATGATCTGATAAACATTTAAATCATTTACAGGATTTGCTTCCTGTCACAACTAGGAAGTGTCATGGACAGCCCTGAACCTCAGAAACTCAAATCTACAACCTACTGCTTTCATTATATCAGCTGCAATTGAAGCTGATGGTTGCCTACATACATCCTAAAACCCACAAAACTATTCTCCGCAGAGACAAATTTATATATTCCTTAAACTAACTAACTGGTAGACACTTTTATTAGATAACTTTAATATTTATAAAGCCCATACCTTTTAGAAGCAAAAAAATGAAAAGTCATATTTAATTCATTTAACACCCTAGTTGAAAAATTATTACTAGGCACAAACCATTTAAAAGAGTTTTCTTACCCAGGTGGCATGCCTGGCATAACTGGTGGCATTCCTGGCATCAGAGGAGGAACACCTGGCATTAATGGCGGTATCCCTATAAACAATTTCAACAACAAAAAAATAAAAATATTAACATTAAAGAGTTAGGAGAAAGAATTTAATACTTCCACACTGTATCAATAAAGTCCTAAGAATGTTAAACTATAAGAAACCCTATATGCTACCTGGAGGCATTCCTGGTGCTCCCGGAACTGGTGGTAAACCTGGCTGTGCCATTGGGGGGATATAACCTTGCTGGGGTTGAACAGGCTGCGGCTGAAATGAAGTAGAAGCTGCGGAGTCATCATCATCATATTCATCAGAATCATCTTGTTGTTTCTTTTTTTGACTCTCTGTTTCAATTGATTTTCCCATAAAGTGAGAGGGGGGAAAAGAAAAAAACCTAAGCAAGTTTAGGACATTCAATATTTTAAAAGGTTATTTCAATGCAATTAGCTCATGAAATTTTTCTTCCAAAAAGTTTTGTTAATATTGTTCTTTATTCTTCAAATGTATTTTCAACATATATTAAGCAATCACATAAGTCTATGACAGGTAAAAATAATTCTCCAAATTATGTTTTATTAAAAAAACAAAACAGCTTTCTATTCCATCCCAAAAAGTGGAAAGACAAAGAGGTCTGACCTCTCTGTAACATTTTTCATAACAAAAATTTTCATGGGTGATTAATAACAGCTCCTATCTGGATCATATATGGTTGCAAATTTCAAGTCAAATTTAAAAAATATATACGCAATGAGTGGCTACATAAATCAAAACAAGCTACCTTCATTTTCAAAGGCCTCAACACTTATTCCACTTGGAATTCAATTATGAATAAAAATATTATAGTAAAATATTTGCGATGATCCAAATAGTATTATATATACAAATCAATACACTTCAGAAGACAAAGAAAAATAGTACTCAAAATTGGAATTCTGATCTACCATTAAATTTATACTTCAAAGTAGTAGTAATACTCTCACCAGTGAAGCTTTATTAAGAAAAAGTATACCAAAAAAATGTATCTTAATATTTACCCTGTGTTTTCTGTTCAAGAAGTCGCCTTCTCTCATCCATGTCTTTTTCTGGAATACCTTCCATACCATATATTTCCAGCTCTATGTCTGTTCTCCCAGGTATTGCATTTGGTACAGCGTCTATTGTTTCTTTATGCACCTAGCAGTTAAAAAAACAAAACAAAACAAACACAACTTCCATTAATAGGCAAAAACACCACATAAAAGTCTGTTAAAGAGTAATTTCAGGTCCTGGCGTTTGACTCAGTGGTAGTGTGTTGGCCGGGAGTGTAGATGTCCCAGGTTCAATTCCTAGTCAGGGCACACAGAAGTGCCCATCTATTCTCCACTCCTCCCCCTCTCACTTTTCTCTGTCTCTTCTCCCTTCCTGCATACATGGCTCTACTGGAATGAGTTGACCATGGGTGCTGAGGATGGCTCCATGGCCTCTGCCTCAGGGGCTAAGAAGATTTTGGTTGCTGAGCAATGCCGCAGATGGGCAGAGCATCACCCCTCAAGGACTTGCCAGGTGGATCCCAGCTGGAGCATTCGCAAGAATCTGTCTCTCTGCCTGCCTCCCCTCCTCCAGTGGAAAAAAAAAGAACTTCAAATTACTCTGAGACCACTTAGTATGATAGTTAAGAGGGACTGGTTCTAGGGAAAGAAAAAAGTGGCTCTATAGTGAGACTATGTGGATTCAATCTCCAGTTTTGCTGCTTACCAGCTATGTGAGATTGGGCAAATCATTTGACCTCTCTAAACTTCAGTTTACTCCACCTATACACAGTACCTAATCTCTAGAGTCATTTTAAATAATAACTACAATGTATATAAAAAGCACTCAGTAGAATGTCACAAACTAAGGGCTCAATAAACATCATGTTCAATTTACTGTGTAATCTTACTTGCTTGAATTATCAGCAATTCAAGCTTATGAAACTATCCAAATCAGAGAAATTTCAAGTAAATTAAGTAAGGCTATGGAACAGTCTCATTTTATTGATAACTAGACTAAATAAATTTTCTAAGAATGGGTTCAGAGACAAGCCTATAGTTACAAACCATACAAGTGACATTCATAATTAGCATCACGAGTAACTAATAAGTCACCCGTGACACTTAACACTGACACACTAGTGAGCCTGTAACTATCTGATTTTATTTGGCAGGTCACAAAGAGGAAAAGAAGTTTTTCTTGTAAAAAACTGGAAATCTAGGATTTTTTCCCCTACTGTATAGTTTTTCTTTTTAAACTTCTTTTTATTTTATTCATTTTAGAGAAGAGACACAGAGTGAGAGTGAGAGAAAGAGAGAAAGGGGGGAGGAGCTGGAAGCATCAACTCCCATATGTGCCTTGACCAGACCAGTGCAGGGTTTTGAACTGGCGACCTCAGTGTTCCCAGGTCGATGCTTTATCCACTGCGCCACCACAGGTCAGGCCCCACTGTATAGTTTTTGCTAAATCAAGTTTCTTTTATTTTATTTTTACTGGGACAGAGAGAGAGTCAGAGAGAGGGATAGATAGGAACAGACAGACAGGAACAGAGAGAGGTGAGAAGCACCAATCTTTAGTTTTTCGTTGCCATCGCAACACGTTAGTTGTTCACTGAATGCTTTCTCACATGTGCCTTGACCACGGGCCTTCAGCAGACCGAGCCACCCCTTGTTGGAGCCAGTGACCTTGGGTCCAAGCTGGCAAGCTTTTGCTCAAGCCAGATGGGTCTGCGCTCAAGCTGGCGAGCTCAGGGTCTCGAAACTGGGTCTTCCACATCCCAGTTCGATGCTCTATCCACTGCGTCACCGCCTGGTCAGGCTAAATCAAGTTTCTAACTCTTGCACTGTGCCAAATAGTTCAGTTGGTTGGAGCATTGTCCTGAGGGCTAGAGGTTGCCAGTTCGATGTACAGTAAGGGCACATGCTGAAACATCGATGCTTCTGTCTCTCTCTCTTCCCTCTCTCACTAAAATCAATAAATACATGTTTAAAAAAATTTACTGACACTCAAACATGGGTAACTTTACCAATACGATAAAATTCCCGCCAATCCTGGCTTCTTCAGCAAAAGGCATTAATTTAGCGCTCAAAGATGTCAAAATATTTTGCTTTGCCTATCAGCATAACCTGGAAGTTTATCAGAAAAGCAAATTCTCAGGCACCACCTGAGCCCTACTGAATCAAACTCTTAGGTGAGACCAGCAATCTGTGTTTTAACAAGCCCTCCAACTGATCAACTGATGCATGCTCAAGCTTGAGAACCACTGATTTTAAGCTAATGATTTGAATATATTGTTTAAGGAATACTCATTTTTTTCTTTATCCCCAAGACACTTTTATGTAAGACCAGAAAGGTAATTAAAGAAAGCTAAGTAGCCTGGCCTGTGGTGGCACAGTGAATAAATAGATCATACACCTGGAGTGAGAGGTCCTCAATTCAAAACCCTGGGCTTGCCCAGTCAAGGCACATATGACAACCAACCAATGAACAATTAGAACTAAAGTGAAACAACTATGAGTTGATACTTTTTGCTCCTCCCACTCTCCTCTCTCTGTAAAATCAATAAAAAACTTAAAAAAAAAAAGAAAGCTAAGTATTTTCTTCTTAAAGATGTATCTCAAAGGTTTCAATCAGTGGACTGTAAATAAAATTCAGAAATTACCTTAATTTCTGATTAATCTTATATAGCTGTTCATTATTATGAACAGTACATGAATAAAGCTATGTAACAAGGGACTTAATCACCTAATCACCTAATTTCTTAGGTCCTCTGGAATGTATTACTATTTTTTTTTATTTGATTTCAGAAAGAGAAAAAGATAAAACATCAATTTGCTGTTCTACCCATTCATGCATTCACTAGTTAATTCCTGTATGTGCCCCAAATGGAGATCAAACCCACAACTCAAGCGTATTGGGACAATGCTCTAACCAATGTAGACAGACACCTGGCCAGGACAAGTAACTCATGTTCTTTAAAGAAATAAAATTACATTCACATACATACACATTAACCAGTCCTCACTACATTACTAAGTGATAAGGGCAAGAATAAATATACTCATTAAAAGGTGTAGGGGAGGCCTAACTTGTGGTGGCGCAGTGGATAAAGCGTTGACCTGGAATGCTGAGGTTGCCGGTTCAAAACCCTGGGCTTGCCCGGTAAAGGCACATATGGAAGTTGAAGCTTCCTGCTCCTCCCCCCCTTCTCTCTGTCTCTCTCTCTCTCTCCCTTCCCTCTAAAATGAATAAATAAATAAAAATAATTAAAAAAAAAAAGTGTAGGGGACCTGGTCAGGTAGCTCAGTTAGTGTCATTCTAACATGCCAAGGTTGTAGGTTCAATCCCCATCCAGGGCACATACAAATCATCAACCAATGAATGCATAAATAAGTGAAACAACAAATTGATGTTTCTTTCTCTTTCCCTCCCTGCCTCTCTAAAATCAATGAAAAAAAATTTAAGTTGGAAAGAGAAAAATGACATAATTTACTTAGAGTCTTGCCTAGTATGAGTTAGGATGCTCTCAGTTGAAAAGATAGAAGCAAGCATGATGTGAGCCATCTAAATTACTAGTGTCCTAGGTTTATCATTATAACTGGAGAATCTGTCTGACTTAATTAACATGCCTATTTAACAGACTGCTATGAAATTATACTAAGACTATATATAAAACAGAAACACTTAGTCAATTAAAGATTTAATAATAGTTTCTCAACTACTCCCTTTTCAGCTTCCATTTGTCTGCTCTCCTCTACAACACTTCTAAAAAGATTGACTCTCTCATTTTCCCCTCCCCCTTTTTTAAATAGATAAAGAACAATTTGTATATAAGCAAAAACTGGAAAGAGCTGTAGTGTCCAAGGTGCTTGGACTTAAAAATATTAGTGATCTCCATTTTATCAGATCCATGAACAAAATACAAAAAAGCAGTCATAATACAGTGTGTCTGTAAAGTCATGGTGCACATTTGACGGGTCAACTGGTCAAAAGTGCACCATGACTTTATAGAAACACTGTATAAAATACCAGCTCCCAGTAACTGCAAGTTTTATCTTTCAAAGTTGACTCAATTCAGTATGCTTCATTCTTGGAAGGCTGATCAAAATTCTCCACAAAACCTGGAACTTCATATTCATTCTGATAGCAAGTGGTGCTTTCCCACCCACAAATTGGGCAGAGTTTCAGCCAGTTTTCTTAAACTAGTCAGACTGTCTGCACCGCACTCATTTAAGATGCTGGGTAGCATTTGTCAGCTTACTCTTGGCATGGCCTGTAATAGTGAAAAAGGTTTGCACCAGAAATGCCTGAACTTTAAGGTTGTTAAAATGGATCGCTGTTCTTTGGTTTGCAAACACATTCACCTCTTCAATACATTAACATCTTTTAGGATAACTGAATTAGTCTTTTATCTGCTGTAGCTATTCTGTGAACCACAGTTCTGCAAGCAGTTCCTCTCCCACCACTGTACACTTGTACCCGCAGTTCGGCAAGTTTTTCCTGGTTCATGCTAGTTTCTTTTATCTTGCTGGAGATGAAATGGGGCGGCACTGGAGACTAGGGTTGGTGCTCAGGGGCTTTGGGAAGGTGAGCTGAGAATAACCGCACACATGCAAGGACACAAGATGACAGCTCTCATTTCCTTTTGAAAGCACTCCAATCAAGTTTTCATTCTATCATTTTAGGAAACCACCCTGGGAAAATGACCAACAACATCTACTTTAATCTGATCTTAGTCCTGTTTTACTTGACCCACCATCAGCATTTGACTCAGTTAAATAACCCACTCTTTAAAACATTTCATTTGGGGCCTTGGCCAGGTTGCTCAGTGCATAAAGTGTCATTTCAGAGAGTCAAGGTCACGGGTTGAATCCCCAGCCAGGGCTGTAGTACAAGAAGCAATCAATGAGTGCATAACTAAATGAAACTAGGTGGAACAAAAAATTGATGCTTCTCTCTTGAATCAATGAAAAACTTAAAAAAAATAAATAAAAAACCCACAATACACACTTCATTTGGCTTCCAGGATACTACTCTCTTGGTGTTCTTACCCTTACAATCTCCTTGGCTTCTTTTAAATTTCTAACCTCTAAATGCTGGGAGTGACCAACATGAAGTCCATGTACCCCTTTCCTATCGCTAAGAAAAGACATGGCTTCGCCTGACCTGTGGTGGTGCAGTGGATAAAGCGTCGACCTGGGAACACTGAGGTCGCCAGTTCAAAACCCTGCACTGGTTCGGTCAAGGCACATATGGGAGTTGATGCTTCCAGCTCCTCCCCCCTTTCTCTCTCTCTCTCCTTCTCTCTCTCACTTTGTGTCTCCTGTCTAAAATGAATAAAATAAAAAGAAATTTAAAAAAAAGAAAAAGAAAAGACATGGCTTCAAAAAGCCATCCTTATACTGTATCCTTCCAAATCTCTATCTCCTCCTCCAATTTTTCTGAAATTCAAATGCTTGTGTAACATCTCCATCTGGATATCATGGTTTTTTGAGAGAGAAAGAGAAAGACAGACAGACAGAGGAGAAGCATCAACTTATAGTTGCAGCACATTAGTTGTTCATTGATTGCTTTCTCATATGTGCCTGGGGGGGGGGGGCACCACTTCAACTGAGCCAGGGACACCTACCTCGAGGTTTCAAACCTGGGTCCTCAGCATCCCAGGCTGATGCTTTATTCCCTGCACCACCACCGCCAGGTCAGGCTCCACCTGGATATTCAATAGACCTTAACCTTGGCACCTTCATCCCGCAGCCTATTCTCCCTGCACCTTTCCACATAGTCAGTATATGGAAGCTTTATTTTTCACATTGCTCAAGCCAAAAACCTTCTGATCGTCCTTAACTTCTCATTTTCTCTCATACTCCGCATCTAATCCATCAGCAAATTCTGGCTCTGCCACCATCATCTTTACCCTGGAATACTTGTCTCCCACCTGGCCTCACTGCACACTGCAGTCTACTCTCAACCCTGCAGCCAGACTCCTTTAAAAAAGTGTCCCAGAGCTTGTTACATTTCTATTCAAACCTTCCATTTCAGTCACAATGAAAATAGCCTGCAAGGCCTCCAATATAAAGTAGCACAGTGCTGCCCTGCCCTTTTCCATTTCCTTCAATATAGAAGAATGCTCCTGATGTTGAGGGCCTTTTATTGCAGTTCATTGGAAGCTCTCCCTCACATCCTCTCAGATGTCAGCTTCTCATTCAGGACTGTCTTGTGGCCCTTATTACCCCTACCTGGTTTTAATTTTCCATATTAATTATCACCATAAAGGCAAACAACTAAATATTTACAGGTTACTGTCTTCCACAATGGTGACTATTTTATTCACTTCTGTATGTTCAGTGTTATCTCACAGGTGAACTTTCTGTGACAAATGGTAATGTTGTGTATTTCTACCATCGAATACAATAGCTATTCAGCCACATGTGGCTACTAAGCATTGGACATGTGGCTATGAGATTGAGGAATTGAATTTTTAATTTTATTTGAAATAACCACATGTAACTCTGTCTAAGCACGTACTATGCTTTCAAATATACATTAAACTGTTGTAGTGACATAACTGGACTGAAAAGATCTATATAAACTTATTTTTAAACTTGGGAAAGCAACATCTTGTTTCAATTTAAACCCTCTTCTTCCTACCAATAGTAGTTTCCAATAAACAGAGATTTGCTCTTCTCAAACCTGAGCTCCAATCAGGCAAAAATTCAGGCAGCTCTAAAATTGGCAAAAAGTAAATGAAATAATGTTTAATACGACTTAAAGGCACTCATTACATCTTTAATAATCACAAGGCTCTCCCTACACCTGGTAGTAAAAGTACCCAATAAATCAATTTGAAACAATGTTGCCACTCCAAAAGAGGTTCTGGAATAAATGGTTGAAATAAAGCTGGCCCCAAGAAACAGATTATAACCACCCCTAAATGACGTGAGTGAATTAATGCCAGCTAATTCTTACGGAATTAGAACCGGTCAGATTGCCCACAAATTTAAAATTGATCCTTGCTCTTAACTCAAGTACCGAGGAAGATATATTTTGTGATCTCACTCTAATTGTCACCAACCTAACCTAAAATAAAAGACAGTAATTAAAAGAATACCAATATAAACTCTCCTTAAACATAATAAATTGTTTTACCTTCTTGATAGCTAAATAACAGGGTTGCTTTTTTTAAAAAAGCTGACTGGCCATCTTATTTGATCTTTTGCAATAAACAACAAAAAAATGCTATAATTTCCAAAGAAATAGTCATAGTCATGATTTTTTCCCCATATTGTTTCCATACAAGGTAGTCAAAATTAAATACGTAAGAAAAATCCTTACCTGCATGCAATGTATAGCCAAGCCAGGTCCTGTGTACAATTTCTTATGACAGATATGGCATTTAAAATGTTTTGCTTTTTGGTGCTGTATAAGGATCTTCTCATCATCAAAATCTCTATTACAATACCTGATCAATAGTTAAGGTAAAAAAAAAAATTACACGACACACAGCCTATAAAAAAAATGTCATGGGATAAAAGAAGTAACATTAAAATATAAGAACAGCTAAAACAAAAAAAAGAACTTTGCTTTTGATATTAATTACATAATTAGATTAACTTGAATTGTAATTTTAGCATATTTCCTGGAAGCCCACAATCTCTCTTCACCGCCCCTAAACACATTTCAATATAGCTTTTGCAAGATTTCTGTGTTTAACAGAGATTTATGTGAAATTCACTATTCTTTTGCTTACTATTTCAGCATTTACAAATCCATATTGTGGACTTAGAAGGGTTCAACGTTAAAAAAAATCCCCAATTTTATGTCCAGATATAATTTCAAAATAGAATTCACTCATTAGATAGAAGATTAAAAACGGAAACATTAAGATTCGCTTAATGTTTAGAATTTAATTTTAGAATCTAAGAATAAGTTCACAGCGAGTAAGAACGACACAATTCCGCACGAACGTGTGTTGCCAAGTAAACGTACTCAAACGATAGCTGCCACACTAGTAAGATTTTCCTAAAAGATCGTTACAAACTCGGAACCGTTAAAGTACCATATAAATAAAGGCAGTTCCGTAGCAAAACTGTTTTTCGGTGCAAGAGACAGTTTTTTGTAGCCCTATAAAGCCACGTGAGGAAGACAAGAACCTCCACCCCGCAAGAGAACGCTTCTAGAAGATCAAGGCGCCACTTGGCGAGGAGCAGAAGCGTAGTCCTTCCTACCCGCGCAAAAAAAAAAAGAGAGGGAGGAAAGAGGAAAAGGGTTTGAAATCCGGGTTGACTCACGTTAGGCTTTACTAAACCACCGATTTTACAAAAAAAAAAAAAAAAAAGGAAGGGGGGTGGAATGGGTGACTGATTCCCGCTCTTCCCCTAATCCTCCGTAGAGACAAATCAGAGTATTTTCCTTGAAGAAGGTCCCTTTGTTGAATCGTCACCGAAACGACTGGGTACAGCAGGACAGTCCTGCGGGGTCCCAGTCCTTGATGGAGGGGTCCCAGCCGCCTCCCAGCGGGCCGACGCTCGCTCCGAGCCAAGAATCTCCTGAGTCACGGAGTCCCACTGCTGCCAGAGCCTCTTCCCCGAGACACCCCACTTTCCGAGATTTCGCCAATTCTACTCCAGCCACCAAGCCACCCACCCCTAGGACTAGACCCCAAGACACTCTCCGCCCTAGGCCAAAGCCAGGTCTCCCGGTACCGGTCACCAGCAACCAGAGCTCCAGCTCGGCCGGGACTTCAAAGTGACAAAGGATACCAGCACCACGGCTTCAGCTGCTTCTTCTTCTTGCGACCCATAACTGCGCTCAACTGAAAAAGTAAAAAGGGAGGAGAAAATATGCGGGAAAAACGAGATTAAAACCGCTCACTTTTCGGACCCAACGGCCACCACGGCGTCCCACAGGAAACAGGCACAAAATGGCGGACGCCCTCGTTCGGCGCTCTGTTTCCCATCAGGCACTGCGGGAGGCGATGCCAGGAGGGCCACATGACTCAGGCCTCCGCCCTGAGTGGGCGGGGACTTGCGGCCGGAGACAGCCGCCATCTTGTCTGTATAAACGGTTCCGGGCTCTCGCTAGGAGTGGTTATTGATCCCTTCGGGTTTCTTTGGTAAAGGAACCGGCTGTGTGGACGCCGAGAAACTCGCGAAATGAAGGGGGTCGGGAGATACTGAAAACATTACCAGCATACTTAAGGGCGGGCTACAAATAAAGGATGGTTGGGGCAGTGTCTAGTTTTCAACTTTGTTTCATTGTCGGATTAATCCTTTCTGTAGTAAGAGTTGGACATTTGCATATTTAAATGTTGAATCACAGAAATAGCAGGCATAGATAGGCGACAGATGCCCAAGCAACGCCAGGCGGTCAGGGCAGGTGCTGGGGAACCCCAGAAGAAAACCCTTACACGTGGCGGTCCCTGGGTATCATGAGAGGTTTACAGAAGGGTCAGTGGGAACAAGCAAGGCGAAGAGAGTATCTCATTAAGGGAGCAACGTGCAACCCTTTGAGGCTGAGCACTCGGGGAAAAAAGTTGTGGGGCTGGAGCTCATAATAAGGGGACTGGTTGGTTGCAAAGGCGACTTCCGGAAATCCCAGAAGCAGTGTGAGGAGTGCGGCTTTGTGCTGAAATTTTTGCGAAACAACAAGAGTTTTAAGAGGACAATTAGAGAATAATGCAAATTTAGGAGAGAGTTTTAAGTGTTTAAGACTCCAGGGCTTGGCTTCATTTTCCACAAGTGCCACTGCTTACCTGTATCGCATGGCTTTGGGCGAGCTACATAAATCTCAGTGGCAATTAGAACAAAGTTGGCACATAGAAATAACTATTAATGGCCTGACCAGGCGGTGGCGCAGTGGATAGGGCGTCGGACTGGGATGCGGAAGGCCCAGGTTCGAGACCCCGAGCTAGCCAGCTTGAGCGCGGGCCCAGCTGGCTTGAGCAGAAAGCTCGTCAGCTTGGACCCAAGGTCCAGCAAAGGGTTACTTGATTTGCTGAAGGCCCAGGGTCAAGGCACATGTGAGAAAGCAATCAATGAACAACTAAGGTGTTATAAGGCAACAAAAAACTAATGATTGATGCTTCTCACCTCTCTCCATTCCTGTCTGTCCCTACCTATCCCTCTCTCTGACTCTCTGTCCTTGTAAAAAAGAAAAAAGAAAGAACTATTAATGTAAGTTTATATTACTACTAAAAGGAAGAAATAATAGCAAACATCTGAGAAGCACCTACTGTGTGTCAGACATTGTGGTAAGTTTTAGGTGAATTGTGTCAACACACCTGTGATGAAGGTGCCATTGTTACCACCCTGTTAATATAGATGAAAAAGAGGCTTAGAAAGTTGAAGTTGAAGTAGGCTAAGGTGACCAATCATCCTCCTTTAGAGAGGACAGTCCTTTTGTAAGTTCTGTCCTCCTTTGAAAAGTGTCTTCCTACTTGTCTTCCTTTTTTTTTTTTTTTATGTTTTATTTATTTTACAGAGACAGAGAGACAGTCAGAGAGAGGGATAGGTAGGGACAGACAGGAACGGAGAGAGGTGAGAAGCATCAATCATCAATTTTCGTTGCTGTTGGGACACCATAGTTGTTCAATGATTGCTTTCTCACATGTGCCTTGACCGCGGGCCTTCAGCAGACGGAATAACCCCTTGCTGGAGCCAGCGACCTTGGGTCCAAGCTGGTGAGCTTTTTGCTCAAGCCAGATGGGCCCGCGCTCAAGCTGGCGAGCTTGGGGTCTCGAACCTGGGTCTTCCACATCCCAATCCGATGCTCTATCCACTGCGCCACCGCCTGGTCAGGCTTGTCTTCCTTTTTGATATTAAAAGACTAATCTGTAAATATCTGTATTCGATCAATGCAGAGTCTATCCATTGCTTGTGATGTAACGTATTTGTATCTAAATGAGTGCTTTTTTTCTTACAATTATTAAAAATTAATAGGCATATAAGCATAATTCAATATAAGATATTACAAATGTTTTATTATGTATTTGTCATTATAGTGTGTTATTGTTGCAATGAATAAAATGTTTCTTTTATTTACGATATTGTTTTCTTCAATTTATTTTTTGTCCTTTTCATTGTAAAATAGTTGGTCACCTTAAGTAGGCCCTAGCCAGTTGGCTCAGTGATAGAGCATTGGCTGGCATGTGGATGTCCTGGGTTCAATTCCCAGTCTGGGCACACAGGAGAAGTGACCGTCTGCTTCTCCACCCCTCACCCTCACCCTTTCTCCCTCTCTCTCTCTGTTTCTCTCTCTCTCTCTTTCTCCTACAGCCATGGCTCTATTGGTTCCAGCTCACTGGCCCCTGGCGCTGAGGATGGCTTAGTGGAGCCTCCACCTCAGGTGCTAAAAATAGCTCAGTTGCCAGAGTGGTTCCAGATGGGCATAGCATTGGCCCCAGAAGGGTTGCCAGGTGGATTCTGGTCTAGGTACATGTGGGAGTCTGTCTCTCTATCTCCCCTCCTCTCACTTGGAAAACGATAAGAAAATAAAAGAAAGTTGAAGTAATTTATTCAAGGTCTTAGAATTAGGAAGTATGGAGCTGAAGAGATTTGAGTTTTAGAAAAACAATGTTGGCCACATTTTGAATAGCAGATTGGTGGAGACTAAGAAAAAGGCCAATCATAGAGAATGACACAGTAATCTGAGTGAGAGAAGAAACTGATCTCAAATAGAGTATTGGTAGGAGGAAATAATTCATTCTTCCTAAAGTAAGCAAGCAAAGAATTTTTTTTTTAATTTTTAACTTACTTTTTTTAGAGAGAGGAAGTGGGAAAGTGGGAGACATTTATTTGTTATTCCACTTATTGATGCATTCATTGGTTGATTCTTGTATGTGCCCTGATTGGGGAGGGAGGAATCAAATACACAACCTTGGTGTATTGAGATGATGTTCTAACCAACTGAGCTACCCCACCAGGGCTCAAGGAAGGTAATTTTAAATAGTGCCCAGTGCTCTACCAAAAACAAAAATGAAAAAGTAATGGAACAAAATAAGGATGTCCACTCTAACCTCTTCTTTTTAACATTGTACTGGTGGTCTAGCCAGGGTGATTTGCCTAGAACACTGAGGTTGCCCTTTTGAAACCCTGGACTTGCCCGGTCAAGGAACATACAGGAAGCAACTACAAGTTGATGCTTCCTGCTCCTTCACCCTTCTCTCTCTAAAAAATGAATAAATAAAATCATTTTAAATATATACATTTAAATACATATAATATATAAATATACAAATATTTACATAATACATAAATATAACATATTTAAATATAATATATTTAAATATAATATATATATATTGATTTTAGAGAGAGGAAAGGAGACGGACAGAAACATCGGTCTGTTTCCCTGACGGGGGATCTAGCTGGTGTATAGGGGACTCTAACCAACCAAGCTATCCAGCTAGGGCCAATGTATTTTTTTTTTTTAATTTTATTTTTATTTATTCATTTTAGAGAGGAGACAGAGTGAAAGAAAGAGAAAGAGAGGAGGAGCTGGAGGCATCAACTCCCATTTGTGCCCCGACCAGACCAGTGCCGGGATCCAAACTGGTGACCTCAGTGTTTCCAGGTTGACGCTTTATCCACTGCGCCAACACAGGTCAGGCCAATGTATTTTTTTTTAGGGACAAAGCCCTAAAAAATCCAGAGCAAACAATCTGAAAATAAAATTAAAACATCTTCAGCCTGGCCTTGGTGGCACAGTGGATAATAGATAATAGATCATTGATCTGGAGCAGTGAGGTCACAAGTTCGAATCCCTGGGTTTGCCTGGACAAGGCACAAACTACAAGCAACCAATGAATAACTAAGTGAAGCAACTATGAGTTGATACTTCTTCCTCCCTGCCTCCTCTCTCTGTAAAGTCAATAAATAAAACCTGAAAAAATAAACCCATTTTCATTTATAATGCCATCAAAAAGAATAAGACAGGTATAAATTTAACAAAAGTTCAAAACCACATATTGTTGTAAGAAATATAGCATAATCATTATATAACATTAGTTTTGGTGTACAACATGATTTTTATATATTGTAGATATTACAAAAAGAAAGAAATTAAATATCTAAATAAGTAAGACAAAGACAACCCTAAAATTAACAACTGTTCAATTAAATGGCTACAAAACATAATTTTAGGTCAACAAGTCATCCTCAACTCAATTTTGTGGTATTAAGAGTTCTAGAACCTGAGTTAGTTGGAATGCTTCTTTGCCATTTGTTAGCTATTTTACCATGGACAAAAGTAACTGGCCTCAGCTTACTCATCTGTAAAGTGGGATAATAACATCTACCTCAAGGGGTGGTGAGAATTAAATGAGTATTTGTAGCCTGACCTGTGGTGGCACAGTGGTTAGAGCTTCGGACTGGGATGCGGAAGACCCTGGTTCGAGACCCCAAACTCACCAGCTTGAGCGCGAGCCCATCTGGCTTGAGCAAAGAGCTTGCCAGCTTGGACCCAAGGTGGCTGGCTCCAGCAAGAGGTTGCTCGGTCTGCTGAAGGCCCGCGGTCAAGGCACATGGGAGAAAACAATCAATGAACAACTAATGTGTCTTAAAAAAATATAATTCCGTGAGAGCCATACAATATGTTTAACACTAAATACAAGTAAATGTGTGCATTTTATGTAAGACCAACACTTTTAAAATACAATAAGTCTCTGAATTCTTTTTAATAACGTTGTTATGCTGTTGCTAACCAATGATGAATAAAGTACTTCTTACCATTAATGTGACTTCTGGTGCTGCATGGTTTTGCTGATGGCTTTGTAGTCTGGTTGATATCTGGTGAGGTTAAACTTCATGCAGGCGTTGAGACTTCCATCTGTTAAACATGATCGTAGGTTGGTCTTAACATTCTTTAGAAGTGAGAAAGACTGCTCACATGCATACGTAGAGCCAAACATTGTCAGTACAGCAATACTCACACGCTGCAGTGTGTGGTATGTGACGGGAAGCACGTTCCAAGTTTTGACAATCAGCTGGTCCGCGGGTTGAAGTTTTTTCATTTCTCCCCACTTGTGTTTGCTCGCCAACTCTGCTTGCTGTCGTGCAAGTCTTTCCAAATCTTCATTCAGTGACTTGAACTTATTCACCTACATGTCTGAGGCCTTCAGGTCAGCAGCTTGTAGTTCAAAATCTCTGACTGAGTCACAAGGGATGTAACTCAAGTCAGCGGTGTCCACTGCACACTCATGTGGATGGGTGATGAACTTAAAACGATGAGTGCGCTCACAAAATTCTCCAAAGTGCGCTTTGAATGACTGCAGGAGATTAGATGTGAAGCCCACAAGCTGCTGGAGATCAAGATATTGAGTAGGGTCACTTGCTGTACATCTTTAAACTCTCCCAGATTTTCAAAGTGTAGCAAACAACCTGTTTCAATATCAGCAATGAAGAGTTCCAGCTTGTTTTCAAATGCAAACACTGCTTGTTGAAGGGATAAGACTGTATTTCCAATGCTTTGCATTTTCACATTGAGCTGGTTCACATGTTCAGTCATGTCCACGAGATAGTAGAACTTCAGGAGCCACTCAGTGTTGGCTAACTCAGGATGCTCAACGTTTTTTATTTCAAGAAAAGTCCGGATTTTGCTCAGACAAGCCGCAAAATGACTGAGCACCTTCCCTCTTGACAACCAACGCACATTGCTGTGCAGAAGCAGACCAGGATAATTATTCCCAACTTCATCCAGCAGTGTTTTAAACTGGCAATCATTTAAAGCTTGGGCAACAATAAAGTTGACCACCTGAATGACCAGCGACATCACCTCACCAAGCTGCTCGCCACACATCTGAGCACAAAGCACCTCCTGATGTAGAATACAGTGAAAACTTAGGATGGGTCTCTTTTCATGTTCACAAAGAAGCACTACGAATCCTCTGTTTTTCCACACCATGCACGGAGCACCATGAGTGCACACCGAAATAACTATCCATCGGTAGATTTTTTTTCTTTAGCTAACTCAGTGAAAGACTGGGATAAATCTTCCTCTCTTGTTGTCTCTTTCATAGGCAAAACAGCAAGACTTTCCTCATGTAATGTGTCACCAACAGCATACCTTGCATCACGCTGAACTGGGATAAATGGCTTACGTCTGTTAAGTCATCCAAAGCGAGAGAAAAGAATGGTGCTGCATTTATGTTCTTCACTTGTGTTGCCTCAATTTGATTTGCCATTATGATGGTATGATCGTGAACAGTTCTTGCCGACAGAGGCATGTCTTTTATTCATTTGATTATCTTGTCTTTATCTGAAAAGTAGTCAAAAAGTTCATTGACAACATCAAGCATGAATGATTTGGCATACACCCCATCTGTGAATGGGGCTCCGTTTCTCACAATTGCTAAAGCACCAGCAAAGCTAGCCGAATTCCAGTCACCTTGTTAGGTCCAAACACAGGGTTGCTGCTGACTAGCTTGCACTCTGCACAGTAGCTCTTTTAGATAGACTCTTTTTTAAAATTAATTTATTTTTTATTTTTACAGGGACATAGAGAGAGTCAGAAAGAGGGATAGATAGGGACAGACAGACAGGAACAGAGAGAGGTGAGAAGAATCAATCATTAGTTTCTCCTTGCCATTGCGACACCATAGTTGTTCATTGATTGCTTTCTCACATGTGCCTTGACCGCGGGCCTTCAGCAGACCGAGTAACCCCTTGCTGGAGCCAGCAACCTTGGGTCCAAGGTCTCGAACCTGGTCTCAAACCTGGGTCTTCCGGCATCCCAGTCCAACGCCCTATCCACTGCGCCATGAGTCAGGCTGCACAGTAGCTCTTGACATGCTTTCTTCCTGCTGTTCCTCGCTGGATATTTCGACGCAAATGTAGTGTGGCATGTGTCGAAGTGCCGCTTTATTTTTGACCGTTTTATTGATGCAATTTTATCATTGCATATTAGACACACTGCAGAACCTGCTCTCTCCACAAAGGCGAATTCCTCTGTCTATTCCTGCTCAAAAGTATGATACTCCTCATCTTTTTTTTAGCCACCTTCTTCGTCAGAAGGGTTTCTGCAATTGGCTATCTGACTACTTGATTAAAAGGAGGGAGGTTTACTTCCTGACCTCCTGACGACCCGTGTACATTACACATTATCCAATAAAAATTTGGTGTTGTCCCAAAGGACAGCGGTGATTGGCTCTAGCCACCCACAACCATGAACATGAGCGGTAGGAAATGAATGGATTGTAATACATGAGAATGTTTTATATTTTTAAAGTTGTTATTTATTTTATTAAAGATTTTTCTGTGAGCCAGATGCAGCCATCAAAAGAGCCACATCTGGGTCACAAGCCATAGGTTCCCGACCCCTGTTCTAGAGGATGCATGAATTCCTTGGCCTATGGTGCCAAATCACTCCAATATCCGCTTAGGTATCATAATTGCCTTTTCCTCTGTGGTCCCATGTCTCCCTCTTATAAAGATTCTATGGGCTCTGGCCAGATGGCTCAGTTGATAGAGTGTCATCCTGAAGCATAAAGGTTTATAGTTCAATCCCTGGGAAGGGCACATACAGGAACAGATCAGTGTTCCTGTCTCTCTCTCTCTCCCTTATTCTCTCTCTAAAATCAATAAAAAAGGGAAAAAATAACAAAGATAAAGACTCTTGTGGTTCCATTGTGCACACCTGGATAATCCAAGATAGTCTTCCCATTTCAAGATCTTTAATTGAACCACACCTTCAAAGTTTCTTTTGCTACGTGAGGTAACTCATACTCAGGTCTCAAAGATCATGTCTGGACATCTTTAGAGAGGTCATTATTCTGCTTACCATTGCATGTACTCAGTGGTGGGATTCAGCCAGTTCACACTGGTTCAGTAGAACTGATACTTAATGTTTTGTTGAGTTCGGTGAACCAGTTGTTCAAACGACACTTGTAATCATGGTTCTCTCTAAGGTGGGTGCCTGGGCAGCTGCCCAATGTGGGAATCACAAATTTATATTCCTTACTGTTTGTTTTAAGGTTCATCTGTACAACAATATATTCTAAGCACCCGTAGTGATGTTCATTCCATCCATAGGTGAAAATAATTGCAAGTGAGGACGTCAATCAAGAAGCAATATGGCCCTGACCAGGCGGTGGCGCAGTGGATAGAGTGCTGAACTGGGAAGCAGAGGACCCAAGTTCGAGATCCCGAGGTCGCCAACTTGAGCGCAGGCTCATCAGGTTTGAGCAAGGCTCACCAGCTTGAGCCCAAGGTCACTGGCTTGAGCAAAGGTTTATTCAGTCTGCTGAGCGCGGGCTCATCTGGCTTGAGCAAAATAAGCAATAAGCTCACTAGCTTGGACCCAGGGTTGCTGGCTCAAGCAAGGGGCTACTTGGTCTGCCAAAGGCCTGTGGTCAAGGCACGTATGAGAAAGCAATCAATGAACAACTAAGGTGCCGCAACGAAGAATTGATGCTTCTCATCTCTCTTCCTTTCTGTTCTTCTCTCTGACTCTCTGGGTCTCTGTCACAAAAAAAAAAAAAAAAAAAAAATCCTAAATATTATAGTTTTATTTTTTTTGTAAGGTATTATTTAATATTTTAAAACTCTTATAACAATCTAGTTTTGTGTACCTCTTTTATTGTTCTTATTTAAGTGCTAAATGCATGAAATAATAAATTACCTTTTTGTATATTTTTTTTATATTTAAAATGGTCATTAGGGCAGAGAACCATTTGTTAAATTATTTGGATCCAACCACTGCACGTACTATAATTTATTAATCATTCCCTTTGACCAGCATTCAGACCTTGTCTAGTTTTTTGTCATTACAAACCATTGCAAGGAATGTGTGGACTCATATATTTTCACATATGTGAATGTATCTGTTTGATGACGTCCTGGGATTGCATTAATAGTCAAAGGGCATGTGTACTAAAATATTGATAAATATTTTCAAATTTCTTTCCAAAGCATGTGCATTAATTTTATTACTATAAACTGTTTATGAGAATGATTGCTCCCTTACACACCCCAACACAGGGTATTATCACATTTTTAAATGTGTTCATTTGCTAGGTGAAAAGTAGTACAATATACCTTAAATTTTACTTGAAGTTGAGTAGTTTATGTATTCTTTTTCTATTTCTTCTGTGAAATTCCCATTGTCTATTTTTTGTTAATTGACAAATGACAGCCCTTCATCTGTTATATATGTTGCAAATATTTTCCCTAGTTTGTCATTTGTGTTTTTGACTTTGGTTGGGCCACTCAGAAATGTTTAGTTTTTATGTAGTCAGATTTATTCATCTTTAATCTCCGTACGACTTCTAAGTGTTTCATTATGTTTAGAAAGGCCTTCTTCACTCATTAAAAAAAAATCCCATGTTTTCACCTTTTTTAAAAATTTTTTTTAAATTTCTTTTTATTTATTTTAGAGAGGAGACACAGAGTGAGGGGGACTTGGGGGTGCTAGAAGCCTCAACTCCCATATGTGCCTTGACCAGGCCAGTGCAGGGTTTTGAACTGGCAACCTCAGTGTTCTCAGGTCGACTCTTTATCCACTGCGCCACCACAGGTCCCGCCATGTTTTCACCTTTTTTAAAAAAGGGGTTGGCATCATTTTTAATTTTGAAGTCTTTGATCAAACTGGTGTTTGCGCGCCTGACAACAGGAGGTAGGAGGGCGGCTTTATCTTTTCCATGCACCTAGTTAGTTCTTCCATCTTTATTACACAGAGAGTCTCCTAAACGTCTTAAACGATAGAGGAGAAAAAGGGAGTTTAAAACAAAACTGGTAAACATTTTTCCTTAAAAGCATTTTAGTCCGCCCGCTAGCCCTGCGAGGAGAAAAGCTCTTCCAAGTCCGCTTCCTCGCGTGAGAACCCAGGGAAACCGGCGGAACGCAGGTGCTCGAGGGCCGGGAGCCGGACGAGCCCGACCAACACGGACTGTACGGCAGCGGGGGAGCGGTTTTTAGGGGACACAGGGCCGCTTGGAGGCCGCCGCGATGCTCCCTTCCTTGCAGGAATCGTTGGATGGGGATGAAAAGGAGCTAGAGAGCAGCGAGGAGGGTGGCTCTACCGAGGAGCGGAGACTCGAGCCGCCACCCAGCAGCCACTACTGTCTCTACAACTACCGCGGAAGCAGGTGCAGCGCCCGTCCGTCCCCCGGGCTCCGCCCCAACCCCGCGTCTGCACCCCGGGCTCCGCGGTCTGGCGGCTCTCAAACGCCATCTTTTCTCCCGTGTGAGAGCTTTGGGCCTGAGGGCCCTCGCCACTCGCCGTTCTTCCGGGCCCCATCCGGGACTTTTGTGTCTGGTGCTCGCAAGCCTCCGCGCTCCAGCTGGCCCCGTCTCTTCCCCAGTCCCTTCTGGTCCGCGGTGCCCTTTGTGTAGCGCAGTGCCTCGCGTGTTCAGTAATGTCACATTTCATCCCCGTCCTTCCTGTCAGTATCAACCCACTTTCTTCCACCACCACCCCCGCACTGCCTCACCCCTCCCCTCCGCCCTCTGGTCATCCTCTGCCCTCGCTGCCTCGTTCCCCCCTGCCTCGCTGTTTTCCCTGGGGCCTCTTGGCCCTTGAAAGTCTGATTATCCAACATCCCTTATGTGGCCTGGAGAAAGAAGGGGCTCTTTATCAGCACGTTTTCATGGATTTTTCCCTGTCGTGAGGACAGGTACTTCTTCTACCTTGCCGCATTTGATTGCTCGCCCTTACCCTGTTTGCGTGGGGGCCCGGACTATTCCATTTGAGTTAGAGCCCATGATTGATAGTTCTGTTGCTTTTGCGGCATGCAGATTGGCACAGCAGCGAGGGGACAGTGATGATGGAAGCCCAAGTGGCACAAATGCAGAAACTCCCTCTGGTGATGATTTCAGGTAAAACCCGCTTGACCATAACTCATGCCTGTGCTTTTATATCTTCCGTGCATCTTCGACCTGTAGATGGTCCCTGAGTGGAACCATCAAGTCCACCTGTTTCCTAGGAACCTCATCTTGGTTTCCTCATTACCTCATTCATTCAAGGCTGCCGCAGATCCAAATACTGACAGTGCCCAGGGGGATTAGCCAGAGACAATTATTCTGAGTTTCTTGATTGGAACTCCAGTAAATAATCAATGTTATATGGGTACCAAGAAATTAAAATCCCTTTTAATCCCTTCTTTCTTTCTCTTAAAAAAATTTTTTTTTACAGGGACAGAGAGAGAGAGAGGGATAGATAGGGACAGACAGACAGACAGGAACGGAGAGAGGTGAGATGCATCAATCATTAGTCTCATTGCCATTGCAACACCATAGTTGTTCATTGATTGCTTTCATGTCATATGTCCCTTGACTGCGGGCCTTCAGCAGGCCGAGCCACCCCTTGCTCGAGCCAGCGACCTTGGATCCAAGCTGGTGAGCTTTTTGCTCAAGCCAGATGAGCCTGTGCTCAAGCTGTCGACCTCGGGGTCTCGATCCTGGGTCCTCCGCATCCCAGTCCGACGCTCTATCCACTGTGCCACTGCCTGGTCAGTCCCTTTTTTCCTTTTTTACCCTTAGAATACTCCTTCATTATTTCTCTTCTGTACACTAAAATATAAACTCCAGACAGCAGGGATTGTTGTTTTTTGGTTCATTTATGTCTCCCTACTTTGTACCTGGAGTGGTATCTGGCATAGGGTAGACTATTTTTTTAAAAAATTATTATTTCTTCATTTTAGAGAAGAGAGACAGAGAAAGAGAGAAGCGGGGGAGGAACAGGAAGCATCAACTCCCATATGTGCCTTGACCGGGCAAGCCCAGGGTTTTGAACCGGCGACCTCAGCATTCCAGGTCTATGCTTGATCCACTGTGCCACCACAGGTCAGGCTAGGGTAGACTATTAATACATATTTGTTAAGTGACTGAATGAATGAACGAACCTTAACCCTTAATGCAACAGAGAGATACCTAGTGATAAGTTTATCGTTGCAATAACATGTCAGGAACTTGCTTCCAAATAAATCTGGAAGGGGAAAGTATACAGACAAGCATGGAGGTTCTGATGAAGCAAGACTGGCCATGATCTGGTAATTGTTAAAACTGGATGGTGGGTATATGTGAGTTCATTCTACTATTCTCATTACTTTGTATGTATTTGAAAATTTCTATTATATAAAGCAAAGGACTTTGAGAAATATTGGGTTCATAATCTCTATTGGGAAGTTTGGTGATAGAAGACCTTTTCTTCCTGCAAATTATAGACTGCTTATATTCTAGTCTAAAGCAAACTAAACTTTATTTTTACCTCATAAATGACTGGTATCCTAGAGTGTTATTTATTCATAGGTAAGAGGTAGATTAGAGGGTTGATGGAAAAAGAAGAAGTCACCTAGAAGAGTGAGCGAGTGAACCAGGAAATGTAGTTATAAGTGGGCCCACTTGAGGCTAGTGACCATCTAAAATGGGACTAGATATTGTGGATGTGAGTTTTTGTCCAACCAGGTTCAACTGCAGAGATGCATGGGCAGAGTAGGTAGGGAGCTGGATTAATCAGGGCTGAAGTTTTGCTAAGCAAGCACAGTGAGGTGAAAAGGGGGTTGAGTGAGGATGTGTGCAGGGACTGATTATAATGACTGACTGGGGAATATAAGCTGGGTAAGGAGAAGGGAAGTGAGATGAAAAACTTGAGGGACTATGAATAAAAGGTAAGGCCTGTGGATTGGGGGTCCCACTGGAGTCATATATTAGACAGAATGAGCTGGAAAGAGAGGACATTTTAAACAGTTTGAAGAAGTAGCGCATACTTGGTGACATACATTCCAAGAAGCCTCACCAACAGGAGTCAGAACGTTTTTTCAAGTCCTTAAATGGACTCTGGCTTTTAATAATAATCTGTCTGACTTAGGGGGTGTGAATGCAGTAGTCCACTGGTAAGGGCTGTGTGTCTTTCATTTGTCAAGCCTCTCCTTGGCGGACACTAATCTGCCGTCTGAAGTGGAGCCCGAGCTGCGCAGTTTCATTGCTAAGCGTCTTTCTAAGGGAGCTATCTTCGAAGGGCTGGGGAATGTTGCATCTGTGGAGCTGAGGTAAGTGTAAAATGTGCTGTGTCCTGAGTTTTTATTTCTGAGCTGAACATGAGAAGTGATGAGAAATTCCTAAAAGATCAACTCCCACTAGACCTGCAAAATTCAGCTTTGTTCTCTGCCGGCCCGAGCACTGGGCCTTCCACGTAAACCTTTGTAGAGTGGAATTAATTGAATGGCAGAGACTTCACTGAAGTGTAATTATATAGTCTTGTACTTGGAAGAAAAGATTTAATTAACAAAAATAAAATTGTATACAGTACAGTTTGTAAAGTACTTTCCCAAACTTTGATGTCATTCTCCCCACCAAGGGGTGATAGAACAGATAAATCTCACATTTTCAGATGAGGAAATAAACTCAGGTAAGTTCATGTCACAAGGCTGGTCACTTCCATAGAGTTCAGGCTTAAACATAGGCGCCCCGAGTTGAATTCCAGCCATCTTTCCATTACACCCCTTGATTGTAGTTCACTTCTGACCATGATGTTGGCATCAAGTCCCCTCAGGAATATGAGGCCACAGGTCAAACATAAGGCTACAGGATAAATTTGTCATATCTACCTGAATCTTCAATGATTCGTGAAGCTTTGGGGGAAGGAGAGAACATGTTTATATTTATGCAGACATGAAAGTATTATGAACAAGAGTGAAATTTGCATGAATTTTTCACATAAAATAGGTAAATACAAAGAAATTCCATGTTTGTCAGGTGCTGCTGAAACTTATGATGGTATACATTCATTTTCCTCTGCTGTTATGAGTAAACCAAGGAGAAGTCTGGGAAGTTCTGACCTAGTTGGCAATTTAACAATATTGACAGATCAAGAGCACCAGGGTTCAGGGAAGCCCACAAAATCAGATAGTTATCAGAATACATTGTATCTTTTTCTTTCTTTTCTAGAATTCCAGGTTACCGTGTTGGTTGTTACTACTGCCTTTTCCAACAAGAAAAACTGCTTCCTGAAACAGCAACAATGGACTCTGAACATAGTCCTTCTGAGTATGTGGTCTGTTTTTTAGGAGGGTCTGAAAAAGGACTTGAGCTATATCCTTTCTATGGTTTTTGAGGCTATCAGGAAGGAAATCATGGGAAGCAAGTGGAGGGATATTACTACCAATCTCTCAAAAGCTTTTCTACCCCTTATGTACAGTGTGTCTGTAAAGTCATGGTGCACTGCTTTCCTGTGACTGGTCAAAAGTGCACCATGACTTTACGGACACACTGTATTTACTTGGATTTCATACCGTCATACAACCAATTTGTCTTGCCTTGTTTTAATTTATAGTTTGTGTTATTTGCAAAATTTTATATTTTCTATTGAAAAATAAAGCACTGTCTTGATTCACCCTTTATTCCTTAAGAATCTACTTTCAGGCTTGAATTGGACAAGTATATTCAAGGGCTGAAAAGTAACATGAGCTGTGAGGTAAGATGATTGATTTAATAGTTTCTGAAACTGAGATGGAGAACACATAATGACTGCTGTACTCAGATCATACAGGTATACACAATGACACCTAAATCCTAAAAATGTTCTACGTTGAGGGCTAGTTGAAAGGTACTTGTTAAGGGAAGTAGGGAACATAGTCCTGTGAGTGTTACAAGTTTCGTAATACTGAGTCTGATGTTGTGTATCCCTGAAAAATTCAATCGTTAAATTTAGTGTTGTATGGTAACATGCCAAGTGAGGAATAAGATGCTCTTCTCCTGATTTCTAGGCATGTAAGATTTATATTATGGTCAGAACTAATGGTCCATGAAGCCTCTCGCACCAGAGACATGCTATGCAATGGTATCATTGTCCTTGAACTCAACATCAAAGACTTTTAGAAATATTTCATTTTTCATTTATTGCTTTTATGGATTAGATATATCCATATCTATTAATTTATATATACCTTTTTAAAAACTATGCTTTAGCTTATAGTTTTTAAAGTTATAACTCTTATAAATTTACTTACATATGGCAATAACTCCTTTTACTTATCACGCACTTACAAGGCAGTGCGAGCAAATGTCAAGTCCACTAAGGTGAAGGTTATATGAAAGCAATGGTACTTTCTCTTGGTCTAGGAAAGGGGCCTGGAGAACCACATCAAGTCCTACCTGAGCAGCTGGTTTGAGGATGTTGTCTGCCCAATCCAGAGGGTGGTTCTTCTCTTTCAGGAGAAGCTCACCTTTTTGCTACATGCTGTAAGTGTTGCCCAAACAAAAAAGCATTTCCTTAATTGAGAATCACTTGGGCAGAGTTTGGATTATTTAAAGACTTACTCATTTTCTTTAGCATTAGTTTTCACCCCTGAGTATTCATTCAAACTATGCTTGTACACTGTTAACTCAGATCTGGAAAGTCACATTACTAAGGTGGGATTGCAAATACTGAGTCTTCCTAATAGGATAAACGATTTTATTTATTTTTTTATTTTATTCATTTTCTTTTTAGAGAGGAGACAGAGTGAGAGAGAAAGAGAGAAAGGGGGAGGAGCTGGAAGCATCAACTCCCATATGTGCCTTGACCAGACCAGTGCAGGGTTTTGAACTGGCGACCTCAGTGTTCCCAGGTTGACGCTTTATCCACTGCGCCACCACAGGTCAGGCGGATAAACGATTTTAAAATTACTACTTTTTAATTTTTTTTTAAGGAAAGAGACAGACAGACAGGGACAGAGGGACATGAGGGAGATGAGAAGCATCAACTCATAGGTGCAGCTCCTTAGTTGTTCATTGATTGCTTTCTCATATGTGCCAGGAATGGGGGGCTCTAGCTGAGCCAGCGACCCCTTGCTCAAGCCAGCCACCTTTAGGCTCACGCCAGTGACCATGGGGTCATGTCTATGATCCTGTACTCAAGCCATATGAGCCCATGCTCAAGCTAGCAACCTTGAGGTTTCGAACCTGGGTTCTCAGTGTCCCACGCTGATGCTACAACCACCTGGTCAGGAAAAAGTTATTTCTCAAAATGATCTGGGAGGAGTGTAGTTTCCAAAATAATTTGAGAAGTAAAACAGAAATCCAAAGTGTTTTTTAACTGTACAAAAAATGTCCAGGTATAAAATGAAAATTCATTAAAACATCTAGAAACTGGTGAAGGCTTGAGTACATGGCCAGGTTTTATCATTTAAGTGTACTGTGAGTAGATGCAGCTGAGACTGATGGTCCCATTAGGCCAGGTGGAAAAGCAGGTTTCAGACTGTTTGTGAGCAGCAGCTGAACAGGGCTCTGGAGAGCTCCTGGGCAGTACCCATCAGGCATGTGGTAATTCTGGGAAGGTGACCCTTAGCCACCACTAGCTGCTTATTGCTCAGTGTGGACAACTGGAATACATGTATCAGTTAAGCTTTATTTTTCTCTTGTAGGCTCTGAGTTATACTCCTGTTGAGGTTAAAGAATCAGATGAAAAAACAAAGAGGGACATCAACAGGTAAAGAATAGCTTTGCAAAGAGAGAGAACCTTTTACATAGCAAATCTGATATTTATGGTTTTAAAAGCCCCCTAGTGCAGAATGAATTTGTTCTCTCTTTCCTATCCTGCAATATTGTTTTTTGAAAAGGACTGAAAGGACTGTGTGTGTGGCAGGTTTCTGAGTGTGGCCAGTCTTGAAGGACTTATTCACGAAGGTACCATGACATCTTTGTGCATGGCTATGACAGAGGAGCAGCATAAGTCCGTGGTCATTGATTGCAGTAGCTCCCAGCCTCAGTTCTACAATGCAGGTGAGTTACAGCTCTCAAGGGACACCTTGTGGCTCTTGTGTCTCTGTTTTTGTACTCTGAACAAATGGTACAAACTTATCCTTCCAACCCTATGCAGACTCACTGAAACAGTAGCAACTCTAGAGATATGGAAATCACGTCATGTCTAACAATTCCACTCTTAAGTATATAGAAAAACTCATATCTTTATGTCAGGAGACAATTGCAAAAACGTTCATAAAGGCATTGTTTGAAATAGTAAAGAATTAGAAGCAACTTAAATGTTTCCATCAACAGGAAAATTATCTGATAAACTGCTATATTCATGTAATGGAATCCTATGTACCAGTGAAAATGTATGAATTAGAGCTACATGTCTCCATATAGCTCACAAACATACTAGTGAAACAGCCATTAAATAAAAATACATAGCCTGACCAGGCGGTAGCACAGTGGATAGAGCATCAGACTGGGAAGTAGAGAACCCAGGTTTGAAACCCTGAGGTCACCGGCTTGAGCGCAGGCTCATCTGGTTTGAGCTCAGCTCACCAGCTTGAGCCTAAGGTTGCTTGTGTGAGCAAGGGGTCACTTGGCCTGCTCTAGCCCCCCAATCAAAGCACATATGAGAAAGCAATCAATGAACAACTAAGGTGCTGCAACAAAGAATTGATGCTTCTCACCTGTCCAGGCAGTGGCGCAGTGGATAAAGCGTCGGACTGGGATGCGGAAGGACCCAGGTTCGAGACCCTGAGGTTGCCAGCTTGAGCGCCGGCTCATCTGGCTTGAACAAAAAGCTCACCAGTTTGAACCCAAGGTCGCTGGCTCGAGCAAGGGGTTACTTGGTCTGCTGAAGGCCCACGGTCAAGGCACATATGAGAAAGCAATCAATGAACAACTAAGGTGTCGCAACAAAAAACTGATGATTGATGCTTTTCACCTCTCTCCATTCCTGTCTGTCTGTCTGTCTGTATCTATCCCTCTCTCTGACTCTCTCTGTCGCTGAGGGAAAAAAAAAATTAAAAGAATTGATGCTTCTCATCTCTTTCCCTTCCTGTCTGTCTATCCCTCTCTCTGTCTCTATGACACACACACACACAATAAAAACAAAAAGGAAAAGAAAAATACATAGCCCTCGCCAGGTAGCTCATCTGGTTGGAGCATTGTCCTGCTATGCAAAGGTTGCAGGTTCAACCCCTGGTCAGGGCACATACATAAGCAGATCAATGTTTCTGTCTCTCTATAAAATTAATAAATAAATTAAAAAAAAGAAGAATACATAAAGTTTTAACATATTCAAAATATACTAGTTAGGGCTTAGAATGATAATCCTTTCTGATGGGAAAGGAGGGGGAATGCATTTAAGAAGCAGCACACTAGGGGTTCTACCATTTTGGTATTTTTTAGCCAGGTGGTGAGTACACTGTTTTCTTAGACTGTTATAGAAGTTTTTGTTTTTGTTGTTGTTGTTATAGAAGTTTTAAACAATTCATTGTAAGTGCTTTTATAAAGAAGTAAAGAATAGGCCCTGGCCTGTAGCTCAGTGAATAGAGCGTCGGCCCGGCATATGGATGTCTTGGGTTCGATTCCCGGTCAAGGCGCACAGAAAAAGTGATCATCTGCTTCTCCCCTCCTCCCTCTCCTGTCTCTTCCTCTTCCCCACCCACAGCCAGTGGCTCAGTTGGTTTGAGCCTGGCCCTGGGCACTGAGGATAGCTCCGTTGATGCACATTGGCCTCAGGCTCTAAAAATAGCTCAGTACTCAAGCACTGGCCCCAGATTGGGTTGCCAGGTGGATCCCGGTTGGGGTGCATGGGGAGTCTGCCTCATTGTCTCTTCTCACATAAAGACTATGTATGACTATAATAATGTATACAAATATCAAGTCATGTTGTACATTTGAAACTAATACAATGTCAGATATCAAGTCATGTTGTACATTTGAAACTAATACAATGTCAATACATTTGAAACTAATACAAAATTATACCTCAATTTAAACTAATAAATAGAAAGTAAGAAAGTACAGATGTCTGTGCTTTGTAGGATTTCATTTTTATTTAATTTTTCTTCTAAATATTTTACAGGAAGCAACCGATTTTGTGAGGATTGGATGCAGGCCTTTTTGAATGGTACTGAAGGAGGTAACCCTTTTCTTTTTCGACAAGTATTGGAGAACTTTAAACTAAAGGTAATTGTCTATGTGCCTAGTGCCACATATGACTTCTGTCTGAATTTTAATCAGTACCAATGACAGAGTAACAAGTCTGCTTTATAGCTGTGATCTCTATTAAGTAGGATGTTCTGGAAACTTATATATTAGAGATATCAATTTTATAATTTGTGACACATTGTAGTGGGAAAGCACAAAAAATAGTGGCTTAGGGCCTAAGGGTTCAAAATATGGTGGGGAAGAGTGCTGTCACCTTATTTAGGAGATTTTTTTCTTTTTTTTTTTTACAGGGACAGAGAGAGTCAGAGAGATGGAAAGATAGGGACAGATAGACAGGAACGGAGAGAGGTGAGAAGCATCAATCATCAGTTTTTCGTTGCTGTTGGTGACACCTTAGTTGTTCATTGATCGCTCTCTCACATGTGCCTTGACCGCGGGCCTTCAGCAGACCGAGTAACCCCCTTGCTGGAGCCAGCGACCTTGGGTCCAAGCTGGCGAGCTTTTTTTTTACTTTAATTTTTTAAAGCCTTTATTCATTTTAGAGAGGAGAGAGAGAGAGAAGGGGGAGGAGGAGGAAGTATCAACTCCCATATGTGCCTTGACCAGGCAAGCCCAGGGATTCAAACCAGCGACCTCAGCATTCCAGGTTGATGCTTGATCCACTGCGCCACCACAGGTCAGGCGCTGGTGAGCTTTTTGCTCAAGCCAGATGAGCCAACGCTCAAGCTGGCGAGCTCGGGGTCTCAAATCTGGGTCTTCCGCATCCCAGTCCGACGCTCTATCCACTGCGTCACCGCCTGGTCAGGCCAAATGGGCCAGCTTGAGCGCGGGCCCATCTGGCTTGAGCAAAAAGCTCGCCAGCTTGGACCCAAGGTCGCTGGCTCCAGCAAGGGGTTGCTCGGTCTGCTGAAGGCCCACGGTCAAGGCACATGTGAGAAAGCAATCAATGAACAACTAAGGTGTCGCAACGGCAATGAAAAACTGATGACTGACGCTTCTCACCTCTCTCCATTCCTGTCTGTCTGTCCCTATCTATTCCTCTCTCTGACTCTCTCTTTGTCCCTATATAAAAAAAAAAAAGATATTTTGTTCTACTAAGGGCAAAGTATATTAGTGATGGAGATATTAAAAATAAAAAGGGAACATTTCAGCAACATATGTTGAGTTTTCAGCTGGATAGGAATTTTTCCCCCCTTTTTTAATTGAGAGGCAGAGAGACATTCCCACATGCACCCCAACCAGGATCCACCCGGCAAGCCCTCCACCTAGTGATGCTCTGCCCATCTGAGACTGCTGCTTCTTGCTTGGCAATTGAGCCATTTCAGCACCTGAGGTGGAGGCCATGGAGCCACCCTCAGTGCCTGGGGCCAACTTGCTCGAATCATTTGACCCATGGCTGCAGGAAGAGAAGAGAGTGAGAGGAAAGGAGAAGGAGAAGGGGGAGGGGTGGAGAAGCAGATGGTTGCTTCTCCTGAGTGTCCTGACTGGAAATTGAACCTGGTACTTCCACATGCTGAGCTGATGCTCTACCACTGTGCCAACAGGCCAGGGCCGATAGGCAATATTTTTCAGGCTTTGTTATCATCTTACTAAACACGTATTTAACTGGGCAATCCTTTTCTAGGCCATACAAGACACAAATAATTTGAAGAGATATATCCGACAGGCAGAAATGAATCATTATGCTTTGTTTAAATGTTATCTGTTCCTAAAGAACTGTGGTAGTGGAGATACCCTTTTGAAGATTGTTAAAGTGGAACATGAAGAAATGCCTGAAGCCAAAAGTGTGGTGGCCGTCCTTGAAGAATTTATGAATGAAGCTCCTGCCTCAAGTTTTTGATCATATGTTTTGAGATAACTGTATTGTGAACTTGTGTATTCCAGCAATGGCATCTGAAATTACAGTTGTTGTAAATTGTCATAGGATTGCTATTTAAGATGATTTGAAATGCTTTCTAGATTTTTTTCATTTTGTATTTTAAAATTTTAACTTAGACATGAAAATCTGAGGAACATATTCATGAAGTCTAGATAGATGTGTTAAGTGGAATTTTAGTACATTAGTGATCCCATTAATTCTAGACTTCAGGGAGTTGTTACTTAAAAAACTTCAGAGGTGATTTTGTAGCTTCTCTTGGGTGTTTGCCTCAATACTTAGCAACCTTTGCTCTCAGAATAATCAATCTTTCTCAAAATGAACTCTAGTCTTGGACAGATCAGCACCGTGATACCACTGCAAAGACAGATTTGTGCATCCTGTGGATGATGGATTTTTGTCTGGTTGATAATGGCATGGATGATGAAACAAGCTTTTAAGTCAATATGCAAATAAATCATGAGTGTGAAAGAAATGAAATAAGCTTTAAAAATAGATGCGCTACCTTCAAGATAAAATATCTGTGATGGAACGCTACTAGAGAAGTGGCCCCCATCACTTTTTTCATTTCTTCACAGGTATTAGCGAAGAGCCTGTATTTTTTTTTTTCCTTTTATATGAAAATGCTGGAGTTTTTAAGCAGTGTTAAAAGAAACTACATACATTTTACAAGCAAAGTATAACAAAGAATACAAATTCTTCATATCAGCATTACTCATTGATTTCAGTTTTTTTACTTTGTTTACAAGCCTCATATTGTTTTTCTCTGAATTAGTTGGAAGTACTCTCAGATAGAGCCATTTATAATTCCTACGGAAGCCAACTGTAGCTCCACATGACTGCCGTTTGCTCTGCACAGCTTGTTAATACATCTATTTGATGATTTTTGTTCAGAAGATCAGAAGCCTTGTGTTCTCACTGCCCTCAGGATGCTTGGAGGAACACAAATTCATAAAAATCCTCTCCTAAACGCATATAAATTCACATTAAGTGCTGAGTCACTTAATTTGACTCTCAAAATGACTGACAGTGGTCTGCTTTGTCTTCTATGGAAGTCAAGGGACCTGACTCAGCAAGCCATTTCTTTTCCTTTAATGAGAAATACAATTCAGGATCTTCATAAAGGCTTTCATATGGTTTTAAACTTTAATCACTTGGATTGTAGGCAGTGCAGAAAAAAAATTCAAGTAGCATTATTTATATAGCATTATATTCAGAATGATTATGGGAAGTAAGCAATTTTATGGCACTTCCCTTAAATCCAACTTTTACTTGGTTGCCCACTTGGAAATTAATTTTTTAAATAAACAACATTAGGACAGCAATCTTTTGAGTCTAGAAAACTTTTTCAAATTCACGTTATTTATGAGTCCATGTTGTAAATGGCATTTAAAAGCAAATGTGTTATCTGCTTCAAGTGATTTACGAAAATAGTCAATGTATAATTATATATTATTTATATGTACCTTTTTTTTTCTTTATATGGAGTTTATATTTTATGATGTAGGATCACTACACTACACAGTTGTAGGCAATACAGTCCTATTTTAAAAGTCTGTGACAAACTATATCACTACTATAGACAAGGAAAATGATGACATGGAATTGAATGTTGTGTTGGCCATGAGAAGAAACTCAAAAGAGCTCATGACCAGAAACTTGTACTGTATTCAAATCTTAATAAGTTAATGTATTATTTTTAAAATTTAGAAAGGACTTATTCAGTGTGGAATACATTTATGTATCATCTGTGTGCTATATACACACAGGAAATGTATGTTTGTCATGCATCAAAAATGGTTTGTTTATCTGTAATAATATTTGTAATAATAATAATAATAATAATAATAATAAAAACTTAGCTTCTCACCAATGCAGTCATTTTAATTTCACTGAGCTCCTGTTCTCTGACCTGACATTTTTAAGTCACAGTAAATTTATGGGGAAGTTATTGTTATGCGAAGGAATTTGTTGAAGAAAATCAAATCAGCTGATGTAATACATCTTTCTGCATCTTGCAAGAGGCATCAGGCAGGGCGTAAGAGCAATTTTCATCACTGTTTTATTCATTATTCAGTAGAGTTAAACCTGTAGAACTCAACAACCCAGGTCACTTCCTTTTACTCTCATTCACTATTAACTATGACGAACGCCTGTCCTTTTAGAGGATCATTGGCATCCGATGCCAGAAAAGGCTGCAGGCTTCTTGGAAATAAGATTCATTTACTAGGACTACACGTTCCTAACTGGGTCTTCTCAGTAACGTTTACCCTGCTGGCTTCTATGAAGTCTTTCCATGTGGAGTCTAAGAAGGCAGCTCCAGTCCTATCCCTACTAAACTTCTTAAATGTGACTCAGACTCACTCTCTCTGAGTTGGGATACATGCTAGGTTCTGGAAATTGGGGGGTGAGAGGGAGCAGGAGTGAACTGACAGCTGTGGATTTTCTTGTAAACTACTTCTAAGGGGGCAAAGTAGAGATTCTGTTAAACACTGAATGTTCAAGGTTCATTACTGTTACTGGGTGGCCTTAAAACAGTGAGACTAGATATTTATTTATTTATTTTATTGTTAAGTGAGAGGCAGGGAGGCAGAGAGACTCCCGTATGTGTCCAGACTGGGATCCACCAGCAAGTCCCCTGTAGGGAGAGGCATGCTCTGCCCATTTGGGGCCTCTGCTCTGTTGCTTGGCAACCGAGCTATTTCGGTGTCTGAGGCACAGCCAAGGAGCCATCCTCAATGCCCCAGGCCAACTTGCTTGAACCATTTGAGCCATGGATGTGGGAGACGAGAGAGAGGGAGAAGGAGAGAGAAAAAGGGGGAGAGAAAGGGGTGAAGTAGATGGGCGCTTCTCCTGTGTGCCCTGACTGGAAATTTGAACCCAGGACTCCCACACACTGAACCAACGCTCTACCACTGAGCCAATAGGCCAGGGTGAGACTAAACCTTTCAACAAACACTGACGCCTGACACATTTAGTGTCCCTAAAGTCTTTTTTTTTTTTTTTACAGGGACAGAAAGAGTCAGAGAGGGATAGATAGAGACAGACAGGAACAGAGAGAGATGAGAATCATCAATCATCAGTTTTTCATTGGAACACCTTAGTTGTTCACTGACTGCTTTCTCATATGTGCCTTGACCACGGGCCTTCAGCAGACCGAGTAACCCCTTGCTCGAGCCAGTGACCTTGGGTCCAAGCTGGTGATTTTTTTTTTTTTTTTTTTGCTCAAGCCAGATGAGCCCGCGATCAAGCTGGCGACCTTGGGGTCTTGAACCTGGGTCCTTCCACATCCCAGTCCAACGCTCTATCCACTGCGCCACTGCCTGGTTAGGCATGTCCCTAAAGTCTTAAGATATAGTTTTGTTTTTTTTTAGAATAAATCTTTTTTTTTTTTTTAAATGGAGGCTCATTTGATTTTCTTTTTATTTTATTCATTTTAGAGAGGAAACAGAGTGAGAGAGAGAGAGAGAGAGAGAGAGAGAGAGAGAGAAAGGGGGGAGGAGCTGGAAGCATCAACTCCCATATGTGCCTTGACCAGAGCAGTGCAGGGTTTTGAACTGATGACCTCAGTGTTCCCAGGTCGACGCTTTATCCACTGTGCCACCACAGGTCAGGCATGTCCCTAAAGTCTTATACAAACACCTGAGGACTGGTTTTGGAAGCAGGCATTTTTGGGTATGAATCCATTCATGCCATGTGCTATCAGCAAGTTACTAAATTTCCCCAAGTCTTACTCATGTGTAAATATGGAGACATGTATATCCCAGTAGCTGTGATAACATATTCAAAATATTTCATCCAGTACCCAGCACATAGTACAGCACTCAGTGAATGGTGTTCATCTTATCGGTAAACATCTTAAGTTATTGGAATGATTGATGAGAATCTAGTAGAAGAGGGGAACCAGGAAAGTGATAGGAGGCCAAAGACAAAGAAAGCTAAGTAAACAGCTTCTGTCTGTCCAGGGAGCTTGCTTTTAAATGCATCAGGTGTAGGGGCCCTGAACTGACCCGCACTGGTGCTCACACAGGGGCCCGACTTTCCTTACAGAGAAGCCAGTTCACACTCCAGACAGGTGGGTTCTTTGACCTTAAACCTGAACTGTATACTGTAAAATCTGTTCTGGGATGACTTCTGTAGCATTTAGAAACACTTTAAAATGATATGCGGGAAACTGAAACATGTGAAAGAACATTATGGGAAACAACTCCCACACTGAGTTCAATGGGGTAGCTTAATCCAACAAAATTTAACAATTATGAACGGCAGAACTACATACATACCCAATGGCTTAGAAAAACTGGTAAAAACAATTCACTTTCTCAGGCTGCATACATTCAAAGCCCACTTGATTGTTAAATTTACCAAGCACCACACTTTAACATGTATGCTCTTATTTTCCTGTTTTGTGAACTGACCATATCCTTTTACCCTGAGGACATTCCTATCCCTTCCTCAAGATCAGGGTGTTGAGAGTCTGCAAAAAGACCTGCACTACTAGGGAGAGAAGGAAGTGCCTAAGGAATTTCATAGACGATTCCTCTAATAGTAGTCAAAATATCAATCTCTCATTGGGCTACAGAGTAAGAGTAGAAGAAGCCAGGGTACCCACCAGACAGCTGGCACAGAGGTTCTTGACCTGAAGCCATAGATCTGTTTCCTTTTTCACAGCCAGACTTTCCACACTCAATTGTACACAAAATTATCTATCTGTGCATTTTTATGGAAAGAAAAATCATAACTTTCATCACTACTCAAAAGAGTTCAGCCTGACCTGTGGTGGCGCAGTGGATAAAGCATCGACCTGGGAACACTGAGGTTGCCAGTTCAAATCCCTGCACTGGTCTGGTCAAGGCACATATGGGAGTTGATGCTTCCAGCTCCTCCCCCCTTTCTCTCTTTCTTTCTCTCTCTCTCTCACTCTGTGTCTCCACTCTAAAATGAATAAAATAAAATAAAATAAAAAAAAGAGTTCAGTAATTCAAAAAAGGTTAAGAACTACCAAGCCAGCACCAAGAAACAACAACACCCGACCTGTATTATTTAAATCACAGACCCACCACCACTGCTGTCCCCCCTCTCCCACCCCATGACCCCAGACTGAGATGAAACAGGGTAAGCCCTTCAGGTCACTTTCTGAATAACTGATGGTTTAAAAAAAAATCTTTAATGCAATCTGTGCTCAAATAATACGTTACAACAAAAATATACAGAATGTACACAATACAAAAATATTTAGAAACAAACATTGCAGCTTGTGTTTTTCTGTTTATTTTCCACGTACGCAAGTCCTTGGGGGCGGGGGGCGTCGGAGTTCAGTGTTGGGCACTGTTTTTTAAGGCAGAGGACTATCAATGCTTTCCAGCCAGCCCCGGGAGCAACATAAATGCCAGGAAAGGGCTTCCACTGAGCTCAGGGAACCCGCATTATTTGCAAATAAAATTGGACACTGGGGAAAGATCTGGGCTTGGTGAGCAATGACTCCCCTAATCCTCTGGGCAAGAATAGTTCTCACAGAAATTGAGAGTCCTATTAGCTGGCAAAGGCATCTCATTAGGGAGCTTTACCTAATTATAAAACAAATGATTAATGGTGTCATTAAAGCGAAATTTCTCCTTTGAAGGTTTGTTTTCCTTTCCCCGATTTCTGTGATTTCTCTTCCATCTGACCAGTGAGTGAGTCTGTGGCTGCCGTTCCAGGAATCTCCAAATTTCAGTTTCTGTATTGTGCGGGTGAAAGCCACACTTCCCTCCGCAGCCTGGAGATTCACACCACCCTCAGCTTTTCTGCACGCGGGCTAGGTGGCCAGCAGTAGATGAGGGAGGACAGGTGACAGGGACATGCTGCTGGCAGGGAGCTGGCAGCATGCTGGCAGCGAGGGAACAAAGGGGCATGCGAAGGAGGAAGCCCTACACCAAAAAGTAAACCTTTCTTACCGCACAACCGGCTCTGTCCCTGGGTTCGAGACCTGGGTCGTGTGAAGTGACTCGTCACCACTGGATAGCCTGCTTAGAAGTGATGGTTGGGAGCCCTGCCAGGATCCCTTGGTTGGTTAGAGCGTCATACGATATACAAGGATGGCGGGTTTGAGACACGCTTCTATCCTAAGCCCTGAGGGAACTGGATGCTTCTCTGAGGGCTTTCCAGAATCTTCTAGCTCAAAGTCTTTTCACCTCTGAGAGAGGAAGGCCCCTGTGCAGGCCACACCAGACAAAGGCAGGGGGAGGGATGGCTCCAAGCTCCCTCAGTCTACAACCCAGACCCGCAGTTGCCAGGGCAGGATCTGAAGGGGAGCCCTGCTTCCCAGCAGAGCAATGTCTGCCTCAGCTCCTCCAGTGCAGCTGCACGGTTCATGCTCACCAGCAGTTGCAGCCACGGCCCAGACTTCCTTCTCCCCCCTCACCCAAGTCTTCTCAGTCCCCAATTCCAGCTCAGTCTCCTCTCCCAAGAAACTGACTCTTCCAGCTACACCCTTCTTTCAGGAGGGCAGAGAATGGCTGGCAGGGCTCAGTCAAAGATCTGGGTGCACGCCATCTCAGGCTGGCAGTCCTGAGCAAAGAGTTGGCACAAGTGCAGCATGGCCTTAGAGCCATATGTGGGGACCAGGACAGTCTATTTGGCAGTGGGCAAAGGCGGGGAAGGGTGTAGCGTACCCTAAGGCCGAGTGTGGGTGTCTTAGGGAGAAAGACCCAACCCATTTGTGTGTGGTCGCTGGGGACAGGAAGCCACAGTGGCCCAAGACCGCCAATGCCTGGCCTGGCTGACGCTGAACCTGGGTACACACCTGATGCTGAGGGCAACTGGCTGGCAGAAGACAGTGCCTACATGCCTGCCTTCGTTCCTGTATGAACCCAGCCTTGGGTTCTTCCTTTTTCTGTGCTGTCAGTGATTGGGGTCCAAGAGCAGTATGAAGTGAATGGCATTTTGTCAGAAACCATCATGCCCACCCTCCCTTGGAGCCTGCACCAGCTCCTGCTAGGAGGTGATGCCCTTGTAAAATGGGGGTGGGCCTTGGCCTGTGGTTCAGTGGATAAAGTGTTGGCCCAGCATATAGACATCCCGGGTTCAATTCCTGGTTAGGGCACACAGGAGAAGTGACCACCTATTTCTCTCCCCTCCCTTTCCCTCTTCGCTCCCTCTTTTCCTCCTGCAGTCAGTAGCTCAAGTGGTTTGAATGTGGCCCCAGGCACAGTGGATCGCTCCCTCAGAGTATGACAGCCTCAGGTGCTAACATAGCTAGGTACTCAAGCATTGGCCCTGGACAGGGTTGCCGGTGGATACCTGTTGGGGTGCATGTGGAAGTCTGCCTCACTATTTCCCCTCACCTCACCCCCAAAAATAAATAAATAAAAACAAAATGGGGCTGGGGATGAACTTGATAATCTCTAAGATACCTCCCAGCTCTGAGAATCCAAGGCTCCGGGCTCACCTCTGACGTTCATCCCGAAACCCAACAATTCTTCTCTAGAAGCCGTTTTCCACCTACACTGGGATTCCTTTAGCTGCTCTCCTGTGCCCATGAACTCAAAAGGACACGGCCTCAACATTCCTGCCCCAGCCTCTCTTGTACCCCCTAAAGCACCTTCCCTCCAAAGGGAGACAGAACAGAACCTTCACAGATATGAAGGCCACTCCGGAGAGAACCAGAGCAGAACTTGGTAAAGGTGAGAAACACCTCAGCCTCCTGAGGAGCCCTGGAAGGGCATGAGGCCACCCTCCATCTTGGACAGTACTCCCACTGGTCAGCGCTTCTCAGGGAGAGGCTGGGAGGGACAGGGAGTGGAAAAGAAGAGGCGAGTTTTGCTAAAAGCAAGGTTCCACCACATCCTCCCCCTCTCAGCTCCTCCCTCTCCTGTAGATACCTTCGCCTGTGCCCACTGCCTCACGTCTTCTTCTGCCCCTGCCTCCGCCTCACATTGTGTTTCCCACCACACAGGCATCTCTTCCCCCAAACCATGTGCATCAGAACACTGTCTCCACGCCAGAGGAGAGGCACAATGTAGGGTCAGGTCATGGAAGGGAAGGAAAGAGCTCTGGAAACAAGGCAGGGCATGGGATGCCAGGGCACTGGTGTGGAGTGTCATTCTGGGAGAGAGGGAGGGAGAAGTCCCAAGTGGGGCCTTCCCCAAGGTGGAACGTAGGATGAATTCCCTCAAGGGAAGGGCGTGAAGTCACATTATCTCAGTCCTCTGCCCACCCCAGGAACCAGAGGCCCTGCCCCAGTGCTCACCGACAGGCACAGGCAGGCATGTTGGGCTCCCCAGGCCAAAGTCAACATATCCACCACCAGGTCCTCTTCCACTCCAGAGCTCCAGACCCAATAGCTGCAGATAAAACACCTCTTGGCCTGCAATTATTCCTGGACTGGACTAGGGCCTGCCTGGCTACTACCCCTTTGGGCCTTCCTTACACTCTTATGGTTTCTAAGGGTAGAAGATGAGGCTGCTGCCCGATCTGTGACAAGATAGGGGCCACTGAACACACGGATCAAGCCCAGCCCAAGGGCACAGCCACTCTCACTGCCCCCAGGCCTTTGCTGGCCTGGTGTCTTCAGAAGAACCTAGAAAAACTACAGTAACCACATCCAATTCCTCCAGTATGTGCCTTTCAGAAAAGAGCTTCCACTGTCTGTCCAAATCTGAACACAACCATGACAGCATTCTCTCTTCCCTGGCCTCACCAAGCTGGTGATGAGACAACAGAATACAGATGCTCCTTTCTGATGCTGCTTCTGCCTCCCCTCCCAGACCTAGGTCCCCCAGCCCATTAGGGGGGCGGTGGCAGCTTTAAGTCCAGTAGGGTGTAGGCAAAGATATTCCAGAAAACAGCAAACAGCACGAAGACAGTGTACATCGCCACAAAAATCCACCACAGCGACTGGTCCTGCAGCCGCTGCTCATAGTTCCTCAGGACCACCACGCCCAGGGTGATGCCCACAGCCACGCCTCCCAAGTGTGCCACGAAGCTCGGGTGAGGGCACGGTGGATAGGCCGACGGGTGGAAGCGGAGCCACACGGCCCGCCCGAACTCCATGCTCACTGTAAGGGGAGGAAGCACAGAGGAGTAACCAGAGGGCCACTGAACAGGGCTGAGGGAGAGGCCTGACACTACATCTACTCATCCACCCAGCAGCCTGCTCTGCCACGCACCCATTGATCCATTCACTACAGACCAAGCACAGTTCGTTCTATGCACTGGAGACATAGCAGTGAAGTAGACAGACAAGCCTCTGTTCTCCAAGAACTTATAGGATTTGGCCATCAACCAGCATACAATTATATAATATACACAAGATCATTTCAATAAGAGAAATTAATTCCGTGTGAAACAAAAATAGGGGTTAAAGTCAACGCTGGGCCTGGCTTGTGGCGGCGCAGTGGACAGAGTGTCAACCTGGGATACTGATGTCACAGATTCAAAGTCCTGGGCTTGCCTGGTCAAGGCACATACAACAAGCAATCAATGAACAACTAAAGTGAAGCAAGTATGAGTTGACAGTTCTCGTCACCCACTTCTCTCTCTGTAAAAATCAATAAGTAAAATGCCCTAAGAAGAGTATTTTAGGCAGAGGAGGCAGCTCGTGCAGAAGCCCAAGGGCTCTCATATCCCCATGGTTGTGTGAGCTAGAGCGTGAGTCTCCCCATCTGGACACAGTCTCAGCCTCCGTGGACCAGGCTACACTGCAGGAACATTCACAATAACTCCCTAGGTGCTAGCACTTCACAGTTTATAAACTGTTCCCATGTGTTATTTCAAAGCCCTTAGGAAACCCTCAGAAGCAGTGCTCCTGTGGTTAGAAGGAGAGGATGGAGGGGAAGAGGAGCAAAGAAGGAATGGGAATAACCAGTTCATTCCAACAAATTGTGGGAATTTAACAGATTCTAAAATGCCCCACCCACTCTCCCATCCGTGTTTCTTGCATGAACTTCTTGGATTGGCCAACCCAATGGGGATGTACTCTCTTGAAAGACAGTTGCCAGGAAACTGCCATTTCGTTACCTATCATGGAGGGAAGGCACCCTTACCCCCATATTACAGATGAGTAAACCAAGGCAAATTGGGAAGACTGAAAGAAAGCCCTGTGATAGGAATTTTGTCCTTGTTCAATTACCATTTAATTAACCTCTCTCCACCCTCACCACTCCAGGGGTGTCAGCATCTCCAGGGGATTGCCTAACCTTCTGGCAAGGGCCCTGCAACTCCAAGGATGGCCGACAGATGGCAGAGAAGGAGCAGCCAGAGCTGGACAGTGAATCCTCCCCCACTCCTCCCCAGGTCCTGGTGCATCTTCCTGCCTTTGCATAGCAGGCCTGGGGCTCCACAGGGAGGCTTGAAAAACATTGTCCCCCATTCCAGAACAGCATTTTAGTTTTTATGATGCTTAAGAGTTGGTTTTCTTCAACAGCAAGACTCATGCTTCTCTTCCCGTCTTTGCAAATAGATAAACTCAGAGTCTGAGCAGACAGGGAAGGTATGCTCACCCCTCATTTCTTGCACTCCTTCCATCACATTGTCCCCCACTGTTCCCTCATTACTCTGGCTTAGAGAGTTTGTTGGCTTCAAGGCGGAAAGTTCCTCTCTGGAAGCAGAGAAATCCTCCAACCAGATGTTGAGCCCAGAGAGTCCTGAAAGCCATGGGTATGAATTGGGGGATGTCAAAGTGAATTAAAGTGGAGCCCACACAGGCCCCCTCCATCCCATGATTTTTCTGGTTCAGTCTTCCTCTTCCCCTCATCATAGGTGGCTGACCCAGGCAGAAAGTCAAGGTGCTCCTGCCCAGCCTGGCTCAAATGTGGGGCATAAGAAGTGGCACAGGCTGCCACTGAATTTGGCTCTATCACTTCTAGCTGGGAGACCCAGGGCAAGGAACTTAACTCTCCGAGCCTTGAGTGCCTACCCGAAAATGAGGCCTAACAGGAATACCCTCTCCATAGCTGTGTTCAGATAACTGATGAGAGCCCGTGTGTTCCCCTTTCTCTCTTCCTACCTCCTTCACTTCCCCTCAGACTATTATCTCTTTCTGTCTCACAATAAGCCTCTTGGCCTCTGGTGTCATCCACCTACAATCAAGTTCTCCACACTGAAGCCTGATTGGTCTCCTAAAACTCAACTCAGTCAGTAACTCTATTAAAAACCCTCCAGGGGTCTCCCAGTGTATTCAGGATGAAGTTCAATCTTTCCTTTTGCATTTAAAGCCTTTCATGATCTGACTCTTATCATCTCTCGTCACAATCACATAGTCCCAAACCTCACAGGTTGGTTTTGCAACCGACTTGCGGGCTGTGACCCTGCACCCACCTGTGTCTTTGTTCATGCTACACCTTTTTTTTTGGCTACAGAGACAGAGACAGAGAGAGGGAGAGATAGGGACATATAGACAGGAAGGGAGAGAGATGAGAAGCGTCAATTCCTCACTGTGGCATTTTAGTTGTTCATTGATTGCTTTCTCATATGTGCCTTGACTAGGGGGCTACAGCAGACCAAGTGACCCCTTGCTAAAGCCAGTGACCTTGGGCTCAAGCCAGCAACTTGGGCTTCAAGCCAGCGATCTTTGGGCTCAAGCCAGTGACTACAGGGTCATGTCTATGATCCCAAGCTCAGGCCAGTGACCCTGCACTCAAGCTGGCAACATCGGGGTTTCGAACCTGGATCCTCTGCATCCCAGTCCAACGCTCTATCTACTGCGCCACTGCCTGGTCAGGACATGCTGCACTTTTGCCTGGAATGCCCTCTTATAGTATGTCTCCCTGCCTGTCCTGAACGCTCAACATGACGTCTGCAGGTAGAACTGACTTCTCCTGACGAGGTTCCCCCTAACACACTCTGTTTGTACAGGTTCATGGATTAGTTTGTAAACCTGATAAAAGGACAATGTAGTGCACACAGATGTACACATATGTGTGTCTTTCCAGGAGAGGGGATCTCTAGCTTCCAACAGAAGATCTCAAAAGACCGACTCCATGACCCAAAAAGTTATTAACCCTTTGAGTAGTATAAATGTTCATGTACGTCCTTACTCAAAGGGTTAAGTTGTTTTTTTTCTTGATCTGGTGCTGGACACTTATCCTATGTGTACTTTCCTGTTTGCATATTATGTCAATAAAAAGTTTAAGAAAGGTTAAGAAGTGGCAGAGTAGGCCAGACTGCTCTCATCCACTGTGTTGCACATTATTGACATGCTCCCCCTTTTACTTTCTTGACCACAGGCCTGAAGGGCAAGGACTATGGCATCTGTATATCCCCTAGGCCCTTTGCAGGGCTCCCGTCCCTGCAGCCCGCCCTGTCGGCCGTTGGTACTTACTACAGATCAAGGCCACAGCCATCCTCAGCAGCTTGAATTGGCACTTCATGCCTGACCAGTTCTAGGAAAAAAGGGAGAGAGTTCGTTAGTTCCAGATCAGACCACTCCTCTGCAGAAGCATCTTCCTTAAGAAAACCTGACATTGCCTGGCCTGTGGTGGCGCAGTGGACAGAGCATTGACCTGGAACGCTGAGGTTGCGGGTTTGACACGCCAAGCTTGCCTGGTCAAGGCACAACATAAGAAGCAACTACTATAAGTTGATGCTTCCTGCTCTGTCCCTCCTTTCTCTCTCTCTCTCTCTTTGTCCTCTCTATATAATCAATAAATTAAAAATATTTTAAAAACCCAACATTTAAAAAAGTAATCTCCATTGAGTCCTGAGTGAGGGGTTGTAGCTTAGTCACAGATCACACCAGCATGGCTTCGAGATTTTAGGCAATGGTGAATTTATTATTGTTGCCTGACCTGTAGGTGACACAGTGGATAGAATGTCAGCTTGGAATGCTGAGGTTGCTGGTTCAAGACCCTGGGATTGCCTGGTCAAGGCACATATGGGAGTTGATGCTTCCTGCTCCTCCTCCCTTCTCTTTCTCTCTCTCTCTCCCCTCTTTAAAATAATTAAATAAAATCTTTTAAAAAATTACTAGTCTCAGAAAACTATTGAGTTGCACCAACAGAGGGAGAGAATCTAGACCAGTGGTTCTTAACCTGGGTTCTATCGAACCCTAGGGGTTCGATCAGTTGGTCTCAGGGGTTCCGAGAAGCCTCTGCCGCAAAGATAAATTTAAAATTTTTAAAATTAAGTTATTATAAAAATGTTAAATTTTTTTTTTAATTTTTATTTTTATTTTATTCATTTTAGAGAGGAGACACAGAGTGAGAGAGTGAGAGAGAGAGAGAAAGAAAGGGGGGAGGAGCTGGAAGCATCAACTCCCATATGTGCCTTGACCAGACCAGTGCAGGGTTTTGAACTGGCGACCTCAGTGTTCCCAGGTCGACGCTTTATCCACTGCACCACCACAGGTCAGGCCAAATGTTAAATTCTTTAAAAAAACTGAATTTATTTTTAATTAGTAAAATAGTAAAAAAATATTTTTGGGAGCTGAAATTCTTTTATGGGGCCGAAATATTTTTGGGGGCCAGAATAAAGTAATACCGTAATTTGTTGTGAGTTTATGCACTTTGTTGGTTTTGTTCTTTGAGCAAGGTGATGTTCATGCACGGCTCATTTTGTGCACCAGTAAAAAAACATATACCTATGTCTTGAATTTGGAAAAAAATCATATTTTATTTATCACTAAAGAAGGGTTCGGTGAATGTGCATATGAAACTGGTGGGTTCGGTACCTCAAAAAAGGTTAAGAACCACTGATCTAGACATAGGGAGATGAGAGCCTGTCTCCTCTACCTGCACAGACAATACCCAAGAGTTACATTAATTGTTGGGTCCAAGCTTGCAAAGGGATCCAGGGCAGGGAACCAAGCAAAGTCAAAGCAGAACCATCAGGATGACTAAAGAACTCAAAACCCTGCATGTGAAGAACAAACAAGGAAAAGACTCAAGGTCAAGTTTGCTGTTGTCAAGTCAACGCAAGTAAGTCAACACAAGAAAAGGGAACATTCAGTGTAATGTGCAAGTAGAAGACTCAGTGGATGAAAACTTCAGAGGTTTTTCTCAGCAAGAAAAAATAACCAAACTTGACACATACATATATATGGGAACCTAGTATACATGAGAGAATCAGAGATCCCACATGCACGAGAGGCTGAGATAGAAAGGGAACACAGGTATATAAGACATCCTGAGCTAGGAAAAGATAAGCTGGCTTGGGGGCTACAAAGCGTCATTGCAGAATGATTAGGAAGAGCAGATGCTTAGCAAGTAGAAGTTTGCCCTGCCTTATAGCTAGGACAAAATAGATCATCTCTGTTCGTCTCTTATTATGAGCGAGGCCCCCAATTCAAGTTCCTCTAGGTAGTTAAGGGAGGTGCAGAAGTCTCTCTTGAGCCCACGGCTAAAGTTGCCTTTAGATCAAAACAGTCTGCACACTACAGAGGCACATCTTGGGGTGACTCATTCTGAATTCCCATAGTTACCTCCTCTGAAATCTCCCTGGAAGTTTCACATTCCAGAAATTGGGTCGGTAGATTGTTCTATATCTAACTGAATCAGTTTCAGTCTTGGGAAAAGTTCAGCTCAGTTAAACAGTTGTGTTTCATTGCAGGTGGGCTCCCCAAGTTTGATCTGTGGTGCAAGCAATCAGGTATTTAATAAGAGGCACCTCTCTATGGAAACAACCACCACAACAAAAAGGTTAATGATTGGAGCAGGCTATAATCTCAGTTTCTGAGTTCTGAAGGCAGGCAGGCAGGCAAAAGATTTCTAGATGGCTATATCAAATGATCTTCAGACTGAACGAAGGCAGGCAGTTATAGTCTGACAGATTCAGAGAAAAAAAAAATTTGTTTTTCTAGCTCAGGATAAGTTTCCATTTCTAATAAACAGTGCTGCCCAAAGATGGAATGAGCCATCTTGCGGGATGGTGAGTTTCCCATCACTGAAGGGTTCAAATGGGGCTGCATGTCACTGGGAGGGGCTACTCTAGAATAGGGCATTGGAAAGGGGGTGGGCCAGATGGCCTTCAAACAAATCCCTCTTTCCCCTGAGAATCTCTGAACAGCTGAACCTCCAAAGCAGATGAACAGAATACAATTATTCACCTTACAAAAGAATTTTTCACTTTACAAAAGACTTTGCCACAGGGTTCCTTTGAGGGGCACTCCTGCAGTGCATTCAAAGCTCTACTCCATTTACACCAATGCGTGACGTGCACACACACACACAGAAATGAGCCTGGAATCTTTCCGGAACAATCAGGCCTCGGGAAGGAGGCAACTGGGTACCGTGAGGGGCTTCTGTTCCCTCCCCACCCACTCTGCCTTTGCTGCCTGGCCCTTGCCCAGCTGGGGAGCATGTCTCGCACTCCTTTGACGTTGGGGGACACGTGTTAACCTTTAAAGAGGCCCTGAACACTGGCACATACAATAATGTCTATGGAAGGTTCAATGGAGTGCAGGGAAGCTGCCAAAAAGAGGGAGAAATCTCGTGGCATTGGGCTTCCTGCCCATCACCTCCTTTGATTGCCCATTATCCCACACTGACCAGCGAGCCCTTCTTCACAAAAGGCAAAATGAGCAACACACAGCCACTTTTTAGATTGGGACATCTAACCTTTGCTCGCTGACATGTTTTGCACTAAGAAGCAGATGGCAGGGCAACGCTGTCTCCTCCTGGAGTCCGCCCACAGAGACAGAAAATAAAATGGAAGCTGGTGCCCTCCACTGATCCATTCTGAGCTAGCTCAATTAGCTGATGGTGGGCAGCCCCTCAGGTCCTCTCCAGGCTGAAACCTTAGGATGGCTAGATCCTCAGGAGTCCCCTAATAGGCCATCTTGTCCTAAAAGGGGCACCCATTAGCAAGCCACCAACAAAATGGTCCTCCAGTCCCTGTGACAGGGGGCTCACTACCTACTGGCACAGCCCTGTGAAGGGGCTCTAATCCCTGAAAAGTTCTTCCTGTTATTGTCTGGCTAGACTTTGCTTCTCTGTAATATCCACTCAGGGGTCTTAATTCTCCCTTAAAAGTGGCACCCATGTTCATAGTAGTATTATTCACAAGAGCCAAGTGTCCACCAATGGATAAATGAAGAAACAAAATGTGGTATATCCATACAAATGAAATATTATTCAGCCTTAGAAAGGAAAATAATTCTGCCTGACCAGGCGGTGGCACAGTGGATAGAGCATTAGACTGGGATGCAGAGGACCCAGGTTTGAGACCCAGAGGTCGCCAGCTTGAAAGCAGGCTCATCTGGTTTGAGCAAAGGCTCACCGGCTTGAGTCCAAGGTCGCTGGCTCGAGCAAGGGGTTACTTGGTCTGCTAAAGGCCCACGGTCAAGGCACATATGAGAAAGCAATCAATGAACAACTAAGGTGTCAAAACAAAAAACTGATGATTGATGCTTCTCATCTTTCTCCATTCCTGTCTGTCTGTCTCTATCTATCCCTCTCTCTGATTCTCTCTCTGTTCCTGTAAAAAAAAAAAGGAAGAAAATTCTGATACATACTATGAATTTCAATGAACACTGAAGTAAAAGAAGCCAATAATAAAAAGGACAAATACTGTATGGTCCCATTTATATGAGGTACCTAGAGTATTCACATTCATAGAAACAGAAAGCAGAATGATGGTTGCTATGGGCTGGGAGGAGGGAGGAATGAGGAATGAGCGTTTCATGATTCTAGAGTTTCAGTTTTGCAAGATGAAGAGTTCTGTGGATGGATGGTGGTAAGGATTACACAATGATGTGAATGTACTTAGTACCAGTGAATGTATACTTAAAAAGGGTTAAGCCTGACCAGGCGGTGGCTCAGTGGATAGAGTGTCAGACTGAGATGTGGAGGACCTAGGTTTGAAACCCCAAGGTCACTGGCTTGAGTGTGGGCTCATCCAGCATGAGTGTAGGCTCACCAGCTTGAATATGGGTTTGCTGGCTTGAGTGTGGGCACTGGCTTGAGTCCAAGGTGGCTGGCTTGAGCAAGGGGTCACTTGCTCTGCTGTAGTCCCCCAGTCAAGGCACATGAGAAAGCAATCAATGAATAACTAAGGTGCCGCAATGAAGAATTGATGCTTCTCACCACTCTCCCTTCCTGTCTGTCTGTCCCTATTTGTCCCTCTCTGTCACCAAAGGCAAAAAAAAAGGGTTAAGATGATATAGTATATCTTATATTTATTTACCACAATTAAAAACAAAAGTGATACAGCCCTGGCTGGATAGCTCAGTTAGTTAGAGCATCGTCCTGATATGCCAAGGTTGCAGGTTCCATCCCTGGTCAGGGCACATACAAGAGTAAACCAATGAATGCATAAATAAGTGGAACAACAAATCAATGTTTCTTTCTTCTTTCCATTCTTTCTTAAAAAGATCAATCAATAAAATTTTTTTTAAAAGTAATACAGTATTTCTCATATCCATTTTCTTCATAAAACCCTCTGATATCTTACCTAAACCCATGTCTCTTTCGCTGAGTTCTGAGTGATATCAAGCAATATAAGTCTAGAATGTATTGGTTGCTCCCTCCGTCAGCTGAGGTCCATGCCCATCTCACCCTATCTGGGATCTGTCTTAGAAAGCACCATCCATATTTTTGTTCTGGAAAGACCACTGCCTGTGGGGAGGGTGGCTCAGAACCCCTTTTTCTCTAGTGTCATTTGTAAATTTAAAACAATAGTGCCTATTTCGATTATCTACCTCACTGGGTTGTGAAGGTGAAATCAGTTAACACATACAAAGCACGAACATATAAAGCACGAAGAACACTGCCGCGCACATGGTAAACACCATCTAAATGTTGATACAAGGATCTAGATCTGAGGCAAAGATGGTGTTTGTCCTGCACAACAGCTTTAAAACTTCTGAACCTCAACAGTCTTGGATAGAGCCGGGAGCTCTCTCTGGTTTTGCCACAGTGTCCCCCAAGCTAGGTTCATTTACAATACTGCCTGGCCCCCTGAAGGCACTGGAGTTTGCCAAGCCGATCTAGTCATACCCTCTGTCCCGCACTTGAAAAAGAAACAGAGGGTGCAAGAGGGTTAGTTCAAGGTCATAGATAGTGAGTTAATAGCTAGATTGAAAGGATTCCCAGTCCAGGGCTCTGTCTGCCCACACCTCTGGGACAGGGTCATGTTCTGGGTATGCTGTCTGTCCCTGCTGGCTGTCCCCAGCTGCCCCCAAAGCATATGTCCATAAATGACCAGTTTCCCAGCAGCTGAGGGGTTAAACCAAAAAGTCACCCCTTCCTCCCAGCTGCCTCATTTTTCCGACCCATTATTCCTCCTAATAAAATGAGTGCTGTTAAACACCAGGAGAGAAAGGAGAAAGTCACACATACAGCCAGCACTATACTGCTGCTATAAATGTTGAAAAAGCACACAGGCCCCTGGGGGAATAAACCTTTTGCAAGCCCTTTAATTTCACTCTCTCCCAGAGCCTGTTAGGGTGAGATGGTGGCCCACCCAGGGCAAACAAGGCAGTAACCAGACCCCTAAACATCATGCTCACCCAACCAGTTAAGAGCTAAGAAGCTGAAATCCAGGCAGGGAGTTTCTGTTCCAACACAGCTCTTCAAATCCTGGCTAGAAACAGTTTCTTGTTTAATGACTTCAAGAAAACCCAACACAGGAAAGGGGAAAGTACGACACAGATAAATTAGGGAGTATTTGTTCTACAAAAGAATTTTTGGGGTCCTGGCTGGTTGGCTCAGTGGTAGAGCACTGGCCAGGCATGTGGATGTCCCAAGTTCTATTCCCAATCGGGGCACACAGAAGCACCCCTCCCCCTCTTGCTTCTCTCTCTCTCTCTTCCTGCAGCCATGGCTTGATTAGAGTGGTTGGCCCCAGGTGATGAGGATGGCTCCATGGCTTTTGCTTCAGCCGCTAAGAAGAGCTTGGTTGCTGAGCAACAGAGCAACATCCCAGATGGGAAGAGCATCGCCCTCTAGTGGGTTTGCTGGGTGGATCCCGGTCAGGTCACATAATGGGAGTCTATCTCTCTGCCTCCCTGCCACTCACTGAATAAAAATAAAGAAAAATTTAAAAAAATTTTTGGTTGATTAAGTGAAACTTATAACAGAAATTTCTCATGTCATTTAAACAACCTTTCCTTGTGTTATGACAATATGGTTCAATTTGTAAAAATTTAGATCTCAAACGTTTAAAGAAACAATCTATCTTATGGAACAAAGTGTGAGTAAATATCTTGCATATTTAAAAATAAAAATCTGCCTGACCTGTGGTGGCGCAGTGGACAAGGTGTCGACCTGGACCACTGAGGTCACTGGTTTAAAACCGCTGGCTTGCCCGGTCAGGGCACATACAAGAATCAACTACGAGTTGATGCTTCCCACTCCTCCCCATCCTGCCCCAGCCTCTCTCTCTTTCTGAAAATCAATAAGTAAAACCAGGCAGTGGCGCAGTGGATAGAGCGTCAGACTCGGATGTGGAAGACCCGGGTTCGTGACCCCGAGGTCGCCAGCTTGAGTGCAGGCCCATCTGGCTTGAGCAAAAAAGCTCATCAGCTTGGACCCAAGGTCGCTGGCTCCAGCAAGGGGTGGCTCATTCTGCTGAAGGCCCGCGGTCAAGGCACATGTGAGAAAGCAATCAATGAACAACTATGGTGTCTCAAGGGCAACGAGAAACTAATGATTGATGCTTCTCACCTCTCTCGGTTCCTGTCTGTCTGTCCCTATCTATCCCTCTCTCTGACTCTCTGTCTGTCCCTGGGAAAAAAAAAATTAAAAAAAAAAAAGAAGTAAAATTAAAAAAAAAAAATGGAAATCTGGCCTAGGGGCTCTAAAAGGTGATTAATAAATTATCCAATTATGGTCCTGACCTGTGGTGGCGCAGTGGATAAATCGTGGACCTGGGAACACTGAGGTCGCCAGTTCAAAACCCTGTACTGGTCTGGTCAAGGCACATATGGGAGTTGATGCTTCCAGCTCCTCCCCCCTTTCTCTCTTTCTCTCTCTCTCTCACTCTGTGTCTCATCTCTAAAATGAATAAATAAAAAAAGAATTAAAAAATTATCCAATATGTACATCTTTACACTTCTAGTATTTAAAATAAGTCTTGATTGTAGATCTTTTATGCCATCCAGATCTTTTGTTAAAATAGTTTCTGAGCCTGACCAGGCGGTGGCGCAGTGGATAGAGCGTCGGACTGGGACGTGGAGGACCCAGGTTTGAGACCCTGAGGTCTGCTGAAGGTCCGCGGTCAAGGCACATGTGAGAAAGCAATCAACGAACAACTAAGGTGTTGCGACGGCAACGAAAAACTAATGACTGATGCTTCTCACCTCTCTCCATTTCTGTCTGTCTGTCCCTATCTATCCCACTTTCTGACTCTCTCTCTGTCCCTAAAAAAAAAAAAAAGTAAAAGTAAAAAAAATATGGAAATCTGGCCTAGGGGCTCTAAAAGGTGATTAATAAATTACCCAAATATGTATATCTTTATACATCTAGTATTTAAAATAAGTCTTGATTGTAGATCTTTTATGCCATCCAGATCTTTTGTTAAAAGAGTTTCTGAGTTCAATCCCTGGATGCAAACTGTAAGCTTTTCTTGAAATTCAAAGCATTTTTATGCAAAATAAGCCATACTTTCATTTAAGGCAGAATCTCTCATTTAAGGCAGGTAGTCCTGAGAACACAAGTGCCAAACATTTTTCTGTTTTGTATCTAGAGCAGGAAGGACACATTTTCTGGTTTTCTTCTGCACAGATTATCAGGCAGAATCTACAAAAAACTATACGTATACAAATATATATAAACACACACATATGTACACACATACAGGATTTCCCTGCTATGTGGGGATTTCCTATATGGAAAGTACTTTCTTACCCATTTTTTCATGTCTTCATCACAACTACCAGTGGAGAAGGGACAGACAAGAGAACCGAGGCCCGAATAAGTTAAGAAACTCACAGTTATTAAAATGGTGACGCTTATCCTCAAAACCAGATTTTCTGTCAGTCAATTCCATGCTTTTCCTCCCTTCTGTTCTGACAAGGTGTTTTACTGTGTGCACAAACACAGACCAATCTTCATTTTGAAATTAAAATCAATAGTATATTTATTCGGTTGAACCACATGAAATTGCCAATGTTTAAGTGCTCCCAACCCACAGAAACAGCAATTTCATATGGTGAGAGTAATGCAGCCCTGAATTGCTGGGCACTGAGCTAATTTGGGTAGAGGTGGACTCTTGACAAAAGGAAACCAACCTTTTTAAATGAGATTCTTCTTTTTCACTGTCAAATAAGCACCACACAACTTTCTAGGGAAAGGCTATACTGTATGTCGTGCTCTGGGGACGGCACAGCTCCCAGTTGGCCAGGGAAAGCTGTGTCCTTCTGGAAGGACAACGGGCTCTCGGGCTCTCGTAAGGGCTGCTCAGCTCCACCGCCACAGGCGTGGGCTACTTGCCAGAAAGAAGCATAGCCTGGAACAAAACTGTTTTCACACCTCCCTCCTCGACCGACCGCATGCGCACCCTTCAGTACGTGGTGGTCTGCCCTCACCATGGGAACTCCTGGGAGTGGGGGCATCAGGGCTGTTTCCCAGGCAGTGAGGAAGGGGGTGGAAACCTGGCAGCGTTATGAACTCTTGTCTGTTTCTTCTTTCCCATGTGCTCTTAGTTGTGCTTGTCCATCCCCTTACACACGGACACATCTTGGGGGGAAGAGGAGGGAGGTAGTTAGTATTTCTTCCCCTCTGGAAGGAATTGGGGCAGGGGGAGGGGGGAGTGGAGGAGGCGGAATCCAGAGGAAAAGCTATGTCTGGGAAAGTGGTGGCACTGATACAGAATGACCCATTTAAGAGGCAGCACTGCACTCCCAGGTTCTCCGTGTGTGTGTGTGTGTGTGTGTGTGTGTGTGTGTGTGTGTGTGTGTGTGTGTGTGTGTGTGTGTAAACGCACATGCACAAATGCACACTCACACAGGCTTGCCCAAGCCTGCTGCAGTTCTCCAAGCGCTCACCAGCAGTGGCCAAAACTCAGGCAAGAAGCAAGTACAGTCAGTGTCCATCTGTGTGTCCCTCTCTTCCCCTTTCTTCCTTTCTCCCTCTCCCTCTCTCTCTCTCTCAATGTGCAATGGGGACTTTGGGGGAAGAAAAAGAAACGGTGTTGAGCGGTGGGGCAGGTGAGAGTGGCAATAACAAAAATTAAGTGGGAGAATTTGGGCCTGCAAAAACTGTTGTAACTGCGTATTCACACGCCTGTGATGGAGGAGGGAGTCAACAACAGGGCGACCCCGAAGAGAAGCTATGCCTTTCCTGGACATTGTTCATTAATTCGTTCCTTCCTCATTCACCAAAATTCGTGGCAGTATGTACCATGGGTACAGCCCCATCCCAGGCACTAGGGAAACAGACGAGTAAGATGGGGACCTGCCTGGAGGCTCCCAGGCCAGCAGGGGCGTTAGCCAGGGTTCGCCAAGCATTGCCAGTGACTCCTTTTGTGGCCTGCTAGCTTCAAACTGCTTCCAAGACAAAAAAGCAGTCTTTCTTGGTCTCCTCTAGAACTATCAGACTGATTAAAATTTCTTATCTTGAAGACCCTGTCTCTATTCAGAGTCTACCCCGGTCTCTTATGCGAGGATCAGGGAACTAAATTAGCACTTATACCGAGAGGTTATTTTTACTTTATCTCATTTATCACATATCATCGCGTTTCACCGATGTAGAAACCGAGACACAAAGCAGCTAAGTCATCTGCCCAAGGTCACTCTTTAGGAAGTGAGTGGCTGCGATTCAGATCTAGGCTGACTGGGTCCATAGCCCACGCTCTTAATTGTTAAACTACATGGCCTTTCAGGAAGAGAAAAAGAAGAGCATGACAAATGGAATGGCAGTGTTCCACCACTGTGACAGGCTGATGTGGGAGAACAGCACTTGCATGGTTTTCAGGAGATGTGGTTTCAAGTCCCAGTTTTACCACAAAGCTGACTGTGACTTTGAACAAACCACTTAACGTCTCAGAGCCTTCTTTTTCTTTTCTTAGTGAGAGACAGAGATATGAAGGGAGAGAGATGAGAAGCATCAACTTGTAGTTGCTTCACTTTACTTGTTTATTGATTGCTTCTCATATCTGCCGTGACTAAGGGGCTCGAGCTGAGCCAGCGACCTGGGGCTCAAGCCAAAGACCTTGGGCTTCAAGTCAGCGACCCCTGGGCTCAAACCAGCGACCATGGGGTCATGTAGATGATCCCACGCTCAAACTGATGACTCCGTGCTCAAGCTGGTGAGCCCATGCTCAAGACAGCGACCTCAGGGTTTTGAATCTTGGTCCTCAGCGTCTCAGATCTATGCTCTATCCACTACACCAATGCCTGGTCTGGCTAAGGTCCCTTTATTTTTAACAATCTATGACAATGAATTATAATTATGACTCATGCTAGTAGTCAAGAATTTAATACTTTTTAAAGTCACCAAGTGGAAAAGAGGTGGACTAGGGAGATTGGCCAATTCATAGGCAAAGCCACGACTAGAGAAAATATGAATTGTATCTAGAGGGGACTTATTTGCAATTGACCTACAGAGGGCGAGGAATGTCTGTAAACTCTGCTACCGGCCAGGTCTGCCCAGCCAGTACTTGCTGGGCCTGAGCTGGAGCGTGCATGAATATCTAAAACCCAGCTCCAGGCAATTAATGCCTGGGTTTGGCGACAGCTGAGGGGAGGCCACCCAGGCATGCTGGGGCAGGAGGTGCTCACCATCACGATGTTGGCCAGATGGGCAGAGACAAGCGCATACACCCCTCCAGAGGAGCCTACCACCGGCGCGGTCATGTCAGCCACAGACACTGTCAAGGATCCTGGAGCAGACAAAGAGCAAGAATTCAAGAGTGTTGGAGGTAGCTGCCCACCCTCTCCTCAGATGCTGCAGCCTTGAGGGTAAGAGCCCAGAGCAAAAGGCTCCCTTCTCTTCCTCCCTTGATCTCATGTTGCCTTGGATAGAGGATTAATGTATAGTTGAAAGAAGCATTTGATTCAAACTTCTTTTATAGATGGGAAACAAAGACTCAATAGAGCAAAATGAACATCTGCCTCTCAATCCAACCCCTGCTTCCCATATGCCATCTCGGTTCTGGAGCAACAACAAAAATGATTGGAAAAGTTATTGAAGAAACAGGCAGCACTTACAGGGCACAATGTGTGAGACACTGGCCAACCACCTTACATACATTCTGCCCATGAAAGCCCTCTGAGAAAGGTGCTAGGGGCCTCATGGCAGAGATGAAGAGACTGAGCCCATCACCTGTTATGAAGAACCTGACTTGAGTCCAGGTCTGCTTGTCACAGAGCCTGTGCTCCTAGCCTTGACAGCAGCCACTCCCCACACTGGTACAGAAGTCAACCTCCACACCATCACTCTCCCTTCTCAACAGTATCTAGAAACCCCCAACCTTTCTCCAGCTGAGTGATATCACAAAGGGCCAACAGCATTTTCAGAGCAATTGGGGCTTTTCTGCAGGAAAAAAAAATGCCCTTGAAGAGTCCCCAGGAAGAGAGTGATGATGTCATACCCTCTGGGGAAAGAAGGGTGCAGACTCTTGGTGGCGGAGGGATGAGAAACTTTGGTCCTGAGAGGAAAGCTGGGCAGAGAAGAGATGAAAAATGTATTGTTCTGGTCTCATTTAAGTCTAATCAATGCTTTGGCTTCCAGGGAAGGACATGGGAGACTAAAAATAACTGGGAGGTAGAGCCCAGGACTCCAGGATGAGAGGTGTCTGGCCCAGGGAAGTATGCAGAAATCACCACTGGAAAATGCCCGCAGGCACATGAGCCAATTAGCTGCTGCCTGGGTGCAGAGAGGAGGGACAGGCAGGAGGCCAAATTCGGCAGGTTCCGTAAGGGTGGAGGGTTCACGACTTAGAAGGTCTGAGTTCAGCCCAGGAACCAGAGCACCTGACACCTGGGCATGGAGAGCCCCTGTAACATTATCTGCCTTTTCCCCATGTCCCTGCCCTGCCTCGCCTCTCCCAAGGCTACTTGGCTCACTGAGATCCTTCAAAGAAGAGATCCCCACAACAGATTCTTGGTCTCAAGGGGGATGTAATTTCCCAGGGAAAAAACCCCCACAAAACTACCAGTGGAGAACTCCCAAATCCTTCTGCCCTCCCAAGGCAGCTATAAATCTTCCTTCTCTCCTTTCATGCTTTCCCTCAGGCTTTAATTAGGTATTGATCTATTGTCAGATAACTTTTCTTTTTTTTTTTATGGCCTAGCCATTGGGGTCAGCCATATAGAGTGTATGTGTGTGGGGATCCCAGGGTGGCAGACAGGCAGGCAGCGGGATCTGCATGACAAAGGATTCCCACGCTCTCCTGGAAGGGGCTGCCCTGCAGGGCAGCAGAAGCTGACTGCCCAAGCTGCTCACTCCTCATTAATTACCGTTCCACAGAGAAAGCTTCCCTGGGCTGGTCTCTTTTCCCAGCACAAGTCCCTACAAAATGGCCCAGATTTTGTCTCCTGGTGCTCCCCAGTGTGGTCCACCAGGGACAGAGGCATCAGCGGAGCCCCCAGGGTCCAGCCTCCACACACTGACCTTTCCCTACCCATGGCTCAGAATCCTGATCTCAAGGCCAGGGGTCAGCTTGGGATTGTAGAAGAAGTACGGAATGGGGGTGTGGCTGGCTAGTTGTGGGACTGTGGATGGAGCCCCTGAATTCTTTGGGCTTTGCAGAAACACGCAGCACTTACAGGGCACAATGTGTGAGACACTGGCCAAGCACTTTAGCTACATTCTGCGAAATGAGGAGGTATAAGGCTTTCCAACTTTTGAGCAGTGAAACCCCTTTTTCAAAGGAAACCTTACTCATCCTACCCCATGGAGCAGAGCACAGATGGCAGCTCTGGCTGAATGAGGGTGGGGCCAGGGGGGCAAAGTTTGCCACACACTAGAGTGGACCTCAAAGATTCCTTTCAGGTTAGAAATTCAGGAATCTGAGCCTTGGCCTCAGATCTGGGTCTAAGGCTCTCACCCCTGTTCTAGCATCTTGAAGGTAACAATCTAAACCCACCTACCCTTCCCCCTCCCTGCACGGCACAGACTTCCCTCAAGTGACTGCAGCTTAGCCCTGGACTAGATCATATGAAAACATGCGTACGTATGCGTAGTCCATATAGTAACAGAGGCCACCCTAGGGCAGGAAGCCCGAGCTAGGCAGGATTCTGCCTAACAGGTAATAGTTCAATAAGGCCAGTATTAATTCTGTGGAGGTTATTCATTCCACAGGGGCACAGGTTGGAGAGAGTGACCCGCTGGAGTGACACACCACACCTCTGTACAGCCAGCAGCAGACCAAAGTCTAGTCAAGGCTATGAATCCCCCAATTTTCGAGTTCATGGCAGCACAAAGATAAATTGGTGACTTTGCCATAATGTGCAGTTGTGATCATTTTAGCCTGAAAAATTTAAAGCAAGTGTTCTCCAACATCTCTGTTGGCCATTAAAGGAAATCCAAATAAAAACTGGCAGCACATCTCCCTTTAAGCAACGTAACTTTATTTACTTACATACTCTTTAGTTTATTTCACAAATAGCTGTTACTTAACATGTGCCAAACCCTGTGTTAGGCTCTGGGGATGTGCATGATTTATAATCTGTATAATCTATAATAAAAGTGTGGTGAAGCATTTAAGATACTGGCTTTTAGAATATTTAAATGGTTAGCCATATAATTGTCAACCAGGGGTGAAATACACGTGGGGCTCAAGCACAAGCCAGAAGCACGGGCACAGGAAGTGTCCACCTCAGGTCTAGTAGTTCTTAGCTGAGAAATTGAACAAGTCATGTCACCATTCTGAAGTGCTTATAAAATGGGGTGACAGACAGCACCTTCTTTTTGGACAGGTGTAATGAATAGAGCAGAGAACCCATGTGAACACTTTACTGCACGCCAGGGGTCCTGGACGTGCTCAGCAGATACGATGGCTTTGGATCTGGAATATTTTCATTGGGCAGGAATTAAAGAGCAGGCCCAATGTTTATTAAGACCTCCCTTGGTTTCTGTCAAATAAATTATCTGCACAAAGAAAAATGCCTGCCCTTTGGTTCTCATAACACAGTAGTGGTTTAGAGCACAGCCTTTGAGGTCAGGCAACTGGGGTTTGAGCCCAGCTCCATCACTTCTGACTGTGTCTTCTTGGTCAAGTCATTTGGGCTCTCTAAGCCTCGCGTTCTGTATCTGTAACAGGTGAAAAATAACTACCAGCCTCATGGAGTTTTGGGTGAGGATGAAATAAAACATGGCCTGTACCGGGCAGCCATTTGATTACCGGCTACGCAGTAGGGTCTTGTTGCCTGTGAATAGCTCCCCTTTCTGAGCAGAAAGGAAGGAAGGGGTGCAGGCAGATCAGTCAACTCAATCTGGGAAACAGCACGGTAGATTGCAACAAGAGAGACCCGGAGTCTGAACAATGACTCCCGCAGGACGGTGCACACCATTGGTTTTGTGATATAGCCCCACACCCTCGTACTTGGTTGACAAGCTGCCCTCTGTCTGTGTACCACCCCTCCCCACACTGGGATCCCTGGAAGTGATACCTGCATGGCCTCCCTGCTGTGTGTCATCTGGTTTGGGTGGGCCCAGCGTCATTTTGAATCTTATGTCTGTCTTCTGGGTTATTGGCACCTCCCACTTAACTGCAAGTGTTGTGAGTGCCTTTCCTGTTCCTCACCATTAACCATTGGGGTCTCTGGGAACCTAGGTATGGAAAGGGTGGCTCTACATCCCAGATGTCAAGACCCGGGGGCGTGGCTGAGTAAGTGTGGCACACATGATGCTCATTAGGCCAATGTTCAAGGCCACAGAATGTGCCAGATCCTGGGACAAGCTAGTGTGGGTGCTGTCCAAGGTGGCCAAGTTTTAACCTCAGCACAAAGAGGGAAGGAGGTGATACTGGCCCAACACCCAGGCTGAGGGTTCACAGACTAGCAGACCAGCCCTGCACTGCGGGGGTGGGACCCTTCCCCCTTTTTGATTCCTGAAGCCACTTCAGTTATTCCCAGGGTCCCTGCCTGCCTGATGTTTACAAGGCTGATGGTACCCCACTCTCCTGCTGACAACTTTAATGCTGCTCAGAAAGGATTAAGATCTTACTTAAACATACACACAAAGCTCCCTTGGGCACAGCTGTCAAGGTGAAGAGCTGAGGCGGCAAACTTTGTTCAAAAAAAAAAAAAAAATCCAGCAATAAAGTTGGAAACATCACGAGAGAGTCCTCTGTTCAGAAAGGCTTGGCTGGTGCAGACTTACTGTATAGATCTGCTCTGTTTCCCCAGCTCACCCCTCACTGGGGAGGGGAGGGGGCAGTCATGCTGCCCCTGTGCTCAGGCCATGATCACCTGCCATGTGAGCTGAGTCAGCGGGGGCCCCAGACTCCTCTGGCTGGCACAAATGCTTAGTACCTTTTAGGTCAGACTCTCTCCCTTCAGCAATGAGTCAATCAAGGGGACAGTAGCCAGCTGGGCTGAGGTAAGATCTCCCTTTGGGCACAGGTACTAGCCTGGCCAGGGAGGCACCTGGTTTCACCCCCACCTTGGATGTCCCTACAAGGATCTCACTGTGCCCTTGCACAGTTTATATAACACCATTACTCCATTTATTACCTCACCCCACCATCCTAACACCCTGCAGGCAGATCTTATTAGCTCCCTCTTAATGCTTAATGGGGCCAAAAGAGGTTAAGGAATGTGCCCAAGCTCACACAGCTACAATGTGGTATATAAAGACTCAAAGACTGATCAGTCTGCCTGTTTCAAATCCTGTGCTCTCCTCTCCTTTGCCATCACATGCCTCCTTCTCTGGGTGGCAGTCCCCTTTCTAGCCTCCCCAGGGAGTTGGGAGAACAGCCCTAGTAGTCAAGAGCTTTGGTCCTTAGGGCTTGCCTGACCCCACGGGGATTCCCAGCCACCCTGGGAAGGTTTCTCCTATAGACATAGGGCCCATCTGCCTACCCGCCACAACGCCGGCCACGTAGACAAGCCCAATACGGGTTGCTCCATGCACCATCTCCAAGGGCACCCCCACCAGGAGCTGCAGCACCACGTTGAGTCCCAGGTGTTCTATCCTGTAGAGAGAGACCACACTCCATTCATTCACCTACGCATCCATTCATCCATTCAACAAATGCTGTATGCCAAGATGCTGGGATCCCGCAGTGAACAAGAAAGACCCTGTACCTGACTTTGAGGAGCTCATGGTCTAGGATGGAGGTGGGCAGGAATTACAAAAGAGACATCATCTTCAAAGAGTGTTCCTTTTATACCTTTCCCACTACCCGAGACAAGAACACGTAAAAGGCCTGTGAGGTACCTAGCAGCATCTGCACTTGCCGCAGTGAGAGAGGTTGACCATGGCCAAAGTCCAGCAACTCCATTGGCTGAATCACGAAACGCCAAGGCTCAAAGGGGGTTACTGCCTAGCTTAGAGTCACAGAGCTGCTTAGTGGCCGGGCTGGTAGCACAGCCCAGATATCTTATGTGCAGAACTTGTTCCATTCCCCAGGTCACGAGGGCACTCTGGCTTGCTATTGTATGAGCTAATGACAGTTAAAGAGAAAGATATTTTCTTTTTTTTAATTTATGATTTTGTGTTTACATAGATTCAAGTGTTCCACCGAATATATCTCCTACTACCCCCTTATTCCTCCCGGCTCCCCTCCTATGCCCCCTCCCCCCAATGCCTTCCCAAGAAAGATATTTTCAAAACAAGTACAAGCATTACAGATATCTCTTAGAGCTTAGTAATTCAGTTATTACTTAAAATCTCAAAGGGAGGCTTCTCTCTCCCTCCCTACCCCTAAACTCTCAAGGATGGGTTTTCTTACCCTGAGAATACCTTCCTTTTTACACTATCGTATGATCAGAGCTTGTTACTAAATGGTGTCTCGCCGAATCCATGTTACTGGATAATATTGTAACATTACTATTATTACATTAATGTGTGCTTTCAAGTTTACAAAGCTCTTTAACATCTAATATCTCATACACACTGAGCCAACAGCAGCTGGACAGCTCCTTGGGGATGTTTAAATGATAGGGTAACAGATTATGTAATAAGGGTCCGGACACTAGTCTGGTCTGTTGGCCTGCAGACCAGCTTCTCTGCTACATGCAGGGCACATGGGCACCCGCTTACCCAGAAGGGATCACGTCTCAGAGCAGGCTCTGTCCCGAATTCCCACTATGCCTGGAATCTTCTAGGTCCCACCCCATCCCCTGACTGTGCCAGTCAAAGGCTCCTTTCTAGATTAGAAACGTCAGGAAGATTTACTGAAAAGGAGCTGGGTGGCAGCTGCAGAGTCATAGTCACAGTCTGATTGTGTCTCCTTGATTTACAGCCTAGAACTGGAGACAAGATGAGGTCGGGTGAGGGGAGCCCAGAGCTCCTGCCTCCCAGTCCGACCTCTTTCTTCTCTACCACAGGGACTTCTAAACTCACCAGCCCACAATGTGTCCCTGAATCATGAGTCACCCTGCTGGGCTTTCCCTAGACGCCAGCTAGCTTCCCTATCTCCTGTCTCCTGCAGCACCAGCCAAGAGGCCCTCCCTCAAAGTCACAGGCCTGGAGACTCCTCCCAGGGCTTCCTCCAGCAGAAGCAAGGGCCAGAGAAAGGCCCGAAGCCAGCCCTGTGGCCTAAGCTGAGAGCACCTGAGCCCTGGCCACTTTGGGTTTTCAGCTCTCAAAGGCAAAGAATGGATAAGGAGGCCTGGGAGACACCGTCCATTCTCCTTCCTTACCCAAGGGATCAGGGAAGGCCAGAGGACAGGTGGTCCCACGTGCAGCCACGGGCTTAGCCAGCCTGGGCAGGGAAGTCCCTGGTTCCCCAGATCTTGACTCACAAGAAGACAGATATGTCACATGCCCCACTCACTCTGCTCCTTAGCCCTGTGAGATCAAAGCCTGGGACACAGGAGGCAAAGCAAACGGTCCGTACTAATGGTTCCCTCTGCCTCAGAGTGAAGACATCCATCGGCAACCATCAAAATGTTTACTCACTCCAATTTCCCCAAGCAGGTACAGCCAATTAGGGGTTGGCGTTTATGCTGTTAGAGGCTCAGAAAGAAACGAGGCTCAGAGTAGGGCTCCTTCTTGGCCACCTTAGGTCTTTCTGCCATGGAGAGAATGATGGAGCCTTGGAGGCGAGAGTGATCCTTTTCCCATTTCCAACCACAGGGCCAGGCATCCCCCAGGGCTTTCCCAGACTAATAGTGAGCTCCTTTGCTTCTCTCCCAGGAGAGGCTATGAAAGACACCACAGAGGTCTAGCTTCCGAGGCCTCTGCTTTGCCAGTGCAGCACTTCCATACGTACAAGTGGTCTGCAGCCAAGATAGTGCCCTTCAAGGGAAATGGACCTCGGTAGTCACATGACCTTATCATAGGGTAAGAGAAATCAGTGAGAACTGACTGCAGTACACCTGAAAGAGGACACGAGGCTCTGTAAACAGACCCGTAAATATTGCCAAAATTCCTCAAGAAGACTCACCATGTATGGAGAGCACGTTGAGAGGAAGGCGTTTCAATATATCTGTCCTTTAGTTTACTGATGGAGGCACTCACACACACACACCCCCCACACACGGAGCTGACCACATTTCTCTATTTGCTTTGGCCACTAGGAAGCTCAGAAATTTATAACCCACCTCTAGCAAGTACATAGACTCACATACTATAGATGTTTGTGTTGATTTCACTGTGGGCTTTGAGCATTTTTGTCCCTCTGTTTTTCCTTTCCCATACACTCTCAATAACTTATATATCTTGGTATTAGATGAGTTTCAAGAAGCCACCTCACATCCTCTGTCCAGTGAGATAAACTAAAAAGTATATTTCAGTCCAGGCCAGTGATGGGCAATCTTTTGAGCTTGGTGTATCAAAATTCGCCAAAAAACCGAGCATAACTCAGGTGGCACGTCACTTCGAGAAAAACGGCCTAACCGGAAGTCCCAGAACTAGACGCTCTGTGCCGGAGTTCTGTTGTTTTGGCCTACAGACCCCCGGCACAGAGTGTCTACACTACAGCAAGTGTTTTATCCTTGGCTACTGCACCTGGCCGTGCAGGAGCCAAGGATGAAACATCCTTCTTGGCATGCGGCTGCATACTTCTCTGGTACGTGGCCGCACGTCATGGAAAATGGCTACATGTGTCAGTGCTGTCACGGGCCCAGGCTATCTGGGTCACTTATTTTTCCACATGGACTCTTGATACAGTGGGAGATGACAGGTACTCACCCCGCATGCATGAAGATGTATGTCAAGTAGCGCCAAGCCTGGGCTCGGAGCTGTGGGTGGTAAACCAGTGAGTTCTTCAAGTATTGTGGATGGGTTACCTGCAGCACAAACTGATCCAATGACACTCCATTGTAGAGGAAAAAGGCAACCTGGAGGGAAGCACAGGACAGAGGGGGCCCATTACTAAGTGCAGAACTGCCCAGCAGCCCCTCTTGTGCTAACTAACATTCGGAATCCTTACTGGAAGTTGTCATCTCTCCTTCTTTGACCAGCACTCAGCCACGCCTTCAACTATCTCTTACTCCACTTGTGTTTGACTATCTTGTGTGAGATGTTCACAAAAGGTCACGTGATCTCTTCCCACACCTCCTTGGTGCTAAGCAGGAAGGGTTTGGAGGATTTTATACTTTAATTCCAATGACAATTCACGTACCCATTTGGGGGATAAGGCAATCCCACATAAGTTGATTTAAAAAAATTATGGTAAAATACATATAATATAAACTTACTATCTAAGTCAGTTTTAGGTGTACAGCTCAGTGGCACTAATTACACTTGAATTGTTAGGCAACCGTCACCACCACCCACCCACCCACAGAAGTCTTTTCATGCTGCAAACCTGCACCCATTAACATCAGCTTCTCATTCTCCTCTTCCCTAGTCCCCCGCACCCCACTATTCTACTTTCGGTCTCTATGAATCTGCCTATTCTCGGGACCTCGACTGGCCTATTTCACTTAGCATCATGTCAAGGTTCATCCATGCTATAGCTTAGGTCATAATTTCCTTCCTGTTTAAATAATGAATAACATTCCATTGTATGTACAAACCACATTTTGCTTATCATTTATCTGCTGATGAACACATGGGTTGCTTCCACATTTTTTTATATATATATTTTATTATTATTAATTCTAATGGGGTGATACCAATAAACCAGGGTACATATGTACAATGAAAACATCTCCAGGTTATCTTATCATTCAATTGTGTTGCATACCCGTCACCAAAAGTCAAATTGTCCTCTGTCACCTTCTATCTGGTTTTCCCTGTGTCCCTCCCCACCTCCCTATCCCACTCTTCCCTCCCTCCCCCATCCCGTAACCACCACTCTCTTGTCCATGTCTCATATTCTCACTTTTATGTCCCACCTATGTATGAAATCATGCTGTTCTCAGTTTTTCTTTTTTTCTGATTTACTTATTTCACTCCGTATAATGTTATCAAGGTACATCCATTTGCTTCCACATTTTATCTACCGTGAATAATGCCGTTACAAACGGGGCACAAATATCTCCTTGAGTCCCTGCTTCCCATTATTTTAGGTATATACACAAAAGTGGAATTGCTGGGTCATGTGTCAAATATGTTTCATTTTCTGAGTATCCGCCATACTATTTCCTGCACGGGCTACACACCATTTTATACTACCCTCCAACAGTGCTCAAGGGGTCCAGTTTATCTGCATCCAACACGCCACATGAGTAGACTTTGCAAATGACTGAAACATATTTATTTAAGCCCTAAAAGGGTATTTATTTTTCTGGAACTCTTTCTAAAGTACATTACTCGTGTCCCCGTGTTCTTAATCAGGGTACATGCATAATCTTTTAAGGATGCCTCAGGTTCTTCTTCGTCTTTTTATCTTTTCCAAGTTGAGAGGAGGGGAGATAGAAGAAAGACAGACTCCTGCATGTGCCCCGACCAGGATCCACCTGGCAACCCCCATTTGGGGCTGATGCTCTGCCCATCTGGGGACATGCTCACAACTGAGCTATTTTTAGCACCTGAGGCAGAGGCTCCATGAGCCAAACTCGGTGCCCGGGGCCAATGCACTTGAACCAATCTGCCATGGCTGCCGGAGGGGGAGAGAGAAGAGAGGGAAAGAAGGGGGAGGGGATGGGTGGAGGAGCAGATGGTCACTTTTCCTGTGTGCCCTGATCAGGAATCGAACCCAGGATATCTATACACTAGGCTAGGCTGATGCTCCACCACTGAGCAAACTAGCCAGGGCAAAGATGCGTCAGGTTCTGATCTAGTCTATAGGAGTGATGTTTTCTCCATTAACTGATGAAGTTTCCCTTCTACACTAAATAGCCCCAAATCCCTGTGTTTCTCTTTAAAACTCAGGTCTACTTTTAAATGTTGTTTTGTCGTCTCCCAGACTGCCAGTTGTCAGCAGGTTGCTGACCAGGTTCCACAACCAGGTTCTCACTTCTTGTTGCTGTCAGGTAGTGGGTCCCTTCTACCTTCTGTTATGGGATCAGAAAACCAAGTTTCTAGAAATGTATGCAAAACAAAACACCTTGGGTTTTTTTGCACATGGACTTTGAAACAGTTATCGCAACATTTTCTTCTGGATTGGTGGCTTAAAATTACATAGCTGAGGTTTATGGAAATTTGAAACCAATCTACACATAAAATCTGGCTTCTCTGGATAACCTTGGACAAATTATTTGAATTCTCTGGTTCTCAATTGCCTGGTCTGGAAACAGGGATATGAATGCCTATACTTCCAGGGTGGTCATGAGGTTGGAAAGATAAAATAAACTAAGACCCGCCAGGTGCCAGGCATGCGATCTGTGAAGGCAGCTGTAATTAGTGTCCAGTTAAGGCTTCCTGGGCTGAACCTGGAATGGCGCAGGCCCCCCAGCAGCTGGACTCTCCTGGGCTCTCTGGGGAGCCGTTCTGTCCACCTAACAGGATTCGGGTGGGCTGGCAACAAATACAGCTTCCAAGGCAGCTTGTTATTATTGGTCCTCAAATAGAAGTTAATAAATAGACCAACACAGTAAGCATTTGGAGAAGGAGGCCAAGAATATATCAGAAAAATCGCAACTTCAATGTGTCCTGGGATGAAGCCTTAACTGCAGAGGGGTTCTGGTCGACAGACCAGCTATTCTGATTTCACAGAAAAAGAAGAAGAAAGCCATGAAGCTTAACGATCCTGTCATTTGATTAGGAACTTTTTACAAGAACATATGCAGGGGTGGTAATTAGGCCCGTGGCTCTGGAAGAGAAATGGTAGAGATTATAAAATGCCAAAGGGAAGCCAAGCATCCACTGGAGAGCTGGGGTTGGGGGGCCCACGGGTTCTTAGGTTGAACAGCCCAAATAATTTAGAGTTCCTTATACGTGGGGCACTTCTGGATTCTGCTGCATACATAGGCAGACTTTCAGAATAACAATAGGTCTGGATGATTCCCAAAGGGGAAAATGTTCTTTCAAAATATGTTAAGCCCACATTTACCTGTTCATAAGCACTCTCTCCCCTATAGATCTGTGTGATGCTTAAATACTCCATTTTCTGGCTCAAGAAGGAGGGCAGGCCTGCTTATTCCTGTCTCACAGGTGGAGGATGGAGTCCCAGGGGAGCAAATGACTTGTCCATATTACTCACTCCTGGAGGAACTAAAATAACTAGGTTTTAATGAGTTAGCCTCACTGAATGCCCCAAGTCAGTGAACTCATTACATTGTTTTTGTTGCTATTATTTTGGTGGGGTGGTCATACGGGGATTTTGCTGTAGTGAATATTGCTTCAAGTAATAATCTTTGGAATACCTGTGGGGTCCAGGAAATATAACAACACTGCATGCCCTGTAATGGGGTCTGACTTGCTGACAGCTGCTCTCGGCTCCTCAACCTGCCCCTCATGATCTCAGATATCCCCTTGGCCCCAGTCCTGCCAAGGCTGAGCAGCCCCTTCCCACCCTTGTCCTTGCCTCCAGCAATGTGATCGTGATCATGAACCAGGGTGGGGGGCAGCAGGTGTAACTGTCGTAGTACCACTTCCGGTCAATCTCCCGGGGCAGCGTCTCGTAGGCCACGTGGCGGATCAGCCGCTGGGAGAGGTTCAGGCCTTTCTCCTCCAGCAGGGCCTTGCTGCACAGCCTGCGGTTCCCTTGCAGGATGGCCTGACGGAAGCTGTTGGACCGTTTGTTGCTCATCTGCAGAAGAAATAGGGTTGAGGTCAGAGTCAGAACCAGGGTGTCTGGGGAACCCCCGACCCATTTCCTACCCAGCGTCATCCTTAGACTCACCAGGCCTAATCCCACCTTTCTCATTCTTCTACAATAGTGCACAGGAAACAATATTCACTGAGCTCTCATGTGTCAGGGGTTTTTCTAAGCACTTCACATGTTGGTTCACACGATACAACTAGTCTACCTGTTATATAAGGACTATGAATACCCCCGTTCTATTAGATGTGGGAACTAAAGCACAGAGAGTTTTAAGAACCTATCAAGTTCCAACCCAGTAAAGCTCCTGAGCTGGTATTCATATATTCACTATACCTTCTTTCCATCCACACATCCCTCATCCATCCATCACAATTTCCTGAGCAACCACTAAATGTCAGGCACATTGCCAGACACAGGGGATACAGTTGTGCTCGAGACAGATAAGCAGTCAACAATCCTGATTCAGAGTCAAGGCTGCCAGTGGCACACAAAAGGGAGCCTAATTTAATCTCAAGGTAGTCAGGGAGCGCTTCCTGGAGGAGGTGATATTTGAGTGAGAACTGAAGGATGAGTAGGACTTAGCATCCTCACAAACACTAGCTTGGGAAGAGGGGGCAACCCTTGCTGACTTCCCCAGAATCAGAACCCAAAACTGTGCTTGGGGAAGGTCACCACTCCTGAGGCCTCCAAGGTAACTGCAACGCTTGGTGAGCTCAGGAACTGGTCGCAGAGCCCCGCCTACAGCCTAACCCTACCGTTGGCAGCCAAAGGCTGCTTGACACAGCAGAGCCCTGGCTGCCTCATCCAGCAGCAGCCTGGTTCCCACACATCGAAGGCAGCATTGAAGATTCCAGCCTCCTGAGGCCTCTGACACCTCCCATGCATCCTCCACAACCACATTCTAGACCTTGATTATGGGGAGATGCCCTAGAGACATAATCTTCCCAATTCCAGAGTCCACAGAACTGCCTGCATGACTGTTCCACAGTAGCCGGGATGGAGATTATCAACATACTCCTGGGACTGCGGGCCCAGCAGTGGCTATTAGGCTAAACCTGGAGGCAGGAGTCCAGAGAGGGTTGGCCAGGTGAACCAGGCCAGTTTGAGGTCCTGTTAGAGGGAAGGTAGCTGGAGAGGATCTGCATTCAGATCAGGTCAGTGGAACGAGCCTCCTTCTGCTGTGCCCTTTACCCCTCCTGGGTTCTGCTGTCTCTCACCATTACAATCTAGCTTAAAGCCTGACCAGGCAGTGGCGCAGTGAACAGAGCATCAGCCTGGGATGCTGAGGACCCAGGTTCGAAACCCCAAGGTCACCAGCTTGAGTGCGGGCTCACCAGCTGGAGCGCGGGGTCACTGGCTTGAGCATGGGACCATAGACATGATCTCATGGTCACTGGCTTGAACCCAAGGTCGCTGACTTGAGCAAGCGGTCACTGGCTTGGTTGGAGCCCTCTGTTCAAGGCACATATGAGAAAACTATCAACAAACAACTAAAGTGATGCAACTATGAGTTGATGCTTCTCACCTCTTTCCCTTCCTGTCTGCCTGACTCCCCACCTAAAATAAATTTTTTAAAAATCTAGCTAAAGAAAGCCCCAGCAGGCCTTCCCAGATGAACCCCTTCTAAAGATTCCCTATTCTCATCCCCTCCATGACTACAAAGCTTGGGTCTGGTTCTGCCTAGTGGCATGGGAGTTCTGTCAATGCAGGCAGGGCTTGGGGTTCCCTGTACATTCAAGCCCAAGACAGAATCACATTGGGAAGTATTTTGTAGCCACTCTTACCATCCTCTCTCCCAATCTCCAAGTGTGCATATGCACATAGGCGTGTACTACACACACACACACTCAAATACACCCACGGCCATGCCCTGAATATCCATGGTGGGATGGGCTCAGTATGAGTACAGGAGAATCAGAGAGCACACACATGCTCACCATTCACCTGCACCCTAGGTGTGCCTACAACTCTGCTGGGTGCAACAGTAGCCATGGTCTTGGGCCTCACAGAGCTTGTAAAGAGAGACAGAGATGTAAACAGCAGCAAGAGAGGGTGTCGGCCTGACCTGTGGTGGCACAGTGAATAAAGGCGTCGACCTGGAACACTGAGGTCGCTGGTTCAAAACCCTACACTCGTCTGGTCAAGGCACATATGGGAGTTGATGCTTCCTGCTCCTCCTCCCTCCTTTCTCTCTCTCTCTCTCTCTTTTCTCTCTAGAATGAATTTTTTAAATTTTTTTTTTTTTTAATTTTATTCATTTTAGAGAGGAGACACAGAGTGAGAGAGAGAGAGAGAGAAAGAGAGAAAGGGGGGAGGAGCCGGAAGCATCAACTCCCATATGTGCCTTGACCAGACCAGTGCAGGGTTTTGAACTGGCGACCTCAGTGTTCCCAGGTCGACGCTTTATCCACTGCGCCACCACAGGTCAGGCTAGAATGAATTTAAAAACTAAATAAATAGCCTGACCAGGTGGTGGCGCAGTGGATAGAGTGTTGGACTGGGATGCAGGAGACCCAGGTTCGAGACCCCGAGCTCGCCAGCTTGAGCGCGGGCCCATCTGGCTTGAGCAAAAGCTCGCCAGCTTGGACCCAAGGTCGCTGGCTCCAGCAAGGGGTTGCTCAGTCTGCTGAAGGCCCACGGTCAAGGCACATGTGAGAAAGCAATCAATGAACTAAGGTGTTGCGATGGCAATGAAAAGCTAATGATTGATGCTTCTTACCTCTCTCTGTTCCTGTCTGTCCCTATCTATCCCTCTCTCTGTCCCTGTAAAAAAAAAAAAACAAAAACTAACTAAATAAATAAAAAAGGGTGTCATCTTAGTTCTCTGGTGCATAGTATTATCCGTACGTGTAAAGATGGGGACCAGAGCTTGGAGAGAACAGTATCTCGAGGACCCCTAGTTAGTAAATCACAGAGCCAGAATTCAAATCCAGACCTACCTGACTCTGGAATCCATGAAAGTGGCACTTTTGTGCCAATGAGATAAGGGATCCTCTTCTTCCAGGAGGACGCAGCCATCCCAGACCTCGGTGAACAAAGTCCAGGCCAGGCTTCAGTCCCTATTCACCCCTCTGCAAGGCATCCTGCGTGCCCATACGTGACAACCCTGGCCACTCAGCTGTAATGTAATGTGGTCTGTGCGACAAGAGAGGCCTTGCAAAGCACTGTGGGGCTCTGAGTAAGGCTGGCTCATCCTGCCTGGGAGGGGGTGAGGAGGATCTGCATCACAAAAGATGCAGAGTTGACCTGCTGGAAGAACACTGCAGACAACACAGTCTTTCAAATACTTCATCTTGTTTAATCCTTGCAACAACTCTCAATAGGGTATCTTTTGGCTTCTTTTTACAAATGGGAAGACCCAGGCTCAGAGGAGCTTCCCTAGTGAGCGGTGAGGCAGAGCCAGGGGTGGGACCCAGGTCTGCCTGACTCCAGGCCCTGAGCTCCCTGTCCAACTCAGAGCTTCCCCCTCGGTTACACCTTCTCAGTCGTGGTCTCCAGGGTAGCCCTGCTCACATGAATCCAGGCGATGGCTGGCCACTCCAGCTCAGAACTTGTAGACATCCCAACAGGGACAAGTAACCTGCGTTGTGAGTTCACACAGAGGACCCCACGGACCCCTTGCTGGAGAGAAGCATGTCAGGGGCCTCCCCATGCCCTCACTCTGCCCTGGGACTGAGCAGGGTACACAGCAAACGTGCCTGCGCTGGGGCTGTGAAGGAGCCTGTGCAGGCTCAAACCCAGGGCCTGGTCTCTGGTGGCACTGCTGGGCTCTAAGTCCTAGGGCTCACCTCCACTGCCTGTGCCCCACCCCCCAGAGCTCCGCTCGGGCCCTGCCCTCTGGAAGGTCTGCCCCCTGGGCCCACTCTGAGCAGCAGTGGAATCCTAAAGCCCTACCACTGCTCCCTGTACTCATGTTAACCTCTGGCCAAAGGCAGGTCCTCAGCCAAGAGGCAATTAATACAAGTCCAAAGTCTGGGCATCCACATCAGAGCGCACACCTGGTCCAGTGACAGGTACAAGTGGTACTGGCTCCCCCATAACCCACACCAGGGAACTTCACACCAGTCATTTCACTCTCACCCCCTCGATGGTGACAGAGGAGAGGTGACTGTCTCCATTTCAACAGGGAAACCAAGAGCCTTGCAAACATCCTGTTAGTTCACGCAGCTTCCAGGGACATCCCAGCCATCCCATGTCAGATAAAAGGCTTCCTGCTTAACCCCACGCCACCCCATTCCAATCTCACCCCAGTAATAACACAGCAGTACCTCCAGTGAGGCGGAAGTCCCTACTCTAACACACCAGACCAGTCGGCCTGATTCACGGGCTTCCTGTCTCCAGTCCCTCCAACAATGCAGGACATCTGCCAGTAGGTCTGATGAGCTCATGTACCCCATTGTTCCCAGAGAGGTCTGGCCCAAGCCTCCCACATCTACTCCCCAGCTCCTTTCCTGCCAATGATAACCTCCCATCTTCCACCCCCAGCCCTTGGTTTCGGTGGAACTGTCCCCACTTCGAGCTCCAGAGGTGGGCACTGATTGGTTTGAGTCAATCAACATATCCCGAATGACCCAACCTGGGCCAATGGAAGGGAGGGAATCCCTAGTGTGGGACTAAGCACAACAAGAGTCCCTCTGGGGAGGCGGGGGCTAGGGGACTGGACGGAAGATGGTGAAGGGATGAGCTAAAAAACATAGATATGTTGTAACACACAGACACAGACAACAGGGTGGCCACAGCCAGAGGGAAGGGGGGTGGGGGCAAGATGGAGGTGGGCAAAGTGGGGCAGACAACAGGGACAGAAAGAGACTTTGTCTGGAGCAGAGGGTGCACAATGCAGGGTGCAGATGGCGATGTATTGCGTTGTACACTTAAAACCTGAGTGGTTTTGCAAACCAATGTCATTCCAATAAATCCAATTAATAAAAATACAGTAAATTATAAAATAGAGAAGTTCCAAGTAGAGAGCGCCCGCACAAGTGCACGCGCGCGCGCGCGCACACACACACACACACACACACACACACAAAATAAGAAGACCATAGATTTCCATGTACTAGAAATATACCCATGGAAATGAAAATATTTAAAAGCAATAACCTTTTTAAAAAACTTCAAAACTAAAATATTTAGGTATAAACCTAACAAAGTATGTTACGTTGAAACTACAAAATGCCAATGAGGCCCTCGCCAGTTGGCTCAGCAGTAGAGCGTTGGCCTGGCATGTGGAAGTCCCGGGTTCGATTTCCGGTCAGTGCACAAAGAAGTGCCCATTTGCTTCTTCACCCCTTCCTCTTCTTTCTTTCTCTCTCTTCTCCTCCCACAGCCATGGTTCGAATCATTGGAGCAAAGTTGGCCCCAGGTGCTGAGGATGGCTCCATGGCCTCCCCTCAGCGCTGAAAAGAGCAGCAGAGCAGCAACCTCGGATGGGTGGAGCATCAACCTGTGGGGGCTTGCCAGGTGGATACCAGATCTGGTCGAGCTGTAGGCGGGAGTCAGTCTGTCTGTCTGCCTCCCTACCTCTCAATTAAAATAAAAAATCCAATGAAATAAATCAAAGCTCTAAGTAAGTGGAAAGACATGTTTACCCCCCCCCAAAACACACACACACACACACACACACACAAAAACACAGTTTCTCTCTTCTCTTGAATTGTAAGGCCTAAGGGTGTGAGGGCTGGAACAGCTGCAACCATTTTGTAGCCACATAGGAGGGTTTGGAATCGCCAGGGGCTTCCCCAAGTATGGGCTGACAGAATGCAGAACTGAGAGTTAAAGAAACTGGGTCCCTGGTGATATCCTGCTGTAGCCTGGACTTTTTCAAGGCTGTGGGGGGATCAAAAGATCCCTTTAATAGTTCAAAACGGAAGCCACAACCCCCAGGAAGGCCCCTCCCAGCGGCAAGGGCCCCGGAGCGCTCACCAGGTTGACAAAATCCTGGTAGCAGATCTGCCCATCCGCATGGCTGTCGGCCAGAGCCAGGAGCACCTCCCTTTTGTGCGGGTCCAGCTTGGAGCTGTGGCTCTCCAGCAGATTGCGGAACTTGCCCGTACTGATGTAGCCCGTGTTCCCAGGGTCACACTGAGGGAGAAGCACAGACAAGCAGGGCATCAGGGGTATCCATCCCCCTCTCAGCACTGCCACAGGTCCCCCATCTCCATCACCACTCACTAGCTTCTGTCCCCAGCCCTCTGCCAACAGAGGCCCAGGCAGTCTGGGATGTTTCCAAGAACTCCAAGGACTTGGACAACCACTTAAAATCCTAGAAGGCCCTGGAGAACTTCGAGATCACCGATTCCAACGTCTGATGGGTGGATAAGGAACCAAAGGCTCAGAGAAGTTAGACTCCCTCCTGTCCACGCTTGCTCCTCACTCCAGCTAAGAGGAAAGCAGGAATGCTCGATGCCTGGGAGCAGGGAGCACAGCCTCTCCAGTTGGGCATCTGGCTGCTGCTCCTCCGTGCCCACACCCATACATACACAGGGCATGGCAGGACAGGGCTCTCCAAAGGCAGTGCTCAGTGTTTTGTTTGTTGGCATCGCCCTTTTGCCCTGTGCAGCTCTGCACACACGGGTCCCTCTGCCTAGGATGCCTTCCTCCCTTGTCTTCCCCGGGAGACTCCAACTCACCCTTCCCAGCTCCTTGGATGCCCTGGGCTCCAGGAAGGCTCCCCTCAGACATGCGCTGCACCTTGGACAGACCTTCAGCCCCGACCCCACAATGTTCTCCACCTGTCTACTTTTGACTCCTCACTGGATGGCCAGTTCCTCAAAGGCGGTATCACAACACACCCCTGGTGCCAAGCATGGAGCCCGGCAAAATCGGCACTCAATAAAGATTTGTTGGGCGAATAAACAGTGCAGGTTCAGATGAGTAGATGGGTGCTAATTTTCCAAGGACAGTCTCATCAGTTTTCCTTTAGAAAATGATTTTATTCATCTTTCCCAGAGAAACGCATCACCTTTCTGCTTCTCTTCCACAGCCCCCCTTTCCTCAAAGAACCCACCCAGGGTCCCCCCCCAGCACCCACCCTGCTAGGAAATGACGCTAACCATCTCCTGTGGGTGTTGAGAGCTTTCCTGGGCACAAGCACTTCCCCACACAAGTTCTCTGCAGCCTGGGGACACTGCAGTGGGTTGCCAGGATTGTATTTTATTTATTTATTTTATTGGTTGCTGAGAGTTTAAAATGCAATCAGACACCGCGATGTCCACGTGTGCACGACAAGGGAGCCCAGAAGGCCAAACCCACAGTTCCCCCTTCTAGATAAGGTCAGTGAAGACTATTCTGGGAAGGCTGTTTTCTGTATGCAATACTTCTACGGCAATCCAGGAGAACCAGGAGAGGCACCAGTCACGGCTGTTTCAATTCTGCCCAGAACTCAACAACAGAGTCCCTCGCTAAGGAGACCCACCTAAAAATCTGGGTGGGTCCCCACCCTCAACCTCAAACACCAGGTTTCAGGAATAACACCTATGTGGTTGCCAGGATAGAGCATTTCAGAAAACTCAGCTACTCCTGTCCACAAAGATCTTTAAGAATAAAAATACCTAATATTTGTTGAGTGTTTTCATGGGGCCAAACACTGGTCTAAGCACATAATGTATATCATTTCTTTGATGTCCTACAAAAACAGTATGAAGCAGGTCTTATTATTACCCCCTCGTTACAGATGAGGAAACAAGCGCAGGAAAGTGAGCACCACAGCAGCAGTCAGCAGAGCCAGGGCCCCACACCCAGGCCGCTCAGCACTGCCTCTGTTCACCACTGCCTGTCACACATCTTCAGCCACCAGGGCTGCCCTGCTGCTCAGAAGCAAAATTTAAGAATTAAAGAGCTGAGTTCTGATCTAGGAGAGGAGTGTGCTCCAGAATTCTCATAGGTCCACTCTAAACAGACTTTTTTTTCTTTTTCCAAATGAGAGGAGGGGAGATAGAGAGACAGACTCACACGTGTGCCCCAACTGGGATCCACCCGGCAAGCCCATCTGGGGCCATGCTCACAAAGGAGATATTTTCAGCGCCTGAGGTGGAGACTCCATGAAACCATCGTCAGCACCCAGGCCAATGTGCTCGAATAAGCCATGGCTGCAGGAGGGGAAGAGAAAGAGAGAAACAGAAAGAGACAGAGAGAGAAGGAGTGGAGAAGCAGATGGTCACTTCTCCTGTGTGCCCTGGCTGGGAATTGAACCCAGGACATCCAAACGCTAGGCCGATGCTCTACCACTGAGCTAACCAGCCAACGCCTTAAACAGAGATTTTTAAAGCAGGAAGGATCCTCAGAAAGTTATCGTCTGACTTTATTGCTCAGACATAAAAGTAAAGCCTGGAGAGTCAACCAGGGAGGGCCTCCTTCTCTGGTGCCTGGGCCCCTCCCATCCTCCCATGGGGGACTCACTGGCCTGGGCTGGCCTGGTTCCACATGGCCCTCGAGCTGGGTGGGCTGATGGGGGATGAGAGTGGGAGTGAGGAAGCAGCTCAGAGTCCTGGGAAAACCCACCTTCCACCCCCACCCCATGGGCACTGCAGGGAGGCAGTGGTCTAGCGTACAGCATGTGCCTCTTCTGCCTGAGCCCAGGGTGAAGAAGCCCAATGGCTTTGCACTTGATGGGAGCAGAGACACCAATCCCATCTCAGGGGCTGCCTCAAGGCTTGGGGGGCAGTGGGGTGGAGAGGCTGAAATCAAGCAAGTGCCCCCTCTCCTTCATTCCAGCTCCAGACAAAGAACCACCTGCTCCTCTTCCCCCCTCCAGGGCTCCCTCTGTTGTCTTAGAGACAGGGGCTGCCCTATGGCTCCCCTAGCCCCCAACCCCCACTGCAGCCTGCCAGTCCTGCCCCAAGCACATTACAGGCTGCAGACTACAGAGAATGAGCTGGAATCCGGCCGAGCCTCCCTTTTCTGCCAAAACCCTACCTTTCAGTGCTAGGGCCAGACAGGCCAGACAATGGGGGTCATTGCTACCCTAATAATGAGGCCTCAGGGATAAAGGAGGGTGACTAGTGGGGAGGGAGAGGCAGTGATGGGCCGGCTGCTTGGGTTCCACAAACATACACAGGATACCTTCCGAGCCCCTCTCCCAAACACCTGGGAAGATGACGGGAGCAGAGGCCGACAGTGGGCATGGAGCATGGGGCAGGTGGGAGGCAGAGAGGGAGACAAAGGGAGAAGCAACAGAGAGAGCAAGCCCGAGAGAGGATGTGGACAGAGGAAGGCATGTCCCATCACCCAGGAAGGAAGCTGAGAGCTTCTAAAGGGGCTGTGAGGAGCTAGGCAAAATCCCAATCTTGTCTCTGCCACAAAACCTGCCTGTGTGATTCAGGGGAACCATCTGGAGCCATAATTACCTCATCTGTCAAGCAGGGTAGAGCCCCCTTGGGTCATGGGCAGGGGGGAGGGTTGAGGCAAACACAGGGTAGTGCTCTCCAGGGCCCAGGGTCACCCAGACGCAATGTCCAGCTCGTCATTCACAGCAAAGCAGCGAACATCCCTGTGATGGGGCCTGGCTTGCCCTGCAGGCACGCTTCCTGCAAGGTCCATTATGGGCGATGAGATCATACAAGTGGCTTGGAGCTTTGGGGGATCCAAACACCAATGAAATTTCCTTGTTAATTTTCTTGTTAATAATGCAGTAGCCTGACCAGGCGGTGGCACAGTGGATCGAGCATCAGCCTGGGACACTAAGGACCCAGGTTCAAAACCCCAAGGTCGTCAGCTTGAGCACGGGTTCATCTGGCTTGAGCGCAGTCAGTTTGAGTGCAGGGTTACTGTCTTCAATGTGGGATCATAGACCTGATTCCACATTAAAGACAGTTGCTGGCTTGAGCCCAAGGTCATGGCTTCAGCAAGGAGTCTCTGGCTCAGCTGGAGTCCCCCCTCAAGGCACATATGAGAAAGCAATCAATGAATAACAAAGGTGCCACAACTGTGAGTTGATGCTTCTCATCTCTCTCCCTTCTAGTCTGTGTCTGTCCCTGACTGTCCCTCTCTCTCTCACTAAAAAAAAATATTGATTTTAAATTTCTTTTTATTTTATTCGTTTTAGAGAGGAGACACACACACACAGAGAGAGAGAGAGTGAGAGAAAGGGGGGAGGAGCTGGAAGCATCAACTCCCATATGTGCCTTGACCAGACCAGTGCAGGGTTTTGAACTGGTGACCTCAGTGTTCCCAGGTCGACACTTTATCCACTGAGCCACAGGCGCTTATTTCACTAAAAAAAAATTAAAAAAAAAAAAAAAGCACTAAAGGCCCCAAAGCTCTCTGTCCCCAGAGCCCCACACCCTGGATTCATGCACTCTCAGCAGCAGGGGTTCTCTGGGACCAGGTCTCAGCTGGGTGGTTAGAGGCAGTCTGACTGGGGCTGGTCTGGGGGTGGCAGGACAGCCAGAGAAGTGGAGCTGTGAAGGGGGCTGCAGGCAGGGGCCCAGTGGGGAGTCAGGAGTCGGAAGCATCCCAGCAGCTGCCTGCTGAATAGGGCCCAGCGCTGTGGAGGGAGGGGAAGGCCAAGTCCACATTCAGCCTGACTGAAGGATGCTGGCGTCAGAGGGAGAAGGACACAGAGTGAGGGGCTGCCCCTCCCACAGCTCCCGCCCACCTGTCTCAGCCTTGAAAAGAGCCGTGAGAGGCTCTGTGGGGACAGACTCTGAGGGACTATAATCCCACCAGCACCCAGCCCTCTGGCCCCTTAATCCTCTAAGTCGCCTGTGTCCCCCAGCTTGGGGCCCCACACACTTTGCCATACACTCCATCTCCCAGCCTGCACCCCCTCCTAGTGCACTTATGACCTAAGCTGGGAAAAGGACCCACCAAATTCTCTCTGCATTGTTCCCCCTATCTGGGGCAAGGAGTTGGGGGAAGAGCCAGAACCCCTCCTCCTGCTGCTGTTCCATCTCAGGCAGATCACCAAACATGCGGCCTCTTGTTTTTCCCTCAATCACATGGTAGGAACTCTCCTTTCTCCAGGAGATGTAGGCCCATCTTACCCCTGAGCACATCAGCACAGCGTATGCAAATAGGGGGTGGGGAAAGGGAAATCCCAACTCACAGAGCCATGGGGGCAGCTGATCTATTCTACATCTTCGCTCAATTGCTGATGTGAAACTCGGAGCCAGGACGAGGCAGCTCTATGTGACTGGTGGTAGGGAAGCGGAAAGGGGGAGGTCTGTGCTGTCACCTGTTGACCCTGGGGAGAGGGGCAGCAGGTCAGGGAATCATAACCCTTGGTCCAGGAGAGCTGAAAGAAACAATTCTGTGTATGAGCAACACAAACTGCATTTCCAGGATGATGACATGTCTGGTCCCAGCTCCCGGCACTTGAATTCCCTTCTCTCTCCCAGGACCCTCTCTCTGTCCTTGATCTAGGGAGGTTTGCAAGCTACTCTGTAGAGTTCTAGGGACTGTGGGACCTCTGAGGCACAGAGGAGTAGAGAGGGGATTCCGAGGGGGTGGGCTCAGCAGCTGCAGCCCCACTGTGAGGTGTGGCATGCGTTGCCCTTCTGCATTCTACCTCACTGTACATACAGCACAGTAGGAGCTGTGTAGGTGGAACGCCTGCTTGGTAACAGGCGCTGCCTCACTGAACCCTCACGTCACCCTACTTCTCTGGTTTGCCTGGGACAGTCCTGGTTTATACCAACTGTGTGAGCATGATTATTAACAGTGGCCCTTTCACTCTCAAAATGGCCCTAATTTAGATGACAAATTCTATTGCCCCCCCCACACACACACTTAAACCTCACAACAACCCTAAGAGGTAGATCAGTGTTTTCCAACCGCTGGTCCACAAACCAGCGCTGGTCCACAGAAGAGTTAATCACCTTGATGTAAGAGGGTTGTAGATGCCAGTCCACGGGCTGGTGGTTGAAAAACACTGAGGTAGATACTATTATGGGCTCCACTTTTCAGGGGAGAAAAGTGGGACATGGGAAACTGAGTTGCTCAAGTCTGAACAGCTGGTAATCGGTGCAGATGGACTGACATCCTGTTCTGGGGCCCAGAGGCTACGCTCTCCCATCAATAGGGTGCTGCGGCTCAAGAGTTCAGAAGACCCCAGTTTAATTCTCTCATCTGTTCATTTAACAGACATTTGCTAAGAACTGACAATGTGCCAGGCATCATGCTCGCTCTATGGCCGGGAAACAAAGGCAGAGAGCTAAAGGAACTAGCTCCAGATCACAAAGCGAGCTAGTGGTCAAAATGGAGACAGTTCAGGGTTCCTCCCTGGGCATGGGCTGGTCCAGCCTTGCTCTTCCATGTTTTCCTCTGTCCTGTTCAATTATATGAAATACAACTGGCTCAGGGTTTCCCAGTGTGTATTTTGTGAAACACCATGCCCAAGATGGTGCGTGAAATAAGGGTTCTGTGTACCTATAAGTCTGGGAAACTCTCTTGGAAGGGCAAGACGCAGACAACCAAACAAAGGGCTTGTTACAGTGGGAAAACCTGTCTGATTCTGCTCAGCCCAGCATTTCCCAAACGTATTGGAATATAGTATTTTCACAGCAGCACTCCATGGGCCACTGTTTGGGGAAAAATGCATGCATCCATAGTAGAGGCATTTTTCCCTTTTGTGACAACTGGTCCCTTTGCTGGTGGTTCCAAACCAGCCTTCTGCCTGGATCTTGTGAGTGTGACAAGCCCTCAAGTCAGCTGACACTCTGGAGTCCTCCAGCAAAGTGAGGAGTCTGCCAGGCCAGAGGATTGAGGGAGATGCCAGGAGAGGCTGAGCAATCAGTGACTGGCCTAACGGGCTGCTGAGCTGAGCTCTTGGGGAACAACCCTGCGTGAGCAGGGGACCTGCCTACTCAGCACCCAGGACAGTGGCGCCACTTCTCCCCTAGGGCCGCAGGCCAGGGAGCCGGGCCAGGAATTCAGCATTCACCCAGCAGCAGAGAGGCAGAAGAGAAAGAAAAGAACACGTCTATCTTACATCTATCCAGTGTATGTGAGTTGCACACTGCATTTCCAGGATAATGACATGTCTGGTCCCAGCTCCTACCACCTGAATTCCCTTCTCGGTCCTAGGACTCTCTCCCTGTCCTCAATCTAGAGAGGTCCTAGATCTCAATGAGAGGTGCAAGCACTTTCAAGGACCTTCCAGAGGCAGAACTTATGGTGCCATCATGGTGAATGACTCTCACGTCTGTATGCCTGGGACCTAGAATCTAAGGAAGGATTCTACCCCCAGCCATGCTGTCACTTCTCTACGTACCAGGAGAGAAGGAGCCCTAGGGAATAACCACAGAGCTGTGTGCTGAGATCGGGGGAGGTCGGGCAGCTGCCCATCCCCACTTGGGGGGTCACCATGGCTCATCTGCTGGTTCCTTGCATCGTTACCCAGATCCTGAGCAGAGCAGAATTAAGGAGGCTGCCTAGGGGTTTATAGCTCAGCAGAGCTGTCCCACCTAACAGCCGGAGCCCACCAGGGAACTCTGGCCCATTCATGGATATTTATAGCCCCATAAATTAGGTCCAGGCCTGCAGCTGCTGGGGTCAAGAGGCGAGGTGATGGGAGAAGCAGCTTTCTCTTCCAGTTCTTTCTCACAAATGAGGATGGTAATTCACCTCACAGAAAACCACTTCCCACCATTCCCCTGACTTCTCCCAATTCTTTTTTTTTAATCATTTTATTTTATTTTTACAGGGACAGAGAGAGAGAGAGTCAGAGAGAGGGATACATAGGGACAGACAGACAGGAACGAAGAGAGATGAGAAGCATCAATCATCGTTGCCATTGAGACACCATAGTTGTTCACAGATTGCTTTCTCACATGTGCCCTGACCGCGGGTCTTCAGCAGACCGAGTAACCCCTTGCTGGAGCCAGCAACCTTGGGTCCAAGCTGGCAAGCTTTTGCTCAAGCCAGATGAGCCCACCCTCAAGCTGGGGACCTCGGGGTCTCGAACCTGGGTCTTCCACATCCCAGTCCGATGCTCTATCCACTGAGCCACTGCCTGGTCAGGCCTCCCAATTCTGAAGGACTAATTTTCACAAATATTTTATTACTTCTATGTGCACACCAATCCTACAGTGAGTGTGATTAGTCCCATTTAACAGACACAGAAACTGAGGTGCACAGAGATAAACAACTTGTCCAAAAGTACTCCCAGAGTAGAATGGGGCACCATCTGGCCTGCTCCAAGCTGGGGCTGGGAGTGGATGTTCAAAGACCTCAAGCCTCCCTAGGAAGACAGATCACTTCCTAAAAACCAGGTTCTGACCCCTCCTGGCCTTAGGTCTCCCCACATGGAGCACGTGGGGCCCTTGTGCTACCCTGGGATTTGGCCAGGCCAGGACTCTGCCAGCTGGTGAAGCTTAGGTGATTCTAGGATTCCCAGTTATATTATTTTTGTTGTGTCAGCTGCCACAGCAGGGGCCTGCAGGGAGGCAGCTCATCCCTCTCAAGGGGCTTCTCCCAGAAGCCTCCTTTCAGCACAGAATCAAGCATCCTGACCTGAATTCAGGCTGAGCAGCTGGACAATCAGCATGCATCCAGAAAACCACCCAGCTCTCTCAACACCTGGGCTGTGACAGGAAGAAGAGCTCTTGGACTTCCCCTGGAGCACAGGAAGCTGGATGGGAGTGGACAGACCCTCTCCACCCAGAGAGAGAGCCTCCTGGAAGACCCTGCTTCTCTTTTAGAGGCACCCCCCCCCCCCCGAAGGCCTGGGAGGCTCACAGACTCTGAGACGGCAGCTGGGGGCTGTGACTCAAAGCCAGGCCCCTTGGGTCCCTAAGAGCAGACATAATAATGCCTATCCTGACTCATCCAGGGCCAGCTGTCACATGTCACAGCTGCCTGGGGACTAAAGCCGAGTCATTCCCATAATGCTGGAGTCCTGGGGGAGCAGCAGGCAGGGAGAGTTGCAAGTTGGTCTGAGCAGCAAGGGGGACCTTACATCTCCCTCATTCCTTCTCCTTTAGCCCAAAACTACTTCCTCCTTCTGCTATCAACAGGCCCCTCGGGTCCCTCAGAAAAGAGAGAGTGCTGAGAGAATCCAGCGAGGAGGTGGGAGTCGACCTCTGATCAGGAGCAGAGTGGGCAGAACAAAGGGTCACCAAACTGCTCCTGCTCCTGTGGCACTGCCCCGTTTCAGAAGTCACCCAGAGGCCTTGTGCACAAACACCCCCCCTCTCTTCAGAAGGTCTTCATTTGCTCTGTGTCTCTGGGCAAGCCCGGTCCCCTTGCACCTGTTTCCTCCTCTGTGAAGGGGATAGCAGCACTCGCCTCACAGGGCTATCGAGAGATTAAAGCGGTACCAGGACCTTCGTGGACAGTCAGTGTTTGTGCTCTCAAAGAAATATTTTCAGAGGCAAACTTGACATTGCTTCAAAAAAAGCTGGTGCTGGGGCAAGTAAAGGGGGTGGTTCTACCAGTGGCACACAACTCAAGATGCATGCTGACGCATCTTCATATCGCTGGAGCTGTCCTGAGTCTGGCCTTCTCACCCTTCGCTCTCTGCCTGCAGGTGGACAAGCCGCTGAGTGGTGAGTAGCGAGCGGTGAGCGGAGGGGAAACACTTGGGTATCAGCAATCCCCCGGGCAGCCTTTGTCCAAAAGCTTCTCCTTTCTCTCTGGAAGTTTCAGGGGCATATGGTTATCAGCTCCTGTCCTGAAGAAGTCCACTCCATAGGGTGAAAAGATCCCCAGACTGGAGATCTGGACACTAATTAGAGACCTAGAACTATTACATGGCAGAGGTTATTTTGAAATCAATTAATTTTAAATTTCAGTAACATGATAACCATACTTACCAGGTACTTACTACCTACTCTGCTAAGTGTGACACCCATACCACCTCCTTAGGCCTCAAAGTAACCCTGGCAAAAGCGTACTACTCTAAGCTCTTACAGATAAGAAAACTGACACTAAGTTTTGAAGAGGTTACCAGGCTTGCCCATTGTCACACAGCTCAGAGGTAAGCTGGGGCTTGAGCTAGACAGATGTCCTCTCCACTGCCTTAGTCACTCAGTGCTAAGTAAATGCACAGAAGTCTGCAAGGTCTGGTGGGGGGAACACAGGCCAGAGAGCACCAATGAGTGAACTGGGCAAGATGCTTCTGCCCACCTTCTAATGATCCTTGATGATCAAGGTGGCAGCAGCCCTAGAGGGGCCATCATGAGCGAGGCAGACTGATGGTCAGAGTCTGCTCCTGACGCAGAGATCTGAATCCAAGACAACTCGTGAGGGGCTGTGGTATGACCTGTTTGTTTGAACATCTGTGTCCCTGGGCTGTGTCGGGCAGGCAGGCAGCCGGGCGGGCAGGCAGCCAGGCAGCTTATGATCTCAGATCCCTTGGCCCCACTGCTCAACCACTATCAAATGCATTCTGTGAGCAGTCAAGAATAAAAGCGATAATTTGGCATGAGTGACAGGGTCCATGGGGCAGGGGCAGGGGCAGGGAAACTGGCTTTGTGGTGGAGGGAAGTCCAAAGCCTTAAGGGCCCTGATAAGGGGTTGGGGGTACAAAGCCTAAGTAAGGGTTCCAGTCAAGCACGTGCCTTTGTTCCTCTCTGTGAACCCCTCTCTACAAGTTAACTGTGTGTTCAGGGGGACTGCAGTCAATGTCCCTGTCTCTGGGACAGGTGTTTTCAGTGGCTCCTCACTAATCCATTCAGCAGTCTCACGTGAACCTTTCAGCAAATAGAATCCCCAGCTGCAGAAGGACAGCAAATGAGGTGGGCTTCAGGGTCAGGCCAAGGGGAGACCCCAGGCTGGAGGAAAAGGGGTTTGGCAGGGGGGGACACTGGGGAAAGCAAGCAGGAAAAGCCTCTAGGCTCAGAAGTGGCTTTCTTGCCTGACCAGGTAATGGCAGAGTGGACAGAGAGTTGGACTAGGGTGCAGAGGACCCAGGTCCAAAACCCTGAGGTCACCAGCTTGAGCACAGATTCACCAGCTTAAGCACGGGGTCGCTGGTTTGAGCGTCATCATAAACATGACCCTATGGTCGCTGGCTTGAACCCAAGGTTGCTGGCGTGAAGCCCAAGGTCACTGGCTTGAGTAAGGGGTCGCTCACTCTGCTGTAACCTCACCCCCCCCCCCAGTCAAGGCACATATGAGAAGGTAATCAATGAACAACTAAGGTGTTCCAATGAAGAATTGATGCTTCTCATCTCTCTCCCTTCCTGCCTGTCGATTCCTATCTGTCTCTCTGTCGGGAAAAAAAAAAAAAGTTGACCTCTTTCCAGGAGCCTGGACTGGGCAGGAGCTGGTTTAGAGAGGCTGCCCCCTTTCCTGGGAGGACCTGGATCTCAGAAGAGGCCTTGTGCTTCTTCCCAGCAAATTCTGAGTCCCAGTCAAACGACATTGTCACATGACCACTGCTTATTCTGCTTCCTTTCAATTCCCAACATTGCCCCTGTAGTTAAAGATGATCACCTCCATTTTAAAGAGAAAGAAATCGAGGCTTAGAGAGTTAACTGCTTCCTCCATCACAAAGTCAGTAAGGCCTGAACCCAGGTCTCCCTGACACCAAATCCAGAATTCTGTCCTGAGCAGCTAATCTAAGCAGCACCACACTCTGGTCATTACACAGTTATAATTTTAGTGGGATAATCAGGACTTCTTTGTTTTCCTTCTGGGAGACAAGCAAAGTTGAGCATCTGGGAAATATATGCTCCCCATAGGAAGGGACAAAGGGAGACACAGGCAAGTCACTTTCAATTCTCCCTTCTCCCTCTTGCTTGTTCAAGCTTGAAAGTAATTGTGCTGTGTGAATTAACGGAACTCTGCTCCAAATCCTTTTGCTCATTAAACATTCGCAGATCTTGAAGGCATTTTTAAGGGAACCAGGAAGTGATTTTCCAACCCCAGAAGCCCTCTATGGGTTAACTGGGCTCCAGTCCCACATCTGCCACTGACCGGCTATTTAACCTTGGATCCTTGAGGGCACCTCCCTGGAGTTCAGGAAGGGCCTAGATTGAGACTATCAATGCTAAACCTTGCAAAGAGGAGATTGTAGGAAAGCTACAAAACCAATATAAAGCTATAACAAAAAGGTACATTACCTGAACAGAAGTATAAATATCAGCAGAATAGAATAGCAACCTAAAGTATACACAAAAACCTAGAAAAAGTTACCAAATGATAACATTTCTCAAAGAACGTATAAAGGATGTGTTTCTTAGTAAGTAATGCTGTTGTTACTGGACAGAAAAAAGATCTGGATAAAGACCTTGGCTGGATAGCTCCGTTGGTTAGAGCATTGTCCCGAAGTGCAGAGGTTGCGGGTTCAATTCCACGTTAGGGCACAGACAAGAACAGATCGTTGTTCCTACTCCCCCCTCTTTCTCTCTCTTCTTTCCTCACTCGCTAAAATCAATACATAAAAAATGAAATGATTTGGATAGAGTAAAGGGTTAGATGATTTGATTTTTCCCTAAATCATAGATAGGAAAGTAGTAGGAAACAGAAGAATATATTTACAAAATCTAAAAAGGGATGAAAACTGTCTCAGGCTCAAAGCAACTGAAGGAATCATGAGAGAAAAGCCCAACAGATTCAACTACAGAAAAATAAGACATTTTTTGCCTTGATATTATATTATAACAACAGATTAATATTTATGGTAACTTTAAAAACTAATATTTAGGAAAACCATTAATATACTAAAGATAAGGGAAACAAAAGAAAAAATAAACAAATGGAACTATATTAAACTAAAAGGTTTTGCACAGCAAAGGAAACCATCAACAAAATGAAAAGACAACCCACTGAACAAAAGAAAATATTTGCCAATGATACAGCTGACAAGGGGTTAATATTAAAATTTATAAAGAAACTATAAAATTCAACCAACCAAACAATCCAATTAAAAAATAGGTGAAGACCTTGCCAGTTGAATGTGGGCTCATCCGGTTTGAATGTGGGTTTGCCAGCTTGAGTGTGGGATCACAGACATGACCCCATGGTCATTTGCTTGAGCCCAAGGGTCACTGGCTTGAGCAAGGGGTCACTGGCTGAGCTGGAGCCCCCTAGTCAAGGCATATATGAGAAAGCAATCAATGAACAACTAAGGTGCCACAACAAAGAATTTATGCTTCTCATCCTATTCCCTTCCAGTTTGTCCCTATCTCTCTCTTTCTCTGAGAAAAAAAAAAAAAAGAAACAGGCAAAGACCTAAATAGACACTTTTCCAAAGAGGACATACAGATGGCCAACAGACATATGTGAAGATATTCAACATCACTAATTATCAAAGAAATGCAAATTAAAACCACGAGCCTGACCAGGCAATGGTGCAATGGATAGAGCATCAGCCTGGGACGCTTGATGACCCAGGTTCGAAACCCCAAGATTTCTAGCTTAAGCATGGGCTCATCTGGCTTGAGCACAGGCTCACCAGTTTAAGCGCAGGGTCACTGGCTTGCGTGTGGGATCACAGACCCCCTGGTCGCTGGCTTGAGGGGTCACTTGGTCTGCTGGAGTCCCCTGGGTCAAGGCACATATGAGAAAGCAATCAATAAACTAAAGTGCTGCAACGAATAATTGATGCTTCTAATCTCTCTCCCTTCCTGTCTGTCCCTCTCTCTCTTGCTCGCTGGGAACAATAAATAAAAAAATTTAAAAACCACAATAAGATATCACCTCACACCTATCAGAATGGCTATCATCAATAAATCAACAAACAAGTATTGGTGAGAATGTGCAGAGAAGGGAACCCTCCTGCACTGCTGGTGGGAATGCAGACTGGTGCAGCCACTGTGGAAAATAGTATGGAGATTCCTCAAAAAATTAATAGTGGAACTGAACTGTCTTATGATCCAGCAATTCCACTCTGGGAATATATTCTAAGAAACCCAAAATACCAATTTGCAAGAATATGTGTACTTCTATGTTCATCACAGCATTATTTACAATTGCCAAGATTTGGAAGCAGTCCAAGTGTCCATCAGTAAATGAGTGGATAAAAAAGCTGTGCTACATTTATACAATGAAATACTCGTCAGTTATAAAAATGGAAAAATCACCCTTTGTGACAGCATGGATGGACCTGGAGAGCAATATGCTACATCAAGTAAGCCAGTCAGAAAAAGACAAATACCACACGAGTTCACTCGTATGTGGAATTTAATGAACAAAATAAACAAATAGAAACCGATTTATAGATAGCAAACAGACTGACAGGTGTCAGAAGGGAGGCGGGTTGTGGGGCTGAGTAAAAAGATGAAGGGATTAAACAAAGAGAAGTAAAATAATTCAGACAGAGAACAGTGTGGTGATGACCTGAGGGAAAGGGGGTGGGAGGTAGAAGAGGGTATCAAAACGATAAATGATGACAGAAGGAGACTTGATTTGGGGTAGTAAACACACAATACAACATACAGATGAGATATTATAATTGTGTACACCTGAAACCTATATAATTTTATTAACCAACGTTACCCCAATAAACTCAATAAAAAAGTTTTTTGGTTTTTTTTATTTTTTATTCATTTTTTTTAGAGAGGAGACACAGAGTGAGAGAGAGAGAGAGAGAGAGAAAGAGAGAAAAGGGGGAGAGGAGCTGGAAGCATCAACTCCCATATGTGCCTTGACCAGACCAGTGCAGGGTTTTGAACTGGCGACCTCAGTGTTCCCAGGTCGACGCTTTATCCACTGCGCCACCACAGGTCAGGCTTTCAATAAAAAAGTTTTTAAAAAAAACAAACCATTTAAAATCCTCCCATCCTCCCCCCTCCTCAAAAAGATCCCAAGGCTATGAAAAGACAATTCCTTCCAACAGAAGTTAAAGTAGGAAACAAAGACATGGGACATGGGGCAGGACAGTGATGATCTTCCAGTTCCCCGACTGCTGTAACTACTGGGATCTATGGTAAGGTGACCAGACGTCCCAATATTTAACACTTTGTCCCACATCCCGCAGTGTTTTTAAAAAGTCCCGATTTTTGGAAAGAATGCACAAAAAGCTAGGGAACAGTGGGAGAACGGGAAGGGAATAGACGGTTTTCAGCGGGAAGACCCCGCCTCGACCTGGAAGTGCCCGCACTGCCACAAGAGCTGGCTGCCCTGTGCAGGGTCCCAAAACAAAGAACTTCAGGCGGGACGTACCTGCTGGGGCGGCAGCTGTCAAGTCCCCTAACTACCCATAGGCCTGCGTCCTGGACACCAGTGTGCGACTCCGGGCTCCGCAAGGCGCAAGCCACTCGGTCTCCAGGGGGCAGTGGGGCTGGACGCAGGGAGTGTGGCTACCGCAAGGATGAGTCCATATGTCTCAAATGAGAAATATGCCAAAGAATAAAATAATACTATACATAATTTTTTTATGTATTATATTTGTAAATTGTACTTATGTTGAAATTTAAAAAAATATATTACAATACTGCCTGACCTGTGGTGGCGCAGTGGATAAAGCGTCGACCTGGAAACACTGAGGTCGCCAGTTCAAAACCCTGCACTGGTCTGGTCAAGGCACATATGGGAGTTGATGCTTCTAGCTCCTCCCCCCTTTCTTTCTCTCTCTCTCTCTCTCTCTCTCTCTCTGTGTGTCTCCTCTCTAAAATGAATTTTTAAAAAAAAAGAATGCTAATGCAGCTATTTAAAATATATATATATTGCAATACTATTTTTGCATTCTATGAAACTTTTTATGCTCCATATAGACCAAATTTTTAATCAAGACACACACACACACACACACACACACACACCCGTCAATGGTGTCCTGCTTTACCAATTTTAAAATCTGGTCACCTTAATCTATGGGGAAGAGGGGAAGACAAAGAAAGGGTTGAGGATTGGTGGCATGCTATACGCCTGCTTGAGCAGGTCAGACAAATGCCCAAAATGCCAGGGGATCCAATTGGATGAACAGGACTGGGGTCACCTGTTTCCTTTACCTCCAACTTCCACAAAAGGCACCCTGGCCATTTAGTTGAGGGGTAACCACATAAGACTAAAAGGCCAAGGTCATGGCTTCCAGCCTTTGAGGTCTAATTAGCTTCATGCTGGGTCAAAGCTATTCTATGTGCCGAAGAACTAGACAGCATGGAGGAACTGGTCCAATTCCATCCCTAACACCTGGGGCAAGTTCCAGTAGATCTCAGTTTAAAACCTGATGACCACTGGTATTTCCTTAATCCAGCAGGGAGGGGGGACAAATAGGGGCCAGCCTCCCATCTCACTGACCTCTGGGAAATAAATTTCAGGGCCCCATCAGCTTGCAGCTGCACCCATCCCATTCACCAGTTTGACCCGCCAGGGCTATCTATGAGATGGTAGCGAGGCTGCCTGCACAATCCCCAGCCAACTATCCTTTCCTAAGTGCACCAGGTTCACCACCTTTAAGCAGGCCCAGAGGAAGGGGCAGGAAGGATGAAACACTTCAGCTCTTTGGATAACCCGGAATCCTTCTGAAGTCTGCCCATTTGTGAAGTTTCATACCTACTCTTCATTTAGCCCTATCAGGGAAATGGTCCGGGGTTGGCCCCACAAAGCAAGGAGATGATCACAGAGGGACTGGCTATCTGCCAGAGGTCAAGCCCTGCTCCTTCAACATAAAGCGTGGATAGGAGAGAGGAGGACAAAAACGGGCTTCTAATGCCACGAGGGATGGGAGGTAGACAGGCAGAACTTGTTAGGAAAAAAATTGTTCACTCAGAGTAAGTTCTACGAGTTTCTGTCCTAGAATTAATTTTGCCCATCCAGAATGGTTTCTGGGTGGGCCTTCCCGAAAGCAGGGGGATGGTCTTTGTGACACTCAGGACCTCCCTCCAGTGGCAGAAATTGAGCTGCATAGACCACCCACTGATATTAGGTACTACATATTCTCTCTGTTCCCTCCAGTTCCAAATCCTTCCTACTAAGTTTCCCTCCATTCATCCAAACAGTTGGTTTTAAAATGTAAAACAGCCCCAGGGACTAGCAAAGGAAATTAATCAAATGAAAAGACACAGAGAAAAACAGAAAGATACACTGTGTTCTAGGTTCTGATTCTAAATCTGACAAGACATGTCAAGGGCTGGCAGCTTGCTGCTTTGGTATCAGTGGCAGTAAGTGGCTCCCTCCTGTCGCAGGGCATCCAGCCAGCAGCTGCTGTACTCTTAGGAGCTGGAGGGAGAGTGAGTGGTACTTAGGATCAGAGGGAGAGATGTGCTACCCCCCCAGGGACAGGAGCTACTGGATGCTCCCAAACCATAGCCAGGCCTCATGTTAACGTGGACAACACCCCACATCCCCAGCCCAGGTCTGCCATGTCTTTCAAGCTGCAATTCTATGTCTTTGGTCCCACTTGGGCATCTGAATTTAGCCGGCTCCTCAAATTTAAATACCAGGGGTCTTCGGGTTACAACAGTCTCAACATATGATGCACTGAGTTTACGATGCTCACTCCCATAAAAGCTTAAAAAAATTGAGACATGTTTTGGCTTACACCATTAGTGTACTTACGGACTACGTGGGCAAACTAGTTTGGTTGCGCTGCGGAAGACTATGCAGTAACATGCATAGGAGTGAGTTGGATTCTCCAGAACGCTTACCAACAACATTTTGGACTATTAAAAGCACAATCATTCTGTTTGTGTTGCTTTCTTTGGCGACCTTTTGGCCCTTATCATGGCTCCTAAACGAAAGAGTCTTCAGGTGGTAGTGCTTCGAAGAGGAAAGCCATCACAATGTCACAGAGCTACTGGCATCACACGTAGAGGAGCTGTCTGCTGAGGACCTCATTCAGCTGGAGAAGCAGCTGACTAAAGAGGAAAAGAGAGAAAGCCCAGAACCCAAGAGATTTACTACCAAGGGTTTGGCAGGAGGTTTTCCTATGGTAGAGAATGGATTGGCAAAATTTCAGGCTGAGGACCTCAGCGATGACAGATTGATTTAGTAAGGTCTACAGAGGTATTATGGATGCCTTGCAATGCTATAGGCAGAGTTTGGAAGAGAAAAAGTCATCAACCTTCCCGACTAGCCTGGAACAATTCTTTAAGAAGGTAGAGAGGCCTGCAACAGAGCCTGTACCCTCTATATCAGCTGCTTCCTGAGATGAAACACCTGTAGTGCAGGTAGAATCATCTCCACCGTCTCCTGCATGTTCCTTAGGCAATCCTGCTTCACCTGACCCAGTATCTCCAGCACCTTCTGCAGGTTCTCCTGCCTCTCCAGCTTCCTCCTCCCAACAGGTCACTGTCTCCCACCTTGCCATGCCCCTTCCAGTGTGCCAGCCAACCACAGGAATAAAGGTAAGGAATTTTTTTTCACACTCATCTTTTGTCATTTTTTCTGTTACTATATTACAGTGTTCAGTACAGTATATTTATGTCCTTTTCCTTTTTCTGTGGCTTGTGTTTTTATGTTCTAGATCAGGGGTGCCCACACTTTTTCAGCTTGCGAGCTACTTATAAGATGACCAAGTCAAAATGATCTACCTACAATAAAAATGCAAAACATAAATTTATTTCTTCTATATTATCATTATTTAAGTTACTATTATTACTATTTAATATTGTGTATTCTTCTTTCACCTTTCTCCTTCTCAGCTCTCTTTTCGGAGGAAAGTCAATGTCATAGTTTTTATGAACAGTCCGAAAAAGCCGCTTCACATTTCCCTTCTTTGGAATAGCAATGGCACACAGACAGATGAGGCAAACGCACTTAGAATATGACATAGTGAAAAAAATCCCCTCCCATTCTGTATGAAAGTGGTAGGTTTTAGGCTTCTTACTCGGACCAGCTACGGCACTCATTTTTATACCCTTTGTTGTATTTAGTTTCAATAAACTGAAGGCTAACTATGCAGCAATGTAACTGAACAAGTTAGCGAGTTTAATGCGCATGAGTAGGGTGTCAAAAGTTCAGACGTCAGATTGGCTACCCTGTATGCCAATCAAAAGACAAATGTCTTTTTAATGTCATGCGATCTACCCACACTTCCTTCGCGATCGACCAGTAGATCCCGACCGACGTATTAAGCACCCCTGTTCTAGATTATGATTTTACAACTGTGTTAGGATAGGTAAGTGACTTAGGCTAGGGTATGTTTTGACTTACACCAAAATTTGGGTTACGTCACTGTTGTAGAATGAACTCTGTTGTAACCTGAGAACCCCCTGTGGTCCAAAACCAAAGTTGTCATTTTTGCCAAACCCCACTCCACTCCAACCCTGACTTTTTCTTTCCCTCCTAGATTCAGAATCTCAAAATTATATATGTGGTTCACCTCCTCTATTTGGTCTAGGAGGATCTCCTAATCCTCCCATTGCCATGTCCCTCTTCCTTTCCATTCTTACTGCCATCTTCCAAGATGCCTGTGTCCATATTCTGCAGCGGCTCCTACCTAGTGGCTCTCATCAGGGCAGTTCATTCCACCTCCACCCCACTATCAGACAGAATCTTCCCAAAGCATGGCTCGTATCCCATAACCAACCTGCTGAAAAAAAAAGGTTCCAATGGCTTCCCCTATCTACAACAGGATATGTTCTGGTCCAAGCTACTTTTCAGCTTTATCTCCCTCCCCAACAAAACAGTCCCTCTGGCCTAATCAGACTGGTCTCTTAAAACTGTACAAACTTCTGGGCACAATCATGGTCACCCCAGGACCACAGTGTTCACGACTGCCCCACACTGGGACACCTATTGCCCCTTTCCTTCTGCACTGTGGAACAGAGAGGCAGAAAGAAATACACAACAGCACTCAGCACAAGTACTGTACCAAGCAAAGAGAACCAGCTCCTGGCTGAAAGGCAAATGTCCATCTCCAGATTCCAAAGTCGACACCCGCAGCTCCATTCCATTACCTGCACCTAGACTCCAGGCAGTACAAATAATCACAGACTATTTTCCCTATACTCCTCCCTCCATTCCTGCCAGAAAATTAAAGTCAGCTTTCAAAAGAACCCATATGTGAGTCACCCACCCCCAAGGATGGCAGAGGTTTGACTTCATTGATGGCCACAGATCTTTGATAGTGGGAGTGGACAAACAGAGGGGATGTTGACCTAAGCCTTTCCCCCACCTTCCCAGGCCCAACTGCAACCCCTGGCAGGTAGAGACCATCCACACTCTCGATATGTATTGTCCAATTTCTACGTATATAAACCCTGCTCTGATGAAGCAGAGTTTAGAGGAGGAGAGATGGAAGGATGTCTCAGGGGTGCCCACCGCCTCCTCCCGAAACCTGGAGAGCAAAGTAAAGGAGTGTCTTCAGTCTCAGAGATGCACTAAGCCACACTCCCTGTCCCCACGTCACCATCTCAGGAGTTTAAAGCAGGGAGACTGAGTTTGGGGAGGGCTGGAAGGAAGAGGAGTGGCTTTAACTGCTCACATACCTGATCAAACAGGACTTTCCAGTGCTGGCAGAGAGTGAGACCGTGCAGGAAAGGAGGAAGAGGAGAGAAAGAAACACACACTTATCACCAGGACTTCTGTATACCCCTAATATTTCTGACATAACCTCCCCACTGCTCCCCACATTCAGGGGCCCACCACAAGAGACCAGGGAAAACCTGAAAAGAGCTCCCTGGATGAGTAAATACTGACCAAAGGGAGGGAACTCAGGTGGGGAAGTCTCCCTCTTTTCAAGACAGGAAGGCAGAGGGATGAGCAGAACAAGGGTGATTCTCAACAATGACTAAATAAAGGTATCCAACTCTGTCCAAGGGCCTCTAATAACTTAAGCTTATATTCACCCACTTCTACTCTCAGGCCAGGGAATGCATACCCAGATGCCATTCCATCAGTCCCACTGCAGAGGTCTCAACCTGCTGGGGGCCAGAGACCCCTTATGCAGGAAAATTCACCCCTGCACAAGCACTAACATTTTGCATGCAGTTTGGAAAGAAGCCCCCCCCCATTCCCCCCCCCCCCCCCCCCCGCAATGTGCTGATACCCACCCAGTCTCTTCCAAGGCGGAGTTTAAGTGGTGAGGACATGAGGTTCTACCAGGGTTTGGGGAGGGAGCAGAAGCAAAATAAGAGGTTTAACTATGAGGGCCAAAGGGAGGGAAGATGTTACGTTCCCCCCAAGGCACATTCAGGCTTTCGGCTTAGGTTAGGTCTGGCAGGTTGAAGGGGGAGGTGCTGGCTTCACTTCCGCACCCCCCAACATGAGAGAGCTACCGGGCAGGGAGGGGAGTCAGTCCAGTTTTCCACCTCTACGTGCAAGTTAACCTCAGGAGCGAGAAGCTTAAGAAACTCCAGTTCCCAGGACTCCTCAGTGCCGGCTACGCAGATGACTTCCAGCACCCAACGGGCCGGGGGCGGGGGGGTGAGGACTGAGCAGCAGATGGCAGGGAAGCCCTCTGGGGCAGCCCCTCATCATCATCGCCAGGGGGCCGTCGTTGGCACCGACGCGGTCTGGGACTCCGGAGCCCCTTTCTGGGAACAAAACCGCTCCCAGCACTCCTCTCCCTCCTCCCGCCAGGTTCTGGAACAAGGGACAGCTTGAATTTCAATCAGTGTCGCGACAGGGCAGGTGCCCGGCAGAAGCTAATCCGAGAGCGAAGAGGTCGTCAGACCCGTCAGCGGTGCGGGTTCCGGGGACTCTGCGGTGCCCGTCCCTTCTCAGGGCTCGGAGAACCCGCAGGTCGCGAACAGGAGGGGAGGGGAGTCACTGCTGTGACGCGGCCGCCTCTGCGGGAAAACGCCGTGTCCCGGGCACTGCACCAGCCGAGAGGAAGGGGATCCGGCAGCCGATGGGTCCCCAGCACAGCGGCGGGGGCTAAGTCCCGCAGGGAAGCCGCGGGAGCCCGAGATGGGGTGGCGCTCACACGTTTCGGGGAGACCAGTCCCTCCGCCCCTCCCGCCCGCGGGGACCCGGCCAATCCCGGGCGCTCCCGCGTCACCTTGAAACCTCCAAGTTGCCCCACAGAGGCAAGTCTGGGGCAGCTCTCCTCCTAGTACCCCCCAGAAAGTTTGCCCGGGCGGGGGAGAGGCACTCACGTCCTCCGACGCCACTGGCTGCCGCTCGTCGGCCTCGGGTTCCAGCTCCTCAATGCGCTCCGCCTCGGCGCAGGCGGCCACTGCGGGGCCGGGGCTGGGGTGCTCGCCCATGCCGAAGCGGGATCCAGGGGCGGCCAGCGGCTGCGGCGTTCGTCCCGGGGCGCCAGGCTAACTTTGCGCCGCGGCAGCCGTGCCGCTCCGGGGACTCTGTGCGCTCCGCACCGCCTCCGCGCCCGCCCCCATGGCCTCGGTCCCCGCGCCGCCGCCTCGCGACCCCGGGACGCCCGCCCCTCGACCGCCAAACTTCTCCGCGCTTGCGGCCAGCCGACCTCCGCCTCAACCCCCACCCTCGGATCCGAGGCAAGGGCACCCTTGGGCCGGCACCAGCCCAGCGCCTCCCCACGCTCCCTTCCCGCTTCTCGCGGCCCCCGCTCTGCGCCCGAGTCTCCTCCTCCCCACGGACTCCTCGCGGGCGGTGCGCAGGCGGGGGCGGGGCTGCTCAGGGGCACCGCGGTCCTCCGCCCCTTCCCCCCCTTCCCCCCGGCCGCCACCACCCGGGCCAAATCGGTCAGAGCACCGCGGCCTGGGGAGGGCGGAGGGCTGCGGCGGGGTTGGCAAGCAAGTGGCTGCACTTCCGAGGCGAGGATGGGGCTGCGCTGTCCCCGGCTTCCTCACCACTCGCCTCTAACCCGGGTCTGGGTTTGTCTCTCTGAGTGGGGTCGGGGGTGGGGAGCTGTGCCCACTTCCCAAGACCCACCCTGTTAACGGTTAGTTGGAGGCAGCAGATGCATGAAGGAGGCAGGAGGTTTCACTAAGTTGGCAACGGCGGGGTTAACTAGAAGTGAATTGGGGGAAGTATGCTGAGAGGAAGGGATCCGGATCATTCTCCCATCTCTCTCCATTAAGGTCTCAGATTCTTGGAGGTCCAGGTAGGCCCAGTTATTTAGGGATGGGAGAAGTCAGATAGGGGCGTCCCAGACCCCAAACCCTAACTCTTGCCATCCTCACACCCAGAACTATATGACAGTGCCCTGGCTTCATTTGACAAGATTGACAAAGGTGAGCCCATAGAAATGCCCCAGCTGGTAGAGGGGAGGTAAATGAAAGTAAGTAAGAATGAAGTTAGAGCAAAGGAATAGGGGATATTTTAAAGAAAAAGAAAAAATGGTGCTGTTTCCCTACAGGAAAGACCTTCCAGGAGAGACTTGTCTCTGCCTGTAAACTGTGCCAGTGGCGGGCTGGGACAGGTGCCTGGTTCTCCCAGGAGGACTCATTCCTGATGATGTCTCACAGTCTGTCCCCAACCCACACCAAGGCTCTCCCCTTCCTCTCCTCTTCCTTCTTCCCACCACCCACCCACTCACTCATGGCCCTTGCTCCCTCTCTGAAACGGAGGCTCTTTCCCAATAATGAAAAATGCAATTAATGCTCTCCTGTCCGTAAAGCAAACACATAACCCCAGCCCCAGATCCAACCTGTGACCACCTCACTGCCAACGACTGCTTCCCTTAAACACAGAAAAGGAAATTAACTTCGTTCTAATTAGGTGAGTTTGCTACAGACACCGATTTTCATCTCAGTTTCAGAAAGTGTGATCATTTCAACTATTTTTGTTTCTCACCACCCTCCCCCCATTCCTACTCCAACTAACAAGTCAAGATCCTGCCAAGATTTCCTTGTAAATAAAACTGTCTGCTTAGGGTGTGATTTTGAAAACAGCCTTCAGGGGACAGAAGAGAGGCTGACTCCTTTGTGATGCCCAAAAAGGCAAGAGGCAGCATGGGGTCCCAGGTCAGTGTCACGGGTCCCCTCACTTCCTGATTCATTTGCATGAACTCTGGGGTGCCGGCTGTGGTACACTAAGATCTTTGGGACTGGAGAAGTGGGCTCGGGAGGGGGTTGTTCCAGGGGAAGGGGGAGAAGGACTCAGAGAGGAGTTGCTGCCCTTTAGGTAGATTCTGCCTCTTCTCCAGCCCAGGGACTCTCATCAACATATCCAGTTTTGTCATCCCCTCTGGTGGAGGGGATCTCAGCAGGCTCAATTCAGTTCCCCAAACATTTATTGAGCTCCTACTACGTGGCAGTGACAGAGCTTTGGAAATACAGAGGTGGATAGGATCCTCCAGAAACTGTTTAGTGGGTGTGACAGCCAGGAAAGCCCAGGGGTAGAGAAGTCCAAAGGAGGTGGTCCCTGTAGGTCCAAGAGGGCTCCCCAAAGGCTTTGCCCCCAGAACCAGGCAAAGTGGGAAAGCTGGAGGGGAGTTTTCCAGGCAGAGAGAACAGCATGGGCAGAAGCTGGGCTTGTGCGGCAACATGGTACGGGAGGGGAACTACAAGCAATTTGGCATGGCTTGGAATTAGAGCAAGGTGCTCCATGAAAAGAGCCCAGCCTGGAGGGGAGGGCTGGAAGAGTTTCATGAGAAAAGAGCTTGGACTCTAAGAGTAATGGGGAACCATCGAAGGATTGTGAGCAAGAGAGTAATATTTACAAAGTGCAGAAGATAGACAGGAGGGAGGTTGGTCTGAGTGTAGGGAGCTGGGAGATATCATCCAAGTAGAGATCATGAGGGCAGCAACAGTTGGAATAAAGGAGAAGGGGGGGGGTGTCTGAGAAGTATGCAGAAGGGTATCTGATTCCCCCATCTGCCCTAGGAACATCTCACCCAACCTTGGCCAACAGTACTCCCAAAAGCTTCCTAGGAGAGAATTCCCGACCTCTAACTGGAAGCTTCTGTTCAGGAGACTGCTTCCCTTTCTATGGCTCTTGTTGGAAGGAGGAGGCCATCTGGACTTGGAGAGGAGTTGTGATGGCCAGAATCCTCCATGCACCTGAGGACACACACTCGCTCACCTTTTGCTCTTGGCGCTGCCTCAGCCTTAACAGCCAGCCCATTCTACCCTTCAGCCCCAGGGGAACTGACCACACAACCCACTCCCAAGCAGGCATTGGGACATGGGGCCTAGGATACAAGTGGCCAGGCTGGCTGATGGCTTTGGTCCTATTCCAACCTAAGGACCAGTCATTCTGTGCCTTCAAGGGGACAGAGGAGGGAATGGGCATGGGGGCTGCTCATTTTCACTGCATGGCTGCCATGAGCCAGGCACTCATAATACCTTGGGGTGACTGTACACCGACTCTGCCTTCGGAGAACACCAGTCTAGAGGAAGGTGACAGCAAGCAAAGGCTGATTGGCATTTATATCTCGCTCTTCATCATGTAGGTGCTCTCACCCATGACCTTTCTTAAAGTTCCTAACAAGGCATTCTAGATCAATGCAGAGCAGGCTAGGAGCCTGGAAGAAAACAGTTGACTGCAAAGAGTCAAATGCAGTCAGTTGGGGGGTGCAGGAGTATGCTATTGAGAGGAGCCTGAAAACATAGGCAGCTGTGGGGTCGAGAGTGTGGAAGGCTTTCTGGGTGGAGGGAAGCCCTGAAGCAAAGGCACTGAGACAGGAAAGCCATTGACTGTGATGGGAACAGCTAACTGGGTTAGCAAAAGTGGAGATGGCCAGGTGGATAAGGACTATGTCACAAAAGTCCTTGGGTGCCAGTTGGAGGAGAGAGGACCTCACTCAGTGGGCGATGGAGAAGCAGTGACAGCTTCTAACCAAAGCAGCATTTTAGGAAGATTAAGTTGGCAGTAGTTCAAGAGTGCAATTTAACTAACACATTGCAAGTGTCCGTTATTTGCCAGACCCTGGCTGAGGTGCTGAGAATACAAAGGGAGTAAATCCCAGGCCCTGGCCTCCTGGGAGAAAATTAGATAATCCTCTAATTACAACCCAGTAGGCTAGCGAAGGGAGGAGGGAGGAAAGAGCTGTTTGGGGGCCAGTTTCTATGATGGGCCCACCATGAGAGGGAGGTTTATGTTATTATATATTTTTTAGGATCTTATGTTCTGAACCTGGGGGGCTGCCATTGGTGAACCAGGAAAGCTGGGAGGAGCTGCTGGGCAAGGGAAGCAGGGTGGGTGAGGGGAGGCCAGAACTTTTTCTGTGGACAGTGTGAGCTAATGAGAAGCCAGGGAAGAAGCGTTAAGGGCTGTAATTATGGCTCAAAGCAAGTGGTAGCGCAGAGCAGGGGCATAAATGGTGTGTGTGGGTGTATGTGTTTGGGGTGTGTGTGTGTGTGTGTGTGTGTGTGTGAGAGAGAGAGAGAGAGAGAGAGAGAGGGAGGGAGGGAGGGAGAGAGAGAGGGAGAGAAAGAGAGAAAGGGAAACATTTCCTCCAGAACCTCTCCCTCCTGGGCCCTTTTCAACAAGAGTATCCCATTCTGATGTCTCCCTCAGCCAGGCCCTTTCCCTCCCTGAAGCAAACCCTACACCAGTAATGGGCAATCTTTTGAGCTTGGTGCGTCAAAATTCGCCAAAAAACTGAGCATAACTCGGGTGGTGTGTCACTTTGAGAAAAACAGCCTAACCGGAAGTCCCAGAACTAGACGCTCTGTGCTGGAGTTCTGTTGTTTTGGCCTACAGTCCTCCAGCACAGAGTGTCTACACTACAGCAAGTGTTTTATCCTCAGCTACTGCACCTGGCCATGCAGGAACAGAGGATGAAACATCCTTCTCAGCATGCGGCCCCATACTCCTCTGGTATGCAGCCGCATGCGGCCACGTGTCATCAAAAATGGATATGCGTGTGCTGACACGCATGTCAGGTTTGCCATCACAGCCCTACACTGACCCTCACAGTCCCCTCTCTTCCCACGGAGCTCCAGCCGCTGAGAAACCTGCAAACAGCCCCAAGCTGCCACCCTGCATGCCTGAGGATGAAGATGTGAGTTCTTTTTGACTGAGTTCCAAGCCCTGGCCCTGAATTCTTTTGTCTTCCAGGAACCCCCCAGTCATGTTTGAAGTCTGCAAGTCCAAACAGCAGAGGAGACTGCCACCTGGAATCCACCCAGCCCCAGCCCCATCCTCATCCTCATCCTCAGCCCCAGCCCCAACCACAGCCCCAGCCCAGCCCCATCCTCATCCTCAGGGCCAGCCCCAGCCCAACCCCATTTTCATCCTCAGCCCCAACCCCAACCCCAGCCCCATCCCCAGCCCAGCTCCAGCCACATCCCCAATCCCATCCTCAGCCCCAGCCCCAGTCCCAGCCCCAGTCCCAGCCCCAACCCCATCCTCAGCCCCAGCCACATCCCCAGTCCCATCCTCAGCCCAGCCCCAGCCTCAGCCCCAGCCCCATCCTCAGCCACAGCTCAAGCCACAGCCCCAACCCCAGCCCCATCCTCAGCCACAGCCTCATCCTCATCCTCAGCCCCAGCCTCAGCACTCTGCCATTATTGCCCACTGCCTTCAAGATCAAACAGCGCAACACTGCTGAACGGATCTCCCCCCTTTCCTTTCGTCTCTTCCTTTGTCACTCCAGGGCCCCCAATTTTCTGAGTAACTTAAATCATTCCTGAAAGATATTTAGGTTCACAGACACCAAAACCCTTTCAAAGAGAGGCGTGGGCACTCAAAAAAGCTCAGTAAAGTACAGAGGAAACTTTTCCAGCTCCAAGATTTAGCCAATCACATATTCTGGGAAACTATCAACTTTGTTTCCTCCCCCCCCACCACCACCACTGATTTTTTGAGAGAGAGGAAGGGGTGGGAGAAGGAGAGAAAGAGAAAGAGTAAAGCATCAATTTGTTCCACTTAGTTGTACTCCCTTGATTGCTTCTCACTATAGCTGTTTTGCTGGGTCTCCTCTTCCTTTTCTGCCATCTTCTCGGGCTTGCCTGGTCCCCAGGGTCTCATTTTGGATTCTGTTGGGCCTCCAACACTCTATGAAGTCTTTGGTTATACTACAAGGAGGTCCTGTTTCTTCAGTAAACAGTCTGTTCAGTCATGTGCATTGCTCTGATAAATGTTAGTCCTCTGCAAAACCTTTCCTCAGCTCTCCATGGCGAAGAGACCACCCCTTACTCTGAATCACTACTTTTTTGTGAGAGAGAGAGAGAAAGCATCACCTCGGCCTGACCAGACGGTGGCGCAGTGACTAGAGCAGTGGTTCTTAACCTTTTTTGAGGTACCGAAGCCACCAGTTTCATATGCGCATTCACCGAACCCTTCTTTAGTGATAAATTAAATATGATTTTTTCCCCCAAATTCAAGACATAGGTATATGTTTTTTTACTGATGCACAAAATGAGCCGTGCATGAATATCACCTTGCTCAAAGAACAAAACCAACAAAGTGCATGAACTCACAACAAATTACGGTATTACTTTATTCTGGCCTTCGCGGCAGAGGCTTCTCTGAACCCCTGAGACGGACTCATCGAACCCTTAGGGTTCGATAGAACCCAGGTTAAGAACCACTGGACTAGAGCTTCAAGCTAGGACTCTGAGGACCCAGGTTTGAAATCCTGAGGTCACTGGCTTGAGCGCAGGCTCATCTGGCTTGAGGGTGGGATCATAGACATGACCCCAAGGTCGCTGGCTTGAGCAAGGGGTCACTGACTCAGCTGGAGCCCCCTAGCCAAGGCACGTATAAGTAAGCAATCAATGGACAACTAAAGTGATTCAACCATGAGTTGATGATTCTCATCTCCCTCCTTTCCTGTTTGTCTGTCCCTGTCTGTCCCTCTCTCTGCCTCTCTCCCTTGCTTAAAAAAAAAAAGAAGCATCAACTCATAGTTGTGGCACTTTAGTTGTTCACTGATTGCTTCTCATACGTGCCCTGACCAAGGGGCTCAAGTCAGCGAATGTGGGGTCATGTTGATAGTCCCATACTCAAGCTGGTGACCTTAGGGTTTCAAACCTGGGACCTCAGCATCCCAAGTCAACACTCTATCCATTATGCCACCACTGCTCAGTGAATCACTTTTTTCATTTGACTTTGCATTATCTGAGTTTTTTTTTTCCCCACTTCCCTCGCATTATCTGAGTTTTATCTTCCTTAGGTGAGAATGTATACACCTGAAGAAGAGAACATGGCCTACTAATTTTTTCCCCCTTTTTTTTAGCAAGTGAGACAAGAGAAGGACAGATAGGAAAAGAGAGAAATAAGAAGTGTCAATTCTTCATTGCAGCTCCTTAATTGTTCATTAATTGCTTTCTCATATGTGCCTTGACGGGGGGCTTCTAGCCAAGCCAGTGACTACTTGCTCAAGCCAGTGACCTTGGGCTTCAAGATAGCAACCTTTGGGCTCAAGCCAGTGACCATGGGGTCATGTTCATGATCCCATGCTCAAGTCAGTGACCCTGTGCTCAAGCATGTAAGCCTGTACTCAAGCTGGTGAGCCTGTGCTCAAGCCAGCAACATTGGGGTTTCAAACCTGGGTCCTCTGTGTCCCAGGTTGATGCTCTATCCACTGTACCACTGCCTGGTCAGGTGGTCTATTCAATTTTGCATCCATCACAATACACAATATTGCATGGCATAGGAGCTTAACAAATGTCTATTTAATGAAAACAGAGTATGTCTCTTGATCTGACATGAAGTCTAACTACACAGTTATTACTCTCAGCCTCTTGCAAGAAATAAGTCTTACACTATGGAGAAAAGCTTCTTCTGTGTAATAAAAACACAACTCTATGCCTGCTGCCTTTGTTCCAAAGCACTTCCACATCTGTCATTTCATTTAAATCCTCAAAAGGCCGGCTTTTCTGAGGTAAGCAGAATAGGTGCACTTGCCTTCATGTTACAAATGGGACCACTAAACTCCCTTGGCCCAGAGGAGGTTTTGACTCTCCACTGTTGTTACCAAATTTCTTATTTTAAGAGTGAAAGACAGCCCTGGGTAGTGGCTCAGTGGACAGGGCATTGGCCAGTGTGTGGAAGTTCCAGGTTCCATTCCCAGTCAGGGCACACAGGAGAAGCTACTACCATCTGCTTCTCCACCCCTCCCCCCCCTTCTCTCTATCTCTCTTTTCTCCTCCTGCAGCCATGGCTAGATTGGTTTGAGTGCATCAACCCCAGGCACTGAGGATGGCTCTGTGGAGCCTCTACTACAGGTGCTAAAAATAGCTCAGTTTTGAGCTTGGCCCCAGATGGGGGTTGTCAGATGGATCCTGGTCAGGGCCTATGCAGGAGTCTATCTATCTCCCCTCCTCTCACTTGGAAAAGAAGAAAGAAAAAGTTCAAGACAAAAGCCCCTGCTGTGGCCCTGACCACTGCCTGCAGTGACTTTCTTCCTGGGTAAACAGCAGGGCCAAATCAGACCCCCCAGGTGGGGTTTGACCAGCTACAGGCTGGTGTGTGTCAGAGATGGGGGGCTGACCAGGTAGCTCAATTGGTTAGTGCATCATCCTGACATGCTGAGGTTATGGGTTCAAGTGAGGACACATATAACAATCAACCAATGACCTGAGGTGGCGCAGTGGGATAAAGCATTGACCTGGAATGCTGTGGTCACCAGTGTGAAACCCTGGGCTTGCCTGGTCAAGGCACATATGGGAGTTGATGCCTCCTGCTCCTCCCTGCCCTTCTCTCTCTCTCTGTCCCTCTCCCTCTCTCTCTCTCCTCTCTAAAAATTGAATAAAGTCTTAAAAATAAAAAAGAATCAACCAATGATGCCATGCATAACTGAAACAACAAATCGATACTTTTCTCTCTTTCTCTCTCTCCTGTCTCTACCTTTCTCTAAATCAATCAATAAAAATTAAAATTAAAAAAAACTAGGGGATGTCTCTGGCTTTAGCACAAAAACCACTGATCTGTTTATCTGCTTTGTTTCTCTTAAGCAACATGTGCAATCAGTGCCCCCAGAAGGAGGGAGAGTGGTTAGCTTTCATTGACCACTTTGGCACCAGGGTGTTCACAAACTGTGTAGAATGAAAGAACCATTGAGCGTCTGAGAGGGCCACGGGCAACCTGCCACGAGGCTCATGATAAACCTTTCCACTGGAATGGACACTCCACGAGGGCCATGACTTTGTTTTGTTTGTGTATAGCAGTATCTTTGACTCCTAGGATGATTCCTGGTACATTGAAGGTTCACAAAAAGCAGTTACTCAGTGATGAAGCCTGCTCTATTTATCCTTCTCCAATCCACGGAAGGCCTCCCAAAGGTCAGAATTCCTGGGATGTCCGCCCAGCATCTTGCCTCATAGGACTTCCTTGGCCTCCCTTGGGGAAGAATATCAGTTAACCTGCAGCCACTCCAGTGAAGATGCATTGGCAGGTTTTCTGATGATGAGGACGCAGCAGCAGCAGCAAAACATCCTGGAGCTCCATATCTGGTACGGAAAGAGGCAGCCAGTGCTGGAGAGCCAGCCCTGAACAGAAACGCAGCAGCAGGAGCAACAGTAGCAGCAGCTGCCCGGGAATGCCGGGCAGAGGAGTGAGACAGTGGGCACTCAAATCTGTTCCCTCCATTCCTCAGCCAAATGGCCCAAGCGAGGCTGTGTGAGAACTTCTCACTGCACATTGTAAATACCTTCTGTCACACTGCCTGCCCAGATGCGGCCTTCCTCCTTGGAAGGGAAGCATTCTTTATTATTTATGCAGAACGTACCCTACTTAAGTGCTGGACCACCAGGAGAGGGAGAAGAAAAGCCTGGAAAAGTCTAGGGCTCCGGGGACCTGCCCCTGTGATAGCAGTTGGTCAGGAGGACTTGGCTGTCACCTTTCTCGGGTGAGAGGTCAACTCTCCTAAATTAGGAGGCCACAGTTTGCGACCTGGCTTACTGTGTGACCTTGCGCAAAGTACGTCAACCCTCCAGGCCTTTGTTTTCTCATCGATAAATGCAAAGGTCGAACTAGATGGCCCACAACATCTCTTGCAGCTCTACAACTCATTGGGCATCACTTTAGCCCTTCTCCCTCCTGCCACTGGCCAGAAGCCCATTCGTTTCCCTTCAGCCCTTCCACTTAGGTTGGACACATCAGGCTATCAGATTCGGGTTCTTATGCAAGCCCTGTCACTATTTAACCATGTGATCCTGGGTAAGACATTGTTTCCTAACCTGGTTTGTCTTTGTGAAATTAGGTGGGACTAGGAGATTGCAGCAGCAGACCCATCTCTAAATTCCAGGACCTTCGATTTTCCCTTCCAAAACACTGCCGATAAAAACCTTTACAGTCTGAGGCCACAGACACTGAGATGGATGAGATGCAGTCTCTGCCCTCCATGAGCTCTAAGACAGGTGGAGACGTGCTTTAAAACCCTGCAGGTACAACATGATAGGTACTGAGTAGAGACATATGCAAAGCATATGGCAGAGAAGGGGTCCAAGTAGCTCATGCTGGAGCTGAATCTTAAAAGACCAAGTAGGAGTTCACCAGGTGGATGAGGCTTCATGTATTCAAGACAGAGGGAACTGCATGTACTAAGGCAGGAAAGTGTGGATCTGTGTGAATCTGCATAGAAATTGCCCGCACGTTGTTAGGGTGACGGTGACATTTTGGGAGTCTTTGCATTGACTGCTTCCTCTCCCACCCCTCCAGAACAATCCAGTACTCCCTGAATGGGGGAAAAGGGGCTTATGATTGAGGGCTCAGCTTGGCCTCCCTGTCCATGAAGCAGATCAACAAATGAGAGACGAACAGGTATCTCCCTTCCATCTCCTGCCTTTATTTGATCTCTGAATTAGAATCAGGGAAGCAGTCTGAAAATAGGGGGCTGTCTCAGGTAGCCCCAAGGTGATCCATGATTCTATAGCCTGGCATACTATGGGGCTGGGTCAAAGAAGGAATGTGGCTTAGAGCAGAATGGGGTCCAGTGGCTGGCTGGTATGAGGAGTCTTGGTTTGCTGGGCCTCCTCTTGTGTGCGGCCGGAGCACGTGACCTCTACTACAGCTGTGGCAGCCTGTCATGGCTCCTCGGGGAGCTGTCCAAGTGCTCAGCAGAGAGATGGAGTTAACCTGCCCCTTCTCCGTGAAGGACGTCCTGCAGCAGAAATGCGCCCTCCATCCAGCCTCTCGATCTGGTTGCTGCAGCTCTGGTCTGCAGCTCACAGGCCTGCTCTGCATACTCCAAAGTACACACGAACAGCAGAGGACAAATGTGTACATCCAAGATATCCATTAGCTGTGAGCAGCCTCGCAGGCTGCGAACCGTGGGGTTAACCAGGCTCGGGGAAAGCCAGTGAAGTGCCGGGAAGCATTCTGCTGGCGTGGCTTGCTGCAACAATTTATATCCAGGAAAAGGGGGCCGCAAGTCAGGAAGACTCTAGAAATGCTGAAAGAACGGTCATTATCTGCCAGATGGTTCCTGGGGCATGACTGTATTTGCAGAGGGACAGTCTGCAGGGGGAGGGCCTCTCACTGGAGAGGCTGCTGATGGCTAATTCATTATCCGACGGCTCCTTTGGAGGAAGGTGACGGCTTGAAGCACACTCACCCACGCTTGTCCTCTTCCCAGAATCTTGAAGCTGCGATAGCCTGAGGCTGCACTGGCGTTCAGGATTGGGTCTCTCCAAATCCTCCTCGCTTTGCTTCTTCAGACACTTGCCACCTGTATCTTCTTTCCCAGCTGAAGCCAGTTATCCACTCTCCCAGCTGCCAGCTGTCATTCTGTCTCCTAACGTAACTGACCGCATTTAGTCAATTACACAGCTTGGGCTCTCAGATGTCCATTCTCTGGCACTGCCAGGGCTGAACTATGAGGCAATAGATTGAGGCTGGGAGCGGGTAAGTGGGCTTGAAATATAAATAACCGGAAAAACATTTGAAATTATTTGTGACAGAATTTTCTTTTCTTTTCTTTTTGACTGAGACAGAGAAAGGGACAGACAAGGACAGACAGACAGGAAAGGAGAGAAATGAGAAGCATCAATTCTTCGTGGTGGCACCTTAGTTGTTCACTGATTGCACTGTCATATGTGCCTTGACCAGGGGGCTACAGCAGAGCTAGTAACCCCTTGCTCGAGCCAGCGACCTTGGGATTTCAAACCTGGGCCTTTGGCATCTCAGTCTGATGCTCTATCCACTGCACCACTGTCAGGCTATTTGTGAGAGAATTTTCAAGAACTCATTGCTTGTGCCTTTGTCATCCTCCAGGCAACTACAAAGGGTGAACAGGAGGGGCTCTGCTGTATACTCCAGGTGGGCTGGTAGTCATAGCCTGAATCACACAGATGCCCCTAAAAGTCTTGGTCAAGGGGCAGATGGGCTGAGGAAGAGTGGGCAGTCAACATAAAGACACCACTCCCGGCCTGACCAGGCAGTGGCGCAGTGGATAGAGTGCCAAACTGGGATGTGGAAGACCCAGGTTCGAGACCCCGAGGTCACCAGCTTGAGCACGGGCTCATCTGGCTTGAGCAAAAGCTCACCAGCTTGGACCCAAGGTCGCTGGCTCTAGCAAGGGGTCACTCGGTCTGCTGTAGCCCTCCAGTCAAGGCACATATGAGAAAGTAATCAATGAACAACTAAGGAACCGCAACGAAGCATTGATGTTTCTCATCTCTCTCCCTTTCTATCTGTCTGTCCCTCTCTCTGACTCTCTCTGTCTCTGTCACCACACACACACACAAAAAAGACACCACTCCTGCAGAGCCCCAATGAACCCCAGTGATGGCCTGTTACTAGTGGTCACTGGCTCTGACCCTACAGGACAGCATCACAGTGGCAGCAGCAGGCTGTTTGTCATGAGGGTACTCATTTGTTAGGGGACCTGTAATCACTTGTCTGTTTGCTGACACTTCCGTGCTGCATCATGACCTCTATAAGGATAGGACGCTTCCGTAATTGCCTCACTTTATCTCCTAGGACCGTGCCATCAGCATGGTATCTAGGGGTTTAGTGGAAAACACACCTATTTATTCATGTAGACCTCCACTGCTTCTGGCAAGATAACTTTCAGGAAGTTAGTTTGCTCCAGGTCAATGAGGCTAATATTACACTTCTCGAGCCTGACCAGGCAACGGCATAGTGACCTTGAAGCCCAAGGTCACTGGCCTGAGCCTAAGCTTGCTGACTTGAGCAAGAGGTCACTGGCTTGGCTGAAGCCCCCCGGTCAAGGCACATATGAGAAAGCAATCAATGAACAACTAAGGTATAGCAACTACGAGTTGCTTCTCATTTCTCTACTTCCTTTCTGTCTCTCTCTCTCTCTCATATATATATATATATATATATATATGACACATCTTGCTAGGATGTAGGTAAAAAGATGGGACAGTGCCTGGCACAGAGTAGCTTTCCGTAAACATCAGTTCCCCTCCCTTTCCTCCTGGACACTCATACATAGTGTTGGATAAGTGAATAAATAATTTCAGAGATGAGTACACTTTGGCATCTTTCTTGGATACATTCACATTCCAAAGAGCTCATATACTACAGGGTTGCTTTTTTAAAATCTAATACCAAGTAACCAAATTTGTAGTTTATAACAAGAGGCTAAAGTGGTTGGTTTCCAAAGGCTGGATAAAGTACCTGTTTATTTTTAAAGCAAAATACAAAGAAACTACCTTGGGAAACAGCCCCAGGACTTTGTGTGTTTCATCTTTCCCCTGGATATAAGAGGCACACAGTGGGTGCCTTAATGTACACCAAAGGCTTGGCCTTCGGAGAGGCCTTGGAGTTGCAAGACTGGCTAGGAAGCACATGAAGTCCTGGAGCCACAGTGTCCTCTAGTGGTCAACAGTAGCCTTAGCACCCGTAGAGCTGACACACACAGCCCAGGGACACAGTTTTCAAGTGCCCGGGATCAGCCCCAAGGTGCAGCCACCAGGGCACACATCCAGGGCTGTTTTCATGACTGGAAAATAACAAACAAACAATACATTTTTCAAGAAATGCTTTTCTGAACGTACTACTCAGAAACAGCCATTGCAGCCACCTTTGTTTCTTAAAAATTATTAGTCATCGGTCAATTAATGCGGTTTAGGCAGTGATTTGATGTTACTAACATCACAAAGAGGAACCAGACACACACTCTCTGAGGAGAGCCCACAGCAACACCTATGAAGTATTTTTGTCAAAGACTTGAAACTGAATCTGATTAAGTCTCTAGATCAAACCACCAATTTACAGGACACAAATTGGTACTAGTTAACAAATAAATATATTTATAGAGGACTGTGTTGAAGGACACCACAGGGATGTGATTAGAACAATCCAGACTGTGGGAAACTCTACAACAGAGGTCCCCAAACTACGGCCAGCAGGCCAAATTGCGGCCACCTGAGGCCATTTATCCGGCCCCTGCCGCACTTCCGGAAGGGGCACCTCTTTCATTGGTGGTCAGTGTATGGAGTACTGTATGTGGCAGCCCTCCAACAGTCTGAGGGACAGTGAACTGTCCCCCTGTGTAAAAAGTTTGGGGACCCCTGCTCTACAATATAATGACCTGGTTTCTTCGGCAATAACTTGCTAAGAAAAGAGGGGAAGAGATAAACTTTCTTTTAGATCCCGATTTAAATACAGTGGAATAAAAAACTTATTTAGACAGTTGGGATAATCTGGACACTGTATATTTGATCTGAAGAAATTAGAGCCTGACCTATAGTGCAGCAGTGGATAGAGCGCCAACCCGAAAAGCTGAGGTGGCCGGTTTGAAACCCTGGGCTTGCCTGGTGAAGGCAAGCGATAAACTAAAGGCAAGCAACACTAAAGGCAAGCATGAGTAGATACTTCTTGATTCCTCTTCCCACCTCTGCAAAATCAATTAGAAAAAAAACTTTAAAAAAAGATTATTTTTTAAAAGATTCGCTATATTTTAGAGGTACGTACTAAATAGTTTCATACAAAATAATGTGCTAAGATTTCAAAACAATTTGAATGAGTAGGGGAACATGTGAACCAAGACCAGCCATGTTGATCATTGTTGAAGCTGGGTGAATAGGCACATGAGGGCTCATTATACTGTTTGCTTTATTTTGGTTTATATATACCAAATATTTTAGCAATAGGAGGAGACAGAGGCAGAGACCGGGACAGACATATAGGAAGAGAAACAGATGAGAAGCATCAACTAACTTATAGTTGTGGCACCTTAGGTGTTCATTGATTGCTTTCTCATATGTGCCTAGACCGGGGCGCTCCAGCTGAGCCAGTGACCTCTTGCTCAAACCAGCGACCTTGGGCTTCAAGCCAGTGACCTTTAGGCCCAAGCCAACAAACATGGAGTCATGTCTATGATCCCACGCTCAAGCTGGTGACCTCAAGCTGGTGAGCCTGTGCCCAAGCCAGCAACCTTGAGACTTCAAACCTGGGTCCTCAGCATCCCAGGTCAATGCTCTATTTACTGTGCCACAACCTGGTCAGGCTTTTTATATTTTAAATTTAAGAACTAAGTGTAGGAAAAAAATCTAATAGAAAAACTTTTAACTTGATTCTATTTTTTTTGTCAGAGAGAAGGACAGATAGGGACAGACAGACAGGAAGGGAGAGAGATGAGAAACATCAATTCTTTGTTGCGGTTCCTTAGTTTTTGATTGATTGATTTATCATATGTGCCTTGACCGGGGGGCGACAGCAGACCAAGTGACCCCATGCTCGAGCCAGCGATCTCGGGCTCAAGCTGGTGAGCCTTGCTCAAACTCAATGAGTCCACACTCAAGCTGGCGACCTCGGGGTCGACGCTCTATCCACTGCGCAAACCGCCTGGTCAGGATTAACTTGATTCTTAAGGGAGTCCATAGTTAAGTCCTTTAAAAGCTTTATGTTGTTGCCTCTATAAGAAAACAGATTCAACTATTTGACAACTTGAGTAGTATGGAGTCTCAGAGATTTCTTTCACCTGGCATGTCTGAAAATTATGGCCAGAATCAGATGAACTGCTATGCTTTACAGTGGTACCATTTGAATGAGCTTATGTCCTTTTTAAAAAAAATTTTATTTATTAATGAGAGAGAGAGAAACATTAATTTGTTGTTCCACTTACCCATGCATTTGTTGGTTGATTCCTGTATGTGCCCTAACCAGGGATCAAACCTGCAAAGTTGGCAGGTTGGGATAGACGCTCTAACCAACAGAGCTACCTGGCCAGGGCAGAGCTTTTATCCTTTTATTTAGTCCTTGATAACAGGGTGGGAAGAGACCAAGAAGTAGTGGAGGGACCATTCTGACAATTGCTGTGACTCAGGGGGTCCAGCTGCTCCCATGCTCTCCGCAATCTCCAAATTATCTGCACAACCTCTCTCCTTTGCAATAACTCCTGACTCCCAACCTCCCAACCAAAGACGTTGGACATTAGAGCATCAGCAAGTGTAGGGGTGGATTCGGCACCACCTGCCTTCTTCCTAACCCTCCCACTCTCCTCTGCCACCAGCTTACATAAACACAGCTGTATCAGCAGACTGCCAGTTGCCAACTCTCCTAAAAGATATTCGGCACTTTTCCTATTCTGGCTAAAAATAAGTCCCAGACTCTCCTGGGAATCTGCAGGTGGTGTGCTCGCTCTGCCTTGCTGGAGTTTTCTTAGGATGCTCTACCTCAGAAATGTGAAATCACTTGTACCAAGTCTGTGGCAGAAGCTTTGCTCCTTCCCTTGGGAAATGGTCAGAAGCAAAATCAAAGCAGAAAGGAGCTTAAGGTCTGTCCCTTAAGGCCTTTGCTACCTGGATACAAACCTCAATCATGGCATTTGGCAGAGGGCCAAATGGGTTCAAGTTCCACTCCTGCTACTTAGCTGGGTCTGTGACTGGTCAGTCCAACCCCTTTAGCCACAGTTGTTAGATTTAAAATGGGAATGATGGTAATATCATACATCTTGGTTATGAAAATTAAATTATATGTAAAAAGGATTTTGGAAACGGCTCTATAAAATGTGCTAACTTTCCCCCTTTTATTTCACTCTCTCACCCGTTCCTTGTGCCAACAGGTTCTCACTTAAGGCTGTCCCTCAGCAAATATCTGCATGTTTACCATGTGCCAGGAACTATGCAAGAAGCTAAGAGTAAAGCAGTGAAACAAACAAACTAACAAACAAAAAACAATAAAAATTCTGCCCTCACAGAGCTTACAGTGTTGGGGAGAATAAGAACCAACAAAATTAATTATACAAAAGGGTACAGCGTAAGACAGCGATAAGAGCTATAGAGAGACATAAAGCAGGGATTTAGGATAGAAAGTACCTGCATGAGCAGTGACTGAAGTTTTCAATATGGTGAAAGGGAAGGCCTATTGAGAAGGTGATATTTGAGTAAGACCCTGAAGGAGGTGAGGGAAAGGCATGTGGATATATGGAGACGAGCATTTCTGGCAGAGTTAAAAGCAAGTGCTGATTCCCTGAGGTGGAAGCAGACCTTATACATTCTAGGAACAGAAGGATATCAAAGTAGATAGAGAAAGTGAGGGAAGGAACTAAAATCAGAGAGGTAATAGATGAAGTCAGAGGAAGTCACATAGAGCTTTGGCAGTCATTTTAAAAACTGACTTTTTATTGCTTGACCAGTTGGTGGCACAGTGGATAGAGCGTCGGACTGGGATGCGGAAGACCCAGGTTCGAGACCCCGAGCTCACCAGCTTGAGTGCTGGCCCATCTGGCTTGAGCAAAAGCTCATTAGCTTGCACCCAAGGTCGCTGGCTCCAGCAAGGGGTTGCTCAGTCTGCTGAAGGCCCGCGGTCAAGGCACATGTGAGAAAGCAATCAATGAACAACTAAGGTGTTGCAATGGCAACAAAAAACTAATAATTGATGCTTCTCACCTCTCTCTGCTCCTGTCTGTCTGTCCCTATCTATCCCTCTCTCTGACTCTCTCTCTGTCCCTGTAAAAAAACCCAAAAAACAAAAACTGACTTTTTATCTGAATAAGATGAGAAACCACTGGAAAATTCTGAGCGAGGGCATACATAGCATGTTAAATTTTTTTTTTTTAGTTGTTTTTTTACAGGGACAGAGAGAGAGTCAGACAGAGGGATAGATAGGGACAGACAGACAGGAATGGAGAGAGGTGAGAAGCATCAATCCTTAGTTTCTCCTTGCCATTGCGACACCATAGTTGTTCATTGATTGCTTTCTCACATGTGCCTTGACCATGGGCCTTCAGCAGACCGAGCAACCCCTTGCTGGAGCCAGCGACCTTGGGTCCAAGCTAGCGAGCTTTCGCTGAAGCCAGATGGTCTCGCGCTCAAGCTGGCAAGCTCGGGGTCTCAAACCTGGGGCTTCTGCATCCCAGTCCGATGCTCTATCCACTGCGTCATTGCCTGGTCAGGCATAGCATGTTAAATTTTAATATACTCATTGTGGCTCTAATATTGAGAAAAGCCTCAAGATGGGAAGAGGTGGAGGAAGGAAGGCTTTGAAGATATAAAAAGACCCAAACTAAATTTCTAGAGATGAAAAATACAGTGTTTAAATGAGCAATACACTGGATATAATTAACAGAAGAAAAAGAAAATATTAGTGAACTTGAAGACAGTCATGGAGCTATCTAAAATGAAATACAGAGAAGAAAAAAATTAATAGAGTATCAGTAAGCAATGGAAAAACATGAAACATATATAGTCTCAGGAAAGTGGGGAGCAGATAAGACATTTGAAAGAATAATGGTCAACATTCTCAATTTGATGAAAACTGTAAATTCACAGATACAAGAACCTCAGTGAACCCCAAGTGCAGGAAATATGAATCATACAAAATCACTTCCCAGTCAAATGAATTAAAACCAATAATTAAGAGAAAATCATAAAAGCAGTTGGAGGGAATAGATACATTATATACATGGAAACAAAAATAAGGTGACAGCAGATTTATAGACAGAAATAATGCAAGCCAGAAGGTAATGGAGCAAGATTTTTACAATGCTGAAATGAAAGAAAGTCATGACACTAGAACTGAAGGTGACATAAAGACTTTTCAGATGTATAAAAGCTCAAAAAACTCACCACAGGCAGACCTGCACTATAGGAAATGTTAAGAGAAGACTTTCATACAGAAGGAAAATGATATCAAATAGAAACATGGCTCTATACAAAGGAACAAAGAACACCAGAAATAATAGATGGGTACTTAAGTATGTATCTTTTTTCTTTATATATATATATATATATATATATATATATATATATATATATATATATATATATAATTTTATTAATTTTAGTGAGAGAGAAGAAGGGGACAGAGAGAGAAAGAGAGAGGGAGACAGAGAGTCAGGAACAATGAGCTGTTCCTGTGTGTGTCCTGACTGGGAATCAAAATAGCAACTTTCATGCACTTCTGACACTCTTCACAGAGTTAACGGACCAGGGAAGGTCTTACTTAAATATCTTTAAAAGGTAATTTCTTATAGCAAAAAGAGTAACAGTGAATCATGGGGCTTATAACATGTGAAAGTAAAATATATGACAACAATAGGCCAAAGGCCACTAGGGGAGAAATGGAAGTATATGATTGTAAGGCTCTTACATAATATAACATGTAAAGTGGTATATATTAACACTTGAAGGTAGATGCAGATAAGCTAAAGATACATACTACGAACCCTAAACCAACCAATACAATAGTTATTGCAAACCAACCACCCAATTATATGCTGTCTACAAAAAACTCACTTTAAATAGAAAGATCGGTTAAAAGCAATCAATTCTACACATTTTATTTTCAGATAATTGAAGAGGAGGGAACACTTCTCAACCAATTCTAAGAGGCCAACATTACCCTGATGAAAACAAGAGAAAGAAAAACAAATGCCCTTGATGAGCGTAAGATGGTGGCTGAGAACTGACCACTGAAATTGGCAATGTGGAGATCACTGAAGATCTTGACAAGGCCGTTTCAGCACAATTAGTGGAGGCAAAAAGCAAGATTCAGTGGGTTCAAAATAAAATAGAAATACCACTCCTTCACAATCTCTTCCAAAAAATAATAGAGGAGTGAACATTTCCCAAATTATTCTACAAGGCAAGTGTTACTCTGATACCAAAACCAGACAAAGACATCACAAGACAATTACAGAATGAAATATACTTTAAACAGATGAATTTTTAGTGTGTGAATTGTAGCTCAAGTTTATGAGACAGGTTAGAAGGAGACATTGGAGAAACTTTCAAGCAATGTTGTTATAAAGGGGGACAGAGCAATAGGGACAAGAAGGTAATTTCTTCATAGATCAGATATAACAATGTTTGTATAGACGGATCCAGGGGAGAGAGAGAAAGTGGATGATGCAGGAGGGAGGGCTGGAAGGAGGGAGAGCTGCTGAAGGATATAGATGCGAGGGGCTGGAATCCATGGCTGAGGCTGACAGGGCTGCCTTGTGGACGGTTTTTAGTAACAGGAGAGGAAGCAAACAGACATGTGCACATGCAAGGAGATGGGTATATCTGGTTTGGGAGATGGAGGGAATTTTCTTCCAAGTGCCCTCTTTCAGAGTGCGTGGTCTGGTCTGTCTGACTCGACTGTCTGGCGCACAGCTGCCTGTCTCAACACATGCCTTCAAAGACAGCAAACTGGCTGTAAAGGAAATAAACATGCAAGCAAGCAAATCAATCCTCAAATATCATCTACCCCACTAGCTTATTTTATTTTTATTTTTTATTTTTTTAAATTTTTATTTATATATATATATATTTTACAGGGACAGAGAGAGAGTCAGAGAGAGGGATAGATAGGGACAGACAGAAACGGAGAAAGGTGAGAAACATCAATCATTAGTTTTTCATTGCCGTTGCGACACCATAGTTGTTCATTGATTGCTTTCTCACATGTGCCTTGACCGCGGGCCTTCAGCAGACCAAGCAACCCCTTGCTGGAGCCAGCGACCTTGGGTCCAAGCTGGTGAGCTTTTGCTCAAGCCAGATGGGCCCATGCTCAAGCTGGCGAGCTCGGGGTCTCGAACCTGGGTCTTCCGCATCCCAGTCCAACGCTCTATCCACTGCGCCACAGTAAGGCTCCCTCATCACTTTTTTATAATATCTTAACTTACTCAGTTATGCATCTTGCTGTGTTCACTGTATATATGTTTCAGAGGTTGTGAGAATGTTTTTTATCAGTACATATTGTTTTTTAGTTCTAAAATATGTTCACAAAATCTTTGATATTCCTTCCTTCAAGAAGCAGAGCTTGATTCCCTGCCTCCCCCCTTAACTGTGGACTTAGCAACTCACTCTTTTTTCTTTCTTCTTTTAGAGAGAGAGAGGGACAGACAGGGACAGACAGACAGGAAGTGAGAGAGATGAGAAGCATCAAGTTGTAGTTGTAGTTGTAGCACTTTAGTTGTTCACTGATTTCTTTCTCATATGTGTCTTGACCAGGGGACTCCAGCTGAGCCAGTGAATCCTTGCACAAGCCAATGACCTTGAGCTCAAGCCAGAGACCTTGGGCTTCAAGCCGGCAACTATGGGGTCATGTCTATGACCCCACGTTGAAGCTGGCAACCTTGCACTCAAGCTGAATGAGCCTGCAATCAAGCCAGTGACCTCCGGGTTTTGAACCTGGGTCCTCATTGTACCAGGTCAATGCTCTATCCACTGCTCAACCGCCTGGTCAGGCTCACTTCTTTCTTCTTTTTTTTAACTTTTATTTTTTTAGAGAGAGAGAAACAGAGAGAAACATTTATTGTTGTTCTACTTATTTATGCATTCATTGATTGATTCTTGTATGTGACCAGAATATCAAACCAACAACCTTGGCATAAGGGGACAATGCTCCAACCAACTGAGCTACCTAGCGAGGACAGTGACTCACTTTTAACAAATAATATATGGCAGAAACGACATATGTTCTCTGAAACCAGGACATAAAAGACAATTAGCTTCCTCCTTTGTCTCTATCTCTTGGATCAGGTGCTCTGGGTGAAGCGAGCTGCCATGTCACTCAAGCATCCCTACAGGTAGAGGCCCAAGTGGTGAGACTCAGACCTCCTCCTGCCAACAAGCCACGTGAAGTGAGCCATCTTGGAAAGGCATCTCCAAACCCTGCTCAAGCTTTCACATGACTGCAGCCCTGGCTCCCAGTTTGGCTGCAACCTAATTAAAGACCCTGAACCAGAAACCACCCAACTAAACTGCTCCCAAATTTCTGACTCACCAAAACTGTGAGATAATATGCATGTTTAAGGCAAATGTGTCCTATCCCCCCATCATCCTATTTCATAATGAAAAGTCCCCTTCCAGGCATAATGTATGTCATGAATAGAAAGTATAATGCTTTCTTGTCTCACTGGCTCTCCCGGTCTCCCCAATGATGACCAGTACATACACCTGCATGTGCTCGAACCATGTTGCTCAGCAATGAGAGTGTGGCACGTGGGGCTCTGAGCCACGTCTGTGCTGGCCCGTCTCGTGTTCTTAGCTGATGATTTCTTCCAGAGAAATCAGTGCTTCCCGCTGGTCGCTGTGAGAGTCCCGCAATTTTAAGTGTTTAAAAAATTCCCATTTTGTTTGGAAAGTGAAGTCAGCTAAGAAACAAGTCTGGCTCTTTGGGCTTTCCTGCCTCTGCTCCTGATCCAGGCAGGCCTCCCTGCAGTGTGGAGAGGACCTGTCAGCTGTACTCTGATGATGAAGACAGAAAAACAAGAACCCAGTCTTCTCCCCGGAGTGGGAAAGCAGCTAATAGCACTCAGATATTTTGAGATGAAACTGTTACCATGGGAATGTTTCCATATCACTCCCTTAATAATGATGGGTAGAAACAATGAACAGTGCAGCTCTCAGAATTCTTGAAATGAAGGAAGCAAGGGAAGAAAAATGGAGCTGGAGGAACAGGTCCCAAAGAAAGGATTGATTAGTTCAATCAGAACGGCATTCTAGGGGCAGAGGGCCGCAGTTTTTCTCCAAGGGTCAGGAGTCCCATATAGGCTGGAGGTGGGTGATCCTGAGGTTGGAGGGGGGTTGGGGGGAAAGGGAGATTCTTCAGTATTTTTTTAAAATTTTTTTTATTTAAATTGATCCATTTTTTTTTAAAGCCAATCTTTTTTTTTCTTTTTATTTATTCATTTTGGAGAGGAGACAGAGAGAGAGAGAGAGAGAGAGAGAGAGAGAGAGAGAGAGAGAGAGAGAGAGAAGGGGGGAGGAGCTAGAAGCATCAACTCCCATATGTGCCTTGACCAAACCAGTGCAGGGTTTTGAACTGGTGACCTCAGTGTTCCCAGGTAGACACTTCATCCACTGCGCCACCACAGGTCAGGCGGGAGATTCTTCAGTATTGCTGCTGGGAGGGGCTAAGTTGCTCTTTCCTTCTGTGGCTTTGTTTATGGGGTAGGGAGTAGGGAGAAAAACTGGACACCTAAGAAATCCGGATTCCTCTAAACACTTCTCCATCTCTTTCCTGGCAAGAGGTCAACATGCTGGAGGACCTCTCCATCCTGCAGGCAGAGCACATGGGCCCCAGACCTTTCCATCTTACAAACCAGAACTTCCTATGCCATGGTGCCCTCTGCAAGGGCTCAGGAATCATTTCTTTTTGCTTTTTATTTTTCACTCTTTAACTGAATTTATTGGGGTGACATTGATTAATATAAATATATACGTTTTAGGTTCATAATTCTATGATACATCCTCTGTATATTGTAATGTGTGTTCATCAACCCAAGTCAAGTCTCCTTCCATCATAGTTAATGCCCCCGTGCCCTCTTCTTAACCAAGAGGTCACGACCTTTACCTCCACCCCAAACTACTCACTGCCTGAAGGACATATAGGGGCTCTCCCAGATCACTGATAGCTGGGTTCCGATTACTCCAGGACCTTGAGAAGTCAAAGGACAGATGACTCATTAATAAGCAAAATAGGTTATCTTTTGTGCCAGGCATTTTATCCTTGTCTGCTATAACTCCATACCCTCTCTCAGAAGGATTTGTTGCCTTTTTTGTTGTTTCTACTTTTAGAGAAGGGGCACCATAACAGAGCCATTCTTCCTACAAAATGAATGAGAATTCAACCTGCTCGCTGGGAATTAAAGAACAAATATTAGCGAGTGGCTAAAAGACCTCTTAAATACCATACGAACAAGAAAGAAATGGATACCTCCTGTTGGGAAAACAGCGTGTTAGGCTTCCTCACTTGTACTTTGATTCGTGCATGAACACGTAGCAGCGCCATGCATGTATAGTCTATGTAAGGCTACAGGTGCTTGCCCTCAGGGAGGATTGCGGATGGTGGACTGCCTGCCTGCCCCCTGTGAGGGGCCATTTTTGCTGTTCATTTGCCTGCTGTTGGGAGAAGCGGTTTTTCCCTGTCTGTTTGCTCATCTGTCACTGTGAGACTCCAATAAACAGGTACGGCCCGGCACTTTCTGGGTCTGCAGTTCTTCTACTGTCTGCCTGAATCCATTGTGAACCTACCTGGCCTCAACCACTAGCATTACCTCTGGCGTAGTGGACAGGATTCAGATCAGATTGGTATGGAGCCACCAACACCCTTCAAGGGTGGGGCAGAGGAGTGGTAGTTGTTCTCCAGCTTATGGCTCCCTGTGGCTGTCCTTTTGGGGGCCATGGGCTGGGTGTTTGTTACAGCCCTGTGAGCAGACACTGAAAGCTCCATGTGAGAGGTGCCCGAGGTCAAAGGCTCCAGGATGAGCTGCAGACAGAGTCAACAATAGAATGAGCTGGAACGGTCACTGGAGAAAGAGTTGCTGATGTGAGAACTACAGGTCAGGCTACAGGCTGAGAACCAGTGATGGTTTGAACTGGAACAAGCACTAGGGAAGGAGGCTGACTGCTCTTGAGACGCCTGGAATTGGGACAGTCACTGGAGAAGGAATTACGGGTTCACAAGCTACAATTTGCCCTAGAAGCCAAACATTGGCAAGGACAGGAAACAACTGTGGGTTCAAAGGTTTGGGCTCCAGCTTCAGGCTGAGGGCCAGCAGCCACACAGCCAAAGTGGTTGCTGAAGAAGGAGCTGCATCCGTGCCAGTGGAGTGGCTCTGAGTCTGCAGCTGTCGTTGTTTCTGTCTCTTCTGAGGAGGAAGAGGTTTGGGCTGAAGCTACTGTCCACAGACTCAGAACCCGGCTGGTGGTCACCCAGAAGGTAAAACCCCAGCAACCAAGAGTGCCTCAGGGGCCGGCACAACCCCCTCCACAGGTAGTGGAGCACTCTGTGGTTCGGCCCTACACCCTGACAGAGTTGATGGAGTTGGGGGAAAAACTTAGGCAGAAGCCCACTGAACCCCTGGCAGCCTGGTTGCTGTGGTTGTGAGATGTAGGGGTGGATGGCATCATGCTCTCAGGAACAGAAATGGAGAAATTGGCTGTCATTACCACACACTCCTCTTTGAGACAGCATCTTCAGAACTGCCCTGACAACCCAGGAAACCACACTCTATTAGAATGGGTGATAGCCCCTGGCCAGTTGGCACAGTGGTAGAGCATCAGCCCAGCATGTGGATATCCTGGGTTTGATTCCCGGTCAGGGCATACAGAAGTGACCATCTGCTTCTCCAATCATCCCCCTCTCCATTCTCTCTATCTCTCTATTCCCCTCCCACAGCCATGGCTCAGTTGGAGCCAGTTGGCCCCGGGTGCTGAGGATGGCTCCATGGCCTCCAACTCAGGTGCTAAAATATCTCGGTTGCCGAACAATGGAGCAAGGGTCCCAGATAGGCAGAGCATTCCCCATAGGGGGCTTACTGGGTGAATCCTGGTTGGGGTGCTTGCGGGAGTCTGTCTCTCTGCCTCCCTGCTTCTCACTTAAGGAAGAAAAAAGAATGGGTGATGGCTGCCATTCGTACAGTCTGGCAGAATGCTGGTGACTTGCCAGGAGGAGCGAGTTGGTGGCAGTCGTATATTGAGCTGCAGCAGGTCCTCTGGGAACTGGGTATGAGTAATGCTGCTTTCAACCAGAGGTCCCATGGGCCAGATGAGTGTTTATGGCAGGAATGAGGGACCTTATTCTCTGTAGTGCCCATCTGCCCTTTTTGGGTCACTAGTGGCTATCTTGGGTTCTTATGTGGGGCAGCGCATCAACATGGTTACATGGATGGTGGCAGATTTGGGCAAGGTGGAGGCAGCACAGTACCATAAAGCTGTGAGGGCTGCTGCCTGTGCTGTCCCGACCCACAACTAACAAGAGAAACGGGCCTGTAAAGGTTACCCAAACACAGATACGGGCAGATTTTATTGTGACCGGGGCAGATAGGGAGAAATTAGAAGGCAGTTCTAATAAAATCCTGTTAGAGCTTTTGGGGCAGCTTAAGCCGCAACAGAGGTTACAGCTGCTGAGAAAACGGGGAAAGCAGTGGCCCTGGCAGCTGCCAAGACAATGGCTGGTGTTCATGTAGCATAGTTGCAGGACTACTTGTTGGAGATAGCTGAGGGAAAAGAGGATCCCCAAGACCTGTTGTCCCAGTTTGAATAGGGGAAAGGCTGAGGGACCCACCTAACGGGTGGGGTTGATGGAGGCCCCATGAGGAACTGGTCTAATGTGCAGTAGGTGTTGGCGTTAGAATAGGTGCTTTTTTGCAGCAGCAGCTAAAATAACTATTAAGGTGGCATAGGCCTTAACTGTGTTTGACTCCTCCAGACCCTTGAGCATGAGCCTCTGAGGGGTTTGGATGGGGCTTGTGGCAACAGACAGAGTGCTTATGGAAAGGTGCTGAGGTCCGTTAATAAAGAGCTAAGTGGACCTTTACCTTATAAAGGATCTTTACCTTGGTGATATGCACAGACAGCTGGGCTGTCTATTGTGGACAGATCGAGTGGTGTAATGGACTCTTTAAGCAGGGATTGCGATGAGAGGGGGCATTGGCCCCCTTGCTGGGTGGACATGCTTCTTGTGGACAGTATTAGAGATCCTGATGGGGTGCCGTGGCACCTGTAGAGGCCCTCCTGCACTAGGAAGCTGCTCTCACCCAGTTGCAGAGATGCACCAAGGACACTTTATGGCTTTAATGGACACAGCCCTGGACTATACAGGCCCTTCCACCTACTATGGGGTAAGAAGGGGCTAGAGATGGGCCTCCAGTTAACTCCCTGGGCAGAGTGCTCAGGAAGACATTATGAAGGGCAACTTTATAATTGTCATTTTTGGTATAGCTTGTGCCCTTATAATTTGGTTGCTGTAGTCTGTACTGTTTCTGTGTATGTAATATACCTCACTCCTCACACAGGGACCAGAGTGGAAGATACCTGTCACGTAGATTGCAAGGCAAGCAACCCTAAAGGGGTAGAATGTTGGGAAAACAGCTGTGTTAGGCTTGCTCGCTTGTACTTTGCCTGATTAGTGAGTGAGCACGAGACAGTGCCATGTGTGTATAGTCTATGGAAGGCTACGGTGCTTGCTCTCAGGGCAGATTACGGATGGACGACTGCCTTCCCACCACTGCCAGGGGCCATTTTTGTGGTTCATTTGCTTGCTGCTGTGAGAAGTGGTTTTTCCTGCCTATTTGCTTGTTGGCCGTTGCAAGACTCTAATAAACGAAATGACCCAATGCTTTCCATCTCCACAGTTCCTCTACCGTCTGCCCGAATTCAATGTGAACCTATGTGGCCTCAGCCACCGGCCTTACACCACCCCACCCAGCACGCTTGTACAAGGGAACTGACTTCAGGTGAGTGCCTGTCCACCTACATCCTTATCTGCCAATACCCCCAGACCTAGATTTGCTTGGAGTGTCAGAATCTAGGGACTTCATGTCCCTGAACCCTTTAGGTAAAATACAATGTAAGCAGCACTTGAACTATTCCCTGGGTACAGCAGGTGATGACTAACCCTTATAGGAATGCAGCTTCATTACCAGAAACCACACTGGGTTGGGTGACCAGAGAACAGTGCCTCCCTTCTCTAAGAAATCACCCAGTGAAACAACAAATACAGCTGTCCCTCTCTCTCACACCTTCCAGAACTGCACACTTTGTGCCCTAGAATATACGATTCGCAAAGAGAAAGTATTTAAAATTTTGATCTAGCACAAATACAAGCTCAGCCAAGAGAATACAGCAGGGAGCTCTAAAGATAGGTGGGTCTCCTGGCACAGAGAAACTGGCCAAGATACAACCAAGGGCAAGCTTCCTTGGCCAACTTCCCAGGTCCCTTGTTTTGGGGATCTTCATCATCGTGGCCACATAAGAAAGGCTCTCTCTGGCAAGCGACATGCTTCCCTTAATTCCTTCTCATTCACTGCGGGGCAGGCAGGCCTTCCTTATTGGGTCTTTGAAAGTCATTTCTGGTCAATTGAAACACTCACTCCCAAAATGTGAATCCTACACCGTTGCAGAATCCTACATTGCAATGTAAGATACTGTATCTGCACCGGGCTTATCCCCTGATTCATGTTTCAGCTGCCACTTACAGCTGACAGATGCGCACAGCTTTCACGGTGCCTGAGATAAATGACGATGGAGGCCTATTCCAAGTCAGCTGTTACGTAGTGTATTTTCCAAATACAGCTGCTACTCTGATTATTTTTTTTTATAGAGGTATGTGTCTAAATTTTTACATGCGAGAGAAAGTTCCTTCAAAGAGCCGACTGCTGACTCCTAGCCACAGAAGCATGAGGCCCCGGCACTCGAACGCCTGCAAGTGAAACCAACTAAATGAGTATGCAGGGATTGTTCAAGGTTCAAGCCGAACGCAGCCTCTTCCAAAAAGCTTAACGCAAGCTCCTCAATGTGAGAAAATGCCCCCTTTGCTTGACTTCCCGTTGTGTTTGATTTTCTCTTCTAGTTCTTATCATTTTCCACCTGTAGGAGACACTTATGTACATAGTACTTCTTGGAAGATGAAAACCGTCCTCTATAGCACCCTCCCGTCCTGCCGTAACTATTTCATTTTTATTTCTCATGACACCCAGCCCAGCACTTCATGCACAGGAGCTTCCAAATACATCTTTCTAAACGAATAAGTGACCAAGCAGTATAGAATCCCTCCTAAGCGTACCAGCAGGAGAGAAGTCATTGACCCCAGACCAAAGAGCCTCGTTGACCAAATGATTTGAAGAAAAGCTCAGAGGTCTATGATCACTGAACCTGAATTATCTTCGTCCCTGTCATTCTGTAGTTGATTTTGCCGAGGCCACAGTTCAGCTGTCAAAAGGTGTCTCAATAAGAAATACTTGGGTGTCCCTTTAGTGTTACATCCTCGCGCAGTCCAACAAGCTGCAATAACTTCCACACAGTTTTAAGGCAAATAACCTGAAGTTCACTTATTTGCCTGTTCATTTATTCATTCAAAAAATATTTATTGAGCCTGACCTGCGGTGACACAGTGGATAGAGTGTCGACCTGGAATGCTGAGGTTGCCGGTTTGAATGAGACCCCAGGCTTGCCTGGTCAAGGGACATACAAGAGGCAATCAATGAACAGCTAAAGTGAAGCAGCTCTGATCTTGCTCCCTCTCTCTCTAAAATCAATTTTAAAAAATCTTAAAAAAAAATACATTTATTGAGCACCAACTATATGCCAAGTATTATTCTAGGAACTGAGTATAGAGTGATGATTAAAATACCTGACATCAGGCCTGACCTGTGGTGGCGCAGAGGATAAAGCATCAACCTGGGAACACTTAGGTCGCCAGTTCAAAACCCTGCACTGGTCCGGTCAAGGCACATATGGGAGTTGATGCTTCCAGCTCCTCCCCCCTTTCTCTCTTTCTCTCTCTCTCTCTCTCTCTCTCTCTCACTCTGTGTCTCCTCTCTAAAATGAATAAATAAAAAGAAATTAAAATACCTGACATCAGTCTTGGTGATAATTTTTTAATCTAACACCAAAATCAAAGGCAACAAAAGCAAAAATAAATAAATGGACTATATCAAACTAAAAAGCTACTGCAGAGCAAAATAAAAAAAAAACCACAATAAAATAAAATGGCAACCTATAGAACGGGGAGGGAGAGAAATATTTGCAAATCATATATCTGATAAGGGGTTAATATCCAAAATATATAAAGAACTCAAACAACTCAATAGCAAAAATAAAAACCTTAAACACTTTGATTTTAAGATATGCAGAAACCTGACCAGGCAGTGGCACAGTAGATACAGCATCAGACTGGGATGTGGAGAACCCAGGTTGAAAACCCCAAGGCCGCCAGCCTGAGAACGCATTCATCCGGCTTGAACACAGGCTCACCAGCTTGAGCGCAAGGTCGCTGGCTTGAGAGTAGGATCATAGACAGGACCCCATGGTCACTGGCTTGAGCCCAAAGGTCATTGGCTTGAAGCTCAAGGTCAATGGCTTGAGTCCAAGGTCACTGGCTTGAGCAAGGGGTCATTTGCTCTGCTGTAGCCCTCTGGTCAAGGCACATATGAGAAAGCAATCAATGAACAACTAAGGAGACTAAGGAGCCGCAATAGAAAATTGATGCTTCTCATCTCTCTCCCTTCCTGTCTGTCCCTATCTGTCCCTCTCTCTGTCCCTGTCAGAAAGAAAGAAGGAAGGAAGGAAGGAAGGAAGGAAGGAAGGAAGGAAGGAAGGAAGGAAGGAAGGAAGAAAAAAAAGAAAGAAAGAACAAAAGAAAGGAAGAAAGATGTGCAGAAGATTTGAATAGACATTTTTTTCAAAGACACACAGATGACCAATAGGTACATAAAAAGATGTTTAACATCACTAATCATCAGGGAAATGCAAATCAAAACCACAGTGAGGTACCACCTCACACCTGTTAGAATGGCTAATATAAAAAAGACAAGAAATAACAAATGTTGGTGAGGATATGAAGAAAAGTGAATCCTTGTACACTGATGGTGGAAATGCAAATTGATACAGCCACCATGGAAAACATTAAGATGGTTCCTTAAAAGATTAAAACTAGTACTTGAAACCTATGTACTCTTATTGATCAACGTCACCCTGTTAAAATTTAATTTTCTAAATAAAATAAAATAAAAAGATTAAAACTAGAACTGCTAACACGATCCAGCAAATTCTACTTCTGCTTATTTCTCCAAAGAAAATGAAACTACAGCATTATTTACAATAGCCAATATACTGAAACAATCTAAGTGTCCCCTAGTGGATGAATAGATAAAAATGCAATGTACGTATATATACTGGAATATTATTCAGCAATAAAAAATAAATAAAATCTTGCCATTTGCAACTTGAATGAAACTTGAGGGCATTATTATGCTAAGTTAAATAAGTGAGACAGAGAAAGATAAATGTCATGTGATCTTATTTACATGTGGAATCTCAAACAAACAAACAGAAAAAAACAACCAAACTCAGACAAAGAGCACATTGGTGGTAACGAGAGGCAAGGGTGGTTGATGAGTAAAATGGGTAAAGGCGGTCAAATGGCATAAACTCCCGGTTATAAATATATCATGGGAACATAATGTACAACATGATGACTATAGCTAATATCATATTGCATTTCTGAAAGTTGCTGAGAAAAGATCATTGCAAGAAAAAAAATGGTGACTATGTATGGTGACAGATGTTAACTAGACTTCCTGTGGTGATCACTTTGTAACATATACAAATATTGAATCACTGCCATACACCTGAAACTAATAGGTTATATGTTGATTATCACTCATTAAAAAAAAAAAAGACAGACAAGCCCCAACTTTCACAAAGCTTACATGCAAGTTGGGGAGAAATCCTCAACAAATAAAGAAATACCCATGAAAGAAAAAAGGAAGAAACACAGATGGTGAAATGCTAAGAATTCAGGGTGACATTTTTGTGAGCTTTTTAAGATTAGTCTGGGAATGATCTGCTCTGCAGAGGTGACGTTAAACTGAGATGTGAATGATTACAATGAGGCAGCTTTGCAAAACTTGAAGGGAGAGCATTCCAAGCTGAGAACAGCCAGGGCAAAGGCCCTGAGGTTGACACACATTGGGTCTAGAAACAGTAAGGGCAGGGAACAGGAAGGGAGCAGGTAAGGTAGGCTTTCTGAGGCAGGGCAAGGAGCCTGGGTCTTACGCATGACGAGGAGATACTGGAAGAACTGAAGCAGTTGTGGCAAGAGGGCTGCTGCAAAGAGAATGGATTTCAGAAGAAAGAGTGGAAGTGGGAAGTAAGGGAGTTAACTTGCATTTAGTCCACGTGAGACGTTGTGGTGGGCTGGACTAAGGTGGAAGTAGGGGAGATGAGGATATGTGGACAGATACGTGTTTTGGAAGCAGAGTCTATAGGACTTGTGGACAGACAGCATGTGCAGTAAGGAGCAGATTAGCAGATGTTTGCAACCGTATAGACGGTACTCTGCTAAAATGGGAACATGGGGAAGGAGCAGTTAATGCTGGATATCAAGGGCCCTGTTTAAGGTGCGTCAGGTATACAATAGGAAATAAAATAACAGGCAGGAGACTGGGAACAGGAGTTTGGATGTCTGGAATGAGGTTGGGGCTGGTAGTCATTGATGACTGACTTCAAAGTCAAGGGGCTGCCAGTAGTAAGTATACGCAGTGCCAGGATCCTGGTTTCTATACACCAGTCTCCAGTAAAATGAAGCAGCATTCCTTGGAGAGATGGTCGAGGTCAGGATGAGGACAGAGAAAGTATAGAATGATGTCTGGGAAGTACACAGTCGTCTGGAACATTTTATGGAGCCAGGAAGTAGGAACCGCTCAGAAAATATGGGGACATGTTGAAAGGCACATGAAGCAAGTTAAAGGAGCCCTCAATGCCTAAATCTGGAATAAGAACAGATGGGCAGGCCCTGGCCGGTTGGCTCAGTGCTAAAGTGTCAACCCAGCATGTGGATATCTAGGGTTTGATTACTAGTCAGGACCCACAGGAGAAGCGACCATCTGCTTCTCCACCCCTCCTGCAACCGTGGCTCGATTGGTTCTAGTACATTGGCCCTGGCTGCTGAGGATGGCTCTGTGGAGCCTGCACCCCAGGTTCTAAAAATAGCTTGGTTTTGAGCATGACCCCAGATGGGCAGAGCATCGGCCCCAGAAGGGGTTGGGTTGCCGGGAGGATCCTGGTTGGGGTGTATGCAGGAGTCTATTTCCCCTCCTCTCACTTAAAAAAAAAAAAAAGAACAGATAGGCAACAAAATAAATGACAGTAATGGATTGTGACCCATAGAATAAAGTATATATTGGTGAGTCCATACTGATATACATAAATAATGGAATATATAAACTGGGGAAAGACATTATTCTCCCTTACAGTACAATTCCAATTAATAAATGTAGAAAAAATTATGTAAGTAGAAAATTTGGCAAGTAACACTGTAATAGCTATTCTGGGCAAGATCAGTAATAGTCAAAATCACAATTAAGTACCACTTCACATGCAGCAGAATGGTTATGGCTAAAGGATACAGATACCAACAAGTACTGGTAAGGGTGCAGAAAAAAAATACATCCTCCCACTGCTGACGAGAACATAATATGGTACGGCTACTTTGGAAAAGTTTGGCAGTTCCACAGAATGTTAAAACAGTTATCAAATGACCCAGCATTTCCCCCCTAGGTACAGAATGACAACATATGTCCACATAAAACCTTGTATATAAATTTTCATAGGAGCATCATTCACGTTAGTCAAAAAGTAGAAGTGATTCACCACTGTCCATTAACTGATGAGTAAACAGAACGTGGTATACCCATACAAGGGAGTAGTAGTCAGCCAAAAAATGAATGATATATGTAAAGCCAGTAGCCACGGCCACAATCACAGCCGCCTGACCCATGCAGGTTCGCATTAGATTCAAACAGTCGGTAATGAAACAATGGAGCCAAGAACTGGTGAGCCATCAGCTTTAATTCTAGCTTGCACCCGGCGGGCAAGCAAAAACACACACTGGGCTCCAAAACCCACACATTCAGTGCTCACAAAGCTACTGACTTATCCGAGTTTCCTAGAATCAAAGGTTTCTAGCTCACCAGACTTATTCACCTCTGTTTCCCATCTCCTTCTCTCTACACAAACTCTTAACAAACTGGCTTCTTCCTCAGCACTCTGCCATCTTGGCTACTTCTCCTCCACATGGCCTTAATCTGCTCTGCTCTCTAATACTAACCTCAGGAACTCAGGAACCAAGAGAGAGCAAGCTCCCGGGCTGCCCCAGTTTATAGCATAGAAAATCCAAATCTTTAATCCAATTATACATAAAGAAAGTCTCTGATACAAAGCCACCCATCTGAGGCATAATGGGATTCCTCAGGAGAGTGCACCACCCTACATCATCCAATCAGTCAAGGGTGTGGGGAAGAGCTTACTCTTAAACTAAGCCTTAGGCTATAACAACCCGGCCTGCCCACAGCCTGTTCCAGAACACACATTAATATCAACGAACTTCCATGCGGGCAGCGCCATCTTTAACAAAGTGAGCATAATATATTTTATCTGCCCAACAATATACATGCTGCAATGTGGATGAAGCTTGAAAAACCAGGCTACATGAAAGAAGCCAGTCACAAAAGACCACATATTGTCCGGCTCCTTTTATATGAATTCGCCAGATTAGACAAATACTATTAATATTTTTAAAATTTTAACCTTCCAAATTATTTCAAAATGAAAATTAAAAATATAAAACCAAGGGGACTCAATATGATCACCTTGAGACAGACTATATAGATAAAGAAACTCAGGAGAGACCCATGGGGTACAGTAACACTTTGTAGGTTGAGCAGAAATCCAACAGCCAGGAAGAGGCTGCGAAATAGGAAGTAGCCAGCAAGATAGGAAACTGAGCTACTTGTGCTGCCTGCCAAGACAACAGGGAGGAGGGACATTTTATTGGCCCCAAGATTCAAGACAGCTTTAATCAATACATTTCTCAAATATGCAGAGAAAAAACCCTGACTGCCACCCATGCCTTTCCAGCTTGCCCAGAGGCAATGGTTCTGCTCTGCTCAAGTGCTCGAGGGGCAGAAGCTTGCCACCCTGTGGTGCTTGCTGTGGGAGGAAGATTTCCTATTCTGGGAAAGGAGGAAGGTGAAATACCACCCTCCAGGGATAGAGCTCAGTGAATGTGCACAATGATCCCAACCTTCATCTTATAGAGAGAAAAACAGAACCAGAAAAGTCAAGTAATTTGCACTACGAATGTGGCAAAGTTGGGATTTAGCTCTAAAGTTCAAGCCTCTCTGCTCCTCCACCCGGCAAACTAGAGACTTCCCAGTACCACCAAGAGATCATTTCGTCTTCAGTGCTAACAGCCAGCGTTGCCACAATGGCTGCAATGACTGAGTCAAGTTTCTTCTTAAGAAAGGATTGCATAAATCAAGAAAATTAAGTTAGACACAAGCAAGATTGGTTGATATGTATGCCCCTGGATACCTTCGACGGTAGTGTGGCACATGGGGCAACAATCTGAGACCCAGTTCATTGTCCGTAAGGCACAGACAGGCAGGACAGACTGGTCAGCTACCCCAGGGACAGGGGAAAGGGCAATTTGCAGAGACCTGCCTGGTCCGTCAGTTTCCTATTTACAGCTCTTTAATGGAATCTCTAGAGAGTAAAGAAGATGGTTTGTGGACAAAGCACAGGTGAGGGCAGGAGTGCCATGCTGAGAACAGGGGCATGAAGTGGACAAATGCATCCTAAACACTAAGACGGAACTCTGGACTCCAGCAGCCTGGCCTTGCTCTTCCTCAGACTCAAAGGATGAGCTGGGGGAGAGGGGTTAGATGGAGGGAGCATCTACAAAGCGCTGAACAGAGTGAACAAGGCACATTCTTAGGACTAAAAGATTTCTGTGACTAGAATGTAGCCTATGGGAGAGTGCCGATGTGGCAGCAAAGAAAGTCTTGGGTCAGGTCTGCAGGGTCCTGAATCACCTTAAGATTTAAATTTTAGTGCTCGCTTCAGCTGTACATATACTACAATGGGAAGATTTGAATTTTATAACTGGAAAGGGAAGACATCAAAGAGTTTGTTCTTTTTTTTTTTTTTGTATTTTTCCAAAGTTAGAAGTGGGGAGGCAGTTAGATTCCCACATGAGCCTGACTGGGATCCACCCGGCATGCCCACTAGGGGATGATGCTCTGCCCATCTGGGGCGTTGCTCGGTTGTGGCTGGAGCCATTCTAGTGTCTGAGGCGGAAGCCATAGAGTCATCCTGTGTCCTGACCAACTTTGCTCCAGTGGAGCCTTGGCTGCGGGAGGGGAAGAGAGAGATAAGAGAGGGGGGAGGGGGGAGAAGCAGATGGGCGCTTTTCCTGTGTGCCCTGGTCGGGAATCGAACCTAGGACTTTCATAGCTGGGCTGACACTACTGCAGAGCCAACCAGCCAGGGCCAAGTTGTTCTTCTTAAAATCAAAATTATACTGCCTGACCAGGCAGTGGAGCAGTGGATCGAGCATCGGACTGGGATGCGGAGGACGCCGGTTCGAGACTCCGAGCTCTCCAGCTTGAGCGCGGGCCCATCTGGCTTGAGCGAAGGCTCGCCAGCTTGGACCCAAGGTCGCTGGCTCCAGCAAGGGGTTGCTTTGGTCTGCTAAAGGCCCGCGGTCAAGGCTCATGTAAGAAAGCAATCAATGAACAACTAAGATGTCGCAATGGCAATGAAAAACTAATGATTGATGCTTCTCACCTCTCTCCATTCCTGTCTGTCTGTCCCTATCTGTCCCTGTTAAAAAAAAATCAAAATTATACTTATGCATAATTTTTGTCCTTTAAAAACATTTAACTACTGTTCACTTCATTATCCAAACAGACTGTACCCTCTTTGAGGGCAGAGACTATGCCCTGAACTAGTTCAGCTTCCTCAATGTTCAGCACAATGGTTCTGAAACTTTAGCAGGCGCCAAAATAACAGGGCAGGGGTGTTGTCAACATAGATTTTGCTGGGTGCCAACCTCAAAGTTTCTGACTCAGAAGGTCTGGGGTGGAGTCTGAAAACTGTGCCCCTAAAAGGGCCTAGGTGTTGTAACTGCACTGATAACCTGGGGGCGGGGGATGGGGGCATAAGAGGCTGAGAGGGAAGTGGTAAAAAAGTGGCTGTGTGAAGACATGGCTCCGTCACTTCTGCTCTAAATGGTATGCAGCGGTAGCCGGGACGAGGAGGCTGCATTAGTCACATCCCAGAGGCAGGTGAGAGGTTAAAACTGTTCACTTAGTGCCTTTTGACCCAGCTATCCCACTTATAGGAATATACCCTAAGAACACCATAGCACTGTTCGAAAAGAAGAAATGTGCCCCATGTTCGTGGCAGCATTGTTCACAATAGTGAAGCTCTGGGAACAGTTCAAGTGTCCGTCAGAAGACGAGTGGATTAAAAAGCTTTGGTACATATATACTATGGAATACTACTCAGCCATAAGAAATGATGACATCGGATCATTTATAACAAAATGGATGTACCTTGATAACATTATACGGAGTGAAATAAGTAAATCAGAAAAAACTAAGGACTATATGAGTCCATACATAGATGGGACATAAAAATGAGACTCAGCCTCACCAGGCGGTGGCGCAGTGGATAGAGTGTTGGACTGGGATGCGGAAGGACCCAGGTTCGAGACCCCGAGGTCGCCAGCTTGAGCCCAAGGTCGCTGGCTCCAGCAAGGGGTTACTCCGTCTGCTGAAGGCCCGCGGTCAAGGCACATGTGAGAAAGCAATCAATGAACAACTAAGATGTCGCAATGCAACAAAAAAACCCCTGATGATTGATACTTCTCATCTCTCTCCGTTCCTGTCTGTCCTTATCTATCCCTCTCTCTGACTCTCTCTCTGTCTCTGTAAAAAAAAAAAAAAAAAAAGAGAGACTCAGAGACATGGACAAGAGTGTGCTGGCTATGGGGGGGGGCGGGGGGAGGAGAGGGTAGGGGGAGGGGCACAAATAAAACCAGATAGAAGGTGACAGAAGACAATTTGACTTTGGGTGATGGGTACGCATTATAATCAAATGTCAAAATAACCTGAAAATATTTGCTCTGAAATATGTACCCTGATTTATCAATGTCACCCCATTAAAATTAATAATAAAAAAACTGTTCATTTAGTGACAAAACCTGATTCTAGGAGTTTTCTTCTCTCAATGCCTCTGTTCCAAGGTATTTTTCCATTAATAAATTAAAAGTGAAACAGTATTCTCTTAAAAATTATCAATTTAAGAACAATTAAACAAAAATCAGAGTGCTTTTCAAGATTTTTAAATGGTGCCCTCACTGGAGATCAAACCTGCAACCTTGGTGTATGGGGGATAATGCTCCAAGCAACTGTGCTACCCGACCAGGGCTAGAACAGTTTTAAAAGAGTAGTTACATCCTTACTTCCCTCAATTATCTACACCTGAAATAAACCTAACCACCAAGCCTGCACTCCTCTAAAGAGACATCATCAATTACCTGGTGACAGCTACCAGAAGTGAAGGCCAAATGCCTCTGAGGAATTGAAAGGCTTCCAGAAATTTTGCTTTGCCAGCTTTAACCCTTCTTAAGAATAGAAATGTCCAAACTCTATTGGTAGTTTTCCTGTCTTCTTTTTTCTTAGGCCTGGTTTTAAAATTGAACACACTGTAAATTCACTACCGATATACAATCAAGTCGTTAAGGGCTGGCTCGTTCAGCAGGAGAACTGAAGTCGGGACAGCTGGGTGCTAGCCCTAGCGCTGGCAGACTCACAGGGTGGGTGGCTTTGGATATGTCACTTCTACTTTTTGTCCTCAGTTATACTGTAAAAGTACGAAGTTGGACAGATAATCTTTCTGTTTCAACCTAAAGTTATAAGAAGCATTATCACACAGCCAGGCACACAGGGGATCGATTCCCCTGATGAGACGAGAATCCAAACTAAACATTCTTGTGGGGTTCTTTCAGCTTCCAGTATGCCAATTACACAAGTGGGCAGAAGGAAAGCAAACATAAATCAAGTCCCCGATGCACAGCTCCAGGTGAATGCTCAGAGATGCTCCCACATTGCCCTCCAGGGAGGCCCGGCTGGACCCGTGCACTGTGCTCTGCATGTTCTGCTAAACAGTACCACCAGTAAGGGGTAAACAAATCGAACCCCTCTTACAGGTCCAATCTTATTTTCCCTACCAATAAAACATGACTTTAGTAGTTTTAGGTTCCTCCTAGTATATTATACCTTTTCAAATTCCAAGACAATCAGGTAAAAAATTTTAACCAATAGTAAATGCTGTTCTGCATTTACAATTATACTTTCATCGGTTACATCAAGAATTGGTCAAATTTGGCCCACAGCCTGCTTTTGTACAGCCTGTGAACTAAGAAGTTTCTTCATTTTTAAGTGGTTAAAAAGAAATCAAAATAAGACTATTTTGTGACACGTGAAAATTACATGAAATTTGAATTTCAGTGCCTATAAGTTTTATTGGAATGCAGTCATGCTCACTTGTTTACAAATCACCTATGGCTCCTCTCTCATTACGACAAAGGAGATGCAAAAGTCTCAAATATTTCCTATCCGACACTTTACAGAGAAGTCTGCGAGCCACAAGTTACACTACAGCATACATACCCTATCATTCCGATAATAGACACTTCCAAGGACTATCTATTTACAAAAGACTTATATGTAAACCATGAATAGAAATATGCTGAAAGAGAAGAAAGTGTTTTTGTAGAACCTGGATTTCTCAATGTGTGAGGACAATACTGGCAATTCCGCCTGGGTACGCCATCAATACGCAGCTTTTAGACCCGGAAGAAATGACCACCTCTCAATTTCACTGTCTGACTTCTGCAGCTGTCTCCTGCTAACAGGGAAGACAACATCTGTAGGTTTAGTACTATCACTGGGAAATTATAGCTAGGAACCAGAGTGACACTATTAAGTTTGGAAATGTCCCCCAAGGATGTTAAAATCTCGCCTTCTAGTAAGGTCTCTATACTTTCTAGACCAAAAGGTCTGACAAGTGTGAGTGTGACACGGGAGGCAAGGGGACAGTTTGTGAATGTGGGATGTACTGGAGAACTATTACACTACAGTGATACTCACAGGTGAGAGACTTCCACACAGCGGAGGGCCAAACCGCTTAACAGACAATTGCTCTCACTGATGAAGACTTCATAAATAGAGTTGTAAGAAGATAAGAATTACTTGCAAGCTTAGAAGTTTTAGTAAGTGGGCTACTGGGACTGTGACCCTGGGGATCAAGGTTTTAGGAGTCGTTAGCTTCCCTGAATGAAGCATTCCCATACAGTAAACAGAAATAAACTTAGCATCTTGATGTGTGATGGATTTCCCTAAAAGTACCAATCCCCTGGTCACCTTCCTAAAAACACATGGACTAGTAAAAATTGAAGGATGACGCCAAATAAAAGTGCTAATGAAAACTAGGTCAGGTACTCATTTTTAAGATTTGCATATATATTTAAAAGACACGCTTATACTGTTACTAGTACAATTCAAACAAAAGGGTGTCAAAGCTAACACGAGGTCCAGTCTGAGGGCCCATACAGGAAAAACTTCCGCTCCACCCAGTTTGAGCACTTACCTATTTTCCCTGCTATTCATTATTCAGTTGCCTTCCCTGAGGTCAGAAAAGTTCTCATTTTATTCAGGACTGGCTCATCAATATACTTTCTTTCTGGTGCCTTCCCTGACAGACGACACACACATGTGCACAGAGAAACCCAGAGCCCTCCTGCCTCTTCCTTCCCAGGCCATTTCAGAATGGTTACATGCTCCCCAAACTCTTAACATCAGAGCCCACTCCTACTGTGGCATTTTTAAGCCCATCCTACGGTGGATGTGCTCATTTTTTGTTCATTTTTTGAAAGAGAAAGGTATCTGGATGGCAAGAAGCAACAGACCTTTGATGTGCTAAGTAAGACTAAATTATTATATTAGGCCACAGGACTATAAACCTTCAAAGTGATGTTTCTTCACATGACTGCCTCACTATTCATTAAAACTTTCTAGCAAACAGCCTCAGAAACGACCATTTAAAAGATAATGCAATCGGTGCAAAGTGAAAAATTGTGTGTGTGTGTGTGTGTGTGTGGCAGAGACAGAGTCAGAGAGTGCGGGACAGACAGGAAGGGAGAAATGAGAAACATCAATTCTTCGTTGTGGCTCCTTAGTTGTTCATTGATTGATTTCTCATATGTGGCTTGACTGGGGGCTACAGCAGACCGAGTGACCCCTTGCTCAAGCCAGCGACCTTAGGCTCAAGCTGGTGAGCCTTGCTCAAACCAGATGAGCCTGCGCTCAAGCTGGCGACCTTGGGGTCTCGATCCTGGGTTTTCCGCATCCCAGTCTGACACTCTATCCACTGCGCCACCGCCTGGTCTGGTGCAAAGTGAAAGATCTTTCAATCATCAAGTTTCCATTTTCCCCTAGTAGTCTTACAGCTTGCATACTCTGAGTAAATGTCAAAGCCAGAAGCCTATTACTGTATTTATTCAGGTATCTCCCCACATTACCTAGTCTCTGAAGTGGATGTGAAAGGAAAAATAACTGCATGAGCCTGTAGGTTGAAGAGGAGACACCAGTGAGCATTCTCTCTGCAAACCCGCCCTGCCTGGACTAACGAACAGTAGATGAAGCTGCTAAGCTTAGCTAGGCAGATAGATGGGTCAAGAGCAGCTAAGAGCTAGGGCACTACCAGTCTGTCTTCTATGAACTGGACACAAACTTCAAATAAAAAGATGGAGAGAAAAATCTAAGTAAATAAATCCATCACTTTTCATCTCTTGGCAAACTGTTTTCTTGCCTCTGTTTCTCACCAATGGAACAATCGTAAGAAATAATCATTTAAAATAACGTTTTAGTCTGAACAGGGAAGAAGTTTGAAGGGAAGAAGTAGCTGCCATTGGAAGCTGTGTAACTGACAAATTCATTTGGTAAATGGGATTCTCTTAGAGAATAATGAAAATGAGAAGTCACCAAATTTTTGCTTCATTTTCCTCTTCTTCAAATTTAGAATAAAAACGGGGGAGGGGAGACAGGAGTATGCAAATGAATATAGCACATATTATTTATAAGCCTACAGCTAGTAAGTTATGCTATGCTGTTAGGGGCTGCTCGACAGGTGTAATCTTATGAGAAAGCATTACTCAGAATAGCAAAGGAGAAAAGTCCATGCTAAAGGAGAAAATAAACATGTAAACCATAGCAGAACCCTTTACTAGTTAGGTACGTGCAGAGGAAAACAATGGGCCTTTACTAATAGATTTCCCCACTTTCAGACAGATTTCCTCTGATACATACAAATCATACCTTCTTCTTTCCTAATGAGCATTAGCTTTCTGTGCAAAAAATAACTTTCAAGGTGAGAAAGATAGAAAGCACAGGATTGCACTCACACCCATACAGAAATATTTACTTGGTAAACAAAAAACTCAAGATCACAGTACACAATGGTTATTTATTTAAATACTTGAAAAGGTCAATGATGGAAAAAATAGGTTTATCATGAGAGTTTATAGTCATTAGATTTATTTTACCATTTAAAAAAGTGCTGCTTTAGGTTATCCTAGCCAGATATAGAACATTTCATGACACATGCGGGTGCTGTAACATACTATAATAGACACAGCCATTATAGAATGATTTACACTTTGGGAGGAAATTCATAGTAGTAATGGTGACTGTTTATTTAAACTAAAAACACTGATAATATACAAATCTTTTCTTCTCATTTGATTTAAAGGGCTATAAAATTCAACATACTGACAAAAGAAGCAACATAATCACGTAGGTAACACCTCTGCTAATTCCCTTTAGCCTACGCCTTCCTTAAATGAGAGCTCCCACTCGGCTGTACAACTGTCCAGACTGTACACCACCTTCAAGGCTGGCCTAACGTAAGTGACTAGAAGGAAGTTGTGTTGGTAAGTTGACACTGACTTGTTTGTTTTTTAAAAACGGAGAGAAAATGGCAAATTGTGCCTCGTGTAGTTAAAGATTCCAAAGATCATTCTGAGTAAATGTGTAATAAATAAGTGATCCATGAGTAAATACAATCTCTGAGCTGACTTAAACCTAGGAGAGTGAGCCAACTGAGCATTACCAATACTATGTAGAAACGTCTAGAAACATCATTTCTAGAACTCAGTTTCAAAGACCATATCTTGTCTGAATATGTACATTATTTACAAAATATTCCCTTCCAGCCTCTGGAATTCAGCCACCAGTTTGGCTGTTAAGCTGTTCCTTTCTACTGAAGCACGCTAGCCAATACTGCAGTTATAACTATCATTAAAATACTCTTATGCACGAATTACAAATAATTAGCAAAGTAACTCTGCATGTATAAATATGTCAGTATTTCTAGCAGAATTTAAAGCATTCAGAATGTACATAAAAGTATTTGTTTTTGGTAGGGGCCAGTACTTTTCTTTTTAATCATCGCTGTTTCAATAATGCTTTGTACATAGCAAAGCCCAGAACTGCAAAAACAGTAGCACCAAAACTTGCTCGAAGCCAAAACGTGGAGCTCTTGAGGTCAGCTTGTGTCACGTGCCTGTAGTCAGAAAATATAATTAATGTTTAAAATATGATTAGTATGAAAATACCAGTATTAACAGTCTACTTTGAGGGAAGTATTAGCACACTTGTCAGGCTAATTGCATACAGTAATGCTTACAAAAACTTCATGACTAATAATATATTTATCAATATAGACACATGTACATTGCTTAGATAATCATCTTATAATGTAGACATTAATAAAAATAAATGTCTTTATAATTAGCTATTTGGGAGTAAACAATATCCAAATTTTTATACATTTTCTTCGCATGGGAAGTGGAGAACTTAGACAAATCATGTACCACTTTTTAATACCATCATGATCCTTCAAAATTAAAGGTAAGACCGGAATCTCACAATTTTGAGTCAATTTCATGGAACTTAATGTGCAATCCCAAATCCCCAGGAATCAAAAGCTATCTTGTAAGCAGTTAAGTGACAAGTGACAATACTTTTTCTAAGAGAAATGTTTCAGGTCAACTTTGGAAATATTAAGCCCCATAAAAATTTACCGAAGGGGGTGGGGAGGATTTATCAGTTTGCATTAATTTGGTTACTGCTGATTAAAGAAAGGAAACAAACCAACCAACCCTGGTATTAGACAGGCAGTGACAATGGTAACAACCAAAGGACATAATGTAAAGTGATGAACTGAAAAGTAAATGATGTAAAAAAAAAAAAAAAGCTGTATTATGCATGACAAGAACAGGACAGCCTGTACCACAAACTAAGTTTGTGAGCATGCTCAGTTAATAACACTGTTAAGCACCCTCAAGAGTCTCAAGTATGACAGCTTACCATGAAGAGGATAAAGCTTTAAAACAAAGGCTGGAACACTAGTATTCAAGTGTTACTGAAATTTTAGTTAAGTGAACACAATTGAGATGATGTAGAAAATTTAAAGAATTGAGAGCTTAGAAAGACCGTCTAGTTCAGGTGATTTTACAACTCAGTTAAACAGATTTGAAACAAAAGTGAGACATCATTAAAAGATCAAGACAATGACATCTGCAAAAGAGTTAAGAGCCAAAAATATATATAAATTGTACAAAACGACTCTGCCTTAGTAATAGTCAAAGGGTGAACACTCAGATTAGTTATCACAAAACGCAGTCTGTGCATCCCTAGAAACAAGACTAACACAATCCAGAGTGCCCCATGCTTATCATCCTGGCAAACCAACACACAACACTCCAACTTCTTATCCTCCCAGTCTCTATTAAATATATATATATCTCCTTATATCATTATTATTTTACAAAGCAAAGTGATAACACAAATTCATTCCACCTCGCAAATTAGTTCTTTCAACAGGCAATGTTTTATTTGTTTATTTAAAGTTAGGGATGAGAATACTTAGGTTTTAGTTTTTCCACTTGGAAAAACTCCAACAAGGCCAACCCACTGCTTGTTGGGAATGAATGTTACCTGGCTTCAAGAAAATGTGGCCCATGAGATGACTCCATGAAGATGGAATCCTCAACAGAGCTGACGGCGTGAACCTGGTGAGTAATACTGCCTTCGTCGTCTGCTAACAGCACGGCACCCCACTCAGCTACCCGGGCTCTTAACCTTTTATACACATGCACACAGTTTGCAGTTCACCGCGGAGCTCACAGAGGGAGAGGACTGAAAATAATGTCTTCAATTAAACAGCACACACACAAACCGAGCTGCCACCCTCTGCAATTCATCTAATGCTTTCTATATTTAAAATAAATGTATTCTATGGCAAACTGAAAAATTAAAAATCTATCTATATGTACTCTTCAGAACACTGGCACACAAGGCAAGGAAAACTAAGGCTGTAATATACATTCCCTATGTGAAGCCCTTGAAAACCAGTATGCTAGCCAGCACCTGACAATATGCAGTGACCATATGTATTCATTCTAAATGAAGCTACCAGCTATTAGTCATAAAGTTTATAGGTGCTTCTAATCGCAGACTACTAAAAACTACATCTATGAAAAATAGTCCAACATCCCAAATTCACAGACTGTTACAAACCTATAAAGAGAGTTCCAAAGTTTACAACACTCCAAGTCAATAAAGAGTCAGAGAATTTAAGGTGAGAACACAGGTTAAAAGTGCAGTAGGGCTTTTGCTTAAAGCTTTGGTCTCTGTGTGATTTTTGTACATTTTCACTGATGGAGGACTTTTCTAAAACTTTTTCACATTTCTTTTTTAACTTAGGAAAAGAGAGAGGTTAGGATTAAAGCTAGCTGTAATCACATTAAAATCAGTCAAAATAATTTCTCATAAATATTCAAGTATGGAATCTGTTGCACACAGCTCCCCCCTTTGTTGTATTTTAAGAAAGTATTGCCATTCAAAAAATAATGCATTCTGACTGACTTTATTGCTTAGTTTTCTTTTCAATTTCAAAATAGTAATTATCATTTTCCCCAAGCTGCAGTATAGCCTTCAACAGGCAAAACAGTTCATATTTAAATGACAATATAGATACATGCTCAAGATGGATAGCTAGTTAAAAACCTAAGGAAACTATTAACTCATAAAACATTGTAATGAGTCCATCAATGTTACAGTGGTTGTTTCAGGCACTTTTAGACATGGAAAATCACACTTCCTTTTTTTCTTTTCTTTTTTTTAAAGATTTCTATTTATTCATTTTAGAAAAGGGAGAGAGAGAGAGATAAAGAAAGACAGAGAGAGAGGAGAGGAGCAGAAAGCATCAACTCTCATATGTGCCCTGACCAGGCAAGCCCAGGTTTTGAACAGGTAACCTCAGTGTTCCAGGTCAATGCTTTATCCACTGCAACACCACAGATCAGGCTGAAAACCACACTTCTAGACCTGGAAAGCTACTTTAGAGAACTATTTTATGCTTTTACCACAGGCATTTAAAAGCAGCACTAACTAGGCTCTATTTATAGAAAACATTTTTAATGGACGGCATATTTGTCATTGCTTAGCTAACTGATGACACCTGAATAAAGAACAGTGCCCTCTTCATTGTGTATCGTTAAGTATTAAGTACTGAGTCATGTTTTTCATTTTAGGTCTCAAGTTGAAGCAGAATAAGTTTCATAAAGCTGCTTCCCAATTCATTTCTCAACTCAAACAAAAATAATTCTTCTATTATTCAAAATTCTTTCAAAATGACTCACATAAAATATCATCTCAGAACAAATTAAAATATCTTATTGCATATTTTTTCCTTCTTAAAGTTTTTTTTTTAGTGTTAAGAAGGTAATATATGCTCATTGTAAAGAAAAAGTCACCTACTGTCCTATCACCTAAGACAGCTAATTATAATTTGCGGTATTTCTTTTTGGACTTCTACGTATTTCTTACACAGCTTGCAAACACAAAGGTATGTAATTTATGTAATTTTACTTTTAAATACTATTATGTAAGGACTTTTCCCTAAATTATAGAAACATCATTTTAAATAGTTGTATTATATTCCATTCTCCTACTGGTGGCTATTCTCCATTTATTGGTGACTATACCTAAAGTGATGAATGTTTCCACATAAGATTTTTCTCTATATTTAGGATAGTTTTCTTAAGATAGACTTTCCCAAGATGAATATTATAGGGTTTAAAAAATGTATGTATATAAAGGTTATTTTTTTAAAAATCTATTGATATACCTGAATCACTGTATTTTCTTACTCTATTTGGAATAATTTAGTTCAATATCTCTTTTTAGAACATAAGAAATAAGAACTAAATGCTGAAACATAACCTTAATTAATCATTTGAAGCTTGAGTTCAAGTTGTTAGGCAGAAAATTCTTGCGCTTTGGATGATGGCTTTTGTCTTAGAAGTGCAGAAGGTCCATATGTCAGTCCAATGACAAGTGCTTCTTGACACAGGTGTGGAAACCTATCAACATATTTGGACTTGGGCATTATTATTAGGGCTGTTACTTAATAAGGCAGAGAGAAGAAATGTTTCAAAATTCAGGCAAAATAGAGTTAAGAACTGTTTTTGTGAACACACTAGGCATATAAGAATGACCAAAATTCCCATGTACCTTTGCAATGAATGCCTTAAAGAAGGCACACAAGCCTGACCAGGCGGTGGCGCAGTGGATAGAGCATCAGACTGGGATGTGAAGGACCCAGGTTCGAGACCCCGAGGTCGCCAGCTTAAGCGCAGGCTCATTTGGTTTGAGCAAGGGGTCACTTGGTCTGCTGTAGCCCCCCGGTCAAGGCACATATGAGAAAGCAATCAATGAACAACTAAGGAACTGTAACGAAGAACTGATGCTTCTCATCTCTCTCTCTTCCTGTCTGTCCCTGTCTGTCCCTCTCTCTGACTCTCCCTGTCTCTGCCACAAAAAAAAAACAAAAAACAAAACACAAGGCATACAAGATGCTTTTAATTAACTGCAATTTATGGTGAATATAAGGCACATGACCCCAAATCTTGACTGATTCAATACTAAATAAAGGGCATGTTATAAAATAATCAAATCCTAAAGGGCTCAAAGGCATTAAACCTATTCTAGTTATTCCCAATTGGGGTATTTTTAATTTTTTTTTTTATAATGTGTCACAGGACTGTATATATATCTGGGCTTTGGAAGCTATATAAAAGAGATCTAAAAGTATGCAAAAATTAGAATGCGAGGAAGGGGGAGAATTCAGTGAGATCCAGATAGCAATGAGCCTTGTCTTAGGTTGCAGGCTATTTCGCAGAGAAAAGGAAAGGAAAAGTAGAACATACTCAAAGCAACAAAGCTAAGACACTGTACGAAGAGTAGTTCTACTCAGACATTTTTATCACACAGTTTATCAGAAATACATTTGATTTCCTATTTTTCTCACTCATTTTAATATTTCCAAACCTAACTCAGAGGTGTATAAATGCACTAATATGAATGATCTAATTTTATAATTCTATCCATATATGTATCTCAGGTATAGAGCTTTAAGTTAATACTTTGAAACAGCTATATAATGGTAATGCACACACCTAAAGTTACTAGGGCTCATAGATATATATAGCCTTTTGCTATTTCAATTACACACCTCAAGCTGAAAACAGTAGTGAGGTCACCAAAACTACAGTTAAGTTTTCTGCTTTTAATAGATCACTTGAAAAAAAAAAGACTTCTGAACCTCCCTGCTTTTATTTCTCTCAATGCTTCTGCTTGGCCAAGTATATTTTTTTATTATTTATTTCTAATAAAAATACCTATATACTGCTAATAATAATTTTAATAGTGACATTTTTCCTAACTGAACTAGTAGGCATGAATATTCTAGTAAAGATAAGTTAGATAAGATAGTTCTCAAAATAGGTTAAGAAATCAAAATATAGCCTCCAAAAATGATAAATTGCAATACAAACGTCCTAAGAAAGATGCTAACTGAGCATGCCTAAATGGGAACATACTTTGGAAAAAGAGATAGGTGTGCAATCAACGTCAAAAAATGCTTTACACCATGCATTAGAAGAATCAAAATTTAGATGATAACAGATACATGGGAAATATGCCTAACTACTGATACTTAAATATCAGAATAGGCAAATTCCACCTGGTGTGTCTTTTGATATACTAACCAAAAAACAAAAATATTTTAAATTAGAAGCAGCAGCAGCTTACTTAATGAGAATCCATAATACAATCTCTTCTATAATTTAAAACATAATGACTATGTATCCAAATTCAAAGAAAAGCCCTTTAAGGACCTTCATACAAAGGCGTATATAAGTTCCTTATGAAACTAAACACAGGACAGACTTCCATGCATATACTATTTTGCCATAACATAATACCCTAAGAATGCTTACATTCCCAACAGAATCTCTATAACATTAAGATTTCTAGGAACCTATCCTCTTCATAAAGCAATCCTATGAAAAGGTAGTTCATTTTGACATGACGATAATAAAACCTTTTCTTTAAAAAAACGTGGGGTTCTCATATTAAGTAAAATAATTTTAAATTATGTAAAAGAGGAACTTCGATGATTATTAAAGCAATATGGGCAAATGAAGTCATTAACGAATGGCTTAAATGTCACATACATCCTGTTTAAAAAATACATTATAAAACAATAAAAACCACAATGGGTATGATGACTGTCCATCATACTTTTGCGTCTTTGTAAATATTCAGTGTGAACTATGCACTTGGTTGCCAGAATAAAATGCTGCTACCAAACTCAAGAAGTAATATGAACAAATACTTTATATGGTTAATGCAAATGACGAAACAGAATAAAAGAAATTCTAAAACCAGAATAAACATCAAAGAAAATCACATCAAAATAGTGAACTTTAAAATAAACAATTTAGATAGCATTACATGTTAGAAAGAGTGGATCATACAATAGAAAACTAGCTGGGAAAGTAGATCATACACGGAAAACTAGCTGGGAAAGGGACTGAGAGGAGTTAAAAAAACAAGTAGTACAGACAAATGAAAATGAACACCTAGAGCAGTGGTTCTTAATCTGGGCTCTATCGAACCCTAGGGGTTCGATGAGTTGGTCTCAGGGGTTCGGAGAAGCCTCTGTCACGGAGGTAAAGACACACTTGTGTAAAGTCTGATGACACGCCCCACTTGGCCATCACTTGCTGCAGAGGATCACGTTACATTGCTTGGCCAACCAGTGCTGCGGGGAATTTAGTGCGTGCAGTAGTCAACGGCTGTCGTAGTTGTACATCGTGTGGTTTCTTTCTTAATATTTTAATCCATACTAAATATGTCGAGCAAAAAAAGAAAGTGGTCAGACGAATATGTACAACATGGATTCACATGTATCACGGAACAGGATGGGAGTCAGTGTCCTATCTGCATGATATGCAATGCCAAGTTGAGCAACTCTAGTCTCGCACTGGCAAAACTAAATTTGGAAAAAAATATCGTATTTTATTTATCACTAAAGAAGGGTTCGGTGAATGCGCATATGAAACTGGTGGGTTCGGTACCTCAAAAAAGGTTAAGAACCACTGACCTAGAGGAAGGGGCAGGTTAAAGTCCACAGCGCACTACAGTATAGTAAAATCTTCATGCAAAGCAGGAGGAGTGTTCTAAAGTCAGAGCAAGAAATATTTAATAAACTCAAGTCCTGGGTAGTTCAAACCAACAATTAATTAAGCTCACCCCTAGATAATCACTTTAACACTATCACATTGAAAAGGTACTTAAAAATAAAAATATAATCAAAAAGTATTTTTCCTTAGTAATATGATTTACACTATTTGAAATGAAAGCATTACAAAGATTAAAATCATCTGACCACATTAAACAGTAATCCTCCAAATGTATTTAAACTCAGATAATTCCAGTTATTCATAAATTATTCTAAAGAAAAACATAAACCTATCCAGATCTGAAAGGTGAGCCCGTAATCACTGGATTTCCCCATGTATATAAGATGCACCCCTTTTTGAAAAATTTGGGGCCTAAAAACTGATGTGTCTTATACAGTGGCTGTAGTTTTTTTTACTTGCATTTCCCACTTTTTCACACTTGTTTCTGCACTCATTGTTCAAGACAGTGATTCATCATCAGACACAGACGAGGACAAGCTAATTAATGAATGGAGTTTTGACAGTGATGAGTTGTATGAATTTTATGATGAATGAAACTTGAGTTCAATAACTTATGTAATACAGCTTTTTTATCAAATTTTGGACCCCAAAACTAAAGTGCATCTTATACATGGGAGTGTCTTATACATGGGGAACTACGGTACCGAAGTTACATGTCAAATACATAGTACAACACTTCCCTCACATGTTGAAATCAATATACATTCAATTAAATTTGGGGGAAAATTTATTACTACTTTCTACTTAAAATCTGTACTGCCAGTAAATAAGCTCCAAAAAAAAAGACAATCTTTACTGGTCAAAAACACATATCTAGGGAAAAAACGGACAATTTCAGAAGTGAATCTATTAAAACTGCCTAAGTATAAATTAATTAATAGGCTTAAATTCTCCCAAGGTCACAGAAAATATAACCAAAATTTAAAAAATACTATTTTAACAATGTAATATTTAGAGAGATACTTAAAGGTAGATTCATTATCTTCTTCATCTTCATATTTTACCCCAGCTCACAGCTGACACTATCCATAGTAGGTACTTAAATTAAGTATTTAAATAAAGAAGTCAAAGGGGAGGGTGAGATAAAGGGAGAATGTAGCCTCAAATATGTATTATCTCTGGAAGAAGTAATTTCTAGTTCAGCAATGACACTTTTTACATGCACATTAAAACAATGCACTAATTGAGACTGACATATATATACCAATATTTGTCTATCAATTTCTTTGCAGACATTTGACAAAATTTTTTGCTTAAATAAAAATTTTAAAACTGCTCTTTTACGGGCCCTAGTGGGTTGGCTCAGTGGTAGAGCGTCAGCCAGGAGTGTAGAAGTTCTGGGTTTGATTCCCAGCCAGGGCACACAGGGGAGGCGCCCATCTGCTTCTCCACCCTTCCCCTTCTCCTTTCTCTCTATCTCTCTCTTCCCCTCCTGCAGCCAAGGCTCCACTGGAGCAAAGTTGGCCTGGGCACTGAGGATGTCTCAATGGCCAAAGCCTCCCTTCAGGTGATAGAATGGCTCTGGTTAGAATGGAGCAATGAATGCCCCAGATGGGCAGAGCATTGCCCCCTAGTGGGGCTTGCCGGGTGGATCCTGGTCAGGCGCATGCAGGAGTCTGTCTCTCTGCCTTCCTGCTTCTCACTTCAGAAAAGAAAAACAAATACTGCTCTTTTACAGATCTAAATCAAATACTACCCATGGCAAATTTCTAAAACTAAATACTTAAGACTTAGTGGTAAGGCCCTGGCTGATTGCTCAGTGGTAGAGCAGCGGCTCAGTGTGTGGATATCCCAGGTTCAACTCCCAGTCAGGATACACAGGAGAAGTGACCATCATCTGTTTCTTCACCCCTCCAACTTCCCTCTTCTCTCTCCCTCTCTCTCTTCCCCTCTGGTAGCCATGGCTCAAGTGGTTCAAGAACATTGGCCCTGGATGCTGAGGGCCCTTTGCCTCAGGCACTAAAAATAGCTTGGTTGCAAGCATGGCCCAGATGGGCAGAGCATCAGCCCCAAATGGGGGTTGCCAGGTGGATCCCAGTCGGGGTGCATATGGGAGTTGTCTATCTCTTCTCCTCTCACTTGGAAAAGAAAGAAGAAAAAAAATGTAAAAAAATAGGGTTGAGTGAGAATCCTTCCTACTGAATTACAGTGAAAAATTCTTAAATGACTTGTCAATTAATCAATCCTTTTTGCTCATGGAACATTAAAATATATCTAGCACGGCCAACCAATGTGACCAACCACCAAAGGTTGCCAAAATGTGAGGAACAGTAGGATAAGTGATTCCATTCTCACCCCAATGCTCCATACTTTTTTAAATTTTTCATGAGAAAGGAGTAAAATGGAGAAGGAGGAGGGTTAAGGGACATTTTTATTCCTTAAGTGTACTTGTGTGTGTGCGCATTTTTACAACTCTAAACCATATCTTAAGACTGAGGTTGCAAACTGGTGACCTGTAAACATGTTTTGTTTGTTCTGATTAGTACTTTGAAAGTTTTAAAATTAATTGCTATTATTTAAATATCAGGAAATTTCACATAAAAATCCTGATTTCTAGTCTCATAGAATCGAAGACCTGGCAACACCAGGCTTGTAGAACAACAAATGATCAGAGCTGAAGTAGGGGTGTGTGTGGGGGGGGCGTTTCTTTTAAACAGTGTCTGTCATAGTCCCCACCTCTTTATTTCTCATACTTGGCCACCTTCATTCATTTACATTATCTATCCAGACCCTACCGGCACTTAATTTGGGCCTCCACTCCCATCTTACCTACATCCTTTTCTAAACTAGAGGAAACTTCTATATACAACTTTTAAATTTCCACTGTACTTCTATAAATAAATTACTGAAATATTACCAGGGATCAGAAAGGAGTTCTTTGAAAGGTAAACTGGTTTCTCTTCTCATTTGTTTCATTCCTTCTATTCTTGATTACCAGATGTCAGTGATGTATCTCAGCACTACCATTAAATTACTTCTAGTTTATAAATAGATATGACAGTATGTATGGATTTCTCTTTCAGGATCACTGTTCTGAGTAGTATACAGTGAGCAAATTCATCCAATAATGCACACCCAACCTATTTCATTTGGAAGTTGACTAAACCAATCTAAGAATAAAAAAGTCATTAAGATGCAGAAAATAAATTAATCTGCAATTCTGGACAAATCAAGAGCTTCTAGAACAAATAAAGTTGATGCTTTGTGATCAGCAATTACTAGGTGCCAAGGTGGGCTCAACCAAGAATAAGACATCAAATAGATGTCACTTCCTATTTAGATAAAATTACTATACTGGTAGAGAAGAGAAATGTGGTAGAAATTATATACTGATTTCAAAAAAATCCCTCTATGAAATCTTTCTCAAGATAAGATGAAATATGCAATAGATAATAAAGTATTTTTAACTGACAGAATAATTTTCCCTCAAGAACTGTGAACCTGTGTCACTCAGAAGAGTTATCTAATGGAGTGCTACTGGGCTGGCGGCTTTAACTCTCTTCCTCTTTCTCTCTGTCACCCCCTCACCTCCAATCTCTGAGTAGTCAACATTATTTTTTATCAACAACTGGAAAGATAAAAAAGACATATCTACCAAATTTGCAAATAACACAATGCTGAGAGAGATTTATAATGGGACAAATGACAAAAATAATGTTTGAAATGACTGAGCTAGAACAAATGGATCAAAAAGATTATGACATTTAATAGAGATATGTATCTGCAATTAGATTCAAAGAGTCAACTAAACATGGCAAATAATCAATTAAACTGACTTCATATGAAAAAAATCTGAGTTAACCCCAACATTAATATGAATCAACAGTTGGAAGGGGCAGCTAAGAAGTTAACTCATGCAGGAGCCAGGTGCTGTCCTGACCGCGGGGCACAACAGCCCACTCCTCTGGACTAGTCAGACCACACCTGGAGCTCCATGCTCAGTGGCAATCTTTTAAGAGGTACTCGAAAAAGTTAAGAGGTTTTGAGATGAGGACAACCAGGGACAATGAGGTCACTAAACCATCTAATTAAAAAATAAAGCTAGAAGAAATGGGGATGTTCTACCTGGAGAAGAGAAAATAAGGGGAGACATGATGGCCGTCTTCAAATGTCTGAAGGATTGCTATGTTGAAGAGGGAGTAGAATAGTCGTATGTTGTTCTAAAGGGCAGAACTAAAACTAAAGGAAACAAAGTTATAGGGAAATCATTTTAGTTAAAAAATAAAACAAAATAAAAAGCAAAAGCAAAACCCCTCTCCAATGAGGAAATGAGGAAAGCCATCAGCAGATAAACAGCGCTCTCTCAGAAAGGCTTGCAGGAGGGCATACTAATGGGAGGTTAGGCCAGAAGAATTTTAGAGTCTCTTCCAACTCTACCATTTCCAAGTCAGAGCTCCTGAATGTTGTTTGGTTTGAACTAGCCTGCGGTTTCTCAAGCAGTCATCACAAGCAACTCTATGTTACTACTTTATGAGAAGCCATTCCAAGGACAGAGGCAGAACTTTACCACCAAAAATGAGTTGTGGTGATCTCTTCAAAGCAGTCACCTGAGATGGCTGCATTCTTACTTCAGAGCTGCTAGTGCTCAAAATCTCACCAGAACTTTTTTAGAAAGCTTTCAAAGTCAGTTTCTGACTCACTTAAGTTACAGTCTCACTGTCTCATAGCCATATCCACTATACTGCTGATAGACACAAACTCTCCTACTCATCTGGCCCTCAGTGAGTGTCCAATGGTAAAGCACATAATTGACCCATTCCTAATCAAAGTCTATTTTGCTTGATCATCTGTCTTAATGAAGCCCAGTTCCCAATGACATTTAAATAATTTCAAAATCCTAATTCATCCTTAGATACACATAAATTTGACATTAGATACAAATTAATATTATAGAGGCTCTTAGCTGTTCACAAAACTATAATGTATTTGAATAAAGCATAATCAGAATAAGAATATAAGCTCCTATGTTCACTGCTTTGAGGAAATATATACATCCTATTTTTTTCCTTCTTTCAAAGCATATTACTTCCTATGCATACATCATGCTTAGACTCAATTATAAAGACCTCAAAAACTAGTGCTACAGATCGTTTTTTTGTTTTCCATATTCCACTGAATCCTTAAAAGTTGATTATTATCCTCATTTCCAGAAACCAAGCTCTTTCAAATAAATATTCCAGGTACTTATAATACATAGGTTTTTTTTTTAAACCCAAGATATTGTTCACAATAGTATGGTTTTAATAAGTTGTACTAGTTGAATGTAAGCTAAATAAAGTACAACATTTGGGACCAACATGTCTTTACTATGGAGGTCCTAATCTATTTCTATAACTCTCATCCAAAAGTTTTTAGTCTCCTTTAAAATGAAAGATATTTTAGCTTCCTTAACAAAAAACAACTAAAATCTGACAGTCCCCTAAATATATCTATTAATTTAAAGACATGATTAAGAATGACTCCAAATCTAAACATTGTCACCAGTGAGAATTTTAATGGAAGTTAGTCGGGCATCAGTCAGCTTGTTGCCTTTGTACTGAGTATCTATGAAATAAATAGTTATCCACTATTTCCTTTGTATTTTAAGAGAATGCCTGGTACCCAGTAAATAAAGTTAAGAACCTGTTAAGAACTGCAGTGAAGATTTTGTTCTTTACAGATTGCAGCAAGTCTGAGTTGAGGAAGTTCTGACAGATGCAAAATGTACACCTGTTGCAGGTGCACATACAGCGTAACCGGGCATGGCTGCGAAAACACACAGAAGGACAGGAGTTGAGTTCTTACTTACAAATAGGGCACAAATCAGGGTGTGCCAACTTACAAAAAAAAAAAGAAAGATTTAGGCATAAGCAACACTGAGGAAAAGGATAGTGTGGGGCATGCTAAAGTTGTGCAGAATTCCACATATACCAAATATGCAGTAAATAGCCATAGGTCCCTCCTCCCTCCCTATAGAAAATCTAAGGAGAAGGGGGGATGAAATTATTATTTACAGGAGTTTTAGTGGAATAAATATGCACAGCAATAGATGGCACCCTCATCTAAATTAATAAAAAGAAAAACTGAGTAAGCCATAGCACCCAACAAACAAAGTGTGCTAACATTTAAATAACCATTCCCTCCTCCCCTTACTCCTCTTTCCTCAGCATACACACATGCCTGAAAACCAGGAAGGAGAAGAGTGACAAATATACAAAAAAGTCAAAAGACGAGTATATTCAACCCTGAGGTGATATAAAACATTGTCTTTAAATTATCGAGAACCCTGGTTCCAAAAGGAAATCAAAGGGCTTATGTTCCAAAAGGAAATCAAAGGGCTTATGTTGAACAAAATATAGGGTTAATTTCATCTGCTACTAAAACACTAAGTATGACAGTATGATGCTCTGAGTAGGGATGTAAAAATCAACAATGGATCCAGTTGATTTAGATATGAAATTTAGGGAAGCTTTCTGACCCTTCTGGTTGAGTGGAATTGCACTAGTTGGCACAGGCACATGGGGCAACCCATTTCACCTCTGCCCTAACAACCAAAGTAGGGGTTCGCCAATGACTACTCGGTGGTCAGAGCCACTCAGACATACAAAGCCATCACACAACCCCTGAAGAGGTACTGGTGCAGAATCCCCTCACAAGAGTGCCACCTGATGAATTAATGCCATCGTTTCCTGTAACACCTGAACATTCTTTTAGAGGCTTCTCAGTCAAAGGACCGGCCCAGTCTGACTTGGCTTAGCTTGTGAGATCTGATGAGACCACAGTGCACAGTAGCACAGTGGTGGAGATTAGCAGCATCTCAATAATGCCTAATTCCCAACATGAAGAAAAACAAGAATTAATTTATTTTAAAAACTCTTACAAGCTCAAGACATTCCCTTTTAAAACCTGACTTGTGATGATGAACATATTCTTGCTACTAAGTCCCTGCCAGCTGTCATACTGGAATCCATCTGTTATTTTAGAAATTGAATCTGACTCTTCAACATACACAGGCTCCACCCACCAAAAAGGAGGGATGCAAACAAAGTATGCTTAGCAACAGGGAGATGCTTTATGAGAAGGAGTTTGAGATTAACCATATAAACAAGTGTCCAAGTATGTACATTTATCATACACACACACACACACACACACACACACACACACACACAAACACACACACACTGCAGTAAAGTGTTTTAAAAATGCAGACCTAAAACCACAGTTGCGGTTATTTACAAGATTAAAATAATGCATTTACACAGTAAAAAAAAAAAAGACACAATAATATATAGGTAAGCAGTAAGTCTGACCAAGCAGTGCGTTTCTGGATAATTATAAAATATTAATTATGGCAAGAAAGGAGATTTTCTCATCTATAAAGAAATGTCAACAAAATCCCACAGAAGCCATAAAGAAAAAGTAACTTACAAAGCAGTTTTTAGAAAGACCCAGATTTTTCTCAAATTCTCTATTCTATCAGTGTTGCCCATGTCTCGGGAGAGTCTGTGTCTGTAATGATCGTCTCTGTAGATAACATACATGGGAGTTTTTAAAGCAAAGATAAAACATAAATAAGGTTGTGCTTATCTTATAGTAATAGAAATTATTTGTTTTCCAAGATAAATAGAATTTCAACGGTTTAGTGCATTTTTAGAAAAGTATTATTTAGTTAATGGAATAGCAATAAAGTTAACTGACTTGAAAAATCTGTAACAAATTAACACCTTTCTGAAAAACCTCAGTTTATAGCATACTGTAGTTTTCATAATAAAAATAATTTAGAGAGTAACAATCATAAATAGAATAAACTATAAAGTCCTGAGAAACGCACTGCCTGAAGAACTATTTTGTTACAAAATCAAATTTATACATTTGAGGAGAATGCCATTAAGAACCATGCAATTTTAAAGCAGTTAGTAAACTATGAAGATGAGCAGTTATGTGTTTTTGCATATGCATGTATAGATATACAATAAATGTACATAGAACTTGTGGCATAACATAATGCAACACATTTATACAGCAGGAATTCCAACTACTTTTTACAGCATTTAAAAAAAACATTATATCCTGAACTGAAACACATCTATTGTATAATTTAAAGTCATAAGATTACAGAATCTTTCACATACTCAAAGTCAATTAATCAACAGAAAAATATAAAAATGAATATTTTGTTCATATGGAAATGCCTTAAAAGCATAAAGCACCAGTGCCAACCCCATTTTATTGCAATAAGACTTTTTTTTAATACGGGGTGGTGGGCTGTTTTATTATACTATCCTAGTAAGATAGTTACAGCCTGCTCATAAATATACAAACACTGTGAGAAGTACTGTTTATACAATTTTGTAATGGCATCCAAACCAAACTTGCATTAACTCAAATTTGTACCTTCTCATTACAAAGTCTCTTTCTGTTGCTGAACAACTTCTATGTGACAAAGATTTCACCTTCATGGCTAATGATGGCATGCAATGTTGTTATGAACCATGCAATGTGAAAATGATGGCAAAACAAGTACTTACGGATACATGGCCATTGTTGTTAATTTAACAAAGATATCTTTACTAGGTGCATCAGCAGTATTGCAAGTGAAGGCTTGTGGTGGAGGCATTTTGTGTTTCCTGCAGAAATCAGTAGGTGAAATACTATACTCTTGTTTAACTTCATGCAGGTCTGACTTTGCAGCTATGATTAAACAAGGTATTCTGCTGTCCATAAAGTGTTGCTATGGAATAAAAAATGAAATCAAAGTATGATGACAAGTTCAAAAATTACTCAGTTTAATTAACTGTGCACTAAAAACTTTCTCTGGATAGGCAAAGCATCAATTGTTTCAAAATAAGTGAACTAAGAGGCAAAGATCAGCAGAGGTCCAGGTCAGTCTTTTAACAAAACCAGGGCCACTTTTCTAATGCTGGTAACAATATAAACTTATAAGGCGGCTTCGAATTTTTTACTAAAATTTAGAAAAAGAAATTTTATTAAAAAGACACAATAGGCCCTGTCTGGCTAGCTCAGCAGTAGAGCATTGGCCTGGTGTGTGGAGGTCCCAGGTTCGATTCCTGATCAGGGCACACAGGAGAAGCACCCATCTGCTTCTCTAACCTTTCCCCTTGCCTTTCTCTCTGTCTCTCTCTTCCCCTCCCATAGCCAAGACTCTATTAGAGCAAAGGTGGCCTGGGTGCTGAGGATGGTTCGATAGCCTCCACCTCAAGTGCTGGAATGGCTCTGGTTGCAATGGAGCATCGCCCGCTGGTGGGCATGCCGGGTGGATCCCGGTCAGGCACATGAGGGAGTCTGTCTCGCTGCCTCCCTGATTGACTTCAGAAAAATACAAAAAAAAAAAAAAAAAAAAGACACAATATTTTAGAAAAAAAAAATCCACCTAAATTTCTCTATCCTAAAGCATACTATTTTCATATCACCTATAGACCTTAAATGCATGCATTTACATACTCCATGTTTATTTGGCTGCAGTGGTGTGGGATATAAAAATTGAAAATTATATGACTGAATTTTCCATGTTTTCAGATTTCAAAACCATTATTTTTAATGGCTTCTTAACAGTCTGCTGGGTTACTTTATCTTAATTTAGTAAAGCATCCTCCTATTCTTATTTGTCTTAGATATTTTGCTATTAAAAACAATGCTAGAATAAATTACTTTGTGTATCTAGTTTTTTACTCCAATTAAATCTTGTTGTTAATCTCAAAGTGACTAATAACTTTTCAAGCCTCTAGTTTTTCCTCCGGTTCTATTATTATTCTTGATGTAACTGGCAATATATGACCCACAAGCATTCCTAACAGCCAAGAAGACTTTCCATTAATACAGAAGTTCTTAACCAGGAATGCACATCACAGTCATCTGTGGAAAAAAATGTTTTTAACAATACAGATGTCTGGGACCTTATCAGCTCAGAATAAAACTAGAACCTTTAGGGACAGAAGACAGATATATGTATTTTAAAAACGCTCCAAAAATGATTTTCTTGGTTAGAAAAACCCCACATTACAATTTCATTAAATTCCATATAAGGTTGAACTTAGTTATAGACCAAAAGAGCAACAAACCTTAAAAATCCTGGCACAGTATTCAAAGGATTTGGGGTTACTGACATCATATACCAGGCATACAACATCACAAATGATCTCAGCCTCAGTTAGGAATTCCGATTCTGAGATATCATGTAACTTGTAAAAAAAAAAAAAAAAGAGAGAGAAACATAAATAGCATATATCAATGTATAATTAAAGTCATGATGTTTTATTACTTGTCTTACAACTTCTTAATTAAAAAATACTAGTTAATAAATTTTCAGACCATTTTTAGAAGAGGAATATGCATATAAACAAGTAGTTTCTGATTCTGTGAATTAAAAATAGTGATTGAGAAGCTAACATTTAGCCCTGGCTGGGTGGTCAGTATATATAGATCGTCATCTCAGTGTGCCGAAGTCACCGGTTTGATCCTCATTCAGGGCACGTACAGAAGCAATCAATGAGTGCACAACTAAACAGAACTAAGTTGAACACGAGTTGTTGTTTCTCTCTCTTTCTCTGCCTTCCTCACACCCCTTCCTCCCTAATCTCCTCTCTCAAATCAATGGAAAATTTTTAAAAATTAAAAAAAAGAAAAAGAAAATACTAACATTGACTGGGTTACATAAGTGTGATGGGCAGCCCCTTTACCTGAATTCTCTGCATTCTAGATAAGAAGATAGGCTAAAGGGATTAAGTCAACTGCCTAAGTAACACATCTAACAAATCATTAGACCAGAATTTGAACACAGATATGATTCCAAGTATATTTTCTTTCTACCACACTACTTTTTCTCTCCATCAATCAAAAACACAAAGCAAAGAACTCTTTACACTATGATCTTATTCTACTTTCCTGCCTACACTTTTTCAATTTAACATAAAAATTCTAAAAAAATACCTCATCTATGATATAATGATCCAACAAGAGTAAAATTCAGTACTGAGTTATATAAGATAGTGCCTCTTTGTTGAAGAGAAGAAAGGGGAAGTACAGAGTCAGAAGTGACTCAATATATTCCAAGTAAAACACTATTATAGCATGGAGAGTCAGACATGATAGATACCAATTTACAAAGAAGGGTGTAAGAATAAAAACAGGAAACTGTCAGCATTATCTACTGAGTACACTATAAATAGAACTCAACTTACAGGAAAAAAATAGGAGATAAACAAGGTTTACTAAGAATCTGACAAAAGAACTTTTATCATAAAGAGTAAAATGTGTATAAAACTCAAATCATTTAATAAATTATTTCCAAAAAGAAAAACAGAGAGAAGGGCTTTTTCTAGTACCTATCACTTGTTAGGAGCTTCTCATATTAGCTAACTTAATAAGAAACTCAGTCTCAGAGAGAGTGAGCTACTTGCCTGAGGTAACACATCTAATCTGACTAGGTTCAAATGAAATCAGACTGGGTCAAGAGAACATATCATTTCTACTGCAGTTCATAATACCTTTTCAGTTATACTCTTCTCTCATTCATTTTTGTTTAAGGCTCACACATTTGTTGACTATACTCCTTCCCTGCTCAACAGATAAAACTTGATTCAGATTATAGATACACGATCAAGCCCTGCACTAAGATTTTCATATTAATTTCTAATTAACAGTACAGGATAACTTTTTTTTTTTAATTTATTTATTCATTTTAGAGAGGAGACACAGAGTGAGAGAGAGAGAGAGAGAGAGAGAGAAAGAAAGAAAGGGGGAGGAGCTAGAAGCATCAACTCCCATATGTGCCTTGACCAGACCAGTGCAGGGTTTTGAACTGGCAACCTCAGTGTTCCCAGGTCGACGCTTTATCCACTGCGCCACCACAGGTCAGGCCAGTACAGGATAACTTTTTAAAAATTAAAGTCCAAGAAAAAGAAAAGGGGGGTTAATTTTTTTTAACTTTCTTATTGTATGTATAACATACAATTAAGTAAGACTGATTTTTACTAAACCCATGTAATCACCATACATATCAAGGGAATTACAATTAATTCCAATGAATAAATCATGTGAAAATAAAACTCACACTAAAGTTCTACATACAGCCATTAAATTAAACCCAATTAGTTTTCAAAGAGTCTTTAGGGCCTTGGCCCAGTAGTTCTGTTGGTTGGATCATTGTCCCGATACACCAAGATGGCAGGTTCAATCCCCAGTAAGGGCACATACAAGAATCAGCCAATGAATGCATAAATAAGTAGAATACAAATTGATGTTTTTCTCCCTCTCTCTCTAAAATCAATCAATAAATATTTTTTTAAAACTCCTTTTAAAAAATATATCTAATAGTTAATAATCTTTATATGCAAGAAAATTTCTTACCAACAAATATTTCTCTTGTCCGTATACATAAACAGTGTTAATCGCATAGTAGGATTTATGATCATCACGAATTTTCTTCTGTCTCTGAAAACAACCAAAAATATCAGTATTTACAAAAAGATATTACAGTAACTAGTTGTTACCAATACATATACATGTGGGTCTGTCATAAATAAAAGGATAAAAGGGCATTCTTTTCTCCACTATGTATTACTTATCAGTACAAAGGGGATATTGACTTTATGCTTCTTAGTTCTTACGGTCTAAAACAAAAGATGCATTTGTTCAGTACAAAGTGAAAGCAGTGTCCGAAAGGAAGTAAACTGTACTATTTTGAAATTGTATTCCAGAGCCACCTGCTGGCAATTCTTTGATATGAGACGAATGTGGAAATACACCAATCTTCTTACTCAAGGCAGTAGTCAGAATTAGATTTCAGCATTCAATTAGAAGTATTTATTGTATATTTACTTCATGCCAAGTGCTGTCAGGGCTTTCATTTAATCCTCACCTACACACTGATTTGAAAAATAAAGGATAGATGATAGCTAACATTTAAAAAATAAAGATAGGGTAGTCAACAAATAATGCAAAACACAGATGATGTATCATAGAATTGTACACCTGAAATCTTTATTATTTTGTTAAACAATGCCATCCCAATAAATTTAATTTAAAAAAATCAAGTACATCAGAAAAAAGATAGTTAGCTCAATAGGAGTATTGCTACATTGTGGATTGTACTTTACTAATATATATAGATTACTGAGTTCTTACAATCATTTAAAAAGGTTAATGGCTAAGCCCTGGCCAGTTGGCTCAATGGTAGAGCGTTGACCTGGCCTATGGAGGTCCTAGGTTTGATTCCCGGCCAGGGCACGCAGGAGAAGCGCCCATCTGCTTCTCCGCCCTTCCCCCTCTCCTTTCTTTTTTTTTTTTTTTTTTTTTAGTGTCTCCCTCTCCTATCTCCTTCTTCCCCTCCTGCAGCCAAGGTTTCATTGGAGCAAAGTTGGCCTAGGCTCCTCTGAGCCAAAGATGGCTCCATGGCCTCCACCTAAGGTGCTAGAATGGCTTGGGGTTGCAATGGACCAACCCCCCAAATGGGTAGAGCACCGCCCCCTAGTGGGCACGCTGGGTGGATCTTGGTCAGGTGCATGTGGGAGTCTGTCTCTGCCTCCCCGCTTCTCACTTAAGAAAAATAATTTTAAAAAAAAGGTCAATAGCTATATAAATTATTTAAACTCATGACTAAAAAAAATTTGTTAAATGAAATTGTATTTTCTGAGAATTCTCACCATTAAGTTTCTTCCAAGAAGAGCCTGAAGAACTCCACTTTTCCCACAGTTTTTCATCCCAATTACATTACATCTGAACACATTTCTCTGAGTCTGTTTTTTCTGAAGGTCTATCTTTTTATCTCTTGTTACTAAAAAGAAAAAAAACGTATTGTGTACCACTTAGACTCAATGAGACCCCCATTTTACCTTCTGGAAAATAGGGTACTGCTATTTAACATTTTACCAATAAACAAGCATACTGTATAACAGGCAAGCTGTATGTGAAATCAAGTACTAAATAAAATAAAAAAGGGCCTCAGTGGAAAAGATGCATTTTTTAAAAAAGATTTTATTTACTGATTTTAGGGAGAGGAGGGAGAGAGAGAAAAAGAGAGAGAGAGAGTGAGAGAGACAGAAGGTGGGAGGAGCATAAGGTATCAACTCATTGTTGCTTTCAGTATGTGTCTTGACAGGGCGACCTTAGCATTCCAGGTCAACTTCATCCACTGCGCCACCACAGGTGAAAAGATGAATTTCTAAAATGTTGGCTATAAATGTGAACTTCTAGTAACCAAAAAATACTTATTTAATCATAAAATAAGTAGTACTTTTAAAAATAAATTTTATTTATTGATTTTAGCAAGAGAGGAAGAGAGAGAAAGATAGGAACATTGAGCTGTTCCTTTATGTACCCTGACTGAGGATTGAACAGGCAACCTCTGTGCTTCAGGGACACTGCTCTAACCAACTGAGGTATCTGGCCAGGCAATAAGTAGCACATTTTCATAAAGACAATGATATCCTAAAAATGAATTAAAATTACAATAAATATAGCCAACATTATGTCCCATCAATATCTATCTTTCCTGTGATAAGTTATTGACATAAGAAATTACAAACTAAAAGATGCTCTCTCTCTCAAATCTACCCTCTCTTGGATCTACAAGTGGTATAGGGATGTGCAGTCTGGGGTTAACTGGCCTTCCCAGTGTAAACCTGTGAAAGAGGGAGGCCAGAAAAACAATGCTTTATCAGCAGAGCAATGGGGCCTCTCCCCCTGAGGTAGAGGAGAACTCCTTAAACTGTAGGTAAAGACTCAACTGTAACAATGCCTGCCAGAGGCAAAAAATTGAAAATTATAACAAACACACATTAATTATAGGTTAGTTACATAAGTTATAGAACATCCATATGATGACACATTATTTAGCATTAAGGATATATAAGCCTGACCAGGCGGTGGCACAGTGAATAGAGCGTCGGACCGGGACGCGGAGGACCCAGGTTCGAGGCCCCAATGTCACCAGCTTGAGCACAGGCTCATCTGGTTTGAGCAAGGTTCACCAGCTTGAGCCCAAGGTTGTTGGCTTGAGCAAGGGGTCACTGAGTCTGCTGTAGCCCCCCGGTCAAGGCACATATGAGAAGCAATCAATGAACAACTAAAGTGCCGCAACAAAAAACTGATGCCTCTCATCTCTCTCCTTTCCTGTCTGTCTCTGTGTCTCTGTTACTCACACACACACAAAGATATATAAAAGTATACTCAGTGATATAGAAAGACGTCCATAGTATTTTGTTAGATGAAAAAAAAAAAACACCTCATGCTGACTAGCAATTAGTTCCTTACTCTTTGATGCTAATTAAATATTGTCCAATTGTTTAAGTACATTAAAAGGTACCTGCTCTGTCAATTTAAGATAGGTTGTCTTCTTGTGCTGGGGTTTCCTGTAAGATAGAGCATTTTCTCCTCACCAATTAGGATAGAAGAAACTCTTGAAATACCAGTTCCCTAATGTGTTACTTCCATACCTATGAGTTTCCTTGAAGTGGAGGACACTGCTTGTCAAGAATTACAAGACATGTGAAAATTTTATTAATGTGGAAAATGTTTACAATGCTGAGAGATGTACGATCAGTTTAACATCAGTATCAGTCGGATCTGTGGTGGTGCAGTGGATAAAGCATCGACCTGGTACAGTGAGGTCGCCGATTCAAAATCCTGGACTTGCCTAGTCAAGGCACAAATGGGAGTTGATATTTCCTGCTCCTCCCCCCTTCTCTCTCACTCTCTCCACCCCCTCTAAAATGACTAAAATATATATATATATATATATATATATATATATATATATCAGAATCATGTGTTAATAGGCATCACTTTTAATGTTCAAAGAAAACTATAACACAAGATAAACTATCCTTTTAAGGCCCGTGGCCCCCCCTGATATTCATCAGTGAAGTAACCTCAGGAGTAAACTAGAAGTAAAATCCCTACTCTTTCTTTTTTTGATAAACAATAAAATTAAACATCTCAACTTAAAAGAAATGACCAAATCACATGGAAAACAAATCAGAGTGCAGACATGAAGACTAGCAAAGATATGCTTATTTTTACTCTTTTCACATATGAAAGTGGGATATGGAAATGTTTTCTGTTTTACTAAGTATTATGTAGACCCTTACCTGTAATGGCTGAAGCTTGAGACTCTTGTTCAGTCAATATCGAATAGCCTAAGTAGCCCAAGTACTCCAGGCACCGCTGTACATCTAAATAGGTTGTGAGCCTAGGGAACAGGGGTTTAGAGTGTGAAAGAAAGTTCCTCCATGAATGTGTATTGAGAAAAATATTCCGACAGCTCAAGTTTTACCACCGGATCCAGATAAGTTTTGTCAGACTGCTTTATGTTCCCAAGTGCCCGACCAGTTTTCCTACAATGCCATTCACAAGGCAGAGAAGGGAAGAGAATGCAAGATGGAAGTGTATGCTTGTATCTCCTCCACCTGCCCAGAGAGGAGCAGTGTGCTGCTGGTAGGGATTTTCTATATAATCTGCTTCCCAAGCTACAAAGTATATAGCCAGCAAATACTGGCTAGTTAAGAACTTAAATAATTAAGCCTGAAAAGGTTTTTGAAAGGAGCAAAAGTAATTGAAATGGACTTCAAATTAGCCCTTTTTATAATTTGAAAAATGAATCGATTCTGGTGTTTATAAAATTAGTCTCACGGAGACTAAAGTACTTATGTCATCAAATGTGACCAGAGGACTTCCTCAGCATCTTAGATACATTGTCAACTGTGCCCTACCTAGACTGCAGACAAAATTAAGAGTATGTTGCAAATAAACATCAAAAAACCCTTAAATTAAGTCTTCAGTGTCAAGTAAAATATGCTCTGCCCATCTTCTCAAGGGGTAAGAATTGTGCAATAGCAATGTTTCCAATTCCCTTAATCAAAAAAGTATTAAAATTTAGCTTACTTTTGATGCACAACTTACTACTGTTTCCCTGAACATCATCCAAAAGCAAACAGATTCCTTTCTGATAAATTTGTAGAACATCTAAAGTTCATCCCAGAGATAGCAGCACTATAAATACTGTTTATTATGATTGAAGCACTTTGTAAGGCCTGAAAAACTTAAAAATGATTAATGGAATGTACCATAATTTTAAACTAGTGGTAACTCTAGAGGAAACAGGGGAGCTCCATACTCACGTCCACTGGGAAAGGAATCCCTGGTAGGTTATCCAGCCTCTTTCATTTGTACAAACTGTGTTATTCACATCTGGCCCCCAAGGTATGTAAGGGAAAACTTTAAACAAATCTTTAAGTTCATCAGGTGACAAAGCACAGTCTCTATCCTGAGGATACACAAGGAAGTGCACATACTGCTTAGATCTCTAAGAGAGTAATCAAACATGAAAAGCTATGCTTCTAAGACCTAATGTGAAAAAATTTTTACATTTTATCAAGAAAATTTTTTACATGTATACAAGAGAACGTATGCACGATTCTGTAGAAACCAGACTATTTTATCTTGAGAAAAGAATAAATACATTAAAGAAAGTATTTTTGCTAGTTTAACTTAAGAGCCTTTAAGCAATTTTTGGCTATGAGACATGAGTACCCTGTAGCTAAAGGAACAGAGTTAAATCATTCACTGAGAAATATTTTCTCATGGAAAACAGCAGCTGAAAGCTTACCAAATCATGCTTGTCAAAGGTGCTTTGGAGAAACAAATATGCATGATGATTTAATTCAGTAGTGCAATCAGGAGGTATTTTTAGCCTGTTGATGAAAAATTTAAGAGTAAAACAAATCACTAATCAAATATTAAAATTTAATTTAAGAAATTAATATAAAACTACAAAAAGTCTTTTTGTGATTTAACACCATTTACAAAGTATCTTTGCTGGAGCCACTTGGACTCTCCCAGGGAGAGCCACTAGAGTGGAGCGGCAATCCTCCAGTCACAGTAATGCTCACTGCGAGTTGGCATGGAAAGTTTTCTTAAATATCTGAAGGGCAGGTTGAAATAAAAATTTTACAAATAATCCTGATGAAAACCATAATGGGTTTGTTCCTTCTATATAAACAAATTATAACTCATAATTATGTCAATACTGTAATGCGTTGAAAATGAAGTAAAGAAATGTTATTTCTGCCCAATTTGATCTTTTTTTCACCCATCCTAAGTTTAGCTCAATAAACACTTATCAAATGCACTGGGGAAGGTATACTAGGAACAAAAAACAAGACAGGCTTCCTACCTCTAAGTAACCACATTCAAGTGGGAGATGGACCACAAACAGAACCTCACTATCTCAACAGAATGAGACAAGTGCTGAGCATGAGTAAACTAAGGATGCTCAGGGGCACCACAGGAAATGGACTGTCTCTGCCCTGGGGGTGAGGAGGTATCAGCATTGCTGAGAGACACTGTCACCTGAACTGAGACTTTAAGGATAAGTGGCATTAATTAGGTTGAGGAGAGAGGGAGGGAGAAAGTGAAAATACCATGGGCTGAGCCTTGAGTAGAAACCAATATGATTGGTGGACTATAAATAGTTTAGCATTTACTTCTAGAATGAAGGCAGGGAGAGAGCATGAGCAGATCATGAGTGACCTTGTTTACCATGTTAAGAAGCTTCAGCTTTATCCTGTCTTGAAGGGAAGTGACATGGCCAAATCTGTACTGTATTTATATAACTATTAATCTAGCAACAGTGTGAAGTGTAGGGGCAGAGACTTTAATAAGAAAGCTAGAAAAATTCAAGCGGTGGCTATAAGAGACTATTTTGCAGAAAATTCAAGGCAGAGGACATAAAGAAATTGAAAGCGGTAATAGTACAATAAGCCACAAGCCTCAAGAGAGAGAGTTTCCTCACTGTCATAGTTAGGAAAGCAATCAGCACCCCCCTGTAGAACTGTCTACCCATGGCACAGAGAAGAAAACCCGATAAGAAGGCCCTGGGACAAATTTATTCATTCAATATAGATTTATTGAAAAATCTGAAATATTACTTGAGCCAAGACTTACTAACTTTGACAAGAGAGGTTTTGACTTAGAACTGATTAATGGACTAGGAATCCAACCAGAAAGAACTTTGCTCCCCCAATGACTGGGGAAGGAAAACACAACAAAGACTTTCTGAACCCTTATATAGATAGATAGGGGTGCTATGCTAAAATAAAAAAACAGACAATATGAAAATAGCATGCTGCTAAAAAAGGGAAGAAAGGCTGAAGCCTCAAAGGCTAGACCTTGGGACGTCACTTCCCTGTCACAGGAGCGGCTTCCTATATAGCACGTCAGTCTCTTGTTTTGAGGTCACACTGGGTCCAAATTTAAACAAACAGAACTTAAAACATAGCATTAGCTGAAGCAAAATAACCACAAATAGACTGGTTGTTTAGGAAAAATATTTATTTTATCTTGAGCTAAACCTTAGGGAGCAGAAGGACTGATGAAAAAAAAAAGCTAACCAATATACTTCTCGTCGATTGACTTCAAAAACTATGTCTAGCATCTTTTATCTTCTTATGCAGTAAAATGAATTTTAAAAAAATACTTATAATCTCCATGAGAAGAAAAGGAAAAGTTTGAGCTATGCTGTAAATCAGTGGCTCATGACTGGGGATGATTTCACTGAGGATCATTTGGCAATTTCTAGAGATGCTGGACATTTTCGGTTGTCACAACTGGTGGAGGAGGTGTTACTGGCATCTAAGGATGTGCTAAACATCCTATAATGCATGGGACAGACTCTACTGCAAAGAAATACCCAGACCAGAAAGTCAATAGAACCCAGGCTGAGAAACCCTGTTATAACCTCTCTATGATATACAGAATTCTCCAAAGCCTATCTATCAGCTAAATTAAACTTTAAAATACTTGGCAAAAAGTACATACAAGGGGAATAAATACTCAGGTGTCAAATCCAGATCATCATCATAACCAAATCGTCGAAGCACAGTCCAAGTAGTTTCATGTCTCCCTCTCTGGATAAAAAGTGTGTGTAAAAAAAGAAAACCTGAAATAAAATGAATACAGTTGATGTGCAAAACGATACAGAGCCACACGGAAGAAAAGCATGTAATACAACGAATGGCAAGAGCTACATTCATGAGCATATGCATACTAGTTTTGCATACTAAAGGTCAAATCAAAACAAAACTCACAAGTGTTTCAATAAAAAGGGCTGATTTTAGAATCACTTCATATATACACCCAGGTCAGCAAGAGACAGCACTGGAAAAAAGGGCCAAAAACACATCCCAACTAATACACTGACATTCACAAAATTATATGATAAAAACAAAGGAAATTGTTTAATAGATTCTCTGTGTTTTATAACACATTTCATTTCTTATTTTACTGTTGTTCTGTCGCACTTTTTTTTTGGACAGAGATAGAGATTGAGAGTCAGAGAGAGGGACAGATAGGGAAAGACAGACAGGAAGGGAGAGAGATGAGAAGCATCAATTCTTTGTTGCGGCATCTCAGCTGTTCATTGATTGCTTTCTCATATGTGCCTTGACCTGGGGGCTACAGCCAACTGAGTGACCCTTTGCTCAAGCCAGCAACCTTGGGCTCAAGCCAGCAACCATGGGGTAATGTCCATGAACCCACACTCAAGCCAGCGACCTCATGCTCAAGCCGGATGAGTCTACACTCAAGCCAGCAACCTCTGAGTTTTGAACCTAGGTCCTCCGCATCCCAGTCCAATGGTCTACCCACTGCGCCACCTGGCAGGCTCTGTCACACTTTCCACAGTGAGTATTTTGTATTTGGTAAATCTGACTGACAGACAAAATATCTCCTCTAAAAATAATTTCTACTTAGAAAATGCTTATGAGTTAGAAAAACTTTAAGATAAATTTGTTTGTTCCAGAAATCTCTTTCCCTCTGATGAACTTCTATATTCCTGAGAGACAAGTAATTTCCCTACCTCTACTTTATGCTGACAGTAAGGATAACTATCCCCTCCAAATTGCTTGTCTCCTCCAACTCCTACATATAACCAAGTTAGATTTTAGGCATATGATTAAATAATAACATTTCCTTAAACTACAAATAATGCTATTAGAACCTTCACCTTATGCCAAAATTTGAAAACATTAACTTCAAAAGGGGGAAAAACAGCATTCACCCACCTTTCAGTGTCAGTCCACTGTCAGCCACACCATCACTTATATGTTTCCTGACTACATTCTTAACATCTTCCAGAGCCTGAGGAGCTAATGGAGTGTTGAAACAAATTCTCTAGCAAAAAAACCATAAAAAATCAGCATTAAAACCTCAAATAACATATAAAAACATTGATCTACAAAACAACATTAAACCAATGAGTTGCAACCAAAAGAAACAAATTGTAACTTGGATAATCTCAGCCTTGTATTATTTATATAAAACATATCATACTTAGGAGAGAAACTACCTACTTTCCCTATCACATTTCTAAGATACAGGGCTCTTTGTGAAGCTATGTTACACAAAACCAAGAAAAAAATATATTTCGGAGTTCAGACTTCAAGTCATCCTAAAGACACTGATTGTGTACCATTTGTATTATTTATATAAAACATATCATACTTAGGAGAGAAACTACCTACTTTCCCTATCACATTTCTAAGATACAGGGCTCTTTGTGAAGCTATGTTACACAAAACCAAGAAGAAAATATATTTCAGAGTTCAGACTTCAAGTCATCCTAAAGACACTGACTGTGTACCATGAAATAATGCTACCAAAGAGTCTCCCCGATTCCTAAGCATAAGAGAGTTTTATACCCTGGGCAAAGACATAAATAGCTTGATGTGAAACATACTTTTACATGAAAGAGACTCAAGTTTATCAACAGATCACTGTTTAAACTAACAAATTCTTATAGCTTTTCCCTGCCAAAAGAAAGAAGAAAATGAAAACCCACCACGATAAAAAGTAGAGGGTTACCTGAAAGAAGTTGAGTTCAGCATCATTGAGAGTGCCATCGTTATCTTGATCAGATATTTTAAATATACGAGTAAGGGCTTTTATACAGGCTGGTTTCAGCTATAAATTATTGAAGGGAAAAAACAATTATTTTAATTAGTTAGGATTTTAAAAAATTATTTATATAAGGCTAAGAATAATTCTGATGGTCCTCACTTGCAAATATATAATATCAAATACAACCAACATGAAAATTTACTTTTATACTTGAACCTTTTTAAGTAAATGAGAACCAATATTTGGAAGGGTCAAAATCTTTCCTCATGACTACAGATCCTCCAAGGATAAGAAAAAAAGAAGTTCATCTTTAGAGAAAATTCATTCTTCCAGTCATATAAAGAAATATTTATTGACCTGGTCAGCTGGCTCAGTGGTAGAGCATCGGCCCGGCGTGTGGAAGTCCCAGGTTCGATTCCCGGCCAGGGAACACAGGAGAAGCATCCATGTGCTTCACCCATCTCCCTCTCTCTGTCTCTCTCTTCCCCTCCCGCAGCCAAGGCTCCACTGGAGCAAAGTTGGCCTGGGCGCTGAGGACGGCTCCATGGCCTCAGCCTCAGGCACTAGAATGGCTCCAGTTGCAGTGGAGCGATGCCTCAGATGGGCAGAGCATCGCCCCCTGGTGGGTATGCTGGGTGGATCCCGGTCAGGCACATGCAGAAGTCTGTCTGTCTACCTGCCCCGCTACCCCCACCACTTTTCACTTCAAAAAAATATCAAAAATATATATTTATTATCGCCCTGGACAGTTGACTCAGTGATAGAGCAACCATGTGGTATATGGATGTCCCAGGTTCAATTCCCAGTCAGGGTACAAAGGAGAAGCAACCACCTGCTTCTCCTCTCCCTCCGTTTTCCTTTCTCTCTCTCTCTCTCTCTCCCTCCCTCAGCCAGTGGCTCTATTGATTTGAGTCAGACACTGAGCAGAGAATGGTGGGTGCTGAGGATTCCTCCTGGAGCCTCCCCACAAGTGCTAAAAATAGCTGGCTGCAAGCATCAGTCCCAGAGGGGTGTTGCTGGAGGATCTGGTGGATCCGGTCAGGGCACATGAGGGAAACTACCCCTCACACACACACTTAAAAAAAAAGAAAGAAGAAAAAGATTTATAAAACTACTAAAGGCTTTCCTTCCCAACTTCTAATTTTTTAAAAAAAATTTCAGTTCCACTGAGATATAATCAACTGCTGATTTTTGACCATCAACCTTCTGGTAGTAGAATGAGACTAATGTTTTGTCACTCGTGTGTTTGCCAAAGCTGGGATATAAAACATGCTTATATGCAAGCAAGTGGCAAAATAGCACTGGTAGATGAGTGTAAAAGCCTTTAATGAACTTCCTATTATCAGATAAGAATTACTTATATTTTTAAAAGAATCCACTTTTTGTGACTCTATAAAAGTTTTCTATTCAATTCTTCCAGAAATATATTTTGACAACTTCCTTAATCTTTGTTTTAGGATTTACAATTAATAGAACAATTATTTGGCTGTTTAAAATAAGGCCCACAAGCTTTTAATCTGTGTAACTGCTAAAGGATAATCATTGTCAACAATTTTAAGAAAATTAAAATTTCAGGAAGATTTCTGAAGTAGGTCTCTTCACAGAAATTATATAGTAAGGTGAGGAAGTGTGTACTTATTAGCTTTAGTGATATGGCTATGCAGAGTAAACAGTAATAATGAGTTGTGAACACGCTATCAAACTCAAATGCAATAAAGAAATTCTTTTAACCCCATGTTCATCGCAGCATTATTCACAGAGCCAAGACATGGAAACAACCAAAGTGTCCCTTGTTAGAGGATTAGATAAAGATGTGGCACAAATATACAATGGAATACTATTCTGCCATAAGAAATGATGACATTGTGACATTTATGACAACATGTATGGACCTTGAGAACATTATACTGAATGAAATAAGTAAACCAGAGAAAGCTAAAAACGGTATGATTTCACACATAGGTGGGATATAAAACTGAGACTATGGACACAGATAAAAGTGAAGCGGTTAACTGGGGGAGGGAGATGTGGGAAAAGTGGGTGGGGGTGGGGAAGGGTGTAAAGAGGGACAACTCTAAGGTGATGGAAAATGATCTGACTTTGGGTGATGAGTATACAACATAATCAATAGTTCAAATGCTATAAAAATGTTCACCTGAAACCTACGTACTCTTATTGATCAATGTCACCCTGTTAAAGTTAATTTTCTAAATAAAATTTTTAAAAATCTTAAAAAAAAATTTTTTTTAAATTTATTCATTTTAGAGAGGAGACACAGAGTGAGAGAGAGAGAGAGAAAGAGAGAAAGGGGGGAGGAGCTGGAAGCATCAACTCCCATATGTGCCTTGACCAGACCAGTGCAGGGCTTTGAACTGGCGACCTCAGTGTTCCCTGTTCAACGCTTTACCCACTGCGCCACCACAGGTCAGGCTTAAAAAAATCTTTTAAAAATAGAAAAAGAAATAATTATTTTCCCAAACATACACAGATAATTCTTTTGTTTTAAATTGGGTCTCTAGGAGAGCAATTTGATACAGTGAAAAAAAAGATAAAACCTAAGATATAGAGTGATTAAAAAGAACTGAGAAAAAAAAGTCAAACATTTAAGAGAGCACTAGATAGGCCTTCCTTTATAAAAGAGTACTAATTAACAGTGGTCGGCAAACTCATTAGTCAACAGAGCTAAGTATCAACAGTACAACGACTGAAATTTCTTTTGAGAGCCAAAAAAAAAATTTTTTTTTTTTTTTACAGGGACAGAGAGAGAGATAGATAGGGACAGACAGACAGGAACGGAATGGAGAGAGATGAGAAGCATCAATCATTAGTTTTTCGTTGCTGTTGTGACACCTTAGTTGTTCATTGATTGCTTTCTCACATGTGCCTTGACCAGGGGCCTTCAGTAGACCGAGCAACCCCTTGCTGGAGCCAGCGACCTTGGGTCCAAGCTGGCGAGCTTTTTTGCTCAAGCCAGATGGACCCACGCTCAAGTTGGCAAGCTCGGGGTCTCGAACCTGGATCTTCTGCATCCCAGTCCGGTGCTCTATCCATTGCGCCACCGTCTGGTCAGGCAAGAGAGTCAAATTTTTTAAACTTAAACTATATAGGTAGGTACATTCCTTATCGAGGTAGTGCCCGCACATGGTATTTTGTGGAAGAGCCACACTCAAGGGGCCAAAGAGCCGCATGTGGCTCGCGAGCCGCAGTTTGCCGACCATGGGCCTATAACATATAGCATCTATAATCATGGGTGAATTTTTAAAAAAATAAAGAATGTGATCCTAATACTAGATATCCAAGATTAATAAACAAAGATTACATTGCTATATATTTTTTTTCTATTTATTTTTTTTAATTTATTGTGTTTACATAGATTCTAGTGTTGCCACGAATACATCTCCCTCCCCCCCCCCATATTCCCCCTCAACATCTCTCTTGCCCCCCTTCCCATAGCACCCTCAGCTCTTCTTTTCAGGTTTATCCCATCCTATCATCCCCTTTCCCTCTGGTCCCTTTTATTTACTCTCCTTTTAAACGTCTGTCATGCCTGACCTGTGGTGGCGCAGTAGATAAAGCGTTGACCTCGGAACACTGAGGTCGCCAGTTCAAAACCCTGCACTGGTCTGGTCAAGGCACAAATAAATGGGAGTTGATGCTTCCAGCTCCTCCCCCGTTTCTCTCTTTCTCTCTCTCACTCTGTGTCTCCTCTCTAAAATGAATAAAATAAAAAAAAAATTAAAACGTCTGTCACATGCCTGACCTGTGGCAACACAGTGGATAAAGCATCAACCTGGAATACTGAGGTCACAGGTTCAAAACCCTGAGCTCACCCAGTCAAGGCACATATGACAAGCAAGCAATGAACAACTAAAGAGAAGCAACTATGAGTTGATACTTCTTGCTCCCCCACCCCCTCTCTCTGTAAAATCAATAAATAAAATCTTAAAAAAAAAAGAATTGATAACAAACTAATAGAGGGGATTTAATGTACCACTAGGCTAAAGCCTCAGAGATAAATCTCTATGCGACTGTTTCCCAAATTTCCTTTATCATAAGATATAGCACCTGGCTGAATCAGAATGCAACCTGTGATTTTAACAAGTACACCTAGTGACCAGTAAGAGACGAATTTGGGGAATTCTGGATTAGGAGTAAATTAGAAAGAAGCATTCCAATTAAGGAACAGTAAACCAGGATTAAGGAAAAGCAAATTAGGGTCAGATTAAGGGATAACTCAGATTAATTATATATACCAGAAGTCAACACTTTTTCTTTTAAGGGTCACAAAGCAAATAACCAACAGATAAAATCAAGAATGTCATGGAGGTATTTATATAGCAAGAGAGAGTCAAATTTCCACAGGTTTTTTAATTTTTTTTTGGATTGATTTTAGAGAGACTGAGAGAAAGGGGCATGAAGAAGGAGAGAGAAGGAAAAAGAAGGAGAGAGAAGAAGAGAGGGGGAAGGATGGAGAGAAAGGTTAGGGAGCGAGGGGGGGAGAAAGAGAGAGAGCAAGCATTCATCTCTTGTTCCATTTAGTTGTGCACTCATTGGTTGCTTCCTGATCTCTTGTTCCATTTAGCTATGCACTCATTGGTTGCTTCCCAATTTCTTGTTCCATTTAGCTGTGCACTCACTGGTTGCTTCCCAATCTCGTTTCATTTAGCTGTGCATTCATTGGTTGCTTCCCGAACGTGCCCTGACCAGTGAGTGATCAAATCCACGACCTTAGTGTTTCAGGATGCTACTCTCTAACTGACTGAGCTAATTGGCTAGGACACCACAAAGTTTTTACTGACAAAATTTAAAATATAATAGTAACAGTATAAATTTGCTATATAAGTCTACTAACGAGAAGAATAAAAACCTCAGAGGACATTTTGCTAAGTTGGGGTTCAAAAATAGTATTCCCTATCATAAAAATTGATTGTAAATGTTTATCTGTTAACGCTCATCTGCAATGAGATTTTACATATTTCATCTTTGAAGTCTTTTTGCAGTTATGTACTGCCAATACTGACACATATCCATAAACATATAATTTTAATTAGGCATACTCATTGCTTGGAAAGCATTTATAGAATTATATTAGATTATTTTCTTGGTTTTCACATGTTAGCATTCATTACACGGCAGATTAATGAGTTCCCACTGAAGGCTGGGTGGAAGCTCCTCAACTGCATAGTCAAATGAAGTATGAATATGGAAATTTCCTTTGCACTTGCACTGAGGTCCAAAAACGAAAAGATAAATGATGCTGGAACTGTAGTCTGAGCTTAGAACATATATCTGCTTTGCTGACTCAAACTCGACTTTTTTCCTTTCTTGTTTTGGCATAAGTAAAGCACCGGCAATAAAATAAAACGTCACAGTACAGGGACACACATGGTACTGGAATCACTGTCAAGTTATCGCTGCGTCATTGCGATCAGCAGGGCTCAGGCAGCACTCGGCACTTCAGCTGTGCACGTCAGCACTGAGGAGGGACCAGAGTACCACATACAAGTGCTATGGCAACTACTCAACTCTGCCTTTGTAGCGGGACAGCAGCTATAGACAAACATAAAGAAATGAGCATGGCTGTGTTACATAAAAGTTCATGACTGAGTTCTAAATGCACGTAATATTCCCGTATCACAAAATATAAACCCCTTTGATTTTTTTTCAATCATTTAAAAATGTAACATGTATTTTTAGCTCAGGCTATACAAAAAACAAGTGGCTGGCCAATTCTGGTCCATAGGTCAAATTCAGCCAACCATTCACCTATACTTATAAACTTTTCCTGGAAAAAACCCTGCAATTTTTAAAAATATATATTTGTTTATAAATTTTTAAAAATTCCTATTAGGAAAATGCAAATCAAAACAACAGTGAGCTACCACTCACATCTACTAGGATGGCTATAATAAAAAAGTGGTGAAGGGGAGAGAACAGGAGTGTTGGCAAAGATGTAGAAAAATTGGAAATTTCATATAATTTAGTGATTCCTCAATAAGTTAAATACAGAATTATCATGTGATCTAGCAATTTCATTACTAAATATACTCATCTAAGAAATTAAAAACAGATATTCAAACTATTTTTGTATAATTTTTATATGTTTTTTTTCCTTTTTCTTCTTTTCCAAGTGAGAGGAGAAAGAAAGAAAGACCCCTGCATGTGCCCCGACCAGGATTCACCCAGCAGTGTCTGTCTAGGGCCAATGATCTGCCCATCTGGGGCCATGCTGGCAACCAAGCTATATTTAGAGCCTGAGGCAGAGGTTCCATGGTGCCATCCTCAGCACCCAAATCTAATGTGCTCAAACCAATCAAGCCATGGCTATGGGAAGGGAAGAAATGAAGAGAAGAATAGAGGAAGAAGAAAGAGAGAGGAGGGAGAGGGGGAGGGGTGGAGAAGATGGTCACCTCTCCTGTGTGCCCTGGCCAGGAATCAAACCTAAATCTACCTCTGAGCCAACTAGCAAGGTCCCAAACTTCTATGTTAACGTTCATAGCAGTTCTATTCACAATGGACAAAAAGTGGAAACAACACAAAAGTCCATCAACAGGAGAGTGGATAAACAGAATGTGGAATATATTCATACAATAAAGTATTATTTAGACATTAAAAGGAATGAAATGGTGACACATACTGTAACATGGATGTACCCTGAAAACATTATTATGCTATGTGAAAGAAGCCAAACACAGAGACCATACACTGTATAAATCCATTTACATGAAATGTTTATAAAAAGCAAATCCATATAGACAGAAAGTAGATTACTGGTTGCTGATGTCAGGGGAAACGGGGGTGACAACTAATGGTTTTCTTTTTGAGATAATGATGTTCTAGAATCAGACAGCAGTAATCACTACTATGTGATTATACTAAAAACCACTGAATTGGACACTTTAAAATGGTGAATTTTATGACATGTGAGGTATAGCTTAATTAAAAAATTAATTAATTTAAAAAGTATATGGCAAAATATTGTTCAATTTTAGATATTTTAATAAGAAATCACTGTTTATTAGCTATGAGACAAAAGGGAGTATTGAATTTGTATTACATGTTGTAACCACATCAAATAACTACACAAATTTTTTCTTTGTGTATGGTTTCAAGTTTGTGGACCTTATAGTAGCAAAGTAAGGCCATTAGCTACCGTATTTCCCAATGTATAAGACGCATCTTAATTTGGGGCCCAAATTTAGAAAAAAAATGTATTACATAAAGTTATTGAACTCAAGTTTTATTCATCATAAAATTCATACAACTCCTCATCTGCATAAAAAAGCGGGAAATGCAAGTAAAAAACTACAACTACTGTATAAGATGCACCCAGTTTTTAGACCCCAAATTTTTTGGAAAAGGGTGTGGTGTGTCTTATACACAGGTAAATATGGTTAAGTCTCTGGATTTTTTTTTTGTTGTTACTGCCAATTCTTCTGTCTGTTCTAATGGCATTTCCTTAAATCGTATTTGATCTGAAATACTTTTCTGAATATATAATGTAAATATCTTTGAAAAAAGTACCTAGAAAATATAATAAATGAGTTTAAATTTCAGAAGTTTACAACAATACTTAAGAGGTATTAAAAATAACTGCCATACTAGAGTTACTACCTACACATTCCAACTCCTACTAACACAAACCTAAGGGTCAGGGCTAGTTACCTCTTTCTCCTCTGGGCAGTACAAGGGCCCTGTAGGATGAAGAACAGCTTTCTGTGCATAATAAAAGAGCTCTGATATATTCTTCAGGTTTTTTGCTGAACACTAAAAATAATAATAAAATTTAAAAATTTTACATTCTGAAAGCAATTATGAGAGCTAAAAGCAATTTTAAAACTCTCAATATAAAGTAATACTATTTCTTGAAGAAACTGAGTCTAGAGCCATACCACCCTGAACGCTCCCGATCTCGGAAGCTAAGCAAGGTCACTACTTGGATGGGAAGAAACTGAAAAATGTGCTTTTCTTAGGGGCTACCACAAGATGATTGTTTACAAAGAGCTCAAAGGCCAACTTCAAGTTCTCTGTTTTATTTACCTGACTTCACAAATTGCAGGAAACGCATTCCATCCCACATCTCCCCCACTCCTATTCCAAACCTCAATTTAGTGAGAATTCACAAACCGTAAATTACAAAATCAAATAAGGCATACCTCCACACAGGTTTCTATTTCTGTGTACTGGTTCATAATAGGAAGGATGGTCTCCATACTACTATATTCCACTAGATCAGATTTGTTCCCAACCAATATCAAAGGCAGCCTGAAATAAACAGGACACATTGTAATAATAAGGAAGGCAAAAAAATATTAGACTTATATTTTAATGTACATCATAACCCTTTCTAACAAATAAGCTTTACTTCATCTCCCCAGTATGAACTCTCTATTGTAGTAAGCTCAAGTCCACTAGAGAGCATATTCAACAAGTATTTATTGAGCACCTATTATAAGCCAAGTGCTGTTGTAGGCATTAAGGACACAAGGCAGACAGAGCCCCTCCCCGTTCTAATAGTGAAAATCAGGAAATGGACAATAAGCAAATAAACAAACAAGACAATTTTCCAATTATGTAAGTGCTATGAAGAAAATAAATAGGGGGATATGGGATAGAGTGATGAAGAAAAGGAACTAATTAATGTGATAATCAAGGAAAACTCTGTGACAAAGTGGTGTTTCAGTCAAGGAGTGAAGGATGAAATGGAATCTAGGGAAGAGCTGGCCGGGAAGAAAGAACAGCATGTAAAAAGGCCCGAAATTGAAAATATATACTGATTAGTCCAAAGAACAAGAAAATGTGAGAGTGGTTGGAAAGTCCTGAGCCAAAGAGAAGAGGTATGGAATGGGGTTGGAGAGAGGAGCAAAGACCAGACATGTGAGGACTTACAGACGTAGTAAGGACTGTAGGTTTTATGGTAAGTGTAAAATGGGAAGTTACCGGGGAATGACATGATCTAATGGACCTTTTATTTTTATTATTTTTAAATATTTATTTATTGCTTTTATAGAGAGAGGGACTTCGATCTGTTTCTGTATGTGCCCCGACCAGGATCGAACCTGCAACCTATGCATACCAGGCTGACACTATTACCACCCGAGTTATCATCCAAAGCCTGATGGACCTTTTCATGTGTAGTCATTTGTTGTCTTTTAGAGATACACAGTGAAGTATTTACAAGATGATATGTATGACACAGCTGGTAGACTAGAAATGGAGGTTGATAGAAAGGAAAAAAAAACCCAAAAAAAACCCACATAGGTTTTTACCTAGACAAAATGAGTATATCTCCTAAGACAGAAAATAGAGAGCTGTTTTTTTTGGGAGGTGAGGTTGGGTGGGGTGGGGAAGGCAGGCAGGGAATTAAGGACTTTGTTTCAAACAAGTTAAATCTGACAGGCCTATCAGAAATCTAAATGGGTATAGCAAGCCTAGTGTAGAACTGTCATTCGTGCCCCTGCAAGAGATTCTGGACGGAAAACAAATCATCTTGATGGAACTCCAGATTGAAATAGGAATATTTGCACGTCTTTATTTACGCCCCTGGTGTAGTTATGCATAACAGAGCTGATCCACTATATAACCCAAATATAGATTCCTGACGGAGCCAGAAGAGTTTCCAAAACATGTAGTGATCTGCAATCAATAGTGTGCTCAGATGATCTGAAATCAATAGTGTGCTCAGAATAATTTAGGGAGCTTTAAAAAATAATATGTCCAAGCCCTACTCCAAATCTACTAATTTAAAACTCCAGGGGTGGGGCAAAAACATCTATATATATTTTTAAGTACCTCAGATGACCATAATGAGCACTCCCAATTAAGAACCTCTGTAACAGGGGGGTGGAGGTATGGGAGAAAAAGTAGAGAATAAAAGGTACCAACTTACAGTTATAAAATAAATAAACCTTGAAGATGTAGTGTACAGCACAGGGAATATAGTCAATAACTGTGTAATAACTTTGCACAGTAACAGATAATTACTAGACTTTAGTCTGGTGATCACATCATAAGGTATATAAATTTTTAACTACTTTGTTATATACTTGAAAACAAATATAATATTGTAGGCCAACTATACCTTAATGAAAAAATGTTTTTAAACACTGTAACAATGGTCCAAGGAAGTCCTAAGGAAGAATATATGTGTAACAAATATAAACTGAAGGGAGGAAGGTATTAAAAAGTATAAGGGCCACCTTGGCCGGTTAGCTCAGCTGTAGAGCGTTGGCCTAGCATGTGGAAGTCCCGGGTTCGATTCCCGGCCAGGGCACACAGAAGAAGCGCCCATCTGCTTCTCCACCCTTCCCCCTCTCCTTTTTCTCTATCTCTTCCTCTCCTGCAACCAAGGCTCCATTGGAGCAAAGTTGGCTTGGGCGCTGAGGACGGCTCTATGGCTTCCGCCTCAGGCGCTAGATTGGCTCTGGTTGCAACGGAGCAGCAGCCCAGTAGGGCAGAGCATCACCCCCTGGTGGGCATGCCAGGTGGAACCCAGTTGGGCATATGCGGGAGTCTGTCTCTCTGCCTCATCGCTTCTCACTTCAGAAAAATACAAAATAAAAAGTATAAGGGCCACCTGGCCTGTGGTGGCACAGTGGATAAAGCATCGACCTGGGAGCACTGAGGTTGCCAGTTCAAAACCCTGCACTGGTCTGGTCAAGGCACATATGGGAGTTTGATGCTTCCAGCTCCTCCCCCCCCCCACTTCTCTCTCTTTCTCTCTCTCTCTCTCTCACTCTGTGTCTCCTCTCTAAAATGAATAATAAAAAAAAAAGTACAAGGGCCATATAATAAAGAAACAGACGACCTTGGGACAAGTCGGCCATAAAAAAAGTAAGTATGCTCATATGATTCAGAAAGAGAAAAATATAGCCACACCTGAAGAAGCTAAATTAGATCTTCAAATGTTAAAAGTCACTTTCAGATGATAGTAAAAGGGGGGGGGGGGAACTAACCACAGCATTGTAGGAAGCTGTCATACCAAAGCTTGGTCCAAGCGGATGTTTGATAGATCCTGGCAAAAGTGCCTTCTCTGAAACAGCTTAAGTAATTAGCAAGAAGAGCAAGTGTCAGGAGCATACAGGTGTAGGATCCTCCAAGGCAGCCTTGTCTAATACACCTGTCTGCGATGACAGAAATGTTCCTTATAAGTACTATCCATTACTGTAATCACTAGCCACATGTAGCTCCTGAGCACTTGAAATGTGGCTATGTTCAAGAAACTGAAGTTTTACTTAAAAAAGAAAAAAGCCCTGGCCAGATAGCTCAGTTGGTTAGAGCATTGTCCCAATAGACAAAGGTTGCAGGTTTGATCCCCAGTCAGGGCACAAGAATCAACCAATGGATGCATAAATAAGTGAAACAACAAAATCGATGGTTCTTTCTCCTTCTTTTTTTCCATTTTTAGTGAGAGTAGGAGAGATACAGAGGCAGACTCCTGCATGCGCCCTGACCGGGATCCACCAGCAACCCGACTGCGTAAGATGCTCTGGTTGTCTGGGGCCGCTCACAACTGAGCTATTTTTAGTGCCTGAGGCAGAGGCTCCATGGAGCCATCCTTAGCGCCTAGGTCAATGTGCTGGAATCAATCAAGCCACTGGCTGCAGGAAGGGAAGAGAGAGAAAGAGAGAAGAGGAGGGGGAGGGGTGGAGAAGCAGATGGTCACCTCTCCTGTGTGCCCTGACCAGGAATCGAACCCAGGACTTCCACATGCCAGGCTGATGCTCTACAGCTGAGCCAACTGGACAAGGCAGTTCTCTCTCTCGTTCTTTGTCTCTCTTTCTCCCTCTCTCTCTAAAATCAATAAAAAGAAATAAGAAACTGAATTTTTAGTTTTATTTCATTTTACTTAATGTTGAATTGTCACTGACTAGAGGCTATTGCACTGGACAGTGTCACTCTAAAGGGTCATTCTGTTCTTTCTACCTTGACAGTAAGTCCCCACAAAGTTTAAAACCAAAGAGGAGCCATCAGAGCTGCAAGGCATAGCATATAGAAAGCCAGCTTAGTCACAAAGTCTCCTTATATAAATGTGACACAGGGTGACCACACATTCATCTGTTTACAACCAGATCTTAGGTTTCAAAGCACAAGAAATGCCCAATAAAAAAAATTTTTTTAAATTCAGAAAAGGACCAGATGTGTACAATATATAGATATTGGTCTGCTTTTCTAACATTTAAAAAGACTCAAATCCTTCATAAATAACACGTTCAATTACACAACACTGCAAGAAAAATGTTTTGTTTCCATTTTGACTTAAACCTCAAAGCATATATATTAACTATCATTCTGCTCAGAAAAAAACAGAATGTGGGTTCTCTTGCTCTGTGTGTGTACCTTCCAAAGAAATGTTCCTATATCAATTCCTAAATGAAAATCCCTAGAGTTTTTAGAGAACTATAAAGCACTCACTCACACATGCATTGTTTCATCGGAGTCTTAAAATAACCACAACAGGTATTATCCTCATTTCTGCTTACAGTTGAGGAAACAGGATCAATGAGGTCAAAGTCCTAAAGCTCATAAGCAGTCGAACCAGATTTCAAAGGCCGTTCCCTTTCCTCCAAGTGCAGTGCATGTCCCTACACCACACTGTGGGCAGTCAATGACTAGGGAGAATGCCACTCCTCACTGAGGGGCAGCTCAGGTGTGCGGGCACATACAGCGCAGGTGAAGAAGAACTTTAAAGCTGAGACTCTTCAAGCAGCAGTTTGAGAAAGATAAACGTAAGATTAATTACCAGAATATTTAATGTCTGAAATTGTGAATCACTACATTATCAGAGCTCTATGCTGTGCTTTGCTCTCAAATATTTGTGCTGCCTCAAATAATTTCTCTTCAAAAAGGAACATGTATGCAAACAGGGAAACAGTCCTATAGATAAACAAATGTGGCAAAATGTTAACCACTGGTGGATTTAAGATAAGGATGTACAGATGTTCATTGTTCTACTTCTTTCAACTTTCCTGTAGTTTTAAACTTTTCAATATACAAAGTTTGAGAGACAAAAATATACCTGCTGTCTTTGTCTGTTCTTTCATTTATGAGAGGAATCCATCGACTTGTTACCTAAAATGAAAATTAACAAGAGCTAAGCCATATGAGGATCTGTTTTGAAAAATACCTGGCTCTTACACCCCTAAAATTCTAAATTGAGAATCAATTTTGAAAGTGTCCCCACTGAAATTTAACAAAATTTTTGAAAAAAAAGTCACATATTCATACCTTATCAATAGAATGCTTGTTATTAACAGCATAAACTATGCAGATGACATTAGCCTACAAGAAAAATTAACAAATTAATAGTATTTTTGTGATAATGAGAAAAAGTTAGCATGCTTCTAAGAGAAAGAAGTTCCTAAGGACTTACAGCAAAAATACATACTCAAAGTCAGCAATAACAGAAAAACGAATGAAAGAATGAAAAAGGCAGACTTAGAATCATCACTGTTTTCCCACAATAAACCTACAACTATTTTTTAACGCACCTGCGATATTTCTTGATGAAGCTGTTCATCACTCTGTTCTGCTTCTACAAATGACAAAGTAAAAAAAGTTTCATATTTTACATGTCCACAAAAACAAATGGCCACACTAAAATCTATGCAACACCCATCTAACATCTCTCCAAACACCCCTCACTGCTCATGTCATGGTATCGTGCCAAACTAAGTAGCAAAGACAAGGGCAAGCCAGGGGAAGGGAAGAGTCAGGAAGCTGGCTGGCACTGAAAGACAAGTTTCTAAGAGGACAACGCAGACACAGGAGAGCAGAAGGCATTGTGTTAAAATCTAGGCCGGCATCTGACCCAGGGTGGAGAAGGGTCAGGCCAAAGAGATCAGAAACCCAAGCTAGAAAACTGGGTGTTGAAAAGTCAGAAGCTTAGACGAAGAGTCTATCCACATAAGGTTAAAAGGCCACATGAGCAATACAAGTTTAAGATCTAGATAGGACACATGAGTAATATTAACCAGGCCCCCGAAGCAAAAGCAGAGCATGATAATGATGAATCAAGAACTCCCTCTTTGCATCTCTGGCCAGAACTGGTCTCCATGGGTGGATGTGCCTTTAACCCCAAGTTGTATAAGATAGGCATGATATAGATAAAATGAAGATGCACACAAATGAAGAGCAAAGCCATTGACTAATTTATATCATCTTACATTAAATGTTTTCCCCAAAATACTTGTTATTTGACATATAAACTAATGTCATGAAAAAGCTCCACTCCACTTTATACTATGCTAAATAATTGGCCTTTTTTTTTTTTTTTAACAGGGACAGAGAGAGAGTCAGAGAGAGGGATAGATAGGGATAGACAGACAGGAACAGAGAGAGGTGAGAAGCATCAATCATTAGTTTTTCATTGCCGTTGCGACACCATAGTTGTTCATTGATGGCTTTCTCCGTGCCTTGACCGTGGGCCTTCAGCAGACGGAGCAACCCCTTGCTAGAGCCAGCGACCTTGGGTCCAAGCTGGTGAGCTTTTGCTCAAGCCAGATGGGCCCGCGCTCAAGCTGGCAAGCTTGGGGTCTCGAACCTGGGTCTTCCGCATTCCAGTCCGAAGCTCTATCCACTGCACCACCACCTGGTCAGGCTAATTGGCCATTTTTAATATTTTTTCATATGTTAAGTAGTCAATGGGTTAAGGCTCTAATTCTAATACTGAAGTGAATCTAATTATGTGGCTATACATATTAAAAAAAATTATTCCATAAATAAAGCTAGTTATGAGACGGCAGCAGGAAGCATCCAACCCCTCAGCTTCTAGTATAGTTCAGTGCTGTCCGGCAGAAATATAACACAAGCATATATATGTAATTTTTAATTTTCTAGTAGTCACTTCAAGAAAAGTAAAAAGAAACAGGTAAAATTACTCTTTTATTTAACTCAAAATATCAAAAATATTAAAATTTCAATACATACTCAGAAAATTAAGCTATTGTACATTCATGTTTCATACTGTCTTCTAAATTCACTTGTATTTTATACTTACAGCATACTTTAATTTAGACTAGTCATATTTCATATGTTTAAATATATAGTCACGTCTGACCTGTGGTGGCGCAGTGGATAAAGCGTCGACCTGGGAACACTGAGGTCGCCAGTTCAAAACCCTGCACTGGTCTGGTCAAGGCACATATGGGAGTTGATGCTTCTAGCTCCTCCCCCCTTTCTCTCTCTCTCTTTCTCTCTCTCTCTCTCACTTTGTGTCTCCTCTCTAAAATAAATAAATAAAAATAAATTAAATATATAGTCACATGTTTCAGACTGCACAGTACTAATATTTCTCTTTTAGGCTTTATGGGATACCAGTTTAGCAAAACAATGTATTCCCAATGCAGTCATACTCAATTTTTAAAATAGATTTTATTGTTTAGACCAGGTTCACAGCAAAACTGAGTGAAGTGTACAGAGATTTCCCATATACTTCCAGCATCCACATAGCTTTCTCCATTATAAATATCACCCATCAGAGTGATACATGTTACAACTGACTCTTTAAAAATAAAGTCCCAGCACAAAGCAAAATAAAATGATTAAAAAGAAAACAGTAGTGTGTAGAATTTTTTTTTTAGGTGAGAGGAGGGGAGATAGTGAGGTAGACTCCCGCATGATCTCCAACCCAGGTCTACCCGGCAACCCATCTGGAGCTGATGCTCAAGTACTGAGTTATTTTTCTTTTTTAGTGCCTGAGGCTGATGTGCTCCAACAGAGCTATCCTCAGTACCTGGGGCTGATGCTTGACCCAATCAAGCCACTGGCTGCAGGAGTGGAAGAGGGAAAGAAGGGGGAGAGGGAGAGGGGAAAGAAGCAGATGGTTGCTTCTCCTGTGTGCCCTGACCAGGAACCAAAACCAGGACATCCATATGCCAGGCCAACACCCTATTCACTGAGCTACAGGCCAGGGCTGTATGTAGAACATTACATTGCCAGCTTGTAAAACAATACAGATGTGCTTCTATTATCATATAATATAGGTAAGCTGACTACTGTTTTAACTATAGTTATTTTATTTGGGACAAAGGTTGAAAATTAAAGAACAAATTTAGAATTCACAAATTCTCAAACCCAGAACTCTTTCCAAAACATGAGAACATGCCTCATAACAAAATTAATCCAGAACTTCTCTCTGCAAACATGCCAATTCAAGAAAAGCAATGGTTTATCTGCTTCGTGTCATTTACCTTTCCTTCTTTTCATTATTGTGGAACCAAATTTCATAAATTATGGACAGAGAACTGAGAAATGGAGGCTTTTGGCGGGTCTGAGGGGAGGTTGGCAGGAAAATATGAGACAAGAATAGTAAATGATTATTTACTGCTAAGGGAAAAAGACCACCCCCTTTAACATTTTTTTTAAAGCTTACTAAGTACCTTTTGGAGGACTATTAATTAGCTCTACAGCTTCATCTACAGTAGGTCATTTGGGTCATTTATTACCTGAGTAATCTACAATGTGTGTTGGAACTCTCTCAGGAGTGACATCAGCTGGAATGGTGATTTCTTCTGCCCGAGGAGGAACCTTAATTTGAAAACAAATATAGAAAAGGAAAAACTTTTGGATATTATCAATCAAGCTTGTTAACAGATTATGTAAATTTATTCAGATATTAGTCCTTTAACCCATACCTATTCTTACAGGTATTTGTTGTACTTTTAAATGTTTATATTTTGTGCTTTACCACAGATGCAAATATATATAATATATATTAAAGCTATATGATAATCCACTTTTATTTTATTTTACTTATTTATTTTTTTTACAGGGACAGAGAGAGAGTCAGAGAGACGGATAGATAGGGACAGACAGACAGGAACGGAGAGAGGTGAGAAGCAGCAATCATTAGTTTTTCGTTGCCGTTGCGACACCTTAGTTGTTCATTGATTGCTTTCTCACATGTGCCTTGACCGTGGGCCTTCAGCAGACCGAGCAACCACTTGCTGGAGCCAGCGACCTTGGGTCCAAGTTGGCAAGCTTTTGCTCAAGCCAGATGGGCCCGCGCTCAAGCTGGCGAGCTTGGGGTCTTGAACCTGGGTTTTCCGCTTCCCAGTCCGATGCTCTATCCACTGCGCCACCGCCTAGTCAGGCTGATAAACCACTTTTAAAAAATGCACATTTCTACCTGTGGGAGCACAGGATATATAAAGATACTTCAGATCTGAAGCAGCTTAAAAGAGTACTTAAATTAATATGGTGTTTCAAACATTAAATTTTTTTTAAATGTTGTTTTCATTCCACAAATGAGGAACTATGTTAATCTATCCTCACTGTGCCATAGCCTCCTGTGACCAGGCGGTGGCGCAGTGGCTAGAGCATCGGACTAGGATGCGGAGGGCCCAGGTTCCAGACCCCGAGGTCGCCAGCTTGAACGCGGGCCCATCTGACTTGAGCTAAAAGCTCACCAGCTTGGACCCAAGGTCGCTGGCTCCAGCAATGGGGTGCTCAGTCTGCTGAAGGCCCGCGGTCAAGGCACATGTGAGTAAGCAATCAATGAACTAAGGTGTCCCAACAAAAAACTGATGATTGATGCTTCTCATCTCTCTCCGTTCCTGTCTGCCTGTCCCTATCTATCCCTCTCTCTGACTCTATTTCTGTCCCTGTTAAAAAAAAAAAGACAGCTTATGCTTAAAAATAAATAAATAAAATCATCCTCAAATAAAACAATACATGATTAAAATTCATTTCTTCTAGAAAATAACTGATTGGCTACATAATAAGCTTTATGCTTAATGAGTCCATTTTTTAGAAAGACTGGATGATTTTTAATCAATAAAAATCTCTTAGCCCTGGCCGGATAGGTTGGTTGGTTAGAGTACTGTCCCAAAGCGCAGAAGTTGCCAATTTGATCCCTGGTCGGGGCACATACAAGAACAGCTCGATGTTCCTGTCTCTCTTTCTCTCTCCTTCCTCTCTCCCTGAAATCAATAAATAAAAATTTTTAAAAATATAAAAATCCCGCCTGACCTGTGGTGGCGCAAGTGGATAAAGTGTCGACCTGGGAACACTGAGGTCGCCAGTTCAAAACCCTGCACTGGTCTGGGCAAGGCACATATGGGAGTTGATGCTTCTAGCTCCTCCCCCTTTCTCTCCTTCTCTCTCTCTCTCTCTCTCTCTGTCTCCTCTCTAAAATGAATAAATAAAAATTAAAAAAAAAAAAAAAAAAAAAAACTAGTTCTTTAAAAAATATATATATATATAAATCCCTTAAACACCAAAGAGGACTAGGCTAAAATGACAATTCTAAACTAAGTTAAACTATCATAGAAAACTTTTAGGTATTACATCCTGAGCGGTCACAATTAGTGTTGCTAACTCCATAAACCACACATGAAAACATATACTTCACTTCATAAATTAAGTAGTTAGTTATTTAACCATCTTATTTAAGAGGGATAAAGAACAAAAGAAACAGTGAATGGTCATATGGCCACTGTTGAAAACACTATCACATCATACCTCATATTCCTATCTAAATAATGAAATTATACAAATATTATCTAAATAAGAGTTAAAAAGAAAAGGGTAAATGTAAACTGTGGCACTAATAATGTGCTATGTGAAGAAAATAAAAATAAATTTAAAAAAAGAAAAGAAAAACAAATAATTTTTATCCCATTCCCCACAACAGTACTGACTTTCCATAACACCTTAACCAGCAGTCCCTCATACTGCACTTCCAAAATGTAAATAAATATATTTGCCAGCAATAATAAAGCCACCTTACTTTTGCTGGCACTCCCATTATTAATCTTACCTCATTTGAGACCCCACAACAATCCTCTGACATAAGCAAAGGTGGAATGAATTAGTTTCTTCATTTGTAAAATGATGGTGGTGGATAAGATGAAAGGTTTTGAAACCCTAGTGCAGTGGTTCTTAACCTGGGTTCTATCGAACCCTAGGGGTTCGATGAGTCGGTCTCAGGGGTTCGGAGAAGCCTCTGCTGCTAAAGTAATACCGTAATTCAGTGGTTCTTAACCTGGGTTCTATCGAACCCTAGGGGTTCGATGAGTCGGTCTCAGGAGTTCGGAGAAGCCTCTGCCGTGGAGGTAAAGACACATTGTGTAAAGTCATGATGACAAGCCCGGCTTGGCTATCACTTGCTGCAGAGGATCACGTTACATTGCTTGGCCAACCAGTGCTGTGGGGAATTTAGCGCGCGCAGTAGTCAACGGCTGCCATAGTTGTATGTCGTGTGGTTTCTTTCTTAATATTTTAATCCATACTAAATATGTCGAGCAAAAAAAGAAAGTGGTCGGACGAATATGTACAACATGGATTCACATGTATCACGGAATGGGATGGGAGTCAGCGTCCTATCTGCATGATATGTAATGCCAAGTTGAGCGACTCTAGTCTCGCACTGGCAAAACTAAATTTGGAAAAAAAAAATCATATTTTATTTATCACTAAAGAAGGGTTTGGTGAATGCGCATATGAAACTGGTGGGTTCAGTACCTCAAAAAAGGTTAAGAACCACTGAGCTAAAGTAATACTCATCTGTTCTATGTTTTGGGCTTATAAGTAACAGTGTATTTTTAAGAAACTATTACACCTGACCTGTGATGGCGCAGTGGATAAAGCGTTGACCTGGAATGCTGAGGTTGCCGGTTTGAAACCTGAGCCTTGCACGGTCAAGGCACAAACAAGAAGCAACTACTGTGAGTTGATGCTCCCCACTCTCCCATCCCTACTCCTCTTTCTAAAATCCATAAAATAAATTCTTAAAAATAACAGAGTGAGAGAAAAGAAAGATTATATACATTAGATGATCTCTCATAGCCTTTCAGCTTCCATTTTACAGATGAGACAAACAAGGCACAGAGACAACAAAGATTCAAGCCAAGGTCAAAATCAGGAAATGCAGAGGACAGAGGTAAACTCAGATCTAGTGTGATTCTTTCTCCTACACTGTATTTTTGGGATATCTTGTATAAAATAATATGAGACTTCAAAAGTCACAACTGTCAGAAAGGAAACACATGCAAAAAAGGCAGAATTTGTTTCATTTTAATTCAATTTTGATAAACAAAAGATTTTAAAAATAAGAAAGAAATCAAAATGTTTACCTCCTCTGGGAATTCTTCACTGACCAGAGACATAATCAGTGATGTCTTCCCAACTCTGGCTGTGAAAAGAAAAAGCATTACTTTAATAAAGTACTCAGGGTCTACATAAGCTCAAATTCAGTAACCACATAGAAAAGTCTGTTATTTATTAGCCAAGATCAGAGGTAGCCCAATTTGCAAGTTTTAGTGCAATACTTAAAGTATATTTTTTCTTCTGCTTAGAAAAGTTACACATACTCATTATTTAATTACCAAATTTATGATAACTTTTATGATATAAAAGTTAAGTTCTCCCATAATGTCCCCTATTAACTAATCTGAGACTGTCTCCCAGATTTTTCCAACACTTATATAAACATATTATAATAATTTACCACAGTGGAATTATAGTATTCATACTAGTTTGCAACCTTCCTTTATCACTAATTATATATTTGGGCAGTATTCCATGTCACTATATAAAAACCTTCTGGAAGGGGAAAGGAAAAGTTATTATTTAATGGATACAAAATTTTTGTTGAGGATGATAAAAAAGTTTTAGATCTAGAAAGTGGTAATGGTAACACAAAATGTTGCATGTATTTAATGTCCCTGAATTGTACACTTATAAATAGTTAAAATATTAAATACTATGCTTTGTACATTTTATTACAAATTTTAAAAATATATAAAATATATAATCAATTTTATATGAGTATTTTAAAGCCTCCTACATTATTTATAGTTGTTTAAGAATCCAATGTATGATATTTCATAATTAGTATGCTCTAACAATGAACAAGTTTTCCCTTTTATAAGCAATACTACAATGAGTATTTGTAGAGGATTAACTTTTAGAGTGGAACTCAAGTTAGCATGCATAATCTTTTATGTTTTTAATAGATATTGTTCAATTTATTGTTCAATAAATTGTTGGTTTATGTAAAATAGTAAACTAATTTACATCCTTACCAATAGAAGGTCAGAGTGCCGATTACTGTACATTCTTATGTCATTTTTTAGGGTATCATATTTAAGTAGTAAGAGCAAAGAAACTTTCCTGTTACATTTTCTAACCTAGCAATCTTTTAATGCACAAACTTAAAAATCGTAATTTTCATTCTGAAATGTGACTTTCATTCTCATCACTTTCTGATCATATAATTACTATAGCTAGACATTCAACTGCTTATCAATGAAATCCTTTAGTTATTCTAGAGGAAAACAGTCTACCTGCCTGTTAATCTCTGCCAAAATAGCAAATTACAGTTTCAAAAAGTAAAGTCTAAATATAAAAAAACTGGAAAAATGTAAAGTTAAGAAAAGTCATTATTTTTTTAAAATGAGTAATAGAAATGGTGAACAAAAAACCCAAGTCAAATCTCTTAAAAAAAACCCAAATGGCTGGAAAGGAGAGTACTGGTTAAAACTTAGAGGGTGCGCTGTGAACAAGTGAGTACTGCTGGTGGAGGGAGAGATTAGATGGTTTAACAGATGTCTTCTAGCTCTGATTTCCACAGTTCTTTTCAATTGACTGTGAGAACACTTGGGCCTTTTCCAAGTAGCTGACAGTAAACATTGTCACTGAGTTCTAACCAAGTCAGTGAATCCAAAGCCCATCATCACAGAACTGCTAAAGCCTAGTCATCAATGTCAGTTTATCCAGCTCCCCCCAAATGTGTTCAGAGGAAGAACCTGGGCCCCAAAGACAGTGACTTTCTTAAGGTCTCACTAAAAGATTAGTTGCACACTTAAGAGAATAACCCATCTCCTGATGGCTAAGCCAGTGTTCTTTCTCTTTCTTATGCCAGACTTTTGAAAATATTAATACCAGTTAAAAATAGAATGGTGACCCCTAAAGTCAACAAACACAGCATACACAACTGCTACAGTTAAGTAAAATATTCACTAATTCATTGATGACTAATTCAGCAGCTCTGGCTCAAAATTTTTTTTTTAATTTAGTTTGAGAACATTTCAGACTTACAGAAAAACAGCAAAAATAGTACAAAGGAGTTAGGTTTGTCATTTAACCAAATTCCACATATGTTAACATTTAACTACATTTGTGTTATCTTTCTTTCTTCATACATATACTTTTCTTTTTTTTTTAGAGAGAGGTAGAGAGGTAGAGACAGACTCCCGCACAAGCCTCGACCCCAGGATCCACCCCGCAAACCCCCCAGCAGGCGATGCTCTGCCAGTTTGGGCTGCTGCTCTGTTGCTCAGGACCCGGGGCCATCCTTGCTCCCTTCAAGCCATGGCTGCTGAAGGGGAAGCGGAGCAGTGGAGAAGGGAGAAGCAGATGGTCACTTCTCCTGTGTGCCCTGCCCAGGAATTGAACCAGGGACTTCCACAAGCCAGGCCAAATCTCTACCACTGAGCCAACTGACCAGATTCCATTTATATACTTTTTTTTTTTTTTAATAGATAGAGAGAGGCAAAGAAAGGGACAGATAGGAAGAGACAGACAGGAAGGGAAAGGGATGAGAAGCATCAATTTTTTGTTGCGGTACTTTAGTTGTTCACTGATTGCTTTTTCATATGTGCCTCGACCTTGGGGCTACAGCAGACCGAGTGACACCTTGCTCAAGCCAGCGACCTTGGGCCCAAGCTGGTGAGCTTTGTTCAAACCAGATGAACCTGTACTCAAGCTGGCGACCTCAGGGTCTCAAACCTGGGTCCTCCGTGTCCCAGTCTGATGCTCTATCCACTGCGTCACCACCTGGTCAGGCCCATATATATACTTTTTAAACAAATTTTAAACCATTTGAGAGTTAAGTTGCAGAAATGATACCCCTTTACCGTTAAGTTCCTTAGTATGTATTTCCTAAGAACAAGATCATTCTTATATAACCACAGTGCATTATCAAGATCAGAAAATTAATACCAACACAATACTATTATCTAATCTATAGACTTTATCACATCTCACATTTGTCCCACTGTTCTTTTTTTTTTTATTCATTTTTTAGAGAGGAAACACGAGAGAGAGAGAGAGAGAGAGAGAGAGAGAGAGAGAGAGAGGAGCTGGAAGCATCAACTCCCATATGTGCCTTGACCAGACCAGTGCAGGGTTTTGAACTGGCAACCTCAGTGTTCCCAGGTCCACGCCTTATCCACTGCGCCACCACAGGTCAGGTCCCACTGTTATCTTTTATAGAAAAGAAAAATCTTTTATTTTCTGTCCAGGATCAAATAGTGCATCTGATTGTTGTATCTCTTTAGTCACAATCTAGAACAGTTCCTCAATCATTTTTATCTTCCATGACCTAAAGATTTTTGAAGAATACAAACTATTTATTTTGTGGAATATCCCTCAGTTGAGTTTGTATGATGTTATCTCAGGATTAACTTCAGATTTTGCATTTTTGAAAGAAATACCCCCGAAGTGATATTACATCCTTCTCAGTGCATCATAGCAGAAGGGAGATAATGTCGACTTTGTCCCATCACTGGGGATGTTGGCTGTCATCACTTGGAGGAGGTGGTGCCTGCCAGGCTTCTCCACTGCAGTTACTATTTTTCCTTTTGTAATTAATATCTTATAAGGAGATACTTTGGGGCTATATAAATATCCTCCTTCTCATTAAATTTTTGCCTACTGATTTTAGCAGGCAGTCCTGTTTCTTGCCTGAAAGTTTCTATTTCTGTCAACCCTTCTGAAACATTACTTTGCATTCTATTGTAAAAAAAAAAATTTCCCCTCTGATTCATATTAACATGTTCTCATGGATTATTCTATGCTTTATAATCTGTTACTGTCACTATTTGGAGTCTCAAACTGCTCCAATTTACTTAAAAAAAAAAACTTATTGGAGAGGGAAGAAGTGGGAAAGAGGGAAGGAAGAAGGGAGAGAGAAAAAAATTAATTTGTTGTTCCTGCTATTTATGCATCATTGGTTGATTCCTGCATGTGTCCCCACAAGGGAACGAACCCATAACCTTGGCATATCAGGACAGTGCTCAAACCAACTGAGCTACCCAGGCAGAGCAGCAAATACTATTTTTTTTTAACTTTATTTTATTCATTTTAGAGAGGAGACACAGAGTGAGAGAGAGAGAGTGAGAGAGAGAGAAAGGGGGGAGGAGCTGGAAGCATCAACTCCCATATGTGCCTTGACCAGACCAGTGCAGGGTTTTGAACTGGTGACCTCAGTGTTCCCAGGTCGATGCTTTATTCACTGCGCCACCACAGGTCAGGCGCAAATACTATTTTTTTAAAGTCATTTCTGGTAGTAAAAACTGGCATACTCTAAATTTACAGATTGCAACTGAAATTTACCTAAAGGTTGACACACAAAATGCATGCTTTCATCCCTTATCCCTTCAACAAATATATATATATATATATATTTTTAAACAAATCATTTTAGCCTGACCTGTGGTGGTGCAGTGGATAAAGCTGTCGACCTGGGAACACTGAGGTCGCCAGTTCAAAACCCTGCACTGGTTCGGTCAAGGCACATATGGGAGTTGATGCTTCCAGCTCCTCCCCCCTTTCTCTCTTTCTCTCTCTCTCTCTCTCTCTCTCTCTCTCTTACTCTGTGTCTTCTCTCTAAAATGAATAAAATAAAATAAAATAAAATAAAACATTTAAAAAAAAAACAAAAAAAAAAACCAAATCATTTTATTTTATTTTTACAGGGACACAGAGAGAGAGTCAGAGAGAGGGATAGATAGGGATAGACAAACAGGAACGGAGAGAGGTGAGAAGCATCAATCATTAGTTTTTTTGTTGCCGTTGCGACACCTTAGTTGTTCATTGATTGCTTTTTCACATGTGCCTTGACTGCGGGCCTTCAGCAGACCGAGCAACCCCTTGCTGGAGCCAGCGACCTTGGGTCCAAGCTGGTGAGCTTTTGCTCAAGCCAGATGGGCCCATGCTCAAGCTGGCGAGCTTGGGGTCTCGAACCTGGGTCTTCCACATCCCAGTCCAATGCTCTATCCACTGCACCACCGCCTGGTCAGGCCCTTCAACAAATATTTCTTGAGCACTTCTCCATGCCGGGCACTGTTCTAGGTGCTGGGATACCATTCATCAAGGTTTTCCTTACATTCCTCCCCCTCCCAGAAGTGAGAAGCGTGCAGAGGCAGACAGACAGACTCCCGCATGGGTCGGACAGAGATCCACCCAGCATGCCCACCAGAGGTGATGCTCTGGCCCTCTGGGGCGCTACTCCACTGCATTGGAGCCATTCTAGCGCCTGAGGCGGAGGCCATGGAGCCATCCTCAAGCCCAGGCCACTTTGCTCCAATGGAGCCTTGGCTGTGGGAGGGGAAGAGAGAGAGAAAGAAAGGAGAGGGGGAAGGGCAGAGAAGCAGATGGGCGCTTCTCCTCTGTGCCTTGGTCAGGAATCAAACCCAGGACTTCCACAAGCCGGACAGAAGCTCTACCGCTGAGCCAACTGGCCAGGGCCTCCTTCCCTACTTTTTAAAGTTTCACAGAGATGATATTCCAACAGACTATAAATTTTCACCAGTAAAATTTTCTCTTTCTACACAGAAGATAAAAAGCAAAAGTTCAAAAACTATAGCCATCTTGACTCACACTTCCTCTGTACTTATCATTCAAATTCTGTCAAATTTTCCTTTGAAATTTTTAATATTCATTCCTTCTTCTCAGTTCCCACGTTTCTCTATAGTCCTTTTACTGAAACACCTCCCAGTTTCCAACTTTCTACCCCCTTCTCCAATTGTTCCTCTCATCAATCTATCAACAATACAAATGCAGCCCATGTTTATTACACATTCTATTCATTTTCTAACTCCTCATCAAAAGCCTTCCTGACTGTTAATTACCTGCCATGTCAAGGTGAAGCTATTCTGCTGGCCTTTGAAAAGCATACATAATTTAACACAGCTCATTTATTTCATCTCATTTCCATTATTCTCCAAATACACAATTTGCTCAAATAAGGTCATTCCGCTCTGTTTAAGTAAAACAAGCTATGATGAATCCTGCCTCCTCCCACGGTTTTTCATTGTCTAAAATACCATTCCCTCTCTTTACTCTATTTTTCCAAATATTAAACATCTCTCAAGGACACCTCAAATTCTACCTTATCCCTAAAGACATCCCAGGGCTACTATAGCCTTCCCCTTCTGCCTCTGAACTATTTGTGTCACATAACATATCAAACTAAATATAAGATATATACTTAACATGCATGAATTTAGATTAACACAATAACCACATATTTGAAAACACTTGAATAATGAATCAAATTTTAATTTTATACAAATGGGAGGATCACTAGAGCATTAAATAGACTGAATAAACTATTTCAGATTTCACCTTGCCCAAACACAGTATTATTGCTATAGCTTCAACACTGTCATTTGGGAAATTAGTCCCATCTCCCAGAGATTCTGGAACTTCTTCTTTTCCAAGCTTTTCTTAAGAGCAATTGAAGAACTAAGACTAGCAGGTAACTGCTGAGGCAGTAAAAGAGTTCTATCTAGCACTGGCCACATGGCTTGGCTGGTTAGAACATTGTCCCAAAGCACAGAGGCTGCCAGTTTGATCCCCTGTCAGGGCACAAACAGGAACAGATTGATGTTTGTCACTCTCTCTTCTTCTTTCTCTAAAAAATCAATAAAATAAACAAAAAAAAAGTTCCAAAATTATTTTTTCTCTGTTTTTAGCAAAAATTAATTAATGTTGCAATTTCTAATAATATAGTGTGTCCGTAAAGTTATGGTGCACTTTTGACTGGTCTGCCAGAAATTTCACACCAGATAATCTTCATACATCAGGGTGGTTAACTCTTTCATGGACCCGCATGAAATTTCTGGCAAACCCGTATCCATAAACCAGCAATTGAAAAACACTGATATCCTATAGTACACCTAGAAAACATGCCTATATAACAGACAAAAAAGTACAAGTTTCATTAGGTCACATAGCTGGTAACAGCCTAGAAATGGCAGACAGATTTTTGAAATTCTATCTCTTATCTGACTGTGTATGGGAAAGTGATTTGGCACAAATATTCATCTATCTATAAGAACAAGTGAGACTGCCTGACCAGGCGGTGGTACAGTGGATAGAGTGTCAGACTGGGATGTGGAGGACCCAGGTTCAGACCCTGGCTTGAGCGGAGGCTCACCAGATTGAAAAAGGGGCTGCTGGCTTGAGAGTGGGATCATAGACATGACTCCATGGTCGCTGGCTTGAGCCCAAAGGCTGCTGGCTTGAATTCCAAGGTCACTTGCTTGACTCCAAGGTCATTGGCTTAAACAAGGGGTCACTCGCTCTGCTGTAGCCCCCCAGTCAAGGCACATATGAGAAAGCAATCACTGGACAACTAAGGAGCTGCAACAAAGAACTGATGCTTTTTATCTTTCTCCCTTCCTGTCTGTTTGACCCTAATCGCCCCTCTCTATCTCTGTCAAAAAAAAAAAAAAAGCAAAAACCAAAACAAAACAAAAAAAACCAAGTGGGACTCACCAAGCCAATATGGGGTCCAGAAATTTCTAGAACTTTATAACATATTTAGCATTTCATAACTTTTTCCCTTGAATAACTCCTCTCATTACAGTCTTGTTCAGGGTCCCAGCAACCCCAAACCTTCAGCTACCTCAAGGTGGTGTCCATCTCAGCATCCATAGTAGTCCATCCTAATGCTACATCATTATGCACAATGGAGGCAAAAGTTATCTTATTTAAAATGAACCATTCCACTGTCTTCTTCATCCAGCTTCAGGAAACCTAGAACTTGGACCTCCTGCCTACTTTTTTCTTCCTGGCAAATGATGCTGTGGAGCAAGAACACATTTGGGGGAGAGCTCTGGCAAACAGTGATGTCTGACTAAACACAGACAACACCTAGCAGAGCTCTCTGTGGCTCACCAGCCAGGAAAATACATCTGCTGTGAAGCCCAATCGAGTCTACAGGGCCCTGTACTTTATGTAACTTATTTTAGTAAGTAGTCTAACTCCCAAGTACTTAAAACAAACCTTTTAGAAGATCCAATGGCTGTACAATTCCTGTGACCTTTGAAATTCTGGGCCTCTCCAGCCCCTGTAGGGACTTCTATTTTTTCCCTAGCGTCTCCAAAAATCCCAAAACTTCCACAGATGTTCCCAGACACTTATGCATTTCTGAAGACCTCTCATCAATACCTTATACATCACTACATTCTTCTCCTCATCTTCCATGTTAGCAGTGGGAAAAATGAGTTAGATACTTTATAACTCAGGTGCTCCTTGGTAATCAAAAGGAAAACAATTTTCAGGCTTGCTTGGTCCTTGATAATTCTGCCTTAACACCTTTACATGTTGATCCTTCTCATAATCCACTTTTCAGAAATACCTCTTTAAAATTTCACTTGTATCCCATCATCCAAGGCCCTCAACAGTTTCAGAAGAAACCTACCCAACTTTTAACAGTTCACAGTGTTAAAACAAAATAATCAAAATTATGTCAATCACTAATGTCAAAATGCCTACTAGCTTCCAAGAAAGTTAAGGGCTTGTTCTCCTTAATCAGACTCACTTCGAATCCCTTAGTGAAATTCAGGCTTTCAATGGGTTTTCCATTACTTTGAAGCCCCCTCCCTCAATACAACCCTAAAATTCTTCCTCATGACTCCTCTTTTTTTTTTTTAAGGTGAGAGGAGGGGAGATATTGAGGCAGACTCCCACATGTGCCCTGACTAGGATCTACCCAGCAACCCCATCTGAAACTGATGCTGGAGTACCCAGCTATTTTTAGCACCTAAGGCTGATGCACTTGGACCAACCAAGCTATCCTCAGTGGCCAGGGCCATACTCAAACCAACTGAGCCACTGCCTGTGGGAGGGGAAGAGGGAAAGAAGGTGGGGGAGAAGCAGATGGTTGCTTCTCCTGGGTGCCCTGACCAGAGATCAAACCCAAGATGTCCATACACTAGGCCAATGTTCTATCCACTGAGCCACTGGTCAGGGCCACCTCTCTTCTAAAAACTCATTAGAACAACCCTTTTCTGGCCATGGTCCTTTTCGGCTTTTCCCTATACTCCCAGTGATATTTGCAGAAGAGAAAGACCAATATTCTAAGGAAATGCAAATTTTTTCACAGCTCAGCTCTTCAAGGCAGTTCTGGTTGCCAATAAGCAAGCTATTGCCAAAGTACAAACCTGCTATCAGGTCTATCCCAACAAGGCAGGCCTCAGAGCCAGGAGAGGAAACACCCTGGCGGGACAGGAGGTATTGTAAAGACTACAACAATTAACAAGCTTTGCTTATGCTTGATCACATAGACATAAAAGACAGTGGTGCAAGAGTGGGAATACTTCAATTTAATTTATTTATATGAATACTACCTTTTAGAGGGTAAATTTATTTATTTATCCATTCATATCTTGCCTTAATAGTTAAAGAATATGAGGCAACTTAGCATTCACTACAATAAAGTAATTCCATCTAGTTTCTGAGATAATTGTATAATAAAAGGTCTTTTAAAAATAAAAGAACAGCCTGACCAGTGGAGGCACAGTGGATAGAGCATTGACCTGGGACACTGAGGTTTGAAACCCTGAAGTTGCTGGCTTGAGCATAGGCTCATTCGGATTGAGCACAGGCTTGCCAGCTTGAGCATGAGATCACTGGCTTGAGCCCCAAGGTCACTGGCCTGAAGCCCAAGGCCACTGGCTTGAGCAAGGGGTCACTGGCTTGGCTTGAGCACTGCCTCCCACATATGAGAAGCAATCAATGAAGAACTAAAGTGATGCAACTATGAGTTGATGCTTCTCATTTCGCTTCCTACCAGTTTCTCTCTCTCTCTCAAAAATAAAAAATGAAAAAAAAATTCAAAGAACACATGCCCTGGCCACCGTGGATAGAGTGTCATCCTGGCATACTGAGGTCATGGGTTCAATCAGGGCACATACAAGAAGCAACCAATGAGTGCACAATTAAATGAAACACTAAGTGGAACAACAAGTTGATGTTCTCTCTCTCTAATCAATGGAAAAATTAAAATAAATAGGTTTTACCTGGGCCACTGGCTCAGTGCATAAAGCATTGTCCAGTGTACTGAGGTCGTGGGTTCCATCCCCAGACAGGACACATAGGAGAAGCAAGCAATTAATATACAACTTAATGGAACAATTAAGTAGAATGGCAAGTTGATGCTTCTCTCTCTCAGATCAATGGAAAATGTTTTTAAAAAGAATCAGAGAACACAAATCTTTTCCACATAAAAATCCAAGAGCAATTTTCTTTTTTAAAACAAGTTCAAAATTAGAGCAAGAGAAACAGATTACAAAGAACTTGGGAGAAAACAAGCATGTTTTCATTAGTATCATTTGGGGCTTATTTATGGAAGAAGAGCAGTGAGATGACAGATACTTTAATAAAAGATTACACATATGTAATTTAGTTAAGAAATGATTAAGTGTGCTGACCTGTGGTGGCGCAGTGGATACTGTCAACCTGGAATGCTGAGGTTGCTGGTTTGAAACCCTGGGCTTTCCCGATCAAGGCGCGTATGAGAGGCAACTACTACAAGTTGATGCTTCCACTCCCTCCTACTCTCTTCCTTTCCCTTTCTCTCTCACCCCTCTCTCTACAGTCAATACATAAAATCTTTAAAAAAAAATGCCTAAGTGACACTAATCTAGGGCTTTTTGCTTCCCTTATGCCTACCTACCTAACCTTCCATGAGACCACCGAAAAAGATAGTAATAATAAAGCAGGTTTAAAATTAAAATAGGCTACTTTTAAGCTAATTTTAATCTTCCATTGACTTGATGGGGGGAGGGAGAGAGAGAGAGAAGCATCAACTCATTGTTCCACTTAGTTGTTCCATTTAGGAGTGCACTCATTGATTGCTTCTCATACATGCCCTGACCAGGGATCGAACCCGCAACTGCCAGGATGACACTTTACTCACTGTGCAACACAGCCGGGGCCTAAGCTAATTTTAAATGAGAAATAAATGAGTGCCTTAACAATAAGAAAAACATTTTAGAATTTTAAAATTGTAAATCCTACAATATTAAAAATTTTTTTAAATATTTATATAAGCCTACACTCAAAAAGGTCCCTTAAAAAATGGCAGATATGAGTATAAACAGCACATATTTTTAACTGATAAGAAAATAAAAATTATTACTGTAAAGGAACAAAATTCCAAGCTCTTTTCTAATTTCTGTACCAATTCAATTTTTATATTTACCATAAAATACAGTATATTTATATGATATTGTTTTATACAAATATAAATTTAATTTAAAATTATATATGAAAAAATATACAGTATTTAATATAAATATTAATATGAAGAACAAAAATATTATTCTTTGTTAGTCAGCCATATGATGATCTCTACATCTTCTATTTTACCTAAGAAATACTGAAGCAATCTATAAAAACAGAAAGCATGGCCTGACCAGGCGGTGGCGCAGTGGATAGAGCATCGGACTGGGATGCGGAAGACCCAGGTTCGAGACCCCAAGCTCGCCAGCTTGAGCGCAGGCCATCTGGCTTGAGCAAAAGCTCGTCAGCTTGGACCCAAGGTAACTGGCTCCAGCAAGGGGTGGCTCGGTCTGCTGAAGGCCCACAGTCAAGGCACATGTGAGAAAGCAATCAATGAACAACTAAGGTGTCACAACGGCAATGAAAAACTAATGATTGATGCTTCTCACCTCTCTCCACTCCTATCTGTCTGTCCCTATCTATCCCTCTCTCTGATTCTCTCTCTGTCTCTGTAAAAAAACATAAAACAAAAAAAACCCAGAAAGCATGGCCACAATTATTCAAGGACAGAAGGCCTTCTGATTCAGTTCAGCATGTCACAGTTCTGTCTAATACTCCATGCTTCTAAGTGGGTCATCCATGGAAAACATAATTCATGACTATAGAACAAATTATCTAGATTTATCCAGGCTAAAAATTTGTCTTTTCATCACATCCTTTGAACATCTAGTTCTAAATGACAGCAAATTCCTAATATTCATGAAGCAGAAATAACATTTTTGGGTTCCAATTATTGCCCTACCAAACATACTGGCGATTTTTCTTGATAACAAACACTGTGTGCTTCAAAGGGACCTACTACTCATTTTTACTTGCTTCTTTATTAAGAAGCCTTATTGGCTCTTCCTAAATTATTGTAATTAGAATACACAGGGAGGAGGAGAGTAACTATGGACATATTTTAAATGAAAAACTTTAGTATTGGGAGAAATGGCTGATCACTGGTCCAAAGGAAAATTTTATGGACCATATGCAAATGATGTGGGCCTGCAGAAGGATTAATGCTGTAGTCAGTCCCTCTCCATACCAGATCCACATCTGTGCCCAATTGATGCCAGAAGAGCAAAAAATACCTAGAGAAAAAATGCTTACACATCCTTGGTCAGAAAATCACCCACATACTAAACACAGTATGAATGAATGAAACTGAGCCGTTTAATCTTCAAATATGATTCTAACCAAGACCAGAATGGAAAGCTATATGGATTGTCCTGACCAAGTAGCTCAACTGGTTGGGCATCGTCCCCACACACCAAGGTTGCAGGTTCTATGCCCAGTCAGGGCACATACAAGAAGCAACCAATGGACTGCATGAATAAGTGGTACAACGAATCAATGTTTTCTTCTCTCTCTCAAATCAAGCAATAAAAAAAAATTTTTTTAAAAGTTATATAGCTTTAAAAGGACCATAGAAAGTTATTTTCTAAAATACCTACTAGCTTATTCCTCAAGTCTCTCTGACTCTTATCCCTAGCCTATACCTGAAGACTCTTTCCTCCACCCCTTCAAATCTCTAAGATGACCTCTGGTGTTTCAAAGAGAAGTTGATCTCTTTTGGCAAAGACTGTAATTCCTGGCAGTCAAGTTATGGAATAGACATGGCATTGTCACTGTAAGTCACTGGTCTACTTTATTGCCAAAATACAGGAATCTCTCACACAAAACAAAGCTAAGGTCATGAAACAAGAGACTGGAGGAATGCTGCCCCTTCAAATCCTAACAACCATATTGGACTGGATTTAAGAAATGAGAATGATCAAATTTTTACGTCCGAGGAGTGGTCTGGAAAACAAGGAAAGTCTAAATAAGCTGAATGAGCCTGAATTCATTCACTCTTTCAACACCTGTCTGAGTGCCTACTTTGTGCCAAGCCTATTCTAGGCACTAGGGATATTGCAATAAAGAAGACAAACTCCCTGCCCTCATGAAGTTTACTTTTAGCTCAAGGAGCAACAACAAAAACAAGTGAATAAATATACAGAGGAGTGGGGATAACGCCTGGGTCAGGGCCTTCTTGCAGAGAGAGCAGTGAACAAGAGAGTCATATGAGTAAAACAAGGACCAGATTGTGAAGGACTTTGTAAACCCCCACTAAAAAGTTAGGATTTTAGCCTGACTGGTGGCACAGTGGAAACAGTGTCAACCTGGGATGCTGAGGTCCCAGGTTTGAAACCCTGAGTTTGCCAGCTTAAGCATGGGCTCAGAAACATGATCCCAAGGTTGCTGTCTTGAGCCCCAAGGTCACTGGTTTGAGTAAGAGGTCACTGACTCAGACTGGGCTCCCAAAACCACCCCCACACCATCAAGATGAGAAGCAATCAATGAACTAAAGTGACACAGCTACTAGTTGATGCTTCTCATCCCTCTCCCTTCCCCTCTCTATCGCTCAAAAAAAAAAAAGTTTGGACTTTATTCTAAGTAAAAGCAGACATCATCTGCAAAATTTAAAACTGGGTAACAGGATCTGAGATACTTTTTAAAGATGATGATGTATGCTACATGGAAAATGAACAAAATTAGAAGCAAGAAGTCCAGTTAAGGAGATATTACAAAAGCCTAGGCCAACCTTGAACTAGTTTGTCAAAGTTTTTGTAAATAAACTAAACAGACAAATCACTTAAGAGCTCTCGCCTGACCAGGCGGTGGCGCAGTGCATAGTGTTGGACTGGGATGCGGAGGACCTAGGTTCGAGACCCCGAGGTCGCCAGCTTGAGCAAGGGCCCATCTGGCTTAAGAAAAAAAAAAAAAAAAGCTCACCAGCTCGGACCCAAGGTCGCTCGCTGGCTCGAGCAAGGGGTTAGTCAGTCTGCTGAAGGCCCGCGGTCAAGGCACATATGAGAAAGCAATCAATGAACAACTAAGGTGTCGAACAAAAAACTGATGATTGATGCTTCTCATCTCTCTCTGTCCCTGTCTATCCCTCTCTGACTCTCTCTCTGTCTCTGTAAAAAAAAAAAAAAAAGAGCTCTCAGATTCATTTAAAAAAGGGGAACAGTTCCACTTTCTTAATGAATCTGACCAGGAGAAAAGAACTATATCTCAACTTAATTTGAAACAAGACCTCACTAAACTAAAACTACCTTGTATACTTTTAATGTAGCTACGTGATTCAGATAAGAGAGTAATGAGGTTCGTGCTAATTTTATTGTAACAAGGAATTTGTTAAGCATACTAATGCAAATTTAGTTAAATACCTGGAGATGTTTTCTCTGAACATATGTACCCTGATTTATCAATGTCACCCCATTAAAATTAATTTTTAAAAAATTTCTAAACAAGTAAAGAAAATAATTGTTTTTTGGCCAAAAAATTGTATCATGAAAAGCAAAAACCTGAAGAACTAAGTTTTGTGTGGTCACATTTTAAAAGATTTTTAAATGTTATTTTGTTTAAAGTTGGTAACTGACTTTTCTTTTGGCTTGAATGGTATTCAATATGTTCAATAATTAAGGTAAGGTACAGATGACATTTAAAACATTTTGGCTTTCTATCCAAATAAGCACCTAAAAATTTACAAACAGTCTAACTTCTCTGATCTAACCACTAGACAAATATTGAGCAGTTAATTTGCAGGAAAGCCTGGATGGGTCAGAATCCAGATTCTGGATGGGCCAAGAAAAGGTCCTTTTCACCTTCAGAGGACAGTATAAGTTTAGCAACAGAATGTTGAAACCACTCATAACTATTTGGGAACTTCAGCGAGTGAAGCTGCTACTGTGAGGTTCAGGGACAGATGCTAACAGCAATAAAATGCACTGAAATGACAGAAAAGAAAAGGGCACTTTCAGTAGTACCAGAGATGATGCTCCTTTACCTTTGTTTTTCCCCATCCCCTTAGTTAACATCTTAAAACGACAACTGAATTACTACAACTTTTTCCTAAATAGGTGGTTTTCCTGATAAAGCCGCATTATTAGACCAATACTATTTAAAGTAGCCTTGGTCACACTTATATTTACTTAGCAATTAAAGTGCTATGGGTAGACCCTGACCAGGTAGTTCAGTTGGTTAGAACACCATCAGGATACACCAAGGTTGCGGGTTCGATCCCCAGTCAGAGCACATACAAGAATCAACCAATGAGCCTGACCTGTGGTGGTGCAGCGGATAAAGTGTCGACCTGGGAACACTGAGGTCGCCAGTTCAAAACCCTGCACTGGTCTGGTCAAGGCACATATGGGAGTTGAGCTTCCAGCTCCTCCCCCCTTTCTCTCTTTCTCTCTCTCTCTCTCTCTCTCACTCTGTGTCTCCTCTCTAAAAATGAATAAAATAAAAATTTTAAAAAAAAAAAGAATCAACCAATGAATGCATAAATAAGTAGAACGACAAACTGATGTGTCTCTCGCTCTCCCTCCCTTTCTCTCTCTCCAAAATCAATAAATAAAGGAAATATATGTTTAAGGGACAAAATGATCCTGCTTGTTGGCCAAATAATAAAGTTAAAAAGATAAAAAACTACAACTAGGCTAACATCTGTCAAATACATACATTAAACCTCAAAAAGTAATGCTTCAAACATTTCACCTCAAAATACCATCCTTAACATAACTAATTACAACTACAGATTTCAAATAAGTATAACTCTAATGCTTTTAAACATGAAAAGAAATTACACATATGGTAGCTGGCCTAAAGCTTTCGGTACCACCCTTTTAAAGAAAAATGTCTTCTGCCTGACCAGGCGGTGGCGCAGTGGATAGAGCGTCGAACTGGGATGCAGAGGATCCAGGTTTGAGACCCCAAGGTCGCTGGCTTGAGTGCGGGCTCATCTGGCTTGAGCATGGGCTCACCAGCTTAAGCTCGGGGTCGCTGGCTTGAAGCCCAAGGTCACTGGCTTGAGCAAGGGGTCATTCGCTCTGCTGTAGCCCCACCCCAAAAGGCAAGGCACATGTAAGAAAGCAATCACTGAACAACTTGTGTCAAGTTTCTCCCTGTGGTTAAAAAATTCTTGCATGTACTCTCCTATCAGCTCTTGTATTTGTTTTCATTTCTACAGAACATAGCTTGTAATTTTTCTAACAAATGTTTACTTCTTTTATATACTGTATTTCTAAATAAATAATACTGTTAACATTTTAACTTAAATGTCCTAAGGCTGACACTGTATCTTATATATGTATAGCATTTCCATAAGGTGGTTTACAGACTGATTATATGTAATTACTCCCTATATTTAAACATAGGAATTTTGCTTTTTAAATTAGTAGTAAAAATTACTATGTTATAAAACCATTTTATGATACAGTTAAGGACCAGTTTTTTAAGCAGACCATCTACTCACTTTTCCTATTTTGCTTTTTCAAATGCATCAGAATGAATCACATGTTAAATAACACCTTCCTGAACTTTGTCATGGAAGTCCTTGCAAAATACAGATTAAGATATAGTTATAAATAAAATTACTGCAAATCAAAAAGTAAACTGGCTAAGTTTACTTGTAACTTCTGATTCTAAAGAACTTCTCCAAACACCAGGTGAACAGAGATTTCAGTGAACATCAAAAAACACTACAGAAGAGGGTAACAAATGCCTTAGCTTTCTTCCTTGGGAGTGAGTGTATCACAGCGACCAGGAGGGGCTACTCTAGAACGGAATGGGTTTAGAATAGAATGCTTCAAATCAGCAATGGCAGAGCATTAACTAATTAATGTACTTTAAAACAATCAATCCAGCTCACGTTCTTAGTTTAGTCCTACCAATTGAATCAAGAAGTCTCGGCTATTAGTCCCCAGGACAGTGAACGAAAGGTTTTTCTCCTTTATTATATTTTCAAAAGGTGAAACCTGAGACTATCTAAGGGGTCTCATGTGTGCCTGTTATTTGTAAATTAATTATCAAGTAGCTATGGAATAAATAATGCTAAAGAAGGGGGAGTAGCCAACCTCCCCATATAATTACTCATTTATTGAGCACTTGTATAACGAAGTTGAGAGTAAATTTTTAAGGAATATGGAGTGTACCAAGAGTTACTCCAATTCAAAGTACAAATATCGCTAAAAAACGCTCCATGCCTTCGCGTCAATATTTAGAGGGAGAGAGAAGACTGCGCGCAAAAAAAAAAAAAAAAAAAAAAAAAAAAAAAAAAAGGCAGAAACCTGACCTTTCCCACAAGTCGAATAGTTCTGCACCCCTCCCCCTAGCTTTCCCGGGAGCTGGTTCACGCCATCCCAATTGGTCAGTCTGCCCGTTCTAACACCTGCCTTGCAGTGACAAGGGAATCCCCACGGAAGGCGGCCTCGGAAACGCTGAGGCCCAGGAGAAAAGGACTGAAAAAGGAAAGGAGGAGAGGGCCTTCGGAGGGATGAGGCCGGGGCGGGGGCTCGGGGAGGTCAGAGACTAACGGGGACATGGCTTGGGAGGGCGACTGGGGGACAAGGAAGGAGGTCTTAGGAGGGCCCAGGTGAGGTAGGAGGTTAAGAGCCGCCTGCGGACAGCCGAAAGGGAAGAGTTAAGGGGTTCGGATCACTAGAGGCGTGGATGGAGGAGAGCGGGGCGGCAAGGGGCGCTCAGGCCTGGGAAGCAGGGACAGGGCGGCAGGAGCTGCGGTGGCCTCCGCCAGCCCGGTGTGCGGACTCACGTTCTCCCACTAGCAGAATCCGCACATCTTTCTTCATGTCGGCGGCTCGCGGGGGCCGGGATCGGCCCGCATGCATAGAGCGGACTCCTCTCGCCGGGAGCGCCCAACCCAAGGCACCGCTCTCCCCACGGCGCCGGCGCTGCCTGCTACCCTCCTCCGCCTCTCCGCCCGAGCCTCGGCCACCAGGGCCCGCCGCACCACCTCCCCAGCAGCAAGCCCGCTCCGGAGCCGGGACAGAGCCAGCTCCGCCTCCTCCGGCTCCGCGGGAGGCGGCAGCAGCGGGGTGAACGGAGCGCCGTGAGGGACAAGTGCTTTCAGAACGCGAACGCTCTGCCGACTTGATCAGCGCCCGGGAGTCAAGATAGCCTCTGCGCAGTGCGCTGGAGCGTCCCTCACCGCGTTTGGGTACAACTGCTGGCGTTACGCTCTGAGCTAGGAATTTGAGTGGCAGATTCACTAGTCTGACCCGTTTATTTTACGAAGTAGGGACTGGGGAAGTTCCTTATTTAAGGTAACATAACTAGAGGTTGGCAGTGACTCAAGGTGGTAATATTCTCACCAGACTGTAAACCCCAGGAGGTCACCGACCTGTTTGCCTCATTTTCAGCTGTATCCCCACCTTATCAAACATAGCCCTCAGGTAATGCCTGATTTGATTTAAGGATGACCGACTCCTAGGATGGAGCCCTTTCCCCTTCCCAAAGCCCCCACCTAGCTGCTTTTTGCATGTGATGGTCATAAAATAGGATTCTAAAAACAAACAAAAAGGATACAATTCCAAGTAAAATTTATTTTATGCTGTCTGTGCAAACATTCTTTTTTTTTTTTTTTTTTTTTGGTAGCCAACCTTAATGACCTACCCCTGGTCTGAGCCAAACTAAGTCACACTTAGTTCCTACCTAATAGTAGTAGGAGTCAAATAATTTAACAACCAGTTAGTTCTCTGCCCTAATGGCCATTTTAAGTATTAAAAAGCGATATACCAAAAGGTAGTTTATTACTTCATGCATTTAATACTTAAATAATAACAATAAAATAGGTACACAAAACTAGATTATAAGAAAGAACTTTAAAATAATGGGAAAAATATTAAATAATATTTGACAAAAACAATAAAACTTAGTTAAGATATTTCCATATTGCTTTTTATTTTTGACAGAGAGATTCAGAGAGAGGGACAGATAGGGATAGAGAGACAGGAAGAGAAATGAGAAGCATAGATTCTTTTTTTATTTTTTCCGTATGTCTCTGAAGTGAGAAGCAGGGAGGCAGAGAGACTCCCGCAAGCGGCCCACTAGGGGGCGATGCTCTGCCCATCTGGGCCGCCTCTCTCTTGACCCCGGAGCCATTCTAGCGCCTGAGGTGGAGGCCAGGAAGCCATTCTAAGCGCCCCTGGCCAACTTTGCTCCAAGGGAGCCTTGGCTGTGGGAGGGGAAGAGAGATAGAGAGGAAAGATAGGGGAAAGGTGGAGAAGCAAATGGGCGCTTCTCCTGTGTGCCCTGGCCAGGACTCAAATCCAGGACTTGCACACGCTGGACCAAGGCTCTACCACTGAGCTAATTGGCCGGGACTGAAGCATCAATTCTTTGTGGCAGCACCTTAGTTGTCCATTGACTGCTTTCTCTTATGTGCCTTGTCCAGGATGGGGGTCCCTGCAGCAGAATGACCCCTTACTCAAGCTAGTGACCCTGGGCTCAAGCCAGTAACCTTGTGCTCAAGCTGGTGAGACCACGCTCAAGCCGGTGACCTCAGGGTTTCAAACCTGAGTCCTCTATGTCCCAGTCCAACGCTCTATCCACTGTGCCACCGCCTGAGGCTTCATATTGCTTCTTTTTTTTTTTTTTTTTTTTACAGGGACAGAGAGAGGAATGGATAGGGATGGACAGACAGGAACCGAGAGAGGTAAGAAGCATCAATCATTAGTTTTTCGTTGCCATTGCAACACCCCAGTTGTTCATTGATTGCTTTCTCACACGTGCCTTGACCGCGGGCCTTCAGCAGACCGAACAACCCCTTGCTGGAGCCAGCGACCTTGGGTCCAAGCTGACAAGCTTTTGCTCAAGCCAGATGGGCCCGCGCTCAAGCTGGCGACCTTGGGGTCTCGAACCTGGGTCTTCCGCATCCCAGTCCGATGCTCTATCCACTGTGCCACCACCTGGTCAGGCCATATTGCTTCTTGATTGATGTCCTCACTTGCAAGTTTTTTCACTATGGACTTAATGAACATTACTACAGGCGCTTAGGACACACTGTTGTGCAGGTGAACATTAAAAAGGAGTAAGGAATGTAAATTTGTTATTTGCACCTTGGGTGGCTGCCCAGGTGCCCACCTTAGAGAGAACCCTGATTACAAGTGCTATTTTAACAACTGGTTTGCCGAACTCAACAAAAAATTAGGTATCGGTTCTGCCAAACCAGTGTGAACCAGCTGAACCCTACCACAGTTTCTAAGACAAACTAAGTGACTTCCCTGTGGTTTACTTTTGGTAGGATCTTCTGAGATTTCCCTTTGTTGAAGCTTGCCCAGTGCTGTACATAAAGGTGGCAATGCTGTACATATAGGTGGCAATGGATAAAAACTTACTGATTTTTCTACAGTGCCTTAATTGTCTCCTGACCCCCCCCCCCAAATCTGGAAGAATTTGTTACTACATCCTTAAAGCTTGCATAGTGGTTTCTGCATGCCTGTACACACACACACACACACACACATAATGTTTCTCTTTTTCTATCTGAAATATTGCATATTACATTTTTAAAGGAAATAAAATGTGCACAATACCAATCACCCTTCCTCCTAGGAGGAGCCATGTGGTCTGGTGCAGCTACTTTCAAATTGCCTGGGTTTTTTTTTTTTTTTTTACACGGACAGAGAGGCATAGATAGGGACAGACAGCCAGGAAGGGAGAGGTGAGAAGCATCAATCATTAGCTTTTCGTTGCCGTTGTGACACCATAGTTCATTGATTGCTTTCTCACATATGCCCTGACCGCGGGCCCCCAGCAGACTGAGCCACCCCTTGCTGGAGCCAGCGACCCTGGGTCCAAGCTGGCGAGCTTTTGCTCAAGCCAGATGGACCCTGCGCTCAAGCTGGCGACCTCGGAGTCTCGAACCTGGGTCTTCCGCATCCTAGTCCTACGCTCTATCCACTGCGCCACCGCCTGGTCAGGCAAATTGCCTGGGTTTGAATCCACAGTCCATCACCTAATGGTAATGGTGTAAGCTCTTTTATATCTCCAAGTCTGTCACTTTTTCTATAACATGGCAACACTAATATGAATACCTACTTCTTCAGGTGGCTGTGAAGAATAAATAAATACATGTCAAGCATTTGCTACAGTGTCATACTCACAGTACTTGCTCTACTGACCTCAGCTATCATTGATACCATAAAGTTCACAAATAAAATGTAATTTGCAGGTACTAAGGCAAACATGTTGTTATGTTTACAACAGTATTTCACCATCTGAGTTATACGATGTCCCTTAGGAGTATGGAGTGGCGGAAGCCCTTCCATAAAGCACTCTCTCTGTGATGTTAGGAAGGAGACAGGAAAGACACACCTCCTGTTCACTGAGAGATAATGAAGTCATATTCCAGGATGGATGCAAATAACATGGATAGAACTGTGAAATTCAGGAGGCTTGATGACCTGATTCTTCAGGGAAAAGTATTCCTCCAAATTGTAGAATTACAAAATGTTTAAGTTAGAATCCTTACAAAGCACCTACCCAAATCCCATTACTCTGTAAGTAAGAAAAGCAAAGCCTAGAGCAGTGATGGGCAATCTTTTGAGCTTGGTGTGTCAAAATTCACCAAAAAACTGAGCATAACTCTGGTGGTGTGTCACTTCGAGAAAAAAGACCTAACCAGAAGTCCCAGAACTAGACGCTCTGTGCCAGAGTTCTGTTGTTTTGGCCTACAGACCTCCGGCACAGAGTGTCTACACTACAGCAAATGTTTTATCCTTGGCTACTGCACCTAGCCGTGCAGGAGCAGAGAATGAAATGTCCTTCTTGGCATGCAGCCCTTATACTTCTCTGGTATGCGGCCGCATGTGGCCGCGTGTCATGGAAAATGGCTACACGTGTCAGTGCTGACACACGTGTCATAGGTTCGCCATCACGGGCCTAGAGTGATACCAGGCATGACTTGCCAAAGGCAATACAGCTGAGATTGAGCCCTGGCTCTTATCTTTCCCAGTGCGTGACTCTGGGCAAGTAACATCACCTCTCTGTGCCTCAGTTTCCCCTTTACCAAATGAAGTCTTTAATCTCTTCCCACCCTTCTACCTCATAGAGTTCTTTTTATTTCTTTTCTTTTTTTTTTTTTTACAGATACAGAGAGAGAGAGAGTCAGAGAGAGGGATAGATAGGGAAGGGACAGACAGACAGGAACGGAGAGAGGTGAGAAGCATCAATCATTAGTTTTTCGTTGCCGTTGGCAACACCTTAGTTGTTCATTGATTGCTTTCTCACATGTGCCTTGACCGCGGACCTTCATCAGAGCGAGCAACCCCTTGCTGGAGCCAGCGACCTTGGGTCCAAGCTGGCGAGCTCTTTGCTCAAGCCAGATGGGCTCGCACTCAAGCTGGAGAGCTCGGGGTCTCGAACCTGGGTCTTCTGCATCCCGGTCCGACGCTCTATCCACTGCGCCACTGCCTGGTCAGGCATCTCATAGAGTTCTTGGAGGGTCCTAGGATATAATGTATGTATAAAGCTTTTACTTTAAAAAAATCACACAAATATCAGATCACAAAGGACAATCCTTTTATAGAGGGGCAAACTTTTTAGGGCCCTGCACTAAAAAGTGACACTCTGTAAAGAATCTTGACCCCAGGAGGTTTGCATCAGCATTGCCCATGGATGACAATGTTAATTCTGTGGGGCTTCTCCATGAGTGTGAAAAGAGGCAGGCGTTGTGTACTGGGCAAAGGCTTTGGCATGGAGAAATGTCTAGAAGGCAAGACACTAGGAAGAAGAATTTATTTGGAGGGGCTATCATAGAGATAATATTGTGAATTCCTTTGTAAATGAAAGTTACCTATAAAAATCTATACTCAAGAGCTGCGGAAAATAAACAATCAGCAAGCACTTACAGCAGCGACAACAGCAAATGGTTTGGTAAGAACAGAAGTCAACACCCAGTAAAGTGGGAGGGGGGTATCCAACATACCAGAGTGTGCCTCCCAGGCAATGCAAGTTTCTTTTTATAGCCCCTCTCCATCTCCTGGTCAGCTGTACTCAGGAAGCTGTAACCTCCTGTCTTGCCTTGAGCTTTATGCCATTCTCATATGAGCATTATGCCTGGAGCTTTATGCCATCAGGAGTTACTGTGAAGTTCTGGAGACAGCATAGGTCTGTAATTCAGAAAAAGGACTCGGGAGCCTGCCTGCCTCGTTCTGAACCCCAGTGTTGCCCATTATTACTTGCATATCATCAGGCAAATTGCTTGACTTCTCTGTAGTCTCAGCTGCCAAATGGGAATAACACCTCATGGAATGGTTATGAAGATTAAGTGAGTTGATATAATGGGAAAACATAATAGGAAATAGTGCCTGGTACATGGTCAGTGGTTATATAAATGTTGGATAAATGTAATAAATTGTGAGGGAAGTGACTTCTGCACACCTCTCTGAGCCCCTAAGAATAGAGCTACATGATCACATACACTGCAGCAAATCATAAGCCAAAGAATGGAGTTGCTGGCAGTGGGATATTACAGATTGATTACTATATATTAAGTAGATTGGATAAATCCAAGAGGACAGATACCTAATACACACTGATGAAATTTTCCTCTAAAATGCTGCTAGGAAGGAGCTTTACCATCACAAGGCAGGCTTCATGCCTCTTCAACTATTCAGGGGACACAAAGAGGTCTGAACAAAGTACTTTTGCCAGGTGATCAGAGGATCCATCTTTTGTGCCTATCAAAGAAGGAACTTGCAACAAAGCCATTCTCTGAGTCTCAGGATAGTGGAACTCCCAGGCCCAGTGGACAGGCCTGCTGGGTAGAAGATATGTGTGTATTAAATGACTGACATTGGGTGGAACTAGAGGCTGGCCTCTGATTGGTGAGTTAGACATAGTCCTGGGAAAAAGGCCAAATTAGACTTGGGTTGGCATCATTCCCACCTGTCAGATCCATCTATCTTTGGTCTCTCACATAAATCCTAAGCAACATTCATCATTTGCCCATTCTTTGCTTTTGTCTTCTATTTCTTCCAGAAAGACTTGCTCTTCCTGCCAAGCCCACTCCGGTGGAGTGGAAAAGTTCAGAGCTTTGGTACATGGTAAATATTTTATCTTGCCTTTTAATGCATTTGTTCTTGGGTCATTGTTCAAACATCCATGTCCTCTGCATAGTCACATGGTTAGTCTCTAGAGGACGCAGATTCTGTTTACTTGATTTGGCTGGAAGGTACATCACTCAGCAAAATTACTTATTAATAAGGCATTTGATTATAACTAACCATGTTGAAAGAAAATTTTTACAAATAAGATCCTCATCTGTTGATGAAGTTGTTATCAGTTCTGCTTTTCATTTTTTCAAGCTCCTTTCAGATGCAGGCTGTAAAACAAATACCCCCTATTAAGACATAATTGATACTGAGAAGACTCTTAGTATCTACAAGTAGCCTGAATTCCCTTATGGAATGGTTAAGAGCACAGGTTCTGGAGTCTAACATTTCTTTTTCTTTTTTAATTCTTTAAGACTTTATTTATTCATTTTAGGGGTGGGGAGATAAAGGTGAGGAGCAGGAAGCATCAACTCCCATATGTGCCTTGACCAAGCAAGCCCAAGGTTTCAAACCGGCGAACGCAGCATTCCAGGTCAACGTTTTATCCACTGCACACTACGGCTCAGGCTGGAGTCTATATTTCATCTCTAATACTTTGCTAGCTGTGCAACATTGGGCAAATTACATACTCCTCTGAAAAACCTTAACTTCATCTGCAAAATGGAGCAGGCTCTTGAGAACAAAATGATGCAGGTAAAGCATTTGTCGCATTACTTAACACATAGTTCATGCTCACATATCACCCTTAAGAGCTTCATTTTAAAATCTGAAATTTCCCTGGCCAGATAGCTTAGTTGGTTAGAGCATTGTGTTGAAGCACAGAGGTTGCTGGTTCAATCCCTGGTCATGACACATACAGAAACAGATCAATATTACTGTCTTTCTCTCCTTTCTCTCACTAAAATCAATAAATAAAATTAAAAAAAAATAAAATAAAATTTGGAATTAATTTGCTGACTTGTGTTATCTTTCCAAGGGGAAATTGATAGCCTCCCCCCTCAAATTATAAACTCTGAAAGGCAACAATGCACTTAATATAATTTTTTCTTTTTTTATTTTTTTCACGGTAATATAATTTTGAATCGCCATAGAGACAGTAAAATTTTTTCTGAGTTTTAAACCAACGAGTGATTCTCAAAATATTTTAGGCTATAGGCAATTTCTGCAAAACAAAAACGCCATAGAATAGTAAATCTATAATTTCTGTTTATCTCCGCAAAGAAATCACTATAATTAAATATATTCTAAGAAAATAATTCAAGGCTCTTTACTCAATGGTAGAGCAGCTGCCGGCGAGTGGATGTCCCATGTTCAATTCCCAGTCAGGGCACACAGGAGAAGCGACCATCTGCTTCATCCCCACAACATTTTTCCTCTCCCTCCCTCTCTCCCCTCCTCCCTCAGTTATGACTCAATAGGTATCAATTGGTTTGAGTACATCGCCCCAGGCATTGAGGATGGCTCCATGGAGCCTCTGCTTCAGGCTCTGAAAGTAGCTCGGTTGCAAGCATGGCCCCTGATGGTCAGATAGGGGTTGCCGGGTGCATCCTGGTCCAGGAGCATGTAGGAATCTGTCTTTCTGCCTCCCCTCCTCTCACTTAATAAAACAAACAAACAAACAAAAAACATATATACAATTACAACTACATAAAAACTAAGAATATGTTCATTTATTTAACTTCTACCTTCTATACTTTGCAATTTTGAATTTTTATAAGCATGCACATGTGTTAATTGGGTAATTAAAAACTAATTGAGGTACCTAAATATTAGATAAGGGTGCAAAGAAAAGAAAAATGTATTAAAGATTATTAATTAATTTTTAGTACTTTTGTAAAAGGTGAAAGTGAATTTAGTAATTTCATCTTTTAGGTAAAATTAATAGATATATTTAAGAGAATAGCAATGCTTTAAGTGAATCATTATGAAGGCTGTTTAAATCACTGAATAAATATTTATTGTTTTCACCATGTATTAGGCTCTGAGCTAGGTGTAGGGATGCAGCAATAAACCAAACAGATTTTATCACGGGAGGCAAGCTGTGGACAAGGCAGTTAGTTCATCTTTCAGCATCCATCTTTCTTCTCACCAGAATCCTCTGAATCTTTGTCTATTGGTGGATAAACGTTTTTTAGGTTTGCTCTCTCCTATTGAGGGAGCACAACATGTGTATAGTCTATGGAAGGCTGTGGGTGCTCGCCCTCAGGGCGGTACATTGCAAATTGAGGATTGCCTTCCTGCTTGGGAGGGGTGATTGTTTGCCATTGTTTCCTGAAGAAGGGGTTTTCCTCCCAGCCTGTTTTGCTGGAGAGAGTAGAGAGAGATAGGAGAGAGAGAGAGAGACCACGCTAACACGATAGCTGAGGGGCTTGGGAGGCTGGTGGAGGTCTGGGAGTCCAGGAGAGACCCAGAGAATGAGTTGGGGCTTTGGGAGCCCTGAGTGAAAGGGAAGCGATCTTCCCTGCCCGTTTTCTCGTCCACTATTACGAAACTCTAATAAACGGAATGGTCCACCATCTTCTGGCTCCACAGTTCCTTTACCAAATCCAATGAGAACCTGCATGGCTATGGCAGTGACCACTGGCTTTACATCTATGTACCCAGACCGCCCCTTTCAAAAAGCTTCGGTAAGAGGTGGTATCCCATCATCTAAATCTTTCTCTGCCTCCTCCCTCCCCACCCTCCTCCAGCTAAAGCCAGCCAGACTTGTATGACTGTCCTGTTCCTTCTAGTAATCTGCTCTCCCCGCCTCGCTGTGTTCACAGATGACCTTCCATGCAACACAACACCATAACCCAGCAAAAAATGCCAATAGCCCCCAGAGAGCACCTAGGAAATGACCGTGGCTTTTGCCTGAGTGGCCTAACTGTGTCCTAGTGGGTCAGCTTTGATCGGATCTAAACTCAAGGGGGAGAACACTACTAGGCAATGCAAGCTGGGTGTGGGAAAGTTTGTGATGTGACACCAAGCAGTGGGGCTGGGGTGGAGGCTATAGCGGGGAGCATGACAGGAAACGGGGCTAGATGTAGGTTGTAAGGCCAGTGGCGTTGCTGTCACCATGCGGATTCGCATTGAATTTGGGCAGATGGTAAAGGAACAGTGGAGCCGGAGAATGGTGGGCCATTCCAATTTACTGGAGGCTCACCAAGGCAGGCAAGCCAAAAGAAGAGAAAAAAACGGAGGACGGGGCAAATACAAAGGGAAAGGAAAAACCCCGCTTTTCGCAGTGGAGAGTGCAAGGGATTGGGAAACACCAACTGCAGCTCTCAGTGGCGGGCACAATCTCCTTCTGGACCCACCTAAGAGGAAGCATTTACATCCTTACAATAGTGCTGTCAAGTGCTCCTGCACTATTTGTGCAGAGCCTGCAACTTGTAAACCTGTGAGCAAGCCTAACACAGCCATTTTCCCCACACAGGCAAAAGTAGCGGGAGGAAGTAGAACTTTCTGCTGGAGGCACTGGGAAGAACCGGGGACTTTTAAGCAGAGGAGCAACAAGATCTCATTTGTTTTGGAAAGCTCACACTAGTAGAATGAGATTAGATGAGAAGGGGGCTCTAACTAGAGTAAGAGAGACTTGAATGAAAATAATCCAGGAGAAATGTGACGCGAGTCAGAACCACGTAGATGCAGAGGGAAGAGGAAGGGCTGGAGTTGAGATGATGTGAGGCAGCAGAATCCAGTCAGAACCTCGAGACTAAACTGCACAGAAGGGAAGAGAAAGACCCCATGGAACTGTAACTTCCAGACACTGTGTCCTGGAGACTGTCACTAATCAAAGCCATTAGGTTTCCTCCCCTCGGGAGTATTTACTGTGAAAAACAAAGGTGAATCTATTTCACTGTGCAGGGAAGGAAGACACATAGTTTTCATATTTCACCAGACCAATCTCTCAGAATCCTGTTTCCTAAGGTGGTAGAATAAGAGATAAGTATAAATGGTGTGGGGACATCCGGAACAGTGACTCTTATGGCCAGAAAGTTTTTCCTTTTTCTATTATGTCCCCATCTTGATTCAGTCTAGATAAAAGCTTCAGTAAATCTGTAATATTTGATAATCCCTTGTTGAGAGAGAGAGAGAGTCTAAGTAGGCCTCAGGGTCAGAGCCTTGGACAGATGACAGTGCCAAGCTAGTCACAGTTTTGTTTTCCCTGAAACACATAATATATCTAGGGTTACCTTAGGGTTACCTCACCATTTAAGACACATACATGATTCTGGTTTCCACTTATGTAAATTTTAAAAAATTAATTAGGCCCTAGCCAGTTGGCTCACTGGTAGAGCATCAGCACGGCATGTGGAAGTCCCAGGTTCGATTCCTAGCCAGGCCACACAGGAGAAGCGCCCATCTGCTTCTCCACCCTTCCCCTCTCCTTCCTCTCTATCTCTCTCTTCCCCTCCCACAGCCAAGGCTCCATTGGAGCAAAGTTGGCCCAGGCAGTGAGGATGGCTCCATGGTCTCCACCTCAGGTGCTAGAATGGCTCTGGTTGCAATGGACCAATGCCCCAGATGGGCAGAATATCACATCCTGGTGGGCATACCAGGTGGATCCCAGTCAGGCACATGTGGGAGTCTGTTTTTCTGCCTCCTGCCCCCCTGCTTCTCACTTCAGAAAAATACAAATACAAATAATAATAATTTACTGATTGATTGATTTTAGAGAAAAAGAAAGGGGAAATGGTGAGAGAAAAACATCAATTTATTGTTCCGCTTTACTTATGCATTCATTGGTTGATTCTTCATTTCTTTTTTTTTTATTTTTTTATATTTTATTTATTCATTTTAGAGAGGAAACACAGAGTGAGAGAGAGAGAGAGAAAGAGAGAAAGGGGGGAGGAGCTGGAAGCATCAACTCCCATATGTGCCTTGACCAGACCAGTGCAGGGTTTTGAACTGGCGACCTCAGTGTTCCCAGGTCAATGCTTTATCCACTGCGCCACCACAGGTCAGGCCATTGGTTGATTCTTGTATGTGCTCTGACCAGGAATTAAACCAGCAACCTTGGCATATTGGGATGATACACCGACCAACTGAGCTATCCAGACAGGGTTATTTACATAAATTTTTAAGTTTTTCTTTTGAAATAAGTGTACCAAAGGGGTTGGGAGTGAGTTGGTTTAAGAAAAAAATATTAAGGCCTGACGAGGTGGTGGCACAGTGGATAGAGCATTGGACTGGGACACAGAGGACCCAGGTTCAAGACCCTGAGGTCTGAGGTTGCCAGCTGGAGCACGGGCTCATCAGCTTGAGCACAGAGTCACTGGCTTGAGCCTAAAGGTCACTGGCTTAAAGCCCAAGGTCGCTGGTTTGAGTCCAAGGTCACTGGTTTGAGCAAGGGGTCACTGGCTTGGCTGTAGCCCCCCAGGTCAAGGCACATATAGGAAAGTAATCGACAAACTACTAAGATAATGAAACGAAGAGTTGATACTTCTCTCTCTCTTTTTTTTTAGAAACAGAGGGAGGGACAGAAAGGAAGGAGAGAGATGAGAGGCATCAGTTCTTCATTGCAGCACCTTAGTTATGCTGCAACAAAGAACTGATACTTTTCTTTTTTTTTCTTTGCGTCAGAGACAGAGAGCAACAGAGAAACAGAGAGAGGGACAGACAGACAGGAAGGAGAAAGATAAGAAGCATCAATTATTTGTTGCAGCACCTTAGTTGTTCATTGAATGCTTTCTCATATGTGCCTTGACCGAGGGGCTACAGAAGACTAAGTCACCCCTTGCTCAAGCAAACAACCTTGGACTCAAGCTGGTGTGTGCTCAAACGAGATGAACCCGTGCTCAAGCCTGCAACCTCACCTTGGGGTTTCAAACCTGGGTCCTCCAGCGTCCTAGTCCGACGCTCTATCTACTGCGCCACCGCTTCTCATTTCCCTTCCTGTCCGTCTGTCCCTATCTGTCCCTCTCTCTGTCACTGTCACACACAAAAATACATATATATTAAGGGAAAAACTGGTACAGGAGAGATGCAGTTATAACAAGAATTGCACAGCACAAAAGGCTGAAGCTTGGGACATCTTATCCTAAAATATCCTATGGCTGGTCGGAAAGGTAAATCCCAGATTAAAAACAAACCTTCAGCATAACCTAAGTATAACTAAAGAAGTCTGCAATCCTGCCTGACCTGTGGTGGCGCAATGGGTAAATGTGTAGAACTGAAATGCTGAAGTCACCGGTTCAAAACTCCAGGCTTGCCTGGTCAAGGCACATATGGAAGTTGATGCTTTCTGCTCCTCCCCCCCTTCTCTCTCTCTCTCTCTCTCTCTCTCTCTCTCTCTCTCTCTGTGTGTGTCTCCTCTCTCTAAAAAAAATGAGTAAATAAAAAAAAAAAAAAAAAAAAGAAGTCTGCAATCCTCTGGAAGGAGGAAAAAAACATGCAGTGATGAGGGTTTTGAGCAACTATGAACGTGGATGAATTTGGGGCTTGGGTCTGAGGGCCCAGCAGAAGTGGGGAGAACAGAGTTGAGCACAGACCAAGGAAGTGTCCTTTTCCTGTCAAGAGCCCCAGGTGCCCCCTGGAGAAGGGACTTCTCTGTCCATTGGAGCAAGAGAGCCCGAGAAGTCTCCCAGAGAGCAGTGTTATTCCATTTTATGGTTTGTTTCTGTAATCAGCTAGGAGATAAAGTCTTCAAATTACACTTTTCCAGGAAAAAATATGTATTTGAGGAGAAACAAGGGACAGATAAGTTATAATACTATCAGAGTTTGCTATGAGCTTAAGAAGGTCGTGACTTCCTGCTTAGCAGGTGGTTCTTCCAGGAACCCAAAGCCCTGGACCCCAATAATGGGCACAATAGTGCCTTCCAGGAACTGACCTGCAGCTGGTGAGGGTGAATGTGTATTTGAGGCGGAGGGAAAGAGAAAGGGGGTCGGAGGTAACCCTCATCACTGAGAACGCTACTCACTTCTTCCTGCCCTCTCCCCCCCAACCCTCAGAAAATAAGCACTTAACAGAGACAAGTCCTGAAAGAAGACAGTTTTTGAGAGAAGCGTCTCTCGGCAGGGTGAGAAGCTGCCCGCAGAGTGCCTGATGCTCTCCTTTGGGAAGAGGCTTTGCTCCCGTGGGAAGTCCTTCCTCCCTCACACGTCGCAGACCCAAGTGAGAGCTCCTCCATCAAGACATTTCCGCTTCAGTTCTCCTTTGGAGAACTTTATATTTTGTTCCAGGGGAGGGTGCCATTTCCCACATTATACTGACACAAAACTCGAGACTAAAGGAAGGAAACCAGAAGTGATAACCTTCATTCTCTACCCCCAGGATTCTTGGTGCTTTGGCTCCAGTTTGGGGAAGTCATGTGACCAGCTGATAAACCCCCTGCTCACAGAGGCCCCATTATCCAGCCGCCTGAGAGGACGGTGTTTAACCAAAGGGCCTCAAGCGGCTAAAACCCTGGCCTCTAAATTCTCAGAACCTTTACAAGGCAAACATCAGGATGACTCTAGGCGAGGAGAAAAAGACTCCATAATGCACAAAGTGAGAACACAGCCCTGTCCTTGCTCAGACGTCCCTAGGCCACTCTGTTAATAGAGCAGAGGTCCCCAAACTACAGCCCGCAGGCGGCATGCGGCTCCCTGAGGCCATTTATCCGACCCCCCGCCGCACTTCCGGAAGGGGCATCTCTTTCATTGGTGGTCAGTGAGGGGAGCACAGGATGAATCCGCACCCATAGTTCCCATTGAAATACTGGTCAGTTTGTTGATTTAAATTTACTTGTTCTTTATTTTCAATATTGTATTTGTTCCCATTTTGATTTTTACTTTAAAATAAGATATGTGCAGTGTGCATAGGGATTTGTTCATAGTTTTTTTATAGTCCCACCCTCCAACAGTCTGAGGGACAGTGAACTGGCCCCATGGGTAAAAAGTTTGGGGACCTATAATACAGGATCACTGCAAACAACAACCAGGAAAAAAAAAAAACAGAGCACCTAGTGACTTTAGGGCAGCTCTGTCCTATCAGAGTGGAAGGCTAGGTCCTGGTCTCAGCATGGGACCTTATGTGAGGGTACTAAGGTTAGATACTGGGGAGTGAGGGGGGGCTGGAGGGTCTGGGTCTGCTCCCAGCTGTCCTGGACTCCACTTCATTGTGTGTAAACAAGGAGCTAGTAAAACCCAACACACAAGGTGGTCGTGAGGCTGAGAGAGCAAGTTGTGCAGAAAATCATGCAGAGGGGCTCTGCTTGTTCCTGTTTCTGAGGATGCATATCGGAGTCAGGTGTCAATCTCAAGATGTTAGAGGCCAAAATACGTGATGTTACAATATAGTTCTGTCATTGTTGCCATGACTATAATCATCCTCACATTTTTCCAGTTTTCTCAGCAACTTTTATTTCTTTCAGTAATGCTTTGAGGAAGGTAAAGAAGGGAAAGTAATAATTATTTCCATTTTACAGGGGAAAGAGAGGCAAAGAGGTTAAACACCATCAAGGATGGCCTGGCTGGTTTGTGTGGCAAGGCTTGACCCCATCTAAAAGAACTGAATTTCCACATCTTCAGAATAGGTGCTAATGCAGCCTGGTGTCCTATAGATGAGCTATAAGGAAAGGAAAGAGAGGGGGAGGCATGTAGATTAGGAGACTTAAAGACATATCAACTGCTAATGGGTATGAGGGTTCTTTCTGGGGGGTGATGAAAATGTTCTGAAATTAAATTATGGTGATGGCTTCACAATTCTGTAAATATGCTAAATAACACCAATCTGTACTCTTTAAATAGGTAAATTTTATAGTATGAAATTTTACATCTCAACAAAGCTGTTAAGACATCAGTTTTTTGTGTGTGTGGTTTTGAAAAGTTTTGCCTGACCAGGCGGTGGCGCAATGGATAGAGTGTTGGACTGGGACACGGAGGACCCAGGTTCAAAACCCCGAGGTCTCCAGCTTGAGCGCGGGCTCATCTGGCTTGAGCAAGGCTCACCAGCTTGAGCACAAGGTCACTGGCTTGAGCAAAGAGTCACTCGGTCTGCTGTAGCCCCCCAGTCAAGGCACATAGGAGAAAGCAATCAATGAACAACTAAGGTGCTGCAACAAAGACTTGATACTTCTCATCTCTCTTCTTTCCTGTCTGTCTGTCCCTATCTCTGTCACACACAAAAATAAATAAATAAAAATTAAAAAAAAATTTTAATTTGGGGGAAGAGAAAGAGAAACACTGATTTGTTGTTCCACTTATTTATGCATTCATTGATTGATTCTTATATGTGCCCTGACCAGGGATCAAAAACACAACCTTGTTGTATTGGATGATGCTCTAACCAACTAAGCTATCCGCCAGGGTGGGCAAGACTAAACTCTTGTCACTAGGAATGCATAACTGTACAGAAATGCAAGGAAGTGATCACTATAAAGGTCAGGATTCCTTTCAGGTGGAGGAAGGGCTTTGTGATTGGGATCGGGTACATGAGGGAGCTCCTGGGGTGGATAGTAGGGTTTTATTTCTTGACATGAAGGGTAGGTAACAAGGGTGTTTACCTTAAAATAACTCATTCTGCTCTGCACACGTTTTATGTAGTTTTTATGTATCTGTTCTGTTATATATAATATGATTTTTTAAAATAGGGTAACCAGATGGCTCAATGGATAGAGTGTCCATCACAGGTTTGATCCCCAGTCAGGGCACATACAAAAAGCAACCAATGAGTGCACAACTAGATGGCACAACTAAGTGGAACAACGAGTTGATGCATCTCTCTCTCCCCTTCTTCCCCTCCACCTCCTTTTCTCATCTTTCTCTCTCCCCCTTCTTCTCTCTCAAAAAAAAAAAAAAAAAAAAAAAGGAGAAATCAAATATGAAATGATAACCTGCCCTGGCCAGACTGTAAAATGGCCCTTGTGAACCCCTCCAACCTGTTTTGTTTTGGGGGCAAATTATGTTTAGAGACTGAGTTGTCTTTGACAGTAGTTTATTTAACACAACTTCACTGTGGGAATTATAATAATTTCACAAGCCAATAACATGTCTCTTACTAAGCCAATAAAGACATAAAACACTTGAACCAATGATATTAATTACACTATTGTTCTAGGAAAGCAGAGATGAAAGGAATAAAGTCCAAATTTAGTTGAGATGTATCCTTTATAGGAGTTGATACTTGGGAGAGAAGGCTTAGCCAACCAAGAATTGCCAGCACAAAAGTTAACAGTCTCTTGTTTCTGGAGCACTTTGCCAGGGCACGATGGCACCAGTGTAGGGCAAGATGATCTCCTTCAAGAGGCTGCTGGAAGCCTTTGTCACTGCTGGGAAGAGTCACCTTTACCACAGTAGGAGTTAATATCCCAGAGTTAATTTACATCAGTCAGGTGTTGCCGTGCCCAGATCAAAACTCTCAGATATTCCTCACAAACTCTCAGTATTTAGTCTTTTTTAAATTTCCATTTAATATTTATTTAGCATTCAGTTTACAGCTCTATAGGGGAGAAATATATTGGGGAAAAATGCAATTCTTTTCTTCATTCTGAAAATGCTTAAAAGATTCTACTTTGCCACAGAGATAGCAAAACACACATGCACATGCACATACACACAAAAACCCCCAAAGTTCTGTCTTTAAAGGTAAGAAATACTAAATTTAACTAAATATTTAGAAGTGATAGGGGGCTAGGAGGAGAAGGTGAGGACACCTGAAAAGTAATTTTATTTTTGCTTAACCTTAAACTTGTCAATTTCTTCTTTCCTTGAATAGCTTCATTTTCTGTTTGATATGCAACTACACTCATATTGGAATTAGTTATAACCAAACAACTAAGATGTTTTGAATATAAGCCTAGCCATATGCCAGATAAACTTTAGGAACTTTTTTTTTTTTACAGAGACAGAGAGTCAGAGAGAGGGATAGATAGGGACAGACAGACAGGAACGGAGAGAGGTGAGAAGCATCAATCATTAGTTTTTCGTTGCCACCGCGGGCCTTCAGCAGACCAAGCAACCCCTTGCTGGAGCCAGTGACCTTGGATCCAAGCTGACGAGCTTTTTCTCAAGCCAGATGGGCCTGCGCTCAAGCTGGCGAGCTCAGGGTCTTGAACCTGGGTCTTCTGCATCCCAGTCCTATGCTCTATCCACTGCGCCACCGCCAGGTCAGGCAAACTTTAAGAACTTTTAAAAGCTCTTCTTTTATGGAAATTTTCTAGCCTGATGTAGTCTGACTAAGGGCCAGAAAGCTAACTTCCTTAAATGAGACAAAAAAAAAAAAGTTTTCCCAGTTACAATTGTAAATTAGAAATCTTTCTTTCAAATACAAAATCAATTTTCTCAACTGTACAGTAAATTCTAATTTGATGGTTTTTTATTCTTACTACTTCACTTCAAACAGTGAACTATACGTCTGGTTAAGCAATAATAATTAAGTTCCTCTTCTGACTTGTTCAGAATAAAAAAAACAGTTGTAGATACTACTAAAAATATTTCACTGTTTGAATATGACCTCTGTATTAAAATATATGGGAGGCCTGACCCGTGGTGGCGCAGTGGATAAAGTGTCGACCTGGAATGCTGAGGTTGCTGGTTCAAAACGCTGGGCTTGCCCGGTCAAGGCACATATGGGAGTTGAAGCTTCCTGCTCCTCCCCCCCCTTCTCTCTCTCTCTCTCTCTCACTCTTTCTCTCTCTCTCCCTTTCCTCTAAAATGAATAAATAAATAAAAATAATTTTAAAATATATGGGAATTTTTCTAATTAACTTTCAAATCTTCCTAGAGCCTTTATTTAAAAAAATATATCATCTTGAAATAATTTGAATGAATGCTTTTAAAAAAACTAATTCACAAGTTCCATAATCATTGGTTTAAACAAGTCTCCTAAATAAATATGTTCTGCATCAGTTTTCTTGATTATAAGATGTCAATAATATGGGAACATTTCTGATATAACAGAACATTTAATCACATCAGTTTCCCATCAATACAGTCATTTTTTAAAAAATTTTTATTTATTCATTTTAGAGAGGAGAGAGAGAGAGAGAGAAAGGGGGGAGGAGCAGGAAGCATCAACTCCCATATGTGCCTTGACCAGACAAGTGCAGGGTTTTGAACTGGCAACCTCAGCATTCCAGGTCGACGCTTTATCCACTGTGCCACCACAGGTCAGGCCCCATCAATACAGTCATTTGATGATGATTACAGTGGCCACTTCCACTGGTTGGCAGAAGGCTTTTCTACTAAAGGCTCCTATGGTTTCCATTGTATCATTTTTCTCACCAGACATAGTTCATTTCCAGCCTGAAGAATCACCTCTTTTATTTGGCCACCCTGGTCCTTAATTTCTTTTTTTTTTAAACAAATTATATTCTTTTTTATTATTATTATTCATTTTAGAGAGGAGACACAGAGTGAGAGAGAAAGAAAGAAAGAGAGAAAGGGGGGGAGGAGCTGGAAGCATCAACTCCCATATGTGCCTTGACCAGACCAGTGCAGGGTTTTGAACTGGCGACCTCAGTGTTCCCAGGTCGAAGCTTTATCCACTGCGCCACCACAGGTCAGGCAATTTCTTTTTTTTAATATCTGGTTCCACTTCAACCATATCCAATTTTCTTCAACTGTAATCTGTTCTGTATACTTCCTATATGCTGCATTTTTAGGGATTTCCTCAAGAACATCAAGAATCTTTGTGTACAATGTGCTCAGCCTCTTGTGCAGACTCTCACGTACAGCCACTCCCACGAGGCCAGTAGTTTTCTTCAGTGAGCCTTCCATAACAGCACTGAGGAGTACCAGTATTTATAGTCTAAGTGTCTTCTTGCTATAGTTGCTTCGCCACTTGTTCTTATCAAGAAGCCTCTAGCTGGCTGCTTAGCAGCTGAGCTATTGAGTGCTTAACAACAACAGATGAGATAACCAAATCCTGACACAGGTTACTTCATTCTTACATAAAGAAACAACTTTTCTTCTAAAAACATTTTTTTTATCTTTGCCATCCATAGGATTAAAACAACTTTACTTAAGTCATAAACAAATGGATTTAAAATCATATCAAACCAATACTCCACAGAAACTGAAGCCCTTAGTCTGACAACCCACGAGAAACTGATGCCAACAACCATGTGAGTTTGGAAGCAGATCCTTCCCCGGCTGACCCTCAGATGACACCTTGGCCCCAGCTCACACCCTGATTGCAGCTAGTGAAACTCTGAAGCAGAGGCTTCCGCTAACTTGTGCCCCAACTCCTGGAAACTGAGACAATAAATGTGTATTGTTTGAAACTACACAAACGTGTATGTTTGGCCCTGGCCAGTTGTCTCAGTGGTAGCGCGATGGCCTGGCATGTGGAAGTCCTACGTTCAATTCCTGGTCAGGGCACACAGGAGAAGCGACTCTTTCTCCACTCCTCCCTCCCACTATCTCTCTCTCTCTCTCTCTTTCCCTCCCACAGTCATGGCCCGAATGGTTTGAGCAAAGTTGGCTCTGAGTACTAAGGATGGCTCTATGGCCTCAAGTCAGGTGCTGAAATAGCTTAGTTGCCCAGGAACAGAGCAGTGGCCCAGACAGGCAGAACATCGCCTGGTAGGGGTCTTCTGGGTGGATCCCCATGGGGGCGCATGCAGAAGTCTGTCTCTGCCTCCCCATCTCTCTCTTAGTTAAAAAAAAAAAACACAACAGAAACTCTATGTTTGGTCCTGGCTAGTTAGCTCAGTAGTAGAGCATCGGCCTAGCGTGTGGATGTCCCAGGTTTGATTCCCAGTCAGGGCACAGAGGAGAAGCAACCATCTGCATCTCCACCCCCCCCTTCTTTCTCTCTCTCTCTTTTCCCTTCCCACAGCCATGGCTTGATTCGTTCGAGCGCAACAACTTGGGTATGGAGGATGGCTCCGTGGAGCCTCCTCCTTAGGTGCTACAAAAAATAGCTCAGTTGCAAACATGGCCCCCAATGGGCAGAGCATCTGCTCCAGACAGGGTTGTCGGGTGATCCTGGTTGGGACGAATGTGGGAGTCTGTCTCTCCTCCTCTCACTTGGAAAAGAAGAAAAATTTAAAAAAGAAATTACTACACTTGTGGTAAGATTATTATACAAGCCTCACCTGTGGTGGCGCAGTGGATAAAGCGTCGACCTGGGAACACTGAGGTCGCCAGTTCAAAACCCTGCACTGGTCTGGTCAAGGCACATATGGGAGTTGATGCTTCCAGCTCCTCCCCCCTTTCTCTCTTTCTCTCTCTCTCTCTCTCACTCTGTGTCTCCTCTCTAAAATGAATTAAAAAAATAAAATAAAATAAGATTATTATACAGAGATTCATAATATGCCCCTTGTGTTTGGGGGTCTCTAAAACCATTAGAACTCACAGAACTCAGCAAAGCTGCTATACTTTTGGTTACAGGCTATTACAGTGAAAAGATACATATTAAAATCAGCAGTGAAAGAAAGGCACATAGAGGCAGGAGCCAGGGAACACCAATTATCCTCTCTCAGTGGACTCATGTGGACAATGCTTAATTCTCCCAGCAACAATGTGTGAGTATTGTCAACCAGGGAAACTTACCCAAGTCTCGGTATCCAGGGCTTTTAGTAGAGGTCAGTCAAGTAGACAGGCCTCACCAACCTGGTAGCTGACCTCAGTCTCCAGCCTTTCCAGAGGTCAAGTTGATGATACCTCCTGGCCCAAGGCCCCCAGGTTAAACAAAAACACTCTTATCAGGCAAGATATTCCAAGGGATTAGAGATGATCTCTCAGGAGCCAATCAAGGGCCCTTCCTTTTTTGAAATGTCCAAGTCTGCAGAGTTAACCATTTATTGCACACCCCTTAACTCCAGGAGTGGGGTTTTTATCAAGTTGCTACCCTGCTTGAAGGCAGAGTGAGGACAGGAAACTACCATGTTTTAATCTTTATACCTTTACTGGCCTTATAGTCAGAGAGTTTCCAGGATGTAAACCATATAGCCAGAAGGCAGGGTGCAGGGGAGAGGGGGCAGAGACTGGGCACTCATATAGAAGCTTCTCCTGATTAGCCACTGAATAGAAGGCAAGCTTCCCCTGCTCAAGGTCCAGCCAGATGCCCACCACAACCGGTTTTTCTGAGCCAAGGACAGTTTCCTTGACCATGTGCCACACAGAGAGCTGGCTGGATCCCTTCCACTCTACACACCAGGAGTCCTTGGCTCTTCCCAGGATCTGGTCCCGCCTCATGCCCCAGGGAGCCACGCCAATTGCCCAGTGGCTGCAGTGTTGTGTGTCCACTTCCCAGTACTGCTGCCCAGAAGAGAAGGCTTGGGAACATAAGACCTGGCAAGTGGTAAACCTGTCAGAACTCCAGGGATAAAGCTGTGGGATGTGAGATACAGTCACTGTCCGGTGATCCGCGGACACCTCCAGGCTACAGGAGAGGCTACTCAGGTCAAAGGTTGGACTGATGGCCCCTGAAGAAAAAAAATACAAGAACATAACCAGCCAGCCCTGACTGTCCAGGCTAAGAGGTCCTCCAATAGCAACGAGCAGCTTTGTATCTTTGGGTGTGATAAAGTTTCATTCATACTAGCGTTAACATCGGTACATCACCTTGCTGTTCTCTATCCCTACTGCTGCTGTTGTCTGCCAACAATACCACTTTCCCACCTAAACCTCTTCTCACCATTAAGCTTCTTTCAGGAAGCCCTCTCTGAATCCCACCCAGCAAAAGTCACCTCTAGCTTTTCTGTTTTAACTATTCTCTAACATACCGCCTTCTACCTGTAGTACGGTGACTTATGAGCACGGCTGTTTATACCTCTCCACTTACACATAAGCTTCCTGATTCAGGATCGTGTATTATTCATTTTGTATATTTTATACTGTTTCCTACTGAGTAAATAAATGCTAACAGTTACATAGTGTTACTACTCTAGGCACACACTTAAACACATTCACTCATTTAACTCTCATGACAGTCCCATAAGGGCAAAAAGTACTATTATTATTGCCATCTTACCGATGAGGGAACTGAGGCTCTGGGAGGTTATGTGCCTTGTCCAAGATCACACAGCTAGTGAGCACAGGAGCTGGGAGTCAAACCCAAGCAGTCTGGCTCCAGGATCCGTGCCCTCAATGACTACTGTGACAGCGACAGTAACTCATCATGTTGGATTATGGGCAGTTGGCTGTATATGGTGGCCCCAGCAAGGATACCCACAGGTTGCCTGGGCTCCGAGTGCTCATGGTTCTGGCTTAGCCTGGAATTTGGAAGTCTTTAATCCCCTGTCTTTGTAATCAGCTCCCCATGTGGAGGGACCTAGTGGAAGATGGGTAGGCACAGCAGCGGGGAGATGGACACAGCATAATCTCGCCACTCCTCCTTGCAGCCGGCCAAACCCAAGTTGTTTTTTTATATATATATTTTATTATTATTAATTCTAATGGGGTGACACCAATAAATCAGGGTACATAAGTACAATGAAAACATCTCCAGGTTATCTTATCGTTCAATTGTGTTGCATACCCGTCACCAAAAGTCAAATTGTCCTCTGTCACCTTCTATCTGGTTTTCCCTGTGTCCCTCCCCTCCTCCCTATCCCACCCTTCCCTTCCTCCCCCCACCCCGTAACCACCACTCTCTTGTCCATGTCTCATAGTCTCACTTTTATGTCCCACCTATGTATGAAATCATGCTGTTCTCAGTTTTTCTTTTTTTCTGATTTACTTATTTCACTCCGTATAATGTTATCAAGGTACATCCATTTTGTTATAAATGATCCGATGTCATCGTTTCTTATGGCTGAGTAGTATTCCATAGTATATATGTACCAAAGCTTTTTAATCCACTTGTCTTCTGACGGACACTTGGGCTGTTTCCAGATCTTCGCTATTGTGAACAATGCTGCCACGAACATGGGGGTGCATTTCTTCTTTTCGAACAGTGTTATGGTGTTCTTAGGGTATATTCCTAAAAGTGGGATAGCTGGGTCAAAAGGCAGTTCAATTTTTAATTTTCTGAGGAATCTCCAAACTGTTTTCCACAGTGGCTGCACCAGTCTGCATTCCACCAGCAGTGCAGAAGGGTTCCCTTTTCTCCACATCCTCGCCAGCACTTATTCTGTGTTGTTTTGCTGATGAGTGCCATTCTGACTGGTGTGAGGTGATATCTCATTGTGGTTTTAATTTGCATTTCTCTAATGATTAGTGATGTTGAGCATTTTTTCATATGCCTATTGGCCATCTGTATGTCCTCTTTGGAGAAATTTCTATTCATTTCTTTTGCCCATTTTTTGATTGGGTTTTTTATCTTCCTGGTGTTGAGTTTTATAAGTTCTTTATAAATTTTAGTTATTAACCCCTTATCAGATGTGCTGTCAAATATGTTCTCCCATTGTGTGGTTTGTCTTTTTATTCTGTTCCTATTGTCTTTAGCTGTGCAAAAACTTTTTAGTTTGATATAGTCCCATTTGTTTATCTTGCCTTTTATTTCATTTGCCCGTGGAGATAAATCGGCAAATATACTGCTGCTACAGATGTCGGAGAGCTTGCTGCCTATGTTTTCTTCTAAGATGCTTATGGTTTCACGGCTTACATTTAAGTCTATCCATTTTGAGTTTGTTTTTGTGAATGGTGTAAGTTGATGGTCTAGTTTCATTTTTTTGCAGGTAGATGTCCAATTTTCCCAACACCATTTGTTAAAGAGGCTGTCTTTACTCCATTGTATGCTCTTTCCTTCTTTGTCAAATATCAGTTGTCCATAAAGCTGTGGGTTTATTTCTGGGTCCTCTGTTCTGTTCCATTGATCTATGTGCCTGTTCTTATGCCAGTACCAGGCTGTCTTGAGTATAATGGCCTTATACTAAACCTTGATATCTGGAAGAGTGATACTTCCTGCTTTATTTTTCAAACCCAAGTTTTAAGCAGACCACATACTTACGTTGAGCAAAGCAGGATGCAAGGTGGCTCTGGTCAGTCACTGGGCATGAGGAGGAAGACAGACCTTCCAGGAGTTTAACTAATGAATCAAAAACATTAGGAGGAAGAAAAGTCTCATTAAAAAAATGCAAGAAGGTATCTGAACATCACGGTCAGGGCACACGGCTTGCCTTCCTCATCAGCAGCACATGTGAGCGTCGGGACCTGCCCAGGCAGTGCAGCCAGCTCAGGCATGTGCAGCTCCACGTTCTCTGCACTTTTCCACTGTTTCCTCACTAAACTCTGAACTCGCTGCCGGCTCCTTGTACCTGTCTATGTTCTATGAACCAAGCCTAGTGCCAGGTATATAGAAAGTGTTTGATGCATATTTATCAAATAAATTAACGAATAATACAGTTCTAGGGAATCAGTGCCCTGACACTCAGAATATTCCAGAACTTCATGTCAGTGCTTTTAACTTTAAAATTATAAAAATTGGGGAACACACGCTGGTGTGAGATTCTTCTCAACTTACTAACAACCCCTATTTTCCTTTCAATGTGCTAAAGTTTAATTGCTAACTTAAAGCTACTGTGTGCTTCCAATGCCCTTAGTGTGTAAAAGAAGAGAAAATAAAGGAAATGTCAGAGTGTGGACTATGGAGGTGGAATCATCCCCTATTTGTACCCTGAAACAAGAGCAGCATAAAGTGAACCTACCAGTCAGACTGCGAGGAGACAAAAACCCTGCCTAGGGTGTGGGCTGTCTGCCCTGAGAGCAGGAGAGCGATCCTTTAGGAAACCACGATCAAACCTCACAGGGGCACTACTCTCCATGTATGGAGCTGACAGGGTTTTTACTTATTGCTTTAAAAAAAAATTTTAGGCTCTGGGCAGGTAGCTCAATTGGTTAGAGCATCGTCCTCATATGCCAAACTTGTGGGTTCAATACCCAGTCAGGACACATATAAGAATCAATCAATAAATGCAGAATAAGTGGAACAACAAATCAATGTCTCTCTCCCCTCTAAAAATTAATTTAAAAAAATTTTAATATATCTGACCTGTAATGGTGCAGTGGATAAAGCATCAACCTGGAACGCTAAGATCATGGGTTCAAAACTCTGGGCTTGCCTGGTCAAGGCACATACGAGATTTGATGCTTCCTGCTCCCACCCCCACCCCAATAATACAGTTTTTAAAATATAATTAAAAAATTGTTTTTGCGACAGAGACAGAGAGGGACAGATAGGAACAGACAGACAGGAAGGGAGAGAGATGAGAAACATCTATTTTTTGTTGCAGCATCTTAGTTGTTCATTGGTTGCTTTCTCATGTGTGCCTTTACCAAGGGGCTACAGCAGAGCTAGTGACCCCTTGCTCAAGCCAGCAACCTTGGGCTTCAAGTCAGCAACCTTTAGGCTCAAGCCAGTGACCATGGGGTCATGTGCATGATCCCACGCTCAAGCCAGTGACCCCGTGCTCAAGCTGGATGAGCCAGAGCTCAAGCTGGTGACCTCAGGGTTTCGAACCTGGGTCCTCTCTGTCCAGTCCAATGCACTATCCTCTGTGCCAGCACCTGGTCAGGCAAAAAAATCTAAAAATATTTTTAATTAAAAAATTTAATTAGTGAGAAATTTTTCATAATAGAATCTTTTAAAAAATTTCATTTCTCTACTAAAAGAAGAGAATAAGCCACAGTCATTTTTGTTTAAAAATGTAGCCACTATCCCTTGGAAATATAAAATAGTATCAGAAAGAGGTCTTTTTTTGCACTATTCTGTTTAAATGGAATTGTTCTGAATAAAATGTGACTTCCATGGCAGCCCATAGTGTACTTACATATGGTCAAAGAAGTGGTGGGATTCAGCAGGTTCACACTCATTCGGTAGAACCGATACCTACTTTTTTGGTGAGTTCAGCGAACTGGTTGTTAAAATGGCACTTGTAATCAGGGTTCTCTCTAAGGTGGGCGCCTGGGCAGCCGCCCAATGTGGAAAACACAAATTTACATTCCTTACTCTTTTTTAACCTTCATCTGTGCAACAGCTTATTCTAAGTGCCCATAGTAATGTTTATTCTGTCCACAGGTGAAAATATTTGACGGAACTATGCTTGTAATATTTATTTATTCATTTCATAAAACTCATTATACCTTTGATGAAATACTACATTTTAATTCCCTCGTGTTTGTTACTTCAGTAAACAAACATATAAAGTAAAGAGAAAAAGTGCTTAATAACCAGAGGGTGACAAGCTCTCATTGGAAATATCTTAAATAACAGTTTTATTTGTTTTTGTCAGGTCTAATTTAATATTTTAAAACTCTTTCTTATAACATAATCTAGTTTTGTGTACCTCTTTTATTGTTCTTATTTAAGTATTAAATGCATGAAATAATAAACTACCTTTCGGTATACTGTTTTTTTATACTTAAAATGGTCATTAGGGCTGAGAATCGGTTGGTAAATTATTTGAATCCCACCACAGGTCAAAGGATGTCATTGTGATGAGGCAGTCAAATTGCTTGGCAGCTGTTAAAGCACTGACTTGAAGAACAACTAATCTACTGTCTTAAAAACAAACATGTGACAACTTTGGGGAATGATGTTTCAGGAAATAGGGATATATCCAGATCCTTTGTTTTAAAAATGTTCTGGACTGGTCTAAATAATTAAAAACAACATAAGCACAAAGAAAGAACTATACTAAACTTGCTAAGGCATTCTTTTTTTTTTTTTACGGGGACAGAGAGAGTCAGAGAGAGGGATAGATAGGGACAGACAGACAGGAATGGAGAGAGGTGAGAAGCATCAATCATTAGTTTTTCGTTGTCATCGCAACACCTTAGTTGTTCATTGATTGCTTTCTCACATGTGCCTTGATCGCGGGCCTTCAGCAGACCGAGCAACCCCTTGCTGGAGCCAGCAACCTTGGGTCCAAGCTAACTAGCTTTTTGCTCACGCCAGATGGGCCCGCGCTCAAGCTGGTGAGCTCGGGGTCTCAAACCTGGGTCTTCCGCATCCCAGTCCGACGCTCTATCCACTGCGCCACTGCCTGGTCAGGCGCTAAGGCATTTTTAAGTTTAGTAATTGGAATTAAAAAAATACTTAAAATGTATACTTAATTCCTCAAAAAATTAAAAACAATTACTGTATGATGCAGCAATTCCACTTTCGGGTGTTTACTCAAAAGAACTGAAAGCAGGATCTTGAAGAGCTATTTGTACACTCATTTTCAAGCAGTATTTTTCCCAAGAGCCAAGAAGCCAAGATGTGGAAGCAACCCAGTGTCTATTATTGGATAAATGAATAAACAAAATGTGGTATAGACATACAATAGAATATTATTCAGCATTAAAAAGGAAGGAAATCTGACACATGCTATAACTGGGATAACCCTTGAGAACATTATACTAAGTGAAACAAACCAGTCACAAAAAGACAGTAACTGTATGATTCCACTTATATCTGATATCTAGAGAAAGAAAACTTGTAGAAGCTGAAAGTGGACTGGTGGTTGCTAGGGGCTGGGGGCCTGAGGAGTTAAACAATATAGAGTTTTAGTTTTGCAAAATTAAAAAGACCTGGAACAGGATTGCATACCAATATGAATGTACTTACTACTGAACTATACGCTTAAAAGTGGTTAAGATGGTGGATTTTATGTTATGTATGTTTATCACAATTAAAAATAAAACAATTTTAATGCATACTTAAATAATTTAGAAATTGATATTTTTCCCCAAGAAATCATGTTTCTCCAGTTAAATAAGAAGCAACGTTTCCATCAGAGCAACATCATTAAATATAAAAAAATGTGATAAGAGATACATCTTTAGAGTGGAGTTATGTAAATATTATTTAAAATTCCTTGGGACACATGCCAGAATATATACTTCACCTGGGTCAAAGATTGAAATGTAAAATGTGAAACCAAAGATTTAAATAGAAAACAGAAAAACACACAGACATACACAAGCAAATTTCTTGCTAATCTTGGGGTGGTAAAGTTTTCTAACTAAAATTTAAAATCTAAAAGCCATAAAAGCCTGGGCTGTAGTGGTGCAGTGAATAAAGTGTCACCCTGGAATGCTGAGGTCACCAGCTCAAAGTCCAGGGCTTACCCAGTCAAGGCACAGCACATACGAGAAGCAATCAATGAACAGCTTAAGTGAAGCAACTATGAGTTGATACTTCTCACTCCACCCAACTCCTCCCTCTGTAAAATCAATAAATAAAAATCTTTAAAAGCCATAAAAGAAAAGACTGGTAAAATTTACTACTTCAAAATAGAAAAATGTCTTACGTTATCCTAAAATTCATGCTAAACAGAACGAAAGGATAAATGACTAATTGGGGAACAAACTTACGATTCATATCACAGACAAAAGGCTGATCTTGCTAACTTAGAGAGTTCCTAAAAGTCCATTTTAAAAAGATACAACACAAGATATAAACACATAATTTGTGAATGAATGCAAATTAAAGATACCATATGCTCCTATATTACTTTTTTTAACCCATCAGATTGGCAAAAAAGAGTCACAAATGTTTCACAACACAACCAACTGGCAGGCTCTGGGAATACACATTTCTTTTCTTTCTTTCTTTTTTTTAAGATTTTATTTATTCATTTTAGAGACAAGAGAGAGAAAAAAAAGGGGAGGAGTAGGAAGCATCAACTCCCATATGTGCCTTGACCAGGCAAACACAGAGTTTTGAACCAGCGATATCAACATTCCAGACTGATGCTTTATCCACTGCGCCACCAGAGGTCAGGCCTACACATTTCTTTTGTGAGAGTATAGATGGGTATAACACAGCGAGAGGGCAATTTGACAATGGAGATTAAAATTACAAATGAATTTACTCTAAGGTTTATAACCCTACTGGTGCATAGAGCATTGACCTGGGATACTGAGGTCACTGGCTTGAGCATGACCTCATCTGGCTAGAGCGCAGGCTTGCTAGCTTGAGCATGGGATCATCAACATGATCCCACTGGGTCACTGGCTTGAGCCCAAACGTTGCTGGCTTAAAGCCCAAGGTCACTGGCTTGAGCCTAAGGTCACTGGCTTGAGCAAGGGGTCACTAGCTCTGCTGGAGCCCCCCGCCCCTGGTCAAGGCACGTATGAGAAGCAATCAATGAACAACTAAAGTGAAGTAACTACAAGTTGATGCTTCTCATTTCTCTCCCTTCCCGTCTCTCTCCCTTCTTCTCTCTCTCTCTCTCTCAATCTTAAAAAAAAGAAAAGATTCCACAAACCTTACTGGCACTTTATCTTCACCCATATAAAGTGATGTATGTATAGTTTTAATATCAACATTATTTGTAATTATAAGTAATTAGCAGCAATCATGCATCTAGAAGTAGAGGATGAAGTAAATGTTAACATAACCATAAACTGGAATACCATGCAGCTATATAAAAGAGAAAATGCTCAAGGTACTGATTCCTACATGTATCAAGATACATTAAGTAGCCTGACCAGGTGGTGGCGCAGTGGATAGAGCGTCAGACTGGGATGCAGAGGACCCAGGTTCAAGACCCCGAGCTCGCCAGCTTGAGCTCAGGCCCATCTGGCTTGAGCAAAAAGCTCGTAAGCTTGGAACCAAGGTCACTGACTCCAGCAAGGGGTTGCTCGGTCTACTGAAGGCCTGCGGTCAAGGCACATGTGAGAAAGCAATCAATAAACAACTAAGGTGTTGCGACGGCAACGAAAAACTAATGATTGATGCTTCTCACCTCTCTCTGTTCCTGTCTGTCTATCCATACCTATGCCTCTCTCTGTCCCTGTAAAAAAAAAAAAAAAAATTTAAAGATACATTAAGTAAAGAAGTAAAGCAAAATGCAGAACAGTGTATATAGTATGCTAGCTTTTGTGTGAAAAAAGATTAGGGGAGATAGAATAGAAATTCATATTTGCTTGTATTTGCATAAGTGAATCTGAATGGACATTCAAGAAACTAATTAAAGTGGTTGACTGAGATAGGAATAGATGGAATTGGGCAAGGGTAGGAAAGACTTTTATTGAATTTCTTTTTATATTGTTTTAATTTTTTAATTTAAAATTTAATTTTAAGATTTAATTTCAAAACTATAAGATGAATTTTAAAATTAATTTTAAATTCATATATGTAAATGAGATAACTAAGGAACCCAACCTAAATTTAGGAGTACACAGGACCCAAGAGGGCATTTATATCTCAAATAATTTTTGTAAAACTGTGCTTAATTGGTCCTAAAAATTATTTTTCCAAGGAATCATATTTCTCCACTTAAATAAGGAATGACATTTTAAGCTGAGCAAGATATTTTAAATAGAAAAAAGGCTGTACGAGGCCCTGGCTGGGTAGCTTTACTGGATAGAGCATCGAGTCGATACACCAAGGTCAAGGGTTCAATTCCTGGTCAGGGCATATTACAAGAATCAACCAATAAATGTTGTTTCTCTCTCTCTCTCTCTTTCTCTCCCTCCTTCTCTAAAATCAATCAATAAAAAAAAAAATTTTAAATAAAAAAGCTGTAAGATACATGTCTCTAAAGTATGTAAAGCTGGCCATAGAGCAGGAGGCAAGGCCAAGGAAGACCAGAGCTAATGTCTACGGGGAAGGTTTCACTGCTTTTCTGTAATGACAGCTGAGAACCTAGAGTCAGGACAGAAAGGTTCTGTTCTACATTATCACTGTTTAATATAAGATTAACAAATGCTCCAAAGATGATTATATATATTTAAATGTTAATCTTTTGCCAGATTCTTTTTTTTCTTTTTTTGTACAGGGACAGAGAGAGAGTAAGAGAGAGGGATAGATAGGGACAGACAGACAGGAACGAAGAGAGATGAGAAGCATCCATCATCAGTTTTTCATTGCGACACCTTAGCTGTTCATTGATTGCTTTCTCATATGTGCCTTGACCGCAGGCCTTCAGCAGACCAGGTAACCCCTTGCTGGAGCCAGCGACCTTAGGTCCAAGCTAGTGAGCTTTTTTTTTTTTTGGCTCAAGCCAGATGAGCCCGCGCTCAAGCTGCCAACCTCGGGGTCTTGAACTAGGATGCGGAGGTCTTGGGTCCTCCGCATCCTAGTCCGACGCTCTATCCACTGAGCCACCACCTGGTCAGGCGCCAGATTTTTTTATTTTAAGATTTTTTAATTTATTCATTTTAGAGAAGAAAGAGAGAGAAAGAGAAGGGGGGAGAAGCAGGAAACAGCAACTCCCATATGTGCCTTGACCAGGAAAGCCCAGGGTTTCAAACCAACGACCTCAGCGTTCCAGGTCGATGCTTTATCTACTGCACCACCACAGGCCAGGCCAAAGATTATATTTTAATAGAATATATCAAGAACTATTTACAAAGTTACCTGTTTTGTTAATTTACTAGTTAAAAATATTTACTAGTTAAAAATAACAGCAGCCTAATTCTGAATCTCCTCAGATAATACGGCTGAGTGGTAAACTAGCAAAATCTGGTCCACATTCTAAAGTTATAGGTCTTAGAAAATGAGCTTCTGTCTTATCAAGGGCCCATGTTATATTACACTCCCAGTCACTTCCACAAACATAGCCAGCTGCAAAATACCTCAGCCCATTCCTTCCTTATTTTCAACACCACAGTGACCATGCAGCTGGGCTCTGGGATCATGTCCCCAAAAAACAAAGCCATGGAACACACTGCCTGCCATTTCCCCCCAACTTCCATCTTTAATTTAATCCTCCTCTCCAAATAAAATCAACTCACCCTGCCTTGGTTTCTCAAGAGGCTCTTTCCCTGTGAAGTTTCCTTGTAATTTCCCCCGGATGACTTCAAGGTCATGCAGAATGTCTCTCATTTTTTCCTTGGGTGTGCTGGAAGTCACTTGCTTTGGAGAAGCCAGGGAATGGTCCGCCCCACCAGGAAAAGTCTAGTGATGAATCATTAAAAAAAAAAGTAATGAAAGTCTTCTAAGGAATGCATCAAATAGTATATTCCAGTGCTGCAGCCCATCTACAATTTTCTACTTACCTCCTAACCAGTTTTTTAAAACATAATTAGGCCCTCAGAATACATGCCTTGAAAACAATCTGGAATAACACATAGTACAGCAAAGATATGAAAGAGCGGTGGGGTTATAGGTGACTTTAATTCATTTTCTTTAAACTGTTATATAGTTCCCAGTATATTGTACAACAAATGTCAACTTCTTAAGTAATAATAAAAATAAGTTAAAGGTTTTTAGATCCATATAATAGGGCTATACAAAACAAATTATACAGCTATTTACTGAGATAAACCACAAAGGCTAGAGCAGTGGTTCTTAACCTGGGTTCTATCGAACCTTAGGGGTTCGATGAGTCGGTCTCAGGGGTTCGGAGAAGCCTCTGCCGCGGAGGCCAGAATAAAGTAATACCGTCATTTGTTGTGAGTTCATGCACTTTGTTGGTTTTGTTCTTTGAGCAAGGTGATGTTCATGCACGGCTCATTTTGTGCACCAGTAAGAAAACATATACCTATGTCTTGAATTTGGAAAAACAAATCATATTTAATTTATCACTAAAGAAGGGTTCGGTGAATGCGCATATGGAACTGGTGGGTTCGGTACCTCAGAAAAGGTTAAGAACCACTGGGCTAGAGTAATCTCCCCTGAACTGCTACCATTATCTCATATATATTCTCAAGAACCAGTGTAAACATGTTGTCTGCACCCAGGCCCAGTTCTCTGGGGCCTCCAATACATGCTCACTGATTTTCTTTAACCTACAAATCCCCAAAACAGCCTCCCATCTGCTCCTTCCCATCTACAGCATCACTGTCCTTCCCAGCTTCACATAAGCCATTGTCCATTTTTTTCACAAATCATTACAGGAGTAGGCAACACTTACTGAGTACCTTCCACTGCTCACCACTAATTAGCATAACAACCTTTCAAGGTAGATTGAGTATCCCTGTTTTGCAAAAGAAGAAGCTAAAGTTTATGAAGTTTAACAAAACATTGCCATAATTAACTTTATTTTTCTACATTTTCACCTACACATAGAAACCTGAGATTCAGAAAAATGAAATGACTTGCCCAAGGTCCTAATACCAGTGAGTGGCCAGGTCAGGTCTGCAAGTCAGACTCGCAGACTTTCCACCCACACACATCACAGCCCCGAAGACTGACTTACTCACTCACTGACTGGGAAGTGTTTACACTGTACTAGGCCTGGGAATACAAGGGGGAACAAAGGAACAAAAGCCGTCAAGGTCTCCACACTTACGAATGTTAGAGGACAATGTAGAAGAGAGAGGACAGACATTGATAAATGATGGCACCAATTACTATCAAGTTGCAGGCAGGAAAACTGCTGCAAATGGGAGGGCTATGGGATCCTGAGAGTCCCTAATCGGGCCATTTGACTTGTTTAAGGGAATCAGCTAAGGGTTCCCCAAGAAAGCGATGATCTAGTTGGGGTCTGAAGCAGGCAGGTGACAGGGGGGAAGAATAACATTCCATGGAGTGTGCTCTGTGGTGGGGGAAGGTGCGACAACACCATGGAGGGATGGACTTGGGCTAGTATGGGTGAAATCTGAAGAAGTCCTTGTTGGTTCTGTGAGGATTTGGGTCTTAATCCTACGGAGTACAAACAGATATCATTGCAGTGTTTGAAGCAGATAAGTTACATGATCAATTTTGTGTCTAAAAGGGCCCCTCTGGCCTGACCAGGCAGTGGCACAGTGGACAGAATGTTGGATTGGGATGCGGAGGACCCAGGTTCGAAACCCCGGGGTTGCCGGCTTGAGCCCAATGTTGCTGGCTTGAGCAAGGGGTCACTCAGTCTGCTGTAGCCCCCTGGTCAAGGCACATATGAGAAGGCAATCAATGAACAACTAAGGTGCCACAGAGAATTGATCCTTCTTATCTCTCTCCCTTCCTGTCTGTCCCTGTCACACGCACAAAAATAAAGAAAGGGTAACTCTGATGACCGCAAGGACAGCGGGGTAGAGTGGAGCAATTAGGAGGCTACTTTGGCAAATCAGGCAAGAAATGATCATATGCTTGGATTACAGATAGAAGTCTCAAAGGAGCTCAAGAGTAGAAAATAGATTCCCACATTGCTGGCTTTGTGCCCTCTGGACAAATAATAGTGCCAGTCAAATGGGGAATTTCAGAAGATGAACATTTGGGCAGGTAAAGCGTGATGTGCCTTTGAGATACCAAGAGGAAAACATGAAAAGGAAGATACCAGACTACAGGTCAGAGACATGGCCAGGCTGGAGCTATGTCTGTGCTGATTAAAACGATGGGTATGGGGAAGAGCGAGGAACTACAGCTGAGACTTGAGGAATCCTAGCATTTCATTGCTAAGCAGCAGAAAGGGAGCCTGCCAAACAGACTGAAAAAGAACAGCCAGAGAAACGGGGGAAGGCTGTGAGACTTGTGTCGCAGAATATGAAGAAAAAGAAAGCTTCAAGAATGAAGGTGTGGGCTCTGGCTCGTTTGCTCAGCGATAGAGCATTGGCCTGGCGTGTGGAAGTCCCAGGTTCGATTCCTGGCCAAGGCACACAAAAGAAGCGCCCATCTGCTTCTCCACCCTTCCCCCTCTCCTTCCTCTCTATCTCTCTCTTCCCCTCCCGCAGCCAAGGCTCCATTGGAGCAAAGTTGGCCCGGGTGCTGAGGACCACTCCATGGCCTCTGCCTCAGGAGCTAGAATGGCTCTGGCAGCAACAGAGCAACACCCCAGATGGGCAGAGAATCGCCCCCTAGTGGGCATGCCCGTGGATCTCCGGTTGGGCACATGCGGGAGTCTGTCTGACTGCCTCTCTGTTTCTAACTTTGGAAAAATACAAAAAAATAAAAATAAAAGAATGAAGGTGTGGCCCACTGTGCCAAAGGCTGGAAGGTCAGTGGGGATGAGGACTAGAAAGTCTGTAGGATTTACAGAGCGGCCACTGGTGATCTTAGAGCTGGTTAGGGGTAGTGATTTGGAACCTAGATTACTTGAAGCTTCCCTACCTCAAGCATTGTGAACTTCCAGTCCTTCCTGTTTGGTGGTAAAGAGTGTGGTAGAGATTGAGACTTATTGTATCCTTCCACTGCAAACATATACATGTTGCTCCAGTTGGAAGCTGCGCCGCTCCCCGCCCCCTGCCACATCCTTTCCTCTCCCAGCTGAGCCTACCATGCCCAGGATGTTCAGTTCATTGTCTGGTCCAGATTCTGGGAGGTGTCTCTGACTCTGAAGGTTTCTGACAATGTCTATAAGCTGTTCCACCAGGTCTGCCAGCTCCTGACCAACTTCTGTGATGTTCTTCGGTGCAGCCGCCTTTAAAAGAGCAAAGCAGAACACAAGGCTGGACCTAGGAGTCAGCTCTAGGCAAAGGGTGAAGCCTGAGTAAAGGAACAGGCAAGGAAGTGAAAAAAAAAACATTCAAGGAGAACAAGGAGGTAGACCCCACGCCCCTAAGCTTTTGCATGCACATTTCCCATACTGACAGGAAAGCAGAGTTCATCAGCTATGGAATGGAGGGGGAGAGGGACTGAGGGTGAAGTGCAAAGGGAAGCCTAGGGGTCATTATGAACAGGGAAGTCAGAGCAGAAATGGGTATGAACCTGGAGATTTGGCAGGGAAGGTGGCGGCTGACAAAGTGAGTGGTGCAGTGGAAGGTGTTTGACTCAGGTTTAAACTCCACCCTTGGCCTCTGACTCATGCTGTGTCCTCATGATTCCTTTCAAAAAGGAAAGTGACCATCCCTCCTTCTCTTCCATAGGGAAAAGGACCTACTTAACTCTTCACTGTTAATGGATCTTGGAGACTTTAAAGTGATGGACAGATGGAAGCTTTTATGTGTATTGACATATTTAACATTTAAAAAATTCAGAAGACAGTGGTAAACAACTCCACTTCAAGAGCTTAATCTGTTCAGCTGCCTGGTTGGGAGTGGAAGTAAGTTTTGCAGCCAAAATATTTTGGCAACAACCTCAAGACCTGATGACAGTCCTCAGTGGCAGGCTGGGCACAGACCTCCATGGGGAACTTTGCATAGCTTCCCAAAGGGGTGGTTCTACAGAGTCACAGAAATGGAAAGTGTTCATCATCCTCCTGTAAATAAACCAGAGTTTTTATCACTTTGTTTTGACATTTTTCATATTTTAAATTTTGCTGGAACCTCAAAAACTGGAATTAATCCAGGACCTATTTCATCTCTTAAAAAATCCCTGGTGGTGATCTGATCTGTGGTGGCGCAGCGGGTAAAGCATTTGACCTGGAACACTGAGGTTGCCAGTTTGAATCCCCGGGCTTCCTGGTCAAGGCACATATGAGAAGCAACTACCAGTTCATGCTTCCCATTCCTCCCTTCCCCCTTTCACTATCTCTCTCTCCTCTCTAAAAATCAATAAATAAAATCTTTTAAAAAAAAGCCTTCATGATGTCCCTCAAAATAACACGTGTTTTAGAAGTCATAATCAGGCTGTTAGAGAGCGAGGTGGCTGATCACTGGAAACACTGTTTGCTCTTAAATTTCTAGGCCCCACTCCTAAATATTCAAGCAGCTGGAACTCTAGAATGGAGTCCTTATCTAGGCACCTGAGCAAATTAAAAACTTTAAAAAATAAGTGCATTGCTTTTTCTATCCATAAGAGAAATGCAAATTAATTGTGGCAAACACAGACAATGCAGAGAAAAAGAAAAGGAGAAATGTTTTAAATAATCCAATATTTTACCTTCCAAAGACAATCATTTTAATTTAAAAGTCAATGGATAGTATATTCAGTCACTATGCATTATATTACCATAGAGTTTTAAGAACCCAAAGAATAATGTTGTATTTATAATCTAAAAGTAGAGAACAGGTGCCTGACCAGGTGGTGGCGCAGTGGATAGAGCGTCGGACTGGGATGCAGAAGACCCAGGTTTGAGACCCCGAGCTCGTCAGCTTGAGTGCGGGCCCATCTGGCTTGAGCAAAAGCTCGCCAGCTTGGACCCAAGGTCGCTGGCTCCAGCAAGGGGTGGCTCAGTCTGCTGAAGGCCCGCGGTCAAGGCACATGTAAGAGAGCAATCAATGAACAACTAAGGTGTTGTGACGGCAACGAGAAACTAATGATTGATGCTTCTCACCTCTCTCCGTTCCTGTCTGTCTATCCCTCTCTCTGACTCTCTCTCTGTCTCTGAAAAAAAATAAAATAAAAATTTAAAAGTAGAGAACAGGCTTTGTTCATAACTATGAAAAAAAAAAGGAAGCAACCAATATGTCCATCAAAAGGTGAATGGATACACTGGGGTATGGCTACGCAATGAAATATTACTCAGCAATGAAAAGAAATGAGTTGTCAAGCCTGACCTGTGGTGGCGCAGTGGATAAAGCGCCAACCTGGGAACACTGAGGTTGCCAGTTCAAAACCCTGCACTGGTCTGGTCAAGGCACATATGGGAGTTGATGCTCCCAGCTCCTCCCCCATTTCTCTCTCTCTCACTCTGTCTCCTCTCTAAAATGAATAAATATAAAGAAATTAAAAAAAAAATGAGTTGTCAAGACACAAACCTTAATTTTGCTTTGTGAAAGAAGACAGTCTGAAAAGGCTAGATACTATATGGTTCCAACTCTATGACATTCTGGAAAAGGCAAAGCAGAAGAGATAGTACAAAGATTAGCAGTTGCTAGGGATTGGCTCAGGGGTACAAATAGGAAGATCAAAGGGGATTTCCAGGGCACTAAACCTGTATGATAACCATAAGTGTAGATACAGGACCTCAAACATTTGTCAAAAGCCATAGAACTGAGCCCTGGCCAGTTAGCTCAGTTGGTTGGAGCATCATCCCAATAGGCCAAGTTGTGGGTTTGATCCCTAGTCAGGGCACATACGAGAATCAACCAGTAAATGCATAAATAAGTAGAACAACAAATCAATGTTTCTCTCTCTCTAAAGTCAATTTATAAAAAGCCATATAACTGTACAACATGAAAAGTGAACCCTAATGTAAACTTATAGATTTTAGTAAATAACAGTGTACTGATAATATCAGTTCATCCACTGTAAAAAATGTACCACAGTAATGCAATGTGTTTATATAGATAGTTATAAATAAAGATTTTTTTATATTTCCCTGACCTAGGATCGAACCCAGTATTCTCTGTGCTTCAGGATGATGCTCTAACCAACTTAACTATCCCTCCAGGGCATGCAAGGTGTTAACAATAGGGGAAGCTGTGAGAAATATATATGAACTTTCTATTCTTTCTACTCAATTTTCTGCAAACCTAGCTTGCTCTAAAAAATAAAGTTTATTAATTCATTTTCTTTTTTAAATTTTTTCATTGATTTAAAAGAAAGAGAGAGAGAAAGGAAAAGAGAGAGAAGTATCAATTCATTTCACTTAGTTGTTCCATTTAGTTGTGTACTCATTGATTGCTTCTCATCTATGCCTTGACCGGGGGTCAAACCCGCAACCTCTGGTGTGCCAGCTCAATGCTTTATCCATAGAACCACCCAGAGCAATTAATTTTTCTTTTAAAGACATAACTTGGCTATAGAACATGACCTCAAATCTGTTTAAAAGGACTTGAGAGAATAGCAAAAGGGTGGCATGGGCAGCTCCAAGATCTCACACCACTTCACACACAGAAACATTTAAAAACAGGCAGCAGCCTGACCAGGCGATGGCGCAGTGGATAGAGCATCGGACTGTGATGTGGAAGACCCAGGTTTGAGACCCCGAGCTCGCCAGCTTGAGTGCGGGCCCATCTGGCTTGAGCAAAAGCTCGCCAGCTTAGACCCAAGGTCGCTGGCTCCAGCAAGGGGTGGCTCGGTCCGCTGAAGGCCCGCGGTCAAGGCACATGTGAGAAAGCAATCAATGAACAACTATGGTGTCGCAATAGCAACGAAAAACTAATGATTGATGCTTCTCATCTCTCTCTGTTCCTGTCTGTCTATCCCACTCTCTGACTCTCTCTCTGTCCCTGTAAAAACAAAGCAAAACAGAAACAGGCAGCAACTGTCAGAACTCTGGAAAACACTGAATTAAAAAAGAGTAAGCCCTGGCCGGTTGCCTCAGTGGTAGAGCGTCAGCCCAGCGTGTGGAAGTCCCAGGTTCAATTCCTGGTCAGGCACACAGGAGAAGCACCCATCTGCTTCTCCACCCTTCTCCCTCTCCTTCCTCTCTATCTATCTCTTCCCCTCCTACAGCCAAGGCTCCATTGGAGCAAAGTTGGCCTGGTTGCTGAGGACTGCTCAGTGGCCGCCTGGGGAACCAGAAAGGCTCCGGCTGCAACAGAGCAATGCCTCAGATGGGCAGAGCATCGCCCCCTGGTGGGTATGCCAGGTGGATCCCGGTCAGGCACATGCAGGAGTCTGACTGCCTCCCGCTTTTAACTTTGGAAAATTTTAAAACAAAACAAAACAAAAGAGCAACCTGGCAGTAAAAAGGCTTTGTGATATTTTTACTATCCCTTGCCCCACTCACCCGCTGGCTCAGTAACAGGATTCCCAGCATGGGATCCTGGTCCTGGCACTGGAAGGAGCACAGAAGACCTTATTCACAAATTGTAATGCATGTCTTGTGCTAACCCAGCTCAGAGCTGCCCCAAGGAATGGCACAAGATGTTCATCTTTGCCTTAGCTGACTCGGGGCTCCATCCAGAAAGGCAGTGGGCATGAACCACAAATGCTGCAAGCTGAACTAAACTTGCAGATGTGTGTGGCAAAGGATTATGGTAGAAACACCCAAGTCTCAGAAGCAAAAGCTGGGGGAAATAGGACCACTCCTACCTTGTTGAGGGGGATGTAAAATAATGTAGCTGCTATGGAATACAGTTTGCCTATTCCTCAGTAAGGTAGACACAGACTGCCACTATGACCCAGCAAATATACTCCTAGATATTTACCCAAAAGAATTGAAACTAGGGACTGGGATAGCTGTGCACCAATGTTCACTACACCATTATTCACAATAACCAAAAAGTGGAAACCATCCAAACGTCCATGAATGTACGAATGGGTTTTCTTTTTTTGTTTGTTTTTGTTTTCCTATTATGGTATATACAGCCCTGGGCAGATAAGCTTAGTTGGTTAAAGCATCATCCTGAAGCGCAGAAGTTGCAGATTCCATTCCAGGTCAGGGCACAGAGAGGAACAGATGGGTGTTTCTGTTTCTCTCTCCCTTCCTCTCTCTAAGAAATCAACTTTAAAAATAAATAAATTGATTCAATTGTTGGAACTTAAAAACAAACAAATAAACACATGTTTATACATGTCTGAACACATGGTACAGCATGAACAAACTTGAAAACATGGTAAGAGAAAGAAGGTAGTCACAAAGGGACAGCTATTGTATGATTCCATTTATATAAACTATCTAGAGCCTGACCAGGCAGTGGCACAGTGGATAGAGTGTTGGACTGGGATGCGAGGACCCAGGTTCGAGACCCCAAGGTCGCCAGCTTGAGCATGGACTCATCTGGTTTGAGCAAGGCTCACCAGCTTGAGATCAAGGTCGCTGGCTTGAATGCGGGCTCATCTGTTTTGAGCAAGGCTTACCAGATTGAGCCCAAGGTCGCTGGCTCCAGCAAGGCGTCACTCAGTCTGCTGTAGCCCCACCAACCCCCCCACCCCCATCAAGGGACATGTGAGAAAGCAATCAAAGATCAACTAAGGTGCCTCAATGAAGAACTGATGCTTCTCATCTCTCTCCCTTCCTGTCTGTCTGTCCCTATCTGATTCTCTGTCTCTGTGACAAAAAACAACAAAAAGAAAACTCAACAAAAATTATCTAGAATAAGTAAATTAATAGAGACAGTAAGTGCATTAGAGGTTACCAGGGGCTGGAGAAAAGAGGGAGAAATTAGTTATTGCTTAGTGGGTTTGTAGTGATGGTAAAGTTTTGTAAATAGATAGTGGTGAAGGTTGCACACTGTAAATATAACTAAAGTCACTAAATGATACTTAAAAATGGTTAACATGGCAAATATTGTTATACACATTTGACCACAACAAAACTCTTTTAGAGAGACAGACAGTGGGAAGACTGTCAAGAAGGGGAACAATGCCAAGGTGCATAGCCGCGAGGTTGACAGGATTTCAGATTTGAATTTTTTCTGCTTCTTCATGCTTTTCTGAACTTTTCAAAGAGCAGGTTCTACTTTTAGACGTGGAAAAGTAACGTGCAAGTAGAAAGGACGAAGGAGAAAGAGCCACGGAAGGAGAGGTGTGCGGGCGGCGGAGCAGGTTGGAAGACAGAGGGGACCGGGTGGGCCACCCTACCCTGAACTGCGCGACGCGGCCCGGGGGCGGGGAGCCGGGGGCGGGGCTCCGGGGCTGGCCGTGGTCGCCCTCTCCCTCCAGCCCGCACACCACCCGACTGTACTTGTCCACCAGGTCCTGCAGGAGCGTGTTCTTCCGCAGCTGCAGCGGCTGCGCGTTGCCCTCGCGGCAGGTGGGGCAGGACCGCTGGCGCCCCGCACCCCACAGGCCCTTCAGGCAGTCTCGGCAGAAACTGTGGCCGCAGGGCAACGTGACGGGCCAGGTGAGCAGCCCATGACAGATGATGCAGCCCAGGTCGTCCTCGGCCAGCCACACGGGCACGGTCAGGTCCACGTCCAGGCCCGCCATGGTGCTCAGGCCGCCGCCCGGAAGCAGGGCCACACAAGGGACCGCCCGCCCTCAGCTACGTCTCCTCCGGCTCCTCCCTCGCTCTTCTTCACCTCCTGCCTCGCTTCCCCTTTCCCCCCCTTCCTTTCGGCCCCCCTTTTCTCCTTTCTCCGGTCCTGATGAAAGCTGACTTGGATCATCCACCGCGCAGCCTGTGGCGCCCTCTGCGCAGAAATGGCTCTCATCGCAGCCTGCTGCGCATGGAAGTCAGCTATACCCAAACCGTTATGAGCCCTGTGTTCCAAAGATGCCCTCTAGCTTGATGTACCCCCCCCCCCCAGCAATTAAAATGTAACCCCGATAACGCTTGGGAGAAGAAAAAAGAAGAGGATTCTATTCCAGACTCTTAAAAGAATGCGCCCACTAGGTGTCATCCAGCCCCTTACCAAACACCAAGGGATTAAAGAATACGCAACGCACAAAGCTGGGAAGCTCTTTTAAAATAGAAGCGTTGGGCGTGACCTGTAGTGGCGCAGTGGATAAAGCGTGGACCTGGGAACACTGAGGTCGCCAGTTCAAAACCCTGCACTGGTCTGATCAAGGCACATATGGGAGTTGATGCTTCCAGCTCCTCCCCCCTTTCTCTCTCTCTCTCTCTCTCTCTCTCTCTCTCTCTCTCTCTGCGTTTAGACTCCGCTCCCAGAGAGTCGGATTTCATTGCCTGGGATGGAGCCCGGGCACCGGTATTTTTTTTAAAAACCTCCCCTAGATGAGTCAAACGTGTAAAGCAGAGTGAGCCTAGACTTTTAAAATTTGCTGTTACAAGCAGGATTGTGCCGCTGTCTCCTTGCTGCTCTCTGCTGGCAGAAAGCACGTTACTCAAGGCATCCGGCGAGTACTAGAAAGTCTGTTTGCTTGTAGGTAGCACAACTGGTCCTGACTGGGCTTGCTTTCATCCTCCTCTCTTATTCTAACCCAGAACGTATTACAACTAAAAAACCTTGGAGCCGCAACAGCATCAGATCCTCTCCAAAGACCCAAAGAGGCAAAGGCACACTTTTAGATTTACATTGTAGTAACTGGGTGGCAGAGACCAGAACCCATCTCGCTATGATCTGTTGAACTAACAATGTCTTATATACTGCTCACAAAAATTAGGGGATATTTTATAGCTTCATATTCACTTTGAAATATCCCCTATTTTTTGTGAGCAGTATATTTTACCCCCCTCTTACATGGTCGCAAAAGTAGATACCACATAATACAAATTTATGGCTATTTCCAATCCTGGAAATGACAGGTAGCAGTCAATAGAACTTAACTTTTAGCACTGCTTATGAAGTTTCCAACTGTTTCCCCTTCTAGGCAGGTACTCAGATGGGCATTTCTCTGACCCAGTTGAAACAGGCAGAAATAACACTTGTTAAATTCCTATCAGCTTAGCTGGACCAGGCGGTGGCACAGTGCATAGAGCGCCAGACTGGGATGCGGAAGACCCAGGTTCCAGGTTCCAGGTTTGAGGCCCCGAGCTCCCCAGCTCGCCAGCTTGGACCCAAGGTCGCTGGTTCCAACAAGGGGTTGCTCGGTCTGCTGAAGGCTTGTGGTCAAGGCACATGTGAGAAAGCAATCAATGAACAACAAGGTGCCTTTATGGCAATGAAAAACTAATGATTGATGCTTCTCACCTCTCTCGGATCCTGTCTGTCTGTCCCTATCTATCTCTCTCTCTGTCCCTGTAAAAAAAAAAAAAATTCCTATCAGCTTAAACAGCTACTATCATTGTATCTCTTTCTTCCAACTACCCTGATTGCAAGATGAAACCATCCTCTGGTGTCCTGGGTCTTGGGGTGGCTGAGATGAGCAGACCCCTGCCAACCTACACTAGGATGTGCAGTAAAGGAGAGAAATAGATTTGAGATATGTTCAGTTAACTGAGACTTGGTGCTTGTTGCTGCAGCATATATCTAATTGACCCTTGAACAACTCAGGGGTACCGACTCCTGGACAGTCAAAAATTCACATATAACTTTTTACTTCCCCAAAACTTATCTGTCCCCCAGTATCCATGTGAGGAAGGATTGGTTCCAGGACCTCCGTGGATGCAAAAATCCGCAGGCGCAGATGCTCAAGTCCTCTGTATAAAATGACTACATATACCACTGTATACAGCTGGCCCTCCGCATCTGCAGACCCCCCCCCAGTTCAAACCCCTGTTGTTCAAGGGTAAACTACACTGCTCACAAAAGTTAGGGGATCAGGGAATGTGCAGATACTCCAGTACTTTCAGCCTTTTGTATAGTGCATTTTCACCAATGAAATAAAAGTTGGTTTTGCATCTCATTTGCATAATTGAACAACTTTCTTTGACTTGTCATTTGCTTTTCTGATGTTCTTGTTTAATAAAAAGAATCAAATGCTTTTTTTTTATTGCTTCATATTCATTTTGAAATATCCTCTAATTTTTGTGAGCAGTACATATTACCTGAATTTAGTTTCAGGATCACCTCATTTGGGATAAACTTATAGCTTCTTTCTGCTGCTCTTTTCTGAAAAATGGGCATAATACCAAACACACATGTTCAAACCTTTTATCTTAAAAAAATAAAATTTTCTTTCCTATAAGCCTTCCTCTATTTACCTCCCCTCTTCTCCATTACACACACAACTTTTTTTTTTTTTTTTTTTGAGACAGTTACAGAGAGAGGGACAGATAGGAATAGACAGACAGGAAGGGAGAGAGATGAGAAGCATCAGTCTTCGTTGTGGCAAGTTAGTTGTTCATTGTCTGCTTTCTCATACGTGCCTTGACTGGGGGGCTACAGCAGAGTGAGTGACCCCTTGCTCAAGCCAGCGACCTTGGGCTTCAAGCCAGCGACCTTTGGGCTCAAGCCAGCAACCATGGGGTCACATCTGTGATCCCATGCTCAAGCCAGATGAGCCTCTGCTCAAGCCAGCGACCTTGGGGTTTCGAACCTGGGTCTTCTGCGTCCCAGTCCAACACTCTATCCACTGCACCACTGCCTGATCAGGGCACACAAAACTTTTTTGAGAGTAAATTAACAGTGGTCTTCCAACTTTATTCTTGGACACTTCCTAAAAGATTTAAGTAAAGATATTCAGTGGTTACAAGAGAGGGGAAAGGATGGAAGTAGTTAGCCCTAACTGTAAAAGTACATGAACAAGTTTTTCATTTACATCAGAAATTATATCATTCTTTCATCTTCTTGAACTTTCATTTCTATTCCATTTTCTCTGCAGAACTACATTCTAAGGTAATATATGCATAAAGCCTTTTATCACTATCTAATCACTTATCACTTTATAATAATTCTTTGAAACAAAAATATGTATACATATGGAAATTTTAAATGTTTACTTATGACAAAAAGGCTCATTAAATTTTTTAAAGATCAATTATCACAATTATTATTAGCTGTCAATCGAAACAAATATATTGTAAATTTATATAAATAATTTTTAAAGAAAAAGTAAAACTGTTATAGCTCTAATGAGATGGATGGGCTGGCTCTTTTTTCTTTTTTTTTTTAATTCAGTGGGAGGAGGGGAGGCAGAGACAGATTCCTACATGTGCCCTGGCTGGTATTCCCCGAGCAAGCCGACTAGGAGGTGATGCTCTGCCTATCTGGGACTTTGCTCCATCTTCTTAGTGCCTGAGGCAGAGGCCAGGGAGCCATCCTCTGGGCCTTGGGCCAACCTGGTCCAATCAAGCCATGACTGCAGGAGGGAGAGAGAGAGAGAGAGAGAGAGAGAGAGAGAGATGCTAGAGGGGGTGGGGTGGAAAAGCAGATAGGTGCTTCTCCTGTGTGGCTTGACTGAGAATCAAACCCAGGCCATCCACACACTGAATCAACACTCTACCACTGAACCAACCAGCTAGGGCCAGGCTGGTTCTTTTAAAAAATGCATTTAATACTCTGGTCTGGTAGCTCAGTTGGTTAAAACATCATCCCCATATGCCAACGTTACAGGTTTAATCCCAATCAGGGAACATAAAAGAATCAACCAAAAAAAAAAAAAAAAAAAAAAAAAAAAAAAAGAATCAACCAATTATGCATAAATAAGTGAATCAACTAATTGATGTTTTCCCTTTCTCTCTTTCTCTAAAATCAATCAATACATTTTTAAAAATTAAAAAATAGCCTGACCTGTGGTGGCGCAGTGGATAAAGTGTCGACCTGGGAACACTGAGGTCGCCAGTTCAAAACCCTGCACTGGTCTGGTCAAGGTACATATGGGAGTTGATGCTTCTAGCTCCTCCCCCCTTTCTCTCTCTCTCTCTCTCTCTCTCTCTCTCTCTCTCTCTGTGTCTCCTCTCTAAAATGAATAAATAAAAAATAAATAAAAATTAAAAAATAAAATTAGAGCCCTGGCTAAATAGCTAGTTGGTTAGAGCATCGTCCCAATATGCAAAGGTGACCAATTCAGTCCTGGTCAGGGCACATACAGAAATAGATCAATGTTTCTGACTTTCTTTTTCCCTTCCTCTCTCTCTCTCTAAAAAAATAAACAAATTTAATAAAATAAAATTAAATACATTAGAATTTAGTTCCTCAGTTGCCTTAGTCACATTTCAATGCCTAATGGCAACATGTGGCTCAGTGCTCACTATATTGAGCAGTACACCAGATTGGGTCATTGATTCTTATGCTTTTCCCTTTAATTACTACATTAGCTGCATTATTTCAATTTCAATATGTTAAATTTTCATTATCATTGTTATAAATTAATTTTTCAATATCTTGATCTTCTCTTTATGTAAATTAGAGCTTTTGATATCCCACAAGTCACTGAGGTTTTCTTTTCAGTTCTTCAATCTCTCCCACCCCCTATATTACAGATTGAATAATTTCCATTGATCTATTTTCAAGTTAATGGTTCTGTCATTTCCAATATACTGTTGATTTGAATCTATTTTCACTTACTGTACTTTAAAATATTTTTTATTGATTGACTTTAGAGAGAGAGGAAGGGGGAGAGACAGACAGACAGAAACATCAATATTTTCCTGTTTGTGCCCTGACCAGGGATCAATCCTGCAACTTCTGCCTATTGGGACGATGCTCTAACCAACTGAGCTATCCGGCTAGGGCTCACATATTTTATTTTTCAGTTCTAGAACTTGCATTAGTTCTTTTATTTTACTTATTGACTTTTAGAGTGAGAGGAAGGGAAGAGAGAGAGAAAATTTGATTTGTTGTTTCACTTATTTCTGCATTCATTGGTTGTTCGTCGTTATGTATCCTGACCAGGGATTGAACCCGCAACCTTGGTTTATCAGGACAATGTTCTGGAGCTACCCAGCCAGGACCCAATCTAGTCTCTTCCTATTCCTCCCCAACAACCTGCGCTCTAGCCATAATCAATTATTTGAAGTTTCCAGAACAGTCATGTTCTTTCTTGTCTATGGGCCTTTGTACACACTTCTTTCTCTTCCTTCCCCCATCCCAACCCAAGTATCTTCTTATCATTCGTTAGAATTCAGCATAGATAAACCTCTTTTGAAGATATTTATTAGGCAGGACTGGCTCAAGTAAAAGAAACTTCCTCGTACTAACAAGTCAAAAGGCAGAAGAAAACCTGACCAGGCGGTGGTGCAGTGGATAGAGCGTTGGACTGGGATGCGGAAAACCCAGGTTCGAGACCCGGAGCTCGCCAGCTTGGACCCAAGGTCACTGGCTCCAGCAAGGGGTGGCTCAGTCTGCTGAAGGCCCACAGTCAAGGCACATGTGAGAAAGCAATCAATGAACAATGGTGTCACAATGGCAACGAAAAACTAATGATTGATGCTTCTCATCTCTCTCCGTTCCCGTCTGTTTGTCCCTATTTCCCTCTCTCTGACTCTTGTCTCTGTCCCTGTAAAAAAAAAAAAAAAAGGCAGAAGAGGATTATAATGCAAGAATATGGAGGAATCCTTGGGGAACCTTGACAAAGATCCAGCCATACCTCAGAAACCAACCAAAACCAGGTATTCCATTTCACTGGGAGTATCTTCATTTCTTACATTAGTTCTCTGTCCCTTTGAGAGGCTCCTAAGAATCTCAATTTCTTTCAAGGGGCTTTGTTACTGTCTGTTTACTTTTATTTCCCTCTGGACCATAGGATCCTTGAAGTTAGAACCATGCCTTTATTTTCTCACCCTTAAAACTTAGCATACTACTCAGCCATAAGAAATGATGACATCGGATCATTTACAACAACATAGATGGACCTTGATAACATTATACTGAGTGAAATAAGTAAATCAGAAAAACTAAGAACTATATGATTCCATACATAGGTGGGACATAAAAATGAGACTCAGGGACATGGACAAGAGTGTGGTGGTTATGGGGGGGGGGATGAGGGGCACAAAAATAAATAAATAAAACTTAGCGGAATGCAGTCAACAGAACTCACAGGAGGTGGAAAATAAAAAAGGCAGACTGACTCTCAATACGCAACCCAGTAGGTGTTGAAACAGACATTTTCAAGGTGCATAAGGAACCAGAAGAGGAATCAGTTCCTACTCTATCTGGGCAGTCAGGAACACTCAGAAATAACATCTGGATGCTGCTGCTTGTCCTCTGATAGGGGGATCCAAAGGAAAATACCACAAAAAAAAAACACAAAAAAACCCAGAGAATCTCTTAAAGACCATCCCAACCTTCTGGGTATCCACTGGAATGAAGAGAGAACACCCAATGTCTTTTTACACATTGCTTGAAGGGACAAAGAATCATTAAGCCCAGACCCTGGTGATCAATTTCCATAATATCTCAGCCATTCAAGTTTTCTTCCAGTTCTCTTTCCCATCTTAAGGTCTTTAAACATCTTCTTGTCTGAGCCAAGAGTGTTTTCTCCATCCTACTCCTTTGACTCACCTCTAAATACATAGTTTTAAGCTTTCAATTTCGTCATTTACTGGAGAGGGAGGTTCCCCTCTTCCCCTCAGTGAGGGTAACCTGCCACATGCTCCCATGACAGCCAGTACTTCCCTTTTCTGAACACTTGCCTCCTTATCCTGCCCTGTGTAATGGCTGCCCCCATGTGACAGCAGGGACCACATCATCTGGTTCCTTCCTATTCCCAGGGCTTGACACAGAGCCTGGCACCTTGGAGGTGCTCAAAATATGTGTTACTTCCATTGAATTCAATAGTTAGTACAACTTCCTCATCTGAAAAAGAAAAACCAAGGCACAGAGGTGGGGAAGTGAGTTCTCCAACAGGCTCAAGTTAGTGGTAAGGCCAGACCCCACAAATGGGTGGAACCGCTCCCGCCCTGAGGTACTCGGGTGCCTTCTTTCCTTCCAGAGTGCAGAGCTGATCAGTGCAGACACTGGCTTTTTGTTAACATCTAGGCAATTATTTCTTCTAAGATGTGAACAAAGATGGAACTCTCCTAGGAACATTTTTGACTCATGGAGAGAGAACAGATTTTAGCAGTGAAAAGAGGATGTTTAAATTTTTTCCCCCTAAATTTTTAATTTGAACACTTTCAAATCGATAGAACGTTTGCATGAACAGGACAATAAAGACCCATCTATATTCCATCTAGATAGATTTTCAGTTGGTGTGCCACAAGAATTTTTTTTTGACAGAGAGAGAGAGTTAGAGAGAGGGACAGATAGAGACAGACAGGATGGGGGAGAGATGAAAAGCCTCAATACTTCATTGAAGCTCCTTACTTGTTCAGTGGTTGCTTTTTCATATGTGCCTTGACTGGGGGCCTACAGAAGAGCGAGTGACCCCTTGCTCAAGCCAGTGACCTTTGGGCTCAAGCCAGCGACCCCTCGCATAAGCTGGTGAGCTCATGCTCAAGCCAGTGACCCTGGGGTTTCGAAACAGGGTCCTTCCGCGTCCCAGTCCAACGCTCTATCCACTGTGCCACTGCCTAGTCAGGCACCACAAGAATTTTTATTTATTTTAAAGGTTTTGTTTGTTTATTTTAGAGAGGAAAGAGAGAGAGAAGGGGGGGAGGAACAGGAAGCATCAACTCCCATATGCGCTTTGACCGGGCAAGCCCAGGGTTTTGAACGGGCGACCTCAGCGTTCTAAATCGATGCTTTTATTCACTGTGCCACCACAGGCCAGGCAAAAAATTTAAAACATGAAATACTAACTAGTCAGGGGCACTGACCTCTAATCCCTTAGATTGTCAAATAAAAAAAAAATGACTACAGTCAACACAATATCTGTCCAGTGTGAGCAAATCAAAATTATACCTATTTTTAGTAAGATCAGAAAATAATTCATATTTTGGTGTGCTGCAGAATTTGAGGTATTAGTTTATGTGTCCCATGAGATGAAAAATGTTGAAACTTGCTGGTCTAGATTCATCAGTTGCTAACATTTTGCACAGCAGCTCTTTCTCTGTCCCCTCCACCCCCGTGTGTATGTATTCTGTCTTCCATGCATATAGTATATATCAGGGGTCCCCAAACTACGGCTCATGGGCCACATGCGGCCCCCTGAGGCCATTTATCCGGCCCCCCACCGCACTTCCGGAAGGGGCACCTCTTTCATTGGTGGTCAGTGAGAGGAGCACAGGATGCATCCGCACCCATAGTTCCCATTGAAATACTGGTCAGTTTGTTTATTTAAATCTACTTGTTCTTTATTTTAAGTATTGTATTTGTTCCCGTTTTGTTGTTTTACTTTAAAATAAGATATGTACAGTGTGCATAGGATTTGTTCATAGTTTTTTTTATAGTCCGGCCCTCCAAGGTCTGAGGGACAGTGAACTGGCCCCGTGTTAAGTTTGGGGACCCTTGGTATATATAGTACATATATGTATATATGTATAGACTTTCTATATATATGCATATTCTATACATATACATGTACACATACACTTATTTATTTTTATTCATTTTAGAGAGAGGAGACAGAGAAAGAGAAAGGGGGAGAAGCAGAAAGCATCAACTCCCATATGTGCCTTGACTAGGCAAGCCTGGGGCTTTGAACCAGCTACCTCAGCGTTCCAGGTTGACGCTTTACCCATTGCGCCACCACAGGTCAGATACACTTATTTAATTGAACTATTGAAGAGTCAGTTGTAGACAGAAAATGATATTTACTCCTGTTCCCTTTCATATACATCCCCTAAGAACAAGAGCATTCTCTTACACAAATACAACATAATTATCACAGTCTTACAATACCACTTGCTAATATATATCTATATCCAAATTTATGTCCTTTATAGCTGTTTTTTAAAATCCAGGATCCAATCAAGAATCACAAGTTGCCTTGTGTTGCTCTCTAGTCTCCTTTAATAACCTAGCAGTTTCCACACTACTTTATCTGTCATGATGTTGATATTTTTGAAGAGACCAGGCCAGTTGTTTTGCAGAATGTCCTTAACATAGATTTGTCAATTTCCTCGTGGCTAGAGTCAGATTAAACTTTTTGGGAGTGGCAAGCATGTCACTGGCTGTGATGCTGTGGGGGCCTTTCCACTGCAGCGCCTTCACAGCAGATGTCGCAGGCCTTGAGGACATACACCAGACCCCCAGTCCCCCAGGCTGGGCAGTGGTAAGGCTCAGGGAGCCAGCATGTAAAGGCAGAGTTCACTGCCAGCAATGGTTGCCAACTGCAGGGCACTCCTGCTGGGTGACCAAGCGTGAACTGAGAACTCCTCCTTCCCACCAGGGGCTCCCATGGCCAGTGGGTCACCTGCTGCTGTGGCCACTCTCTGTGGATGCTGCTGCAAAGGATAAAGAAGAAGGATGAGGGGGTGATTGTGCTGATGCAGTCCTACAGGAGGGAAAGAACAGCATGGGACAAGGGGAACCAGAATGAACAAAGCACTGAAAGGGTGAGAGGCGGAGGGGACACACACACCAGAGAAGAGGAGAAGAGGAGAAGAGCATAGAGTGAAAGACACAGACACAGAGAGGCTCAGACACACAGGCCCGCGGGGAAAGGGAAGCACCAGCTGCTGTGCTCTGCTGACAGTGTCCGAGCCTGTTTCAGAGGCGCTGAGGTTTCGGAAAGTGAAGAGAGTTTGTGTTTACACTGGTCAGATTCAGAGGGCATGAGGGTTTCTCCCAGGGGGCTGTGCGGAGTCACTTGCTCAGCCTGTACTTTTCCACACACAGAACTTCTTCTTGGGGACTCAGAAGCCAGGGACTGGGCCAGAAGCTTCCTGCTCTCGCTGAGAATGTCTCCCCTTTATTCACAGGACTATTGGCAGATAGGGAGGCCTACTTGTAACACATCTAGGGTGAAGTGGGGAGCAGGACAAGGGCAGACAGAAGGGAGGACCCAGAGAAAAGGGCACTAAAAATAGCCTTCCCACGGTGTGTGGGGAGGAATCCAGAATCCTGGGAGCTTCCCAGCAGGGTGTGACCTGAGCTAATAATAATAGGCCAGGCTTTTCTCACGAGAACAGTGTCTTAAGAGAAGGGGGCTAGAGGGATGAGAGAGAGGCTGCTTGGCCCCCAGACTCAGCGGAGTAGAGAAGGGGACCCAACCAGGCTCTGCCAGAGCAAGTTCTCCAGAAGCTATTGGGGAAGGGCTCCCAAAGGAGGAACTCAGTGCAGACAGAGCACTTTCTGACAGTAATGTCCACTGTCTGTACTTTTCTTTGGCAGGAAGAGAAGAAGATGGAAAAGTACAGTCAGGAGACACACCCTCAGTCTCAGGGCTCACAGCTGAACCCAAGTGAAGAATCCCCTTTCTGCCCCCTGCCTTTGGCCAAAAGAGCAATCACCAGGCCCTGCGTCTTACTGAGGAGGTGGAAAGCAGTCAAGGGGCGGGAGAGGACATCCCGGAAACTCTCCAGCCATTCCCGCTGCTCCTTCTCGTTGGGGCAAGTGAAGAGGAATCTGCGCTCCGGGGTGATGATGGTGAGGCCAGCTTTCCAGCGGTTCCCTCGGATGCCCTTGGGCAGGTCTTCCTTCACCTCGTACCCCTGCTCCTGGCTCCCGAGGAACACCTGGCCCTGCTCAAAGGCGTCCTGAAAATAGAGGGCATGTGGTCATCCGAGGCCACACCTGGGCAGAGGGGGACCTGCAGCCATGACAGCCCCCCGCCCAGCTTCATTTTAGAAAGAAGTGGGGAGGGGTGTGTGTCTCTAGTGGGGATTTCTGCTAGTGGAACCCAGAATTTGAAAGGCTAAAACTGTGAAAGAAATCACACACATCATCTGTTAACATGATGCTTAGTTTTTATGGAGAGCTACCTATGCAAGGAATTCAAGTGCTATACATAGAGTGCCTCATCTAACCCTCGTGGCAACCCTCAGGGAGCACTATGACGAAGCCTGTTTTCCGACGAGGAAACTGAGGCACGGAGACCTAAGTACTCTGTCCAAGGCACATCACTGAAAGTAGGAGGGCCATGCAGGTGGTGTTCTATCGGGTTGTACATTTGAAAGCTGTATGGTTTTGTGAACCAGTCTCATCCCAATAAATTCAAATAAAAATAAACAAAAATAAAATAAATAAAAATAAAAGTATCAGGGCCGAAACCAGAACCCAGACAGCTGTGTTAAAAAGCCCACACTCCTAACAACTACCCTTCCCGGCCTTCTGGTTAGAAGTGGGCCTGAAGACCAAAAGATGAGAAATAATCTGTTTAACAACATTGGAAGCATGTTGGATACACATGAGGGACATCCTGTGGCTAAGAGGAGAGACAGCTTCATGTGTAGGAGGTGACTTAGAGACAAGCAAGGGTGGGGCTGTGTCCCTAGTCAGGTTTCTCCAGCCCTGTAACTTCCCCACAGTCCCTGACCAGCACTGACCCCACCTTTGTCTTGGGGTGAACTGGGGAAAAGCCAGCAATAGCTCTTACCAGTGGGTTCTTGTAGTAGAGCAGCCTCCGTTCCTGGGGGTCCAGAGCAAACCACCTTTTCTTGAAAGGTTCTCTCTGCTGCAAAAGAGAGAACCTTGTACCAAGTTGGGAAGCACAAAGGTCACAGGGCCACCCTGGACTAGGCCAAGGGAGCAGGCCCATCCCTGCTCCACAGTCACCCCAGTGCCCCTCCCTGAGACCCTTGCACTCTGAAGGTCTGCCCACCTCTTCATCCCTGCCAGCCAACCCCCACCGCCTTCAGGAGCTGCTGTGGGTTGGAAGAGGTACTTGCTTTTCCTCTTTCTCAGGCTGTGGACAAGAAGTCTCAGAAAAAGTAAGCTGGGGAAATCAGAAGTGGCTACTGCTCAGCAGTGCTGAGAGTGCTGGCCTCGGCCCAAGTCTGACCTCAGTCAGGGGGAAGAGAGGCCGAGGGCAAGAACCACAGCCCTCTGACTACTTTTCAAGCTGACTGAGGCTTCTTTTCATACTGATTGCTTAACACCTGCCCCGTGGTCTTCTTCTTTCTTTCTTTCTTTTTTTTTAGAGAGAGAGGAAGGGAGAGAAACATCGATTTGTTGTTCCACTTATTCATGCTGTAATTAGTTAACTCTTGTATGTGCTCTGACCAAGGATTGAACCCACAACTTTGGCATATCAGGATGATACTCTAACCAACTGAGCTACCCAGCCAGGGCTTTCCCAGTAGTCTTAACAACCATCCTGGCAACATATTTCACTTTCTTAAAAAAAAACAAAAACCACCAGGGCCTGACCACACAGACAGTGGTGTAGTGGATAGAATGTCGACCTGGAATGCTGAGGAGCTGGGTTCAAAACCTCGAGGTCACTGACTTGAGCACGGGATCATAGACATGACCCCATGGTCACTGGCTTGAAGCCCGAGGTTGCTGGCTTGAGCAAGGAGTCACTGGCTCAGCTGGAGTCCCCAGTCAAGGCACATATGAGAAAACAATCAATGAACTAAAGGTGCCACAACTATGAGTAAATGCTTCTCATCTCTCTCCCTTCCTGTCTGTCTATCCCTGTCTGTCTCTCATACACACACAAAAAACCACAAAACATTGGGATGCTGCCGCTTTGGTAGTTTTTTTAGGGAGCTCCCTCTGCTTTTCCCTTCCTTTTCTCTTCTCCTCCTCCCTTCCCCCTTCTTCTTCTCACAGCTACTGCACCCTCTCCAGCCAGACTTCTGACTTTGAGCCTCATCCCCCTCAATGCTCAGGCTGGGTCTGACACGCCCTGGAACATCCACCCCCCTGGAACTTTCATGGGAGACAAAGAAGTATTTAGGCTCCCTTCCCTTCATAGATAAGTGGGGATAAGCAGCCCCTGAGGGGTTGGGGCAGGTTTTGTAAATGAGAGCAGAGGCCAAGTTTGTGCTGGGCAGGGGTGTGGCCACATGGGCTCCCAGGCATGGGTGCGTGGTTTCTCAGACTAATCTCTAGCCCCTGATTCACCAGGACAGTCACAGTAGGAGCCCAACACTGAGCACACAGTTCTGGGAAAAGCAAAAGCTGATTCCCAAGGAGTCGCCTTCTGCTGTGCTCCCCCAAGAGTGGGGTCAAGTTAGGTGCAGTTAAGAGGAAAGAAGCGGCCAGTGGTGTGGGTAAGGAGGGTGAATGTCCCATTGTAGAGAGGAGCAGCCGCAGCAACACTAGCCAGAGAACCACTTGGCCCTTGGCTCCAGGAACTCACGCGCATTGATTCACTTCCTTTCTCTCGTTGTTCCGCCTCCCAAATTCTGCCCCGTTGCCTGCTGGGACAGAGGCCAAGAAAGTCCCTGGAGATCAGTAGAATGTACCTTTGGGCCGGTCTTTTCCATGAAGCCTTGTTTGAGGTAGTTCCTGGTAATGAGGGGCACGAGCTAGGGGGAAAAGAGACATACACTGACCCCCTGAAGCACAACCCAGCAGTTCGGGGTTCCCACTGAAGTTGGCTCCCCAACAAAGGGGAAGTTTGGAATGGGGAAGGATGTGTGCTCACAGTTCACGGTGTTATAACTGGAATGTGGTACTGATGCAATATTAATATTTCAACAGAGCCAGACGACAGCACCTCAGATGTTTGCAAGGCTCCCCAGTACAGTTCAGTCTTGGGTTAGGACTTGGTTTAAGGACTATTTCAATAACCCCAGGAGATAGACACAGACAAGGCTCTGAGGAGATGCCCCTGCTGGTAGGGTCTTCTCTAGGTCTATTGTGCATCAGGCTCTGGGAGCAATTCTCAACCACCCCGTCAGTTGGTGAATATTATCATCCTCTTCAAACAACTGTATAGTGGTCAAGGGTACCCCCAAAGTCACATTGCTGATAGGATGGAGATCTGGGATTCACACTGAGGGCTGATGGACACCAGACAGACACTAGTGGTACTCCTACCACTATACTGTGATGTTAAAATATAAACAAACCTCTCATTGGGTCCCTGGCCAAACCTGGTCATTGGTGGGGATGCGGATACTGAGCCCCAAGGAGGTGACAACAGAGTGAGAAAGTAGAGAAAGCTCTGGATTAGGAGTTAGGAGACCTGGGTTTTAGCTCCAGTTCTGATCTCAGCTAGCTGTGTCCCCTTGGTGAAACCTAACACCCTTCTGAGCCTGTTTCCAGTCTCACACAATACAGAAACTGAATGACACGATCTCCAGGAATCCTTCCGGCTTGCCCTCCTATTCCCGGAGCAGCTCCGAGGAAGTGATGCTGGCCTCCTATGCTCCAGTGGGTCATCCAGCACGCCTAGAGCTTCCAGTGACAGCCCAGCCCTCTGAGAGAAGAGATGGCTCTCCAGAGCTCCAGGGCCAAGGGCCCAGGGCAGAAGAAGCAAAGGGGAAGTGAGGTCTGGGGAACAGGAACAGGAAGTTTGAAAACGGGAGAAACTGAGCCAAAATTGAAAATATAAACTATTGCACTCTTTTTTACCTAAAACATATTATAAATGGCTTTATTCCTTCATTTGGGGAAAAAAGAAAAGAAAAAAAGAGAGTCCCTACTGCTCAGGAGTCTGAACCTGAGTCAAGGCAGTGCTAGTCTAGGTCTAGGGACACAGCTGGAAGAAGGAAAACCGCATAGATGGGATGCTCTTTACTGCGCCTTAGACGTCTTGGCTTGCTGGATTCTCACAATAAAAGTAGGTATTGTCCCTGTGGTGACAGATGAGTAAACTGAGGCTCAGAGACGTAAGGTGAGTTGCCCTAGGTAACACATCAGCTTCTTTGAGTGCAGAGTCCATGCATTCCTTAGCACAGGACCAAAACCCCACTAGGACTCCCCGGGTTTCTGGCATCTAGATCCCTAAGCTTGAACGAGGCCTGGGTGATTGCCCAGGACCTCACGTAGCCCGAGGAAAGACAGAGCAGAGGCAGGCAGGGAGGAGACTGGGGGTAGATGAGGCATCATGATGGTACAGGAGGGAGGCGAGAGGGCATTGAGGGTATTGGCCAAAGGCCAATTTCCTCTGCAGGCGGGTAGCAAAGTTGGAGAGCTAGCCCAGATAAATAAGGGCAAGCATCTGCACTTTGCCCTCTGTAGTCAGCAGTCAGCACTCGTAGCACGCTGGCCACGGGAGCGTGCATTCACCAGTTCTGGGTGCTGACTCTGCAGACTGGGAGCACCCTGCCCCAGGCCGGGCTGGGACCGCTTTCAGAGTCTTTCCCTCTTGGTGCATCATCGGGCCTGGAGTGGACCCCGATTCCAAGCACTTGGTTCCCTGCAAACTTTGGGATTAAGGAGCATTAGGCTTCCAAGGAGGACCTACCAGTTTGGAATAAGACAGCCCCAGGGTCGATATGGTCTCTCCACCCCCGTCACTGACAAAATCCTCCTGGCATAGGGTCTACAACAGACACCGGGTCATAGCACCTCAAAGCTGGAAGGTACCCTGAAGTTGACCCAGTTCAACTGTCACCTTACAGATGTGGAAACAAATGTGCAGAGGTGATGTGACCTGCGTTGGTCACACAGCAAGTCAGTGACAGAACACCCTTGAGAGCCCAGGCCCCCTGACTCGAGGCAGCGTTCTCTGCCCCACACTGTTGGCTTCCCGGCCAAGCCGGAGAGATGTACACGGATGCCCCAGGCAGCTGAAGGCAATCGCCACGGAGTTCTCAGGCTCACCAACGCCTCGGCCAGGAAAGGCAGACTGTGCCTGCCAGAACTACAACGAGGAAGATCCCATTGCTTTCACAAGATCAGAACGCGAAAGGGCAAAGAGGGGGATGGGACAGTGGGAAGGGCAACTTGGGTTATTCATGTGACTTTTCTGGGACTCAGTTTCTCATCAGCAAAATGGGAATAATCACTCCCACCTAACTGCCTGCTACAGGATTACAAGATAAAAGGAGTTATGACACAAAATGGGCTCTAAAGCCCTTTGTAAGCAGCATGGTAGGGACTGTTTGTACCTTTTAGAGGGAGAACATGTCAGGAAGAAATGCGCAAATCGTGAGTATTTAATATGGCGAATGAAGCCGTGCATCCAGAAGGGGAGAGCCTGACTGACGTGCCTTCTGGAGGGCACCTTGCCCTGTGTGAGGCCACAGTCCCCAGCCGGCACAGGAGAAGGCCTTTGGTTTCTCTCTGAGGTCCCGAACCCCAAGTCTCAAGGTCTTGCCTACAAACCAACCTAGTCTAGCCTCTGAGTGTCTTCAAGACAGCAGACAAGGAGAGGAGGTGGCAGAGAGGAGACATGGAGGTTGGGGTCCACATTTAGCTCACCTCCGACTCTGGGAGCTCAGGAAAGGCTGCCATTAGGTACTGCAGACGGGCTGCACGGAGGGCATTGAACCAGTCCACTATCTCCTGTGGAGACAGACACACAGTCAGCCAGTGAGATGGAGCAGGGAAGAGCTGAGTGTGGTGGAAGGAAGGCAGCTGCATCTTCAGGTCTGGGTGCATGCATTCAGCACGTGCACACACCCCCAGTTCCACTCAGGGGCTTGTGGGCTGATCACAGGACCTGGGGGGACAATGCCAGTGCCCAGGGAGTTGGGGGACTCACCTGAGCAAACAGGAAGCCACTGGCAGGGAGCTCCCCAGAGTCATCAGACAGGACCAAGGTGAACTGCTGGGAATTATGCAATGGCCTAGGACAGTCCTTGACATTTTCTCACGTGTGTATGAATGACCTGAGGCTCTCATTACAATGCAGATATGGATAGATTCAGTGGGTGTGGGTGGGGCCTGAGATTCTACAGTCCTAACAATCTCACAGTTGATGTGACGCTGGTCAGTAGGACACACTTTGAGGAGCAAGGCTCCTCAGACATCAAAGACTTTTTTCAGGGGGGAGGGACGGGGCACAAGCACCTGGGGATGCTCCTCCAGTGGAGGTGCTCATTGCCTAGAGTACTGTGTAGGCCAAAGCTGGCTTGGACATTCTGCTGTCACTCTGGGAGAATGCATCCCTCAGCAGAGTGGCCACCATCACATCTCACCAAGCAAACAACTCATCTAGCTGGCCCTGGCTCTGCTCTCCAGTTAGTCCTCCCCCAGGTAGACAGAGTGATTTTCTTTTTTTTTTTTTAATTTTATTTTATTTTTATTTTATTCATTTTAGAGAGGAGACACAGAGTGAATGAGAGAGAAAGAGAGAAAGGGGGGAGGAGCTGGAAGCATCAACTCCCATATGTGCCTTGACCAGACCAGTGCAGGGTTTTGAACTGGCGACCTCACAGTTCCCAGGTCAACGCTTTATCCACTGCGCCACCACAGGTCAGGCGACAGAGTGATTTTCTAACTGCAGATCTGTTGAGTCTGGTGTCGCGTTCTCTCCACGACCCTCACAAATAAAACCTACGAACTGTACTATGACTTACTTTGCCCTCTGAACTCTTATACAAAGCCATCTGCGCCTGACCAGGTGGTGGCACAGTGGATAGAGCATCGGACTGGGATGCGGAGGACCCAGGTTTGAGACCCCAAGCTCGCCAGCTTGAGCGCGGGCCCATCTGGCTTGAGCAAAAGCTCGCCAGCCTGGACCCAAGGTCGCTGGCTCCAACAAGGGGTGGCTCGGTCTGCTGAAGGCCCGCGGTCAAGGTCAAGGCACGTGTGAGAAAGCAATCAATAAACAACTAAGGTGTTGTGACGGCAACAAAAAACTAATGATTGATGCTTCTCACCTCTCTCCGTTCCTGTCTGTCTATCCCTATCTATCCCTCTCTCTGACTCTCTCTCTGTCCCTGTAAAAAATAAATAAATAAACAAAGCCATCTGCAATCCCAACACAGACTCTTCCCTCCTCCTGGAACACCATGCCTCACCCACCTTGCTCCCCTCACTGTACACACACCTGGTACCTAGAATATTCTACTCAGCTTGAAGGTTAGTTTAGGTGTTGTAATAGATTTTTGCTCAGCCCAAGTCCTGCTTCTACAAGGACTGCCCCCCTCACTCTCACTCACTCATCAACCACCCATAATTACAGCCACATTTGCTTCTATGACCCCACCCCTTTTTGGCCACAGCAAATGGACCAGGGCTGAAGGAATGCAAAGGCTAGACTGTGCTTATCAGATTCTGTGTCCTGGGAATTTGGAATTGGGAGGCAGAAAAACTTGTTTAAATAGCTGCATGCTGCACTTTGATATAATTTGAGGACTGAGAAATTCATTTGAATATGATTTCAAAGGAATGAAACATAATTACCCTTTGTCTCTCATGGGCTGAATTGTGAGTTCTGAGCTCTCTAGTCCTGGGAGGTAAGAACCTTCTCGTGTCTCAGGCACTAAGGGGTTAGGCCATCCCAGGAAAGACCCAGTGAAGCCTTCACTTTGGAAGATCTCTCTAGTCACAAGCTGGTGACTTGGGGTCAAATCCCACATGCATTCCTGTTTCTTTAGCTCCTGAAGTTTCATCTGTCTACTGCTGTGCACCTCACTTTTAAAGGACCAACCGGGGTCTTGCAGGTGTGACCTTGCAGCCCATCACTTAACACCTATTGAATGGAGAAGACACAGTATCAAGGGAAAGAGGAGACTAGCCAGGCCCAAGTTGTCAGAGGCCCTACCACTGGGCAAGTGGGAAGGAGTCACCATAAGTGTCAGAGACCTTGGGCACCTCAGAGAACGTTGTCTCAGAAGCAACTGGCACAGAGGGCTGGCCATCAGTGCCCAGCCAGTCTGGGCAACAGCAGAGAGCCCACCATGGAATAACAGCCTATCATGGTCTAAGAGCTAAGGATCTGACTTCCTGGATCTTTAAGTAGTGCTTCTCAAACTTTAATGTGCAGAAAGCTCACCCATGAATCCTATTAAAATGCAATCTCTAATTCATTGGGTCCAAGGTGGGCCTGTCACTCTGATTCTAAGAAGCTCCCACGTGTTGGTACAGGGCCACATGTCAAGAAGCAAGGCCTCAGCCTGACCAGGCGGTTGCGCAGTGGATAGAGCGTCGGACTGGGATGCGGAGGACCCAGGTTCGAGTCCCTGGTGCTTGCCAGCCTGAGCACGGGCCCATCTGGCTTGAGCAATAGCTTGCCAGCTTGGACCCAAGGTCGCTGGCTCCAGCAAGGGGTTGCTCAGTCTGCTTAAGGCCCGTGGTCAAGGCACATGTGAGAAAATCAATGAACAACTATGGTGTCGCAACGAAAAACTAATGATTGCTGCTTCTCATCTCTCTTCGTTCCTGTCTATCCCTCTCTCTGACTCTCTCTCTGTCCCTGTAAAAAAAAAAAAAAAAAAAAGAAGAAGCAAGGCTCCAGAGTGCACAGCTGCCTGAGCTTCTATCCATTCCTCCTCCCATATTCCGAACTGCTGGCTCTCCCTGGATTTGCCATCGTGGGCATAGTCCCTTCTGCTGCCCGCACTCCCCTTCCTGGATGGAGGTGCACTGATCAGACACACCCACAGTGCCTGTCGGGTTCTCCTCTCGATTTCTCTGCCTGCCTCACACCTCTATCTCTGACCAGAAGGTGACAGTGGATTTAGGCAAATAGTAGCTGGACAAATCTCAAGTGGCCGCTGAACAAGGGAGCTGGGCCGACAGGGCCGTAGGGGCTGAGCTGGAGGCCGGAGTGGAAAGGCCAGCCCTCTCACCTTGCCACTCTCATGATACACGAACAGGTTCCTGATGTGGCCCTCTCTCCTGTAGGTGATCTGCAGCCCATGGGGGTTTCCCATCTTCTCTGTCTGGAAGGTGGCATTCAAGTCCTTGATGTTGATGATAGCTTTTGGGCCTTTACCCTGAAAGAGAGGAAATGGATGTTCAAGATGCCCAGTCAGCAGGGTGACCTATCACCTTCACCAAGGCATTGATGCAAACAGAAAATCAATATGTAACTTTTCATGGGTTTTAAATGTTCTTGTTCTGATATCAAGACACACATATTCTGCTGTTGTCCTATACCCAGCCCTCCCACTATTCCTGCGTAATCAGATGGGCCTCTCTGAGCTGAACAGGGGTTTGGAGAGGCCGTAGGCAGTACTTTTTAAACTCTTTAGCCATAGAGCTTTTTCTGAAGCAAATCATCTGTAGAAGCCAAACAAAATACAGCAGATAAAAGCAGATGTGAGGTACTTTCTCTTCTCAGGGTTTTAAAACAGTTCAATCACTGATTAATGCTGAGAAGGGAAAATGTGCTTTCCTTCATTATTGGTAAGAGAGAAAAATGATACAAACACTGTAGAGCTGTGGTAGCTATTAAGCCATGTGGTTATTAAAATTTAAATTAGGCCCTGGTCAGTTGGCTCAGTGGTAGAGCATTGACCCGGCGTGTGGAAGTCTCCGGTTTGATTCCTGATCAGGGCACACAGGAGAAGCACCCATCTGCTTCTCCACCCCTCACCCTCTCCCTTCTCTCTCTCTTTCTATCTCTCACTAAAAAATAAAAAATTGCCAAATTGGCCTGACCTGTGGTGGCACAGTAAAAAGGACACTGTGGTCACTGGTTCAAAACCCAGGGCTCACTCAGGACATGTCCAAGTGGCAATCAATGAACAGCTAGAGTGAAGCAATTATGAATTGATGCTCCTCACTCTCTCTCCCCCCCTTTCTTTCTCTAAAAATCAATAAATAAAAAAATACTTTTAATTGCCAAATTTTTGTTTTCCTAAGAGGTTGTACTATTTTACAGTCCTCTCAACAATGCATGAGAGTGAGTTTCTCTACATCCTTGCTGGCAGCTGGTGGGGACAGCCTCTTTAATTCTAGCCCTTGTGGTGGGCGTATAGCACATCTCACTGAGGTTTCAGTTTGTGCTTCCCTGGCTGCCAAAGACACTGAGTCTCTCTTCTTATATATATCTGGCTTTTTGGTTTCCTTTTCTGTGAAAAGCCAGTCCATTTCCTTAGTCATTTTTCTAATGGATTGTCTTTTACTTCTTGATTTGTAGGGTTTTTTACACTGCTCACAAAAATTAGGGGATCAGGGAACATGCAGATACTCCTCCAGTACTTGCAGCCTTTTGTACAGTGCATTTTCACCAATGAAATAAAAGTTGTTTTTGCATCTAATTTGCATAATTGGACAACTTTCTTTGACTTGTCATTTGCTTTTCTGATGTTCTTGTTTAATAAAAAAATCAGGCCTGACCTGTGGTGGCGCAGTGGATAAAGCGTCGACCTGGGAACACTGAGGTCGCCAGTTCAAAACCCTGCACTGGTCTGGTCAAGGCACATATGAGAGTTGAGCTTCCAGCTCCTCTCCCCTTTCTCTCTTTCTCTCTCTCTCTCTCACTCTGTGTCTCCTCTCTAAAATGAATAAAAAAAAAAAGAAAATCAAATGCTTCTTTTTTTTTATCACTCCATATTCATTTAAAAAATATCTCCTAATTTTTGTGAACAGTATAAAATAAACATATTCTGGGTACTAATATTTTGTTAGTACTGAGATATCTTCTAGGTTTCGCTTTCTCATACTTTATTTATGTTTTGGTATGACCCAAAATATTTTGACTGTTTTAGATTAAACTGGCTCGGTCCTGAGAAACGAGTCAGCTTTTCCCAACTAAGCATGGGACTCTCCTAGAGGCTCTCACAGTGGCCGCTGGGGCTGGGTGACCCCTCCTAATTGCAGCACCACTTTCTCAGCCTGCCTTGTGTGGGCAACATACTTTCTGTGCTTTACATTGGAGACTGAGAAGCAACTCTGCTTCCACGTGCAGGATTAGTACTCTTAATCCCCCATCATTGCTCGCCTGGCCCCAGACTGCAGCCACGTTGGACTGACCCTCGCTGGGCTTTGCAGTGGTCCCTCTAGGAAAGCAACAGGGGAAATGTATAATGATTCCTACATATAGGAAACAAAGTAAGGTGAAGGCTGAAGTGCTCAGAGCTTGTCCTTCTCTCACTTTGTTGGTCACTCCTTTACATTCTCTCTGCCGGAAATGTCTCATCTTTCTGTCCTCTAAACACTGGGCTGTCCCAGAGTAGTCAATAATCTCCAGAGATGGCCCTTTGCATTCCTTTCCTTACCAATTCCTTCCCTCCCAGTGTGCCCAACCACTCTGCACATCACGAGGTGGTACTGGCCTGACCAGGTGGTGGCACAGTGTATAGGGCATCAGACTGGGATGCGGAGGACCCAGGTCAAAACCCCAAGGTTGCTGGCTTGAGCACGGGCTCATCCGGCTTGAGCGCAGGGTCGCTGGCTTAAGCATGAGATCATAGACATTGTCCCATGGTCACTAGCTTGGGCCCATACATCACTGGCTTGAAGCCCAAGCTTGCTGGCTTGAGCAAGGGGTTACTCCATCTGCTGTAGCCCCTCGGTCAAGGCACATATTAGAAAGCAATCAATGGACAACTAAGGTGCCACAACGAAGAATTGATGCTTCTCATCTCTCTCCTTTCCTGTCTGTCTGTCCCTGTCTATCCCTCTCTCTGACTCTCTGTCTCTGTCAAAAAAAAAAAGAGAAAAGAGGTGGAATCAATATCCTCTCCCCTTGACCTGGGGCTAGCTGCATGACTGGCTTTGACCAAGAGAAGGCAATTTCTGGTCCAGTCTTTAAAAGGCCTGTAGCACCCCTCATTTGCTATGAGAAAACAGCTGTCATGCTGTGAAGAAGCTGAAGCTAGACTCCTGAATGAGATATAACCACATAGAGAGAGAGAGAGGCCACATGGGGTATCCAAAGCACCAGACACATGAGTGAAGCCTCCTTGGGCATCATAGCCCAGCCCAACCACCTGCTAAATGCAGCAGGGTGAGTGACCCAGCTGATGCCACATGGAGTACACTGCAGCAGCCACAGCCTGCCCAAATTCCTGACCCACAGGATTGTGGGAAATAATAAGTTGACGTTTTAAGCCTCTAACTTTTATGGTGGTTTGTCTCTTAGCAACAAATAACTAAAATACTCAGTCCTCCAACATCTTTTCTCAAGGACTCACACTCCCTGCCTAGGTAATCCTAGCCAGTTCCACTGCCTACCCAGTCTACATGCTGGTGACTCCAGCTGCAAACTTTCCTTGAGCCTCTAGAGTTACATATCCAACTTCTTTCTCAATGACACCATTTGGAGGACTAACAAGCATCTCAAATGGAAAACCATCCGCTTAGGGAGCTAAGTCTTTGCCATCTTGCCACATGGCATATCTGTCCTTCTAATTGCACAGGGCAAAAAGCTGGGCATCATCCTTGACTCTCCTTACTTTCACACTCCTTATCCAGTCCTTTAGTAAAACCTACTGGGGCTCTACTTCCAAAATATATGCAGAATCTGACCACTTCTAACCACCTGCTTTGCCACCATGTTAGTCTAATCCGTTATTCCTCACTTGGATGATTGCAGTAGCTTCCTAAATGGTTTTCTGCTTTCACTCCTGCCCCCTTCCTGCCCCACCCTCACCCAGCAATAGCTGGAGAATCCCTTTAAAAAGTTTTGTGGGTTTTTTTTCCTGACCTGTGGTGGCACAGTGGATAAAGCGTCGAACCTGGAACAATGGTGAGGTCGCTGGTCGGAAACCCTGGGCTTGTTTGCTCAAGGCACATATGGGCATTGATGCTTCCTGTTCCTCCCCACCCTCCTTTCTCTCTAAAACTGAATAAATAAAATCTAAAAATAAAAAAATCGAAAAAATTTTTTTCTCTTTTCTAAGTGAGAGGAGGGGTGATAGAGAGACAGAGTCCCACATACACCCTGATGACGATCTACTCAGCAACCCACATCTGGTGCCGATGTTCTGCCCATCTGGGGCAATGCTGGTAACTGAGCTATTTTTAGTGCTTGAGGTGGAGGCTCCATGGAGCCATCCTCAGCACCCGGGGCGATGTGCTCCAGCCAATCAATCCATGGCTGCGGGAGAGGGAGAGAGAGAGAAAAGAACAAAGAAGAGGGCGGGGAGGAGTGGAGAAGCAGATGATTACTTCTGTGTGCCCCTGACTGGGAATCAAATCCAGGATATCCACACGCTGGGCCAACACTCTACCATTGAGCCAACAAGTCAGGGCCTTAAGAAAGTTTAAGTCAAATTATATCACTTCTCTGCTCAGAACCCTCCTGTGGCTTCCCATCTCAGAGTAAAATACAAAAGTCTAAATTTTTGATAAATCATATATCATATTCTCAATAAGGGACTTGTATCTATAAAGAATGCTTACAACTCGATAATAAAAAGACAATGACCTAATTTAAACAGGGGGAAGGATCTGAATAGATCTTTCTGAGAAGAAGATATACAAATGGACAACACACAGATAAAACATGCTCAATATCATTAGCCATCAAGGAAATGTAAGTCAAAATCACAATGAGATAGAACCTCACACTCACTAAGACAGCTATAATCAAAAAGACAGATAGTAACAAGCGTTGAAGATGTGGAGAAATTGGAACTTCATATATTGCTGGTGAGAATATAAAATGGAGTGGCCACTTTCTAAAACTGACAGTTCCTCAAAAGATTAAACACAGCTACCATGTGACCCAGAAATTCTACTCCTAGGTATACACCCAGGAAAAATGGAAAGATGTCCACACGAAAACTTGTACATGAATGCTCATAGCAACACTATTCATATTCGCTAAAAAGTGAAAATCGCCCAAATGCCCATCAACGGGTGAATGAAATGTAATGTTACCTGTACAGTGGACTATTACCTGGCAATAAAAAGAAATGAGGTACTAATATATGCTATAAGATGAATGGACCTTAAAAACATAGTGCCAAAGGAAAGAAGCCCACATACTGTATGATTCCATCTACATCAGTGGTTCTTAACCTTTTTTGAGGTACCGAACCCACCAGTTTCATATGCGCATTCACCGAACCCTTCTTTAGTGATAAATAAAATATGATTCTTTTTCCAAATTCAAGACATAGGTATATGTTTTTTTACTGGTGCACAAAATGAGCCGTGCATGAACATCACCTTGCTCAAAGAACAAAACCAACAAAGTGCATGAACTCACAACTAATTACGGTATTACTTTATTCTGGCCTTCGCGGCAGAGGCTTCTCCAAACCTCAGAGACCGACTCATCGAACCCCTAGGGTTCGGTAGAACCCAGGTTAAGAACCACTGATCTACACGGAATGTTCAGAACTGGCACATCGACAGAGACAGAAGCAGCTTAGTGGTGGCCTCGTGCCAGGGGTGAAGTGACGTGGAGGATTCCAGCTAACTGGCGTGAGGTTTCTTTTTAGGATGATGAAAAATGTTCTAAAATTGATGGTAGTGACAGTTGCACAATACTGTAAACTATTAAAAGCCATTAATTGTATACTTGAAATGGGCTAATTGTATGGTATGTGAATTTAGGCCGGGGCTATGGTGTATGGCTGAGCACTCCGTGCACTGAACAATAAAAACCCTGGCCAAGCCTGACCTGTGGTGGCGCAGTGGATAAAGCATTGACCTGGGAACGCTGAGGTCGCCAGTTCAGGGCCCTGCGATGGTCTGGTCAAGGCACGTATGGGAACTGATGCTTCCAGCTCCTCCCCCCTTTCTCTCTTTCTTTCTCTCTCTCTCTCTGTGTCTCCTCTCTAAAATGAATACAATAAAAAGAAATTAAAAATATAAAAAAAAAAAAAAACAAAAAAACCCTGGCCAAGAGTACATGTGAGAACTGGAACCCAGGCTTCTGCTTGTATAGACTGGAGCCTGGGGGCTGCATCCCCTTGGAAGGGCCATCATCTTTTTCTAATTAGCACACAGGCGAATGTGCTTGTCAGCACTATGCTCAGGGCTTCCGTACATACTGTTCCCCCTGCTTCTTTTCCCCACATAGCTACTCAGTGTTAGCACGCCCTGTATCCTCTCCCATCATTCTCTCACCCTTCACCCTTTTATTTCCTAGGACTTACTGCCACCTGATATATCGTATATTGATGTATATTTTGATTACCACCTGTCTCCTTCCACTAGAATGAAAGCTCCAAGAGAAGAGGAGCCTTGTTTAGCTCGCTGAGGTATCCTCAGTGCCTACCATAATGTATAGCATATAGTAGGTGTTCAATAAATATTTCTGGAGTGTATGAAGAAATGAAATAAAATCAAGTGATCATCAAAGGCTTAATCATAAACCAATCTAAGGCCATTCTAAGGGAACAGAAGGCATGTTTTTCAGTGGACTGGACTGGGTGTATAACCAAGTAAAAGTAGGATGTGGAGTCTAACTCTCAGTACCTGAGATCATCCCCAAGACAAGGAACGATTGATTAAAGTGTAGACCTCAGTGGAGTGGGAGCCCAGTGCTCGGGGAGGGGACCCCTTGCTGGCCTGGCCTCTTACCTCTTCTTTCTTTTTTTTCTATTCAGTGAGAGGCAGGGAGACAGAGACAGACTCCCGCATGCACCATGACTGGGATCCACCTGGCATGCTCACTAGGGGGCGATGCTCTGCCCATATGGGGCCCTTGCTCCTTTGCAACCGGAGCCACTTTTTCTTAGCACCTGAGGTGGAGGCCATGGAGCTATCCTCAGTGTCCAGGGCCAACTCGCTCCAATCCAGCCATGGCTGCAGGAGAGGAGGAGGAGAGAAAGACAGGAGTGAGAAGGGGAAGGAGAGGGGTGGAGAAGCAGATGGATGCTTCTCTTGTGTGCCCTAATCAGGAATCAAACTTGGACTTTCACACATTGGACCGATGCTCTATCACTGAGCCAACCAGTCAGCATCACCCCTTACCTCTTCTTTAGTATAGTACGTCAGAAGGCCTTCTCTTGCCAGGAGGACAAATCTCCTTCTCAGGAACTGCGCGTTATCCCTTCCCCGCTTCCACAGGAACCCTTCTCGGTTACCTTAGTCACCAAGGATGAAAAAGAGTGAACACCCACAGCCTGATGCCAAACAAACAGCTCACAAACCTCACAGGGTCTCAGGATAAAGTGAACCTTCCACCTGCTGTGAAAATGTCTCGAACCTAACTTAGCTTTCAGGTGCAGGACACGGGGGTACTATCTGGCGCCAAATTTGCAAAGTCTTATGATTCTAGTTGGGCTTCCCCCAACTTTCTTTCTTGGTTATTTCTTAAGAAGACACAGCAAAACCTTAAGTAGGCTAAGTATTAAGAAACTGTGCTGAGGACTTCACACTGGTACCAGCTTAGTGACACTTTCTAGAGTGCAGGAGTAATGAGTGGCCTCTAGGTACCTGCTTGTTGAAGAATACCATGTGTTCCCGGTAGTGAGGGGAGTCGAGGACTGGCTGCCTCTGGTCCTCAAAGAGTGGTTTTGTATACTTTGCTCTCTGGGTCAGTGTCAGCTTGGACTCAGAGAAGCTGGACAGGCACCACCACAGGTTCAGGGCCACCAACGAGATTGTGCCTTGCACAATCTGAGAAGGAGGCTGAGATCCAGCCCATGCGCCTTACCAAGCCTGTGCCACACCAGGGGCTGCATTAGCCAGGAGCAGGGGTGTGTTGCTGGTGGATGAGCCCTCCTGCAACTTATACTAAAGAGTCTACACATTTGTGGCCCTGCAAGGACCTGAGACAAATATGCTTCCTGGCCACTCAGACCATAAAACCCCAGCCACTGTTGTGCTGCCATCTCTGAGGTGGAGGAACCCACGGCTAGGCCACTGTGGCCAGACTGGTGGCAGCCAATATTTCTTTGTTGGACCTTGCTCCTAATGATCAGACACTTTGTTGGCTAGAGCCCACTAGAACAAAGACCTCAAAAGATGATGAAAATTAATTGTACCTGAGGGTGAGATGGTTTTCCCATCAGTCATAAACTCCTCTCTCTCATACTTAGCTCGAATCCATTGTTCCTTTAAGACCCTAAAAATAGAGAACCTCACGTCAGCTGTGTCTCATGCATTCTCTGCCCACAGTAACTTTCTGAGGTCCTACAGCGGAGGATGGGAAGGTCACAGCAGCTGTCTCACTGACTGCTCAGGTGACACAGGGTTCCTCAGCCTTGGCTCTGTTAACATTTGGGGCTGGATAACTGTTGTGGGGTGTGTCCTGTATTTTGTAGGACGTTTGGCAGCATCTCTGGCCTCTACCCACCCTGGATGCCAGTAGTTCTCTCTCCCCAGTAATATCCAAAATGTCTTCAGCCCTGGCTGGATAGCTCAGTTGGTTAGAGCATCATCCCTATACTGCAAGGTTGTGGGATTCAATCCCCGGTCAGGGAACATACAAGAATCAACCAATAGCCCTTGCCAGATAGCTCAGATAGTTAGAGTGTCATTATGAAACACCAAGGTTGCTGGTTTGATCTTTGGTCAGGGCACATATGGGAAATGACCAATGAGTGCACAACTAAGTAGAACAACAAATGAATGCTTCTTTCTCTTTCTCTCCCTGTCAAATCAATCAGTAAAAAAGAGACTACCTTTAAAAAAGAAAAGAATGAACCAGCCTGACCAGGCAGTGACACAGTGGATAGAGTATCAGATTGGGACTCAGAGGACCCAGGTTGGAAACCCTGAGGTCACTAGCTTGAACGCGGGCTCTCTAGCTTGAGTGCAGGGTCGCATGGGATCATAGATATGACCCCACAGTCACTGGCTTAAGACAAAAATTGCCAGTTTGAGCAAGTGGTCACTGGCTCGGCTGGAGCCCCCCAGTCAAGGCACATATGAGAAAGCAATCAATGAATAACTAAGGTGTTGCAATGAAAAACTGATGATTGATGCTTCTCATCTCTCTCCCTTCCTGTCTGTCTGTCCCTATCTGTCCCTCTCTCTGTCTCGGTCACACACACACACAAATCAAACCAATGCCTTTATAAATAAGAGAAACAACACATTAAAAAAAAATTATTTTCTTAATTGTTTGAAGTTAGAAGCAGGGAGGCAGTCAGACAGACTCCTGCATGTGCCCAACTGGGATTCACTCAGCATGCCCACTGGGGCGATGCTCTGCCCATCTGGGGCGTTGCTTCATTGTGGCTGGAGTGATTCTAGCGCCTGAGGCAGAGGCCATGGAGCCTTCCTCAGTACCCGGGGCCAACTTTGCTCCAATGGAGCCTTGGCTGCAGGAGGGGAAGAGAGAGGCAGAAAGGAAGGAGAGGGGGAAGGGGGAAGAAGCAGATGGGCGCTTCTCCTGTGTGCCCTGGCTGGGAATCAAACCCAGAATTTCCATACGCCAGGCAGATGCTCTACCACTGAGCCAGCTGGCCAGGGCTGAGGAACAACAAATTTATGTTTCTCTCCCTTCCTCTCTCTATAGAATCAATAAATAAAACATTTTAAAATGTCTTCAGCCTGACCAGGTGGTGGCACAGTGGATAGAGCGTCGGACTGGGATGCGGAGGATCCAGGTTCGAGACCCCGAGGTCGCCAGCTTGAGCGCAGGCCCATCTGGCTTGAGCAAAAGCTCGCCAGCTTGGACCCAAGGTCGCTGGCTCCAGCAAGGGGTTACTCGGTCTGCTGAAGGCCCGTGGTCAAGGCACATATGAGAAAGCAATCAATGAACAACTAAGGAGCCGCAATGAAAAACTAATGATTGATGCTTCTCATCTCTCTCTGTTCCTGTCTGTCTGTCCCTATCTATCCCTCTCTCTGACTCTCTCTCTGTCCCTGTAAAAACAATAAATAATAATGTCTTCAGACATTTCCAGTATCTCCTGGGAGAAAATAATATCCCCCATTGGGCTACATGAAAACGACTGGGCTATTGCACCCTAGCCTCAGCTGTTCAGGTCAGTGAGGCAGACACCAGCCCCCCCGCCCAGGTTCATCTACACCACCACCTCCCACTGCATGCTTTGAGCCCTTTCCTATGGCCTGCCCTCAAGTTCTGTCCATACTCTACTGGACAAAGCTGTGGTCTTGGGGTATAACCATCTGAGACCTGGTCATACTCTATGGTTTACCCACTGTGTGACCAAGAACAAGTTACTTAACTCCTCTGGAAAAGAAACTCAGGAAATAAACTGAGGTCTTCTGAGTCAAAAACTGTGCCTCTCTTGCCACTGGAAAGTTGCAGGACCACAAGGTACAAATGTGTTGTTTATTGATTTTCCAAAAGCGTTCAGCTGAGGCTAGAGGACAATAGTAGCTGAAATGCAGCCTGCTTCCTACCAGCTGTGCCCCCATGAGGTTGTGTCTGCCCAGAGGGAAATGTCTTCCCAGTGACACAGGTGTCGTCTAGCAGCCCTGGCAGGGAGGCTGAGTCTCTGGGAGAGAGGTTCAGGCTCAGGCAGTCAACCCTGCAGATGTCTGGGTCACTAGGTACCAGGTCACACTGATCCCTCACCTTCAGGTGAACTGAAGCCTCCTGCTGCTTCACAGATACTCCCCCCACTGTACTGGACTTCGCCAATGCCATGGTATGGTGACCCAGGCTCTGGGTTCAGATAGGCTAGTCCCAGCTTTGCTTCTATAAGCCTCAGGCTTTTTATCTATATCATGGGATACTGGCAGTATTTATCTCACAGAGTTCTTGACAGAATTAAACAAATTAATTCATATAATCATTTAGCACAGGACCTAGTATATAGGTAGAACTCAATAAATATTAGCAAGTACTATTATTTTTATGGTTATTATCTAGGGACCTGGGGCCTAGGCAACTGCTTTGGGACAGCCCTAAGTATGACACTCCACAGAAAGTAGCTCGAATACCACTGTTCTACTAAAATAACAATGTTTCTGTTCTCTATCAAGTTAGCCACCATCTGTGAAAACATCAGAGAGAGGCAAATGGGGCAGATAATAGAGAAAACACCCTATCTTATAGTTATAGCAATTGAGTGTGTGTGTGACAACCTAAGCAATAAAGACAGAGAGGGGCTTAACTAGGTCTTATGTGTTTTCCACACCAGTACCAAACTTTTTCCTGGATCCACCTGCTGACCAGGTCCATAGCTGAGACCACCACAGACAAAGGCACGGAGATGGGGCTGGGACCAGGAAATCATGCACTCACATGCAATCACTGGCCTGGGGGACATAATAGAAAGCAGGGACTCTGGCTTCATACTTGGCCTTCACACGGAGGTTCCCATTGTGGGTCATAAACTGCAAAACAACAGCAACTTGATGGTAATATTAGAACTGAAAAAATGTGAAATGAAACCAGGGTCTACCCAGAAGGCCATTCATTGTTCTCACTGGCTCCAACGCTGAGTCAGGAGACAGCCCTAGGGAAGGGTTTGATACTTCCCACCAGGCGGTCACCATCCTGGAAAGCCCCAGCCTGGAGCCGTGAGGTGCTGCAACAACCATGCCTCACAGAGGCAGAGCACATTACAGTTCCCGCATGTTAGTTCACTTGATCCCCTTAACCATTTTAATATTACCATCCCCATTTTAGAGACAAGGAAACTGAGGCTCAGAGAGGTTAGGTGACTTACTCAAGGTGACACAGCTAGTAAGGGGAGAGCTGGGATTTGAACGCAGGCCTGTCTGACTCCAAAGCTCATGTTCTTTCGCCCACCCTCTCCACAGATGGCCAGGACTCCCTCCAACAGTCCCTGCAAATCTGCAGCTCATACATGTAGCCAGAGGATGGAAGTCGGTGCTGGCCCCACAGAGCACTAGTTCAGGATTATCGTTGGGCCCCTTTGACACCCGAGCAACCCAGAGATACATGTTCCAAGAGTGGCCCTGATCAACAGTAAGCAATCAGTAACAGCAGTGGCAATCTAGGGTGAGGGCAGTGCGGGGCGGGGAACATCAGGTTTATAGGGTGAACCCTATTCCCCCCTCCCCAGGGGCCACTGAACTGTATCCCAGGATTTGCATGGGCTTTGGACCCCAGCTGTGCCATTAATTCACAGAGTGACCCTCAGGCAGTCCTTAATCCCTGCGCTTCAGAGATCTCACCTGAAAAACGGAAGAAAATATAATGGGAATTATGACACAAATAACCTTCAGGCCACTGGAAGGAGAGAATAGACTTGGGAGACTTGAGTGGGAATGCTTCTGCTCCCACCCAGGACTTCAGCTAGAGAACGGCAGTTGTTAACTGACTACTGTATCCACTTTGTACCTGCATTGAGCCTACATTTAATCCCTATAGCAACCCTGTGAAGGGGGTAGCATATCCCCATAATACAGGTGTAGAAAATGAGGGTCCACAACTAGGGTTAAATAACAGGCTCAGGGGCTCACAGCTTGTGAATAAACAATTGATGTAGCTAGGATTTGAACTCAGGGCCTCTAAGCCACAGCCCCAATACGTTGTTTTCTTTCCCTAGCTTTTGCTCCTCTCTGGGCCTTAGTTTCCTTCCCTGTAAAATGGGAGCGCCCTGACCACCAGCTCCACCCCAACTCTGCTGTCCCAAAGCTCTTCAAGGGTACCCCTTGCTACCTCCACAGTACTGTCATCCCAGAAGTCAAGTCTCACAGATTTAACTTTGCTGATGTCTGGGAAGTTTCGATGGACGCCAGAGCAGTTCAGACAGACGAAGATGCCCAGCTTGTAAGAGGCCCAGTCAGGATCTGCAGGATGAGAAGGTAGGAGCCAGGACTGGGGGGACCAAACCAGCACCAAACTGGAGGCATTGGAAGAGACAGTGCTTAATTCCTGGGACAATGTCCAGCTCTGTCCACGCTGGAAACACCTTCTCTCTTGGTGTCCCCTACCTTGGATGAACTAAGAATAGGAGCCTAGAACCTCTGGTCATCCCACCAGCTAGAGGGGCTTTTAACCGCCCATGCACGGTGGCTGCCCTGGGCCCTGACTTCTGAAGGGCCTCTGCAAAACCCCAACTTTACACTTTTTTCTAATGGCACCAAGTTTGGTTTCATATGTGCAATTTTAACATTCATAGTACATAATATTTTTTATTTATTAAAAAATATGGTTAACATGTATTTTTATTTTTCCTGTCTCTCTTTTTTTAAGGGGCCGAATATTTTCTTCTGGGGGGGAGGGTGGGGGGGCTCAACTGACCTTAATCTGCCTCTGCCACCAGCCATGGCACTGGCACAGTGGCGACCAGGATAAAGATCTTGGAAAGAATTCTGGGTATGGGGGTAAGGGACTGAGGCCAGTGCTAAGGGACAGGACTACAGGGACCCGAGAGGGGATGGTGGGAAGGACGTGCACCGAGGAACTGGGCAGGGGAGCCGCAGGTAGGGAAGTCTGGCTACTAGGCTGAGTTAGGAGACCCTCCTAGAGGAATCTGACACTTCCCACCAGGCTGTCACCTCCGCAATGGCGAAGGCTGCGGAGCAGGAAGGTGGGGAAGACCTGGAGGGCGTCTGTGGGAGAGGGCACCGGAGCCGGGTCTGGGACCCCTCGGTGTGTGGGATGTCATGTACCGACGATGTGGTAAGTGGCGACAGGGACCGAGGTTTGGGTGGGTGGGTGTCTGCCGGGGGAGGTGAGCACGATGGTCAGGGCACCCGGATCCAGGATCGAGTGTCTGGGTCCAGAGTGGAAAGGATGAGGAGAGGACGGCAGAAGCCCGGGTCAGAGATTCACGCTCCGGTGGGCGGGGGTATGGCTCCGAAGGTGTTATAGCGTCACGCACGAGCCCAGCGTGGGCCCGAGGCGGGACCTGGTCTGGGAGGAGGGGAAAGATCTGGCGGGCTGGGGTCTGGCTCCGGGTCCCCGGGCCGCCCGCGCCGCCCGCGCCGCTGCGCCCTTACCCGCGGCCCCGCAGTCGGCGCAGTGCGCGTTGCCTGTGCCCGCCGCCTGCAGCAGCTCCAGCAGCCGCTTCTTGTTGCGCTCGCGGTCGCCCATGGCCGGCCGGGCAGGCTCAGCTGGGCTATACGGGGCCGCCGGCTCACGGATGCCCATGAGCAGTGCCTCGCCCGCACAGGTGGAGACAGACGGAACTTCAGCGCCGGTTGCTCCGCCCACGCCGCCGCTAGCCCCACCCCTCCACGACTTCCCGCTCCGCCCCCGGCGCGCCCGACAGTCTCCCAGTTCCGCGGACTCCGCGCCGGGCCCTTGCTGGAGCCCGCGAGGAGAGACCCGAGCTCAGGGCTTGGAGTTACACAAGCTGGCCCGCCACTAGCTAGCTGCGTGACTGTGGACTATCTATTCAACTTCTCAGGGCTTCAGTCTTCACCTTTGTAGAAGGGAAATAAAAGGTCCCAGGGCTCTCTGGAAAATCAAACGGGATCTAACTTCTGTTAAAGCGTTCTACTGAAGTAGATTTTACATCTACTTAGAGATTTATCGACGTTCAAATGCTAACTCCTCAGGAAGCCCTCCTGGAGACCCAGTCTCGAGTAATCAATCACTCCAGCCACTGACTGATCCTCCTTAGAACACGGCTGTTGAGTCCGTTCATCCCTTTGGTCCCAAGTACCTTCTGTCTACCTGGCATCAGTTACTTATATATTTATGTAAATCTCCCTCCAATACACACCCCCACTAGATACGTAGTTTGATGTCAGTAGTTTTATTTCTGTATCCCACATAGCTCCTGGATATAGAACCTGAATATTTTTAGAAGTTCAATACATGGTTGATGACTGTGTTCATTAGGAAGTATGATTTCACCAACGTGGACATCCCTGAACAGTTTTATTCATGAAGTTCCATCACTTCATGGACAGGGCCTAGGTGGTCTTAAATATGGGCATTTTAATCCCTGTTGCCCTGCCCCATTCCGGTCATTCTTTGACACCATCCTCAGAGACCCACGGGCTTCTGGTAAGACACTTACTGCACATACTTGCCATCCCCTCTGTAGGTAAACACCCATCATCATATGCATGTGGCTTAAAGCACATGGATGTTAGGTTTCCATCCTGATAGTTGGCAACTGACCTTTTAGCCGACTTACCTGCATCCCCAATTCACACACACGCGTAGACATGCAAACACACAGAGTAGCACTATAACAGAATGAATCCGGGAATCCAGGCGTTAAATCTCAGCTCCATCACTTACTAGCTCTGTGGCCCTAGGAAAATGCCTTCACTTCTCTGAGCCTCTGACTCCTTACCTATAAAATGAGGATTGCAAGATCCACCAAATAGGGTGGTCAAGATGTGTCAGTACATGGTACACAAAACCATCAAAATAGTAGCTTCCCTCCTTCCCCTGCCCCTCGGGTCAACTCATCAGACCTTATTTGGAATGCCATGTGTCATTTCCTATCTTCCCAGGGTGGATGAGGTCAAGTTCCAGGCCCCTGGGAAAGAGGGACATTACCAAGAATAACCAGTCAGGAGGCCTTGACTGGGGGAGTGAGGAGGAGGGGCGGAGGGGGGGCAGGGCTTAGCCCAGGAGCATCTCCAGAGGAATCAGTGAGAGAGCCCAGCAGGTCAGAGGGCATGGGGCGGTTTACCAAACAGGCTGAAAGATGATTCATTTCCGCTGCTTCAGATGAAAAAAGGGACAGAAATAAATCTCCCAGGAGGAGTGGGAAAGGTATCCTAAGGTATGAATAAGGGGGGTGTAGGGGAATGAAGAGGGGACAGGTCAAGGACATCACTTCTGAGCTGCTAAACGAGGGTAAAACCAATGTTGGGAGTGGTAAAATTTCTATAACATAAAACTGGACATTTTAAAGTGTACTATACAGTGATGTTAATTATATTCACAATGTTGTGCAACCATTGCCACTATCTATTCCCAAAACTTATTTTTTATCACAACAAAGAGAAACTTTGTAGCCTGCTCAGTGGGACATGATCAAAGCTGAGCTCAGCTCTGTGTGCAGGAACCTGAAGCTGCCCACAAACCAAGCACTGTGTCGAAGGCTGTTGTAACCAAGGTGTAGAGCGAGTGCTGGGTTCAGGGCCAGGGTGGGCCAAGGCAGCCTCCCTTATGGGCTCAGTCCACATAGCAGCTGCTGGGTGAGGGGACAGTCTGGGACCTGGGACAGAGTGTCCTCTCTAATTAAAGTTCCCAGGATCCATCAGAGTACAAACACCCAGCTCTGCTCTCAGGATGGCTGGCTCTGTGCAGCTAAGCCCAGCTGCAGCAGGACTAGGAAAAAGCCTTCAATCACATCCCTAGCCCTGGACCAGACTCAAGACCCCTGGAAAACAGACCACAATCTATTTGAACATTTAAATGATTTTGTTTTTTAGTTCCAGAATTTTAAGAAACTGTAATTAAACACTACCCACAATGATGGCCACCTTTATTCAGGGATTGTTGTGCATCAGGTCCCTTACATGCATTATTCCATTTAAATACAACCCTGAGATATAGAGTATTTTTATGCCAATTTTATAGATAAGGCAACTGAGACCCTGAGAGAGAATTGGAGTAAATTTGTCCAAGGTTACCCAACTAAAATGATGTATACTAAATGACACATACATTTGGGCTGGAATTCAAATCCAATTATCAATGTATAAGCAATGTATGAAGTTGACTTACAAAAGTAGTAATGGCGTTAGGAAGAATAAACATCATTAAAATGTCTATATTACCCAAAGCTATTTATAAATTCAATGCAAGACCAGTTAAAATACTGATGACATACTTCAAAGATATAAAACACATATTTCAAAAATTTATACAAAACCAAAATGAACACAAATAGCATCAGCAACCTTTTTTGTTTTGTTTTGTTTTTGTTTTTGTTTTACAGGGACAGAGAGTCAGAGAGAGGGATAGATAGGAACAGACAGACAGGAATGGAGAGAAACAGCAATCATTAGTTTTTCGTTGCTGTTGCGACACCATAGTTGTTCATTGATCGCTTTCTCACATGTGCCTTGACCGCGGGCCTTCAGCAGCCCGAGCCACCCCTTACTGGAGCCAGCGACCTTGGGTCCAAGCTGGCGAGCTTTTGCTCAAGCCAGATGGGCCCGCACTCAAGCTGGCGACCTTGGGGTGTCAAACCTGGGTCTTCCGCATCCCAGTCCGACGCTCTATCCACTGCGCAACCGCCTGGTCAGTAGCCTCAGCATTCTTGAAAAGGAAGAATAAAGTGGGAGGTATCACACTTCTTGATATCAAGTTATATACACAAGGCCATTGTACTCAAAACAGCTTGGTACTGGCATAAGAACAGGCACATTGCCTGACGTGTAGTGGCGCAGTGGATAAAGCGTCAACCTGGAAACACTGAGGTCGCCAGTTCAAAACCCTGCACTGGTCTGGTCAAGGCACATATGGGAGTTGATGCTTCCAGCTCCTCCCCCTTTCTCTCTCTCTCTCTCTCTCTCACTCTGTGTCTCCTCTCTAAAATGAATAAAATTAAATTAAAAAATTAAAAAAAAAAAGAATAGGCACATTGATCAATGGAACAGAACAAAGAACCCAGAAATAAACCCACATCTTTATGGGCAATTGATATTTGATAAAGGAGTTAAGAGCATACAATGGAGTAAAGACAGTCTCTTTAACAAAAGGTGTTGGGAAAATTGGACAGCTACCTGCAAAATAATGAAACAAGACCATCAACTTACACCATTCACAAAAATAAACTCAAAATGGATAAAAGACTTAAATGTAAGCTGTGAAACCATAAGCATCTTAGAAGAAAACATAGGCAATAAGCTCTCTGATATCTCTCCCAGCAATATATTTGCTGATTTTTCTCCATGGGCAAGTAAAATAAAAGACAGGATAAACAAATGGGATTATATCAAACTAAAAAGGTTTTGCACAGCTAAAGACAATATGAACAAAATAAAAAGGCAAACCACACAGTGGGAGAACATATTCAACAATACTTCCGATAAGGGGTTAATAACTAAAATTTGCCTGACCAGGTGGTGATGCAGTGGATAGAGCGTCAGACTGGGATGCGGAGGACCCCGGTTCGAGACCCCGGTTCGAGACCCCAGCTCGAGACCCCAGCTCGAGACCCCAGCTCTCCAGCTTGAGTGCGGGGCCCATCTGGCTTGAGTGAAAGCTCTCCAGCTTGGACCCAAGGTCACTGGCTCCAGCAAGGGGTGGCTCGGTCTGCTGAAGGCCCACGGTCAAGGCACATGTGAGAAAGCAATCAATGAACAACTAAGGTGTTGCAACGGTAACGAAAAACTAATGATTGAGGCTTCTCATCTCTCTCCGTTCCTGTCTGTCTGTCCCTATCTATTCCTCTCTCTGACTCTCTCTCTGTCCCTGTAAAAAACAAAACAAACAAACAAAAAACACTAAAATTTATAAAGAACTTGTAAAACTCAACACCAGGAAGATAATAAACAATCTAATAAAAAATGGGCAAGCCTGACCTGTGGTGGCACAGTGGATAAAGCGTCGACCTGGGAACACTGAGGTCGCCAGTTCAAAACCCTGCACTGGTCTGGTCAAGGCACATATGGGAGTTGATGCTTCCAGCTCCTCCCCCCTTTCTCTCTTTCTCTCTCTCTCTCTCTCTCTCTCTCTCTCTCTCTCCCCCACTCTGTGTTTCCTCTCTAAAAATGAATAAATAAATTTAAAAAATGGGCAAAAGAAATGAATAGACACTTCTCCAAAGAGGACAGATGGCCCATAGGCATATGAAAAAATGCTCAATATCACTAATCATTAGAGAAATGCAAATTAAAACCACAATGAAATATCACCTCACACTAGTCAGAATGGCGCTCATCAACAAAACAACAGAGAATAAGTGCTGGCTGGGATGTGGAGAAAAGGGAACTCTCCTGCACTGCTATTGGGAATGCAGACTGGTGCAGCCACTGTGGAAAAGAGTATGAAGATTCCTCAAAAAATTAAAAATTGAACTGCCTTTTGACCCAGCTATCCCACTTTTAGGAATATACCCCAAGAACACCATAACACTGTTTCAAAAGGAGAAATGTACCTCCATGTTTTTATGGCAGCATTGTTCACAATAGCGAAGATCTGGAAACAGCCCGTGTCCATCACTGGTCGAGTGGATTAAAAAGCAGTGGTACAGCCTGACCTGTGGTGGCTCAGTGGATAAAAGCGTCGACCTGGGAACACTGAGGTCATCAGTTCAAAACCCTGCACTGGTCTGGTCAAGGCACATATGGGAGTTGATGCTTCCAGCTCCTCCCCCTTTCTCTCTCTCTCTCTCTCTCTCTCTCACACACACACACACATACACACACACTCTGTGTCTCCTCTCTAAAATGAATAAAATAAAAAGAAATAAAAAAAAAGTTTTAAAAAGCAGTGGTACATATATACTATGGAATACCATGGGGCCACGAAAAAGAAGGAAATCTAACCTTTTGCGACAACATGGATGGACGTGGAAACTATTAAGTAAAATAAGCCAGGCAGAAAAAGAAAAATATTGTATGACTTCACTCATTTGAGGAGTCCAATGAACAATGAGAACTGAGGAACAGAATTGAGACAGAGGAGAAATCAAAGGGACAGAGAACAGAGGGAAAGGGGATGATAATAGTCCCCCATCAGTGTTCATGAACATTTTCATGAATTTCCTTCACGTTTTTGTACATCTATTTCTATGATTGGGAACATATTTCTCCTATAATTTCATACTTTTTTTTTTTTTGGTGGAGAGAGTGAGAGAGGGACAGACAGACAGAAAGGGAGAAAGATGAGGAGCATCAACTTGTAGTTGAGGCACTTTAGTTGTTCATTGATTGCTTTCTCATTCATGCTTTGATGGGGGGGGGGGCTCCAGCTGAGCCAGTGAACCCTTGCTCAAGCTGGCAACCTCCAGGTTTCAAACCTGGGTCCTGAGCATCCCAGGTTGACGCTCTATCCACTGCATCACTGCCTGCTCAGGCTATATATCTATCTTTTTCTTTTTTAAACTTTCTTTACATAGTGTCTCATATTATTACAGCTGCTTCATGACATAATTTTAAAGGCTATCTAATATTGCATGGGATATGTACGTTTCCTTGGATCATTTGATAACATCTGAGTTCTGTGACAACCAACCTTGGTGTCGTTGGATTCATCACATAGCTTGTGACGAATTTTCCGCTGTCTTACCTAATGCTATAATGAGGCTCTTTGTGCCCAAAGCTTCTTCTTTCATTGACGCTGTATTTTATTTATTTTTTTCTTCTTTTCCAAGTGAGAGGAGGGGAGATGGACAGATTCCCACATGCACCCAGACCCAGATCCACCAGCAACCTTTGTCTGGGGCCAATGCTATGCCCATCTGGGGCCAGGCCTGTAACCGAGCTATTTTTAGTTTCTGAAGTAGAGGCTTCCTGGAGACATGCTCAGCACCCAGGGTCAATGCACTTGAAACAATTGAGCCATGGCTGCAAAAGGGGACAAGAGAGAGAGAGAAATGGAAGAGGGAGAGGGAGATGAGCAAATGGGCACTTCTCCTGTGTGCCCTGACCAGGAATCAAACCCAGGACATCCACACCCTGGGCTGACGCTCTACCACTGAGCCAACAGGCCAGGGCCTGGTTTTTTTAAAGCTTGTTATTTTTCTTTAAATTTTATTTATTTATTTATTTTTGTGACAGAGACAGAGAGAGTCAGAGATAGGGACAGACAGGAAGGGAGAGAGATGAGAAACATCAATCCTTTATTGTGGCTCCTTAGTTGTTCATTGATTACTTTCTCATATGTGCCTTGACGGAGGGGGGGGGTACAGCAGACCAAGTGATCCCTTGCTGGAGCTAGCGACCTTGGGCTCAAGCTGGTGAGTCTTGCTCAAACCAGATGAGCCCGCGCTCAAGCTGGTGAGCTCAGGGTCTCTAACCTGGGTCCTCTGCATCCCAGTCTGACACTCTATCCACTGTGCCACTGCCTCCATCAGGCAAAGCTTGTTATTTATTTATTTTTTTAATGAAGACTTTAATTTTTAAGCTTTATTTATTTATTTATTTATTTATTACAGGGACAGAGAGAGAGGGATAGATAGGGACAGACAGACAGGAATGGAGAGAGGTGAGAAGCATCAATCATTAGTTTTTCATTGCCGTCACAACACCTTAGTTGTTCATTGATTGCTTTCTCACATGTGCCTTGACCGCGGGCCTTCAGCAGACCGAGCCACCCCTTGCTGGAGCCAGCGACCTTGGGTCCAAGCTGGCAAGCTTTTGTTTAAGCCAGATGGGCCTGCGCTCAAGCTGGCGAGCTCGGGGTCTCGAACCTGGGTCTTCTGCATCCCAGTCCGATGCTCTATCCACTGCGCCACCGCCTGGTCAGGCAAAGCTTGTTATTTTTAAGAAACGAAAAAGACTCAGGATGAACCTTTGATCTTCCTTCAACTTCCTAAAATAATTTAGTGGACCTGCCCTACGAAGGGAGTGATCATCACAGTTAACTATGGTTTAATAAGAGCTAGGTGTGATAGGGAGGAACCTGGCAAGTCCTATTAGATCAAAGTCCTCTCTGCTTCTGGTTGTTATAGATGGCACAATAAACATTTGTTTACCAAGCATTTGCCTTCTATCTCCATGTGAATTGCCTTCCTCCCCCTTGAAATACCACAACCCCACTTTCACCTTACCTCAAGATGGCATATAAACCTTAACTGCCCAGTTTGTCCCCCATATTCTTATAGAACCCTGCACATTCATTCATAATTAAATTTGGTTATTTTCTATTAATCTGTCTTATATTGTTTTAATTATTTGACCAGCCAGAAGAACTAAGAGGAAAAGGGGAATTTCCCCTCCCCCATACACTGAAGCAAAGATCTGAGGGAAGAGTTCCAGCTAACCAGACACCAGTCTGAAAGAAAAGTGTCCCAGGAAAACAGAAACAGCAAGTGCAAAAGCCCTGGTAACATGCTTTGGCTATGCTTTGTTCACCTCTGTTGCGTACAGAAGCTGTCCACTCCATGCTACTGTACCTCGTTCCTGCTGCTCCCTTTCCTACTCTGTTCCCTCCTCCTCGGCATGCCCCTCCTGCCCAGCCTCCACTGGTCTATCAAACTCTTGCCTCCATGCTCAGATTCAAATGTTACTTTCTACCGCTTGCCTTTTCTGTCCTCATCTCTGTTCTCAAAATGTTCATATTTCTATTAAAATAGTCATCGACTGTATTATATTTTTTTGTTTCATCCCAGTTGGCAGTGATCTCATCAAGAGCAGATAGCTATATTCATTTTTGTACCCTTGGTGCCTAGCAAGTACTGGGCCTGAAAAATGTTAACCCATGTATGTGACATGCCCAGGATAGGCAAATTCATAGAGACAGAAAGCAGGTTAGTGGTTGCCTGGAGCTGGGGGGAGGGTGGCCAGAGAGTGACTGCTAAATGGGTACAAGCTTCCTTCTAGGGTGGAACTAGATAGTGCTGACTATTGCACAACATTGTGAATGGGCTATGTGCCATTGAATTATGTGCTTTTAAAGGGTTACAGTGGTGAATTTTATGTTATGTGAATTTTGCCACAATTAAAAAGAATGTAGCCTGACCTGTGGTGGCGCAGTGGATAAAGCGTCGACCTGGGAACACTGAGGTCGCCAGTTCAAACCCTGCACTGGTCTGGTCAAGGCACATATGGGAGTTGATGCTTCCAGCTCCTCCCCCCTTTCTCTCTTTCTCTCTCTCTCTCTCTCTCTCTCTCTCTCACTCTGTGTCTCCTCTCTAAAATGAATAAAATAAAAAAAAAAAAAAAAAAAAAAAAAGAATGTTGATTGAGCTCTGGCTGGATAACTTAGTTGATTAGAGCATCATCTTGATGCACAGAGATGGCCAGTTCAATCCCTGGTCAGGGCGACATTCAGGAACAGATCAATGTTCTTGTCTCCCTCCCTCTCTCGCTCTTTCTCCCTTCATCTCTCTATCAAAATCAATCAATCAATCAATAAATAAAAATTTTAAATGTTGATTGAATTGAGGAGTTGAGAGCCTCATTTCACAGGCAGTCCAGCTTATGGGAAGTTGTTTTCTGAATAAAATACAACCCAACAGAGATTTAGAGAGTTGAAGAGCCCAGTTGTAAAATCTGAAGAACCGTATAATAAATGTTGGAATAAACACAAGATAACAAAGTATTTACATTTTATATCATTAGCTGGAGCATGTAATAGTTAGTCATGGATGTTTAGTTGCAACTACAATGGAAGAGGTTAAGGTGACATTTATTGGAGATTTGGTTTGAACGTTGGGGTGCTACCCTACTAGAGTTTTAAAATTGGGTTCAAAAATCTAAAACTTCTATTTCTTTTAGTTTCACCTAAATTAATTACATCAAGGATTATTTCATAAAGCACGTAGGTCTTTTCTTCTTGATGTTGTTTCTTAGATAATCATAACTTATCTCAATCTACTTAATCAACTGTCCAATTAATATCTCTCATTGTATAAAATTTTTATTTACCTATATTTATATAATTTCTTTTTCACAACAACCTTGTAGCAATGGTACCCTGAGCTTTATTTTACAAAAGAGAAAACTTTGCTAATAGAAATAAAATGAGACACATAGACACAATATGTAGCATTGTTGAAGCATGAGCCCAAGTATTCTGATTCTGGGTTTCAAATTCTGGATGCTAGTTTTTTTTTATTTTGAACATCTACCTAATAATTTTAATTATGTGCCATAGTTTCTCCATCTGTAAAATGGAATTAATGGAGAGGTTTTGTGAGGATTAAATGAGTTAATACAAAGGTGGTTAGAACAGTGCCAAGCATCAAGTGATATATACAGTTTTATGGTCATTATTAGTTATTTAAAAGTGTACACAAAATAGTGTGAGGGCCTTTGATGCCTTACTTTATCAACATCCCAGGAGAGCAGGAACTGTCAATAAATATCCTCATTTGACAGATGAGAAACTGAGTCCCATGGTGTATGGCAGGGTTGGGAAAATAATGGATCACAGATGCTGGGGCCACCTAACATCTAACAAGCAGAGAAGTCAGCATTCTTGAGGTCAGTCCAGTGGCAGTCAGGGAGGACAGATACAGTGTAGAGGGAAATAATAATAATGAAATTTAACATAAAAGCAGAAAAAAATATAAAATTTCTCCCAGACTAAGATTAGTAGGACCAATTATCTTTCCTCGACAAAGTATCCCTTTGTGTTGGTCCAGAGGAGCAAACAAGAGTTATGTGCTCCCTGCCCTGAATGATCTAGCCAAGGATCAGCAGCCCTTTTGTGGGAGGCCTGGCTACTTTTAAATAGACAATGACTTTAAGGACTAAAAACATAGATTACAGTATATCACTAAATAAACATTTAAAACTTATATGATGTATATTTACGTAATTCAAGTGACTGGGAAAATTAATCTTTTTGTTGTTGTTGTTATAATTATGTTTTCCTTTTTAGTGAGAGGAGAGGAAATAAAGAGACAGACTTCTGCATGCGCCCTGACTGGGATCCACCTGGTAGGATCCACCCCTCTGGGGCTGATGCTCTGTTTGTTTGGAGCTGCTGGCAAATGAGCTATTTTTAGCACCTGAGGCAGAGGCTCCACAGAGCCATCCTCAGTGCCTGGGGCCAATGTGCTGGAATCAATCAAGCCCTGGCTGCAGGAGGAGAAGAGAGATAGCGAGAGAAGGTGAAGGGGGAAAGGTGAAGAAGCAAATGGTCACCTCTTCTGTGTGCTCCGACCAGGGATTAAACCTGGGACTTCCATATGCTGGGTTGACACTATACTGCTGAGCCAACTGGCCAGGGCCAAGAATTAAACTTTTAAGTAAACTTTTACTGAAGTATAAAAAATACACAGAAAAATACACAATGAATAAGCATGCAATTTGATGAATTTTTACAAAAGCACATACACGTTTAGCACCTAGAGCTCAAAACAGGCATAAGCCAGTATCCAAATGGCACCCATTCTCACTTCAGTCACTAGTTTCCCCAAAAAGCCTAATTTTTATCACCATAAATCATTTTGTCTGTTTTTGTACTTGATATAAGTATGTGCTTCTTTCACTCAACGTTTTGTGTGATTCATCCACGTTGCTAGATGTAGTTGAAGTTTATTCAATATATGCATAATCTTTTGATGTTTGAGATGGTCCATGTTTTGACTCATACAAATAGTATTGCTATGAACATTCTAGTATTAGGGTTAGCCATGTGAAACTGAAATTTTTGTAAACCAGCAACTGTCAAATACTGGCAATTTTATACACGTCTCTTTTCATTTTTAAAGATTTTATTTATTGATTTTACAGAGAGAAGAGAGGGATGAGGAACAAGAAGTATTAACTCATAGTTGCTTCATAGTTGGTTGCTTTAGTTATTCATTGCTTGCTTGTTGCTTGTCTACATTCCTTGACCAGACAAGCCCAGGGTTTTGAACCAGTGACCTCAGCATTCCAGGTCAGTGTTCTATCCACTGTGCCACTATAGGCCAGGTCTATTACATGTCTTTTAATGTGCATGTTTGCATTCTGTTAAATATACTGCTCACAAAAATTTGGGGATATTTCAAAATAAATATGGAGTGATAAAATATCCCCTAAGTTTTGTGAGCAGTGTATATACCCAGGGGTGGCATTCCTGAGTCTTAAACTGTACCTATGTACAGCTTTCATAGATTCTGCTAAACGGTTTCCCAAAGTGATTCTACCAGTCCACATTTCCATCAGCGTGTATGAGATCTATTGATCTATGGGTATTGTCTTTTGCATTTTATTTTATTTTTTACAGAATGACACAGTCTTCTTGTCTTTGAAGGGGTTCTCAGAGGTGGGGATCGTTCAGGGTGTGCTGCTCACAGTAACTCAGGCCTTTTTTTAAAAATTTATTTACAGGGACAGAGAGAGAGTTAGAGAGAGGGATAGAGAGGGACAGACAGACAGGAACGGAGAGAGATGAGAAGCATCAATCATCAGTTTTTGTTGCGACACCATAGTTGTTCATTGATTGCTTTCTCACACGTGCCTTGACCGTGGGCCTTCAGCAGACCGAGCAACCCCTTGCTGGAGCCAGCGACCTTGGGTCCAAGTTGGTGAGCTTTTTGCTCAAACCAGATGAGCCCGTGCTCAAGCTGGTGACCTCGGGATTTCGAACCAGGGTCCTCCACATCCTAGTCCAATGCTCTATTCACTGCGCCACCGCCTGGTAAGGCGTAACTCAGGAATTCTGATGAGGCTTTGGAGACCTTGATATGCTGGATCCAGGCTTCCATGTGGAGCTGCTCCATCAGTTTCCGGCTGATGCAATGTTGTTAGTGTCTGACATTGCCTACCTTCAGCTCTGGGCCTTATTGTCCAGAGAGCTTTTATAGTTTTTCCAAGGAGTACTTCTTTTCTCTGTGTGCAAGACCTGGCTGTCATAAGCGACCAGGTTCCAGGAACCAAAGGTCCTCTCCCTATGCTCTGACCACTGCAGCCCCTCAACCCCACTGTGTAGCCCGGGTAATATCTTCTGTACTTTAGCTACTCTCGTGGGTCTGTAGTGGTATCACAATGTGGGTTTTACTTTGTATTTCTCTAATGATAAATACAGTGATGGGCTATCTTTTGAGCTTGGTGTGTCAAAATTCACCAAAAAAACAAGCATAACTCGGATGGTGTGTCACTTCGAGAAAAACGGCCTAACGGGAAGTCCCAGAACTAGACACTCTATGCCAGAGTTCTGTTGTTTTGGCCTACAGTCCTCCAACACAGAGTGTCTGCACTACAGCAAATGTTTTGTCCTTGGCTACTGCACCTGGCCGTGCAGAAGCCGAGGATGAAACGTCCTTCTCGGCATGCGGCCCCATACTTCTCTGGTATGCGGCCGCGTATCATAGAAAATGGCTACGTGTGTCAGTGCTGACATGCGTGTCATAGGTTTGCCATCACGGGACTAATACAAATGAACATCTTCTCATCAGCTAAGTGATGATGTGAATATCCTCTTTTCAAATCTGTGCATTTTTTTTCAGTTGGTTTGTCGGCCTTTTTCCTATGCATTTTTTATATACATGTTCTGGATGTGAGTTCTTTGTTAGTTATATGCACTGAAAATACCTTCTCTCACTCTGTAGTTTGCTCTTTCACTGTGCCTTTTAATTGTTAACCTGAAAATAAAAAGCGAAAGTGAGAGGCAACCAGCATTTATTTAAAATCCAAGAAGAATAGCTATTTGGGAAGTACTGATTCAGGAAGGAAACCCTATAGTGTTCCAGTTAGGAGACAAAGGAAGAGGTTTCTGTGAGAAAGGGAGGGGAACAATCACATGAATAGAAGGACGGCATTTTTATAAGTGCAGGTAAGTTAACACAGTGACACCAATTCTAAACAATGTTTTAAATATTCAGTTCAGTCATCAGTCTGCTTAACACAATATCCGCTTTCCTGTTATTTTTCCAAACATTTCTTTGGGATGCATCATTGCTTTAGGCCCACTCAAAAGGTTATTTTGCCCAGTTTTAACATTGCAAAAGTTTGAGGAGTAAGACTGCAAGGCAGTGTGCCTCAGGGATGGCAGCTCTGACTTCATTTTAAAATGTCTCCGTTTATTATTTATTTCACATAGTGAACAGATGTTCGTAAGTTTAATGGGATTCAATTTATCTATTTTTTTCCTTTATTTATTTATTTTTTAATTATTATTTTTTACAGGGACAGAGAGAGAGAGTCAGACAGAGGGATAGATAGGGACAGACAGACAGGAACGAAGAGAGGTGAGAAGCATCAATCATTATTTTCTCGTTGCCGTTGCAACAACTTAGTTGTTCATTGATTGCTTTCTCACATGTGCCTTGACCCCGGGCCCTCAGCAGACTGAGCAACCCCTTGCTTGAGCCAGCAACCTTGGGTCCAAGCTGGAGAACTTTTGCTCAAGCCAGATGGGCCCGCGCTCAAACTGGCGAGCTTGGGGTCTCGAACCTGGGTCCTCCGCATCCCAGTCCGACACTCTATCCACTGCGCCACCGCCTAGTTAGGCTATTTTTTCCTTTATAATAAATGCTTTTATGTCAAGTTTTAGAAATGATTGCCTATGTCAAGATCATAAAGTAATGGAGCACTGATTTTGGATGTTTTTCTGAAAAAAAAATTACCCTTTTGGATGTTTTATATATGTGATCGTTAATTTATTTATTTTTCTAAAATGTTTATTGATTTTAGAGAGGGGAAGGGAGAGAGCAGAAGAGAGACAAAAACATCCATTCCTGTACATGCCCTGACTGGGATCGAACCGGCAAGCTCTGCATTTCAGAAGGATACTCTAACCAATTGAACTATCTGGCCAGGGCAATTTATTTATTTTTGACAAACACTTAATGAATCTCCAAATACGCCAGGCTATATGCAGGATATTATAGGGGACATAATTATGGCCTGTATCCCTCATGCCCTTGCTCATTTCAGAGGGATCTGGAGAGACTTGGTGACGTCACTTGCCCCAGTTCACACTGTTAGCATGCCAAACTTGGAACACAGAATAAAAACAGTTTTGAGCCTGACCTGTGTTGGCGCAGTGGAGAAAGAGTCGACCTGGAATACTGAGGTCGCTGGTTTGAAGTCACATATGGGAGTTGATACTTCCTGCTCCTCTTCCTCTTTTCTCTCTCTCTCTCTTTAAAATGAATAAATAACATCTTAAAACACAAGATTGACCAATTCCAGAGTTCAAGCACAACCACTGAGCTCCTCTGTTTCCAGGAGGGATGTTGAGACACTAGGAATAGATTTTTATTTTTATTTTTTTGGTGACAGAGACAGAGAGAGAGACAGATAAGGACAGAAAGACAGGAAGGGAGAGAGATGAGAAGCATCAATTCTTTGTTGCAGCACCTTAGTTGTTCATTGATTGCTTTCTCATGTGTGCCTTGACTGGGGGGCTACAGCAAATGGAGTGACCCCTTGCTCAAGCCAGCGACCTTGGGCTCAAGCTGGTGAGCCTTGCTCAAACTAGATGAGCGCATGCTCAAGTCCATGACCTCAGGGTCTTGAACCTGGGTCCTCCGTGTCCCAGTCCAACGCTCTATTCACTGCGCCACCGCCTGGTCAGGTGAGGAATAGATTTTTAATATATTCTAGTTGATAGCTTCCAGATCACCTTGGAAAAAATGTATAGAGTGTAAGGCCAGCGGCTGCCACTGTGGCCATGCAGGTTCAGGTTGGATTCAGGCAGATGGCAAAGGAACTGTGGAGCCAGAGGATGGTGGGTCGTCCTGTTTATTAGAGTCTCGTAACAGCAGATGAGGAAGCAGGCAGGGACACTGCTTCCCTTCCTTTCTCCTGACTGTCCTGGACTCAGAGGCCCCTCCCCAGGTGGTGGGCACTCCCCAGCCAAACAGGGCAGGGTGAAATCTCAGGGATCCCAAACCCCTCTGCTCTATCTTCAACCAAACAGACTGGGGGGAAGAAAACCCTTCTCCAGCAAAAAATAGCAAACAATGGCCCCTCCCAAGCAGGAAGGCAATCCGCAATTTGCAATCTGCCACCCTGAGGGCAAGCAGCAGCAGCCTTCCATTGACTCTACACACAGGGCGCTGCCCCAGTACAAGCAGCAAACCTAAAAGCACTTGTTTCACACTTAAACACATTGGTTTGCCCAACAGGGACAGAGACATGTAGTCTAAAGCAAAACAAAACAAAAAGCCCTATAGTTCAAGACAATATGTATTATGAGGGAGATATTAGTGAAGTGCTTGAGAGAAGGGATAGGATACTTGGCTTTGGAGACAGGGCAGGGAGTGAGACAGGTTAGCAGGCTAGGACAAGTGGAATAGGGAAACTGAGAGTGATACACAGCCAAGCAGTTTACATCTATCTAGTAAATCACAAAATCCTATTCTCCCTAACCAAGGATACTTAAGAGTAAATGGTTTACACTTCTTTTCCCCAATCAGATGGTAAATATCTTAAACCATTCTATACAGGGAGATAGATAGCAGAAATCCAATCATTTGTGCCAACCGATGAAGTCAGAGGGAAAAAATATCTCATTCTGGCCTGACCAGGTGGTGGTGCAGTGGATAGAGCGTCGGACTGGGATGTGGAAGACCTAGGTTTGAGACCCGGAGCTCGCCAGCTTGAGCGCAGACCCATCTGGCTTGAGCAAAAAAGCTCACCAGCTTGGACCCAAGGTCGCTGGCTCCAGCAAGGGGTTGCTCGGTCTGCTGAAGGCCCGCGGTCAAGGCACATGTGAGAAAGCAATCAATAAACAACTATGGTGTCGCAATGGAACAGAAAACTAATGATTGATGCTTCTCACCTCTGTGTTCCTGTCTGTCTGTCCCTATCTATCCCTCTCTCTGACTCTCTCTTTGTCCCTGTAAAAAAAAAAAAAAAAAGAAATCTCACTCTGGCACATCAGCATAAAGCTAATGAATATGCTATTGGGATCCTCCTGAAGACCTCCCCTAAACTCCCAGCCTTTAATACCCTCAAGACAAGGACTCAGCACACTCTTCCTCCCATGCCTTTTCCATTCCTCTCTTCCTCTCCACCCAGGTGACTTTCCTTTGCCTTTCTCTTTTAAGTTCCATAGGCCCTTCTTTGCTTCTGTAACTTTTGCTTCTGAGCCTAAATCAAAAACTGAAATCCAACATGGGTACCCTTGTTCACACTTAAAAGTTAAGCAGCCCTGGCCAGTTAGCTCAGTTTGTTACAGTGTTGTCCTGATAAGCCAAGGTTGTGGGTTCAATCACTGGTCAGGGCACATACAAGAATCAACCATGAATGTATCAATAAGTGGAACAACAAATCAATATCTCGCCCCCTCTCTCTTTCTCTAGAAAAAAGAAAGGTGAGCATGTTGCAGCAATATAATGTTATAGTAATTAAATATATAGAAATATATGGAAGATATATAGAATTAGTATATAGTATTGAAAGCAATTAAGGAAATTAAATAAAGTTATGCTATTTGGATAGGAATTAATCAGATTAATTCCTACATTGGAATTAATGTACAGATATGATAGGCAGACTCTGCCTTTTGCGCAGGGCCCAGTTAGTGTGTGAATGAGGTTATATATAGATAAGAAGTGGCTTGATGTCATAACTGTGTAGGTTAACATAAACAAGAAGCTTCCCTAGGAAGACCTTAAGAGTGGCTTGATGTGACATTTTGGTAGATTAACATAAAAAGGGCTCCCTGCAAGGAACTCCCAAAAAGGTGGTTTGCGATGATAATCATTTAGATTGACACCTATTAGAAGGCAGTAGGCCGGAAGAGGTACTAAAGCTAAGAGGCCCCCCTGCTGTGGTGGTCGCCTACACTAAAAAATTGACAGCTGAGAGGAACACGCTGATAAGGCCCCTGTAAGCTGTACCCAGGCACACCAAAAGGATTTGTGAATAAACTGCCTGTGTGATTCCTGCAATTAACTTGTGTGTTGGTCGTGTCTTTCCACAGATGGCAACTGGTCTTGGTACTGATAAGTAGAGTCCTCATAGCCGCCTCAAGAGTAGTCTTGAAGAGGCTGCCAGCCCTGCTGTCAGCCCCACTGTTCAGGGAAGTCAAATTGGGATGCCTGATCAACATAGAGCTCGGACTTTACTGGGACAGAGCAGAATTCAGACAATTTTGGGGAGAGAGCATTTGAGGGTGAAGGACCAACAGGTGCTAATTAACAGAGGTGAGATGGCGTAAAATTCAAATTCTCTACTCACCCTCAATACTGCTGTCTGAGTTCTCTCCTTCCCTCACTGTGCTTCTGTCTCACTACCCAGCTCTCCGGCTCATCCCGCATATTTTCATGAGATCAAGTGCCATCTCTCCGTGCTGATAGTCTCCAAATCTATACCCTAACACAGTCCTCTCCCCTAGCTTTGGACATACAGGTTTAAACTTTCAGGTTTAAAAATGAATCTGTTTCTTAAAAATCAGGAAATAGAAAATATCAATGTGCATCATATGTAAAAAACACAAGTATTTTTTAATGAAGCAGTTGTTTGATACAGACATGCATATGCCCTGGATTGTGGTAAAAAAACTTTAGAAGACATAGAAAGCTAGACATCATGGCAAAAGAAGTGAGCGGAGCCAAGGAAATCTTCGTGTGGGCCACAAAACCAAGGAAGTGAGAAGGAGCTGGTTCCTGGGGAAGATGACGACTTTCACTCTGACTGTACCCATTTTGGTTCATAGGAAATCATGCACAGTGGTTGCAGCCACCTTTTTGCCACTTCCAAACTCTGGTCAAAGTAATTCTGAATGAATGCTCTGGGGAATGCGGAAGTTTCCCTTAAGTTCATTGCTAATTTGCTTCTAAGAAGAGATAACACATTAATGAGGAACTCACATTTATTGAACCCTTGTTATATGTCAGATTCTCTGCATCCAGTTTCTAACGAGGGATCCTCTTAGCAGAAATATGAGGCAGGTACCATTATCTTCATTTCACAAACGAGGAAGCTGAAGCTCAGAGAAGATAAGAAACAGTCTAAGGTTGTGTAGGTAGCAAGTGATTTGTTGCACTCTGCCATTGGATGATATTGTCTTGAAAGCATAGATCACCAGGGCTCCTATGGCCTCATGTATTGTTTCCTGTGGCTGCTGTAACAAACTACTGCAAACTTGGTGGCTTAAAACAACAGAAGAAACTTATTCCCTCACAGTTCTGGAGGCTGGAAATCTCAAATCAGGGTGTTGGCACTATTGGTTCCTTCTGAGAGTGAATCTTTTCTGTGCTTCTCTCCTGGCACCATCCTTACATGGCATTCATATGGTCATCTTGTTATTAAGACACCAGTCATATTGAATTAGCCAGGGTCACCCCCATACCCCACTCACACATATTGCAGTGTGACCTTATTTTTTTTAAATTTTTTTATTTTATTCATTTTAGAGAGGATACACAGAATGAGAGAGAGAGAGAGAGAGAGAGAGAGAGAGGAGGAGGAGCTGGAAGCATCAACTCCCATATGGGCCTTGACCAGACCAGTGCAGGGTTTTGAACTGGCGACCTCAGTGCTCCCAGGTCAATGCTTTATCCACTGCGCCACCACAGGTCAGGCTGTGTGACCTTATTTTTAATTTAACTAATTACATCTGCAAAATAACCCTATTTCCAAAGGAGGTCATGTTCTGAGGTACTGAGGACTAGGATTTCATCATATCTTTTTGGAGGATACAATTCAGCTCATAACACTTCATTAAGTGGTATAAGCCATAAAGTTAAAAGACAGTAATTTCCTATTGATTTGGAGGATTTTTAACAAAAAGTTGACTTTTTTTTCTGGTTAGGTTCTCAAGTTCCCCTGAAATTGGCAGGATTTATAGAATTCCCGTGAGTAATTCTTATAAATGCTTCAAACTTCTCACATCTCCACTGCCTCTTGGATAATATCTACACAGGCATTGCTATCTCATAAAAACACAAACCCCACCTTTCCCTCCAAAAGCCACCTTCCTCCTGACTTCCCAGTTTTTCACAAAACTAGCTACTCTCTATTTTCTAGAAAGAATCCTTTCTTTCTAATCCCCCTACACTTCCTAATTTCAGTTCCTTCGGGTTACCTGTCCCTTGGAAAGATACACTAGCCCCCCAGCTCCTCTCCTCGCTCCCAACCTCTTCTCCTCCAACCCAGCCTTACACTTCTATATACGACCAATTTTCTAAAAACACACCTCCAATCTGACTTCACAACACCCTCAGTGACTTCCAGCTACCTGGTGGTTCTCCATCCTGCATTCAAGGCCCAACCAAATATCGCGACAGCCTCATCTCCCTCCTTCCCTCTCTAAAGGAATGATGCTCCGACTGTCACGGTCCAGTGCCAGAGCCACCTCCTCCTCCTCCCCCTCCTTCCCTGACCCCCTGACTGCGTGCCGTTTCCCTGCTGAGCTCCTAAAACACCTGGCATCTCTCCCAGTTATTTCATTCTAACTGGTATTGGGATTTTTGTTGTTGTTAAATGTTGAAGCCCTCACACGAGACCCAGGTGGGGGCCCCGTAGGAGCTCATCAATTTCTGTGTCTAGAATAAACCCAGGGAGTCTCCTCGAAGGAGGAACCTTGTCAAGTGCAGGCTAAAACTTGCCTAGCTAGCTAGCCCTTTTCTTCCCAGAGATTCGGCGCAGCTACTGTCAGGGGTCGGTCCCAAGCGCAGTAGAATAAGATTGCGGATCACCAACGACTTGAGATCCCCGCAGTCCAGCCGCCGTTCGCCCGCGACTCAGAGGTAACCACCTCCGGCCTGCCTCGGAACGCCGTTGCGCCTGGAATCTTTCCGCCCAACGGCCGGGCACTTGCGGTGAAAGCGCGCCGGAACCGGAAGTCAGTGGAGGAAAAACTGCGAGAACACACTAATATGACTTGGAGGATGAATGTTTCTAGCGTCCTCGTGGCAGGAGGTAGGGTGCCTAGAATACTGGGTTTACTTCCTGTCTGTTCTTAGCCCTAGCTCCTGGAGTAGTTCCTCCCTCAGGTCCTATGTCCAAGTCTCCCTCTTGGAGTCCCTCTTGAGCCGACGGGTTGGTTCTAGTCCCCGCACCTTATAGCGATCGTGCTGCAATAGGACTAGCGGTCCTTGAGTGGTTGCTCCCGGACGGGGCGGCGGGTGGCGGGCTCAGCTTCTAATAGCCGCTTGCATACCCCTGGACTGTTTTCCTGTGGCTGCAATATCAGAGTGACCTCACATTGGTTTTATAAAATTGTTTCTTATATAGGTTTTCATCTGCTTGCAAACACATAATTATGGTAGAAATCTTGGAAAGTGTACATTAGAAAATAAAAATTGTTCTAAAATCTACCAGTCAACTAAAACTAAAACATTATAATAAACTTAAAATTTTTTATTTTATTTGGTTCCACCGGCGAAGTAGTGAAAATGAAATTTGTGTGTGTGTGTGTGTGTGTGGCAGAGACAGTCAGAGAGAGGGACAGACAGGCAGGAATGGGGAGAGATGATAAACATCAATTCTTTTTTTTTTTTTATATATATATATTTTTTAAACATCAATTCTTCTTTGCGGTTCCTTAGTTGTCCATTGTGGGTCCTCCGAGCCCCAGTCCAACGCTCTATCCACTGTACTATCGCCTGGTCAGACATGAATGTTCTTAACAAGAGATAAAGAGATTCCTCTGCACTTAAAAATGTCAAAAATGTTACCTAGTTGACATTGTTTTAAAGCCAGGCTTCTTGATGGGCGTAATGTAAGATTTCTAGGTAGTAAAACTTAGAACATATCCACAAAAATCAGAAGACATATGAGTAAAACCAACAAAAAGCCCCATTATTTAATTACATATAGATGTTTATAAAACTTTTTTTTTTTAGATTTTATTTATTGATTTTAGAGAAAGGATATAGTGAAAGGCAGGGGAAGGAGTGGGAAGCATAAACGCATAGTTGCTTCGCCTACTTGCCTTAAATGGGCAACCCTGGGGTTTTGAACTAGCGACCTAAGCATTCCAGGTCGACACTTTGTTCACTGTGCCACCACAGGTCAGGCTAAAACAACTTATTATAATAATGATTCTCCAGGAGAACTTAATATGCCCACTAGTTCTTAAATTATGAGAAAGTCTATGTCACTTTGCCAAGGTTCTGGTCAAGCTGCAACTAGCACTAAGGAAGTAGAATATCCCAACTTATATTTTGCTAAATTCTATTTTTAGGGAGGTGGAAATTTTTTCCGTTACGATTGGGGTCATCCTTGTTCCAAGCCCTACATAATTCCTGCTGTCGGAAAAAATCCACTGCACCCAAGAAAATTACTCCTGACATTGCTTTCAACGACAAAAATACAAAGGAGTCTGGAAATGCCCTTCACAAGCTCTTCTCTTCAGAACAGCAGGCTTCCATCTTGCATGTGTTGAATACAGCATCTAATACAGAACTTGAAGCTTTCAAATTGCTTCGTGGAAGAAAATCCATCAATATCATAGAGCACCGAGAAAAGTTCGGACCATTTCAAAATTTGGAGAGTTTAATGACTGTGCCCTTGTTCCGGTATAAAACTACCGTTCAAGTTTGTAATTCCATTCTTTGTCTAGAGACTGGAGGGAAGAAAAGAAAATCACAGGAAAACCGGCTCTTGAGAAAGCTCATCAAACCAGAAATAGAAAGAGAGAGACTTAAGGTATATCCTTTTTCTTTTTTTTTGTGACAGAGACAGAGAGAGGGACAGATAGGGACAGACAGACAGGAAGGGAGAGATGAGATTCATTAGTTCTTTGTTGCGGCATCTTATTTGTTCGTTGATTGCTTTCTCATATATTTCTTGGGGGGGTGCGGGGGCTACAGCAGACTGAGTGACCCCTTGCTCAAGCTAGTGACCTTGGGCTCAAGCTGGTGAACCTTGCTCAAACCAGATGAGCCTGCGCTCAAGCTGATGACCTCAGGTTAACCAACCTGGGCCCTCTGTGTCCCAGTCCAGTGCTCTGTCTATTGTGCCACCGCCTGGACAGACCCTTTTTTCTTTTTGTATTTTTCTGAAGTGAGAAGCAGGGAGGCAGAGAGACAGACTCCCTCCCACATGCTCGCCACAGGGATCCACCTGGCATGCCCACCAGGGGACGATGCTCTGCTCATCTAGGGTGTTGCTCTGTTGTGGCTGGAGCCATTCTAGCTCCTGAGGCAGAGGCCGTGGAGCCATCCTCAGCACCCAAGGCCCCTTTTTGTTAATGTGTTATTTTGCCTAAATATATGAGAACCTACTTTGCAAAGCACTATTCTAGGCACCAAGACCAGGTTCTTCTGGCAGCTTATAGTTTAGATGGTGGACCCAGATGTACACATATTAATAGATAACTTATTACACAAAGTATGTTATCAATACCAAAGAATCAGATGGGGCCTGGCCAGTTTGCTCAATGGATGGAGTGTTGGCCTGGCATATGGACGTCTGGTCAGGGCACATGAGAGAAATGACCATCAGATTCTTTCCTCCTCCTCCTTCGACAGCCAATGGCTCAGTCAGTCCAGTGTATGAGCCTCAGGAGCTAAAAATAGCTTGGTTGATTGAGCATCGGCCCTAGATTGGGGTTGCCAGGTGAATCCTAGCCAGGGTACATGTGGGAATCTGTCTCACTATATCCCCTCTTCTCACTTAAAAAGAAAGAATAAGATGTAAGATGATAAATTAGCAAGTCAGAGGAGAGAGAACCCTGGGCTGGGACTGTTGGGGAACGTTTCCTGGAAGAACTCAACCTGATCTTTGAGGGAGGGAATTAGGCTAGTTGGAAGATGAGGGCATTCTAGGAAGAAAAAGCAGTGATATAGAGAAGCAGGTCTGTGCAAGGTTTATTTAAAAGAATGTTGAGCTATCTGGCTGAGTCTAACACAGCGGTTCTTAACCTTTTTTGAGGTACCGAACCCACCAGTTTCATATGTGCATTCACTGAACCCTTCTTTAGTGATAAATAAAATATGATTTTTTTTCCAAATTCAGGACATAGGTATATGTTTTTTTACTGGTGCACAAAATGAGCCGTACATGAACATCACCTTGCTCAAAGAACAAACCAACAAAGTGCATGAACTCACAACAAATTACGGTATTACTTTCTTCTGGCCTCCGCGGCAGAGGCTTCTCTGAACCCCTGAGACGGACTCATCAAACCCCTAGGGTTCGATAGAACCCAGGTTAAGAACCACTGGTCTAACAGTTCTGTTGGGAGTAATGAGAAATTAAGAGAGTAACTTTAGGACCGTGATGGCGAACCTATGACACGTGTGTCAGCAGTGACACGCGTAGCTATTTTCAGTGACACGTGGCCGCATACCAGAGAAGTATGGGGTCACGTGCCAAGAAGGGCGTTTCATCGGCTCCTGCAGGCCAGGTGCAGTAGCCGAAGATAAAACATTTGCTGTAGTGTAGACACTCTATGCCGGAGGTCTGTAGGCCAAAACATTTTTGTTATTTAAACTATAAATATCACAAAATTATGGTTTTTTCGCGGAGTGACACACCACCTGAATTATGCTCGGTTTCTTGGTGAATTTTGACACACCAAGCTCAAAAGATTGCCCATCACTACTTTAGGACATTATACCAGTCTTTCCAGCAGGATTTAAAGTTATTGTCTTATCCCTTACCCCTTTAAAAAGCATCTTTTTCAGTGTTGTCTTAATGTCAAACATTGAACCCTGTAGGAATTTAGGTCCTGTATTGCATTACTTGATAAAATCTTTTTTTTTACCCTGGCTGGACAGCTTGATTGGTTAGAGCAGTGGTTCTTAACCTGGGTTCTATCGAACCCTAGAGGTTCGATGAATCGGTCTCAGGGGTTCGGAGAAACCTCTGCCGCGGAGGTAAAGACACACTTATATAAAGTCATGATGACACGCCCCGCTTGGCCATCACTTGCTGCAGAGGATCACGTTACATTGCTTGGCCAACCAGTGCTGCAGGGAATTTAGTGCGCGCAGTAGTCAACGGCTGTCGTAGTTGTACGTCATGTGGTTTCTTTCTTAATATTTTAATCCATACTAAATATGTCGAACAAAAAAAGAAAGTGGTCGGATGAATATGTACAACATGGATTCACATGTATCACGGAACGGGATGGGAGTCAGCGTCCTATCTGCATGATATGCAATGCCAAGTTGAGCAACTCTAGTCTCGCACCGGCAAAACTAAATTTGGAAAAAAAAATCATATTTTATTTATCACTAAAGAAGGGTTCGGTGAATGCGCATATGAAACTGGTGGGTTCGGTACCTCAGAAAAGGTTAAGAACCACTGGGTTAGAGCATTGTCCCAATATCCAAAGGTTGCAATCGATCCCCAGTCAGGGCATATACAGAAACAGATTTATATTTTGTCTGTCTGTCTCCCTTTCTGTCTAAAATCATTACATTAAAAATATATATTTCCCCCCAGCTTTGAGATGTAATTGACATACAACATATATAAATTTAATTGATAAATATTCTTATCCTATAACAATAAACACAATTTTTTATGGACCACTGTTGTCAGTTTGGGGAGTATTACGGATAGTTTTTGAAAACCCAATGGCCTGGCCAGTGGTGGCGCAGTGGATCAAGCATAGACCTGGAATGCTGAGGTCCCCAGTTTGAATCCTCAAGGTTGCCTGCTTGAGTGCAGGGTCACTGGCTTGAGTGTGGAATCATCAACATGACCTCAAGATTGCTGGTTTGAGCCCAAAGGTTGTTGGCTACAGCCAGGGGTCACTGACTCTGCTTAAGCACCCCCTGAAGCAATTGAGTTGATCCTTCTCACTGCCTCTCTTCTCTCTCCCACAAAAGAAAATAAACCTGGCCAGATAGCTTGGTTGGTTAGAGCATTGTCCCCATGTGCAAAGGTTGCAGGTTTGATCTTCAGTTATGGCACATGTAGGAACAGATCAGTGTTTCTGTCTGCCTTTCTTCCTCTGTCTCTAAAATCAATAAATAAAATTAGAAAAAAGAAAGAAAACCTGATGAAAGCTATGGATCCTTGCAGGAAAAAAAAAAGAATTGCAGATACTTTCAAAGGACTTAGAGATTTGCCTGACCAGGCGGTGGTGCAGTGGATAGAACATCAGACTGGGATGCAGAAGGACCCATGTTCTATTCGAGACCTCAAGGTCACCAGCTTGAAAGCGGGCTCATCTGGTTCGAGCACAAGCTCACCAGCTTGAACCCAAGGTCGCTGGCTCCAGCAAGGTGTTGTTACTCATTCTGCTGAAGGCCCGCAGTCAAGGCACATATGAGAAAGCAATCAATGAACAACTAAGATGCCGCAATGGCAACAAAAAACTGATTGATGCTTCTCATCTCTCTCCGTTTTTGTCTATCTCCCTATCTATCCCTCTCTCTCTGTCCCTGTAAAAAAAAAAAAAAAGGGACTTGGAGATTTCATTAAGTCCATCCATGGACCCTGATAGAACTCCCCCTGCAGGTGATCAGGATTTGGATTTTTCATTTATTCTTATGGCTAAAACTACAATTTATACTCAGATTATAGTGGAGTTGCATTTTATGGGCATCAAACAGCATTTGGAGGGCTTGGTTCTAAAGTCAGTTTGTATGGAGAAAATCATGCAGTAAAGTCCTTGAAAAAAATCTTTTGCCAAAAAAAAAAAAAAAATCTTTTGCCCATGAAGTACTAGAGGCAACTTGGTTCAGTAATTGTTATGCACATGAAACCTTGAGAATCACTGAGTTAAAGAAAGGAACCAAAAGAAGGACTGTAGTTTGTAGATATCTTGGCATCCAAACTATTCTTTTATAATTTTTTTAAAAAATTAAGTGAGAACAGGGGAGGCAGATAGACAGATTCCTGCATGCGCCCTGACCAGGATCCACCCAGCGAGTCCCCTATGAAGTGATGCTCTGCCCATCTGGGCATTGCTCCATTGCTTGGCAACTGAGCTATTTTTAGTGCCAGAGGCCACCAAGCCACCCTCAGCACCCAGGGCCAGGGCCAACTTGCTCAAATCAATCGAGCTATGGCTGCAGGAGGAGAGGGAGAAAGAAATGGGAGGGGGGAGAGTTGGAGAAGCAGTTGGTTGCTTCTCCTGTTTTCCCTGACTAGGAATCAAACCTGGCACATCCACACCTGGGGCTGACACTCTAGCACTGAGCCAACCAGCCAGGGACCAAAACTGTTTTGCTTTTAATGGATGTTTATCCATTCCTGAGCAGTGAGAGAGATGAGTATAGAATTATGAAATGTTCCTGTTTATCTGATGTTAACTTATTTGTACATAAAACTAAATGTGGGAGTGAGGTGATGCCATTGTACTGTATCTCCAGCCCAGTCTTGGCACAGAGCTAAATTCATATACATCTCCCCTTAGAAGGCAACCTGAACTCAATACAGTAAAAAACTCCCCCACCCTTCCAAAGCTGATCTGGCTCCTATGATAATCTGGATTAATGATGCCATACAGTTACTGCAGTAAAACTGGAGTTATCCTCAATCATCCCACGTCACTTCTCCCATTTTCACTGACCTGTGTCTTGTTCTCCTGTTACTGTCTTAGATTCTTAATACTTTGTCATATAATAGATACGCAACACAAACCCTACCTCTAGTCTAGCCTCTGGTCCATCTTTCACACAGCTGTCCATAATCCTTTCTGAAGTGCAAATCTCCTGTTATGGCTGAATGGTATATGCTTTGATGGCTCTCTGTAGCTCTCAGGATAAAGCAAGTTACTTTTTGTAGAAATCTGTGCACCCCTCTGTCCCTTTCCATCTTATATTCTATTTCACTGCCTGTCAGGTGTCAAACCAGACCATCTATATGCAGATCTGAGTAAAATAACTTCCCGTTTACTATTTTACTCATTCTCCTAGCCTTCTATAGGTCCTCCCTGACCTTTTCTTTAGAGTGTAAGTGTTGTATTGTGATACCTTTTGTAATGTGTGGCTATGCTTCTGGTTTTCCAGTATCTAGAAGTCCCTAGCAACATGTGAATGCCTATCTTGAGCCAGGTGCTGAGAACTGAATGCTACTAGTTACCTTTTGGTAATTACTCCTGCATATCTTGAACAATTCTCGGTTCATAAGCTATCAATATATTTCTATCAGATAAACTAACTTGGCTTTCTGACTTTGTAGCTTAAATTTTATGTGTCAAAATGTTTACACTTGTAATCAAACCAGGCTTTTTCTTGTAGGCAGTTAATAGTATCGTATCTGTTGTTTTTGGTACTCGAAGAATTGCCTGGGCTCACCTTGACCGTAAATTGGCAGTGTTGGACTGGCAGCACAGTGAATGTTGCCGGCTGATGAAAGGAACATACGTGTCATCTGTCTATTTAGAAGAGGTAAGGTGGTTACACCTCTGGATTACTACCTGCTAAACATCCTTTTATAAACTTGAATCTACTAGTCCTAAAAGGAATGTAATAAAATAGTTGAGTTGAGGGATTTTCTTTTAGTACTTATCACTCACCTATTCCAATCATTTCCCATCACCAGTGATTTATTTAAAAATTGAATCTCCATTTATTTCAAGAAATGCCTATATAGAAAAGGCAGATATGGAAAATAAAAGGTTAAAGTACATTATTCTAAATGTTACACAATTAAATCACTATCTTCATAAAGTTTATTTTTTAAAATGCTATTATTGTGTCATTTGAGTCTTTGAAAGCTTGTGAGTTGGGCAGTAAATATCATACTGATTATACCTATGAAAACTGGTTCAATTAAACATCTGATGTTTTCAGTCAGGTGTAGTTGACTGATTTTAGGCTAGTTATTCTAACCGTACCACAGAAATTTTTAAAAATAAAAGTTTTAACTTGCCTAAGCTTAAAGTCAATATAGATTTTAGAAATTATGAGTCCACTTTAGAGATGAATAAAGTATTACTTAAGACTAAGAGTTTGTCTTAACTCATATAACCAGAATTTGGCTGTCTTGACACTCTTATAAAGTGCTTTTTAAATTATGTATTTCAAAATTGTCAGTAGCAATGTGTTAGTTATGTAACTTTACTTTTAAAATAAAAGTGGGACAGAGAGAAAACCCAAACAATAATTTCTGCTCATTTATTTTATTTTATTTTTTAAAGATTTCTTCAGTCATTTCAAAGATGCCTAAAGCTGACTTCTATGTTTTGGAAAAAACAGGACTTTCACTTCAGAATTCAACTCTGTTTCCTGTACTGTTACATTTGCATATCATGGAAGCCATGCTGTATGTCTTATTAAATACAACTTTTTCCCAGGGTGGCCAGCATCAGGTGCTGAGCATGAACCGAAATGCAGTGGGGAAACACTTTGAACTGATGGTTCGTGACACCCGGACTAGTGGAAAAGAACTAGTGAAGCAGTTCCTTTTAGAATCTGTACTGAAGGAAGAGCCGCGGGTGTTCTTCCCACCAGACAAGATAGTCCACTACAGACAGATGTTTTCATCTACTGAACAAAACAGAATAGAAGAGTTGTATGATTCATTATTACAAGCTGTCGCCTTCTATGAATTAGCAGTGTTTGACACTGAACCTTAAACTTCTTATAATTCGTATGTAATCTGCTCTAACATTATATGTTAGGTTTGAAGTTGTTTTGACGTCCGTGCTAATGGAGGAGAAAATATGTTTGAGTGTATTTAATGTGTAAAGTCTTTTGGCTGTTGAATGATTTACACAATAATACACCAGGGTCATATTGTAAATATCTTACAAGATTTCATACCTTTTAGGTTTAAGTATTAAACAGTAAGATACCTTCTAAGTAGTCGAAACATGAAACAGAATCATCTTTCCTTAAAAAGCAAATACCATCTAAAGAATTTGCTAAAACAGGGAATAATGAGTTTTTCTGGGTGGTGCTCATTGTGGGAATAAAGCTAAACATAATCGATAACACAGCTTGTGGAATCCTCTTATTCTATAAACAGAATGTGGTTTGACACATTGCCTCCAAAGGCTCAATCTATCAAGGCCAGAATAAACAAGCTTTGTCTAAAAGACACATTACATCACTTTGAAATCTTTTACTTGATTAACCATCTTTTGAGAAAAGTAACACTTATTTTTCCACATCTCTCCATTTTCCGTGTTACCCGTTGTAGTGCAGGCCTTCAGTATACGTATTTCACTTGTACTGAACCCAGGTCTCTTTGATGTCAAGCATTAAGTCTTCTTTTCTTTAATCTAAAAGTGAAATGTAATTTTTTGGGAAAATTCAAAGAATCATAAATATATAAAATAAGTGGAAGTGTTCCCTTTCAGCATCTCCTAACTCCCTAAGGGTTTGGTATATACTTGATCTAAACTTGCCGTGCATGTGTAGACCTCTGCAGTTACAGGGGTGGGCAAAGTATGTTTACACTTGTTCATATGGGAAAACATTCACTACAAAACTAAACAATAAGCCTGACCAGGAAGTAGCATAGTGGATAGTGTCAGACTGGGAATGAGAGGACGTGGGTTTGAGACCCTGAGTTTGCCAGCTTGAGCACAGGCTCATCTGGTTTGAGCAAGGCTCACCAGCCTGAGGTCACTGGCTTATACAAGAGGTCACTTGCTCTGCTGTAGCCCCCCTGTCAAGATACGTGTAAGAAAGCAATCAGTGAACAACTAAGGAGCCACAACAAAGAATTGATGCTTCTCATCTCTCTGCCTTCCTGTCTGTCTGTCCCTCTCTCTGTCTCACAAAAAACAAAGAAAAAAACTAAACAATAAGCCCTGGCATGTTAGCTCAGTTGGTTAGAGTATCATCCCAACATGCCAGGGTTGTGGGTTTCATTCCTGGTCAGGGCACATACATGAGTCAACCAATAAATGCATGAATAAGTAGAACAATAGATCAATATTTCTCTCTCTTAATAAAATTAAAAGAAGTTAAAAAATGAATAAATAATAATGCAAGAGTAAACTGTTTCATGTACTCCCAACCGTAAACCTACTTTGCCCACCCTCATTCATTGTTGTAAACATAAACATCTCCACCTTGGAAATGTAGATATCTCAAACTGTACATGTCTAAAACCATTCTTCCCTGGCTGATTGGCTCAGTGGTACAGTGTAGGCCCTGCGTGTAGATGTCCTGGGTTTGATTCTCAGCCAGGGCACACAGGAGAGGCACCCATCTGCTTCTCCACCCTTCCCCCTCTCCTTCTTCTCTGTCTCTCTCTTCCCCTCCAGCAGCCAAGGCTCCACTGGAGCAAAGTTAGCCCAGGCTCTGAGGATGGCTCCAGTTGCAATGGAGCAATGCCCCAGATGGGCAGAGTATCGCTCCCTTAGTGGGCTTGCTGGGAAGATCCCGGTTGGGCACAAGCGGGAGTCTGTCTCTGCCTCCCAACTTCTCACTTCAGAAAAATAAAAATAAACTAAAAAATAAAATCATTATCTTCCTTCAAATCATTTCCTTTGCTACTCTTTTATACTTTGGTAAATAGCTTCACCAACCATCTAGTTGTTCAAACCAGACACATGGTATTCTAATTCCCACATATTTCTGGAAATAGCTGTAAGTGAAAATGTGACTCTTTTAGACATTTATAGGGTAGGATATTAAATATTGAAAAGTCATCAAAATTGTTTTTAAATTATAAAAATGAATCTAAATTTACCAGGAATTTGTCACCTTTAAGAACTGAGAAAAAACACATATTCCAAAAATTTATATGGAACCAAAAAAGAACACGAATAGCCTCAGCAATCTTAAAAAGAAAAAATAAAGCAGGAGGTATCACTCTTCCAGATATCAAGGTTTACTATAAGGCCATTATACTCAAGGTACTGGCATAAGAACAGGCACATAGATCAATGGAACAGAACAGAGGACCCAGAAATAAACCCACACCTTTATGGACAACTGATATTTGACAAAGGAAGAAAGAACATACAATAGCGTAAAGACAGCCTCTTTAACAAATGGTGTTGGGAAAATTGGACGTCTACCTGCAAAAAAATGAAACTAGACCATCAACTTACACCATTCACAAAAACAAACTCAAAATGGATAAAAGACTTAAACGTAAGCCGTGAAACCATAAGTATCATAGAAGAAAACATACGCAGCAAGCTCTCCGACATCTGTCGCAGCAATATATTTGCCGATTTATCTCCAAGGGCAAATGAAATAAAAAGCAAGATAAACAAATGGGACTATATCAAACTAAAAAGTTTTTGCACAGCTAAAGACAATAAGAACAGAATAAAAAGACAAACCACACAATGGGAGAACATATTCGACAGCACGTCTGATAAGGGGTTAATAACTAAAATTTATAAAGAACTTATAAAACTCAACACCAGGAAGACAAACAATCCAATCAAAAAATGGGCAAAAGAAATGAATAGAAATTTCTCCAAAGAGGACATACAGATGGCCAATAGGCATATGAAAAAATGCTCAACATCACTAATCATTAGAGAAATGCAAATTAAAACCACAATGAGATATCACCTCACACCAGTCAGAATGGCACTCATCAGCAAAACAACACAGAATAAGTGCTGGCGAGGATGTGGAGAAAAGGGAACCCTTCTGCACTGCTGGTGGGAATGCAGACTGGTGCAGCCACTGTGGAAAAGAGTTTGGAGATTCCTCAAAAAATTAAAAATTGAACTGCCTTTTGACCCAGCTATCCCACTTATAGGAATATACCCTAAGAACACCATAGCACTGTTCGAAAAGAAGAAATGCGCCCCCATGTTCGTGGCAGCATTGTTCACAATAGCGAAGATCTGGAAACAGCCCAAGTGTCCGCCAGAAGACGAGTGGATTAAAAAGCTATGGTACAGGCCTGACCTGTGGTGGTGCAGTGGATAAAGCATGACCTGGGAACACTGAGGTCGCCAGTTCAAAACCCTGTATTGGTCTGGTCAAGGCACATATGGGAGTTGATGGTTCTAGCTCCTCCCCCCTTTCTCTCTTTCTCTCTCTCTCACTCTGTGTCTCCTCTCTAAAATAAACATAGAAATTAAAAATCAATAAATAAAATCTTAAAAAAAAAAAGCTATGGTACATATATACTATGGAATACTTACTACTTAGCCATAAGAAATGATAACATCAGATCATTTACAACAAAATGGATGGACCTTGATAACATTATACGGAGTGAAATAAGTAAATCAGAAAAAAAGAAAAACTGAGAACAGCATGATTTCATACATAGGTGGGACATAAAAGTGAGACTATGAGGCATAGACAAGAGAGTGGTGGTTACGGGGTGGGGGGAGGGAGGAGAGGGTGGGATAGGGATGAGGGGAGGGACACAGGGAAATCCAGATAGAAGGTGACAGAGGACAATTTGACTTTTGGTGACGGGTATGCAACACAATTGAATGATAAGATAACCTGGAGATGTTTTCATTGTACATATGTACCCTGGTTTATTGGTGTCACCCCATTAGAATTAATAATAATAAAATAATTTTTAAAAACCTGAAAAAAAAAAGAAGAGAAAAAAATTTTACCCAAATTATGTTGAAGCTAAAAAAAAATATTAAAAATTCTATGGAGTTAAAAAAAAAAAGCCTCAGATCCAGTATGTTATAGTCTATATCCAAACCTATACAACATCCTTATTTACCCAGATGATTATATCTGGAATTCCTATATACATATTGGATAAAAAGCCTTTAAGTTTTAGCCTTTAATTAAATCAACATACTATCAATACAAATAGGTTAAATAGGTAAAAACATATCTTCATACACATTTTAAGAAGGTATACAACTATTTTTCAACTGTACAATATTAGGATCCTTACCTTTCGAGGTAAAAATGTAATTCACCAGATAATGTAACTAAATATTAAACTAATGAACATTTCAAACACAAAACTATTTTCAGGTACACCTGATTATCTAATTGCAAAATAACTTTAAGTGAAATGTGGTATCTTAAAGTCTTGTAATTAAAGATACATAGGCAGGGGAGAAGGTATTGTAGAATTGGGTACCTGAAACCTGTATAATTTTGTTAACCAGTGTCACCCAAATAAATTCAATTATTAAATATAAAAAATAAAAATACATATTTTCTCCAAAAGCATAACCTTAAATAGAAACGGCTATTATGTAGAAATCCTTGGAACACTGGGATTGCCTGTCAAAGCACATATGGAAGTTGATGCTTCTTGTTCCCCCCCTTCTCTCTCCTCTCCAAAAAATGAATAAATAAAATCTTAAAAAAAAAAAACAACACTAAATATAAAAACCAAAAGGCCTGACCTTGGTGGCACAGTGAATAAAGTGTCAACCTGGAATACTGGGGTCGCCTGTTCGAAACACTGGGATTGCCTGGTCAAGGCACATATGGGAGCTGATACATTCTGCTCCTTCCCCTTTCTCTCCACTCTCTAAAATGAGTAAAAATAAATAAAGAAATCCTATAGTAGAATCCTTCTCTGTTCAGAGCCATCCTCAGCGTCCAGGACTGAAGCGCTCAGATCAATTGAGCCAGGGATGTGGGAAGGGGGAAGAGAGAAATGGGAAGAGGAAGGGTAGAGAAGCAGATGTCACTTCTCCTGTGTGCCCTGACTGGGAATTGAACCCAGGACATCCACACACTTGGCTGACGCTTTACCACTAAGCCAACTGGTCAGGGCCCTCTGTTACAGTTTTAATGAATAGCATTAAATACTTTTCCAAAGGAGATATATAAACATCATTAATATCTTTATGAAATAAAACATCAATGATATAAAAATACAAGAAAAATGTACAAGATAAGTGATTTGAATTAGCAAAATATACAATATATCACATGTATGGTTGCTAAAAAAGTTATGAAAACAGCAATTCATAAGTTTGATTTCACTTTGTCAACATTCAATAGTAAAATATGCTGGAGGGGTGTACCTAAAATTAAATTATCAGGAAGATCTTTTTGAAAAATGAACATTTCCTTAGGAAGTTTTCTTATGCATTGTATATGAAAATTTCCATTCTGGATTGTATAAATTTAAAGGATTCATATTTTAAATAAAAATCATCTATGAGATTCATATTACAACTTGACAGAGCAGTAACACTGGCTGGAGAGAGGTGGATTAAAGGGACCAGGAAAGGGAGGAAGTATTGATTAGTTTAGCATCGAAACATCTTTAGAAATACTTTAGTGAACTCTACATCCTAGAAACAGCTCACTCACATACAAAAATGCTCCAACAAAGCTAAATCAGGTAATACAAAAGAATTTTAAAAATACCACTGCATCATAAATAATTTGTAACTCCAATGTTTTCATTTTAAATATTTGCACACTAATAAAAAAATATACAAATAGTCTTTTAAATGTACACTGATATAAACTCCCACAAAAAAACAATATAAAAATGTATCTTAACGACCACATAATAAGCTGTACAAGGTACTGTTAATGTGGAATATTAAGGGAAGTCAGCTGCCAAAGTGTTCACAGTCTCTTTTGAAATGTTAAGGTGGATTCCTTCAAGGTAGTGCAGGAACCTGTCAAAATTATAAGGGAAAACCATTTAATATTAATATTTCCATCAGATGAGAATATTAATCTTAAAATAGCTATCTAAAATGTTATATTTATAGAGTCTTTACCTTCTTTTACTCTTTCCTTGTTCTTTTAACTTTTCGGTCCTACAAATGTTTCGAAGAGTTGGCAAGTATTCAATTATACTAGCTTGTCTATTACTCAGGTTCAGAAGAGATCGGTTAGAAAATACACTTTTAATGACAGCTATCCTTTTCCAAGCAGAACTGTAAATTAAAAGTAAAGTATTACTTTTAATTTTTAATACCAAATAAAAAATGCAACAATCGCAAACACAATGAACTTCTGATCTGTTTCTCCCTGCATATGATCTAGACTGGATTAACTGGATTCCAGATTAATTTCCTGTGTCATTTTCAACCTATCTACCACTCACAAACTTGCTATCAGCCACAGCAAATTCAAATCCCTTTCCCTGTCTGAATGACAGTCCCGAATCTAGACCACCCTAATCTCATTAGTTTTCTTACCAGCATTCAGGCTGGTCTCCTTAACTGTCTCATTAGAAGCTACATTATTTATTAACCTCAAGGACTTACCGTGATTACTAAAGCCTAGTATTTCAAAATTTGTAAGAAAAACTTAGCAATTTCTCCTTTACCATTTACTATGGAAAAATAAAAACATACAACGTAGGTAATAAGACTTACTCTAAATTAGCAGAAGAGTGACTAAAGTACACATTGTTGCGCTTTTGTGAAACAGAAAAAGTAAGGTCTTTCATTGGATCTCTGCCTAATTTCTTGCAAGAATTCAAGTTTTCCAATGCTTTTGATAGAGAGGAAGAACATTTAGTAAAACTGAGAGCTTCTACAGCTGCCTTTAATTCCCCAGAGCTTTGAGAAGTCCATCCATCACTGCTTTCAAGACTAAACTCATCACAAAGTCCACTTTTAATCTTTCCATTTGTCCAACTAAAGTCATTTTTACCAAGTTCCTTTTGTTCCGTTACATCAGTTAAAAGGGCATCTAAGAAGGACATATTATCCATGAACTCAGCAAGAGAATTGAAACAGTGAGAAACAAGGGCAGAACACTTTTTTTCTGCGGGTGTTTTAGGACGAGAAACAGATTCAACGTCAGATTCTAAACATTTGTTTAGTTTTCTTGTGTCTGAGTTGCTTTCTTTGGCTTTGCTTTCTTCTGAATTTGAGGAAGATGCAGGGTGTAGACAACGAAATTCATCCAAATATTCCAAGCTGGTGTCAAATAAATCACTATCATCTAGAATTATCATCTTTTTCCTATGTTTCTTTCTCTGTGACTTTTTCAATGGCTTCTCTCCAGAAAGTTTCTTCACAAGACATTTCCTATTTTTTGTTGCTGCACTGGTGTCCACACTTACTGATGAACCACAAAGATTTTCTGTTTCTGGAATGATATCAACAGGTAATGGTAGGATGAACTCAAGATTACTATATAAGAAATCTACATTCCTCATTTGGAATTCTGTAAGAAGCTGGATGAGCTTATGCCATTCTTCCTTTGTAGTAATTTTGTGCTGAAAAACAATTTTGAGTAAAGAAATGTTATAACAATATATAGTTTAAACATTTTTCTACCTATATAAATATGTCATCTGTATTCTATTTTCAAAGTAAGAACTACCCCTCTTAAATTATTAACCTACAGTTTCTTAATACATAAAAATAGTATTAAGAATCTAAAAAATAGCCTGACCAGGCAGTGGTGTAGTGGATAGACTGTCAGACTGGGACACAGAGGACACAGGTTCAAAACTCCAAGTTCGCCGGTTTGAGCGTGGGCTCATCTAGCTTGAGAGCAGGATCACTGGCTTGAGCATGGGATCATAGACATGACCCCATGGTTGCTGACTGGAGCCCAAAGGTCACTGGCTTGAGCAAGGGATCACTGGCTCAGGTGGAGCCCCCAAGTGAAGGCACATATGAGGAAGCAATCAATGAACAACTAAGCAAACACAATGAAGAATTGATGCTCATTTCTCTCCCTTCCTGTCTATCTGTCCCTATCCGTATCTTTCTTTCTCTGTTCCCCTCCCCAAAAAAACAAGAATATAAAAAATAGCCTGGCTGCCTAATCAGGTGGTGGCACAGTGTATAGAGTGACGGACTGACACGGAGATCCCAGGTTTGAAACCCCAAGGTTGTCAGCTTGAGCACAGGCTCATCCGGCTTGAGCGCGGGGTTGCTGGCTTGAAGCCCCTTCCCCCCGTCAAGGCACATATGAAAAAGCAATCAATGAACAACTAAGGAGCTGCAATGAAGAATTGATGCTTCTCATCTCTCTCCTTGCCTGCCTGTCCCTATCTGTCCCTCTCTCGGTCACACACACACACACACAAAAAATCCTGGTCTGTGCTGGTACAGTGGGCAAAGCATTTGACCTGGAGTGCTGAGGTCGCTGGTTTAAAGCCCTGGGGCTGCCCTGTTAGGGCACATATGGGAAGCAACTGCTATGGGTTGATGCTTCCTGCTACACCCAAACCTTTCTCTCCTCTCTCTGAAAATCAGTAAATAAAATCTTAAAAAAAATATATGAGATAAATCTAAACTGTTAATTTGAAGAATTCTCTAATGTTCAGTATAAATCCCAATTCAATAATTATAAGCTCATTTGTTTAAAAAATAGTTCTCTGAAAATTTTAATCTGAAATATCTATAAATTCTAGTCTCACTACTACAACATACATTTAGAGCAATGACTATGAACAATTTGTCAGAGCTTGAATGTGTTAGAATCAGAAATCTGAAGCCTATAAAAGTTATAAGTTAACCTTAATATTTACACATATTTTTATTTTTTAAATATTTTATTTTATTTTATTCATTTTAGAGAGGAGACACAGAGTGAGAGAGAGAGAGAGAAAGAAAGGGGGGAGGAGCTGGAAGCATCAACTCCCATATGTGCCTTGACCGAACCAGTGCAGGGTTTTGAACTGGCGACCTCAGTGTTCCCAGGTCGACGGCTTTATCCACTGCGCCACCACAGGTCAGGCAGTTAACCTTAATATTTAAAAGATAGAAAGATTGAGAAGATGTAAAGGAACATAAATTTAACATTCCAAACTAGACATTGAAAATACCTTTAAAAATGAAAATAAATCTTCAGATGGGGAAAAAATGTTCCTAAGGCCAAACAAGGTCTCAACACAGCCAGTGTCACATTTGGGAAGGTCTGTAGGATTCCTCTTAGTATATTTAGGGTTATTTTTGGATTCAGGGCCATCTTCAGAGTGAAAACGTTGTACATTTCTGCTGTTTCCTCCTTCAAAGTTAATAAAAGAAAGCTTTAGCTGTCCATATTTTTAACAAATTGTAGCAAGCTGTTATTTAAAATCTAAGATCCTTTGGCATCTTTTGATCTTATACCTCCATATTGTTCTTCTCCACATATGTATTTAATTCATAAACAGTATAATACAAACATTTCTAGCATACATAAGTTAAGTGAGGTGGCAGTGATGAGCTTAGAAAACAATCTAAAGAAAAAAGTGCAAAGACTATACACAGACAAGTCAGAGAAGAAATACAAATATCTAATAAACTCATCAAACCATTTGCCTGACCAAGCAATGGCGCAGTGGATAGAGCGTCGGACTGGGACGTGGAGAACCCAGGTTCGAGACCCCGCGGTCACCAGCTCGAGCGTGGGCTCATCTGGCTTGGACAAAAAGCTCACCAGCATGGACCCAAGGTCACAGGCTTGAGCAAGGGGTCACTTGGTCTGCTGTAGCCCCCGGTCAAGGCACATATGAGAAAGTAATCAATGAAGAACTAAGGAGCTGCAACGAAGAATTGATACAATTGATGCTTCTCATTTCTCTCCCTTCCTGTCTGTCCCTATCTGTCCCTCTCTCTTTCTGTCTCTGTCACACACACACAAAAAAAACCAAAAAAGATCCAACCATGTATAACTTTCCTCATGATCATGGTAATACAAATAAAGATACTGTCCATTTTGCACCCTTTTTATTTTTAGAGAGAAAAGGATTACGAGAGGGACAGACAGGAAATGAGATGAGAAGCATCAACTCATAGTTGTGGCACTGTAGTTTTACATTGCTTTCACATACATGCCTTGAGCAGGGGACTCCAGTGAGCCAGTGACCCCTTGCTCAAGCCAGCAACCTTGGGCTTTAAAGCAATAACCTTTGGGCTGAGGCCAGTGACTCTGGGGTCATATTTATGATCCCATGCTCAAGCCGGTAACCCCGTGCTCAAACTGGTGAGCCTGTGCTAAAGCCGGTGACTTCAGGGTTTTGAACCTGGATTCTCAGTGTCCCAGATCAACACTCTATCCACTGTGCCACTGCTGGGTCAGGCCATTTTTCACCTTTTAACTTGGCAAATTAAAATGACTGAGAGCCATCATATATTATTCGTGGGAACATAACTTTATACAAATGTAAAATATACAAATGTATAGCCTTTGAACCAGCAATCACACGTCTAAAATTCTCTCCAACAGAAGTACTCACAGCCATGCTCAAGGATATATGTATAAAGACGTTTATAAAGACTTTATTTATTTATTGGACAGAGAGAGAGTCAGAGAGAGGGATAGACAGAGACAGACAGACAAGAACGAAGAGAGATGAGAAGCATCAATCATCAGTTTTTTGTTGCGACACCTTAGTTGTTCATCAACCGCCCTTTCATATGTGCCTTGACCACTAGCCTTCAGCAGACCGAGTGACCCCTTGCTTGAGCTAGTGACCTTGGGTCCAAGCTGGTGACCTCGGGGTCTTGAACCTGGGTAATCCGCATCCCAGTCCAACATTCTATCCACTGCGCCACCGCCTGGTCAGGCTGCATACTTTAATGACAAACTGAAGATAACTTAACTGTGTCTAAATAGGTAAAGGCTAATTGAATTATGCTATATCTGCCTGACCAGGTGGTGGTGCGGTGGATAGAGCATCAGCCTGGGACGCAGAGGATCCAGGTTCAAAACCCCGAGGTTGCCAGCTTGAGCACCAGCTCATCCAGCTTGAGCGCAGGGGTCACTTGCTTGAGTATGGGATCATAAACATGATGCTTCTCATTTCTCTCCCTTCCTGTCTGTCTGTCCCTATCTGTCCCTCTCTCTGTCTTCTCTCTGTCTCTCTCTCACTTAAAAAAAAAAGTTATATCTAATCAATTGTGGAAAACCATGTAGTTGTGAAAAAGACTGGAGGGAGTACTGACAATAAATTGAAAAAAAGCAAAACGGTTTAAGTATATATAATACTGGTTAATTTTGCTAAATAAGTAGGTAGCAGTATCTAACAGAACTGCACCTTAATTTTATTTAAATATATGTGTATTTGCCCAAGTAGTACCCGTAACTACAGAACTATGACTATGGAGCATGGAAACCACAAACTATGAACTTCTTCAAGGAAGGAACCATGTCTTACTCATTCATGTTAGACAGGACCTGGCATGGAGAAAGTTCTTAATAAACGTCTGTGACCTGAATTAGGTAATGATGACTAGAGATTCATATAAAAATAATTTATATATATGGAAAAGTCACCAGTGTATTTTAATAAGTGATAAAAAGAAGTTGCTAAATAATACAATTCTATTTGTGTATAAGAAACTATGTTTATAAATATATAAGTAACAATTTGTTCTGGTTCAGTTTAATTCTATTTACCTACACTTAATGCTTCTAAAACTTTTCATCAACAAAGCTGACATATGTATGTTTATTTTTATGATTAATGTGATACCAAAATGCTCAAAATTTTTATAATCTTTCAGATATTTGGGTATAGCATATATTTTAACACAGGGTCCCATTACAGAAATTTCTTTTATAACAGATCAACTTACGACAAAGGGAAAATGGCCTTTCTTCTAAAAATCCACCTCCACTTCTAATCCAAAATTGTAAGTAAAGAATACTTTTTCTTATATCACAAGTATTTGCAGTTAACAGTGTTACAAAGTCTTTCACATCAGTTCTGAAATTCTCAGTTAAGCAGATCATCTGTAGGTAGCTGGCAACATTGAGCTGAGAGAAAGAGGGAGAGAGAGAAGAAAGGAGGGAGGGAGGGAGGAAGGGAGGGAGAGAGGGGAAAGAAACATGGTCAACTGCAGAGTTCATAGAAATACATCAATAATACAAGTCTAAAAATAAGACAAATTTTGCTAAAATTCCCATCATAAGTGCTTATTGAGAATGAAACTGAGTTGAAAAAATATAAAAGAAAATGTTAAAAAGCAATGTACTTCCTTTATTTCTTGTATATACATAAAGCTGCAAGGACATGTTTATGGAGATTGTATAATGTAGACCTTGAAGGCAATTTTATTAAACCTTGAGACTACCCTTTAGGATTAAATAATGATACAACTTTATGAAATATTTTACAGCCATTAAAGTATCAATATAAATACTATAATAATACTGAAAAACTTATTGTATAATTTTAAAAAACCAGAATTAGAGAATTATATCAATGCATGCATAAAAATCAATTTATTTCTATATGCCAGCAATAAATAACTAAAATTGAAATCTTAAAATACTACTTACAGCATCAAAAAAACTAAATTTAATAAAATATGTGCAAGATTTATAAATTAAAACTATAAAACATTGCTGGGCCCTAGCCATTTGGGTCACTGGATAGAGCATTGGCCCAGCATGTGGACGTCCAGGGTTCAATCCCTGGTCAGGGCACACAGGAGAAGCATCCATCTGTTTCTCTCCCCATTCTTCTCCCTCTTCCTCTCCTACAGCCAGTGGCTCGATTGGTTTGAGAATCACCCAGGCACTGAGGATGACTTAGTTGAGGGGTCCCCAAACTTTTTACACAGGGGGCCAGTTCACTGTACCTCACACCATTGGAGGGCCGCCACATACCGTACTCCATACACTGACCACCAATGAAAGAGGTGCCTTTTCCAGAAGTGCGGCGGGGGCCGGATAAATGGCCTCAGGTGGCCGCAATTTGGCCCGCGGGCCGTAGTTCGGGGACCTCTGGCTTAGCTGGTCCAAGTGTCAGTATCAGGTGCTAAAAATAGCCCAATTGATTTGAGCATCAGCCTAAGAGAGGGGTTGCCAGGTGGATCCCAGTCAGGGTGTATGTCGAAGTCTGTTTCACTATCTCCTCTCCTCTCGCTTAAAAAAGTATTGCTGAAAAAAATTAAACCCTTCTCCTAAAAAATAAACTTCATAAATCAGAATCCTCAATATTGTAATACTGCCAGTTCTGAAATTGATTAGAGTCAATGCAATTCCCATCAAAACACCAAAATAAATTAGAAAAATTGGCAACCTGTTTCTAAAATTAACAGAGAAATAAATGACATGATAATCAACACAATTTTGCAAAAGAACAATGTTGGAGGACTTACACTCCTTGATTTCAAGATTTTGTAAAGAGCAACATTAATCAAGATAATGTCATATTTTCACATGGATAAAGAGAACAAAGTAAGACTCATAAATAGTCTTGATTCATGACAAAACCGGAAGCAATTCAATGGAAGAAAGATAGTCTTTCCAACAAACAGTGCTGGAACAATTGGATATCTATTGGGTAAACAAATGACTCATGTCTCAACTTGTACTGCATATAAAACTTTAAATAGATCAAAGGGTTATATGTCAAAATTATAAAGTTTTTTTTTATTTGTCAAAAGGAGAGGAGGCAGAGACAGACTCCCATAAGTGCCTCAACTGGGATCTACCCAGCAAGTCCACTGGGGGGTGGGGGGGATGCTCTGCCCATATGGGGGATTGTTCCGTTGCTCAGCAACTGAACTCTTCTTAGCACCTGAGGTGGAAACCAGGGAGCCATCCTCAGTGCCCGAGGCCAACTCATTCCAATTGAGCCATGGCTGCAGGAAGGGGAGGGGGAGGGAGGGAGGGAGAGAAGTGAGAAGGGAAGAGGTGGAGAAGCAGATGGGCGCTTCTCCTGTGTGCTATGACTGAGAATTGAACCCATACACTCAGCTGACACTCCACCACTGAACCAACTAGCCAGGGCCAAAACTACAAAACTTCTATGACAAAAATCTTTGTAAGCCTGGGTTTGGTAAAGATTTTTCCAAGTAGGATACAAACCCATGAACCATAAAAGAAAAACTTGGTAAAGTGAACTTAATTAATATTAAAATTCTTTTACTCTTTAAAATTTAAAATAATGAAAAAGTAAGCCACAAACTGAAAGAAAACATTTACAAACCACATATTCAAAGCAAACTTATCTCCAGAATATAAAAAGAACTGTTGGAAGTCCATAAGAAGACAATTGATATAAAAAATGGTCAAAGAGTTGAACAGATACTTCACTAAAGAAGAAATATAAAATAACAAATGGACACATGAAAGGATGCTCAACATCATGTCATTAAGGAAATGCAAATTAAAACCATGAGATACCAATACGTAATTAATAATATGGATGAAATAAAATAAACAGGTAATTCTGACTTCTGGTGAGTATGTGAAAGACAACTCCACTCCCATACATTGCTGGTGGAAATGCAAATCACTGGAAAACTTTAGAAAACAGTTTGTCAGGCTATATAATGGCAATTGAATCAAAAACATCACATTTAAGTATTTAAGGAAAAGAAATAGAAATATATGCCCAAAGACTATTTTTGGTTTTTTTACAGGGACAGAAAAAGAATCAGAGAGAGGGATAGACAGGAACAGACAGACAGGAGCAGAGAGAGATGAGAAGGATCCATCATCAGTTTTTCGTTGCGACACCTTAGTTGTTCATTGATTGCTTTCTCATATGTGTCTTGACCACGGGCCTTCAGCAGACCGACTAACCCCTTGCTCGAGCCAGCGACCTTGGGTCCAAGCTGGTGAGTTTTTTTTTTTTTTTTTGCTCAAACCAGATGAGCCCGCGCTCAAGCTGGCGACCTTGGGTCTTGAACCTGGGTCCTCCGCATCCCAGTCTGACGCTCTATCCACTGTGCCTGATCAAGCTATGCCCAAAGACCTTAATGTAATTATTCACAGCACCTTTATTTATAATAGTTTACCTGTAAACAACCCAAATGTCTATCAACAGGTGAATATTACAACCTATTATATGCCTTCATATATGTGAAGTGTAGCCATATAATGGAATACTGGCCATTAATAAAAGGGAAAGAACTACTGGCAGAGGTAACATAAAGAACCTGAAAGAGCACTGCGTTGTGTAAAAGAAACTAAATAAAATATACATATTATAAGATTTTATTTACCTAAAATTCTAAGGCAAAATTTAGTGCAAGACAAACACAAGGGAACTTTCTGAGGTAATGAAAATACTCTGTTTTTGATCGACATGTTCTACATTTGCCAAAATTCATTGAATCATATACTTAAAGCGAGTAAATTTTAATGTATATGAATTACTTTGAAAAAGTTAACAAAAGAAAACACGCAAACATCCTGACCAGGCAGTGGTGCAGTGGATAGAGCGTCGGACTGGGATGCAGAAGACCCAGGTTTGAGACCCTGAGCTCACCAGCTTGAGCGCGGGCCCATCTTGCTTGAGCAAAAGCTCGTTAGCTTAGACCCAAGGTCACTGGCTCCAGCAAGGGGTTGCTCAGTCTGCTGAAGGCCTGCGGTCAAGGCACATGTGAGAAAGCAATCAATGAACAACTAAGGTGTTGCGACGACAACAAAAAACTAATGATTGATGCTTCTCACCTCTCTCCGTTCCTGTCTGTCTGTCCCTATCTATCCCTCTCTCTGACTCTCTCTCTGTGTCCCTGTAAAAACAAACAAACAAACAAAAAACAAAAAAAAGAAAACACACAAACACAGACACATGGACACTACTATCATGACTAAAGTTTAAAAGACCTTAACAGCTGACAGAATCCTCATGCAATGGAGATCTATTTGGCAGATTCTTTAAAATTTAAACAAATATAATACAGATGACTCAACAATTCCACTGACAGAACAGCCTGGATAAACCTAAAACACATAATGTTAAGTGAAAGAAACCAGATACAAAAGGACACAATGTTTCCTATTGAAATTTCAGAATAAAACAACAACAAACATTAGACTTAATACATATTAGAATAGTGGTTACTTCTAGTGAGGAAGGGAGTATCATGACTTTTTTAAAAGAGCTTATGGGACCCTGGTACGTTGGCTCAGTGGATAGAGGATAGGCCCAGTGTGCGGATGTCCCAAGTTCCCAGTCAGGGCACACATGAGAAACAACCATCTGCTTCTCTCCTCCCCCTATGGGCACTCTGGTTCAAGCATCAGCCCCAGGGGCTGAGGACAGCTTTCTCAGTTGGTCCTAGCATTGGTCTCAGGCACTGAGGATAGCTCAGCTGATTCAAGCATAGACTCCAGACGGGGTTGCCAGGAAGATCTGGGTAGAAGCACATGTGGGAGTCTGTCTCTCTACCTCCTCTCCTATCACTTAAAAACAAACAAATAAAAGAAGAGCTCATGGGAACTTTTGGATATGATAGAAATGTTCTGTATTTTCATCTAGGTGATGGTTACATGAAGGTTTATATGTATCAATATTTATAAAATTGTACATTTAAGAGCATGTTTACTGTATGTAAGTTTCACCTCAATAAAGCACTGTTAAGATAAAAATATCTTAATAAAATTGGAATCTAGTAAAAATTTTATTTATTGCCTAGCCTGTGGTGGCACAATAGATAAAGTGCTCAACTAGAATGCTGAAGTCGATGCTCTATTCATTGTGTGACCACAGGTCAGGTGAAAAATATTTTTAAATAAAAAATAAACATAACTAAAAGTTTCATAAAACTCAAAAAATTTAACATATCCCTTAGTAACCAAATTTTTAAATTATAACTATCTAAATAAACCATCATTTATATAACTGTGATATATAATTTATAATCATCAACACGCAAACTCACCAGTGAAGGAGTACTGAAATTAATTTCTTCAAAGCAGCCGTCAAACATTAAACTAAATGCTGGATCTATAGGAAAAAAATTTATTTTTACCAGAAAGACCAATAAATTATTTTTTACAGTTAATACTTTTTCTATGAATAAATTCTGTATTTCATCAGCAATAAAAATAAAATATCATGAAAAGTATACAATGAAAATTAAATTTATATCTTGACCTAAAGTAGCTATGATCTCTTAATTAAACTACCATTTAACTTGTGATTACAATAATTTTTATCAATATCTTTATATTATAATCACTGTCAAATGGGTCATTAATTTGTAAATGAAGTCCAACATGAACATTTTCCTATGAAAATCCATAGCAGAGATATTAATATTGAATTTTTAAATATTTATTGATTTTAGAAAGAGGAAGGAGGAGCCTGACCAGGCGGTGGCGCAGTGGCTAGAGCGTCGGACTGGGATGCAGAAGACCCGATTCGAGACCCCGAGCTTGCCAGCTTGAGCACGGGCCCATCTGGCTTGAGCAAAAGCTCGCCAGCTTGGACCCAAGGTCTCTGGCTCAAGCAAGTGGTTGCTCGGTCTGCTGAAGGCCCGCGGTCAAGGCACATGTGAGAAAGCAATCAGTGAACAACTATGGTGTCGCAACAGCAAAGAAAAACTAATGATTGATGCTTCTCACCTCTCTCCGTTCCTGTCTGTCTGTCCCTATCTATCCCTCTCTCTGACTCTCTCTCTGTACCGGTAAAAAAAAAAAAAAAGAAAGAAAGAGGAAGGAGGAAACGGAGAGAGAGTGAGAGAAACACTGATTTGTTGTTCCACTTATTTATGCATTCATTGGTTGATTCTTTAATGTGCTTTGACTGGGGATCAAACCTATAAGCTTGGTGTATCAGGATGAAGCTCTAACCAAGTAAGATAACTGGCCAGGCCATCATACTAAATATTTGCAATGAAAAATATTAGAGAACAATATTATAATACAATAGTTATAATGAAAGAAATTATGTAAGTTTTTTTTTCTTAAATTATTTTTATTTATTTATTCATTTTAGAGGAAAGGGAGAGAGAGAGAGAGAGAAGGGGGGAGGAGCAGGAAGCTTCAACTCCCATATGTGCCTTTACCGGGCAAGCCCAGGGTTTTGAACCGGCAACCTCAGCATTCCAGGTCAACGCTTTATCCACTGTGCCACCACAGATCAGGCACAAATTATGTAAATTTTAAAATTAAACATCGAATGCTAATTATTAGTAAGGTAGACCAATTGTTAGGCTGATGACAGCATACTTAAGCTAAAATATGCAATGATTCATATGGAAGTGTTATCAGTGATTAAGAAATGGCTAAATTCAGTATTAAGAAACTGCAGAAAGGTTGGGTTCCATAAGAATTTTTTTTTTAAAGTTATTTTTATTTTATTCATTTTAGAGAGGAGACAGAGAGAGAGAGAGAGAGAGAGAGAGAAAGGGGGAGGAGCTGGAAGCATCAACTCCCATATGTGCCTTGACCAGACCAGTGCAGGGTTTTGAACTGGCGACCTCAGTGTTCCCAGGTCGACGCTTTATCCACTGCGCCACCACAGGTCAGGCCCATAAGAATTTTTGACCAGCCTGACCAGGCAGTGGTGTAGTGGATTGAGCATTGGACTGGGACGCGAAGGACGCAGGTTCAAAACCCTGAGGTCGCCAGCTTGAGCCCTAGGCCGCTGGCATAAGCAAGGGGGTCATTTGGTCTGCTATAGCCCCCCGGTCAAGGCACATATGAGAAATCAACCAATGAACAACTAAGGTGCCACAACAAAGAATTGATGCTTTTCATTTCTCTCCCTTCCTGTCTGTCTGTCTGTCCCTATCTGTCCCTCTCTCTGTGACAAAAAAAAAAAAAAAGAATTTTTGACCAGTAAATGAGGTTTGGTGATCTAATTATAGGTATGAGGAAGACACTAGAGAAGAATCTGTTATTTTCCCTATCAAAACCCCTTCACTGGCTATCCATACATCTTTCTAACTATATTCTAGGCTAGTGTCAGCTTCCTAAATATCTAACACCCAAAAAGTGATTCAAAGGAGTACCCATTTTTAAATAAATTGCTATTTGCAAGGTAGTATATTAATTTTATAATTGCTCAAGGCTGCCTGACCAAGCAGTAGCACAGTGGATAGAGCATCGAACTCGGTCGCAAAGAAACAAGAAATGCCAAGGTTGCCGGCTTGAGCAAACAGTCACTCACTCTGCTGTAGACCCCCATTAAGGCACATATGAAAAAGCAATCAATAAACAACTAAGATGACGCAATGAAGAACTGATGCTTCTCATCTCTCTCCCTTTTTATCTGTCTGTCCCTATCTGCCTGTCTCTGTCAAAAAAAAAAAAAAATTGCTGAAGGCTGCCAACTGCAAATTTGAATAATTCTTTTATATTTTTTAAATTAATTTTTCTTCTTTTTCCAAGTGAGAAGAGGGAAAATAGAGACAGACTCCCACATGCACCCTGTCCAGGATCCACCCAGCAATCCCTGTCTCAGGCTGATGCTCTGCCCATCTGTGGCCATGTTTGCAACCAAGCGATTTTTAGCACATCCTCAGCAGCTAGGGCTGATGTGCTTGAACCAATCAAGCCATGGCTGTGGGAGTAGGAGATGGGTAGAGAGAGAGGAGGAGGAGGGAGAGGGGGAGGAGGAGGGAGAGGGAGAGGGAGAGGGAGAAGGGAGAGGGAGAGGGAGAGGCTGAGGGTGAGGGAGAGAAAATGAGGGAAAGGGGTGGAGAAGAAGATGGGCACCTCCCCTGTGTGCTCTGACCGAGAATCAAACCCGGGACTTCCACATGCCAGGCTCACGCTCTACCACTGAGCCAACTGGTCAGGGCCTGAATAATTCTTAGTTTAAAAAATAATCTAGGAGCCTAATCATTTTAGAAAAATAAACTTAATTTACTAGCAGACTTTTTATTTATTTATTTTTTTAATGTTTTATTTATTTTTTTATAGGGACAGAGAGAGTCAGAGAGAGGTATAGATAGGGACAGACAGAAACAGAGAGAAATGAGAAGCATCAATCATTAGTTTTTCGTTGCTGTTACGACACCATAGTCGTTCATTGATTACTTTCTCATACATGCCTTGACTGCAGGCCTTCAGCAGACTGATCTACCACTTGCTGGAGCCAGCGACCTTGGGTCCAAGCTGGTGAGCTTTTCCTCAAGCCATATGGGCCGGTGCTCAAGCTGGTGAGCTCGGGGTCTCGAACCTGGGTCTCCCGCATTCCAGTCCGGCACTCTATCCACTGTGCCACCGCCTGGTCAGGCAACTAGCAGACTTTTAAAGAAACATTTCCAACTAACATTAGAAGCTTTTCAAAATATTTTAACCAAATTAGATGTAAACAGTGTTACCTACCACTTGTAGTAAGGATTACAGGTCTTTTAGTTGTTGCCATGAAAGTTTTGACTGCGTTAAAAAACCCAGCATCTTCTTCAAAAACGACATCAACCTAAGAACCATTTATTGAAACATTAATGCACTGAGTAACAATATACTTACTGAATATCTGTTATGTATACATAGTAGATAAAAATGTCTGTTAGAAATAAAATTTTTAAATTTATGAACAGTATAAATTAAGCCCATGCTAAAATCTTACACTGTCTTACATTAGAAAGAGTGAAAATATCATGAAACATTATAACCAAAGAAATGCAGTCACCTAAAATTGAATAAGTATGACGCAGAATAATTTCTAAAATCATTAAAAAAAATTAATAGGTGCCCTGGCAGGATAGCTCTGTTGGTTAGAGCATCCTTCTGAAATGCTGAGGTTGCCGGTTCGATCCCTAGTTAGGGCACATACAGGAACAACAGATCGATGTTCCTGTCTCTGTCTCTCTCCCTCTTCCCCCTTTCCTCTCTCTCTAGAAAATGAATAAATAAAAAGAAATTTAAAAAAAATTAATAGGCCTGGATTGCATTAATCCTCTTCATGAAAAATTCTCCTATGGTTGACAGTTTCACTTGTTTTCATTTCAAATAGTTACATGTAAGTACTTCTGACTTTCTTGGCTATTTTACAATAATTTACAATAACATATATGGTAACCTTTAGAATAAGTTTTTATCATGAGATATCACAACTGTATAAATCCGCAGGCCTACCTCCTCAAAAAGAATGAGAGAAGTTGCATTTTTCCTGTTGGATTCCTCAGCTCCAAATTCTTTGACATTTGACTTAGTTGTGTTTGTAGATTTAGTCTGAATAATTTGTTTCTGTTCAAAAAAATTTTTGATTCCTGCATAAATAAAATATTAATATTTTATATCACATCAATTTTTAATAGAATACTGGATAGTTCCACAGAATATGCTCAAACTGAAATCTCCTATCAAAACTGGCCTGCAGTGGCAGAGTGGATAAACTGTCAACTTGGAATGCTGAGGTCACCAGTTCGAAACCCTGGGCTTTCCCGGTCAGGGCACATACAACAAGTAAGCAATGAACAACTAAAGTGAAGCAACTTAAGTTGATACTTCTCTCTCCTCTCGCTCTATGTAAAATGAATAAAAATAAAATCTAAAAAACAAACAAAAGACACAAAAAAACTAAAACAAAATATCAAAACTCCTAAATGTAGGACCTTCAGCATAGCTGAAGTTTAATAAATAGTAATAGGAGCCCTTGCTAGATAGCTTGGTTAGTTAGAGCACTGTTTCAATATACAGAGATTGCTAGTTTGATCCCTGGTAAGGACACATACAGGAACAGATCAATATTTCTGTCTCTCTCTGGTCCCTGCCTTCCTGCCTAAAATGAATACAATAAACTTTTAAAAATAAATAGCAATAGGAAATCATGAAATATGATCATATTTTTATGTATCAGCAGCATTAAAATTAAAACTCAAAATTATTTTGTCAACTTAATGTCCTACCTTTATTATTTTCCAGAATTTCTTCTATTTCTTCATTATTTTTTGGCTTGGAAGATACTTTAAAATAATTTGCTAAATGTTTAGGTGGAAGTGCTCGCTTTGGTCTACTACTCTGTGGTGATGATGGTGGAGGAAGTTTCTTTGGTGATGTAAGAACTTTCTTAGGGGAACTTAATTTTTCTGCCAAAAACAAATTACATATAAAGGTAAATATTCTAAAGATTAAAAAATAGAAAAATTGAGTTACCCACATGCTATATTTCTACATAAATCAAAGATACAGAAATTTTCTTTCATTCTTCTTACATTCAAATACTCAATAGTCAAATGTTACTGTATCGTTAGTTATTCTATCAGTAGAGAAGGTAAAACCATTCATTTGAAAAGACACCCCTTTTCAAAGAAATATTCCTTCTTGAAGCAAATAATGTTCATAATCCCTACATTCATTTTTTTTACACCTATGTAAGCTCAGAAAAGGCTGGAGGAAAAGTTATTAACAGTACAAACTGAGCACATTCCATAATTTTGTTGTCCAACTTCAACTTAACCCTACAGTAAATTGATATTGCAAATAAAGAATATTTTCTAGAGATGCTATAGAGAATGGATACAAAATTAAAACTAAATGATTAACCCTTCCCCTCACTGGAAGCTGATGGCATCCAACTTTAATTCCAGAATATGTTCTATTCTTCACTCTTAAGTACCATGACTCAGTGCTCACATGTCCTAGGTATCATCATATGGCCTTGGCACAGAATCTTCTTCATGAACGAGCACATGAACTCAATTCCATGACTGTATTCTACTCTTTCTTTGAACCCTCTATCTGCACAGATCTTATCATTTATCTTGTATCTTACAGGTGTTTGAAAAACTTACTGAAAATTTTGAGTTTGAAAAAATTATCACAGACTTCATAATCATTTCATAAAAATAGGGTATTTTAACACAGGGTAAGTAAGGAATGCATTATCTTAAACTAACACATCTCAGAAAGAAACATACACACAGACTAAATAAAAGTAAAGGGGTGTAAAAGGTATTTCATACAAGTGGAAATGGAAAAAAAGTGGGGGTAGCAATATTTATATATGACAAAATACACTTTAAAACAAAGGCTGTATATAGGAAGGGCAAAAAAGGCCACTACATAATAATAACGGGAGCAATCCAACAGCAGGACATAACCCTTGTAAACACTTAGGCACCCAACATAGAAGAACCTCAACGTGGAAAGCAAATCTTTTATTTTTTATTTACCGATTTAAGAGAAAGTGGGAGTGAGGGAGGGAAAGAGACAGACAGACAGAGAGAAACATTAATTTGTTGTTCTAGATATTTATGCATTCACTGGTTGATTCTTGTATGTGCCCTGACCAGGGAACAAACCTGCAAACTTGATGTATCAAGATGACACTCCAACCAACTGAGCTACTCAGCCAGATATAAAGCAAATTTTATGGGCACAAAGAAAGAGATAGCCTGACCAGAGGGTGGCGCAGTGGATAGAGCGTCAGACTGGGATGCGGAAGACCCAGGTTCGAGACCCTGAGCTCGCCAGCTTGAGCGCAGGCCCATCTGGCTTGAGAAAAAGCTCGCCAGCTTGGACCCAAGGTCACTGGCTCCAGCAAGGGGTTGCTCAGTCTGCTGAAGGTCCGCGGTCAAGGCACATGTGAGAAAGTAATCAATGAACAACTAAGGTGTTGTAATGGCAATGAAAAACTAATGATTGATGCTTCTCACCTCTCTTTGTTCCTGTCTGTCTGTCCCTATCTATCCCTCTCTCTGTCCCTGTAAAAAAAACAAAAAAAAACACAAAAAAGGACCAAAAAAGAAACAACAACAAGAAAGAGATAGAAAGCAATACCATCATAATAGGGAATTTTGATACCCCACTGACATCAATGGATAGATCGTCCAGACGGAAAATCAACAAGGAAATAGCAGCCTTAAATGACACAGCAGATCAGGTGAATTGAATTGATACCTTCAGAGTATTTCACTCCAAAGCAACAGAATACACATTCTTTTCAAATGCACGTGGAACATTTTCTAGGGTAGACCACATGTTAGGATATAAATCAAGTCTCAATAAGTTTAAGATTAAAATATCAAGCATCTTCCTTAACCATAATGGTATGAAACTAGGAAGTCAATGACAAGAAAAAACCTACAAAACTACTTAAGACATAGAGGTTATATAACATGTTACTAAACAATAAATGGGTTAAAAATGAGATCAAGAAACAAATCAAAATATACCTTAAAACAAATGAAAACGAGAACACAACAACCTAAAATTTATGGGACAGAGTAAAAACAGTCTTAAAGAAAAATTCATAGCACTTCAGGCTGATCTCAAGACACAAGAACACTCTCAAATAAACACTCTAACTTAAAAAAGAACAACAAAGTCCAAAGTGAAAAGAAGAAAGGAAATAAAGATCAAAGCAGGAAATAAAAGATTCTAAAAAAAAACAATACAAAAGATCAGTAAAACCAAGAGCTGGTTCTTTGAAAAGATAAACAAGATTGACAAACTTTTAACCAAATTCATCAAGAAAAAAAAGAGGACCCAAATAAATTAAATCAGAAATTAAGGAGAAGGAACAACTAACACCAAAAAAATACAAAGGATTGTAGAAAAATATTACCAACAACTATATGACAACAAATTGAACTATCGGGACAAAATGGATAAATTCCTCAAAACAATCTTCTAAAACTGAATCAGGAAGAATCTGAAGAGACCCATTAGAACTAATGAAATTGAAACAGTAATAAAAAAAAAACAACTATACCGGGAGCAAGATGGCGACGGAGTAGGCGGACGTACCAACTTCCAACTCCTAGAACCAAAGTGGATTACAACTCAATTTTAAGAACCATCACCTGGATAAACCAACTTTGAACAAAACTAAGTGAACTCTTCAACCAAGGAACACAGAAGAAGCCACACTGAGACTGGTAGGAATAGCGAAAACGCGAAGAGGGCTGCCCAGCTCCCCGGAGCAAACGGCAGCCCGGAGAGACCCGCGCGGTGGGAGGAGAGTTTGGCGGAGAGGGAGGGACCTGGGTCCCAGGAGCCAAGCCTCAGCCTGCAGTCCTAGAGCCTAGAAGAGGCGTTTGGACAGTTTTGAGCTGTGAAACAAGTGAGGGAGCTCCCAGGCCTACAGTGTGGAGTATTAGGTCCCTTCCTACTCTGCTGAGGGCTGCTTAAGGTTTTGGGGCGGCAGGACGCTGAAAGGCGGTTCTGTCCGCGTGGGCAGAGGCCAAGCCGGTGGGAGATCGGTCTACCCCAGAGGGTCGGAGGGGATGCGCGAGAGCGGTCCAGAAGCTGTGGGTCCGCCTTTAATCCCACTTACGGGGACAAAGCGGGAGGTCAGGAACGGGCAGGCCCTGCGCAAGCCGGCCCTGACCGCGGGGACCGGGCTAGGACCAGGGACGGGCAGGGGCTCGCGGCTGAGCTGACGCTACTAGTCCCCCACCGCCCCCCGGGCCGGAGAAACAGCGGTTGGACAGTGTACGTGCGGGAGCGGGCTCCGAGCGCGGGAACGGGGTGGACCCCGAGACAAGTGGAGGCTCGCAGCTGAGCCCACGCTACTATCCCCAACCGGCCGGAGATACCGCGGATTGCATTCAAACGTGCAGGAGCGGGCTCAGAACGCGGGGGCGGGGTAGAGTCCGGGAGGAGCGGAAGTACGCAGCTGAGCGAAGCCAGCAAACACACCCGCCCCAATAAACCTTGGTTTCCGACCCTGCGCAGAAGGGCCCTGGCCTCGAGGGCGGGGCTAAAGCTCCGGACGGGCAAAAGCTTACAGCTGACAGCACGTCAAAAGCCCCGCCTAACCCGTGGAACTGTACCGAGCAGGCTCCGACTGCTGGTTCTGGGCGGAAGTCCGGAAATAGGCTGGGTCCGCAGCTGAGCAAAGGTGCTCACCTCTACCCTTGGTGCTAATCTTGTGGCTTCAATGACAGCCCCTCCCATGGAGGAGAGGCAGAAATCATAGCAAAAGCCACAGTGGGCCGGCGCTGGCAATGCTCATACCCAACCACCCTAGGCACCAGCAGAGGGGGTGGGGGGCCTGAAGACAGACCACACCTAGAGAACACAAAGGCAACACCTACTGGACTCCAGTGGCCACAACTTGCTTATACACAGAAAAAATGGGCAGGCAGAGGAATGCAAACCAAATGAATCAAGAGAAATCCCCAGAGAAGGACCTGAATGAACCAGATATAACCAAATTACCAGAAGCAGAATTTAGAATAATGATAGGATGTTCAAAGAAATTAGAGCAACAATGGATAGTCATTATGAACACCTAAATAAAGAGATAACAAGTATAAAAAACGAAATTGAAATAATAAAAAAGAATCAGACAGAAATGACAAATACAGTATCAGAACTGAAGACCACAATGGAAGGAATTAAAAGCAGGATGGATGATGCTGAGGATCGAATAAGCGAGTTAGAGGACACAATAAACAAAGGCACAGAAGCAGAGAAGAAAAAGGAAAAGAGACTTAAAAAATGTGAGGAAACTCTAAGGGAGCTTTGTGACAACATGAAGAGAAACATTCGCATCATAGGGGTGCCTGAAGAAGAGGAGAGAGGACAGGAAATGGAAACTTTGTTCAATCAAATCATAGCAGAAAACTTTCCTAAATTAAGGCTGGGAAACACTCCACACATTCAAGAAGCACACAGAACTCCATTAAAGAGAAACCCAAAAAGATCTACACCAAGACACATCATAGTTAAAATACCAAAGCTAATGGATAAAGAAAAAATTTTAAAAGCTGCTAGAGAAAAAAAGGCTATCACCTACAAAGGAGCCCCCATAAGGATGACATCGGACTTCTCAACAGAAACACTTGAGGCCAGAAGGGAATGGCAAGATATAATCAAAGTAATGCAGAACAAGAACCTACAACCAAGACTACTTTATCCAGCAAGGCTAACGTTTAAAATTGAAGAAGAAATAAAGAGCTTCCCAGAAAAAGAAAGCCTGAAGGAATTCATAAAAACCAAACCAATTCGGCAAGAGATACTAAGGGGCCTCTTGTGAACAGTTTAAAGGGAGGAATGAATAGAGCAAAAGAAGAATACAGCTTTAAAGAATAAAATGGCAATAAACAACTACATATCAATAATAACCTTAAATGTAAATGGATTAAATGATCCAATCAAAAGACATAGGGTAGCTGCATGGATAAAGAAACAAGACCCATACATATGCTGTCTACAAGAGACACACCTTAAAACAAAAGATGCTCATAGACTGAAGGTAAAAGGATGGAAAAAAATATTTCATGCAAATGGAAATGAAAAAAAAGCAGGGGTAGCAATACTTATATCAAACAAAATGGACTTTAAAACAAAGACTGTAGTAAGAGATAAAGGAGGACACTACATAATGATAAAGGGAACAATTCAACAGGAAGATATAACTATTGTAAATATCTATGCACCAAATATAGGAGCCCCGACATACATGAAGCAGAGTTTGATGGATATAAAGGGCGAGATTAACAGCAATACTATCATAGTAGGGGATTTCAATACCCCTCTAACAACACTGGATAGATCCTCAAGAAAGAAAATTAATAAAGAAACAGCAGACTTAAAGGATTCACTACATCAACTTGATTTAATAGATATCTTCAGAACTTTTCACCCTAAAGCAGTAGAATATACATTCTTCTCAAGCGCTCATGGTACGTTTTCTAAGATAGACCACATGTTAGGACACAAAAATGGTCTCAATAAATTTAAGAAGATTGAAATCATATCAAGCATTTTCTCTGATCACAATGCCATGAAACTAGAAATTAACCACAAAAGAAAAACTGAAAAATACTCAAACACTTGGAAACTAAATAGCATGTTATTAAATAATGAATGGATTAACAATGAGATCAGAGAAGAAATAAAAAAGTTTCTAGAAACAAATGATAATGAGCATACATCAACTCAAAATTTATGGGACACAGCAAAAGCAGTCCTGAGAGGGAAGTTTATTGCACTACAGGCATATCATAAGAAGCTAGAAAAAGCTCAAATAAGCAACCTGACCCTGCAGCTAAAAGAACTAGAAAAACAACAACAAATAAAACCCAAGACAAGTAGAAGAAAGGAAATAATAAAGGTCAGAGCAGAAATAAATGACATGGAGGCTAAGGAAACAATACAGAGGATCAATGAAACAAGAAGCTGGTTCTTTGAAAAGGTAAACAAGATTAATGAACCTTTAACTAGACTCACCAAGAAAAAAAGAGAGAGGACTCAAATAAATAAAATTAGAAAGGACAGTGGAGAAATAACAACTGACACAACAGAAATACAAAGCATTGTAAGAAAATACTATGAAGAACTATATGCCAAAAAATTAGACAATCTTGGTGAAATGGACAAATTTCTTGAATCATATAACCTTCCAAAAATCAATCTGGAAGAATCAGAACACCTAAACAGACCAATTACAATAAATGAGATCGAAACAGTTATCAAAAAACTCCCAAAAAAGAAAAGTCCTGGGCCTGATGGCTTCACAAGTGAATTCTATCAAAAATTCAAAGAAGAACTAACTCCTATTCTCCTCAAGCTATTTCAAAAAATTCAAGAGGAAGGAAGACTTCCAAACTCCTTTTATGAGGTGAGCATAATTCTGATCCCAAAACCGGGCAAAGACAACACAAAGAAAGAAAATTATAGGCCTATATCCCTGATGAATTTAGATGGTAAAATTCTCAACAAAATATTAGCCAACCGGATCCAGCAATATATGAAAAAAATCATACACCACGATCAAGTGGGATTTATTCTGGAGAGGCAAGGCTGGTTCAATATTCGCAAATCAATCAATGTGATTCACCACATAAACAAAAGGAAGGACAAAAATCACATGATAATTCAATAGATGCAGAAAAGGCATTTGATAAAATCCAGCACCCATTCATGCTCAAAACTCTCAGTAAAGTGGGAATACAGGGATCATTCCTTAACATGATAAAGGCCATCTACGATAAACCGACAGCAAACATCATACTAAATGGACAAAGATTAAAAGCAATCCCCTTAAGATCAGGAACCAGGCAGGGTTGCCCACTTTCACCACTCTTATTCAACATAGTTCTGGAAGTCCTAGCTACAGCAATCAGACAAGAAGAAGAAATAAAAGGCATACAAATTGGAAAAGAAAAAGTAAAACTGTCATTATTTGCAGATGATATGATATTGTATATTGAAAACCCTAAAGTCTCAGTCAAAAAACTACTGGACCTTATAAATGATTTCAGCGAGGTGGCAGGATATAAAATTAATACTCAGAAATCAGAGGCATTTCTATACACCAACAATGAAATATCAGCAAAAGAAATTAAGGAAACAATCCCCTTCACTATTGCAGCCAAAAAAATAAAGTACCTAGGAGTAAATTTAACCAAGGAGGTTAAGGACTTGTACTCAGAAAATTATAGAACATTGATAAAAGAAATCAAGGAAGATACAACCAAGTGGAAACATATACCGTGCTCATGGCTAGGAAGAATAAACATCATTAAAATGTCTATATTACCCAAAGCAATTTATAAATTCAATGCAATACCAATTAAAATATCAATGACATACTTCAAAGATATAGAACACATATTCCAAAAATTTATATGGAACCAAAAAAGAACACGAATAGCCTCAGCAATCTTAAAAAGAAAAAATAAAACAGGAGGTATCACTCTTCCTGATATCAAGGTTTACTATAAGGCCATTATACTCAAGACAGCCTGGTACTGGCATATGAACAGGCACATAGATCGATGGAACAGAACAGAGAACCCAGAAATAAACCCACAGCTTTATGGACAACTGATATTTGACAAAGGAGGAAAGAACATACAATGGAGTAAAGACAGCCTCTTTAACAAATGGTGTTGGGAAAATTGGACATCTACCTGCAAAAAAATGAAACTAGACCATCAACTTACACCATTCACAAAAACAAACTCAAAATGGATAAAAGACTTAAATGTAAGCCGTGAAACCATAAGCATTTTAGAAGAAAACATAGGCAGAAAGCTCTCCGACATCTGTAGCAGCGGTATATTTGCCGATTTATCTCCACGGGCAAATGAAATAAAAGGCAAGATAAACAAATGGGACTATATCAAACTAAAAAGTTTTTGCACAGCTAAAGACAATAGGAACAGAATAAAAAGACAAACCACACATTGGGAGAACATATTCGACAGCACATCTGATAAGGGGTTAATAACTAAAATTTATAAAGAACTTATAAAACGCAACACCAGGAAGACAAACAATCCAATCAAAAAATGGGCAAAAGAAATGAATAGAAATTTCTCCAAAGAGGACATACAGATGGCCAATAGGCATATGAAAAAATGCTCAACTTCACTAATCATTAGAGAAATGCAAATTAAAACCACAATGAGATATCACCTCACACCAGTCAGAATGGCACTCATCAGCAAAACAACACAGAATAAGTGCTGGCGAGGATGTGGAGAAAAGGGAACCCTTCTGCACTGCTGGTGGGAATGCAGACTGGTGCAGCCACTGTGGAAAACAGTTTGGAGATTCCTCAGAAAATTAAAAATCGAACTGCCTTTTGACCCAGCTATCCCACTTTTAGGAATATACCCTAAGAACACCATAGCACTGTTCGAAAAGAAGAAATGCGCCCCCATGTTCGTGGCAGCATTGTTCACAATAGCGAAGATCTGGAACCAGCCCAAGTGTCCGTCAGAAGACGAGTGGATTAAAAAGCTATGGTACATATATACTATGGAATACTACTCAGCCATAAGAAACGATGACATCGGATCATTTATAACAAAATGGATGTACCTTGATAACATTATACGGAGTGAAATAAGTAAATCAGAAAAAAAGAAAAACTGAGGACAGCACGATTACATACGTAGGTGGGACATGAAAGTGAGGGTATGAGACATGGACAAGAGAGTGGTGGTTATGGGGTGGGGGGAGGGAGGGAAGAGTGGGATAGGGAGGAGGGGAGGGACACAGGGAAAACCAGATTGAAGGTGACAGAGGACAATTTGACTTTTGGTGATGGGTATGCAACACAATTGAATGATAAGATAACCTGGAGATGTTCTCATTGTACATATGTACCCTGATTTATTGGTGTCACCCCATTAGAATTAATAATAATAAAATATATATTAAAAAAAAAACCAAAAAAACAAAAAAAAAAACAACAACTCCTACCTGACCTGTGGTGGCACAGCGGGTAAAGCATCTACCTGGAATGCTGAGGTCGCCAGTTTGAAATCCCAGGCTTGCCTGGTCAAGGCACATATGGGAGTTGATGCTTCCTGCTCCTCCCCCTTCTCTCTCTCTCTCTCTCCTTTCGAATGAATAAAGTCTTAAAAAAATTATTAAAAAAAAAAAACCTTCCAACAAACAAAAGTCCTGGACCAGATGGCTTTCACAGGTGAATTTTACCAAACATTCAAAGAAAACCTATCCTTCTCAAACTATACAAAAACTTTCAAGAGGAGGAAAGACTCCCAAGCTCATTTTATGAGACCAGCATTATTCTAAGTTCAAAACCAGATAAAGACACTTGAAGAAAAGAAAATTATAGGTCAATATCCTAAGGAAAATAGATACTAAAATTCTCAACAAAGTATTAGCAAATTAGATCCAGTAATACATTAAAAGATCATAAACAGTATCGTGATCAAGTGGAATTTATCCTGGGCATTCAAGGTTAGTATAATATCCACAAACCAATAAATGTAATATACCACATATACAAAAGGATAAAAACAACATCATCAGGCCCTGGCTGGCTGGCTCAGTGGTAGACTGTTAGCCCGGCGTGAGGACATCCTGGACTCAATTCCTGGTCTGGGTACACAGGAGAAGCAACCATCAGCTTCTCCACGCCCCCCTCCTCTCTCTCTCTTCCCCTCCTACAGCTATGGCTTGACTGATTCAAGTGCATTGGCCCCAGGTGCCAAGGATGGCTCTGTGGAGCCTCCACCTCAGGTGCTAAAAATAGATCAGTTGCGAGCATGGCCCAAGATGGGCAGAGCATTGGCCCCCATCAGGGCATATATGGGAGTCTGTCTCTCTATCTCCTCTCCTCTCATTTGGAAAAGCAAAAAATAATCATACCTAGATGCAGAAAAATAATTTAATAAAATCCAGGATCCATTTATGATAAAAACTCTCAGCAAAATGGGAAGAGATCATACCTCAACGTAATAAAGGTCATATACAAGCGTTTCCCTTAAGATCGGGAACAAAACAGGGATGTCCACTTTTATCAACTCATATTCAGTATAGTACTGGAAGTTCTAGCCACAGCAATCAGGTAAGAAGAAGAAATAAAAGACATTCAAATTGGAAAGGAAGAAGTAAAACTGTCATATTTGCAGATGACATGTTACTGTATATAGAGAACCCTAAAGATTCCACCAAAAACCTAGTGGAACTGATAAATGAGTTCAGTAAAGTAGCAGGATACAAAATAAGTATCCAGAAATCAGTTGTACCTTATACACCAATAATGAATTATCAGAAAGTGAAACTAAGAAAATAATGCCACTTACAATTGGATTCAAAAAGTACCTAGGGGCCCTGGCCAGTTGTCTCAGTGGGGTAGAGCATCGACCTGGCATGTGGAAGTCCCGGATTCGATTCTGAGCCAGGGCACACAAGAGAAGTGCTCATCTGCTTCTCCATTCTTCTCCCTCTCCTTTTTCTCTATCTCTCTCTTGCCCTCCTGCAGCCAAGGCTACATTGGAGCAAAGATGGCCTGGGTGCTAAGGATGGCTCCATGGCCCAGGCACTGGAATGGCTCCTGTCACAATGGAGCAACACTCCAGATGGGCGGAGCATTGCCCCCTAGTGGGCATTGCCGGGTGGATCCAGGTCAGGCGCGTGCGGGAGTTTTGTCTGTCTGCCTCCCTGCTTCTCACTTCGGAAAAATACACAAATAAAAAATAAAAAGTACCTAGGAATAGCCTGACCTGTGGTGGCGCACTGGATCAAGTGTCCACCTAGAACACTGAGGTGGCCAGTTTAAAACCCCGGGCTTGCCTGGTCAAGGCACATACAGGAAGCAACTACTATGAGTTGATGCTTCCTGTTTCTGCCTCTCCCCTGCTTCTCTCTCTTTTACTTTCTCTAAAAATCAATAAATAAAAATTATAAAAATAAAAATAAACGTACCTAGGAATAAAATTAACCAAGGATATAAAAGACCTGTACTCAGAAAATTTTAAGACAATCCTGAAAGAAATTGAAAGTACAAATAAATGGAACCATATACCGTGTACCTGGATAGGAAGAATTAACATCAGTAAAAGGTCCACACTACACAAAGCAATCTCTAGAGTTCATGTATTTCTATCAAGATGCCAATGGTGTATTTCACAGAACTAAAATTTAAGTATTCCAAAACGTATATGGAACCACAAAGACCCCACATAGTCACAGCAATCTTGAGAAAGAAGAACAAAGCAGAAGGAATCATGCTACCTGATATCAAACTAGACTAAAAGACCATGGCAATCAAAGCAGCTTGGTCCTGGCATAAAAATATATAAATCAATGGAACAGAAAAGAGAGCACAGAAATAAACCTATGCCTTTATGGTAAATTAATATTTGACAAAGGAGGTAAAAACATACAATGGAGTAAAGAGAATCTAATACATGGTGCTGGAAAAATTGAACAGATATATGCAAAAAAAGGAAACTAGATCACCTTGCACCCTACACAAGAACAAACTCAAAATAGATTAAAGACTTAAATATTAGACTTGAAACCATAAAAATCCTAGGAAAAAAAAGGCAGTAAAAATCTTGGACATTTTTTATAGCAATAATTTTTCTGATATATCTCCTTGGGAAAGAGAAACAGAAGGTAAGAGAAACAAATGGGACTGTATCAAACTAAAAAGATTTGCACAGCAAAGGAATCCATCAACAAAATGAAAAGACAAGCCACTGAATGGGAGAACATATTTAATTATGATACATCTGATAAAGGGTTAATATAAAAAGTTTACAAAGAACTTAGGAAACTCAACAGCAAAAAAATTAAATAAAAATTTAAAAATGGGCAAAGAATATGAATAGACACTTCTTCAAAAAGAATATAGAGATGGCCAATAGACACACAAAAAAGATGCTCAATGTCACTAATTATCAGAGACATGCAACTTTTTTTCTCTTTCTAAGTGAGGAGGGTAAATAGAGAGATAGAGAAAGAGAAAATAGAGAGATCCTGACAAGGTTCCACCCACCAAACCCCAAATGTGGCTGATGCTCTGCCCATCTAGGGCCATGCTTGAAACCAAGCTATTTTTAGTGTCTGAGGTGGAGGTTCCACAGAGCCATCCTCAGCACCCAGGGCCAATGTGCTTGAACCAATCAAGCCATGCCTGTGGGAGGGGAAGAGAAAGAAAGAAAGAGAGAGAGAAAAAGAGATAGAAAAGGGGGAAGGGGAAGGATGGAGAAGCAGATGGTCACTTCTCCTGTGTGCCCTGACCAGGAATCAAAGCCAGGATATCCACATGCTGGGCCGATGCTCTACTGCTGAGCCAACTGGCCAGGACTGAGAAATGCAAACTAAAACCACAGTAGGACCTCACCTCACACTTGTCAGAATGATTATCATCAATAAATCAACAAGCAAAAAATGTTGGTAAGGATGTGGAGAAAAGGGAACCCTCATGCACTGTTGATGGGAATGCAGATTGTGTAGCTAATGTGAAAAGCACTATGGAGTTACCTCGAAAAACTAAAAATGAAAGTGCCTTATGACCCAGCAATTCCACTTCTGGGAATATACCTGAAGAAACTCGAAACACTAATCTGAAAAAATATATGGACCCCTATATTCACTGCAATATTATTTACAATAGCCTAGGTTTGCAAACAGCCCAAATGTCCATCAGTAGGTGAGTGGATAAAATAGCTATGGTACATTTACACAAGGGAGCACTACTTGGTCGTAATAAAAAGGAAATCTTACCCTTTGCAACAGCATGGATGTACTTGAAGATTATTATACTAAGTGAAGTAATTCCATCAAAGAAAGACAAGTACCATGATTTCACTTACAGGTGGAATCTAATGAACAGAATAAACAAACTAACAAAACAGATTCGCAAAGACAGAGAACACATGGACAGCTGTCAGAAAGAAGGGGACTTACGGGGCTGGGTAAAAAAGGTGAAGGGACTAAGCAAAATAACAGACCTCATAGACATGGTGATTAGCACAGGGAAAGGGGGTGGGAAGAGGGAGAAAAGAGTAAAGGGGGGATAAATGGTGATGCAAGATGACTTGACTTGAGGTGGTGAACACACAGTGTAATATACAGATGACGTATTAAAGTAATTTATACCTGAAACCTATATGTCTATTAACCAATGTCACCCCAATATATCAATAAAATTGTTGTTTTAAGAAGACTTTAGGTCGTGGCTGGTTTGCTCATTGGTAGTGTTGGCGCACCATGTGAATATCCCAAGTTCGATTCCTGACCAGGGCACACAGGAGAAGCGCCCATCTGCTTCTCTACCCCTCCCCTTCTCACTCCTCTCTTTATCTCTCTCTCTCTTCTACTCCCCTCCTGCAGCAGATATGTCTCGATTAGCATGAGTTGGCCCCGAGCGCTGAGGATGGCTCCATGGCCTCCACCTCAGGTGCTAAAAAATAGCTCCGGTTGCAATGGAGCAAGGGACCCAGATGGGCAGAGCATCGCCCACTAGTCGGCATGCCAGGTGGATCCCGGTAGAGGCACGAGTCTGTCTCTGCCTCCCCTCCTCTCACTAAAATAAAAAATAAGTAAATAAATAAAAATAAGACCTTGGATATAATGCAACAAAGGACAGTGGATACCTGAGAGATAATAAACAAAGGACCTAGGGACTGTGTAGCCTATTGACCTGAGAGAATTTTTCCAAGCCCCAGTGAGAAGGAGGAATCCAGTCCAGAAGTGTCACTGAGTTGTGGAGACTAAACCAGGAGTACTGGAAAGCAAAGGGAGATAAGAGTTCTTATGGCAGAATAACAAGAAGAGAGCTATACAGAGAATTCTGAAAATCTACATAAGTTCCTCAAGTATTTTTTTTTTTACAGGGACAGAGAGAGAGTCAGAGAGAGGGATAGATAGAAACAGACAGACAGGAATGGAGAGAGATGAGAAGCATCAATCATTAGTTTTTCGTTGCTGCTGCGACACCATAGTGTTCATTGGTTGCTTTCTCACATGTGCCTTGACCGCGGGCCTTCAGCAGACCGAGCAACCCCTTGCTGGAGCCAGCAACCTTGGGTCCAAGCTGGCGAGCTTTTGCTCAAACCAGATGGGCCAGCGCTCAAGCTGGCAACCTTGGGGTCTCGAACCTGGGTCCTCTGCATCCCAGTCCGATGCTCTATCCATCGCGCCACCACCTGGTCAGGCTCCTCAAGTCTTTTTTGTGTGTGTGTGTGAGACAGAGACAGAGTCAGACAGAGGGACAGACAGACAGGAAGGGAGAAATGAGAAGCATCAATTCTTCGTTGTGGCACCTTAGTTGTTCAATGATTGCTTTCTTATATTTGCCTTGACGGTGGGGGGTGGGGTGGGGGTAGGGCTACAGCAAAACGAGTAACTACTTGCTCAAGCCCCTGACCTTGGGCTCAAGCTGGTGAGCTTCGCTCAAACCAAATGAGCCCACCCTCAAATTGGTGACCTGGGGTCTCGATCCTGGGTCCTCCGCATCCCAGTTCAATGTTCTATTCACTGTGCCACCGCCTGGTCTTCAATTGAGTAACGATCAGGGAAAGTTGGGAGAAAATAACCTTTGAGGCTCAATGCGAGCTGGGAACAGTTCCTCTTCCCACTAGACAGAATGGCAAACTTCATAATTAATGAGGCAATGGAAGGAATACTCAGAAGGATTTTGCCTAAGTAATGGAGTTACGTTACTTCTTTTTTATTATTTTTATTTAAGTTACTTCTAGACTAAATGTTGCTATGGTCTCAACTAATACAGGATAAAAGATTGGAAAAGATCAAACTGTTTGTAAATAACTTAACTGCATCCCAGAATAAAATTCAAGAATTGTCACAGGAATACAAAAATGTCCATCAGCCAGCAAGGTAAACTACAGAGTCTGATATCTAATCAAAATTATCAGGCATCCAAAAAAGCAGAATATAATCCATACTGGGGGAGGGGGAACAAAAGTACTTAGCAGTTAGAGATAACTATTTTATACAGGAGTAAAATTATATGAAGGTCTTGAGTGTTGTTTAAAAAGAGCCCAGTTGAAAATTAAAAAGGCATGTGTATGTGTAAGGAAAGTAAAAAATAAATGGAAAAATGCTAATTATTAAACTTTTACTCTTAGATATTATTTTTCTAAAGGGTATGACAAAGAAAATAATTTACTTACTTGGTGACTTGCCTATGTTGTAGCTATTAAAGAAACAAGGCTTTTGTGAGTTCACACTTTGCTTGTCTACTTGATGGGACTGAGTAGCTTCCTTCAGCTGTGATAGAATTTGTCTCCCACTGCGCTGAGAAGAGGCATTCACTTCAAATATCTAAAGGAAGAATATATGAAAAAAGGCAGAATAATTTATATTTTCTTTCTTAATTTTTCCATTGATTTGAGAGGAAGGGAGAGAGATGGGGGGGGGGGGGAGAGAAGACAGAAGCATCAACTCATTGTTCCACTTAGCTGTTCCATTAAGGTGTGCGTTCATTGACTGCTTCTCATACATTCCCTGACCAGGGATCGAACCAGTGACTTTAGTGTGCCAGGATGAAGCTTTATCCACTGAGCAACCTGGCCAGGGCCAGTTTATGTTTTGTTTTAATTCAAGGGCAATTACTACATTAACATGGTTGCACTGTAGCTATGACTAACCTTAAATCCCAGCTCCTGAGCACAAGCATACACTGCAGCGGTTTTCCCCACTCCTGTTGGCCCTGTTATAAGGACAGTATTGCAAAGACGACTCTCTTCTTCATCTGAACTGCCTCTAAAGTCAGTTCTATCCAACAGATCTGAAAAATTATTCAAATGCACATAAAATAATTGCTTAGTACCTCACCAAACCCAACAATCAAATCCCACAAAGTTCTGAAATTTTAATGTGTAAAAACTAAAACACCATACATAAAATATAAATAAGAAATTTTATAAGTTTTTGGCTAATCTAACTCAAAGTTTTCAGTGAAATGGGGAAGAAAATGACTCAAAATACCTTCTTGTTTCTCATCTCCTTTTCCCTTCAAATTTTGTCTTTCTTCCAATTCAGCTCTTCTTTTCCAGTCTTTCAACCAACTGCCATCAGAAAATATATATTAATAAAAATAATTCACGGAATATAGATTATACGTACAAGGATATCTATTGCAACATTGTTTATATTAGCCTCCAAAAGGAAAAACCACATCAGTAGAGGGAAAGATACATTATGGTACATCCATAGAAGAAACCAATACATAGTCTGACCTGTGGTGGATAAAACTGGAGTGCTGAGTCGCCAGTTACAAACCCTGGGCTTGCCCCTATGAGAAGCAACTATAATGAGTTGATGCTTTCTGCTCCTCCCTAACCCCTTTTCTTCCTCTCTGAAATCAATACATAAAATCTTAAAATAAAACAATACACAGCAACTAAAAAGAATTTAGTTAGACTGTGTGATAACATGAAAGATGTCTAATAGATATAATACTAAGTATCTGGTCTAAAGCTAGACTACCTGAATTTAAATTCTAGTTCCATCACGTCTATTTGTGTGACCCTAGACGAATACTCAACTTCTCCAGGCTTCCTCATCGATGAGAAAAGAACAGTATTTAAACCCTCTTGTTCTCAAGATCAAATGATCTAAGGACAATGCAAGTACTTATAACAGTGCTAAGCTCAAGGTGTTAACTATTATTATAGGTTGCGATTTCTTATGTAAAATCCCTTGGGCCAGGGGGTTTTAGAATTCAGAATTTTCCAGATATTAGAAAGGTAGCCCTAGCTGGATAGCTTGGTTAGAGCATCGTCCAGAAGCACAGATGTTGCCAGTTCGATCCCCGCACAGGGCACATTCAGGAACACGTATTCCTGTCTACCTCCCTCTCTCTAAAATCATCAGAAAAAAAACATTAAAAAAATAAAAACGTAATTTGCCCTAGACAGGTAGCTCAGTTGGTTAGAGCACTGTCCCAATTATGCCAAGGTAGTGGGTTTGATCCCTGGTCAGGGCACATACAAGAATCAACCAATGAATGCAACAATAAGTTACATGAGTGCAACAGCCTAACTGGTGGTGGCCCATTGAATAGAATATCACTTGGGATACTGAGATGCCAGGTTCAAAATCCCAAGATCTCCAGCTAGAGCATGAGCTCATCTGGCTGCAGTGTAAGCTCATCTGGCTTGAGCACAGGCTCGCCACCTTGAAGCAGGGTCACTGGCTTGAGAATAGGGTCACTGGCTCAGATGGAGCCCCCTAGTCAAGGAATATATGAGAAGCAATCAATGAACAACTGAAGTGATGCAACTATGAGTTGATGCTTCTCATCTCTCTCCCTTCCTGTCTGTCTCTCTCATGAAAACAATAAATAAAAGTAAAGCTGATAGACTTTCAGTTTTCAGAACTTTTTAAATGTGAGAATTGTAGACAAAGGCTTATGGACCTGAATTAGTAGTAATATAATCCCATTTGTTAGGAAAGAACTAATATATGCATAAAATTTTTTATGGAAGATTTTACAAGAAACCTTTAATAATGGTTCTCCAAAGAGATGAGAGAAATATTTACTTAAATTGTTCTTTAAGATTTTAGTATGTAATGCATTACTTTATAACTTCTAGATTTTAGAATAAATGAAATTTTAAAAACCAGATTCATAAACTATTTCTCAAATTTACCAACCTATGTAACTTTTTTATAGCTAGTTCATTGCCTATGAGTTCACTGGAGTTCTGAGGTTGATACTTTTCTGTCCAAAGCATGTCTTCAGTTCCAGAATCTAAAGAAAAATATATACATTAAAGTATTTGTTTCTTCTTATAAACATATATTAGACATTTACATTTGTTTCATGTAACAATAACTAATTATATACCATATTTACAAAATGCCAAAAAAGCAATTTTAAAACTTAATACTACATTTAAAATTTTTCACATTAAACTCCCCCTTAAAAACCACCATTTCCGCCTGACCTGTGGTGGCGCAGTGGAAAAGCATCGACCTGGGAACACTGAGGTCGCCAGTTCAAAACCCTGCACTGGTCTGGTCAAGGCACATATGGGAGTTGATGCTTCTAGCTCCTCCCCCCTTTCTCTCTCTCTCCCCCCCCTTCTCTCTGAGTCTCCTCTCTAAAATAAATAAATAAAAAGACAAAAAAATAAAAAAAAGACATTTGTCTTAAAAAAAAACAAACCACCATTTCCCTGGCTATGTAGCTCAGTTGGTTAGAACATCATCCCAATACAACAAGGTGTAGGGGTTTGATCCCCAGTCAGGGCACATAAAAATATCAACCAATGAATGCATACATAAGTGGAACAACAAATCAATGTCACTCTCTCTCTCACCCCCTTCCTCTCTCTCTAAACTTGCTATACAAATATCAAAACATACTCTAAAGCTACATAAATGAATAAATCAATTCAATGGGATACTCTGAAAAAGCTAAATATCTTGAATGGAAACACATCAGAAATATGAGAAAGAAGTGTAAAATAATATTTATAGTATAATCCAAGTTTGTTGTTTTTTTTATAATCCAAGTTTTTAAAAAAGCAAAACGCATATGTATTTACAGCAGTGGTTCTTAACCTGGGTTCTATCGAACCCTAGGGGTTCAATGAGTCAGTCTTAGGGGTTCGGAGAAGCCTCTGCTGCAGAGGCCAGAATAAAGTATTACCGTCATTTGTTGTGAGTTCATGCACTTTGTTGGTTTTGTTCTTTGAGCAAGGTGACATTCATGCACGGTTCATTTTGTGCACCAGTAAAAAAACATATACCTATGTCTTGAATTTGGAAAAACAAATCATATTTTATTTATCACTAAAGAAGGGTTCGGTGAATACGCATATGAAACTGGTGGGTTCGGTACCTCAAAAAAGGTTAAGAACCACTGATTTACAGAAACACAGAAAAAGCAAAGACCAAACACTAATCTGTTAATTGGATAACCTTTAAGACTAATCAGTAAGATTGAATTTGCAAAAAACAAAATAGCCTGACAGGCTGTAGCACAGTGGATAGAGCATCGGCCTGAGACACTGAGGACCCAGGTTCGAAACCCCAAGGTCATTGGCCTGAGTGCAGGGTCAGCAGCTTGAGTGCAGGGTTGCTGGCTTGAACACAAGGTCACTCACTGGCTTGAGCAAGGGGTGACTGGTTCAGCTGGCCCATATGAGAAAGCAATCAATGAACAACTAAGGTGCCGCAACTATGAGTTGATGTTTCCCATCTCTCTCCCTTCATGTCTGTCTGTCCCTCTATCTCTCTCTCACTAAAAACAACAACAACAAAAATATCCCTGGTCAGGTAACTTGGTTGGCTGGAGCAGTGCCCTGATATGCCCAACTTGTGGGTTTGACCCACAATCAAGGCACATACAAGAATCAACCAATGGATGCATAAATAAGTGGAACAACAAATTGATGTTTCTCTCTCTCTCTCCCCATTTCTCTTCCTAAAATTAATAAATAAAAATTTTAAAAATATAAAAACTAAAACAAAAAGTGTTCTAGGACCAGAGGGAGAAAACCTAATTTACCAGAAATAGAAGATATTTCCAACGTAGATACTTTATCATCATCTGTTATCAGAACATCAGAATCTTCTTCTCTTTCCACTTTACATGCTGTACTCAAAGCAGTTTGTTTCTTCCTGCATGTTTTAGAAAACAGACCCTTGGAAGAATCTAGCATTATCCCAGTAGAGTTCTTTCTTTTGTCAAGTTCTTTTGATTCCTCGATCATTTTTGGATTTTCTGAATAGTCATTTGGTTTCTTTTTTTTTGACTTACGATTTTTGGTTTCCACTCGTTTCCTTTTAGTTTCTTTTAGATTGACACTGGGCTCTGGTTGTAGACTTTCTATATGGGGAATAACAGAAATGCATGTACATACTAATCAAAATATTTTAACATCTAATAACACTGGTAAACAATTCATTTTTCATTTTCTGTTGCATGAGGTTTTAAAATTTTTTCTATATATTTCTCCATCACTGATTCCAAATATGAAATCCGTTTTTTCGTGCATGCTCTAGTTTATATGCAATTTTAATTTCTTTTTGTTACAGTTAATGGCATGCATTGGTATTTAAATTGGAGTTGAAGAGCAACGACTCTAGGATTAAACATAACCACAAGGCAATTAATGTTTTACAACCATCACTTTTACATAATTGTAGTTGTATTTAAATGTAAAAAATTATATGATAAAAACATCCTCTTATTTTAAGATTGGAACATGGTTTCTTCGAGTAAGCGTAAATGTCCTGACAACTTCTGTTATATATGTGGCCGTTACACACTTCAACGTCAAAGGCACAATATTTTATCATTTGTGACACATGCATATATTGCCTATTTTCAAGTTCCCTTTGGCGATCAAGACAAGAATTGGGCTCCTCATATTGTGTGTCATGATTGTGAGGAAATGCTTCGTGACTGGACAAAAGGAAAACACAAAGGAATGCCTTTTGGTATTCCCATGGTTTAGCGTGAACCTAAGGACCACAGCAGTGACTGTTATTTCTGTCTGATCCATACAAAGGACATCGCCAAGAAAAAACAGCATATTATCCTATGTCCTAATATTCCTTCAGCAATATGACCTATCCTACACTCTGAGACACTCCTGGTTCCAGTTTTCAATGGTTTTATTTCTTCTAAGAACGAAGGAAGTGAACATGGTGATCAAGTATATTTTGATAAGATGCATGAGCAAGTGGTTGTAGAATCTGAAGGGTCTTCTTCTGATGCCAAGCAGCCATTAGACCCTCAGCAGTTTAGCCAACCCGAATTGAATGACTTAGTAAGAGATTTGGGCCTATCAAAGGAAGCAGCTGAGTTATTAGCCTCCAGGCTTCAAGAAAAGAATGTACTTCACCGGTCAGCTAAAGTATCCCATTTCGGGAAGCATGAACAAATTTTTGTGGACTTTTTTCCCGAAGACAAACACTTTGTATACTGTCATGATATCAGTAGTCTTCTCAGCCAGCTAAGTGTTACCACTTACAGTCCAACATAATGGCAGCTATTTCTTGACAGCTCTAAATGCTGGCAGACTACTACTGCTGGAGCATCAAACGAGATTGTTGTCAACACGTATACAAATGCAAGAGCTACAAATGCAAATTTTTGCCTGAATAGAATTTAAATAAGTTTTGCGTAAATTTTATGATTAAAATAAGTGTTTTAATATATTCTATTTCGAAATTGTAGACAAATTCTGATACAATCATATGTTTTAGTATATTAGTGTATTTACTGCATTATATAAATTATTATATTTTCACAAAGTTGATGCCCAAGAAGACATTCTACTTCATTATGTTAAACTAAATGTTGAAAATTTTACAATAAGATGAAAACCTAAAATCTTGAATTTCAAAAAAAACAGTAGCTTACAGAGAAAAACTAATGTCAGATTTGAGATCAGCACACTCAAATTAGGTTAAGAACAAGTGTTTTTGTGGATGCAACAAAAATTTTGTTCCCCAGTGTAATCTTTGCACTTAAAGAAAATATCCAGTTGTCTTACTCTAAGATAGAAGGCAAGAATCAAAAGTGGCATACTGAAAGCAAGCCGAATCTCTTGCTATTTGTAGTGACTTTGAACAAGCTTCGTAAGTTCAAATGACCTCATTTAAGACTTTCCTTACATGCATTATTAATAGCTGTCTTGGAGTTGGCACCTCTGGAAGCCAGCAGGGGATAACATGCATTGCATGAGAAGCTTTACTTCAAGTGAACACTTTCTCCCTTCCAACCATAAGCATCATCCCCTTCATGCCGACCACTTCCAAGGGCCAATGGCTAACTCCTACTGCTTTCAAAAGTGAAATGTTAACATAAATGATAATAACAATCACTAACCTTGTTTACGATGACATTCAGAGAGCAACTGGTGCTCATTTCGTTTTTTTAGAAGCAAAGGAAAATATTTCCTCAAAGATAACTCAGGATTTGACCACCTAATTTCCTCCAGCAAAAGATTTCTTACTTCTTCAGTAAAGTCTTTCCTTCTCTCTCTAAACTGAAATAAAGAAGAAAATACTCAATAACTGACCCACATCATCTTTTAACATTAAGCACAATACTGCCAACAACTATGTCTATATAATAGATTGATATTAGCTTTAGTCACTAAATGTAACCTTGATGGCAATGTTACTAAATAGAACTTTGATGGCAAAAAGCTGCATCTGCATGCTTTTTTATAAGAGGGATAGATAGGGACAGACAGACAGGAATGGAGAGAGATCAGAAACATCAATCATCAGTTTTTCGTTGTGACTCCTTAGTTGTTCATTGATTGCTTTCTTATGTGACTTGACCGCGGGCCTTCAGCAGACCAAGTAACCCCTTGCTCGAGCCAGCGACCTTGGGTCTAAGCTGGCGAGCTTTTGCTCAAGCCAGATGAGCCCACACTCAAGCTGGTGACCTCGGGGTCTCGAACCTGGGTCCTCCGATGCTCTATCCACTGTACCACCACCTGGTCAGGTCATTTGCATGCTTTTGAAGGACGTCATTCCTATTTCTTTTGTTCTCTATTTCAATTAATTGTACTTCACATATTTACTAAGTTATAATGCTGACTTATAAAGTATTTAAATGTACTATATCATGTAATCTTTTAAAAATGGCTCTCAATAATTCTTTTTTTTAAATTTTATTTTATTTTTATTTTATTCATTTTAGAGAGGAGACACAGAGTGAGAGAGAGAGAGAAAGAGAGAAAGGAGAAAGAAGCTGGAAGCATCAACTCCCATATGTGCCTTGACCAGACCAGTGCAGGGTTTTGAACTGACGACCTCAGTGTTCCCAGGTCGACGCTTTATCCACTGCGCCACCACAGGTCAGGCCTCTCAATAATTCTTAAAACGTTTTTATATCTCTAGGAATATTTAAAAGAGTTATGTGCTGCCTGACCAGGAGGTGGTGCAGTGGATAGTGTTGGACTGGGACACAGAGCACCCAGATTCGAGACCCCAAGGTCGACAGCTTGACCGCGGGCCCATCTGGCTTGAGCTTTTTAAAAGCTTGCCAGCTTGGACCGATGGTCGCTGGCTCAAGCAAGGGGTTCCTCAGTCTGCTGAAGGCCCACGGTCAAGGCACATACGAGAAAGCAATCAATGAACAAATAAGGTGTCACAAAGAAAAACTAATGATTGATGCTTCTCATTTCATCTTCTCAGATGTTTTTGTCTGTCTGTCCCTATCTATACCTCTCTCTGACTCTGTCTCTGTAAAAAAAAAAAGAAAAAAAGCTTTAGCTCTGTCTATGTGGGGAGGGGAATTGCTCCTGGAAGACCTCACTGTACCCCCCAAGTAAAGTCCTATGACATTACATCACAAAGGAAGGCCTGGTGCCATCTTCCTGCAGACAGATCATGGTAACAGTGCTTTGTTTCTTTATGTACAATAATAAGTGCTTTCTCTGATCCTTGTCCAAGTCCCTCATTTGCAGTCATGCAAGTGGCTGACTATATGTTTTTCAGACTGAAAATGGGTAAAGGTTGTACCATCCTTTTTATTTTTTAAAATTAAATTCAAGAAAGAAAATGAACTTTAGTCTACGATAGTAGATATTCAGCTTTGTTTTTCCTTTAAAAGGTGTGAAGGAAACACTACAATGGATGAGTTCTCTAATACTTACGACAACAGCAGAATTATTACTTTTCAAATTTGAATTCAATGTTGAAAATTCACCAAGAGCAATAACACATTTGGAGAGATCTTCTACTTTAGTATTCACTTGTTTAAGCTTAGTTAAAAGACGACAAGTGGGTGATTTCAAATGCCACAAAGGGCACCCTAAGGAAAAACAGAAAAAGTTTTAATTACCTTCATTCATATACTATTCATTTGTCAAATGCCAAATAGTATATAAACAGACCTGACCACAAATATGTGGTTAATACAAAAGAATCAAAACTCAGATGAGTCAATAGGAAACAAAATCCTCACCTGAAACAAATACAATTAATAAAAATTACCTAGTCTTCGCTTCCAGTTGTTAAAAATAAGCAAACATCTGCAAATTTTCTTTTCCTTTTGAATCAACTTTGATACTCAGAGTAAAAATTTTAGGGTCAGATAACATCTTGGTTTAAAGTTTGAACTTTCAAGTCAGACATGGATTCAATCCAGACCCTTCCATTTACTAAGTAGGTGAGTATAGGCAAGATCCTAAACTTTAAAGTGGAGGTAAAATTATAATATTCAACCTGCTATAGTTCTTATGGGGATTAAACTAGAGATGCATATGAAGTGCCTGTGCAGAATGCCAGACAATAGTCAAGTGTTCACTCACTCGCTGTAAAGTTCCTAAGGGAGAGAGGTATTCTCTCTGTTTGCCTCATCTGCTCATCCACAGATAGATATGCTGTTTTATAGTAAACCCCTTCTGAGAATGGGTTTGTCAAAACCAGGGGGGAAAGAAAGCATAACTAATTTCTACAGTTGAACATACTATTAAAAATTACTATATGAAGTTGAAGTAGTAAAAAATAACAAAAAAGGCTTTATCAACTAAATGGCCAGTGGCAGAGCTGGGAAAAAAGGAAAAGCATAGTATTATTGAGAAGATGGGCTGGGAAGTTCTCCATAGAAAGGAGAGGCTGAATGAAACTCAAATAGTATCAAGGTCAGAAACACAAAAGGGAACAAAACAGAGTGTACATTTCAGGACAGGAGTGCACTAAACCAAACCAAAAAGCCAGTTGAGGAAAATATAACATTTTGTGCTGATAAAAATAAAAATAACTCCAGGTAGATACAATGACAAAGCAAAGATATAAGGCTTTGTATACTACCAGCAATTAAAAACCATATAAATAAAGTATGACCATGGTTGCTACAGCATTTGAATCCAAATAGAATAGGTTATGTTCAAGCTAATGCCACTCGATAAGAAAGAGGCTTGTGTGAACAGCTCACTCTTGTGCATGGTGCATGTGAGAACAGGGTGAACTAAGGCACCAGTTTGAAGCACTGCTACCTGTTACCTATCCTGAAAATATTCACCCAAATAGGTATGGTGCTTAAGAGCAAAAGCTGTTCTGGAAAGGAGGCCAACAGAATTCTCTGGAACATTCAACAGTAGCTTGGACTAGGACAGGGTTGAAACTCTTGTGAGAAATTCTTAGTTTTTTAAATTTATTGATTTTAGAGAGAGAGGAAGGGAAACAGAGAGACAAAGAAACAGAGAGACAGAAACATTAATCTGTTCCTGTATGTGCCCTGACTGAGGATCAAACTGGCAACCTTTGTGCTCGAGTTGTCGCTCGATCAACCGAGCTATTCAGCCAGGGCAGAGAAATTCTTAAAGATGATCTGTTCATACAAAAAGATCTGTTCAGCCTGACCAGGCGGTGGCGCAGTGGATAGAGCGTTGGACTGGAATGCGAAAGACCCAGGTTCGAGACCCTGAGCTCGCCAGCTTGGACCCAAGGTTGCTGGCTCCAGCAAGGGGTTGCTCAGCCTGCTGAAGGCCCGCAGTCAAGGCACATGTGAGAAAGCAATCAATGAACAACTAAGGTGTTGTGATGGCAATGAAAAACTAATGATTGATGCTCCTCACCTCTCTCCGTTCCTGTCTATCTGTCCCTAACTATCCCTCTCTGTTCCTGTAAAAAAAAAAAAAAAAAAAGATCTGTTCATACACAGGTTATAACTGCAGAAGGGAATTGCTTTCCCTTTAGAACACAGAACCTCTCTGGAGAACAATATGCAAGCAAGGCCGCACACATGTGTGCCTTCTATTCCCTGGCACAAGAGTTAAAGACTGAGAATGCCTTTCGCTTTCTTTCCCCCAGTCACTATTCTCAGTAAAGTGAGCCCAAGGCTCAGGAAGAGACTTGAAATTCCCACTAAAAATCAGTATAAGAATTAAGTATACTTAAACTGTAGCCTATTCTTAAGCCAACTTATAAGTTTCATATTACTTCTAACATTTCCTTTCTTTTCAAGATCTTTTTTAATTTATTCATTTTAGAGAGAAGGGAGAGAAAGGGGAAGGAGCAGGAAGCACCAACTCTCATATGTGCCCTGACCAGGCAAGCCCGGGATTTGGAACTGGCCACCTCAGTGTTCCAGCTCAGTGCTTTATCCACTGCGCCACCACAGGTCAGGCTTCTTTATTTTTCTTGAGATTGAGAGAGGCAGGAAGAGAGAGCCAGGAACATGGAGCTGTTCCTATATGTGCTCTGACCGAGGAATCGGAACTGGCAACTTGCCTCTGTGTTCTGGGCCAATGCTCCAACCAACTGAGCTATCCAGCCAGGGCTTAAATTTTGTTTAATAACAGAGAGAGGAAGAAAGAGAGAGGGGAGGGAAAGGGAAGCATTCGTTTGTTGTTTCACTCAGTCCTCAGTCGTACATTCACCGACTGCTTCCTGTGTGTGCCCTAACCAGGGGACTCACAAAGTTGTCATTTCAGAATGATGCCCCCCCTTTTTTTGTATTTTTCTCAAGTGAGAAGTGGGGAAGCAGAGAGACAGACTCCCGCATGCGCCCGACCTGGGATCCACCCGGCATGCCCAGTAGGGGAGCGTTGCTCCATTACAACTAGAGTCCATGAATCCATGTCAGTGCCCGGGCCAACTTTGCTCCAATGGAGCCTTGACTGCAGGAGGGGAAGAGAGAGAGATAGAGAGAAATGAGAGGGGAAAGAGTGGAGAAGTAGACAGGCACTTCTCCTGTGTGCCCTGGCCGAGAACTGAACCTGGGACTTCTATTAATACACACCAGGCAGAAACTCTACCACTGAGCCAGCTGGCCAGGGCTCAGGATGATGCTCTTAATCAGCTGAACTAACCAGCCAGGGCCTACTTCTAACATTTCCAAAATAATTATTCAATAATAATCAACAAGCTTACCATCATCTTTTTGTTGTACATGAACAACCCTCTGGAAACTGGTACTCACTGCATCGTACACATCTAATGCAGCAGATTTCTTTGCAATTTGTCGTTTCAACATCTCTGGCAGACCACTCATTAGAAAGTCACGCTTTGCTTTAAGTTGCACATCATGATCCTGAGGTCTTTCAGAGGTATCATGACTTTTAAGAAAATTATAATAACGTTAAAAACACTAAATTAACAATTACAGATAAATTTAACATTGATAAAACAAAATTAAACAAATAGATATATGTTCTTAGTTCAAAAGAATTAATACTGTTAAAATATCAATTCTCCCAAAATAAATTTATAAATTTAACATAATCATGAACAAAATCTAGCAGATTTGTATAGGAATATTCAGAGCAACTTTGTTCACAATAGCTTAAAATTAAAAACAGCTCAAATGCCCAGCAACAGGTGACTAGAGATAACAGAACACTTACAGAATGAAATACTACTCAAGAAAAATAAAAATGCACTACTGACAACATGAACAAATCTCAAAATTATCATGCTGAGTGAAAAAAAGCCAGATACAAGAGTCTATACCATATGATTTCATAAACACAGAGTTATAGAAAATGTAAATTAAAATACAGAAAAGAGCCTGACCAGGCAGTGGCACAGTGGATAGAATGCTGGACTAGGACACGGAAGACTCCGGTTTGAAACCCCAAGGTCGCCACCTTGAGCGCGGGCTCATCCAGCTTGAGCACGGGCTTACCAGCTTGAACGAGTGGTCACGGGCTTGAGCGTGTGATCATAGACATAACCCCATGGTCGCTGGCTTGAGTCCAACGGTCACTGGCTTGAGCAAGGGGTCACTCGCTCTGCTGTAAGCCCCCAGTCAGGTGACGTATGACAAAGCAATCACCGAACAATTAATGTGCTGCAATGAATGGATGCTTCTCATCTCTCTCCCTTCCTGTCTGTCTGTCCCTCTCTCTCTCTGTCAATAAATAAATAAACAAAAATAAATAAAACACAGAAAAGAGATTGGTGTTTGCCTGAGGCTGAGACCGGAGGAGGAATGGAAATAAATGAGTATGTTTATTATAGTGGTGGTGGTTTCACTGTGTATATAACTGACAAAGCTCAGCACATCTTACACTTAAAGTGAATACAGTTGACTGCACATAAATATACCTCAATAAGGTTGGAAATTAATTCATTGTTTAAAAACAAAAATTCACAGACATACCACTAAAAACCTACTAGAATGGCTAAAATTAAAAAGTATAATAATGTCAAGTATTGACAAGAAATTGTAGTAACTGGAACTCTCAAGTTTGTTTCATTTATAAAATGGAACAATCATCAGGGAAAACAGTTCGGTATATTCTTTTTTTTTTTTTTAAATTTCTTTTTATTTATTCATTTTAGAGAGGAGACACAGAGTGAGAGAGAGAGAGAGAGAGAAAGGGGGGAGGAGCTAGAAGCATCAACTCCCATATGTGCCTTGACCAGACCAGTGTAGGGTTTTGAACTGGCGACCTCAGTGTTCCCAGGTCGACGCTTTATCCACTGCACCACCACAGGTCAGGCGGTATATTCTTTATTTTAGATTTTTATTTATTCATTTTAGAGAGGGGAAAGAGAAAGAGAATGACAGACAGACTGACAAACAGACAGAAGGAGGTAGGAGCAGGAAGCATCAAGTCTCATATGTGACTTGACCAGGCAAGTTCAGGGTTTCAAACTGGTGATCTCAGTGTTTCAGGTCAACGCTTTATCAACTGAGCCACCTCAGGTCAGGCGCAGGGCCACGCGTGCGCACACACACGAGAGAGAGAGAGAGAGAGAGAGAGAGAGAGAGAGAGAGAGAGAAAGAAACATCAATTCTTCGTTGCAGCAACTTATTTGTTCATTGATTGATTTCTCATGTGTGCCTTGACCGGAGTACACCAGCCAAGCCAGTGAACCCTTCCTCAAGCCAGCAACTCCGGGCTTCATGCCAGCTACTTTTGGGCTCAAGACAGTGACTGCTCAAGCAGGTAACACTGCACTCAATGATGAGCCAACACTCAAGCCGGATGAGCCTGTGTTCAAGTTGGCACCCTTGGGGTTTCAAACCTGGGTTCTCAGTGATCCAAGATGACTCTCTATCTACTATGTCACTGCCCATTCTTTTTTAAATCAACTTTATTCAAGTATAATGTACATATAATAATATGCACCCATTTTAAATAAATCATTTAAGGTTTAACAAATGTACATATCTGTACAATCACAATAAAGACATAGTACACTTTCATCACTCTCAATGAAGTTCCCTCATAAAACTCTTTGAACTTAATCCCTGCCCCCCAAGTCCCAATCCCATACAACCACTGATCTATTCTATATTTATATGAATTAGTTTGCCTTTTCTAGAATCTCATAAAAATGAAATCATACAGAAGTTACACTTTTGTCTCTGACTTCTTTCAGTCAAGGCAATGTAGCAGTAATCCTTTTCATTGCTGACTAGTAATCTTTATGTGAATATACCACAATTTGTTTATCCATTCCTTTATCGATGGGCCATTTGGGTTATTTACAGTATTTGGCTGCTAAGAATAATCTTGTATACATGTGTGGACAAATGTTCTCATTTCTCTTGAGTAAATATATAAAAGTAGACTTGCTCTGTCATTAGGTAGGTGCATGTTTAACATAAGATTATGTATTATATTTATTTTAATTGACTTAAGAGAAAGAAAGAGAACAATCTTAATCTCATATTCCTCTCACTCCTGGTCTCTATGCGCAAGTCACACTGGTATTTTCTCAGTCTTCCATATTTACCACACTCAATCTAGCCACAGAGACTCTGCAGTAACTGTTCCCTCTGGCTAGAGCACTGTTCCTATCCCTGATGAACTCAGGTGGTATTTCCTCAGCAAAGCCTTTCTTGGCCAGACCAAATTTACCTAATAGAAACTTTAATAGAACTTTGTATCTCTCCTTAGCACAACTGCAATATTTCATTTGTTGGCCCAATTAATGTCTAATCATAGATTGTCTTTCCTCTGCCGATGAAGACTCATGAGGACAAAGAATATTCTTTTTTGTTCCCTACAATATTCCTAATACTAAAAACAGTGCCTAGTACATAGTAGGTATTTAAGTATTTACTAAGTTCATAATCACCTTGCTTTTAGGTATTTTTGGTTTACCTGATTCTTTTTCCACTATTTTGTCTAGAGATGGCAACAAATTGTTTGCAAAATAACAAGATCTTCAAATTCAGTTGTAGGATTGTCAGTAACACTGGGGACATCCACAAAAAACACTTGTACTTACCTAATTTGAGTGTGCTGATCTCAAACCTGACATTAGTTTTTCTCTGTAAGCTACAGTTTTTATGCAATTCAAGATTTTAGGTTTTCATCTTATTGTAAAATTTTCAACATTTAGTTTAACATAATGAAATAGAATATTTTCTTGGGCATCATTGTGAAAACATAATAATTTATATAATGCAGTAAATACACTAATGCACTAAAAGATACGATTACATCAGAATTTGTCTACAATTTCGAAATAAAACATATTAAAACACTTATTTTAGTCATAAAATTTGCAAGCAACTTATTTAAATTCTACTCAGGCAAAAATTTGCGTTTGTAGCTCTTGCGTTTGTGTACTTGATGAGGACAATCTCGTTTGATTCTCCAGCAGTGGTCTGCCATCCTACTTCTGTCCCATCACTCCTGATAATGCTCTTCCATCGTCTTCAGATCTTTTTTTTTTTTACAGGGACAGAGAGAGAGTCAGAGAGAGGGATAGATGGGGACAGACAGACAGGAACGGAGAGAGGTAAGAAGCATCAATCATTAGTTTTTCGTTGCCGTGGCGACACCTTAGTTGTTCATTGATTGCTTTCTCACATGTGCCTTGACCGCGGGACTTCAGCAGACCAAGCAGACCCTTGCTGGAGCCAGCGACCTTGGGTCTAAGCTGGCGAGCTTTTCCTTAAGCCAGACAGACCGTGCTCAAGTTGGCGACCTTGAGTCTCGAACCTGGGTACTCCACATCCCAGTCCGACGCTCTATCTACTGCGTCACCGCCTGGTCAGACATCGTCTTCAGATCTTGATGAAAGCGTTCTCCCTCCTTATCACTAACATATCCAAGATTTTCGGGAAACTTATCAAGTTGACTGTTTAGGAAGTGAATCTTAATGCTCATGTTACATCCAATGTCGCGGAAAGCCAACAGCATCCTTTGAACCAGAATTTCATAGTTTTCTGCTTTATTTATTTATTTATTTTTAAAGAGACAGAGAGAGAGTCAGAGAGAGGGATAGATAGGGACAGACAGGAACAGAGAGAGAAGAGAAGCATCAATCATCAGTTTTTCATTTTGACACCTTAGTTGTCCATTGATTTTTTTCTCATATGTGCCTTGACCACGGACCTTCAGAAACCGCATAACCCTTTGTTTGAGGCAGCGAACTTGGACTCAAGCTGCTGAGCTTTTGCTCGAACCAGATGAGCCCGCGCTCAAGCTGGTGACCTCGGGGTCTCGAACCTGGGCCCTTTCGCATCCCAGTCCGACGATTTATCCACTGTGCCAGCGCCTGGTCAGGCAGTTTTCTGCTTTTTTGTTGCTAAGGAAGTACTTTGTAACTACCACAAAAGACTGCTGCTTTCTCCTCCTTATTCATCTTCCTGGCAAATTCTTCACCACGTATGAGGGTCCATCGAATACCTGTGCTTTTATCTTCTTCAAAGATAAGGCAGGAAAAGCAGAAATATGTTGAAAGCATTCACTTTCTGTATTCAAAGCCTGAACAAACGGCTTCACTAAGCCGTTTGTTGTGAAGTGGGGGGAAAATGATCCTGTCTCGATTAACTAGACTCATTCACAATATTTTGCATCCCTACTTCCAGAGCTTCACATTTCGGCCACTCCTTCAGTGTCCAGTGTTTCTCCCGAGCTCGGCTGTCCCACAAACACAGAAAACAAGGATACTTCATGAAACCTCTCTGTTGTCCTAGCAGGAAATTTACCATTTTAAGACCCACACAAATGATCCAGTTATGCTCCTCATACTTCAGTAAGTCAAGGACAATTTTTATGTCATTATAATCTTCTTGCAGATGAGTTGAATAACCAGTTGGAACCACTGCATAAACATTACCGTTGTGTAGGAGAATACATTTCAGACTCCGTTTAGAGCTGTTAAATAATAGTGGCCATTCGGTTGGACTGTAAGTGATAACACCTAGCTGGCTGAGAAAACTACTGATATCATGAAAGTAAACAAAGTGCTTGTCTTCGGGAAAAAAGTCCACAAAAATTTGTTCATGCTTCCCGAAATGGGATACTTTAGCTGACTGGTGAAGTACATTCTTTCCTTGAAGCCTGGAGGCTAATAACTCAGCTGCTTCCTTTGATAGGCCCAAATCTCTTACTAAGTCATTCAATTCGGGTTGGCTAAACTGCTGAGGGTCTAATGGCTGCTTGGCATCAGAAGAAGACCCTTCAGATTCTACAACCACTTGCTCATGCATCTTATCAAAATACACTTGATCACCATGTTCACTTCCTTCGTCCTTAGAAGAAATAAAAACCATTGAAAACTGGAACCGGGAGTGTATCAGAGTGTGGGATAGGTTGTTTTGCTGAAGGAATATTAGGATATGCGACCATATGCCGTTTTTTCTTGGCGATGTCCTTTGTATGGATCAGACAGAAATAACAGTCACTGCTGTGGTCCTTAGGTTCATGCCAAACCATGGGAATACCAAAAGGCATTCCTTTGTGTTTTCCTTTTGTCCAGTCACGAAGCATTTCCTCACAATCATGACACACAATATGAGGAGCCCAATTCTTGTCTTGATCGCCAAAGGGAACTTGAAAATACGCAATATATGCATGTGTCACAAATGATGAAATATTGCGACTTTCACGTTGAAGTGTGTAATGGTCACATATATAATAGAAGGTGTCAAAACTATTCTTACATTTACGCCTACCAGAAGAAGCCATGATTCAATTTTAAAACAAAATAAGAGGGTGTTTTATCATATAATAATTTTTTACATTTAAAAACAATTAAAATTATGTAAAAGTGATGTTTGTAAAACATTAATTGCCTTGTGGTTATGTTTAATCCAAGAGTCATTGCCCTTTAACTCCAATTTAAAAACCAATGCATGCCATTAACTGTAACAAAAAGAAATTAAAATTGCATAAAATCTAGAGCATGCACCAAAAAACGGATTTCAGATTTGGAATCAGCGATGCAGAAATATATAGAAAGTTCTAAAACCTCATGCAAAAGAAAATGAAAAAAAATTGTTCACCAGTGTAATGTCATCATTTAAAATAAAGTTATTAACACTTCACTTCAAACCATAGTTTACAAGCTTTCTCATCAAAGTAAATGAATAAATACAATATACATTTCATAAAACATTTTGGCATTAAAAAAATTTGTATTGGACTGACCTGCTTTCATCAAAATCAAGAATAAAATCCGCTACTTTATCAGTCTTTCTGGTAAGAAATAAAGGAGCGACTTTCATTTTTCCTTAGAAAAATAAAAACTTAAGTTAGTATTAATTTTCATTATCATCACTTTATTATACAGCTACTTTTAAAATTATATCTCTAGCCTGACCAGGCGGTGGCACAGTGGATAGAGCATCGGACTGGGATGCAGAAGACCCGATTCGAGACCCCGAGCTTGCCAGCTTGAGCGCGGCCGGGCCCATCTGGCTTGAGCAAAAGCTCTCCAGCTTGGACCCAAGGTCGCTGGCTCCAACAAGGGGTGGCTCGGTCTGCTGAAAGCCCGCAGTCAAGGACCATGTGAGAAAGTAATCAATGAAGAACTATGGTGTCACAAGGGCAATGAGAAACTAATGATTGATGCTTCTCACCTCTCTCTGTTCCTGTCTGTCTGTCCCTATCTATCCCTCTGTCTGACTCTCTCTCTGTCCCTGTAAAAAAATAAAAATAAAATTATATCTCCATGTTTTGAAGCATGTAAAAAGTAATGCTTATAAATTTCTTTTAATTAAAAAGAATTCTAGCTTGACCTGTGGTGGCGCAGTGGATAAAGCGTCGACCTGGGAACACTGAGGTCGCCAGTTCAAAACCCTACACTGGCCTGGTCAAGGCACATATGGGAGTTGATGCTTCCAGCTCCTCCCCCCTTTCTCTCTCTCTCTCTCTCACTCTGTGTCTCCTCTCTAAAATGAATAAATTTAAAAAAATTAAAAAAAAAAAAAAGAATTCTAGCCTGACCAGGTGGTGGCACAGTGGATAGAACGCCAGAATGAGACGCAGAGGAACCAGCTTTGAAACCTCAAGGTCGTCGTCCTGAGCGCGGGCTCATCCAGCTTAAGTGCAGGCTCACCAGCTTGAACGTGCGGTCACTGGCTTGAACATGGGCTCACATACATGACCCCATGGTCGCTGGCTTGAGCAAGAGGTCAATTGCTCTGCTGCAGCCCTTGGTTAAGGCATATATGAGAAAGCAATCAATGAACAACTAAGGTGTTGCAATAAAGAATTGATGCTTTTCTTCTCTCCCTTCCTGTCTGTCCCTATCTGTCCCTCTCTGTGACTCTCTCTCTGTCAAAAAGTAAGTAAATGAATACAAATAAAATAAATTCTGGTCCCTCTACATGTCAATATCATTATCAGAATCTCTTAGAGAACAAACTTTTTTTAAACTACAGATTCCGACAACCCACCCTGGAAATTCTTAGTTAGTATGTCTATATACTTTTTTTTTTTCCCCAAAGACAGAGAGAGAGAGTCAAAGAGAGGGATAGATAGGGACAGAGAGACAGGAACGGAGAGAGGTGAGAAGCATCAATCATTAGTTTCTCATTGCCCTTGCGACACCATAGTTGTTCATTGATTGCTTTCTCACATGTGCCTTGACCGTGGGCCTTCAGCAGACCAAGCAACCCCTTGCTGGAGCCAGCGACCTTGGGTCCAAGCTGGAGAGCTTTTGCTCAAGCCAGATGGGCCCGCACTCAAGCTGGTGAGCTCAGGTCTCGAACCGGGGTCCTCGCAGCGCAGTCCGACACTCTATCCACTGCACCACTGCCTGGTCAGGCCTTAGTTAGTATGTCTAAAAAAGAAAATAAAGATTTAATTTTTTTTAATTTACCCAGATGATTTTGATGATTTAATCAGGTATGAGAACCACTAATGTAAATAATAATAAATAGATACACAGAAATGCAGTAACATAATATGCTCAGTTACTCTTTGCAAAACTCTTCACTACATTATAACTTTACTTATTAAAATAGAAATAATATTTAGTACAATTAAAATTTACAATTTATAAGGCAAGAGATAAAATTAAAATGAGAGGATTCAAAAGAATATAATCTACCCCCCATTCTAATATTCATCAAAATGTTATCAAATCTGATTACCAGGTACATTTTTAGGAGTGTTGTGAGGTATTTTTCCTAGCACATCATTTAGACAGTGAAGTTTTTTCTGATTTGTCTCAGGATTCTTTAAAGAACTAGGACTTGAATTTATTATTATTGCAGAATCCTAAAAAAACATAAGAAAAACAAATGTTTAAAATATGTCATATAATTAGTGTCATTAAAATTTCATAAGGATTAGTGCTAGAAGCCAGGGACAAGATAATTACATTAGCAGCTCATTATATATCTCCCTATCATGAATCTGCAAACTAACAAAAGTAAAAAATGCACCATTTAGAAAGAAATGAATAATTTAGTGTGACTAGAGCCAAAAGTTTGTAAATGATGAAGGGCAGTGTTGTGAAGAAAGGGAAGAGCTAGTTCAGCCTATGAAGAATCTTGAATGACTTGATAAGGATTCAGACTATATTCTGTAGGCTAAAAAGAGCCAAAGACTTAATTAAAGCAGAAATGAAAATGACATTCCCTCTGCCTGACCAGGCAGTGGCACAGTGGATAGAGCGTCGGACTAGGACATGGAGGATCCAACTTCGAAACCCCAAGGTTGAGTGCAGGTTCATCTGGCTTAAGGCCCAAGGTCACCAGCTTGAGCCCAAGGTCTCTGGCTCGTGCAAGGGGTCACATGGTCGGCTGTGGCCCCCCAGTCAAGGCACATATGAGAAATCAATCAATGAACAACTAGGGAACCACAATGAAGAATTGATGTTTCTCATCTTTCTCCCTTCCTGTCTGTCTGTTTCTACCTGTCCCTCTCTCTGTCTCTACCACAAAAAGAAAACCTTACAATTCTACCCTTTAACTTTTTTTTACAAAAAAGAAAACCTTACAATTCTACTCTTTAACTTTTTTTATTTGTGGCAGAGACAGAGAGAGGGACAGAGAGGGAGACAGACAGAAAGGGAGAGAGATGAGAAACATCAATTCTTCATTGCGGTTCCCTAGTTGTTCATTGATTGATTTCTCATATGTGCCTTGACTGGGGGGCCACAGCCGACCATGTGACCCCTTGCACGAGCCAGCGACCTTGGGCTCAAGCTGGTGAACCTTGCCCAAGACAGATGAGCCCACGCTCAAACTGGCGACCTTGAAGTCTCAAACCTGGGTCCTCCACACACCAGTCCGACTCCTTAAGTCTTGACCCTGGATCCTCCACACTCCAGTCCGACACTCTATCCACTGCGCTACTGCCTGGTCAGGCTCTACCTTTTAACTTTATAATGGTTTCCTTCTCTCACTCCAAACAAAATAGTAGGACAGAATTTATAGCAATAAACATTTGTAACACTTCTGTGTCTGAGATTTTGTTCTTTTCAGGAAGACTCTTATGCCTAGATGAATGCATTAAGGGTGTCACTAGTTCTTAAGCAGCTTTTGACCTACTAATGTGTAAAGCTTTTGCTTTTTCAATCAATTGTTTTGCTTTTGATACATTTTTTGAAGTATTGCTTGCCTAAACAAAAATTTGATATATTAACTTAGATCACTGGAAAACATTATATTTAATAATAGAAAAAAATAGAAAAAGCAAAACTATGGAGGTAATAAAAAGAGGGGGGAAGATGAATAGGCAGAGCATAGAAGAGTTGTAAGGCAATGGAAATACTCTGTATAATAATACTGTAACAGTGGATACATGTCATTATACATTTGTCAAAAACCACAGAATATACCAGAACACACCAAGAGTAAATGAACCCTAATGTAGTAAACTATACACTCTAGGTAATAAGAGCCAACATAGACTCATCAAACATAACCAGTGGCCTGACCTGTGGTGGTGCAGTGGATAAAGCATTGACCTGGAAACACTGAGGTCGCCAGTTCAAAACCCTGCACTGGTCTGGTTAAAGCACATGTGGGAGTTGATGCTTCCAGCTCCTCCCCCCTTTCTCTCTTTCTCTCTCACTCTGTGTCTCCTCTCTAAAAATGAATAAAATAAAAAGACTTAAAAAAAAAAACATAACCAGTGTACTACTCTGGCATTAATAATGGGGGAGGCTGTGTATGTGTGAGTACAAGGGATATATGAGTTCTAGGTACCTTTAGCTCATTTGTTATGAATCTAAAAATGCTCTTTAAAAGAAGCCTATTAAGCCTGACCTGTAGTAGCACAGTGGATAAAGCGTCGACCTGGGAATACTGAGGTCGCCAGTTCAAAACCCTGCACTGAAAAAAAAAAAAAAAAAAAAAAAAAACCCTGCACTGGTCTGGTCAAGGCACATAAGGGAGCTGATGCTTCCAGCTCTTCCCCCCCTTTCTCTATTTCTCTCTCAAACTCTGTGTCTCCTTTCTAAAATGAATAAATAAATAAATTTTAAAAATAATAAAATAAAAAACCTCTTTAAAAAAAAAGAAGCCTATTAAGACTGACCAGGCGGTGGTGCAGTGGATAGAGCATCAGACTGGGATGCGGAAGACCCAGGTTAGGGGACCCTGAGGTCGCCAGTTTGATCTTGGGCCCATCTGGCTTGAGCAAAAGCTCGCCAGCTTGGACCCAAGGTCGCTGGCTCCAGCAAGGGGTGGCTCGGTCTGCTGAAGGCCCGCGGTCAAGGCACATGTGAGAAAAAGCAATCAATGAACAACTATGGTTTCGCAATGGCAATGAGAAACTAATGATTGATGCTTCTCACCTCTCTCTGCTCCTGTCTGTCTGTCCCTGTCTATCCCTCTCTCTGTCCCAATAAAAACAAAACAAAAAAGCCTATTAAAATATATACAGGCCCTGTCTGGTTGGCTCAGTTGTAGAGGATCTGCCCAGTGTATGGACATCCCAGGTTCAATTCCTGCTCAGGGCACACAGAAGCACCCATCTGCTTCTCTACCCCTCTCCCTTTCCTTCTCTCTCTGTCTCTCTCTCTCCCCGCCCCTTCCACAGCCATGACTCAATTGGTTCCAGTGCCTAGGCCTCCAGAGCTGAGGATGGTTCAGTGGCCTCCATCTCAGGTGCTAAAAAAAAAAAAAAAAAAAAAAGCTCAGTTGCTGAGCAACAGCCACAGATGGGCAGAGCATCGCCCCCTATGGGCTTGCTATGTGGATCCTGGTTGGGGCACATTTGGGAGTTTGTCTCTCTGCCTCCCCTCCTCTCACTAAAAAAAAAAAAAAAAGTGATAAGCAGTCCAAAAAAAAACTGTTAAATAAAAACACGACATACTAACTTCCTATAGCAGTAGTTTTCACCCAAGGATTATATCAGAATCACCTTGGTGGCTTTTTCAAGACACACATACACATATCCACACTGACCCTGAAGAGAATCCAATTCTCTATAGGGAAAAGCAGCAAGCAGAGTATTTTGCAAAAGCAACTAAACTATTATTACACACTATACTACCTTTCCCTTTAAAGTAGTGGTTCTTAATCTGGGTTCTATCGAACCCTAGGGGTTCGATGAGTCGGTCTCAGGGGTTCAGAGAAGCCTCTGCCGCGGAGGCCGGAATAAAGTAATACCGTAATTTGTTGTGAGTTCATGCACTTTGTTGGTTTTGTTCTTTGAGCAAGGTGATGTTCATGCACGGCTCGTTTTGTGCACCAGTAAAAAAACATATACCGGCCTGACCTGTGGTGGCGCAGTGGATAAAGCGTCGACCTGGGAACACTGAGGTCGCCAGTTCAAAACCCTGCACTGGTCTGGTCAAGGCACATATGGGAGTTGATGCTTCCAGCTCCTCCCCCCTTTCTCTCTCTCTCTCGCTCTCTCTCTCTCTCTCACTCTGTGTCTCCTCTCTAAAATGAATAAAATTAAAAAAAAAAAACAAAAAAAACCATATATCTATGTCTTGAATTTGGAAAAAAAATCATATTTTATTTATCACTAAAGAAGAATTCGGTGAATGCGCATATGAAACTGGTGGGTTCGGTACCTCAAGAAAGGTTAAGAACCACTGCTTTAAAGCAGTGGTTTTCAACTCAGAGTGATTTTTTTTCCCCTTCCAGGGGATATTTGGCAATGTCTGCAGTCAAAAATAGGGAGATGGGATGCTACTGGCATCTTATGGGAAAAGGCTGGGGTTCCTGCTAAACATCCTATAATGCACAGGATAATCCCCCGAACAAAGAATTATCTAGCCCAGAATGTCAATAATACCAGGGTTGAGAGACACTGCTTTTTAGCTTCTAATCTACAGAAATAAACCCAACAATCATGGCCTAAAAGTAGCTTTAGGAAAAGAACTGGAATGTTAACTCTCACTAACAAAACAGTAAAAGTAAATTAGACTCTGTCCTATCAATTGCTTTCCTCTCACAGTAAGATATCCTGATGTCTTAATACAGTAACTAGAGAAATAGAGTAATACTTAAAAATAACATAGGGTTATAGTTAACACACCAATCTATAAAATATGCAAATCTGCTTGCAGCATATTAATTCTAATAGTAGTGGTTATTGTTATTTTTAAGAAAATAGAGCCTGACCAGGTGGTGGCGCAGTGGATAGAGTGTCGGACTGGGATGCGGAAGGACCCAGGTTCGAGACCCCGAGCTCGCCAGCTTGAGCGCAGGCTCATCTGGTTCGAGCAAAAGCTCACCAGCTTGGACCCAAGGTCACTGGCTCCAGCAAGGGGGTGCTTGGTCTGCTGAAGGCCCGCAGTCAAGGCACATATGAGAAAGCAATCAATGAACAACTAAGGTGTCGCCACGGCAACAAAAAACTGATGATTGATGTTTCTCATCTCTCTCTGTTCCTTTCTGTCTGTCCCTATCTCTGACTCACTCTCTGTCTCTGTAAAAATAAAAAAAAGAAAGAAAATAGAATATCACTTAAAGGATTCCCGAATATTTTAATTACCTTTCTAATTTGAGAGGTAAAATCTCTATCGGTTGCTTCAGATTTCTTCTTAGATTTTTTCTTAGATATTTTGGGTGTACTAATTCTGGTGAATTTCATTCTGAAAAAAAAAAAGATTCAGAAACATTTTCATGATTATGTGTAATAATTTCAATTAAATACAGAAAAGAACCAACTAGGGCTCTAAATTCTAAACAGTACTAAATCAGAAAAAAACAAAAACACCCATTAGTTTCAAATTATTAATTCAAAGTAAGCCAAACTTAATGTGGAATCACAATATAAATTGCTTCTTTTAGAAATCATAAGTTTTATAAAAAATGAGCCCCTAAGATCACTCTTATATTAGCCAGAACCAGTATGCAAGTATGTATAGACCCATCATAGTACATGGCCCAGTTTACCCAAGAAATAAAGTTTTATAATTTATGTTTAATCTTGTTTATTAAATGCACACAATTCATGTTTAAAGACTATTTCACCTAGCAACTGTTATAAGAGTTTAGAAATCATTTTTAAAAAAAATTTCATTTATTGATTTTAATGAAGTGGAGGAAGCAAGAAGTATCAACTCCTAGTTGCTTCACTTTAGTTGCTCACTGGTTGCTTGTCATTTGTGCCTTGACCAGGCAAGCCCAAGATTTTGAACTAGTGACCTCAGCATTTCAGGTTGACGATCTAGCCACAATGCACCACCACAGGCCAGGCTAAAAGTTTAGTATTTATCTAAAAAACATCTAGAATTCTTCTGAAAGCATGCTGACTTTATTAAATGTGGAAAATTAGCAGAATTTTAGAAACTCTGTTTTGTCTTATAAATCAGCTATGTTCTAGAAAATAGTACTCTCTAATGCTTAAAGTATATCTCTACTCAGCTTAAAATATATATAGAATACTTAAAACTCAGAACAGAAACAAAACTTTACCTTACCTAATAGGACTCTCTGAATCAGAGGATATTGTTATTAATTCCGCTGTATATAAGGTATGCTTTTCTGCCGAGTTGGCTGCTTTTGGAGTAGAAGCCTTTATTGGACTATCTTGTGTATCTTCAGAATCTATACCTCTAATGATTATTGGAGTAGACGTCCTGCTACCTCTTGTAGATCTTCTGGTTGATTTGGGTGTAGAAATATTTATGAAGCTGTCTTCAGTTTCAGCTTTAGAATGTATATCCTTATCCTTAACTAGTGTCCTAGTTTTTCTAAAAGACTTACTGTTACATAGAGAAAAAATCTTTAGAGGGTCATTTGTTTTATTTTCACAAACAAAACTTTCACTGTTAAATAATGGGTTACTTTTGAAAACTTCTGTTTTCTTTTGTCTTAAATTCATTCTAAGCCTGTTTTTATGTTGTTTATCTTTAAAGGGAAAAGTTGTTTCTTTCTTCTGGCTATTTCCCTCTCCATTTTTACCTGGAGTAACACCAGTATCCAACATTTTCTTTTCCTTTTTCTTCAGCTTTTTACATTTCTCCTTAGGAAAACTTTCTTTAATAGTGTGAGACTGTGAACTGTCATTATTTGAAACCATTTGGATATTAGGATTTTCCATGATCTTTTCGGAATTATTATCTCTTCTTTCCTCATTTACAGATTTTTCGTTGAGCTCTTTCTGCTTATCAGAAGACTTTTTTACCCCGTTTTTAAGTGCATCCGACACTGGCTGTCTAAATGCTTTCATGAATTGTTGTCTTTCTTCTAGAGTACATTTTGGTTTCACAGCTTCAGAACTTCCAGCTTCCAATACTGCCAATTCTAGTTCTTCTTCCTGTATAACAACGTTAGATTTTCTTTTCTGAATTGTCTGTTCATTCTCAGGATCAGACAGACTATTTTCCATTTCCAACTGTTTTTGTTTCAAGAAAATTAAAGGTATTTTCCCTGTCCTTTTGGGAGGAATAGGGTGAACTTGAGCAAGAACAGTGACTGTCTTAAATTGTACTTGTTGAGAAATTTCACAGGTTTCTGTATCACTTATACAACCACTTTGGATTTGATCTTCAAAAGTTTTAGAAGGAATACAAATTGACATTGTGGAGTCTGGTATCTGCTCCAGTTCATTTTCCTTGTGACTTTTTAAAAATTCCTCATATGAAACAGTTACTGTGCTATCATTTAACTGGGCTGTTTCAGTTATATTATTTGCAGTACTCTCAATGTCATTAACCAGGGGAAGCATTACCTGTTTACTACCTTTACCATCTTTTTTAAGGAGATTCAGCTTCTCTGCCAAGGGTAAACTTTCAGATAGATCTATTACCTCTTGGCACTTCCTTTTCCTCAAATTTTTACAATCATGTTTTGTGGTCCCTTGGTTAGGATTTCCTTTCTTAGAATTCTTTTTGGAGCTCATAGTGCTTGACTGGCGCTTGCTATCTTGAACACTTTCTGCAATTATTTCTACATGTTTCTTGCAGAATGAAACAGAAGTACCACTCTCCAAAATATCATTATTTAAACTAGAGTCTTCTTTGCTATCATTGCTATTAATTTCAATTGGAGATTCATTTTCAGTTTTGATATTATTTCGTTGATGAGACAAATGAATTCTCTTTCTTCTCTTCCTAAACTTTGTATTTGAGAAGATTTCCAAAGGTATTTGACAGTCTTTGCCAGTGTCAGTAGACAGTGGTGCAGATGACCTGATCTTGCACTCTTTTGCTGACTGAGTCTTCTCGTTTTTGGGTAAAGTCCTTCTAAAATAATGCAGAATGTTACTGGATTTTGGAGGAGAAAGAACCCTATCTCCAGTCTTCCCTATTGGTAATAAATATTTTGTAATTGTTTCACAGGAAGATCTATCATCATCTCTCCTTCGCTTTTTGCATGCCTATCAATTTAAAAGAAGGAAAAAAAGGTTTATTTCATGCAAAATTAAACAAAACATACATTTTAAACCTGGATGTAATATTTTACATAATTAGATAAAAAAGGAAGGCTTCTTTAGGTGATAGGAACAGGAAACCAGGTAGGGAGAGAGATGAGAAGCATCAATTCTTCCTTGTGGCTCCTTAGCTGCTTATTGATTGCTTTCTCATATGTGCCTTGACTGGGGGGCTACAGCAGAGCAAGTGACTCCTTGCTGAAGTCAGCGACCATGGGGTCATGTCTATGATCCCACATGCAAGCCAGGGACCCCGTGCTCAAACCAGTGACCTTGGGGTTTCGAATCTGGGTCCTCTGCATCCCAGTCTGATGCTCTATCCACTGCACCACTGACTGGTCAGGCAAGAAGATAAAAAGCTTTAAAGTTAAACCTAACATAAATCTCAACATCACATCAAGTTATACCTTTACTATATGTATATATACTGCTCACAAAAATTAGGAAATATTTTGCCTGTCCAGGACTGGGATGCGGAAGATCCAGGTTCGAGACCTCGAGCTCGCCAGCTTGAGCGCAGGCCCATCTGGCTTGAGCAAAAGCTCGTCAGCTTGGACCCAAGGTCGCTGGCTCCAGCAATGGGTTGCTCAGTCTGCTGAAGGCCCGTGGTCAAGGCACATGTGAGAAAGCAATCAATAAACAACTAAGGTGTTGCGACAGCAACGAAAAACTAATGATTGATGCTTCTCACCTCTCTCCGTTCCTGTCTGTCCCTATGTATCCCTCTCTCCTACTCTCTCTCTATCCCTGTAAAAAAAAAAAATCCAAAATGAATATGAAGCGATAAAATATCCTCTATTTCTTGTGAGCAGTATGTTATACTTCAATAAAAAGTTTCAAGGCCGCCTGACTAGGCGGTGGCACAGTGGATAGAGCGTTGGATTGGGATGCGGAGGACCCAGGTTCGAGACCCCAAGGTTGCCAGCTTGAGCGCAAGCCCATTTGGCTTGAGCAAAAGCTTGCCAACTTGGACCCAAAGTCGCTGGCTCGAGCAAGGGGTTACTCTGTCTGCTAAAGGCCCGCGGTCAAGGCACATATGAGAAAGCAATCAATGAATAACTAAGGTGTTGCAACGAAAAACTGATGATTGATGCTTCTCATCTCTCTCCGTTCCTGTCTGTCTGTCCCTATCTATCCCTCTCTCTGACTCTCTCCTTCCTTGTAAAAATATACTAATAAATAAAGTTCCAAGGACACTATATTTAGGTACAAATGTGCGGCACCTAATTTCTGTTACCTGTTTTTTCTGTAACCTTTGAATAGCACCAACTACCTCACACAATTTGTAATGAACCTGCTACATAATATGTTAAGTCTGATGTGTGGTAAGAACTCTACAAATATTAATTCTGTTCTATTTTTACTTTTTTAGTTAAAAATAAACAAAATTTCTATTTCAAATAAACAGGTACATAGTGAATAAACCTAGGATCTTAAAATTTACTAATCAGGTAAAAATTATGGTGAAGGACACCATGAATAAAACTTTCCACTGTTTCAGTTTGCTATTAAAAGTTACTGCCTGTTTCCTACATTATTTATTACCCTTCATACTATCAAGATGATTATTAAGCTAAAAAGTTATATTTTTGTTGTTATAAATTAGTAACTTGAATAGCAAAAGCTTATTGGTTAGAAAAAGCTCCATCAGCATAACCGTTGGCAGTGAAGTGAATAGAGCACTGACTGGGACACTGAGGTCCCAGGTTCAAAACCCTGAGGTTGCTGGCTGGAGTGCAGGTTCATTAGTTTTGGGAGTGGGGCCGCTGGCTTGAGTGTGGGATGGCTTAAGTGCAAAGGTTGCTGGCTTAAGCAAGGGGTCACTGGCTCAGCCTGAGTAACCGCTCCCAACCCATCAAGGCAGGTGTATGTGAGGCAATCAATAAACAACTAAACCAACTAAAGTGATACAACTACAAGTTGATGCTTCTCATTTCTCTCCCTTCCTGTCTTTCTGTCTCAAAACAGTGTGTGTGTGTATATATATATCATAAAAATTAGGGGATATTTTATCACTTCATATTCATTTTGAAATAACTCCTATAAATGTGTGTGTGTGTATATCCATCAGTTTTCTCTTTGATTTTATTTTCCCTCAGTTCATAAATTTGCCAGAATAACAAAGAAATTTTTTAAAAGATAAGTAGCAAATGGGGACATTATACTTCTTTAAAATTAAAACATATTATAAAGCTGCCATGATTAAAAGCATAGTACCAATAGATGAGGGCCAGCAACTTAATGAAATGGAACAGAAAAAGCCATAAATGTATATTTAAGAACTTGTTTTATGATAACAGCAGCATTCAAGTTAGTGACCAAAAAAGTAGTTAAATGGCATTGGGACAAATTTCTCACCAGGTGGATAGACATGAGGCAAAATAAATTCAAGACAGATTAAAAATTTATGTTAAAATTAAATGGTAAGTGTATTAGAAGAAAATGTTGATGGATTAAATTATTATTATTACTCTGAGATGGTATCAGTGGCACAATGCCATAGACTCTAGAGTCAGGCAAATCTAAATTCAACTGCAAGCTTGAGATGAAAAGGTGTAAAAATATAGCAACAGTTTACTTCAAGGTGGTACTCCACTATCTCAAGGCATTAGAATCTTTTTAAGGACAGGTTAGTGAATTTCACGGAAACTTAGTGCATTTCACTTATGACACACAAGAGAATAACAGAATGAATGCCATGCTGGGATTCCTAACTGCAGTATATTAAGCTGGAGAGCCACGAAAACCCGATTTTTAAAAAAGACTTTATTTGATTCCTGTAGTGACATTCTAAGTGGCATTCCTAGAACAAGGAGATGGACAAGTTAAACATAAAGATCCTTTTCAACGCTAAAGTTCTATAATCCCCTATCACGAACCGAGAATTAACACTGGGATCCCCATGACACTTCACAAGTTCAAAACATCAAGTTCCAACATTTCAAGATCTGGGAACTGGTCGAGTTACCTCAAGTCCTAACTTACCTGGCCCCGCAAACATCTGATAATACCAGTGTTTGTCAGGACCTATCACAACTAGGAAACGACACACTCCAGCAATTGTTCCACACAATGTCACAACTGGGGGCCTCACCATGTCCCCCTTTGCCCCTCAAAAATCCAAAGTTGTGATCACCTTTCACCCACCCCCAACAGACGGAGGGAGATACTAATGCTCACCTCAATCTCGTAGTCCTTCACCGGAGGGGGAGCAGCCGCCATGGCCAGGACCCCCACCATGCTCCCTGCTTCCCGGAATCCCGGCTCCTAGGACCTTGTACGGCCCGGCCTAGCATGCCTGGAGGCCATGGAGGCGGCCGGCTATTGCAGGAACTAGGCGCTGCAACGTGGGTCCTGTCTCGGACTCCCCGGCGCCCACCCGCCGCCCGGATCGGTCGCGGAGGCTGGGCCCAGCCCAGCCGAGTCGAAAGCGGGAAGAGACGGTGAAAAAGCGCGGGCAACCAGGACCCTAGGTTGCGGCTAGTGAGCGAAGGGCACTTCCGAGTCGGGCACTTCAGGCTGAGCGATCGGGACTGGGACCCAGGCGGGGAAAGCAAGCCGAACTCAGATCCGACCCGCGGGCTTCGGTGGGACTTCTTGTCAATTGGGTTTTCGCGCCCTCCGGGGCGCAGGGGGCGGAGCTTAGGATTGTTTCTGGAGGCTGCGCGGACGGTGAAACCAGAGGGCCAAAATACATCTTTGGCGAACCTGCAGGAACCGGAATTCTTGAACCATAGAATTTAAAACTAGCGGGGCTTTTGTACATTCAGACTTCTCACGCCCAGTTTCACTGATGAGGACGTGATTGGACGTTAGCGACAAAATTAAAACCTTAGACATTTGAGGCCTCAGGCTGGCCTCTATTTAAAAGTGGAAGTATTGAAAAAAATACTAAAAACGGCCTGACCAGAGAGTGGTGCAGTGGATGGAGCGTCGGATTGGCACGCCGAGGACTAAGGTTCGAATCCCGGAGGTCGCCAGCTTGAGAATGGGTTCATATGGTTTGAACAAGGCTCACCAGCTTGTGCCCAAGGTCGCTGGCTCGACCAAGGGATGTCTGTTGTAGCCCCACCGTCTGGGCACATATGAGGAAGCACTCAATGAACAACTGAAAGTGCCGCAATGATGCTTCTCGTCTCTCTTCCTTCCTGTCTTTATCTAATCTTATCTATCCCTCTGTCTGACTCTGTCTCTGTCAAAAAAAAAAAAAAAAAAAAAAAACAGAAAATGAATTAAAAATATATTGCAATTCCTTCCACACGGAATAAAAATGTTATTTTGGCAAGCGTTTTACCTCCAGATACTCCCATTCCGGGTTCGACATTTCAACTTTTTAAGCCTAGTTGAATTGAAGAGGCATATCTTCCTGTGGATTTCTTCTCTCAGCAGCTAGGCGCCCAAGTTCATCGGCTCAGCTGTTTTTGCCAGTTTTCTTGTGGCAGGGTACCTACTGGTTTGTAGTGATGATAATTTTGTGTTTCATTTGCATTGTTTTCAAGGACCTTATTTAGCTTTTACCTTTTTTACATTAGATTAACGATTACATAAATATAGAGTATGTTTATTTTGCCTTAGTGCATAGTTTTAACTGCACAGTATGTAAGAGCTGAAACAAGTCAGGCAAAAAGACAAGTCAAATAATAACAGGAAGCCACCTTCTTAGGTCGGGTTATGCAAACTGATATTAACTACTGATGTAATTGTGTTCATCTTGATGGTATTTGCTATTTTCTTGACAACATAGAAGGTATAAATTTCTCTGATGAAATTAGCGGTAATTACTTTTTTTTTTTTAAGTTAGATTTTTATTTATTTATTCATTTTAGAGAGGAGAGAGAGATAGAGAAAGAGAGAAGGGGGGAGGAGCAGGAAGCATCAACTCCCATATGTGCCTTGACCAGGCAGCCCAGGGTTTTGAACTGGCGACCTCAGCATTTCCAGCTTGACGCTGGCTTGATCCACTGCACCACCACAGGTCAGGCGGTAATTACTTTTTCTGTGAAAATTATCAACCCTGATAAGATTTTCCAGGAAGGGTGACTATTAATATTGCTATTGTTGTTTTGCTTTGTATTTTGTTTTGCTTTTCTTTTTTTTAATAATTCACTTAGTGTAAGAACATTGCCCAAGGAGAAGGATGAAGAAGAGGAGGAGGAGCAGGAGGGAAGATGGGGAAGAAAAAGAGTGTGGAAGGAGGAAAAGGAGGAAAAATAAATGAGAAATTTACAGAGAAAACTGAAAGTCTCCTTGATGTTCACCCTCAAACTCAGTCTTTTCCTCTTTGCCCCAGTGGTAACCAATATTATCTATTTGGTATATAACATTAAAGCCCTTTTTTTTTTTTTTTTAATACATACATATGTGTATAGATTTGTTGATTAAAACATCATCCTTATATGCAAAGGTGTGGATTTGATCCCCAGTCTGGGCACATATAGAAACAGATCGATGTTTTTGTCTCTCTCTCTCTTCCTTTCTCTCTAAAATCAATAAGTAAAATTTTAAAAATTATTTTGTAATATTCTTTTTAAAAATTTAATTTAAACAGTTTACAAAACCATACAGTTTTCAAGGCCATAGATCAATAAAACACTCTGTACATTGCCTTGTGTGCCCTTATCAAATACTTCTTTTTTTTTTTATGAAGTGAGAGGTGGGGAGGCAGAGACAGACTCCCACATGCACCTGACGGGGATCCATTGGGCATGCCCACCAGGGGGCGATGCTCTGCCCATCTGGGGCATTGCTCCATAGCAACCGGAGCCATTCTAGCACCTAAGGCAGAGGCCATGGAGCCATCCTCAGTGCCTGGGCCAACTTTGCTCCAATGGAGCCTTGGCTGTGGGAGGGGAAGAGAGAGATAGAGAGAAAGGAGAGGGGGAGAGGTGGAGAAGCAGATGTGCGCTTCTACAGTGTGCCCTTGCTAAGAATCGAATCCAGGACTTCCACACGCCAGGTTGATGCTCTACCACTGAGCCAACCATCCAGGGCCTAGAGCACAACTTTCTAAAAAGTAAATACTCTGCTTGATAACACAGAGGAAGATTGATCTGGAGGTGGCAATGATAGAAACCAGCAGGCCTTGGAAAGTAATTTGATTGATTTTAGAGACAGAGGAAGGGAGGGAGAGGGAGAGAGAGAAAGACAAGAACATCAATTTATTCCTGTATGTCTCTTGACCAGGGAACTAACCAGCAACCTCTGTGCTTCCGGATGATGGTAACCAATCGAGCTATCCAGCCAGGGCTGGAACTGTCTTTTCAAGAGTACCCAGAGGTGAGCAGATTCAGGGGCACAGACTCCTTATGCTAATAAAACAAGAAACAAAAAAAGCAACTTATTTATGATCAGATAGAATTGCCAAGAAAATTATAATACCTGGACTATCAAGTTTAACCAGAGAGTTACTTGGTAAATGTGGATTTAGTCTAGAATACTTTGGTCATCTGGTCAGCAAAGGTTTTCTCTCTTCTCTCTCCAACTTCTCAGAAAGTTCCTAACTATATTGGGTATGTACATACTGACCATACATATTAATATGTACGATAACCACATTCTTGAGAATCAACTGGCTAAACCTAAATAAGTCTTAAGATCTAGTTTTTGAATAGCAGTACAAATACTTTCCAGCAATCAAAAATAAGTAAGAGATAATCCTAACCTTGATATACGTGTCTTAAAATGTTTTATTGGCCTGACCTGTGGTGGCACAATGGATAAAATGTCCACTTGAAACGCTGAGGTTGCCGGTTCAAAACCCTGGGCTTGCCTGGTCAAGGCACATATGAGACTTGATGCTTCCTGTTCCTCACCTTTCCCTGCCCCCCCTCTCTAAAATTAATAAATAAAATTAAAAAATAGCCTGACCTGTGGTGGCACAGTGGATAAAGCATCGACCTCGACTTCCTGCTCCTCCCCCCTTCTCTCTCTCTCTCTCTCTCTAAAATGAATAAATAAATTTTCTTAAAGCTTTTTTTTTAAATTTATTTTTATTTATTCATTTTAGAGAGGAGACACAGAGAGAGAGAGAGAGAGAGAGAAAGGGGGGAGGAGCTGGAAGCATCAACTCCCATATGTGCCTTGACCAAACCAGTGCAGGGTTTTGAACTGGCAACCTCAGTCCTCCCAGGTTGACGCTTTATCCACTGCGCCACCACAGGTCAGGCTAAAATGAATAAATAATTTTTTTAAAAAATTTAAAAATACATAAATAACATTTTTATTAATGTTATATATTTTTTAATTTTGAAAACTCAAATTTATAGAAATCTCAAACATACAAACACATTGCAAATACAGTACAAACATATTTTTTCCTGAATAAATCATTTGAGAGTATTGCCAACATTCTACAACTACTTCTATGAATCCACAATGTAGCCATCAAGAACAATTTAACATTGATACTTTATTATCATCAAATCCTCAGAATTCATTCAAGTTTAATCGATTGTTCAGTGATGCCCTTTACAGCAAATAGACTCAGTGCAGAATCACATATTGTATTGTCATATCTCCTGATAGTTTCCAATTCATAAATCATAGAAACTCTTTAATATTCCTTTCTCCATTCCCCTTTCCTTATTTCCCATTAGTGCTCTGAAGTCTCTCCCTCAATTACTTACTCATTACAAACCTCCAGATACTTAGGTTTCCTTTTCTCATCTGCCTCTGCAGTCGTTTCTCTCAATTCTGTACCACAGAAGCTTGTGAGTCAGGTTGAAGACAAATGCAGGAGAGGAAGCCAAGGCAAAATCCCTTTCATTGATAGGTTAGGGGTACAAGGGCCAACACTGAGAAGATATAAATGTTAGTATAATTTGTTTTGGTCAGTCTTTTCTGATTCTACTTCAATGACCTTTTTATTCATTCAAGATGTTCCTAAATATCTTTAGTATACATTTACATCTTTTATATAGGTCAGTTACACCCAAGTCTCCCTAATTTTCCTGTCTGTGCCCTCTTTTATCCGGTATTCTTTAGGATACCTTAAATTGCAAGTTACAGAAAACTCAACTCAAGTTCCTTTAAACAATAAAAGAAACTGACCTGTGGTGGCGCAGTGGATAGAGCATTGACCTGGAACGCTGAGTTTCCCATTTGAAACTCCAGGCTTGCCTGGTCAGTATGGGAGTTGATGCTTTCTGCTCCTCCCCCTTGTTTGTCTTTCTCTCTCCATGAATAAATAAAAAAAGCTTTTTTTCAAGGAACTATTTTTTTATTTATTTTTATTTTTTATTATTTATTCATTTCAGAGAGGAGAGAGAAGGTAGGGAGGAGCAGGAAGCATCTACTCCCATATGTGCCTTCACCAGGCAAGCCCAGGGTTTCAAACCGGCGACCTCAGCATTCCAAGTCGAGGCTTTATCCACTGTGCCACCACAGGTCAGGCAAAATAAAGAAAAAAAAATCTTAAGAAAAAATAATAAAGGTGCCCTGGCTGGATAGCTCAGTTGGTTAGTGTCATTCTGAAGTGTAGAGGTTACTGGTTCCATCCCTAATTAGGTCACGTACAGGAGCAGATCAATGTTCCTGTCTCTCCCTTTCTCTCTCTCTCTCAAATCAACACAATAAACATTAAAAATAACCCACAAAAAAACAATAAGGGGGATTCATTGGCCAATATAGTATATACTAAATGTCTGGCTACCTTATCTTCAGGATAAAGTTAATTTTCCATTTTCTCCAGAAGGCCTTCTCTTTTCTCAAGTTTTCTAGTTCCAAGTGTCATTTACTTAGCCAAAAACCGTGTCATAGAAAGAGCTTTAGTTGGCCAGAAAAACTGGTCATACAGATTTAACTGCTAATACAGATTCCTTGTGTAACTTTGACTAAGTAATGTCCTGTCTCTGTTCCCTGGCTGAGGCAACTTTCAGCTCTAACGTCCCTGTCCAGAAGTCAGCAAACTATGGGCCAAAGCCAAATCTGACATACCTCCTGTTTTTGCATGGCCCCTGAACAAAGGATGGTGTTTACTTTTTCTAAATAGTTGACAATATTTGTGAGGAATATTTTGTGACGTGAAAATTATATGAAATTCAAATTTGCATCCACAAAGTTTTTATTCTTTTAAGTGAGAGAGAGCGACAGACAAGAAAGGAGACAGATGAGAAGCATCAACTTTGTTGTTGTGTCACTAATTGTTCATTGATTGCTTTTTCATTCATACCTTGATTGGGAGACTCCAGCTGAGCCATTGACAGCTTGCTCAAGGCAGCAACCTTTGGGCTCAAGCCAGGGACCGTGGGCAAGCTGATGAGCCTGCTGATTGGGTTTCGAACCTGGATCCTCAGCGCCTAGGTCAATGCTCTATCCACTGCAACACCCCCTGGTTAGGCCATAAAGTTTGTTTTTTTTTTTTAATTTCTATTTATTCATTTTAGAGAGGAGAAACAGAGTGAGAGAGAGAAAGAGAGAAAGGGGGGAGGAGCTGGAAGCATCAACTCCCATATGTGCCTTGACCAGATCAGTGTAAGGTTTTGAACTGGCGACCTCAGTGTTCCCAGGTTGACGCTTTATCCACTGCACCACCACAGATCAGGCTAGGCCATAAAGTTTTGTATGCACAAGGTCACGTCTATTTACATAGAATGTTGCAATAGAGACCTTATGGCTCTTGCTGGCTCTTGCAGGAAAATTTTGCTAACACTTGTCTTGAACTTGTGCCCGGACTGCTGCACCAATCCCTGGTCGACGTTGAAGGCCTGTCTTAGTTCCCTAATTGGACTAGAGCTTCTGGGTGGTGGGGCCCTCTGAGCATGGTGCCTGGTTCCAAGTAACCTCCTAAAATACCTGCTGCTGCTGGGATTCTCTTTCAGTATGGAGGTAGGACAATGACAATTTAAAAAGCCAGCTGGGTAAATATCCCTGCGGTTTGTCAGCGTTGATTGCCCTCTGTCCCTCGGTTTTCTCCTCTGATAAACAGAGATACAGGGAGGCCAGATGAGATAAGGTGTGGAAAGCACTTCGTAAGGTGTAGCTCTTAACTTTTCCCGGCCTCCACGCGAGTCCTGAGGAGACGCCCCGGGACAGGAGCTGCAAGTTAACAGGAAGGAACCGGGGTAGACCTGAGCTGCGGGTGGCGCAGGGATCCAGACGCTGGTTGCGCGGTGCGTCGGCCGGCAGCTGTCAATCAAACCGCCCTGGGGCGGGACGGGGCGGCGCTTCCGCCTGCGTTTGGCCACGCCGGGCCGCTCGGCGGCGCCCGGGACAGTCGGGAACCGCGCCCGGAGCCGCGGACCGAGTGGCCGGGTCACGGGGCAATGGAGCTGGACCCCGAGCTGCTGCTGCGGGAGGCCCGCGAGAATGTGGAGGCAGCGCAGAGCTACCGTCGGGAGCTGGGCCAAAGGCTGCAGGGACTGAGGGAGGCGCGGAGGCAGGTCGGAGGGCCGTGCCCGCAGGGGCGCTGTGGGCCCAGGGGAGCCCGCGCGGTGCTCGGCGGGTGGGCGAGGGCTGGGAGGGCTGGTAGTGTCCGAAAACTGTGGAGGAGGAAAGAGCTCTGAAGGTGCAGCGAGACCTAGCAGGCTCTGGGGATGGGTGCGGGTGGGGGGCTCTTAAGGGGAAGAAACAGGTTGGGGGATCCACAGAGACTGAGGGGGCGTTCCCTAAATTGAGTGCGGCGAAGGTGGTGATAGGGGTGTGGGCGGAGGTTGGGGAGAATGAAGGACTTGAGCAAAATCCGAGGACGTCACAGAGCGTAATGAAGAGTGGGGAGAGTTGGGAAAGGTTTTTTTCGGATAACCTGCTGTGGGAATGTAGACTAGTTTTAGAGAGCCTTAGGCAAATGTGGGGTAGTGACTTTGAGAGAGTTAAAGGTGAGGGCAAAATGAGTATTGGAAGGGGAGGATTAGAGAAAGAGAAGCAGTAGAGTTAACGCTAAAATGAATGGGATTGATGCCTGAGAGTAGTACTTAACATTTCATGCTGGGTAGTTTAGAAATCAAGGTGAAGCTGTGTTAGAAGGGCAGAAGAAAGGAAATTAAATACTTGGTGCATGGAATACAAAGGTGTAGGGAAATGGCAATACAGATTTAAAGAGAAGAGTATTTTTTTTTTTTATTCATTTTAGAGAGGAGACACAGAGTGAGAGAGAGAGAGAGAAAGGGGGGAGGAGCTGGAAGCTCAACTCCCATATGTGCCTTGACCAGACCAGTGCAGGGTTTTGAACTGGCGACCTCAGTGTTCCCAGGTCGACGCTTTATCTACTGCGCCACCACAGGTCAGGCTAAAGAGAAGAGTATTGAAAGGAAAAGCTAAATATACTTTCAGGTGACCGCAGTTATCTGTTCCCTGTGAACATGCTTATCAAAGATAGGGGAGAGCCACATGGTTTCCCTACACCCTGGAACTTAAACAAAAAAAGATATAACCCACTCCCGGCATGTGATAGGAGAGATAATTCCCAAACTGCTATTAGTGTAGATGCATAACAAATGCTTCTTGAGTAAGTGGGATCATTTGAGTGAGTGGGATTTCATCACGTTGATATCAGTCTCTGTTGTCATCCTAGTACCTCCCCTGCTGCATAGAATCTGAAAATGTACAACTGGCAGAATAGTGCTGTAAAACAGTGCTTTTGGATGGTCTCATCATTATGGGTACTCAAAATGCTTTAGGTTTTATATATATTTTAAAGACCTTCTAGAGCTGGGGTAGACCAGGCATCATTCATAGTTTAGGAGCAAACCCTAAATATGGTTATCTTGGCTTAGCGCAGGGGTGCCCGCACTTTTTCAGCTGGCGAGCTACTTATAAGATGACTAAGTTAAAATGATCTACCTACAATAAAAATGCAAAACACAAATTTATTTCTTCTATATTATCATTATTTAAGTTACTATTATTACTATTTAATATTGTGTATTCTTCTTTCACCTTTCTCCTTCTCAGCTCTCTTTTCGGAGGAAAGTCAATGTCATAGTTTTTATGAACAGTCCGAAAAAGCCGCTCCACATTTCCCTTCTTTGGAATAGCAATGGCACACAGACAGATGAGGCAAACGCTCTTAGAATATGACATAGGGAAAAAAATCCCCTCCCATTCTGTATGAAAGTGGTAGGTTTTAGGCTTCTTACTTGGACCAGCTACGGCACTCATTTTTATACCCTTTGTTGTATTTAGTTTAAATAAATTGGAGGCTAACTACGCAGCAATGTAACTGAACAAGTTAGCGTGGTTTAACGCGCATGCGTAGGGTGTCAAAAGTTCAGACGTCAGATTGGCTACCCTGTATGCCAATCAAAAAACAAATGTCTTTTTAATGTCATGAGATCTACCCACACTTCCTTCGCGATCCACCAGTAGATCACGATTGACGTATTGAGCACTCCTGGTTTAGCGAATGCTTTTCTAGGCCTTCCAATGTATTTGTCTTGATTTCCATTTGAAAACATCTGTATTATTCCTTCTGCTAATTTGAAATAGAAGGTTTAAATCTAGGACAATGGTTATTAACCTGGGTTCTATTGAACCCTCAGGGTTCGATGAGTCGTTCTCGGGTTCAGAGAAGCCTCTGCCGCAGAGGCCAGAATAAATTAATGCCATAATTTGTTGTGAGTTCATGCACTTCGTTGGTTTTGTTCCTTGAGCAAGGTGATGTTCATGCATGGCTCATTTTGTGCACCAGTAAAAAAACATATACCTATGTCTTGAATTTGGGGAAAAAATCATATTTTATTTATCACTAAAAAAGGGTTCGGTGAATGCGCATATGAAACTAGTGGGTTCGGTACCTCAAAAAAGGTTAAGAACCACTGATCTAGGACGTAGTTTAAAAAGAGATTAAAGTATCTCTTATATGACTAATGTTTCAACCAGTTAAGGTATCTTATGTGTGAACAGGATTATTGTTTAACTGCATCAGCAATTAAGCAGTAGATCTCACACTAAATGAATGAGTTTAGCACCAGAGAATAGTACTTATTGATTTCTGGTGTGATACTAAATGCATTCAAATAATTTTTGTATGATCACATCCTGAATGGTTTAGTATTCAATTTCCAAACTTTTTTTCTTTTAAATTTTATAGCCAATAATTAGATACAGGACTTTGTGATAATTTTGTGTAGTTTAGTATGTGTTTTTTGTTGTTGTTGTTGTTTTTTTAGGCCCATTCTCTTGGGATTGAGACAGAAAACACTAATAACATCCATCACAGTTTGGTTTCTGAGGACATTGACTTATGATTAAACTGTAGGTCTCTTCTGAACTGTAATCTGTTTTATACCAGTGCTAGTTACAATGGTGTTTCTCCTCAAAGCTTAATCCTAGTGGGTTGTATGTTTGTGTTTGTAGAGTAAGCCCTCTGGCAACTTTCACTTCAAGGAAGATCTGTGTTACAAAAATGTTATCAAAATAAGCAGCTGCTTTTGTTTGGTGGTTAGGATATTTTTAGGGTTCCAGTCATTTTCCGAATAACTATATAAAATACGGCTTTTTAGTCATAGATTTTGCATGGGGAAAGGCTGGGGAGAGTGGAGAGGAATGGATGCTCTTCTTTTTGTGTATTTTAAAAAAATCTTTTATTAATTTTAATTTATTATGTTTACATAGATTCAAGTGTCCCACTGAATATAACACCCTCACTCTCACCCCTTTTTGTGTATCTTTTATTTGCTGATTTTATTTTGGTGGAATGACTTAAAATTTTTTTTCATTTATTTATTTTAGAGGAAGGGAGGAGAGGGAGAGATAGAGAGACATCAGTTTGTTGTTTAACTTATTTATGCATTCATTGGTTGATTCTTTTTTTTTTTCTCCCTATGTCTGCAGTCAAATTTACCCCAGGTCCCCAGGTCAGGGACTCAGAGCCCATGAGCTATGGAGCTTGCTGTAGCAGCCATTTAGGCCAGCACCTGCTGTGATAGGAATGGGCGTTGAATTTGACTTGGCTGCCGCATTGGTTGATTCTTGTATGTGCTCTGACTGGGAATCGAACCCACAACCTTGGTGTATCAGGACAACACTTTAACCAACTGAGCTACCCAGCCAGGGTGGAATGATTTTTTTTTTAATTGAGATAATTCACATACCATAAAATTTGTGCCTTCAAGTGTACAAGTCAGCAGTTTTTAGTATATTCATAAAGATGTGCAACTATTACCACCATCTAATTATAAAATATTTTTATCACTCCAAAAAGAAATCTTATACCTGTTAGCTATCACTCCTCCAGCCCACTAAACTTTTTCCTTCCTTCCTCCCTCCTCTTCTTTCCTCCCTCCCTCCCTCCCTCCCTCCCTCCCTCCCTCCTTCCTTCCTTCTTTCTTCCCTCCCTCCTTTCCTCTCTCCTTCCCTCCCTCCCTTCTTTCTTCTCTCCCTCTCTTATTTCTTCCCTCCCTCCCTCCCTCCTCTTCTCTCCCTTTCTCTCTCTCTTTTAAAGGTTTATTGATTTTAGAGTGAGGAGAGAGATAGAAGTGGGGGTAAGCAGGAAGCATCAACTTATAGTAGTTGCTTCTACTATGTGCCTTGACTGGGCAAGCCTGGGGTTTTGAACCCGAGACCTTAACATTCCAGGTCAACACTTCATCCACTGTATCACCAAGGTTAGGCATAAACTACTTTCATTCTTTATCTGGATTTGCTTATTCTGGACATTTCATATAAATAAAATCATATACTCTGTGGCCTCTTGTGACTGACTTCTTTGACTTAACATGTTTTCAAGGTTCTGGCCTTGGCCAGTTGGCTCAGTGATAGAGTGTTGACCCAGCATGTGGATGTCCCAGGATTGATTCCTGGTGAGGGCACATAGGAGAAGTACCCATCTGCTTCTCTCCCCCACCCCTCATCCTCTCTTGCAGCCATAGCTCGACTGGAGCAAGTTGGCTCTGGGCACTGTGGATGGCTCCATGGCCTCCACCTCAGGTGCTAAGAAGAGCTCAGTTGCTGAGCAGCAGAGCAGTGCCCCAGATGGGCAGAGCATCACCTACTAGTGGGCTTGCCGGGTGGATTTCTGTCCATTCAGGAGTCTGTCTCTCTGCATCTCCTCCTCTCACTGGAAAAAAAACAGTTTTCAAGGTTCATACATGAAGTAGTATGTATCAATACTTTGTTCCTTTTAATAAATGGATAATATTCACTGTGTGACTAACCATTTTATTTATCTATTCTTCAATTGATAGACAATTGGGTTATTTTCACTTTTTGGCTATTATGAATAATGTTGCTAAGAATATTTATGTATAGCCTGACCTGCGGTGGCACAGTGGATAAAGCGTCGACCTGGGAACACTGAGGTCACCAGTTCAAAACCCTGCTCTGGTCTGGTCAAGGCACATATGGGAGTTGATGCTTCTAGCTCCTCCCCCCTTTCTCTCTCTCTCTCTCTCTGTGTCTCCTCTCTAAAATGAATAAAATTAAAAAAAAGAAGTTTAAAAAAAAAAAAAGAATATGTATAAGATTTTATGTGATTTTCTGTTCTTTTAGTGCGTATGTACTTAGGAATGCTGAGTGGTATGGTAACTCTTTAACTTTTCCAAGACCTCTTGGAATGCTTTTTATCTTTGCTTTTGTTTCTTACCCTTTAAAATTCTCATGAAATTTGTCTCATGTTGATAAGTCATAACTATGAAAGTCTAGAAGGAAGAGTAAAAATCTTTTAAGTTATTTTGTCAAAAACAGCTGCCAGCATGTAGCAGTTTCTCCTCTTGTGGTTAAGTTTATGCCCTACCCACTGTCTTTTTTTTCCCCCCTGGGAACTACACCCTCTGTCTTAAGAGAAAAGAAAGTTCTATGTAGGAGTGCAAGGGTAGTCTGCAACTCTTACTGTTTCAGTAAATTAAAGGTTGTCATGATGTTTGTTCGTTGTCTTTAGGAAATCAGATAAGCAGGGGTCCCCAAACTTTTTACACAGGGGGCCAGTTCACTGTCCCTCACACCGTTGGAGGGCCGCCACATGCAGTACTCCATACACTGACCATTAATGAAAGAGGTGCCCCTTCCGGAAGTGCGGCAGAGGCCGGATAAATGCCCTCAGGTGGCCGCAGTTTGGCCTGTGGGCTGTAGTTTGGGGACCTCTGAGATAATGTATACAGCTCGTCTGGCCTAACTAATTTTGAAATTATTGAGAATAGTTCTCAGTAGCTCCCTGGAATCCTTGGTGCTAAGATGAAAATACCAAAGAAATTAACTCCCACTCTCCTTAAATACTCCTTTGTTCACTCAGTAAGTATTTATCGGGGGCCTACAGTAGGTCCCAGAAATATTGCGGTCAGGGAAATAGACCATGGCCTCCATGGATTTACTCTTTCCATTGATAGCTGATCATTAGACTATTACCCTTAAAAGCAAAATAGGTACAATAAATAAATAAATTCTTGTGTATTCATTTTTAGATTTTACTTTCGTTGTGTTTTTATCACTTGTTTATTTCTATAGAGTTGGCTTTCTTGCCTGTTGTAAGTGGAGATAGCTGATCAGGATGTCATGTGGTTGACTTGGGGTGGTACAGTTTATGGAAGATGTGTTACAGAATTGTACACCTGAAACCTGTATAATTTTATTGACCAATGTCATCCCAATAAATTCAATAAAAAATTAAAGCCTGACCTGTGGTGGCGCAGTGGATAAAGCGTCGACCTGGGAGCACTGAGGTCTCCAGTTCAAAAACCCTGCACTGGTCTGGTCAAGGCACATATGGGAGTTGATGCTTCCAGCTCCTCCTCCCTTTCTCTATTTCTCTCTCTCTCTCTCTCTCTCTCTCACTCTCACTCTGTGTCTCCTCTCTAAAATGAATAAAATAAAAAGAAATTTAAAAAAAATTAAAAACACCAGCTTTAGTCGGTTGGCTCAGTGGTATAGTGTTGGCCTGGAGCAGGGATGCCCTGGGTTCAATTCCCAGTCAGGGCACACAGAAGAAGCAACCATCTGCTTTTCCACCACTCCCCCTCCCCGTTCTCTCTCCTTCTCTCTTCTTCTCTCTCCTCCTCTCTCTTCCCCTTGCACAGCCATGGATTGATTGATTAATTGATTCAAGTGAGGATAGCTCCATGGAGCCTCTGCCTCAGGTGCTAAAAATAGCTCAGTTGTGAGCATTACCCCAGATGGGGGTTGTTGGGTGGATCCTGATCAGGGCATATGGGGGAGTCTGTCTCTCTAACTCCTCTCCTCCCTTAGAAAAGAAGAAAACAAAACAAAAGATGTCCTATGGTGTTGTCAGCTGGCCAGCCAGATATACCTTACAAAGTGACACTACTGTGATGACATTGCCACTATCCAGGGTCTAGTCTTCAGCTTTGTACATCTAAACACTTTATCTTTGCATGTTATCAAAGGGGGATTAGCTTAAGTATTGGAGGTGACTATAGTGAGAAATACCAATATTCTAGTCTGTGTACAGTTATAGTTCACTCTCTAAAATGAATGCGTTGGCCTTCCCCTGCCTTTTAAGATTTTACTTACTGATTTTAGAGAGAGGAAAGAGAGAGAGAAAGACAGGGTGGAGAGTGGGAAGCATCAACTCATAGTAGTTGCTCCTTTATGTGCTCTGACAGGGAAACCCCATGGTTTTGAACTGGCGACCTCAGCTTTCCAGGTCAACACTTGATTCACTGCACCACCACAGGTCAGGCATTTATGTTTTTAGTTGCTGTGATTCAGGGCATTGACGAAAAACAAGTCTCTGCTCTTTCAGAGTGAGGGGCCAGATCCTGGTACCTAATTAAGATACTATTTGGTGAGGACCCTGCCCAACTCTGGCCAGTAGTGTCCCTTTGATTCTTGCTACTACCATTGCGTTTCGTGGCCACAGCAGTGGCATCATGATTTGAGAGTTTGTGAAAATGCAGGAGTCAGCCCCCACCCAGACCTCATGAATCATAACCTACACTTTAATGAGATTGCCAGGTATGATATATATGCACATTTAAAACCTGAGGCACACTTCCTTAGAGTATATCCTTACCACTTTATCAGCTCTCTGCTGATTTGTGTAGTTTAATCTAAACCCTAGTGTGGTGTCATAAATTGCTGTGGTTTATCCTAAAGATTAGAAAATTGGCCCTGACTGGTTAGCTCAGTTGGTTAGAGCGTTGTCCGGACAACTCCCAGGTTGTAGGTTATATCCCCAGTCAGGGCACATACAAGAAACAACCATTGAATGCATAAATAAGTGGAACAACAAGCCTGACAAGGCGGTGGCGCAGTGGATAGAGCGTCGGACTGGGATGCAGAGGACCCAGGTTCGAGACCCCAAGGTCACCAGCTTGAGTGTGGGCCCATCTGGCTTGAGCAAAAGCTCACCAGCTTGGACCCAAGGTCCTTGTCTCCAGCAAGGGGTGGCTCGGTCTGCTGAGGGCCCACAGTCAAGGCACATGTGAGAAAGCAATCAATGAACAACTATGGTGTTGCAATGGCAACGAAAAACTTGTTGATGCTTCTCATCTCTCTCCATTCCTATCTGTCTGTCCCTATCTCTCTCTCTCTCTGACTCTCTCTCTGTCCCTGTAAGGAAAAAAAAAGTGGAACAACAAATCAATGCCCCCTTCTTCCTCTCTAAAATCAATTTTAAAAAAAGATTGAAATATTGTTTGGAATATCATAGGTTTATTACATAAGTATGAAATGATATTCAAGTGCTGTCTTAGAGTGTCTTAACATCTGTAATGTGACCATTTTTCTTTTGTAGTATTTTGTTTTCAATTTTTAATAGTTGATTTTATTTATTCATTCATTTTAGAGAGGAAAGAGTGAGACAGAGAGAAAGAGAGAGAGAAAAGAGGGAGGAGCAGGAAGCATCAACTCCCATATGTGCCTTGACCAGGCAAGCCCAGGGTTTCGAACCAGCAACCTTAGTGTTCCAGGTCGATGTTTTATCCACAGCGCCACCATAGGTCAGGCTAATAGTTTTAACTTGTAATTTCTTGCAGATTTAACTTGTAATCTTGATATTTCTTATGTACAGTTCCACATTTTTTATAGATTATCACCCACAGGATTTGAAAACATACGGCATACTAGTTAAAGATAGGGACAGGTTACAGAACTCAGCAGGAAAAAAAAAAGTTATTTCAGAGAACCAGGGCAGGAAGTCTTAGTAGCTCAGCAAAGAAAGAAAGCTATTATTGCTTCTTTTATCTCCCACTTCCCCTTCTGTTACCATTTTCAAAACAATCCAAAAATCTGTTTGAAATAATTTCTAACTGCCGTAGTACTTAAAATGCCCCTGTTATAGTGTCCTAAGAAAAGGTTAAATCTAGAGCTGAGGAAAACCAAGAATGGATGAAATAAATTTTAAATAACCCATAATTCTACTACTTGAGACAACCATTAACATTTTGGTGTATCCTTCTAGGCATTATTTTACAAAGTTGAGAGACTACTGTATATGCAAATTTGTGCCCATTTCTTTTTAAACTAACATTATAGCATAAGCATTTATGAAATTTTGCCTATGTGCGATCTAATTTTTATGAAATAGGTGAATAGAGTTTATTATATAGGTACCTATGGAGCATTGGTTGGTGGTAGGCTAAAATTAATTTTGGTAGGTACACCAAAATGATAGAAGCAAAGCTTTCAAAGCAATACTAAATAATCAACAACTGAGGGGGAAAAAAGAAGCTGCACACATATTTGTGTGCAGAAGACCACTTATTTACATTGTCTTTTCAGTCATCGTTTTTGAATAAGGTTTTTCACAAATTGTCTTTCAACATGACACTCTGAAAGCTGTTTGTTGAATCTAAAACTCACTTGAAATATAGAATGATATATATAAGAAGTAAAACAAGCATTCTAAATCAGTAATGTTAAAATCAGTGATGTTAGCTTGACCAGGTGGTGACGCAGTGAATAGAGCATTGAACTGGGAAGTGGAGGACCAAGGTTTGAGACCTTGGGATCACCAGCTTGAGCCCAAAGTCGCTGGCTTGAGCAAGGGGTCACTTGGTTGTCTGTGGCCCCCTGGTCAAGGTATATATGAGAAAGCAATGAATGAACAACTAAGGAGCTGCAGTGAAGAATTGATGCTTCTCATCTCTCTTCTTGTCTGTCTGTCCCTATCTCTCCCTCTCTCTGTCTTTGTCACAAAAAAAATATCAGTGATGTAAATTAAAAAGTGTGTGAATGGCCCTGGCCAGTAGGCTCAGTAGTTGAGCGTCGGCCTGGCGTGTGGAAGTCCCGGGTTCGATTCTCAGTCAGGGCACATAGGAGAAACACCCATCTGCTTCTCCACCCTTCCCCCTCTCCTTCCTTTCTCTGTCTTCCCCTCCTGCAGCCAGGGCTCCATTGGAGCAAAGTTGGCCCAGGCACTGAGGATGGCTCCATGGCCTCCGCCTTAGGTGCTAGAATGGTTCCGGTTGCAACGGAGCAGTGCCCCAGATGGGCAGAGCATTGTCCCCTGGTGGGCATGCCGGGTGAATCCTGGTCAGGTGCATGCGAGAGTCCGATTGCCTCCCCGCTTCTAACTTTGGAGAAATACACACACACACACAAAAAGTGTATGAAAGTCAGGTTTTTTGTACAGTTTTTCTTTTTCTTTTTAAATTTCATTTATTGATTTTTAGAGAGAGAGTAAGAGACAGAAACATTGATCTCTTCCACTTTATGCCCTGACCAGAGATGAAACCCACAACCCTTGTGTATCAGGATGACGCTCTAACCAATCGAGGCACCTGGCTGAAACTATAGGTTTTGTTTTTTTTTTCTTAGGGAGAGAGACAGGAAGGGAGAGGGATGAGAAGCATCAACTCATAGTTGTGGCACTTTAGTGGTTCATTGGTTGCTTCTCTTATGTGCCTTGATCCAGGGACTCAAGTCAAACCAGTGGCCCCTTGCTCAAGCCAGCAACCTTGGGCTTCAAGCCAATGACCATGGGGTCATTTCTATGATCCCATGCTCAAGCCAGATGAGCCATGCTCAAGCTGGTGACTTTGGGGTTTCAAACCTGGGTCCTCAGCATCCCAGGCTGATGCTCTATCCACTGCATCTGCGCCTAGTCAGGTGATAAAGAACTATTCTTATTACTGTAAGCCTGGTAAATAATGTGGCTAATTTGTGATCTAAAAAGCCAAACAGTTATAGGATGTATTTTTATTATTGAGAGCTATGAATGAATCACTTATATTTGCAGTTATTTTACTTTGTCAGTACTTGCCCCTACTAGCTTTGAGACTTTGAGAAATTTAACTTTCCTGATCCTCACCTTATCTGTACAATGAGAATAAGAATTGTACCTACTTTCCTTGGCCAATGTAGGAATTAAAATGAGAACTATATTTAAAATGTTTAGCACAATGTCTGAGACATATGAAATGCTTAATAAAAGCTATAATAATAATACCTTTAATATTCCTGTTATTTAAAGTGACATCTCCTACTTCTCTCCAGTTCTCTTTCCCAAAATAATGTTCTTTTTGAGCTCTGATAGCAGTTTGTGGCTATCCCATGTAAGAACTTAATACTATATTTTATTATAGTTACATGTACATGCAACTATCTCCTTTACCATAATGACAGTTTTGTTGTTTTGACAGAGACAGAGTCAGAGAGAGAGGGACAGATAGGGACAAACATACAGAAAGGGAGAGAGATGACAAGCATCAGTTCTTCATTGTAGCACCTTAGTTCATTGATTGCTTTCTCATATGTGCCTTGATGGGGTGGTGCGGTCGGTGTCTACAGCAGAGCAAGTGACCCCTTGCTCAAGCCAGCAACCTCGGGCTTCAAGCCAGCCATCTTTGGGATCAAGCTGGTGAGCCTGCACTCAAGCCAGCCACGCCAGGGTTTCAAACCTTGGTCCTCCTTGTCCCAGTGCAGTGCTCTATCCACTGTGCCACTGCCTGGTCAGGCGACAGTTTTTGTCTTTTCTTTTTTTAAGGTCAGGACCATGCCTTATTTATCTTATAACCCCAGTTCCTGAAATGTACTAGACCTCATTAAATACTGAATGAGTGCTTTATGAATGTTATGGGTATAATTTTCCAGATTTTTTTATATTGTTCATGGTCTTGATAATCAAGAATTAAATGTTTGATTGTATGATATGGTTATTTGTTGCTACATAAACTGTGCCAAAGTGTAAGGACTTAAAAAGCAATCATTTTGTTTGCTTGCTCTTCTGGGGATTGACTGGAGCGCAGTTGGCCCTTTCTCCTAAGTTTGCTGGCAACACTCATGTAATTGCAATCAGATGGCAGCTAAGGCTGGAATGTTCAAGATAGAATGTTCACTTAACCTGTTCGGAGCCTTAGTGGTGGCAGGAGTCAATCAGAATTCTGGTATGGCTGGGCTTCGTTGCCACTCTCTTTTCCTCCCTCCCAACCTTTTCACTGTCTTCCTCTGTCTACTTGTTCTCTCCAGAAAGGTAGACATACTTCTTATATGGTGACCTAGGACTCCCAAAAGGGCAAAAACATAAGATTCCTGGTTTTCTGAAGGTTGAGACTTGGAACTGGCAGAGCATCAGTTCTGCTCTATAGCTGTGTACATTGACTGCATTGCTAATCACAGACCCAGTCTATATTCTATGGGAAAGGACTGTACACAGACATAAGCACCAAGAGTTGTGGTTCACTGGGGGCCACTAATGTAGCAGACTACCGTATCATATAATAAATATTTTCTTTTTGAAAGTTTCCAAATAAGCATTTAAAAAAAGTCTAATCTTGCCTGACCTGTGGTGGCGCAGTGGATAAAGCGTTGACCTGGGAACACTGAGGTCGCCAGTTCAAAACCGCGCATTGGTCTGGTCAAGTTACATATGGGAGTTGATGCTTCTAGCTCCTCCCCGCTTCTCTCCTCTCTCTCTCTCTCTCTCACTCTCACTCTGTGTCTCCTCTCTAAAAAGAATAAATGAAAAGAAATTTTAAAAAAGATTGGCTTTTTTTAAAAAAAGTCTAATCTTAAGGGAGATAAGAAAGAAATACAGCAGCACTCATGAGTCCATGCATGAATCAGATAATTCAAATTCTCTGCCACTTTACTAGCTTTGTGATGTGGGCAAATTCATCTCTCTGACTCATGTGTTTGTGACTCATCTACAGAGGCTTCCTTCATAGGGTTGTGGTAGAATTTAAGTAAAACCATAGAATTCAGTGCCTGGCACACAGTAGGTATTTAGGAGATGAAGCTAGGTGTTACTGTATTGTTATTATTGACTATAATGCCTTGGTGTCAGTGCAGAGACAAATAACTACTGCAGTACATTTCATATGAACTGAGAAGAAACATTTTGGTTACCTTTTTCAATTTCAGTTGACTGTTTTGTATCTTTGCCTTTTATATCTCATCCCTATGTTCTTGTTAGCTAATGGTATTTAAAAGCCAGTCTGTAATTTTAAAAGTTTTAGTTTTCTATTCACAAAACAATTGGGGAAAAAATTCTTAAAGAGATTTAATTTAGAAGATAAAAATTCTTTTTGTCTATAGTCATGAAGATGCATGTTTTAGAGGAGATAGAGGATATTCGGTTACTTAATATCCTGAAATAAGCATTCTATTCTATTTTGTCCTGTTTGCCCTGTTCTTTTTATATAGAATTAAGCAACTGCAGTGGAAACTTTGTAAGTAAGTTTTAATGGTCTCTTATAGTAAAGGTTTTTTTTGTTTTGTTTTGTTTTTTGTGGCAGCAGAGACAGAGTCAGAGAGAGGGACAGACAGGGACAGACACAGAAAGGAAGAGAGATGAGAAACATCAATTCTTCTTTTTTGCAGTTCCTTAGTTGTTAATTGATTGATTTCTCATATGTACCTTGACCGGGGAGCTACAGCAGACCAAGTGAGCCCTTGCTTGAGCCAGTGACCTTGGGCTCAAGCTTGTGAGCCTTGCTCAAACCAGATGAGCCCGCGCTCAAGCTCGAACCTGGGTCCTCCACATCCCAGTCCGACGCTCTATCCACTGTGCAACCGCCTGGGCAGGCTACAGTAAAGGTTTTAGTGAGAAATTGGTTCAGAATATTATCAAGATAAACAATGTATATTACAGTTTTCTTTTTTTGAGACCTTGAGTTGAATATCCTTTATATTCTGTTTTATTTTTAAATACATTTATTGGGCTGACATTGATTAATAAAGTTATGTAAGTTTCATGTATGCAATTTTACAATACAGCATCTGTATATTTTATTGTGTATTCACCACCCCAATTATTTGTATTTTCCTAAATCTACTTTGTTACAAGCCATCGCAGTTGTTTTGCCCTAGAACCATGATGGCAAACCTATGACACACGTATCAGCACTGGCACGTGTAGCCATCTTCCATGGCATGTGGCCACATGCCGCCAAATACCAGAGAAGTATGGGGCCGCATGCTGAGAAGGACGTTTCATCCGAGGCTCCTGCATAGCCAGGTGCAGTAGCCGAGGATAAAACATTTGCTGTAGTGTAGACACTCTGTGCTGGAGGACTGTAGGCCAAAACAACAGAACTCCAGCACAGAGCGTCTAGTTATGGGACTTCCAGTTAGGCCCTTAGGGGATCTTTGACCTCACTTCTGGCCAGTGGAGCAGGGAGCAGCGGAATGCCAATGAAATTCAGCACCAAAATGTCACTAATAGGCAGGTTAGTTAAAGAATTCCCCCTCCCCCTCACTTATCTTATTTAGTTCACGGCATCCCACACAAGTTAAATAATATCAAGACCAACAAAAGAAACCAACTGACAGATGAACAAAGAAGTCTCTAAGTAGCTAAGTTAAATAATTAGTTTTTGGTTTATTAAATACAGTTATATATTATAATTACACATTTTTGTTATTTAAACTATAAATATCGCGAAATTATGGTTTTTTTCTTGAAATGACACACCACCCGAGTTATGCTCGGTTTTTTGGCGAATTTTGACACACCAAGCTCAAAAAATTGCCCATCACTGCCCTAGAATGCCATTTTAAGGCTAATTAGTTGACTACCACACAATTCTTTCTGCAAGGACAAGAAATTCATGTTACAGCAGGAAGTGACTCAGTCAATATGTAATTTACAAGTTTACTTGGGATTGATTGATTTCCTTCTTTCTGTCTCTTTCCCTTCTTTTTCTTCCCCGTCTTTCTTCCTTTCTTCCTTTCTTCCTTCATTTCCTTCTTTCTTTCCCTTTCTCTCTTTCTCCCACTTCCTTCCTCCCTCCTCCCTCCCTCTCTCCCTCCCTCTTTCCTTCCTTCCTTCCTTCCTTCCTTCCTTCCTTCCTTCCTTCCTTCCTTCCTTTCTTTCCTTCTTTCTTTTTCTCACTCTTCCTTCCTTTTTTGTTTCCTTCCTTTCCTGTTTCTTTCTTTCTCTCTCTCTCTCTCTCTTTTTCTTTTTCCTCCCTTCCCTCTATCTTCTTCCTTCCTTCCTTCCTTCCTTCCTTCCTTCCTTCCTTCCTTCTTTCTTTCTTCTTTCTCTCTCTCTCTCTTTTTCTTTCTTTCCCTCACTCCCTTCCCCCTTCCTCCCTCCCTCCATCCTTTTCCTTTCTTTTTTTTTTTTCTTGGAGGAGGAGAGGCAGAGAGACAGACTTCAGCATGCGCCCGACCATGATCTACCTAGCAAAATCCCTATGGAGCAATGCGCTGCCCATATGGAGCTGTTGCTCCCATTGCTCAGCAACCAAAATATTTTCAGCATCTGAGGGGGAGACCACAGAGCCCTCCTTAGCACTGAGGGCCAACTCACTCGAACCAATTGAGCCACGGCTGTGGGAAGGGAAGGGAGGGAGAGTGTGAGAAAAGGGGGAGGGGTGGAGAAGCAGATGGTCACTTCTGTGTGCCCTGACCAGAAATCAAACCTGGGACATCCACACACTGGGCCCATGTTCTACCACTGAACCAGCTGACCAGGGCCTGGAAGTTCTTTCAAATAGGGTCTGTAGGGACCAAACAACTTGGCATGTAGAATATTGCAGTCCTTGGAATCAGACTGTTTCTGGCACTGGCAAGTCTTGGTGAATTATTTGACATCCTTTTTTATTTAAACTGATTTGAGAGAAAAGAAGGGGGAGAGGAAGAGAGAGGGAAATCTCAATTTGTTGTTCAACTTATGCTTTCATTGGTTGATTCTTGTGTGTACCCTGACTGAGAATTGAACCTACAACAGTGATGGGCAATCTTTTGAGCTTGGTGTGTCAAAATTCGCCAAAAAACTGAGCATAACTCGGATGATGTGTCACTTCGAGAAAAATGGCCTAACTGGAAGTCCCAGAACTAGACGCTCTGTGTCGGAGTTCTGTTGTTTTGGCCTACAGACCTCCGGCACAGAGTGTCTATACTACAGCAAGTGTTTTATCCTTGGCTACTGCACCTGGCCGTGCAAGAGCTGAGGATGAAACGTCCTTCTCAGCATGCGGCCGTGTGTCATGGAAAATAGGTGCTGACACGCGTGTCATAGGTTCACCATCATGGACCTACAACGTGGCATATCAGGACAACGCTCCAACCAACTGAGCAACCCAGCTAGGGCATTATGCCATCTTTGAGCTTTACTTTCTTCAACATAAACAGTGCAGACCCACCTCTCAGAGTCGTTAAGATTTAATCAGCTAACCATGAATACATTGGACCATGTTACCACATCAAATAGGAACAGGTTAACTCAGTAGTGAAGCTCGCATTTTTTAAACTTCATAAAGCTAAGCAAATGCACTTGTTTACATGATTGACTGAAAGGTTACCAAGGCTTTAAGCTGTGAACTATTTCAGGGAGAAGAAAATGATGCCACGGTAGGATCAAGTTTGAAACAGTCCTGGTTAGAGTTCTGTGAATCAAAGGGAATAAATTTACAATGAAAGTACAGGAGGGGATTTGGAAATACATTATCCCTTCCCTTACCCTCTCACTGCTTTGTGTTCACATACTTCCTTTTTTTTCTGAGGTTCTGAAACAAAAACAAAACATAGGCCCTGCAACAGCTGAAGGAGCTTTTGAATTCTTTCCAAAGAGGAAATTGACTTTACCTAACCAGTGCACTTCCTGTGTGTGCTGTAGCTGCATGTGCTGTATCCGTTAGAGAGTGAGACCTGGTTGGTATGGTGCTCAGCTGCAGAATTTCCTCTTGGTGGTGGGGTGTGAAATATATATTACAGTGTTCTGGCATGTTGTCTTCACTTATTTCTGGCTTAGTCACCTGGGGATCTTGTTTAAAATGCAGGTTCTGATCCAGTAGCTCTGGGTGAGGCCTGAGATTTTCTGCATTTCTGACACTATTCCAGGTGATGTATCAAAATCAAAAGACATTCTCTCCTTGGTTCTTTTAATAAGGTCTTAAAAGCACACATGATTAACTCTTTTTATTTTTTTGTGACAGAGAGTCAGAGAGAGGGACAGATAGGGACAAACAGACAGGAAGGAAGGGAGATGAAAAGCATCAATTCTTCGTTGTGGCACCTTAGTTGTTCATTAATTGCTTTCTCATATGTGCCTTGACTGGGGGCCACAGCCAACTGAGTGACCCCTTGCTCAAGCCAGTGACCTTGGGCTCAAGCTGGTGAGCCTTGCTCAAAGCTGGCGACCTCAGGGTTTCAAACCTGGGTTCTCCGTGTCCCAATCCCATGCTCCATCCATTGCGCCATCACCTGTTCAGGCTAACTCCATTTGTATTCACGTTTATTTGCTTAATGCTGTTGTGTGAGTTCCTTATTCTCAAGGGTCCTGCAGGTGAGTGATGCATATTGAATATGGTCCTTGAAAAAAACTTTGACTTGGGTTTATTTTATAAAAGTTCTTTAGTAACTTTACAGAGATTAGTTAACAATTAAATTAGGATTTCTCTTTTACTTTATGATTTAAGAAATTCTATTACTGCACACATACCATTCATTGTAACTTCCAATATTGTCAAAAGAAGAAAAAATTGTTTCCATGGTCTGCCCATCCCAGCCAATCAAATTATTCCTTTTGGCGGGGGGGGGGGGGGTGGGTATTTCTTTGTTATCCTTGGGCAGGGCATCTTGTTTTGTTTTTTTTTATTATTATTCATTTTAGAGAGGAGAGACATAGTGAGAGAGAGAGAGAGAGAAAGAGAGAAAGGGGGGAGGAGCTGGAAGCATCAACTCCAATATGTGCCTTGACCAGACCAGTGCAGGGTTTTGAACTGGCGACCTCAGTGTTCCCAGGTCGATGCTTTATCCACTGCGCCACCACAGGTCAGGCTAGGGCATCTTGTTTTTATGTGGTTGTGAACATTTCTGTAAAGCAATTTTATGTTCGGCTTTTTAAATTCAGTAATAGAGAATAAACAAAGTTTTCTAAGTTTTTCTATTAACTGTTAAAATACTGTGTTTTATTCATATTTTGATAAGTCTTTCTTGGTGAATTTTTCTTGGACTTAAAATACTCTTTCTAAGATAAAGTTAGCAAAAGGTTTGGGGCAATAAACATAATGTGTCATGAAACTAATATGATAATGTCTGCAAAGTAAAGCATGTGTTTAATTTAACTAGGTGTTTTGCTTATGGTTAGAATTTCCTTTTTTTTTTTTAAGTGAGCATAGGGGTGGATTGTTGGGCAGATGAAATATATTATGCTCCCTTTGTTAAAGATGGCGCTGCTCACGTGCAAGTTTTTTTTTTTTTTTTTTACAGGGACAGAGAGAGAGAGAGAGAGAGAGATAGGGACAGACAGACAGGAACGGAGAGAGGTGAGAAGCATCAATCATTAGTTTTTCATTGCCGTCACAACACCTTAGTTGTTCATTGATTGGTCTCTCACATGTGCCTTGACCACGGGCCTTCAGCAGACCAAGCAACCCCTTGCTGGAGCCAGTGACCTTGGGTTCAAGCTGGCGAGCTTTTTGCTCAAGCCAAATGGGCCCGCGCTCAAGCTGGCAAGCTCAGGGTCTTGGACCTGGGTCTTCCACATCCCAGTCCGATGCTCTATCCACTGCACCACTGCCTGGTCAGGCTCCTTTTTTTTTTTTTTTTTTTTAAATAAGACATTTGTCTTTTTTTTTTTTTTTAATTTTATTTTTATTTTATTCATTTTAGAGAGGAGACAGAGTGAGAGAGAGAGAGAAAGAGAGAAAGGGGAGAGGAGCTGGAAGCATCAACTCCCATATGTGCCTTGATCAGACCAGTGCAGGGTTTTGAACTGGCGACCTCAGTGTTCCCAGGTCGATGCTTTATCCATTGCGCCACCACAGGTCAGGCTCCTTTTTTTTTTTTTTAAAAGAGTTTATTTATTTTACAGAGAGCAGGGAGTAGGGCAAGAAGTAGTTGCTTCATTCTAGCTGTTCATTGGTTGCTTCTCATATGTGCCTTGATCAGGCAAGTCCAGGGTTTTGAACTGAAAACTTCAACATTCCAGGTCTATGCTTTATCCACTGCTGCAGTACAGGTCAGGCAAGAATTTCCTTTTTAAGTGAGAGAAAGTGAATTGTGTGTTACCTGTATTCTTTAAGAAAAAAAACTGGTGTCAGTATAGACAGCTGACTTGTTTTCAAACTATGTGTGAGATGTAAAGATGTTTGTTTCTTATATCTTAGAACAGCAATCCTGTGGACCTAGGACTGTGTTTCTCAAAGTATAGACTGCATAACCACAGGTGTGGTTATGAAATCGAGAGCTCCATCGAGTCCTCCAGCCTCTTCTATGGGCTTCTAGTTGGGCAGATCTGGGATGGAGCCCTTCAGTCTGAACTATAACAGGCAGCCTGTGTGATTTCTTCTGCAAGCTAGTTTTAGAATTAATGCTCCCAGCAAGCCATGGTTGGGATCTAAAGGAATTTGAAATTTTTGAAATTGAATACATTTCTTTAGGGTATGGATTACTCATTTTTCTGGGAAGAGGGTTATAAACCTCTCATTGAGATTTGCAAGGAGGACCATGACACAAAAGATTAAAGTCATTGACCCAACAGGGTGTTTTTCATAAATATTTTCTGCCTCTTACGAGCTTTTTTGAATTTTAAATAAATTCTTAGTTTATTTTAGCATAATGAGGTCATTTTATCCACAAGAGGATTTTTTTTTAATAATGTGGCTTTATAGTCTACCATTTCTTTACTTCTTTTCAGCAAAATGAATTTTAATCTCCTAATTTAAAAGTCTTTTTAACTGAAATGTACTATTGCCAAGATCTAATATACTTTGTGAAGATAATACTTTTTAATATTTATTGAGAAAAATAGCGTGCTGGTTGTTTTACTAAGTGCATCATATATTATTTTTATTTAATTCTAACAGCAGCCCCATTAGGTAAGCATTAGTATACTCATTTGAGAAATAAGATAATTGAGGCATGGAGTGCTTAATTAACTTGACTACATTGACACAGTTTGTGAATGATGAAACCAGGGTTTGAACCCATTCTGTCTTACCTGAATGCCAGTACTGTGCAAGTCTGCAAGTTTGTGCAAATGTATCACATTTGGTTTTTCAATGAATAGATGATGGTTGTATAGTACCTTGAAATGATTATAGGTGTTGCTGGTGGATTAGCCTTTATTGTGATTCTGAATTTTTATGTTATTTCTTTTCAGATCAGAGAAAGTGCATCACAGACAAGAGATGTCCTCAGACAGCATTTTAATGATTTAAAGGGAACCCTTGGAAAGCTCTTGGATGAGCGATTGGTAACCCTTTTGCAAGAAGTGGACACCATTGAACAAGAGACCATTAAACCACTGGATGACTGCCAGAAGCTTATAGAACACGGAGTTAGCACTGCAGAGGACTTGGTCCAAGAAGGTAGGAGTCTAGGGAACTAGTTAGTGTGGCAAATTCAGATCGACACTTTGCTGATTTCCTTTTTTTTTTTTTTTACAGAGACAGAGAGAGATAGGGACAGAAAGAAACGGAGAGAGATGAGAAGCATCAATCATTAGTTTTTCATTGTCATTGTGACACCATAGTTGTTCATTGATTGCTTTCTCACATGTGCCTTGACTGCGGGCCTTCAGCAGACCGAGCCACCCCTTGCTGGAGCCAGCGACCTTGGGTCCAAGCTGACGAGCTTTTGCTCAAGCCAGATGGGTCCACGCTCAAGCTGGCGAGCTCGGGGTCTCGAACCTGGGTCTTCCGCATCCCAGTCCGACGCTCTATCCACTGCGCCACCACCTTGTCAGGCCATATTTACTTTTATTAAAGATTTTATTTATTGATTTAAGAGAGAGAGGGAGAGAGGGGTGTGGAGGAGCAGGAAGCATCAACTCACAGCATTTGCTTATCTACTGCACCACCACACATTAGGTCCCATTCACTGTTTGTTTGTTTGTGACAGAGAGATAGAGGGACAGATAAGGGCAGACAGGAAGGGAGAGAGATGAGAAGCATCAATTCTTTATTGTGGCACCTTAGCTGTTCATTGATTACTTTCTCGTATGTGCCTTGACCAGGGGGCTACAGCAGAGCAAGGGACCCCTTGCTCAAGCCAGCAACCTTGAGGTCAAGCCAGCCACCTTGTGCTCAAGTTGGTGAGCCCACGCTTAAGCCAGCGATCTTGGGGTTTCGAACCTGGGTCCTCTTGGGTCCCAGTCCGGTGCTCTGTTCACTGAGCCACTCCCTGGTCAGGCCACCTTCACTGTTAATAGAGCAATTTTACAGTCATTTGAGACTTCAGGATATTTTTCAGAGTATTCATGGTTTATAGAATTTAATTTCAGTATTTTCTTTTTAGTAAGTTAAGAAATATTAATGTCATACCTGAAATTGTAGTTTTTATGCTTTTGTCTTTAGCCAGTTATTTTGCTTGAAACATGCCCAGATCTTGCCTTGCTGTTTCCTTCCTTCCCTCCTTCCCTTTTTCCCTTATTCCCTTATTCCTCCTTTCTTTCCATAAGCCTTTGTCAAGTACATTAAATAAAAATTCTCCCCTTGGACTCACATGTGAGAGCCATACATGCTGAGAGAGATCTAAGACCTTATGGGAGCACAGAAGGGAATTGCTTATTAACTCTGGGAGAATGTAGGATAGATTTCTGTGCGAGGAGTTCTACAGAAGCTTGAAGAAATTCATCAAGCTTGACCAGTCGGCGGCACAGTGGATAGAGAATCGGACTGGTATGTTGAGGACCCAGCTTCAAAACCCTGAGGTCTCCGTCTTGAGTGCAAGCTCATCCAGCTTGAGCGCGGGGTTGCAGGCTTGAGCGTGGGATCATAGACATAACCCCATGGTTGCTGGCTTAAGCAAGGGGTCACTTGCTCTGCTGTAACCCCTCCCCCCATCAAGGCACATATGAGAAGCAATCAATGAACAATTAAGGTGCTGCAACAAAGATGCTTCTCATCTCTTTCCCTTCCTGCCTATCTGTCCCTCTCTCTTGACTGTGTCTCTGACAAAAAAAAAAAAAAGAAATTCAAGCAGATAACAGCATGATTGGAAGCAGAGTAACATCATGGGTGAAGTAAATGTCACATCAGGGATATTTAAAGTATTTTAGGCAACAGAGTTACACAGTCAGATTTGCATTTTAAAAAAATGAAAAATGACACTGCCTACATTTTGAAGATTGGATTCAAGATTTTAAGACTAGAAGGAAAAGAGACTAATTAGGAAGTTGTGACAGTAATCCATATAGGAAAGAATAAGGGCAGTAACAGGTAAAAATGAGGTAGAGCTGGTTTAAAGATTTTTCAGAGGTAGAATAATTGATGATTTTACTTTTCAGTAATGTTAATTATTGGTGATTGTCTGGATATAGGTTGGAGGAGAAAGGGAAGGATTTAGGATGACCAAAAACCAACTTGATTTCGGGTGTCAGTAAATTGTGCTCTTTAGTGATATAGGAAATGAAGTAAGAAGGGTGGCTTCAGTGGGTACTTAGGCATTTGCTTTGGGGCATGTTGACTTTGAAGTTCTTAAGATGCCAAGAGGGAGTTGGCAATGGTGGGTATGATGCTTAGGAGAGAGATAATACCTGGAGATGTCAATATGGTGGTTAATGACATATACATCAAATCTGAATGTATGGAAATTAGTAAAGTCATCAAGAGATAGTCTATACATGAAAAGAGAAGGCAGCAGAGGGCAGAGCTCTAGGGGAGCCAGGGAAGGCAACTGAACACCATTCATTCTGCAGATTGAGTGCTGTCCATGGCATAGGATGAAAAGTGTACAGGGCTCCCAAGTCTGTCACTCCCACTGGAAATCATTCTTCTTTCTGGTCCCACTTAGAATATAGTACTAGTGTTATCTTTACATGCTAATTATATTTTAGTCTTTAATGAACAGTGCTTATTTGCTGTTGACCATGACAGTGCCTTTGAGAAAACCTTTTATTAGCAGGATTACAGAATGTCTTTCCCTGGAGGCTTTGCATTTGGAAACAAACCCAGAAGCAGTTCAGTACAGGTCAGAAGTGAAATCCCGTTATTCTGAGGACTGAGAAATGCTTTTACTTTATTTTATTTTTTATTTTTTTAAAAAAAAAATTTTTTTTTAATTTTTATTTATTCATTTTAGAGGAAAGGGAGAGAGAGAGAGAGAGAGAGAGAGAGAGAAAGAGAGAGAGAGAAGGGGGGAGGAGCAGGAAGCTTCAACTCCCATATGTGCCTTGACTGGGCAAGCCCAGGGTTTTGAACCGGCAACCTCAGCATTCCAGATTGACGCTTTATCCATTGCGCCACCACAGGTCAGGCAGAAATGCTTTTACTTTAGAAAATCTTTTGAGGCACGGCATCTGATGCCTCTTTTTTTTTAAAATATACTATAGAAATATTTTAAATTTTAAACTCTTTTCTCCCCTCTTCTCCCCTCCCAAGGGTAAAAACTTATTTATGGAATTTTGAGGCTTTCATTCAATGTACAGTGTGTCTGTTTTCCTTTTGGTGAGGGAGAAGCTTATGTTATGTGGCCTCAAAAAATTTGGGTTATTCCAAGATGTATTCAGATGAGAAAGAGTTCTGGTGGTATTCTGTAAGGCTTTAGAAGGCCATAGAAGTTGGTTATTAATTTTTTCTTTTTAATCTTTTTTTAAATTTTATTTATTGATTTTACAGAGAGGAGGGGAGAGAACAAGAAGTAGCAAGTCATAGTTGCTTCACTTTAGTTGTTCCCTGATTGCTTGTTGTATGTACCTTGACCGGGCAAGCTCAGGGTTTTGAACCAGTGACCTCAGCATTCCAAGTCAACGCCCTATCCACCGTGCCACCACAGGTCAGGCTAGAAGTTGGTTATTTTTAAAAAATTGATTTTAGAGAGAGAGAAACATCTATTTGTTGTTCCACTTATTTATGAATTCATTGGTTGATTCTTGTATTTGGCCTGACTGGGAATTGAACTAGAACCTTGGTGTATTGTGATGATATTCTATTCCACTGAACTATCTGGCCAGGGCTAGAAGTTGGTTATTTATTTATTTTTTTTTACTGCCTTTATATAACATTTTCTTTGGCCTGACTGGTGGTGGCTCAGTGGGTAGAGTGTTGACCTGGAACACTGAGATCGTAGGTCAAAATGCTGAGCGCAGGCTCACTAGCTTGAGCGTGGGATCATAGACATGACCCCATCCATGGTCTCTGGCTTGCGCCCAAAGGTTGCTGGCTTGAAGCCCAAGGTTCCTGGCACGAGCCCAAGGTCACTGGCTTGATCACAGGGTCACTGGCTCCACTGAAGCCCCCTGATCAAGGCACATACGAGAAATAATCAGTGAATAACTGAAGTGACACAACTTCGAATTGATGTTTCTCATCTCTCCCTTCCTGTCCCTCTCTCTCAAAAACAAACAAAATCTTTTTTTTTTTTTTTTTAGTACAGGGACAGAGAGAGAGTCAGAGAGAGGGATAGATAGGGAAAGAGAGAGGTGAGAAGCATCAATCATTAGTGTTTCATTGCCGTTGCAATTAGTTGTTCATTGATTGCTTTCTTACATGTGCCTTGACCGTGGGCCTTCAGCAGACCAAGCAACCCCTTGCTGGAGCCAGCGACCTTGGGTCCAAGCTGACAAGCCTTTGCTCAGCCAGATGGGCCCACGCTCAACCTGGTGAGCTTGGGGTCTTGAACCTGGGTCTTCCACATCCCAGTCCAACGCTCTATCCACTGCGCCACCACCTTGTCAGGCCAACGTCTTTTTTTTTTATAGTCTTTTAGGCAAACATTACTGAATCATTTTGTTTTATAATATCCCATGCCCTGACTTCTGTTGGAGTTGATAAAGTTTCTGTAAGAAATGAGAAAAGTCCCTGGGTCATTTGCTTTGCATACAATTGGTTGATAAACCGGATTTCCTTGTATAGAACAGAATAGACATTTCTGGGGAGATGTTGCCATTCTGGACCCCTTTTCCTTTTTTGGGGGGTGGTGCTGGAGAGAGACAGACAGGAAGGGAGAAGCATTAATGCATATTTGCAGTACTTGAGTTGTTCATTGATACTTTCTCATACGTGCCTTGACCTGGGGGTGCCAGCCCAGCCAGTGACCACTTACTCAAGCTAGCGACCTTGGGCTCAAGCCAGAAACTATGGGGTCATGTCTATGATCCCATGCTCAAGCTGAAGAGCCTGTAATCAAGCTGGATGAGCCCACACTTAATTTGTTCACTTCGGGGTTTCGAACCTGGTTCCTCAGCATCCCAGTCCGATGCTCTATATACTGCGCCACCTCCTGGTCAGTCCCCCCCCTTTTCTCTTGAGCTTAACATTAGTGTCACTTCTAAAATAGTGTCTACTGCCTGACTAGGCAGTGACACAGTAGATAGTGCGTCGGACTGGGATGCTGAGGAACCAGATTCGAAACCCTGAGGTCACTGGCCTGAGTGTGGGCTCATCCGGCTTGAGCACGAGCTTACCAGCTTTAGCATGGGGTCCCTGAATTAAGCAAGGGGTCATTCACTGCTGTAACCCCCCGGTCAAGGCATATGTGAGAAAGCAATCAATGAACAGCTAAGGTGCTGCAACGAAGAATTGATGCTTCTCATCTCTCTCCCTTCCTGTCTGTTTCTATCTGTCCCTCTCTCTGTCTCACTCTGTCCCTGTCAAAAGTAAATAAATAAATAAATAAATACAACAGTGTCTACTTTTATTTTTTGGGAATTAAAAAAAAATCATTTTCCATTAATTTGAGAGAGAGGGAGAAGGGACAAAGAAACATCAACTTGTTCTACTTGTTCCATTTAATTGAATCCTCATTGACTGCTTCTTATATGTGCCCTGACCATGGTCAAACCCTCAATGACCAGGGCAGGAATTTTTTTTTTAATTTGAAATTTTATTTTTCAATTACAGTTTACATTCAATATTATTTTTTTATTAGTTTCAGGTATATTTTATAGTGGTTAAATAGTCATAAACTTGTCTGACCAGGTGGTGGTGCACTGGATAGAGCGTCAGACTGGGACGCTGAGGACCCAGGTTCGAAACCCTGAGGTCGCCAGCTTGAGTGCGAGCTCATCTGGTTTGAGCAAGGCTCACCAGCTTGAGCTCAAGGTTGCTGGCTCGAGCTAGGGGTCACCCAGTCTGCTGTATACCCCCCGGCCAAGGCACAAATGAGAAAGCAATCAACAAACAACTAAGGTGCTGCAACGAAGGAATGATGCTTCTCATCTCTCTCCCTTCCTGTCTGTCCCTCTCTGTGAATCTCTCTTTCTCTGTCACAACATAAATAAATAAATAATCTATTAAAAAACAAGAGTCATATACTTTACTAAGTGTTCCCTTGGTATTTCTAGTACCTACCTAGTACTATACAGTTATAACAATATTTTTTACTATATTTTCTATGCTTCTATGCTGTACTTTATATCCTGTGTCTATTTTGGAACTATCGATCTGTACTTCTTTAATCCCTTCACCTCTTTACTTTTCGGGAATTTAACTGTGGTATCACTTAAGAATTGTTTGCAAGAAAACCAGAGACCTACCTAGACATGGGATGTGTAGATTACTTTTAATGTGACCATTTTTCACTGTACTAGATTTCTTATTTCTGATTGTAGGTGAAATTGCCATTCTTGGCGATGTGGGAGAACGAAATGAAAAACTGTGGAGCTTTACCAAAAAGGCCTCACACATTCAGTTGGACAGGTAAATGAGTTAGTGCCTTTGGGGCTTACTTTTAAGAACTTATGCTATTGACCTGACCTGTGGTGGCGCAGTGGATAAAGCGTCGACCTGGAATGCTGAGGTCGCTGGTTCAAAACCCTGCACTTGTCTGGTCAAGGCACATATGGGAGTTGATGCTTCCTGCTCCTCCTCCCTTTCTCTCTCTCACTCTCTCTCTCTCTCTCTCTCTCCTCTCTAAAATGAATAAATAAATAAATTTAAAATAAGAAAAGAACTTACGCTATCCACCTCTTTCCACTTTCTGTTCAAGATTCTGATGAAGGGCGATAGAGAATATGTTTTTCAAGGTTTCACCGCTTATTACCAGTATTACTAATATGTAGTAGTTGTGATTGTAATCTTTGGCATACTATTACTACAGCTATTCTTCAATTCTAATGTGTAAGAGAATTGTTAAATTTTTAAAAATTTGAACGTAGCCCTGAAACTGGTCAGATCTTTGGTATCAACTTGACAACTGTGATACTACCAACATGTTTTTTCTTTGTATCTTCTTTATATTTATTTGGGAAGAGAAATTTTTTTTTTTTTCAGGGACAGAGAGTCAGAGAAAGGGGTAGACAGGGACAGACAGACAGACAGGAACGGAGAGAGGTGAGAAGCATCAATCATTAGTTTTTCATTGCCATCACAACACCTTAGTTGTTCATTGATTGCTTTCTCACATGTGACTTGACCGCGGGCCTTCAGCAGACCGAGCCACCCTTTGCTAGAGCCAGTGACCTTGGGTCCAAGCTGGCGAGCTTTTGCTCAAGCCAGGTGGGCCTGTGCTCAAGCTGGCGACCTCGGGGTCTCAAACCTGGGTCTTCCGCATCCTAGTCCGACGCTCTATCCACTGTGCCACTGCCTGGTCAGGCTGGAAAGAGAATCTTGATATAATATCTTGCAAAGCCCCCACTGCCATTAGCATTATTTACTTGGAACTTCTGAATTCTTATAGAATGTGACTGATCTAAAATGTTCTTTGTATTTTATTTATTTATTTAATTATTATTAATTTTTTTTTTTTTTTCTGAAGTGAGAAGCGGGGAGGCAGAGAGACAGACTACCGCATGTGCTCGTCCAGGATCCACCCGGCATGCCCACTAGGGGGCAATGCTCTGCCTATCTGGGGCACTGCTCTCTTGCAACCTGGGCCATTCTAGCACCTGAGGCGAAGGCCATGGAGCCGTCCTCAGTGCCCAGGCCAACTTTGCTCCAATGGAGCCCTGGCTGCGGAAGGGGAAGAGAAAGATAGAAAGTAGAGGGGGAAGGGTGGAGAAGCAGATGTGCGCTTCTCCTGTGTTCCCTCAGCAGAAATCAAACCCGGGACTTCCACACGCAAGGCCAATGCTCTACTGCTGAGCCAACCGGCCAGGGCATTTTCTTGTATTTTTAACTCGTAGTCAGAATCCTCAGAACCACATGTGCTTTGTTTCCTCAGCTTACCAGAAGTGCCTTTACTGGTTGATGTGCCTTGTTTATCTGCACAGTTGGATGACTCAATTCTTAACATAGTGAAAGACCATATTTTTAAGCATGGAACAGTAGCATCTCGCCCACCAGTACAGATAGAAGAACTTATAGAGAAGCCTGGAGGCATCGTCGTGCGATGGTGTAAGGTACGTAGTTCAGAATCGTAGAAGTGGCTTCAACATTATGGACTTAAGATTTGGGGGTCTTTAATTTTTTTATATATATATTTTCTTCATAAATAAAAATCTCTTTTGCTTTACAATTAAAATAAAGTCGTAGGGATTAAAAAGAAAGTCACAGGGAACTTGAACTGAGGTAGCTCGTCCAGTTAGAGATAAACAGTTTTGAAGGTACTTTTTAAAATCCCTGTATCACAACATGGTTTCCCAAACGTAATCTTCATGAGTTGAGGATTGTTTCCATTTCTATGTGTTGCAAGCATTAAATCATGATAACGAATATTGGTATCTGATATGTTTGTTCAGTACTCAGCGAGCATCTCTGAAATAAAATGTCTGAAGAATGGTTTCTTTGCATTCTCAGCATTGTCGATAATTTTGTGTTAAATCAGTTATGTAGATGAACTACCATATTTTCAATAGAAACCATGTTCGCATGAGTCAGTGTTTTGGTTCTCTGACAAATACATCATTCAGAGATGGGTGCTCAGCTTCTAGAAACTATTTTCTAAAATAGAATTTTTTTAATAACACCTGAGTATAGAAGAAATAGAGATGCTTTTTGTTGGTTCAAAACAAGGGCTTTTTCTCCATTTGGATTCTTTGCCTATCAGTGGGACTACAGTTCCCAGGTTTGTTTTGTTTTGTTTTGCTGTAAGCATTATTGTAAGATTTTTTTCTAAAACATATGCTTACCCTTAAATTATATTAGGTCTATACTAGGTAATACTAAACTCTTTCCAAAGTGATTATACTAGTTGTAGTTCTGAGTTCCTGTTAATCTGTGTACTGACCAATACTTGGTATAGTCAGACTTATATTTTTGCCAGTAGGGTATCTCATTGTAGTTTTGGATTGCATTTTCCATATTAAATATTTGGTTGAATATTTTAATATATTTTTGGGTTCTCATATTCTTTAGAATGCTTATTCATGTTTTGCCCACTTTTTTTTTTTATTTCTTTTTATTTATTTATTTTAGAGAGGAGACACAGAGTGAGAGAGAGAGAGAGAGAGAGAGAGAGAGAGAGAGAGAAAGGGGGGAGGAGCTAGAAGCATCAACTCCCATATGTGCCTTGACCAGACCAGTGCAGGGTTTTTTTTTTTTTTTTTTTTTTTTCAGTGCAGGGTTTTGAACTGGCGACCTCAGTGTTCCCAGGTCGACACTTTATCCACTGCGCCACCCAGGTCAGGCTGTTTTGCCCACTTTTCTATTGGGTAGTTTGTGTTCTATTTTTTTTATTTTTTATTTTTATTTATTTTTTTTACAGGGACAGAGAGAGGGATAGATAGGGACAGACAGACAGGAACGGATTGAGGTGAGAAGCATCATTAGTTTTTTGTTGCCGTCGCAACACCTTAGTTGTTCATTGATTGCTCTCTCACATGTGCCTTGACCACGGGCCTTCAGCAGACCGAACCACCCCTTGCTGGAGCCAGCGACCTTGGGTCCAAGCTGGCGAGCTTTTGCTCAAGCCAGAGGGGCATGCTCAAGCTGGCGAGCTCAGGGTCTCGAACCTGGGTCGTCCACATCCCAGTCCGACGCTCTATCCACTGCGCCACCACCTGGTCAGGTGTGTTCTATTTATTTTTAGGAGTCTTTTATATATTCTGGATATTGATTCTCTCTTGGTTATATGAGTGATGTAGTTGTGGTATTCTTTCCTTGAATTTTGAATGTATTATCTTTGGTATTATTGTGTAGAAAACATGCCATTTCATCAAAGAAAGCAGAAATTTTCATATGAGATTGGAGAGTTTAAAACATGTGGTTCAGTAAAGAGAAGGGGAAATAATAATGGAATGTTTACTTTGATCTTCCTGAGAAGATCTATCTTGAGCATATTAAGCACATGGGCTTGTATGCTTGGTCCAAAATGCCCCCCTTCAAAGTTCTTATCCAGCGATGCTGAGAGAAGTTATTCTCTGATTTTTACCTAATATAAAGCCTTTCTCCTTAGGTGGATGACGACTTTACAGCTCAAGATTACAGACTTCAGTTCCGTAAATGTACTTCAAATCATTTTGAGGATGTATATGTAGGCTCTGAAACTGAATTTATAGTATTACACATAGACCCCAATGTTGATTATCAGTTCAGAGTCTGCGCCCGAGGAGATGGCCGGCAGGAGTGGAGTCCTTGGAGCGTCCCCCAGATAGGTCATTCCACATTGGTGCCTCATGGTATGCTGTTGCCTTCTTGCTCGACGCTTAACTGTGTATAAGAACTCTTGCATTATTGCTAAAGGCAGCATCCTGACAGCCCCTTTTTCTAAGGATAAACCCTGAATTGATGAGAACAACATGGGACATGTCTTACTTGCTGCTCAAATTACTTTATGTGAATTTTAAAATATTTTTAACCATTTTTATTTTCAGAGTCCAAAATATTGCCATACAGGTTTAGTAGCATGCCCTAAAGCATATTTTAAATATTGTATCTAGAGACTACAAGAGGCTTTTTCTCAAAAGTCATATGATTTCAAATTGATTTCTTATGTATCACTAGTTTAACAGATTTAGACTCATTTGTTAATTAGTTCTTAATCAGGTTGGAATAAGCTCAAAGATGATTTCATTAGATAGGCAATAGATAACACTTTCCTTGATCTTACATGCCAAAATTATATAAGAATAGACCAAAAGCTTTTCTGTGATTTGTAGGATTAACCATTGGAAGAATCTTTTCTTTTACTGATCTTACTCATGAGACCCCTAAGGTAGTTTCTTCTACTTCCAAATTTTACTTAATATATCTCTGTACTGAAGATAGTCCTGAAAAGATTCTAATGATTTTCAATGTCTTTGCTTTTTAAAAAGAGTGGACAGCTGGCTTTGAGGGGTACAGTCTGAGCAGTCGAAGAAATATAGCACTTCGGAATGATTCGGAATCCTCAGGTGTCCTCTACTCCAGCGCTCCGACCTACTTCTGTGGGCAGACGTTAACATTCAGGCAAGTAGACGTTAAAGTATCTGTCATGGCATAGGCAGTATAATGAAGTATATAGAGCATATATAAGCTTTGGATTCAAAATCATCCTGAAGTTATTCCATCATTATAGGCAGTGGCACTTGGGGGAAAATTTTATTTCTCTTTGCTTCAGTTTTCTCATGTATTCAAGGGGTTATTATGAAGATTATCTGAAATAATATGTATAAAATACCTTGCTTATATTCGATAGATAGTATGTATTCATTAAGTTTAGGTCTCTTTTCTCTTTGGTAAGTAGAATACCTCTCAAAGGTCAACCTTAAAAATTCAAAGGCCCAGAGTTTCTTTTTCCCTTTGTGAATTAATAAGAGCAGGTTTCTATGAGAGACAACCTAACAGTGTAAACATACCGTGTGTGTGTGTATATATAAAACTCTCTGTAAAATAAAATTGAAAACAAGTCTCTATTACCACCAACTAATTTTCTATTTCTTTGTCCATTTCTTTCTGTATTAAAATGTTTTCTTTTTTGTGTTTTCATGTTACCTGAGATGTACTCTCTATGGTCTTATTTCTTTTTTTCTTTTTATTTTGACAGAGATGGAGAGAAGGACAGATAGGTACAAACAGATAGGAAGGGAAAGAGATGAGAAGCATCAATTCCTCTTTTGACTCCTTAGTCTCCTTAGTTGTTCATTGATAGCTTTCTCATATGTTCCTTGACTGGGGAGCTATAGCAGAGTGAGTGACCCCTTGCTCAAGCCATCAAACTTGGGCTCAAGCCAGCAACCTTGGGCTTCCAGCCAGCGATCTTTAGGCTCAAGCCAGTGAACATGGGGTCATGTCTTTGATCCTACGTTCAAGCCAGTGACCCCGCGCTCAAGCTGGTAAGCCCGCGTTCAAGCCGGTGACCTCAGGGTTTTGTATCTGGGTCCTCTGCGTTCTATTCTGACACTGTATGTATTGCCCCACCGTTTGGTCAGGCTCTGTGGTCATATTTCTGAATAGCTCTTCCTAGAAACCAAAGCTCAGTTTTTATTTATTTATTTAAAGACTTTATTATTGCATTTAGAGAGAGCGGAGAGAGAGAGAAACGGTTAGGGGAGCAGGAAACATCAACTCCTAGAAGTAGTTGCTTCCCATATGGACCTTTAATGAGCAAGTCTCAGGTTTCGACCTGGCAACCTCAGTGTTCCAAGTTAACACTCTATTTTCTGCGCCACCACAGGTCAGGCCTAGTTTTGATTTACAAAAGTGAAGTTTGTCTGATGTTCACCATACTTACAGTGCAGCAAACTGTCTTCTAAACTTTCCCTCTTGAGGATATGAGATTTGGTTGTGAAAGCTTGTTTCAAGTTCCTCTTGTTCACAGTTCCTTGTCGTGTAACGCACAGAGGGTGTCTGCAAGTGTTCTCTAAGCCACTATTGCCGTATTCTTCACCAGTCAATTCATCTGGACGTCAGCAGTTATCACAATGTCCTAGTTACGCTTTCTCTCATTTTTGATACTCTCACCCCTTTTTGAAGAATGACTTGATAACCAGAAAAAATACCAACAAAGGGAGAGAAAAATAAGAACTCTAGTGCCTAAAGTCTATTTAATTATTCTCCAAGTAATCATGAGTTTTCTATACTAACACACCCCTTTTCTGTTAATGTCCCTTTCTTACAAAAATACTTCCATTAAACCTATAGAGAACAAGGTACTTCTTTCTATGTAGTCGTAGGAGTTACTGAGATGATAGATATAGGCCAGATATCTTAGACCCTAATGCTAATAATCACAGTTAATATTTAAATAACATTTACTATGTGCCAGATACTGTTCTAAATATTTCACTTGTAATATTTAAATAGCACTTACTATGTGCCAGATACTGTTCTGAACATTTCACTTGCATTAACTCATTTGATTTGCACAATAACCCAATGAAATAGGTGCAGTTACTCATTTTAGGGATAAAGATTCTATGGCACGGAGATGTCACTTACCCACTGTCACGTTACTAGTAAATGACAAAGTTAGGGTTTAAATGCAAGACAATCTGGCTCCAGAGTCTGTGATCTTAATGACCGGTCTGGATGGGGAAACGTGATTCTAATTAGTCCTGAAATCTATAGTTTTTCTGCTACTGTAGCATTAGTTCTTTTCCTTTCTTTCTCTTCTATGACATTTATCTCTGGTTGATAGTAACCACATGGTCTCCTGCTTTTAAATTCTTCCCCTTACTTAGCCATAAGAAATGATGACATAGTGCCATTTACGACAACAGGGATGAACCTTGAGAACATTATACTGAGTGAAATAAGTAAATGAGAAAAAGCTAAGAACTGTATGATTTCACACATAGGTGGGATATAAAACTGAGACTCATGGACTTAGATAAAAGTGAAGTGGTTACTAGTGGGAGGTAGGGGGTAATGAGGGACAAATATAAGGTGACGGAGAATGATTTGACTTTGGGTGATGGGTACACAACATAATCAACAGTTCAAATGTTACAGAAATGTTTACCTGAAACCTATGTGCTCTTTTTTTTTTTTTTTTTTTTTTACAGGGACAGAGAGAGAGTCAGAGAGAGGGATAGATAGGGACAGACAGACAGGAACGGAGAGAGGTGAGAAGCATCCATCATTAGTTTTTTGTTGCCGTTGTGACACCTTAGTTCATTGATTGCTTTCTCACATGTGCCTTGACCGCGGGCCTTCAGCAGACCAAGTAACTCCTTGCTGGAGCCAGTGACCTTGGGACCAAGCTGGCGAGCTTTTGCTCAGACCAAATGGGCCCGCACTCAAGCTGGCGACCTCGGGGTCTCGAACCTGGGTCTTCCACATTCCAGTCCGAAGCTCTATCCACTGCGCCACCGCCTGGTTAGGCTGAAACCTATGTACTCTTATTGATCAATGTCCCTCTGTTAAAGTTAATTTTCTAAAAAAAATTTTAAAAAATCTTCCTTTGTAAACACAGGGAAGGACTGCTAGGTGGCATACTTAGGCTTGTTTCTTCAGTCATTCAGTAAATATTTATTGGTGAAATTTAAGTTTGCTTACTATCTGTGGACCGGAGGCCTCAGTAAACTATTAGTTCTTCCCTCCGCCTTCAAAGATGCCAGGCTGGGCCCCACTTGTCAGGGGAATTAATTGAAACTAGTTAAGTTCAGTATTATCTTAGCTGGACCTTTGCATTTTTGTCATTTTTTCCCCCCTCTGAATGTGGAATGAAAATGTTTTCTCTCCTTGTTTTAAAGAATGTCAGGCATTAGCAATTAAGTCAGAAGATGTTGAGTTGGGAGCGCACTGCCAGTGTACGAGGGTGGGACTAGCGGGCCTACCGGAGTAAAGGTAAACCTTATTCAGTTTTTGGGGGGGTTGCAGGGCCTTGTGGTTAGAAGGGAGACTGTACTCCTGTAAGCACTGCCCTGTTGTTCAGTCCAATCTATTTCCTGCTGAAGTTTCTGGACTGCTTAGAGCTGCTGAAGCCCTAGTTCCTGGCTAGCTCTTAACAGTCTCTGGAGCGCAGTTTCATTTGGTGCCCAGGTCTGCTAGTATCTCCCACCTTCCAGGCCTCTTATTTCCTATTTGATCATTCCTTCTTTCCCTTGCCTTGCTTCTAAGATTTCCTGACCCTACTATTTTTAACCATCATTTTACTTTCTCTTCTCTGCTACCTCTTTTTTTAAAAACAGCTTCCTTTCAAACAGCCTTCCTTAATCCTAAAGCCTAGGAGAGTATTGTCTTCCTTTTACGGTTAACGAAACAAAAGCGTAGAGAGACTAAATGACTCGCCAATGTTCAAATCGTGGCCATCTAGCCTCAAAGCCTGTGTTCTTAACCACTATAATACCCTGCATTTCACTAGTAACATGACGTGGTAAATCAAGGGGTGGTAGGCTAGCTGTTTTTTATTAATAACTTTTTCCTTCAGAGACCATTAAAAAATTAATGTTCCACTTATCTATTGTTGTGTAACAAACCACCCCAAAACTTGAAGGCTTAAAACAATAGTTATTTATTTTGCTCAGGAAACTACAGTTTGCAGAACATTGCAAGTTCAGTCATGTTTGCTTATGTGGTGTTAGCTGGGGTAGTTTGACCAGGGATGTCGGATCAGTTTCCAAGATGGCTCACTCCCAGGCTGGAAGATGAAATCTGGTTCTTGGTTCCTCTCCATGTAGGCCTCCAGGCGCTGCTTGGGCTTTACCACACCATGGTAGCTAGTTTCCAAGAATGTGCATTCCAAGAGGTAGGAAGTGGAAACCCAGTTCTTTTTTTTTTTTAAGGTTAGAGAAGGGGAAATAGTGAGGCAGACTCCCTCATGCACCCCGACCAGGATCCACCTGGCAACCCTATCTGAAGCCAATGCTCAAGTACCAAGCTATTTTGAACTCCTGAGGTTGATGTCCTCAGACCACATTGCTATCCTGAGCACCTGGGGCCACGCCTGAACCAATTTAGCTACTGGCTGTGGGAGGGGAAGACGGAGAGAAGGGGAAAAGGGAGCGGGAGAGAAGCAGTTGGTCCCTTTTCCTTTGTGCCCTGACTGGGGATCAAATCCAGGACATCCATATGCACGGCTGGTACTCTATCCACTTAGCCACTGTCCAGGGCTAACCCCACCTTTTTTTTTTTTTTTTACAGGGACAGAAAGAGTCAGAGAGAGGGATAGATAGGGACAGACAGACAGGAATGGAGAGAGATGAGAAGCATCATTTGTCAGTTTTTTGTTGCGACACCTTCGTTGTTCATTGATTGCTTTCTCATATGTGTCTTGACCGTGGGCCTTCAGCAGACTGAGCAACCCTTTGCTTGAGCCAGTGACCTTGGGTCCAAGCTGGCAAGCTTCTTTTTTCTTTTTTGCTTAAGCCAGATGAGCCCGCGCTCAAACTGGCAACCTCGGGGTCTCGAACCTCTTTTGTTTTTAATTATTTTTATTTATTCATTCATTTTAGAGAAGAGAGACAAAGAGAAAGAGAGAAGGGGGGAAGGAGCGGGAAGCGTCAACCCTCAAACGTGCCTTAACGGGGCAAGCCCAGGGTTTTTTTTTTGTTGTTTTTTTTTATTCATTTTAGAGAGGAGACACAGAGTGAGAAAGAGAAAGAGAGAAAGGGGGGAGGAGCTGGAAGCATCAACTCCCATATGTGCCTTGACCAGACCAGTGCAGGGTTTTGAACTGGCGACCTCAGTGTTCCCAGGTCAATGCTTTATCCACTGCGCCACCACAGGTCAGGTGTCAGTGATCTCTTTTTTTTTTTTTTTACAGGGACAAAGAGAGAGTCAGAGAGAGGGATAGATAGGGACAGACAGACAGGAACAGAGAGAGGTGAGAAGCATCAATCATCAGTTTTTCGTTGTTACACCATAATTGTTCATTGATTGCTTTCTCACATGTGCCTTGATCGCGGGCTTTCAGCAGACCGAGCAACCCCTTATTGAAGCCAGCGACCTTGGGTCCAAGCTGATGAGCTTTTTGCTCAAGCCAGATGGGCCCGCGCTCATGCTGGTGAGCTCATGGTCTCAAACCTGGGTCTTCCTCCACATCCCAGTGCGATGCTCTATTTACTGTGCTACTGCTTGGTCAGGCATCAGTGACCTCTTGATCAAGCCAGCAACACTGCACTTAAGCTAGTGAGGCTGCTCTCAAGCCAGATGAGCCTATACTCAAGCTGGTGACCTTGGGGTTTCAAACCTGGGACCTGAGCATCCCAGATTGATGCTCTGTCCACTGCGCCCCCACTGGTCAGACTACATTTTTTCTTAAGTGAGAGGAGGGGAGACAGACAGATTCTCGTATGCACCCCGATCAGGATCCACCCAGCAACCCCTGTCTGGGGCGATGCTCTGCCCATTTTGGGCCGATGCTCGCAACTGAGCTATTTTTAGCACCTGAAGCAATGTGCTCAGTGCCTAGGGTGACATGCTCAAATCAATTGAGGCATGGCTATAGGAGAGCAAGTGAAAGAGAAGAGGGAGGGGGAGGGTTAGAGAAGCAGTTGGTCGCTTCTTCTGTGTGCCCTGACCTGGAATTGAACCTAGGATGTCGACATACTGGGTCGTTGCTCTGTCACTGAGCCAACTGACCGGGGCCCCAATTAATGTTCTTTATAGAAAGAATAATATTGGATTATGTGTTATAATAACTTGTTCTGTTTCTTTGGTCTCTTTTAATCTGGAACCGTTTCCTCAATTTTATCTTTATTTTGTATTTTTCTGAAGTGAGAAGCAGGGAGGCAGAGAGAGAGACTCCCGCATGCGTCTGACCAGAATCCACCCAGCATGCCCACTAGGGGGCAATGCTCTGCCCATCTGGGGCTTTGCTTCCTTGCGGAAGAGTCATTCTAGCATCTGAGGCGGAGGCCATGGAGCCCTTCTCAGTGCCTAGGCCAACTTTGCTCCAATGGAGCTTTGGCTGTGGGAGAAGAAGAGAGAGATAGAAAAGAGAGAGGGGAAGGATGGAGAAGCAGATGGGCACTTCTCTTATGTGCCCTGGCCAGGAATCGAACCTGGGACTTCCATACACCAGGCCAACACTCTACCACTGAGCCAACCGGCCAGGGCCTCCATTTCTCTTTTAACTTTCATGATCTTGACAATTTTGAAGAGTACAGGCCAATTATTTTATAGAATATTCTTCAATTTGGATTTGTTTGATGTTTTCTAATGATTGGATACAGGTTATGCATCTTTGGAGGAATATTATAGAAGTAATATTGTGTTCTTCTCAGTGCATTGAATTCTTTACAGTATGTACCCAGAAGTGAAATTGCCAGATCATGTGGTAGTTCTATTTTTAATTTTGTGAGGAACCTTCCTGCTGTTTTACATAGCAGCTGCACCATTTTAGATTTCCACCAACAGTGAGGTACTTAGTTTGGGATATTTCCATCTGTAGTCATAGTTATTGGCCTGTAGTTTTCTTCTATCATTTTTCTGATTGTGGTTTTAGGATATTAGCCTCATAAAATAAGTTTATTTTTTAAAGACTTTATTTACTAATTTTCGAGAGAGGATGGAGAATTGGAGGCGCAGCGGGAAGCATCAACTCAGTAGTGCTTTTCATATGTACCTTTGACCTGGGCAAGCCTGGGGTTTCAAACAGGTGACCTCAGCATTCCAGGTCAAAGGTTTATACAGTGTGCCACCACAGGTCAGGATGTAGAGTAAGTTTTAAAGTATTCCCTCATCAATTTTTTGTAAGAGCTTGAGAATGATTGTTTAATTATTCTTTAAATGGTAGAAGTCACCAGTGAACCCACTGGTCCTGGGCTGTGTGTGTGTGTGTGTTTTGGGTGTTTCTGAGTACTGTTTTAATCTAATTTCTAGTTATAAGTCTTCAGGTTTTCTCTTTTTTCACAATCGGTCTTGGTAGGTTATGTTTGTGGGAATTTATCCATTTTTTTCTAGATTATTCAATTTTTTGTGTATATTGTTCATAGGATTCTCTTATAATCCTTTTAATTTCTTCTGCATTTGTTGTAATGACTCCTCGTCAATTCTGATTTTATTTGCATTTTTCTTTTTCTTAATCTAAAAGTTTGTCAGTTTTGTTGATAATTTCAAAACCCAGCTATGGCCTGACCTGTGGTGGCGCAGTAGATCAAGCGTCGACCTGGAACACTGAGGTTGCCAGTTTGAAACCCTGGGCTTGCTCGGTCAAGGCACATAAGGGAGTTGATGCTTCCTGCTCCTCCCCCTTCTCTCTTTCACTCTCTCTTGCTCTGTCTCTCTTCTCTAAAATGAATAAATAAATAAAAATAATTTTTAAAAAACCCAGCTATTAGTTTTGTTGATTATTTTATATTTTCTGTTTTACTCTTAAATATTTCCTTTCTTCTGCTAACTTCTGGCTTAATTTGTTGTTATTCCTTGAGGTGTAAAATTAAGGACTGAGTTTTAGATCACTTTTTTTTTTTTTTTACAGGGACAGAGAGAGGGTCAGAGAGAAGGACAGATAGGGACAGACAGGAAAGGAGAGAGATGAGAAGCATCAATCATCAGTTTTTCATTGTGACAACATAGTTGTTCATTGATTGCTTTCTCACATGTGCCTTGACCGCAGGCCTTCAGCAGACCGAGCAACCCCTTGCTGGAGCCAGCGACCTTGGGTCCAAGCTGGCGAGCTTTTGCTCAAGCCAGATGTGCCTGCGCTCAAGCTGGTGACCTCGGGGTCTCGAACCTGGGTTCTCCGCTTCCCAGTCTGATGCTCTATCCACTGCGCCACCGCCTGGTCAGGCTAGATTACTCTTTTTTTTTTAATTTTTTTTTTTTAATTTATTTATTCATTTTAGAGAGGAGACACAGAGTGAGAGAGAAAGAGAGAAAGGGGGGGAGGAGCTGGAAGCATCAACTCCCATATGTGCCTTGACCAGACCAGTGCAGGGTTTTGAACTGGCGACCTCAGTGTTCCCAGGTCGACGCATTATCCACTGCACCACCACAGATCAGGCTAGATTACTCTTAATGTATGTGTTTATCTCTGTAAACTTACCTCTTTGATGCTTTTACTGCATCCCATATGTTCTACGATATATTTTTGTGTTTTCATTTGTCTCAAGATATTTTCTCATTTTTTGTCTCTTTGTTAGTATTATCCTTTTGTTCATGCCTCATTTTCTAGAGCAAGTAGTGAATCTTTATGATGGTTATTTTGAATTGATTGTCAGACAATTCATACACCTTTGTTTCATTAGGGTAATTTTCTGGAGATCTGTTTTATTTGTGCCATGTTTCCCTGTTTCTTCATATGTCTTGTAATTTCGTGTTGAGATCTACATATATGAAAACAGCTACATTTCCCAGCCTTTATGCCTGACTTTGTACAGAAAACCCTCAAAAATGAGCCCAGCTAGCGTCCCTGAAATCTTTTGATGAGGAATGTGATTTCTTTGGGCTTTTGTGTGTCCAATTTCTCAATTGGAGACCCTTGCTTGCTCCCTCTGGTGTCTGTTTCTGGTACTGCAAGTTCTCTGGTGCTTCAATAGCAAGTTGCCCTGCTTGCTGTTATACTCAGTTGCCATTAGCTATCCAGAGGTTGTGGGCTTCTTATCAGTGCCCCACATCAGGGGAGACATACCATTCCTTTCAGCAGCTCTGTGAGAAGCTGACACACCAGAAGTACTTTCTACTCTTCTCCCTCTCTCCCAAGGGAGAGAAGCCTTATGTGCCTTCTCCCAATCATGCCAAGTTGCATGGGCTACAGGATGCCACCTTCCCTTTTTTTATCTCAGCAGCGTGCAGACATTCACACGTTGGCAATTCCTATAGTGCTTCAGTGCTTTGGGCAACCCTCCATAGAGTTGGAATGCTGGATGCACTCTTTACTCCTCTCTCTTCCTCCTGGAGGAAAGGGCAGACGCTGGGGTGTTCCTGCCTGGCACCGAGCTGTGGTAGTTTAGGAGAGGGGCTGACATGGGGAAAGGAAATTTGTTCCTTCTACCCATTTCAGTGCAGCTGTTTTCAGAGCTTTGTGCTCCCTTGGGGTATTGCAACTTAATCTGGAAACCTCACAAAGATATTTTAGTCTGTATGTCATTGTTCCAGCAGTTCTGTGGTATAAGGAGGGAAGGTACTTACTATTCTGCCATAGTGCTAGTGTCTCTCTCCTCCCCATACTTCATTAGACTGCTGGTTAGAGGAGAAATGACTTCAGAAACTCACTCACATAGTTATGATGGTCCTGTATGTTTGCCATGTTACTGTGAAAGACATTTGAGGCCATACTGAGTATAAATGATAGCATCTTCCCTTGGTAAAGCTACATTTGGTTCCTTGCTAAGTTTTCTTTCTCTGTCCTTGCAAAGCCTGGCTTTTTTGGAATGGAGGGAAAGATGAGCCTGGTAATAGGAATATAGGTTGACCTTTATATTTAGGTTTCTTATTTCTACAGTACATGATGATGCATTATTTGAGACTAAGCCACAAAATACTTAAACTTTCCACATATGAAGTTTGCCAAGCAAGTTATGTTTATAACCACATTATCCTTTTTAAAAGACTATACTGTTTTGTTTTATTTAAGAGACAGAGAGAGGAACAGATAGGGACAGACAGGCAGGAATGGAGAGAGATAAGAAGCATCAATTCTTCATTGCGGCTCCTTAGGTGCTCAGTGGTTGCTTTCTCACATGTGCCTTGACCTGGGGGCTGTAGCAGAGTGAGTGACCCCTTGCTCAAGCCAGCGACCTTGGGCTCAAGCCAGAAACATTGGGCTTCAAGCCAGTGACCATGGGGTCATGTCTATGATCCCATGCTCAAGCTGGTGAGCTCATGCTCAAGCCGGATGAGCCCATGTTCAAGCCGTCTTTCTCGGGCTTTCCAACCTGGGTCCTCCATGTCCTAGTCTGATGCTCTATCCACTGTGCCACCATCTGGTCAGGCGAGACTATACTGTCTTTTAAAAATGCTTTTAATACTTGATAAACAGTAATCAAACCTTTGCTAGACTCTCATATTGATGGCAGTAATGGTCACGTTTATTGTAATGGCAGGTACAACAAAGTTTTCTAGATGTCCAGAGCCAGAACATAAAATAGAAATGTGCCATCGTAGCTATAAGCTATTAACATAGACTCTACAGTCAGAATGCCTGAGAGCGGATCCTAGTTCTGTCACTCAGACAGAGATTAGGATCAGTTTAGTTAGCCTTTCTGTTCATCTTTTTTTATTCTTTTGTGCCTCAGTTTTCTCATGTATAAAGTGGACATGATAATAATAGCACCTACCTCATGGGTTGTTTGTGAATTGAATGAGGTGATTTATAAATACAGAATTTTAGAACAGTGCCTGGAATTTAGGAAAAATTAGATTATTGTTAGCTATTATTAAGACCAATTCTGATGAGATTATTCTTTTTAAGCTTCATAACTGTTATATGTCACGTTTAAAAGAAAAGATTGAGACTGACCTGTGCTGGTGCAGTGGATGAAGTGGTAACCTAGAATGCTGAGCTCACTGGTTCGAAATCCCAGGCTTGCCGGGTCAAGGCACCTACAAGAAGCAACTACTACGAGTTGATGCTTCCCGCCCCTCCCCCCCCTTTCTCTCTTTCTTCCTCCTCTTTTTAAAATCAATCAAATCTTTAAAAAAAAATGAAAAGATTGAATGATCTCTCTACCTCTTTTTCAGAGTTGAAACTGTGGGACAGCCAGACAGAAGAGATAGTATTGGGGTGTGCTCAGAGAAACAGAATGGACATGACTCTTTGCAGCGGGACCAGGCAGTGTGCATCAGCACTAACGGTAAGAGATAAATAACTGTCATTCTCTGAAATACATGAGTTACTATAATTAGATATAAATCTGTCCCAGTATCACACAATTACAGCAGGAGATGAGAAGATAGAGATCTGAATGACATGTCTATATGGCTGCTGTGTACCAGGCATTATTCTATATACTCTTCATAAATAATAAATTATTTAATCCTTTTAATAACTTATTGAAGTGGGAAGTAGTATTATATCTGTTTTGTAGATGATGAAAACAGTCATAGGGAGAGAGGTTAAGTAACTGGAGGTGGGTGGGTTGAGACTTGCTTTAGGGAGTCTCCCTCTGCATTCTTTGTGCGTAGGTCATCTAAATTCTTTTTTTTTTTAAGTGAGAGGCGGGGAGGCAGAAAGAGAGACTCCTGCATGCGCCCCAACCAGGATCCACCTGGCAAGCCCCCTACCAGGTGACGCTCTGCCCATCTGAGGCCACTGGTCCATTGCTCGCCAACCGAGCTATTTTAGCATGTGAGATGAGGCTGTGATACCATCCTCAGCACCCAGGGCCAACTTGCTTGAATGAATCATTTGAGCCATGGCTGCGGAAGAGGAAGGGGAGGATGGGTGGGGAGAAGCAGATGATTGTCTTTTCTGTTTTCCCTGATGAGAAATCGAACTTGGGACTTCCACACACTGGGCCTATGCTCTACTGCTGAGCCAGCCAGCCAGGGCCAGTCATCTAAATTTAACACAGATTAGGGAACTGGGGAGAGAGTTTACATAATTTGTTATATAGCTCTAGTGTTGTTTGGTCCCTTATTTCACAGTAATTACACTTTCAGAAGTCTACCAAGACATGATAATATGTTGTAAGGTGGGTCAAGCAGTAGGTAGGACAAGATTCTTGTTTATTCTGTGTGAAACTATCTTGCTCTTTCACAGGATATAATTTTATAATGGAGCCATTTCTTTTGGTACCATCCATATGGGAAATTCAGTCTCTGTTCTAAAAGACTAGAACATTGGACCAGAGCTCTAAAATGTTATTAAAGCTTTTACTTTCTGCCATGAGGATGGAGGTTAATTAAATGCATTATCTTTGACCAGTTGGCATTCCGAAATGTTTTCTTTATTTAAATTAGAAAATTAGTTGTGTTATCAATAATCTAAAATCTATTTCAGTTCTTAGTTTTTGCTCACATGCAAATCACTTTTTACCTTAACGTTTTAGGTGCAGTTTTTGTAAATGGAAAAGAAATGACTAATCAGTTGCCCGCCGTTACTTCTGGGTCCACTGTCACATTTGACCTTGAAGCTGTGACTCTAGGATCCACCAATAATAACGAAGGCGGAAACTTCAAGCTTCGAGTAACTATTAGCTCAAATAACAGAGAAGTGGTTTTTGACTGGTTACTTGATCAATCTTGTGGTTCTCTTTACTTTGGATGCTCATTTTTCTATCCTGGATGGAAAGTGTTGGTGTTTTAGATTTTTGGGTGATTGGCTTTGCTTTGCAGGATTTTACTGTAGCTGCCCTCAGCCCAATTTAGTTGTAATTGATTAAAACAAACAAACTTTGATTCATCTCTCAGTTAAGCCTTGGAAATGGAACTTGCTTACTGGATTTATTTTGGAATATTTTAGTAATAAGAGACTTGACTATTGTGGACAAAACTATAATGCACTCATTTTTGTTTTTAGCATAGTGTTAATTAAAACATCACAATAAAAATCAAATTGACTTTTAAAATACGAGGAGATTCAGAAGGCTCTACTATACCCTTTCATAGTACTTAAAGTTGGTTATTAAAACAGAAAAACTTAATGCAACATTATTTTATTGAATCTCCATCTTTTAAAGACCGAAGGCCTTGTAAAACTTGAGCTGAAACAACAGGAATGGGCCAGATAGGAGACCAAGTCCTGTAACATTTGTTCACTGGTGTTATCTCCACATGAGTGTTGGATATGCTGTCCATATTCAGGTATTTGTAAGCAGTATTGAATTTTAACTTATGTTCAGTATTCTTAAAGTCTGAAAGTATGAAAAGCTTTACATTTTTTTGTAATAACAGCAGATATCTTCAATAGGCAAAGTATTTTCTTTTGTTCTTTCCTTACAATTTGATTCATAATACGCTAGAGGATTTTTTACAGGGTAAATCTACTTGTGGAAGTAGTATGCACAGCAGTGTTAACATATGTTTCACATGTATGTAATATGTACATGTGCATATCCAGCCACAGTGATATGCATATTATTATTTTTAGAGTATAAGCTGTAGTCCAGTTTAAAGTCAGTTTTATAATGGTCTTTTAGGGGACCAAACAAATATAGGGTAAATACTTGACCTATTTTTGAAAACTTAAATTTGTGTACAATATTTATTTGAAGGACTTACTTAGTATGTAAAAATGGTTATTTTAACTTGCTATATACCAGCCTACAGATTTCTTTTTAATGTGTTTTTTTTTTCATTTTTAACAGTAGAAAATTAGAAAAGCAAGTTTGATATTTTTGTAAGATAATTTATTTGGGGATTCAAATTTCCTGTTAGACAATCATGACCTTTCTTTCCCTTGCCTTTTTATATGTAAGTAAGTCGTCTTTCATGGAAGAAGATGTGCTAGAATGTAGATGCTTCATCCAGCTCTCTGAAACAAAATAAAAAACTAAAAGTTAAATGTGTGTATTATTTTCTTCGATGAGACTTGATGAATATAATTTTAATCTTTACTTTTTTTTTTGACAGAGACAGAGAGAGAGTCAGAGACAGGGGCTGACAGACAGGAAGGGAGAGAGATGAGAAGCATCAATTCTTTGTAGCAGCATCTTAGTTTTCCATTGATTGCTTGTTCATTGATTGGTTTCTCATATGTTCCTTGATTGGAGGGCTACAGCAGAGCGAGTGACCCCTTGCTCAAGCCAGTGACCATGGGGTTATGTCTATAATCCCATTCTCAAACCAGTGACCCTGCGCTCAAGCTGGTTAGCCCACGCTCAAACCGGTATCTTGGGGTTTTGAACCTGGGTCCTCCATGTCCCAGTCTGACGCTCTGTCCACTATGCCACCACCTGGTCAGGCTAATCTTTACTTTTTAAGTAGAGGGAGGAAAGGATTTCTTCTGGCTCTGGTGATTTTAATTCAGATATTATTGTAACTTGTGAAGAGTTACTTAGACTTAGGTTCTGTGTATAAGTTTATAAACTTTCCCTGAAAGCATAGTACCTGACACATAACACATGCACAATAAATGTTTGATTGAATGAATGTAGACAAATTGTTTTCTCCAGAATGTCATTTCCTTGCCTTCATTCAGCAAAATTTTTTTTTTTTAGCGAGCAAGAGAGGAACAGAGGAACAGGCAGGGACAGACAGGAAGGGAGAAAGATGAGAAGCATCAACTTGTTGCAGCACTTTAATTGTTCATTGATTGCTTTCTCATATGTGCCTTGATGGGGGTGCTCCAGCCAAGCCAGTGATCTTGGGCTCAAATCAGTGACCCCATGCTCAAGCTGGTGAGCCCATGCTCAAACCGGTGACTTTGGGTTTTCAAACCTGGGTCCTCAGCATCTCAGGTCGACGTTCTATTCACTGTGCCACTGCCTGGTCAGGCCATTCAGCAAATATTTATTGACCATCTTTATTTCTTATTCTCCATTGGAGAACAACATCTTAAATTTATGCCTATAGAATCTGCCTATTTTTAGAAATGACTTAAACCTAACTTAATTTTAGACAGGTATGGATTTTAGTATTTTGAACTCTGAAATTTATTTAAAAATCAAAAATTCTTCTCTTGAACCGTGGAGAGAAGATTGAAATACAGTCTGTCCATAAAGTCATGGTGCACTTTTGACCGGTCACAGGACTGACATGCACCATGACTTTATGGACACACTATAGTTAAAGAACTCTAGTATTCCAAATCTGCTTGTGTGTCTGGAAGAACAAGAGAGTTTGGGTGGTGATAATGATATAAGAATTGATATTTATCGAACCCCTACTGTGTGCTAGGCACAATGCTAAATTTTTAAAATATATTTATTATCTCATTTAATTCACATATATTGTCATTACTATTATTTCTATTTTATAGATGAGAAAACTTAGGCTCAATATATGTATGCTAATTTGTCTAAGGTCATGGCTAATAACTAACTAGTCTAGTTAGAACTATAGCCCTGATGTTTTTCATTCTGGAGCCATAGCTCTTAATGAAGGTGCTCCTGGGAGGAGTGGACACTAACAGGAAGGCCCGAGGTATACATATAACCAGCCATGGGATAAGTGGTAGAAAATGGCAGGAGCAGCACTGATGAAGGATGGACTGAATTTACATGAAGATCTCGGAGCAGAGGAACTCTTAAACAATGATTAGACGTGCTCTCCTTCCAGCAAACATGCCTGCATCTTTCCCTTTCCCTTCCTTCTTTTCCCCTTCCCTTCTTTCCTCTTCGGCTCTTTCCCCATCCCCTCCCCCCACAGTCGTGTATTTCCTAATCTTAAGGGGTCCAAGGGTGCTGCCCACCCTGGACTAACCCCTGAACCTGTCTCCAATGCCCCCTTTTCTCCAGCTTCCCATTGTAAACTCATTTCTTTCCTATATAGTTTATTCCACGCTAGGCCTTTCCTTGTTTCACTGTCCCCAACTTTAATAGACTTAAAAAAAAAACAACCCAAAACGAGTAGAAATTTGCTAAGCACAGAACTGGCATTTGAAGAAGGGAAGAGTGCAGTCATGATGGAGGTGAGAACAGTGCAAGTATCGTGGGAGTCGTGGTATGTAAGTATGCAGTGAAGGTCTGAGGGGTACAGGGAAGTTGCATGTTTTCTGTTTTTTTGAAATTGCCAAACTGATTTCCAGGGGGTTATACCATTCTTACATTTCCTCTAGCAGTGTGTTTGAATCCTCTCTAGTTGTTGGTTGTCACTTTTCTTTTAAACTTTTTTTATGATTGATTGATTTTTTTAAAAGACAGATAGAAAGAAACATTCATTCGTTGTTCTACTTAGTGGTACATTCATTGGTTGCTTCTTGTATTTGCCCTGGGCAGGATTTGAACCTGCAATCTTGGTGTTTTAACGAGCTGAGCTAATTGGCCAAGGCCAGTAGTCACTTTTTTATTTTAGCCTTTCTGATGTGCAGTGATATCTCATTGTGGTTTTAATTTGCATTTCTCTAATGGCTAATGCTGTTGAACATCTTTTCATATGTGTATTTGCCACTAGTAAATCTTCTTCAGTGAACTTTACCCATTTTCTAATTGGATCCAGGTTTGTGTACTGTTGAGTTGTAATGCTGTACAGTAGTTCTTTATGTATTCTAGATACCATTGTATTGTGGGGTATGTGGTTTACAAATATCTTGTCTATAACTTCCTTTTTCATCAGTTACCAGGGTCCTTCCCAGAGCAAAAGTTTTTAATTTTGATGACGTTCCATTTATTAGTTTTGCATTTATGGATCAGACTTTTGGTGTCAAGTCTAAGAAGAACTCTGTAGCCCTGGATCCCAAAGATTTTCTCCTCTATGGTTTTTCCTAGAAGTCTTGGTTTAACATTTTACGTTTAAGTCTGTGGATCAATTGGAATTAATTTTTGTACAGAGTGTGAGACTTAGGCTGAGGTTCTTTCTGGAACACTAACTACACTGGGGAACAATTTTTATTTTCATTTTCTGTTGCATGAGGTTTCTATGTAGTTCAGCATTGCTGATTCCAAATCTGAAATTCGTTTTTTGGTGCATGCTTTAGTTTTTATACAATTTTAGTTTCTTTTAGTTACAATTAATGGGATTCATTGGTTTTTAAATTGGAGTTAGCCTGACCTGTGGTGGTGCAGTGAATAAAGCGTCGACCTGGGAACACTGAGGTTGCCAGTTCAAAACCCTGCACTGGTCTGGTCAAGGCACATAAGGGAGTTGATGCTTCCAGCTCCTTCCCTCTCTCTCTCTTTCTCTCTCTCTCTCTTTCACTCTGTGTCTCCTCTCTAAAATGAATAAAAATAAAAAGAAGTAAAAAATAAAAGAAAAATTGGAGTTAAAGGGCAATGACTCTTGGATTGAACATAACCACAAGGCAATTAATGTTTTACAAACATCACTTTTACATAATTGTAGTTGTTTTTAAATGTAAAAAAATTATTATCTGATAAAAACACCCTCTTATTTTAAGATTGAATCATGGCTTCTTCGAGTTGGCGTAAATGTAAGAACAGTCCTGACACCTTTTGTTACATATGTGGCTGTTACACACTTCAACGTCAAAGGCACAATATTTCATCTTTTGTGACACATGCATATATTGTCTATTTTCAAGTTCCCCTTGGCGATCAAGACAAGAATTGGGCTTCTCATATTGTGTGTCATAATTGTGAGGAAATGCTTCGTGACTGGACAAAAGGAAAACGCAAAGGAATGCCTTTTGGTATTCCCATGGTTTGGCGTGAACCTAAGGACCACAGCAGTGACTGTTATTTCTGTCTGATTCATACAAAGGGCATCGGCAAGAAAAAATGGCATATGGTCTCATATCCTAATATTCCTTCAGCAATACGACCTATCCCACACTCTGAGACACTCCCGGTTGCAGGTTTGTTTGTTTGTTTGTATTTATTTATTCATTTTAGAGAGGAGACAGAATGAGAGTGAGAGACAGAGAGAGAAGGGGGCAGGGTAGGAAGCATCAGCTCCCATATGTGCCTTGACCGGGCAAACCCAGGGTTTTGAACTGATGATGCAGCGTTCCAGGTCGATGCTTTATCCACTGCGCCAGCACAGGTCAGGCCCGGTTGCAGTTTTCAATGGTTTTATTTCTTCTAAGGACGAAGGAAGTGAACATGGTGATCAAGTATATTTTCATAAGATACATGAGCAAGTGGTTGTAGAATCTGAAGGGTCTTCTTCTGATGCCAAGCAGCCATTAGACCCTCAGCAGTTTAGCCAACCCGAATTGAATGACTTAGTAAGAGATTTGGGCCTATCAAAGGAAGCTGCTGAGTTATTAGCCTCCAGGTTTCAAGAAAAGAATGTACTTCAGTCAGCTAAAGTATCCCATTTCAGAAAGCGTGAACAAATTTTTGTGGACTTTTTTTTCCGAAGACTAACACTTTGTTTACTGTCATGATAGCAGTAGTCTTAGCCAGTTAGGGGTTACCACTTACAGTCCAACACAGGGGTGCCCACACTTTTTCAGCTTGCGAGCTACTTATAAGATGACCAAGTCAAAATGGTCTACCTACAATAAAAATGCAAAACATAAATTTATTTCTTCTATATTATCATTATTTAAGTTACTATTATTAAATTTTAATATTGTGTATTCTTCTTTCACCTTTCTCCTCCTCAGCTCTCTTTTCAGCGGAAAGTCAATGTCATAGTTTTTGGGGTTTTTTTAAAATGTTTTTTTAATTAATTTTTACAGGGACAGAGAGAGGGATAGACAGGGACAGACAGACAGGAACAGAGAGAGGTGAGAAGCATCAATAATCAGCTTTTTGTTGTGACACCTTAGTTGCTCATTGATCGCTTGCTTTCTCACACGTGCCTTGACCGCGGGCCCTCAGCAGACCAAGTGACCCCTTGCTGAAGCCAGCGACCCTGGGTCCAAGCTGGCGAGCTCGGGGTCTTGAAACTGGGTCCTCCGCATCTCAGTCCGACGCTCCATCCACTGCGCCAGCGCCCGGTCAGGCTAATGTCATAGTTTTTATGAACAGTCCGAAAAAGCCACTCCACATTTCCCTTCTTTGGAATAGCAATGGCACACAGACAGATGAGGCAAACGCACTTAGAATATGACATAGGGAAAAAAATCCCCTCCCATTCTGTATGAAAGTGGTAGGTTTTAGGCTTCTTACTTGGACCAGCTACGGCACTCATTTTTATACCCTTTGTTGTATTTAGTTTAAATAAATTGAAGGCTAACTACGCAGCAATGTAACTGAACAAGTTAGCGTGGTTTAACGCGCATGCGTAGGGTGTCAAAAGTTCAGACGTCAGATTGGCTACCCTGCATGCCAATCAAAAGACAAATGTCTTTTTAATGTCATGCGATCTACCAACACGTCCTTTGCGATCCACCAGTAGATCACGATTGACGTATTGAGCACTCTGTGTCCAACAGAATGGCGGCTATTTCTTGACAACTCTAAATGGAGTCTGAAATGTGTTCTACACAACAGTAATGTTTATGCAGCGGTTCCAACTGGTTATTTAACTCACCTGCGAGAAGATTATAATGACATAAAAATTGTCCTCTACTTTCTAAAGTATGAGGAGCATAACTAGATCATTTATGTGGATCTTAAAATGGTAAATTTCCTGCTAGGACAACAGAGAGGTTTCACGAAGTATCCTTGCTTTCTGTGTTTGTGGGACAGCTGAGCTCGGGAGAAATACTGGACACTGAAGGAGTGGCCGAAACGTGAAGCTATGGAAGTAGGGATGCAAAATATTGCAAATGATCCTGTAGTTAATCAAGACAGGATCATATTTCTCCCACTTCACATCAAACTTGCCTTAATGAAGCAGTTTGTTCAGGCTTTGAATAGAGAAAGTGAATGCTTTCAACATATTTCTGCTTTTCCTGCCTTGTCTTTCAAGAAGATAAAAGCAGGTATATTCTATGGACCTCAAATTCGAACCCTCTTACATGACGAAGAATTTGCCAGGAAGATGAATAAGGAGGAGAAAGCAGCATGGCAGTCTTTTATGTCAGTTACAAAGAACTTCCTTGGCAACAAAAAAGCAGAAAACTATGAACTTCTGGTTCAAAGGATGCTGTTGGCTTTCTGCAACATTGGATGTAACATGTGTGTTAAGATTTATTTCCTGAGCAGTCACCTTGATAAGTTTCCCGAAAATCTTGGAGCTGTTAGTGATGAGCAGAGAGAACGCTTTCATCAAGATTTGAAGACGATGGAAGAGCATTATCAGAAGTGATGGGACAGAAATATGATGACAGACTACTGCTGGAGCATCAAACGAGATTGTCCTCAACAAGTACATAAACGCAAGAACTACAAACGCAAATTTTTGCCTGAATAGAATTTAAATAAGTTTTGTGCAAATGTTATGATTAAAATAAGTGTTTTAATATGTTCTATTTCAAAATTGTAGACCAGTTCTTTTTTTTTTTAATGTTTTATTTTATTCATTTTAGAGAGAAGACACAGAGTGAGAGAGAGAGAAAGAGAGAAAGGGGGGAGGAGCTGGAAGCATCAACTCCCATATGTGCCTTGACCAGACCAGTGCAGGGTTTTTGAACTGGCTACCTCAGTGTTCCCAGGTCGACGGCTTTATCCACTGCGCCACCACAGGTCAGGCCTGTAAACCAGTTCTGATGCAATCATATCTTTTAGTGTAATAGTGTATGTACTGCATTATATAATTTATTACATTTTCACAAAGATGATGCCCAAGAAAACTTCCTACTCCATTATGTTAAACTAAATGTTGAAAATTTTACAATAAGATGAAAACCTAAAATCTTGAATTGCAAAAAATTCTGTAGCTGACAGAAAAAAACTAATACCAGAATTGAGATCAGCACTGTTGAATTAGTTAAGAACAAGTATTTCTGTGGATGCAACAAAAATTTTGTTCCCCAGTGTTATCTGTTCCTGTAGATGACCTGTTGCTCCAGTACCATTTGTTGCTAAGGCTGTCTTTTCTCCATTGAATAGTTTTTGCACTTTTGTCAAGAATCAGTTGGGCGTATCTGTATGGATCTATTTCTAGGTTCTCTGTTCTTTCCCACTGACCTATGGGTCTATTTCTCTGCCAATACCACACAGTATGATCACTGAGCTATATAGATAATGTTTTAAAATCAGGTAGACTGGTTCCTCTCTTATTAATTTTTTCAAAATTCTTTGTGCTTCATTGTCTTTCCCTGTAGATTAGAGTGATCTTTATTTACAAATATCTTGCTGAAATTTTGATAGAAATTTGTGTTGCCTGACCTGTGGTGGTACAGTGCATAAAGCATGAACCTGGAACACTGCAGTTGCTGGTTCAAGACCCTGGGCTTGCCCCGTCAAAGCACATATGGGAGTGATACTTCCTGCTCCTCTTCCCTTCTCTCTCTCTTCTCTCTAAAATGCATAACTAATAATAAAAAAAATTGTTAAACTTTGTATCAATTTGGCAAGAGTTGACATCTTTATTGTGTTGTTTTCCACTTCATGAACACAGTATGTTTCTCCAGTTTAGATCTTTGATTTCTTTCATTAGCATTTTATAGTTTCTAACATACAAGTTCTGCACGTATTTTGTTACTTTGTCACCTAAGTTGTTTTTTTTTTAATAATAAGACTTTAAAAACAATTTGCAAATTTGCCTGATCAGGCGGTTGGCGCAGTGGATAAAGCATTGGACTGTGACGCGGAGGGCCCAGGTTCGAGACCCCGAGGTCGCCAGCTTGAGCGCGGGCCCATCTGGCTTGAGCAAAAGCTTGCCAGCTTGGACCCAAGGTTGCTGGCTCCAGCAAGGGGTTGCTCGTTCTCCTGAAGGCCCGGGGTCAAGGCACATGTGAGAAAGCAATCAATGAACAACTAAGGTGTTAAAATGAAAAACTGATGATTGATGCTTCTCATCTCTCTCCGTTCCTGTCTGTCTGTCCCTATCTATCCCTCTCTCTGACTCTCTGTCTCTGTAAAAAAATAATAATTTTTTTTAAAATTGCGAATTTTTGCCTGATTGGTGGTGGCGCAGGGGATCGAACATCGACCTGGAATGCTGAGGTCCCAGCTTTGAAACTCCAAGGTTGCTGGCTTGAGTGTGGGCTCATCTGGTTTGAGTATGGGGTTGTCAGCTTAAGTGTGTAATCATCAAAATGATCCCAGGATCAGTGACTCGAGCCCAAAGGTTGCTGGCTTTAAGCCCAAGGTTACTGGCTTGAGGCCAAAGTTGCTGACTTGAGTAAGGAGTCACTGGCTCAGCTTGAAGCCCCCTGGTCAAGCCATATTTGAGAAGCAATCAACAATGAAAGTGATGTAATTATAAATTGATACTTCTCATCTCTCTCCCTTCATGTCCGTCTCACAAAAAAGAAAAAAATAGGAAAAGACAAATGGCTTTAGAGAGAGAGGAACATCAATTTGCTGTTCTTATTTATGCATTCGTTGGTTGATTCTTGTAAGTGCTCAAGGATTAAACCTATAACCTTGGCATATTGGGACAGTGCTCTAACCAATAGGGCCTTATTTTTCTGTCTTTTTACTTTCAACTTGTCTATAACATATTTAGAGTGAGTTTCTTGTAGACATCATATAGTTGGGTCATGGTTTTATTATTTTTTTTGTGTACTCTGGCAGTCCGCATTTTTGGTCTGCTTAAACTGTTTATATATAGTGTTACTGATATGTTAGGACTTAAGTGTCATTTTTTTCTCTTGTTTTTGATTTCTGTAGTGTTGAGAGTTTCTCTTTGTATAGTTTCTTTAGTAATTCTAGGTATTAATATATATGTATATATACATATAATACCCATATATGTATCTACATTAATATGTATAATATACATTAAGATTTATATATATTGCGTATGGATGTTTTATGTATATAACTTACCAATCTAAATACAGGCTGTCCTGAGGTTACGAATGAGGTAGGTTCCGTAGGTTTGTTCTTAAGTTGAATTTGTATGTAACTTGGAATGGTACATTTACCTAATAAATGCAGCTTAGATGTTTGTCACATTTTCAAACCTACAGAACCTTTCTTGTTCGTAACTTGGAGACTGCCTGTAATTTTTTCAGTGTATTGCTGTCGTTATTTTACTAGTTCAGGTACCTTTCTTTATTCTTCCCCCATTTATGACGTAATTTTCTTTCTTAAATATTTTCTCTACATATATTTAGAATCTATCAGACAATGTTATAGCTTTTACTTTAACCATAATATAATATAATATGTATATTATATTATATATTTTTTGTCTTTAGTTTTTAGAAATTCAGTGATGTTGTATCTTTGCATGGATTTCTTTGGGTTATTTTGTTTTCTTCAACTTTTTGAGTCTTTAGTTTTCTGTCTCTGGCCAAATTTGGGGAGATTTCAGTTGTTATTCAGTTATTTTATTTCAAGTTTTACCAGTTGTTCCTCTCCTGGACCTCCCGTGATCTAAAATTTACATTTTATTTAGTCCCACTGATTCCTGAGGTTCTGTTTATTTAAGTCTGTTTTCTTTGTATTGTTCAGATTAGCTATTTCTTTTGTTCTGTCTTTTATCATTGATTCTTTCCTCTGTCTCCTCCATTTTACTGGTGGGCCCACCTATGAGCTTTTACTTTACTATTTTTTTCAGTTCTAAAATGTTTATGTGGCTTTTCTGTATATCTTCTGTTTCTCTGCTAAGATTTTTAATATTTTTTGCAAATATCTTGCTGAAATATTTTGCCAGGGCCCCACCAAAAGTCTTTTTTAAAAATTAATCATCTTACCTGGCTGGTACCCCACCAGAAATCTTTTATAAAAATTAATCTTTGGCCCTGGCTGGTGCTCCATCAAAAATCTTTTTTAAAAAATTAATCATTGGCCCTTGCTGGTTGGCTCAGCGGTAGAGCATCGTCACAGCGTGTGGATGTCCCGGGTTCAATTCCTGACCAGGGCACACAGGAGAAGCAACCATCTGCTTCTCCACCCTTCTCCCCTCCTTTCTATCTCCTCCTCCCGCAGCCAAGGCTCCATTTGAGCAAAGTAGGCCTGGGTGCTGAGGATGGTCCCATGCCTCTGCCTCAGGTGCTAGAATGGCTCTGGTTGCTATGGAGCAATGCCCCAGATGAACAGAGCATCGCCCACTAGTGGGCATGCTGGTGGATACCGGTTGGACATGTGGGAGTCTCTCTGCCTCACTTCAGAAAAATTAAAAAAAAACACACCAGTATTAATCATCATTTTATTTTTTTAATTTAAGAAATATTTTACCATCTTTGTTTTGTATTAGTACTAATACTGTTCTTCATAAAAAATTTATTTTTATTTAGTGAGAGGAGGGGAGCCAGAGAAAGACTCCTGCATGAGCTCTGACCAGGATCCACCTGGCAAACCCCACTAGGGGGCAGTGCTCTGCCCATCTGGGGCATTCCTCTGTTGCTCTTCTTAGAGTCTGAGATGGAGGCCATGGAGCCATCATTAGCACCCAGGGCCAACTTGCTCCAATAGAGCTGTGGCTGCAGGAGGCAGTGAGAGAGAGAAAGGTATGGGGAAGGTGGCAGAGAAACAGGAAGCATCACTCCTAGTTGCTTCTTGCATGGCTTAATCAGGCAAACCTGGGGCTTCAAACTGGCAACCCCAGCATTCCAGGTTGACACTTTACCCACTGTGCCACCACAGGTCAGGCTCCACATGTATTTTTTTTTTTTTTTTTAAGCAAGAGAGATAGAGACAGAGAGGGACAGATAAGGACAGGCAGGCAGGCAGGGAGAGATAAGGATCAATTCTTTTTTTTTTAATAATTTCTTTTTATTTTATTCATTTTAGATGAGGAGACATAGAGTGAGAGAAAGGGGGGAGGAGCTGGAAGCATCAACTCCCATATGTGCCTTGACCAGACCAGTGCAGGGTTTTGAACTGGCGACCTCCCTATTTCCAGGTCGATGCTTTATCCACTGCGCCACCACAGGTCAGGCAAGGATCAATTCTTTGTTGCGGCATCTTAGTTGTTCATTGATTGCTTTCTCATGTGTGCCTTGACCAGGGGGCTTCTGCACAGCAAGTGACCCCTTGCTCAAGCCAGCAACCTTAGGCTTCAAGCCAGCCACCCCATGCTCAAGCTGGTGATCCCACGCTCAAGCCAAATGAGACTGCACTCAAGCCGGCAACCTTGGTGCTCAAATCTGGGTTCTTTGCACCCGCCTGATGTTCTGTCCACTGTGCTATCACCTGGTCAGGCTCTATCTGTCTTGATCTTATTCCTTTTTCTAGTAATTTTTACCTTTGGTCTGTCTCTTCCTGTCAGTTTATAATTATGCTCAACTCGCTCCTTCACTCTCCCCTAAATTCTTAGCCTATTTCCCTTTTACTTTTTGTTTTAAATTTAACTCATTTTCGATTTAATAAACTCAATAAACCTATTTCTTATCACTTAATCCCCTTGAAGTTGCGGTTTTATTCATTTTCTGTTGTGGAACTGCTTCCTTTTTTAACTCCTCTCCCTTGGCTTCATCACTTGTTAGTGCATTTCCATCTCTCTATACTGCAATACCATTCAACAATTAATTCCTGGGCACTTACTTCACGACAGGCAGTGTTCTAATAGTTGGATATTTCACCTGGACAGTAGCATTCTAGTGCTCTCCCTATGTAGATTCTCTTCTCAAATTCTTACAGCCATAGCTTGCCTAAAATACAAATTGGTTTGTCATATCTGCAGTAAATCTCTAAATACTTCCCACTGCCTGAAACCCAAACCTTTACCACAGCACATTAAACCCTCATCTTGTCACTAAAATATCTGAGCAGAAAGACCATTAGACAGTGAGATGGACTTAGCAGTCTAATAAAAAATCAAGTGCTTAAAACTAATTACACTTTTGAAAAAGAAGGGCACTCAGTTCAAATACACAGCAACATGTGTGCTGGCAAAATGCATTTAATTGTAAATCAAGAGACTTGTCGACTCTTCTGTCAAATTTTCCTTTTCCAGTTAACTTCTATGCCTGCTAATCTCATGGAATGTAGCGTATAATTTTCTTGTACTACTTTTATATAACTATCATTTGTATCTCTATCTAGTTTGAACTTTTTGAAGTCCAAGATAATTTAAAAAAATATATTCTCATAACTTTTTTTATTTAAAGGCAGAAAAACACTCCCATGTGTGCCTCAGCTGGGATTCACCAGGCACACCCCCTATGCTCTGCCCATTTGGTACTACTGCTCTGTTGCTTGGGCAACCAAGCTATTTTAACACCTGAGGTGAGTCCGTGGAGCTCTGCGCCTGGACCAACTTGCTCCAACCATTTGAGCCATGGCTGGGGGCGGGGAGAGTGGAGAAGTAGGTGGTCACTTGTCCTGTGCCCCCTAACCGGTAATCAAACCTGGGACTGCCACATGCTGGCCCAATGCTCTACCACCAAGTTAACCGGCCAGGGCCTAAAACTTTCATTAAAAAGGAAATGTGCCTGACCTGTGGTGGCGCAGTGGATAAAGCGTCGACCTGGGAACACTGAAGTCGCCAGTTCAAAACCCTGCACTGATCTGGTCAAGGCACATACGGGAGTTGATGCTTCCAGCTCCTCCCCTCTTTCTCTCTCTCTCTCTCTCTGTGTCTCCTTTCTAAAATGAATAAAATAAAATAAAAAGAAAAAAAGAAGAAAAAAAAAGGAAATGTAAAGAGAATCCACAACCAAAGATGGATAGCTGTTCAAATTGACATTCTGATTTTCCTTTTTTTAAGGGAGAGATGAAAAGCGTGAGTTCATAGTTGTGGCACTTTAGTTGTTCACTGCTTTCTCATATGTGCCTTAACTAGGGGGCTCCAGCCAAGCCAGTAGTGACCTTTGGGCTCAAGCCAGCGAGCCCATACTCAAGCCTGTGACCAGAATTTCAAATTCGGCTCCTCAGTGTCCCAGGTTGACGCTCTATCCATTGCACCTGGTCAGGCTGAACTGTAAATTTAAAAATATATTTTATGTATTACCATAAATAACATACTTAGGTTGAAACTTACTAAAACTGAGAGCAGGTTTCACATTTTCTTTTCTTTTTGGCTTAAACAACAGCTATTTTTCACATTTCTGGAGGTTGGCAAGTCCTTTCTTAATTAGCTCTTACTCATGGGTTGTACTTCTGGACCCTTATTATCTATCGTAAACAAGCCAAAGTTTTAGTGCACACATTAACAATGCATAAAATAAAAACAATACAACTTTTATATTATTGAACTTTATGTACAAAATCATTTGATTTCAAATAAACATTTAATGTAAAAACAAATGTTTTTTTAAACTGATTTTTTTTACATCTACTGTACCATTCAAATGCTTTTATCATCTTACACGACTTCTTCAAAATCTCTTATCAAGGGTACATATAGAAAAGCATTTTTTTATAAATAGAAACAAAGGGACTTTTTCAGCTTTTATTATAAGATGACATAAAAAGTTTACTCAACAGAAGTAATTTCATTACTATTTGGGGGAGGGAATCACCAACTTTTTGTGCAAACAATGCTAGCCTTCTTTTAAGCATTAAGAGCATAACTGCTTAAGAAATGACATAAGCAATATTTCTACACCTACGTCTCCCCTAAAATAATCTATTTTTTTTTTTACATATGTGCACAGCTTTAGCAAATTAAAGCCCGAGAGAAATGCTCAATCAAGACCCACTGTCCAGAAGCATAAGAGTTGACTGTAACTTAGCATTTGGAGAGCTTACCAGTCAAGAAGTCTGTAATGAAAGCTGCAGTTTCCCTCTTTCCTATATTTTTAACACAAAATTCAATGACTAAGAATTTAATACTGGATGACAAATCACATCCACACTATCAGTTAAATAGCCTCACAGTTAAACACATCGTAAAGACCAATGAAATCAGTATTTACATTTTATAAATTTCTGAAGACACCATTAGAAAGCTTATATATCCCTTCTTTAAACAAAATAGGGAACTGCATCTGATGGTGGTGGAATGAAATTAAAAATACCTGTATTTACAGCAGCATTGTTCCTTTATAAATAAAGAATATGAAAATGCAATTATCTTTAAGGATAATAAAAAATTGAGGTGATGTTACACAACCACAGTGCTTGAAGTTGGAATAAAAATCTATTGGTGCTTGTTAATGTGCCAGTAGTGAAACCACTTTCTGTTGGAGAAAATCCAACTGCAAATATGTGTATAACACACATATCACACAGGGCAAAACTGCTCTAAACAATTCAAGTCAGCTTATCTGTATTGGGCATTCGTTGTGAAACACATTACAAAGACATCCTTGCAAAGAAAAATATGTAACATTTCCTGGTTCATTTTTATAGAACATTTCTTCCCTCGAAAAGTGTCATCTTAATCTCAAACTTGTTCTTCCCTTGGTTTACAATCCTAATGAAAAATGCGGACTATTCAATTTTCCATGTGACTGCCTAAAGGGGGTGGGAACCCAAACAAGTTTCAAGTTTAAAAAAATACTGGGTGAGCAATGCACTGAATTATCTACATAAACAAATGTTAAATAACTTTATAAACCAATTTTGACATTTCACTGTCAAATGTGAAAAATTAACATCTTCTCAAACAGGCATAAGATGAAGAAGTGCTATTTTAACATTGTAAAATGAACTTATGCAATGCAAAATATATTTTGTGTTGTAATATTTTCATTTTAAATTAATGATTTCAAATTCAAGGATCAAGGTTTGATTGCAAATAGTAATGCAACAAAATTTCACAAAAATGTTCAATTTTTAAACAAAGGGCATCACATTCCAACTTTCCCTCCCCAAGAAAATGTCACAATTACAAAGTAGAAAACCAGCCAGTCATAAATGCAAAAGAATTATAATTTAAATATATGAAGTAATTTCTATATTATCAGTTTATTTCATAAGACAACTGTTAAAATTAAAAATACTTTCTTAGAAGTATTACTTTTCCTGCTCAAACAAGAGTGTCTTAATGACATCACCAAACCTGATACACATGTAACGCTGCATAATGACATGGAGAACCCTGATATAAATATCCTTGTTGAAATCATTTACTTCATCTAACAGTGCCTGTTTGAAATCTGATTTAAAAAAACAAGAACCCAAAAACAACAAAAAATTCTTTCTAGAGGTTGAACTCCCTAGAATACAATTTCAGTGTTTGTCCATAACACAGGGTTAAGCCTCTTTTATTTTCAGAGTTTTTGTTTTTTGCTCTGTTTTGAAACCCCTGAGACACTATCTGTTTCCAAAGCTTTCTCTTTTGAGTTAATTTCACTAAATCCATTTGCTGTCCCATTTTGTTCTTCAGTGAGTTCTTCGTTTGCAGGGGAAGCAGATTCTCCTTTTTCTATTTTTTGCTGCATTTCACGGAGCTTGGTAACAGCTTTATCTATTGACATTATGCTGATAAGATTAAAGTCATGCATGCTGACTAGATGAAGCATGAAGTTTCGACATAAATTCTTCTTAATTATTTTTTGTCCATAGTTTTCTACAAACAGCATACAGGCATGATTCATTTGATTGTCAGCAATAAACCTATTTAATAAAAAAAACACAAAATATCTATAGTGACATAAAGGATTTTTGTCAAATGGAACAATAACCATTATAGAACAGGAATACTCCAAACCCAGGAAACTATGATTTAGCAAAAAGTAAACTATAGTGAATGTGAGATTCAATAACCTGAATGAGTTTAACTTTTTAAAGAGATTTAATTTCATCAGAGCTTATTAAATAGATGTCATTTCTGTTTTTCCTAATTACACATCGCAATTAGTAGTATAAAATATTTTCTCTTGTCAGCACCACTTTGACTCAATCTACACACTATCCCCTTTACTCTCCCTGATTTTAACATACTTCGGTTTCCCGACATTTTCCGTTCATGGTAAACCTCTAAAAAAACTGAAGATGTCACAATAACAAATGTGGTAGTGTGTGGTTGTGTTGGTAGAAAGTAAGTTGGGGTCATAGACCATGAAAAACATTTGAGAGAACCAAATAGGAGAATGGTTGCTCAGTTATTCACTGGAACTGAGATTCCAACGGAGTCCACAAGGCCTTCCTATAGACTTTAATTTTTCTTTTTCTTTTATTCATTTTAGAGAGGAGACACAGAGTGAGAGAGAGTGAGAAAGAGAGAGAGAGAGAGAGAAAGGGGGGAGGAGCTGGAAGCATCAACTCCCGTATGTGCCTTGACCAGACCAGTGCAGGGTTTTGAACTGGTGACCTCAGTGTTCCCAGGTCGACGCTTTATCCACTGCACCACCACAGGTCAGGCCCTATAGACTTTAAATATCCGAAGAGTTTATATTAAAATAGAACTCAATAAAGTAATGTGACTAAAATTCTGTCTTGCAACTGGCATATCAGAACAAACAGAAAAACAGATTTAACCCAAGCCTCCACATACATACTTTATTCCTTAGTCCCCCTAGACGGGACCAGGCAAATACGTTCTGTAAAAAGCTACAGTATATATTTAAGGCTACGTAAGTTATATGTGATCTGCCATCGTCTTCTTTTTTCTTTTTTAGGGCCCACTAAACATGTGAAGACTCTTAGATGAAGGCAGTATACCAAAAAAAGGCTACAGGCCCTGCCCCAGATATCGGATGTACCAACAACTCTCTTCATTCCCCAAGAGTAGAGAAACAACAATGTTCCCTCCCATTTATTTCACATACCTATAAATGAAAACACTTTGGATGTTTGTGCTATAGAAGAAAGCCGTAAGTGAGGATCTAATAATAATGAAGGTAGAGAAGAAAATGTATATTGACAGGAATATAATTCATATAGGGAGACAGATCTGCAGGAAAAACAATATTTTGGATCATACTTGTAGCTGCAAAGGCATGAGAAATAAGGATTGTTTTACCTTGCCTCCTATGAAATGATAATAAATCAGAAAAGCTACTTATATTTTATTCTGAATAATTAAGCAACTTTTAAAAACTGGTAATAACTGATAAGTAATTTCAGGATTTCCAGGAATATAGCACATGACATTTTATTTTTGTATTCCTTGGCAATAAGAGGAATGAAATTTGGTAATTTTAAAAAGTGGACATATTAAAAATAAAACTCTGTTAGGGCTAGCATCTTCCTTATACATTCCCTGAGCATTACCATTTTTTTAATGCAATTATAATACTTTTGATTAGGGTAAGATTTAGGACACACTGTATCTAACGAAATTTTATATAAGATTCTGACACACACAGATTTTACAGAATGTGAAGAAGCAAAAAGTATATAAAGGAAATGGAATATTTGAATTTAGAAATACCCTACCCATGCTTCATGACATGGAGATTCCATAGTTTCATCACTTCTTTCTCTCCTTCATTAACATCAGAAAATTCCTCAATTTGCTAAAAATAAAAAAAAAATTTTAAAAAGAAAAACACCTATTAAATACAGAATAAATATAATTGGTATTTCTAAGAAAAAAAATGTGAGAATTTCAAAAACAGATTTCTTGTAACTAAAAATACCGCAACTTATTTATACAACAAAGTGGCAATATTTCTTAAAAACAACTTCTATTTATGCAGGAATTCCTAACTTAGGAACTAATTACCTAGAAATAAAATGAACACACTATAAAATCACAAGAAAAAGCATGTACTTCCTTTACTTGGTAACTGTTTAAATGATAATAATTTTGGATTCCTGAACACCTTAATTTAGAAAAAGTTACTTTAAGTAAAAGTTTAACTCGTTTTTAAATAACAGTTTTAAAAGAAAAATAAATCAAAATTCTAAAATCATCGTATAATGATAATAGTAGTTACTGTAATGGTTTTTTCTCTTAGCCATTCAGGATCTTTTTCATCTTCACTATCTACTTCCATTTCTTGTGGACGCAGAGGTAAACAAGTATCACTATGGAAATACAGACGATTGTGTCCGCTACTGTACGTTCGTTGCTGTTCTACTTCTCCATCTTCGGATTCAAGAAATTCAGACATGCTAGCTTTTGTTCGTTTTGGCCTAATGAAAAGAAATGTTGATGTAATATTCAGTGACAGGGATAGGGCTCTTTTAGATTTCACACCATCTAAATACGGTAATTTACATTCCTTTCTTTGGGTCTGTCCCTGGCTTTCCTAAAATAATTCTTTAATCCCCCCAACCACTGTAGCACTAGTGACATTAATACTTAAAACACAGGAAAAAGCTGTGAGGAGGAAGTGAGAAAACCCTGCAGAAGCAGGAGCTGGGAGGGCTATAAAGCAGTATACCACCCAGAGACATAGCTAATGTTCCCTTTGTTCCTTCACCATCATCATTAAAAGCCAGAGAATAAACTTTTGTTGCATGACCTTTTTACCTACCTGCACACAAGAATGTGTGTGATAGGCGTTCTTTTTACAGGTCCATTGCGACTAAAAGCAAATCCAGGTTGGCGATGAATATCCTGAGGATTTCCTGCATAGGAGCCATCATAACACTCGTTGATAGAAACATCTATCCTAGCACCTTTTGGATGATACTGTAACAAAAATGGCAAGAATTTTAGGAAAAGTCTTAATTATCCTACCCTAAATAGTCATCACTCCAATTTAATTAATTTTATTTTATTTTTATTTTATTCATCAACTCCCATATGTGCCTTGACCGGACCAGTGCAGGGTTTTGAACTGGCGACCTCAGTGTTCCCAGGTCGACGCTTTATCCACTGCACCACCACAGGTCAGGCAATTTAATTAATTTTAAAAGTGCTTGTGGTTTTTAATGTTTTGTAAACCAAAATAAGCCAGGCATACCAGCATAGTGAACAGGAAGTCAGAGAAACTAGAGTAAAAAAGATCTGTATTAAAATTCTGGCTATGGCCCTGGCTGGTTAGCTCAGAGGTAGAGTGTTGGCCTGGCATGTGGATATCCCAGGTTTGATTCCCAGTCAGGTCACACAGAAGTGACCATCTGCTTCTCCAGCCCTCCAACTTCCCTCTTCTCGAATTTCCCTCTCTCTCTTCCCCTCAGGTAGCCATGGTTCAACTGGTTTGAGAGCATTGGCCCTGGGCACTGAGGGGCCTCTGCCTCAGGTGCTAAAAATAGCTCAGTTGTGAGCATACCCAAAATTGACAGAGCATCAGCCCCAGACAGGTTGCCAGGTGGATCCTGATCTGGGTGTATGCAGGAGTCATATTTCTCTATCTTCCCTCCTCTCACTTGGAAAAGAAAAAGAAGAAAAAAAAAGTGCTCGCTTCGGCAGCACATATAAAGGATATCCTGGCAATGCCATTTATTGGCTTGGTAACTTTTCACAAAGTATTTCTTGTCTGAACAATAATAAGTAAATTATCACTTAATTCAAAGAGTTGGTCTGAGGATTATGTCAGTCAATATAGGTGCACGATATGTAAATTCTGAAACATTCATTCTAATTTATGAATATAGCAATTCATTAAATACAGAAATGTTGGTATTTTGTACAAAGTACAATTTTTAAAATTTTTTAATTTATTTTGAGAGGTGAAATGGAAGAGGGGAGAGAGAGACAGAGAGAGAGATGGTGGGGGAAGAGCAGCAGGAAGCATCAATTTGTAGTGGTTGCTTCTCCTATGTGCCTTGACTGGGCAAGCCCAGGAATTCGAACTGGTGACTTCAACATTCAGGGTCAACAGTCTATCCACTGCACCACTACAGATCAGGCCAAACTACAATTTTTGAAAGTTAGATGGACTTATAATGTATTAATAAAAAAGAAAAAGTTACTTACAACATAATTGAAGATGAATCTGCTATGGCAGAGTTTAAGGTGCTTGAGTAAACTATAAAGTTTGCGACAGTTCAGAGTGCACCAAGGACAATGTAGGTCATCTCTTGCTTCAGTTTGTTGTCTTGTATTATTGTTATAAAGGAACTTTAAAACAAAAAAAAGCAAAGCTCCAATTTACACATCTTAAAATTATTTTTTCAATATCACCTTTAAAAACAGTTAAATTAAAAGAAAAATCAGTGACATTCTTTTTATTTAAATATCCCAACTATTTCAGATGTAATGTTGTAACATGCAAAACAAATGCAATTTCATGATTACTTATAAAAGGGTCAGCTACATTTACCTGATAAAATATTCTTAATTTTTGTCGGTTTTCATTTGAAGTATCTTTTTCTTTTCTTGTTTGTAGATCTGCAGTCAATGATTCTTTAACAGCTGAAAATACATACTCTTATATTTAATGCAAATCATTGCTTCTAATATATCTTGTGAAAATAATTAAACATTAAAGATTTCACAGAATTCTACTTGTGGTAATTAATAGAATTTTTTCTCTCACTCTTGAGGGAATAATCTCCCTTAATCAATACTCCTAATTATATATTTAGGCCTTTTTTGTGTGTATATGACAGAGACAGAGTCAGAGAGAGGGACAGTGTGACAGAGACAGAGTCAGAGAGAGGGACAGAATTACAGGAAGGGAGAGAGATGAGAAGCATCAATTTTTTGTTGCAGCACTTTAGTTGTTCATTGATTGCTTTCTCACACATGCCTTGACCACGGATCTTCAGCAGACTGAGCCACCCCTTGCTGGAGCCAGCGAACTTGGGCCCAAGCTGTTGAGCTATGCTCAAACCAGATGAACCCACGCTCAGGCTGGTGACCTTGGGGTCTTCTGTGTCCCAGTCTGACGCGCTATCCACTATACTACTGCCTGGTCAGGCTACATTTAGGTCTTTATTGGCAATAGCCATACTTTTCCTTTAAAGTCCATCTCTTAGTTCTAAATCATTATAAAATTAACTCTAAGTAATTAAATGCAGTCACACCCACTTTGAGGTCAGAGTATGGTTTTGATTGGTGCAAAGCAGGGAGATTTCCACTAAGTGTTGGACTAACAAAAATTAAGTAAAAAATGATTGTATTAATATCATTCCAAATCCAAAAGATAGTCAACATTAATAATTTTGGTATATTTATTGATGGACTTAAAATGTTTTTATTTTCCCAGGCATAACCATTTTATATGTACAATTTTGTATAGAACTTTTTTCTCAGTTTTTTTTTGAAAATCTTTTACTTATTTGACTGACTGGCCAACAGAATATTCTGAGAAGTGCCCAGACCACAATTTACTTGAAATACCTTTTCTCTGACACAAGCCTTTCTTGAGAAAAAAAAAATTTATTTATTGATTTTAAGGAGTCGGAGGGGAGATGAGAACTAGTTGCTTCACTCTAGCTGTTCATTGGTTGCTTGTTGTATGTGCCTTGACTGGGCAAGCCCAGGGCTTTAAACCAGTGACCTCTGCCTTACAGATTGGTGCTCTATCTATTGTGCCACCACAGCCCAGGCATGACACAGGCCGTTTTTTATATCACTTTAACTTGACTCTTATGACTTGCACAAAATAAATGGACATGAGTGGTCAATGTCAAAGACAACTATCTTAAGCCTTCTTTCTGCCTTCTTTAAACAGACTGAGACCTGGATACTCTAAGGTCAGGGACAGTGTTCCTATCAGGCAGATACAAAATGACAGAACAGTACAACCTGGACCTTAACTCAGCAGAGCCAATTCCATTTATAAATGTTTCCCTCTTAAAAATTTACTCAAAATTTAACCTGGCAAAATTCAGGTTATGATGATCCTCTTCCAGCTCTAAAATGATAAAAACACCCTGAAATACTAAATTCAATTCTACAACATATATGAAGTTTTACACAGATTATAAAAAACAAAGAATCCTGCCTGACGAAGTGGTGGTCCCTTTCTTGCTAAAAAAAAAAAAAACAGACCTGGCTGGTTGGCTCAGTGGTAGAGTGTTGGCCCAGTGTGTGGAGGTCCTGGGTTCAATTCCCCATCAGGACACAAAGGAGAAGGAATCATCTGCTTTTCCACCCCCTCCCCCCATTCTCTCTCTCTTCCCCTCTTGCAACAGTGACTCGATTGGTGCAAGCTTCAGCCCTGGGCACTAAAAATAGCTCAGTTGCAAGCATGGCCCCAGATGGGGATTGTCTGGTGCAGTGGTCGGCAAATTCATTAGTCAACAGAGCCAAATAGCAACAGTACAAGGACTGAAATTTCTTTTGAGAGCCAAATTTTTTAAACTTAAACTATATAGGCAGGTACATTCCTTATCGAGGTAGAGCCCGCACGTGGTATTTTGTGGAAGAGCCACACCACACTCAAGGGGCCAAAGAGCCGCATGTGGCTCGCAAGCCATGGTTTGCCAATCAGGGGTCTGGTGGATCCTGGTCGGGGCCACGGGATTCTGTCTCTCTATCTCCCCTCCTCTCATTTGGAAAAGAAGAAAATATAATCCTAGACACACATGACACAAAGGTTTTGGATAAAGAACTGTTCGTTTGTACTCTTACACCAAACTTTACATTTAGCCTGGCTGGTGGTTACACAGTGGATAGAGCATTGACCTGGAACACTGAGGTCATATGTTTAAAACCCTGGGCTTGCCTGATCAAGACACATACAACAAGCAATCAATGATCAAATGATCAACTAAAGTGAAGCAACTATGGCCTGACCTGGGGTGGCGCAGTGGATAAAGCATTGACCTGGGAACACTGAGGTCACCAGTTCAAAACCCTGCCTGGTCTGGTCAAGGCACATATGGGAGTTGATGCTTCCAGCTCCTCCCCCCTTTCTCTCTTTCTCTCTCTCACTCTGTGTCTCCTCTCTAAAATGAATTTAAAAAAACAACAACAAAAAAACCCACCTCCTGTGGAAAAAAAATAATAATAAAGTGAAGTAACTATGAGTTGATACTTCTCATTCCTCCCAGCCTTCTCCCCTCCTCTCCCTCTGTACAATTAATAAAATCTTTTTAAAAAAAGGAAAAAAACTTTACATTTGATATAGAAGAGCCCTAATTTACAATGGTTCATAATTTGTCTCTTTAATAAGTCAAATATTTCTGAAATAATTTTTGGAGCAAAAGACAAATTCAAAGCCTAAGCCTTAACTCTGCAAAGCATTATTCTGACAATACTTTCTTACCAATAGTCTGAGTAGGTTTAACTGAACCAGGCTTATTTTCTTGATGGAGACTCTCTGAATTTCTAGTGGCAAGAGGCTTGGCAATAGGAGCTGTAGATTTATCATTGGTCTCCCCTGTCCAACGAAGAGTGAACTGTAATGTAGGTCCCTGAGAAAATGTTTCAAATGGAGGCAATCTCTAAAAAAGAAAAAAACATGAAAACAGTGAATGAAGATTCAGTATAACAAACTGAAAGAAACTGCAGGAACTTAAAAAACCAGTATTTATTATAAGTTAATGTGGATTTGATTTAAATCAACAGACCTTTTTTTCTTGAAAACCCTTCATGAAATGCCTTCACCAATGGCCAGGCAACTCAAGTAAATGTACAGCACAGTTGACTCTAATAATGGAGAGCTCAGGTTATCTAAAAAAGGCAGCCACTTAGCAGCAGCTGAACTGTTAGCATGTGCAAACTTTGGCCCAGCATAGACAAAGTTTTCAAAAGAAGTCTTAAATCCAAGTTCATGCGAAATGTTGCCATTTTTATGAAATGTTGCCATTTTTATATTGGTAACCAATTTAAAATGTCTTTAAAAACAACAGGAAAACTACATTATCTAAAGCCTGCCAGTGTGGAGACACTGTTCGATGACTATTTTCCAAGTTGAAGTTAAAAGTTATTGTTCTTGACTTCTCTTAGCTTCAGTGATGACTGCCCCTGCTCCTTTTCTTTAAGTTTGCACATTGGTCTATCTTGGCTTTCCTCTTCCACCTCTAATCACTTATAAGATTACTTACTCTTCTCTTGGTTTCCTAGGTTCCTAGCTAACAGCCATGTTCCCCTATCTCTCACCCATCCTGAAGGATTTACCTATCATTAGGCTGATGATCCTAAATTAGTTCTTCATTCTTTATACTTGAGTTCTAAGCCCATATACCTCCAATTGCCTCTTGGACCTAAAAGCTTCTATTTACATTTTATTGCTATATAAGCCTAAACTCCTTCTAGATCTTTAATGCAAATAATTCTCTTAAAACTATAATTTTAGACTGGAACGAGATAAAAATGTCATATAAACTGGTTCTGACATCGTAAGTTTGTATCTAGCAATTTACATACAAAAATAAAATATTTGCAATGCAAAAAGATACAAATATATTTACAACATTTTTGAAAATGTAACCAAATTACCCATTAAAATGGTATTGGTTTAATAAATTATGGGACCTTTATTTAAAATACCACAGCACTTTTAAAAAGCAACAAATCTATTTGATGATTTGACTTAAAAGGATGTCATTGTCACATTGCCTTAAACAGTATTTTGGGAAAAACCAACAATGCATATAGATACAATCTTTATTTCCTCAGAGATAAACCTAAGAAACTTTAAATAAGAAATTTAAAGCATAAAGATTAAGTACCTGCAGAAAATTCAAACAGTGTAAATAAATATAAATAAAAATTACTTGAAGTCCCATCTCCTGTAAGTAACAAGTAACCGTTATTTATTTTAGGAAATGTAAGTGCACATATACTATTACATAAAAATTAAGTATTATGGAAACCCTATCAAAGTATTATCCTTCTTAATGGCCTTTTAGAATAAGGTGTTTCTAATATTTCAATATTTTAAAAAAATTTATACTTGTTACCTATACCTTTTCAGCTACCAGTTAGTATCTTGTTACAAAGTGGCAAAATAGAATTGTTAATGACTATATATACAACTTAAATTTTTATCCATATTGTCCATCTGCCCTCCAGTAAGGCTGTACAAACTTATCCTTACCTTAAAGCATTATTTGAGTATGTATCCTCACATATCCAACTACTAACTGTCAATCTTTTAAACTGTTGTCAAATGAGTAGTCAAAAGTAATATTTCTAGTTTTGTTTGCATGTCTTTGAATAGTAATAAGGTTGAATTTCCTGGCCATCTTTTTCTTGCTTTTATAACTGCCTGATTATACTTCATCTGTTTTTCTAATTAAAATATTTATGTTTTTGTTACTGATTTATAAAACTATGTATTCATAATATTAACCTTCTCTATGTTACAAATACTTTACCCAGTACATTTCTTTTTAAATTTAGATCTTTACATGTAGAAATAATTCACTTGAGTTGTTTGTAGTTTATACTTTTTAGCAGTTGCATCACTTAGAAGAGCCTTCCTCATAGCAAGATTATATGACTATTCACCTACATTTGTTATGTATTGTTAATTTATATTTACAAACCTTCTAGAATTTATTAGTCTATTTATTTCCAGATGTCTAGAGACCAGTTCTGTCACAATTAATGAAGTCTTTCTTTCCCACACAGGCCCATTATCTCTTTTATCATGACTAAATTCCAAATGTTTATGAAACAATTTCAGAACTATGCTTCAGTGATCTGCTTGTCTATTCCTATGCCTACAATCATACCATTCAAGTTCTTTTTACTTTACAGTATATTCTACCCGCTGGTAAGTAAAGGTTCTCAGAAAACTTTTCCTTCATTTTCCTTAGTATTACACTACATATTGTTCTAAGTTTACTTGAAACCAATTGTAAAGCTTAAAAAAATCCTTTTAGGATTTTGCTTGTGACGGTACATTGACCTAATATATTTAGAAATGAATGACGTTCTGTCAAGTCTTCCTAATCCAAAAATGTATTTAAGTCTCATAGAATAGTTATTTTAAGTGTGCTTCATTTAGGTTCTGTAGATTTCTTGATAAATTTATTATTAGTCATCATTTACCTGCTGTTTCTATGAATGGGATTTAAAATAGCAGTTAACATTTATTGAGCACTTATTTTATGCCAGGCATAGTGCTAAGCATACCTCATTAATTATTTCATTTAATCCACCAATTCTAAGCCTCATTTTATAGATGAGAAAACTGAGACACAAAGCTTAAAAAAACTTGCCAGATGTCACATAACCAGGAGTGAAAATATGAACTTGGTCTGGCTCTAAGGAGAATACCTTCCATTAAATGATCTGACTAGAAAATTTTGTTTTCCAAAGTATAAAAACAAAGGACTCTACTTTAAACATGAATCTGCATTTGGGGGAGAAAACATCAATAAAAAATGGGAGTTCATAACTATAATGTGCTCAACCTTCTAAGTAGTCCATACCTTCCCATCAAGAATAGTCTCCCATGTTGCTCTTTTCTTGCTTATTGGACATTCTTCCATTTCCTGCATGGCTACTTCATATTCCCCATCTAAAAGCTGTAAACGCCTGTTAGACAAACACATACACTTTAAAGTAACCTGTGTTATTGTAAGTACACAAATCCTGCACCTTTAGATTTATACTCAAAAGCATTTATTAAATTTTAAACTAGCTTATATACCCAAGAAAAACTTAAAATATACCTATACTCCATTGTTGATAATAGCAATTTTATTTCCACTATTAACTATTATTACTAGAAAATTATTTTATTGATGTAGCTACTCAGATATAACTTTAAACATTTAAAGTATAATATGTCTAAGGTCTCAAAACTTAGTAAGTTTTAAATATTAAGTATCAAGCATGTATGCAGGCTTTATACTTGGAAAAATGGTATAGTGTTGTAATACTTGCCTTAGGAGACCACTAATTATGAGTTATTTTTAACTATTTTAAGTACTTGAACTAGAATACTTGGACTTTTATACTTGAACAGTAATCAAATTTATGATGATGACTCTAATAATGCTAAGATCTTGGGGGCACCTGGCACATATAGGTGCTCAATAAACATTTCATGGGTAAATGAATAAATGAAATGCCAATTGAATCAAAGAATCAACTAAAATATACCTATACCCACAGTATAGTTTTAATGTGTATATACGTATGTGTGTGTATACAGTTTATATTATTTTCCCCATACTTTCAAACACTGATACCACTACTACTCTAAACACCATTCTTCAATTATTCTCAATAATTGTATATAAGCAAGAAGAACCTGGCTTCTCTTTATCAGTCTTAAGAGAAATTTTATTAGGTGATAATAGCTAACATTTATTGAGTGCTTACGATGTGCCAGGCAGTATTTTAAAGACTTTACACAGTTCATTTAATCTTCCCAACAGCTCTATGAAAATGCTATTACTTCATTTTTCAGAAGAGAAAAATGAGGAACAGAGAGGTTACAGACTTTCCTTGAGATGACACAGTAAGTAGCCAGAGCTAGCAATTAAATCCAGGTAGTCTGTCTCCAAAGACTGACTTTTATAATATAAGTGATTTTGAGACTTAAGAACTTTTGTCTATACTAGGCTGTACACTATACTACTTGACTTTATTGTACTTCATTAGTAGAGCTGCAAAACTAACAATATTTTTAAAAGCTAATTTTATTTAAATAGGTGATACATTCTTATACATCTAAATTGAAAAAAGCTTCCCTCAAGCACCTACATAATATTCTATTTTATAATTACATATTGGATAGGTTCAAATTTACCTTCCTACCTGTAATGTATGAGGAGGCCCTTTTTCCCCAAAGCCTGATCAATAGTGCTTTATCAAGTATTTTGATCTCTGCAAAACTGGTAAGTGAAAAAAATGACATCTCAGTGTACTTTTATATACTGATGTCTTATTTTTTAATTGTCTAAAACTATGTATATTTCTGTAAACATTTCTATCATTTCTTGCTCATGTGTTCTCACTTAGTGTGAGTTAAAATTAATTTTCTGGACATCATTTTTGACTTGTTTTACTTTTGTTTCAGAAGTTTTTTATTTTGCTCAGTATTTCACACTTTTTCTATATAGCTATTAATTTTTTTTTCATTTTGAGAAAGAGGCAGGGAGAGAGAGACAGTGACATTGAGCTGTTCCTGTATGTGCCCTGACCAGGGAATCGAACTGCAACCTCTGTACTCCAGGACAACGCTCCGACAGTCAGGGCCAATTTTGGTTATTCTTGAAGGAGACTTTAATTTCTCTGAGATTATATAAAGAATTTTTACACATCTAACTCCCCAGATCTTGGCTTGCAAATATATACTTTCCTTTACTAAAAAGGAACCAAGACTACTTGAGGAAATTCCAGAGCAGAGGTAGAAAAAGAGACTGTAAGCCTGGAATGTTTTACTGTTCCAGAAAATAAAAACACAAAATACATGAGTCAAAAGGACACAAGTGCCTGCTTAGAAGGGTTCCTCCTGACCAAATTTGGGATAATCTAAGCATTAAAATGAATAACCACATGAACAGATTAAATAAAAAATGGAATATTTTAATCCATACTGATTTTTTTTTTCTAAGTAGAGGGAAGGAATGCTCTTCTTTATAGGAAACTGACAATAAATGTGGAAGAAATGATAGAAAGTTCCCAACTAGCAACTGTCATGGGGATAATTAAATCAATCAAGAATCCTCAATGAATATTAAATTGCTGGGTAAAAGGTGGGTGGGTAGGAACATTTACTTAGTTTCATATATTACCACAGAGATTACATATTAATTAGTTAAAGGGAAAAGGTAATTACAATGGAGAAATATGGTAATACCACTCTAACCAAGTGATCACACCTAATATATTCTGTGTCTGTGATGTGCAAAGAACACACTATTTAGTAGTTTCTTCCCAAAATGTTTAACCTGAATCTACTCATTAAGGAAAAAAAAGTCCAAATCAAGACAATTCTACAAAACTACAGGCCTGTACAAGGGTCACAAAAGAAAATAAAAGCTGGAGATTATTAGTTTTAAGGAGACTGACCGGATGTGGCAGCCTGACCTGTGGTGGCACAGTGGATAAAACGTCAACCTGGAACACTGAGTGAGGTCACCGGTTCAAACCCCCAGCCTACTTGGTCAAGGCACATATGGGAGCTGATGCTTCCTGCTCCCCCCCCCACTCTCAAATGAATAATAAAAAAAGAATAGATATGGCAGCTGACAGGCAACTACAGATCAGTCCTAAACTGTGGGGCCTGGGGGGAAAGCTATAAAGAACATTGGGGTCAACTGAGGAGACAGTATTAAATTTCCCTAATATGACTGGTGTATCGTGGTTATGAGAGGAAACATTCTTGTTCTTAGTAGACACATCCTGAAGTATTTCAGAGAAATGAAGTTGAGTGTCAAAACCAAACTATTTTTGTGGGACAGAGAAAGAGAAGCATCAAATCATAATTGTGGCACTTTAGTTGTTCATTGATTGCATCTCACACGTGCCCTGATGGGAGGGGAAAGGGCTCCAGCCTAGCCAGTGACCCCGTGCTCAAGCCAGTAACCTCACACTCAAGCCAAATGAGCCTGTGCTCAAACTGGCAACCTTGGGGTCTTGAACCTGGGACTGCAGCGTCTTTGGTTCACTCTCCATCCACAGTGCTACCACTGGTAAGGCCACAATCAAATTTAAATGTTTCATCACAAAAAAAGGAAATGTAGTCAAATGTTAACTGATGATTCTAGATGAAGGGTATATGGACATCAACTACCTGTATTGTTCTTTCAACTATCATGTTCCCCCATATATAAGACACACCTTAATTATGGGGGGAAAATGCATTATATAAAATTGAACTCAAGTTTTATTCACCATAAAATTCATACAACTCCTCATCACTGTCAAAACCCCCATCCGTTAGCTTGTCCTCACCTGTGTCTAAACGAATCACTGTTTTCAACGAAGGCAAAAACAAGCGCAAAAATGGGGGAAATGCAAGTAAAAGATATACAACTACTCTATGAGATGCACCCAGTTGTTAGGCCCCAAATTTTTCGGAAAAGGGTGCGTCTCATACGTGGGGAAATACAGTATTTTGTAGGTTTTGGAATTTTCAAAGTTTGGGGAAAACTCTTTGGTTTCTCTTGGTACTTTTTATCATTAAATAAAAATCAGTATTTTATATGTACAAAAAATGTTAATATATGTGTAAGGTTACATATATGTAAAAAATTTTAAAAAGAAAACATTCTTCCCCATGCTACCTAAAATAGAACATCTACCAACATAATAAAGCCCACAGTGCCACATCCTCATTGTTTCTCCCACACACATAGCCATTATCTCCCTCCTAGATCATGTTATTCTCCATTCAAATCTCTGACTTGAAAAAGACATTCAGCCCTGGATGATTGGCTCAGTGGTAGAGTATCGGCCCAGCGTGTAGAAGTCCTGGGTGCGATTCCCAGCCAGGACACACAGGAGAAGCGCCCGTCTGCTTCTCCACCCTTCTTTCTCCCTCTCCTTTCTGTCTTTCTCTTCCCCTCCCACAGCCAAAGCCCCACTGGAGCAAAGTTGGCCCAGGCACCGAGGATGGCTCCATGGCTTCGCCTCAGGTGCTAGAATGGCTCTGGTTGCAACAGAGCAACGGCACAGATAGGCTGAGCATTGCCCCCTGGTGGGCATGCTGGGTGGATTCCGGTCAGGCGGATGCAGGAATCTGTCTCCTTGCCTCCTTCTCACTTCAGAAAAATACCCCCCCCCCTAAAATATTGCCTTCCTATTAAAAGCCTTTTACCCTTCTTTACTTGATGTCTAATAAGTGATGGTATTAAAGCAACAGTCTAGTACTTTTCAAAATTTTTATTGATGTTAGAGGAAGGGACAGAAACAGGAATATCAATCTGTTCCTGTATGTGACAAGACCAGGGATCAAACCAGCAACATCTAAGCCTGGGGACAACTCTAACCAACTGAGCTATCTGGCCAGCACTCAATAACCTACTAATTTTTTAAAATTTATTATTCTTTTAAGATTTTATTTATTCATTTTAGAGAGAGAGAGAGAGAAAGAAAGGGGAAAGAGCAAGAAGCATCAACTCCAATATGTGCCTTGACTAGGCAAGCCCAGGGCTTTGAACCGGCGACCACAGGTCAGGCCTCTACTTTTTTTTTTTTCCTTCCAGGCCTCTACTATTTTTTAAAGAGTACTAGGAACATACTAGTTATTATACTTGGCTCTTCTTTCTATGCCTGACAGTGAACTATGTGAACTACCAGCGGGCAGCCTGAGACAAGAAATACATTATAGGTTTTACCTCCCATTCTGTGAAAAAAGAATGCTGCATTTGCCTCCTAGAACTTCTTTTACTGGCACTAATATGCTTCACTCCCAAATGAAAACTGCTGAGATAAGTTTAAATCCAAGTGTTCTTTGCAACTGTGTCAAATGCAGAGCTATACAATGATTACACACAACTTTCTCCCTTAATTTTAGGCCCAAATTTGCATAAGACACTTCATTCAGGTCTCTGCTCAAGTATTACCTTCTCTCAGAAGCTTTCTCTATAAAACAACCATTTATTATTTTTCTTCATGGCACTCACCACTAAGTGACATAAGTTCATTTAATTTTTTGGAGAAATGATGTGTTTCTTCCAGTAGAAGTTAAACTACATGAAGGCAAGGATATTGTTGCCTTTTCATTGCCTAGAACACTGTCTGACATAAGAGACGCTCAAAAAACACTTACCAAATAAACAATCTTAACGGAGCCATTCAAATAGTTCCTAATCTGTGTTTATTGCTTTCTATGGTATAAAAGATAAAAGTATATTTTTGTTTATGTTTTCTTTTAGTCATAAGAATAAGGAGAAACAAAGGCATAGAAATAATACCACCATTATGTTCTGCTTCAGAATAAAGATAGCTAATCATGGGAGCCTCACTTGTTCATCAACATTACCTGTTTTTATCAAATACTGTCATTTGTGCAACAAATGTCTTTTCCCCATCTTCACGACTTCGTTTTCTTCTAGCTGGAAGTTCTTCACTGACATCTGAATTTAACAAACATTTCTCATGAATCAAATATTCAAGCAAAAATGTCCTACTTATGATAGATGATCCTATAACATACCATGCTACATTTTCCCAAAGGATGTATAATTACACTTATGTTGCAATATAATATCCAGACTTACATACACTACCATTTTATGTTTTTATCATATGTTCTTACTTTCTGACACTGACAGTACCCCTACATTTGGACAATGTTATTTTCTGTTCAAAATGACTTTGCTAGGCAAGGAGGAAAAAAAAAATCCTCATTCATGGTTACCTTTCAAGAACTTCAAAGGAAGGGCACTTCAAGACTCAAGATTATTTCTTTCAAGGTGCTTCCCTACTGAATATATACCCACATCTACAGTACCTTTATTATACCACTCCTCATTTTGCTACAACTACGGTTGGTCCCAGAACACAGGTTTGAACTATACAGGTTCACCTATATACCCCGTGCAGTTCAAACCCATTTTGTTCAAGAATCTACTGTATTTTCAGTCTGCAGTTGGGAACCCATGGATGTGGAGAGCCAGCTTAAGTTATATAAAGATTTTGAACTGCAGGCGTAAATGAGGTGGGAGTAGATTAGGCACCCCTAACCCCTACGTTGTTCAAGGGTCAACTGTATTTATTTGTATTTGTCTACCTCCAATCTCTAGGTTGTGAGCCTTTGGAGGATAAAACTGGATGTTTTAATCATCTTTGTATCCCCAGCACCTATATGTTGGTTGAATGATTACCTCAAAGGTGAATTCAGAATTGTTGGGATATATGTGATAACTAAGTGTAATAAAATATTAATTGCCCAATCTATGTGCAGAATGTGAAGATATAGGTGATCACAAGTTCTTTTGACTGTTCTGTATGTATGAAATTTTCCACAATAAAATGTTATGGGGGGGTGAATTTATTGTTAGCTGAGAGGCTAATTTGAAATACCAGTCTTTTTCACCCAGTGTTTTCTTTTGACTAAATGAAATATGTTCCGTCGTGTAATAATGAGAACCTTACAAATTAAGTACCTAGTACAGCACAACAGCCAATAGTCCAAAAGTCTGGGCAATCTACCATAAAATTATCTCATTAGAATATCAGAGATTTGCAAATAAATGCCATGCTATAAGAACACATGCAATTTATTTCTAGTTCTGCACCATTTTCTCCCTTAGAATAGCAATTTTAAATAAATTGTTAAAATAACTCAAAAAGAAATACTCAATACAAAACTATGAATACTATAAAGATATACTGGTTCAACAATTTTCATTAACCACCTTAATCTCCAGTAACAAAATCTAGTAAAAGTATTAAAATACAAATTACCAATATTTTCATTGGTTTCTCCATTAATCATTCCATTAAACTCTCTTCTTCCCGGACGAGTCACTCTAAATAGCAATGAGTAAGACTTCACCATATGGCTGTTACTAGGTTCAAATTCATTACTGGAAACTGCAAGGGATGGGAAATTTCCAGGTTTTGTTTGATTGAGGTCAGGATTCAAAGGCACCTGCTTTTTACCTGTAGGAACTTGCCTTATTGGACAACTTACATCCTGCAAAAGTAAAGATTATTAAATTATATTTATTTATACATATGCAATTATAGGAATTACAATGAAACTTGTAATCACAGCTACAGAAAACAGGGTATAGGCCAAGAATACCAAATGACATACTAAAATTCTAACAGTAGTTCTGAAAATTAAGATGGAACAAAAAAAAAAAAATGGAACTATTATGTTCTAAATATTAACACTAATGAAAATTTCTCCAATCTATTGACAATAATGATACAGTATATTCAATATTTAGTTGATCATCTAAAAGAGTTTTAAATTAGGAATATGGAATTAAAATCAAGCTTAAAATTTTAAACTTATGTGAATTAACCTTTTCCCTTAAACTTTCTATTTTAACAAAACTGTATGACTATTAAAAATAAAAATGATAATCCACTATCAATACTTGAAATAGTAAATTCATACATTTAAATATGTTGTTTAACAGAAGCAATTTTAATCATCTTATGAGAAATGTTCTGTAATTATATAACTAGAATTATGCTGAAAGAGCACAGTTGAAAAAATCAGAAATAATATACCGTATTTCCCAAGGTATAAAACAATCCCATGTATAAGACGCACCTTAATTTTGGGACCCAAAATTTTTTTTAAAAAAGTATTACACAAAGTTACTGAACTCAAGTTTCATTCATCATAAAATTCATACAAGTCCTCATGGCTATCAAAAACAATGAGCACAAAAACAGTGCAAAAAAGCGGTAAATGCAAGTAAAAAAAAAATCTATAACCACTGTGTTGAGACACACCCAGTTTTTAAATTCCAAATTTTTGCCTGACCTGTGGTGGCGCAGTGGATAAAGCGTCGACCTGGGAACACTGAGGTTGCCAGTTCAAAACCCTGCACTTGTCCGGTCAAGGCACATATGGGAGTTGATGCTTCCAGCTCCTCCCCCCTTTCTCTCTCTCTCTCACTGTGTCTCCTCTCTAAAATGAATAAAATAAAATCCCAAATTTTTTGGAAAAAACTGTGTATTATACATGGGGAAATACAGTAAGATGTTTATAACAAGAAAATATAGTACATACTTCACTGTTGCTTCTTTTTACGATAAATACACGCTTATGGATTCAAAAAAATTCTATTTCATAAGATTATAAACTGAAAAATGTGTCCCCTACCCACCAGATTTTATAATCCACAGATGACTACTAGTCTATCCAGCTTTCCAAGAAAATGCTTATGCCTATTGTTTTGTTTGAAACACAAAAAGGATACTATAGGTATAGTCACATATTTTTGCCTAAATAAAAATATATATTGAGAAATTTCATGCCCTGGCTGAATAGACCCGTTGGTTAGAGCATTGTTCGGACATGCAAGGGAGGCCAGTTTGATCCCTGGTCAAGGCACATACAGAAACGTGTTTCTATCTCTAACTCAAATCAATCTATCAATCAACCATTTTTTTTTATATCACTGCATGTCATGTGGGCATGGGTGTTGCAGGCACATGGAGAGAGATATTTCTTAAGTTCAAAGTTTTTAATATATACTTACTCTGCCATCTCCTGTCATCTTAGTACACTCCATATCAGTGCTCTAGCATAGTTTTCAAGCCCTGTATCACTTTACAATGATTTTAGAACTTCACACAGGTCATTCCTATTCTTTCTTTTCTTTTTTAAGTGAGAAGAAGGGAGACAGAGAGACAGACTCCAACATGTGCCCTGACCAGGATCCACCCAGCAAGCCCCTTTCTGGGGATACTTTGCCCATCTACGGATGTTGCTTGGCAACCAAGCTATTTTTTTAGTGCCTGAGGTGAAGGCTCCACTTGTTCAAATCAGTTGAGCCATGGCTATGGGAGAGGAAGAGGAAGAAAGAGAGAGATAAGGGGAAGGGGAAGGGGAAGGAAGAGAAAGGGGAAGAGAAAGGAGAAGGGAAAGGGGAAAAGGAGGGGAAAAGGAAGGGAAAAGGGAAAGGAAAAGAGAAAAGGAAAAGGGGAAAGAAAGGGGAAAGGGGAAGGTAAAAGTGGGAGGGCAAAGGGGGAATGGGAAGAATGGAGAAGCAGATGGTCACTTCTCTTGGTTCCCTGATTAGGAATTGACCCAAGACATCCACATGTCAGGCCGATGCTCTACCACTGGGACAACTGGCCAGGGCCAGGTCATTCCTATTAAGATACACAAGAACTTGATTTAAGGCTACTAAGACTATATCTGTTGGCTTTGGTGGGTTTTTCAGGAAATTTAACGACTATAACACTTGTTTCTATAACAAAATGATTTCATCTTATAATAACATCTTGAACCAATGTATTAACAAGTTAATGGCTGCCTGGGAAGAGAATTTCTATGCCTGAGAGCACTGTTACAAAAAATAATCCTTGCCCTGGCCGGATATCTCAGTTGGTTAGAGCACTGTATCAATACAGAGGTTGAATGTTTGATCCCTGGTCAGGACACATACAGAGATAGATTGATGTTTCTGTCTCTCTTTCCCTTCCTCTATCTCTAAAATCAATAAATAATCTGACCTACAGTGGTGCACTGGACAGAGCGTCGGTCCGGAATGCTGAGGTCACCAGTTCAAAACCCTGGGCTTGCCTGACCAGGCAGTGGCACAGTGAATAGAGTGTCGGACTGGGATGTGGAGGACCCAGGTTCGAAACCCCGAGGTTACCGGCTTGAGCCCAAGCTGGGGTCACTCAGTTTGCTGTAGCCCCCCAGTCAAGGCACATATGAGAAAGCAATAAATGAACAACTAAGTTGCTGCAACAAAGAACTGATGCTTCTCATCTCTCTCCCTTCCTGTCTTGTCTGTCCCTCTGTCACAAAAAAACAAAGAAACTCCTAGGCTTGCCTGGTCAAGGCATATACATGAAGCAATCAATGAACAGCAAAAGTAAAGCAACTATGAGTTGATACTTTTCATCCCCACTTCCTCTACTCTCTGTAAAATCAACAAATAAAACCTTTAAAACCAATAAATAAAATATTTAAATAATAATACTTTTTGGAAAAACTCTAAGCCAGGGGTCCCCAAACTGCGGCCCCCTGAGGCCATTTACCCGGCCCCCCGCCGCACTTCCACTTCCGGAAGGGGCACCTCTTTCATTGGTGGTCAGTGAGAGGAGCACAGGATGCATCCTCACCCATAGTTCCCATTGAAATACTGGTCAGTGTGTTGATTTAAATTTACTTGTTCTTTATTTTAAATATTGTACTTGTTCCCGTTTTGTTTTTTTTTACTTTAAAATAAAATATGTGCAGTGTGCACAGGGATTTGTTCCTAGATTTTTTTCTAGTCCGGCCCTCCAGTGGTCTGAGGGACAGTGAACTGGCCCCCTGTGTAAAAAGTTTGGGGACCCCTTTTGCTCTAAGCCCTTATTTAAAATCTCAATGGGTACAAGCACCTAAAAAATAAGCTGAAACTACAGTGGTAATAGCTGAATTTATATCTTAAAATGCTACAGGACAGCTTCTTCTCTTGCCATATTCCTGTAGAACAGTTTTACATATATACCTATAGCCAGATGGGGAAAAACACACTGAGCTGGAAGCATGAAAAAAGAGGTTATCAGTTTTAAAATTCAGGCACCAACATATGTAAAACCTTTCAAGGTTTAAAAACAAAGTATATATGTATAAACATGTTCAGTTTAAAATACTATTCTACTTAATCTACCAATGTCATTTTATATGTTACCTTTCTTTTTTTGTGGCAAACTTTCACAAGCAGGACTTCCAGAGTAACGGAATTTTGTTCATTTTCTGAGTTTTGTGATGGCTTATCTAAATAGAAAAATCAATACTTAAAATGTATTTTAAAAAATATAAAAATACAGTACTCATTTTACTAAGAAGTCTAGAAATTTCAAACAAAAAGGACTTCCTATAATGAAGCCTTCTCAGTTTATTCATTCTTTCCCCACAAAATCAGTTTCAAATTGAAGCAATCAAAAAAGCCTTTACATATAGACATTTAAATAAACCTTTCATAAGACAATTATAATTACCTTCTTATATACTGTGATTTTCTTTTGATTCAAATAATGGTTCAATTATTTTAATTACAACAAAAAAATTTACCAATTCTGCTATGAAGATTTAACAATTATGATAATAAAAATATGTATTAAACTGCGTTTGTATTTCTAAAAAAAAGTTGTTTTTGACAAACACAATTAAAGGTTCTTGGTAAAAGCACAAATAAAATAGTTCAGGAGGGAAAAAAATGAAGGAGAGACAACCACATAAAATAAACATTAAAAAATTTTTTCCTTCTCTCAATATCTATCATTAAGAAATTACTTAGTTTAAGCTACATTTAAACTAGTTACTATTAAAGATGTTTCATTTTGAATGCAGAGATGTTAAACTAAAAAGTTCTTTGATTTGACCAGGACTCATAACCAGAGATAAAAAAATGGATTTCAAAATATAGTCTATGTTGTAAAAGTTACATAATATATACATCATATATCATTTCAAAAGAAAGATACCTATTATTTGATCTTTTCCCCAGAATTTCCCTAAAGGCTTAATGGAATAGTAAAAATTAAGATACTATTTACTACCTAGAGAAATTTCTTGGTACACAAAGTTTAAGCATTTTAATCTTAAAATATAGTCTATATTCTGTGTATCAACAAATGCTTCTGCAAATTAAAGTTCCAGAGTTCTTTTATGTAACATATCTTTAAATTCCAAAGGCATTACCAGTTCAAGACTTTAAATATTTATTAATTCATCAAATTTCAATAATATGTAGAAGTATAGATGAGCCTATAAACACACAGAAAAAAATTTTGTTGAGATTTTTAAATTTTTTTATTTTATTCATTTTAGAGAGGAGACACAGAGTGAGAGAGAGAGAGAGAAAGAGAGAAAGGGGGGAGGAGCTGGAAGCATCAACTCCCATATGTGCCTTGACCAGACCAGTGCAGGGTTTTGAACTGGCGACCTCAGTGTTCCCAGGTCGACGCTTTATCCACTGCGCTACCACAGGTCAGGCTTGTTGAGATTTTAAGACAATTTTTTCTACTTAAAAAGATTCTTCTCATACAGGGTATGTGCATAAAATGCATTTGAATCAGTCTCTTTGAAAGTTATATCCAGGATAAAAATACTTTAATATAGTAAAAATAATCCAATGCCTAAAATGCAGAACAAACAAACAAAAAACCTCTCTGAACATTACTCACCACAAAAATAGCAGCCTAATAAACCGTTGTGTATTCATTCTAAGCAGTTTCAAATAGTAACTGCTAAACAAAAAGTCTTTATTTAAACAACAAAAAAAAAACCAGATTTTTAAAAATCAGTTTTTAGAGATCTTGATGTTGGTTTTCTATGCAGGTTTCTTAAAAATATTATTCCTTTAAAAAAAAAACCCTATAAATATACCTTGAATAGACAAAAGAGGCAATATATCTGTTTCTTCCCAAATTCCACTCATTTGATTATAACAGGAATTTTCTGGAAACAGAATTATCAACAGTTTACGTTCTCATTTACTTCAGTAACATAAAGAATAAAACTTCGCCTGACCAGGCAGTGATACAATGGATAGAGCATTGGATTGGGACGCAGAGGACCTAGGTTCGAGACCCCAAGGACGCCAGCTTGAGCATGGGCTCTTCTGGTTTGAGCAAAGCTCACCAGCTTGAGTCAAAGGTCGCAGGCTTGAACAAGGGGTCACTCGGTCTGCTGAACTCCCCCCCCTCCGGACCCCGTCAAGGCACATATGAGAAAGCAATCAATGAACAAACAACTAATGTGCCGCAACGAAGAATTCATGTTTCTCATCTCTCTCCTTTCCTGTCTGTCTGTTCCTATCTGTCTCTGTTTCTGTCACAAAAATAAAAAAAAATTCAAGTGAATTCAAGCCAATTTAAAAAAAAAAATTATTTACTGATTTTAAGAGAGAAAGAGGGAAAAGCAAAAAAGAAGGAACAAAAAAGAGGGGGTGACAGGGAGAAGGGGGAGGGAGAGAAGAAAGAGAGAGAGAGAGAGAGAGAAACATCGATTTGTTGTTCAACTTAGTTATGCATTCACTGGTTGATTCTTTTATGTGCCCTGATTGGGGACTGAACCCACAACCCTGGTTCATCGGGATGAAGCTGCAATTAACCTACCCAGCCAGGAAGCAATTTTTGAACTTTACACATTTTTGTCATGCAGACATGAAAAGTTTTTTAATCAAAGTACTTTCCAATTAATTTCAACTAATTCAAGTAACATTAATTCAACTAATATTAACTAGTCAAATAATATCAATCAGTAAATATTATTTAATTAATATCCACTATTAATTTCAGGGATAATTTATATGTTTTATGTGAGTTTCTGGAAACAAAGAGCTCAAAGACCAACAAAATTCAAATTATCAGATTCTAAAGTATTAGAGTCCATGTACTTTAGAAGTAGCACAGAAAACCAAATAATGATGAATAATTATAAATAAAAATATTTTCTTCCTCTCACTGAATTTAAAAATAAAAAGGCAAAATTCAATTTTTTTTAAAATTTTTCTGAAGTGAGAAGCAGGGAGGCAGAGAGACAGACTCCCGCATGCATTCAACAGGGATCCACCCAGGAAGCCCATTAGGGGGTAATGCTCTGCCCATCTGGGGCCTTGCTCGATTGCAACCAGAGCCATTCTAGAGCCTGAGGTGGAGGCCATGGAGCCATCCTCAGTGCCTGGGCCAACTTTGCTCCAGTGGAGCCTTGGCTGTGGGAGGGGAAGAGAGAGAGAGAAAGAAAGGAGAGGGGGAAGGGTGGAGAAGCAGATGGGCGCTTCTCCTGTGTGCCCTGGCCAGAAATTAAACCTGATAGTTCCACACACCAGGCTGACGCTCTACCACTGAGCCAACTGGCCAGGGCCACAAAATTCAATTTTATAAAAAATATTATTTTTCTGCCTGACCAGGTGGTGGCACAACCTGAGACACTGAAGACCCATGTTAAAAACCCCAAGGAACAAAAATTTTTTCTTGCTAATAAATTTAGTTGCCTGAGGCAAAATCTGCAAAAAAAACCCCAAAAAACCCCAAGGATGCAGGATTGAGCATAGGATATCATAGACATGATTCTATGGTTGCTGGCTTGAGCAAGGGATCACTGGCTGGGCTGGAGACCCCCAATCAAGGCATATATGAGAAAGAAATCAATGAACAATCAAAATGCTGCATCTAAGTGTTGATGCTTTTCATCTCCCTTCTTGTCTCTGTCCTTCTCTCTTGCTAAAAATAATAGAAAATAAAAGAAACTTTAAAAATTCTATTATTATCTACTTGACCTCTGGAAAGATGATGGCTGAGTTGGGTGAGATATTATACAGCTTTTATTTCTTAAAGATTTTATTTATTCATTTTAGAGGAAAAAGAGAGAGGTAAGGGAGGGAGAGGAAGCATCAACTCATTGCTTCTCATATGTGCCTTGACCTGGAAAGCCCAGGGTTTCGAACTGGTGACTTCAGCATTCCAGGTCAATGCTTTATCCACTGCACCACCATAGGTCAGGCTCATACAGCTTTTTCATTTTATTCTTTCTATTTTTTTAATTTTTTACAGGGACAGAGAGAGAGTCAGAGAGAGGGATAGATAGGGACAGACAGACAGGAACGGAGAGAGATGAGAAGCATCAATCATTAGTTTTTTGTTGCCGTTGCAACACCATAGTTGTTAATTGATTGCTTTCTCACATGTGCCTTGACCGCGGGCCTTCAGCAGACCGAGCAACCCCTTGCTGGAGACAGCAACCTTGGGTCCAAGCTGACGAGCTTTAGCTCAAGCCAGATGGGCCCCGCGCTCAATCCAACGTCCTCCAGGTCTCGAACCTGGGTCCTCCACATCCAAGTCCGATGCTCCATCTACTGCGCCACCGCCTGGTCAGGCTCATACAGCTTTTTAAAACAGCAACAGTTTGCCTGGCCAGGTGGTGGAGGCTAGGACATATATTTGAGGACCTATATTTGAAACCCCGAAGTCACTTGCTTGAGCATGGGATCACAGACATGACCCCATGGTGGCTGGCTTGAAGCCCAAGGTCACTGACTTGAGCAAGGGGTCACTGGCTTGGCTGGAGCCCCCTGGTCAAGGCACATATGAGAAAGCAATCAAAGAGCAACTAAGGTGCCGCAATGAAGAACTGATGCATCTCAGCTCTCTCCCTTCCTGTCTTTCTGTCCCTCTCTCTGACACAAAATAAACAAAGCAAAAAACCCAGCAACATTTAGAGTCTAAAAAAGTACAGTTTAGAGATAAGAGCTGGAATTACTGCTTTATATATTGATGGGGCCAGATGAAAGTAATATTTATCTTTGAGAATTATCTAACAGCATTGATTAACAATTTCAAAATCTTAAAACTTAAATGGATAGTAGCAAAGCAATAAGGAGACAAAATTATGAACAATTTTATGTATAAGGTCTACCTACAATTCTTAAAAGCTTTTAAGAAAGAGTTTTCCAAAATTTGTTCCTCAGACAATTTCATTTTTAGATTTTATTTATTCATTTTTAGAGAGGAGAGAGAGAGAGAGATAGAGAGAGAGAGAAGGAGTGAGGAGCAGGAAGCATCAACTCCCATATGTGCCTTGACCAGGCAAGCCCAGGGTTTCGAACCTGCGACCTCAGCATTTTAGGTTGACGCTTTATCCACTGCACCACTACCGGTCAGGCAACAATTTACTTTTGAGTTATCTTGGTGCTTTATTAAAATGCCTGTTCCTCAACTCCACCAAAATTCTAGCAGAGATGAGTCTTTGTAGGGTCCAGTTACACGGATTTTAAAAAAAGTGTCAAAATGTTTTTACAAGCACTAAAATTTGAGGACCACTACTATTTTTAAAGAGTTGTATATTACCTCCTCCACATCCCATTATCAACCACATAAAGCAATAATGGAAGTCATTGGCAGGGTCAACTAACGAGAAATTTAATTATCAGAATCAACATCTTTTCCATTAAATACAATACAAATTATAAAATTACATATACACAAAATAATTTTTTTCATTCACAAAGCTGTTAGAATGCCAGTACGTTTGCTTTTAAGTACATACCATTTTTGTGGAAGAAACCAGTAAAGGTAAGCTGCAGATGTGCTGACAAGCTAAACAAAACAAACAGAATAGTTTATCACTTTAATGCCCTGTAATAAAAATAGCCCAGACTTTAAACATTAAAACGAAAGCTACTTCAGGTAATTTATAAATATCTGATTCTCTTATTCTTAATTTTATTCAAGCCTATGATTCCATATTTTTCCTGTTAAGTATGGTATCCAAAATAGTGTCTATACACATTAAAAATAAAGAAAGAAGAAAACTGTAACACACACACACACACAAAAAAAAACACCAAAAGATAAGGCAGATAAAACAGATCACTGAATGAGACACAAGGTAAAATGTATTCTGCTTTAATGTTGTACCTACAAAATGGGAACACATTTCCCTTCCCATCCCTCAAAAGTTTTTTGGTAAGTATCTGATTATTTTAAAGCTATAAGAATTCAACCTTCTAACAAATTATGCAGAACCATCACTTTCTATTTCAACCAGGGGTGAAATACACAATTACAAAACAAAGGTATTGTAGATTTGAAATTTACTGTTTCAACATGTCATTTTCAATTTTAGTTTTGGAAGCACTAGAAAAGGAAACAAATTATAGTGATCCTATTTTTTTTTAAAATATCTGCTAACAATGGGAAAACTATTAAGATGTGATAAATAGAAACATCAACAGGCTTTTGTAGTACTTTTAAACTGCAAGACAAAGCAACCTATTTGTTGATCAAGAGCCCTTCATAACTTTCAAGAACAGTTTCTGTAGTGTGATAGACATCAGATAGAGGGCTATAGAGAACAGATGCTGGGAAAAGGGCAGCAGTGCTGATTCCTACTCAAGAAATTTAATAGTGTAATGAATATAGTAGTTAAAGGGCAATAAGAATCTATTAAAAGTATGTTTTTGTTAAACAAAACAAAGCGATGATGATAATCTAGGCATTCTTATAAGCAGAGGGTAAAAGTTATACAAAGACACTGAGGCAAGATAGTAGTATTCAGGAGCGAGTAATGATTGGAAATGTGAACATATTATAAAGGGGTTAGCTTTATAACTTTGCCTGGGATTCCTTTTTCTTAATGAAATAAGAGGCGAGTGAGATATTTCAACAGAAAATGTAAGGATGCCTCTATGTTCTCAATGAGATAAGCCATAAAACAATGCTAAAAAACCCCTACAGGTTAAAGGTCTTAAAGGGCATTTCTAGAATAGTACTAAGAAAAGTATACCAGGATATCATTAGAAGACAAAATGACTATGGAAGAATAGAAGTGTAAGGCATAGTTAGTATAAATATGAAGGAAAAAGAATAATAATAACATAAGGGTAACTAAATAAAAAAAGTACACAGTGGAATTCTTGAAAACAGGTAATTCATGTATATTATTCATTTTCTGAAATAAGAGAGATACATTTTAAAAGTACATCAGGAGTAGGGAGGAGGGTTAGCTATAAAAGGCATGATGGAATTTTTAGAGTTCTTTCTCTCAATATAGTGGTTACCTGGCTATATACATTTGTTAAAACTCTATACACCAAAAAGAGTGTAAGTGTCCAAGCAGAGTTAGAAAGCATCAATACAAGAGGAAAACTAAGAATAACAATTATAACAAGTAAAACAAAATAAAAATGGTATATAACAAGGAGTGACTTTGCATATAATTCATACTTCAAAAAGATGGTACATAAGGGGACTGACTATAAAGAAGCCTAAAGGAGTTTTTAAGGTGATGGAAATGTTCTGTAATTTGATTGTTGTTGTGGTTATGCAAGTGTATACACTTGTCAAGTCTCAAACTAGATAGTTAAGGTGAATGCATTTTTTGAATATTAATTATACCCAAAGTTGATTTTTTAAAAAGTGTATCTCTATTTACAACATCTACATCACACTGTACTAAAAGATATCTGGTATTTTCCTATAAAATCATTTCCATAATGTCACCTTACAAAGCAGAATAAGTCAAACTCCAAAACATCACTGCAAAATAAAGAAATATTCTATAATTTCCACATGTTGGAAAATATATTAGTCACCACCAACCTATTCTATTCTTAAAGTTGTTTCAGTTAAACCTACATACTGAGTAAGACCATATTAATTTTCTTAAAAACACCATTTTGGATGTATCATTACATTCTCCAAATTTTCTAATGAGTCCCAAATGCCAAATTTTTTGTCTTACTGCAGTCTATATAACATGGCTCCCATTTCTTTTTATCTCCACTAAAGCCTTATATAAAAAAATAGATTACAATGGTAAAAATAGAGTAAGAAAATAGATTAGAATGATTACTTAGATACAGACAAGCCAAGTTTGAATTTTGGCTCCAGTTACTGTGACCTGATACGTATAAAACAAGAAAAATCTCTCAGGATTGAGGCTTGCATAAAACCGCTTCTACAAAAAACACATTGCCAACCATTCCAAAACTTAATGATTAAAGCTTAATTCCCTCTATAAACACCTAATTTCTTTTATACACACTACCTTGATAAGAGTATTTACCACTTATTTGTCACTATTTTTTACATACAGTTTGTCTTGCAAGAACCATTTTTATTGTACTAATGTCCCTAGAACCTAGCAGTGTCTTAACATTCCACAACAAGGCAAGCAACTGCGAGTAAGGCTTTAAAAACTTTTATAGAAGTTTGATATTACCGTAACATACAAGCATGTGTACAGTATATTTACAAAAGTATCCATCTACTAAAGATTGGGAATTAAAAACAAACAGAAAGTTCCTTCACCAGAGAGGGTGTGAGACAGTTTAAAGCGGTACATTATGAGTTAAATGAGATAGCAAGGACATTCACCAATCATTATACCATTTTCTTTGAGAAAAGACATTCTAAATTTCAATTAATCAACTTAAAAAGTAACTCAGAGAATGTAATTTGCTATGCACACTTTCTCTTCCTCTTCTCCACCCTAACACTCAACATTGGGATATGTACCTAGATTAAAATGTTCAATGGGGCCTAGCTGATCCCTTTCACAGGTGGTTTCATCCAAGGAAAAAGGCCAGTTTTCTTCCCCTTCCAGATTTACCCTCTTCCCTCTCTTACCGCTACTGTACTACCATCTTAACTAGATAAACTGGATCAGAAAAAAGGGAAGAAAAAGAAACATGTAGGATTGATCCAGCATATTTGATTTCAGGCTGCACAGGATCTAAGATAATCAGTATTAAGATATAAGAATTTGGTGCTCTCTATGATGTGTTTCCTGTATTTTCTGAGGAAGCAAACAACATGACAATAGGAGACTAGATGAGCAATTTGAAAATCTGGGCTAAGATTCCAAGCATAAGCACCTGACAATTCTAAAGTAGTCTGTAGGATGAGGTTGATGTACATTTAAATTCATATGGGATTAACATTTTGAGATGAGATTCACACAGGAAAACTCAAATTTTAAAAATAGTCAAATCCCACAGAAGGACCAAAGTTGTTATGCTGGAAAGAAACTCAGGTTAGTGCTCCTAGTTTGTACACTTCATTCTAACAGTGGCAGGTATAAGGTTGCATTTCTAGGGTCAAGACTGTATTACCTCATAACAGGCTAAGTTTGATGATAACCTATTCTGCATCTACATTGTTAGATGTTAAGTTACCCAACTCTTCTTATACATTTAATGCATAATGTATAAAGCTCAGGAATTCATGACTACTCCAAGCTGTTTTGGAATCTGGTGTTTCTTCTGAGGTTGAGACACAAGGATGAGCAGATCAAGTTGAATGAAGGGAAAGAATCCATTATACATAAAGCAATCACCTTCTAGAAGCAGTACAGAAAAACATAAAGAAATTACTGTCAACCACAATATTATATAAGAATCAGATATGCTCAGTGGAGACTTATAAAACACATTGAGAAATAGGTATGTAAAAAGAAATTTATGGTACAGGTTCTGAAAAAGGAACAACTAAACTTCAGGTGTGAAAAGATGCTGATTTGAAAACAACTTCAAAATGTACAGTAAATCACCTGCTGGTGGGATTGCAGACTGGTGCAGCCACTGTGGAAAACAGTATGGAGATTCCTCAAAAAATTAAAAATCGAACTGCCTTTTGACCCAGCTATCCCACTTATAGGAATATACCCTAAGAACACCATAGCATTGTTCGAAAAGAAATGTGCCCCCATGTTCGTGGCAACATTGTTCACAATAGCGAAGATCTGGAACCAGCCCAAGTGTCCGTCAGAAGACGAGTGGATTAAAAAGCTATGGTAGATATATACTATGGAATACTACTCAGCCATAAGAAATGATGACATCAGATCATTTATAACAAAATGGATGTACCTTGATAACATTATACGGAGTGAAATAAGTAAATCAGAAAAAAAGAAAAACTGAGAACAGCATGATTTCATACATAGGTGGGACATAAAAGTGAGACTATGAGACATGGACAAGAGAGTGGTGGTTACGGGGTGGGAGAAGGGAGGAGAGGGTGGGATAGGGAGGAGGGGAGGGACACAGGGAAAACCAGATAGAAGGTGACAGAGGACAATTTGACTTTTGGTGACGGGTATGCAACACAATTGAACGATAAGATAACCGAGATGTTTTCATTGTACATATGTACCCTGATTTATTGGTGTCACCCCATAAGAATAATAAAATATATTAAAAAAAGAAACTATGAACAAAATGTACAGTAAAGACAGTATTATGATTTTCTTAGGATAGAGACCAACATCCTTAAATAGCCTATAAGGCTCTACATTATCTGGCCAAGGCCATCTGTTCTAGCCTCTTCTAATGTTCCTCTGTCAGCTTCTCTGGCCTCAAATGACATATGTATAATATTCCCTTTATCTAGAATCAGCTATTTGCTCATCCTCTCGCCCCATTTTACTCCTATATTATCTTTCAAAGTTCAGCTCATCTTTTCTGAAAAACCCTCCCTAACCATCACTATTCCCAAAGCAAACATCTTAAATAAGAGTTGGTTCTCCTGCTCTATACACTTACTTTTCTTTCCCAGCACTTATTTTATAATTATAGTTATGATACAATTATGTTGTCTTTTCCCCAAAATGTCAATAATCTTCATAAAGGTTGTGTCTTCAGCTATTCTGTTCACCATTTATATCACCTAGGACTTTAACATAGTGTCTGGAACATGGTACACTAAATGGAAATCCCAGAAAAAAAAAGATCTGAGCCCTGTTACAGTAAAAAAAAGATGCTTAGAAAAGAAAGATTAGTAATTTTAAAGCTTGGGTTGTCATACAAAAAGCGATAAGGTACTTGACTTTATTAACCTACTAAAAACAAATGCTTGAAAATAACCCCCGTAAAAGCTGTAGTTCAGCCTGACCAGGTGGTGGCGCAGTGGACAGAGCGTCAGATTGGGACGTGGAAGACCCAGGTTTGAAACCCCAAGGTCGCTGGCTTGAGCATGGGATCATAGACATGACCCCAACGTCACTGGCTTAAGCCCAAAGGTCGCTGGCTTGAGCAAGGGGTCACTTGCTCTGCTGTAGCCCTCCAGTCAAGGCACATATAAGAAAGCAATCAATGAACAACTAAAGTGCTGCAATGAAGAATTGATGCTTCTCATCTCTTTCCCTTCCTGTCTGTCCCTATCTATCCCTGTCAAAAAAAAAAAAAAAAAAAAAGCTGTAGTTCAGATATCTTTTGAGGGGATTTCTCCAGCTAACAGTGGACCAGAAATGAAACATGATTAAGGGGAAAAGACAGGAGATATTCTGCTTCTCATCTGACTCCAGGAAATATTTTTGGAAGCAACTCCAATTTGAAATCTTTTCATGCTGACCCTCCAGTTAGTAGAAATGCACACTTAGCTGTCAAGAGTTATGACTAGTAATTCCAAACTTGGTAGGATTAATAACACATGAGACCCCTGGGGATCCTGCTAAGATAGAAAACTCAAATACCAGAGATTTGTTCCAATAAGCCGCAGTGGTTGGTCAAAACCCAAAATAATTAAAAAACCCACAGTAAATTGGAGTGCCAAAAACAAGAGCTAGAGAGAATAAGATAGAAGGTATTTTAAAAAGAAAATACAAATATTTTAATTATAATTACTCCAAAAAAGCAAAGGGAAACAGAAGTAAAAACTTGGAAGACTAAAGGTGAGACCGCTACAAATTTCTAAAATTTACTCAATGCTGTGGTTTCCAGAAACCCTTTTTAGAAAAGAAACACTTTCATGGCTGGTAGGCTTTTTAATTGAGTTATAAGGTTATAGATGAAAATTCTGGTCTATTGTCATGAACTGACCAACACCTTAAAGAACTAAAATCCATGAAATGTTCGTTTTTCTTTTTCCTTAAGTGAGAAGCGGGGAGGCAGAGAGACAGACTACTGGACCCAGAATCCACCCAGCAAGCCCCCTACTGGCAGTGCTCTGCCCATCTGAGTGTTGCTCTGTTGGGCAACTGAGCTATTTTATATTTTAGCACCTTGAGGCAAGGCCATGGAGCCATCCTCAGTGCCAAAGGCGAACTTGTTACAACCGAGCCCTGGCTGCAGGAGGGAAAGAGAGAGAGAGAAGGGAGAGGGGGAGGGTGGAGAAGCAGATGGGTGCTTCTCCTGTGTACCCTGACCAGGAAGGAATCCATTGGACCTCCAAACACCGGGCCAATGCTCTACCACTGAGCCAACTGCCTAGAGCTGAGTTTTTATTTTTTCTATCGGCTCCTTCCCCTAAGTTTCTGACACAATCTGTGACTAGTAAGACAACTGTATATCTAGAGTAGAAAGTACATAAAAAAAATTGTGGAACACAAACTTCACTTTGTACTGATAATGCTGGGAATTTGATTTGGTTTATAAGTCACTACAAATGGAATAAATAGGTCAGGCTTTTGATTATTCTAATTTTAGATTGTAGTACTATGGTATTTTTGTGTATCTTGACATTCCTCTGGAACTTTGGGTCTTTTTTGTGTATCTTGATATTCCCCAAGAACTTTGCAGCATGAAATACATTGGGTTTGGGGATAGAGCTATGAAAACTTGGTCTAAGTGCTGAAAGAACATAAGTTATAGTAGAAGACTCACAGTCTACAGCTTTGTTGAACAGATCCAGGATTCAATTAAACTAAACAAGATTTCTACATCTGAAATGATACAGAACAAAAATATAGACAGAAAAGATACTTTTTTAATGAGGTTTAAGATTTTAACTTCTAGTAATTAAAGTCATAGAGCAACAAAGATTTATTTTGTTTTCTTGTAATAGAATCTGACCAATTTTACAAGCAAAATTTTGTAGTGCTGGCATTACATAGTGGTGTCTAGGAAACTTCTTACAATCTTATGTGATAAGTTGAGTAAACAATAAAATTTTACCTAATTAGAGATGAGAAATACATTGAAGACATTTAATAACAGTATAAGGCCTTGGAGGTAAACTTTAAATGAAGCAATTTTCAAATTTGTTTTAGTGACTCTGAGAGTACCACTGAGACATTCATAATTACCTTGGGGGAAGGGGGTATTGAAGCACCTACTACATTAACTCAATATCCTCCTTGGCCTAAAGTGCCTTGTTGGGTATTAAGCATGGTAAACTCCAACACAAGAGTTAGGTTAAAAAAATATATATCTTAGGAGTTTGAAATGTCCAATTCACTGGTTTCAGCTGGATCATAAAGATTAAAAAACATTCTTTTTCACAATTACAAGCAGGAATTCTATGCAAACCTCTGATGTTTCTATGAGTGGGTTAACAGCACCTCTGTTAAAGTACAGGTCTAGTTTTTTTGAACCCATTGGGTCAAAAGGAACAAAATTATTGAGTGCTGTTTTCAGAAAGAAGTGACCAGTATGTTCTATCTTCCTCACAACAAACCCTCAAATACAAGCTCTGCAGTATTTATCAAAGAGACAGTAGTAGAGTTTAGCAGTGATGAAGGTATAGAACAGGGGTCCCCAAACTTTTTACACAGGGGCCAGTTCACTGTCCCTCAGACCATTGGAGGGCCACCACATACAGTACTCCATACAATGAAAGAGGTGCCCCTTCCGGAAGTGTGGCAGGGGGCCAGATAAATGGCCTCAGGTGGCTGCAATTTGGCCCGCGGGCCGTAGTTTGGGGACCTCTGGTATAGAACCTCAGTAGGGAAGATGAAAAACAGGATTAAATTTTCTTCCTCTTGGTGCAGTCTTCCTTCTCACATGAACCCTCAGAGATCTGGTGGGCAAACTATTAAGGTGTTTAATGTTCAGGAGATAAGAAGCAGAGAGGTAAGAACCCAGATTACACTTTAAAAAGGCCCTGAGGATTTCAAGAGCTTTGTCCAGGGTAAGTGGTCAGATAAGGATCTGGAATAGAAATTCAAGGAAAGAATAGAGTACATACACTGAAAATATTCTTAGTTCTGTATTGTACGGTACTCCCTTGGCAGAAATACATTATGTAAAGATCTGTGATCTTAGCTTCTAGAACACACTATCAAAACTTATTTACAGCCTTGGCTGTATCCAGCTCTGTTGGTTAGAGCATCATCCCAAAGCACAGACGTTGCTGGTCTAATTCCCAGTCAGGGTAGACAGGAACAGATTGATGTCCCTGTCTCTCTCTAAAATCAATACAATAAACATTAAAATCTGAAAAAGAAAAAGTCTTTAAAATTTGCCTGGCCTGGCCTGGCCTGACCTGTGGCGCAGTGGATAAAGCATTGACCTGGAATGCTGAGGTTGCCGGTTCAAAACCCTGGGCTTGCCCGGTCAAGGCACATATGGGGGTTGAAGCTTCCTGCTTGCTCCTCCCCCCTTCTCTCTCTCTCTCTCTCTCCCTTTCCTCTAAAATGAATAAATAAAAATAATTTAAGAAAAAAAAAATTAAAAAACTTGCCTGGCCTGTGGTGGCACAGTGAAGAAAGCATTGACCTGGGACACTGAAGTCGCTGTTTGAAAATCCTGGGCTTGCCTGGTCAAGGCACACAAAGGAAGCAACTACTATGAGTTCATGCTTCCCACTTCTCCCTCCCACTTACTTTCCCTCTCTCCTCTCTCTAAAAATCAATAAATAGAATCTTGAACATATATATATACATATATATGTGTATATATATATATACACACATATATATATGAAAAAACTTATTTACAAGTTAGGAGTGCCTAAATACAAAAATAGAAATTACACTTCAGGCCCTGGCCAGTTGGCCCAGTGGATTGAGCATCACAGCCTGGTATACGAATGTCCCAGGTATGATTCCCAGTCAGGGTACACAGAAGTGACCATCTGCTTCTCTTTCTTCTCCCTCTCCCCATTTTTTTCCTTTTCCCCTTTCGCAGCCAGTGGCTCAACTGGTTTGAGTCTCAGCCCAGGGTGCTGAGGATAGCTCAGCTGGTCTAAGCATGGCAGCCTCAGGTGCTAAAAATAGCTCAGTTGATTTGAGCATCAGCAACAGATGGGAGTTGCTGGGTGGATTCCAGTTAGGGCACATGCGGGAGTCTGTCCCACTATCTTCCCTCCTCTCACTTAAAAAAAATAAAAATAAAAAAAATGAATTACATTTCAGTCCTACAAGATTACAGGATATAAAATAAAAAATGTGATTTTACAATCTGAGTAATAAAATAATCTAATCTCAAAAGCCAAACTAATCTAATAACCAAAAGCCAAACTTTAAATATAAACATCTGCAAAACTGACATCTTACACCAGTCACTAAAATGAGAAACCATATATGAAGCACCATTAAGTCCGTATATATTGCCTTTCTAAATTGGTAAGATATGATTTAAAGCTTCAAAAGAAAAAGAAAAATTCACTGTGGCAATTTTTCAACTCCATTTTTAAAAAGTCTGTTATTTTTAGTTTTGCATTCTCCCTAAAAGTAGTCAATGAATAAATATCACCTAAGTTCCTTTTTCTCTTGAGAATATTCAACTTTCTTTAGTTTATATATTAAAGAATAAATAGACACATACTGTCTAGCCTACGCAAATATTAGGCTAGTTAGGACATTTAGGGAACTAGTTCTGGGTATCACATTTGAAAACATACAATAAGTACAGAAGATCAAATTTATAAAACTATCATGTGATAAACATATTTCAAATATAAAATAAAGTTTAAAATATTTTGCCTGAAAGATATAAATAAGGGGAAAAACAAAACAGAAAAAACGAGAGCCTCTCTCAGATTTGAGGATTAGGACTTGGAAGAGATATAATGTTGTACAGCACCTAGCATATAGTGAGTTTACCATAAATATGAGACTCCATCCCTCCATAGATGATAGCAAGATTACAGCAACTGCAGAAGTTACAGAAACTTGGATTCAAAACGTAAGGAACTGGCAATAGAGATAATAATGAAAACAGCTGCCTTAGAAAACAGTGAGTTTCAGCATTGGAGGTACTCGAGATGAGGCTTAAGGTTTCTCTGCCAGGGAAGATACAAAGGAAGTAATTCCTGATTTGTGGAAGAGTTTGGACCAAGTGACCTCTAAGGTTCTTTCCAACTCCTTATAATATTGAGATGATCATTAGAGAAATGATCGCTATCATTTTCCTCTTTCCTCAAGTATGTAACTTAATGTACACTGATTGGTTATCTTACCTATGAGATTCTTGCTCTCCTTTCATTTTCTCTACTTTTGATAACATATCATCAACTTTAAATGTTTTCCTGGAAGAAACAGATAAACAAAATAATCACTTCTCAACTGGGAAAAACAAACAGATTATACTTTATTGTCACTATAATAGGCAAGTTGGAAATCTGATTTTTATTATTTTTAATAAGATAAATTATGGATGGTTAGCCATAACAATGAATACTACGGAGACAGTGTATATTATAGTACAGCAGACAAGCCCTCAAGTCCCATCTCAAATGCTACTTTTTCCATGAAACCTTTTGTAATTATTTCCAAACCAGAGTGATTTCTCCTTACCAATGGCACTTGGTTTATATTTAACATTTAGTTTCCTAAATGTGAAACTTGCATAAATATTTGATTTCTCCTGCTATAAGTTCTTGATAGAGACTGCTTTTTTTCAAGGAAAGTCATATATACTTGGTAGGTATTCAAGCATCTGTTGGACTGAGCCAAACAAATGCAAATTATGTGTATTTTGAAACATTTATCCTTTTATTAAGTAACCTGACAAATATGTGCTAGCACTATCCCATAAAAATGGTTATTCTGTAGAAAAACTTAAGTTATCAAAACATCAACAAAGATTATTAGCAATGGCTAAAGTTAAATAATACGCCATGTTAAAGAGATGGTTATCATCATGAAAAAATTTTGAAATTTAGAGGGCATACCCATCAAGTCATATTACTATTACTCTCATTTAACATGACCAGTTTAAAAGTAATTTTTCCACAAACTAGAAACTTAAGAATAACCCACCCCGAGCAATTTAAGAATGAATGAATTCTAAAAGAAGTCTCATCTTAGTTCTTAAGTTAGTCTATTAAAAATCTAGATCCACATATAATATGTTAATTGGAAACAAGTATTTCTCTTTATATTCATACACTCTTCAAATTTAGGACTTGAAAAGCTTAATGTATTCCACATTAATACTCTGTAAAGCTTGAATTCAGATACTAGAAATTACTAATATGCTCATTCATCAAAGCCAGCTATTGTACTCAACTGCTACAATAAAAATTATCAGTAGAGAAATAGTAATATAAATGTGTTGCAGTAAAATACTGATAGGAAGAGCAGAATTGATACAATCTATATTTCAGGGTTATAAATAGCCTCCATTAACAAAAGATCTTTTTTCAAAAAAGCTTCTCTCTTTACATTTAGAGTTACTAAAAACTTTAATAATAAAACTTCATCCAATAGGGCATAGTAAGAAGTACTTTATGAAGGAGGGCAATACATTTTCAATTTTCACAAATAAGAAAGAAAGAAGAAAAATATAAGATTCCTTTAGGCTAGTCACAAAGAACTTTTCAGTATAAATACTAAAATGTACTACTGAAGAGGGTTGTAAAACTACTATAAGCTTTTAAGAACATTTATCTTTATGTAATGATGAAGATGAAATCCTGTCTTTTGGAAGAAAAGATAAGACTAAGTCACAAGGTTCACCTCTTCCAAAATTACGGAGTTCTGCAAAGGAGAACTGAGTATCAACAACCATTTCAAACAACAGGTAAGATAATAAAGACAACCCATCCATCTATCCTTAGGGGAAAAAAAACCCAAAAAAGCAATTATACAAAAGCAGCCCTATCCCCCAAAACCAATTATTTCTGTTCTTTAGAAAGGTACCCAAAGCTCAGATTTAACAACAGAAATAGTCAACAAAAAGTCATTAAAAAGAATATTTTTAAACTCAATAAAGTTTTTTGGGAGAATTCAAAACCAGCTTAAATAGAACTATAAAATAGATTCAATAAAAGATGTCCCTCTCCTCACTAGTATTTCCACGTTGTCAGTGTTAGCCTATAGAGTTTGAATACATTTATGAAATAAGACTAAAAGACAAGGCTAGTTTTAAAAACATTTTGAGCAAACAAGTATACTAAAAGGAATTTTATAAAAGGAGTTCCAAAACAGTTTAAACAACGACCACAGTTATTGAACTAAACTCTACCGTCAAAGCCACCAACTACCTTGAATAAAACACTCATTTGAAAATATAAACTGTGGTAATTAGTCTTAATGTCTTATCTAGGCCAGGGATAGAACAAATGAATTAGGTGATTCCTATAGGATTTTTCCTATAATGCATTTTTTGTATGGAAATAAACTAAGTGAAATTTATGTTTGTTGGCTGGCAAACTGTTTCAAAACTCCCCCAAGATAATTTATTTTACCTAAAGGCAATAAATTAAGAAAATTAGTTTCTACTACCAAACTTATAAAATTGCTTCCACCCATTGGCAGGTAACAAACATATCCCACCAGACAAATAGTCTAACAAACATGACAGGAAAATGATGAATTTAGGCTTCACATGGATACAATGTTTTTATCTATTTATGGACTAGTTCAGATTTATTTTGAAAAGACTTTTAACACTTTTAAATATAAATCAGGCAGCAACATAGATGATAACTCAGGTAATCTTCTGTATTAAAAATACTACAGGTAAAAGTTAGCCACTACTTAATCTAGCCTACTGTCCGTTTTTACACAGCCCACAAGCTAAGAATGGTTTTAACAGATAAACATTTGTAACTGATTTGATGACAAAGAACACTAACTCTAAAACCCAGTTAGGTTAAATGTTATCTCCCCAAACCCCACAAAATATAAGAGATTTCCACACTGCTCACTAGTAGGCCTATATTTCAAAACCTTGTACTAAATTCAAATTATTTTGAATTTCACCAATAAAAAAATCTGTAGACATTTGTTTTCTCTCTTTTTGTGTAAGTACCACATCCTACCTGATATCCTCAATTCTGCCTCCTGGACCACAAAGCCTAAAGAATGTATTTACTATCTGGTCCTTTACAGGAAAAGTCTGTATAGGCATAGATCAAATAATGAAGTAAACAGGTAAAGAGCTGATAAATTCTGTTGCCTACTCTGCCACCCTCTTCCTAATTATTTAAGTGCTTAGTAAATTTCAACTATTAAAAGCAATGCTCTCTCTCTCTCTAGATTCAGAAACATTACCAGAAGACAAACAGTTTTAACATTTCAATCCTTTAAAATCCACCTAAATGTAGCTACAAAGCTAAAGCACGTTTTGCTATAGAAAACATGCTTACTTATTAGTAAACAGGAATTCACAGAGTTTAGTTTAAAAGTCTACTGGGATAGCTTAATTGTTTCACCAAGTCAACAATACCAAATGCTTAGTAAAAATGTTCTCTCCTTTAAATTAGAAGTTGTTCACTTGAAATCCTCAATAAATAACCTACATGCAGGACAAGAAACTAGCATTACTTAATAATATACGGTTAAATATTAAATATTACAAAGCAAGTATAAGCTCTGACACTTCTAGACTCCACTTAGACTGAATGATTAAGACTTGTTTTTTTAAGAACATTCATCCCACTGACATCAAAGTCGTTCTCCTTTAGTAAGACCACCATCAAAGATATAAAATGAGACTTTCTGAACCTGTCATTATAGAAGCAAATTCTTTATTGTTAAAGAGTGGCATAGTGGATTAAAGCATTGGCCTGGTATGCTTAGGACTCAGGTTCTAAACCCCAAGATCACCAGCTTGAGCGCAGGCTTATCCAGCTTGAGTGCGGGTCACAGGCTTGCATGTGAAATCATCGACATGATCACAAGGTGGCTGGCTTGAAGCCCTAGGCCACTGGCTTGAGCAAGGGGTCACTGGTTTGGCTGGAGGCCCCGGATCAAGGCACACATGAGAAAGCAATCAATGAATAACTAGAGTGCTGCAATTAAGAACTAATGTTTCTCATCTCTCTCCCTTCCTGTCTGTCTGTCCCTGTCTGTACTTCTCTCTAAAAAAAAATATATGGAATATTAAAAAGTTAACTGTTAAGTTTACGTATCAAAGATAGTTCCCCTCAGCCCTCTGGTAAATATTTAAATCCTCAACTTCTACCAAACTTGAAAATAACTAGTAGCACAGAGTGAAAACGTAAGTCAGTAAAATTATTTCATTCACTTAAAACTACTACATCATTTCTATTAGGAAAAAACCGGTAGTAAATTGGCATTTACAAAAATGATCACTCTTTAACCTAAATTTTTATATTTAATCTTTAATTAGAAATAGTACGTTAAAATATGGTTTGATTAACTTGAAATAAAACTCATAAAATGTACCTTTTGATGTTTGTTCTGGAGTTTCGATGAGACATGTAAGTAAGAGTTCTGTGCAAAAATATTGGCTATAAAGAAAGTTTTAAAAATATTAAAATTACACAGGTAAAATTCTAAGAAAAAAGTAACATTGACGAATTTTGTTGATGACTTACCGCTATAAGATTTCGAGTTCGAAGAAATCTATAGATCTGCGTTGGTTCTAGGTAACAGAAAACAAAATCCAAATGTTACCTAAATTTACTTATTACTCAATTTGTCAAGAAAATACCAACCCAGCCCATGTTATAACCAATATAAACATAACCACCTGTTATGAAAAATCATATACTAAATATTTACATCACGAAAATCAGTAAGCACAGAAAGATCAAAAGATAGACCTATGGCATACATTCACAAAATTAATCTACATTTATTTTAAACTTAAGATGTTCAACAATCTCATTCTTAGGCCCTGCATTTCTTAGACAGCTACTTTTTAAACTAGTTTGTAGAACTGAAGAGGACTAGTTACATTCATTTAATTTGGCTAATTTATTTATACCTCACCTTCTTCCAAAAAGTAACTGGAACGAAAATAGCTGGATTCAGCAAAAGATCTAATTATTTACTGATGCCAAATAAATGTGTAATTCCCACTTCTTAATTGATCTTTGAAAAAATTTATAGTAGTCAGCTGAAACAGAATAAAACTGTTTCCTACATGTCCTAATACAGATATAATTAAAGTATTATCAAAAGAAATCTGGACACAAACTGTAGTTTTCAATGAACATTTCTAGTTATAGCAAGTTTTCATCTATCTTACCCAATGTAAATACTACCTCAACACTTATTTTTAAAGTAATCGATTCCCAAAATCTCTTTAATGCTGAATGTGGTTAAAATTAATGGTATAAAAGACTTAGGTTAAACAGAAAATGTTTTATATACAACACCATATCAAATACATTGCAGACCTATTAGTATCACATTTCTTTAAATAAAGCAGTATCAAAATTAACTAAACATGATTATTAAATACATCAAAGGTATTAGAGAAGCAGCAAGTTCTTCATGACAGTTCACTTCCCCATGGTATACTCAACAGAAAGCAGAAAAACTAAACTTTCTTGGAGAACTTGTTTTCTCTTAACATTTAGAAATAATTTTTCAAATACCCACTTAATTTTTATTTTCTCCAAATAAGATATTTTAAAAGGGTACAAACATGTTTGTCATTACTACGCTTCAGTTCAGTATCATATTTCCAATTTAAATCCTCTTCAGATTTTTGAAAATATATTAAGCAAAAGTAAAAATACTGTGAATCTCTCCCAAGCAGGTCCAATATTGGATCAATAAAAAATCGAAATTCTCTGTACTAAATTCCAATTAGAATTCCATGAAGCACTAATGAGGGAATGAAAGAAGGGTATTTCACAATGTAATACGTCTTTCCAAGCACAGCTGATACCATGCCTTTAACATATGCCACGGAAAAATTGTAAATAAAGACATTCCGCGGTAGAGCCGAGTTTATTCAAGTTTCTCTAAGATATTCAGTATTAAAGATCATCCAAGCGATAACATCCACGCAAAAGCAAAAGGGGAAACCAATCAGGATATAATATTCATGAAAGAACAGTTGAAATTATTTATTTTTTTAAATAAATTCTATTGTTTGTCTCCGCCACTTTGTCCCCCTTTCCAAATTAAGTCGTAGTTCAGCTCTCGAAACAGACCTTAACACAAATGGACGTAAGAAAATGTGGAGGAATTCAGACAAGCACCACGGGGCAGATTCCCGAGATCCACTGCAAGACAGTCCACTGCTTAAACACTCCCCGTCTCAGTCTGCGTGTCCACGAAATGGGTGGAGGGGGTTGAAAGATTTAAAGCATCACAAGGTGCCATGTTAACAGGCAGCAAGCACCAAGTTGGTGCGAAGGCATTTCAGGCTCCCGACAATCAGGTCGGTTTTTACCGCATTCTTCTCTTCCCAAGCTGCATGTGCTCCTCCAAACCTCCCACCGAGAGCGAGCCCTGGACTTCTGGAGAGGAGAGCGAGAAGCAGGGGCAAAGCAGGAGCGGGTCCTGCGCGCTGCCCGCAGGTCCGAGCCCGTGCGGCTCTCCAGCCCGACTGGAACCTCAGCCGAACGCAGCCTGCTCCTCCCGCGAGGCCCCGGGGCCAGCCTCTCCTGGAACCCTCCGGGCGCCCGGACCCTCACCTGGACTTCCTAGTCCACTTTGCCCACTGAGCCGAGACTTCGGGCCCCCCGGAGCCGCCGTCCCTGAACGGGGAACAGCTCCCTCCACAATTTCTCCCTCCACTCCCAAATCAAGTCCGCTGCCGGCGAGAAAGGGGGGCCCGGCACGAGTGTCCTGTCCCCCGAACGCTGGAAGAGTGGGTATTTCTGCCCTCCAAGCCTCAAACGCACTCACTCTCAAAGGCCTGAAGGAAAAGCTCGTGGTCAGCCTGGACGTGCTCCATTTTCGGCTTCTTCACCGGCAACACCGCAGCCCCCGCCGCTGCCGCCGCCGCCGCCGCCGCGGAGGAGGAGGAGGAGGAGGCCGAGTAACTGCCGCCGCCGCCTCCACAGCCCCCGCCACCAGATTTGCCGCCCGACGCCGCCGCCGCCGCCACCGCCGCCGAACCCCCGAAGCCGCCTCCCCCGGACCCCGCGCTGGGCCCCGAGCCGCCCCCTCCCCCACCGCCGTGCTTCTGAGGCGCCATCGCGGTTCCTGCCTCCTCCCCCGCCAGCTACCCGCCGGGCGGCCCCGGAGAGTAAGCGCCTGCAATACCAACCGCTCGCCCCAGTAGGCTCCGGCGGACCGAGGGGGGAAGGAGGAGAGAGGGGAGGAGAGGGGAAGGGAAGGGAGGAGGAGAGGAGGGAAGGAGGGAGGAAAAAAAAAAAAAAAAGTGTCTCCTCCTGAGAGCCCTGCTCCGCTCCGGAGGCCGCGCACCCTAGCCTGGCCTGGCTCCACCCACTTCCCCGCCCGGCGTCCTGATTGGTCGGCGGGAGCGCGCGCCGCCCGGCCGCCTAGCTCGTTGGCCCGCGAATTCCCCCGTCAGTCACGCGGAGGCGCTTCTCGCGGAGGCGCGGCTTGGTTGGCCCGTGCGCGCTGCCGATCGTGGGCCCGGCCGCCTCTTTGAACTGAATTCGCGGGAAAATTAGGGGTCGGAGCGGCCTTCCTGCTGGCCCCGGTGCATTCTGGGGAGAGAGGGACCCAGCGAGCTGCTTAGGGAGCCGTTTCTCGCCTTCTGAGCGTCGTCAGTCACCGCCCCCAGGGGGTACAGGACTCCTGACGAGAGGCGGGCCTCTGAAGAACTGGGGATGAGGGGCCTGTTAAATGAAGTGAGATCCATTACTGAGTCTCTAACTTCCTTTAAGGGGCCTACCTGGGGTGTTGGTCGGGTCGCTTCTCGTAGGAGGGGTACCGGGGGCGGGGATCAAGTCCCCTTGTCACCACGTGTCTCAAACCAACCTTGGCCGAATCCTATCTTGCAAAGCCCCTAAGAGGCCTGGGGGCAGCCAAGGGGACGCGACTGGGTTCCACCAAAGGGAAAGATTTATATCTAACAAGAATGTCCTATTAAGTGAGGAAAGCTATTTTCTGTAGGTGCTCTGAGGATTTTAGGATCGTTACTGAGAGACGTAGTGGTGGTTTCTCAACGTGGTAGAAGCCAAACCTAGATATATATTTTATTCCCACCGTAGACACCATAGGAGTGGTCAGAGGGATAAACTGGATGATCTCTTAGAAGTACATACACCTTTTTTGAGACCCTATTAATTTTGCGGCTCAAAAACTTGAGAGAGAATCCTAAGTTATGCGGGTGTTGCTTAAAAAGATGGATATATAGACCCGATTCAGCCTTTCATTGCAGACAGGTTTGGAGTTGAGTATGGTAATCTTCTAAGGATGTTTTTCCAATTAAAATCCTGTGCTGTAATGTCTATCTTCCAAAACCCCAATCTATAAACACAACCATTTCATACTTTCAATAACATGTTTTAAGATTATATTTATTTATTTTAGAGAGGAGAGAGAGAGAAGCAGGGAAAGGAGTAGGAAGCATCAACTTCCACATGTGCCTTAACTAAGCAAACCCAGGGATTTGAACCAGCAACCTCAGTGTTACAGGTCAAAACTTTATCCACTGCCCCACCACAGGTCAGGCTCAATAACATTTTTAAAATGTCTGCTTTGGTCTTTATAGTTAGTTTCAAAATACTTTACAAAATAAGTGTCTTTGGAATGGTTATTCAAATTGTTTACAAAACTAGTATCTTTGGTGACTTAAATATCTAAAATACTGATTTTATTAAAGCATTTGCTACTTAAGAAAGTGAACTTGCCTGACCAGGCGGTGGCGCAGTGGATAGAGCGTAGGAGTGGGATGCGGAAGACCCAGGTTCGAGACCCCGAGCTCGCCAGCTTGAGCGCGGGCCCATCTGGCTTGAGCAAAAGCTCACCAACTTGGACCCAAGGTCTCTGGCTCCAGCAAGGGGTTGCTCGGTCTGCTGAAGGCCCACCGTCAAGGCACATGTGAGAAAGCAATCAATGAACAACTAAGGTGTTGCGACGACAACAAAAAACTAATGATTGATGCTTCTCACCTCTCTCCGTTCTTGTCTGTCTGTCCCTATCTATCCCTCTCTCTGACTCTGAAAAAAATTAAAATAAAATAAATTTTTTTTAAAAAAAAGAAAGAAAGTGAACTTACCTGTCCAGGCGGTGGCACAGTGACTAGAGCAGTGGTTCTTAACCTGGGTTCTATCGAACCCTAAAGGTTCGATGAGTCGGTCTCGGGTTCGGAGAAGCCTCTGCCACGGAGGCCAGAATAAAGTAATACCGTAATTTGTTGTGAGTTCATGCACTTTGTTGGTTTTGTTCTTTGAGCAAGGTGATGTTCATGCACGGCTCATTTTGTGCACCAGTAAAAAAACATATACCTATGTCTTGAATTTGGAAAAAAAATCATATTTTATTTATCACTAAAGAAGAGTTCGGTGAATGCGCATATGAAACTGATGGGTTCACTACCTCAAAAAAGGTTAAGAACCACTGGACTAGAGCATCAACCTGGAATGCCGAGGACCCAGGTTGGAAACCCTGAAGTCGCCAGCTTGAGCACAGGGTCGAGGCTTGAGCACAGGATCATAGACCTGACCCCATGGTCACTGACTTGAGTAAGGGGTCACGGCTCAGTTGGAGCCCCCTGGTCAAGGCACAGATGAGAAAGTAATCAATGAACAACAAAGGTGCTGCAATGAAGAATGATGCTTCTCAGCTCTCTCCCTTCCTGTCTGTCCCTTTCTGTCTCTCTATCTCTCTGTGTCTCTCTATGTCTCTCTCGCTAAAAAAAAAAAAAAAAAAAAGCTCAACAAATGATGCATTTAATATAAAATGTGGCATCTCAGGAATATTTTTTATCAGACAAAAAGTTCAGAATTCTTTTGTTATAATATTTGTTATACTATTACTAGCTACTGTTTTTTTAGTTTCTCCTCCCCACAAAAGAGATTTTTTTTTTAGATTTCTGAAAAAAGCCTTCTCTGATTTAATGCCAACCCACAGAGTCCGTGGGGTTTTAGATCTTAGTAAATTGCTGGTCTTTAGCTTTACTAGGTTAGAAAATGAAGTTTCATCAATTCAGTCAAGGTCTGGAGAATTAAATCACACAGAGCAGATCATAAAATAACAAGTTATAAGCCAGAATGCTAACTTATTAATTAACAGTAAATATAAATGGCAAAATTATCAGTGTTCATCATTTATATGGGGTCTTCCTTGGAGGGAGTATGGGGGAACAGGTATAGTCAAAAGAAAAGACCATATTACAGGTTATCATAAATCTTTGATGAACAGAGACATAGAGTGAAGGCAGTAGGGATATGCTTAAAAGGTAATCCTTTAAGAACGCAACAATAACTGATACAGCGTCAACCTGTAATGCTGACGTTTGCCAGTTTGAAAATGCAGGATTCCCATAGGTCAAGGCACCTATGGGAGTTGATGCTTCCTCTTCCCTCCCTTTCTATCTCTCTCTCTTCCCCCTCTGTAAAATGAATGAATAAAATCTTTTTTAAAAAGTAAACACCACTGTAGGCCCTGGCCAGTTGGCTCAGTGCTACAGCTTCAGCTTGACGTGTGGATGTCCTGGGTTTTGAATCTTGGTCAGGGCACACAGGAGAAGCTACCATCCCCTTCTAAACTGCCCTGCCCCTTTATTCCTCTCCAGTAGCCATAGCTTGATTGATTTGAGTGCATCACCCCTGGGCACTGAGGATGACTCCCTGGAGCCTCCATCTAAGGCACTAAAAATAGCTCTGTTGTGAGCATGGCCCCAGATGGGCAGAGCATTGGCCCCAGATGGGGGGGGCGGTTGCAGGGTGGATCCTGGTCAGGGTGCACGTGGGAGTTGGTCTATCTCCCTTTCTCTCACTTGGAAAAAAAAAGAACACCAGGGTAGCATCCTAAGCTTAAGCATGGGCATGGTCTTAATGTCCAGCAGCTAACCAGTATTGGTCTTGGGAAAGGCATAGAAGCAAATTCTTACTTTTTGTATTCTCCTTTGTCTACAATATATGTAGAGCACAAAAAATAAAAATAAACAAATAAAGAAAAGAAGACTTCGCCTGACCTGTGGTGGCGCAGTGGATAAAGTGTCGACCTGGAATGCTGAGGTCACTGGTTCAAAACCCTGTACTTGTCTGGTCAAGGCACATATGGGAGTTGATGCTTCCTGCTCCCTTTCTCTCTCTCTCTCTCTCTCTCTCTCTCTCTCTCTCTCTCTCCTCTCTAAAATGAATAAATAAATAAATAAAATTAAAAAAAAAAAGAAGACTTCTTAACTCAGACAAGTAATTAATTGAGGGTTTGTCTTGATTTCATTGGTTACATTACAGTTTTCTTAATCAGATTTTATTCTATAGGTAAAACATTTACAGATGATTTCAGAATTGGTCAATTCTGCAGCTAGATATTTATTTTATTTCGTTATTTCTAAATTTGGTGTGGCACATGTTTTTGAGATTTGTAGCACCAATTCACAAGTTCCCTACTCACACTGAATTTGAATTGCTTTTAGAGTTTTGTTTTCGCTTTCATGCCATATCTGTAATTGATAAACTCCTAAAAAGCAAAGGCTGTTGTTCATTTCTTTTATATTTCCTAGCAGAGGACTAGATATGTGCTCAAGGAAAGAATAGCAATTGTTTTAACCTTTATAGTTATCGATATGCTTTTACATATATTACCTTTGTTATAATGATCCTACAAAACTGGCATTATTTTCATTTAACATGAGAAAATAGCCTCAGAGATGTTAACTTGCTCACGTAGTAGCAGAGCTGTGACTTAAATTCAGGTTTGTTAACTCCAAATTTCTGTGCACTTTTGCAATCAGAATAAAGTAATTCTTGGTACCTCAAGTTGACTGCTTTTAAGTTTGTTTTAAAAAATGAGGATCACCTTGCTTCTCTTACAAAAACAAAACAAAACACATTTTGTACTCTTCCCAATTACCACTCTTTTATTAGTACTCCCACTTTGCCTTTCACAGGCTTCTATGGTGGGATTTTTATGTTTCTTTTTGGTGTTGACCCCTTTGACAGTCTAATGAAGACTGTGGACCCCTCCTTTTAAAAATGCACGAATATGAAATTTATCAGATTAGAAAGGAAGCCAATTATAATAAAATATCATTACTAAAAATGTAAAAAGTTATGATGTATTAATATAAGTGCTTCCTTTTGAATGTCCCAAATAAGACCTAGAGGCAGACCACTCTATAACTACTATAATTTGTAAGTAGTGGTCAGGGTAGGAATATTTTGAGATACCTGCAAGAACTGTAAATTGATATGGAAATATCTGTAATTTCTCTTGCAAATAAAGCCACAGGCACCGCTAACACTATTGTGATTTGTTGAGTATATTAGAAGTTGAAGGAAATGCCGAATTTCAGTTGGAGGTTAATGTAAATATTTAATTTTTTTCTCATTTAAATTCATGCACTCCCTGAATCAAATTCAAGTTAACAACCCCTTCATTATAGCAACAAGTCTTTTTCTTTCTACTTCACAGTAAACTATTGGAGGCAGGATGATGGCTGATTTGTCTTAGTAACTGAGGTGTCTATCAATGTGCCTGGTATAGAAGAGGTGCTCATCCAATTAATTTTGAAGAATAAGGACATCAGTGCACAAATACAAATAATGATAATAATTATTGAGTGTTTACTATGTGCCAGGCAGTATTGTAGGTTTTTTAACATTTTTAGCTCATTCAATCCTTACACAGCCCTCTGATGTAGGCAACTATTATTATCCCCATTTCATAGATGAAGAAACAAATGCAAGACTTATCAAGCAATTTATACAAGGTAAGTAACCAAGCTGGTATTCTAACCCAGACAGTCTGTCTTTAGAGCCCTCAGTCTTGACCATGATGTTTTGAAACTAAAGCGTTTTAGAGACATAAGATATTTGTACATGATGTTTCTAGGTCAGGAAAGATCAGTAAATATTGCCTCTGATGCAATGAAATGAATAATCATCAGTATTGAATGCATTTGCTGAAAATAACCTAGATATCGATTTTACTTTTACAGTGTCTTTCTATTCTCCATCAACTTCCATCACCATCAGATAGAGGTCTAAGTCTATTAAAATAAGCCAACAAATGCTATATCAGAAAAAAAAAGTATGTTCAAGTTTTACTTTGAGGAAACTAGAAAGTTTTATTTGCTAATAAGTTCTGAGGGAAATATAATCAAATTTAATTTTTAAAAGGAACAGCCTCCAAAGTAAAAATAATAATAACCTTCCTAATACAAGTTACTGTAAGGGAACAATTTTGTTTCCTTTGTTTAGAAAAGAAAAACAACAGACCCAAGGAACAATCAATGTGAATTATGGCGGTTTTGTAATAAACCACTGATGTGTGTGTGTTTATCTAGAGTTAATTAGATATAATAAGGATGATAGTTAGAACCCCTGGGACAAGAAGAAACTTGACACATAACCAGAGGGAGGAAAAACCTCCTGAGACAAATTGGACCCACTTAAACCTGAATTTTGGGAGGCCTACATTTGGAGACAGTTATAATGCTCATTTTTCAAAGTATGGGACAAGTTGTTATGTTTAATTTTAAACAAAATCAGAAATTGTACTTGAAATTTATTGAGCATGCCATCCACACAACAATCATAAATAGTAATGTTACTATTGCTAACCTTTCACACATGTGTAATTGAATCTCAAAGAGATTAGTTCTCTCACCATCCCACAGCTTATAAGAGGAAGAACCAAGTGACAGAGGACTCAAATAACCATGTGTCTTCCAGTACAACGGAGACACCCAAAATACCATCTTGGAAGCCCCAGAGTTTAAAGAAGCGACTTCAGGGAAATGGTGAGTCTACAATATGGTGGGCTCTGCATCCCTGCTAAATCAGAGCTGTTCTGCTGGGTAGTATTTTTAAGATAATGGATCTACTTGCTAAAAAATATATTATTTAAAAAAATAACTCATATTCTGCTGCCATCCCAGGTCTGGCAATGAGAAATAAGGAGCAAAAAAATGGCACTAATAATACATTCTGGGCTCACCTCAAAATTTGATAGCACTAAAAACAAATCTATGCTGCCTGGGCTGGATAGCTCAGTTGGTTAGAGCACCGTCCTGAAGCGCAGAGATTGCCAGTTGGATCCCCAGTCAGGGCACATACAGAAACAGACTGATGTTCCTGTCTCTCTCTCTCCCTTCCTCTCTCCAAAATCAATAAAATAAACATTAAAAAACAAACAAAAGAAACCCTATGCTGAGAGTAATGAAAATTATTTTGGTCTGGCCTGTGGTGGTGCAGTGAGTGGATAAAGCGTCGACCTGGAATGCTGAGGTCGCCCGGTTCAAAACCCCAGGCTTGCCTGGTCAAGGCACATGTGGGAGTCGATGCTTCCTGCTCCTCCCCCTTTCTCTCTCTCCTCTCTAAAATGAATAAATAAAAATTAAGAAAGAAAAGTATTTTGCTTTATAGTAATGAAAAATGAGTCTCTGTGTTTCATGCATGCACTGCCAAAAAAAAAAAATAAAGTCTTAATGTTGTTACCTCTTACGTTTGTATTAACTTACTGTTTCCAAAATAAACATTTCTTTCATTTTTCTGAGGAAAAAAAAGAGCATTACTTCCATATTTCCCCATGTATAAGATGCACCTTAATTTTGGGGCTTGAAATTTGAAAAAAAAAAATTACATAAAATTATTGAACTCAAGTTTTATTCATCATGAAATTCATACAACTCCTCATCACTGTCAAAACTCCCAACCATTAGCTTGCCTCATCTGTGTCTGATGACGAATCACTGTCTTCATATATTGCCTCATCCTCAGTTCCATCTATGGCATTTGAAATGCCACAACCACTATGTAAGACGCACTCAGTTTTTAGACCCCAAAGTTTTCGGGAAAGGGTGCATTTTATACACGGGGAAATGCGGTATGTCTCTGTCCATAAATTATATCAACAAAACTAGGTATTATAGTACTTATATAACATGGGATTTCCATTTAAAGTTTATAAGTTCATTCTCATTTCACCTTCATAATTGCTAATTACTATTAATTAGAACACATTAACAGATCCAGGCCTTTATTTTTAGCTAGTTATTGTTCTTACTAATATTATTCATACTTTCATGATATGATTTTTGTTTGAAGGATATATTTAGCAATTACTGTTCAGAAATTAATTTATTATATGGAAACAAATTTTATAGTTAGAGGAAATTTAGTATTTAATTTAAGCTTTTTATTTTTATTTTATTTTTAGAGAGGAGACACAGAGTGAGAGAGAAAGAGAGAGAAAGGGGGGAGGAGCTGGAAGCATCAACTCCCATATGTGCCTTGACCAGACCAGTGCAGGGTTTTGAACTGGCGACCTCAGTGTTCCCAGGTCGACACTTTATCCACTGCGCCACCACAGGTCAGGCTAAGCTTCTTTTTAGACACCTGAAAAAACTGAGCCAAAATGACACAGGAGGTTGAGTATATACTGGGAAAGAATCTGTAGGGATGGACTTTTATGGAAGAGTTGTCTTTTAGATTACAAATACAGTGTTCTTTGGGGTGTTTCATACGAAAAAAAATACCCTCATCCACCTTACTCTACTTAGGATTTTATTTCTGCTTGCACATTATTCATTGGAACTAGTTCCTGGGAAAACTTAGCTATTTATTCCTGGTCAAACTATTTTTTTTCTTTATATTGATGGCTTCCTATCTCTTAACTTTAACCTGTAGGAAGATTTTCCCTTGGACCTGCAGTGATTTGAAATTTGCTGTGAATCAGTTAAAAGGCATTGCCATTCCATATTCCCTGAAATTATTAGCACTTTAACAACTTTTAGCATGAAAGCTTCTAGCTATAACTTATTCATATGACTAGTTTGAGAAAGTTGCCACCTTCATGGTTGAACTGAATGATAGAGGTATCCTGAAGAGACCACAGAATGATTTTGCAGCTGTTTTTGATAGAACAATACAGGGACTATATCTTGCCAGTAGGATAGTTTGTACTCTATGTGCCTGGAAGAAATTCTTTGAGATTATAAAAGCATTCAACAATAGAATTCAGAATTCTGTAACCATTTGCTATCATAGAGACACTGTAAAGAGAGAAAATGATTGGAGGACTAGGACTTCTATTTTATATCAAGATAAATTAAGTTATTGTACTTTTTGTGTATCCAGATCAAATTAACACACAGAGGTCAAGGAATTTTAATTTAAAGAGGGTTCTCTTTACAGGACAGAAATGCTCCTGGCTCTATATCTACTTTTAAAATCTATTTTTTTCCTCATGTTACACTTTGCAAAAAATCTTAGGAGACAGAATATCATTCTATGAATCAAGACTTGGTCATTTTTTCACAGTGTGAGTTTGAGAAAGTTATTTAACATCTCTGGTCCCAGTTTACTCAAATATAAAATTAAGGTTTGATTTAGACCAGTTGTTTTATTATTTTTAGACCAGTTATTTTTTACCATAACAGAATCCCTGGAAGTTGAGGGTGGGTCATGTATAATTTGGAAAATCATATTTAATATTATAATTTTATTGTTGGAAAGAAAAAACAGTTATTTGTAGTTTTTACACAATTATTGAAAACAAAGTTCTTTGTCAGTAGATATATAAAGAGACAGACAATCTTCTATATATCAGTATTTAGAAAGAACATCTACCTAGAGAGATAGACATGGATTTCAGGGTTAAAAGAACAAGACTTGTTAAAAAATCCAATTAAACATTGAGGAGGATAAAGATCAAAAACACTGACCGAGCTTATTGTTAAAGGTATCCCAGTTATTGGGTCCTAAGAAAATCACAGAAATCATTTCCAGTGTGTTACACCAAAGTTAAATTCATACTAATGTTGCTTTTTTATAAAATTATAAAGCTTGGGTTCCATTTTTGTCTCCTAAGTGATCAATCAACAAAAGGCAAATGGATTTATTTTTTCTCCAATGGAGCAGAAAAGGGTTACAAATTCAGCTCAAAACATGTCAAATGATGTAGAATAGTGCCATGCCTGACCCGGCTGTGGCACAGTGGATAGACCATTTGACTGGGATGCAGAGGACCCAGGTTCCAAGTCCCAAGGTCTCTGGCTTGAGCACAGGCTCATCCACCTTTGTTGCTGGCTCACCAGCTTGAGCACGGGGTCCCTGTCATGAGCATGGGATCATAGATGTGATCCCATGGTCGCTGGCTTGAGCCCAAAGGTTGTTGGCTTGAAGCCCAAGGTCACTCGCTTGAGCAAGTGGTCACTCACTCTTCTGAAGACCCCCTCCCCGTCAAGGTACATTTGAGAAAGCAATCAATGAACCAAGGAGCCTCAACGAAGAATTGATACTTCTTATCTCTCTCCTTTCCTGTCTGTCTGTCCCTCTATCTCTCTCTCTTTCTCTCCATTTAGATCACAAGAAAGAAAGAAAGAAAGAAAGAAAGAAAGAAAGAAAGAAAGAAAGAAGAAAGAAAGAAAGAAAGAGGGAGGGAGGGAGGGAGGGAGGGAGGGAGGGAGATAGAGAGCGCGCAAAAGAAAGAAGGAAAGAAAGGTGAAATATTTAGAATGAGAAATAAAATTACAAAGAAAATCTTAGATTTCTCTTAACATACAGAATCTAAAAATCCTCTTTCACAAATTAAAATAAAAATATCTAAAAAGCCTGACCTGCAGTGGTGCAGTCTCGAATGCTGAGATCACCAGTTTGAAACCCCAGGCTTGTCCAGTCAAGGCATATATGAGAAGCAACTATGTACCACAAGTTGATGCTTTGATGCTTTCCATACCTCCTCCCTCCTCTTTTTCTTTCTCTCTTTCTCTCCTCTCTCTAAAGTCAATCAAAAAAAATTTTAAAGTTTAAAAATATCTGAAAAATACTGAGAGTACAAAAATATATAACCAGTCAAATTACCCACAGACAGGCATAATAAAAAGTAAAGTTGTAGCCCTGGCCAGGTACCATGTTTCCCTGAAAATAAGACAGTGTCTTATATTAATTTTTGCTCCTAAAGACATGCTAGGTCTTATTTTCAGGGAATGTCTTTTTTTTCATGAACAAGAATTCACATTTATTCTTGAACAAAAAATCAACATTTATTAATATACTGTAGTCATGTCATCACAAACATCAGATAACCAGCCAAACTCTGAATTCCATCAAGAATTTCTTATGACTCTACTTCCATGTACAACAACCTACCGGTAGCTCAGTTGTCCCTATATGCCAACGTTGCAGGTTTGATCCCTGGTCATATAAATAAGTGGGACAAAAAATCAATACCTCTCTTTCTGTGTCTTTCCCCTTTCTCTCTCTCTAAAATCAATAATCAAAAATAAAGTAGTTAGGCCTTTTATTGATGTTCCATCATTTATTCAACTAATATTCTATTAATTCTGTATAAGAAATGAAATAAAGGCCGGTAACATTTCTGTTTTAAGAGAATTTGTTCAGATTTTTTTCCCGGTCCTCAAATGGTTAATTATTTTTAATACGTCATGGATGTTTGAGTAATATGTATATTTTCTGTTGTGTACAAAGTTAACTGTCTATGTCTACTCTCCACCTGTCATTCAGAATACCACATTGCTTTTAGTTGTCACGTCTCCTTAATATCTTATTATCTGTGACCTGTAACAGTTTCTCAGATTTTTCCTTTTTTTGGTGACCTTGACAGTTTTAAAGAGTGCTGGTCAGGTATTTTGTAGAAGGTTCCTCAATTGGATTTGTCTGATATTTTTCTAGTAGTTGAGTGGGGTTGTGGGTTTGGGGGAAGATCACAGAAATAAAGTGTTATTCTCATCATATCATATCTATATGCTATCAACCTGATTATCACTGATCATGTTAACCTTAATCACAAGACAGACTTAAGATTGATAGGCTTCTCCATTGAAAAGTTACTTTTTCACTCCCCCCCCTTTTTAAATTCTTTATTTTTTAAAATTTTTATTTATTTATTTTAGCAAGAGAGGAAGGGAGAGAGAGAGAGAGACAGGAACATAGATCTGTTTCTATTATGTGCCCTGACCAGGGATTGAACCAGCTTCTGGAAGATCCTCTAACCAACCGAGCTATCTGGCCAGGGCCTCACCTCCTCCCTTTTTAAGTTGATTTAGGGAGAGGGGTAGAGAGAAAGAAAGAGAGTGAGAAGCATTTATATGTGTCTTGGTAGATTTCAAACCAGCAACATCAGTGTTCCAGGTTAACACTTTATCCACTGCACCACCACAGGGTACTTGTTCACCCATCCTTTTTTTTTAAAATTTTATTTTATTCATTTTAGAGAGGAGACAGAGAGTGAGAGAGAGAAAGAGAGAAAGGGGGAGGAGCTGGAAGCATCAACTCCCATATGTGCCTTGACCAGACCAGTGCAGGGTTTTGAACTGCCGACCTCAGTGTTCCCAGGTCGTCACTTTATCCACTGCACCCACCACAGGTCAGGTTCACCCACCCTTTTTTATACTACTCTTTGGAAGCCAGTCCCCAAGTGCAGCATTCCTGGTTGACATTTTGTCCCCTGTGCAACCACAGGTCAGGCATCTCATGTCTTTCTATTCCTGACTATCCTGCTTGCACTTCAGTCATACACATTCAGGTGATTGCCATGGAGTTAAGTTCCACCTCCTTGATGGTAGAATATCTATGTAAATTATTTCCATTTTTTCTGTGCAGGAGTTTTTCCTCTTCTCCCTCATTTCTGTATTTATTCAATCATTTATTTGTATGATTTCATAAATACTTTTTTGATATTTGGAGTTATATTTAATGTTATGTTATTCATTTTGTTATTCAAATTGTTCCTGTCTTGGCCATTGGAAGATCTCTTGTTGGCTCCTCTGTTCTCTTGACATGGTCCCATCATTGTGGGTTTTTTTTTCTTTTTAGCAATTCTTTACTTTCTCGTACTGTCAGAAGTGCCAGCCTCTTCTTGTATAGTCCCTACTTCAGTCCTAGATCAACCATTTCTCCAAGAAGGTGTGCTTTCCTATATTATGATAAAATGATAGAGAAACAAAGATGTGGGAGTATGCTGTGCTCACTGCTTCTGAGCCCTCTCAAAAAAACAACAACAACAACTAGGAAACAAGTGTATGTATACTAACACATGCATACACACAAATCTGTAATTATTTCTGTATTTACCTATCTCTATATTAAGCTAAACATGAGTTTATACTGGTGTCTCTGACTCTAATCTGTTTTGTTTGTTTTCTTTTCTTTTCTTAGCAAAAGTGACAGAGAGAAAAAGAGGGACAGACAGACAGGAAGGGAGAGAGATGAGAAGCATCAGTTCTTTATTGCAGCACCTTAGTTGTTTGTTGATTGCTTTCTGAATATGTGTCTTGACTTGGGGGGGAGGGGTCCAGCTGAGCCAGTGACCTTGGGCTCAAGCCAGCAACCTTTGGGCTCAAGCTAGCGACCATGGGGTCATGTCTATGATCCCACACTCAAGCCAGTGACCCTGCACTCAAGCTGGTGAGCCCACACTCAAGCCAAATAAGCCCACATTAAAGTTGTTGACCTCAGGGTTCTGAATCTGGGTCCTTTGTGTCCCAGGCCAACACTCTATCCACTGCACCATTGCCTGGTCAGGCTTGTTTGTTTTCTAATGATAGTAGTCATATTACTTTCAATCTATCTGGTTCTTTCCTGAGCACTTACTCCAAGGGGCCGCAGTTGATGCTGTTGATGCAATTCAATTACTTATGTGTTTAACAAGTGCCACCACATTTTAATGAAGAAGAACTAATTTCATTTTCTCAGGACCCTTAAGAAGGAGAGAAATGACAACCAAATTCCTGAGTGAAAGGAGGGGAGAAACTGTTTGTTACCCTTTCTAGCAAATGCCGGTGAGAGAAAGAGGCAATGGGAGTAGCAAATGAGTTTAAGGTCTGCTTCTCAGTGATACCTCCTCTTTACTGGCAGAACTCACTCTCCAGACTGGGGACTTCCTCTTTACTGGATCCCCTTCATAAAGGGCATGTTTCAGGTTTCTCACTTCACAAGCTTCTAGAAGTTATAATATCAATTCTATTTTTTAAAAGATTTTATTTATTGATTTTATAGGTGGGGGAGCAAGAAGTATCAATTCATAGTTGTTTTGCTATAGTTCGTTGCTTGCTTGTCATATATGCCTTGACTGGGCAATCCCAGGGTTTTAAACTGAGACCTCAGTCTCAGAGGATCATCAGGTCAATGCTCTATCCACTGTGCCACTACAAGCCAGGCCAATTTTATTTTTATTATTATTTCTCCTTCTTCTTTTCCAAGTGAAAGGAGGGAAGGCAGAGAGACAGACTTCTGCGTGCGTCCTGACGGGATCCACCCAGCAACCCTTCTCCCCTGCGCCGCCCCCAGTCTGGGGCCAATGCTCTGCTTATCTGGGGCTATGCTTGCAACCCAGCTATTTTTAGTGCCTGAGGCAGAGGCTCCACAGAGCCATCCTCAGTGCCCAAGGCCAACGTGCTCAAACCACTTGAGCCATGGCTATGGGAGGGGTAGAGGGAGGGAAAGAGAAAGAGAAGGGGGAGAATGAGCCTGACCTGTGGTGGCACAGTGGATAAAGCGCTGACCTGGAAACACTGAGGTCGCCAGTTCAAAACCCTGTACTGGTCCGGTCAAGGCACATATGGGAGTTGATGCTTCCAGCTCCTCCCCCCTTTCTCTCTTTCTCTCTCTCTCTCTCTCACTCTGTGTCTCCTCTCTAAAATGAATAAAATAAAAAAATAAAATAAAATAAATAAAATAAAAATAAAAAGACATTTGACTAGAGAAGGGGGAGGATGAGGAGGGGAAAAGAAGCAACTGGTTTTGAACTGGTGACCTCAGCATTCCCAGGTCGACACTTTATCCATTGTGCTACCACAGATCAGGCCATAAAGAAGCAAATGGTTGATTCTCCTGTGTGTCCTGACCGGGAATTGAACCTGAGACATCCACATGCTGGGCCAATGCTCTACCACTGAGCCAAGCAGCTAGGACTATTTTTATTATGCTAACTGTACTTATATATGCAATTAAAGCAGACTTCCTTTTTTATAATTAGAAGCTACTTTTCATTTCTTAGAAATTTTAAAATTTACTAAAGTTTCAGCAGAAAAAGAGGAACTGAATATATTGTGAACAGAGAGAATAAATTCACCATAAAACTCCCAAATGGTGTTGGGGAACTTGTTTTATGCTGGGGTAAATGTTTCTTGACATTGTGAATTCAGTATTTCAAAGAGAATGATGGCATATAACAAGTATACTGTTTGGAAAGCCATGAATCTTGAAAGATTTTTAGAACTTTTTAAAAATTCTTTTTAGAGAGCGGAGAGAGAGAAAGAAGGTGGAGGAGGAGCAGGAATTATCAACTCCCATGTGCCTTGACCCGGTAAGCCTGGGGTTTGAACCAGCAACTTCAGTGTTCCAGGTTGATGTTTTATCTATTGCACCACCACAGGTCAAGCCTCTTGAAGACTTTTAAAGTGCCTAAGCTACTGACTCCTGTTTCAAACGATATTATGACAGAGCATTTTGAAAAATTAAGAAATATCCCTAATTTCTCAGGTAAAGGCCTTAGAGAAATTAAAGTCCTTCCTACCTTCTTATCTTCTTATCTCATGTCTTTCTTTATTTTTTTAAAAGATTTTATCCATTTTAGAGAGGGAAGAGGAAGAAAGAGAGACAGAGAAAAGGGGAGGAGCAGGAAGCATCAACTTCCATTTGTGCCTTGACCAGGCAAGCCTGGGGTTTTTAACTGCTTACCTCAGCATTCCTGGTCGACACTTTGTCCCCTGTGCCACCACAGGTCAGGCATCTCATGTCTTTCTATTCCTGGCCATCCTGCTTGCACTTCAGTCATACAACTCCAGCATTATTTCATGAAAATTTCTGTGCTTTCTTAATATGCTTGGAATGCCTTCCCTTATTCCCTCATCAAAGTTTTACCTCAAATGTCATCTCTGACATCAAAATATTCCCCAATCTTCCCAGATAGACTTGCCCATAGTGTATGCGTTTGTCTACCCTACCTGCTAGTGTCTAATATATCAGTGCATCTCTAAAGCCCTTCTATAGAATGGACAGTCAATAAATGTTTGTTGAACCAATTAACAAAGGATTGAATATATCCACATAAAGTTGCTTCAATGCTGCTTCGTGGATATCTGAGTTTCTCCCTCAGTAAATATTGAAAGTATTTAGAGGAAAAGATACACTAAAGTGGGAACCAACTCACCTACCTAGTTTCTCTAATCTGCTTTCAGCTTTAGAAAAGTCACTTCAGCTTTCTGGGCCTCTTTCTTTACACAATTAGAAGCTTCTACTAGATTGGTTATTTTCAGTCTGGAATGAGTTTTTAGCCTCAAATATTTTGGGTTAGAAATATCTTTGTGGTCCTGAACGGATGGCTCAATTGGTTGGAGCATCATCCCAAGGTTCGAAGGTTTCTGGTTTGATCCCTGGTCAGACAGGAGCGGAGTGATGCTCCTGTCTCCCTCTCTCTTCCTTCCTCTCTCACTAAAATCAATAAATAAAAATGAAATAATATAAGAAAAATCTTTGTAATCCTCGGATGAGATGATGAAGTCATATGAAATATTATTTCTGGGACACTTCTGGCTTAGTTACAACTTTCAAGTGTATTTTATCCACTGCCAAATATTCTTTTACTTCCATGTATGTTTCACATTGTTTTTATGACATTTTTTCTATTCGTACTTATAAATATACTCCAGAGACTTAGCAGTAATACAGGGGGTCCTCGGATTACAACACTCTCGACATATGATGTTTCGAGTTAATGATGCTGACTCCAACAAGAATTTTTAAAAATTGAGATGTGAGTGTTTCGGCTTATGCCGTTAGTGTCATACTTATGGACTATGTGGGTGAACTAGTTTGGTTGCACATGGTATAAAAATATTCAGTAACACAGCATTTGAGTGAGGGAGTTGGTGTTCCCTAGTATGTTTACCTACACCATTTTGGACTATTAAAAGCGCAAGCATTCTGTTTGTGTTAGGCTAGGGTGTGTTTTGACTTACAAAATTCGGGTACATCACTGTCCTAGAAATGGAACTGTGTCATACCCAAGGACCCTCTGTACTTTAATATTCCTACCTTTCCCATACATTAATAGCTTAAAGAAGTCCTTTATTAGTGCAGTCTAAAATTTATGCACCTAACTGAATGAATCAGTAGTTTATTCTGGGGAGATAGGTTATAGCTTTAAAAAGAAAGTAGACTAGCAGTCTTCAAAATAAACATTGTACTTTACCTTTAGGGCTTGTGATGAGAGAAATATATAATGCTTAATAAAACAAAAACCCAACCCACTAGTAGACTTAAAAGACAAGGAGAGACATGTTGAGTTTTCCCTTGGCAGATCCCCCAGACAATTAGTAATTTCTAGGCATTTCTAGGCATATCTTTTTATAGTACTTATTACATTGAATAGTTTGTATTTAAGTTATTGTTTCTCTTACAACCCTATACCTCAAAGAAAGGAAATGTGCATTATTATTCACGTATCCTCAGCCTCTTGTTTAAGACCTGATTAATATTTGTTTGATAAACAAATAAGAAAGATAGAATGTGAATTGAGCCTTGACTACTAAGGTTTTCAGTAGTCAGAGAAACAATGAAGAGTTGAGTGGAGTGATGTGATCAGAACTGCATTAGCCATGTCTTAGCTGATCAATTTGTTAGAGCATTGTCCTAGTACACCAAGGTTGCGGGTTCAATCCCAGGTCAGAACACATACAAGAATCAACCAATGAATGCATAAAGAAGTAAAACAACAAATTGATATTTCTCTCTCTTCCTTCCTCTCTCTAAAATCAATAAATAAAAAAATTTTAAAAAGAACTGCACTTAGAAGATTACTCTTATTTTATTTTATTATGTTAAAGACAATGATTTTTTATTTTGAAGCAGTAGTTTGCAGGAGCTGACTCATACCAGCTTGCAAGGGCCAATTGTTGAATTTCCATGAATTTTGTTAACCATATCAGAGTCATTATTAAAAATTAGATTATATAAAGTTATAATTTAAAACAAGAGATAATACTAAAAAATCATCACTTCCAAATTATTTTCTTACATTTTATTATTATCTATCCTCTTGAGATTTCTGGTTTATTGTATCCTATGTTAGAAATACTAATATAATGATCTACTACTGTGCATCTCTTCCCAACTCTGTATTCAGTGATGTAATGTTGATAACTTGAAATCAGCCATGGTGGAAATATTTACACTACAGAAATGGGCAAACACTGAGTTGGTTGTTAGACATTTTTGTCTAGTACACTATTGTTTAGAAGGCAAAATTGACAAATTTTGAAAAGTTTGATAAATAATTTGAGGAAATTTGCAAACAGTAGGAAAAAAGGATGAAAAGTGAAAGAGAAAAGAGAGACGATTGGATTTATTTGGAGATTTCAACATATAAATAACAAGTATTTGAGAAAGTAAAATCAGAGAAAATGAATGGGGATGGAGTGAGACGGATTATGTGTGTGTGGCGGGGAGAGATCTAAAGAGTAATGAAAGAAAAGAAAAAGTAATGCAAGAAAATGTTCAGAAGTTAAGGGAGTCTTTAAATGGAAAGAGCCCTTGTGTGAATAGCACAATGAATGAAAAGATTCACATTGAGGCATATTGCGGTACACTTCAAAACATCAAAGATAGGAGATAAAGCTTCCAGAAACAATAATAAATATGGGGTAATATACAAAGGTATATGGGTCATATACAAAAGTAAGAATTTCATTAGATTTCTCAGTAATACATGGAAAGGTAGAAGAGAACTCACTGTTGTAAGAAAAAATGAATTTCAACCTAGAATTACAAACCCAGATTATAACATCAGTCAAGTGAAGAGGTCAAATAAAGATATTTTCAGACAGGCAAGCTCTCAAGAAAAATTTACCTCATTTACACCCTTTCTCAGGAAGCTACTGGAATAAATGCTGTACCAAAATGAGGAAGAAAAACAAGACGTGGAATCCAGGACACAGGGGACTCACACAAAGAAGTAAGGAAAATTCCCAGGAGATGATGGTGGAAGGAAATCCCAGAACAACAGCTTGCAGTTGGCTTAGTGAGCAGCAGCTAAGATTGGAATAGGAAGAATATTTCTGAGGAAAAAACAAAATAGAAGTGTTACCTGATGAGTTTGAGTGAATGGGGATGTACAGTTTGGCAGCACATTTGGGAAAAAAATAATAGTACATAGAAAACTTTAATAGTTGAGACAATGATTAACACGGGGAAAAGGGAAAAATGTCTGATAAGAAAGGAAATATGATCACAGTAGATTACACAAACCCATCGTAAAAAGTATTTTCAAATTCATAACATGAAAATTGATTTAACCACAGCTGTGATGACAGTTTAGGGAAGATAGCGGAAGAAAAATGAGTTGTGGAGGGGAGGGAACAGAGTTGATGAAAGACCAATAAGAGAATACTACATTTAGTGGGAAACAGACTCCCCTAAACAAAGGAAATTTCTCTCCCAAACTGCCAAAGTCTTGAACACCCACAGCCTGATAAAGGACATAAAAAGGGAGGTGAGAGGGAGCATTGGGAGGATTGGTGGAGCGGTCTCTATGCAACAAGGTTGCAGCGTCGTGCGCAGCCTCCAACGCCTGCGACGAAGGGCAGGCAGTGGCTAGCCTCAAGCCCGAGCCTTTGGACCGTGTTGCGGGATCGGGGAAACCTGAAACCCTGGTGCCCTGGCTTGTTCCCACAGGGAATCTGTGCCCGGGGAGGCCGGCGGCATTCTCGGGCGCAGGACAAGGCTGTCGAGTTGGGCTGGGGCTGCAGGCGCCGAGCTGCTGCTACCGGCAAGAGGCTGGAGGGCCGGTCGGCGCCCTTTCAGCGGGAGCTGCGGCCGTCCTTTCGAGGGTCCGCAGGGAATCTCCAGTAGCCACCGCTGCCGGGATCGGGGGCGCCCGCTCCCGCGGTCTGCCAGCCCCGGAGCCCAGGCCGCTCCGCTAAACTAGACGCGTCTGACGCTAGCCCTCACCCGCCTCACGGCCGACCTGGGTCCTCACCTCAGTCCCTGGCCCTCGACCCCAGACCCTGACACTTGCCCTGACCTCACCACCCCCACACACCACGCCCCCAAACCCGATTTCGACCCTTGCCTAAGACCCCGACCCTCTCCCGACAACCCTGACCTTCCCCCACCCCCACCCCCACCCCCAGATCCTGGCTCTCAGACCCTGACCGCTGCCTGGCCCCAGACCCGCAGCCCGCGAGGTTGAGTTGAGTCCAGGCTGGAGCCGAGGCCGGTGGGGTGGGGTCCGGAGTCCCTCGTGGTGCGCTCTCCTCCCCGCCAGGCTAGTCGCCGCACCGCGGGCGCTGGAGACTCAGAGTGGGCAAAGACAGGGCGCCGACCGCGCGTTCCACCTGGGCGGGTGAACGAAGTAGAACAAAACAGAATGAGTTGACGGTAGAGTGGCGTTTGGATATGTCATGGTTAAATCCGTACAGCACACCGGTCACACGTGTTATTTAGACATATGGCGGTAAACCAGAAACCACAGCTTAAAAAGTTCTCCGTGGTTGCAAAGGAGAGTCACAGGAGGAAAGAGAGGGCGGATGGGGTAGGAAGATGTGTTTTTCTTTACAAGTTTTAGAGTACTGTTTGGCTTTTAAAATTAGTTAATTTAAAAATATAAAAGAACCATTAGTGATCTCTAGTAACCCTAAAGCCTCGATTTCCCAGCAGGTTCCCCCATTTACTAGCCGTATGATGTAGGACGAGTCACTTCACTCTTCGGAACCATGGTTTGCTCGTTTGTTAAACGAAGCTTCACCCACACACGGAGTTGCTGTGAGGATTAGTGACAAGGTGGGCAAAAATGTTTTGTCAGAGCCTGTGATGAGCACAAACTAGTTGTTCAATGAACCTTACCAATGAAGTTACATATTTTAGGATGAATAAAGGGTTTTGTAGTCAAAAGCCGCCTCTCATCCACAATACCTGTGTGCTGAAGGGCTTGAGTGGATGTGATCCAATTTGAATGTGGGTTTTTGAGCAGACCAACGCTGTAAAGGAGTGAGCAAATAATAAAGCTGCTTGTGTGAACAACTTGAGGTCTTTTTAAATGTTAATTTGTACCTGGACAGCTCCCAGGTTATGGAGGCTTAGGGTAATGTGGGTAGAAAAGGGAGCAGGATTTGCGAAAGAGGTAGATTATGCACCATTTATTATGGATATTTTAAAAGCAAACAGATACACGTTAGGGAGTGTAATTTACACAAAATGTTCCTCCTATTAAAAATAGATCACAAGTTTCTTAAAGCAGAATCTCCTCTGGTGTTTTTTTTTTTTTTTTTTTAATGTATTAAATGAAAGCTGAGGTGTTTCCAGCAGTTTCTATGAAGTGTCAATAAGAAGTTAAGATAAAGCAAATTTTTATTTTAATATTCCAACTAACCCTAAAAAGATGCTGCAGCTGAAATTTGAACCAGAGTTTGATTCTGAAGTTTCTTCTTTCACTTCTCTTTTCTCTCTATTAAAACATTTTATTTAAATAGAAATTACAGCCTGATCAGGCAGTGGCACAGTGGATAGAGCGTCAGACTGGGGTGCAGAAGACGGAGGTTCGAGACCCGGAGCTCACCAGCTTGAGTGTGGACCCATCTGGCTTGAGCAAAAGCTTACCAGCTTGGACCCAAGGTCGCTGGCTCCAGCAAGGGGTTGCTCGGTCTGCTGAAGGCCCGCGGTCAAGGCACATGTGAGAAAGCAATCAATGAACAACTATGGTGTCCAAACGGCAACGAAAAACTAATGATTGATGCTTCTCATCTCTCTCCGTTCCCGTCTGTCTGTCCCTGTCTGTCCCTCTCTCTGACTCTCTCTCTGTCCCTGTTAAAAAATAAATAAAAAAATTAAATTAAATAGAAATTACAGAAATAATATACCTTTGTTATATTACTCAACAATATAGCAAGACATAACATCCCCATTCTACCTCTCAATTTGTGAATGGTTGGGTGGGCAATCCTCCAAGCTTTATTTTTTTGCTCATAACACACACATACACATATTTTATTTTATTTATTTTTTATAGACTTAAAAAATTTTTTTAAAGACTTTATTTATTTATTCATTTTAGAGAGGAGAGAGAGAGAGAGAGAGAGAGAGAGAGAGAGAAGGGAGGAACAGAAAGCATCAACTCCCATATGTGCCTTGACCAATCAAGCCCAAGGTTTTGAACCGATGACCTCAGCATTCCAGGTTGACGCTTTATCCACTGTGCCACCACAGGTCAGGCCTCATACACACATTTTAAATGTATTATACAATAACTACTGTTTTGCAACTTGCCTTTTTACAAAATTTAACAACGTATTGGCCTATTTGCATCTCATATACATACACTCCTCATTCTTTTTAATAGTTGCATATTATACCATTGTATGGATGTACTTTAATCTATTTAACCTCTTCCCTGATAGACAATTTAATATCTTTCCAATGTTTTGCTATTACAGATATTGCTTCAGTGATCCTCCTTATACATATATGTTTTTGCACTTTTGTTAGTATTGCTATAGATTCATATATGTCAGAATAGCTGGGCCTTCACACGTTTAAAATGTTGGTAAATTCTGCCAAAGTGTACTCAAAATAAAGCTGGTGATCTTAATCGTTATGGTCCACTGCCCCTCTGGGGAGGAGTGCGTGCATTTTAAAATAGCTGGCTTCCTCTATGATAGTGGCAGCTGTGTGGACCCATGGGTGGGGGCTAGTAATGGAGAGGGAGAAAGAAAGATTGTGACCAAGTCTTTGAAGCAGAAAGCCCCCTTCCTTTGGTGCTTTGTGTTAACCTAAACCAATGTTATTGACTGAAATGTATTTCAGGGGAACTTTAGATTTGTGTCTCTCTTGTGGTTCATAAATCTTCACGATTTAAAAGAATATGGCATTTGAATTTCTAAAAGTATTCTCTTTTTGCAATAAAATAAATAAATGGGAGATTATTAAAAGTGATGAAATAATAATCTATTGCTGAAAACCCCGAGTTTCATATTTGTTTAAGCGAGAAACATCCACACTGTAACTGGATTCCAGCTTGCCTTAGGAGTGTGGCTTTAAGAGAAACCAAATGGCTCCAAAGAAAGCATTCCTCCCTGTGCTTCCTAATAAATGTTCAAAGCTCCAAGGGTCAATGGCCTATGGCTTTGAAGAACATCTCAAATGTTTCATTTGGTAGAAAATATGAAAACGCATTACCCTCACTCTTCCATTGTGAGCAACTATATGAACCAAGAATGGAATTTGGTTAGAATTGAGAGTTATAAAGAACAGTAACATTTTCTTCTTTTAAAAAAATATTTTGTTTTATTTGAGAGAGAGAGAAACAGACAGACAGGAAGAAAGATGAGAAACATCGATTCGTAGTTGTAGCACTTTAGTTGTTCATTGACTGCTTCTCATACATGACTTGACTGGGGGGCTCCAGCTGAGCCAGTTACTTCTTGTTCAAGCCAGTGACCTTGAGCTCAAGTCAGCAACCTTTGGGCTCAAGCCAGCAAACATGGGGTCATGTCAATGATCCTATACTCAAGTAGGCGAGCTTGTGCTCAAGCTAGAGATCTCAGAGGTTTGAACCTGGGACCTCAGCATCCCAGATCGATGCTCTATCCAATGTGTCACCTCCAGTCAGGCCACATTCTCTTCTAAGATACTTTAAGCAATTGGGCACTATTGTAAATTGACACAAAGAGCAAGAAGGGGCACAGAGCTTCAAGAGAAATTAGATTCAAAACAGTTCAAAATGATACCTCAAGTGCAGGAGTTTGTGGACCCTTACTCCAGAGTGCTCTTATTTTATTTTTTGAGATTTTATTTATTGATTTTTGGAGGGGAAGGGGAGAGAGAGAGAGGGAGAAGCAGAAAGCATCTATTCGTTGTAGTTACTTCTTGTATGTGCTTTGACCAGGCAAGCCCAGGGTTTTGAACCTGCAAATAAAAACCTGATAAAGTGTTCCAGGTCAACACTTTATTCACTGCGCCACCACAGGTCATACCACCACAGGTCAGACCAGAGTGCTGTTATTAATGTGATTCAGTGACTCTCCATTTTCTCTCTCTCTCTCTCTCTCTCTCTCTCTCTCTCTCTCTTTGCAAAGAGACAGAGAGAGGGACAGACAGACAGGAAGGAAGAGAGATGAGAAGCATCAATTCTTCATTGTGGCACCTTAGTTGTTCATTGACTGCTTTCTCATATGTGCCTTGACCCTTGACTGCTTTCTCATATGTACCTTGACCCCGGAGACTACAGCAGAGCTAGTGACCCCTTGCTCAAGCCAGCTACCTTGGGGTCTACCCAGTTACCTTGGGCTTCAAGCCAGCGACCTTTGGGCTCAAGCCAGCGACTATGGGGTCATGTCTATGATCCCACGCTCAAGCCAGAGACCCCGCACTCAAGCTGGTGAGCCCACACTCAAACCGGTGACCTGAGGTCTCGAACCTAGGTTCTCTTCGTCCCAGTCCGACACTCTATCCACTGCACCACCACCTGGTCAGGCTCCCATTTTCTTCTAAATATTGTGTTCTTCCCTCCACTCCTTTACTCTGTATATCTTTTCTATATTTCACTTTCTACTTACCTATAGTTTCTGCTTCTTTACAACTTTGCTTTGCTAAGCTCTTCAATCTCATATCCCTAACTCATGAGTTCTCTTTGATTTTAACTCCTATGTTTTCATCACATAATTCTCTTTTCTTCTTTTTTTAAAAAAATATAAACTTTCCCATTTCTTTTCATATTTTATTTTTCTTTTATATATTCATCAAATTTTCTTTCTTTTTTAAAAAAGGGTTTTTTATTTAGTGGATTTAGAGAGAGAGAGGGAAAGGCAGGATGGGGAGGAGCAGGAAACATCAGCTTGTAGCTGCTTCTTATATGTGTCTTGACTGGTTATCAATCCAATGACCTCAGCATTCCAGGTTAACACGTGGCCCATTACACCATCACAGTTCAGGCTCTTTCTTTCCTTTTTTAAATAAAATTTTTTTTATTTCTTTGTCTGTGACAGAAGGTCCATCAGAACCTTGAGAGCTTTATTGTTTCTATCACTGAGACCATCTTCACTATGAAGCATTTAATATTCCCCAGTTTACTGCTCTCAGAAGGTCCAAGTCTCTTCTTTAGTCTCTTCATGGCTGACTGGTTTCTTAGGACATAGTTCATGGGGTTCAGTATGGGAGTAAATTGTTTATTTATTGATTTGAGAGAGGGAAACATCAACTTGTTCCACTTATTTATGCATTCATTGGTTTATACTTGTATGTGCACTGACCAGGGATCAAATCCACAACCTTGGCTTGTCTGGATGATGCTCTGACCAACTGAGCCACCTGGCCAGGACCCTCTTTTTTTTTTCATCTTAATTCAGAGTCCAGAGAGGGAGATTTAAGTTAGTTCAGTTTATCTTTTCATGCCAGGGTACATTATAGGTTTCTGGCCAGCCAGTGGATTGGTTATCCTTGAGTCAGGGTCTTACCCATGGCTTGATCAGTAGTGGCAAATTGCCCAGGGTCACATGCTAAGAAAAAAGTAGCTTTGGGTAAAACAGTTTCCTTTAGGAGGAGTTTTGAGCATATTAAACATGGTGAGTGACTCTTATAACAGGTGGTTTGCATAACATAGAGTTGTTTCTTTTCAGTGGATGTTTATTGAGTATCTAATGTTTTTCAATACTAGGTTCTAGGAACTTTAAAGATAAATAAAATATTAGTTCTCTCTCATGGAAGTCACAATATTATGAAGGGTAAACATATAGATTAAAGAAATAAGTTACAGCCTAACCAGGTGGTGACGCAGTGGATAGAGCATCGGACTGGGATGTGGAAGACCCAGGTTCGAGACCCTGAGGTCGCCAGCTTGAGCGCAGGCCCATCTGGCTTGAGCAAAAGCTCGCCAGCTTGGACCCAAGGTCGCTGGCTCCAGCAAGGAGTTGCTTGGTCTGCTGAAGGCCCTCTGTCAAGGCACATGTGAGAAAGCAATCAATGAACAACTAAGGTGTCACAACGACAATGAAAAACTAATGATTGATGCTTCTCACCTCTCTCCGTTTCTGTCTGTCCCTATCTATCCCTCTCTCTGACTCTCTCTTTGTCTCTGTAAAAAAAAGAAAGAAAGAAAGAAAGAAAAAAATAAGTTACAACACAAACTAAGTAGTACAACTATTCAAATATTCATTCATTTATTCAACAAATATGTTGCAGGCACTTACTACATGCCTAACTCTGAAGGTTGAGCAGCAAATTGTTTCAGCTCAGTGGAGCTTATGTTTCAGTGTATATGTGGAAAGATGAACACTATGGAAGAAAAATAAAAGCGAGAATGTGGAATAAGGATTGTTGAGGGGAGGATAGATATGAGAAACCTCCCTGGGAGAATGAAATTTGAGAAAGATCTGAAGGAGATGAAATAACGAGCCATGAATTTATCTGGGGAAGAGAATTCCAGGCAGAGAGACTAGCCAGTGAGCTGAATTGCTATGTGGAGGGAGCACCACTGAGGCTAATGCATCTGGAAACGAGGGAAGAGTAGGAAATAACTTCAGAAAGAAAACAGACTGCCAGGGCCGCAGATGGTATGAAGGCTTTGTGGGCAAGTGAAAGATTTTAGTTTTTACTCTAAGTCCAAAAACCACTTTGAAGAGAATGTGATATGGTCTGACAAAATAGTTTTAGTTGCTGTTAAGACTAGATACCTGTTTATATGTGAAATCTAAAGAACAAAATGAATGAACAAACAAAACTGAAACAAGAGTTATAGACATAGAGAGCAGACTGATGATTGCAGGTGGGAGGAGAGTTGGGAGATGGGTAAAATGGTGAAAAGTTTAAGAAGTACAAATTAGTGCTGTGAGAGTCATGGGGGATGTAAAGTACAGCATTGGAAATATCGTCGATAATATTGTAATAACTTTTTATAGTGCCAGGTGGGGAAATATTGGGCGAACGCTTCATAATGTACACGATTGTGTAACCACTATGCTGTACACCTCTGTGTTATACACTATGCTATGAAACTAATATAAAATAATATTGAATGTAATCTGTAATTGAAAAAAAAATAGATCCTGACCAGGTGGTGGTGCAGTAAATAGAACACCAACCTGGGATCTTGAGGATCCAGGTTGGAAATCTTGAGGTTGCTGGCTTGAGTGTGGGCTCATCCAACTTAAGCATGGGCACACCAGTTTGAGCATGAGGTTGCTGGCTTGAGTGTGGGATTATAAACATGACCCCATCGTTGCTGGCTAGAGCCCAAAGATTGTTGGCTTGAAGCCCAAGGTAGCTAGCTTGAGCAAAGGGTTATTGCCTTGGCTAAAGCCACCCATTCAAGGCATGTGTAAGAAGCAATCAATGAGCAACTAAAGTACCGGAACTACAGATAGATGCTTCTCATCTCTCTCCCTTCCTATTTGTCCCTGTCTTCCCCCCACCCCTCTGTCTCTGTATCTCTTGCTTAAAAAAATAAAAGGACTTAACATGATTGTCATGAGGTTAAACAAATCAATATACGTAGACTAAATAGAGTGGTGGTTTTCATATACTTATGTATGCCACATTTTAAAAATATTTGATTTATTGATTTTACAGATAGAGGAGAGAAGGGGCAGTGAGAAGTATTGACTCCTAGTTGCTTCACTTTAGTTGTTTATTGCTTGTCTGTTGTATGTGCCTTGACCAGGCAAGCCAGGGGTTTGGAACAAGTGACCTCAGCACTACAGGCCGACGCTCTGTCCACTGTGCTACCACAAGCCAGACTGTATGCTACATTTCTTTTCATGATTTTAATTTATTGTGTTTACATAGATTCAAGTGTCCCACTGAATATATCTCCCCCCACCCCTGTGTTCTCCAAAGCCCCCTTCCCTTTGCACCCTCCCCCCAATGCCTTCCCCACTTCCCTCCAGGATTTGCTGTCCAGTTCCACTTTCCCTCTGGTTCCTTTTATCCTGCCTCTGTCTTTGTTCCGTTCCTCAGTTCACATTGTTCATTGGATTCCTCAAATGAGTGAGGTCATATAATATTTTTTTTTCTCTGCCTGGCTTATTTCATTTAGCATGATAGTTTCCAGGTCCATCCATGTTGTCGCAAAAGGTAAGATTTACCTTCTTCCTCACGGCCACATAGTATTCCATTGTGTATATGTACTACAGCTTTTTTTAAAAAATTTCTTTTTATTTATTTATTTTAGAGAGGAGACACAGAGTGAGAGAGAGAGAGAGAGAGAGAAAGGGGGGAAGGAGCTAGAAGCATCAACTCCCATATGTGCCTTGACCAGACCAGTGCAGGGTTTTGAACTGGCGACCTCAGTGTTCTCAGGTCGACGCTTTATCCACTGCACCACCACAGATCAGGCTGTACTACTGCTTTTTAATCCACTGAAGGACACTTGGGCTGTTTCCAAATCTTGGCTATTATAAACAATGCTGCAATAAACATGGGATACATTTCTTCTTTTGAATCGGTGATTTGATATTCTTAGGATATGTTCCTAAAAGTGGGATAGCTGGGTCAAAAGGCAGTTCCATTTTTAATTTTTTGAGGAATCTCCATACTGTTTTCCACAGTGGCTGCACCAGTCTGCATTCCCACCAGCACTGCAGGAGGGTTCCCTTTTCTCCACATCCTCGCCAGCACTTATTCTGTGTTGTTTTGCTGATGAGTGCCATTCTGACAGGTGTGAGGTGGTATCTCATTGTGGTTTTAATTTGCATTTCTCTAATGATTAGTGATGTTGAACATTTTTTATATGCCTATTGGCCATCTGTATGTCCTCTTTGGAGAAGTGTCTATTTATTTCTTTTTGTATGCTACATTTTATTAACAGTAAAATGACTTTTCTAAGTTCTTTCACATTATTATTACTTAAATTTTTTTTATTTATTGATTTTAGCTAGACAAGGTAGGGGAGAGAGGTAGAGTGAGAGGCAGGAACATTAATCTGTTTCTGTATGTACTCTGACCAGAGACTGAACTGACAAGCTCTGTGCTTTGGGGTGATGCTCTAACCAACTGAGCCATCTGGCCAGGGCTCACATTATTAGTAGCTGGGTAATAAATAGAACACATATCTCAGTTATGTGATGTTAATAGAATAAGATTCTATATGTAACATCAGCATATAATTTATATTAGATAAATATAGTAACTGTTACCATGAAAAATAGAATAGACTAAAGAAGGTCAGGGTGAAGGCGAGGAGACTGGATGGAAGCTATAATAATAATCCAGGTGACAGGGAATGGTGGCTTGTGCGAGGATAATGGCAGTAGCAATGATGGGGAGAAGTCACATTCTGGCTATATTTTATACAGTATTGCTGACAAATTAGATGTGGAGGCAAAGACAACTCCCAGGCTTTTGGCCTGAGAAACTGAACAAATACAATTGCCATCAACCAAGATGGAGAAGATTATAGCAAGAGCAGATTTGGAGCAAGAACATCAGCAGTTTGATTTTGGCCATATTAACTTGGAAATGCCTGTAAGAGCTCCAAGTGGAGATGCTGAGTAGGCAGTTGGATATACTGGCAAGAGTCTGGTGTTCCGCAGATAGTTATGCACTGGTGCTGTTAATTTGGAAGTCGTTCAGATCTGCACTGTCCAATGTGGCAGCCAGTAGCTACATGTGGCAATTTTAAATTTAAATCAATTAAATAAAATTAAAAATTCAGTTTCTCACATGTGCTAGCCACATCTCAAGTACTTAACAGCCACCTAGGGCTCATGGCTACCTTATCAGAAAGTGAGGATACAACACATTTCTGTCATCACAGAAAGTTCTACTAGACAACGCTAATAGATGTTACGGGCCTGGATAGGATCACTTAGACAACTAGAAAAGTGTAAGAAGGAAAAAAGAGATTTAAAGACCGAGTCCTTTATATAAATACATATAAGTACACAAACTGTTGGGGATGGTGGGATAGTGAGGTGTTAAAGACAGGTTTACTTTTTTTTCATAAACTAAATTTGCCCAGTGAGTAAGGAGACAAAAGACATCCCAGGAACAGGGAGTAGTGTGTGTAAAATAGCATGGATTGGTTGGGGGACTATACGAAAGCTGGCATTTCTGGAGCAAGTCCATATTATTTTTGTATAGTTACACACACACATGCACACACACAACAAACACACCGCCAAATCTCTTCTTTGCTTAAACAATTTGGAACTGAGCATGTGATGCTGCACTAATCCGTCCAGGTCTAATTGGAGGGTAGAATGAGAAAGAGAAAAAAGAATTTTTCCCTGTCACTTGCGAATGGGAATTAAATTTAGAGAAATGGATATTACTTCGCAACAGATACAACCTGTTTCTTTCAGCGGTAAAAATGAAATGTGATGTTTATTTTCAATTTTTTAAAGCTTTGTTCAATAAAGATACTGGAAAGATATTTAAGCAGAATTGGGTTTTTGTGTAGACTGGGGGCAAACTGAAAAAAAAGTTGATATAGCTAATCAGCTGTAGCTTTGATGAAATGTATTCATACACAAACAATCGCCAGGCCAATCATTTCAGATCATGTTTTTTTCAAGATGTCAGTTTAATAGTAGATTGTTATCCCCGAGCTACCATATTCCTTTTTTTTTTTTTGAGTTTGCAAAAGGCAATAACTTGAGCCATAGGAAAAACCCAACAAAAATGCTTTTACCAGTCAAAAGAAACCCTTTCCATTTACATGTGCTTGAACTGGAATAACCTAAAAGAGTTTTTTAAGATTTCATTAGATAAAATAATTTTTAAAGTGGAATCTATTAGAATCTCACATTGTCATTCTATGTTCCCGCAGTTAAAGACTGTGCCATTATTTCCATTACACTTACCTCCTAATTTTCAGGGCTTATTAGCCGGGCTGTAAAAACTTGCTCCTGTTGAAATTTGGCAAGCTGACAAGGCTTCGTGCCAGAAGTAATTTACTATCCAGTGTGGTTTGCAAAGTAAAAGAAGCTATATATAATAGCAAAAGAAATGAGAAGTTCCTGGTTCCAAATATTTTAATGTGTGTAATGTGTGTCACCTCAAACTTTTCAGCTTTTGTTGTTAGCAATGTGAGATAACATGAAAGGTTTGAAAAGTACAGATGCTTTGCATTCGCATCTAACAGTGGGCTCCGATGTTTTTAGGCATCAAAGACCAGTCTGTGTCTATCACTTCTGCTCTGACTTTGAAGTCTACGGAGCTCTCTGTGTGGGACAAGTAGGCAGGGGACTTCAGCAAGGTAGGGGGATGGGATTCCAGGTGAATTAGCATTGAAATTAGGTAGTTCCCTTTACATAATAATAATAATAATAATAATATAAAATATGCATTTCTTTTCCTGCTGTTTTTAATCACTAAGCTGTCTGAGAATTAATCTTCAGAAGCTACAATGAATATTTTTTAAAAAGTTCAAGTTATTTTGAAGTTTACAATTAAGTATGTTGAAGGCAAGGATGGCAAGTTTTTAAAATTTTTATTTATTAATTTAAAAAATTTTAATGATTTTAGAAAGAGAGAAAGGGAGAGAGTGAGAGAAAAACAGAAACACTGATCTGTTCCTGTATGTGCCATGACCAGGGTTCATTTAAACCAGCAACCTCTGTGCTTCAGGAAGATGCTCTAACCAACTGAGTGTATCTCTCTCTCTCTCTCTCTCTTTCTCTTTAAAAATTAAGTGAGAACTGGGGAGGCAGAGAAAAAGACTCCCACATGCGCCCAGACCAGGATCCACTTGGGACGATGCTCTGCCCATTTGGGGCATTGCTCCGTTGCTTGGCAACAGAGCTCTTTTAGTGCCTGAGGTGGAGGCCAGGGAGCCATCCTCAGTGCTGGGGCCAACTCACCGGAATCATCTGAGTCATGGCTGTGGGAGGGAGGGAGAGAGAGAGAAAAAGAGAGAGAGAGAGAGAGAGAGAGAAAGAGAGAAAGAAAAGAGGGAGAGATGGAGAAGCAGATGGCTTCTCCTATGTGCCCTGACCGGGAATTGAACCCAGCATATCCACACGCCAGGCTGACACGCTAACACTGAGCCAACTGGCCAGGGCCAGTGTGTAGCTCAATGGATGGATTTTTGTATATGTGTACAACCACATAATGACCACCCAGATCAAGCATAGAACGTTTCCAGCACCCAGAATACCCCCTTGTGCTCCCTCCAGTCAGTATCTGCTTATTAATCTGCCATCTATGGTGAATTTTAAAGACCAAATAAAAGACTAAAAGGAATGTCAAATTTTATAAGGTGCACTTTAGAGCTGCAGACTCAGAAGACCTTTTTCTCTGGTCCCAGGGTTTCTAACTAGAAGGTAAGCTCAGCCAAGCATTCTGAGACCCAGTGGGCATTATTCAAACATAGTTTCTTTTGTTGTATTGAACTTTCTTGAGCAGGTGCTTCTTGGGTTGAAATTTAAAAATATTTGTGATAGGAGTAGGTTAGTTAATATATAAAGAACTAGAACACCGCTGAGAGTAGCTAGGCATGCAGTAAATTAAATCCTAGATAAGTAACAGCTTATTATGAGATGCAGAAGAGACAAAAGAAGGCTTTACCATTATCATTATACTATAATAATTCTTAGAGCAAGGTAAACATAGAAGCTAAATTTGGAAATAAGGGAGGAGAGTATTTATAAAAATCATAGTTACCTATCAAATTTGCCTTTGAATGAAATATTACAATCTTTTAGAGCAGTGGTTCTTAACCTGGGTTCTCTCGAACCCTAGGGGTTCGATGAGTCGGTCTCAGGGGTTTGGAGAAGCCTCTGCCACGGAGGCCAGAATAAAGTAATACCGTAATTAGTTGTGAGTTCATGCACTTTGTTGGTTTCGTTCTTTGAGCAAGGTGATGTTCATGCACAGCTCATTTTGTGCACCAGTAAAAAAACATATACCTATGTCTTGAATTTGGGGAAAAAAATCCTATTTTATTTATCACTAAAGAAGGGTTCGGTGAATGCGCATATGAAACTAGTGGGTTCGGTACCTCAAAAAAGGTTAAGAACCACTGTTTTAGAGCTTGTTGACTCCCTTGTACTTAAAGAAATTTAGGAAGTGCTTTTTCTTATTCTGTCATATATATATCTAGTGTTTATTATGTTCTAGGCATTGCTCTAAGCCAGTGGTTCTCAAACTTTTTGAAGTCAAGGCACATTTAAAATCCTACAAATAATTGTAGGTGCACTATATACAAATTTCTGAGAAATATGTTATAATAATTAAGTCAAATATTAAAGAAAAAGAATAAAGTCCAAGTGTGCTTTTATGGTAATTAAACAAAATAAATACGACAAAATTAAATTTATTCTGACATTAAAAAACATTTTTTTTCTTTTTTACAGGGACAGAGAGTCAGAGAGAGGGATAGATAGATACAGGCAAACAAAAACGGAGAGAGATGAGAAGCATCAATCATTAGTTTTTCGTTGCCACTGCGACACTTTTGTTGTTCATTGATTGCTTTTTTACATGTGCCTTGACCGCGGGCCTTTAGCAGACTGAGCAACCCCTTGCTGGAGCCAGCGACCTTGGGTCCAAGCTGACGAGCTTTTGCTCAAGCCAGATGAGCCCGCGCTCAAGCTGGCGACCTCTGGGTCTCAAACCTGGGTCTTCCGCATCCTAGTCTGACGCTCTATCCACTGCGCCACCGCCTGGTCAGGCAAAAAAAAAAAATTTATGTTACATTTTTTGTTATGCTTTTTAGAATTCATAAAAAAGAGGGGTTAAAAAATAAAAAAAATGCCAAAAATTTATCTATCATCTATCTATCTATCATCTATCTATCTATCTATCTATCTATCTATCTATCTATCTATCTATCTATATTTAGATACATTCTTAGTAAGATTCAGTAAATTTGGCAGGTCCGGCACGAATGAGTTAAGTTTTTTCATTCTTGTGTTTATGAGAAACATGAGTCTGATATGTTCTAGTGATTTCTTCAATGTTTGGGCATATATTTGAAAGGCAAACTCTCATTTCCTTGTCAATACATTGAAGAATTCCTCTCTTTTACTCTTAATTGTGTTGAGTGCAGAAAACCCCCACCATACATATCATCTTAACTTTACACCAAACAAAGGATAGAAGAAACTTGCCTCCAGTATTTCTGGGGAACATGGGGGGTAGTGTAAACAATCCAGCACCACAGCTTAACAGCTTTTTGCAACCTAATCAGGCAAGTGAGGTGGGTGTTGGGCAGACCGTCAGTTTATAGCTAATTCCTCACACCTCTGTCCCCCAAAAATCTAAACTCCAAAAACCCTGTTGGTTTTTTGGTCCCCAACAGGCACATATTTATCTGGAATACCATAGGGTGCACCTGGAAATCTTCTAGGGTGCACACTTTGAGAACCAGTGCTCTAAGCTATGAGGTATCTAGTGAACAAAATAAAAACTTCTTGCTCATATAGAGCTTGCTATGTAGTTGCATCCTCACTCTTACTCTTAACACAGGCCTCAGAGATTTTTCCATCACAAAGAAATTTTATCTTGGTTTTACCTCTTTGATTTCCTTCCACTTCTGTGGTATATTAAAACTTAGGGAATTGAGAAATGATGAAGCCTGACTGGTGGGGGGGCAATGGATAGAGCTTTGAAGTCCCAGGTTTGAAACCCTGAGGTCTCATGCTTGAGTGCAGGCTCACCAGCTTGAGTGTGGGACACAGGCTTGAGCGTGGAATCATCAACATGATAACTGGCTTGCGCAAGGGGTCACTGGCACGTATAAGAAGCAATCAATGAACAACTAAAATGCCACAGCTATGTGTAGATGCTCCTCATCTCTCTCCTTTCCTATCTATCTCTGTCTTTCTCTCCCTTAAACAAACAAACCCGGAAGCTTTAAGCCAACCTTTGCCTCAATCTGAAACCAGTGGGGTAAAATGTGAAAGGGAAAAAAAGAAAGGCAGAGAGGTGGACCATGGTTAATGCTAAGCTTGTTCCCCTTTCATAAATCACACAGGGTGTTAATATGAATGTAGAAATAAACAGGTTTAGCAAGAACTCCTGCTTTGGTTCTTGGTTATCTTAAAAAAAACATGAACCATGTACTTATTTTAAGTTTAGTAATTACAACAACAATGTCACTCCCAAGCTGGGTTGCTTGATGGTTCTCTCAGAAATGCCAAGTTGCCTGGGCAATATTTTAAGGAGGGTCTATACCTTACTGATTTATTTCAGTAACTTACTAACTTTTTAATACCAAGATCTTCGATTCTAAAACAAAATAATTTACGATATCCACCCAGGGCCATGAATTTTGAAAGATCTTGTCCTACACAGCCAGGATAATGATTTAAATAATAAAAATGTCACCCTGCCTGACCAGGCAGTGACACCGTGGATAGAGCCTCTGACTGAGATGCAGAAGACCCAAGTTTGAAACCCTGTGGTCACCGGCTTGAGCATGGGGTCGCTGGCTTGAGTGTGGGATCATAGACATGATCCCATGGTCGCTGGCTGGAGTCCAAGGTCATTGGCTTGAGCAAGGGGTCACTCGCTCTGCTGTAGGTCCCCAGACATGGCATATCTGAGAAAGCAATCAATGAACATCTAAGGTGCCACAACGAAGAATTGATGCTTCTCATCTCTCTCCCCTCCTGCCTGTCTGTCTCTATCTGTCCCTCTCTCTGTCTCTCTCTGCCACACACACACACACACACACACTCCCTATTTAAAAATTAATCGGCCAATTATTGATTCTAGTTAGCACATGAAAAATCAGTTTTATTACACTGGTTTACTAAATTTAGTGCAAAGCAAAGACATAGTGCTTTGGATAGCCTGGTAAGTTTTAGTGCTCCCTATGATTTTTATCACTGACTTTTTGTAATGTTTGCTATAATTATACAGGGTGTAGATGAAAAAGGGGCCACATGCTGAACCTGACAAGCTTAGGGTAAGCCTGCATTGTGGGCTTGCAAACTCAGAGACTTAAAGTAACCATATCAGATGGAACTTTCTAACTAAAAGCAGTTCATGGTGGTTAGTGACCTGACAGGACATCGAACCTGCAATCTTGGCATTATCAGGACGATGCTCCAACCAAGCTACCAGGCCAAGGATGCTTATTATTTAGTATATTATTGTCCACACAAACTAATTGTAAACCTACTTTACCCCAGCCTGTACAATAAATACCCTCTATTCTTCTCCTTTTCTTTTTGTATTTTGTCGTTCGAAAGCGGCCAGATATGGGATGGAAGCAGAATAAAAGGAGACAAGATTCTATAGAAAATACATTTCACATTTCTTTCAGGTTAAGTCTTACAGACCTACTTGGACGTGCTTTCTCCTAACCCCACCCACGTCTAGACTCCCCAGGATTTAGCCCCGCCCCTCCACCCCAGTCCGTAGGAGCCCTCGCACGAAGAAGGGGGCCCTCGCTGCAATACTATTGTTAGCCACAGGGAGGAGACAGCCGCCTCAAGTGCCAGAGGGCCTACTCCCACGGCGGAGGCGGCGGAAACGGAATAGGCGGGACCTAGAGCTGGCCTTACGTCAGCACGTGGAAGCGTTAGACCTGGGTCTCGGAGAAGGTGGCTCCTCCGAAGTGTGTTGGCGATTGAGAAGGTCTTGGTTCGGTTCTAGAGTTTGGGCCTCATGGCGGAGATAATTCAGGAACGCATAGAAGATCGACTCCTGGAGTTGGAACAGCTGGAGCGCATTGGACTGTTCAGTCACGCGGAGATAAAGTGAGCTGAGGAGGAAGGGCTGGGGCGGGGGAGAGGGGAGGTTGCCGCGCGCGCTCTTGTGTGTGTGTGTGTGTGTGTGTGTGTGTGTGTGTGTGTGTGAGGTGGGGGCAGGGATGAGGGGCATTTGAGTTGTGTTTATTTTTCCTAAGTAGTGGAAGCCCATTTCTAGATGTTGATGAGGTTTAGAATTTGTCATTTATCGCAAAGGGATCCGTCCCACGAAACGTTCTTACACCTCTTCGTGGGGCCAGGTCGTGGGGCTGTGAAAGTGATAAAACCAGAGTCCCCGCCCCTCAGGACCTAACTGCCTTGTGTACCGTGGGGGAGACAGAAGAATTAAACTTTTTGCTTCCTGTGCAGTGTACGGTCAGTTGATTGTAGTCGCGTGTACTGCTCTAGAGATGCGGAGGGCCGTGGGAGCTACGGAGGAGTAGATAAATCTTTCTAACAAGACATGAAGATGAGGACCATTTAATTCAATTTTGTATTCTACCCTAGGGCTTAGCCAGCATTGTCTAGCACAGAGTTGGTATTGTAATTTGTTAAAATTAAGTAGAATAGTTTTAAATGGTTTTCTGCGACTATTTCTTCATTTTGCAATGACTGAATGTAATATGACTTTGGGATCCTTAAACATTGTTAATGAAATGCAACATATCAGTGTGAACTTTTAAGAAAGGTTCAGTAAATGTTATTAATTAGAGACAATTTTTAGTTTCATACGTTAATGCATTAAATCCGCCTAATAGGCTTTGCTATGTGTTTATTCCTTAGCTAAATACAGTGAATCTTCTCCCATAAGTACTTTGTAGGGATAATAAACCTTTCTAGGTAGAGACTATGCAGGGTATTTTTATTGTCGTTTTTAGCCTGCATGTTGGAAACTCAAAAGTAAGGAATTTGGAAAAGAAATTTGATAATTATTAAAATTTAAGAGAGTTCATAGGAACACAAATCTCTATTAATACCACATATAAATAATGTAAAGTACTAAGATTATTTGCTTTGCTGGTGGGAATAAAATGGGCCTGGTGATCTATTAAGATGGTTTTCATGCCCTGGCCAGTTGGCTCAATGGATAGTGGACATCCTGGGTTCTGTCTCAGGTTAGGGCTCACAAGAGAACCAACCATCTGCTTCTCTTCCCCTCCCTCTACCCCTTCTCTCACTCTTCCCCTCCTGCAGCCAGTGACTCCATTGATTTGAGTGTTAACCCTTGGTGTTGAGGATAGCTCTGGAGTATTGACCCCAGACACAGGTTTCCGGCTGGATCCTGGTCCTGGCGCATGTGGGAGTCTATCTCCCTTCCTCTCACTTAAAAAAACAATTTTTTTTTAATGAAGGTTTTAAAATATATCGTGAAGCCTGTAAGGATGTAGAAGTAATCATTAAGAGAATACTTGCTTATGAAGAATAATTTTTTGGGAATATGTTTTGGTAAATATGTTTTAAATATATGAAAATTTAAGAAACTTAACAAAACCCAAAAAGTTTTTTAAGTTTGGCTTTTACAAGTGTTGTATTTGAATTTATTTACTTATTTTTTCAAATGTTACATTTTAAGTGGCTTTCTCCTTAGGGCTATCATTAAGAAGGCTTCTGATCTAGAATACAGAATACAGCGAAGAGCTCTTTGTAAGGAAGACTTTATCAATTATGTCCAAGTAAGTGAATAATTTTCTTTTTTTTTTTTTTTTTGTTTACAGGGACAGAGAGAGAGTCAGAGAGAGGGATAGATAGGGACAGACAGACAGGAACAGAGAGAGGGGAGAAGCATCAATCATTAGTTTTTCATTGCCGTTGCGACACCATAGTTGTTCATTGATTGCTTTCTCACATGTGCCTTGACCATGGGCCTTCAGCAGACCGAGCAACCCCCTGCTGGAGCCAGCGACCTTGGGTCCAAGCTGGCAGGTCGGGGTCTCAAACCTGGGTCTTCTGCATCCCAATCCGACGCTCTATCCACTGCGCCACCGCCTGGTCAGGCTGAATAATTTTCTTATTCTTTACTATCCTCACATATTTTAAATTAGTAATAGAATGGCCAGCTTGATGTCTGTTTTCAATAAAATTCTAGAACTGATGATTAGACAGGTAACTTCTAAACACAAACAGGTGGTTTGTGAACAACATTGCTCCAGTAAAGAGGCAGACTGAACTCCCCGCTTTTATGGGGTGCCTGGGTCAGAGCCTGCCAAAGACACATTGTATCAGGATTTCAGCAAGCAATTTGACAGTCTATGTGTTGTGGGGAAAAATGAAGGAGAATGAGTTTGATGATTGCAGCTGGTTGGAAAGTTAATACTTATGTGTCTGTAAGTCTGTCAGTATAGAGCAGGGGTCCCCAAACCATAGCCCCCTGAGGCCATTTATCCGCCCCTGCCGCACTTCCGAAAGGGGCACCTCTTTCATTGGTGGTCAGTGAGAGGAGCACAGGATGCATCCGCACCCATAATTCCCATTGAAATACTTACTGGTCAGTGTGTTGATTTAAATTTACTTGTTCTTTATTTATTTATTTTTTTTAAAGTCTTTTTAAATTTATTTTTATTTATTCATTTTAGAGAGGAGACACAGAGTGAGAGAGAGAGAGAGAGAGAGAGTGGATAAAGTGTTGACCTGGGAACACTGAGGTCGCCAGTTCAAAACCCTGCACTGGTCTGGTCAAGGCACATATGGGAGTTGATGCTTCCACCTCCTCCCCCCTTTCTCTCTTTCTCTCTCTCACTCTGTGTCTCCTCTCTAAAATGAATAAAATAAAAATTAAAAAAAAAATATATATATAATCTTGCCTGACCAGGCGGTGGCGCAGTGGATAGAGCGTTGGACTGGGATTCAGAAGACCTGGGTTCGAGACCCTGAGGTCACCAGCTTGAGCGCGGGCCCATCTGGCTTGAGCAAAAGCTCGTCAGCTTGGACCCAAGGTCGCTGGCTCCAGCAAGGGGTTGCTCGGTCTGCTGAAGGCCCCTGGTCAAGGCACATGTGAGAAAGCAATCAATGAACAATTAAGGTGTCGCAAAGGCAACGGAAAAACTAATGATTTATTCTCACTTCTCTCTGTTCCTGTCTCTGTCCCTATCTATCCCTCTCTCTGACTCTCTCTGTCCCTGTAAAAAAATAAAATAAAATAAAGAAGAAAGAGACGTTCTACTTTGTTTTAGTCTTAAAACAATATATATATGTATAATCTAATTGATGACAGTAACGAAAGTAGAATTGGATAAGTTAGCTGGGTAGAGGATACCCCAAACAGTAGGCACTTGGAAGATGTTGGTTTGAAAAAAGGTCTTGCTCTTATCAGACCATGTCTGGAGTAGTGTGTTAGGCTCAAAACTACATTTTACGATGGACTTTGAGAGGTTGATAAATGTTTCCAACCTGGAAGGCAGCCAGGTTGGAAACATTGTTCTAGGAGGAATTATCAAAGGGGACTAAAGAAGTGGCAAATCTTTCACTCTTCAAATATTTAAGAGCTATGTGTGGATTAGATTGGTTGTTTACTGTTAAAAGAGAGCATAACTAAAACAAGTAGATTAAACACACACAAATATACTGTTTTACATATATTATCATCCCCTGCCTGCACACAACCATATAACTTGCTATGAGATATAAGTGGCTTTTTTTTTTTTTTTAGCGAGAGAGAGAAAGAGGGAGAGACAGAGGGGAACAGACAGACAAGAAGAAAGATGAGAAGCATCAGCTCATAGTTGTATTGTAGTGCCTTAGTTCATTGATTGCTTTCTCATATGTGTCTTGATGGGGGGTGGGTTCCAGTTGAGCCAGTGACCTTGGGCTCAAGCCAGCAACCTTGCGGTCATGTCTATGACTCCACATTTAAACCAGCAACCCCATACTCAAGCTGGTGAGCCTGTGCTCATGCTGGCGACCTTGGGTCCTCAGGATCCTAGGCTGACACTCTAGTCGCTGTGCCACTTTGTGTTCAGGCATAAGTGGCATTTTATTTTATTTGTTAATTTATTATTATATTATTATTATTATTATTATTATTTTGGTGAGAGGAGGAGAGATAGTGAGGTAGACTCCTGCATGCAACCTGACCGGGATCCACCCAGCAACCCCATCTGGGGCTGATGCTCAAGTACCAAGCTATTTTTTAGCACCTGAGGCTGATGTGTTGCAATAGAGCTATCCTCACTGTCCAGAGCCATGCTTAAACCAATGAGCCAATGGCTGTGGTAAGAAAAGAGGTAGAGGCCTGACCTGTGGTGGCGCAGTGGATAAAGTGTCGACCTGGGAACACTGAGGTCGCCAGTTCAAAACCCTGCACTGGTCTGGTCAAGGCACATATGGGAGTTGATGCTTCCAGCTCCTCCCCCCTTTCTCTCTCTTTCTATCTCTCTCTCTCTCAGTCTGTGTCTCCTCTCTAAAATGAATAAAATAAAAATAAAAATTAAAAAAAAAAAAAAAGAAAAGAGGTAGAGAAGTGGGGAGAGAGGTTGGGGGAGAAGCAGATGGTCTCTTCTCCTGTGTGCTCTGACTAGGAATCAAACCCTGGATGTCAAGATGCCAGGCTGATGCTCTATCCATTGAGCCACTGGCTGGGGCCTTATTATTATTTTTAAAATATTTTTATTGATTTGAGAGAGAAAGAGATGAGAAATGTCAACCAATAGTTGCGACACTTTAGTTGTTCACTGATTGCTTCTCAAACATGTCTTGACTGGGGGGGCTTCAGCAGAGCCAGGGAACCCTTGGGCTTAAGCCAGTGACTGTGGGATCATGTTGATGATCCCACACTCAAGCCAGCGACCCTGCACTCAAGGTGGAGACTTTAGGCCTTCAAACCTGAAACCTCAGCATCCCAGGTCAGTAGTCTAGTCACTGTGCCTCCAACGGTCAGATATGGATAAGATCTTTAAAAAAAAGAGTCATTTCCTCTGGGGATGGAAAAGAGTGGAATCAGATTTGGTGCATGGGGTGGGGCGGCTTCACTCTTGAAATGTTTTCTTTTTAAATAAGATTTGAAGCAAATGTAGTCTTTGGTATAGCTGTGTGGTAGTGAGTTGCGTGGGCGTTCTGTGTGCTCGAAATATAAAACAGTTTTAAAATGAAGCATGCGGTCTTGAGCTTCTGAGCTTTCAACCTCTAATAATCTTTAAGCCAAGGCTTTGAGAATAGTGGTTTTTAGAGAGCCTTAGAGGTTCTAAGTGGTTCTTTAGAGGAGAGTAGAGAAAGCCAGTTAGACATCCTGTTTCAGCTAGTAAAAACCTGCTATCTGCTTTATCTGCTTGTGCATCAGCTAAAATTTTGAAACGTTAATTACCAAAAGTTTATACTGTATAGACTAGAAAGTTGTATTGATATTATAAACCTTATGTCTTATGATTTTAGTAACATGCTTTCTTTGTAGCTAAGATGTTTATATGCTTGCTAAAATATTTATTTTTGAGTTTTTCATATGTAAGGTAAATTTTCAGTGGATACTAGACATTGTAGATTATGGTTTTTGTTTAGATTTTATTAATTGATTTTAGAGAGATGAGAGAGAGAGAGGCAGAGGTGGGGTGGGCGAGGAACAGAAAGCATCAACTTGTAGCTGCCCTCAAGCCTTGGGTTTGAAACCAGCAACCTACAGCTTTCCAGGTTGATGCTTTATCCATTGTACCACCACAGGCCAGGCTAGATTATGCTTCTCGATAGCAAATTATCTTGTTTTATAGTCTTTTTAAATTTAAAAAAAATTTTTAATGAGAGAGAGGACAGACAGGGACAGACAGGAAGAGAGAGAGATGAGAAGCATCAACTTGTAGTTGTGGCACCGTAGTTAGTTGTTCTTGATTGCTTCTCATATGTACCTTGACTCAGGGGGGGGGGGGGAGCTCCAGCTGAGCCAGTGACCCCTTGCTCAAGCCAGCAATTTAGGACTCAAGCCAGTGACCTTGGGGTCATGTTTGTGATTCTAAGCTCAAGTCAGTGACTCCACACTCAAACTGGTAAGCCTGTGTTCAAGCCAAATGAGGCTGCGCTCATGCTGGCGATCTTGGGGTTTCAAACCTGGGTCCTCTGTGTCCCAGGCTGATGCTCTATCCCAGGGGTCCCCAAACTATGGCCCGCAGGCTGCATGCGGCCCCCTGAGGCCATTTGTCTGGCTCCCGCCGCACTTGCTGCACTTCCGGAGGGACACCTCTTTCATTGGTGGCCAGTGAGAGGAGCACAGGATGCATCCACACCCATAGTTCCCATGGTTTGTTGATTTAAACTTACTTGTTCTTTATTTTAAATATTGTATTTGTTCCCGTTTTTCTTTTTAACTTTAAAATAAGATATGTGCAGTGTGCATAGGGATTTGTTCATAGTTTTTTTCTAGTCCGGCCCTCCAACGGTCTGAGGGACAGTGAACTGGCCCCCTGTGTAAAAAGTTTGGGGACCCCTATTCTCTCCGTTGCATCACTGCCTGGTCAGCCTGTTTTATATTCTTTTTTTTTTTTTTTTTACAGGGACAGAGAGAGAGTCAGAGAGAGGGATAGATAGGGACAGACAGAACAGAGAGAGGTGAGAAGCATCAATCACCAGTCTTTCGTTGTCGTTGCAACACCATAGTTGTTCATTGATTGCTTTCTCACATGTGCCTTGACCGGGGGCCTTCAGCAGACTGAGTAAACCCTTTTTGGAGCTAGCGACCTTGGGTCCAAGCTGGCGAGCCTTTTGCTCAAGCCAGATGGACCCACACTCAAGCTGGCGAGCTCGGGGTCTCGAACCGGGGTCTTCCGCATCCCAGTCCGACGCTCTATCCACTGCTCCACCGCCTGGTCAGGCTGTTTTATATTCTTGATTTTTTTTTTCTTTTGGTGACAGAGACAGAGAGAGGGACAGATAGGGACAGACAGGAAGGGAGAGAGATGAGAAGCATCAATTCTTCGTTGCGGCACCTTAGTTGTTCATTGATTGATTCTCATATGTGCCTTGACTGGGGGCTCCAGCAGACTGATTGACCCCTTGCTCGAGCCAGTGACCTTGGGCTCAAGCCTTGCTCAAACTAGATGAGCCCGCGCTCAAGCTGGTGACCTCGGGGTCTCGAACCTGGGTCCTCTGCGTCCCAGTCCGACGCTCTATCCACTGCGCCACCACCTGGCCAGGCATATATTTGATTTTTATTTACTTCATGATTTTTACTAAGTGTAGTTCCTATACATGTAAAAGGTTATAATTTTTCTTGTTTTTTTTTTGTTTGGTATGTTTTTCTTCCATAGTATGAAGTTAATCTTTTGGAGCTGATTCAGAGAAGAAGAACTGTAAGTAGATGATTTTCTGAAACTTGGAATAAAAAAATATCGAATGAAATAGGGTGGCGTTATAGGTAGAACCTGGGTTTGGGAAGCAGTTGGCATTGATAAGTTGCATGATACTGTACTTATAATGGATGTTTATAATTATTTGCTTTCTCTATGAGTACTGTTTAATGGTCAAGTAGGAATGCTGCTTTGGATAAATGTGATTAAACCGAGGCTTTGTTTTTTCATGTTCCTTTTTAGCGCATTGGGTATTCATTCAAGAAGGATGAGATTGAGAATTCTATTGTACGCCGGGTACAAGGTGTCTTCCGCCGTGCTTCAGCGAAGTGGAAAGTAAGTGTCAGAGCTTCCTTAGCTGTAATAGATGTGAGGATATGTATTAGACATATGACTTGGGTATTCAAGTGTCTCATCTGTTTTTATTTTGGGTGTTTCAATACTTATCCTAATGATGTATCATTACTTGAAATCACTTATCAAACCGTTAAGAAAACTGAACTCGTTACATTATAGTTGTTTTGTGAGAATGATGCTGAAAACAGTGGATTTGATACATAATTGAGGATTAGAAAATTGTCCGGGATTTGTTTATATATATCTCTAAGTAAAGTGTACCAAAGTGGAAGAGAAATGGTTAGAGCAGGGGTAATACCTCAGTAACTTGATTTTCTTCAAGTTTGGCTCTGGGACTAGGACACATTATGTGGGAAGTACTTTGGGTTCCTGGGAATGACAGATTTTGGGTTGCTACCCTTGATTAAGACCATTTAAAAACTGCACTAAGCAAAGTGGATAGACAACAAATTTTGTCTATCAAAGTGGAACATGGTAGCTGGGAATAGGGAACAGATTGAGTTTTTGTGGTTAAGAGATCTAAGGCTTCCATGAGGAAGAGCCTAGTAGGCTGGGGGGTCTTGTAACACATTCGATTTTCTGAAATCTGCCTCTATTTTAAAGGTGTATTACATACAAAGTTTGAATTTAGGCAGCTTACTACATTGCTTTTCTTGCAGGATGATGTTCAACTTTGGCTATCCTATGTAGTCTTCTGTAAGAAATGGGTGAGTATTTGGGCAGCCGTGTCCTACTCTTTTCTTACCTTCTTTTTGGCTAGTTGGCCTTTTAAGCCACATACTTGATCATTGAATTCCATGATTTTCCAAAGGTATCGAGTTAACAATTGAAAAGAACCCAAGAATGCTAAACTTTATTGTAACAACATTTGCATATCTGAATAACTCAGTGGCTTTTAATTCAGTTGAAAAGAAAATGATCTTTGTGTGTATCATTTGTTCATTTAAGTTGAAAAAAATTATATTTTTGTGAAAGAGAGCGAGAGACAGAGAGGGACAGATAGGGATGGACAGACAGGAAGGGGGAGAGATGAGAAGCATCAATTCTTCGTTGCAGCTCCTTAGTTCATTGATTGCTTTCTCATATGTGCCTTGACCAGGGGGTGCTACAGCAGAGTGTGTGACCCCTTGCTTAAGCCAGTGACCTTGGACTTCAGGCCAGTGACCTTTGGGCTCAAGCCAGTGACCATGGGGTTATGTCTATGATCCCATGCTCAAGCCAGTGACCCTGCACTTAAGCCGGATGAGACCGTGTTCAAGCTGGTGAACTCAGTTTCGAACCTGGGTCTTCTACATCCCAGTCCGATGCTCTATCCACTGCACCACTACCTGGTCAGACAAAATAATTTTTTGATATTTAGAATGTTTATGTAGAATGTTTTAGGTAGAAGAAAACTGTGAATGTCTGTATTTGTTTATATGTCTCTAACAATAGCAGATCTTGCCCCATTGGATTCTTTAAAAAATTATTTATTTATTTATTTATTTTAGTGAGGGGGAGAGAGAGAGAGAGAGAGAAAGAGAAAGGAGGGGAAGGAACAGGGAGCATCAATTTCCATATTTGCCTTGACCAGGCAAGCCAGGGGTTTTGAACTGGTGACCTCAGCATTTTAGGTCAATGCTTTATCCAATGCGCCACCACAGGTTAGGCTGCCTCATTGGATTTTATGGTTGATAAGGGTACAGGACAGATTACTGGAGAGTAGTAACTGATTTTGCTGCATAGAAAGTATAATTTTTCTTTCTCTTTTCAGGCTACCAAACTTCAACTTAGCAAGGTATTCTCTGCCATGTTGGCTATTCATTCAAACAAGCCAGGTAAGGGGAAATCTTTGTCAGTTCTTTTTTGACCTTATATGTAGACTCACACTGTTTTGGAACTTATCTTGACTAATAAACCTAAAAGAACTTATTTGAGAACTTGAGCTTAGGCACTTGGCCTCAACAGGTTTGGTTTTTGAATAGCTGCTTCTTGGTTTACCCCAGTCTACCGTGTACTGTGTCGGGTATTGTATCTGTGGGCAAGTAAGACTGTGTTTCTTTTTTAGTTAGTGGTAAAAGAAAGTCTTTGGTCCGTTGAAGGACATTCTCTTTCCAGGCAGTCATATTTAAGGAGTTTCAGAAACTTCAGGGGAAAGATTAATATAAATTTTACAGGAGTGACTGGCACAGAGTAGGCACTCATGTTTTGCAAGAGAGGCTTCTCTTGTGTGTACCGCGTGAATGGTGCATTATTCTTACAGTGGAGGTGCTCCAGTGTCTATTTTCAAGTATTAGATTCAGCCAGACATTTTATAATATACACGGCTCAAATAGGCTACATTTGGCACCAGTTTTTTCAGAAGAATACAGTGGGGCAGCATTAGTGTGTTTGTTCAGTAGAGTGATCTTAGTTCGTAGGCCCATAACAGTTCAGGTGTGAGAGGACAAGTGGGTAGAAGAACCACTCTGGCTTACAAGACCCAGGGGTCGACCTAGCTTCCAGGGATCCTAGGAAGGACTGTGCTCAATTTCAAGAATCACATACTCAAGAAAGCCCAGAGCAGTGACTCTCTACCATTTATAGCCTTCCTGGTCCAGATGTAGTTACCAGCCATAGGTCATTTTACCAAAAGCAATCTTGCAACTTTCTAGGGAAACGGTTAGAATGCTAACTCAAGGTTAATTTCCCATGTAGAAAGAACAAAAGTTTTTTGTTTAAGCCTTTATTCCCAGCAGGTATGCAGAAAATTTATTTTTAAAATTATGAGCCATTAAAAAAATTTTGAACTATTTTAAATATAGAGAAAAGAGCAAAATAATTTTATTTCATTGATTCTAAGATGCACAATGTTTTCCAGGATTTTAAGACTTTTATTTTTTTAGCAAGAGAGACAGAAACAAACAGGAAGGGAGAGAAATGAGAAGTATCAACTTGTTGTTATGGCACTTTAGTTGTTCATTAATTGCTTTCTCATACGTGCCCTGACAGGGATGGAGGGGCTCCAGTTGAGTCAGTGACCCCTTGCTTGAGCTAGCAACCTTGGGCTCAAGCCAGAGACCTTGGGGTCATGTCTGTGATCCCATCCTCAAGCTAGTGACCCTGCGCTCAAGCTGTTGAGCCTGTGCTCAAGCTGGATGAGCCCACGCTCAAGCAGGCGACTTAAGAGTTTTGAACCTGGGTCCTCAGCGTGCCAGGTTAATGCTCTATCCACTGCATCATGGCCTGGTCAGGCAGGATTTTAATACTTTTAAAATTTGTATATGACTTAATTGATGTTGACCTTAGATTTGATGAAACAGTAATAGGCACTTACTAAGTATTCTCAGATGTTAATATTTGCCTATTTCCATCAGGATATTCTTTGTAATTTTAAATTAAGCAACAATACAGATAACCATTACAAACTCCATTTCCTTCCTCTTTTGGTAGGATTAAAAAAATTCTTTGAATATTAACATTGGAGCATTTCGTCTTTTCTTGCCTGAGTTGCTTAATTTATTAAAACTAAGTTTGATGTTTTTCCCTTATAGCTTTGTGGATTATGGCAGCCAAATGGGAAATGGAAGATCGCCTGTCTTCGGAAAGTGCAAGACAACTCTTTCTTCGAGCTCTGCGTTTTCATCCCCAGTGCCCAAAACTTTATCAAGAAGTGAGTGTGTGTGTACATAATGTGAGAAGATGGATGTCTCACTTTGGTTCTCTGGAGACACATATTTAAGTTTATAAAAACTGAATTTTAACCCTAGCCAGTTGGCTCAGTGGTAGAGTGTCATCAGCCTGGCGTGTGGAAGTCCTGGGTTCGATTCTCAGCTAGGGCACACAGGAGAAGTGCCTATCTGCTTCTCTACCCCTCCCCTTCTCCCTTTTCTTTATCTCTCTCTTCCCCTCCTGCAGCCAAGGCTCCATTGGAGCAAGTTGGCCTGGGCGCTGAGAATGGCTCTAAAGCCTCTGCCTCATGCGCTAGAATGGCTTCCATTGCAACGGAGCAATGCCCCAGATGGGCAGAGCATCGCCCCCTGGTGGGCTTTCTGGGTGGTTCCCGGTTAGGTGCATTTGGAAATCTGTCTCTCTGCTTCCCCACTTCTCACTTCAGAAAAAGAAACAAAACACAAAACACAAAAACCTTGAATTTTGGACGTTAGTCATTAATTTGTAGGTGACTGCTGGACAAAGGGACCAGGACAGTAGTTTTTGGCCAGTAATAGGTTTGGACCATGTGTGTCTTCTAGGATCTTAGTTAGAGATTAAAATCCCGACCTGCCCATTATGGTTGAGAATTAGACCTTACATTTAAAAAAATTAAAAAATTTTTTTTTTCCCATTGACGAGAGAAATGAAAGAGAGAGAGAAACATCAACTTGTTCCACTTAGTTGTTCCATTTAGTTGTCTTGTTGAATGCTTCTCTGATGTGTCCTGATTGGGGCTGAACAGTGACCTCTGGTGTGCTGGGTGGGGGACGCTCTATTTACTGAGCAACTTGGCTAGGGCTGACTTTTACATTTTTAAATTGAGAGGCCAAGGGGCAGCCATCTTTATACCTTTGTTTTTATTTTTTTCTTACTTCTCCCTTCCCCCTTCTCTTCTCCCCTTTCCCTTTCCTTTCTTCCCTTTACATTTTTAAATTGAGAGGCCAAGGGTCAGCCATCTTTATACCTTTGTTTTTATTTTTTTCTTACATCTCCCTTCCCCCTTCTCTTCTCCCCTTTCCCCTTCTTTTCTTCCCTTCCTTCCTTTCTTCTACCCCCACCCCCCACTCCCTTTTGGCTTCTCTTCCCTTTTTTCTCCATTTTTTTTCTTATTCTCTTTGTCTCTTTTTCTTGAGATAGATACTTCCTTCCCCTCTTGGTAGACTTATTCCCCCTTGGAAAGGTACACTAAGTGGCCATACTTCTGATCTGATGAGAGAAAACCAAACAAATACTGGAAACGGTATATTAATGGAAACTGCACTTGTTTCTGAAATATTTGTAAGAATAAGGTAGAAACTGCTGTTTAGTCTTCAAATGAAAATTAAGCCTATGTGCAAAGGGGGAAATGATGCTAGTTTTCACCCTGGCTGGCTGGCTCATTGGGTTAGAGCATTGTTCCTATACAAAGAGATTTTGGGTTTAATCTCTGGTCAGGACACATACAGGAACAGATCGATGTTTCTGTCTCTCTTTTCCTTCCTCTCTGTCTAAAAAAAGTAAAAATAAACCAACAAAGCCTGACCTGTGATGGTGCAGTGGATAAAGCGTCGACCTGGGAACACTGAGGTTGCCAGTTCAAAACCCTGCACTGGTCTGGTCAAGGCACATATGGGAGTTGATGCTTCTAGCTCCTCCCCCCTTTCCCTCTCTCTCTCTCTCTCTCTCTCTCTCTCTCTGTGTGTCTCCTCTCTAAAATGAATAAATAATAATAAAAAAAAATCAACAAGAAAAGATGACAAGTTTTCATGCTAATTGGTATATTTAACTGTCCCAACTGTATTTTTGGTCTTGTAGTAATTTAATGATGTTTTATATTGTGGTCTTACATCCCTTTGTTTCTTTTCATATTCTGTTAGACATTCCTTTGCTGCTTTTATTATTTCTATTGAGAAACTATTGTAAGAATTGGTCCTCCTTGCTGTGAGAGGGCTGTTGTATGGTGGTGTTACTTTACACATTATTTTTGAGGCTTTCATAAATGCTCATACTTGTATTTCCCAGAATGGGAACAAATTTATTGCTTGTTCTTATCAAAAGTAATTATAATGTGTTTATTATAAATAGGTCAGAGAAAACAGTTTTGTGAAAAAGTAACAGAAAAAGTACTTAAATCTTGTCACTCATACATTAGTCCTATTAGTCCCGTTACAGATATTTAAAACAGGTTTTATTTCTGCAAAGTGGGATTTTATATTTTTTTCTTCTTTTAAGATTTTATTTATTGATTTTAGGGAGAGGAGAGAGAGAGAAGGGCGGAGGAGTGGGAAGCATCAACTCGGAGTAGTTGCTTCTTATATGTGCCTTGACTGGGTAAGCCCGGGATTTTGAACCAGCGACCTCAGTATTCCAGGTCAACACTTTATCCACTGAGCCACCATAGGTCAGGCTAAATTACTGTTTTTAATTTACCCTAGCAAAGTAACATGTTAGTAGAAAATCTTGGAGAAGAAAATCAGAGAAGCAAAAACACTGAGAAGGAAGAAGTTTGGTTGCATTCTTTTGTGTTTGTAGATTTTTCAAATAATGGTAATTGTGTTATATGTAAAACTTTGTAGCTAGCTTTAAAAGCAAGGTAGAATGAGCCTGACTGGCTGCAGTGCAGTGGATAGAGAGTGTCGACCCGGGACTCTGAGGCTTGAGCATGGGGTCACTGGCTTGAGCCCAGCATCATCGACATGATCCCAAAGGTCACTGGCTTGAGCTCAAAGGTTGCTGTCTGGGAGCCCAATGTCAGTAGCTCAGCTTGAGTTCCCTGGTCAAGGCACATATGAAAAATAAGCAATGAACAATTGAAGTGAAGCAACCATGAATTGATGCGTTTTGTTTCTCTCTCCTTCCTCTCTCTTTCTTCCTTCTTCTCTTTCTTAAAACACAGTAATAACAACCACAAAAAACTAGATAGAATGACATTAGGATAGTAGTATACCAGTAGTAAATTATTGTAACTATTTTATGGCTGCATCAGCAGTCTGCTTCTTTTCTAACCTACTTCACTTTTTCTGTTGTTGGACACTTAGATTGTTTCCTGTTATTTGCTCTTATATCTTTGTATATGAAACATCTAGGTATTTAGGATTATTTCCTTCTGATTGATACCTAGAAGCAGAATTCCTGGTTTAGAGTATAAACATTTATTTTAACTTGTCATTTTCATATGTCTTGTAACATAGAATTCAAAGTATTAAAAATTGCCTGACCAGGTAGTGCACAGTGAGTGTTGGTCTGGGACACAGAGGGCCCAGGTTTAAAACCCCACGGTCTCCAGCTTGAGTGTGGGCTCATCTGGTTTGAACAAAGCTCACTAGCTTGAGCCCAAGGTTACTGGCTTGTGCGCGGGGTCACTCTGCTATAGCTCTCCGGTCAAGGCACATATGAGAAAGCAATCAGTGAACAACTAAGGTGCCACAGTGAAGAATTAATGATTCTCATCTCTCTCTCTTCCTGTCTGTCCCTGTCTCTGTAACAAAAAAAAGAAAAAAAAAGTATTAAAAATTCTGGATAAGCCAACTTTACAGTATATGTTAATCATGCGTTAGTTTCTCTTTATATACCTGATACTACGTATTTACCATTGATATTTTTATTTTTTTATTTTTCTGAAGTGAGAAGCAGGGAGGCGGAGAGGCAGACTCCCACATGCGCCCAACCAGGATCCACCTGGCATGCCCACCAGGGGGCTCTACCCGTCTGGGGCGTTGCTCCATTGCAACCGGAGCCATTCTAGTACCTGAGGTGGAGGCCACGGAGCCATCCTCAGTGCCCAGGCCAACTTTGCACCAATGGAGCCTTGGCTGTGGGAGGGAAAGAGAGAGATAGAGAGAAAAGAGAGAGGGAAGGGTGGAGAAGCAGATTGGCACCTCTCCTGTGTGTTCTGGCTGGGAATCGAACCTGGGACTTCCACATGCTGGGTCAGTGCTCTACCGCTGAGCCAACTGGCCAGGGCCTTTACCATTGATTTTTACTACAAAATAATTCTGTATTCCCAGGAATTTACAAAGGTAATGCAATGAAATTCTATGTACCATTTACTCAGTTTTCCATGACGGATACTTTTTATAAAGTTATAGTATAATATCAAAGCCAGGAAATTAACATTGTTATAATGTGCATGTAGTTCTGTGTTATTTCACATGTGTAGATTTGTGTAGCCACTGCAATCTAAATATAGCTGTTCCACAATTACAGAGGTCTTTCTCCTTGTCAGGGTCAGCTAGTTTCATAAAAGACACACCACTAACCCCAAACTTTCCCAGGTCCAATAATTATGGGTTAAAAAAAGGCATATTATGTGTTTCTAATTAAAGAAGTTCCCTCCAAAGTTTTCAGTACATCATTTCTCTTCTGTAGTACTTCAGGATGGAACTGATGCATGCTGAGAAACTGAGGAAGGAAAAGCAAGAATTTGAAAAAGCCAAAATGGATGTGGTAAGATCCTCATGTGTCATCACATGTTTAAAATGTATGGTATTTTGAACCTGCTTAGGAGGAAGAGAAAATCTTTGGAACATATTTTTCTTTCCAATTTAATGTAATATTTTGAAACTTTAAGATGAGTCTAGAGTTGACTTAATAAAATGGTCTTAATAATAAAAATGGAAGTTTGTGCTTTAAAAACAAACTTTTTTTTTAGCAGGCGAGAGAGAGACAGGTACAGATAGACAAGAAGAGAGAGACATGAGAAGCATCAATTCTTCTTTGCGGCACCTTAGTTGTCCGTTGATTGCTTTCTCAAATGTACCTTGACTGGAGGTCTCCAGCTGAGACAGTGACCCCTTGCACAAGCCAGCAACCTTAGACTTCAAGCCAGTGACCTTGAGCTTCAAGCAGCAACCTTTGGGCGCAAGTCAGCTACCATGAGGTCATGTCTATGATCTCGTGCTCAAGTTGGCAACCTCAGGTTTTTGAATCTGGGTCCTCTGTGTCCCAGGTCAATGCTCTATCCACTGCACCACTGCCCGATCAGGCAAAAATAGATATTTGACATAAGTGGAGTAGCCCTCAAAATTATTACCGGTGGAATGGCCAAATGCTACTCTTTTTTAATACTTGATTTCATGAACATATTAACAGGTTGAAGGTGCTCGAGAAAGGTTATGAAATATGTAGTTTCTAGCCTCTCTTTTTTTTTTTTTTTTTAATTAAGTGAGAGCAGGGGAGCAGAGAGATAACTCCCATATGTGCCTGAACCAGGATCCACCTGTAAGACAAACCCCCTGAGGGGTGATGATCTGCTTATCTGGGGTATTGCTTCATTGCTTTGCAATGGAGCTATTTTTAGTGCTTGAACCCGAGGCCACTGAGTCATTCTCAGCACCCAGGGCCAACCTGCTGGGGCCAATTGAGCTGTGTCTAGTCTTTATTTTTAATGTAATTTTTTATATGACAATAATTTTTTTAAAAAGGTTTTATTGCCTGACCAGGCGGTGGCGCAGTGGATAGATCGTTGGACTGGGATGCGGAAGACCCAGGTTCGAGACCCCGAGCTCGCCAGCTTGAGCGCGGGCCCATCTGGCTTGAGCAAAAGCTCGTCAGCTTGGACCCAAGGTTGCTGGCTCCAGCAAGGGGTGGCTCGGTCTGCTGAAGGCTCGCGATCAAGGCACATGTGAGAAAGCAATCAATGAACAACTAGTGTCACAATGGCAATGGAAAACTAATGATTGATGCTTCTCACCTCTCTCCATTCCTATCTGTCTGTCCCTATCTATCCCTCTCTCTGACTCTCTCTGTCCCTGTAAAAAAAAAAAAAAAAAGGTTTTATTGCCTGACCAGGCCATGGTGCAGTGGATAGAGCATCAGCCTGGGATGCTGAGTACCCAGTTTCCAAACCCTGAGGTTGCTGGCTTGAGCACAGGCTCATCCAGCTTGAGCTTGGGCTCACCAGCTTGAGCATGGGATCATAGATATAACCCCGTGGTGACTGGCTTAAGCCCAAAGGTTGCTGGCTTGAGTCCAGTGTCATTGGCTTGAGCAAGGGGTCGCTTGCTCTGATGGGGGTCCCCACGCCCCCCTGTTAAGGCACATATGAGAAAGCAGTCAATGAATAACTAAGATCTGCAACAAAGAATTGATGCTTCTCATCTCACTCCCTTCCTGTCTGTTTGTCCCTGTCTGCCCCCCCCCCCCGATAAAAAAAGCAAAACAACAAACATTTTACTTATTCATGTGAGAGAGAGGCAAGAGAGAAAAGGGGGGGAGGAACAGGAAGTGTCAACTTATAGTTGCTTCCTATATGTGCCATTACCAGGCAAGCCAAGGGTTTCAAACTGGCCACCTCAACATTGTAGGTCGGCGTTATACCCACTGTGCCACAGGCATTGTGACAGAATAATTTTAAAGAAAGAAGTCTAAAGTCTAGAATTTTAGAACTGAAAAAGGAACTCTGCTACAATCTGTTATTGTGGTTTCCAGCTCTGAAATGTTGTTTGCAAATAAAGTGGTACACAGAAGGGTCAACAGGGGATGTAAAAGGTGGCGTGTTCTGGAGAGCTAGGCCTTGAGCCAAGTGATCCTGTTACCAGTCCAGGAGCCTGAGACAACATAGTCCACAGATCAGTGGTCTTGTTCAACTGCCCATATTACAAGTGAGGGAACTGGCCCTGAGAGAAGTGCTTTGCCAGAGGCCGTATGGCACAGTTCGTCTAGGACTGACTGTTCATTTGTATCCTAGTGCTTTCTCCACTTACTGGCACTACCTGGTAAGTTATGTTCAATATAACACTCTTTAGGGAAATGTTGATTATCCTGAAGAAATCCTTACGGGCGAGTTGGCACGGATTGTCTACAAAAATTCTGTAAACATAATTAAAGGTAGGTATCTTTTGAAATTTATGGTGGGATAGTGAAAATAATGAGGTAGACCTTTGGCTAATTTTTGGAATTTTTGTTAGAAATTCTTTTAAGATGTGTATAAAACTCTTGATTATAGGAATAGTGTCCTGTTTCTTCCAGAAGGCTTTCTGCCCCTTAGGATATACTTTTCAGTAAATTTTTATTTAGTACTTAATTCATGAGTGGAGTTGAAAAGGAATAGATGACTTAATACATTTCTTTATGCCTTTAAGAAGTTTATAATACAAGCTACATGTACTTATGAATAATACTCCAAAATACTAATAATGGCTTTGCTTGTATAGTGGGACTATGGTTGATATTTTTTTCTACTTTGCCCAATTTCTCAATTAAAAAAGAATGAAACTAACTAGTACATCAAGCAAGCAGTAATTTTAGAGTAAGCGATACTTTAGAGCCTTATTCTCCTCCCCCATTTTAAAAATTTTAGGTGCAGACTTTCACGTGTCAATGCTTTCCATCGCACAGCTATTCGACTTTGCCAAAGATCTGCAAAGAGAAATTTATGATGAGTAAGTGAAATAGAGGAAAGGTGAAAATGGCTGTTTCTTATCCTGTGGTAAGGGTTTGAGGGTTGGGTGTTTAGAAAATGGAAAGAAGTACCACACTAAATTCTTGGCGGAAAGCTCAGCTTTAGGACCATTGTATCATAGTAAATCATATTTCAGAAATCCATTTCTGGAGAAATTGTTTGACTGACTTATTGGTTTCCCTTGGGAAATAGTTTACCTTTACTCAATAACAAGTAAATCCTACAGCTTTTATGAAAATCTGTATTTCTGCTTTCCTGGCATGTTTTTTGTCTGTAAAATGAGAGTTGTACTCATGAATGTTTGTAGTTGAGTGCGACAGGTGGTATTATTCTTTAATGTCTGGTTATATGGTTTGAGAATTACTTGCAGCCTTCTAATGGGTACTTCACTCTTAGGTAGTACCCCTTTCACAGGAGATAAAATAGGATTTGCGTCAGTCTTTTCTTTGGACATCTTCAGGCTTTTGGTAGAGAATTAGTTTGTTGCTTTTTCTCTGCCTTTATCATAAAAATGCAAGAACCTGAACATAATAAGGTTTTTCAGGTCTCAAGGAGGATTCTCTCATCAGTCCTCCCAGCTGATCTGACTTTGAGAGCTAACTTGAAAGTTAACATTTGTGCATGATGTCTGAAACATTCTGAAGCCTAATAAATGTGTGATGACTAACCCATGGATGACATTTGTACAGTGAGTGTGTGAAGATATCTGAAGAGCCTGGTTATGGTAATGGAATGGTTCAGGGGGTGTCCTGGGCCCATTTTTTAGAGCATAGGGAACTATCTCTGTTTGATATACTAAGTTGGTCCTGTGTCACAGGGCTCGTGACAGTAAACTGTTTTTTAGCCTTCAGACTCTGCACACGGATGACCCTCTCACTTGGGATTATGTGGCACGGCGAGAATTAGAGATGCAGTCGCAGCCAGGGGAGGAGCAGCCTGCAACGAAGCAAGCCAGAGCCACAGAGGTGGGCCGGAGGGAGGAACGGTGCTGTGCTGTGTATGAGGAGGCAGTAAAGACGCTCCCTACAGGTAAACTGCACCAGACCGCGCTGTGGTGTAGAAGAGCAGAGTTCATGAATGTGAAACTGAAGCTCCCGTCTCCATGACCAACACCAGTTTCAGGAGTGTCTCTGGTAGTTTACAGTGTGCGTGGCTTTCCAACATGTTCTTTCTCTGGTGGTGAAAAATGGAGTTTTCATGACCTTCATTGACAGTAGTGGTATATATATTTTTTCATTTATTTGTGGAAAATCATACTTAGGTAGATTATTTAATTAAAATTCCTTAATTACCTTTTAATATCTAATTTTGTAAATATTGAAGTACTAAGGTAAAGGGGATATAACATGGATAGGTTTTTAATTTTTATATTTATGTCATTACTCAGTTGTTTTCCTCCCAGTGTTTGAGATGGTTTATTGGCTATAATCTGAATTTTTTTTTTTTTAAAATTTATTGATTTTAGAGGAGAGAGAAAGGAGTTGGCTGGATCAACCTGTAGTAGTTGCTTCTCATATGTGCCTTGACCGGGCAAGCCATGGGTTTTGATCCAGCGACCTCAGCGTTCCAGGTCCAGGATTTATCCACTGTGCCACCACAGGCCAGGCAACTGTTTTTTTAAACCAGATTAGTTTAAACTCTTTTTCAAAGGAGTTTTCCCTTAAAGAAAAGGTGTATGACGATTGTTAAACTAAGAGAATTGATCAGTGTCATCTTTGTGACTGTTTCAGAGGCCATGTGGAAGTGTTACATCAACTTTTGCTTGGAAAGGTTTGCTAAGAAGACAAGTTGTCAGTCTCTCAGAGGGAAGGTAAGGATGCGGTCATAGTGGCTGACTAGAAAGTGACTGTGTTTTGAAGGAAAGACAGACTCTTCTGGGGCTGGGGACAACTTCCAAGAACTTCAGGGTTAATCGCTCTTTCTCCTTGAGTGACCTGTCATTCTGAAGGTCTGATTCAACTTCGCCCTGATACTGGCCCCCAGGTTGGAAGGTGCTATCTTAATGGGTTATGTTTGGTTTAGCTGTCCAGCTCATCTAATCATAAGTGAAACCACCAGTCCCTTCTCTCCGTTCTCAGATATGTGCAATACTGCTTTAGTTCCTATCAGAGGCCAAAGACCTCTGCTGGGATCTTTGTAATGAACTGAGGCATTTTTCTGATTTCAGAGGCTGGAGAGAACCATGACTGCATTCAGGAAGGCACATACACTCAGACTTCTACCAGAGTTCCAATACAAGCAGTGGGTAAGGACATGAACACATTCACTGCCAGTTACATGTACTTAATTCTGGTTGGTTCATGCTGGTGTCACGTGTTCTAATATATATAGTTATGAGACTAAGATCATTTGAAAGTTTGGTATGATAGCTGTAGAGAGTGTTTACATTTGGCTGTCAGTAATTGGTGTATGTCAAAAATGAAATCTGTACTAGTAGAGGGGAGAGTTTTATATAATGGAAAACATTCAGAACAAAGAATTACAATTTGGGTTTGTTTGTCCACCGTTCCATCTTTTACTGAACATCCTTTTCCTGATGCCTGGCGCTGATTAAACACTGGGACAGTAGAAACAAATTAGATGTGTTCCCTGTGTTTCAGAAGCTGACATGCTAGTAAGAGGCATATTAACTCATTCCTACCCCCCGGGGTTGGTAAGGATTGTTACAGACAAATTTGAGTAGTGTGCTCTGGGAGCACATAGCTCTAGATCAAGTTTTGCCACTTAATAGCTGGCTGACTTGGCAAATCACTTAACCTTCTGAATTTGTTTACTTGATTTTATTTTTATAAGAGAAAGTTTATTTAGAAAGTCACAGGGGTAGAAGAAGTGAGTTGTAGAAAAAATGAGCTCAGGAAACAAGTTACAGGGGCAAACAAGGGGCCCTTGGAGCTTAGAAAGGATAAAGGCAAAGGCACTGTGCTGGGGGTGGACAGGAAGGTGAGGCAGAGCTCCTCAGAGGGAGAGCACTTGTTTACTTGATTTTAAAATAATGGTAGCGATCCTTGTTTTTGCCATGTCAGAGTTGTTGAGAGTGTAACATGAGAGAATGAATGCATTAGTGTATTTAAATACCTTTGTAGGGCAAAAACGGACAAAATCTTTATACAGCTATTTGTCTAGTGCCTTTAATTTGTATAATTTCTGATTCATGCTCTTTTTTTTTTTTTTTTTTTTTTGGTGACAGAGACAGAGAGAGGGACAGATAGGGACAGACAAACAGGAAGGGAGAGAGATGAGAAGTCTTCGTTGCAGCTCCTTAGTCTCCTTAGTTGTTCATTGATTACTTTCTCTTATGTGCTTTGACGGGGAGGGGGGGCTGCAGCAGAGCGAGTGACCCCTTGCTCAAGCCAGCAACCTTTGGGCTTAAGCCAGCGACCATGGAGTCAGGTCTATGATCCCACACTCAAGCCAGAGACCTCGCACTCAAGCTAGTCAGCCCCTGCTCAAGCCGGTGACCTCAGAGTTTTGAACCTGGGTCCTCCGCGTCCCAGTCTGATGCTCTATCCACTGCTTCACCGCCTGGTCAGGCTGATTCATATTCTTATGCACTTTTTGTATAATTACAATTAATATTTTGTTATTTTGTATTTTATTTTACATTAACATTTAAAAATACCTTTTACATATACTTACATGATGCAGATACTGTGTCCTGTCCTATTGTAATATACCACTACTGAGGTGCCCTTCTTCCACTGTGGCTTCTATCTGGCAAAAATCCCAGACTGGGATGAGTTCAGCTGCCCTCATTTGAGTTATTGAATGCTGGCAGGACAGTCACACCTTATATATCCACATGTCCTTTGCTTTGAGTATTGTCTTGGCAGTCCTGTTCTCTTTCCATTATTGCTTATTTTGCCGTTCACGCATTTGGCTATTTCAAATATCCTCTGCTCTCCAAATCTCTCATGCTCCCCTTCCTAACCCAACCACCTCATCACTCATATGGTGACCTTTCCTTTAAAGAGAGTCCCTTGACATACCAACACTGAATTTATAAAGCTTTGCAGATTTCTCATCCATCCTCTCTCCAGGTTAATCACGACCAAATGATCTTTTAAAATTATCAGATTATTCTATGGCTTTCCACTGTCCTTTGGATATAGCTGCTCGGCCTCATTAATTTGGCCCCACCGCTATCTCCAGCCTCACCTGACAGTTTTCCAGTTTACATCCTATCTGAACTGGATTTCCTTTTGTATCGAGGCTGTCTCTCATCTTTAGCCTCTTGCACATGTTGGGTAGAATCTCTGCTTTTACCTGACTAATGCCTGCTCTTTCTTAGGTCTAAATGGTGCTTCCATTTTGCAAGTCCTTTCTCATCCATCTGTTCCTATATATACCCTGACTAGGGATTGAAGCTACATCTTTGCATATCAGGATGACACTCTAATCAAGCAAGCTATCTGGCCCTGTTGGGTGCTCCTCTTTTTATTCTGATAGCGTATGATGTGTTTTGTGTCATGGTACATATCAAACTGCTGGACTGGAGGGTCTGAGGGTGATAGAGAATGTACCCGATATTCTTACTGAATTTAGCATCTACAGTGTGCAATAAAAATGCTTGCTAAATGGATGAATTACATACTGCCATTTATTTACTGATTTACAATTTTATAAAACTGAATTGGCTTTAGGTCCTCCTTCCCCATTAAAATAGTGTGGGTACAAGCATTCTTTTTCCTTCTTTCCTAAGTGAGAAGAAAGGAGATAGACAAACTCCTGCATGCTCCTTGACCAGGATCCACCTGGCAAGCCCCTGGGACCAGGATCCATCTGGGACCGATGCTCTGCCCATCTGGGACCATGCTTGCAACTGAGCTATTTTTTTTTCTTTTTTTTTTTTACAGGGACAGAGAGAGAGTCAGAGCAAGGGATAGACAGGGATAGGAACGGAGAGAGATGAGAAGCATCAATCATCAGTTTTTTTTTGCCACACTTTAGTTGTTCATCAATTGCTTTCTCACATGTGCCTTGACCGTGGGCCTTCAGCAGACCGAGCAACTCCTTGCTGGAGCCAGCGACCTTGGGCCCAAGCTGGCGAGCTTTTGCTCAAACCAGATGAGCCCGTGCTCTAGCTGGCTCTTCCGCATTCCAGTCCGGCACTCTATCCACTGCGCCCCCGCCTGGTCAGGCGCAACTGAGCTATTTTTAGCATCTGAGGTGGAGGTTCCACAGAACCATCCTCAGTGCCTGGGGCCAGTGTGCTTGAAGTAATGGAGCCATGGCTGTGGGAGGCAGAGAGAGAGAGGGAGGAGGGGGGGAAGGGATGGAGAAGCAGATGGTTCGGATGGTTGCTTCTTCTATGTGCTCTGACCGGGAATTGAACACAGGACATCCACGCACAGGGCCTGGGCACTGAGCCAACTTCCAGGGCTGATATAAGCATTTTGAACAGGTTAAGATTTCCTTCTGTTCATATACTTGTTGGGTCATATTTGTTAAAATACATTTCCCAAGTTTAAGTTATAAGTTATAAACATTTTTATGACTGTTGTTACATAATGTCAAATGATATTCCAGAAACTGTTTGAATGAATAAACTTGTTTTCTTACCAATCCACAAAAACTGGTTTTATCTTTTTTTTTTTAAAAAAAAAACTGGTTTTATCTTGACTGATTTTTATATTCTATTTGGTGGGTATGGGTTTTATTATAGTGAACTGTTTTATTAAAAATTTAACTTGCAATCTAAATTATTTAGACCATCTACTTTTCAGCTCTTCCCTATTTTTTTAGATTTCCCTTGGGAGTAGGAGCCAGGGGTGGGGTCAGGTGGGGTGGGGGTGGGGTAGAGAAGATAGAGGAGGAATTCCAGATTGTTCACATTGTGCCTGTTTGGCAGCCATGATAAAATGCTTAGTGGAAAGGCTGTTGAAATTATTGCTTCATTTATCCCCCATTGTATAGATAATTTAACTTTCAGTAGTTAATTTTCTTGTGATCCTTTGTCTTATCTAGATTGAGCTGTTGCTGCGTCATGACTTCCTGAAGGAAGCTCTGCAGGTGGCAGAAGCTGGGATTGCATTGTTTAGAGACTCGGTGATGATGTGGCAGGTGAAGCTGCAGGTGCTGATGGACACAAAGAGCCCTGATGTAGCCACACTTTTTGAAGAAGCCTTTGTGTACCTGAAGCCCCAGGTTCGGGAGTTGAGCCTTTTGTATTTTATTCTATTTGGGAAACCTTCTAAGACTTCATTCAGCTAAAGATTATTTGGAGTGCACTTGGGTGGTGAGAGCTGTTCCTAGAGTGTGTTTGTTCTGATGATTGAAGGGTCAAGAGTAGAAACATGTACTTCCATTTAATGACCTATTTCTAATTCTTTGTTTGCAAATTGACTATATAAAATTTTATATTCCATCTCGATATCTTAAAAGTGAGAAATATTAATACAGTATTCTCTTTTATTTATTAATTGATTGATTTTAGAGAGAGGAAAGGGGGGAGAGAGAGAAACATCCATCTGTTCCTATATATGCCCTGACGGGGGATTGAAGCCACAATCTTTGCATATCAGGATGATACTCTAAGCAAGCAACCTATCTGGCCAGGGCCATAATATTCTCACTTGCTTCCAAAGCTGAACTGAAGCCTGATTTTTAAATATGCACATATTTCTAAACCTTGAAGTTTAAAAGACTAAACCTTAAAGCTTTGCAGTGACTCTTTTATATTAGTAGGAAAAAGTATTCCAGAAGTTAAAGTGGGACAAAAAAAATATTTTAATTATTTTACTGCTTATTTGTGTGTGCCTCTGAGACATGAGTGAAGATCAGGTTAGTTCAACCTAGGTAGTTACTATTTGTGCTGTGGGTCCTAAACAGCAGAGACATTACCTGGTATTTATGGGTCTGACTAGCTAGGGCTATTTATTGCTTAATTAACTAATTGATGATAATAACTATAGGCAGCATTCCCTAATTTAAGGGAATTAGACTTAACAGGAAAGTATTGCTTTGGTGACTTGGTCAGCAGGCTGTGTGAGTCTTTCACAGTGAGGATAGACTGGTAATGAATCTTCGGGGAACCTATCTTTTTTTTTTTACAAAGGGACAGAGAGAGAGTCAGACAGAGGGATAAATAGGGACAGACAGACAGGAATGGAGAGAGGTGAGAAGCATCAATCGTTAGTTTTTCATTGCCATTACGATACCTTAGTTGTTCATTGATTGCTTTTTCACGTCTGCCTTGACCGCGGGCCTTCAGCAGACTGAGCAACCCCTTGCTGGAGCCAGCGACCTTGGGTCCAAGCTGGTGAGCTATCGCTCAAGCCAGATGGGCCTGCGCTCAAGCTGGCAAGCTCGGGGTCTCGAACCTGGGTCTCCCGCATCCCAGTCCGGCTCTCTATTCACTGCGCAACCGCCTGTTCAGGCCAGAGGAACCTATCTTTATAGTGACTAGTTTTCAGAGTGTAGTGTTAAGCCAGGGGTCCCCAAACTTTTTACACAGGGGGCCAGTTCACTGTTCCTCAGATCGTTGGAGGGCTGGACTATAAAAACAACTATGAACAAATCCCTATGCACACTGCACATATCTTATTTTAAAGCAAAAAAAAAAAACTGGGAACAATTACAATATTTAAAATAAAGAACAAGTAAATTTAAATCAACAAACTGACCAGTATTTCAATGGGAATTATGGGTGCGGATGCATCCTGTGCTCCTCTCACTGACCACCAGTGAAAGAGGTGCCCCCTTCCAGAAGTGTGGTGGGCTGGATAAATAGCCTCAGGGGGCCACATGCGGCCCGCAGGCCGTAGTTTGGGGACCCCTGTGTTAAGCTGTCATTTTCTAACTTTTGTTGTAATTGTGAGCAGGTTTGTCTGCCATTGTGGATTTCTTGGGCAGAGTGGAGCGAGGGTGCCAAAAGGCCAGAAGACACTGAAGCCATCTATAAGGTACAGGCCTGATGTTCTGAGTCCTGGGCTGTGGGGAATAAGCAAATGGGTTTACTAGTTGGCTAGCTTTAGGGTTATTTCTGTAACAGCTATTCCTAAAGCACTATTCTTTGAGCAGCCTGGGATGGTTCTGGGAATATTTGTTTTGATATTTATAAAGTTCTTTACAAGCTTGTGTCTCTTTCTTGTAAATTGTAGAAAGCTCTCTTAGCTGTTACGGGTGCTGACTCAGTCACTCTGAAGATTAAGTACCTGGATTGGGCGTATCGAAGTGGTGGCTACAAAAAGGCTAGAGCTGTGTTTAAAAGGTACTCACAATGTTCACATCTGTTACTAATCTCTCCACTCTATACGCAGCTCCTCATACTCAGGTTATATGTATCGCATATAACCCAGGTTATATGTATCTGAGAGAGAAATCCAAGCGATTTTTTTCAGGAAGTGTATTTTCCTTTTTTGGAACAGTTAAAGCAGTTCATATTGTGGAAAATTTTAAGAAGAGAGGTAACTAATACATTGTGATGCAATCATCAAGAGAAAAAAACCATGTTGCTATATCGTTTAAAAATTTTCACGTTTTTGAGATCATACTATAATCATTTTGTTAATCACTTTTATTGGTGAACATTAAGACTGGCCTTTTCCCTATCAGTAATAATTCTTCATAAGTAGCATTTTCTAAAACTAGCTATATGATATACCACTCTCTAGATGTGTATAATTAATTTGGCACAGTAATACTGCTTTGATGAATATAGCTGCACAAATATTTAACCATGTTGGAAATTATTTCCCTATAATATATTTTTAGAAGTGGATTTATTGGTCTCCTTAGAAAGACTGTGATGGAGAAGGAACTGAAGACTCTGAAAGTGAGAAAGAGCAGGAAGGAAACTGGCTAGGAAAGAATTTGGTGGTGGGGAAGAGTGTCACTGGAGATTGAAAGCATTGAGGGTGACTGATGGTCAAGTTACAGTCCTGGCATTGAATTGCAGGCAGGCCTGTTAAACCACGTTGTAGAGGCACTGGTATATTTATATTCAGGGATGTAAGAGGCTTTTTGTCATTGTGGAAGGTAACAGTTCTCCCCTCCTCTTTAGTTTACAGGAAAGCCGTCCATTTTCAGTTGAATTTTTCAGGAAAATAATCCAATTTGAAAAGGAGCAAGTAAGTGTTCTGTCTATGCATTTCTCGTCTGGGAAAATGGATTAGTGGTTACCAATCTATGGCAGCATTTTGATATATAAAAACTCTCATAATACAATATAAATTTCTGCTTCCTTTATCTAATCCCTTTTTTCATAGAGATGGTTTAGGAATGGTAATCAAGCAAAGAAGAGAAAGTACCTGTCTGGAAAATAGAAAATTTAAATGTCACCTCTTACAGGAAGCTCTCCCTGTAGGCTGAGTGAGGCATTGCTTTTCTGCCTCTATGGCATCCTTTTTGCCTCTTGTATGGAATTGTGAGGTAAAGAGTAAGCACTCAGTAACTTTCTGGTATTTTTAACAGAACAGGTAAGGAGGAAAAATATAGGAAAGTCTCAGTTTAAAAACTAAGGAGAGGAAATCCATATGTATCTGTAATCCCATTACAGTAACACGACCAACCATGTTTGTTTTTACTTTTACTGTTTTTTTAATGTTTTGTTTACTTATATACACACAGTTTTGTACTGTTTTATTTCTGACTTCTGTGCCATATGGGGGTTCCTTTTTTCTCAACATAATTCTGTAAACAAACTTCTTTGTTTTTGCATGGTTATCATTTTTAATGGTTGTGGTATTATTCTTAAACCTATAATTTTCTTAACTTTTCCTTTATGTATAGGTTGTTTCCAGATATTTTATTTTTTATTTTTGGCAAGAGAAACGGGTAGACAGGGACAGAAAAACAAGAAGGGAGAGACATAAGAAGCATCAGTTCTTTGTTGCGGCACCTTAATTGTTCATTGATTGCTTTCTCATATGTGCCTTGATTGGGGGGTGGCGCTTCAGCAAAGCGAATGACCTCGAACTCAAGCCAGTGACCTTGGGCTTCAAGCCAGCAACCACAGGGTCATGTCTATGATCCCATGCTCAAGCCGGTGACCCCGCACTCAAGCTGGTGAGCCTGTGCTCAAACCAGCGACCTTGGGGTGTTGGATCTGGGTTCTCAGCATCCCATACTGATGCTTTATCCACTGCACCACTGCCTGGTCAGGCTCTTTTCAGATTTTTGATAAGGAAAACAAAGAGTGTTGTTAGCATTTTATTTATATAACGTTTTTCCCTTTTGAATTATTTTTTTGAGATAAATTTCTAGGACTGAAAAACTAGTTTTTTTATGGTTGTTTATATATTGCCAGGTAGTTCTCCAATGGAATTAGTCTTATTTGAAGTGATGATCAGCAGATGTATCAGTATACCTATTTTTTCACACCTTCTCCAAGTATTCAGTTTTGCTTTTTCTCCTTTATTTTGGTATTTTGATTTTTTATTATTTTTACTTGAATTTTGAAAAATTACTATAGAGGTTAAACTCTTATTTTCATAATTTTGATCATTGTGTAGGTCAATTATCTATTCTTATTCTACAGTATAAGAGAGAGTATAGAATGATAATAACTACTTTGGATTGAAAACATCTGGTTATGTGCTATGGGCACATCACTTAATTTTAAAACTTGGCATCCTCATCTACAAAGGGGGTTATTATACTTTTCGGGGGTGCAAGTGTTATAAGGCAACAGGGATATTGGATAGAAAGGAATTTGCACAGTGCCATGCACTGTATGAGCCCTGAACACAGTGATTCTGATTTTCATGCACGTTTAAGATAATGAGGTTAAATTGACTTTCTATAAAATAATATAGTCTCAGTGGAGAGAAATTTGAATGAGGAAATAATTAACTATCCAAAAGGATTTTTAAACTAAAGATGTTCTACTTTGAAAATGAAATAAAATAGGGCACATTTAAATGGAAATCGAGGTAAAAAATTAACATTTATTGATTGTGAAGTTAGTACCAGCTCTTTGGCTAGGTGTATAATTAATCAGCATTTTAATTTAATCCTTGTAGTTACTCTAAGATATCATTATCCGTGTTTTTATGGGTAAGGAAACTTTTATGGTCAGATGGTTTAAAAATTTTGCTGAAGGCCATATAACTAGTCTTTTTATTTTTTTATATTATTTGCCTTGATATAAAAACGTTTTAAGGTGGACATAGCTAGTATGTGCTAGAGGCCAGATAGTCAAAAGGAAAAAATCCCTAGCGATAAGGAGTAAAATCTTCGTTTATTTATTTCAATCCTACTTTTCCCTCAGGGCTTTCAAATATACTTTGCTGTGAAGCTGTCCATTTTCTTCTGACTGAGAATTAATTAGGCTTTTGCCATGTTACCATAGCAAAGTGCTTTTTACCACTGTTTGATATTTACTTATTTACATATGCCTTTTCTCTGGTAGGTGAAATCCTGGCTGTGTTTGTCTTAAGCAACAATACTCCTCTCCTTCAAATAGCTAAAAGATGGTAGCTGCTTAACAATGTGGTTGAAATTAATTTGTGACATTATAAATTAAGGTTTTTGAAGCAAGATTGTTTGATTATTTTTGTTAGGAATCCTGCAAGATGGTGAACTTAAGAGAATATTATGAGAGGGCTTTGAGAGAGTTTGGATCTGTTGATTCTGGTAAGTAAACTTCAGTTATAGACATACAAGTCTGTTTTGCATTTGTAGTCTGTAACCGATTAGAACAGTGTATGATTAGAACAGTGTTCTTAACTTTTTTGGGTCATAGCCCTCTTTGAGAATAAAACTTGCATCTTGCTCTTGCTTCTTCCCTTACTTTGTGCATAAATACTTGCAGATAGAATTTTACTTGTAATTTCAAGTTCACATGCTCAGGAGTTCATGAGTCTTCTAGTAACTATGGTTTAGAGAAAGATTTGCTTGGTCTGGTTCTCTTAAAAATGTGGTGTTTTAAAGGGAAAGGTAAATAATGTAGGTCAGAACAGAAAGGAGTGAGAGTTCAGTAAAGGAGTTGTTGCATGGTAATTGATGTTAGTGTCGTTGGCTGTTGCCGCACTGTCCTCATTTATAGGCCATGCAAAACATCTGTACTTCTGGGGCCCTGGCCATATAGCTCGATTGGTTAGAACATCATCTCAAAGTATAGAGGTTGCTGGTTTGATCCCGGTCAGAGGTCATACAGGAATGGATTGATGTTGCTGTTTCTCCCCCCCTCCCCCTTCATCTCTTGCTAAAATCAATCAATAAAAATTAAAAAAAAAGAAAAACAACAAACAACCCATACTTCTGGGTGTATGTGTGTCATGTAAAATCTGTTTACTTAGCACTCAAAAGCTAACATGTATAAAAATGGCTTTTTTACTAACCCAAACGAGTTTTGTTAAGCACGATAATGAGGTTATCATTAACTCATTGAGATCAGTTTCACCTTGAAAGAGACTCAGCAAAACCCTACTTCTTAAAATGTTTAGAATACATAGATTATCATGATTAAAGTGAAGTTTTCTACTTAAAAAAAAGTTTTGATATAGCTTAATGTAAAGATGATGAGAGAGGTATTGTTTTACATAGGGTTCTATGGAAATAAGAAGTTAAGTATTTTAGTTGAGTTGATATTAAATAATTAAGTTTACCTGGTAAAGTCTCATCAGTTATCTAATTGTATGTTTATAATTATTTTTTTGGTTCTCTTTAAAGACCTTTGGTTGGATTATATCAAAGAAGAATTGAACCACCCCCTTGGTAGACCTGAGAACTGTGGACAGATACATTGGCGAGCCATGAAAATGTTGCAGGGAGAGTCAGCAGAGGCGTTTGTAGCTAAATATGCTATGCATCAAGCTGGCCATTTGTGAAAAGCAGAAGACCGAGGCCAGCTTTGTGAAACGATAGCATTGAAGCCCTCTGTGTGGATTTGTGTTGAGTTCATCTGCAGTTTGCAGACAGGATTTTGAGACGTTTTAATTTTGTTCCTGTGTTAATCTCTCTCTTTTATTTTTTGAAGATTTTGTTTATTTTAGAAAGAGGAGGGAAAGAGAGAAAGAGGGTGTGGGAAGCATCAACTTGTACTAGTTGCTTTCTTGTATGTACAGTACCTTAACCGGGCAGACCTGCGGTGTTGAACCGGGGACCTCAGCATTCCAAATCAACGCTTTATCCACTGTGTCACCACAGGTCAGGTGTTACTATGTTAATATTTAATTCCAAAAAAGAGAACTGCTGATTAGTGGCCAGAGGCTACTTGTTGAGGCTGGATCTACTGTAGGTCTTAAATGTTTTCCAAAATATGTGGAAATCAGCCAGACCGGTGGTGGTGTAGTGTATAGGGCTTGACCTGGGACGCTTAAGGTGCCAGGGTTGAAACCCTAAGGTCGTCAACTTGAGTGTGGGTTCATCTGGCTTGAGCTTAGGCTCACCAGCTTGAGCGTGGGGTTGCCAGCACGAGCAAAATATCATCAACATTATCCTATGGTTGTTGGCTTGAGCCCAGAGATTGCTGGTTTGAGGCCCAAGGATGCTGGGTTGAGCCCAAAGTCACTGGCTCAGTTTGAACCCCCTGGTCAAGGCACAAATGAGAAGCAATCAATGAACAACTAAAGTAATGCGAGGACAAGTTGATGCTTCTTATCTCTCTTGTTTCCCCCTCTCTACAAAAGAAAAAATGGAAATCGTAAGAGTTTCTTTTGTTACCCCTGGTCAGGGTGAATAATCTAGACGTAGTGCCAGTTGAAATGGAGAGAAAGTACAGTTCTGTTTGTTTATTCTCTCCTTATGGTAAAAGTATACTTGGTATGCATCTGTTGTAGAAGATATAGTGAGAATAGAATAATGAAAATAAAAGCATACTGTAATATCATCTGGAGTTAAATTCAGTAATTTGATTTCCTTGATCAGAATTATATTTATCCTCTTAGGTCATTCATTCATTCATTCATTTATTCATTCATTGAGTGCCTATCATAAACAGGAAAGAAGGGAAGTTCTTTGGGATGGAGATAGGGGAGGTAGGGGCTGGAGAACAGAGCTGGATGTCCTGAGAGCTGACTGAAGCAGCAGAGAAGGATGCTGGGTTATTGGGGGAAAAGTCCTTTAGGAAGATTAAGATGTTATAAAAGTGTCTTCTATCTCTAGGACTGATCTGCAGAGAAATGTTTACAGTGGGAAGGTGTGGCACCTAAAGAAGGGCAGGGACAGGGAGTAGATTAAGAACTGCAGATACAAGCTTCAGAGGCGATGGAGGATTGCTTGGAGCAAAGAAGGGCATTCTGGAAGTGGGAGACAGTTGTTTGAATTTTATATCCTTGAACCTAATGTTATGATGTCACTGGGAGAAACATTCAGTACAGTTTACTTATTATACTTCACTTAATTGTTGTTTTTCATATCATTAAAATAGTATTAAAAACATTTCATTCATAGCATTCCATTGTATAGAGGAGCCATGACTTATTTTACTAATCCCCTATAGTTGAATCTTGTCATGTTAAATTTTTCTTATTACAAATGTTTATGAAGAGTCTGACATCTGACAGAATTATTGGATTCAAGGATATAATTTTTTAAAGGAATATTGATATATATTGCCAATTTTCTCTCTCTTTTTTTAAGACTTTATTCACTTTTAGAGAGGCAAGAGAGAGAAGGGGAAGGAGCAGGAAGCATCAACTCCCATATGTGCCTTGACCAGGCAAGCCTAGGGTTTCGAACCTGCAACCTTAGAACTCCAGGTCCACGCTTTATCCACTGCGCCACCACAGGTCATATTGCCAATTTTCAATGTATGAAAATTCTTTTTCAAGCAATGTATGAAAATGTCAGGACCTATAACTGCAGTGGATATTTAAGTTATTTATTTTTACCATTTTAATAGGTGAAAAATGATACAGCATCGTGTTAATGTGCATTTCTTTGACATTAATGAAGTTAACGTGTTTTTCCTGGTTGTCTTTTCATGTTCTTTGACAGTTCTTTGACCATTTTTCTGAACTAATTTATAAAAAGTTTTTTATATATTAAGAATTTTAATCTTTAGTTTCTCTCTCCTTTATTGTAAACAGTTTGCCCCAGCTGCTTTTATTTTTATTTTATTTGACATCCAGAGGGTTTTTGTTTTCTGTCTTTCATCTGTATGATTTCTTTAGTTGAAAACCCTTTTTCTTGCTGAGGACAGCTGGAATTTCTCTTCCAATTAAATTTTCTACAACACCATTTGTGGCCATTTTTCTTTCTGCTGATTTGAGATAATACTTTTATTATATATAAAATCCCTGTAAGGTTGGCCAGAGGAGGACACCTGAGTACAGGAAAGAAAAGTTTATTAGGGGGTCATCTGTTCACTGACTCATAAGGCAGAGGTCAGCAACCGGTTCTCTAATAGGTATTCAAGGGTGGGGGCTGGTAGTTGTTACAGGGAATAAAGGATTAACTGTATGTAAGCAAGGGGACCTTCCACACCTGGGTGAGTCAGTCCGGATGTCTGGGGGGAGGTGATCTGGAATATCTGGTTTTTTAATGTCCCTGACTATTTAAGGGGGAAGGAGTCATGCCCCCCCTTCCACCTACCCGCAACCCTATCCCTATGAATATTAGAATATGTTTTAAAGCATTGTTGGTCAGATAAGTTTGTAAATATATATGTTTGCTCTCTTATAGTTTGCATTGGGTGTGGGGTGCAGGCTATAAGCAGCAGGGTCATTATAGTCTAAGGCTTAGTTTTAAGATTAAGCCTTTCCCACCCTAAGTGACTTTTTATCAGAGACTTTCTTGTTTGTAATTGGATTAAAGGTTTGGATTTCTACACTATAAAATGGTGCAGACTGGGAGCTTGCTCTCTCTTGGTTCCTAAGATAAGCATTAGGGAGGAGAGCAGAGAAAGGACACGTGGAGGAGAGGAGAAGCAGCCAAGATGGTGGAGTGCTGAAGGAGAAGCCAGTTTGTGCAGAGAGAAGGAGATGGGGAACAGGTGAATAAGGCTGGTGAGCTAGAAACTTTTGATTCTAGGAAACTTGGATAAGTCAGTGGCTTTTGGAGCCCTAAATGGAAAGGGAAGTGTTTTCCCACTGTGTGTATTTCTTGCCCGCTGGGTGCAAGCTAGGATTAAAGGTAATGGCCCACCAGTTCTTGGCTCCGTTGTTTCATTACCGTCTGTCCGAATCCAATGCGAACCTGCATGTGCCAGGCTGCTGTGATGGTGGCCCTGACTACTGGCTTTACATCCACCATCTTGGCTGCTTCTCCATGTGGCCTTAATCTGCTCTCCTACAGCATGGACTCCTCCTACAATGTAATCACTCTTCTCCCAAACAACATGATCTCTCTTCCTTTTAAAACCTTTTGGTGTGAAAGCCCTCCCCCAACACATATTAACATAATCACGCCCATTCCCAAGCAGGAAGGGCAACTGTTCGGCAGATAAAATATAATATGCTCACTTTGTTAAAGATGGCGCTGCCCACATGGAAGCCCGTCATCCAGGTGATATTATTTGCCCTTGTGCTTGGGATGGGTGTGGGGGAAAGGCTGTAATATAAGCAGGCCAGGTTGTTATGACCTAAGGCTTGGCTTTAAGAGTAAGCTCTTCCCCACACCCTTGACTGATTGGATGATGAAGGGTGGTGATGTAGGGAGGAATCCCATTATGCCTCAGATGGGTGGCTTTGTATCAGAGACTTCCTTGTTTGTATAATTGGATTAAAGGTTTTGAGTCTATGCTATAAAATGGGAGAGAGCAGTACTTGATCTCTCTCTCTTGGTTCCTGAGTTCCTGAGGTTAGTATTAGAGAGGAGAACAGAGTAAGGCCACGTGAAGGCCAGGAGAAGCAGCCAAGATGGCAGAGTGCTGAGGAAGAGTTTGTGCAGGAGGAGATGGGAAACAGAGGTGAATAAATCTGGTGAGCTAGAAACCTTTGATGCTAGGAAACTCGGATAAGTCAGTAGCTTTGTGAGCACTGAATGTGTGTGGGTTTTGGAGCCCAGTGTGTGTTTTTGCTTGCCCGCCGGGTGCAAGCTAGAATTAAAGCAGATGGCTCACCAGTTTGTGGCTCCTGTGTTTCATTGCCATCTGTCCGAATCCAATGCGAACCTGCACGGGTCAGGCTGCTGTGATGGTGGCCCCGACTACAGGCTTTACAGCAACTAATATCACCTGGGCAACAGGCCTCCACGTGGGCAGTGCCATCTTTAACAAAATGAGTATAATATATTTTATCTGCTCGACAAGGGTGGTGGTGGGCTTCTTATAGCAAGGCTATGAAGGTGGGGTCCAGTACAGCCAGTAGCCACGGCCACCATCACAGCCACCTGGCCTGTACAGGTTCGCATTTGATTTGGACAGACGGTAATGAAACAACAGAGCCAAGAACTGGTGGGCCATTACCTTTAATCCTAGATCGCACCCGGCTGGTGAGAAATAATACACACAGTGGGAAAACGCTTCCCTTTTCATTCAGGGCTTCCAAAGCCACTGACTCATCTGAGTATTCCTAGAATTAAAGGTTTCTAGCTTACCAGCCTTATTCCACTCTTTTCCCCATCTCCTCTCTGCACAAACTGGCTTCTCCTTCAGCACTCCGCTATCTTGGCTACCTCACCTCTACAATGCTGATGCCAGAATCTGAGAGAGTGTGCCCCCTGTTCTGTTTCATTTTATAGTGTAGAAATTAAAGCATTTAAGCCAATATACAAATAAGGAAGTCTGATACAAAGCCACTTATCTGAGATATATATTGGGTTCCTCATAAGAGTGCACCACCTCATCATGCAACAGTCAAGGGGGTGGGGAAAAGCTCAGTTTTGAAAAGGCTTAGTCTTAAAACTAAGCCTTAGGCTATAATGACTTTGCCAGCTTACAGCCTGTCTCCCACACCCAATACAAACTATAAGTGAGCAAACATATATCATATTTACAAACTTATTTGATCTACAGGCTTCTTGTATTATCACAACCCTATGTCTGGCTCTTATCATTGCGGGTTATAAAAATGAATCTATCTAGTTTACCTGGAGCTGCACTGTTAGTTAGATATGGTAGTTTTCTAGCTATGTATGGCAATTTAAATTTATTAAAATTAATTCAATTTCTCATTTACTCTGGCAACATTTCAAGTGCTTAATAGCTGTATGTTTACCATATTCGACAGCACAGATAATAGAACTTTTATTCCCACCATTACAGAAAGTTCTATTGGACAGACTTGAGCTAGATAAATACAATTAGATTTTAGTAAACTGACTTATGGGTCAGAACAGAACACACATTAACTTCTCACACCCTTTTCCCTGTAGGAAAGTATACAAGAAAGAAAAAAGAATATTCTGTATTAACTGTTAACACTATTTTTTTCAAATATATATATATACATATATATATATTTTTTTTTTTTACAGGGACAGAGAGAGTCAGAGAGAGGGATAGGGACAGACAGGAACGGAGAGAGGTGAGAAGCATCAATCATTAGTTTTTTGTTGCCGTGGCAACACCTTAGTTGTTCATTGATTGCTTTCTCACATGTGCCTTGACTGCGGGCCTTCAGCAGACCGAGCCACCCCTTGCTGGAGCCAGCGACCTTGGGTCCAAGCTGACGAGCTTTTTGCTCAAGCCAGATGGGCCTGCGCTCAAGCCAGATGGGCCTGCGCTCAAGCTGGCGAGCTCGGGGTCTTGAACCTGGTTCTTCCGCATCCCCGTCTGACGCTCTATCTACTGCGCCACCGCCTGGTAAGGCTGTTTTATATTTTTAACATTATTTTTATTAAAGATTTGTCTGTGAGTCAGATACAGCCATCAAAAGAGCCACATCTGGCTCGCAAGCCATAGGTTCCCGACCAGTTACAGAGTTCAGGCAGTGTGGGTGGGGAAGGCAGTGAAGGTGGTCCTTGCCTATCTTCTGATACCTTTTAGGCTGTAGGCCAGACCTGAGCATTAATGTTGACCGCTCACAAGTTAATTCGAGGTTTCATGCCCAAACATTGACTGCTCATGAGTTAACTCGTGTTTGCACTTGCATTAGCTATTTCAATTTTTCAAAATGAGGGTAATATAGGATCATTGTATTTGTGACTCTTCGCCCCGAGGGTCGAAGTTTGAAAAACAGCACACCTTTCTTTATTCTCATGTGGACTCCATTTCTTCCCCCTTCTCCAGGCGTGAGACCACAAAATTAAAGGTACAGGAAACAAAATAATCACAGTGTTGAGCCATCTAAACTTGGATTATCTTCTAACTGCTCGCAGTTTGAACATACATATCAAGGATATTGTAAAATCTTTCTTCGTCCTCTTCAATCCAACTAGAACGTGTAAAGTGTGTGTTTCAAAAGGAAAGCTCAGCGAAACCAGATATATTTGCAAAACATGTTGCGTACCATTACACTTAGGCGATTGCTATACCACGCCAAAAAAAATTACTAAAATATATGATATGTATAAAGTATAATATGTAGCAGATATGTACAAAGTTTCATTTAAATTCATTATGTAGGCCTGACCTGTGGTGGTGCAGTGGATAAAGCGTCAACCTGGAACGCTGAGGTCGCCAGTTCAAAACCCTGTACTTTTCTGGTCAAGGCACATATAGGAGTTGATGCTTCCTGCTCCTCCCTCTTTCTCTCTCTCTCTCTCTTTCTAAAATGAATAAATAAAAACAAAAGACAACAACAAAAAACAAATTCATTATGTATAAGTATACTGAAGTTTATTTAGATTGTCTCACTATCATAGTTATAAAAAAATAACCGGTGATATGAGATTACTTCTGTGTAAAAGTGCCGGTCAACAATGTGTTAAAAAAGGAGCTTTTCCCAGGTCAGACTATGGCCAGCACAGAATGTCTAGGGCAGTGGTTCTTAACCTGGGTTCTATCGAACCCTAGGGGTTGGACGAGTCAGTCTCAGGGGTTCGGAGAAGCCTCTGCCGGGGAGGCCAGAATAAAGTAATACCGTAATTTGTTGTGAGTTCATGCACTTTGTTGGTTTTGTTCTTTGAGCAAGGTGATGTTCATGCACGGCTCATTTTGTGCACCAGTAGAAAAACATATACCTATGTCTTGAATTTGGAAAAAAAATCATATTTTATTTATCACTAAAGAAGGGTTCGGTGAATGCGCATATGAAACTGGTGGGTTCAGTACCTCAAAAAAGGTTAAGAACCACTGGTCTAGGGTAACTATGACTGTCATAGCCTGTATGTTGGGTCCAGTACATTGTTGAAGTTCGTTTATATCCTCTGTCTTGGTTTCTTTTTTTTTTTTAACAGGGACAGAGAGAGAGAGAGTCAGAGAGAGGGATAGATAGGAACAGACAGACAGGAACGGAGAGGTGAGAAGCATCAATCATCAGTTTTTCGTTGCGACATTTTAGTTGTTCATTGATTGCTTTCTCACATGTGCCTTGACCACGTGCCTTCAGCAGACCGAGCAACCCCTTGCTGGAGCCAATGACCTTGGGTCCAAGCTGGCGAGCTTTTGCTCAAGCCAGATGGGCCCGCGCTCAAGCTGGCGAGCTCGGGGTCTCGAACCTGGGTCTTCCGCATCCCAGTCCGATGCTCTATCCACTGCGCCACTGCCTGGTCAGGCGGTTTCTTTTTCTTTTTAACAGGGACAGAGAGAGAGTCAGAGAGAGGGATAGAGAGGGACAGACAGGAACAGAGAAAGGTGAAAAGCATCAATCATTAGTTTTTCGTTGCTGTTGCAACACCTTAGTTCATTGATTGCTTTCTCACATGTCCCTTGACCGCAGGTCTTCAGCAGACCGAGCAACCCCTTGCTGGAGTCAGCGACCTTGGGTCCAAGCTGACAAGCTTTTGCTCAATCCAGATGGGCCCAGCTCAAGCTGGTGAACAAGCTGGTGAACTCGGGGTCTAGTACCTGGGTTTTCCGCATCCCAGTCCCACGCTCTATCCACTGCGCCACCCCCTGGTCAGGCTCTGTCTTGGTTTCTAATGAACTAACTTGAAGAATTACCATTAACTCAAGGTGGAGAATCACTTGTCTCATCCGTGGGTGCGTTATAGTCCAGTTCCAGCCTGAGTTTTAGATAAATCTAGAAGATCAAAAGTGAAATGAGGTTGGAGCTAGCTACAACTGCATTAAAAGTTTTTATAGCCCAATATTATACGTTATCAGGTGGACTGGAGCAATAGGAATTAAAGGTTTTGAAGCTGGGTGGGGATGATAGTTGGCATTCCGGACTCGGTCGCCCATCCCTGGGACCTACACTGTCAGAGCTACAAAAATCAGATTTGGGACCGGTAGGTGGGCTTTTGCCATCGCGAGCGCCACTCCCTTTTTACGCCGCCCCGCCCCTGGCTTCCTCGTGACCCCTCCCTTATCCCGCCCCCTCTGCCGGGAGCACCCCTGGCTGATTGGTCCCACCAAGGCGTATCCTCGGGCTTGCGGACAGGCTGGCGCGTCACGTGGCCGAGCCGCGTCCAGGGCGCGGAACCGCGGACCGCCGGGCATGGACCCTCAGAACGCCCGGTCCCTGGCGCTGGGATCCGGGAAACCGCCTCGGGGTCGGCCGCTGCAGAGCGCGCGGGAGGTGCCCCGTAGCCTGGAGGTGAGCACCGCGCGAGAGTTGGGCGGGGCCACTACCTGAGGCCGGGGGCGGGAAGCTGCGGGGGCCGCGGAGCCTGGAAAACGCTTCGGGCCGTCTCCGGCCGCCGGGTGAACGTTGAGCGCCATTTGGCCGCGCGCTCGAGCTGGGAGCGGCCAGGTGGAGAGGCCGCGGAGTGAGGAGTGCGGGCAGGGGGTCGCGCGGCCGCGGGGCTGCGGGGCTCTCGAAAGCGTGGGTGGGCGTAGGGGACGAAAAAGGGAGGCTTTGGCCCCCGGGGCGATTGTGCGTACTTGCTGAATGGAAGGTGATGCTGACGACCGGGAGCTGGGGGCCGCTGCGGGAGGCCTGGAACCGGGCCAGGTGAGGCTGGCGAGGAGAGACTTTTCTTGAAGGAGCTATGTGCGCTGCTGGGGATACTCAGCTAACCCTGAATACCAGAGGATGTCTCCTGCGCGCTCCTGTTCTGTTCGAAGAAACCCAAAGGCCCGCTTTGACGCAGGGTTTCCATGAAACTTGTTCCATTGGCGCGCCGTACATCTCCCGATTTTTCACAGACCTTTGTTATTACTGCCCTTGTTTGCAGTCCATAATCTCTTCTCGATGGTGAGCTCCTTGAGGGGTAGAAACTGTTTTCTACTGTTAACCTGGCACCCAGCATACTGCTTGGTACGGTAGACACGCTTATTAATTGGTTGGCGTGCTTGTTTAAGCATCAAAGATAGTACGTAATCAAAGTAAGGAGAAAAATGTAGTGATAGACTTACAAATAAAATTACTTTGGAGTGCAGACAGGATGAGACTGATTTTGTCAGAGATAGCAGGAAGGACGTGCGCTTCCTCTCCAAGGTGAGGGTGGTGGTGCCTGCAGATGCCTGGGGATGCCGAAGTGCAGGGCAAATGCCTGGGAACTTGGCTTGCGGAGCTGGGAGAGAGAACTGTGCTCAACAGGTTGATGGGACGTGAGGGGATGGTGTGAATGCCCTGGGTAATTTTGTGCTCCGGAAATAGAGTTGTAGACTTAAGTGAGAGGTCCCATCAGCTGGCCACAGTAGTGACCAAGGATTATCAGTGACTACAGAAGGTGGAATTAACGCTTTAAATTCAGGCATGACTAGATAATGAGGGGCAGGTTCCAAGAGCGGGTTAGATGTAGGGGCAAAGAAGGTGGGTTTAGACAAATGTTACATTTCCTGCTGTATGCTTGGTGTTTTCATAAATGTTATGTAATCATAAGCGCCCTGCAAGGTCGGAACAATCATCCTCAATTTCCATAGACGGGAACCCAGGCAGACTGAAGTGATGTGTTCAAGGTTGCACCCTGAATGAATGGCAGAGCTGGGATTGAAATCAGGTCTTCTCATGCAGGCTGTGGTCATTTCTTGTTCCCTTTAGAAAGAGGTCTAAGAGGTGATAGGACTTCAGGAACTTTTGAGTATTGAGAGAAGAGAGGCTTATGGTTGGCTTGTGGGGAAAGATTGCCCTCAGCCTTGCAGAGGGACTAAAGCTCTGTATCCATCCCCACTCCCTCCGAATCCAGACAGAGAATTTGATAGAGTATTAATGAGATAATAAGTTGTTAAGAAACTGAAAAGTTACCAAAGAACTTGGAGGTAGCAACTGCAGGAAATAGCTATCAACTCTCAGACTAAGGGAACAAACGGATGAGGTTGGAAATGTTAAAATTTACAAGCTCAGAGGAAAGGTTTTGCAGAGCTGCAATTCCAACCTCTGAGGAAGGGGCTTGCCCCTGTTAATGCTGGGTCTGAGCTTGGAGGAGGTGTTCTGAGTCAGGGAGTCAGACAGGGCTGGGTGATGAGGCTGGCTTTACCAGTGTTGACAAATTGTAAGCCGGATTTAGTGGCCACTGTAGTAGGGTGTTCCTCCTGCCAGGGGTGAAGTGTCACTGGGATGATGGCTCCAGGATAGGATCCCTCCATCCTTGCTCAGTCTAGTAGTGCAAAGCAAAAGTGGGGGTTGCAGAGTCCCAGCCCCCCACAAAAAGGGGAGTAGGGGTGTTTGGGTTTGTGGCTGAGAGACAAGGGCTTTACTGGGGATACCCCATATGTCCAAGTCCTGGGTAATTGTTTCTTCTTCTGGCAGGCTGGCTTTGCCCCAGATGAGCACTCCGGTCAGGAGAGAGAGACTGAGAAGGCCATGGATCGACTAGGCAAGTAGATGGCAGAGACTGGGGTGAATGTTGGGAGCAACAAGAGGGACAGTCCTTATGTCTTGTTTACCTTCTTTTTCTAGCAGGTTCTCCTCTTTTTTTTTTCTGTCTAGTGTTTCAATAGTCCTCTTGTTTGGAGGACCTTTGGGAGCTTCGTTGCGGGCAGTCGTAAACTTGTGTCCAGACCTATCCCTTTGGCTGAGAAAGACAGCTTAAGGAAGCAGGAGGAATATAGGCTTTGGAGCCAAGCAGAGCAGAGTTGTTTCCTCTTTCAGCTCCAACTCAGAGCACTGGCCTTAGTTTTGTAGCTTAGATAAGTCATTTATCTTTATTTTATTTTTTTTTAATTCAGTGAGAGGAGGATAGACAGAGAAATAGACTCCCCCATCCACCCCAACTGGGATCCACGTAGCAAGCCCACAGGGGGTGATGCTCTGCCCATCTTGGGGCTCAGTAACTGAGCTCTTCTTAGCTCCTGAGCAGAGGCCATGGAGCCATCCTCAGTGCCTGGGACCAACCTGCTCCTATTGAGCCATGGCTGCAGGAGGAGGAGGAGGAGGAGAGAGAGAAAGAGATAGATGCTTCTCCTGTGTGCCCTGACTGGGAATCAAACCTGGGACATCTACATGCCAGGCTGATGCTCTACCACTGAGCCAACAGCCAGGGCTCTTTTCTTTATCTTAAAATGGGGATAATAACACTTATCTCAGAGGGTTGTTCTGTTACGTGAGAAGATCTAGAACTATAATTGCCTGTGGTGCTATTTAAGTTTTAGCTTATTATAATAAAACGAATTGGCTCCTTAGTTACATTAACCACATTTCAAGTGCTTGGTAGTCACATTTGGCTAATGCCAGCCTGTTGGGCAGTGTAGATTATAGAACATTACCATCATCACAGAAAGTTCTGTTGGATAATGCTGGTCTAGATAAAGCACCACACAAATAAGTATAGTTATGACAGTGGATATTTACTGAGTACTCACTGTGTCAGGCACAATCCTAAGGGTTTCTTTTTTATTTTCCTTTTTATTTTTTTAAAACTTGCGCAACAATCATAATTCCATTTTACAAATGAGGAAATAAGACACTTCTTTCTTTCTTTTTTTTTTTTTACACAGGAAGTGAGAGAGAGTCAGAGAGAGGGATAGCTAGGGACAGACACAGGAACGGAGAGAGGTGAGAAGCATCAATCATTAGTTTTTCATTGTCATTACGACACCTTAGTTGTTCATTGACTGCTTTCTCACAGGTGCCTTGACCGCGGGCCTTCAGCAGAATGAGCAACCCCTTGCTGGAGCCAGCGACCTTGGGTCTAAGCTGGTGAACTTCTGCCCAAGCCAGATGGGCCCGTGCTCAAGCTGGCGAGCTCGGGGTCTCGAACCTGGGTCTTCTGCATCCCAGTCCGACGCTCTATCCACTGCGCCACTGCCTGGTCAGGCTATTTATTTCTTTATGTATTTATTTAGTGAGAGGAAGGGAAGCAGACTCCTGCATGCACCCTGACCAGGATCCACCCAGCAATCCCCAACTGGGTGATGCACTTCCCATCTGGGGCCATTGCTCCATTTTTGGCAACTGAGCTATTTTAGTGCCTGAGGTGAAGCCATGTAGCCATCCTCAGTGCGTGGGGACAACTTGCTTGAACCAATTGGGCCATGGCTGCAGGAGGGGGACAGAGAGTGAGAAAGAGAGAAGGGAGAGGGGGAGGGGTGGTGAAGCAGATGATCTCTTCTCCTGTGTGCCCTGACTGGGAATTGAACCCAGGACATCCATATGCCAGGCTGACGCTCTACCACTGAGCAAACCGGCCAGGGCCCTATTTAACAATTTTAAAGGGTACAGGTTAGTGGCATTTAACACAGTCACAATGTAACCACCACCATTTTAGTTCTAGAAGATTTTTAATTTTTGTATATTTATTATTCTTTTTTTTAGGTGAGAGCAGGAGAAATAGTGAGGCAGACTCCCACATGTGCCCCACCTGGGATTCACTCAGCAGCCCCCTCTCGGGCCAATGCTTGAGTACGGAGCTATTTTTAGTGCCTGGGGCTGAGGTGCTTTATTGGATCTATCCTCTGTCTGGGGCCGTACTTGCACCAATCAAACCACTGGCTGTGGGAGGGGAAGAGGGAGAGAAAGGGGAGAAGCAGGTGGCCACTTTTCCTGTGCACTCTAACCAGGATTCGAACCCTGGACATCTATATGCTGGGCCAGCACTCTAGCCACTGAGCCACTCGCCAGGGCTCATTCCAAAACATTTTTGTTACCCCAAAAGGAAACTTTGGACCCAGTAAGTAGTCACAACCCATTCCTCCTTCCTTGTGCCCCTGGTAACCAGTACTCTGCTTTCTGTCTCTGGATTTACCTATGCTGGACAGGGAAATGTGAGTTGCATGTACATGGAGTTCTACACTAGGTGCCCTTTATGCCTGGCTTCTTTCCGCATATTTGAAGATTAACACATGCAGCATGTATCAGTACAGGCAAACCTCAGACATATAGTGGTTTGGTTCCAGACCACTGCAGTAAAGCTACTGTTGCAGTAAAGCTAGTTGTAATATTTTGCTGATAGTTTTGTCTTCAATTTGTAAAGAACACAACACTGTTTAAAGTGCAATAAAGCAAAATGCTGTAAAACAAAGTATGCCTATACTTCATTGCTTTTTACTGCTGAATGATCCCGTCATATGTAGAAACTAAATTTTGCTTACTCATTCATCAGTTGATAGGCATTTGGGTTGTTCCCACCTTTCTGTGATTGTTAGTAGTTGTGCTATGAACATTTTTGTATGAGTTTTGTCTGAACACCTGTTTTTCATTCTTTTGAGTAGACATTTAGGAGTGGGTTGTATGTTAATTCTGTGTTTAAGCTATGAAGAGAATCTGTTGAGTACATTTCAGCTCAGTAACACATTTAGTAATTGGCAGAACTGGGATTTGGACCCAGGTAGTTTGGCTCTCGAACCCATACCCTGAAGTATTATTTTATTGCTTGTAGCTGACAGTGTGAATAGGCTGATTCATTTCCAGCTCTGATCTGGCCTCACCATAGCTCTGTGTGCTTGGATGTTCGTTGTCCTTCCCAAACTTTCTAACATTATTTTGAGACCTTCTGAAAATGTACCTTTCAGCCCTGCCAATGTTGTGACTAGATGGGTTCTGCTCTTCTGCCTTCCTTTATCCTGATCCCCCCTTGACCTGTGCTCACCTCTAACATGCTCTTTAAGGATGAAGAGAGGAGGAATAGAGGAGCGAAAATTCAGTTCACATCTGTATTGTTAAAGTTTATCATCTGTTTCAATGACATGTAAACTACCTAAAAATGTAAACTGTGCCTGACTCCCTGTGTGAATGAATTAAAAGACCGGCCAATTAACAGCCTTGTTTAAGGCAAGACGTCTTTTTGAAAATAATTGCTCAGCCCTACTTTTAAAAATGTCAACGGAACATAGATATATGTATATATTTTTTGAAGTGCTCAGGTGGCTAAAGAACTCTGTACACTTGTTTTTCTGCCACCATCTTAGTGAGCCTGCCAACAATTTTCCTAGCATGTGAGTAGGCCCCCTGGTGTGCTAGTTGTTTTAAGACCTTTTCTCTTTTGTTGATTTTTTTTAGCCAGTGGAGCGCAGAGCATCCCTACTGATAGTCCTGCCAATGGCGAAGACACCCATTCTGAAGAGGAAGGCTTTGCAGTGGATGATGAAGATTCTGAGGGGGAACTGAATACCTGGGAGCTGTCAAAAGGGGTGTCCAGCTGTCTCCCCAAGGAACAGGTTGCTGATCTTAATGAGGACTGGGACTTGGAGTTGAAAGCAGATCAAGGGAATCCCTATGGTAGGTCTGTTTCTGAGGTCCTAGGCCAGGGTTCAAGATTCTCCTACCCCTAAAGGCAGAGTTTGGAAGAGGGACCCACATCTGCAAGTTTAGCCTGATATCTGTAAGAGGTCAGCAGTTTCTGTGACAACTTCTTTTTCATGTTGGAAAAATCAATACAAGCCAATTTTACATTTGATTCTGTAATATATCAGTTAGTGTTAACATTGAAACAATGTTACTTTCTCCAGATATCTTTGTGTGAACTGAGCAGCTGCAGACAGAAGTGCCTTGTTATCCAGTTACTTCCTCTGCACTGCTAAGAACCCTTGGCTGAGAAGCACAACTATGAGTTGCTTCAGAAAAAACATGCTTGCAATTCTTCAGGAAAGGAGGATTTGTGTGTGTGTGTGTGTATGTGTGTGTGTGCGTGCGCGCGCGCGCGCGTTTAAACAGGGTGGGTATCCTTTTAGACGTATTTTGGCTCTGTGATTTCACTTTCCCTCCTTCCTTTAATCTGTCTTTTAAAACGGCCTGCAGATGCTGACGACATCCATGGTTGCATTTTTCAAGAGGTCAAACCTTGGGTATGCTGTGCCCCGCAAGGAGACATGCTCTATGACCCCAGTTGGCACCATCCGCCTCCACTGATACCCCATTATTCCAAGATGGTCTTTGAAACTGGACAGTTTGATGATGCCGAGGACTGAGTGTGCAGTTTTTTGCCTGGCGGATAGATGGACCCTCAACTCAAGGTCTCTGTTCTTTTCTTTGAGGTGAGATGTCACTCTGAGGAAACATTTGCAGTGATCTCTGAGCCAGGCACATAGACTAGTGTTAAGTAAGGTCCCCCTGCCCCCTAGTTCTGTTGTTGTTGTTATTAATGAGCTCCTCCTTGGATGTGTGTTTGTTTCTGTGTCAAGAGGAGGAGTTGTGTGCTTTATAAATAAAGCTAGAAAAAAATCCATGTGCTTTTGTCTACTTTCCTCCCCCCCCCCCCGCCCCCATTTAATAAGATACTTTTCTGAGCAAAGCCTATTCCTTCATTTAAATAAGCCCCTGACTTACCCTTTAAGCATATTGAAGTATTTGGAGACTTAAACTACCCTGTGAAAGAAAATGCTTTTTAAGTTTTGCTTCTGTAGGTCTGATACCATTTGGCCAGGGATTGGAATACAAGAAACCTTGGTGACTTTGTGGCTAATTTCTTTTTCTGTTGTTGGAAAATTGATCATTTACTTTAGTTAATAAGGATTTTTCATAGGCAGGAAAACTAAATGGCAAATTAATTAAGCCAGCAATTGTATAGCCCACAATAAGCATGATAGGATTTTAAAATTATTTTCCATTTAATATATATTTTTAATTTTAATTTTTAAATTTTACTTAGAAAATTAACTTTAACATGGTGACACTGATCAATAAGAGTACATAGGTTTCAGATAAACATTTCTATAGCATTTGAAATATTGATTATGTTGTATACCCATCACCTAAAGTCAAATCATTTCCCGTCACCTTATATCTGTCCCTCTTTACACCCTTCCCTCTCACTCTCCCCCTCCCACACCCCACACCCTTTTCCCCTGGTAACCACTTCACTTTAATCCACTGTATTCCCCATGTATAAGATGCACCCTTTCCTGAAAAATTTGGGGTCTAAAAACAGTGTGTCTTAAACAGTGGTTGTAGATTTTTTTTGCATTTCCCACCTTTTTGTGTGAATGAGGAGTTGGATGAATTTTATGATGAATAAAACTTGAGTTCATTTACTTTATGTAATACATTTCCTTTTCAAATTTCGGGCTCCAAAATTAAGGTGTGTCTTATACATGGGAGTGTCTTATACATGGGGAAATATGGTATGTTGTTGAGTCTCAGTTTTATATCTCACCTATGTGTGAAATCATAGAGTTCTTAGCTTTTTCCGATTTACTTATTTCACTCAGTATAACGTTCTCAGGGTCCATCCATGTTGTAAATATCTCTATATCATTTCTTATGGCTAAGTAGTATTCCATTGTATAGCTGTACCAATCTTCTTTATTTAATCCTCTATCAAGGGACACTTTGGTTGTTTCCATGTCTTGGCCACTGTGAGTAATGCTGCAATGAACATGGAGATGCATGTATCTTTACGAACCAATGCTTTTGAGTTTTTTTGGTAGATGCACAGTAGAGGGATTGCTGGGTCATATGGTAATTCTATTCATTTTTTAAAATTTTTTTATTAATTTTAATTTATTGTGTTTACATGGATTCAAGTGTCCCAACAAATATAACTCCCTCACCCCCCACCCCCGTGTCCCCCTTTATACCTCCCTTACCACCCTCCCCTCCACACCCTCCTCCCTTCCCTCTAGGATTTGCTGTCCTGCTATCTATATCTCTGTTACGTATCTATAATTTCACGAATCCCTTTACGTTCTCTGATCCTATCCCCTCATCCCCCTTCCCTCTGAATGCTGTTCCTCTGGTCCCTGTGATCCTGCCTCTGCCTCTATTCCTTTCCTCAGTTCAGTTTGTTCATTAGATTCTACATATAAATGAGATCATGTGATATTTGTCTTTCTCTGCCTGGCTTATTTCACTTAGCATAATAGTCTCCAGGTCCATCCATGCTGTTGCAGAAGGTAAGATTTCCTTCTTTTTCACGGCCGCATAGTATTCCATTGTGTATACGTACCACAGCTTTTTAATCCACTCATCCACTGACGGACACTTGGGCTGTTTCCAGGTATTGGCTATTGTGAACAATGCTGCAATAAACATGAGGGTACATATCTTCTTTTGAATCAGTGATTTGGTGTCCTTAGGATATATTCCTAAAAGTGGGATAGCTGGGTCAAAAGGTAGTTCCATTTATAATTTTTTGAGGAAACCCCATATACTTCTCCACAGTTGCTGCACCAGTCTGTATTCCCACCAGCAGTGCAGGAGGGTTCCCTTTTCTCCACATCCTCATCAGCACTTATTATGTGTTTTGTTAATAAGCATCATTCTGACAGGTATGAGGTGGTATCTCGTGGTTTTAATTTGCATTTCTCTAATGATTAGTGATGTTGAACATTTTTTATATGCCTATTGGCCATCTGTATGTCCTCTTTGGAGAAGTATGTTCAGTTCATTTGCCCATTTTTTTTTTTTTTTTTACAGGGACAGAGAGAGTCAGAGAGAGGGATAGATAGGGACAGACAGGAACGGAGAGAGATGAGAAGCATCAATCATCAGTTTTTCGTTGCCATTGCGACACCTTAGTTGTTCATTGATTGCTTTCTCACATGTGCCTTGACCGTGGGCCTTCAGCAGACCAAGCAACCCCTTGCTGGATCCAGCGACCTTGGGTCCAAGCTGGTGAGCTTTTTGCTCAAGCCAGATGGGCCCGCGCTCAAGCTGGCGAGCTCGTTGTCTCAAACCAGGGTCTTCTGCATCCCAGTCCGACGCTCTATCCACTGCACCACCGCCTGGTCAGGCTAATGTTTTAATCCTTACAGTTACTTACATGATGTCCCTGCCTTTAAATTTTTTACCTTGTTTTAGAGCTGAAGAAAATAAGATACAAAATGCTGACTGACCTCTTCAAGATCACACACACAGGAAATGGCAGAGCTGGGGCCTGAGCCCACAGGTGGTGTGAAGTCTGCTCTCTAGGCTGGCCCTGTATGTGTGAGAGCCCAGAGGCAGGACTTGGGGACCATGCTTTGGTAGGTCTATGATGCATCAGACTAAGTCACCTTTGCCTTTTTGGCAGGCTGAGGGATTGGGTCTTACCTCCCTGCTTTCTTGAGGCTGAATGTAGAAAAAGTTTCATATCTGAAGTCTGAGTCAACTCCACAGCAGTTAAATGGACTTTTAACCATTTAAACTTATTTTTTTCAGAGGTGCCACAAAGTGTGAACAAGGCAGAACCTTATGAGGAAAGGCAGTGGTGGTGACCAAGGGGCCTCATGGCCGAGGCTGTTCTGTGGAGATGAATTGTTCCTTCCACTGTCCTTGGCAAAGGACAGTCATAGACACTATCATACTGCTCTTTCTTTCTCCTCCTCCCAATGCCATAGCCGATAAACTGGTGTGAAAATGAGTATGTCTGGCATGGTAGAAAGAAGTTGAGAAACTGAACCAAGAAATGTTCGAGGCTTGAGGAGGATGGCAGAATTGCCGAACGGAAAGGTTGTGTTATTGATGAGGGACTTTGGTCCACGTGTAAGCTGAAACAGTGCAAGCAGCAGTCATGAGGTGGGAAGAGTACACGGGTTGGAGGGAGGGAGGGAGGGAAGAAAACGGTGTAAGGAGAACTGTGTATAAGTAACAGCGGAGAATATTCGCGGTCGCCGCTGTGATCCACGGAGCAGTTGGGAGTCTAGGACTCTCTTGCTTTTTAGTAATTAATCTTTGTGGTTTCTCCTTGTTATTTTCAGCAAAGCAGGTGTGTGTGTGGGGAGGTTGGGGTAGAAATAAGGTCTACTGGAGCAAGGACTTGGAAAGCTATTCTCTTAGAGTTAAAAATAAAAACAGAATGACTTTTTATCTTCGGGCATTGGGTATGTCAGGAGAACAAAAGAAGGGGGCGAGTGTTAAGTCAATTGTTCTGATTTAGATATTGTTCTTGTGCCCCCCATACTATGAATCAAGCATAGAGAAAGATGTAGAAAAATAACTCTGGCTGTGAACATTGGTTAATCTCAAGGGGGTGAGGTGGGAGTAAGGAAATAAGGTAGTGAAATGGAAAAGTACTAATGGTATAATAAGTAAGAATACAGACTGAAACTATTCCGATTTTAAATATGGACAAACAGAAACGATTATATGGATTAGACAATTTGCCAATATAAACCTTTTCTTTTTAATTTTTTAAAAATTTATTCATTTTAGAGAGGAAAGTGAGCGACAGGGAGAGAGAGAGAGAGAGAGAGAGAGAGAGAGAGAGAGAGAGAGAAAGGGGGGAGGAGCTGGAAGCATCAACTCCCATATGGGCCTTGACCAGACAAGTGCAGGGTTTTGAACCAGTAACCTCAGCACTCTAGGTGGACGCTTTATCCACTTCGCCACCACAGGTCAAGCTAAACCTTTTTATTTTATATAGGTTCTTCAGTGAGGTGTTTAAAATAAAGACAAGATGTTATTCAAAGACAGAGTTACCTCCTCTGCCTAGTCTCCCCTGCTCTCTGATACATCACGATACTAGCCTTCCTCACTCTGCTGTTGTCAGTGTGAAGGTCTGCCTTCCTCTGTAGGGGGAGACCTCTGAGTGTAGGGCCCTGTCTTACTCCTCACCCCTGTTTCATAGTATGAATGGAGCCCAGCATGAAATTGTTCAGTCAATATTGGCACAAATTCAATCAGTTATGGTGCAGTATTTGCCTTGGCTGTACAGGGATGGGCAAAAGTAGGTTTACAGTTGTGAGTACTTGAAACAGTTTATTCTTGTGTTATTACCATGTTTTCCATACAAACAGCTTTAAACCTACTTTTGACCACCCCAATCACGGGCTGGTGATGAATAAAATATTTGAAGAACCTTTAAAAAGTCTGGGTTACATTAGATTAGGATTTGTTGAGGCTTCTTTTTCCTTTTTCTTTTCTAATTATTGATTTTAGGGAGATAGAAAGGGAGAGAGAGAGATAGGAACATTGAGCTGTTCCCTGACTGGGCATTGAAGTGGCAACCTTTGTGCTTCAGGATGATGCTATAACCAATCAAGCTATCCAGGCAGGCCTAGGCTTCCTTTTCTGTTGACTTACTTTTTTATTTTTATTATTTATTTATTTATTTTACAGGGACAGAGAGAGTCAGAGAGAGGGACAGACAGACAGGAATGAAGAGAGGTGAGAAGCATCAATCACCAGCACTTCGTTGCTGTCGCGACACCACAGTTGACTATCGATTGCTCTCTCACACGCGCCTTGACCACGGGCCCTCAGCAGACCGAGCAACCCCCTGCTGGAGCCAGTGACCCCGGATCCAAGCTGGCGATCTCCTGCTCAAGCCAGACGGGCCCATGCTCAAGCTGGCGAGCTCAGGGTCTCGAACCTGGGTCCTCCGCATCCCAGTCCGATGCTCCATCCACTGCGCCACCGCCTGGCCAGGCTGACTTACTATTATTTATTTATTTTTGACTTACTATTTTTAAAAACAGTGTGTAGGACTAGAACAGAGAAAAGGGTCTAGGGAGTAAGCCTTGTAAGCTATATTTTAATCTGAAAGCCTTGAATCAATGACCAAGCAAATATTTTTATAAAAACTAGAGTGTGTATGACAAATGAATTTTTATACAATTTACTTGATAAACAACAAATTGCCTGACGAGGTGGTGGCGCAGTGGATAGAGCATCGGACTGGGATGCAGAAGACCCAGGTTCTAGACCCCGAGGTCGCCAGCTTGAGCACGGACTCATCTGGCTTGAGCAGAGCTCACCAGCTTGGACCCAAGGTCGCTGGCTCCAGCAAGGGGTTGCTCGGTCTGCTGAAGGCCCACGGTCAAGGCACATGTGAGAAAGCAATCAATGAACAACTAAGGTGTCACAACGAAAAACTGATGATTGATGCTTCTCATCTCTCTCCGTTCCTGTCTCTGTGTCCCTATCTATCCCTTTCTCTGACTCGCTCGCTCTCTCTGTAAAAAAACAAACAAACGAAAAAACCAAATCGTGGTTATTAAAAAAAATATATTTGTGAAGCACTGGTGGTGCAGTGGATCAAGCTTTGACCTGGAATGCTGAGGTCGCTGGTTCAAAACCCTGGGCTTGCCTGGTCAGGGCACATACAACAAGCAGCAGGCAAGCAACGGACAACTAAAGTGAAGCAGAAGCAACTATGAATAGATACTTCTCACTCCCCCCTCTTCTCTGTAAAATCAAATAAAATCTTAAAACAATAATTGAATATAAAAGTAACTATCACAACAGTTTCTGACCGGTGTTCTATAATGAAGAATTGTAATTTTAGATACTCAACAAAAAAACAAAACCCTTCTGTATATTCAGATCTTTGAATGCTGAGCTGAGAAGTATCAGTCTCAAAAGAGGGAGAGAACATGAATATTGCTTTGTGCTCTGTGTAGGAATCCTCTCTGCCCACTTCCAGTCACTGGGAGCTCGTTATCTCACAAGGAGCCCGTCTATTGCTGGCAAGTGCTGTTGGTCAGAATATCCTCCCTTGGACTGAGTTGAAATCTACTCATTTGGTCCAGGTCTGCTCTGTGGCCCTGACATTCTTTCCTCTCCCTGGCTTTTTGTTTTCTAGGCTACACAGTCAGAAAGTGAGATAAAGAGGGGGAGGAAAGGAGGAGGAGGAAGGGAGGGGATGTGTTGGGAATTTTTGAGAGTTTGGTAGGCGTTGTGGCATTGAGAGTGGTTGAGATCGTTTGCTGAGGGGGATGCGAGTGAGAAGAGGGCTGAGGACAGAACTTTGGGGAGCATTAGCAATCAAAGGATAGATGGAAGGGCCAGGTTCCAAGGACAGGCTGTGGCAGTGGAGGAGGGAAACGAGGCAGCACTAGTCAAGCCAAATCTTAAGAAGACAGGTTTTTTATTGTTTTGTTTTTTACATTTTATTGATTGATTTTTGAAGAAGAGAGCGTGTGCATGAGAGAGAAACATTAATTTGTTTCTCCACTTATTCATGCACTGATTGGTTGATTCTTAAATTTGCCCTGACCGGGGATTGAACCGACAACCTTGGCTCATCGGGATGATGCTCTAACCAACCAACTGAACTGCCCGGCCAGGGCAAGAAGAGAGTTTTAAGGAAGAAGGAATGGCCATCTTTAGTAGAGAGAGGCCAAATAAGGTGAAGGCTAAAAAAAAGGGTACTTTGGGATGTGGGAATTAGAAAGCGCTCACTTAATGTAATGACTTGGGCCAGATGCCGGGTGGCCACGTGGGCATCGCAGGCTGAAACGCCTGGGGGTCATGTGTGGCCACCTGAGCTGCTGCCTTTAGCACTATCGTGTCTCTTGACCTGGGAGCAGTGCTGACCTCTGGCCAGTTCCTCTCAGTGTGTGAGCCAGGCTGGCAAGTAGCGGTGAGGAGGGAAGGAGGGAATGGAGAAAGGCACCGAAATGGACAGAGGCTGCTCTGTAGGTTCTAAGGGAGGAGCAAAAGAAACTTATTTTGACATTTCTTCCCAACAGTATCATTTATCAAGAAAGAACTCACAGCTGGCCACAGCAAGAATCTTGGGTGACCGAGAAAGTGTGGCTGGACGGCACTGAGCCCTGCCCGTGTTTGTTGCAGGCCTCCCTCCGTGAAGGCAGGCAGCTGGCCTTCTGCTCGTTGCCTTAGTGGAGGCACGTCCAGGGTTGAAAACAGCCAAGAAGTCTTTCTAGCTTTTGTTTTCCAAAAAGAGATTATTATTATTGGTAGGGAAGTAATGGGTTTTCAGCCAGCAGATTGAGTCTTAAAGAAATTTGGAGGGAATTAGCCCCAGGCCACCCCTACCCCCAAACAAACAAACAAAACCCTGGGTGTGAGGAGAAAGACTTGAGAAGAGAGGTTGCTAAGAGCAGTACCAATATGAGCCCTGCTTCCTGGTGTGTCCCCAGGGAGTTAGTTCTCTAGAGAGTGATAGATGTTGATGCTTCTAGGCAGTCAGGGCCATCTTGCAAAAGATAGATGCCCATGCCTAGAACCTGCAGAGAACCCGGTGGGTCTGGAGGGGCCATGGGACAGGAAAGACCTCTGAATGGACATTGGAGGACTTGAGTTCACCCCCCAAGGTGCTGCGTGTGAGGAGAAGCTGAATGGAAGCTTGAGGTCAGAAATTGGGATGGTCAGAATTGAGAGATGGGAAGGGAGGGAGAGGGAGATAAAGAGGGTAAGGGAGAAGGAGAGAAGCATCAACTTGTTCCTCTTAGTTGTGCCATTGATTGCTTCTCATATGTGCCCTGACTGGGACTTGACCTGGTGACCCAGAATTGACCTGGTGACCTTGGTGCTTCCGGACAAAACTTATCTACTGCGTCACACTTTTGTATCTTGAACCCTTAAGGTAAAAGACGCAAAGTTAACAAGCCTGGATGGGGAACAGGTTACTCCTGGGAGCGGGGCTGGGGTTTGTGTATGTGGGGGGAACACAGCTCATCAGTTAGGTAAAGATGGCCTATTTTCATTTTTAAAAAATGCATTAATTTTAGAAAGATAAGAAACCTGGGTTTACTGTTCCACTAATTTATGCATTTATTGGCTGATTCTTGTATGTTCCCTGACTGAGGAGTGAACCCTCAACATTGGTGTAGCAGGATGTTGCACTAACCAACTGAGCTACCCAGCCAGGGTAAGATGGTGCATTTTAAGTATAATGGGTTGATTAATACCAGAGTGCTGATCACATTTTATTTATTTATTTTAAAAAAGGTAAAGTTAATTTTAATATCTATCTCAATATATCATTTCACCAGGTAATCAATAGAAAATTATTGTGATGTTTACATCCTTTTTCATAAGAAGTCTAAATGTGGTCTATATTTTACACTTGCAGCATAATATCTCAATTTGGACTAGTCATATTACAAGTGTCCATTTAATCTTATTTATTTATTTTTTATTAAGTAAGAGGCAGGGAGGTAGAGATGTACTCCCACACGCGCCCTGACCGGCATCCACCTGGCAAGCACCCTACTGGGTGATGCTCTGCTCATCTGGGGCTGTTCTATTGCTTGCCAACTGAGCTATTTTAGTGCCTGAGGCAAGGCCATGGAGCCACCCTCAGCGCCCAGGGCCCACTTGCTGAAACCATTTGACCCATGGCTGCAGGTGGGGAAGAGAGAGAAGGGGGAGGGGTGGAGAAGAAGATGGCCACTTCTCCTGTATGCCCTGACTGGGAATCGAACCCAGGACTTATACACATCGGCCGATGCTCTACCACTTAGCCAACAAGCGAAGGCCATCTCTTTTCTATCTGGATGGAAACTTGCAATTTTTTGCTATGGCTGCACAAGCAGAATTACCATTCACAATCCAGAGAGGTAAATTTATGTATTTTCAATGGTTCTTACGTGATTTTGTGTGTTACAACTTTCTTTCCTTTGGGGAATTGTGGGGGAACAAACCCTTTTACCCCACTCCTAAATTAGTTTGATGCTAAGTTGATGGTGGGACAGTTTGGTCATCATGAGACCCTGGGAGGGTACGGTGGGTAGTGCTCCCTCAAGCTTTGCTCTCAGATGCTTGCAGGGCCGGGTGGGTTGACTATAGAAGCTGCACAGACTGCTGTCTTTATGTCCAGAACAATTGGCTGGACTTAGCAAGGCCCCATTGCCCCGAGGAAGTCAGAGCCTGTCTTCCAAGGAGACGGAAGCTCACTCATTGGCTAAGTAAATATCTTAGCAGAAGTAAATATCTTGGTTGGCACTGCTGTCCTCGGTGTTCAAGAGTTTGCTTTTATGGGCCCAACTTTTTGCAGAGTGGTTGGAATATGAAGAAGCGAAAAACAGCAACACAAAAACAACCCCAAGCCCTGGCTGTAACCCTCTGGATTCTGCCTCCCAGAACAGACTCCCTACTCAACTATTTGAGGATGCTGGAGCTGGAGGAGTGTGTGTGTGTGTGTGTGTGTGTGTGTGTGTGTGTGTGAGAGAGAGAGAGACAGAATGTGTGTGTGAGAGAGCATGTATGTATGTGTGTGAGAGAGACAGAGAACATGTGTGTGAGAGAATGTGTGTGAGAGAAAACGTGTGTGTGTGTGTGTGGCAGACCAGGGAGAAGAAGTTGGAGGGTGTGACAGGAAGGCAGGCGGGCAGGGCTGGCTCCTGCTTTGTTGACTTAGTGAGTCTGCCTGCAAAGCCAAGGCCTTTGGAAAGAATGGCCTCGCTGCTTCCAGCAGTTTCTCTGGAGCTGTTCTCGGACTGAGTTTCTGCAGGTATTTATGGGCATGGTTCAGTTGGGTTCCAGGGCACCAAGGTTTGGATAATTCCAACAGGCTTGTACTTGATGATGGCCTTGGAAGTAAAACACAACCATGGTTTCAAAAGATGATGTTTTTCTCCACCTTGTGGGGTGTCTGCTGGTCCCCTCCTTTGAGTTAATTCCCTAGAGGCCTGTTTCCACTCTCTGAGCATTACATGGTGCAGTTAATTTTCCTTTTATTTTTTCTGGTGAGATGATTGTGATTTCAAAAGCAATTTCCCCTGACAACTTCTCATGAGCTGTTAAACTAATGTGGCAGATGCAAGTTAGAGCCATGTGTTTGGCAGTTCCAGGCAGGCATCTGAATTTCTGGCTGCTGCTTGTGGCCTTATTCTGTTCTTCCAGCAGGTGGCAGTAAAGACCTATTGACGGCTGCCTCCTGTAGGAGTGTGGGTTACCTGTTTGTTGTGGACTTCCTGCTGGTTGGCAAACTCACCTGTAAGTTTATGAGTAGGATTTACTTCTGATTTTATAGATGAATTTTCTCAGAAAAGGTTACTGTAAAATCTAGGGTCAGGGTTTTCCTTGTTACCACTCAATACCTACCCGAGAGTCCGACACATAGTAAATGCTTAATAGGTGCTTGCTGACTTCAGCCAAAGTGTGCACATGTGCAAAGGAAAGTTAAATGCATTGTGCCGCACCTCTCTGCCAGACGATCTATTAGGTGGTTTTTCTTATAAAGTAAGGCTGGTCATTCTCATTTTACAGAAAAAGAAATTGAAGTCCATGGAGAGAAGATAATTGGCCAAAGGTCACAAAGATGTGACCCAAGTCATCTCACCCCCAACGTTTGGGCTTGTATGCTCGCTCTGCTGGGGTGGGGGATATCTAGATTCAGCAAATATCTAGGAGGCATTCTGTTTTTTTAAAAAAACAGTATAGATTTGCTCTTTATCAGTTGATTTCTGAGTATCTGCTATACACTGTGTACTTAGGACAGAGAGAGTTGGACAACCTGGCTCTGGCTTTGGGGGCGCTCCAAGCCTGGGGGACGGTGACGGCATACAGGAGGAACACCGCAGGAGCAGGACACAAGCCCAGAGTGCAGTGGGAACCCCAGAGAAGGGGAGGGAGGTCAAGGAAATCCCTCAGAGGAGATAGCCTTGAAGCTGAGTCCTGGAGGACTTGGTCAGCCAAGTGGTGGCGGAGGATGAGAGCCAGAGGGAGCTGTGGGTACAGAGGCCTCCCCTCCTCCTGACACGAGAGGATGTGTGTATTTGGGGAATAGTGAGGTGAAAGGTGAGGGATAAAGTCCAGTAAGCAAGGGGCCTTGGAAGTTATGAAGGGGCTTGAAGAGATTTTAGCAGGAATGGGACATTTTTAGAAGACCCTTCTGGTTCCTGGTGGAGAGTGGTGGGAGGAGGCTGAGGCTGAAGCCAGCAGCCAGTCTAGAGTTGTAATAAGAGAGGATGGTGACCTAGGCAAGGGTAGTAGCTATGGAGATGAGGAAGATGGACAGATTGGAACTGTTTGTGGAAGGTAGAGCTGACAGGAGTGGGGACAGGTTGCTTATAAGAGAAGGGTAAAGGAGAGGGGTGACCCTGAGGTCCATCCTGGCCTGGCAAACAAGTGGATGGAATGGTTTCTTACGTGTGAATGATCTTTACAGTTCGCAAGCACTTTACACCAATTATTTCAAGAGGAAGGTGCTTTGTGTTCCAGATGGTCAGCTTTGTTTTCAGGGTTTGGAGGCTGCCCCTGGGCTGTGTCAGCCTTACACCTGAAACATGTGAAGGTCGCACCTTTAAGGTACCCTCTGTCCTTTGCTCTCCTCTCTCAGGGAATAGATGCTAAGGATATGGTACCTTTCTAGAATAGGGTGTCTGGTGAACACTTGGGGAGACTCTCCTACATCCATTCCCCTCCTCTTGAGGACCACACCTTTCTTGTGTAGCTCATGGACCTTGGGGAAAGCTAACCCCACACCAGACATATGGGCAGGGCATGAGGTTCAAGGCCAAGTTGACCCAAATAATTGCATTTTTTAAAAATTATTAATTTTTAGAGAGAGGAGAGAGAGAAAAAATAGAGGAGGGAGAAGCAGGAAGCATCAACTCATAGTCATTGCTTCCTGTATGTGCCTTGACCAGGCGAGCCCAGGGTTTCGAACCGGTGACCTCAGTGTTCCAGGTCAATGCTTTATTCACTACGCCACCAAAGGTGAGGTAATAATTGTGTTTCTTGTCCTCTGTATTTGTCTCTTGGGTCTGCCTAACAAATTACGATGAACTTGGTAGCTTTAAGACAACAGTTATTTTTTCACAGTTTTGGAGTCCAGAAGTTCAAAGTCAGGTGGGCTGTGCTCCGTCTAGAGGCCGCAGGGATGAGTCTGTTCTTTGACTATTTCAGCTTCTGGTGACTACCGGCAGCCCTTGGCTTGTAGCTATGTCCTGTAATCACTGCCCCGTTTTCAGAAGTCTCTCCTCTCCAAGTCTGTCTTCTCTCTCTTACAAGGATATTTGTTATTGGACTTAGCCCCCCACCCCCGGGTGAATCAGGATGATCTCATCTCAAGATCCTTAATTGTATCTACAAAAACACTTTTTCCAAATAAGGTCACATTCGCAGTTTCTGGAGGTTAGGAGAGAAACACATCTTTTCTGAGACTGCCATTCAATCCACTACTGCTTCTGCGGATAGCAAGAGAGAATGAAATTGGGACTATAATGACATCATTGAACTCCTACCTGCCAATCTGGAAGCCTGCCTGCCTGCCTCAGGAACTCTAGTTGTGTAATTTAATAAATTCTCCTTATTGCTTTAAGCCAGTCTGACGTGACTTCCCCCTGTTGCTTGTTGCTGAACGTACCTGACTTGTACGTGTGCCTATCTGGAGTCCTGTGTGCAGGCAGTTGGCTGGGTGTGGGGCAGAGATTACAGCAACTGGAATTCTCTGTTGTTGTCACTCTATGTGACCTTGGGCAAGCCACAACCTTGCTGACCATCAGTTTGAATATTTAAGCAGGGCCCTTGTCCCTGCAAAAAGCGTTTCAAAATGGAAGCCACTGTGGTCCATGTTGTCACGGCCTCTGCATTCCAAGAAAGACGTAATGGAACTGGAAAAGAGCCAGACGATGGAGTGACGAACGGCTTTGTCATCGGGGTAGGCTCCGCTTTTAGGCTTCTTCAGCCTGGAAAGATGGAGGCTGAGGAAGGACATAAAGTCCTTTCTGTGAAAGGTGTATTGATAAAGCGGAACAGACTTGTCCATCAAATCCCAGAGCCCTTAGAAGCCTAAAATAAAGTGCTACTCCTGAAAGTTTGAGAAGTTGTTTCAGAGCAAACAATAAAAGTGCTCCTGCACGCAGTGCAGGGGTGAACTTGCACTTGGGCAGCTTGGTGCTGTGCCCCTGGAGTCAGGAAGAGCCAGCTTCCGCTCCTGGCTCCAGCTGTGTGATTGTGAGCAATCCTCTTTTCTCCCTGGATCTCGGGTTGTTCACTGGGAAACTGGGGACAATAAACCTGGTAATAAACCAGGAGCGAATGTCCACAGAGAAACCACTCTCCACCTACCCTTCACCCACGCATTCAGTCTCACCCCCGCCACGGACCACTTAAGCAGTTCTCCTTTTCCTACATCGTCTGGTTCCCCCTCTCTACTGGATCGTTGTCAGGCACAAAACCCACTATCGTTTCTTCCATCTGAAAACAACCCCCCCCTGACCTCACTTCCCCCTCTAGTGCCTGTCCACGTTCTCAGTTCCACTCTGCGGCAAAACTTGAAAGAATTGTCTGTACGTGTCTCTTCTGGATTAATGAATTTTTAGAAAATAAACATATACATGAGACTGACATCCAGGTAGAAGAAAGGAATATTACCAACCCGCCGGAAGCCCTGTGCTCCCCGCCATCACTCGCCCCTCTCCACACTCCAAGATAGCTAGTATCCTGACAGCACCATTGATTAGTTTTATGATTTTAACTTTATTATGGTAAAATAGATATAACATTGGTCACTTTAATCATTTGAAGGCATACAGTGCCACATGGTTCACAGTGTTGGGTAACCATAACCAAAACCTAACTCCAGAACACTCGTATCCCTTTAAGAGGAAACTCCATGCCCATTAGCAGTCAGTCCTCATTTCCCAGTCTCAGTAGTCCCTGTCAACCATCATTCTGCTTTTTGTGTCTATGGACTTCCCTATTCCGAATAGTTCAGATGAATGGAATCATGCAATATATGGCCTTTTGTGTCTGGAATCTTTTACTCAGCATCATGTTCTCAAGGTTTATCATGTGGGAGCGTGTGTCAGAACTACATTCCTTTTTATGGCTGAATAACATCCCATTGTATTGCTATGCCACTTTTCTCTATCCATTCATCAGTGGGTAGGCATTTAGGTCGTCTCCAGCTTTTGGTTATTGTGAATATTGCTGCTGTGAACAATTGCATGCAAGGTTTGCTCGAACATCAGTTTTACCTGCTTTTGAACTTGAAGTTGGCTACGTGATTTATATTGTTTTTCTGTCCGACTTTATGTTCTATGAAGGTTATATTCTATAATGTGAGATCCGTCCACATTACTGGATAGCAATAATTTACTCATTTACATTGCTGACCAGTATGTCGTTGTGTGACTATATCACCATCTACCTAACCTGTTGTTGCTGGGTTATGTCCAGTTTGAGGTTATTATGAGGAATGCTGCTCTGAATGTTCTTGTTCATGTGTTTTGGTGACCACATGTACAGATTGCAATTAGACATATACCTAGGAGTGGCATGTCAGGCTCATGGATGATGCATGTACGTATTTAGCTTTATAAATACTGCCAAATGGTTTTTCCGAAGTCGTTCCAATTTTCACTTCCCTGCGAGTGCGTGAAATTTCCAGTTGCTCCTCATCTTCACCTACATGTGATATTACCATTTCCACCTGAATGTTTAATAGACATCTCTAACCCAGCAAGTCCCAAGCTTAACTCCTTGTGTTCCCCTCTAAACTGGTTCCATAGTCAGTAGATGGTAACTTTGTCCTTCCTGTTTTCTCAGGCCAGAAACCTTGGAGTCATCATGATCTTTCTTTCTTTTTGATCCCTTACATCTGATGTTAGAAACCTATTTGGCTCTTCCTTCCAACACATCCAAAATATGATCTCACTCTGTATCCTGCTACCATCCTTGCTGGAGGCACCATCACTTTTCACCTGGTTTACTGGCATGCCTTCCTATTTGGTCTCCCAGCTCCCATTCTGCATATCCTTAGCTCAGCAGCTGGGGTGGTCACTTTTTAAAACATTGTGGTATAATATACATAACATAAAATTTACATTTAAAATTTTTAGTGGCCGTAAGAATATTCAGGTTTGGCTGGATAGCTCAGTTGGTTAGAATGTTGTCCCAATGCACCAAGATTGTAGGTTTGTTCCCCAGTCAGGACACATACAAGAATCAACCAGTGAATGCATAAATAAATGTAACAACAAATTGTTGTCTGTCTCTCTCTCTCTCTCTCTCTCTCTCCCCTCTCCCATCTTCCCACTTCCTCTCTCTCCCTAAAAAAATTCATGTTGTTGAGCAACCATCATTCTTCTAAAGGTCTGCATTTCAGAGGAAGACTCCCAAGGTTTTAAAACACCATACTAGGCCTTGCCCAGCTGGGGTCTCCTGTTACTTCTGTGACTTAATCATGTACTTCTTCTCCTGGCATGACCCTGCCATAGGACTTCTGAGTTGGCTGCTGCCTCTGCCTGTCCCAGCTATTCTTATGGCTAATCTCTTGCCCCTTGAAAACCTTGCTCAGTTGGCTTGAGGATTTTTGACCACTATTGATGAATTTAAGTATAAAGCTGGATTTTTGTTTTTTAAGTGAGAGTAGGGTAAATATAGAGACTCCCACATATGCCCCAACTGGGATCCACCCAGCAGCCCCTGTCTGAGGCCAATGTTCTGCTTATCTGGGGTCATGCTTGGGCAGCTGAGCTATTTTTAGCACATGAGGTAAAGGTTCCATGGAGCCATCCTTAGTGCCCAGGGCCGACATGCTTGAATCAATCGAGCCACAGCTGTGGGAGGAGAAGAGAAAGATAAGAGGGAGGAGGGGAGAAGCAGATGGTTACCTCTCCTGTGTGCCCTGAGTGGGAATCAAACCTAGGACTTACACACGCTGGGTTGATGCTCTATTGCTAAGGCGACTGGACAGGGCCAGAGCTGGCTTGTGATCAGAATCTCAGGATAAAAGTGTTTCACCCACTTTCAGTGTTTAATATGAGAAATTTCCCTTGCTCCTCTGTGGGGAGCCTGAGTTTGTTTATAGCCCCCTTTTGTCCTGGAGATGTGGCCCAGTTTTGCAGGGAATTGTCCATCAGATTCTTTACCTCAGGTGAGCTCGGGTTTATCTCCTTTTTCATGTTCCTTATCAGCCCTTGAAAGCTAAAGTTCTTGATTGCTTGACTTTGGTGTATTTCCCTAAGGAGAAAGGCAGTTTCCACAGCCTCTTTGGGTTCCTGCTTTCCCTCCCTACCCCCCTGCCCCCCTTTTTTTGGCATTTTGTCTAGCTCACTTGTTTTCCTTTCAAGATTGAAAACATTTTATCTGGCATTTTAAATATTTCAGCAGGAAGTAGTTCAGAGTGTCTAGTTTTTATTGCCAGAAACAGAAGTTCATTAAATATCAATTTCAGGAAGGCAGCGCATTATAGGAGAAAAGATGGGGTCAGGAGTCCTTGGTTTCAATCCCAGACCTGCTTTCAATGAGCTGGGATTTTAGACAAGTTACAAGGACCCTCCGGGTCTCAGCTTCTTCCTTGGTAAAATAAGGGCTTAGGCTGGGTGGCCTCAGAGGTTCTGTGATTCCATGGTACTGACAGGCTGTTCCTGCTTTGAGGGAGCTCATGACTGTGAAGGGCTAAAACTCCCACTTCAGATGGCCTTTCTGTATTCTCTCAGTATCTGCCCGGCCCTGGGTCTGGTTCGTGAGAAGAGATGACAAATGTAGAACATTGGTGCTAAGAAATGTGAAATCAAATCCTCAAAGGTCTGGGGAATGTGTGGCAGGTGAGTAGAGAAGAGTCTGGTGTTACCCACAGGGTAAGGGCCACTGTTACTAAGTGGGTAGGCAGGACAACAGTGTGGGTGTGGTCAGTCTGTGGGCGAGGGTCTGCCATCGTGCTGATATCCTGAAGACAGAGGCTGGGCCCTGGTCACCGTCCTGTTCCCTCCACCTTCCTTCAGTTGCTTAGTCCCTCTTATCCTTCATTTTATACATATGTGTATACACATATGATTTTACATTTTGTAATTTTACATATAATTATATGTATATACATAAATACATATATAACTTAATTATTTTTCTGAAGTTAGAAGAGGGGAGGCAGAGAGACAGACTCCCGCAAACGTCTGACTGGGATCCAGCCTGTATGCCCACCGGGGGGCGGTGCTCTGCCCGTCTGGGGTGGGCTCCGTTGCAACGGGAGCCATTCTAGCACCTAAGACGAAGGCCATGGAGCCATCTGCTCCAATGCGACCTTGGCTGCAGGAGGGGAAGAAAGGGATAGAGAGAAAGGAGAGAAGAAAGGGTGGAGAAGCAGATGAGTGCCTCTCCTGTGTGCCCTGACTGGGAATCAAACTGGGACCTCCACACACTGGGCTGACATCTACCTCTGAGCTAACTGGCCAGGGCCTATATATAACTTTAATTCATAAGCTTTATTTTTAGATTTTCAGAAAACGTGAGATCGTACAGAGAGTTCTCATATACCCCGCACCTCGTTTTCCCCGTTATTGGCATTTTACACAAGTAAGACATGTTTGTTTTAATTAGTGAAACATTATGACACATTATGATTAACTAAAGTCTATAGTTTATTTAGATTTCCTTAGGTGTATGTCGTTTTCTGTTCCAGAGTCCCATACTGGGAACCACATTACATTTAACTATCTATCACGTCCTTTCAGGCTTGTCCTGACTACTGTGACAGTTTTTAAGACTTCTCGAGGTATCTTTTTTAATTATGGTAAAATATATATAAAATTTACTATTTTTTAAAATGTGCAATTCATTGGCATTATGTGCATATGCACTCATCTTCACAACTTTTTATCATCCCACACCGAAACTGTCTCCATTAAAAGACAGTTCCCCAATTCCCCTCCTCCCAGCTCTCCATAGCCCCTATTCTACTTTCCCTACAAATTTGACTCTCCTAGGTACCTCATATAAGTGGAATTGAACAGTATTAGTCCTTTTGTGAGCTTTCTATTTTTTTGTTGACTGTGGCAGTTTTGATGAGTAACTGGTCAGGAACTTTGTAGGCTGGTCCAATATTAGGATTATTTGATGTTTTTCTTATGATAAGATTTGGTCTTTGAGGTGTATTTCTCACCCCATGCCAAACAAAATGCCGGGTTCTGAGGATTCAGTGATGAAAGCCTAGAGAATTTTAATTACTTGTCCAGGGTCATGCAGTCAGTCAAAAGCAGAAGTGGGGCCTGACCTGTGGTGGCGCAGTGGATAAAGCGTTGACCTGGGAACACTGAGGTCGCCAGTTCAAAAACCTGCACCGGTCTGGTCAAGGCACATATGGGAGTTGATGCTTCCAGCTCCTCCCCCCTTTCTCTCTTTCTCTCTCTCTCTCTCTCTCTCTCTCTCTCTGTGTCTCCTCTCTAAAATGAATAAAATAAAAATAAAAAATAAAAAATAAAATTAAAAAAAAATTACTAAAAAAAAAAAAAAGCAGAAGTGGGTTCTGAACTCATCCTTCTGACCTCAGACCCTCACCTTCTCCACGTCCCTTTCTCTGGGCCAGCAAAGCCTGTGCCCCTACCCTCTTCTTTGGGCATTCGGGCTATTTGCAATCAGTGGGGCTTGGTCAGAGCTGGGCAGAGGCTGGATGCTGGCTATACTGAACAAACAGCTCCCTACTCAGATTTTTCTTAAGGTGTTTTTCTTTTTAATATTTTGAATTGCTTTGGTTTTTATTTTTGTTTGTTTGTTTTTAAGATTTTATTTCTTGATTTCACAGAGAGGGGAGAGAGGGGCGGGAGCGAGAAGTATCCACCCATAGTTGCCTCACTAGAGTTGTTCATTGATTGCTTGTCATATGTATCTTGACTGGGCAAGCCCAGGGTCTTTATTTCTTTTATTTTCCTTTTCTTAAAAAATTTTTTTAATTTAATTAACTGTGTTTACTTAGATTCTAGGGTCACCCCAAATGCATACCCCCACCCCCATATTCCCCTCAATATCTCTTTTGCCCCCCTGCTGACAGCGCCCTCCCCCCTTCCCTTCAGGTTTAAGCCCAGGGTTTTGAATGGGCGACCTCAGCATTCCAACTCGACACTTTATACACTGAGCCACCACAGGCCAGGCTTAAGATATTTTTTTAATTTGAAATATTTTATATTTCAAATTAAAATTTAAAATTATATTTCAAATTAAATTTCATGTGCTTTCTATATGCACATGAGTGTATATAAAGCACAAGGGTCAGTTTGAAGAGTAATAATAAAAATAAAACCCTTGGACCCAGCACCTAACTTAACACAGACAATGCTTCCGATACTTTCTAACCGTCCCCCCACACACTCCCTTCGAATCCCACCCTGTCCCCTCGTGCCTTCAAATACCCATCATCCTGAATTTTGTAATTTTCATTCTCTTGCTTGTACAGTTTTACCACATAGCCACATGTTCCTAATCAATACGTTGTTTAGTCTGGACGTCTATTAAATGAAATTGCACCATATACAGTGTGTCCGTAAAGTCATGGTGCACTTTTGACCGGTCGCATGGTCAAAAGTGCACCATAACTTTACGGACACACTGTATATTATGCTGTGATTTGCTTTATTTATTCCACATTGTGTTTATGGGATTCATTCATAAAGTGATAGCTTGTTTATTTTCATGGCTAGATAGTATTCCATTGTATGACCGTATATTTTCTAATCCATTCTCAAGTCCGTGGGTGTTTGGACTATCTGAAGTTTTTGTTTTTATGAACAGTGTGATGCTCGGAACATTGTGGGGCCCACGTGGTGGGAGGGGTTCTCGAGGTAAAATTATGAGTAGAATTGCTGGGTCGGAGTATGTGTGTACTGGATAATGCCAAAGTGCTTCCTAAAGGCTTGGGTCCATTGACACTCCTATCAGCAGTGGATGAGGGCCCCTAACACTTCATATTCTAAACTCTCAGCTGGTTGTCTTCTACTCAGCTGTGGCCTATCTTAGAGGCCCCTTGGCTGTATTCAGGTTTCATGGCCTCTGGCCTGAGTGTCTCTAGCTTGGTCACCTCCCCCCCACCTGGACTTCCTGCTTTCCCAGAGTTTGAGCCTGTGCTTGTGTTGTTGGCTCAGCCTCTGGGAGCTCTTGGCACAGGGCGCTGTGGCTCTGGGGATCAGTGTGGTTAGACATCACTTTCTCTTGCCAAGCCAGGCGGCATTGGAATTTTCTACCATACAGGAACAGTGTCGTCTCCCCACACACCCAGAGCCAGCAATTCTTAGAGCTTTAATGGCTTTTTAGAGGCCTTTTGGCCGGTTAACACCAGCACTGACAGCGCTGGCAGGAGGATGTGACATCTGTGCTGGCTGTAAGCCAGGCCACATGGACGTCTTCGTGCACAGAGCCAGCCAGCTCATCTAGCCTAGGGCCTCAGGTGTGTGAGTGTGCACGGAGCTGACCCCACCCAGCCAGGTCAGTTCTGGGAGCTGAAAAGAACAATTCCATTCACCTTCTTGCCAGACCCTTCTTTTTGGACAGTGGCAGTGCCAGAAACGTTGCCTGGCACCCCAGGCTCAGGGTGTCTGGGTTTTTCTTGTTATGGAAAGGTATTGTGATCTGGTGGAAAGAACTGGGTTTGAGTCCTGATATTGTCACCTCTTCATTGTGCCATTTAGCCTATTTGAGCCTCAGTTTTTCCCATCTGCAAAATAGTAATAGGAATGTCTACTTCATTGGATCCATTGAAATAAGTACAAACTTGGCAGAAAGTGGTTGCTCAATAAATATCAGTGACTGTTGTTATTATGTAAGATGAAAGGGATTTATTTTCGCTAAGGGGAAGTAAAGACAGAGTGACATAGACAGGAATCATTTCTTGTTGAAATGCCTGGACTTCAAATTTTTAAGTACTTATAAACATCTTATTTTTAAAAAGAATACATCAGCCTGACCTGTGGTGGCGCAGTGGATAAAGCGTCGACCTGGGAACACTGAGGTCGCCAGTTCAAAACTGCACTGGTCTGGTCAAGGCACATATGGGAGTTGATGCTTCCAGCTCCTCCCCCCTTTCTCTCTCTCTCTCTCTCTCTCACTCTGTGTCTCCTCTCTAAAATGAATTAAAAAAATAATAAAATAAAATAAAAAGACTATAAAAAGGTTACATTTTAAAAAGAATACATCATAAATATTTGAGAAAAGGAGGGAAAAAAACCCCAAACTCCCCTAACACCCCACCACATGAACACAAGCACTGAGAACATTTCTTCCAGCGTTTTTTCACATTTTATTAAGTGGTTGTAATTGTGGGATGCACACACCCCTGTATTCTTTTTCCTTTACTTAACACTGTATTATAAACATTTTCCCATGTTGCTACATGCTATTCATAATCATAATTTTTTTTATGGCTGCATACCAGTCTTAATTAAGACCTTTATGCAGAAACTTCTCTAGCATTTCAGGTTTTTCCCTTACGATTCCAGAAGGCAAATAACTGGGTCATAGGGCATAAACACTTTTTATAGCTTCAGATTCATATAGTCAAATGGCTTTCCAAAAAGGTGGTATCAATTTGCAATGCAATAATGTCTGATATAGCTCATCCAACTGCATGTTCATTGGTATTGGGTATTATAAATGCAGTTTTCCTTTGGCTGATTTATGAAGTGTGTCTTGTCTTGATCAGCAGCAGTTGCCAAGCTGGAAACAGTAAAAAAGGAGTTAAGAAACCCTAACAAACTTTATTAATGCAGAATCATGGAGCTGAGAACTCAAGTGGTATATTAACTTATCGCCCCTGATTTTACCTTCTACACATATTTTAATGTAACATAATGTTTAAATTTTATTTTAACATAAAATTTAATTAAAAATTTTTTTTGCAAGGGAGAGAGAGAGAGTGTGTGTGTGTGTGAGAGAGAGAGAGAGAGACAGACAGACAGACAGGGACAGACAGGAAGGGAGAGAGACGAGAAGCATCAATTCTTTGTTGCAGCACCTTAGTTGTTCATTGATTGCTTTCTCACATGTACCTTGACTGGGGGGCTCCAGCTGAGCCAGTGACCCCTTGTTCAAGCCAGAAACCTTGGGCTTCAAGCCATCAACCATGGGGTCATATTTATGATCCCACCCTCAAGCCAGTGATCCTGCGCTTAAGCCGGTGACATTGGGATTTCGAACCTGGGTCCTCAGCATCCCAGACCAATGCTTTATCCACTGCACCACTGCTATCATAAGAGTAAAATGTGATTATTAAAGGCATTTTGGAAATGACAGAAAAAGTTGAAAGAGAAATCCCTCTTTGTTCCAAGGTTAATAATTTAGTAGATTTTTTCATTTTTTTCTCTAAATGTTTTTCTCCTTTTATATAATTGTGAATATGCTGTATGAGCAATTTTTTGTGTGTGACAGAGACAGAGAGAGGGACAGACAGACAGGAGGGAAGAGAGATGAGAAGCATCAATTCTTTGTTGTGGCACCTTAGTTGTTCATTGACTGCTTTCTCATATGTACCTTGACCAGGGGACTCCAGCCAAACCGATGACTCCTTGCTTAACCAGCGATCTTGGGCTCAAGCCAGTGACATGGTCTCTTGTCTATGATCCCACACTCAAGCCAGTGACCCTGCGCTCAAGCTGGATGAGCCCACGGTCAAGCAGGCGACCTCTACGTTCCAGTCTGACACTCTGTTCACTGCGCCACTGCCTGGTCAGGCTGTATGAGCAATTTTTTTTTTTTATACAAGGACAGAGAGAGAGTCAGAGAGAGGGATAGATAGGAACAGACAGACAGGAATGGAGAGAGGTGAGAAGCATCAATCATTAGTTTTTCATTGCCGTTGAGACAACATAGTTGTTCATTGATTGCTTTCTCACATGTGCCTTGACCGCGGGCCTTCAGCAGACCGAGCCACCCCTTGCTGGAGCCAGCGACCTTGGGTCCAAGCTGGCGAGCTTTTGCTCAAGCCAGATGGGCCTGCGCTCAAGCTGGCGACCTCAAGGTCTCAAACCTGGGTCTTCCGCATCCCAGTCTGACGCTCTATCCACTGCGCCACCGCCTGGTCAGACTGTACAAGCAATTATTTATTTATTTAAAAAATTTTTTTTACAAGGACAGAGAGAGTCAGAGAGAGGGATAGATAGGGACAGACAGACAGGAATGGAGAGAGGTGAGAAGCATCAATCATTAGTTAGTTTTTCGTTGCCGTTGCAATACCATAGTTGTTCATTGATTGGTTCCTCACATGTGCCTTGACCACAGGCCTTCAGCAGACCGAGCCACCCCCTTGCTGGAGCCAGCGACCTTGGGTCCAAGCTGGTGAGCTTTTGTTCAAGCCAGATGGGTCCGTGCTCAAGCTGGCGAGCTTGGGGTCTCGAACCTGGGTCTTCCGCATCCCAGTCCGACGCTCCATCCACTGCGCCACCGCCTGGTCAGGCAGCTGTATGAGCAATTTTTAAGTTATAGTTTTTACTTGAGAGTATAATATAGGTATTTATCTGTATAACTGTAAATGTATATAGACATCCTTTTTATAGTCCATGTATTTTTTATTTATTTTTTATTTTTTTGTATATTTCAAAGTTAGAAGTGGGGAGACAGTCAGACAGACTTCCACATGTACCCGACTGGGATTCACCCAGCATACCAACCAGGGGGCGATGCTCTGCTTATCTGGGGCATTGCTCTGTTGAGGCCAAGGGAAGAGAGGGACAGAGAGGCAAGAGAGGGGGAAGGGTGGAGAAGCAGATGGGCGCTTCTCCTGTGTGCCCTGACCGGTAATCAAACCTGGGACTTCCACATGCCGGGCAGAAGCTCTACCGCTGAGCCAACCGGCCAAGGCCTGTATTTTATTTTTATTGGCTTTTTTGAAAAGATACATAGTCAGTTTTAAAAAATCCAAATACTGCAGCACATACAATGAAGCATGGTGTTGCAACCCTTGAGCTCAGTCCTCCTTCCCAGAGGGACCCTTGTCATTATTATTTAAAAACATTTTTTTTTCTTCTTTTCCAAGTGAGAGGAGGGGAGATAGAGAGATAAACGCCGGCATACACCTACCTTGGCAACCCCTGTCTGAAACTGATGCTTTGCTCGTCTGGGGCCATACTCTCAGTCGAGCTATTTTTAGTGCCCGAGGCAGAGGCTCCAGGAGCCATTCTCAGACCATGACATCCTGTGGTCTGATGTGCTTGAACCAATTCAGCCTGCAAGAGGGGAAGAGAGAGGGGGGGGGGGGAGAGAGAGAGAGAAGCAGGAGGGGGAGGGGAAGAGAAGCAGATGGTCGCTTCTCCTGTGTGCTCTGGGAATCACACCTGGGATATCCACATGCTGGGCTCTACCATGGAGCGAGCCAGTCAGAGTCAAATATTCTCTTGTGTATTTAGAGAAGTTCTGTGCATATTTAACATAAATAAGCTTTTCTACAGCAATAATAGAATACCAGGCATATTGTTTCGCACCTTACTTTCTTTTCTTTTTCATTTACTGTATCTTGGAAATCACCCCACAAAAGCACATATGGTTTTGTCATGGTCTTTCTTTTAACAACTAATAGTATATATTGCATGCATGGACCATAATGTAATTTCCAGTCTCTTATGGAAGACTATTCCTTTCTTTTTTTTCTTATCAACGTTATATCAAGCAACAGGCTTGTCTTTCTTGCACACGGGTCAGGAATAGCTGTAGGATAAATTCCTAGCAGTGAAATTTTGCTAGGTCAACAGATATATTTAAAAATGAATACTTTAAATGTTGATAGATACCATCAGACTGCCTTCTACAGGAGTTGTACCAATTTAAACTTGATAACGTATAAAAGTATCTGTTTCCCCATACCATTGACAACACTGAATGTTAACAATTTCTTTGATCCTTGATAAACTGAAAGGTAAAAATAGTATTTTAATTTTGTTTTAATATACCTTTTTCTTATAAGAAAAGCTGGGCCTGATCTATGGTGGCACAGTGAATCAAGCATCGACCTGGAACGCTGAGGTCGCCAGTTCAAAACGCTGGGCTTGCCCGGTCAAGGCACATATGGGAGTTGATGCTTCCTGCTCCTTTCCCTCTTCTCTCTCTCTCTTCTCTAAAATGAATGAATAAATAAATAAATAAATAAAAGAAAAGGCTGAATAACCTTTCAAAGTCACTTATATTTTGTTCTCTGTGAACTGACTAGACATTATTTTTAATTGCTGAAAACTATCCCATGAGGAATATTTACCATAATGTACCTAACCATTTCTGTGCTGTTTCTAAACTTTCACTATTATAAATACCACAGTGGGGGAAAAATCTATCTATCTATATATTTAAATATATATATATATATATATTTATCTTCAGCATTTGGTTTGTTTTCTTGGAGTAGATTCTTGGAAATAAAATTTGTGGGTCAAAGGATATTGCATTTTAAAGACATGATTGTCAAATTGCTCTTGGAAAGGCTTATGCTAGTTTACAACCCCTCCTCCCAACAATGTGCCCTGTGCCCAGCTCACTTTCCCGTTGTCCGCATTGGCTCAGCATGTTTAAAGGATCTCCCAGGCTTCAGCTTCTGCAGATTCATTTCGTGCTCTAATCTGGTGTTAGCCTAACCTTGAAAGCCAGGAGACTCTCCCTGATTGTAAGGCAAACCAAATCCTGCCTGTCAGACTGAGGCTCAGCTTTGTTCTGGAAGGACTTAGAGTTCTGCATCAGAGATGTCAATGTCTATTCTCTTCTCTTTGCAAAACCCCACGGCCAAGTTTGTGTGAATCATTGTAGAAGGTAAACCTTGCTGTTCCAGGAAGTGCTCAGATGCTATTTTGTGGATTACCGCTTGGAATAGATCACCTATGGCCTTGGAGGTGTGGGGCAGCACAGAAGGCCGGGCTCTGTCTAGGGAGGTGCCGTCTGATTCACTCTTGCTGGGATATGGAAAGTCAGTGAGGGTGACCCTGGGGAAGGTGTCCAGTGTGTTGGGCTACATCAGAGCAGGTGTCACCTCAGAGAGGAGACATTTGTTTTTATCTGCTCAACATCTCTTTCCTCTTCTGTTAAAATAGGGGCTTCTATTGCTCTTGCAAATTATTGTATCATGACCTCGCCCTGGCCTCATAGAATTTCCTTTCCTCCTGGCCAGAGTTACTGACCCACGAGTAGGCGATTGACCCTAGACGGAACAGTTACAGTCCTTTCTGGAATTTGACATATGGATGCTGGGAGGAAGAAACTTTGTTTTCCCATGAAATCTGGTAAACTGGGATGATTTAGGATTAAGGCTGCTGGTAGTTCTCTTTCCCTCCATGTGAAAAATGCATCTGCAACAGAAGCCTGAGACTATGGATCTGAGGAAAGACGAGGGACTGGCCAGAGAGGGTGAGGAGGCTGTTTTCACGCCAGCCACTTGAGTGCTTATCCAAACTGGATTTTTTTGTGTGTGATTATAGCAGAAAAACTGTAGTTCACCTGTAGAGGCCAGAGAACTTGCATCTGGGGGGCCAGACCAGAGAGTTCTAGAAAGAGGGAGCTGAGGGCTGATATGAGAGGAAAATATTAGTTGTCAGAAAGTATTAGTTGTTGAGCACCCGCGGCCATGCTCGAACCAAGTAAGCCACGGGCTGCGAGATGAGAGGAGGGAGAAAAGGGGGAGAGGGAGGAGGGGAGTCGAACCTGGGATGTCCGTATGCCAGGCTGATGCTCTATCTACTGAACCACCGACCAAGGCTCATAACTATCATTTTTAAAGGCTAATTGTGTACCTAGTAGTAGGTACCCTAGCATTATTTTTAGTCTTTTTACTTATTTATTTATTTTTAATATATTTTTTAAATTTATTCATTTTAGAGACGAGAGAGAGGAAGCGAGAGAGAGAGAAGGGGGGAGGAGCAGGAAGCATCAACTCCTATATGTGCCTTGACCAGGCAAGCCCAGGGCTTCGAACTGGCGATCTCCGTGTTTCCACGTCGATGCTTTATCCACTGCGCTACCACAGGCCAGGCTTTTTATATTTTTTACAGAGCCAGAGAGCCAGAGAGAGGGATAGATAGGGACAGACAGACAGGAATGGAGAGAAATGAGAAGTATCAATCATCAGTTTTTCATTGTGATGCCTTAGTTGTTCATTGATTGCTTTCTCACATGTGCCTTGACCGTGGGCCTTCAGCTGACCGAGTAACCTTACTTGAGCCAGCAACCTTGGGTCCAAGCTGGTGAGCTTTGCTCAAACCAGATGAGGCCGTGCTCAAGCTGGTGACCTTGGGGTCTTGAACCTGGGTCTTCCGCATCCCAGTCCGACGCTCTATCCATTGCGCCACCGCCTGCTCAGGCTATTTTTAGTCTTTATCTAAATTAATTTCCCTTGGAGAGCCAACCAGCTGCAAGCCCTATCCATTTTTCCTTTGCCAAGCTGATTGTAACTATTCCTTTCTCCTATCTGACTGCTAACACCCTGCCCAGGCCAGATCATCGCAGCCGGGGCCTTCCTTACCTGCCCATAGTCACCCTGCCATTCCGTTCACCCAACATCCAATATCCAACACCCAACAAGAGGAAACAAATGTATTTTAAGGCTTTGCTTTTCACTTTACTTCTCTGACTTAACATTAACTGGCTGATAAAGTCCAAACCCTTAAGCTAGGCATTAGAAATCTTCCACAATCCAATAAGACTTCCAATTAGAAGTCTTTCAATACTAACTTGGTTATTCTTACCTACTCTGTTTCTATATAAACCTTTTCTAGAGTCTGATAGGTTCCTCACTGTCTTTCAATAACTTATTCTGGTATCCCCAGCCCATTAACATTGCTTTATTCAGATGTCTTCTAAAATTATCTAGTTTTATCCAAAGACACCAACGTGCATATTTGATTTTCCTGCTAGACCAGGGGTCCCCAAACTTTTTACACAGGGGGCCAGTTCACTGTCCCTCAGACTGTTGGAGAGCCGGACTATAAAAAAAACTATGAACAAATCCCTATGTACACTGCACATATCTTATTTTAAAGTAAAAAAACAAAACGGGAACAAATAGAATATTTAAAATAAAGAACAAGTAAATTTAAATCAACAAACTGACCAGTATTTCAATGGGAACTATGGGTGCGGATGCATCCCGTGCTCCTCTCACTGGCCACCAATGAAAGAGGTGCCCCTTCCAGAAGTGCGACGGGCTGGATAAATGGCCTCGGGGCTGCATGCGGCCCACGGGCCATAGTTTGGGGACCCCTGTGTTAGACCATGATATCCTTGCAGATGAGTACTATGACTGACTCCCTCTGTAACTTAGACACTGGCACATAGTCCAGTGTATAGACTCAGATAAACTGAAGTTTATCCTGACTAAAATCCTGGCTCTGTCATGTACAAAGAATATGACCCTGGATAAGTTGCCTAACATCAAGCCTCAGTTTCTTCATCTGTAAAATTAGGAAAATAATAATACCTAATTCATATGGCTATTGTGTGTAACATGTATTGTGTATGACTGTAATGTAAAAGTCACCTCACCAGGACCTGAGACATTAGCACTTACTGGTTTTGATGACGATGATGATGATGATGATGATGATTAGTACTCTGGAAATGTTTGTTGAATGACTCTCAGACATACTCATACAAGACAGTAAGGAGCAATGGCTTTTCTTCCTCCTGTGTGGTGATCCCCAGCCTCCTCTCTAGAGCCTCCTGTCATACATACCCATCTTCAGCTCTGACTCAACATAGATAGACACAGTGAGAGGCCTCCAGCGCTTAAAATTCCCTAGTGGCAGCTTGAATAGGTTTGCCCTTAAGGCCCTGCATCTTCTTCCCAGGAACTAGCTTTATGGGGGTCTGGTTGACGTTTCCAAATAGGACATCCAGACTCACCTGGCTGGTGCCCTTTGCAAGTCTCCTGGAACCAGAAATGGATTTCCTGCCCACAGCCAGGACCACCACAATACCTCTCATCGGTCAGCCTCTGCTGGAGGAGCTCATGCCAAAAACACAAAAAGAGGCCCATGTACCGTCTGTCCAAATGTTTAAAAGTTATGAATCAAGCTATCAAGGTGTTAAATGTGTTCCAGCCTTCTACCTTGACAAACGTACCCTTGTATTGACAAGATTAAAAAACATGTGTACAGCTATGTGACTTCTATTGCTGAAATTGACAAAATAGTAAATATGACTGAATTAAATAATAGTTGTTTCTGTCTGGATGCTCTGTAGATGGGCCAGCCATGTTTGAATGAATATAATAAAAAACATGAAACATTAAAATTGTTGTATATATGTTTTCAAAGAGTTAATATTGACTATTTTAGAAGAAAATATATTAAAATTAAAAGGTATCCATAAATTTCTCCATTTATTTAGAGCTTCTTTAATGTTTTTCAAGACTATTGCAATTTTCTCCATAAATACCCAGCTTTTGTTAGATTTATTCATTTCAGTTTATATTTTTGGCCTAATTATTTTCTTAAAAATTATTTTTTAATTTGTAGCTAATTGTGGAAATTCATTGACTTTTTTATATTGATTTTTTTAGTCAGCACCCTTGCTAACTCTTATTAAAACGAATAATTTTTCTATAGATTTTTGTGTTTTCCATGTAGCCAATAACATATATGAATAACAAATGTTTTAGTTCTTCTTTCCAATCCTTTTACCTTTATTTGTCTTCTTTTTCTTGAATACAGTTTTGAATGAAATGTTACAAGCAGGTTTTTTTTTTCTTTTGGGCTCAAAAAACATTCAATGTTTTGCCACTAAACTTTTGCTGTCAATTTTCTGTAGATATACTTTAGGAGGTAAAAGAAATTCTATGTTTATTTTTATCATGAATGGGTATTTAAGTTTATAACATATTTTTTCATTTATTGAGATTAACGTGATTTTTCTCCTTTAATCTGTATGAATTACCGGTATGTAAATTGGTTTTCTAACATTAAAACAACTTGTATTCCTGTGATAAACTCAACTTCGTCATGATTCTTTTATACATTGTTGGAATTCATTTGCTAATTTTTTTTTAAAATGTTTATTTTATTGATTTTTAGAGAGAGAGACAGGAACATCAATCTGTTCCTGTATGTGCCCTGACTGGGGATCAAATGGGTAACCTCTGTGCTTTAGGATGGTGCTCTAACTAACTGAGCTATCTGGCCAGAGCTGTTTGCTAATTTTTAGAGTTTTGTGCTATGTCCACCAGTGAAATTCTCATAATTTTTTTGTGCTTAATTTTATGCATGCCACGTAAAATGAATTGGGGGATATTTGAGTTTGTGTAATATTGGAGCTTCTTTGTTACTAGAATGATTGGTAGAAGTTGCTAGTAGAACCAGCTGGACTTGGTGTTTTTTTGTGGCAAGATTTTGAACTGTTGATTCAATTTTTTTTACTGATTATAGGACTATTCAGATTTTCAATTTCTAGAGTCAGCTTATTTTTCTAGAAACGTGTGCTTTCCTAAATTTTCAATTCATTAGTATGAACTTGTTTAAACTATTTTCTCTCTTTTCAATCTATGTGGCATCTGCAGTTTTATAATATGCCTGCTGTTTTATTTTTTTCTTGATCAATCTTGCCAAAGGTTTGCTAATATTGATTTGGTTCTTTTAAAAGAACCAAATTTTGGTTCTTTTGTTTCTTTTATGTATGTTTCTTTTCTATTTCATTATTCTTTGATTTTATTTTTATTATTTCTCCCTCTTTCTTTGAGTTTGTTCTTCTATTAGTTTTTCTATTTTTTTTACTTATATGATAGAAACATATAAAAGTATACATTTCCCACTATTATACTAATGCTTTAGATAAACTGTAAGTTTTAGCATGTAGTACTGTTCTTATTGTAGAATTCTAAATATTTCTAAGTGTATGCTGATTTTTTTTTTAACCCATGACTTTAAAAAATGTGCTTCTTAATTTCTAAACACATGAGATTATTTTTTTCTAGTTTTCTGTCTGTAATTGACTTCACATTTAATTGTATCATGGTCAGAAAAAGTGGTATTTGGGTACCAATCTTTTGAAATTTATTGAGACATGAATGTAATTAAATTTCTTAAATGTCCCATACATTCTAAAATAGTTGGGACCAGGTGGTATATATAACTTATAAAAGTTTAATATTATATATATAAGAAAACTTGCAAACTGCTTTCCAAACAGGCACTCATTTTACATCCTCACGAGTAGTGTGAGTTCTATGTGCTCCACATCCTTGCCAACACTTGGGACACTCAGTCTTTAAAATTTTAGCAATTCTAATGGTATATAGTGGTATCTAATTGTGGTTTTAATTTTTTTTTCTTTTTATTTTATTCATTTTAGAGAGGAGACACAGAGTGAGAGAGAGAGAGAGAGAGAGAGAAAGAGAGAAAGGGGGGAGGAGCTGGAAGCATCAACTCCCATATGTGCCTTGACCAGACCAGTGCAGGGTTTTGAACTGGCGACCTCAGTGTTCCCAGGTCGATGCTTTATCCATTGCGCCACCACAGGTCAGGCAATTGTGGTTTTAATTTGAATTTCCCTAATGCCCGGTGATGTCAAACATCTTTTTATGTGCTTACTTGCCATCTGTATATCTTCTTTGGTGAGGTGTCTGTTCAAATTTTTTGCCCATTTTATAACAGAAATGTTTGTCTTATTGAGTCATAAAAGTTCTTTATGTAATAGTCTTTATATATTTCTGGGTTTAAAGTCTAGTATATATATTCTAGATATACTGGATATATATATATATATATATGTTTTATATATTTGAAACATGAGGACACTGCAGAACTTTGTCAGATATATACTTTTTTGCCAATATTTTTCTCCCAGTCTTGCCTTCACTGTGGCCATATGCTGAGTTCCCATCAATGGCATGTGAGTGAAAGTGATGTGTGCCTCTCCTGGGTCAACTTTTAAGAAGCAATGAAGCATCTCCGTGTTTTTGTTATCTTTCCACTGGCTGTGAAGAGCCCCAGGGGTGGGATGGGAGACAGAGAGATGGAAGGAGCTTCAGTTCCTGAGTCACCACAAGGACAAAAGCTGCCTGTCCACCAGGAACATTGAAATGAAATGTAGTGAGAAATAAATTCCTATCATGTTAATTAATGCCACTGATATTCTGGGATTTATATGTTACAGCAAGTAGGGTTTCCCTAATTAATACACTTGTTTTCTTTGGTACGATTGGAGACAAAAAATAAATTTCTAATCAGAATGATATATATAGGTGACTTCTGTTTAACAAATTTTTGTGTCAAGAGGCCATCTGAAGCTATTTTTAGAATCTGTTCTCCTAATCAAGTCAATTTATTTGTTAAGGATTTACTAATGATGTGGTTTGAGAAAATACTTATGTGAACCCTTTTTTTTTAAAGTCTTTTAAGTATTTCTTCATAATGTTAAAATAATTTAATTTAAGTGATCTCTTCACAACCAAGTTCATTGTGGAAGGGTATTCAGTATTTGTCCATTGGTTGAATCAGTGCAATTGCCTCTGAGGCCTGAGGAGGATTGTGTCTGAAATGGCATCTATTTAGTGAGCACATACCAGGAGCTAAGCACTTTACATGGATTCTCAGGAAGTCCCTTGCATAAGGTTGCACTAAGCCTCTATGCTGGGTGTGTCTAGTCCTAGACTCACATTCTGCTGTTCTGGTGAGAGTCAAACTGAATAGGAGACCATAGTTCCACCCAGTGGTGGGATTTAGCTGGTTTGCACCTGTTCGGCAGAACCGATACCTAATTTTTTGTTGAGTTTGGTGAACCAGCTGTTAAAAATGGCGCTTGTAATCAGGGTTCTGTCTAAGGTGGGCACCTGGACAGCTGCCAAATGTGGAAATCACAAATTTACATTCCTTACTCCTTTTTAACATTCATCTGTACAACAACAGTGTATTCTAAGTGCCTGTAGTGATGTTCATTCCATCCATAGGTGAAAAAAATTTTATGGAACTATGCTTGTAGTATTTATTCATTTCATAAAACTCATTATACCTTTGATGAAATATTACATTTTAATTCCCTCACATTTGTTACATCAGTAAACAAACATATAATGTAAAGAGAAAAAGTGCCAAACAACCAGGGGGTGACAGCTTGTCATTTGTTTCAGCTTTGTGTTATGCCCAAAATTCCCCCAAGATATTATAAGTATTATTTAATACTTTTTCATTAATATTTTAAAACTCTTTCTTATAACATAATCTAGTTTTGAGTACCTCTTTTATTGTTCTTATTTAAATATTAAATGCATGAAATAGTAAACTGCCTTTCGGTATATTGTTATTTTATACTTAAAACGATCTTAGGGTAAAACAAGTTGTTAAATTACTTGAATCCCACGACTGGTTCCACCCATTTTCCCTAGAGCACTTGGTCTTAGACTCCCTGCAAGGGGCCTCAGTTATCAGCCAGATTGTTCTCCTGTTCCGGGCCTGGAGCTGCCTCAACAACCAGTTCCTTTTTCCTTTTGGACTTTAACTCAAAACAGAGCCATGGGTATGGTAAGAGAATTCAGCATGGGGGAGTATGGTTATGTGTGTGTGTTTCTATGACCCGGTGCCACTATAAAGGAAACTTAGCTGTTGGCCTTCATTCTTCCTACCTTCTGCCCCTCTTTCCCTACCCCTACTCCCAGGCCCACAGCTCTACTTTTATTTGTACCAGTGGCATGGAGGCATGGAGGCTTCCCGCCTGGGGGCAAGCACAGCTGAATGCCCAAGAGAAATCAGTGTCTATCCTGCTCTATTTCTGCAAGTCATTTTGGAATTTGTCTTCAGAGCCCATAGTGTCCAAACATGGTTACAACTAGTTTTTTTTTTTTTTTTTTTTTTTTAACAGGGACAGAGAGAGAGTCAGAGAGAGGGACAGATAGGGACAGACAGACAGGAACGGAGAGACATGAGAAGCATCAATCATCAGTTTTTCGTTTTGACACCTTAGTTGTTCATTGATTGCTTTTTCACATGTGCCTTGACCGCGGGCCTTCAGCGGACCAAGCAACCCCTTGCTGGAGCCAGCGACCTTGGGTCCAAGCTGGCGAGCCTTTGCTCAAGCCAGATGGGCCCTCGCTCAAGCTGGCGAGTTCGGGGTCTCGAACCGAGGTCCTCCACATCCCAGTCCGACGCTCTATCTACTGCGCCACCGCCTGGTCAGGCGGTTACAACTAGGTTTTAAAAAAATCATGGAGCTCTGGCTGGATAGCTCAGTTGGTTAGAGCATCATCCCAATACACAAAGGTTGGGGGTTCAATCCCCAGTCAGAGCACATAGAGGAATAGAACAATGTTTCTATCTTTCTCTAACATCAATAAATAAAAATTAGGCCTGACCTGTGGTGGTGCAGTAGATAAAATGTTGACCTGGATTGCTGAGGTTGCTGGTGTGAGACCCCAGGCTTGCCCAGTCAAGATACATACTACAAATAATCAATGAACAATTAAAGTGAAGTAACTATGAGTTGATATTTCTCACTCTCCCACCACCACTCCTCTTTGTAAAATCAATAAATAAAATCTTTTTTTTTTTTTTGTATTTTTCTGAAGTGAGAAGCAGGGAGGCAGAGACAGACTCCTACATGTGCCTGACTGGGATCCACCCGGCATGCCCACTAGGGGGTAATGCTCTGCCCATCTTGGGCATTGCTCCTTCACAACCAAAGCCATTCTAGCGCCTGAGGTGGAGGCCATGGAGCCATACTCAGTGCCCAGGCCAACTTTGCTCTAGTGGAGCCTTGGCTGTGGGAGGGGAAGAGAGAGATAGAGAGAAAGGAGAGGGGGAAGGGTGGAGAAGCATATGGGCGCTTCTCTTGTGTGTCCTGGCTGGGAATTGAACCTGGGACATCCACACGCTGAGCTGATGCTCTACCACTGAGCCAAGTGGCCAGGGCCAATAAATAGAATCTTTAAAAAAATTAAGAAAAAGAAAAATGTTTTAAAAATTATGTAAAGAAAAAAAGTTTTTTCCCCCAAAATTTTTTGTAATATAGTTATTTTTAAAATGAGAAGTTATGAAAAATGCATTGTATTGCACAAGCTCTATGTTGCTTGGCTCTGTGGGAAAAACCTGCTGGTTGCTCAGCTTTGCTTTCTACTAAGTGGTGATACCATATGGCCAGGGAGGTTTTTAAAAATTGTTTTAATTTTTTATTATGGTAAAATATACATAATGCAACATTTACCATTTTAACATTTTTTTAAAATTTATTTTTTTATTTTATTCATTTTAGAGAGGAGACACAGAGTGAGAGAGAGAAAGAGAGAAAGGGGGGAGGAGCTGAAGCATCAACTCCCATATGTGCCTTGACCAGACCAGTACAGGGTTTTGAACTGGCAACCTCAGTGTTCCTAGGCTGACGCTTTATCCACTGCGCCACCACAGGTCAGGCCCATTTTAACATTTTTAAGTGTACAGTTCAGTGGTATTAAGAACATTCACATAGTTGTGCAAGAATCACCACCATCCGTCTCCAGAACTTTTTCATCTTCCCAAACAGAAACTCTGTGCCCATTAAGAAATAACTCCCCATTTCCTCTTCTCTCCAGTCCTTAGTAACCTCTATTCTACTTTCTGTCTCTATGAATTTGACCATTCTAGGTAATTCATATAAGTGAAGTCATATAGTAATTTTCCTTTTGTGTCTATCTTATTCACTTAGCACAATGTCTTCAAGATTCTTCCATGTTCTATATAACATGTGTCAGAATTTTCCTCCTTTTTAAGACTGAACAATATTTCACAGTATGTATACACCACATCTTGATGTTTTGTTTATCTGTTTATCCATGGATGGACATTTGGGTTGTCTCTACCTTTTGGCTATTGTGATAATGCTGCTATGAACATCAGTGTACAAATCTCTCTTCAAGACTCTACTTTCATTTTTTGGGGGGTACACACCTAGAAGTGGAATTGCTGCCAAGGAGATTTTTAGAATTTGTTTTTGAGACTTTCCTAGGATCTTATTTTGAAATTCCTCAACTAAGGCAGGCAGCTCTTTGTCATTTGAATGTGGATTTGATTTTTAGGAACTTCCAACAGTTTTGGAGGATCATTAAAATGGATTGATTGGTTTCTCATTATGTGTTGGCCTGGTACTAGAAGGCTCAGATATTCTACATTGTCTAATAAAGCAATGTTGAGAAGAACAGGGCTTCCTTTCCAAATGAGGGAACTGAGGTTGAGAGAGGGGGTATGAGCCTGCCCAGTGGACAGTAGTCATAGTGTTATACTGGACAGGGGACCTCACCCTTTGGGTCTGCCTAGGGCCAGCTGGTAATGTGTGGATTCTTGATTTTGCACTGGAAAAATTTCACAACTCGAGTCCAGGTGATTTTATTAAAGTAAGTTTATTAAAGTCCAGAGTAAGTTTATTAGAGCTGGGGACTGTGAAACAAGGAATGGTTTAGAATAGAAGAAGCAACAGAAGAGCCTAGGTGGGGCTGCTATTAGCTCACTGGGAAATCCAAAGAAAAGGAGGACTTGGAGACAGGTTCAGCTGGTTAGCCTGGGACAAGCTGCTGCTGCCCATTGGTGCCCTGGTTGCAGGTCTCATGAAGACCCTTAGAATTTAGGAGATACATGTCTGAGAGGGAAGAAGAGGAAGAGGAGAAGGAGGAAGAGAAAGTGCGGTAGTATTCCCAGGTGGGATAGTGTGCTGGGTCCTCTGTCCTAAGGTCTTTTAAGGATGAAGATTTTAGGGGCAGTCCCAAAGGAAGATCTCAGTAGATCTTCAGAATACATCAGTTCTCTAGGTGTGTCCTTTTAGAGTAGTGGTCTCCACTGATTGGTTAGCACCGGGGGAGGGGGTCATTAGTCAATGCAGCTGGTCCTGAGGTTAGCTGTGGCATCTCTTGTCTGGTTTTGTTGCCTAGATGTTATTCCTAGGGGTTAATGCTTTAGGGCTGTTCTCTGGCCCCCTTGCTCACTCTGCTGTTAAGGTGGTCTAACCCACATGACTAGCAACATACCCGGGGAGGACAGGTCAAGGGAGGGTCTGAACTACATGACCAGAAATGTAAAATCAGTAGGTCTAAACCTCATGAACAGCAGTATGCTGGAGGAGGAAAGGTTACCCTGGAGCCAAGATACTTGTCTTTCTTGTTTTGCCCCTTGCTAGGCACCTGGTAGGGCATTCTACCCTGGTGACCCTCTGTGCCTGGCCTGTATACCTTGCTCTGCTTATGTCTAACTGCCTGTCACAACAGGGCCAGGTTCAGGCTTAGATCTCTTTGAGCTCAAAGCCTATGCTTGATCTATTGCCATGTTCTCTTACTTTGAAGCGATTGTTGGGCTACCAAATTGGGGAATACCATTTTGTAACAAAAAGTTATGACTGCAGAGACAGATTTGAGAATATTTGTTATAAATTTTTCCAATCAAAAGGAAAATAATTTGTCTAAAATTTTGAATATAGACAGAAAGAAAATGTTATTCATGGTTGTATCCCTGTTAATCAATTGTATTCTTGTATGAAATGTTGAATTGCATTTCTTCCACAGTTCAGTCGGGCATGGTGTTCATCTGATCACTCCAGGTCAAGAAGAGAAGCATTTAGTCACCTTAAGGGAGCTTTGTCTTTTCATTTATAAAAGTTTACATTGTCAGGAGATGTCAGGGGTGTGGCAACTGCAGAGAGCAAGAAAGAACTTGTGAAGTGTTTTCCGAAGAGAAAATGCTTTTAGCTGACAGCCTCGAGCTGCCGCATGGGAGGTAGCATCCTGCTTTTCCCAGGCATCTCCCCAGCCAAAGACAACATGGTAGAGGCCCCAGTACCCACCGTTTCTGCTCCACTGGGGACTCCTTGAACGGGTAACTTTGTTCCACTCCGCAGTGGGTTGCCCAAGGCTTCGTATAATCTGCACTGTGGTCTGAGACATTCCCTGCCCTATTTTCCCTCCTTCTCTCTTCTCCTGGGGTTGGATCTGCACTGCACTCTGAGGGTTTTCCCTGCCCAGTCCTGCCCCTTCCCCCTTTATCTCTCGTAGTTATTGTCCCCCAATAAACCTCTCATTCCTGACTCCAACTCTACATCCACTAAACTCCACCAGCTGTTTCCTGGAGCACCCAGATCAGCACAGCCGGTGATTATTGATGAGAAGATGTCTGCATTTGTCAGTTTTTTGTTGTCTGAAAAGCTAAGCTTAGAATTTCTACATCAAGTAATGTTCAACATAGCATCAATTTTGGACTCAATACAGAGCGTATAGTTATGTATTTATAAAAAGTGTGTTTTCTATTTTCCTGACCCAAATAACCATATGTTTTAATATTTTAAGAAGCTTAAAATGGTAAGGGTAACAGTGAAAAGCTCACACTCTTTCTGTCTCTTAATTGTAAGGCTACAATTTCTCCTGTGGCCTTCAGGCCAATAATACCTGCTATAGATATGATGATGATGATTATTAGAGGAATTCTGCTTGAGGCTTGAGCTTTTGGCAAAAATTTTCAGGAGCCTCAAGATCAGACTCAAATCAGCAGGGCTCAGCAAACTGGGGAACAGAGATTTAGAGTCTCTGGCTCTTCCTTGGATCTTGTTGGCGCCTGGGTGTCACGTACCTCTTGGCCAGCAGAGCCTCCTCCCTTCCCTTGACAAAAAAGATGGCTGAATTCTGGGCTCTCTTAAGACAGATTTGCCAAAGCTTTATGCACCCCCTCCACCCCATTTTCTTGAGCCCATGCCTTCTCAAACAATAAATCTTTCCTTACTCCAAACCGACATTTTGAATATTGGCCTTGTCTTGAAGCATCGGGCAAATGAGCCTTGAACTGGTTACAGTAGAATATTATGTAAAAACTTTGAGAAGCCATAGAAGAAACGAATGGAAGGCTGGAAATGAAAGCGAGGGAAAAAACAACAACTTATAGACATGGACAAGTGTGGGGATTGCAGGTGGGACAGGGGATGGGGGCGCGGGGGAGGGTGATGGCTGGTGATGGAGGGGGTCTTTACTTGGGGTGGCAAACACAATAAAAATTGTACATCTGAAACTTTATACTTTTATTAACCAGTGTCACCCCAATAAATTTAATAAGAAAAAAAAAGAAAATAAAATCTGTGAAAGTGCCTGACCAGGCGGTGGCGCAGTGGATAGAGCGTCAAACTGGGATGCAGAAGACCCAGGTTCGAGACCCCGAGCTCGCCAGCTTGAGCGCGGGCCCATCTGGCTTGAGCAAAAGCTTGCCGGCTTGGACCCAAGGTCGCTGGCTCCAGCAAGGGGGTGCTCGGTCTGCTGAAGGCCCGCAGTCAAGGCACATGTGAGAAAGCAATCAATGAACAACTAAGGTGTCGCAATGGCAATGAAAAACTAATGATTGATGCTTCTCACCTCTCTCAGTTCCTGTCTATCTGTCCCTATCTATCCCTCTCTCTGACCCTCTCTCTGTCATTGTAAAAAAAAAAAAATTAAAAAAAAAATTTTAAATCTGTGAAAGTGAAAAAAGAAAAAAAAAGAATGTAACATGAAAACCAAACCCTATAATGAGAAAGATCAACAGATAACACTGAACCATGAGGAGAATTGTTGGAAATAAGACAACTGCTCTTTAGAAGTCCTGGTTGTGACTAATCAATAAGGTCTGATTAATGTGAAAAGATATAACATAGTAAAACTGTTACAGCTGAGTGTCCTATAATGCAAGCTAGTAAAATTAATGCTAAACACATAAAATAAATGTATAAAACTAGCTGTATCTGCTGTAACTCACACCACTGCAGGAACTTTTAAGAGTTGCTAATAAAATTGTAATGCATTTTAGTTATCTGACTTTGTGTTTGGAGATACAGCCTACCGTTTCCAGGAAGCCATGTTTCTCGTCTTTCACGGTCAGGAAGCCCAGTCTGTGCCTTAATCATGCCTTCCCTTTCGGTGTAGCCTAGTGAGCAACTCCTGTAATGAAGATGGAGTCTCAGGCTGATGGAAGCATTTTCATCCTGACAGCAAGTCTAAGGTCTTACCTGTAATACCTGCAGCTGCCCACTGGGAGGCAGGAGCTTCTGTCTTCAGTACCTGGGTCTTGTGTCTGGGGCTGTAGAGATTGCGACCCTGAGCATTTTCCTTCTTGCTCCACTTATTTCCCTGACACAAAACCCGCCCACTCATGCTCCCTCCTCCACACGTCCCAGTTGGCCCCAGAACTTCATCTTTGCCTAGCTTGGGGGTTCTCAACCTGGCTTCCCATTCACAAATGCCCAGGCTGCACTCCACCACTTCGCCCAGAGCCTCTGGGACCAGGCAGCAGCATTTTAAAAGCTCCCCAGGTGATAACAATGTGTAGCCAAGGCGAAGAACCACTGATGTAGCTAAACCCACTTCCTCCATGGAAGGAGAAAGGAAAGGTGCTCTTTAACTACCTTTGTGCCAGGCCATTTCACTGGCCACACCACTGCTCTTGAGGACAGAGCTGGGTCACCTTCACCTGGTCCCATTCTGCAGAGCCCGCCACAGCTCTTTACATGGAGTAGATGCACACAGTCTCATCCTCAATGAAACAGCACTGGGTTTCTTCTGGAGAGCCCTTAGATTTTGTCCTCCCCACACTCCCACTCACCTCAAATGAGCCAGATAAATGTGGAATTTGGGATAAAAACCCAGGATCAAAATCTTTCTCTGACAGCAAATGGAGATGTAACCTGGATCATGTTCTTTAACCCCTATGAGGCTGAGTTTTACATCTGAAAACGAGAACGGAACTTTTGCTCATTGGTCCTCCTTTATTGGGAACGTGGCAAAGAGCTAAGTCTTAACACACATCGTTTCCAAGCCTCTCAGCACCCCGTTAGGTAAATCTTTTTGCTGTATTTAGACACAGCTAAATAAACTTGGTAGGGTCACACAGTTAGTTACTGCCTGAAAGGAGTCTGCCATGGCTCCTGGTAAGGGGGTGGGCTTTGGAATTAGACAGATTGGGTTCAAATCCCTGCTTCACCTCTTACTTGTTGGGGAACCTTGGGCCTGGTAATTAACCAGTCCAATACTCCATTCCAATGGTAACCCTAAGAGTTCTCTGTTCTACTCCCAAGTCTCTTTTGGGCAGGCTCTGGTTGGGCAGTAGTGGGTGTCAGGGGTTACTATAGCTGCCCAACCCAAACTGGGGGAGTGAACTCCCCTTTTCCAGTGCAGGGCTTCCTCCAGGCAGAGGAGCTGGGGAGAAGAGCGCATGGGACCATCTGGATAAATGAGCGCACAGTTGACTAGTCACACAGCCTTTGACCAACCTCAGCGGGGGAGGTAACAGGTAGGGGCTGAACCCACATGTCCCTTTGAGTGTGCAGGTTCAAGATATTCCTTTATTATGCATTATTCAGATATCTTCCAAGCCCTCGATTTACATTGTGGCACAAACTATTCTCAAACTCCTCTCCAGAACTGTCCCTAAGGTGGAGCCAGCTGGACTCTACTGCCGTCTGGAGTGACTGTTTACTTTATTTGTACATAGCTTTTCTCATTATAACATATGGTAAGGTGTGGCGCGTGTTGCCAGGGTTACCAGATGTAGGGCACATGCTGGTTTAGCATTTTCTGAGTCCTGACTCCATTGGATTTCACTTCCCCTGTGTTCCAGACTCTTCTAGGCTCCTGAATTTTGTGGTCACCAAAATGTAAGCATGTTGCAGTTTCTCTCATTATTTTTCTCTGACTCTTTGGGTTCTTCTGGATCTTTACCTTATCCTGAGCTCACCGACTTTACTTCTTATTTCTGTTGCCTTATTCTGATATGATCCTTACTCCAGGATAATGAATTATTACCTCTGAGCAATACTGTCATCCAGCACCGACCTCACAGGCTTTTGTGCGGAGTAATTGAGATAGTGTGTGCAAGCACCAGGCACATTGTAAATGCTTATACAAATTAGCTCTAATTATATAAACAACAGTCGTCCCGTGTGGCATGAGCTACGCTAGCAGGAAGAGCAAAGTACACTAGAAAGGCTCAGCGATCTGAACAGTGTCAAGCAGTGATGAGTTGCACTTACTGTGTGTTGTCTGGGAGCCCAGCATTTTCACGTAATACCTTTATTTACTTACCAAATATTTATTGAGATTAGTGGTGACCACTTGTCTTATTCACAACTGCTGATTTTTCCTTTTCTCCTAGTTGTTAACTTAAAAAATTAAAAAAAAATTATTGTAAAGTACATCTAACATAATGTTTATCACCTTAACCATTTTTTTTTTTAACAGGGACAGAGAGAGAGTCAGAGAGAGGGACAGATAGGGACAAACAGACAGGAACGGAGAGGTGAGAAGCATCAATCATTAGTTTTTCATTGCTGTTGCGACACCATAGTTGTTCATTGATTGCTTTCTCACATGTGCCTTGACCGCGGGTCTTCAGCAGACCGAGCACCCCCTTGCTGGAGCCAGGGTCCAAGCTGGCGAGCTTTTGCTCAAGCCAGCTGGGCCCGCGCTCAAGCTGGCGAACTCGATGTCTCGAACCTGGGTCTTCCACATCCCAGTCCGACGCTCTATCCACTGCGCCACTGCCTGGTCAGGCTCACTTTAACCATTTTTAAGTGTCCAGGTCAGTAGCACTAAGTACAGTCACGATGTCTGTGCAGCTGTCACCCTCATCCATCCACAGATCCTTTTTCATCTTGCAGTGCTAATGTCTTTTGAATTGTCTTTCTGTTTCTGGGGAAATTCCCCTGCTGTCCTCTCAGTGAGGAAATCAGAACTCACATTCCTATCTACCCTGGAACTGGGATGCAGGGACAGGTTCCCATCAGCGGCGGCTGTGCAGAGCTTGGTTCAGATAGGAGCCACAGGAAGAAAGAAGCTGTGGGGGAAGCCACCATCTTTGCTGGCATGGATGGCAGCAGGGGTGTCCAGCTTTTGGTGGTCGTGTCGGCAGAGGTAGCAAGGTCAAGTTCCTGACGCAGAAGTGCATGAAACACTGGCTGCTATAGCGACTGCAGTACGGACGGGTGCTTGGTACTTAGAGCTCGGCATAGGCAAGTTTCCTAATCAGGTCATGGTTTTGGGTGTTACTTCTGGATATTTGGTCTCATTTAGTCTTAAAAAATTTTTTTCCCCATAGATTTGAGAGAGAGAGAGAGGAAAAGGGAGAGAGAGAAAGAAGGATCCACCCGTTGTTTCACTGAGTTGTTCCACTTAGTTGTGCATTCATTGGTTGCTTCTCATATGTGCCCTCACCAGGGATTTAACCCATGACCTTAGCGTGCTGTGATGACACTCTATCTACGAGCAACATGGCCAGGGCCTCAAGTCTACTTTCTCTCTCTCATTTTTTTTTTTCTGTATTTTTCCGAAGTGAGAAGTGGGAGTGGGGTGGGGAGGCAGACAGACAAACTCCTGCATGCACCTGACAGGATCCACCCAGCATGCCCAACAGGGGGCGATGCTCTGCCCATCTGGGGTGTTGCTCTGCTGCAATAGGAGCCATTCTAGTGCCTGAGGTGGTGGCCATGGAGCCATCCTCAGCGCCCGGGCCAACTTTGCTCCAATGGAGACTTGGCTGCGGGTAGGGAAGAGAGAGAGAGAGAAAGGAGAGGGGGAAGGGTGGAGAAGCAGATGGGCGCTTCTCCTGTGTGCCCTGGCCGGGAATCGAATCCGGGACTTCCACATACCCGGTGAGTGCTCTACCACTGAGCCAACCAGCCAGGGCTCAAGTCTACTCTTGAATAAATTTCTTTTTTTTTTAATATTCTTTCTTTCTTCTTCTTTCCCTTCTTCTTTTTTTTCTGGTTTAATTAGCTGGGTGCTAGAACCATGCAGTCACTTTCATCAGAAGGGTTGCAGAGAATGGTGAGACCAAGGTTGCCTAACTGTCTTGTTTTTGGATGCTGTTGACAAAGCTGCCTCACTAATGAACTCTTTTCTAATGAACTGGTCAGGCCCCAGCTCTTTCTTCATCTCTCCTTGACGTTAGTCCAGGCAGGGAGGGCTCTGCGATGCAATAGCTCCTCCTTATCGTAGGGATCCCTGGGAGAGAAATTACTTTCAGAAACTGGTCACTGCCAGGAAAGGGAGGCCCTGGTGGTCTGGGGCTTCACTTCTGATTATTTTTCTTCTTCATCCAAAGAATGTTTGCCTGGACATAGGTTTACTGCTCATCATTCCTTTCTTTTCTGTTAAAATTCTCTGCTGGCTTTTCAACATTGTCTGGGAGGCAAATTCTGTCAAAAGGCACATTTGAGGATGGGAGGCAGGCTGCCTGTTTTTTTCAGGAAGTACAGAGAAAAACCCATCATCCATGATTCCCTGATACCCTCGTGCCTCAGCTTTGGCACTGCAGGATCGGGCTTGGCCTCCTGTGTCCTGCATTATGCTATTACTGAGGCCCCTCTCGGTGCCAGCATCATTCTGGAGATACAGGGATAAGTAAGAGGTGTGGCCTTCGGGAACTTGCATCCCAATGGAAGTGGACAAACAGGTCCAAGCCTCAGATAGTAGTTACAGAAAGAGATCCCTTTATCATTTAATATCCTTATAGTCACCTCAGCCTGGTCATCATTATCTTCTCCTTCCTGGGTGTGTGTGTGTGTGTGTGTGTGTGTGTGTGTGTGTGTGTGTGTGTGTGTGTGTCTAGGGAATGCTTTTGTGTTTAGCTGTTCTGTCCTAGATCTCATTTGCTACCGCAGCCACCCTGGAGTGAACATGGGTCAGTGGGCATGTCACAGAGCCTGGTAGTCTTCTTTTTTTTACAGGGACAGAGAGAGAGTCAGAGAGAGGGATAGATAGGGACAGACAGGAACAGAGAGAGATGAGAAGCACCAATCATTAGTTTTTCATTGCCGTTGCAACATCTTAGTTGTTCATTGATTGCTTTCTCACATGTGCCTTGACCACGGGCCTTCAGCAGACCGAGTAACTCCTTGCTGGAGCCAGTGACCTTGGGTTCAAGCTGGTGAGCTTTTGCTCAAGCCAGATGGGCCCGCGCTCAAGTTGAAGAGCTCGGGGTCTCGAACCTGGGTCTTCCGCATCCCAGTCCGACCATCTATCCACTGTGCCACTACCTGGTCATCTTCTGCCCAGCTTTTGTCCTATTCTCTTGCAGAATCACAGAAGGTATTAGTTTCTTTCTCTTTCATTGACAGCCTGCAGCCCTGGTCTTTATTTTACATTGCAGGATGACAGACAGTGGTGACAAGGACTCCTGGTTGGGGAATGACTCCACCCCCTTTCTGGGTGTGTTTCCAAATTGAGAGCACAGTGTGTATATCCCTGAACACTCAATGACCCAGCCCCATCCCTAGCCATTTCAGCCTTGAATGGCACCATGTGAGGGACAATAACAGTCCATTCCAGGTTCTTTTTAGTCTCTTCTCCAGTTCCAGGTGAATACCAGGCCTGCCCCAGTTTCTAATCATCTCTGAGCATTGTCTGCCTATGACTATACAACTTCCTGAGCGTAAGGAATGGGTGTATGGGGCAGGACAGTCCAAATCCAAGCCTAATGCAGGAAGCTTTTTTCTGAAGGACACACAGTCTGCAGGGCACTGCTCTGCTTCCACAGATAACCTTTCCCAGCATCTTAGGGACCCATTTGGTTTGGTTCCCGGGAGCCACAGCTGTCTCCACTATTGCCATAGCTACAGGAGTATTTGCTTTACATCTTAACAACTGTGAGACCCACGGAGTGGATTTGTCCTCAGTTAAAAGGCTGTCTTTACCGGGGATGAATTCAACCTGCCTGAGCTTTTAAAATATAGGCTCTCACCAACCCCTAACCCCCAGCCCTGCCTTTCCTGTTGAGGTCTCAAGGATTTAATCTCATAGTGTCCTGCATTTTGCCTTTGTTATGGGTTGAATTGTCTCCCCCTCATCCAATTTATATGTTGAAGTCCCAACTCCTAATACCTCAGGATATGACTATAGTATTTGGAGACAGGGTTAAAGAGGTGATTAAGTTAGAATGAGGTCATTAGGGTGGCCTCTAACCCAATCTGATTGTTGTCCTTATAAGAATAGAAGTTCAACCCATGGGCACTGTAAGGCCAGGAGCTGCCATCGTGGCCATTCACATGCAGGTTCGCGTTAGATTCGGACAGTCGGTAATGAAACAACGGAGCCAAGAACTGGTGAGCCATCAGCTTTAATTCTAGCTTGCACCCAGCGGGCAAGTAAAAATACACACTGGGCTCCAAAACCCATTCATTCAGTGCTCACAAAGCTACTGACTTATCTGAGTTTCCTAGAATCAAAGGTTTCTAGTTCACCAGACTTATTCACCTCTGTTTCCCATTTCCTCTCTACACAAACTCTGCACAAACTGGCTTCTTCATCAGCACTCCACCATCTTGGCTGCCTCCTCTCCTCCACATGGCCTTAATCTGCTCTCCTTTCTAATACTAACCTCAGGAACCGAGAGCGAGCAAGCTACTGGTCTGTCCCACTTTATAGTGTAGAAATCCAAACCCTTAATCCAATCCACAAACAAGAAAGTCTCTGATACAAAGTCACCCATCTGAGGCACAATGGGATTCCTCAGGAGAGCGCACCACCCACATCATCCAATCAGTCAAGGGTGTGGGGAAAAGCTTACTCTTAAAACTAAGCCTTAGGCTGTCATGACCCGGCCTGCTTACATTACAGCCTTTCCCCCACACCCATCCCAAGCATAAGGGCAAATAATATCACCTGGGTGATGGGCTTCCATGTGGGCAGCGCCATCTTTAACAAAGTGAGCATATTATATTTTATCTGCCCAACAGGCACACACAGAGGGAAGACCATGTGAAGACACAGAAAGAAGACGGCCACCTACAAGTCAAGAAGAGAGGCCTCAGAAGGAACCAATCTTGCCACCTCCTTGACCTTGGACTTCCAGACTCAAGAATTGTAAGAAAACACATTTCTGTTGTTTAAACCACCCAGTCTGTGGTACTGCATTATGACAGCCCGAATAGATGACCATTCCCTCCCCTTTTGCAGTCTTTGCAAGAAGCCTTTCCTTTTTCAATACTGAGCAAGTCTTGGGACCCACCAGAAGCTCCCCTCCACATGGGCCTTGAGGACTGGCTTGGAGAGTCTAGGGAGCATGCCACATCTGTACCTACTCTTTGTCTGCAAGGGAATCTTTGTCAAGTGTGTTCATGAGGGACATGAAAGATCAGCGAGGACGAAAGGGGACATCATCCTGGCCCGCCATAAAAACAGCTTCCACTCTGGTCCTGGGTGAGGCAAGGGTATTCTTCTCTTTCATGTCTGCAAGACAGGATACCACATCAGACACTCCCTGTCCATATGGGAACTGCCAGCCACATGGGGCTATGAAGACTTGAAATGTGGCTTGTCTGAAACGAGATGAGTTGGAAATGTAAACTGCATGAAACACTTAGTTGGAAAGAAAAAGCAAAAATCTTATTAATTTTAATATGGATTACATATTGACATTTTTTGGATGGATTGTGTAACTAAAATATATCTATAAAAATAATCCCATCTGCTTCTTTTTACTTTTTAATGCAGCTTCTAGACAATTGAAAATGACATAGGTAGGTTGCATTGTATGTCTAGTGGACAGTGCTGCTATAAAGTGGGCACAGGCCCAGCCACCAGCTACTAGCTAGCTCTCCTGTGTGTCACGGGCAGATACAGCATATTTAGGGCATAGACTAAAGATGGGAATCTGAGTCTCTAACCCCTGTTGTAGGAATAGCCTGGTGAATGCACAGCTTGTATCTTAACCTCACTTAATGATGACCTCTAACCTCTGCCCTTTGTACCTTTGCTCTTTTGTGTTGCTGTGATCATTAGCTACTCAGCCCTCTGACCCCTGCTCTGACTAGCACTCTTGCTGCTTTCTCCCTCAGCTCAGGGATTTCAACAACAGACTTCTGGTTCCTTCTTCCCAGACTCTCCTAGGCCAAAGCTGCCCAACACACTCATGGCTGTCCACTAGAGTCACCCAGGACCCTGGGCTCTGGGCCCTGGGCCCAGGTCACTTGATGCTCACTGAGCTCTGATCCCAGGTACCTGATATTGGCCTCAGCCCTTGGAATCAGGAGAGACCAGGAAAAGAAGCAGCCCCCTTCCTTCAAGGAACCTGTGATCTATTTTGAACTCATCCTGTGAACAAAACCAATGCAGGGTGCAGGCGCCCCAGCTAGACTCTCTTTAGCCACCTCCTGACCTTGCACAGGCAGCTCGGCCAAGCTGCTGTTCAATGCAGATAATCAGCATTCGCATGATACATTTCTGAGGCCCAGAGGGTATGCTGCAAATACTGAGACTGTGGGAACCGAGCAAAGGGAATTAATTAAGAAGTATAAATCTGGCAAACGTGGGTATAACAAACGGAGATTAGACTCTTCTGGTGGCTACTCTGGGGAGCCATGAAGATGAGAGAGATGTGGCGGTCCCTCAGACTCCTGCAAATGCTGTTCCAACCCCCAGACCCTCTGCTTGTAGGCTCTGGGTCGTAGCTCTCTTGAGACCCTCCTAGACATGCCTTCTGGGTTCTTGTAATATACCTTTGCTCACACTCTTCCCACCCCCTGGGGTGCCCTGCCCCCCCCATGTCTGCTCTTTCAAATATACCATCCCCCCATTCATTCCAAGTTCAAATGCTACTTCTCATGTATGGTGCCAGGTGGGCACTGGAAATATCTGGGGGGAGGGGACCAATTAGTAAAGTACTAATTACTGTGCTGTACAACTGAAACTAAGAATAATATCAAATGTAAACTGTAAATGAAACATTAAAAAAAACCACTGCTCTTCCTTGAAGCATCCCCTGATTAATATACTTACCTAGTGTCCCTTCCCCATGTCTCCTCCTCGAGGGGGCTCCTGGGGACAGGGTTGTACTTTACCTCTCTCTCTGTCCCCTGTAGGAGATAAGCACCGTGCCTGGCCCCTTTGCCTGTGTTTCCATTGCAAATATTTACCTCTGTCACAGCACTCCTTGTTCTGTCCTGTCTGCCTGTCCTCCTGCCCTGATAAACTGTAAGCCTCCATTGTGTTCTTACCAGGTACAAACTACTGGAGTCACAAAGATAAACCTGCCACAGTCCCCATCCTGTAGAAGAGCTCGGACTAGTGGTACAGACAAATAACTGCCATTATTATTGTAAATGGGTTGACAGATGTGCCTCTGGGGATGGGGGGTAGAAGAGAGGGTGGAGGTCAGTTATGCTCCTTAGACCTGCTCAGAGCAGGTCTTAAGGGATAAGGATAGTTACGGGAGGGTTGGATTCTTGGGGAGGAACTGGAGGCAGACATGCTAGATGAGGCAGATTAGCCCAGGTGGTTGGATAAAAAGTAGGGGCTTATAACTCATCAACCTGTATCCTAGATATAGCAATTCTTGCTCTGGAACAGATATGTAGAAAAGGTTTGTTGACTGACTATCTGATTGATTTACCAAATGAACTCAGAGCTCTTTGAGGATGAGAAACCTAAGTGAATTACTTACCTTCTCAATAATTTTAGATGACCTCTGAGGGTTTACAATACCTTAGCTCGATTTTTCCACATGTCTGGTCCTAGAGTCACCCGGAGTGCTGGTTATATACGAAGTCCTTGGGTCCCTCTCCTAGAAAGTCGTATTCAATTGGTCTGGTATGGGTTTCAGAATCTCAATGTTTTAAAAGTGTCTTAGCAAATCCTTATAATCAGGCAAGTTTGGGAGACTGCTACTAGCAGGAAAGGAAGAACAAAGAAGATGCTTATTTAAAAGCTATCTTCTTTGAACCTACCCAGACCTCTTACAGAGTCGTGAGGGCAGAAGCTGGTATGTTTAATGAGACCCTCAGGTGGGTCTCGCTCTCACACAAGTTGTGGGGACAGGCTGCTTTAGCCCAGTGGGTCTCAACCTGGCTGCTCATTAGAATCATTTGGAACTTTAAAATAATCAGGTGTTGGGCACCATTATCCATTTTTCTTAAAAGCTCCCCAGATTATCCCGGCATGGCCTTTGGGCTGAGAATGGCTGTGAGCACTTCTGATTATGGCCCTTCTGGCACCCAGTGGGTGTGTTAGGCCAGGTGGGGTTTTCAGCACCTCTCAAGTCACAGCCTGTACATCAGTGTGTCTCACATTAGCTGTATTAGAGGCACCTGGGCAGGGGGGGGTTTAAACACCCAGTACCCAAGCGGCCACTGAGACCAATGAAATTGGAACCCACAAGAGGCGGGGCAGTGAAGACGCAGGGCTGCTTATTTGTAAAGTCTTCCTAGGTGTTTCTAATAGGTAGTATGTGTGGGGTGTGTGTGCTAGAACGTGGCTGTGTGCAGGTAGGTAAGTTGAGCAGCACTGAAGCATTCGTAAACCTCCCGTGGGGAAGACCAGCTCTTCTCATAGCCTCAGCTGAAGAGTTAGGACTTACTACAGCTGCCAGATCCAGATTCCATAAACCTCTGCTTCTGTTTCTTTTTTTTTTTTTTTTTGTATTTTTCCAAAGTTAGAAGCGGGGAGGCAGTCACACAGACTAACACATGTGCCCAACTGGGATCCACTCGGCATGCCCACCAGGAGGCGATGCTCTGCCCGTCTGGGGCATTGCTTTGTTGTGGCTAGAGTCATTCTAGTGCTTGAGGCAGAGGCCATGGAGCCATCCTCAGTGCCTGGGCCAACATTGCTCCAGTAGAGCGTTGGCTGTGGGATGGGAAGAGAGAGATAGAGAGGAAGGAGAGGGGGAAGGGTGGAGAAGTAGATGGGCACTTCTCCTGTGTGCCCTGACCGGGAATCAAACCTGGGAATTCCACACGCTGGGCCGACACTCTACCACTGAGTCAACCATCCAGGGCTGCTTCTGCTTTAAAAAGTGAGTATGGGGCCTGACCAGGCAGTGGCACAGTGAATAGAGTATTGGACTGGGATGCAGAGAACCCAGGTTCAAAACCCCAAGGTCACCAGCTTGAGCACGGGCTCATCTGGTTTAAGCAAGGCTCACCAGCTTGAGCCCAAGGTCGCCGGCTTGAACAAGGGGTCACTCCCTCTGCTATAGCCCCCCAGTCAAGGCAAATATGAGAAAGCAATCAATAAACAATTCAAGTGCTGCAACGAAGACTTGATGCTTCTTGTCTCTCTCCCTTCCTGTCTGTCCCTATCTGTCCCTCTCTCTGTCTCTGTCAATAAAACCCCAAAAATATGACAGTGGGAGCCCTCCCTGTCAGAGCTGCCCCTGTAGACCATCCTTTCATTAGTTATTCGGTATTTTTCATAACTGACTTTTCAGACCAGCTGTAAAAGTTCCAAAGGAAAACTTTGTTTAATTATCATGCATCCCTATGGCTTTTTGAACATAATTTCTGGGGAACAACAATTTTCCTGTGTCTTACTGCTCTTCCTCTGAGAACAGCGTCCTTCCAGTGAGTTTAGAGGGACCATCATTCCCCTGTGCTATTGCCCACTGTGTGCTAATGTCTGGTGTCTGCCTGGGATTTGGGACTGCAGGTAGGATGTCCAGTTTAGGAGTTCACTCATTCGTTCATTTGAGCACCCCTGTGCTGGGGGTTGGATATAAAGTGTGACAGCTGCCATTTTGGAGATATGTACACAACACTAAAGAACTGAGCAATGAGCAATTAGTTCTGGTGTGTGTGTGGCGTGACTTGGAGTCCTTCAAGGAGGTGACATTTGCCCTGGGTTTTGAAGAGTAAATAGGAGCCATGCTGGAAAGTAAGTAGACCCCCTGGGCAATCATCACCAAACCTTCCCAGGTTTGGTGATTAAATCACGAGGAAGCCAGGCTATAACCTCTCGGGGTGACCATGGCTGGGTAGCTCAGTTGATTAGAACATCGTCCGGATATGTTAAGGTTGGGGGTTTGATCCTCAGTCAGGGCACATAGAGGAGTCAACCAATTATACATGGATGGGCAGAACAACAAATTGATACTTCTCTCTCTCTCTTACACTTTCCTTCCCATCATCCCTCCCTTCCCCCTTTCTCTCTGAAATCAATAGATAAATTAAAAAAAATTAAACCAAAAAGGAATCTTTCATGGTGAGATCTGAACGTCAGTAATTTTTAAAGCTCCCAAAGTGATTCCAAAAAGAAGCCAAGGTTGGAAACCACGAAGTTGAAGAATAGAAGTGGAAGTCACCTAAAAATAAAAAAATAACAACAGCACCACCCTCATAGCCTTGAAGGCAACCTTCAGCACATTGTCAGTCCATAAACTTCTCTCTAGCCCTTCTCAAGTGTCCCAGAGAAGTGAAAGGGTGGAGACTTTGGAGGCAGACAGATGATGTCCTGAGCACTGTAACATAGCTGTGTGACCGTCATTCATTTATTATGAATAATTCAACAACTGTTTATTGAGTGCCTACTCTGTGCTGGGTACTGGGAAGCCAGCAGTGAATAAGGCCAAGTCCTTGCTCTCAAGGAGCTCATTGCCTAGCAGAGAAGACAAACAGAAAAGTCCCAACACAATTCCCATTACAGATATAAAGCAAAGCGAATTGTCGCTTTCAGCCCTGTCCAAGGCAGAGGGAAATTAGATACTGATGGTTAGGACTGGTCATCTAGGTAGAAATAACCCTGGAATGTAGAAAGAAAACAGAGTAATTCAATGTAACAAGTGCCAATCACGCGCCTGCTCTATGCCAGACCCTGTCCCATATGTTGCGAGGATGCAGCAATGAGAGGTACAGCCCTTGTCCTTAGGGCCAGGAGAAATGCACATATAGAATGAGCAATCATACATGCCAGTTCTGGCATGTGTCACTTCCTAGGAGCAAATGAAATGCAGTAGGAACCCAGAGAAGGGAGGGATGAATGGGATGGTGGTGGGGTTGGGGGTGGGGTGGGCTGGGTGGTTCAGGTTAAAAGGGCAGAGATGGCTACCTGTCTCTGAGAAATGGGTATTTCCCATTCCATAGGGCAAAGCCAGGGATGGCTTCTCCTCTTTGCATCCAGAAGTGGCCACGTGATTGCTTTTGCTAGTGACATGTGAGGCCCTTTCAGGCTGGAGCTTTTAGGGAGTGAATGTGGCTTCTCGCTCTTTTATTTTCTTTCTTACTTCAATATTATTATTTTAAAATATTTTATTTATTGATTTTACAGAGGTGGAGGAGAGTGAGAAGCATCAACTCATAGCTGCTTCACTTTAGTTGTTCATTGATTGTCGTATGTGCCTTGACTGGGCAAGACCAGGGTTTCGAACCAGCAATGTCAGCTTTCCAGGTCGAAGCTCTAGCCACTGTGCCACCACAGGCCAGGCTCAAAGGTCCAGTATTTATTTATTTATTTATTTATTTATTTATTTTATTTTTGTGTGTGTGACAGACAGAGTCAAACAGATAGGGACAAACAGACAGGAAGGGAGATGAGAAGCATCAATTCTTCGTTGCGGTACCTTAGTTGTTCATTGATTGTTTTCTCATATGTGCCTTGACTGGGGGCTACAGCAGACCGAGTGACTGCTTGCTCAAGCCAGCGATCCTGGGCTCAAGCTGGGGAGCCTTGCTCAAGCCAGATGAGGCTGCGCTCAAGCTGGTGACCTCGGGGTCTCGAACCTGGGTCTTCCTCATCCCAGTCCGACTCTCTATCCACTGTGCCACCACCTGGTCAGGCTCAAAGGTCCAGTTTTAAGGCTGGCTCAGGACATTGAGAGGAAGTATATACCTTAAAATGATTGGCTTAAAATTATTTTTATTACAGAAAATTTGAAACACACAAAATTAAACAGACTTGTATTGTGTATCCACCACTCAGTTCCAACACTTATCACGTCATGGCTAACCTGTCGCATCTAGCTCCCCCCCACTTACTCCTCATCCTGTTTTATTTTGAAGCAAATGTGATTCATATCACTTTATCTGTAAATAGTTCAATATGTTTCTCCAGAAAAATAAGACTCTTTTAAAAAAATAATCATAATCTTATTATCACACCTAGATAAAATGAACATAATTTTTTTATATTATCAAATCTCCAGTGGATGTTCATATTTCAATTGTCTTATAATGTTAATGATTTTTAAATAAAACAATTTCTTTAAAACATTTAAAGGTCCCCATATAGGCCACCAAAAAACCTCCCAAAAAACATAAACCAAAACATTTGAAGGATTTCTTCTTCTAGAGACCAGATTAAGTTCAGCTTAGAGCACAGTTGGGTGTTCCAATTGTACTTCAGTTCACTCAGTTTGGAAATTTCTCTGGTGATGGTGAAGGGAACTAGTTATATCATTGGTTTGTCCCATCTGCAATATGGCTATTGAACTGGTGGAGAGGTGTCCAGTGAGAACCCATTGGAGGGAAGCATCAAGAACCAGCCTTGCCTGACCAGGTGGTGGTGCAGTAGATAGAACATTGGACTGGGATGTGGAGGACACAGGTTCAAGACCTGAGGTCGCCAGCTTGAGCACGGGCCCATCTGGCTTGAGCGAAAGCTCGCCAGCTTGGACCCAAGGTCGTTGACTTCAGCAAGGGGTTGCTCGGTCTGCTGAAGGCCCGCAGTCAAGGCACATGTGAGAAAGCAATCAATGAACAACTAAGGTGTTGCGATGGCAAAGAAAAACTAATGATTGATGCTTCTCACCTCTCTCCATTCCTGTCTGTCTGTCCCTATCTATTCCTCTCTGTGACTCTCTCTCTGTCCCTGTAAAAAAAAAAAGAAAGAAAGAAAAAAAAGAACCAGCCTTGCCTGACCAGGTGGTGACACAGTGGATAGACTGTCTGGGACACTGAGGACCCAGTTTCAAAACCCCAAGGTTGCTGGCTTGAGCACTGGCTCACCAGCTTGAGCACAAGGTTACTGGCCTGAGTGTGGGATCACAGACATGACCGCATGGTCGCTAGCTTGAACCGAAGGTCGCTAGCTTGAACCGAAGGTCGCAGGCTTGAGCAAGGGGTCACTGGCTCGCCTGGGGGCCCCCAGTCAAGGCACATATGAGAAAGCAATCAATGCACAAACAACTCTGGTGCCGCAACAAAGAATTGATGCTTTTCATCTCTCTCCCTTCCTGTTTGTCCCTATCTGTCCCTCTCTTTGTCTCTTTCACTAAAAAAAAGAAAAAAGGAAAAAAAGGAACCAGCCTTGACAGTTTGATTGGATCATGATGCCTCTTAGAGGTGGAATGAAGAGCGATTTTGAGCCCCGTGTGACTATTGTCCCTCTGATTAGTCTCCTGGCTTTGTCCTGTATTGAGGACAGATTCCCCCCAAACCCTGGAGGCAAAGGCGACTAGAGCTGGCACCCCTGTAACGGAGGAAAACACTGAAGAGGGGAATAGTGTGGTGCTTTCTGCCTGTGTGTTGGCCAGAGGCTGGGTGAGCAGAGCAGGGAGGGGGCGGGTTTCTGCATGTGCAGCATTGCCACCAGGGATCCCTAGAGCCGGAGGGGAGGAGAAACCCTCTGACACCACCCAGACCCTGACCCCTCACATCTGAGACAGCCCCAGGGAACTGCAAACTGCTTGATGAGGACAGAGAAGTACGGAACCTAATTTGCTTAATTCTCATAAGCACCCTGTGAGAGAGTTATTATCCCACCTTCTGTGTGAGAGAACAAAGTTCAAATAGAGGGGAGAGTAAGGAAATGAGGTTTCTTTCTATGGAAAGCGGTGTTCCTCTCACTCTGACATTGCCTTCCACTCAAAGGGAGCTGCACTGGGGGCTGGAAGCGGGATCTATCTTTATCTGGGACCTGCTAGGAACTGTGCAGATGTTGCTTATCTTGACTGTCACCCTGGAAAGTGCTGCTTTGGACTGAGTGTTTGTGTCCCACCCCAGATTCATATGTTGAAATCCTAATTGCAATGTAGCAAGAGGTGGGATTTTGGGAAGGTGATTAGGTCATGAGGGTGGAGTCCTCCTGAATGTAATTAGTGCCCTTATAAAAGAGATCCCAGAAAGTTCCCTTGCCTTTTCCACCATATGAGGACACAGCGAGAAGGTGCCAGCTATGAGCCAGGAAGATCTCACCAGACAGTGGATCTGCCAGAGCCCTGATCTTGAACTTCCCAGCCTCCAGCAATGTGAAAAATAAATTTCTGTTGTTTAAGGTGTCCAGTTACTGGTATTTTTGCTATAGCAGCTTGAACAGACCAAGACAGTACTTTTTATCCTTATTCTACAGACAGGGAAACTTAAGCTAAGTTTTACTGATGCCAAAGTCCATGATCTAGGTCAATATAGTTCATAAAATATTTCCTAGGAAATCTTGGCTTCAGTTTGTGTTTGGGGATAAACATTATCTTTGAATTTTTATTTCAGGATTTAGAGACTCAGGTTGGTACTTTCTCATTTGGGATTCAAAATTTAGTTTGAATCTTTGATACTAGGAGTCTCCAGGCATATTCCTCGATATGGCACACCTGGGCAGCCAAAGGTGGTGAGCTCTCACTCTGGCCCATCGCTCTGGGAGGGTGATGGCCAGTGACACTGATGGATGAGGGCTGTGGGGTGTGAAAACTGAGTGACCAATATTGAAGTGGATGTGGACCCATGTTACTTGGACCCATGTTTATCAGGTAGTTTCCCGTGCCAGGTGATGTACCACAGATACAAACAGACTGGGCCCCCGACGCAGCCGGATGGTGGCAGACAGCTATGTCTTCTCTGCTCTTCCCAGCCCCAGGGTAAGGGCTGCGCCAGGAGGTGCTTCTCGACATGTCCCCCCTTAGGCTGAGGAACCTTTCCCCACCCAGCTCTGACTCAGAAAGTGGGGAGAAATGCCAGGAGCGGAGCCAGGCACAGGCCCGGGCAACACATATGAGGCTGAGTGTTTGTAACAGCTGAGAAACTGGAAATAACTCAAATGCCGAAGGCTCAGATGGGGGAGAGGATGAAAGCGCTCTAGTGCCTGCCCTGTGCCTTATTGTGTGTGCTCCTAATGGCATTGATCTCTATTTTATGGGTGAAAAATATAGTTGGGGGTGGGCGGTAGGGGGTTCTCCGCAAGGAGGTTAAGAACTCCCATTGAGGGCAGCTTTGGCTGGAACACATGCCAAACAGGGCTTGCCCGGATGTGTTCACGTGCCAGGCCTGCTCTGAGAAATTTACCGGGAGGGTTCCATTTGATCTTCAACAAGAGAAGTAGATATTAACATCCCCATTGTAGGAGAAACCAAAAAGCTTTGGTTTAGGGGGAACTGAGACTTAAAAATAAGAAATGATTTGTGTGTGTGTGTGTGTGTGTGTGTGTGTGTGTGTGTGTGTGTCTGTTTTTGAATTCCTTTTTAGAAATTATTTTCTTGAGGAGTATATACAAAGTGGCAGAGCCAGTATTTGAAGTGCAGTTTCGTAAAACTCCAAATCCTGGGCTCCGGTGGTAGACTACATGGGCTCCTATCCTGGCTGCTCCACTTCCTAGTTGTGTGAACCTAGGGAAATTGTTAAATCTCTTTCATCCTCAGTAAAATGGGGGTGATAATAATTCCTGCCTCTCTGGGCTATTAGGAGGACCGAAGGAGTTAAAACAAGTAAAACACTATATGCCTGGCCCACTCAATGAATGTAGGCTGTTGTTGTTATTATTATCATTGTTATTACTACCACTTTTCTAAGACACTTGCATGGTTCTGGAATAATCTTTATACTGATGGAAACTGACCTGGCTTGAACCCTTGCTTGTTTTAGAAGCCTTGGGCCAGTTTGATAACAACAGCCTTTGCATATTTTAAACAAGGAGAAATGTCTAGAATAAAACCCTCACACAGGACAGTGGGGGCTCTGTTTATCCAGGCCCGTGATGACTTCTGGAGCAGTGCAAAGGTGAGGTGAGGGTGCTTGCCAATGAGGTGATTGGTCACAGAGGTCTCATGTCCTCCCTGAAAGAAACCAAAGGGAAGCCGGACTCGAAAGGACCTGGCGGGTCTTGAGAGGACCTGCTGCTTGTGGTTTAAAAATTGCGTCAAATTTTTATTTATCCATTGGCTTGTGGTCTTTATGGTTGCTTTGATGAGGTCCTTCTTAGAGGCATGGGAATGGATCGGATGTTTGAACCCGGTGACCTTTCTCCCTTTCCCCAGTGCTTTGAAATAATCACCCGTTTCATGTCATAGTGGGTTCAGAAGGCAGGACCAATCAGTGTGTCTACAGCTTGACCCTGGTGGAAGTTCTGTAACCTTAATTGCAAAGTTCTGAGTCTTCCAATCCAGGCAGGGACTCCTCTAAAATTTCCCTGGTGACAGGAAATCAGGATCTGTGTAGATACTTCAAGTGTGCACCAATGTCCAGTGTTCCTCCTCTCTGGGCACCCAAAGGTCTCTGTCTCAGTTGGATGGGGCTGTGTGGTCTGGCCAGTGGGCTGTAAGAGGAACAGACTCATGCCACTTCTGGGCTGAAGTATGCAAAGCAGGTCACTGCCCTTCAGCTGCCTCTTTCCAGCTGCAGTGCCTGAGCTGTCTGTGTGCTACCTGCAGTGCAGCTCTGGCACAAAGCTGCCTCCTTCAGCCTGGTCCCCGCATGCTTCGGGGGGACAGAGCACCGCCACTCCCCCAGCCTTCATGGGACAGGAACACGAGTGAGAAAGAAATTTGTGTACGGCCACTGAGATTTTGGGGATGATCCCACAGCATAATTCAGCCCACATAACCCTCCCCTGGAGCACAATCTAAGATGTGTCCAATATGCCTGACCCAAGCATTCATCTCTAAGGGATGACTGGAGTCAGGAGGTAGTGTGCATTTTGTGTCTCCACCATGTGTCAGATTTGGTGTTTGTCCCTGCCCTTTGTTCCCTAGAAAAACAATAATGTTATATTTCTTTGTCTTTCCCTTTTAAAAATTATTTTTTTATCAAGGTAAAATGAATTAAGGTAAAAAAAATTAAAATAGTACAGTATTATACCCTATCTCTGATTCCAACTCCCTAAGGTTAAACTCTGTAAAATTTCCTTTTGGTATTTTCTACCATATTTCTAAATAATCTATTTATAATGCTATTCACCCCCACTTTTCTTGAGGTATAATTGACATACATCACTATATATTTAAGGTGTGCATCATAGTGGCTTGACTTACATGTATTGTGAAGTCTATGTATATGAATATAGATGTTGTAATATCCCCTAATTTTTGTGAGCAGTATACTTGTAAAGTGCTCTCCACACAATTTCTGGCATAGAGGATGTGCTGATAAATCCTAGTTATGATTGCTAAGATGGAAAAACTCTGGGGAATGACTATGCTTTCCAAGCACTAGGGAATTTGACTGGGAAATAAGTTCTGCTTTGTTTATGACCATAGGCAACTGCTCCTCAGCTCTAGAGACCAGCTGAGGAGGGACCAACATAGAGAGGTCTGTCCCAGGTGAAAGCAACGGCCTCCTTAGGATCTGGGACCGCATGCCAGGAGTTTTGCTTTATCTCCTCAGCCTGGGCTGAGCTGGGCTAAGCCCATTTCACACTGTTCCTCCTCCTCCTCCTCCTTCTTCTTCTTGATTTTATTTATTGATTTTACAGGGGATGGGGGAGAGCAAGAAGTATCAACTTATAGTTGCTTCACATTGCTTGCCTGTTGTATGTGCTTTGACCGAGCAATCCCAGAGTTTTGAACTGGCGACTTCAGCATTCCAGGTCGAAGCTCTATCCACTGAGCTACCACAGGCCAGGCAGGAGATGGTGCTTCTTAATCTCCTTCCTTTCCTTAAGGTGAAGATGTGTGCCAATTAATTCAATACAAATATTTATTGAGTACCCACTACATGCCAGGCATTGGGCTAGGCAATAGATTGTAGGCGTTAGCAAATAGACTTTGCCATTAAAGTTTATAATTAAGTGGGAACACAGAGAATGAACAAATGAATGTATAATTGTACACTGCAGGTAGGATGGAAAGGAAAACCACCCTAGGAGGGAGTGTCCAGGGAGACCAACTTCATATAGGGTGGTCAGGGAGGTCAACAGGAGTTGACTGATACCAGGAGGTGACAGATACTTAGGATGGCTATGTACTTGGAACAGCATGTGAAAAGGTAATGAGGAGGGAAAGCCCTAGGCTTGTTGAGGCCCAAGGGACAGTGAACTATCATGGTTAGCAAGGAAGTAGTATAGGGCCTAGCAGATCCCAAGAAGAAATTTGGATTTTATTTGAAATGGAAAACACAGGAGCCCCTGGCTGGTGTAGATCAGGGGACTTATGTGATCAGATTTGTGTTTTAAAAAGGTCACTTGGGTTGCCAACCACTTCCTCTGTGCCTCAGTTATCATGGAAAACCAAGGTTGGAGGAGGAGGGTGGGAAAGGGAAGAACCATGAGGAAGATGAGAGCTTAGTAACCTGACTGTGGCCTATCTCAGTGGCTCCATCATTTGGTCCCATCTTGGAGAGTGGGAGTCACCATGGCAACATAAACAGACAAATGTTTCAGGCTTTAAAACATGTATGTCTTATCTACATATCAACTGTATGTCGATGCAAGTACAAATGTCTTCCCCATGAAACCTCCTCTCCCCACACACCTGGAGGCATTTCTGATTTCGAAGCCTTGTTGATGTCTATTGATAGGAGGACTAGGCTGTGAGAGGCCAAGCAATAATCAGGCCTTGAAACTCTTTCCCATTTAACGCCCAGGTGAATGTCTGCATCAGACTGAGCCAAACCCAGTGTGGTCCTGGGATGACCGGAGTCGGAGGTACAGAGCCAAAGGCCCCTTTATGTTCACCTGGTTCTCATTCTGCTTTATCAGAGTGGCAGACAAATATTGTCAGTAAGAAAAACCCTCACAGTCCATCTCCCAGCCCCTGCAGAGTCAATGTGCCCTCCTTGGAGTTTCTGTTAAACCTTCAGCATACCTCCATATGCCATTCATCACAGTATGCACTTGGTCCATTCAGCAAACATCAAACATCCTGGGGTCAGGAGTTGTGCTGGGCACTGGGGACAGAGTGTTGAATAAGACAAGGTCCTGCCTGACTACACACACCCTTGATGCATATGGTAATGGAAGTAGATGGACAATAATAGTCCAGTAAACAAAGAGCTGAATAAGACCACTGCCAACAATAATTGGTTCTTGAAGAAGCAGAGGAGATTAGGCGCTCGTGGTGGCTTGGAGGTAGGGTGGGGCTTCTCTAGTTCAGTTAGTAGGAAAGGCCCTCTTGCTATTTCTTAGACATGCCACCTTCATCAAAACCTTTCAACTTGCTTTTTCCTCTATTTGGAAAATTCTTCTGGATTTTCCCATGTCTGCCTCCTTTGGATCATTTAGGTCTCAGTTCAAGAGTCTGTCAGACCACCCTAACCAAAGTAGTGTTTTTTGTTTCCTTCCTTTATTATTTTGTTTTTTCAGTGAGAGAGAAAAGAGAGAGAGGAGAGAGAGAGAGAGAGATGGAAAGCATCAATTCATAGTTGCGGTACCTTAGTTGTTCATTGATTGCTTTCTCATATGTGCCTTGGTGGGGGTGGGGGGAGGCTCCAGACAAGCCAGTGACCCCTTGCTCAAGCCAGTGACCTTGGGTTCAAGCCAGAAACCTTGGGCTTCAAGCCAGCAAATTTTGGGCTTAAGCCAGCGACCATGGGATCATGTCTATGATCCCATGCTCAAGCCAGTGACCCTGCACTCAAGCTGATGAGCCCATGCTCAAGCCTGATGAACCCACACTCAAGCTGGCAACCTTGGGGTTTCAAACCTGGGTCCTTGGCATCCCAGGCCAATGCTCTACCCACTGCATCACCACCTGCTCAGGCCAAAGTAAATTTTATTTATCCATTTGTTTATGATCTGCCACAGCCTACTAGAGATATAAGCTCTTCCAAGGATATGGTCTTTGATTTGTGGGCTGTTGGTTTCAGCCATGGTTTGGTCAGGAAAATGTCGCAGTCCAGCCACTACAAGTCTATTACGAGGTCCTCGAACGGGAAAAGGGATGGAATTAAATAAGTGATAGAGAATTAAAGATATATACATAAAGATGGGTTCAGGAGGACGGCACGGGGAACAGTCTCTACTGTTCCTAAGCCGATGCAATGGCTGCCCCCAGAAGCGCATCCGTCTTTATTCAGGGAAAAAACGTGGCCATTAGCAATTCAGTTCTTTCCAAGACAACTCAAAGGCAACCCCCATCATACCATTCAAATCTAACTAGCTTCCAGCCTCATCCAGAGAACATGGGTGGGACAAGCGAGAATCAGGTGAGGAGATTCTGGGAAGTATGGCTCCGGCTTTCCTTCTGTAGAGGAGATTATAGAAGGGGTGGCAGTGACGCCATGTTGAAAACACACAGTCCAACATGCTGCTTTATCACCAGTGTCTAGAACAGTGTTTGACATGCAGCAGGCACTCAAGCAGTAGTTAATAACTGAAAGAATATATCTCTGGTTAAAGATTTGAACCTTCAACTGTTCATGCAGTCCTATTCAAATACCAGCTGAACAGGCTACGGTCTTAATCTAGGAGCCCAGGCTATAACTGCTGACCAATGAGTTTCAGACAGGGTCTGTGTCACAAGTATGCCAACCAACCTATGCATGTTAGGGACAGGAGAGGTGAATGAGGCCAGACAGCCAAGGGAATTTTTGAGAGGCCGGGTTGAAGAAATGGCCACCAACCTTCTGTGATCAATCTTTGGAAGCTTTCTGGGGGTGGTGGCATTGCAGAGTATACTGCATTGAGAGAGAGTAATAGTGGTGGCTGCTCTAACGTGTCCATACCTGAAGGTAAAGGAGACTTTGTGTATCCCCTTGAGGGCCTGGGCATTTGGTCAGATGTAACTCTCCTTATGTAAAAAAGAAAAAAATTGAAAGTCTCTTGTTTTATTGTTCCAAATTATGTGAAATTTGCATGCTCTCCTATGATGTGAATCATTGTTTTAATATAAAAATAAGGCTTTCTGTCCCGTTTTGAGTAACACTGATGTTCCAGGTGATGTGTTGCATTTAATAGGGGGAGGCGACCAGATACTGTGGGGTTCACTGTAAGATGAAGATGTGGTGTCCCTTGTTTAAAAATTAGAATTTCAAGACAGCACCAGCAGAACATTAAACCAAGCATGGGGCTCTTCTGAGCATAAGCCTGGTATGACCAGTAACAAATGACCACAGACCAAGAGGTTTCAAACAATACAAATGTATTTCTCACAGTTCTGGAGGCCAGAAGCCTGAAATGGGTCTCGCTGGGCTGAAGTTGTTGGCAGGACCTCACTTCCTCCTGAAGATCTAGGGAGATTGGTTTCCTTGTTTCCTCCAACTTATGGGGGCTGCCTGCATGTCTTGGCTTGTGGCTCCTTCATTATATCACTTCAGCTTCTTACCTCCCTTATCACATCTCCTAATTCCTCTGTAGTTAGATCTGCTACCTTCTTAAAAGAAGATTGCATTTAGGTCTGCCCTGGATAATCTAAGATCATTTTAAAATTCTTTTTTTGTGTGTGACAGAGACAGAGAGAGGGACAGATAGCGATAGACATACAGGAAGGGAGAGAGATAAGAAGCATTTATTCTTCATTGTGGCACCTTAGTTGTTCATTGATTGCTTTCTCAAATGTGCCTTGACCACGGGGCTACAGTGGACCGAGTGATCCCTTGCTCAAGCCAGCGACCTTGGGCTCAAGCTGGTGAGCCTTGCTCAAACCAGATGATCCCACGCTCAAGCCAGCAACCTCAGGGGTTTTGAAACTGGGTCCTTCATGTCCCAGTTTGATGCTCTATCCACTGGGTCACTGCCTGGTCAGGCTCATCTTTTTTTTTTTTTACAGAGACAGAGAGAAAGTCAGAGAGAGGGATAAATAGAGACAGAGAGATAGGAACGGAGAGAGATGAGAAGCATCAATCATCAGTTTTTCGTTGTGACACCTTAGTTGTTCATTGATTGCTTTCTCACATGTGCCTTGACTGTGGGCCTTCAGCAGACCAAGCAACCCCTTGCTGGAGTCAGTGACCTTGGGTCCAAGCTGGTGAGCTTTTGCTCAAACCAAATGCGCCCGCGCTCAAACTGGCGACCTCGGGGTCTCGAACCTGGGTCCTTACGCATCCCAGTCCAACGCTCTATCCACTTGCCCACCACCTGGTCAGGCAGGTCAGGCTCATCTTAAAATCTTAATCACATCTGCAAAATCCCTTTTGCCATATAAGGTAACATTTACAGTTTCTGGGGACTAGGACCTGAATATGTTTGGGGGTCGTTATTCTGCTGACTGTTCTTGCCCTTGAAGCCAGTCCTGCCAGGCTCATAGCTGGACACTGATTTGAAAGAGGCATTCTTTGAGGCTCACAGCAAAAGGGCGAGGGAGGTGGAGTAATGCTGCCTCCTCCCATAAACACCAAGACTGCAGCCTCCATGCTAGCCCTGGGGGTCCAGAGACTCACAGCATTTGGGTTGCTCCGTGATTAGGGTTGCCAGATTTAGCAAATAAAAATACAGGACAGCTGGAAATTTTATCTGGCCACTGTGTCTCTGATTCTTGCTACCATACCATGCTGCTTTCTTCCAAGGCTAGGCTCGGTCTCAGCCTCCGGGGCCATGGTGAGACCCCCATCATTCCCCTCCCAGTCGGGTCTCAGCTGTGCAGCCAGAATGAGAGAAACTGGGTTCAAGGGTGGTTAGGAAGAGAGGTCCAAGGGGCTCTGCAAGAGGCCTGGGTTTGCTGATCTTAAGGAAAACAACACTTCCTTAGAGGGAGGACAGAGCATTTCCTGGGTGCATGCTAACTGTCCTCTACCCCCACAGAAATGAGCTGTCCCCCCACCCTGAAGGGTCACAAGCAGTTTCTAAGTGCAGGACGTGGGGCTCATGGAGTGAACACCCCATTTCACGTCCTCTGTACACATCACACGTCGAGATGCTAATTTCCTTTTCCAGGCACACCTTTCCTAGGTTTGCAGGCCTTTGGTGGGCTGGGGTTGGACGCGGAAAGGAGGTGGTCAGGGCTGCAGGCTTTCAGCAGAGTTAGTGACTCCCAGAATTGCACTTTGCGGTGAGGGCGTCCCTGTGCTCCATGAAGAGACAGATTTAGCCCATGCTCACAGGGTTTGCATCCCTGAGATGGACCACGGAGGAGCAGAACAAAAGGTTCTTGTTCCCCTTCGTACAGTACTTCATAGAATCCAAGATGTCACAACAATGATCATAAGAACTGTTGGTATTTTGTGTACTGACAAAAAAAAAAAAATGCTGCCAACTATATTATACCGTTGATTGTGAGATGGGCCAGATTTCAGAAATGTTAAATTTTGAAAAGATGGGTATCTTAGAGTCTATGAGATACGGTGTTAGGTTTCTCATCAGCTCAGTGCTAGTGGAATGAAGCCATGAGACAATCACAACAATGACAGATTTATTTATTATTTATAATGGATTCATGTATCTGTAACTGGACTTGAGCCATGTGGCATCACCCTCTCTTTAACATTTCAGAAATACTGGTCCCGAGTCAAGTGCACATATGCCAGGAGATGTAGTGGGTCCTTCCTTCCCGCATCTGGGGATTGCTGGAGCTCTGGTTTCTCTTAGGCCAGTGATGGGCAATGTTTTGAGCTCGGTGTGTCAAAATTTGCCAAAAAACCGAGCATAACTCGGGTGCTGTGTCACTTCAAGAAAAACAGCCTAACCGGAAGTCCCAGAACTAGACGCTCTGTGCCGAAGTTCTGTTGTTTTGGCCTACAGACCTCCGGCACAGAGTGTCTACACTACAGCAAATGTTTGATCCTCGACTACTGCACCTGGCTGTGCAGAAGCCGAGGATGAAACATCCTTCTCGACATGCGGCGCCATACTTCTCTGGTATGCGGCTGCGTGTCATCGAAAATGGCTACGCGTGTCAGTGCTGACACACGTGTCATAGGTTCGCCATTATGGTCTTAGGGAATTTCCTGCTCCAATTTTCTACTTCCACTGAATTCTACTCCCTGCCCCCATCATGTAGATAATTTCTGTTTCTTTTTTTAAAATTGTAGTAAAAGTTATTATTTTAACTATTTAGAGAGCATAGTTCAGTGGCATTTAGTAGATCTCCACTGAATTCTTGCTCTTGCTACATCTTTTCTCTTTTTTGTTTTTTTGTGGCAGAGACAGAGAGTCAGAGAGAGGGACAGACAGACAGGGAGGGAGAGAGATGAGAAACATCAATTCTTCGTTGCGGCTCCTTAGTTGTTCATTGATTGATTTCTCACATGTGCCTTGATGGGGGGTGGGGTGGGGGGCTACAGCAGACCGAGTGACCCCTTGCTCAAGCCAGCGACCTTGGGCTCAAGCTGGTGAGCCTTGTACAAACCAGATGAGCCCGCGCTCAAGCTGGCAACCTCGGGGTCTCAAACCTGGGTCCTCCACATCCCAGTCCAATGCTCTATCCACTGCGCCACCGCCTGGTCAGGCGCTACGTCTTTCCTCTTGGGGTGATTTTCTTTCTCTGCCCTGTGTAGACCTACCTCTTAGAGGAACATAGCATTTTTGCCCTGATTCTCCAAATCAGCCATAAACACAGGCTGTTGGGTGTAGGTGGGAAGGCAGGAGGCAGGAGACTGGCGGCTGGATGACAGAGGCCTTGTGTGTCATCCTCAGTAACTTAGCCACGGTCTGAGAGCTGGCTGCTGTGCTGGGGTTTTACTCCCGGGAGTTAGTGGTTCCCCTTACTGCAGGTGAAGGAACCGCGGCTGGGGAGAAGGTGGGTAGGCTTGCACTTCAGTGACCGCCACCGAGAGGGCTATACAGGTCATGAGGCTGAGCCCCTCCAGGGATGCAGAGAAGAGGTTTGCCTCGCCAGCCATGAGACCAATAGGTAAGGCAATGAAGGGACAAGGAGCTGGCTTTGACGGGGCGCAGACTCAGTCCAGGCCCCCTTTGTGTCCTTCCGGCTCAGTTCCCTGAGAGCATGGAGGGTGGGTGAGAAATACGGGTGGGTGGGGTTAGCCGAGGGGTTCTCAACCTGGGTGCACCTTAGAATCACCTGGGATGCTTTTAAAACTAGATGCCTGGGCCAGAACAGACCAATTAAATTAGCCTCCTGGGCCCTACCGTTGGTATGTTTCAAAGTCTCTTTAGGTGATTTTAATGAACATCAGGGTTAAGAGCAATTGGCCTAGGGCCCTGGGTCCCAATGGCCTCACGGGCTTGATAAACTACACTTAGATAAACCCACAATTTGATTCCATATGTCTGGGGAGGAGTCTGAAAATTTGCATATCTAACAAGCACCCAGGTGCTGAGGCTGCTCTTGCTCCTGAACACAAGCCCAGACCTCCTAAAGATCGTTCAAATGAGTCCAGGGTTTGGGTTTTCCCCTCAGCCTTGGATCTTGAACTCCTGGAGTCAGAATCTGGTTCCCGCTTGGCCACCATCTGATCCTGGACAGGTCACATCCTTCTCTGAGGCTTGGACAACATTTTCTCTAAATGCCTCTTAAGCTCTAGGACTCTTGGTGAGTCTGTGGCCCTCAAACCTTTTAATTGTGGTAAAATGCAAGGAGCTGGGGTGCTTGAAGGCTAGGGGAAGGGGTGCTGGCCTTGGTCCCTTTGGAGGTGGGTCAGGTCAGGGCCCTAGGCTGGGAGCCCTGAGGGATTAACAGGACAAGACTGTGAGTTCTTTGAGTGCTTTGGTGGAGAAGGAAGAAGGGGGAGGGATGGCCATTCCCAGAGAGCCGTGGCTGGCCGTGTAAACCTGAGTGGGACCCACCTTCTGGCACCAGTTTTCCTCTGGAGGCAGAAAAGTCAGAAGTGTAGGGGAGAGAACTAATACTCCCTGAGCTTCGTTTGTGGACTGGACCCTGTGCTGGGTGCCCTCTGCTGTCCAGGGTAGCTTGTGGGGGCAGGGATTAAGGACCACTCTGGCTAGCTCTGTCTAGGGTGTCCCAACTTGTCTTCCTTCCCCAACTGTCCCCACCCTTAGGTTCTGACTGCAGAACCTGCCGTTCCTTCCCTTCCCTTCCCTTCCCTTCCCTTCCCTTCCCTTCCCTTCCCTTCCCTTCCCTTCCCTTGATCCTTCCTTTCTTTCTTTCTTTCTTTCTTTCTTTCTTTCTTTCTTTCTTTCTTTCTTTCTTTCTTTCTTTCTTTCTTTCTTTCTTTTCTATGAGAGAGACAGAGACAGAGAGAGGAACAGAGAGAAAGACAGGGACAGACAGACAGGAAGGGAGAGAGATGAGAAGCATCAATTCTTTATTGCAGCACCCTAGTTGTTCATTGATTATTTCTCATATATGCCTTGACCAGGGGGCTCCAGCTGAGCCAGTGACCCCTTGCTCAAGCCAGTGACCTCAGACTTCAAACCAGTGATCTTTGGGCTCAAGCCTGCGACCCTATGCTTAGGCTGGTGAGCTTGTGATCAAGCCAGATGAGCCCACACTGAAACCACCAGCAACCTCGGGTTTTTGAACCTGAGTCCTCTGCATCCTAGGCTGACGCTCTATCCATTGTGCCACCACCTGGGCAGGCCCTTGCTGGTACCATCTTTCTGCGGCTTTTCTGCTCACCTATAAGTGGCACCTTGACATTCAAGTGTTTTGAGAAAAAACCCCTTCTGTCAAAGTAGACCTGTGTGTCTTCTATGCTTGCTCCCACACTGTCCTCTCACTGGCTCTGACAGAGTTTGGTGCTGGGTCTGTGAGGATGAGGAAGAGGAGGATTGGGTTATGGGCTCCCCCTTCAGATAGGAGGTGCTCCTGTGGCTAAGGAGAAGATCCCATGGGGGTGAACTGTAAAAGGCCTAAGGTCCCTGGGAGGGGGGCTGGCTGACCTATAGAGAGACCCTCTCGAGAGGTAGAGGAGTCCTTAAAAAGACCACAGCCCTGGAAGCTGAAGCCTGGGGTGGGGGTAGGGGCAGAGGGAGGAAGAGGGTTAGACAAGGAAGCCCACAGGGAGGAGTCATCTTAACCTGTATCCTTGGTAGCATTCCTTCACCTGTGGGGGATTCATGTGATAGCTCATGAGATGTTGGTATGCATCCTCCTCAGGAGAACAGGTGTTATGCCTTAAATGGCTTTTACATTAAACAGTTAAAAGAAAGGAACAATGTGGAAAGTGACAATATAGAAAGACAGTACTTTCCAGGGATATTGGCATGCCTGGCATTTGAGGAAGTGGGGAGTTGGGGCTTTACAGGGGCATTGGTGAGCCGCGTGGTGGAAGACGTGGAACATGTCCAGGTGCGGCGGGCAGAGAAGGCCACTGAGTGGTTGGGAGATTGGCTACCGTGAGCTAATAAACTAATAACCTGAGGCTAATGGGAGCCAAGTTTCTCACTCTTAGAGAAGTGATTTGCAAACATGAAAAGGGGGAAAGCTAGCAAGAGCCCTTAAGTTCTGGACAGTGTGACTTCATTGATGTATGTATACATACACACAAAACCATGAATCTACATATGTGCAGATATACATAAATATGGATAGCTGTAGGTGTGCATACCTATACCTACCTGCAGTTTTTAGTTTCTAGAAGGTCTAGAAGCAATGAAATTCTAATGGTGAAGAACACACCACGCTCCCAGATCTTGGTTTCTAAACACCATTCTCTCCTAAAATAAACCAGGGTTTCTTGGAGAAGTGGCTGCTTCCAGATATGAAGCAGGGAAAGTACAAGATGAGTCTGGAACATCTTGTGCCAGATGAAAGGAAGTGCTCAGAGAATGATGAAGACATGAGAAGGATACAGGGATCAGCTAGAAGGGGTTCTCATTGATAAAACCTGGGCAATTTAAGCATTAACATAAATAACAATAGTGTTGGATAAAATGCATTGAATAAAACAGGAATCCATGAATCCATATTGATAAAATTTAGTGTATAAATATATATGTTTTTTAGCAAGGGAGACAGGAAAGGAGAGAGATGAGAAGCATCAATTCTTCATTCTGGCACCTTAGTTCATTGATTGCTTTCTCATATGTGCCTTGACCAGGGGGCTACAGCAGAGTGAGTGACCCCTTGCTCAAGCCAATAACCTTGGGTTCAAGCCAGCTACCTTGGGTTTTAAGCCAGCGACCTTTGGACTCAAGCCAGCTACCATGGGGTCATGTCTATGATCCCAGCTCAAGCCAACGATCCATGCTCAAGCTGGTGACCTTGGGGTTTCACACCTGGGTCCTCAGCATCCCAGGCCAATGCTCTATACACTGCGCCATCATCTGATCAAGTGAGTGAATGAATACATTTAACAGGAGAAATGGGAAAGCTCTTTCTTGCAAGAGATTACCAATTAATAAATGTAGAAGGAATGAAGAAAAATCAATACTAGGCAACCATCCTAGTACCAGCTCAGGCTGGAGTTGTCAATGATGCTAAGACTGACAGGTAAATGTTTGAAGAGTAGGATATTGGTGAAATACTGCAATGTATCTCCAGAAGATATTTATCAGTTACAAAGGGGAAAATGGTGACTTTTCTGGTCAAAACATCTGACAGACACTGACTTGAGCAGGTTGACATCACAGGCCACCCCATGTGAGTGCAACCCATTTTCTGTGATATTTCTGCCAAGAGTGCCTGGCCTGAGTCTCCTCATAAGGAAACCTCATATTGAGGGTTACCCTATGCAATGAAAAGTCTGGACTCTAAACAAAAGCACAGCTGTTGAGGAAAGACATGAAAGGTAGGGAAAAAAGAAGGGGAATATTGCAGTTTGAAGGAGACTGGAGAGACATGGTGGCTAAATGCAGTGTGTTTTCCAAGATTGGATCTAGGACCAGAAAGGAAAAAGAGACATTGCTGGGACAGTTGGGAGAGTGTTTTTGTGCTGAGGGGTGATGGGATATCATATCTTCAGCTTGCTCTCAGATGGTTCAGGAAAAGGCTAATGATGATATATTCCATGTGTTTGTAAAGAAAGAGCAGGGGTCCTCAAACTACGGCCCGGGGTCCGCATGTGGCCCCTGAGGCCATTTATCCGGCTCCCGCCGCACTTCCGGAAGGGGCACCTCTTTCACTGGTGGTCAGTGAGAGGAGCACAGGATGCATCCGCACCGCACCCATAGTTCCCATTGAAATACTGGTCAGTGTTGATTTAAATTTACTTGTTCTTTATTTTAAATATTGTATTTGTTCCCGTTTTGTTATTTTACTTTAAAATAAGATATGTGCAGTGTGCATAGGAATTTGTTCATAGTTGTTTTTATAGTCTGGCCCTCCAACGGTCTGAGGGACAGTGAACTGGCCCCCTATGTGAAAAGTTTGGGGACCCCTGAGAAAGAGTATGTGTGCACATTCATGCACTGAATGAAGCAAGTAGGGGAAGGGGTTAACAGTTACGAAACCCTGGTACGAAGAATATGAGAGTTCTTTTATTTTCTTACAGCTTTTCTGTAAATCTGATAGTTTCAGAAAAAAATGTAAAGATATTTTTAAAAAACCACTCATAGCCTGACTAATCCACAGGGAACTATATAATGTTTTAAAGCATTTTTTTTTTACATTTTCTATGTGAATTTTTATGTAGTTAAAATTGTGTTCTATATACAACTTCATATGCTACTGTATCATTTAACATGGTCCATAAACATTGTTTTTAATGGCTGCATAGTGTCCCACCAAAAGGTTGTAACAAAACTGTGGTTGGACAGCATTCAGGTTTTTCCTTTTTTAAAAAAATAATTATAAATCATATTGCAATGAATATCTTTGATAATAAAGTACTTAATTTTTTCCTTAGGGTAGATTTTTAAACTCTGAAAGGATATGAACATATTAAAACAATTGGTACATACCGCCACATTGTTTTCAAAAGCAGTTTATTAATAAAATAATTCCCAGCTGCAGTGAGTGAGTGCTAGTCTCGTCACACCGTTACCAGTGTTTGAAAACACTGCTCTTTTTCTAGATCAGTGGTTCTTAACCTAGGTTCTACCGAACCCTAGGGGTTCGATGAGTCGGTCTCAGGGGTTTGGAGAAGCCTCTGCCGCGGAGGCCAGAATAAAGTAATACCATAATTTGTGGTGAGTTCATGCACTTTGTTGGTTTTGTTCTTTGAGCAAGGTGATTGATGTTCAGGCACGGCTCATTTTGTGCACCAGTAAAAAAAATATACCTATGTCTTGAATTTGGAAAAAAAAAATCATATTTTATCACTAAAGAAGGGTTCGGTGAATGCGCATATGAAACTGGTGGGTTCGGTACCTCAAAAAAGGTTAAGAACCACTGTTCTAGATGAAGAGTGACAATTTACTGTTTTACTGTGTATTCCTATGATTTCTAGGGAGGTCAAAAATGTTACTTGTGGTTATGTTAAACTAGTAGTGATTCTTTGTTGATGTCTCTATGGTTTCTTGGGCTCATCTAGACTGATGCTTCTCTAAGGACTGGGTCCAGGTGACCTCTGTGTCTAGTGTAGAGCCCTCCTTCTGGGACCGCCAGCCCCTGGTGCCCATGGCTGGCTTTTTCTGAAGCCATGTGGTTCCAAAGCTGCTCTTATGCCTGGCTGACTTCTCATCAGGGATTGTTTGGGGAGCTATAGCTGTCTGCCTTGGCCTGGGCTACTTCCCAATTAGTCCTTCTGGCCTGTCCCAGCCCTCTTGGTTGTGAGCAACTCTCACTCACTTTCATTTTATTAGATGTTTTTCCTCTTTTATCATAAAGAAAAGATAGGATTATTGATTCCCATTCCCCACCCCCCAGTTATTTTATTTATTTATTTTTTTTACAGGGACACAGAGAGATAAATAGGGACAGACAGACAGGAACGGAGAGAGGTGAGAAGCATCAATCATTAGTTTTTCGTTGTTGTTGCGACACCTTAGTTGTACATTGATTGCTTTCTCACATGTGCCTTGACCACGGGCCTTCAGCAGACCGAGCACCCCTTGCTGGAGCCAGTGACCTTGGGTCCAAGCTGGTGAGCTCTTTGCTCAAGCCAGATGGGCACATGCTCAAGCTGACCTCGGGGTCTCAAACCTGGGTCTTCCTCATCCCAGTCCGATGCTCTATTCACTGTGCCACCACCTGGTCAGGTCCCTGCCCCCAGTTTTAAAGCAATATATAATCACTATAAAAACTCAGATATTACAGAAAGGTGTGAAAAAAAGAAAATATTGTTCATAGTCATAATGTCCAACTATCTGTTAGTGTTCGGAATATTTTCTTCCAGATTTTTCAATGTATATATGTATAAATTTTTATACAAATGGGTTCACTTTTAAACATTTGATTTATAAAACCTTTTTTTAGGGACAGACAGACAGGAACGGAGAGAGATGAGAAGCATCAATCATCAGTTTTTTGTTGCGACACCTTAGTTGTTCATTGATCGCTTTCTCATATGTGCCTTGACCGCGGACCTTCAGCAGACCGAGTAACCCCTTGCTGGAGCCAGCGACCTTGGGTCCAAGCTGGTGAGCTTTTTGCTCAAGCCAGATGAGCCTGCGCTCAAGCTGGCGACCTCAGGGCCTTGAACCTGGGTCTTCCGCATCCCAGTCCGATGCTCTATCCACTGTGCCACTGCCTGGTCAGGCTGATTTATAAAACCTTTAAAGTTCATTTTCAAAAGTTGGCAATAGAGCTCAGATTTATGTATACAGTTTACTTTCAGCACTTTCTTTGAGTAACAAACATGAACATGGCCAAGCATCAGCCTCCTTTCACTTCGGTGTTAAAAACAAAGTTCTATTTGTAATGCATGCTATTCCTGAACCTTTGTAGAAACGTGTGTGTGTTTAAGAAAGTATTGCTTAAATAATATCATAGTCCCCAAAGACATATCCTGAAAAGGTAAGAAAGTTGTGGGGAAGTTCAGTTCTTATCTATCTAGTCTTGAAAACCTTGAAGGATCCGCCGTCAGTCACCACTGGGCCATATCTACATGTAGCTTGAATTATCCTTCCCATTTGTAAAATTATGACTTTTAATGTAATGGTCAGTTTTGATGAATTTTAATACGGGATTACACTAAATCATTGCTGACATAGGCTTTTTGTTTTCCATTGGCTTGCAATTGTGAATTAGACATGGGAAGAAGCAGCCCTTCCAGCTGACAGATGGATTTGCAAGTCACACGTCGTCCTTAAAAGTCAGCTTGTGACAGGGAACTGGAGCAATGAGGCCCCTGTTGACAAAGGACAGCTAGGGAATATTCCTCTCAGTACAGGCTGTAATCTGTACTTAAGTAAGTGGATGATTATTTGAAGTACTACAACTTGTAACTGGTAAGAATGTTTTCTTAGAGCTTAACAGTAGAATTAAAGGCAGTCAGATGAGAAAGTGGAGCAGCCTCATCCACTTGGGAAGTTATCCTAATGACTGGTACCAAGGCTTCTGACTGAGAGACTGAGTGCTGTCAGTCAATGACTGGGGATCCTGACTTGAAAAGACAATGATGGGGATAAAAGTTCTGTGAGTTCAGGCTTCGGATAGCTGGATCTTCAAAACCTAAGAACTAAAATTCAAATTAATATTAACATGAATGATCACAGTAATTTTTAACACAAGCTTGGGGTTTTAGAGAAATTCAGCTCCTATGAAAACTGGAGAATGGAAAAAAGAAACAAACCCATAGAGAAAATAACTCGAGAAAGTAGATATGTAGTATTTATTAAATCTCATGCCCAAATAGTCACAATATCTTGAAATAAGGTATAATGGATCTGTTTATCAAAAGTTAAAGATCGATGAATGCTAGTGAAATGGAAAACTATTCCATAAAACATTGATAGTCCCTTCCCCCCCATTCTTTGTATGAAGATAATTAATCTTTTTCCAAGTATGCTCTAATCAAGTAGACAGCTACTCTCCTGAGGCTGGTTTGCTTCCCATAACTGGTGCCACAGAGAGCAACTGTGTGAAGGATGAGCAGGCATATTCCAAAGTGAAATTTCAGAAGGCCTGCGCAAATACATATGATAAAACCCTGCTTCATTTGATTTTCTGTCCCCTGCCTTTTCCAGTGTTTCTCTCTTGATCAATTGTTGTCTTCCTATTGTGTGTTGTTTTATAGCTGCCAGTGACTTGCCTTCTGATTCCTTGTATTTCACTTGGTTCCACCACAGTGCTGTGTGCATAAACTCTGGGTCTTCTGCATGTGTGTGGGCTGAGCCTGGGCTGTACTACAGACTTACCCAGTGTGGTTACCTCCTGGTTGAAGACAGTCTTCACTGGAGGGACTTGGGCTTAGCCTGTGCTCAGCCATCTTGGTGGGGCCAGTGGAACTACTGGGCTCATTTTGTATGTGTGGGTTTTGGCCCAGAAAAGTGTATTTATTAAAAGATTTTATTTATTGATTTTAGAGGAGAGAGAGAAATGCTGGGGGAGGAGCAGGAAGCATGAGCCTCTAGTTGCTTCTCACATGTGCCTTGACCAGGTAAGCCTGGGGCTTCAAACCAGTGACCCCAGCCTTCCAGGATGACACTTTATTCACTACACTATCACAGGCCAGGTCAGAAAAGTATATATATTTTTATCCACTGGTAGTGAAAAGGAACATAAGTCAACTTTGTTGGGTGACAAGCATTCTGCTTAGTGTTCAGATGTGATATTTTAATTTATTCCTGTGAAGTCGGTGCTGTTATTATCCTCACCTTTTAGACAGAGAAACCAAGTTTCAGAGTGGTCAATTTCCCTACTGTTATGCCTTAATAAGTGGCAGAGCTGGGACTTGAGCCCAGGTTCATCCACACTCCTAACCACTGGGCTAGGTAGCCTTTATTTCTGCCTGCAGATGACTAACTTTAGCATTTCATTCATTCATTTTTTAAATAATTGATTTTAGAGAGAGAGGAAGGGGTAGAAAGGGAGAGACATTGATTGACTGTTACAGTTATTTATGCATTCATCTGTTGATTCTTGTATGTGCCCTGAATGGGGATAGAAACTACCACCTTGGCCTATAGGGACAATGCTCTAATTAGCTGAGCTGCCCCACGAGGACCCCGATAACAGCACTCCAGTGTGTGTGTGCCTTTTCAGCTTGCCCCTCTGCAGTCACTACCCCATAGTACCCCACCTTCCCCCCTTCATATGCATTAAAAAAAATCTTACTGTAATAATATATATGCTGTTTTCTAGTCTGCTTTTCTTTTTACTAACTTACTTTAAGAAGGGGCAAGAAGAGCAAAATAGGCTAGTCTGCTTTTCTTTTTACTAACTTACTTTAAGAAGGGGCAAGAAGAGCAAAATAGGTGGTCTTCCATCCTGACCCCTTCGGGTGAAGCCTTCCGGGCCTCTTTTCCCCCAGCAGAGCCTAGAACATGAGTCACAATGGAGAGGTCTAGAGAGCAGAGTGACTTGGGACGGGCTTCATGGTGACTCTGCAGGCCCGAGGCTGGGCCTTAGGTGTGACCCTAGATTTTGCTATTGGAGCCCCTGGGGTGGGACTGGGAACCCACATACTGATTAAGGTTCAAATGGTGGCCTAAGTGATCCGCCCTCCCTAGGGTTTCTAACCAGAGGCTTCTTCCCCTCAGTGTGTTAATTTCCACGGTAAGGGATTCCAGCTATGGGCTTCATGGATATTCTTGTTTGTTTTCCTTTCCATGGAGTTTATGTTTCTCCAATTATCACAGCAATGAAAGTCATTACAGAAAATGAGAAAAGCAAAGGAAAAAACCTTAAAGCATCCATGGCCCACAAAGTTGCCAACATTTTGTTCAATGGCTACTTCCTAGTCCACAGAGAGGTTGTATTGTAATTTACTTCCCTGTTCCTATCTTGTTGCTCTGTGATTAGTCCCATCATTATATCTAATGCTTTCTGTGGACAAAAGTTTTCATGGCTATTTGGGTTGTTTACTTATATTCTTAGAAGTGGAATCATGGAAGATTCTTATAAGTGTAATTACTGGGTCAAGGTTTTTGAAACCTTGCACCAAATGGAAGCAGCATTCCCAACAGGTGAGTCAATGAGATGGTGACCCCAGGTCCTGATGTATTCTGGGGATATAGTAAGCATATATATATATATATATATATATATATATATATATATATATATATATATATATATATATATATATATATGTATATAGTGAGAGACAGACAGACACATACACACAAAGGGAGAGAGATGGGAAGCATCACCTTGTAGTTGCAGCACTTTAGTTGTTCATTGATAGCTTCTCATACGTACCTTGTCTGGGGGGCTCCAGTTAAGCCAGTGAGCCCTTGCTCAAGCCAGTGACCAGCCGGCGACCCCATACTCAAGCTACTGAGCCCATGCTCAAGCTGGCAACCTCGGGTTTTGAACCTGGGACCTCAGTGTCCTAGGTTGACGCTCTATCTACTGTGCCACCACTGGTCAGGTTCAACCTCTCTCTTAAACACACGCACCCCAACCAACCAACTAATAAGTACCTGCCCAGCTGTTAGCATTGTTCTTTATGCTAGGAAGACCCATGGTGGGTTATTTCCTCTTGACCTGGGTTGGCTTTTATAGGTGGTAACTTGGAAAGTTAGCAGCCAAGGCATGTAGCTGTCTCCCTCTCTCCAGGCCCCTCCTGGAGCCAGAGCTGGTCAACTCTATGACCCAGAGCTCATCTGGTAGGACTGATGAGCCCGTGGCTATAAGAGCAGCTACATGGGCACCAGAGAGGCTTCTCTCTGCAGGGGAGGAACTTCCATAAGACTGAGTGTTCTATTGCCTGTGACTCTGGGTGGGCTGTAGGTAGCAGTTCGTCTCTGAGCAGAGCTGCTCGAACCCGACCAGATTCCTCAGCAGCTGCTGCCTCCTTCTACCAGTTAGGTAGATTCAAAGGTGATTCTTCTACTGTATGAGACAACCTGGTGTTTGGGAAGAAACTTGACCTTAGGAGTCTGATAAGTCACATTGAATCCCTGCTCTACCTCTTCCTGGTGCCATCTCTCTGTAAACTATTCAACCTTTCTGAACCTCAGTTTCCACACTGAACAAGAAGGAAGAACAGCAGTTTCCACCTCAGTGGGTTGTTGTGTATGTACAGAACTGGGACGCACATGCTGGGCATGGATCCCCACGGAAGGGTCGTGGTCACCCTCCTCGGTGACAGCTCAGAAAGCTGGCAGGAACTGATGCAGGCCAAAGACCCCTGGCCAAGTCTGGCTGACTGCTCTCTCTGCCCCTCTTTTCCTGTGTCTGATCTTTCAAGCTCTGAAGTGGCTCTTCTGGGAATAAAATCTCTTCTGGGAAATTGGCAAACGCATCACCTTTGGAACATGTTCTGCATTGCAGAATGAATTCTCTACTGGACCAAGTGTAACAGCTACTGTACGGTGGCTTGAAGGGCCTCTTCCTGGCCTCTTGAAGGCCCAGCTGCTGCCCTTTGGCATTTTCTAGGCCTGATACTCAAGTGTAATGTGTGCGTCTGTGTGTGTGTAGGGGCAGTGGCTTGCCCATCTATATCTTTCTCATTTGAAGCCTTCCTGTTCATTTTTTAAAAATAATTTTGTTTTTCAATTACAGTTGACATACAATATTATATTAGTTTCAGGTGTAACCCCAATGATTAGACATTATATAACTCAAGAAGAGATCACCACAGTAAGTCTTATACCCATCTGATACCATACATAATTTTATTTATTTATTTTAGTGAGACAGAGAGAGAGAGAGAGAGAGAGAGAGAAACAGAGACTGACAAGAAGGGAGAGGGATGAGAACCATCAACTTGTAGTTACGGCACCTTAGTTGTTCACTGATTGCTTCTCATACCTGCCTTGATGGGGGTGGGGGCTCCAGTTGAGCCAGTGACCCCTTGCTCAAGCCAGCGACCTTGGGTTTCAAGCTGGTGACCTTTGGGCTCAAGCCAGTGACCACGGGGTCATGTCTCTGATCCCATGCTCAAGCCAAAGACCCCATGTTCAAGCTGGTGAGCCTGCACTCAAGCTGGTGATCTCAGGGTTTCAAACCTGGGTCCTCAATATCCCCAACTGATGCTCTATTCACTGTGCCACCACCCGGTCAGGCCCCATACATAATTATTAGAATATTGATGACTAGTTTCCCTAGGCTGTTTATATCCATGACTATTCTGGAACAACCAGTTGGTATCAGCTTCCCTTTTTATCTGTGAGGGAGACAAAAATCTCTCTGGAAAGCTTTTTTTTTTTTTTTTTTTTTTTTTTTTTTTTTTACAGGGACAGAGAGAGAGTCAGAGAGAGGGATAGATAGGGACAGACAGACAGGAATGGAGAGAGGTGAGAAGCATCAATCATTAGTTTTTCATTGCCATCACAACACCTTAGTTGTTTATTGATTGCTTTCTCACATGTGCCTTGGCCGCGGGCCTTCAGCAGACCGAGCAACCCCTTGCTGGAGCCAGCGACCTTGGGTCCAAGCTGACAAGCCTTTTGCTCAAGCCAGATGGGCCCATGCTCAAACTGGCAACCTTGGGGTCTCGAACCTGGATCTTCCGCATCCCAGTCTGACGCTCCATCCACTGCGCCACCGCCTGGTCAGGCTGGAAAGCATTTTAAGTGTAGCAAATATTAGTGAAAAAGGTGGAAAGTGGAGTAGGTGGCTGGAGGAGGGTTACTAGACCCCTGGTCAGCAAACCGTGGCTCGCAAGCCACGTGCGGCTCTGTGGCCCCTTGAGTGTGGCTCTTCCACAAAATACCACTGAGAGCACTACCTCGATAAGGAATGTACCTGCCTATATAGTTTAAGTTTAAAACATTTGGCTCTCAAAAGAAATTTCAGTCGTTGTACTGTCGATACTTGGCTCTGCTGACGAATGACTTTGCCGACCACGGCTAGTGCTTGGACTTAAGCATGCTTGAGCATTGCCTGGGGACCCTTTAAAATGCAAATTATGTTTTAGCCGGTCCAGGTGGAACCTCTACCTTTATGAAAATCCCCCAGATAGCAGTGCTGCTGGTCTGTGGTCCACACTGAGCAGCCAGTTACCCCTGCTTGTCCTTCAGAGTGCTGTGGCGCCCGCACTGTTCCACGGACTGCTGGGCTATGCCTTGTGCCCAGCCTCACGCTAAGCCCTTGGCTCAGTTCCTTGAATTTCAGTCCTCTCACCCTTTCCCTCACTGTTCTGCAGTCTGATTCAGGTTTCTCTAGCAACTACTACCAAAGCGTGCTCCTGGCCCTCAGCTGTGTTTCCCAACTCAATTACTTTCTGAGAAATAAGGCTTTTAAATTTAATATGAGTAATATTCACCCATTACAGGAAACTTGGCAATTACTGGAAAGTATACGGGGAGCAAACAAAAATTATCCAGGATCCTATAGCCCAGATGGCACTATTGATGAGGTTTGGATTCATTCTTCTCAGTTCTTTTCTTCCTTGTATAGCTATATAGCTATATAGTTTAAAACTTAATTGAAATAATATAAAAGAAACACATATGGGCATTGCTATGGCCTGCTTTCCTGTTACTGTTGGTTCTTGGAAAACATAAAATGACTAAATATTCCATAGATACAAATAATTGCTAATGTTTATTGAGTCCTTAAGGTGTTAGGCCCTGGGGTAAATGCATGCTCCATGTCTCAGTTGTGTAATAAATTGTTTAACCATCTTCTACATAAAAATTGCTGTGATAAATGTCTTTGTACACACATTTTTATTATCTTATTATTATTTTTTAGTGTGAGAGAGACAGGGACAGACATACAGGAAGGGAGAGAGATGAGAAGCATCAATTCTTCATTGCAGCTCCTTAGTTGTTCAGTGATTGCTTTCTCATATGTGCTTTGACGGGGGGTGGGGGGTGGGGGGGACTACAGCAGAGCAAGAGAGCGCTTGTTCAAGCCAGTGACCTTGGGCTTCAAGCCAGTGACCTTTGGCCTCAAGCCAGAAACCATGGGGTCATGTCTATGATCCCATGCTCAAGCCGGCAACCCTGCGCTCAAACTAGTGAGTCTGTTGTGCTCAAGCCAGTGACCTTGCGCTCAAGGCGGTGACATCGGGGTTTTGAACCTTGGTCCTCTGTGTTCCAGGCTGATGCTCTATCCACTGTGCCGCCACCTGGTCAGGTTCTTATTATTTCTTTAGGCCAAGAGTCGGCAAACTTTTCATAGGAGCCAGGTAATAAATATTTTATTTTTAGGGGACCATGTAGTCTCTGGCACACATACTCTTTTAAGTTGTAGAGCAAAAGCAGCCCTAAGCTATGTAAATAAGTGTGAACACATTTCAATAAAATTTTATTTACAAAAACAGGTGGTTGGTTGGATTTGGTCCATGGGCCATAGTTTCCTGACCCTGCTTTAGACTAGAAGCAGTAAAGATTGGCAATTTTTTCAACAAAAGGCAGATAGAACATATATTTAGTTGTGCTCAGTACAGTCTCTGCTGTTTTTTCTCCTCTTCTCCCCCTCCTCCATCTCCTCAATCCCTTCTTTTCCTTCTCCCTTCCTCCTTCTTCTTTCCTCCTCTCCTCCTCCTCTTCCCTCCTCTCCTCCTCCTCTTCCCCCTCTCCTCCTCCTCTTCCCCCCTCTCCTCCTCCTCTTCCCCCCTCTCCTCCTCCTCTTCCCTCCTCCTCCCTCCTTTTCCCTCCTCCTCCCTCCTTTTCCCTCCTCCTTCCTCCTCTTTCCTCCTCCTTCCTCCTCTTTCCTCCTCCTTCCTCTTCTTCCCTCCTCCTCCCTCCCTTCCTTCCTCTTCCTCCATCCCCTTCCTCTTCTTCCTCCCTCCTCTTCCCTCCTCCATCCCTCTCCTCCCTTCTCCACACCCTGTTTTCATCTTTTTCCTCCTTATTTGTCTTCTAACCTTTTAATAATGTAAAAACCATCCTTAACTGGCAGACCATGCAAAAACCTTTGCTGACCTCTGGGATAGATAAATAGAAGTTGAATTTCTTATTCAGACAGTATGAACATTTCAGTCTCTTGATGAAAGTGGCCTGATCACGCTTTCCAGAACTGTGGCAGTTCCATTGACACCCCTATTGGCAGTGCAGGGGAGTGTCCATCCCATTCTACCCTCACCACATGGAGAGGATTCTCTTACTCAATCTTTGCTAATTCAATAAATGAGACTATCTCATATTAATTCACATTGCTTTGATTACTAATAGGTTGAGCCTTTTTCCTCTTAATTATCCATTTACATTTCCCATTTTGTCAAGTTTTTGTCTTTTTTGGGGGGATCTTACTGTTCTTCTTTGTGAATTTGCATATTTTTTTGACAAAGAAAGGATTTTAAGTGTTGTCATATTTGTTGCAATGATTCCCCCCTAGTGTTTTCTTTTGCCTTTTAATTGTCGTTATGATTATTTTGGTGGATAGAAGTGCTTAATTCTTATTTGTTTATTTTCTTTGTGAGCTCCATTTCCGCTTTGAAGCATTCCCGTTTGATTTTGTGAATATCAGCCTCCCTCTTTGCTCTCAGCCTCTGATATCCCATAAACAAAGTTCAGGGATGCTGCTTAGAAGTGTGTACATTATCAATGCTTTCAGCTGAGCTGCACAGAAAATCTGACAGTGGTTTAAGCCAGCGGTTCTCAAACTGTAGCTGGCCTTGTAAAAAGAGCTTGGGAATCGTCCCTCCTCTTGAATTTTTTTGGGAATAGTTTGAGAAGGATAGGTGTTCTTCTTTGAATGTTTGGTAACATTCACCTGTGAAGCCATCCATCTGGTCCAGGACTTTTGTTTGTTGGATGTTTTTTGATTACTGCATCAATTTCTTTAGTTGTAATTGGTCTATTCAGGTTTTCTGATTCTTCCTGATTCAGTTTTAGAGGATGGTATGTTTCTGGGAATTCATCAGTTTCACCCATGTTGTCCAATTTGTTGGCATATAGTATATAGTTCATGGTATAGTATTTTCTTACAATCCATTGTATTTCTGTGGTGTCAGTTGTTATATCTCCTCTCTCATTTCTGATTTATTTGGGTCTTCTCTCTTTTTTTCTTGATGAGACTGGTTAAAGGTTCATCAATTTTGTCTTTTCAAAGAACCAGCTCTTGGTTTCATTGATCTTATGTACTGTTTTTTTAAATCTCTACGCCATATATTTCCGCTCTGATCTTTATTATTTCCTTCCTTCTACTTCCTCTGGGCTTTGTTTGTTGTTCTTTCACTAGTTCTTTTAGGTTTGGGGTTAGATTGTTTATTTGAAATTTTTCTTGCTGCTTAAGGTAGGCCTGCAATGCTGTGAACTTCCCACTCAGGACTGCTTTCACTGTGTCCCATAAATTTTGAGTAGTTCTATTTTCATTTTCATTTGTTTTTAGGTAACTTTTGATTTTTTTTCTTAATTTCATTGTCAATCCATTCATTATTTAATAACATGCTATTTAGCCTCCATGTGTTTGAATGTTTTTCAGTTTTTTATTGTAGTCGATTTCTAGTTTCATGACATTGTGCTCAGAGAAGATGCTCGGTATGATTTCAATGTTGAAATGTTGAATTTGTTAAGACTTATTTTGAAACTTTAGTGTACATCAGAGCCACCTGAGGGGCTTGGAAGACTCAGAATGCAGGGCCCCACCTTTAGGTCTGGGTGGGAGCCTGAGAATGTGCATTTCTAGCCCATTCCCAGATGGTGCTACATCGTTGGCCTGGGGTCACAGTTGTAGAACCACAGGCTTAAAAATTGAACCACTAAATTACCTTCTAGGACAAAAAGTCCAGAATAGGGTGGTACCGAGTTAGTTTAACAGCTCAGTGGTATCAGTTTCCACCCACATCTTTACTTTCCATTGGCCTTTTCCTCAGGATTGTGAGGTGGCTGCCACAGCTCCAGGTGATTCATACTCTCTCCAGCATTCCCAGCTGGAAAAAGGGTGAAGATGGAAAAGTCTTTCCTTTTAAGTGTTGGGCACATTGCCTTTTTGACCAGAGCTTGTAAGCAAGCATCCAGTAAGAAGAGAAGGTGGATTTGGGGTAGGAGATAGTCTCTGTTTTAGGAGCTCTCCTGCACTGACTGGAAATGAAAACAGTTCAAGCTTGCCCCTCAGCAGCAGGTCCAGTGACCCGTGCTCTGTCAGGATGCCTTTGAGGACCTAGAACCAGGTCAGCCTTGTCTCCAGGCTGGTTCTGATCTTGGTTTTGCTGAAGTGATTGGATTACTGCCTTATTTCTGATACAAATGCTGGACTGGTCCTCCGTTCTAGTATTTGGACAATTTCTTGTCTGAATTCCTTGCTAAGTAATTGGCGTGTATCTACAAGTTAGAAGCCTTGCTTACTCCTGTCAGTCCTTCTCTGAGTCAGGGGTTTATCCTCAAATTCTAGTCTGGGGCCATGGAGCCTCATTGCCTGTTGACAAGCATCCCAGCACCTCCCGCCTGGATCTGTAGAGCTGTCCTTCAGCCCAGCTATCAAAGGCCCTGAGACCAGTGGACCCAAGCTCAGAAAGCTTGCTTGGATTGACGAGCTGCTGCTTTTTACCTGTTGATCCAACTTTGTCTTATCCTCTATATCTAATATTTGAATTATTTCCATTTTTCCTTGGAGGACCAGGGGTGGTCCAACCAGCACCATCTAGAACGAGAACTGAGAGCAGGAAGTTTCTACCGCAGATAATGGAATACCAAAGGCTCAGAGGGGTGGGCTAGGGCAGTGTCTGTAAGAAAGTGCCAAAGTCACAGTGGAGGGCAGAATGGGGTAACCCTAATTCCAGAGGGGTCAAAGGTGGCTTATCTGTTAGGACACAAACTGGTTTAAACAAGAAAGCGAATTGGGATGTCCAAGGGTAAGGGTGGCTTCAAGCACGGCTCATTGCATGGGTTCAAATGTTATTGCTGGAACCCAATGGTTCCTATCTTACAGTTCTGTTTTCTCTGGGTTCCCTTCTTTCTCCAGCTGGCTCTGCCTTTGTGGGCACAGGATGGCTGCCAGTAGCTCTGGCGTTACATCTTTCCTACTTTCTTTCCAGAGGAGAAAGAGAAAATATACTTCCCCAATAGTACAAAAATCCCAGAACTGAGCTTTGTTAGCCCTGATTGGCCTGATTTGGGTCATTGTCTTTCCCCGGGACCAAACACCGGAGTCAGAAGTGTAATGCATGGATTGGTGAAGGGCGGGGTCATAGGACTCAACCCTAGAATCTGGGGCAGACTCAATCCCTCCCAAACCATGGGGTCAAAATGGGCGAGAGCATTTTCAGAGGGCATTTAGGGGCACTCCTGGTGTGAGGTAAAGGGAGTGGATGTGGGGAAGGAACCCACAGAAGTTGACTCTCATTGGAGATTGTTTGGCAGATAAAATATAATATGCTCACTTTGTTAAAGATGGCGCTGCCCACATGGAAGCCCGTCACCCAGGTGATATTATTTGCCCTTATGCTTGAGATGGCTGTGGGGGAAAAGCAGTAATGTAGGCAGGCCAGGTCATAGCCTAAGGCTTAGTTTGAGAGTAAGCTCTTCCCCACACTCTTGACTGATTGGATGATGTAGGGTGGTGCACTCTTTTGAGGAATCCCATTATGCCTCAGATGGGTGGCTTTGTATCAGAGACTTTCTTGAATGTATAATTGGATTAAAGGTTTGGATTATCTATGCTATAAAGTGGGCGGACCGGTAGCTAGATCTCTCTCGCTCTCTCGGTTCCTGGGTTCCTGAGACTAGTATTAGAGAGGAGAGCAGAGTAAGGCCACGTGAAGGCCAGGAGAAGCAGCCGAGATGGCAGAGTGCTGAGGAAGAAACCAGTTTGTTAAGAGTTTGTGCAGGAGGAGATGGGAAACAGAGGTGAATAAGTCTGGTGAGCTGGAAAGCTTTGATGCTAGGAAACTTGGATAAGTCAGTAGCTTTGTGAGCACTGAATGTGTGGGTTTTGGAGCCCAGTGTGTGTTTTTGCTTGCCCGCCAGGTGCTAGCTAGAATTAAAGCTGATGGCTCACCAGTTTTTGGCTCCGGTGTTTCATTGCCATCTGTTCGAATCCAATGTGAACCTGTGTGGGTCGGGCTGCTGTGATAGTGGCCTCGGCCACAGGCTTTACAGAGATTAAATTTGGAGGTCACAGCTAAAGACTTAAGGTGATACCAGGATCTTAAAGTCAGGAGAAAACATGCAAGAATCAAGGGAAAGAGAAGAAGGGGGCACTTGACCTTCAAGGATGTTGTAAAGCCAGTAGCCCGGGTCAGGATCACAGCTCCCTGACCCGTGCAGGTTCGCATTGGATTCGAACAGTTGGTAATGAAACAATGGAGCCAAGAACTGGTGAGCCATCAGCTTTAATTCTAGCTTGCACCTGGCGGGCAAGCAAAAACACACACTGGGCTCCAAAACCCACTCATTCAGTGCTCACTAAGCTACTGACTTATCCAAGTTTCCTAGCATCAAAGCTTTCTAGCTCACCAGACTAATTCACCTCTATTTCCCATCTCCTTCTCTCTACACAAACTCTGCACAAACTGGCTTCTTCCTCAGCACTCCGCCATCTTGGCTGCCTCCTCTCCTCCACGTGGCCTTACTCTGCTCTCCTCTCTTCTAATACTAACCTCAGGAACCAAGAGAGAGATCAAGCTACTGGTCTCTCCCACTTTATACCATAGAATCAAAACCTTTAATCCAATTATACAAACAAGGAAGTCTCTGTATAATGGGATTCCTCAGGAGAGTGTACCACCCTACATCATCCAATCAGTTAAGGGTGTGGGGAAGAGCTTACTCTTAAACTAAGCCTTAGGCTATAATGACCCAGCCTGCCCACAGCCTGTTCCAGAACACATATTAATATCAACGAACTTCCATGTGGGCAGCGCCATCTTTAACAAAGTGAGCATAATATATTTTATCTGCCCAACAGATGTGATGTGTGACTGGGTCAGGCTGGCTTAAAGGGCCGGGAACAGGACCATTTGGCTGTGGCCCTCTCCTCTATCTGTTCTGGCTTCGTTTTCAACTCCAGTTTTAGGCCAGCTAGTCCCACACCTCAACGCCTCCCCTACTGCCATCTGCTGTAGTTAATTAACTCTTTGAGGCCTGTGATGGGATCAACATCTCCCTACTCAGAATACACATGACTCAGGCAACCAGTGTGATTATTCTTTTGGCAATAAAAATGCTGTTTAGGACATTCGTTGCCAGTCAGGACAATGCCTCCTTCGGCACTCCTTTGGGCTTACTGCCCTTGTTATTCTCTGTAACTCAAATATACTGTCAGCCCATGTGATATATTTCAGCTCAGAAAAAGTCTGTGGCCACAGATGCAAGTGAATGCTTTGTCTCATGAGAAGATAAAACGAATGTAAGCCTAGTATTTTTTCCACACGGAGCTAAGTCGAATATCCAGGTTATAAATTGGCATTCCTGAGGTGCCTGCCTGTATCAGCTCTCTGCTACCTTTATGGTCTTCCTTCCTTTTTTTGTCTCTAGTGATCACAGTCACCATTGTGTTTAGTCTTGGGAGCCTCCTAAATCCTTTTGGAATCAGAGAAAATTCAAGGGAAGTAAATAAATAACATGTGATTTGTTTTCCCTGATGTATTGGTTTTCTCAGCATGGAAGAGAAAAATGCCTAATTCAGACATAAACTTTGTCTGATTAAGATCAAATGAGCCTCTCTTTATTTGTTTTTTTTTTTTTTCTCTTTGCTCCCCCTTCTGTCTTCTCCCCTCCTCCCACCCTCCCTCTTCTCCTTCCATTGTGAAAGACCGCTTCATCCTTTCTCTGAAGGGGTGAGATAAATGTTAGGAGCTCAGAAGTGGCTGGTGGAACATGCTTGCTTCTCCACTTCCTCTGGGGTGGAAATTCATTTAAAACTTGCAGTTTCCAAAGTGGCTGCCAAAGCCACAGCATTGGGGGGGAGGAGGGGCGCTCCCAATCTCCAAGGACAGGCTGGAGCCAGGCATGGGGATGGGGAGTGGGCATGCCTTGCAAAGCCAATCTCTTGAAAATATCCTTAAGGCGTAAAAGGGAGTGTCTATCTGAACTGATAGGAGTCCAGACCACCTGGCTGCAACCTTGACAGGGCCTTTAGCTTCTGTCCTGTCACTTTCTCTATTAAAATCCACAGAAGATTCTAATTATTTTATCCATTAAACTCAACCTCCCCTTCCTGATTTGCAAAAGTCTCCATGGTCTAGGCGCATCCTACCAAAAAAACCTTCATCACTATCACCACCCAACCCAACTCTTCGCTTCCGTTCTCCTTTTACCCTCCCAAGATACAGCGTATTTTACTGGATTTGAACAGAAGGTCTGAGCTTAAGTTCTCAGTTGCTTCTTACTGCTCTGTGATCTTGGGCAAGTCCTGTAACCATTCGTGTTGGGCAGATAAAATATATTATGCTCACTTTGTTAAAGATGGCACTGCCCACATGCAAGTCCGTTGATATTAATATGTGTTGGGGGACAGGCTGTGGGCAGACCAGGATGTTATAGCCTAAGGCTTAGTTTTAAGAGTAAGCTTTTCCCCACACCCTTGACTGATTGGATGATGTGGGGTGGTTTACTCTCATGAGGAATCCCATTATGCCTCAAATAAGTGGCTTTGTATCAGAGACTTCCTTGTTTGTAGATTGGATTAAGGGTTTGGATTTCTACACTATAAAGTGGGGCAGATCAGGAGCTTGCTCGCTCTCTCAGTTCCTGGGATTAGCAGTAGAGAGGAGAGCAGATTAAGGCCATGTGGAAGAGAGGAGAAGCAGCCAAAATGGCAGTGCTGAGGAAGAAGCCAGTTTGTGCAGAGAGGAGATGGGGAACAGATGTGAATAAGTCTGGTGAGCTAGAAACATTTGATTCTAGGAAACTCGGATAAGTCAGTAGTTTTGTGAGCACTGAATGAGTGGTGTTCGGCAGATAAAATATAATATGCTCACTTTGTTAAAGATGGCGCTGCCCACATGGAAGCCCGTCATCCAGGTGATATTATTTGCCCTTATGCTTGAGATGGCTGTGGGGGAAAAGCTGTAATGTAGGCAGGCCAGGTCATTATAGCCTAAGGCTTAGTTTAAGAGTAAGCTCTTCCCCACACCCTTGACTGATTGGATGATGTAGGGTGGTGCACTCTTTTGAGGAATCCCATTATGCCTCAGATGGGTGGCTTTGTATCAGAGACTTTCTTTATGTATAATTGGATTAAGGGTTTGGATTTTCTATGCTATAAACTGGGGCAGTCCGGGAGCTTGCTCTCTCTCTTGGTTCCTGAGTTCCTGAGGTTAGTATTAGAGAGGAGAGCAGAGTAAGGCCACGTGAAGGCCAGGAGAAGCAGCCGAGATGGCAGAGTGCTGAGGAAGAAACCAGTTTGTTAAGAGTTTGTGCAGGAGGAGATGGGAAACAGAGGTGAATAAGTCTGGTGAGCTGGAAAGCTTTGATGCTAGGAAACTCGGATAAGTCAGTAGCTTTGTGAGCACTGAATGTGTGGGTTTTGGAGCCCAGTGTGTGTTTTTGCTTGCCTGCCGGGTGCAAGCTAGAATTAAAGCTGATGGCTCACCAGTTCTTGGCTCCGGTGTTTCATTACGATCTGTTCGAATCTAATGCGAACCTGCATGGGTCGGGCGGCTGTGATAGTGGCCCCGGCTACTGGCTTTACAAGTGGGTTTTGGAGCCCAGTGTGTATTTTTACTTGCCTGCCGGGTGCAAGCTAGGATTAAAGCTGATGGCTCACCAGTTCTTGGCTCCGTTGTTTCATTACCGACTGTCCGAATCAAATGCGAACTTGCATGGGCCAGGCAGCTGTGATGGTGGCCACGAATACTGGCTTAACAATTTGGAACCTCAGGTTCTCTTCAGGCACATGGGACTGGTGGATATTGACTGAGTTCCGGAAGCTCCACATTCATTTCCACCCATACTACCTCGTTGGTAGCCATACCCTAACTTTCTTCTGAGAATGTGCTGCTCCACTTTTGCTCCATGGACCTCAAGGTGGAATTAGTTCTGCTCCTTGCTTCAGGAGTAGAACCTCTGATCCAGCCTGAAGCTAAGCAATGTATCCTAGGCCTCCATGTCTGTTGGGCAGATGAAGTATATTATGCTCACTTTGTTAAAGATGGCGCTGCCCACATGGAAGCCCATCACCCAGGTGATATTAGTTGCCCTTATGCTTGGGATGGGCGTAATTATATTATTGGGTGTGGGGGACAGGCTGTGGGCAGGCTGGGTCATTATAGCCTAAGGCTTAGTTTTAAGAGTAAGCTTTTTCCCACACCCTTGACTGATTGGATGATGTGGGGTGGTGCACTCTCATGAAGAATCCTCCCATTATGCCTCAGATAAGTGACTTTGTATCAGAGACTTCCTTGTTTGTAGATTGGATTAAAAGTTTGGATTTCTACACTATAAAGTGGGGCAGACCTAGAGCTTTCTCCCTCTTGGTTCCTGAGTTTAGCATTAGAGAGGAGAGCAGAGAAAGGCCATGTGGAGGAGGCCAGGAGAAGCAGCCAAGGTGGCAGAGTGCTGAGGAAGATGCCAGTTTGTGCAGAGTTTGTGCTGGAGAGGGAGATGGGGAACAGAGGTAAATAAGGCTGGTGAGCTAGAAACATTTGATTCTAGGAAACTCAGATAAAGATAAGTCAGTAGCTTTATGAGCACTGAATGAGTGGGTTTTGAGCCCAGTATGTGTTTTTGCTTGCCTGCTGGGTGCAAGCTAGGATTAAAGCTGATGGCTCACCAGTTTTTGGCTCCGTTGTTTCATTACTGACTGTCCGAATCTAATGCAAACCTGCATGGGCCAGGTGGCTGTGATGGTGACCTTGGCCACTGGTTTTACAATGTCCCTTTCTGACTTCCTGGATGGGCAGGGGACCTAAGGTGGTCCAACCAGAGTGAATCTCAGGATTCCTGCAGGGAATGCTGGGACTCAGATGTGGTCTTTTCAGCTGAATTTGAATCTGGAAGGATGTGGTTGCAGAAGTCTGAGCGTGAGGATCAGGCCTGACGATGAGCCATCCTGAGGGAGCGGAGCGAGCTGGGCAGAAAGAAACTTGGTCCCAGTTAGTGGTAGAGGACTGTTTCTCCTTCCTAGAATGACCCCCGGTTGGCTTCCTTCTCCTTTCTTTTGTCCAAATCCTTCCTGATCTTTCCTCTCCCTCTCTCTTTCCCTTTCTTTTGATTAAAAAATAAATTGTGGTAAAATATATATAACATAAAACTTACCATCTTAATCATTTTAAAGTACACAGTTCAGTAGTGTTTACATTCAGCTTGTTGTGCAGCTGGTCTCCAGAACTCTTTCATCTTGCAAATCTGAAACTCAGTACCCATTTCTCCATGCCCCCACCCCTGGCTACCACCGGTCTACTTCTGTCTCTGTGAGCTTGACTATTCTAGTATATACTACTTCACACAGTGGAATCATACAATATTTGTCCTTTTTTGTCTGCCTCATTTCATGTAGCACAATGTCTTTAAGGTTTATCCAGGTTGTAATGTGTCAGAATTCCTTTTCTTTCTTTCTTTCTTTGTTTTTTTATTTTTATTTTTTATTTTTTACAGGGATAGAGAGAGAGTCAGAGAGAGGGATAGATAGGGACAGACAGACAGGAATGGAGAGAGATGAGAAGCATCAATTATCAGTTTTTCGTTGCGTCACCTTAGTTGTTCATTAATTGCTTTCTCATATGTGCCCTGATTGTGGGCCTTCAGCAGACCGAGTAACCTGTTGCTGGAGCCAGCAACCTTGGATCCAAGCTGGCAAGCTTTTTTTGCTGAAGCCAGTTGGGCCCGCGCTCAAGCTGGTGACCTCGGGGTCTGAACCTGGGTCCTCCGCATCCCAGTCTGACGCTCTGACGCTTTATCCACTGTGCCACCGCCTGGTCAGGCTCGCTTGCCCTTCCTTCCTTCCTTCCTTCCTTCCTTCCTTCCTTCCTTCCTTCCTCCCTCCCTCCCTCCCTCCCTCCCTCCCTCCCTTCCTTCCTTCCTCCCTCCCTCCCTCCCTCCCTCCCTTCCTTCCTTCCTTTTTAAAAGATTTTTTTTGTTTATTGATTTTAGAGAGGAGAGAGAACTGGCCAGGGCCTCAGGTTGACTATAGGTCTTTCCCAGCAGGGTGAGAGTTTCTGTGAGGTTGGGCCTCTGTGAACCACACAGGTGTCTGGCATGGAGCTCCCGGAGGTGCAGAATCATTTTCTGCTTTATGTCTTTATGGAACTGTTTTTTTTTGTTGTTGGTGGTGGTGGTTTGTTTTATGTTTTGTTGTGTTTTTTTTGCAGAGATTTTTGTTTCTGGAGCATATAGCAGCGTCAACTACACAGAAGACAGTCAGGGCTGTGAAAACAGCATGGGCTTTAGATGCCAGTCCTGGCATTGCCCTGGATATCGTGTGACCTGGGTAAGTTACCTAAGCTCTCCCAGCTTCTGTTTCTTCAGCTGTGACATGAGGCTGCCTGACTTCCTACACAGACCAGTGTAGGAATTGAAATAACTGGTACAGAGGTGCCAGGGACATGGGAGTTCCCTTCCCTGCCTTCCCAATGGCGGTGGGGGCACGTATCACACACGTGAGATAACAAGGTAACTGAGAGACTGATATATCAGGTTTTGGAATATTTGGGGATAATGGGCAGTTTGTTTCAGTCAGTGGTACTGACCCAGAATCCTCTCCACCAAAGGGGACTCAAACTGCTAGTAAATGACTAAAAAATTCAGACGAGTTTTATCTTGACAGGCCCAAATCCAACTCAAGTCCCACTGCAAATATTGCCTCCTCCAGGAAGCCTTCCTTAACCCCACAGCACTTGAACCCATCTCCATGTTAGCTTATTTGGCTTATTTCCCTGATGGGGAGTGACAGCCATCATACTCTTGTGTGTTGAAGTCAGCACACAGTGTATTCTTATTAAATGTTTGTTGAATGAATGAACGACTAAATGAGTTAAGTTTTGATCCAATACAGGGAAGCTAAAGAAACAGTCTGAAAGACTGTAGCAGGAGAGAGGCACAGAAGGGAGCCTCGAGAGTCCGTAGTAGACTCCTGGATAATCAAAGTGCACCCTGGTGTTCCACTCAAATTCTGGCTCCTGAGGTTATATAGCAGAAGGCTAGGGGAGCCTTCTACTTTCCTAGAAACCCCATTTTCTCTGAGAAAGAAATATGGGCTCGGGGTCTTGAACCTGGATCTACTGCATCCCAGTCCGACGCTCTATCCACTGTACTACCGCCTGGTTAGGCTCTTTTTCCTTACAAGCTTGAATTTGGATCTGCGTTCAATTTCTGACGGCCACCATCTGGCTGAATGACCTTAAGCAAATTACTTGACCTCATTGAGACACCAGAATGTAACCCGTTAGCCCTTCTATGGCTTTGCTGGGAGGCAGGCCTCCTCAGGCCCCCTCTCCCTCCATGCCCCTTGGGGGCAGCCTCTTTTCTAGGCTGCCTGCCATTTACACATCTGAGAAGTATGTGGGCCAATCTAACTACACCCGCCAATCTGCCTGCTCCTCACGCAGGGGATTAAAATCTGTCTCCTTGTTTTAGTTTGGAATGCTGACTAATTTGGTCAAGGAATCAGCTCCACTTTTCTTTTTCTATGAGGCTATAAGAAAACCCAAATTAAACCCTGTTGTGTTTTTTTTTGTTTTTTTTTTTAATATTTTATTATTATAAACCCTGTTTGTTTTTAAAGATCAGAATTTAATCTTTTAGCATTTGGCTCTTTTTCCTTACAAGCTTAGAAAGCAACATTAAGAGATTCTGTTTCTTAGCACACTCTGCTTTTTCTCTGTTGTGTGTGGAGGGTGTGACAAACCTTTTGAGGTTGATACATGTCTTGTCCTGCTACTTTAGCTGCTGAGTGACCTTGGCCACACCTCCTTACGTCTCTGGCCTTCCTGTCCTCATGGAGAATGAGGGAGCTGACCATCAAGGCCTATGCACTTCTTAAGGGAAGGAGATGATTTAAAACTCCCATAATTCAAATGAAGGCTCAGAGTGGGGAAGGCACTTACCGAAAGACACACAGCTATTTAATGGCAAAACTAGCTCAGGGGTTCTGGTTTCTAGGGGAGCCTTTTTTTTTTTTTTTTTTTTTTTACGGGGACAGAGAGAAAGTCAGAGAGAGGGATAGACAGACAGGAACGAAGAGAGGTGAGAAGCATCAATTATTAGTTTTTCGTTGCCATTGCAACACCTTAGTTGTTCATTGATTGTTTTCTCACATGTGCCTTGACCGTGGGCCTTCAGCAGACCGAGCAACCCCTTGCTGGAGCCAGCGACTTTGGGTCCAAGCTGACGAGTTTTTGCTCAAGCCAGATGGGCCCGCGCTCAAGCTGGCGAGCTCAGGGTCTCGAACCTGGGTTTTCTGCATCCCAGTCTGATGCTCTATCCACTGCACCACCGCCTGGTCAGGCCCCCCCCCCTTTTTTTTTTACAGAGACAGAGAGAGGGACAGACAGACAGAAACGGAGAGAGATGAGAAGCATCAATCATTAGTTTTTGTTGCCATTGAGACATCTTAGTTGTTCATTGATTGCTTTCTCATATGTGCCTTGACTGCAGGCCTTCAGTAGACTGAGTATCCTCTTGCTGGAGTCAGCGATCTTGGGTCCAAGCTGGTGAGCTTTTGCTCAAGCCAGATGAGCCCGTGCTCAAGCTGGCGACCTCAGGGTCTTGAACCTGGGTCTTCCACATCCTAGTCCAACACTCTATCCACTGCGTCACCGCCTGGTCGGACTAGGGGAGCCTTCTACTTTCCCCATTTTCTCTGAGAAAGAAATATGGGCCATCAACAAATTCTGTATAATTTTCAAGCCCTCTTCCTTCATGGGTAGAATTCAGTAGACTTCAAGATGATGTCTGTGTTATCAAGGCCATTAAAAAAGAAGAGTGAGCCCTCACTGGCAGTGCAGTGGATAGAGCATTGCCCTGGGACACCGGGGTTGTTGGCTTGACATCTGAGGTCACCAGTTCCAGCCCTAGTCAGGGCACATATGAGAAGCAATCAATGGCACAACTAAGTGGAACAAAAAGAGTTGATACTTCTCTTCTCCTTCTTCTTCTCCCCACCCCTCCAAAAAAGAAAGAAAGAAAGAAACAGAAAATCCAGAAATGGAGAAATCAGGATATGTTGACATTATTTTTGCTTCATTATTAGATGAACCAAAAAGAAAAATGTTTTATTTAAGCCGAAATGATGTGAAAACTAGCAACCCTTAGGATAGGGGTTGGGAACCATGGCTCACGAGCTAGATGTGGCTCTTTTGATGGCTGCATCTGGCTTGCAGACAAATCTTTAATAGAAATAATAATAACGTTAAAAATATAAAACATTCTCATGTATTACAACCCATTCATTTCCTACCGCTCATGTTCATGGTTGTGGGTGGCTGGAGCCAATCACAGCTGTCCTCTGGGACAACACCAAATTTTTACTGGATAATGCTTAACGTACGCATGTAGTTGTGAGGTTAGGAAGTAAACTTCCTTCCTTTTAATCAAGTAGTCAGCTAGCTAATTGCAGAAACCATTTGACGAAGAAGATGGCTAAGAGAAAAAAAGATGAGGAGTATTGTACTTTTCAGCAGGATTGGACAGAGGAATTCGCCTTTCTGGAGAGTGCAGGTTCTGCAGTGTGGCTAATACGCAATGATAAAATTGCATCGATGAAACGGTCCAAATATAAAGTGGCACTTCGACACACTCCATACTACATTTGCATCAAAATATTTAGTAGGGGACAGCAGGAAGAAAGCATGTCAAGAGCTACTGTGCAGAATGCAAGCTAGTCAGTCAGCAGCAACTTCATGTTTGGACCCAACAAGGTGACTGGAATTCGGCTAACTTTGCTGGTGCTTTAGCAATTGTGAGAAATGGAAAGCCATTAACAGATGGGGAGTATGCCAAAACATTCATGCTTGATGTTGCCAATAAACTTTTTGACAACTTTTCGGATAAAGACAATAATCAAATGAATAAAAGACATGCCTCTGTTGAGAAGAACTGTTCACGATCATACCATCATGATGGCAAATCAAATTGAGGCAACACAAGGGAAGGACATAAATGCAGCACCATTCTTTTCTCTCGCTTTGGATGAGTCAACAGACATAAGCCATTTATCCCAGTTGGTAACACACTACGTGAGGAAAGTCTTCCTGTTTTGCCTATGAAAGAGACACCAAGAGGGAAGGATTATTTCAGTCTTTCATTGAGTTTGCTAAAGAAAAAATCTATAGATGGATAACTTATTTCGGTGTGTACTGATGGTGCTCCGTGCATGGTGGGGAAAAACAGGATTCGTAGCGCTTCTTTGTGAATATGAAAAAAGAGACCCATCCTAAGTTTTCACTGCATCCTACATCAGGAGACGCTTTGTGCTCAGATGTGTGGTGAGCCGCTTGATGAGGTGATGTCGCTGGTCATTCGGGTGGTCAACTTTATTGTTGCCCGAGCTTTAAATGATCGCCAGTTTAGAACATTGCTGGATGAAGTTGGGAATAATTATCCTGGTCTGCTTCTGCACAGCAATGTGCATTGGTTGTCAAGAGGGAAGGTACTTAGCCGTTTCGCGGCTTGTCTGAGCGAAATCCGCTTTTCTTGAAATGAAAAACGTTGAGCATCCTGAGTTAGCTACCACTGAGTGGCTCCTGAAGTTCTACTATCTCGTGGACATGACTGAACATCTGAACCAGCTCAATGTGAAAATGCAAGGTGTTGGAAATAGTCTTATCCCTTCAACAAGCAGTGTTTGCATTTGAAAACAAGCTGAACTCTTCATCGCTGACATCAAAACAGGTTGTTTACTACACTTTGAAAAACTGCGAGAGTTTAAAGATGCATGCACAGCAAGTGACCCTGCTCAACATCTTGATCTCCAGCAGCTAGCGGGCTTCACATCTAATCTCCTGCAGTCATTCAAAGTGCGCTTTGGAGAGTTTCGTGAGTGCACTCGTCTTTTTAAGTTCATCACCATCCACACGAGTGTGCAGTGGACAGCGCCGACCCTGCTGTCTGCGTCAGAGATTTTGAGCTACAAGCTGCTGACCTGAAGGCCTCAGACATGTGGGTGAATAAATTCAAGTCACTGAATGAAGATTTGGAAAGACTTGCACGACAGCAAGCAGAGTTGGCGAGCAAACACAAGTGGGGAGAAATGAAAAACTTCAACCCGCAGACCAGCTGATTGTCAAAACTTGGAACGTGCTTCCCGTCACATACCACACACTGCAGCGTGTGAGTATCGCTGTACTGACAATGTTTGGCTCTATGTATGCATGTGAGCAGTCTTTCTCACATCTAAAGAACATTAAGACCAACCAATGATCACATTAACGGATGGAAGTCTCAATGCCTGCATGAAGCTTAACCTCACCACATATCAGCCAGACTACAAAGCCATCAGCAAAACCATGCAGCACCAGAAGTCGCATTAATGGTAAGAAGTACTTTATTCATCATTGGTTTGCAACAGCATAACAATGTTATTAAAGAGAATTCAGAGACTTATTGTATTTTAAAAGTGTTGGTCTTACATAAAATGCACACATTTACTTGTATTTAGTGTTAAAATATTGTATGGCTCTCATGGAATTACATTTTAAAATACGTGGCATTCATGGCTCTCCCAGCCAAAAAGGTTCCCGATCCCTGCCTTAGGACGTTTCCCCAGTCTCTGATAGCTGCCCATAGAGAGACCAACTATTCTAGTTTGTCTGGGATTGAAGGGTTTCTGAGATGTGGGACTTGTAGTGCTTGGACTTGGTCAGTCCCAGGCAGACCAGGATGAATTGGTCAATCTCATGGCTGACTAGTCAGCAAAGAGAAAGCCTTCTAGTACCAGGGGCTTTGGCTGGTCCTAGTAGGGCTCTGCCACGTATGTCATGAAGCTTGAGAGTGCAAAGACTCTAAACCTCAGTGTTCTCATGTGGCAACTGGGTTTCAACAGGGTAATTAATTTCAAAGGCCTAACCCAATAACTGGCACAGAGTAATCACTCAATGAATGTTGTCTTTTCCTTCTATGAAAAAAAAAAAAAATAAGGCTGAGTTTTTTTCTGTTCTCATTGGTTATTTTTTTTTTCAGCTTTACTGAGCTATAATTGACAAATAAAATTATAAGATATTTAAAGTAATACTTCTTGCTGATTTGATATACATACACATTGTAAAAGGAGGCTCATCATTAATGAACACATCCACCATGTCACATATTTATATTTTTTGGGGTGTGAGAAATTTTTATTTTTTACAATTCCAAGCATGTGGAAGAAAAGATCCAAATGGTTTATTTGAGGGAGGATTTTTATAAAATCAGGCAGTATTTTCTTTGGGGATGGGTATGTTTGAGTAATTACCACATCTTATTGAATTCTTGGGCAAAGCAGCCATATTGTCACTTCTTTCTCACCTAACACTTTTAGGAAAGCCTCATGGGTCAGCTTTGGGGTGTGGGAGGAAGAGGTGGAGTCCGACCTTCAGAGGCTTAGTTACTCCAGTGAAAAGAGCAGGGTCGTTGGCATGTGACCTAGTTTAAAATCCAAGCTCTGCCATGTTCTGGCTGCCACAGTCGTTGTCACAGATAAATGACCATCTGTACTTGGCAAGGGCTTCCTGTGGCCTTCGTGAGACTTGATGCGGGAATATCCTGGGAGCTCAATGAATATTTTAGCTTTTCCCATTGGGGTTTCTGTCTGAGTCCTTGGAGAGTCCCAAGGTGTTCCCTGTGCTATTTGAGGCTGGATTAAATGGTCTTGAAGGGCATGTGTTGGCTGGGATGGGAAGTCAGCTCCCTTGATAGAGAGCAGGTGACTTTTTCTTGGGTACCTGGACATAAAATCCAAACCTTTGGCTGCAGAGTCTCAGAACAACCACCTTCTGTTGGCAGTTGGGCTCAGGGTTTCAACCATTCTCAATCCATAAAGAAAAGGTCACAGCCCTGAAGATTAAAGTCAGCTGCCTGGCAGACCTCCCTGGCAGCTTTGTCCTGGGCTTGTATTACATTTTAGAGCTCTTTGTCCTCCTCCCTTCTCAAGCCTGCAGCTGGGAGCCGTGGACGATCTGCAGGATGTTTGGATGGCGAGAGGTCGAAGCTCTGACCTCTTCACTTTCTCCGCCAGCTTTGAGCAGGATAGTGTGGTAAATGGTCCATCAGTGGCTATGTCCTTGTTAATGTAGACTTTTCGCTATGGCTAGATATATGTTGTGATGAATACTGTCAACAGGCCCAAGTAACCCTTCAGGGAAGTTAGCAGAGAGAGGCTTTACAATGAAATTTCCCAAGAAGAAAAGTTGAGCAATTTAAAGCAAATTTAAAAACATTTGGAAGGAAGTCTTCCTAAAAGACATCCCACCCTTCCCTGCCTGAGCACATAGGACATACTGATGAGACCCTTTCTCACGCATCAAGGTCAGAGCTCTCGGTTGTTGCCCTACAGGCTGTCACAGCTCATGCCTTGGAAGACAAAGCTACTTCTGAAGCCAGGGCTGATGGCTAAGAAGCAAGCAAAATCTCCCAACCCAACTCCAGGCAGGGCGGTGGTGACAGCCTCGTGTGTGTCAACAGGAGACAGAAATAAATTTCAGCTCTGCCTGGGTCTCAGCATTCCTACTTAGACCAGAGAGGGTCAGTCTGTGGTAGCAGCAGCTTCAGTCATTTGGGTTATTTGGTCCTTTTTCACATCTGCCATGACACTGTTTATAATGTCTAGTTTTTTTTGCCAAGTGTTTTCAAGTTCAGCTATTACCTCTTAGAACATAGTAGGGATAGTTATTTATGGTCCTGTCTGATGCTGCCAGGATCTGGCTTGTATCTCTTGCCTATTTTTTTCTACCAGTTGTCACTCATGGTGTCTTGTCTCCTGGGTCCTTGGTTATTTTTGAACGTAGGATACTGTGTTTGAAAAAAATTATTTGTTGAAATAATTTGAGACAGCCTAGGATGATGCTGTCTTTCTCTTAAGAGGACTTAAAATTTCTTTTTGCAGGGACATGGGGGTTCTAGTATCTGAGATAGACTTGATCTAAGTTTGGGACTTGAGATTTCTGGGCTTCTCAAATATCTCGAAGCAGGTGGCAGTCTGTGCAAGAGCTATTTTACTTAACCAGGCTATGTAGACCTGTGGGCTTTGTGAACTTTTCTAACATTTCTAAATGTTGATTGTGCAATATTGTTTTAAAATAGAACAAATAGTCACACAAACAAAACTATTTAAAGGGAGAGATAATTCATTCTCTGAGTTTCTAAATGTGACAGTGGCCAATTCTAGAGGAGATCCCAGTTACCAGAGTACCTGTTGGTATCCACGGTGGGTTAGCACCTGCCTAAAGAAGGCAAAGATGCTAAAGAAGGTCCATATCTACTCGAACCCAGAATAGAAGCCACAGAGGTTGTAGCTCTCTTCTCTACCTCAGTGACCAGGGGGCCTCCACCAAATGACCTGTGAAAGTGGCATCAGTCTCTTCCCTTATTCTAACCCCATGAACTCCTACAGATAGAGACATCTCTACTCTTTCATAATGTGAGTTTTGCCCTTCCCCATGTTAACCAAAACTTTCAATAGCCGGATAATATGCAATGCTTTGAATGGACCTAATGTTTTTGATTATTTTCCTAATGCCGGATATTTAGGCTGTCTACATTTCCCCTTTACTATGGGATATTTATAATAAACATCTTTGTGCCTAGCTCTTTGCTAGCATCTGGAATTACTTCTTTGGGAGTAGATTCTAGCAGCAGATGAAAGGATATGAACATTTGTCAGGTGCTTGATATACAGTGTGTCCGTAAAGTCATGGTGCACTTTTGACCGGTTACAGGTCAAAAGTGCACCATGACTTTACGGACACACTGTATATTGCTGAATTACTTTCTAGAAAATGTATTACAATTAATAATACACTCATAAGAACCTGTAGGAGAGCCTGCTATAATCCTTGCCACCACCAGCTATATACACGTAATTAAAATAAGTTTTTGGCTAATTTGGTAAGCAAAAGGGGTATCCTCTTGTTATTTAATTTTTATTTTGCATTCTCTCTTTAATGCAGTTACCCTCTTGGTGAAATTACTTTGTATGCAGTTAGTATCCCTTTGATAGAAACAGCCTTTAAAATGGGGACAATTACTCCAGCGTCTAAGAGCATTTTCTCTTAGCATTTTTTGAAAAGTCTGTACACTGCATAACACAGGACATCAGGTTAGTGTCTACTGCACCATTCACAGCATCTTCTTCTGGGTACTGCTGCTTTCTTCCTAGGACCAAGAGCTGGTGTCTCAAGGCAAGGACAGAGCCCTCGAAACCAGAGGGATGATATAGTAAGTGGGAAAAGGCAGAATGCAGAGCAGTACAATATAATTCCATTTGTGTTTTTAAAAATTCACATTTGCATTTTAAAAAGAAGCTGGGAGGACATAGCTCACAACAATGGTAGTCGTTTCTTACACGGATTAGGAATTTGTACCTTTTACGATATAAAGTTTGAAATATTTATTTTTTAAAATGAGTGTTATTGTTTTTTCCAGTGGGGGCAGGTCACACACTTCTCTGGGCCCTGCCAGAGCGCCAGCACCACATGGTCCCTGTGTGTGCTGAGCTGGGGCCAGGTTCGATGTGGGGAGTAATACGATGGACACAGCAGCCCTGGGTTCTCTTCGGTGAGGGCTTCCTGCCCTGTGTTGGTACCCCAAGATGGAGCTGAGACTTTTATTGGGGGGGCGGTGTTGAGGGTGGTCCTCCAACCTGTTTGGTCCCAGCTTCTTTGGGTTCTGTTGACACCACTGCCAGAACCAAGTGCAAGTCCCACTTTGGAGCCTGAATAAACTGCAGTTTGTAAAAAATATTTGTTTTGCAATTATAATTGAAGTGCAATATTATGTTAGTTTCAGATATACAACATCGTGTATAGACACATTTATATAACTTATAAAGTGACCAGCCCAGTAAGTCTAGTACCTATCTCACACCATACCTACTTATTACAATATTATTGCCTATATTCCTTATGCCGTACTTTATATATCCCTGTAACTGTTATTTTTTTTTTAATTTCTTTTTACTTATTCATTTTAGAGAGGAGACACAGAGAGAGAGAGAGAGGAGAAGAGAGAAAGGGGGGAGGAGCTGGAAGCATCAACTCCCATATGTGCCTTGACCAGACCAGTGCAGGGTTTTGAACTGGCGACCTCAGTGTTCCCAGGTCGACACTTTATCCACTGCGCCACCACAGGTCAGGCTGTGACTGTTATTATAGCTGGCAGTTTGTGCTTCTTTTTTTTTTTTTTAATATATATATTTTATTATTATTAATTCTAATGGGGTGACACCAATAAATCAGGGTACATATGTACAATGAAAACATCTCCAGGTTATCTTATCATTCAATTGTGTTGCATACCCATCACCAAAAGTCAAATTGTCCTCTGTCACCTTCAATCTGGTTTTCCCTGTGTCCCTCCCCTCCTCCCTATCCCACTCTTCCCTCCCTCCCCCCATCCCATAACCACCACTCTCTTGTCCATGTCTCATAGTCTCACTTTTATGTCCCACCTATGTATGTAATCATGCTGTTCTCAGTTTTTCTTTTTTTCTGATTTACTTATTTCACTCCGTATAATGTTATCAAGGTACATCCATTTTGTTATAAATGATCCAATGTCATCGTTTCTTATGGCTGAGTAGTATTCCATAGTATATATATACCATAGCTTTTTAATCCACTCGTCTTCTGACGGACACTTGGGCTGGTTCCAGATCTTAGCTATTGTGAACAATGCTGCCACGAACATGGGGGCGCATTTCTTCTTTTCGAACAGTGCTATGGTGTTCTTAGGGTATATTCCTAAAAGTGGGATAGCTGGGTCAAAAGGCAGTTCTATTTTTAATTTTCTGAGGAATCTCCAAACTGTTTTCCACAGTGGCTGCACCAGTCTGCATTCCCACCAGCAGTGCAGAAGGGTTCCCTTTTCTCCACATCCTCGCCAGCACTTATTCTGTGTTGTTTTGCTGATTAAGTGCCATTCTGACTGGTGTAAGGTGATATCTCATTGTGGTTTTAATTTGCATTTCTCTAATGATTAGTGATGTTGAGCATTTTTTCATATGCCTATTGGCCATCTGTATGTCCTCTTTGGAGAAATTTCTATTCATTTCTTTTGCCCATTTTTTGATTGGGTTGTTTGTCTTCCTGGTGTTGAGTTTTATAAGTTCTTTATAAATTTTAGTTATTAACCCCTTATCAGATGTCCTCTCGAATATGTTCTCCCATTGTGTGGTTTGTCTTTTTATTCTGTTCCTATTGTCTTTAGCTGTGCAAAAACTTTTTAGTTTGATATAGTCCCATTTGTTTATCTTGCCTTTTATTTCAGTTGCCCGTGGAGATAAATCGGCAAATATAGTTTGTGCTTCTTAATATCTTCACCTCCTTCACCCAGTTTCCCTGCCCCCTTCCCCCTGACAACCATCATTTTGTTCTCTGTATCTATGAGTTTGTTTTGTTTGTTCATTTATTTTGTTCTTTAGATTCCACATATAAGTGAAATCATATGGTATTCGTCTTTCTCTGTCTGACTTATTTCATTTAGCATAATATTCTCTAGGCCCATCTGTGTTGTTGCACATAATAAGATTTAATTCTTTTTAATGGCCAAGTAATGTTTCATTGTATATATGTGCCACATCTTCTTTATCCATTCATCTGTCGATGGGCACTTAGGTTGCTTCCATATCTTGGCTATTGTAAATAACGCTGCAATAAACATAGATGTGCATATATCTTTTCAAATTAGTGTTTTGGATTTATTTGGATAAATACCCAGAAGTAGAATTGCTGGGTCATATGGTAGTTCTATTTTTAATTTTTTGAGGAAACTCCATACTGCTTTCCACAGTGGCTGCACCAATGTGTATTCTCACCAACAGTGTGCGAGGGTTCCCTTTACATCTCATCAACACTTGGTTTGTTGATAGCCATTCTGACAGGCATGAGGTGATATCTTATTATGGTTTTGATTTTCATTTCCCTGCCGAGTAATGACATTGAGCATCTTTTCGTATGTCTATTGACCATCTGTATATCCTCTTTTTGGAGAAATGTTTATTCAGGTCCCCTGCCCATTTTTTAATTGAATTATTTTTGGTGTTTTGTTTTTAGTTTTTTGGTGTTAAGTTGTGTACATTTCTTATATGTTTTGGATATTAACCCCCTTAGGGGATGTATCATTGGCAAATATCTTCTTCCATTTTGTTTTGCTGATGGTTTCCTTTGCTGTGCAAAAATCTTAGCTTAATGTAGTTCCATATTTTTTCTTTTGTTTCCCTTGCCCAAGGATATATCTATATCTAATCTATATATCATCTATATCTATATCTCTATATCTGTTTATAGCTATAAGTCAAGAAGCTTACTGCCTATGTTTCTTATAGAAGTTTTATTGTTTTGGCTCTTACATTTAAGTCTTTAATTCATTTTGAGTTTATTTTTGTATGTGGTGTAAGAAAGTGTTCTAGTTTCATTTTTTTGCTTGTATCTGTCCTGGTTGTCCAACACCACTTATTGTAAAGATGATCTTTACCCCTTTGTATATTCTTGCCTCCTTTATCAGAGATTAATTGACCTTATAAGCATGGGTTTATTTCTGAGCTCTCTATTCTGTTTCATTGGTTTACATGTCCTGTTTTTAATGTCAGTACCATGACACTTAAAAAAAATATTTATTGAATTTTTAGAGAGAGAGAAATAAAGGGAGGGAGGAGCAGGAAACATCAACTTGTGGTAACTGCTACTCATATGTGCCTTAACCTGGCAAGCCTGGAGTTTCAAACTGGTGACCTCAGCATTCCAGATTGATGCTCTGTGCCACCACAGGTCAGGCAGAACCGTGACATTTTGATTATGTCAAGTAGTATGATAACCTCCAACTTTGTTCTTCTTTCTTAAGGTTGCTTTGGCTATTTAGAGTCTTTTGTGGTTTCATATTAATTTTAGGATTATTTGTTCTAGTTCTGTGTAAAATGACATTGGTATTTTGATAGGGATTGTGTTGAATCTATAGACTGCTTTGAGTGGTATGAAAATTTTAATGTTAAGTCATGCTTCCATTTATTTGTTTCTTCTTCAATTTCTTCCTTCACTGTATTATAATTTTCCAAGTACAGGTCTTTTACCTCCTTGATTAAATTTATTCCTAGGTATTTAATTTAGTTTTGATATAATTATAAATGGGATTGTTTTCTTAATTTCTCTTTCTGATATTTTGTTATTGTTGTATCAAAATGCAATAAATTTTGTTTTATTTTTATTTTTTTTCAAAATGCAATGAATTTCAATTTTGTATTCTACCTTGTTGAATTAATTTATCAATACTAATAGTTTTTTTTTGTGTGTGTAATCTATAGGACTCTCTCTCTATAGTATCACGTTATCTGCAAATAATGACAGTTTTACTCCTTCCTTTCCAATTTGAATGCCTTTTTCTTGTCTGATTTCTGTGGCTAGAGCTCTCAGTACCATGTTGAATAAAAGTGGTGAAAGTGGATATCCTTATCTTGTTCCTGATCTTAAGGAAAATCATTTTAGGTTTTCACAATTGAGTATAATGTTAGCTGTGGATTTGTCAGATATTGTCTTTATTATGCTAAAGTATGTTCTCTCTATTCTAACTTTGCTGAGAGTTTTTATCATAAATGTACGCTGTATTTTATTAAATGCTTTTTATGCTATAATTTTTTTTCTTTTCTTTTTTTTATTATTAAGTAGAGGCAGGGAGGTGGGGAGGCAGAGAGACATTCCCACATATGCCCAGACTGGGATCCACCCAGCAACTCCCATCTGGGCTGATTCTCTGCCCATCTGGGGCCATGCTTGCAACCAAACAATTTTTAGCACCTGAGGTGGAGGTTCCACAGAGCCATCCTCAGTGCCCAGGGTCAACTTTCTTGAACCAATTGAGCCATGGCTGTGGGAGAGGAAGAGAGAAAGAGAATGAGAGAGAGAGAGAGAGAGAGAGAGAGGAGGGGAGGTGGAGGGGTAGAGAAACAGATGGTCACTTCTCCTATGTGCCCTGATTGGGAATCAAACCTGGGACTTCCACACACTGGGCCAACACTATACCACTGAGCCAACTGGCCAGGGCCGATCATATGATTTTTAATTCTTCATTTTGTTTATGTATGGTGTATCACATTAATTAATTTGCAGTTATTGAACCAACCTTGCACCTCAGGAGTAAATCCCACTTGATCTTTGTATTGCTGAATTCCATTTGCTGATATTTTTTGAGAATTTTCGCACCTATGTTCATCAGGGATATTGACTTGGGTCACCTGGCACAAGCTACAAAGAGATCTATGGTTGGTTGCTACCTGTGCTGGGCTTGGAGGTGCTTGGGAGAGGCTGTGCTGTGAACCGAGGCCAGCTGGCACTATTGCGGGCTTGGGATCCTTTGGTGGGCATATGATATGAGTCGAGCTACCATCTGTGGCAGGTTTGTGGCCATTAAATTGAAGCTGTGTTCTAAAGCCACACTAGTTGCAGCTTATGCCAGGCTCGAGCTGGCAGATGGGAGTTACAACGTGAGGTGAGACCACTAGTTGCCTTTGCTGGGCTTGGGACCACTTAGCAAGTGGTACAAGGGATGTGGAGGCCAGATGCTGAATGTTTGGGGTTTGTGGACTTTTGAGAGATTTTGGAAAGGCTACAGTACCAGCAGAGTCAGGCCACTTATGTGAAAAAGCCACTGGAAGATGTTTGGAGCCTGGGGTACAAGTGCGTGGGACAGGGTCTCTGGAATCCCCATGGTGGAGTGAACAGTGTCAGCCAGGTTAATGGTGAGCACACATTTGTAGCCTGCCTATGACCAGCGAGCTAGGTGAGGGTAGCACTCAACACAGGATCAGTGGTGCCTTCCTGCACTTTTGTCCTGGAGAGAATTGTCCTGACCTGAGCCCCTCTAGCCCTGAAGCTAGTTAATTCAGTTCCTCCCTGATCATCCCTGATTGCAACCTATTGTCCCTTCGCTGGATCTTGGGGAGAGTGTTTGTGAGTCTGTGCTCAGTCCCCTTATAGAAACATCTGGGAATCCAGCAGCCCTACCTGTCACTAGGATGCAATCTCCACTAATTTTCACAGTCAGATCTTGTAGGGACTCCTCTTTATGGCACTGGTGACCTGGGCAGGGAAGCCAGGGATGGGTCAGGACCCCTCACTCTTCTGGGGGAAACCTCTGAAGCTGAGATATTCCTCCCAATTCTTAATTGATGTAGGACCTGCCCAGTCCACGTGTTTGTGCTTCCTGCCAGTCTTGATATGGCTGCTTCTTTAATCCCTAGTTATAGGAGTCCTGCTCAGCTAGTCTTCAGGTGGTTCTCAATGATAGTTGCTCTTTAGTTTAGTTGTAATTTTGATGTGGTTGTGGGAAGAGGCAAGCACAGTGTTTCCCTGCTCTGCCATCTTGACTAGAGTTGAACAAGTGTTACTTTAATAAATAAATAAAAGAATAAAAGTATGTATATTTTGAAGGAAAAAAAAAGCCTGTTTTAGCAATTGGTTATAGGTAAAAAAGTACTGTCCTGTCTTGACATTCCTGTGTCCCTCTTTTTCTCTCTCCCTTTATATATATTTACTCATATAATTTAAATTTTAATATTTTATATTTAATGTATATTTAATATATTATAAATATTATATATTTATATACTTTAAAAAAAAACTAAGTTTTATAGAAAAAGAGCCACTTGAGGCATTGATGTTTCTGCTCCATGTAGCTTTTGGTGACAATGATGTCTGTCACTACTGCTTCTTGATAGGGAAGATCAGAGCTGTTGTGAATATCCAACATGTGTCCGATTTTGAAAATAGTTTTAGATGGGCTCAAGGGAGAAAGCCAGTAAGTCACAGCTTACGTAACAACGTTTCCCTCCATGACAGGCCAAATATACAATAGTGGTCTTATAAGATTATAAAGGAGCTAAAAAATTCCTATCACCTAGTGACATCATAGTTGTCACCAGGCTGTAGCACAGCCCATTTCTCATGTGTTTGTAATGATGCTGTTGTAATAAAAACCTACTGGGCTGCCAGTCATATAAAAGTATAGCACGTACAATTTATATAGTATAAAATACTTGATAATGATGATAAGCGACTATTATTGGTTTATGTATTTATTAAATTATACTTTTTTAAATTAAGTGAGAGGTGGGGAGGCAGAGAGACAGACTCCTGCAAGCGCCCGGACTTGAATCAACCCAGCAAGCCCCTTACTGGGCGATGCTCTACCCATCTGGGGTCACTGCTCCGTTACTTGGCTACTAAGTCATTTTGGTACCCAAGGAGAGGCCATGGAGCCATCCTTGGCACCTGGGGCCAACTTGCTTGAACCATTCGAGCAATGGCTATGGGAGAAGAAGAGAGAGAGAAAGAGAGGGAAGAGGTAAAGGGAAGGGTGGAGAAGCAGATGGTCGCTTTTCCTGTGTGTCCTACCCGGGAATCGAACCTGAAACTTCCACATGCCAAACTGATGCTCTACCGCTGAGCCAACCAGCTAGGGCCAAATTATACTTTTTATTGTCATTATAGGTATACTTTTTCTACTTAGCAGTCTGATTAGTTTAGCTCATATTTCTACCCCAGGATATGTTGCTTCCCAGTCTATTCACTGATCTGGGTTACATGCCAATCTCTCGATCATTTAGCTGCAGGTTGGGGCAGGGCACAGTCATATGGCGTAAAACTTGCTGCTTATTGGGGCAGATACTGTGACATCACATGTATAAGACACATAACTTAATTTTTCAATGGTGTAACAATTTCTTACGCCCATCACCTCCATCACTAGGCTGCTGTCACAGAGGGAGCTCCAGACACCAGAGTACATGTAGAATGTAAGTTGGGGGCCGAGGAAGAGGAAAGTGAGGGGCATATCAGAGGCCTGGCTGTCCTGGGGGCAATGATTTTCTTGAGGGCCGTTTCAAGGCGGGTCAAATGGTGTTGCTTTGTCATGGCCCCAGGTCTCCTTGAATTACTTTTCTCCCTTTTACTTATGTCTTGGAGCCCTGCTTGTGGAGCGGTGGCATGGGGACCTGTCATGCTCTGCTCTGGCCCCCACAGCCTACTGTCTGGGCAGGTGGCTCTGTGGAAGCTGCCCTGTAACAAAAGAAGTTCTGGAAAGTCTGCAGGAGTCCAGACTGGGATTGGCTCCACCTGGCTTCAGAACCTCAGTCCCACCTCTTGCTCTGGAATCTGACTGCCTTGCGTGGGGTTGCTGGCTGAGGGGATAGCCAGAGGCAGCCTGGGCACGTGAGACAGGCTCTGGCATTAAAAGACACGGGTCTGGGTTGGGCTCTGTCCATTCCTAGCTGTGTGGAGAGTACGAAGAGCAGGCCTTGGAGGCAGGCCTCGCATTAGGGTGGGTTTTATTTACGCTGCGCCCTTTTCCTGGGTCAGGGCACCCTTAACAAGTGCCAAGCCATCCCCAGAGTGCCCACGCTTGGTCACCTATCCGCCAGAAGCAGCAGAAAGCCCAGAAGTTTATCCCATTCCAGTCAAGGCTCCTGTCCCTGTCCTGTTACATCTCTACACGTCTTCTGGTGTGAGGCATCCCTGAGGGGAGGCTGTGGCTGACAATCGACTTTGGCCTGTCACAACCATGTGAATACAGTACACCTGTCTTTCGACTGTGAGAGTGAACTCACGCTCTAATGATGACACAGAGGAACACACACTGAGTCTAGGTCCTGGTGACAACCCGGAATAGCTGACACTGTGTACCTCTGGACATTGTATGTGAGGAAAACGAACCTGTACGTGGTCAAGTCCCCGTGAACTGAGTGAGGTATTTGCTATATACAGCCAAGTGGGTGGGATACTGGCTGATGGGGGAGGGACGTGTCTTTCCTAGTAATGGGGGCAGGACCCTTCTGACATACGTTTTCCAACAGATACAGAACTTTGGCCTTGACTGTGTCCCAGGAGCCCACAATGCTTAGTGCTGGGAGAGCCTTTTCAAAGGCTTCTTGCTGTGTCGGGTCACTGGTGAGAGGGATCAGGCAAAGGCAGCCTGGGAAGGTGCAAAAGATGCTGGCTTGTAGTTAGACACCCAGGGACTGAGCTCTGTTAATTCCTGCCTCAGGTCAACAGAGCCTCTGTGTTTAGGGCTAGGTAGATCCTACAGGTAAGGGCCAGGGAGGAGGGAAAGTCATGAAATAGTCATAGACAAATTAGGACAGAGTTCAGAGGAGTGTGATTGCAACCTTTGTATCAGAGAAGGCTTCCTGGAGGAGTAGGCCATGGTCAGGACCTTGAAGGATGTTCCCGATTTGCTTAGGGAGGAAAGCACAGTGGCGGGGAGAACTACAAGCCTATCTGTGTGATGTCTTTTCTTGTGTGCAGCCTGGCTAGACCGGCTTTGTTCACACCTCCCTCCTCTCCATCTGCCTGTCTCCCAGCTAGCCGGCCTGCAAGGTCCAGGACAGGGAGGGATGACGCCTCCATCTCTGACCTTTTGTGCAGCAGGTGTTGCTGGATCACTGCTGGGGGAAAGGACAAGGTTACAGGAAATGGGAGACCCTCAGTGCAGGCGTGGGTGTCTCCAGGCCAGGGGGAGGCATTGAGCTGATGGGCTTGGGCAGTGCAGCCCATGCAGAGGGGTCAGGGAGGGAAGGTTGGAAAGGGAGGTCTTCAGACTATGCTTCCTGATGACAATTCAGGGCGATTCCAAGGTGAGGTTTTCCCCTGAGAAGCCTTGGGGTATTTTCTTTTCCTTTTGGCAATGGCAGTGACATACTGGAGCATGGCTTCCACTGACCACCAGCCCCCTGCTCTTGGCCTTGAGCTAGAAAATTTTGGAATGAATTAGCTGAGTGCCTAATGCTTCTCACTTCCCAGGAGCTTGTCTTCTCTCCCCGGATTACAGAGATGCATGAAGCTTGCTCCTTGACCTCTGGGACTCTGAGGGCACATGTGCTGAAGTGGAATAAGTGGACTGGGTACAGGAGACCTGGGTTCCTGTTCTGATTCTGCCACTGACCAACTGGGTGGCTTTGGGGTGGTCTCTGCCTTTCTTGGGCCTGCTGTCCTTATGGGGCTGGATGATCTTTTAGCTCTGACATTCTAACTATTGTGCTTTTGGGATTCCTAATTCTGGCCACCAGATTGTGGGCCTTTGAGACAACGGGAGGAGGCTGTCATTTTACATGGGAGTTCCCGACCCTCCCATCTCCCAAGATGACGAAGGGGACGATGGTGTTCGTGCTGGCTAGCCTTTCCTGCACACAGGCATCGCACTGAGAGTCTGACATGTGTTGTCTCAGTCAGTTGCCACACAGCCCTGCAGAAGAGGCTGCTGTTGTCCCACTTCACAGATGAGGAAGGAGAAGCAGAGGGTGCTGTCTGTACACATAAGGGACTACCCCATTTGCAGTGCTAGGAATCGAATATCCCTCTACATATTGTTAAGTTGCATGGCTTTACAGTGTTGAAGGAATAAAAGTCTGGCTTCTTTAAGAAGCAATGTGATAGGAGGACGTTGAGTTCAAATGAAGGGAAGGGCCCCGAGTGAGTGGGGTGAGAGCAGGGAAGAGGGGAGGGAGATTGTGGTGGTGAAGGTGAGGTGGGAGGGTTCTGAAATTGCTGGGTTTCTGGTATCAGGGCATAGTACCCAGGTTCCTCCCATCCTGCATCCCCAGGCAGACGGGCGCCTGAGCACAGGTTCAGGTTTGAGTTCTCCAGGCTGGTTTCAGTTGCCCCAGGCTCTGCTGTGAAAACAGACAGATTCTGAAATCAGCCTTTTGGACTGAGTTTGGGTCTAGCTTGCGGGTGAGCAGCAATTATGTCCATTATACCTGCCTTGAATGATTCATAGACAGCAGGGGCTTACGTACAAGCAATGTTCCTTTTAATATATTTTTTTAATTTACATTTTCCGGTGACTCACTAGAGTAGAGAGTACAGTCTCATTAACGGGAAAAGAAAAACTGGGGAGAAAAAAAAAGGAAAATGTCATCAGATCTATTGGAGACAAACAGAATTGTCCAAACCACGGATTCCGGGCTCATATCCTGTGAGTTCAAGCCTAGGTGCCTTTTGACTCTTCCCCCTTCCTGGGGCTAGGAGACAGCCCTGGAGCCCCAGGAAGGCAGTGGAGGTACAATCTGATGCTGGAAAGGTTGTGCTTTGGACCCAGAAAGATCTGCGTTCAAATATCTGTTTCGACACTAATGCTTGCTGTGTGACCTTGAGGAGTTTCTTTCACCTCTTTGAGTCTGTCTTCTCATCTGTAAACTGGGAAAAAACAATACCAGCTTTGCAGGTTGCCGGGAAGATGACATGAGGTTATATACATGAAGCACATGGCATATAGTAATGTGAATAACAGTAAATGTTTAGCAGCACTTAAAACGCACTGAACACTTTGTATGTGGTCCATAACCTTGTGGGTGAGCACTGTTACTATCCTCAGTTTATAGGTGATGAAACTGATGTCAGAGAGGTAAATGATTTGATCAAGAACACACAGCCAGTGAATGTCAGAACCTGGATGGGAACTCAGGTCTAGCTGACTTTCACAGTGTAGATTTCATCTCAAAGTCGCAACATTACTTATTCCCCTAGGACACGGGCTTGACTTTCCTGTTCTCAAAGTGAAGCTGCCAGAATTTGAGCCCCCCTGACTTTTCTGTTCTTGGTAACGACCCCACCAACCTTTCAGGAACGCCTGTCAGAAACTCAGGGTCATCGTTAGCCTCTGCTCATCTGACCCCATCCTTCCATACCATGCTTGGTGGTACCGTGCAAGCCACAGCCAGCACCCAAATCTACATCTGTTCAATGCATATCTATTCCTTCCTCTTCTTCCCGCCCAGCCCGCACTGAGCTCTTGCCACATTCCCCCTCCATCTATGTAGCCGGTTTCAGCCACCTCTAGTTGGTCTCTTTGCTGCCTCCAGGCATGCCAATTTCTTCCCGAAACCTTCAGTGGCCCCCCACACCTGTGTGGGGGATGAACAATCTTTCCTCTTTTGTCTGGTCTAGTAATCAAATAGATATAAGACAGATGAGTAAGAGACAATAACCAAATCTGATACATACATGTGTATGGCGACCGTGCATACCTGCATGCACAAAAGGCTCAAAGGTAGAAAGAAAACATGAGTATAAAAGACATCCTCAGCTAGGGATGAGGTAAGGTGGGGCGGGGGCTTCAAAGGGCCATTGCAGGATAAGAGCAGATACCTAGTAACTGGAAGTTTGTTCTGCCCCAGAAGTAGGTCGAAAGAGGTTCTCACTGATAACCAATTATTATAAGCAAATTCTCTCAGGTAGTTAAGGGAGGGACAGGAGTTTCTCTTGAGCCTGTGGCTAAAGTTGCCTTTAGCTCAAAACAACCTGCATATGAGTGGCACATCTTGGGGTGACTTGTTCTGAATCCCCACACCTGCCATACTCAGGACACTGACTCGCATTGTCACACCAGGCTCATCCTTCCCCTTCTGGCCCTAGTGTCCCCAGCTGCGGAACGAGACCTGGGTAACCTGGCTTTCCTACTCATCCGGAAAACAGACCAAAGGTTAAGCTCCCACAAGGGAGGAGGGGCCCAAGTCTTGGCTGTGCTGCCCTCCTGCTGTGTCCTTGGCTTCCTGGGACACTATGATGACAATTAGGCTGGGTGGCTTTGTAGACCTCCCCTGGGTGTCCTGAGACATGAGTGGGTGCTGGATTTTGGGTCTCAACGAGTGGAGACTGAGGGGGCTGGTGGCAGAGTCAGAGGAAGTCCTGGGAAAGCCCTAAGTGTCAGTGGGTCAGCCAACAGCCTATCAGTCCAAGTCCCAATCTCCTCATCTTCCTGCCGAGGCCAGGGCTGCCAGCTCACAGAGACTGCCATCCGCTCCTCCCTCCTCCTGCCAAACAGACACGCCTGGGCTTGTCTGCACTGCAGGGAGGGAGGTGTTTCCCGGCTGGCTCATCCACAGCCTCTTGGCCACTTCCTGTTGACCTCAGGCTGGTGGGCCTTAAGGGGGGTTTCCCTCCCTCCCTTTTCCCGGAGGAGATCTGGAATGTCCGCTTCACAAATCCGGGCCAGGCTCTGCAGGCCCTGGATCTCACATCAGAAGAGAAGAGAAGAGCAGAGAAGAGAAGAGAAGAGAAGAGAAGGATGAGCCTGAGGGGAAGCCTGAATCTTTCAAAAAGCTTTCCTCTGAAGCCCACAGCAGGGGCCCCGGGTTGGGAGAGGGTCCTGAGGGGTTGATGCCAGATGTGACATGTGGCCGCTCCTGGTTTGGAGGGGTTGGTTTGTCCAACAGTACAAGAAATGCAATATGGTCTGACCAGTGGTGGGATTCAAATAATTTAACAACCAGCTCTCTGCCCTAATGACTGTTTTAAGTATAAAGAAACAATATACTGAAAGGTAGTTTATTTCGTGCATTCAATACTTAAATAAGAACAATAAAGGAAGTGCATAAAACTAGATTATAAGAGTTTAAAAGTATTAATAAAAAAATATTAAATAATACCTGATAAAAAAAACCATACAAGTTGTCACCCCCTGGTTGTTTGGCCTTTTTTCTCTTTACGTTATATGTTTGTTTACTGAAGTAACAAACGCGAAGGAATTAAAATGTAATATTTCATCAAAGGTGTAATGAGTTTTATGAAATGAATAAATATTATAAGCATAATTCTGTCAAAATTTTTTCACCTATGGATGGAATGAACATTACTATGTGTGCTTAGAATACGCTGTTGCACACATGAATGTTAAAAAAGAGTGAGGAATGTAAATTTGTGACTTCCACATTGGGTGGCTGCCCTGGCGCCTACTTTAGAGAGAACCCTGATTACAAGTGCCATTTTAACAACTGGTTCGCCAAACTCAACAAAAAATTAGGTATGGTTCTGCTGAACCAGTGCAAAGTGGCTGAATCCCACCACAGGTGACCTGTGGTGGCTCAGTGGATAAAACATTGACCTAATGCTGAGGTCACCAGTTTGAAACCGGGGACTAACCTGGTCAAGGCACATGTGAGAAGCAACTGTGAGTTGATGCTTCCTGTTCCTCCTCCATCCCCTTGCCTTTCCCTCTCTCCTCTTTCTAAAAAAAAAAAAAAAAAAAAAAAGGCAAGCCCAGGTGACCCTTTCAGTGAGAACAGAGGCGCTTAGGGGTTTAGTTCTGTCCACCAAGCATTACTGTCCCTGAGACCACTGCAGGTGCTAGGGACAGGGAATGACATCCCTCCCCCACAAGAAGCCCACAATTCTATTGTGGAAACAGATATGATAATCCCATGATTTGTGGTTTCTTGGGGAATGTCCATTTGCAGGCACCTAAACAGGAAATGTTTCTATTTTCTCACGCTGCTTTCCATTATGTTTGGCTGAGCCCCCCTTCTTCCCCTTTGACGCAGTTTGGGCAGATTCCATAGCTTCCTTATCCCTTTCGGGGGTTGCAGTTTATGGTGGCTGGCAGGCCTGGCTGCCCCTTCTGCGGGTGGAGGTCCCAGGTTCTTAGCCCCTTTTGTTCTTAGCTTCGGGCTTTAGCTCAGTTCTAGACGACACGACCTATGATGAGATGACCTGCAGGGACATGTGGGTGCAAAGAGCAAGGCTCCTAGTCTAGCCAGTGCAGTCAGGAAAGGCTTCTGGGAAAACCTCACCTCCCCCGTGGCTGGACTCGGGTCCCCTCACAGCACAGTGCTTTGTTTCCACGATGTTTGACCCTTTCCAGGTTTCCTAGCAGCTTCAAGTGTGTGTTGCTGAGTCACTGTGAATTTGAGGGTAGGAACCATCTGTGTTCCCAGGGCCCATCAGGGCCTGGCATGTCAATAGCGGGTGAATGAACGAGTCGATGCCAGTGGAAGAATTTTGTTCTCTTGTGCCTTGGGGTTAGATTGGGATCCTAAGAGAATTTGAATTCTTTGGAAGAATTTCTAGAAGGTAAGATAACTCAGTTGATCCAGAGGCTGGCGGGCTGTGACCCAGGCTCTGCTCAGCCATGCAGAAGGCTTGTCCCTGGCATCGTCTTCCTCCTGCTCGGCTGTCCCCCCATGCCAGTGTCTGCTTCCTCTCTCACAACAGCCCCACCACCCCCAGCTCTCCCTCTGCACTTCTCAGAGATCCCAGCTCACAATTCATGCAGTGCCTTGCTCTCCCTCCAAGGTTATGCCTGTGGGACTGTGTCCTTTCCGATGACATTCTGATCACTGGTTTATTTATAACAGTGACTCACCCACCACCTAACCTTCAGCAGGAAGAGTTTGGCTTAGGAGCCAACTCCCCTGGAATGCAAAACAATTTGCGCTTGTAAATGACCACCATTTCTTTTCCCAGAGACTGTGCATCCTTGGCCTCCTCTTGACCCTGTGTCCAGATCACTTAGTGCTCCCCTGCCTCAGTGCCATGGTGCCACCATCCCCTCTTGTTTATCAGCAATCCTGCTGACCCCACAACCTGCACAGCTGGGCAATTCCTCTTCACCATTAACCTTGAGACCAGAGACTTCCTTGCTCCGTAGATGGGAAGGCCTCTGCTGAATGATTTCCCTCTGTTTTCATATTGTTTGTTGGAGAGTGAGGGCAGGCGGGATCTGAGGCAGGGAGCAGATGGGTCTGGAGGAGGGCTCTGGGCTCCTACCCTCAGTGGAGGCTGCCTTCTCCAGCCTGCTCTCTCAGGACTCCCGCCTTTACTGGCACCCACAGAGGCCCCCTGGTGCCCGGCTACACACAGCCTGCGCCAACTTTAAAGTGCCCGCCCCTCCTACCAGGCAGTCACCATTGGCGCAGGCTCCATATTTTCTCCCAGAGCAGGCTGGGACCGCCTCTCGCTGTCTCCTCCAGCAGATGTCTGTAGTAGAAGGTGCTACCCCCTGTCGTGGTTGGGCTCGAAGAACTCTGGCCCGGACAAGGAAATTGCAGTCAGGCTGGGGAGAAGAGGTGCCCCCACTCTAGTTTGCTAGCAGACACCCTTACTGCCTACTTCATAAAGAAAATATAATAGAGGCCCTCGGTGGGCTTTCTTGTCTTCCTGTCCATGTCCCTACCCATAAGCTTTGCACATCCCCAGATCTTCTGGCCTCTGGTCCTTCCTTCTTAGTGGTAGAAGCATCACTCTGTCCCACAGCCCTGTTCTGGAATCCTCCCCTGACCCCATTATGGCTCAGTGATGACTGGTGCACGGTCCAGAATTCAGCCTCTGCTGGCTCTGTCTTACCTGTCTCTGCACATGCTCAGGCCGTATTATTCGAGGCTCTACCCCTCCCCCACCCCTGCCCCCCAGCATCAACTCTAGCTAGCCCCTCTCCCCACTCACTGACTTGACTCCTGCTAGCCTGCTACTCCAGGTCACAGCAGGCTGATTCTACCCCCACCCACCCCATCCCATGGTAACCACTCTCCTCCTAGTACACATGTCCAGCCCATTAAGTCCTCAGCTTCGCTGGTCTCTCTGAGACTTTTGTCTTCCTTGAGCCCCATCCTCCTCCTGGCTTCTGATACGCCACCGTCTCCTGGTTCTCAGACACCCCTGGTCTCCATCCCTTTTCATCGTCCCTTGCTCAGGCCTCTACTGCTTCTCCCTTACATGCTGGCCACAGCCACCAATGCCCTGACTTCAGGCTTGCCCCCTTCAATTCTCAATCAAGTGAGCCATGCCTCAGATGATGCCTCACTCCTCCTTAAGTCCCCACTTCACACGGCGTGCAAGGCTCTGGGATCAGCTCTTGCCTGTCTCTTGGATTTACCTGCTGCTGCGTCTTCCTATCACCCTTCAACCCCTATTTTCCAGCCATCCTGAGCCAGTTGGATGCTCCCAGGTTACCTTTCCTTCCTCACATCTCTTTGCCTCGAGCAGCACACGAAGGTCCCATGGCCCAGAAATCTTTTACTGACTTCTTCTTTGGCTAAATTCCAAGTATTCATTAAGAGTTCTGCTGGCTTACACCCTCCAGCGGGCCGGCTTCCCCTTCCCCCATTGGGTTAGTGCCTCCCTGGTGAGTGCACTGAACCCTCTCTGTGTGCCTGCCTTGCACACTGGCCCTGACTTCCACTCTGACCACCAACTTGACGCTCCAGTCTGGGTCCAAATTCCCAAGGTGTGATTTCCTTTCCTTTATGCTCCAGAGCACTAACTTAGTTGGTAGTTGTATGTGTAAAAGAGCAAGTATTTGATTAATGCCACTCTTCCACCAGACCAGAAGGTAGGCAACAACAGAAATATCCTTATTTTCAAATAGGGGTATTATTTTTCTTTTTTTTTTTTAAATTAATTTTAATAGGGTGACATTGATAAATCAGGGTAGATATGTTCAGAGAAAACATCCCCAGGTTTATTTTTCTTCTTAAAGAACATTTAGTATTAGTCCTGGCCAGTTGGCTCAGTGGTAGAATGTCGGCCTGGCGTATGGAAGTCCCAGGTTTGATTCCTGGCCAGGGCACACAGGAGAAGTGCCCATCTGCTTCTCCACCCTTCTCCCTCTTCTTCTCTCTCTCTTCCCCTCCCAAAGCCAAGGCTCCATTGGAGCAAAGTTGGCTCGAGTGCTGAGGATGGCTCCATGGTCTATGCCTCAGGCACTAGAATGGCTCCCGCCACAACGGAGCAACACTTCAGATGGGCAGAGCATCGCTCCCTGTTGGGCATGCTGGGTGGATCCCAGTCAGGCACTGTCTGACTGCCTCTTGGCTTCTAACTTCGAAAAAAAGAAAAAAGAAAACAAACTAACAAAAGAAGAACAACAACAAAAGAACATTTACTATTAAATGCAGCAAGTCGTCACTTAATGTTGTTAATAGGTTCTGCAACTTTAAGCAAAATGATGTGTCATGAAACCCGTTTTACTGTAAGTTAATTGCTGTGAACCAGAGTTCAGCTCCCATGGTGTCTCATCAGTGTTATAACAGAATGACATTATTTGAGCACCTGCTGTGTTTTAAGAGACTGCTGAATACCTGTGTACCCAACATTCACTTTGTCTCATCACCTGTCATATTTGCTTCAGAAGCTTTTGTAAAACTAAGATTATAAACATGATTGAAGGCCTCTGAGTTTCCATGCATGCCTATAAAATTTTGCTGTTATTAAATGTCTAAATATTTAGTAGGTACTAATATTTATAAAATGTGTAATGTCTAAGGATTAATGAAACAGTGAACACCTACGTACCCAGCACCTGATTTAGGACAAAGAAAATAACCATTACTTTTAAAGTCCCTCTGAAGCCCTCCTCCTCCCATCCCCTCTCCCACCTCGGTTATCATTATCCTGAACTGTGGGTGTGATCTCCTTGTCTTTTTAATACTTATACCAAATATATTTGTATCCCTAAACAATAGGTAGTTTAGTTTTCCTGTTTTTTCTTTTTTTAAAAAACTTTATATAAATGGAAACAGAGAGTTTGTGTTTTTCTGTGACCTGTTATTTTTGGTTAATATTTTGCTCAAATATGTGTGTCCTGAAATTCATTTATTTTCACTGCTGATTTTTATTCCATCTCATGGACATACCATACTATCTTCATTCTCTTCTTGATAGATGTAACAGACTTGTAGTTTGCCTTTTCTCCCTCCTCACCTACCTGCCTTTCTTTTTTCCCCTATTACAAACAGTGCTTGCAGTGAGCATCTCTCTTGTCCACATACAAGAGTGGCAAATGTTGTCCAGCTGAAGACCACCAGGGAGCACCCCCAGAAGGGAAGGGTGGGGTCATAAGGTATGTACCTACATCTGCACTTTTCCTAGATGCTGCCAGTCTGTATTTGCACACCCAGTGTATCCAAATTTTGGTTGTGGTATACTCTTGCCAGTACCTGGCATCCCCAGACTTCGAAAGCCTTGCACATCCAATGGGAATGGAGTGCTATCTTGTTTCTGGGCTGCTGGTGAGGTTGAGCATATTTTCACGTGCTTTCTGTAAATTGTCTATTCATAGCTTTTGCCTATGCTATTTCGTGAAATTTCCTCCAGAACTGATTTGAGGGAGTTCTTTATAGTAGATTTTGCACATGAATCTCTTGCCAGGCAAGTATTTTCTCCCAGATTGTAGTTTGTCTTTTTTTTTTTTTTTTTTTTGAGGGCAAGGGATGGGAGGGGGGATTTGGGAATTTATTTTTAATGTAGTGAAATACTAAATCTTAATTGCTGCAGTTTGATGGGTTTTGACAGATGCATATAGGCACATAATTCAAGTCTCTATCACGTTATAGAATATTTTCCATCACCCCAGGGAGATCGTTCATGCTACCTCCCAGAGAACCACTGTTTTGATTTCTTTTACCACATATTAATTTTGCCTGATTTAAAACTTCATCTAAATGAAATCATACTGTAAGTGCGCCTGGCTTTTTTTGCTGCACATAATATTTTAAGATTCATCTACGTCATTGCATAGATTTTTTTTTAATTGTCAGGTAGGTTTCCATTGTATAAATATACTGTCATTATGTTTATCCATTCTCCTGTTGATGGTCATTGAGGCTGTTAAGAATAAAATGGCTATAAATATTCTTGTGCCTGTGTTTTTGTGGACCTTTGTTTTCATTGCTCTTTGATAAATACCTCAATGGAATCAGGGATGTAGGCAAAGATGCGTGTTTAACTTGATAAGAAACACTGTGTCATCTCTTAACTCTGTTAAGGACATCATCTGTTGTCAGATTTAACAATCTTTTCCTTTATAGTTTATTCTTGCTTTTAGAAATCTTTTTCTGGGATGGTACTGATTTTCTTTCATATTTCCTTCTGAAGGTTTTAATTTTTGCCTTTCACATTAGGGTCTTTTTTTTTTTTTACAGGGACAGAGAGAGAGTCAGAGAGAGTGATAGATAGGGACAGACAGACAGAAATGGAGAGAGGTGAGAAGCATCAATCATTAGTTTTTCGTTGCCGTTGTGACACTATAGTTGTTCACTGATTGCTTTCTCACATGTGCCTTGACCGCGGGCCTTCAGCAGACTGAGCAACCCCTTGCTGGAGCCAGCGACCTTGGGTCCAAGCTGGCAAGGTTTTGCTCAAGCCAGATGGGCCCTCACTCAAGCTGGCGTCCTTGGGGTCTTGAACCTGGGTCTTCCGCATCCCAGTCCGACGCTCTATCCACTGCACCACCACCTGGTCAGGTCACATTTGGGTCTTTAATTCACCTGAAATCGAGTTTTGTCTACGGGGTGACACTGGTGTCTGTTTTTCCCCCATGCCCCATTTGAGTAGCCAATATCCCCAAAACTGCTGTTGACTAGAACATAACCCCTTCCCCCAACTGTAGTGCTTTGTCACGTATGAGGTTTCCACATGAATTTAGACTTGTTTTGGGGCTCCATTCTATTCCTGTGTCAGTCCCACACTGTGCTAATTACTATAATTCATAAAATGTCTGGCTATCTTGTAGGGTAAGCTGCTACATTGTTCTTCAAAATCAGCTTGTCTATTTAGGGTCTTTACTCTTCCACATAAACTTGAAGATCAGGTGTTGGGTTGCATGTATGCGGGTCTGTGTACACACACACACACACACGCACGCACAGTGGAAAGTTTGTTTGCATTTGTTCATATTTACTGTTTATTTGAAGGGAGGCTTACCATCTTTGTGACCCTCAGTCTTCCCACTCAGGAACACAGTTTATTTCTCTACTTTTTTTTTCCTAAGGTCTTTTAATAAAGTTATATACTGTTCTCTGTAGAGATCTTTGCATATTATTTTGTTGGATTTATTTTAAGTATCTTATACTTTGGGCTTATTATAAATGGGATTTTAAAAAATTACATTTTAAGTCATTTATTGCCGATGGTAGGGGCACAGCTGATTTTTGTTCAGTGGGCGTTTATCCAGCATTTTTCTGAACCCCTTTGTTTGTCCCCATAGTTTTGGTAGTAGCTCCTCTTGGGTTTCCTATGTAGACAATCCTGTCATCTGTAGAGAATGGCAGTTCCACTTTCAAATCTTTATCCCTTTAATTTTCTTGTCTTTGTGCCCTAGCTCGGGCCTCCAGAATAATGGTGCATAGAGGAGGAGATGATGGGCAGCCTTGGCTTGATCCTGCCTTTGACGGAAATGCTTCTAATAATTGCCCACAAAGTGTGAGGTTCACACCGAGGTTTTTATAGAAACACCTTAAGTTATACAGTTCCTTTCAAATCTTAGTTTGCTACGAGTTTTTAAAATTTCTATCATAAATAGATGCTGAATTCTTTCAAAGGACTTTTCTATGTATATTGAATCATCCATCTCATTTCCCTCATTGCTCTGTGAATGATGTCAACAGATTTTCTTATGTTAAGTCATCCTTTTGTTCCTGAAATACACCATGTTGGTTTATGTTGTTGGTGGTGGTTATTGTACATCATGCTGTATGTGATTTGCGAAAATTTTAAGATTTTTGTATATATGTTGAAAAGTGAGGTTGTACTACAATTTTTCTTGTTCCCTTTTGATATCAAGGTTATACTTACCTCATAGATTGTTTGGGGGAATTTTCTTTCTTGTGCCAGTCTTTTTTTTTTTTTGCTTTTTTGACAGAGACAGAGAGTCAGAGAGAGGGACAGATAGAAAGGAAAGAGATGAGAAACATCAATTTTTTGTTGCAGCTTCTTACTTGTTCATTGATTGCTTTCTCATATGTGCCTTGACCCAGGGGTTGGGGGAGTTTACAGCAGAGTGAGTGACCCCTTGCTTAAGCCAGTGACCTTTGGGCTCAAGCCAGCAACCATGGGTTCATGTCTATGGTCCCACATTCAAGCCAGTGGGTGAGCCCACGCTCAAGCCAACGACCTTGGGGTTTCGAACCTGAGTCCTCCAAGTGCCAGTCTGATGCTCTATCCACTGTGCCACTGCCTGGTTAGACTCTTTTGCTAGTCTTTGGAGTAGTTTGCATGATGTTGGATAAACTGTCCCTCGAATTTCTGCTAGAACTGACTTGAAAAACCAGCGAGGCCAGGTTTTGTGTTTGTGTACATGGGGGTAGATTTTTTTTTTTTTAAATGTTGCTCTTTTTTTGTTTTTATTTATTCATTTTACAGAGAGAGAGAGAGAGAAAGGGGGAGGAGCAGGAAGCATCAACTCCCATATGTGCCTTGACCAGACAAGCACAGGGTTTTGAACCGGTGACCTGAGCATTCCAGGTCGATGCTTTATCCACTGCGCCACCACAGGTCAGGCTGGGGGTAGATTTTTAAAACATAGATTCAATTTCTTTAATGATTACTTGTGTGTCCAGATTTTCTATTTCTTATTCAATACATTTTGATAATTATTTTTTTATAATTTCTATTTCATCTAAAATTTTTTCAACTTACTGGCATAATTTCATGCTATTCTCTTGTTCTTAAATTCTCTACTGTTTCTAGTTATGTCCCTTTTTTCTTCCTAATATTATTTATTGTCATGTTTTGACCAGTCAGGTCAGATTTTTGTCTATTTTATTGGTAATTTCAGAGACCCAAACCTGATGACCTCTTCTATTATTTCTTTGTTTTCCATTTCATTAATACCTGATCCTTTCTTTCTGATTTCCTTCTATTTTCTTGGAAGTTACTCTGCACTGTATATAACATCTTGAATGTGGTGCTTAATCCATTACTTCTTCATTTTCTTCTTCTAACATATGCTTTTATGGATACACCTCTAGGTCCTGTAGTCTTCCATACAGATTTCAGATTCAGCTTCTCCGTTTCCATGAAATACCTTTCCTGTGATGGAATTTGTTCAGAGTCATCATTTAATGGCTTGTTTGGTCCCCAGGAAACATGGTGCCATATTCAGGGCTCAGTGTTAGTCTTTGAGGTTGACAGGCTGGGCAGGTTGGACACGGCAAGTGCTATACCCAGATCAGTCTGGGTGAGTGGGGGTCCCTATTTTGCTAAGCTCATACATAATCTCTGTCCCTCCCACCATGGCTATTTTGTAGCTGAGCATCCTGAGCAAGGGCTGAGGTAGCTAACCTCCTCCATACAATGGGTTTTCTTCTCTGATTTTTGGAGCCCTTTTCTGCTGAGCAACCCTCCCCATATATGCTCATCTGGAGAGCTCTCTTCTCACACCTCTTATATCTTTGCCACCAACTTTCCAATGTTACTCTTTCAATGTCCCTTCCATCCAGCCAGACTCTTAGCTTTTCTCTATGAATCAATGTGATCTCTCTACCTCTGGTCTGGCCTGGGGAACGGGAAGCAGAAGAGGCTGGGAGATGCCACTGATTGTGGGGCAATCTGAGAAACCATCGCATCTTCAACTTCGACTGTGAAGTATGAGCTTGTGGAAAGGCTGTGAACTAATTCTGTACAACCTCAAATTGGTAGTTTGTGGAGAAATTTTGAGGCCATATTTGACCACTGCAATCTTCTGGGGGTAAAAAAGGCTATTATTATACCTTGTTTGTCTTTTCCTTTCCATTCTTGTTTAAGTTTCTCTCGCTGACAAACTCTAACCTGGAGCCATATTGAGAAAAGTAATTCTCTGACTTCAAAGAAGTGATGGGTGGTTCCAATCTGACAATAGACCATGCAGCCCAATAGGGTATATCTATGCTGTTTGCAGTCATTGCCATGTACAGGTAAGGCATGTCTAGCCATTCTGGTTTGGGAGTGTCTTCCAGGAATAATACTACTGCCCACTGTCAGTTCACCGCAGGGGCCGGCCAGAGGTTGTACTATGATAACAAGTCTTATACTCAAGTCAGCATTGGAAATATGTGGTTATTGAGACAGAAATGAATAATGCCAGAAGCTAGTCTGTTAAAAAGTAAGATAGAGGCATGTTTGACACTTAATGTTAAAAAACTCATCACATTGGTATTTAAGATAATAAATTTTTTTTGTTTATCCTTAAATAATTAGTCTCAAAATAATACTACAAATTTTAACAACATAATATTATTCAAAAATTACTGTGAAAAGAAGCAATAAGTTAAATTCTTAACAGAGCTACCTACTGGTGTACCAGTCATCTCTTTGGTTGCATTTAATTTGCTATTTAACTCATCCATTGGGTTACTAATTTTCCTCTCTCAAGCTCCTTCTCTTGAGTTGTTAATTGTTTAAAAATTGCTTATTTTTTAGTTCATATATTATTTGTTCTGACGGTTGAAGTCCTCATGGGGAGGAATCAAATCCTGTTGCTTATTTTGTCTGATTCTTGTGCACCCATATTGTAATTTTGGACCATGAGCTCATTTACAGTAGCGCTCTATTCATGGGGATCCTGTGCAACCTTGGTTAACTGTGTGCTCTTCAGAGCAGTTTCAACTGTAAGGAACCCTAGGGTATTACTCTCCTGAGACTAATGTCACTATGTTACTTTACCAGTTTGGGAGTTTCTGGACCACAGGGTTAGGGTCCCCTTGCTCCACCATACAGCAACAGTAGTAACTCAAAAAGTTATTCGATTGGTATTTAGTCTCTCGTTGATTTCCCAAGGATTGATTTCCTTCCTTTCTTGAGAATTTAGCTCTGCTTTTAGAAAAGTGTCCATTACATCTTATACAGACTTTCTAAGTATTTATTAGTGGGAGGGTTTTTGGATGTAGTGAATTATATTTCCAAAATTATAAGCTTTACTATTTGTTTTTGTTAATCATTGTGACCCTTTTGCCTATTATAATGCCTGGGGAAAAATGTATTAAATAAACTTTTTCTTCTTTTGTTCTTTGTTTCTCCTGGTAATTGAGATCCTTTAGCCCCTTGGCCTTCCCTCAGTGCCCAATGCAGAGCCTGGCAAACTGCAGGCACTTAAGAAATGTTTGTGGAATGAACTGAAAGAGTCCTCACCTTCTACAGGTGAGGACTCTGAGACCAAGGATGTGAAGTGACTTAAGTCTCTGGCAGTTAGTATTGGTAAAGGTAATTTCTAGCTGGTATAGTCATTCCTATACTTGTGTTTTCTATAAGTTAATCCATTCCATACATTTCTGCAGTCAAGAGAAATCCTCTAGTCCTGCCCTTTGGATCTGATCTTATTGGAGAGTGTGGCCCTGCCCTATCATTCCTGTCTCAGAATATCAATATCTCAACCTAAGAGCTGCATGTCTGATGATCCCGGAGGGGTTCTTGGTGGTGGTGGCTAAAACTGTGGGAGAGGAAGAGAGGAAGTTGGAGATCCGGGGTGACAAGTAAGAAAGATAGAAATGCCCTGTGTGCTTCCAAATGGCCTCATCTGTGGTACATGCCATTGTCAATTTCCAGATTCTCTCTCTCTCTCTCTCTTTTGTTAAATTTGAACTCTTGGTAAGAGGCCAGTTGCGTTAGCTAAAAATGACATACTTGATTTGTTATTCTTGGTGTTAAAGAATCAAAAATCTTGCCCTAATGTGAGCCTTCCCTAGCTGTCTGGGAACTGTACTGACTCTGGGGAGTGTGGGGGTGGCTATGGAGAGAGCCCTGAGCTGCGAGTCAGGAGCCCTTAGTTCCTGGTCCAGCATTGCCCCCTGTGTGACCTTGGGCAATTCATTTGCCCTTTCTGGAACTGAGTTTTATGATCTGAAACTTGAGGTGTTGATCTTTAAGAGACTCTCTAGCTACAACATGATGAGGTCACAAAATCAAACAAGGTCTAGAAAGGGGACAGGCTAGCATGCAGGTCTGCACATTACTGGTGCCCTTTGCTCAGGACTGATGTAGGTCTGTCTGATGGTGTAAACATGGGGTGGGGGCTTGACATTATTGTTAGTTTAGAGTCAAGTGCCCTATCTCCTAGTATGTAGGTGACATCTTGTGGAGACCTTGAACAAAACTGAGGTTCTATAACAAGAAAGAACCGGAGGTGTCGATTCATAGCAATGTCCCAAATGAGAGAAATAGTGAAGTAGGTTCGTCCATTTCACTATTATGTGACTATAACAAATGACATTTTCAAAGGCCTTTTTAAGATTTATTGATTCTAGAGAGGGGGTGGGGAGTGGGAAGCACCAACTCATAGTAGTTGCTTCTCATATGTGCCTTGACTGGGCAAGCCCAGGGTTTTGAAGCGTCAACCTCAGCATTTCAGGTTGATGCTTTATCCACTGTGCCACCACAGGTCAGGCTCAAAGACTTTCTAATAACATAGCAAACTGCTTATGCTATAATGGCAAGAGAAGATGTAGCACACAAGTTTGTAGATCTGGCATCAGTGAAGCCAGGAAAAAATTAAACATAACAAGGAAGGCTAGAGATGAAACAATAGATGATTTCTCTCTCTCTCTCTCAGCAGTTTTACTCTGCTCACTGTATTTTCAGTATTTCCTATAGCAAGAATGTATCACTCTTCTTAATGGCAGATGAACTGTATTAAAACAATATTTTAAAGAGTAGTTCATTTTGTGCTACAGGGGGATGGGAAACCTGTGGCCCCAAGTCCACATTCTTGGCCCACGAGGACCATGGGTGGGCTGGACAGCATCCAGGGAAGGGTGTCATGATGATGTGGGAGCTGCACAGCTGAGTGCAGAAGCAGCTGTCAAACAGAGGCTGCAGAGCTTGGAAAGGTAAGGATGAGGTCATGGCCATGCCTTGAAACAATCCCAGGGAAAGGGAATTAGATACCTTTCAGGGGATCCAGAGGGCAGAAGTGGAACTATTGGGGGAAACCCCACGCTCGCAGGAACCCAAATTTGGCTGAATAGAAGTAAGACTGGCTGGCCTTGTGAATTGTCCAAGCTTAGAGCCAACTACCTTGGGAGATGGTGAGCCCTGTGTCGCTGGGCAGGTGTGGCAGGGCTGCGGACCACTGTTGCAAGTAGAGAAATAGTTACTATCATGGTAAGGAGAGGGACCTTTCAATTTAGAGAGCTGGGTTCAAGTCCTGGATCCACTACTAAGCAGCTGTGCAATCACGGGTAAGTTACCGGACCTCTTTGTACCTCAGTTTTCTCATCTGCACAATGGACGTAACAGCAGAGTAGCTGTCATAAATAAATGAGGGAGTGTCTAGAGGGCTTGGAGCTGGGCCCTGTAAACAGTAAGAGCCCCATAAATGAGATTGCTGGCAGTGGGTTAGTTTTCAGGGCACCAGCGAGCCCAGACCTCCGGCAACTTCCTCAGCCTCGAAGTCCCTCACTTCCTCATGTGTTGGCCAGGTCATGGTTGGAATCAGCATCTGTTGTTCAAAAGTCATATCCTGTAATTGGTGGAACTAATTTTATCCTAGATCACTTCTGACAGAGTCAACGTTCTTCCCTCTCCTGCCTCTGAATCCCCTCAAAGGTAACACATTCTCCAGGCAGACTGCTCTCTCAGCTTGGTTTCCCTGGCCGCCCTCCCCACTCCGGTGCCCAGAATGTAATAATGGAGCCCATCTCCCAGCCAGGAGCTGGGTGCCCAGGAATTCCGGCCCTGCTCAGCCAGGTCTGTTTGCCAGCGCATCTGTTTCTAATCAGCATGGTGGGGCGCATTCTTTCTGCCGAGTGTGCAGGCCCAGAGCCTGGGGACTGTGCTAATTGATTGCTAAATGGATCTTGTCGTTTCCAAAAGAGGCCTCCAGACCTGCCCTTTGCTCTGCTTCTGCTCCCCGTGGGCTGAAGAGCTTAAGAATTAACTCGTCCACTGCCTTTGGGGAGAGGCTATGACTATCTTAGACCTCAATTGTAGGAATCCACTAGAAGCCTTAGAAAAGCTCCTGCTCTTTGTCAGGAGATTTATGGCTTACAGAGCATTTCCATGGGCACCATCCCATTTCATTGTTGCGGCAGTTTTGTGGGCTGTGTTGGACAGATGAGGAAAGCAAGGCTTAGGAATGTGTGTCGAGTGGCCCCAGGTCACAGAGAGTTGGTAGCAGAGACGAGACTGTATGAACCCAACACTCACTAGGTTGAGGTTCTTCCTCAAAGCCCAGCCCATGAACAGTGTCTGGCCAGGCTTTGCCACTGACATTGCTAGGGAGAGAGGAGAAAGCACAGGGCCTGCTGACCTGGGCCATCTGGGCCTCAGGACACCCACAGGTGTCGGGGTGTTTGGCTGCCCTGTCATGGTAAGAGTACCAGGATGGTGAAGATGCCACTCATGGTCAGGGCTGAAGGGTGGCTACCCCAGCCCCAGAGAGTGAGCAGCCTTCCTTCCCTGGAGGTAAGTCCCTTCCCATCCCAGTCTCCTTGCTTCAGGGGCGCCTGGCTTTCCTGGCACTGGTTGAACAAGTCATCACTGGTCTGTGTTCTCATCTGTCTCCCAGCCTGAAGATGGAGATTGTTGTCTTTCTGTCTCTAAAATCTGCCTGGAACAGGGTCTGCTCCTAGTAGGTGGGCAATACAGGAATGTAGAATGAATGACTCATCCTGGACTTTTTCCTCTGATCTCATCCTCCTTGGTCTCTTGGCAGAGTTGATCAGTGAGAACAAGATGAAAACCTAGTCTCGGTGGAGCAGTTTAGCGCGCTGATTGATGCCTCAGCATCCGACAAAACCCCCGAGCTTCAGTTTCCATATCTGCCAAATGGGAAGGATTCCATGTGTGTCCACCCCGGCTGGTCAGAGGGCAAGCTGCCATAATGGACATTTGAATGCTATACTCATATAAATGGTGTGTGTGTGTGTGCATTTTGTTTTTATCTTTAATGTATTCTGGGCCCCACTCTCTTCCAGCTTCTTTACTGGCCCACACTACTTGATTCTATTGTATAATCAGGGTACAGAGAAATTTTTTCAGTCTATACAACAATGTAGGAGTCCTCAGAGTGAGCCTTGGTTCAGACTGTGTGGTTCATATGAGTGGAAGCCAGAAAGGGATGTCCTCAGCCCTGTGGCCCGGGTTCTGGGTGCCCACGGCCTCTGCCTCCCTATCTCTCTTCTCACCCTCCCTCTGTATGGATTGAGACTTCAGTTAAGAAATCAAAGAGAACTTCACTCAATTCCTGGATCTCCTTCTTCCTAGCTGTGTGACTTTGGGGAAAGATTTTAACCTCTCTGATCCTCCCATGTGTTAGATGAGGACAATAGCACATCTTACAGGGTCGTTGAGAAAAATTACTGGAATAACAAAAATACATTTAACAGTGGGTGGCATGCAGTCACTGCTTCATAAATGTTAGCCATTCCTGTTGTACTGGGATGAGCACCCATTCCCTGTCCCCTCCCCCTCCCACAGCCACTCCGACCACTGCCAATGGATCCCCCATGGACTCTGCTCCTGCAATGGCCTTCTGTGTTTCTTGGTTGCAAAATCCAAAGGCCTCTTCCTTCTAACCCTCTCGGCCTTCTCTGCAGCATTTGGCACCATGGCCTTCTCCTTCTGAGCACTTTCTTCCCTTCATTTCTGGGCTATCATGCCCCCTTGGTTCCCCTCCCACTTCACGGGACATTTCTGCTCTCCTTTTTTAGGGACAGAGAGAGAGAGAGACAGACAGACAGGAAGGGAGAAAGATGAGAAGCATCAACTCATAATTACGGCACCTGAGTTGTTCCCCGATTGCTTCTCATCTGTGCCTTGACCAGGGGGCTCCAGCTGAGCCAGTGATTCCTTGCTCAAGCCAGCGACCCCACACTCAAGCTGGTAACCTTGGGGTTTTGAACCTAGGTCCTCAGTGTCCCAGACCGACACTATCCACTGCACCACCGCCTGGTCAGGCCTCTTTCTCTTTTTTAAAAAATTTATTGGTTTTAGAGAAAGGAGAGAGAGAGAGAGAAAGAGAGAGAGAAGGGGGAGCAGGAAGCATCAACTTGCAGTTGCTTCTCATATGTGCCTTAGGGTTTTGAACCCATCGACCTCAGCATTCCAGGTCTACACTTTATCCACTATACCACCACAGGTCAGACTCTACTCTCTTTTCATGCAGTGTTCTTTGTTAGCTACGGTCCTAAAACCTGTTCTGTGAAGTACTGTGCATGTGCTTCTCAGTCTGCGGTTGCCAGATTTACAGGCACAGAAAACACGCTTCCTACCCACAAGAGCTTCCGGGCTGACAGGACTTGGCGAACTGTGATTGAAGACTGACGGGGAGAAGCACTATGCTTACTGCTTCTGAGTATCATCCCGTTTGACACCTGTAGATAAAGTCAGATGGACCAAGGCTCAAACCCCAGCCCCCCTGTGTGAGACGCTGGGGTGGGTGGCAGCAGCAGGTATTCCCTGAGCCCTCTTACCAGTGGGGAAGGAGCTGGTCAGCAGGACCAAGTCAGGCTCTTCATGCCAGGGCCTGGGCATGGTGTGGGCGGAGCCTGCATATCGGGTTATAAGTCCCCAGAGAGAAAGGGCTTAAGATTCAGAGTTGCAAAGCTATAGTGTGCTCTGCTTTGCCACTTACTTGCTGTGTGACCTTAGGCAAATCACTTCACCTCTCTGAGTCTCCAAGGTTTCAATGAGGCCTGGCTTGCAAAAGTGCTTAGTAAACCATAGGGTGCTCAGCAAATTATTGTCATTATTAAAGCACTTTCAGACATATTCAGTTAGATTCTGACAGAGAAGTGATTTACCTGAGCTTCCAGCTGAGCTGGGAATCCTGCCAGATCTTCTGGACTCCAGTGAGGACACACTGTTCACTTGATTCCTCAAGGCTGGAGTTGCACCTGCCCGCGCCTGGCGCCTCGCATTGGTTATTGTGTTTGCTTTTTGCAGCAATCCTGGAGATGGTATGATCATGTCCATTGTGTGAGTGAGAAAATCGAGGCCTGAGAGGTGGCAGGACACGCCCAGGGCCCACACGAGCAGTGGTGGAAGCCAGGTTCTGTCCCAGAGCTGTGCTCCTTCCAACACAGCTCACGGCCACTTGGTCTCCACATTCACCAACCGCCCACTGATCCGTGGCCTGGCTTCCTGGGGGGCCTGCCCTCCCAGGAGCAGTATTAACTGTCTTGGGCCAGGTGGTCCTCACCCATCTTACCCAATCAACAATGGAAACAAATTACTGTTTTGTGACAACCTGTTTCCCAGAGCTTGATCATCCCTGAGAGAACTGGGGACAAAAATAAATGAAAGACATTTTGAAACCAGAGGCTGCCTTGTGACACGTCCTTGAGACTTTTCAGAGGCCTCCAAAGCCTGGCCTATAAAATCACATCAGACACAGTTTACTGAGCACGTCATCCCCTGTGCTAAGTGGCTGTGTGAATTGTCTCTAATGCTGACGTTGGCCCCATGTTGCAGATGCTGCTTTTACCCTCAAGTTACAGATAAACTGAGGCCTGAGGGTGCACAGCTAGTAAGTGGTAAAGCCAGGATTTGAACCCAGGCAGTTGGGTTTCTCAGCCTTAGTGTTTTAAGTCCCCATCCCAGGGGAGGAGGACCAGAGGATCTCAGAGGCACCTCACAACTCTGTGATTGGCTGGGCTCTCTCTCTTTCTCTCCCCCAGCTGGCCTTCTTCCCTAGTTCTGGAACGTTCCTTCCCTCTCCACTTGGCGACGCTGCGGGAGATGCTGGCAGAGCCCGGCTGGCCACATCCGAGCCTGATCTGTGCCCCACGTCTTTCTCCATGCCCTAAGCTTCTCCTTGGCAGCCCAAGGTAGAGTTGGCTGGGAGTTTATGTTAACATTTCAAAGATTTATTTTGCTCTCTGAAACTTCTCTTCCTTTGCCGTGCACTGTTTATTGAAATAGTTCATAGGATAGTGTTAAATACTAAAACAAAAGTCAATAGAAAAATATTTATGGGCACTGGTGGGCCTGCTGCCACGTCATGATGTTTGAAATTGGTTCTCTTAGGTTCACCCTGAGCTTCAGAATGCTGGGGCAGGGGGAGCTGGGACTCGCTTCTTGGCTAAGTTCTGCTGTTTTTACACCCTGCTTCCCAAGGATTCAGTCTGGTTATTCCTCTCCTTTTTGGAGAGCAATTGATTTTGTGACGCTGGGCCTCTCCCCGGTGAAGTGGCTTAGGGGCTGGTCTGCAAAGCTTCTCTAATTATCCCTACATGTTCTGCATCTAGCATGAGGTCCTGGCATGTGAACGATGCTTCTCAGCTTCCAAAGTAGATGCAAGGTTTTCCTCTACTCGATAGCTCTGTCGTAAACTGTGAAAAGGAATCCAAAGTGTCTTTGTTAGCTATCTTTCCAAACTCAACACTGCTGGCTTCTCAAAGGAACTGTACTTCTAACTATTCTTTTTCTCCAATATGTGTCCCAGAGAGCCCCTTGGGGGCTTGGAGGGGGTGGGCAAGGTTCAGTGCACAAGCTGGTAGGCCAGGGCCAGAACTCAGAGATGCCAAGCAGGCAGGGGCCAAGGCTGAAGCTGGGGTCTGAGCACAGGGTCCAGGACAGGAGGCATCTGGGAACGCAGGTAAAAGAGGAGAAGGAAGGGCAGCAGAGCTGGAGTCAAGGGCCTGCAGGTGGTACCATGAAGTCCAAACAGGTGAGCCCAGATTAGGCAGGAGGTGTGTCACAAGGCTTGGCAGAAGTGTGAGCCCTGTACCTGGGTTATGGGCAGCCTTCCTGGTGGGGGAAGAACTGTACATGACACTGCTCACCAAGGAATGACCCTGCCCAGCCAGGACAGGTGACTGCAGCCAGGGTCCAGGCCTGGGCCTTGCAGAATTGGTTAACTGGAAACCTGGGCGGAATAAAGTGCACCCCACAGAGGCCAACCTGGCCGGTGCAGTCTCAGGTGTGTTAACAGCGAGAGCTGCCCTGTCAAGGCAGGTGGTGATTTGCCACAATGTCGCATTCAGTTCTAAGAACACATTTTTTAATATTACATTTCGTGTGTGTGTGTGTGTGTGTGTGTGTGTGTGTATTTTTCTGAAGTGAGAAGGAGGGGGAGGCAGAGAGACAGTGCAAGCGCCCGACCAGGATCCACCCAGCATACCCACTAGGGGGCGATGCTCTGCCCATCTGGGGCGTTGCTCTGCTGCAACCAGAGAATGCTAGTGCCTTAGGTGGAGGCCATGGAGCCATCCTCAGCACCTGGGCCAACTTTGCTCCAATGGAGCCTTGGCTACGGGAGGGGAAGAGATAGAGAGAGAGAAAGGAGAGGGGAAGCGTGGAGAAGCAGATGGGCACCCCTCTTGTGTGCCCTGGCTGGGAATCAAGCCCGGGACTTACATATGCTGGCCGATGCTCTACTGCTGAGCCAAAAGGCCAGGGCCTTTAATCTTACACTTTTAAATTCAACTTTTGAAATAGAACTCACATTCACATGATTTAAATATAAAAATAAAATATATAAACAGGTAAAGAGTGACCCCCCCATCGCCCTGCACTGCCCCATCCCTAATCAGTGCCCTCTGTAACTATTGTTATCAGTTCCTTGAACAGTCTCTGGATTTATTCTAAACTTATATAAGAAACTATAAACATAAGTTTTTAAACATTTCCCCTCTTTTATACACTGAAGGTGGAATACTGTATGTGCTATTCTGCACACTGCCTTCCTTACTCCTTTTGATCACTGGGCTACGTATCTAGCATCATTCACAGCATTGGCTAACATTTTATATCTATGACGAGCTGTGCTAAGGCCCTTCCCTGCAGTGTCTCAATCCCCATTGAATCCTCACAGTGGTCTTGTATGGAAGGTACTGTTTTTACTGTTCTGCAGCTTGAGGAAACTAAAATGAGAAGTTAAAAGTTTTGCCTAAAGTTCCAGAGCAGGCAGGTGACAGAACCAGCATTTGAACCTGGAAATTGGACTCCAAAATACATGCCCTTAACTATACAACCCCATAGCTCTGACCCTTTTGTCTGGTCTTATCCTGGGGGTCAGTCTGCCCCTACAGCTGGTGGAACCCAGAGCAAAAGAGCAAGTAGATGCTCATGGGCCACATGTCAAAATAGTTAAAAGTGACAAGTCAATAGTTTATTTAAAAGCTACTTATACATCATATAAATAGCTAACTTAGCTATAAATCAAGTTAACAAACTCATATGATTCATCCTCCCATCATTCAAATACACCTTCATAACAATAAGTTCAAAATATAACTGACAAAATTAAAAATCAATAGAAAGTCGACCATTTTTGCTTTGTTGATGGGCCAGCAATATTTGGATGAGTGATAAAAACATGCATAATTCATTATTTACATATTTATTCCATACCATTTATTTTCTTGCCTTTTAAGCAAAATTTAGCTAATATTTCACTTAATTTGTGTTCTAATTATAGTAGTAATCTACTTTAAAAATAAAATGTACTCGCCTGACCAGGCGGTGGCACAGTGGATAGAGCGTCGGACTGAGATGTGGAAGACCCAGGTTCGAGACCTCGAGCTCGCCAGCTTTGAGCACGGGACCATCTGGCTTGAGCAAAAAGCTCGCCAGCTTGGACCCAAGGTTGCTGGCTCCAGCAAGGGGTTGCTCGGTCTGCTGAAGGCCCGCGGTCAAGGCACATGTGAGAAAGCAATCAATGAACAACTAAGGTGTCGCAACGGCAACGAAAAACTAATGATGGATGCTTCTCACCTCTCTCCGTTCCTGTCTGTCTGTCCCTATCTATCCCTCTCTCTGACTCTCTCTCTGTCCCTGTAAAAAAAAAAAAAATAATAAAATGTACTCAAAATGTATAACATTTAAATATATTTTTATCAAATGCATAAGTTAAGGTAAATATAAAAAAATTAAAAACAATTTGACCCTGGCTGGGTAGCTTAGTTGGCTATAGTATTGTTCTGATACACTAACATTGTGGGTTTGATCCCCCATCAGGGCATATACAAGAATCAACCAATGCATATATAAGTAAGTGAAACGACAAATCAATGTCTCTCCCTCTCCTCCTTCTCCTCTCCCTTCCTCCTTCCTACTTCCCTCCCTCCCTCTGTCCTTTCCTCCCACTTCATTCTTCTCTCTACTAAAAACTGATAAAAAATTTAAAAACAGTTTATTTTTTACTTTCTAAATCAGGGGATCAACAAACTAAGGCCCACATGTTAGATGCCTGTTTTTGTCAATCAAGTTTCACTGAAACGCTATCAATCTGCATCTTGTCTAATGGCTGGTGGGCTTTGGTGACAGAGCTCAAATGGCCTACAGAGCAGAGCTTTTAGTCTCTGACCCTTTGAGAAAATGTTTGCTGGCCTGTGCTCTAAGTCATTCAAAATGATCTATTTAAAATAAAGGTGAAATGCAAATTATAATTTACACCTTAATATTAAAATTATTTAAAAATGAAACTATTTGTATTTTGAGAATTGAATTAAATCTTATTAAATAGTTGAATTTCGGACATTTTGCAGTTCTGCAGTCCGATGTCTGTGTCGTTAACAACGGAAAGAATTAGCATCATGCTTCATGTGTAAATAGCTCTAGACCTAGAGATACTCAAATTTAAGATAAGTATGAATTGTTTAATATTGCAGCTCTTGTGCAGCTCTTGGGAATCCCATAGTAATTCATGAACACACTAGAACCACACATAAAAACAAAAAAGAGCCTGACCTGCAGTGGTGCAGTGGATAAAGCATCGACCTGGAACACTAAGGTCGCCAGTTCGAAACCCTGGGCTTGCCTGGTCAAGGCACATATGGGAGTTGATGCCACCTGCTCCTCCCTCCTTTCTCTCTCTCTCTCTCTCTCTCTCTCCCTCTCTCTCCTCTCTAAAATGAATAAATAAAATCTTAAAAAAAAACATACACAAAAAGAAGCAAGAAAACTACTCAGCATTCTTGGAAAATGATAACATGGAATGCAAGGTGCATTCCTACCACGTGGGAGGAAAGATTCCACAGGCTATTTAACTTGTCTCATCTCGGACCCACGTGTGTCTGTTTCATATATCCTCTGCACGGTGTCCAACCTTGGCAGTGGCAAAACCCACAAACCTTCCTGGTATGTTTTCTGGGGCCCGAACAGTCAGACGCGAGAGCAGATGTTCAGGGTTGGGGCTGCCCTGTGCCAGGGCTGAGGACCAGATCTCAAGTGACAGAGGCACTCAAGTATTTGTTAATAAAGGTATTTGTGTGTGTTTGTTCAGCCTATGTTGGGGGCCCTTTTTATCTGGTGTCAGGTTGATTTTGGTAAAGTTTGCGGCTTTCAGGGCTGCAAGACTAGAAATGTTTAATCTTGGGAAGGAAGTTCCCTTTTTTTCTCTGCTTTGTCCTTACCCCTTTATCTCTCATTCTCCTCCTCTCCCCTTGCTCCCACCCAACCTCCCCCTGAGGGGTGTCATAGAGGAACTGTGCCCACGCTGCCGCAGAAGGCTGGGACTAGACAAGTGTCTGGACATCACGTGGAGGAGAAGACTTTTGACTCAGTGGCAGTCTGGGGGTCCTAACAATGAGGCCTACCTGCTGACAGTAGACTGGGCAGCTGACAGAGTAGGTGGGCTCCCTGTGCCTGGAGGTGCCCAGGCATGGGTTCACGGTCCTGGAGAATATCTGTGTTGGGTAGGAAGTTGGGCTAGAGAAAGATTCTTTGATTCTGATTCTCCTAAGGAGTCCTCATTCTAATCTATGGCTTATCATCCACGCCAGTCTTAATCTGGATCCTGAGTTACGAGCGGGAGTGGGGATGGCAGTGTGGGTGGGTTGAGACTTGCAGGTTAGCCAGCTACAGACCAAAATGACCAATAAGAACCGTGGTCTAACCAGCCTTAGGAGGACTGAGGTTTCCAGCAAGGTTCTGAGTAGAATTGCCCCAGCCTCCCATCTCTGCACCATTTTCTGAGAAGCCACCTGCTTTCCCAATCAAACCTGCTCCCATTATTAATGATCTGAAGCTCATTTATGAGAGGCAGCCTGAGCCTGTGGGGAGAGAACCAGCCTCAGAGTCAGAGATGGATGCGAGCCCCACTTCTGCCTCTTGCTAGCTTTTGTGAACTTGAGCAAGGCACTTAAATGCTTTGAGACTAGTTTCCTCATCTGCCAGTGGAAATAGGAATGCACTATCTACTGTGCCAGCTGTTAGAGGGAGGCAAAGAGAGGAATGAGCTTGAATGTAGTTTGTTGATCTGAATGTCTCCCTGCTCCCCCACGGGCTATCCACCACAAGGACAAATACCTCTTCTATTTTAGGGAAATCCCGAAGTCAATGGGAAGCAAGCTCCCTCCCACTACGATAACCAAAGAGGAAAAATCTTCTCCATTCCCTCGCACATCGGGGGTGCCAATGACCTAGACTCAACTCTGTGCTCTTGCCTGAGCACAGAAAGTAACACAAAGAGCCTTTGCTCTGCCAGGGAGAGTTAGAGACTTCTAAGAGAGATCTGCAGTTTGGTGTTGGTGGCATCAGGAATGACAACTATGCATGTTTAATTGCAGCAGCACCGATGAAGGATACAGTACAGGGTTGGGTGCTTTCTCAGCATTCATTTTCTCCTTTTTACTTCTTGAAAGAACCATGAGTTTATTCAGATATCCATTCCTTCCCTAAGTAGCCCATGTGCCTTAGGGAAGGCTGATCCCAGCTCAGCTTAGGGGTGGACCTGAGTGGTCTAAATTCAAGAAATCTCATCTCTCTTGTCAGGGATTGGTTCAGTACTGTAGACACAAACCAATAATCAGCTCAAGGAATTCCTCTAACCATAGGTATTGGTCAGTGCTAGGCACATGGTTTAGGCTGGACCAATCAGACTAAATGGAAAGACTTCAATTCCAGGATTAGGGAAGAGGCTCATTGGACTTGAATGCCTAGAATATTGCCAACATTCCAAGAAGCTCCTATATGAAACTTTCCCATTGATAACACCCTCTTTCCTCCCAGAAATAATTGCTATTCAGACTATTAACATAATTTTCATTTGATTTTAACCTATGTATCCCTAAATAATATAAATTTAAGGGTGTAGAGGAGATAAATGGTGATGGGAGGAGACTTGACTTGGACGGGTGACACAGTAATCAATATATAGATGACGTATTACATAATTGTACACCTGAAACCTATATAATTTTAACCAATGCCACCCCAATACATTCAATTAAAAAGTTTAAAAAAAAACAATATAAATTTATGTTGCATATTTTGACATATACATTTTAAAAGAAATTGAATTATACTAATACATTTGAAAAAAATTGAATTATACTAACGGTATCCTTCTGTAGTCATTGTCTGCTTAGCACTATATTTGTAAGCTTCATCTGTGTTGTTTCATAAAATTTTGCTTGTTCATTTTTATTGCTGTGTAGAACTCTGTTTAAGAATATAGCCAATCTTCTATATGGAGAGTTGTGCTGTTTCTAGTATTCTGGTTTAACAAGAAACCTGCTGTGGACATTTTTGTTTATGACTCTTGGTGCAGTTACACGTGAAAGTCTCTAGGCATACTAATATTTAACTTTACCAAAACATGCCAGGCTGTTCACCAAAGTGTTACCATCACCTAACCTCGTATGCAGTGTGTGAGAGTTCCTGCAGCTCCGCATTCTCACAGAATGCTTCATAGTGTCAGAATTTGATTGTCTTTATGGTATATATATATGTATGTATGTGGTTACAATTTGCATTTTCCTAATTATTAATTACAGTCTGTATCTTTTCATGTGATTATTAGTCATTTAGATTTCCTCTTTTATGAAATGCCTAGAAAAATTTTTGCCACTTTTTCTACTGGGTTTTCTGTTGTTTATATAATTTTGATAATTACTTCTTTTTGTCCTGTGAATTGTGAAACCTCTCTGTGAACTTTTTGCTCTCTTAAGAACAGAAGTTCTTAATTTTCATGTAGTTAAGATTATTAATGTTTTCCTTTATTATTTTGCTTTCTGTGAGTGTGTTTAAAATTTTCTTTTTTAAAAAAAATTATTCATTTTAGAGAGGAGAGAGAGTGAGAGTGAGAGAAAGGAGGGAGGAGCAGGAAACATCAATTCCCATATGTGCCTTGACCAGACAAGTACAGGGTTTCGATCCAGTGACCTCAGCATTCCAGGTCGACACTTTATCCACTGCGCCACTACAGGTCAGGCTAAAAATTTCTTTTCTAATGCAAATCAAAACTACAATGAGATACCGCCTCACACCTGTTAGATTAGCTATTATCTACAAAACAGGTAATAACAAGTGTTGGAGAGGCTGTGGAGAAAAAGGAACCCTCATTCACTGTTAGTGGGAATGTAAAATAGTATAACCATTATTGAAGAAAGTATGGTGGTTCCTCAAAAAATTAAGAACAGAACTACCATATGACCCAGCAATCCCTCTACTGCAGGGGTCCCCAAACTATGGCCCCGCGGGCTGCATGCGGCCTCTGAGGCCATTTATCCGGTCCCCGCCGCACTTCGGAAGGGGGCACCTCTTTCATTGGTGGTCAGTGAGAGGAGCACAGGATGCATCCGCACCCATAGTTCCCATTGAAATACTGGTCAGTTTGTTGATTTAAATTTACTTGTTCTTTATTTTAAATATTATATTTGTTCCTGTTTTGTTTTTTTACTTTAAAATAAGATATGTGCAGTGTGCATAGGGATTTGTTCATAGTTTTTTTTCTAGTCTGGCCCTCCAACAGTCTGAGGGACAGTGAACTGGCCCCCTGTGTAAAAAGTTTGGGGACCCCTGCTCTACTGGGTATATACCCCCAAAACACAGAAATACTGGTACATAAAGAGACGTGCACCCCCATGTTCATCGCAGCATTATTCACAGTGGCCAAGACATGGAAACAACCAAAAAGCCTTTCAATAGATGATTGGATAAGGAAGATGTGGTACATATATACTATGGAATACTACTCAGCCATAAGAAATGATGACATTTACAACAACATGGATGGACCTTGATAACATTATACTGAGTGAAATAAGTAAATCAGAAAAAACTAAGAACTGTATAATTCCATACATAGGTGGGACACAAAATTGAGACTCATGGACATAGATAAGATTGCAGTGGTTACCAGGGGGAGGGGGAGGGGAAGGGAGGGGCATAAAGAAAACCAAATAAAAGGTGACGGAGGACAATTTGACATTGGGTGATGGGTATATAACATAATCAAATGTCAAAATGATCTGGAAATGTTTTCTCTGAATCTATGTACTCTAATTGATCAATATCACCCTGTTAAAATTAATTGTCTAAATTAAAAATGAAAAAATAAGAATTTCTTTTCTAGCTTGACCAGGTGGTAGTGCAGTGATAGAGTGTTGACCTGGAACACTGAGGACCCAGGTTGGAAACCCTGCGGTTGCTGGCTTGAGCTCAGGCACATCCAGCTTGAGCGCAGGGTCTCTGGCTTGTGTGTGGGATCACAGACATGACCCCATGGTTGCTGGGTTGAGACCAAAGGTTGCTGGCTTGAAGCTCAAGGTCACTGGCTTGTGCAAGGGGTCACTGCTTCGGCTTAAGCCCCCAGTCAAGGCACGTATGAGAAGCAATCAATGAATAACTAAGGTGCCGAAACTACAAATTGATACTTCTCATCTCTCTCCTTTCCTGTTCTTCTCTCTCTCTCTCTCTCTCTCTCTTGCTAAAAAAAAAGAAAAAAAATTTTTCTTTTTCTTTTCTATCCCAACATCTTGAGGACATTATCTTACATTACTTTCTAAAATTGTTGTCTCGGACATTTGGGTCTTTACTCTGTCTGGAATTGATCTTTGCATATGGTGTGAGATCGGGGTTTCCTTCCCCCAACCCCCACATAGGAATGTGCAGCCATCCAGCACCGTCTACTGCAACATCCCCCCTTTCCCTCCTGCTCTACAATCCATCTCAAGTGTGCATAAAACAAGAGCCTATTTCTGGGCTCTCTTCTGTTTCTTTGGTCTGTTGGTCTATCCCTGAGCCAATGCCACACTGTCTTAATTACTCGATTTACAATAATCTATATTTCATCAGCCAAATTTTCCCACACTGTGGGAAAAATGTTAAGTGTCCCGATTATTCTTGGCCCTTTTGCATTTCCATATAAAGTTTAAAATTATCTCATCAAATTCCACAAAAGAAAAAAAGCAGCTGGGATTTTTATTGGGATTGCATTGAATCTATAAATCACACTGGGGAGACTGCTGAGTGTGCCAGCCCACAAACATGATATATTTCTGCTTTAATTGAAGCCTTTAAAATAACAACCAGCATTATTTTGAAATATGATTGACATGGAGTAAACTGTACATATTTAAAGTGTACACTTTGATAAGTTTTGACATCTTTAACACCCATAAAACCAACACTACAAACAAGATAATGAGCAAATTCATCAGCCTCCAAGGTTTTCTTCATTCCCCAGTCCTTCCCAGTCCCAGCCCCCCCCCACACACACACACACACAGGGACATTGCCCTTCTTTTCATGTGCTTATTTTCCATCTGTATATCTTGTTTAGTGAAGTGCCTGTTCCAATCCTGTGCTTCTCTTTAACTGAGTTCTTATTATTGAGTTTTTGGGTTTTTTTGTGTTTTTTTAATTTTAATTTTATTCATTTTAGAGAGGAGACATACAGAGAGAGAGAGAGAGAGGGAGAGAGAGAGAGAGGGAGAGAGAGAGAGAGAAAGAGAGAGGGAGAGAGAGAGAGAGAAAGGGGGGAGGAGCTGGAAGCATCAACTCCCATATGTGCCTTGACCAGACCAGGGCAGGGTTTTGAACTGGCGACCTCAGTGTTCCCAGGTCGACGCTTTATCCACTGCGCCACCACAGGTCAGGCTTATTATTGAGTTTTGAGAATTATTTTTATACTCATGCGCCATTTAACGACAGGAAGACATTCTGAGAAATGCGTCGTTAGGCAATTTTGTCCTTGTACATACCGCGTAGAGTGTACTTACACAAACAGATGGTGTAGCTTACTCTTCCTAAACTATATGGCACAACCTGGACAACAGGTTATGGTACAAAACAGCATGAGATTAGCAAAAAGAAAATGACGCAATCAAGAGAGGAGGTGAACACAGGACGTATGAGGCTGCTGGAGGTGTAACAGCTTACTATTTTACAGCAAACTTTTTTTATATGTAGAAAGAGTAGATGCTAAAATATCAATAGGAAAGTATAATATAGTAAATACATAAACCAAATAACACAGTTGTTTATTATTAAGTATTATGCACTGTACAAAATGGTATGTGCTATACTTTTATCCAACCGGAAGTAGGTTTGTTTAAACCAGTATCACCACAAACAAGGGAGTTTGTGCTCTGACATTATGATGGCTACAATGTCACTAAGGGATAAGAAATTTCAGCTCTTATATAAACTTATGGGACCACAGTCTGTTGTTGACTGAAATATCGTTATGTAGTTCACGACTTTTCTGAATGAATTTTCTTTATCAGATACAGTAAGTCCTCACTTAAAGTCATCCATAGGTTCTTGGAAACTACAACTTCAAGTGAAACAACTTATAATGAAACCAATGTTAACATAGGCTAATTGATATAAACTAAGAGTCAAGTTCCTATAGCTTATCTCTGGTCATAAACACATCACCAAACTTCTGAATAGAGACCCAGAAAACTTCCAATATTGGACATTGAAATAAATGTGACTTACATACATTTAAGAAAGATTAATAGAAGTAAGAGAATTATTTTCTAACCCACTTATTCCAGTTCAGGGTTGCGGGTGGTCAGATCTTATCCAGCATCTTAAGGCATAAGACAGGACACAATCCTTGACAGGACACTGTTCTGTCGTGGTTCACACTCACACCCACCCACACCCACTCAGACCAGGACAACGTAGACACACCAGTTCACCGAACATGCACATTTGTGGGATGTGGGAGGACACCTGAGGGCCCACACACACAAAGTAGCCCCAGCCAGGAACCCATACCCCCCCATTAGTGTAATAACAAAACAGTGTTGAATGGAACAGCATTATTTGAGGACCTGCTGTATTTGCTTTGCAAAGATTCCTGTCCCCCCACCCTATCCCCCGACCACGGTTTGTCTTTTCATTCTCTTAACGGTATCTTTTGAAGAACAAAAGTTTTCATTTTGGTGAAGTTCAATTTATTAATTAGTTCTTTTCTGGATTGTACTTTTGTTGTCATATCTATAAACGTTGCCGCCCTAACCCAAGGTCACAAAGGTTTTCACTAATGTTTTCTTCTTATGGTTTTAAAATTTGTATTTAGGTCTATAATCCATGTTGAGTTAACTTTGTATGTGATGCTAGGTAGGAATCAAATAAAATTTATATATAGTTCTGCTTTTATTGAAGTCTTTTGAAATGTCTCTCAATACAGATTTAGAATTATATCCCAAAGAGACTGCACACCTTTTATTTAATTCTCAGTAATTTACTATTTGATGCTCTTATAAATAGTATGTTTTAAAAAATGTTTTTCTATACTTTGGGTGGCTAGTATACAGAAACATGAGTAACTTTACATATATTAATTTTGTATCTAGCAATACTGCCAAACTTTCTTATTAATTTTAATTTATTATAGATCCTTTGGAATGTCCTTTACATGTTTTCTTTTATTTAAAAAATTTTCGAGATACAGTTTATAAAGCGGTCTTTTTTTTTCTTTTTTCTTTTTTTTTTTTACAGGGACAGAGAGAGGGACAGATAGGGACAGACAGACAGAAACAGAGAGAGGTGAGAAGCATCAATCATTAGTTTTTCGTTGTCGTTGTGACACCTTAGTTGTTCATTGATTGCTTTCTCACATGTGCCTTGACCAATGGCCTTCAGCAGACCAAGCCACCCCTTGCTCAAGCCAGTGACCTTGGGTCAAGCTGGTGAGCTTTTTGCTCAAGCCAGATGGGCCCGTGCTCAAGCTGGTGAGCTTGAGGTCTCGAACCTGGGTCTTCCGCATCCCAGTCCAATGCTCTATCCACTGCACCACTGCCTGGTCAGGCCAAATACAGTTTAAATTTTATATTATTTTGTATTAGTTTCAAGTATACAGCATAGTGGTTAGACAACCAGGTATCTTATAAAGTGTTCCCCCTGATAGTTCCAGTACCCACCTGGCACCATACACAGTTATTATAGTATTGCTGACTATGTTCCCTATGCTGTACTTGGCACCCCTGTGGCTATTTTGTACCTACCAATCTGTACTTCTCAATCCCTTCACCTTTTTCACCCAGCTCCCTCATCTCCTTCTCCTCTTTTGGACATTTTATGTGCAAAATTTATATTATTTGCAAGTAATTGATGGTTTCGTTTTACCTCTCAAATCTTTTTGTTTTTCTTTGTTGCATAAAATGATAATTGTTATATTATCTAGGTGAATTGAACCTTTTATAATTCTGATGTGACCCACTTTGTCTTTTGTAATATTTTCTGTTAATATCTATTTTGTTTGATATTAATAGAATGACTATAATAATTAGCACAATATGCATAAACTTTCTTTCAGTCAGTGTTTGCATGGTTTAAGTTTTTCTATCCCACACTCACCCTTTATGTATATCTGTGCCTCTTTTGTAAATTGAACATAGTTGGATTCTTTTAAATGCATGTTGATGATCTTTATTTATTTGGATTAATTACACAATCAATAAAAAATATAACTCTGGGTTTTAATTTACTACATTACTTTTGTTTACTCTTTGCTCTGCCTGTTCCATATTTTTCTTTCCTTTCTTGCCTTCTTTTGGAATAAGTGTGTCTGTAACAAAACTTAATTCCACTTTTTAAAAACATCTTTTTCTATTATTTTAGTGATTACCCCAGAGAGCACAGTATACATTCTTAACCTATGAAACCCCAAAGTTAATCAAAACCTTTGCCTTCCTCCAAACAATACAAAATTCTTAAATCAGTTTGACTTCACTAATCCCCTCCCAGCAGAGACGCGATTGTTGACATGTATTTTAATTCTGCATTATTTGTGTGTCTCTGTGTATGTTTGATCTGATGTAACAGTAAGAGTCTAGTCAATAAAACAAATTACTCTAGGTATGTCAAGCAGAAGCTTTAATCAGGAAATTTGGTTACAAAATTTGTGGAAGGCCCAGAGGAGCAAAACTGGAGGTTTTTATTACTCAGAATAAGAAACTGCAGGAAAGTGATGCCACCACTACAGAGTCGGACTCCTTGGACCTGCCACCTCAGTATTGTAGTTTGTTTCTGCCACCACTGCTAGAGACAGAACGGCTTATATATCTCCGTCACCTTAAAACCTCTTGCGGATGCTTCTTACAGTCAGACCTAAGTTAGAATTCTGTTGGCATGGGAGTCTGAATGGGGTAACTGCTAGTCTCCTAACTCTATATTACAAGACTAGAATAAAGCTAATAACTGGCAGGGCCTATCTAGCACATCTCAAGGCATTATTACAATTAGTGTTTTGTATAATTCATGTTTATTTAGAATTATCCCATATTTACTACTTTATTTGCTCTTTATTCTTTTCTCAAGCCTTCCAATCAGCATAATTTTCTTCTGTTGCTATAGATCACAGAATTTCCTTTAGAATCTGCTGGTAGTAATTTTATCTATCTAAGAATTCTTTCTTATATTCTCATTTTGGAATGACAGTTTTGCTGGATATAGCATTCCAGACTGCCAGTTTCTTTCTTTCAGTGCATTGAAGATACTGCTCTACTGCCTTCTATTTCCATTGTAGCTGTTGAGAAACCCACTCTCAGATAGTATGTCTTTTCTTTGGCTACTTTTTTTTATTTAGTGAGAGGAGGGAAGACAGTGAGACAGACTCCTACATGTGCCCCTACCAGGATTTACTGGCAAACCCACTAGTGGGTGATGCTCTGCCCATCTGATGCATTGCTTTGATGCTCAGCAACCAACCTCTTCTTAGCACCTGAAGCAGAGGCCATGGAGCCACCCTTAGCGTCCAGGGCCAACTCGCTCCAGTTGAGTCATGGCTGCAGGAGAGGGAGAGAGAGAGAGAGAGGGAGAGAGAGAGGCAAGGGGGAGAGGGTGGAGAAGCAGATGGGTGCTTCTCCTGTGTGCCCCAATCGAACCAGGGGCATCTACATGCTGGGCCGATGCTCTACCACTGAGCTAACTGGCCAGGGCCTTGGTTGCTTTTAAGATCTTCTTTTTGTCTTTGGTGTTCTGAAGTTTCCCTAAATGTGTCTAAGTGTGGATTTCCTTTTAACTGCTGTGCTTGGGATGAACTGGACTCACTGGATCTGAGTATTGATGATTTACAACAGTTCTGGAAATCTCCCAGACATTATTTCTTATAATATTTCCTCATCCCCTGCATTAATTTCCTGAGGCTGCCATAACAAATTACCACAAACTCGGTGACTTAAAACGACAGAAATTTTTTCTCTTTTATTTCTGGAGGTCAGAAATGAGGGTTGAGATCAGGGTGTCAGCAGGGATGTGTTTCCTCTGGGGACTTGTTTGTGTCTTGTTTCCTTGAGTTGTGAATGTTTCCTCCAAGTTGTTCATTTGCCTGAGAATTTTATCTATGGCAATTTTTGAGGCCTGAATTAAGTGTCTTTCCAAAGGCAATTTGTTCTACAGAAAGGAGGTACTACTAAACTAGGACCATTTAAATAAAAGTCTCTACTTCAGGTTGCTGTTTTGTTTGTTTGCTTGAATCTCAAAAGTACATGAATTCAGACTGCCAGCCTGTGTGCAGTCCCACTTGTTATGAATCTTCAGAGAAATTTCCCTTCATTGCCTCTACCTAGTGCCAAGCCACCAACCATCAGAACTTTTTCTTCTTCATCCTTGTGGTTGGGTCCTAGCTTTATGTGGGGTGTCCTGTTAAATTCCTTACCTTGGTGGGCCCTAGGCTTTATCTTTTGTCCCTCGTGCCCATGCAGTTGTCAGAGTTTGGAAGGTCACAGTCACTATAGTTCAGCAGAAACCCGTGGCCAGCGTTGATGTCTTCTTCTCTTGCCATTCCTGGTTATTTTGTGGTTGGGATCCACAGGTTCCTTCCTGTCATGCTTTAAGTGATGGTCCAAAAACTTAGCTTCTCAATGCTAGACACCAGACATCATAGGTAGATCATTTTCCATCTCTATTCCTTAGTGGGAGACCTCTATTCTAGTTCTCCATGTCACATAGGAAATCTGGCCTTGGGCCCCCTCCCCACCATGAGACGGGGATCAGTGGGGCCCTGTTCTCCTGTGAAGTTGAAATCTGGTCCCTACTGCTTGTTTCTAATCCCATCACTCAGACCTCACAGTTTCAGCCCCTTGCCCCCTCACCAAGGTTCTTCACTCCTTAGTTAGATAAATGATGACTCTAGGTAATTGTCCCTTTCTCTGTCAATTGCAAAACTGCAAAACAGGATAGCTCTTCAATCCTCCTTTCCCTTCTCCATGTTCCCTTTCCTTTGTCCTGTTCCTAGAGTAGCACTCACAGGCAGAGGCCAAGCTGGCTTCAGCAGAGAGTGGACAAGTCAACCTCTACCTGCTATATATAGGAATTCACATCATTCGAGAACTCAAAGCAGCTCAGTTTATGCTCACAGACACCATTGCCCCAGGTGGGGGTGATGGTTTAGACGACCCTTCATTTTCTGGAATCAGATGGGGCCAAGAGGAGTGTATTAGTCGAGGAAAACCCTCCTTTTAGGCTCACCATGGTGTGAGGCACTTGCCACTTGACCCAGCGGGTAGGCAAGACCTCAGAGCTCTGGGAGCTGTGTTTAGTTTAGTACCCAGGACAGAACAAAGCCAGGTTTCTGAGATCCATCCTGAGGCTCTTCCCCTAATCCCACCCCATCATTTTGCTGCTTGGAATACACTTAGCCAGTAGGAGACCATATTTGATTTCTTTTTAAAGCATTTATTTTATTTATTTATTTTTAAAATTCTATTTATTGGGGTGACATTTGTTAATAAGATCATATAGGTTTGAAGTATACATTTCTATGATACATGATCTGTATATTGCATTGTGTGCCCACCATCCAAAAGTAAATCATTTATTTTATTAAAAGTCATTTATTTTAATTGCCTAATACACGAATACAAGTATTACAGATAAATTCCCCCTTGACCACCACTCCAATTTCACTTCCCTCTCAAGACATAATAGGGATTTTATCATCAATTTGATGTATTCTCTCAAGTCTTTTTTAAATGACTTTATATACATGAATATGTATATATAATTGCTTTGTCTAAGTTGTTAAATATAAAGTATATACCTTACATTTTGTTTTGCAATCTGCTTTAAAAAATAAGTCGGTTTTAGAGATCATTCCCATCCATGTAATCATCTTCATTCTTTTTTTTAATTGAATTATAATTGACATATAACATTATATTAGTTTCAGGTGTACAACATAATCAATATTTGTATATTAAAATGATCACCACGATAAATCTAGGTAACATTTATGACCATATATAACTACAGAATATTTTCTTGTGACGAGAACTTTTAAAATCTACTTATTCTCTTAGCAACTTTCAAATATACAGTACCATATTATCGCATATATTTATATATATAATGCATAGTCACCATATACACGTTACATCCCCAGGGCTTTCTTAGTTTATAAATAGAAGTTTGTGCCTTTTGACCACCTTCAACCCATTTCACCCACCCCACACCCCCTGCCACTGGCAACCACCAGTCTGTTTTCTGGATTGCTGAGCTTGTTTTCTGGGTGGTGGTTCTTGTGGTTTTTGATTCCACATGTAAGTGAGTTCCTATGACGTTTGCTTTTCTCTGTTGAACTTATTTCACTTAGCATAATACCCCCAAGTTTCATGTTGTCACAAATGGCAAGATTTTCTTATTTTTTATGGCTGAGTAATATACCGTTGTATGTATGTACACATCTTCTTTATCCATTCATCCATCAGTGGACACTTAGGTTGTTTCCATAATATGGCTATTGTGAATAATGCTGCCATGAACATGGGGGTGCAGATCTCTTTTTGAGTTAGTGTTTTCATTTATTTTCAATTATTTTCATAAATTCCTAGAAGTGAAATTGCTGGATCATATTTTTTGAGGAACCTCTATATAGTCCTCATTATTTTTTTAATACTGCATAGGATTCTATGAGAGGGTGTGGTGTTAATAGTCCACCTAATGGTTCCTTTATTGATGGGCAGGTAGGCTGTCCCAGAGCCTACCAGGACGTGCAGTGAGCACCACTGACAAACCTCTTTGAGTTTGGGAGATTACCTTCTACCCTGCTTTGCTTTATTCTCCTTCCTTACCTCCCTTCCCCCTCCCTTTCCCTGCTGTGAGGCTGATCAGATGTGCAACCACATCTAGTGACAAATGCTTGGACACTTCCTTCATAGATCAAAGTGCTGGTCAACTCTGGGCTTCAGAATTCCCACTTCCCAGAAGTCAATATACAGTGGTACCTTGAGATACGAATTTAGTTCATTCTGTAACCGAGCTTGTAAGTCAGTCAACTCATACGTCAAACTGCCGATACTGGACCCGTGCACCAACTAGTGGCAGCTTCCCGAATCACGACTCGTATCTTGAAATTTTGTTTGGATCTCGAACAAAAATACAGACTGAGTTGCAGCTCTTATCTTAAAAAAAAAAAAAAAAAAAAAAATTTTGTATGTCAGTCTGTTCGCATCTCAAGGTATCACTGTATATAGTTCTAGAGCCTGGAGTCAATATATATTGTCCAGAGCCTGACCATGACCCGTCCTCTGGCTGGACCCCCCAGGATCCCTAGCCTTTGTGGGAGGTACTGTAGTACAGAGCTGGGCTACGCGATTCAGGCCCATAGAGCCAGCCACGTGACTGGGGACTCCTCCTGTCCACAGTGGACATGCATCATACTCCTACCAGAGCGGATCCTATTCTGCCCAGTCTAATAAGTTTCCTTTGCTCTCATAAAAGAAAGTTGAACTTGTCATTTCCATATTTAGAGGCTGAAGAGCGTTGACCCTCAGGGCCCGTGGAGAGGGATGGTGAGGGTGAGCCAGACAGGAGATCTGGTACATTGGCTCTCAGAAGCTGAGAGGAGACTGAGACACAGGCCTCTATTCCTCTGAAAAGAACCTTCTACCAGTCAAGTAATTAGGATGGTCAGTCTGGAAGTTGCCCAAAGGATGGAAGTGCTTCTAGTTATTATGTGAATATGGTGTCAGCTAGGGTGGGCAGCCCACTAATATGACTAATGTCATAGGTCTGCTTCAGCGGGGAAAGCACTGGGTCTGGATATGTGGGTGGAATCTGTGGCAGTCTAAGTAACTTCCTCAACCTCTCCAAACCTCAGTTTCCACATCTGTAAAATGGGGAGACTAACCCCTACTCTTTCTAAATGGTTGTTGGGATGGTCGAAAGAGATAGCTTGTGTTAAAAACAAAACCCTAGCTGAGTGTCTGAGTGTCATATAATGGAACTAGCATCTAATTCATCTGTAACACAGCCAGAGTGAGGTAATGCTGGAGGGATGGGAGCCAGAGTACTGGGGAGAGTACTGAAGAAGGGGAAGGAGGGAGTAGGGATAACTTGGCTAGAGGAGGGAAAAGCCCCAGGCCCGAGCTGGGGTGAAAGCTCTAGGTTTGTGCTGCTCTCTTTGTTCTAATTCAAGGCTCACCAGGCCTTGTTTTCCTACTGACCTTGGTCTGAGCCAGGGGACAGGAGCCACCTCGCGGGTATTAGGTACGTTCACATGTTGGTTGTTTAGTGTTGATTTTAACTCTGCACGGAGGTTTCGTTAGCCTCTTTTTGTCAGTAAGAAAACAGAACCTCTGAGACGTTGGAGGGTTTGTTCAAGGCCGCTATGCTGGGAAGTGGGGACTCCAGGCTCTGTCTGACTCCAACATCCCATGTCTGCCACATCGCACATCATCCCAGCAGCATGACCTGGACTCTCAGATGTGTATACTTGACCCTGGAAAGGCACGCCCCATTGTAGGCTTCTGAATGGGCAGTGGAGTCTTGATTCTTGGGAATTGTTCCTTCTTTCCCTCCTTCCAGCCTGAGAGCCCCACCTCTACCTCAACCCCGGTGACTTGAAAACAATCAAGCTCCTGAATCCCTCAGACCTTGAATCAGTGTGACTCAGCAACCCTGATGGAGAGGGCCCCTTAGCACCAACTGTCACCCACGGACATTGCTTCACATGAATAGTCTTTCTTAACAACTCTGAACCCTGTCAGCTGATGGGGTTAGGAAGCCTGCCAACTCGGCCAGGGCTGGAGGGTAGACGGCAGCCAAGCCCACTGCTGGGGTGTGTATGGCTGCCTGTAAGTAGGGTGACTAATTTATCCTAGTTTTACTAGGAATTCCTTAGTCCCAGGAAAATCTGGATGGTTAGTCACCCTATCTGCAAGTTCAAAGCACAGTCTTTACATTGATAGAGATGGTGGACCGGCCAAGGGGTGGCTCCATTGGCTCTGTGGGTCCACACTCTGAGCTGGACTCTTGGCAGGAATAGGTACCTGTCGCAGAGTTTGCTCCAACAAGCCATTAATAGGCTCAGAACATGTGACCATCTGTTGAATCGGGCTTAGCCTGCAGCAACGTGGCAGGGTCCATGGGGCTAAGGCAATAACGGGTTTAGGAGAAAGTGGGCTAGATTGTTGTTGTTGTTGTGCTCAGCTCTCTTATCTTTGTCAGTGACTGTCTACTCTGCCTACTTGGCCAGTACTCTGTCCACTTCCACCTGCCCCCTACACCCTCCCCCCCCTGCCAGTTTTCTCTTGCCACCAAGAGGTCACCTCTGGCCTGACTTTTATGAGCAGTGTGTTTTATGGTGAGCATGTGCTTGGGGCTCAAGGGAACAGAAAGACCTTGGCCCTGTTGCTTCAGCCTCTGACACTGGGAAGATTAATGCATAGAGCATTGAAGGTCATGCTAAGGAACGGCCAGTAGAAGAAGTCACCCTCACAGGCCATTGCTAGCTGGTCAGAGCCTAGACTTTGAAAGGGCCGCAGTGGGAGATTTGGTGTCTGGAGATGCTGAGAAACCTCGGAGCTGCTATGGGGGTCTGACTCAGGAGGTCTGCCAGTTGTTGTGGTGGGCAGAGTAATAGCCCCAATGAGGTCCACCTCCTCGTCCCCAGAACCTGTAGAGTGTTACCTTCTATGGTAAATGGACTTTGTAGGTTTGATAAAGTTGAGGATCTTGACGTGTAAGTTTATCCTGGATTATCTACGTGGGCTCGATGCCATCACAAGTGTCCTTATAAGAAGTAGAAGAGCAGTCGGAGAGAGGAAAAGGTGATGTAACACTGGGAACCAGTCTAGGAATGCCGGCAACCTCTAGAAGCTGGGAGACTCAAGGAACATATCCTCCCCCAGAGCCTGCAGAAGGAACTGGCTCTGTCCAATACCTCAACTTGAGCCCACTAACACTCATTTTATACTCCTGATGTCCAAAACTGTAAACTTATTTTTGTGTGTGTATGTGTGTTTTTAAGATTTTATTGGTTTTACAGAGAGAGGAGTGGGGGAGCGAGAAGTGTCAACTCAGCTGCTTCACTTTAGTTGATCACTGCTTGCTTGTCGTATGTATCTTGACTGAGCAAGCCCAAGGTTTTGTACCAGCAACCTCAGCGTTCCAGGCTGACACTCTTCCCACTGTGCCACCACAGGCCAGGCTCATTTGTGTTGTTCTAATTCGCTGTGTGTGGTCATCTGTTACAGCAGCTGCAGGAAACTCATACAGTATGGTCTAAGTAATGTGTGTTGTTGCTGCTCAAATTCGAAAAAGGAGAGGCCTTCCTTTGCTCAGTGAGGTGGAGTACAGAGGGCTTAGCACAGTGCCAGACACACACAATGCTCAGTACAGGGCCACTTCCTACCTGTCACTGGATGATGCTCATTTCCATCCTCTACTCCTACCTCTACTCACCTTCCCTCTCCCTTCCTTTCCTTTTGTTCGTACTTCCATATCCACTGAGCCACCCTCTGAGGCAGGCTCTGGTAGAGAGGAGAAGACCCTGCTTTTAAGGGACACTTCTCAGTGACACATGGCTGACAATCACAAACATCTGGGGCATCTACTTAAATTTCTGACATCTGGACCCAGCCCAGACTCCCTAAGTCAAACTCTGGGGTCGGGGTGGGGACTGTGCTTGAACATTTTAAAGTCACTCCTGAGATGATTCTGATGCAACACAGAGATGAGGGGCTGACAACCGCAGCTCACTTGGAGGAAGCATTGGGTGGGTTGGTGTACAAACAAAAGGGAGCAATCAACCCTGGTGAATGGAGCAGGGAGGGGCCACTGCTGAAAAACAGGGCTTCACAGAGAAGATGACTGAAATAGGTTTTGAGGAATGTGTAGGAGTTTTCTGGGAGGACATGGTTTGGATGGGATTAGGATAGTTAGATGTTTTGGGTAAAGGAAAAGTGTTTGCAAAGGTCTGGAAGCAGGAAACAGTGACGTATTCAGGAAAATAATATAGTGTGGCAGAAGGGCCAGGCAGAGGTAGGGCTAAAGTAATACCAGCTCCAGGACACTAGGTCAGAAGGAAGGTCTGGGCTTGATCCCGCAGAGGTGAGCTGTCTAGACTGAGATATTCTCTTCTCTGGGCCAGTGCAGCCTACCTGCTTTATAAACCCTAAAACTTTGTGTTCCTATTAATTCTGTCATTTTCTTAGCTCCCAGCCTCTGTTGGCAGCACTTGTTTCTCCACCTGGGACAAATGTGAGCCCTTCATTCCTTTTATTTGCACAATGTCACCTGTATTTTAAAGTCTGTCTTCATTTCCACCATTTATTCTCACAGTCACGTTGCTGTTTCCTCACTTGATAGATGAGGGAGAGGCTCAGAAAGGGAAAGTGACTAATCAGGGTCCCTCAGAAAACCTGGTGTGAAGCCCAGGCTGGAGCCAGGCTGCTTACTGTTGGCTGATAATGACTTTATGTTCTTGCATTTTAATACAGATGTACTAGTTTGGCCGACTATGTCAATTGTTTAGAGCATCATCCTCACATGCCAAGGTTGCCGGTTCAATCCCTGCTCAGGGCATATACAAGAATCAGCCAATGAATGCATGAATAAATAGAACAACAACTTGGTGTTTGCCTATCTTTCTCCCTCTCTCTCAAAAAAACAAAACAAAACAAAAAAACAAAAACAGAAACAAGAGAACTGGCCTTCTACATCTATGCCAAAGGAATGAACCAGGAAGCAACTTCAGGTATTTGAGAGATGAATGGGACAGATGGGGCCTTTCACCTCCCCTGCATCTCAGACTGAATGTGACTGACTTCTTGGCCAGTGGGCCAGCAGGTAGAGGCATCGACTCTCACCTAGGGCCCACCTTATTCAGGGTCGTGCCACTTTGAACATGAAACAGTGGCTATGTCAAGTATGTGAGAGGCCCAGCAAGGCAGGCCTTGGCCTGCTAAGGGCAGTGCGCTGGGCCCTGGGGAGCCCCATGGCCCGCAGGCCCACCTTTTGCCCTCAGCCATGGTCTCTCAGCGCCTTCTTTCCTGGGGGCTCTGCAATCCTCTTTGTGTGCACCTGTCCTCAGAGGACCCTTTTTGTCCCCTCACCATCATTTTTAGTTTCTATGTACTTCTCCCAACATTTTTTCAAATGCCATGACCCCGAAGGGACCTTGTACTCTGCCAGCATCCAAGAGCAAGAGGAGCCAGGGGAGGTCATCCGACCCTGAGCCCATCCAACAGCAAGACATTTCCTGAGGGCACTGGGCACGCTGATGCTGGGATGGGTAATGCAGAGATCACACAGGCTTGGGTTTGAACCCCAGCTCTGCTGCTAAGCTGCGGGACCTGGGATTGACTACAGAACCTCTCTGAACCCTCATTTTCTTCTCGTTTACAAATGGGGCCAACCTCACAACCCACTCCCCTGGAGGAAGCTGGGCTCTTCCACATTTATCTACCCCGTCCTCCCAGAAATGGCTGAGTTTTTGTAAGACATGGTTATAAGATAGCTGGATGATGACTGTCATTCCCTCACGTGACCCTGCTTCCAGGTCACAGTGACCCATCCTGGCCAGTCAGAGCCCTCTCCTCTCAGCTACTGAGCTGTGTCTATCCAGGAAGAACCTTTTTTGTCTGTGGGCAAGGCTCTAAAGGCAAGTGTCCGGAAGCTACTAGAAGCCATTGTCCTCTACCACATGGGAAGATGGGTCTTTGGTAAGAATCCAGTCCACAGACTGAAGCAGATCAAGATCTTGAATGGATTTGAAGTCTGGCTCCAGTTCCATGTGAGACGAACTCTACTCCCACCTACTTACCCTTTGTACTTAATAATTATTATTCTGGAAACTTTCCAGAATAGTCTCACCCTTTGGCCTAATCTAGTTCAAATCCTGTTTTTATCTCTTGTGCCCAACAGACTGACTAATCAGGTTTGTGTTATCAACCTTATTTTCAAGTGGGGAAACTGAGGCTTACTGGAAGTCCCTAAAGGAATAGAAGCAGAGCTGGGGTTTGGACTTAGGACCACTGTAGCTCAAAGCCCATGCCCTTCCTCTGTTCACACTGTCTCTTGGAAGCCATGGCAGGCTCCTGGGAGAAGCCCCTCTGTTTCTTTCCATATAGGCAGGAGCCTGTTGGGAAAACAGAAATCATGCCTGGATTTCAACAGAGGAAACATAATATGGGGATTTGGTTACACAGGGCAGAAAAAGAAACCAGGGACTCCGGAGGAAACCCAGAGAAAATAACTATAGATAGTAGCTCTCCTCTCTAGGGTGGTGGTGGGGGATCAAAGGGAAGAAGTTGGGGTACCGGAATCTAGGAGTTCAGAGGGGCTCCTGGAGCTCAGATGTGGAGAAGGGGCATCGCTCAGCTCTGCAGGTGTTGCTGAGCAGGTATAGAAAGGCTGCTTCTGGGGCCGCGGGCTCAGAATTCAGGTTTTGGGCTCCATCTGGGTGCACTGTGTGTATGGAGTGCGGAATAGACTCTCCAGGCTCAGAGGCAGACTCTGGACGCTGGAGAAACACTCTGGCCCTGCCCCAGCTCCCTCCCGTGCAAATTCCCACCTGCTTTGTCCTGCTCTTCTTTAGGTGTTTTGGTGAGCCTGGACAGCTGGCAAGGGGGTGTCCATAGAGAACTGGCTGCTCTCTGGACAGGGGGCAAGGGCAGGATTCATCGTGGCAATAGGAACCTTCCAAACTCTCTGGAAGTCACGTTTTCACAGGCTTGGCTGCTCTGACACAAGGGCTGACTTCAAGCTTTGATGAGAAGGTGGGGCTTTGCTTCCATTCCTCACTGCGGCCCCAGCCCTGCCCTGGCACATCGGGCCCTGTCATTCCTGGGCCAGACTCTGAAGCCTGGGAATTGTCTGGGTTCAGCAGGTGCTGGGCCTGAGGCTCCTTGAAGCTGTCATACTCTCTTTCCTGTCTTGCTTTCTCCTCCGATCACTCACTTTTCTTGTCTAAAGTAGAAGAAAGAGAATGGGATCTAGACATAAATCATACTTTGTTCTGCCGCTTCCCGACTGCCGCACACTGGTGAGCTACTGCACTTCTTATAAAATATAAAAACCTTGCAGCTTTATAGGCCTGTAACTATGACCCCCCCATTCTTTATGTGATATATAGTTGTCATATATATCACATCTGCATACACTACAAACCCTAACATGTATTGCTACAATTATTACATTAAATAGTCACATGCATTTTTAAAAATTAAAGGGAAACGGTCTTTTTATACTATTTACCCCTAATTTGCCATGTCTCATGTTCTTTGTTCTTTCCTGCTAATCTGAGTTTCCATTTGGTATCATTTCCCTTTCGTCTGAAGAACTTCCTTTAACATTTCCTTTGGGTGGGTCTACTAGTGAGTAATTCCCTTAGTATTCATTTATCTGAAAATGTCTTTGTTTCACTTTCATTTTTGAAAGATATTTTCACTAGATATAAAATTCTGAGTTCACAGGGTTTTTTTCCCCCAGTACTGTTTATGTGCCGCATAATGATGTTTCAATCAATAGTGGACTATATATATGAGGATGATCCCGTAAGAGTATAATAGGGCTGGAAAATTCCCTAATGGCATAGCACACGTGTTACTCATGTGTTTGTGGTGATCTGGTATAATAAGCAAACCTACAGTGCTGTCCGTTGTAGAAAAGTATAGCATGTACAATTATGTACAGTGCATAACACTTGACAGCAGTAATAAACAACTATGTTACTAGTTTATGTGTTTACTATACTTTTTATTATTATTTTAGAGTGTACTTTTTCTATTTATTAAAAAAGGTTTGCTGTAAACAGCATGACATGTTATGCCAGCAGCAGCCTCATACATCTGGTGTTTACCAAGTCTCTGATTACATCATTATCTCTTGTGCTGGAGTTAATCTCGTACTGTTTTGCACAGTAACATGTTGTGCGGGCTTGCAGCCTAGGAGCAATAGGCCGTACCACATAGCCTGGCTGTGTAGTAGGCAATGCCATCAAGGTTTGTGTGAGTGCACCCTCCGAAGTTCACATAGTAACAGAATTGCCTAACAATACATTTCTCAGAGCGTATCCCTGTGATGCAGCTCATGAACAAACTTTTTTTTTTCTTTTTTACAGGGACAAAGAGAGAGTCAGAGAGAGGGATAGATAGGGACAGACAGACAGGAACGGAGAGAGATGAGAAGCATCAATCATTAGTTTTTCATTGCCATTGCGACACCATAGTTGTTCATTGATTGCTTTCTCACATGTGCCTTGACCGCGGGCCTTCAGCAGACCGAGTAACCCCTTGCTCAAGCCAGCAACCTTGGGTTCAAGTTGGTGAGATTTTTGCTCAAGCTGGCGACCTTGGGGTCTCGAACCTGGATCTTCCGCATCCTAGTCCGACACTCTATCCACTGCGCCACCGCATGGTCAAGCTCATGACGGGACTTTAAAGATATAGTTACACTATATCTTTTGGCCTCCGTTTTTTTCTTATTGATAAGTCAGTGATATTTCTGTCGTTTTCCTGTGTGTAATATGTTCTGTTTTTTTCTTGGCTGTTTTCAAAATGTTCTCTTTGTGTTTGGTTTTTAGTGCTTTGATTATATTTCTAGATGTGTATTTTGTACTTAACTTTGTTTGGAGTGTTCATGAAGATTCTTGGATATATAAATTTATGACTTTTACTAAATTTGGGGAAATTTCAGCCGTTATTTCTATACTTGATCTTAGCCAAAAGGCCAAGAAGAAATCAGCCATTATTTCTTCAGGCAATTTTTTCTGCCCCATTCTCTCTTGCCTTCTCAGACTACAATTACATGTATGTGAGACCTTTTCATATTGTCTCACAAGTCACTGAGGCTCTATTCTCTTTTTGTTCATTTTGTTGTTGTTGGTATTGTTCTTTATATTAGATATCTTCTATTGATCTGTTTTCAAGTGCATTGACTCTTCTTTCTGTCATCTCCAATTTGCTTGTAAGTAGACCCTTTCTAGTTTTTGTCTATTTCTGGTTGCTTTCTAGTGCCTTTAGGCAGATTTTAAAAAGAAATCTTTTTTCAGAGCTCACAGTTGTTACTTATAGTCCAATAGGAGCTTCTCTGCCTACCTGGACACGGGACCCTGGGAAAGTTACTCCTGAGCTCCAGTTTCCTGATCTAGAAGGTAGAAATGGCAAAACCGGCCTCATGGGTTATATCTGTAGCATTTGACACACATCAGGTCCTCCCCCCCACCCCCATCTTACCCCCATTCTTGGGCTGAGGATAACTCAGAGGATAACTGAGGCTCTTTGAATCAGGGCAAGAAGGGAGCATCGAAGGACCTGTCTTGTGAGCACATTCCAGGCCTTGTCGGACTCCTTTCTCATCAAGCCCTAGAAGTACACCTGGATGGTCCCTGGGAGGTCTGGTCCAGGGGCTTTTCCTGCTGAGGGGTAAAGCAGGGAAGGATGATTGTTGTGCAAATAAGCAGGTGTAGGGGGGGCTGAGGCAAGGTGGGGGAAGAGAAAGTAGGGTGGACAAAGGGAAGAGAAAGCAGGTGGCTTTATCCATTGGTCCCCTGAGAAAGGACCTATGAAGCACCATGGCCGAGAAGCAGAACATTCTGAATTTGACTCATGGCGCTGAGACCTAGAATAGCAAGTTCTCTGAGCCTTAGTTTCCTCATCTTTAAAATTGAAATCATAATATTTCAGAGCTTGGGCTCCGGAGGTCGACTGCCAGGTTTCAATCCTGGCTTCACCTCTTGTGAGCTGCAAAGTCAGTGCAACGTACTTAACCTCCCCTGTGCCTCTGTTTCCTCTTCGGTAACAGTGATTGTATTTGCAGTCGTCACCCCCTAGGAATGCTGGAGGGTTGGAGGAGTTCGTGTTTGCGAAGCACTTGGAGCAGTGTCTGATACACAGTGAGTGCTATATAAGGTTCTGTTGTGAGGTTTAAAGAAGATAAGGCCCAGATCTTTGAGCGCAGGGGCTCAAAAAGAGTTCTTTTCTCTCCACAGCGAGCCCTATGCTGAGGGTTGCAACATCTGTATGAGTCTCTGCTTTACAGTTAAGCCCAGAATAAAGCCCCCCGGGGTATGTATCAAAATGAGCCAGAGATGCTAGGCTGTGCCAATGGCCCCAAGGATGGTCTTGGGCAGGGATGGTGGCCTCTGGGCCTCAGTTTTCCTAACCAAGAGGAAGAACTTGTTTTGAGGATCAAATAAAATGATGGTCATAAAAGTGCTTTGCAGAGAGTAAAACTTTTGGAGTTTGGGATGTATTACATGTGCCTTCCCCAAGTGACTGCCACTCTCTGAGTAATAAGCAGTATTTCTCTGGTTTTCATGTACACCTGCGGGCCTCCAGCTCTCCTCTTTCTTTCTGGAAATCTCAATAGCATTGCTTAATCTCAATGGAATCACCAGCATCAATGTCAGACATTTGAGGCCTCCAGGGTGGATGTGGAGGGGCCTGGAACCCACTCTTGAGCTCCCTGCTGGGGCGGAAGCACACTGAGCCCTATGTAGAAGTGAGAGGAAGGCCTCATTCCATATTTTGTGGAACACCGAGATACAAGTCTAAGAGATCTAGGTCTAAGTGGACTAGCCTTTTGCACCAGTGTCATTCAAAGGTTTTGGTGAAATAGCTCTTTCAATTTTTATCTGCAGTCTTGTCTTTTTCCTGGGATTCATGCAGGGCTCAGACTCACCCCTCCCCTCTGACCTCTGACCCCTGGGGTTTGGTCCCACCAGTCTGTCAGATATACCCAGGCAGGTCTGCACTGCAGCAGGAGCACAGCCCTGACTGGCGCTGGGACCACATGCCACCAGGAGGAGGAGGAGCAGTGATGAGCCTGACACAGGCTTGGGTCACATGTGTATAAAACACATAAACATGAAAAGAAGCCCTGAAAATTTTGAGCTATAGGAAAATCGTTATGAATAACAGTGCCATGAATATCTTTGTCTTTAAGAATTTCTCTTAATTTTATGTTTTCCTTTATATAGATTCTGAAGTGCGGGATTACTGGGTCAAAATTACGAACATTTTTAGGCTCTTAGTAGATATCACATAACTGCTCTCCCCCAATCCTGTGCAGTTACTCCTATGAGCAATGTGGGGCGTGGCATCTAACCACCTCATCACCGCTGTAAAGCATTGTGACTTCTTCAGTTTTTGTTACTTTAATAGATGAAAGGGGCACCCCCTTCTCATTTATATAGTCATCCTAGCAAATCTTCGTCTTCCTCTGGATTGTACACCTCAACCCATTCACCATGTGACTGTGAGTAGCACTGACCCTAACAACAGCCAGTGAAGTCCTTCAGAGGAGACCTGCGTCTTTGTAATATTTGTCTCCTGGTGTCTGGGAAGGGTGGGCATTCCCGTAGTTTTTACCTTTGCTCTCCTGGCGGTGTTCAAGGTGGTGACAAGTGTGCCATTGAAGAAGAGGAAGGCACTGAACAGCTTGCAGAATTTTATTTTTTCTGTTTGTTTTGCCTTTTTCTGATGTCTAGCTTAATTTTCCTATCTGTATTATAGGTACAAGTCAGTAGAGAGAAAAACTATTTAGCGAGGAGAGGTTTAGGTTAAACTGTGGCAAGAACTTTCAGGCAATCTAGTTAAAGGTCCTCAAGTTTTACAACATGATATAGGAATACTCCTGATGAATAATTAGCTACTTAAGTCATTTTAATGGGAAAGACTCTACTAAGCATTCAAGCTCATTATGTTATCTGTTCATTTTAAATGTTATAAATTAACATACACATATTTTTCCTTCTTTTTTGACATGTATATATTTTTCATTATTATAAACAGCACAGGTTTCTACTTTGTAGTGTTTTTTAACTACCATTATTACCATAGAAGGACATGATAACAGTAATAATAGCATAGCATATAGAACTCACATTCACATACAACATCTCAAGTCAATCCTAGGCAGAGGGCAGGTCAGACCTCATTACTCTGAATTTACAGACCGGGAAGCTGAGAACAGACAGCTTGGGTGACTTGCCCAAGGACCCCCAGCTGGGAAGAGTTAGTCAGGGCTTGGACCCTGATTTTCTTATTCTGACTTCAGTGGAGTGTTTTTGGAATCTATTTAATCAAGATGCTTTCTCTCTATCTGTTTAGTCATTAGTCTGGCGATGTGTAAGGAGTTGGGTGGTTGAGGTATGGTCCTCTCTGGAGGCAGGGAAGGGACTGGGTGACCTTGAAGATATGATAACTGAAAAGAAGTCAAGCTCAGTCCCTAGAGGAGTCTCAGGACTTCGGTTCTGGGATAGTTCTTGGTTGCTCTCCCAGGGCAGGCAGAGGGCTCCTCCTTCCCTGCAGCCCTCTGCTTCTGCCTGGTTCTTTCTACAGTACAATCTCCAGCACCACTACTTAGGTTCATTGTTCAATAAACATTTGAGGGCTAAATGCCGGGTCTTCTTTAAAACGCTGGGGATATGGAAAGAATAAGAATAAGGCAGAAGGCTCAATTTTAGGAGCTCTGAGTAGAGGAAGCAGAGTAAGTCAGAACTCCTTGCATGGAGAATGAGAGCAAACCCCATTCACAGCGGATTGAAGTAAAGGGACATTTGCCAGCTTACGGCTAGCTGCAGGTACAATGTGATGTGGGCTCAAGTCCTCCCTCCATCTCTACTTGCTTACTCTGCAGGAGGTTTATTTTCAGACAGTAGGTGGAGTAGAGAGGGAAGAACATTCTTGAGGAGAGGTCTTAAGTGTGTCCAGAGGGCAGAGAACAGGGTGGTGAGAGGCATGAGAAGTGGAGCTAGGCAAGGCAGGTCTCACGGGCTTGTTCCCCCTGTGGCAGGGGGATGACACGATCAGACTTGCCTGTTTAAAAGATCAGAGGCTGTAGAGGGAGTAAAAAGTGGACAGACTCAAAAGTGGATTGGGGAGGACAGTGTGGAGCTCCAGACAGAGGACAGTAGCGGCTGGGCTTGGGGGTACCAAGGGATAGGAAGAGAAGCAGGGCTTGAGAGAAATTAAGCAAATAAAACAAGGTGCAGTGGTTGACTGGATGTCGTGAACATGGGGAAGGAGGTGATAGTTTTGACTTTAAGGTTTCTGGCTTGCTGAACTGAATGGGTGGTAGAGGTTTTCATAAAGCCTAATGATGGTGGGAAGAGAACTAGACTGGTGGGGAAAGAGTTTGGTTCTTGACATAATAGCATTGGGATACTTGTGAGACATCCAGGAGGAGGTGTTGAGTTTTTTCTTCCCCCTTCCCTCAATCATTCTACTTTGTTCAGAAATGGCCCAACATGGCCACTTCAGCCCCTTTCCAGCTCCAGTACTCAACAATGACTGACTCTCTAAATTCAAATTTTTGAGAGAGATTGAATCTGACTGGTCATTGGCCAGCCAATAGATGGTTCCCTTTGGGTCAGGTGGCAGGCTGTCATCCAATCAGATGTGAATGGATCATATTGGTGAATCACATGATACAAAGATGGCTACCTGGGGCTGCCCTTCCAGCAGAAGCTAAGGGAAAGAAGGGCAATACCTAAAAAAGGGATTGCAACAGAGCTGCACTCCCAAACATACTGATTATATCTTTAAAATGATATGTCAGTGAGGTGGTCTGTAAGGGTCCTTTAGCTCTCAAAGGTTTGGGGGCTCACTTCTATCTGTAAAAAAAGGACTGAGGGTCAGAAAGCTGCCCACCGTGTGGATCTTCTTTGGACCCCAGACACTGAGGAATGCCTCCCTACCCCACCTCCACATCAGCCTGGCACAACACAGGTTTTCTGACCTGTGCAGGTGAGTAATCCCAGTTCTCAGCTTACTGGAATTCACTGACTTCTACCCTTGGGAGGATAACAAAGGGAAAGCCTGTTCCTGAACGGGAGACCTAACTTGTGGCTTTCCCAGTGTCTGAGCCTAGGGGTAACATCAACCCAAACTTGTGCTGAGCACAACTGGGCTTTATCATGTCTGAGTTCCCATCCCACCCCTTGGGATGGGCTCCTGGCTCCCAGAGACTTGAAGGTATGGGCTTCCTGGCTCCTCAGCAGTCTCCACCCAATCAGAAGATTTATGGGAGTCTTAGCACCTGTTCAGCCTACCTGCCAGATCCCCGTGTCATAGCATCTTCATTCTTCCTGGAGCTGAGCCCTGGGCACTCCCGTTTTCCACGCCTGGGTGCTGTCCTAACCCAATACCTGCTCCATCCCTTGCTCCTCCGAGGTGAGACCTACTCGCCTGGCTGCTTTTTCTTATTATTTCTGAATAAGAACAGCAGCCCAACCTAGTGTGCCAACATCTGCCATGTTTCTGCCTTTCCCTTCTGTGATATTGTTATTTACAATAAGAACTATGTATTTGGGAGTGACAGAAGAAACCAAGAAAAAAAAGAAAAAGAACTATGTATTTGGTTTTGGTCCTTTTTCTGGCATAGAGCTCCTAAAACACTTGAAATATTTTAAGTGATGAGAGTGATAAAGGTATCTTGTTATGTTAATAAAGTGGCTTTTGGACTGCATTGAAGGAAGGGGGATGGTTGCCAGGAGCACCAACCAGGTGATTAGAAGGTGAAATTTTTAATCACACCCACCTGACCTGGGGAAGGAACCAGGAGGGGAATATGGATGGTGGTTAAATCAACTTCAGTGACCAGTTATTTAATTCATCATGTCTGTTTAATGAAACCTCCACACAAAAAAAAAAAAAACCCAAAAGGAGGGGGTTTGGAGAGCTTCTGGTTTGGTGAACACGTGGAATTTCGGGGGAGAATGACATGGAGACTCTACATCCTTTCCTATTGCCCAGTGTGTCCCCTCCCCTCCACCTGAATGTTTCTGAGTTGTCTTCCTTTATAGTCAACAGGTAATCTAGCGAGTAAAATGCTTCTCTGAGTTCTGTGAGCCACTCAAGCAGATTAATCAAACTCAAGTGTAACTGAGTGAAAGCACGTACTGCTTGCTGCACAACAGCCAGTAAATTGAGTGACAAGAAGCTGAGGCAAGAACAGTGACTTTATTTGGAAAGCTTGTGAGCTGAGAAGATGGCAGAGCAGAGTCCTAGAGAACCACCTTGACAAAGTACAAAATTCAGGCTTCTTTCATGTCAGAGGAAGGAGACGGGAGGGGTTTGAGGTCAGGAGGTGATGGATGAGCACAGACATTTAGATGCCAGAATCTTCTTTGCTTTTGGTCAGCAACTCCATTTACCATGGTCCCAGTCACAATATTTCTCTAAATCTTTTTTTTTTCTTCTTTTCCAAGTCAGAGGAGAGAAGATAGACTCCTGCATACACCCCGACTAGAATCCATCTGGCAACCCCTCTCTGGAGCTGATGCTCTGCCTATCTGGGGCCATGCTCGCAACTGAGCTATTCTTAGCATCTGAGGCAGAGGCTCCATGGAGCCATCCTCAGCACCCAGGTCGATGCGCTCAAACCAATTGAGCTATTGGCTGTGGGAGGAGAAGAGAGAGAGAGAGAAAGGGGGAGGGGGAGAGATGGAGAAGCAGATGGTCGTTTGTCCTGTGTGCCCTGACCAGGAATCGAACCTGCCAGGCTGATGCTCTACTGGCCAAGGCCCCTATAAATCTTTTGATAAAGATTTTTTTGTACATACCTTTCTTATATCCATGGGGAGGTAGTTGTGAGCACGGAGGTTGTTTCAGTATTCCTAGGCTGAAGGTTAGATTCCTTTAATGATTAGCATATCTATGTGCAGGACTAAAGAGGAGTTACTAACCACATGTTACAGAACTGGGCAGGCTCCAGCAAGATGGAGTCAGAAAGACTGATTCTGTTGGAACCTCCAGTGCATAGCCAGGTGGTCAGAAGCACGGGTGATAAACTGGGCTTGCAACAGGCATCTAAAGTTGGGAGTGGGGGCAGGGGAAGGAGGGTGTCTGACAGTGTGTTGCCCAAAGTCATACAGCAGAGTGCAAAGCTGGCCCTAGGATAGTGGTTCTTAACTGGGTTCTATCGAACCCTAGGGGTTTGATGAGTCGGTCTCAGGGGTTCGGAGAAGCCTCTGCTGCGGAGGCCAGAATAAAGTAATACCGTAATTTGTTGTGAGTTCATGCACTTTGTTGGTTTTGTTCTTTGAGCAAGGTGATGTTCATGCACGGCTCATTTTGTGCACCAGTAAAAAAAATATACCTATGTTTTGAATTTGGAAAATAAAATCCTATTTTATTTATCACTAAAGAAGGGTTCGGTGAATGCGCATATGAAACTGGTGGGTTCGGTACCTCAAAAAAGGTTAAGAACCACTGCCCTAGGACCAGGTCTGCTAGCTTCTAGGCTGGCAATCTTTCCACTATACCAGGGCTTCTGGAATTTTCATGTATACATATATCCCTGGGGGCTTGCTAAAATGCAGATTCTGATTCAGTGGGGCTGAGATGGGGCCCAAGACTTTACATTCTTTATTTATTTTTTTAAAGATTTTATTTATTGGTTTGAGAGAGAAATGCTAGGGAGAGGAGCAGGAAGCATCAACTCATTGCTTCTTGTATGTGCCTTGACCAGACAAGCCCAGGGTTTCAAACCGGCAACCTCAGCATTCCAGGTTGACGCTTTATGCACTGGGCCACCACAGGTCACATGACTCTGCCTTCTCAATAGGCTCCCAGCTGGTGAAGTGCTGCTGATCCCGGACCACACTTTGAGTAGTGAAGTTCTAACCACACTGTTCACACTCATTTGTCCACCCAGTTGATTCTTGATAAATTTCCAGCCCAGGAGAGCTAACTCTTGCAGAAAAGAAATGGTCAAGTCACAGGGAACCAAAGCCATGAGTAGAAAGCCGTGGAGCTGGTGAACTTTGATGAACTACAAAATCCCTTTGTTTCCCCAAATTCCATTTTCAGCCAATGCTGCTAGAAAATCTGTTCATTCTAGTTCTCTTCCACAGACACCCCTCCTTATCCCCTGTTCCCAACATTCCCCCCCACCCCCATAGCACAGTACAATCCTTGCGGTGGGTCTCCCGGGCCCAGCACCACAGGAAGCTCTCACCATGGCAACAGACAGTCCCTGCGCCAAGTGCATTCATTAGAAGAGCTGGAAAGAAAAGAGCCAAGCTCTTCCTGACCCGACCTTTTCTGGAGGGACTCTGTGGACTGGGAGAGAGCCTCTCTAGCCCAACCCCAAGCAAAGTGCCCAGTGACTCTCATAGAACTTTAGTGAGAGATGGCATTTTAAAGCTCAACCTGAGCTCATTTTTCCAGATAATGCCAAGAAGGCACATAAGTTGCCCAAAGGCACACTGCCCGTTAAGAGCAGGCTGGGGTGAGAATCCCGGTCTCCAGGCTCCATCCCACTGAAGGAAGCTCCTTGCAGGCCCGTGCTATGGACTGAACTGTCTTTTGCCATACGTGGCACGTGTAAGTCCTAACCTCCAACGTGACTGTATCTGGAGATAGTTGGGGTCTTTAGGAGTTAATTAAGGATAAATAAGGTCCTATTTAGGGTAGGGCCCTAATCCGGCAGGGCTGTGGCCTTAAAAGAAGAGGGGGGTGGGTGGGCTTTCCCTTTGCCATCCCAGAACATAACAGCAGCCTACAAGCCATGAAGAGAGCTCTCACCAGAACCTGACCATCCACCTTGATCTTGGACTCTCAGCTTTCAGGACCAAGAAATAAATTTCTATTTTTTTTTAAGCCACCCAGTCTGTGATATTTTGTTATAGCAGCCTAAGCAGACTAAGACATTCTTTGATGTCATTCAGCATCCATGGAGGAACCCAGGATGTCCTCACATGGTATTTTGAGAACTTGTCATAAAAAACACCTCTTCTCCCTGGCCCCATAGGAAGTGAATTAATTGATGTTTTCCACCCTCAGAATGAATAGGTTTGGACTGACTGTGTTGGGCTGCATTGGGCTGGTGAAGGCAGCTGGTGCTGGTGTGGAGGAGAGGTGGGTTAGGGCTCTCAGAGAACAGGGAGAGGGGATGAGAGCCTCAGTCATAACCGCTCCACTTCCACCCTCGCCTCCCACAAACCCCTCGCTCCAGCCTCACTGAGTGCCTCATGTCCCTATATGCCATGCTCTCCAGCCTTTCACACGTGCTGTCACACTGTCTTGAATGCTCTTTGCTTCCTTGTTCCTCTGGCAAGCCCTCAGCCATCCTCCAGGACCCAGTCCGGGGACCTCCTCCTCCCTGAAGCCCGCTTTTATCAGCACTCCTGGACCGGCAGCCATCCAGTCACTTGTAAACGTTGCAACTAAATACACACACACTAGCTTCTTGATTCCAAAAAGTAGAAACCAACGCCGGCTAATTTAAAGAGAAAAGGACTTTATTAAAAAGATATTGGTTATTGGGTCACGTCCAGAATGACCAGAGAGTTGGGAAACCAGGCTCCAAGCTTTGCAGCCACCAATGGTGCTCTCTGGCTCCCTTGGAACCAGGTGTGGGACACTATGTGCACTGTACCTGTACTGCCAACCCTGCCACACAGGCCCCTGGATGACGCCCTGGTGCTGCTGCCCACCATCTCCACAGCCAGAGACATTTCAGATCAGGCCTCTAGCTCCTTACCTCCTCCTTGTGGCTCTAGCTGTAGTTCAGACTCTGGGCCAGTGGGTCCAGTTGACAGAGCCTGGGTTACATACTGGTGTCCTGGCTCTGGAGTGGGATGTGGGCTCCTGGCCTCACTAAGAGGAGGCCTTACTCTCTCTCCTTTTATCTTTTTGGCGGATAATCCCCCAAATTATGCTAAGGGATTCAGATGCTGAGTAGGCAAAAATCATAACAAATATCTCCTAGATGTACGGTGTGTAATCTTGGGTTTTTAAAATTCTCATTATTCATGGAAGCTACTTCCTAGAAGTCATTGTGAGCAGTGCACTAACAAATGCTGAGCCCTGCTCCCAGGGGAAGCACACGGAGTGCCTGCAAGCCTCTGGTGTCACAGCATTTTTGTTAGCGCACCAAATGTTATCTTGTTTAATGTGTGTTTCTATTTAAAGACACCTTATTTACTATATACTGTTGATTCACTAGCATCGAACTCACAGCCAACAGCACCGTAACTGATGCCTGAAAGAAGCTCACCTAACACGTGTGTTTTCTCCATAAGGCGCATACATCACAGCCATCTTGCACTAAGGAACACTAGACGGCACTTCAGCACCACATTTGGGGACCATTTTAGGTGATGAAATCACCCCCCAAAGCACAAAAATGCAGAAAGTGTGTCCCTAAATAGACCGTGAAAAGGACACTTGTTTACAGCAGAGGAGTTGAAAGAAGAAGGCAGAGCTTCACCTTGTGTAACCTCAGCTGGGAATGTGATGTTGGGCAGCTCGGCGTTTCTGCCTCTCTCGGCATGTCTACGAAAGACTGTGAAAGCACCACAACTATCCCTCTGGGGGTTATAAATTTTATCAAGTAGGCAAATTTGAAAATACAAAATCTGTGAATTATGAGGGCTGGCTAAATATGTAACATACATCTGTTTGTAAGTACAATTTTATTATATTTAAAATTTTTTCCATATGTGTGCCCATACCTATACTTCTTGCTGTGGTGAGGTCTCTCGCCAATTGAGGTTGTCCTGGTTTCAGGGGACAGGCGATGTCTACCAGAACAACAGTCACTGTGCAACGTTGTTCAGGTAGGTTTCTCATTGAACCCTTAGGAAGACCACAAGCTTGAGAGCAAGGAGTCCTTCTCAATCCCTATGGCATAGGAAGCACCTAGCATGGAGGACCCTGTCATCGCTTTCTCTGTGGGTAGGTGGGCACCAGGGCTGACTGCTCTGGGCTAGACGGTGGCCATAATACAGAGGAAGTAGAGAGCATATATATATATATATATATATATATATATATATATATATATATATATATATATATATATTACCCCTTGCAGTCCCTGGGGATTTTATTAAGAATGCAGTGTCCCCTGTTTGGGATAAGAAATGTATAAATAGGTATGAGGACCCTGAAGACCCCAAGCAGGTAGCCATTTACCCAGCAATTATATCTGTAGGATGGACTATCTTTCATTGGTAAGCTGAAGCTGGCCTGGCTTCCCAGAGGGCTCATTAGAAATGCAGACCAGTTTATAGAGAAAGAAGTGCCATTTTCTGCAGAAATCTGAATGTAGTGCAAGAATACATGTTCAGTTCTGCTACACGAGTCCAGCAAACATTTGGATGTTGGAGCACTCACTAGGCGCCAAGCGTGGCGGGATGAAGTCACACCAGTTAAAGCTGTCCTGCTTTTGGCTGTGGTCTCCCTCTCCTTTTTCTCTTTTTAAAAGGGAAGGAGGCACAGGTACTTGGTTTTGCACTTGCTTTGGAAGGAGTGATTTTTGTCTGGGAGAGTACTCACGTGGCTTCTGGCAAGAAGGGGACTCAGAGCTGGCAAGCTGAGGGGATAGGACCATTGGGCCACCAGGTCAGCAGGGCTATGCTATCTTTTCTAAGGGGAGAGTGTTAGCCATTTGGCTTAGAGATTTGTTCCTAATTAAGTGAACTGAAAACACTTCCTCTTCCCTGCTTGCTCCCTTACCAATGCCGTTTGCTCCTGTCAAGCCCACTGGTCTCTGAACTGTACTGTTGGCCCAAGCAAGCCATCTGCCCTGCCCCACACCCCATGTAGGGCATGGGCAGGGGTGGAGGGAAGCTAAAGTGTCTGAAACAGATTCTGGCTGTGCCAAGGGTTCTTCTAGGAACAGAAAACATGTTAAAGGGGGAGAAAATGCCCAAAATGACAAAGTGAAAGAAAAGAAAAATGGATTTTTGCCTAGCTAAGAAAAAAAGTGTATCTTGTTGAAGAAAATAAAATCATTGAAAAAATGTTCAATTCCAAAGTCCTTGAGAGTCTCTTGAAGCCAGTGAGCAATCTCTACAGGGGAACTGACAAGGAATGGATCAGAAGGCATCGCTCACCTCCTGGGCCATCATATTAGTGTCCTAGCCAGGCAGGCAGAGAGCAGCTAGAGGGGAGGATGTGCTGGCTTGGGAGTTTGCAAAAATATTTCTAGGCATTAGCTCATTTGATTGTCACAACAGCTCCTGGGAGGTAGGAAGGTCAGCAAGAATTATTCTGTTTATCTGATAAGTAAATGGATACTCAAATAGGAGAAACAACTCAGTCAATAAAATACCTGAGCCAGGACTCCTCTGTCAAGGTTTTCTGATGCACCAGCTGCCTCTTGGCAGGAGGGAAGGGGGATGGACAGCGTGGCATCCCCAGTTCTCTGGATGCACTACGTGATGTCAGTGTGAGCACCAGGATTCCTATTTACAGACCAGAACTCAGACCCAGACAGTGAGGCGTCGTGCCCCAGGGGCCTGAGCTAAATGCATTCTCAGAAGCTGGTATGCTCCTTGGGGACCATGGGCCCTGGGGTGGCTGTGGCCTCTTCAAGCAGAGCTCACTAACCTAGGGAACACGGGCTGGGTGGCAGCGTGGGGCCAGGCTATTCAGGCCCCGAGTCAGGCCAGTCTGAATGCAAGTGTCATGTCACTCTGCCCTGAAGGTTCTGTGGTGTTGCCCTGGGCTCTGGCAACCTCTCCCTGACACCTCATCCTACCAAGTCCCACTGAGCTGAGCTCCAGGACTTACAAGATGGCGGCAGTCTGTCTGCCCCAGGCTGCTGGTGTACCCAGCCTGTCCCCTTGCCCCTCAGCGTGGCAGTAGCCTGGGTGAGAACCACGAGCACCTTTACTATGCGTGCATCCTAGTCACACAGGGGCCCCAGCTGGGATTTTTAAATGAAAAATAAAAGTACACAAGAGAAACAAAGTCATGTTGAGCCCCTACTGGGCAATAGGCTTGGTGACAAAGACATGGATTTTACCTTGTGGGACTTCAGAGCCTCAAACAGAAGTCCTTGCTTAGGACTTAGAAATGCCCGGGGCATCTAGGTTGTGCCAGTGCCTGGGGCACTGGGGGCGAAGGGGAGGAATATCAAATGTCCCATAACAAAGGGGACAGTCCTAGATAATAAGGACACAGCCTGCCCTAACTGGCCACCAGCACCCTTACTGAGAAACACTGGCAGGAGATCAATTTGGGTCTCCCATCCACCTCAGAGAAGCCCAGCATTTCCCCCCACTTTGCAGATGTGGACCCCGAGGCTCAGGGAGGTGAAGGCACTAGACTGGAATCTGATCAGACCGGGCTCCAGAGTCCAAGTTCTTTCCAAGGTTTTCAAAGCTGCCTCTCCCAAGCCCCTGGGTAAAATGGGCCAGTGACTGTGCTGAGCTCTTCAGGAGGTCACTGGGCTCTTGGGTGGACACAACCCCAAAGCACCAATCCCCAGCAAGCAGTAGGAATTGTCAGTGACCTCAGAGAAGTTAAGTAGACTTTGGAAGAAGTCTGGGAGGGTTAGGGCGTGCTGGGTGTAGCTGGAAGCGAGAGTAGAGGGAGGGAAGAAAGGAGAGAAAAGGGTCTCTTTGGACATTTTTCCTGTTTCTTAAAGCAGCAGCTCCCAGAGTCGTTATGGAGGTTGGCTGGGGCAGATGAAAGTCCTAGCGATCCACCCACCCCATGGTGAGCCCATCTCTGAAAGAGCAGAGAAAGGATCAGAATCCATTTCTAATTGACTCTCCCTCCATGGGGGGCTTGGAGAATCACAGCCTGCTATTTCCCAGTTCCAGGATGTCAGGTGATAGGAGGGTATGCAGTAAAGAAAGGGAGGGAGAAAGGACCCCCTGCCTGCCCTAAGCCCCTGCACCACTGAGCTGCCCTGTCCCGGGAGGATGTTCCTTAGTATCCTTCAGACACTAGCTCTTCTTGGGCATCCTGGCTACCCCAGGAGCCTAAGTAGGAACAATTTGTAAAAGTTCTTAGGTTTAAACCTTAAACTTGATCAAACCCCCAGACTGTACCCAGTCAAACCAAGGGATGTGTCCTCAGTGGAACTGCCTCCTGGTGGGGCTGATCAAACTGCAGAACGCAATGGACTCAACACTGGGTTGCAGAGATGCCACCAGGATCTTCTGTTATAGGCTGTGTGACCTTAGGCAGACTGCTTAACCTCTCTGAAACCAAGGGAGGATGGTGTCTTATTCATTTTTCCCTTCTTTCCTGCTTCCCTTCCTTTTTCTAAGCATTTTTAAATGAAGTATTTTTAGTATCAGAATAACAAACACCCTTGTCCACTTCCAAGTTTTGCCAATCTTTATTTTATTTTATTTTTTTATTTATTCATTTTAGAGAGGAGACAGAGAGAGAGAGAGAGAGAGAGAGAGAGAGAGAAAGGGGGGAGGAGCTAGAAGCATCAACTCCCATATGTGCCTTGACCAGACCAGTGCAGGGTTTTGAACCGGCGACCTCAGTGTTCCCAGGTTGATGCTTTATCCACTGCGCCACCACAGGTCAGGCCAAGTTTTGCCAATCTTTTTATATTTTACCATATTTGCTTCAGATAAAAAAAGAGAGAGAGAGAGAATATTATTAACCTCACAGATACACTTGAAGCTTCCCATGTTTAATATTTATTGGGTGGTTTCTCCATACCAGGCTCTTTTCTGCATTCTTTACTTTTTAGCACTTAAAAATCTCAACACAAGTCTCTGAAATATTATTTTACAGTTAGAGAAACTGAGGCCAGAAAGATCAAGTAGCTAACTCAAGGTCCCACAATGTGACACTGAGTCTAGATTTGAACACCAGTGGTCTGCGCCATTAATCACAATGTGTGGCCTCACTGTAGGAGTGATGGTTTGGGGGAACAGGAAAACCAGATGATCATGTCAAGAAAATGCTCATCTTCATATATTCAGTCATACTTGGTCAGTGCTTCTTACTTCCAGGTTCTTTGCTAGACATGGATGACAAAAAGCCTGCTTAGTTGGTCTCTAATCAGGTGGACTCTGTGAAAGAAGAAGCCTTCTTCTTGTCAGCCACAAGGCAAACTCGGGTGACTTACTCATAGTCATTTATACATACAGTGTTTCACCTGAAGCTCTGAGCTACAAACTGTTTCATTGACCACAGTCCTTGATACCATCCTTTGTCTTGATGGTAACCCTTCTGCTTTCTAACTTGTGAACTAGCATTCACCCTGAACAGTCCCTTCCTGTCCAGAGCGCATCCCCAAATACCCTGTTCTGTGCATAGTGTCACTTTACCACCTTACAACCTGCTTTATACAGTATTTTTTCCTTCCCAAACTGTATACCTTTTATTTCCTTATCTTATTGCATTGGTTAGAACCTCCAACAAAATGTTGAGAAAGAGTGGGGAGAAGCCTGGCTTGTGGTGGTGCAGTGGATAAAGTGTCGACCCGAGAAAGAGTGGGGAGAGTAGAAATCCTTGACTTATATCTGATCTTAGAGGGAAAGTTTGGAGTTTCTCACCATTAAGTATGATGTTAACTGTAGGATTTTTGTATATATTCTTTTATCAGCTTGAGGCTGTTCTACTCTATTTCTAGTTTACTGACAGTTTTTATCATGGATGAGTATTGAATTTTGTCACAATTTACTTTTTATAGATGATCTATCATGGTGTATTTTAAAACAAATGTTCATCTATCATGTCATTTTAAATAGCTTTTACGAGGCCTGGCCTATGGTGGTGCAGTGGATACAGCATTGACCTGGTCAAGGCACATATGCAAGTTGATGCTTCCTGCTCCTCTTCCTCCTCCTCTCTCTCTCTCTCAAAAAAAAGAGTAAAATCTATAATAATTTAAAAAATAAATAACTGTAATGATGCATTCATATAGTTAAACTGGCAAATATTTAAATACCGCCTTACTGCTGAATTTTTAGGTTGTTTCTGTTCATGGTGTTTTTTGAGGCATAGCGGTTGATAAAGACAAAGATGCATCATTTTGGGGCCTTATGTCATGAGGGCTGGGAAAGAGAAGAACTAGAAGTGAGAAGAAGCAGGGGGCGCTGGAGATGAGGAAGGACAGGTGTGAAGGATGGGTGAAACCAGGAAATTTTTAGCTTTTGCTTTCCTCTTTCTTTATCCCCAGCCAGGGGCTAGTCTGGCCCATGCCTCTGACTTGCTCCTACTCCTGGGATCCTGATCAGGAGGAGAGAGAAACCTGTAGGCTTTCAGAATCCAAAGTGCTGGATCCCTGCCCGGCTGCTGGTACTCCTCCTTGTCCAGAGCCTGCTTGAATTAGCTTACATTGCCAGTCAAAGGACTAAAGACTGTCTGTGGAGGTCAGGAGAGCTAGTCACTATGCATTCCTGGCTCTTCAAAATCAATGCACAGTAGGATCATGCCTTCCCACTGCCTTTGCAGTTAAGCTTGGCTATATAACACTTGCTTTGTCACTCCAAGGCAACAGCTCTCACAGCCAATACTGGCTCACCACACTCTCTTTTCTCCTGCTGCAGCAGGCAGCAATGCTCCAGACAGGGCTGCTCCCTCCGCCTGGGTCTCAGAATGAGGGGGAGGCAAGACAGAGTTTCTGGGTGATATGCTGTGGACTTGACATGAGTTAGAATGAACCTCATCACTAAAGCTGCTGAGACTTGGGGTTATATTGTTATTGCGCCATGACCTACCCTCTCACTAACACTGCATCCTCCCAATCAAATTATAGGTTCCCCCAAACAGGGTAATTTCCCATTTGCGATAGGCTTCCTATTCTTTTAGAAAATACTGAACCATATCAAATTTATAAAACTCCTACCATTTACTCTACATAAACTATGTCTGACATGTCCAAACTGATATAAATGTATAAAATCAAACCATTTAGTGAGACTTATCCTTGCTGATTCACTAGAGGTTTCAAGTGTGCACCCTGCCTTCAGAAACGGCCACAATCCGTTTATACCTTGCTTTGGGTTTTCGGCAGGGACGCACATCGACTGGACCCTCCCTGTACGACACTATAATTCTGTTTCTTTGTCTTGTCTCCTCGGTCTCCTCTCCAGTCGTCTGATTTTTCACAGACCACATTGACTAGTCTGTGATCACAACTACGAGTTTTTACAGCTTTTCCATTCACCCTGGCCTTTAATTCCCTCTTTCCTATGTCTGTTTTCTCTTTTCCAGTTGGGAGATTATTCTCCTAGATAAAGACAGAAGCCAAGTAAGAAAACTGAGTGGTTCTGCTTTCTCTCCATCATCTGTTTACATTATATCCAAATCCCCGAGTCCTGGCCTAGCCTTGACTTTTTATTCTTTCTCTGAATAGACCTTTAAAAAAATTCTTTGTGTTTTTTTTAGCACACTTCACAGGCCTCAGCTCATTCGGGATTCATTTTGCCTAACACTATTTGTTCCCGAATATTCATTTAGAAGTTATTTTATTGAATAAAAACAAAGCTAAAATAACAACAGATATCCAAAATAAAAATTGCTTATAATGTGTAACCTTATTAAACCAAAGATTTTTCCATGTTTTCTATTCTTACCTTTATGCATATTTTATTTTTAAATATTGGCACTCATATTATCTGTAACAAAAAACTTTAAAACTTTGAAATATAACATAGCAGATACATAAAGTGAAAAAAACAAACATATATATCTCAGTAGATTATCATAAGCAAACGCCAATACTCCGGACTCCCTTTCGCAGATCAAGAGAAGAAATAGATAATTTGCGGCACCCAGAAGCCTCCCTCATACCCCCTCCCAACCACTGCCTCTCCCTCTCCATATAATTGACCATAATCTTGCTATTAATCTCACCCTCATCTTTTCTTTTCTGACTTAGTAAAATTTACTTTTCATAATAAAACTGTTTCATTAATGTATAATTTCTTAATCCTCTTTAGGACACCCCTAAAAATATTACATGATTAGGAAACTGAGGCTGTGAGATAAGATAAATGGTTAGTCAGAGGACAGTGTACTCAGAATGTGCACTTCTTGCTGTCTTTCCTCTCTGGTCTCCTGATTGGCTTGCCCTGTCCATTCTCAGTGTTCTTAGTCCACCACAGTGACCACCACCATCGTGGCATGTTTCTCTTAACTGCATTTTTCAAAGCAGAAAAAAGGGATTCTATTTGATGGCAACAGGCATCAGACAACAGTCTAGGGGAAAAGACAAGTTATTTTAAATTGGGGCTGGGCAAAGGGGACAGTGGACCCACAGAAAAGGCAGGGCAAGCCTGACCAGGTGGTGGCGCAGTGGATAGAGCGTCGGACTGGGATGTGGAAGACCCAGGTTCTAGACCCCGAGGCCGCCAGCTTGAGAGCGGGGTCCCATCTGGCTTGAGCAAAAGCTCGCCTGCTTGGACCCAAGGTCGCTGGCTCCAACAAGAGGTGGCTAGGTCTGCTGAAGGCCCGCGGTCAAGGCACATGTGAGAAAGCAATCAATGAACAACTATGGTGTCACAATGGCAACGAAAAACTAATGATTAATGCTTCTGACCTCTCTCCGTTCCTATCTGTCTGTCCCTGTCTATCCCTCTCTCTGACTCTCTGTCCCTGGAAAAAAATTTTAAAAAAAAGAAAGAAAGAAAGAAAAAAAGGCAGGGCAAGAATAAAAAACAACAACAAAAAAACCCTAATGGAGCAAATAGGGCAGTGTTCATGCAGGGAACCACTGCAGTGTTCCCACTTTATAAAGTCCCCTGCCACCTTGGGGAAAACACTCAATAAAGTTTTCCCTTTCCTTGGCCCTATTTCCTTCATGGATGTTCTTCTGTCTCTTCTGCTGTGTTCCCTTCACAAAGGGTATCTTATCTACTCTACCCTGCTTTTTCTATGGAGGGTTTCCTGTCCCTCCTGCACTGACCTTTCCCAGAGACTTCTGTCCCCCCGACTAACCCCCACCTGTGTTTTTGTGTCTCTACAGCTTTGCCCTTTTTCAAAATACAATGTTCCCACAGCCATGAGCATTTCACTGCCCTGCCCCGCATTCCTGTGGTCCCATGCCATCCTGACCGTAACCTCCCCATAATGCACTCTACTCCTGACTTCTCTGTCTTTCACATGCTCTTCCGTTTTGTAAGCTTTCTTTCTTGTTTCCTTTACCACAAATTTTTCAGGGTCCTCTGACTTTCTGTCTGGCCCCCAACATGTAGGCTTCTTAACCTTTACTTTTCCCAATTCCCATGTACACCCCCACTTTGCACCCTCTCGGGGTCTCCTGTTTCTTCTGCTCTGTCCCCTTTCTCAGTTGCCTGTCCCCCCTTCCTTGCCCCATCCATAAATGGATTCCTGTGCTTTCACACTAGTATACTCCATGGAAGGTCCCTTGTCCTACTGCCCTTGACCCTGTATGGAAAGTCTCCAGTTCCTCACTCTGCCTTCTTTATTTTCTTTTTAAATTTTTATTAATTTTAATTTGTTATGTTAACATGGATTCAAGTGTCCCACTCAGTATAACTCCCTCACCCCCACCCCTGTGTCCCCCATTATACCCCTTTTTCCCCCTCCCCCCTTCCCTCTAGGAATTCCTGTCCTGTTATCTGTATCTCTGTGTTATGTGTATATAGTTTCACTAATCCCTTCTCCTTCTCTGATCCCATCCCCTCATCCCCCTTCCCTCTGACTGCTGTCCCTCTGCTCCCTGTGACCCCGCCTCTGCCTCTATTCCGTTCATCAGTTTATTTTGTTCATTAGATTCCACATATAAGTGAGATCATATGATATTTTTCTTTCTCTGCCTGGCTTATTTCACTTAGCATAATAGTCTCCAGGTCCATCCATGCCATCGGAAAAGGTAAGATTTCCTTCTTTTTTAAGGCTGCATAGTATTTCATTGTGTCTAGGTACCACAGCTTTTTAATCCACTCGTCGACTGACAGACACTTGGGCTGTTTCCAGATCTTGGTTATTGTAAACAATGCTGCAATAAATGTAGGGGTGCATATCTTCTCTTGAATCAGTGATTTGTTATTCTTAGGATATATTCCTAAAAGTGGGATATCTGGGTCAAAAGGCAGTTACATTTTTAATTTCTTGAGGAAACTTCATACTTTTTTTCACAGTGGCTGCACCAGTCTGCATTCCCACCAGCAGTGCATTCTCCACACCCTCGCCAGCACTTACTTGGTGTTGATTTGTTAATGAATGCCATTCTGACAGATGTCAGGTGGTATCTCACTGTGGTTTTGAATTGTGTACTTTACTGATCTTAATTTATTGTGTTTACATAGATTCAGGTGACCAACTGAATACATTCCCCCACCCCCGTGTTCCCCTCAACATCGCCCTCATTGTGGTTTTAATTTACATTTCTCTGATGATTAGTGACATTGAACATTTTTTTCATATGCCTATTGACTCTTTGTATGTCCTCTTTGGAGAAGTGTCTATTCAGCTCCTTTGCCCATTTTTTAATTGGATTGTTTACCTTCCTGGCATTGAGTTTTAGAAGTTCTTTATAAATTTTGGTTATTAACCCCTTATTGGATGTATTGGCGAAAATGTTCTCCCATTGTGTGGGTTCTCTTTTTATTTTGTTAATGGTGTCTTTTGGCATGCAAAATATTTTTAGTTTGATATAGTCCTATTTGTTTATTTTGTCCTTTATTTTACTTGCCTGTGGAGATAAATCAGCAAAAATATTGCTACGAGAGATGTCGGAGAGCTTGCTGCCTATGTTTTCTTCCAAGATGTTTATGGTTTCATGACTTACATTTAAGTCTTTTATCCATTTTGAGTTTATATTTATGAATGGTGTAAGTTGGTGGTCTAGTTTCATATTTTTTGCATGTACCTGTCCAATTTTCTCAACACCATTTATTAATTTTTGTTGCTGTTGTTGTGACATCTTAGTTGTTCATTGATTGCTTTCTCCCATGTGCCTTGATCGCAGGCCTTCAGCAGACCGAGCCGCCCCTTGCTGGAGCCAGCGATCTTGGGTCCAAGCTGACGAGCTTTTGCTCAAGCCAGATGGGCCCGCGCTCAAGCTGGTGACCTCGGGGTCTCGAACCTGGGTCTTATGCATCTCAGTCCTACACTCTATCCACTGCACCACCGCCTGGTCAGGCTCAACACCATTTATTAAAGAGATTGACTTTACCCCGTATGCTCTTTCCTCCTTTATCAAATATCAATTGACCATAAAGGCATGGTTTTATTTCTGTGTTCTCTGTTCTGTTCCATTGATCTGTATACCTGTTCTTATGCCAGTACCAGGCTCTTTTGATTGCAATGGCCTTGTAGTATAATTTGATATCAAGAAGTGTGATACCTCCCACTTTATTCTTCATTTTCAAGATTGCTGAGGCTATTTGTGTTCTTTTTTGGTTCCATATAAATTTTTGGAATATTTGTTCTATGTCTTTGAAGTATGCCATTGGTATTTTAATAAGAATTGCATTGAATTTATAAATTGCTTTGAGTAGTATAGACATTTTAATGATGTTTATTCTTCCTATCCATGAACACGGTATATACTTCTACTTGTTTGTATCTTCCTTGATTTCTTTTTTCAATGTCTTATAATTTTTCGAGTACAAGTCTTTTACCTCCTTTGTTAAATTTACTGCTAGGTACTTTATTTTTTTTATTGTCGTTGTAATAGTGAAGGGGATTGTTTCCTTAATTTTTCTTTCTGGCAGTTTGTTTTTTGGTGTATAAAAATGCCACTGATTTCTGAATATTAATTTTATATCCTGCCACCTTGCCAAATTCATTTATCAGGTCTAGTAGTTTTTGACTGAGACTTTAGGGTTTTCTATGTACAGTATCATGTCATCAGCAAATAATGATAGTTTTATTTCTGCTTTTCCAATTTGGATGCTTTTTATTTCTTCTTCTTGTCTGATTGCTGTGGCTAGGACTTCTAAAACTATGTTGAATAAGAGTCGTGAAAGGAGGCACCCCTGCTTGGTTCCTGATCTTAAGGGGATTGCTTTTAATTTTTTCCCATTGAGTATGATGTTGACTGTCAGTTTGTCATAGATGGCCTTTATTATGTTGAGGTATGTTCCCTGTATTTCCACTTTGCTGAGAGTTTTGATCATAAATGGGTGCTGGATTTTTATCAAATGCCTTTTCTGCATCTCTTGAAATAATCATGTGATTTTTATCCTTCCTTTTGTTTATATGATGAATCACATTGATTGATTTGTGAATGTTGTACCAGGTTTGCCTCCCCAGAATGAATCCCACTTGATCATGATGTATGATCTTTTTGAGGTTGCTGGATCCAGTTTGCTAATATTTTGTTGAGAATTCTAGCATCCATGTTCATCAGGGATATTGGCCTATAGTTTTCTTTCTTTGTAGTGTCTTTACCTGGTTTTGGAATGAGGATAATGCTTGCCTCAGAAAAAGAGTTTGGAAGTCTTTCCTCCTTTTGAATTTTTGAAATAGCTTGAGAAGGATAGGTGTTAGTTCTTCTTTGAATGTTGGGTAAAATTCGCCTGTGAAGCCATCTAGTCCAAGACTTTTGTTTGCTGGGAGTTTTTTGATAACTGTTTCTATTTTATTTGTTGTAATCAGTCTGTTTAGGTTTTCTGATTCTTCCAGATTGAATTTTGGGAGATTGTATGTTTCTAGGAATTTTTCCATTTTGCCTAGGTTGTCCAATTTTTTGGCATATAGATCTTCATACTATTTTCTTACAGTTTTTTGTGTTTCTGCAGTGTCCGTTGTTTCTTCTCCACTTTCATTTCTAATTTTATTTCTTTGAGTCCTCTTTCGTTTTTCTCGATGAGTTTGGTTAAAGGTTCATAAATCTTGTTTACCTTTTCAAAGAACCAGCTCTTGGTTTCATTGATCTTTTGTGGGGTTATTATTTTTTATTTTTTTGCCTCTATCTTATTTATTTCCATTCTGATCTTTATTATTTTTTTCCTTCTACTTCCTCTGGGCTTTATTTGTTGTTCTTTTTCTAGTTCTTTTAGGTGAAGGGTTAAGTTGTTTATTTGAGCTTTTTCTAGCTTCTTAAGGTATGCCTGTATTGAACTTTCCTCTCAGGACTGCTTTTGCTGTGCCCCATAAATTTTGAGTTGTTGTATGTTCATTTGTTTCAAGGAAATTTTTTATTTCTCCCCTGATCTTATTGTTAACCCATTTGTTATTTAATGGCATGCTATTTAGCCTCCTAGTGTTTGAATGTTTTTCAGTTTTTCTATTGTAGTTGATTTCTAGTTTCATGCCCTTGTGATCAGAGAAGATGCTTGAAATGATTTCAATTTTATTAAATTTACTGAGACTTGTTTTGTGTCCTAATATGTGGTCATCCTAGAGAATGTACCATGTGCACTTGAAAAGAATGTATATTCTGCTGCTCTGGAGTAAACGATTCTGAAGATATCAATTAAATCCAGTTGATCTAGTGTGTCATTTAAGGTGGCTGTTTCTTTGTCAATTTTCTGTCTGGAGGATCTGTCCAATGATGTTATTGGGGTATTAAAATCCCCTACTATTACAGTATTGCTGTCAATCTCACTCTGTATGTCCATTAAAATCTGCTTTTTATATTTCGGTGCTCCTATATTAGGCACATAAATATTGACAATGGTTATATCCTCCTGTAGGATTGCTCCATTTATCATTATCCCTAACTACAGCCTTTGTTTTAAAGGCTATTTTGTCAGATATAAGTATTGCTACCCCAGCTTTTTTTTTTTTTTCATTTTCATTAGCATGAAATACTTTTCATCCCTTCACTTTCAGTCTATGTGTATCTTTTGTTCTGAGGTGGGTCTCTTGTAGACAGCATACGTACAGGTTCTGTTTTCTTATCCTTGCAGCTACCCTATGTCTTTTGATTGGAGCACTTAATCCATTTACATTTAAGGTTATTATTGATATGTCTTATTTATTACCATTTTATTCTTTAAATCTACAATCCTCTTTTTCTCAATTTCTTTTTTTTCTTTGCGCTTTTTACAGCAGGCCCCTTAACATTTCTTGCAGTACTGGTTTGATTGTAATGAAATCCTTGAGTTTTGTTTTGTTTGTTTCTTTTTTATCTGGGAAGCTTTTTATTTCTCCTTCAATTTCAAGTGATAGCCTTGCAGGATAAAGTAGTCTTGGTTGTAGATTCTTATTTTGCATTACTTTTAATATTTCTTGCTAATCCCTTCTGACCTCAAGTGTTTCTGTTGAGAAGTCAGATATGATCATTATGGGGGCTACTCTGTAAGTAATTAACTGCCTTTCTCTTGAAGCTTTTAGTATTCTTTCTTTGTCTCTTAACTTTGGTATTTTAATTATGATGTGTCTTGGTGTAGGCCTCTTTGGGTTCCTCTTTAATAGGACTCTCTGTGCTTCTTGAACTTGTGTGACTTTTTCCTTCAGCATTTTAGGGAAATTTTCAGCTATGATTTCTTCAAACAGGTTCTCTGTCCCTTGTTTGTTCTCTTTTCCTTCAGGAACCCCTATAATGCAGATGTTGTTTCTCTTCATGTTGTCACAGAGGTGTCTTAGGGTTTCCTCAGTGTTTTTGTGCCTCTTTTTATTTTGTTGCTCTGCTTCTGTGTTTCTGTTTATCTTGTCTTCTAAATCTCTGATTTGATCCTCTGCTTCATCCAGCCTACTCTTGATTCCTTCTAGAGCAGTCTTCATTTCTGATATTGTATTTGTCATTTCTGACTGGTTCCTTTTTATGATTTCAATGTTCTTTTTTATGCTTGCTATCTCTTTATTTAGGTTCTCATTATGACCATCCATTGTTGCTCTAAGATCCTTGAGCATCCAAAAATCATTATTTTAAACTCTGAATCTGGTAGTTTGGTTACTTCTATTTCATTTAGTTATTTTTTCTGGGGAAATCTCTTGTTGATTCGTTTGGGTCATACTTCATTGTCTGCCCATTTTGTCTGTATATTAGGTAGTGCTGTCTGGCTTTGAAATTTTTGTGGTGTCTTTATGAAGAAGATGTCACCCTCACTTCTCTTTATGGGTTTACCTATTAAGCACGTGCTCCTAAATGCTAGTTTAGGTTTTCCTGTTTTTTGAACCTTATATAAATGCAATTATAAGTATGTACTCCTTTGTGCTGACTTATTTTGTCCAACTTACATTTGGGAGCTTCATCCAGGTTGCTGCATGTGGCTGTAGTTCATTGTCTAAACATACCAAAATGTACTTATGTATTCCACTTAAAAAAAATTTTTTTTTATTAAGTGAGAGGCAGAGAGGTAGAGAGACAGACTCCTGCATGCACCTGACTGGGATCCACTCGTTAAGCCCCCTACCTGGTGATGATCTGCCCATCTGGGCCGCTGCTTTGTTGCTCAGCAATCAAGCTATTTTAGTGCCTGAGGTGAGGCCATGGAGCCATCCACAGCGCCCAGAGCCAACTTGCTCCAATCAAGCCATGGCTGCAGAGGAGAAGAGAGAAAGAAAGAAGTGAGAGGGGGAGGGGTAGAGAAGCAGATGGGTGCTTCTCCTGTGTGCCTTAACCAGGAATCAAACCTGGGACTTCCACACACCAGGCCAATGCTCTACTGCTAAGCCAGCCAGGGCCATCTGTTCTATTTTTGATGGCTATATGGATCATTTTTAATTTGGGGCTTTTATGAATAATGTTGCTATAAATATTCTATGTGTTTCTTGATGCATATATACACACATTTCTATTGGGTGTATACTTAGGAATGAATCTGGGTTAGAGACTATGTGGATGTTCTGCTGTAGTAGGTGATGCCAAACAGCGTTACAAAATGGTCATATCAACTTGCACTCTAGTCATTATTACTCTATATCCTTGCTAACATTTGTTATTGTCACTGTTAAATTTTAGCCATTCTGTTGAGTTTGTAATGGTATCACATTATGATTTATTTTGCATTTTTCTCATTAATAAACAAGTTCAGCATCCTTTCATTTGTTTACTAACCTAACCATTTGGATATCTCTTTTATAATGTGCTTTTTCAAATTCCATGCCCGATTTTATTTTTGGTTTATTTTTTTCTTATTAATTTGAAATAATTTTGAAAAGATATTAATGTGAGCCTTTTGTGATTATGTGTTGATAATATCTTTTCTCACATTGTGGCCTGCCATTTTATTCTCTTAATGTCTTTTAATTATCGAAAGTTCTTAATTTTAATGTAGTCAAATCTAGCAATTGTTTCCTTTATGACTGGTACCTCCTACGGCCCATTTAAAAATTTTTTCCCATTCCATGAGGTTTTAAAGAACTTTATTTACATTATCTAGAAGGATTCCTTCTTGTGTTGCTTTCTTCCTTCCTACCATCTTTCCTTCCTTTGCCTTTCACATTTAGCCCACATAAATAGAATTTCATAGTATATATTCTTGCTTTGAAAGAATGTATAATTATGTTATCTAACATCATTATTGAAAAGACTTCCATTTCTCTGCTCTGCAGTGTCCTACCTTCATCATAAACAACAGATATGTATACCTCTGGATTTGTTTCTTAGCTTTTTACTCTACTTTACTGATTAATTTGTTCTTATACCACACTGTCTTAAATGTGGTATTTTTATAATATTGTAATTCTTGCTATTAGATAGAAAAAGGCCTATTTTATTAGATTTATTCTTAGGCATTTTTATATTTTTATGCTATTGCAAATAATGTACTTTTATTAATTTTATTTGTCTTTTTCCTGATATAGAGTAATACAGATAATTCTTGTATATGGACCTTGATTCTAATGCCATACTAAACTTGCTTATCAATTCTCAAAATTTATCTGTAACTCTTGGATTTTCTACTCATAATATATTATATGCAAATAATGACAATTTTATTTCTCCCTTTTCAATTTTTTTTTTGTCTGACTGCACTAGGCTAATACAATGTTAAATAAAATTGGGGCTAACAAACATTCTTGTTACTGATTTCAAAGAGAAATCTTTCAACATTTCACCATTACATATCAAGATTACTATAGGTTTTTTTCAAGATGCCCTTCTCAACTTAAGGAAGCTCTATTCCATGTTAATTTGCTATGAATCATAAATGGATGATAAATTTTTTGTTTGTTTGTTTGTTTGTTTATTTTATTCAATTTAGAGAGGAGACACAGAGTGAGAGAGAGAGAGAGAGAGAGAGAGAGAGAGAGAGAGAAAGGGGGGAGGAGCTGGAAGCATCAACTCCCATGTGTGCCTTGACCAGACCAGTGCAGGGTTTTGAACTGGTGACCTCAGTGTTCCCAGGTCAACACTTCACCACTGCGCCACCACAGGTCAGGCCTGGATGATAAATTTTATCAAAATATTTTCCTGCTTCTACTGAGATAATAATATGGTTTTTATCCTTTATTGGTTATTCAGTGTGTTAAAGCACATGAATTTATTTTCAAATGTTAATCCAACTTTGCATTCCTAGTATAAGCCCAATTTGGTCATTCATAAATAGGCTTAGAATTATTTTGTTTAGAATTTTTACACCTATGCTCATGAATGAGATTGCTTTATCATTTTTCTTTCTCCAAATATTCCAACTAGGTTTAGTTTTCAAAATCTTTCTAATTTCACAAAATAAGTGGGGGGGATAATATCTCTTATCCTCTAGAAGAGTATGTAAGATTGGAATTATTTCTTTCTTAAATGTTTGACAGAATTTGCCAGTAAAACCATCTGTAGTTTTCTTTGTCAGAACATTTTAAATTATGAATCAAATGTGTCTTATAGTTACATGAATATCCAGGTTTTCTGTTTCTCGTGCTGTTTTTTGTAACTAATGCTTTACAAGAACTTTGTCCATTCATGTATTTTTTCAAATTTATGGGCATAAGTTGTTCACAGTATTTTGTCCTTTTCAATATCTGTGGCATTTATGGTGAGATTCCCATTTTCATTGCTGACTTTCGTTGTTTATGCCTTTTACGTCTTGTGCTCTCTCTTAGTCCTTAGTTATCAGTTGCCTTCATACGTTCACACACAGCTTTTATCTTTGTTGATATTCTTTAGTCTGTCTGTTTTCTAAATTTTATTTATTTTCTGCCCCTTATATATTTTCTGAGTTTAATTTGTTGTTTTTTGTTTGACATCTTGAGATGAAAGCTTAACTTTTGGTTTTTCAGTCTTTCTTCTTTTCTAATATAGGCATTTAGAGTTCTCAATTTCCCTCTGAGTATGTCTTTAGTCGCATTGCACAACTTCTGATATGTAGTGTTTATATTTTTCAGTTAAAAATATTAAAAAAATTTTATTATACATGATTTGTTTTTTCTTTTAGTAACTGGTTGGGGTATATGTCTTAATTTCCAAATATTTTAGGATTTTCTGTTATCTTTTCAAGATTGATTTCAGTTTAACTGTATTATAATCACAGAACAAATAGTCCCTGTATAATATTAAGGTTCTTTTTAAAAGACTTCTTTTCTTTCTTTTTAAAGATTTTATTTATTCATTTTTAGAGAGGTGAGAGAGAGAGAGAAAGGGGGAGGAGCAGGAAGCATCAACTCCCATATGTGCCTTGACCAGGCAAGCCCAGGGTTTCAAACTGGCAACCTCAGTGTTCCAGGTCAATGCTTTATCCACTGCTCCACCACAGGTCAGGCAATATTAAAGTTTTCAAAGTTCTTAAGATTTGCTTTATGGTTCAGCATATAGATAATTTTGTAAAATGTTTAGTGTATGCTTTAAATATATATATTTTACAAAGTCATTGGGTGAAGTGTTTCATATATTTTAATCAGGTCAATTTTACTGGCAATAGTATTCAAATCTTGATCTAAAATTTTAAAAATCAGTAATTGAGAGTTGCATTTTAAAATCTCTCTCTTGCCTGACCAGGCGGTGGCGCAGTGAATAGAGCGTTGGACTGGGATGTGGAGGACTTAGGTTCGAGACCCCAAGGGCACCAGCTTGAGCGCGGGCTCATCTGGTTTGAGTAAGGCTCACCAGATTGAGCCCAAGGTCGCTGGCTTAAACAAGGGGTCACTCGGTCTGCTGTAGCCCCCAGGGTCAAAGCACATATGAAAAATCAATCAATGAACAACTAAGGAGTCGCAACAAAGAATTGATGTTTCTCATGTCTCTCCATTCCTGTCTGTCTGTTCCTATCTGTCCCTCTCTCTGACTTTCTCTGTATATGCAACACACAAAAAAAAATCTCTCTCTTTGTGGAATTTTCTATTTCTACTTATATATTTAATGTTTGCTTTTATTTACTGAAGGCTGTATTACTAGTTGAATACACATTTGGAATTAGCTTCTTGGTGAATTGACTTTTTTTTTTTTTTTTTTACAGGGACAGAGAGAGAGTCAGAGAGAGGGATAGATAGGGACAGACAGACAAGAACGGAGAGAGGTGAGAAGCATCAATCATTAGTTTTTCATTGCCGTTGTGACACCATAGTTGTTCATTGATTGCTTTCTCACATGTGCCTTGACCATGGGCACATCAGCAGATCGAGCCACCCCTTGCTGGAGCCAGCGACCTTAGGTCCAAGCTGGCGAGTTCCTGCTCAAGCCAGATGGGCCCGCACTCAAGCTGGCGACCTCGGGGTCTGGAACCTGGGTCTTCCACATCCCAGTCTGATGCTCTATTCATTGCGCCACCGCCTGGTCAGGCTGAATTGACATTTTTATAGTTATAAACTATATTTATCTCTACTCATTATTTTTTCCTTAAAGTCTACTTTGACAGATACCAGTATTGCAACACCAGCTTTCTTTTGGTTAGTATTTTATAGGGCTCCCTCCCCACCATATTTTTACTTTCAACCTTTCTGTATTTTATCTGCTCAATATGCTTCTTGTAAACAATTGTTTATTTTTTATCTAATTGACAATAATTGGAGTATTTACTGTATTTATATTTTTATAATTACTAATATATTGCTTTTAAGCTACCATCTTACTAAGTATTTGGTATTTATTTCTACTGTTTTATGTTATTTATTTCCCCTTCATTAACTTCTTTTAGATTGATTGCGAATTTTTTATTTTCCATCTCCCTGTTAGCTCAGAACTTATAAACTCTTTTACAATTACTTTAAAGTTTATGCTAAAGATAAATAATATGTAGCATTGATTTATCAAAATTAAATTTTAATTGACACTTATATTTACTTCCCAAGCAATACAAGGACCTTAGAACCCCTTTGCTCTATTCTTCTCTTTTTTATATGCTAATTGATGGTATATATTTTAATTTCCTCTCTATATTTACATCCCACCCTAGATAACTGATATTAATGGTTTGCTGTAGATCCTCTTTCATCTTTCCCCATGTTCATACAAACACATACACATCTATACAGGGATTTTATCTTTGTTTTGTTTTTATAAAATTGAGGTTATATCTAGTGGTGGGATTAAATAATTTAACAACCGGTTCTCTGCTCTAATGATCATTGTAAATATATAAAAAAAAGATATACTGAAAGGTAGTTTATTATTTCATGCATTTAATACTTAAATAAGAACTATAAAAGAGGTACACAATACTAGATTGTTATAAAAATAGAGTTTTAAAATAATTAATGAAAAAATATTAAATAATACCTGACAAAAAACAGTACAAGTTGTCACCCCCTGGTAGTTTGGCACTTTTTACATTTGGTTTGTTTACTGAAGTAACAAATGCGAGGGAATTAAAATGCAGCATTTCATCAAAGGTATAATGAGTTTTATGAAATGAATAAATAAACATTACAAGCATAGTTCTGTCAAATTTTTTTCACCTGTGGACGGAATGAACATTACTACAGGCACTTAGAATACACTGTTGTGCAGATGAATGTCAAAAAAGAGTGAGGAATGTATATTTGTGATTTCCACATTGGGCGGCTGCCCAGGTGCTCACCTTTGAGAGAATCCTGATTACAAGTGCCATTTTAACAACTAGTTTGCCAAGCTCAACAAAACATTAGGTATCATTCTGCCGAACTGGTGCAAACCGGTTGAATCCCACCACTGGTTATATCAGGTGCATTTTTTGCTGAAACCTGCTTTACTCTCATAAATACCATCACTGCCTTTTAAGGTTAAAAGATACAACTCTAATTCAGCTTTTACATAGCTTTATATTATACCACACTATGGATTTTCCATACTTTAACCAATCACTCCCTTATTATATAAAGTTATTTTTAGTCTTTGTCATTATAAGCATTGCTATAACAAATGACTTTGTACACATGTGTTGACATATTTCTGTTTTTATTTCCATAGGACAGATACCTAAGTATGAGATTGTTGGGTCAAAAGTTGAGTTTCTTTCTTTCTTTTCTTTCTTTCTTTCTTTCTTTCTTTCTTTCTTTCTTTCTTTCTTTCTTTCTTTCTTTCTTTCTTTCTTTCTTTCTTTCTTTCTCTTTCTTTCTTCTCTCCCTTCTTTCTTTCTTCCCTCCCTTCTTCCTCTCTTCCCTCCCTTCTTTCTTCCTTCTTTTCTTCCTTCCTTCCTTCCCTTCTTTTCTTCCTTCCTTCCTTTCTCCTTCTTTCTTTCCTTCCTTTCTTCCTTTCTTCCTTCCTTCCTTCCCTTCTTTTCTTCCTTCCTTCCTCTTTCTCCTTCTTTCCTTTCCTTCTCTCCTTCCTCCCATTCTTCCTTTCTCCCTTCCTTCCTTCCTTCCTTCTCCTCTCTCTCCCTCCCTTCTTTCCTTCCTCCCATCCTTCCTTCCTCCCTCCCTCCCTTGCTTTCTTCCTCCCTCCCTCCCTACTTTCCTTCCTTCCTTCCTTCCTTCCTTCCTTCCTTCCTTCCTTCCTTCCTTCCTTCCTTCCTTTCTTTTTAAAAATTACATCAGAAATAAAAAGCCCCTTTTAACATAGTAGCAAAATGAAATACCTGGGACTAACCTTGACCTATATAAGGAAATTTTAAAAAATCTTAGGCACTACTGAAGGACAATAGCAATGACAAGGACATATTATAATCTTAAATAAGAAGACTCACATCTCACTGACCTGTGGTGGTGCTGGGATAAATTGTTGATCTGGAATGCTGAGCTTGCTGGTTTGAAATCTCAGGCTTGCTTGGTTAGCACATATAAGAAGCAACTACGAGTTGATGCTTCCTGCTCCTCCCCTCCCCACCTTTCTCTCTCTCTCTTCTCTCTAAAAATAAATAAAATATTTTTAAAAAGACTCAAAGGCTCACATCTCTAATGATAACAATTCTTCCCAACTTATTTATATGCAATTTCATTTTAATATATAATATTAATATAATTATATAATTAATTTGTAAATTCAAAGAAAATTAAATAAAAATACTGGAAATGTTTTTTTTAACCAGACATGTTGATCCTAAAAATTCATATAAAAATAATGGACAAGCAAGGAGATTCAGAAAAACTATGAAAAAGCAGAACAGTAAGAGGGTAGTATTTTTTACTGGCTATTTTAATATAATTCGAAGTCTTTTTTTTTTTTTTTGAGAGAGAGAGAGAGAGAGGGATAGACAGGAACAGATAGAAAGGCAGAGAGATGAGAAGGATCAGCTCATAGTTGCAGCACCTTAATTGTTCATTGATTGCTTTCTCATATGTACCTTGGCTGGGGGCCTCTAGCTGAGCCAGTGACCTCTTGCTCAAGCCAGCAGCCTTGAGATTTAAGCCAGTAACCTTTGGGCTGTAGCCAGCAACCATGGGGTCATATCTATGATCTCATGCTAAAGCACCCCAGGCTAGTACTTTATTCCCTGTGTCAACATCTTGTCAGGCTCAAAGTCTTAATGAAAACAATGTGATACTATCCTGTGAACATACATACCTATCTAGAGAACAAAAAAATGTCCCAAAACCCATCATTCATATGGAAATTTAGTTTATGATAAAGAAGACATTGCAAATTATTGAGGGATAGATAGACTTTGCAATAAATCATACTGGAACAATAAATAGCCATCTAGAAATAAAGCTGGATATATACCTCATGATTTTTTTTTTTTTTTATGAAAGAGAGGGAGGGACAGATAGGAAGGAGGAGAGAGAGATGAGAAGCATCAGTTTTTTGTTGTGGCACCTTAGTGGTTCATCGATAGCTTTCTCCTATGTAGCTTGACTCATATGAGCCAGTGACCCTTTGCTCAAGCCAGTGAACTTGGGCTCAAGCCAGAGACCTTGGGTTTCAAGTCAGTGATCTTTGAGCTCAAGCCAGCAACTATGGAGCCATGTCTATGATCCTATGCTCAAGCTGGCGACCCCATGCTCAAGCTGGCGAGCTCATGCTTAAGCTATATGAGCTCATACTCAAGCTGGCAATCTCAGGGTTTCAAAACCTGGGTCCTCTCCATCCCAGGCTGATGCTCTAGTCAATGCACCACCACCTGCTTGGGCATCTCATATATTTTGTTGGGCTAATGCCTCAACAAACCAAAGTTAAAATCTTACCAAAAAGATGTTTTTTAATCCACAAAAGTAATATAAAAAATATGGGAAAACTTATTTATTCCCTTGAAATGGAGAAAGCATGTGCAATTATAACTCAAAGTTCAGAAACCATAGGAGAAATATGAAATTAGTTCAGGAAAGTCATTAAACAAATAGTAACAAGAACAAAACTTGGGGAAGAGAATCTGGTTTCCATAATTGCCACATTATGTTTTTGAAAATGTCAATTGTCAACAAAAAAATTATGAGACATGCAAAAGAAAAAAATAAAAAGGAGCCTGACCAGGCGGTGGCTCAGTGGATATAGCATCAAACTGGGATGTGGAAGACCCAGGTTCAAGACCCGAGCTCGCCAGCTTGAGCGCGGGCCCATCTGGCTTGAGCAAAAGCTCGCCAGCTTGGACCCAAGATTGCTGGCTCCAGCAAGGGGTTGTGCAGTCCACTGAAGGCCTGCAGCCAAGGCACATGTGAGAAAGCAATCAATGAACAACTAAGGTGTCTCAACAGCAATGAAAAACTAATGATTGATGCTTCTCACCTCTCTCCATTCCTGTCTGTCTGTCCCTATCTGTCCCTCTCTCTCTGGAAAAAATAAAAATAAAAATAATAAGGATGACCTATACATAGGAAAAAAGTAGCATATAGAAATGATCCCTGAGAAAACCCAGACATTGGACTTACTAGACAAAGACTTTAAATCAGGCATTTTAAATATATTCAAGACAAAAGGAAATTATTTCTAAAAACTAACAAAAAATATGAATACAATAATTTTCCAAATAGGTTTTATCAATAAAGAGATTTAAATTATACATAAGAAATAATCAAGTGAAAATCATGGAGTTAAAAATAGAAATAATTGAAAAATTTAAAAATATCACTAGATATGCTCAACATCAGACTTGAGCAGGCAGAGAGTACATGTCTATCTAAATTATACAGTTTAAGGAAGAAAAGTAAAAATAAATAAGAAAATAAATAACTGGAGCCTCAGAGGCCTGTGGAAATCCCAGAGAGGAGAAAAGAGGAAAAATATATATTAAAGAAATAATTGATGAAAACTTTCTGAATTTGATGAAAAATATTAATATACACAGTTAAGAAGCTCAATGAACTGCAAGTAGAATAAATGCAGAGATTCACATAAAACATATAGTTAAATTGTTAAAAGACAGAAACATCTTGAAAGCAGCAAGAAAGAAATGATTTATTACATACAAGAATCTTAGATAAAATTGACAGCTTATTTCTCATCAGAAACTATGGAAACCAGAAGGCAGTGGAAAGGATGACATAATCAAAGTATTGAAATAAAACAGTTAATTGGGAATTCTATATCCAGCAAATAAAGCAGAAATAAAGACATTCCTAGATAAACAAAAATGAAGAATTCATCACTAGCAGACCTGCCCTTCAATAAATACAAAAAGGAGTCCTTCAGACTAAAATGACAGATTACTGGACAATAACTCAAATCTGCATGAAGAAATAAGGAATGTTTATTTGAGTAACTACATAGGTAAAAGACAATATAAATTTCTTTTATTTGTAACCTTTTTCCTTTCTATCTTATTTAAAAGATGGCATAAACAGTAATTACAGACTTGTGGTAATGGGCAAGCAATGCATAAGGATGTCAAGATGTCACTTGTATGACAATACCGCACAAAAAGAGGAAGGAAATGAAGCCGTACAGGAGCAAAGTTTCTGTATACTATTAAAACTAAATTGGAATTAATTTAAGCTAGATTATTATAAGTTAGGATATTGTAGTCTTTAGGGTAATCACCTTTGAGAAAATAACTCAAGAAATATAGTAAAAGAAATGACAGGGAATTAAAATGGTAGAAAATATATATTTAACACTAAAAAGCAAAAACATAAAAATAGATTAATAGAAAAGGCATAAAATATATAGAGATGACAAATAACAAGATGGTAGCTATAAATCTTACCTTACCAGTAATTACATTAAATATCAATGCATTAAACAAAAATCAAAGGCAGAGATTGTAGCATGTGTAAAAAAAACAAACAAACAAAAAAACACAACTATATGCTGTCTACAAGAAACAGCTTTAAAGAAAAGAAACATCTTTATTCAAAGACTCAGAAAGGTATTTGAAGTAAACGAATAGCAAACTGTAACAAAAAAGAACTAGAGTTGCTATACTAATATCAGAAAAAAGACTTTAAGACAAAATATTTTACTAGACACAAAGAAGGATATTTTATGAGAATAAAATGTCCAAATTATCAAGAAAATATAACAGAAACATGCACTTAACAATAGAGTTCCAAAGTACATGAAGCAAAAAAGTGACCAGAATTGAAGAAATACAGAATTCAACAATATTCGAAGACTTCACTTTCCTACTTTCAATAATGAATAGAACAACTGGACAGACCTTCAACAAGGAAATAGAAGACTTGAACACTATAAACCAAGTAGATCTAACATATAGCTATAGAGCTATAGAATAATTCACCCAACAATAGCTGAATACACGTTCTTCTCAAGTGCACTTGAAACATTTTCCAGAATAGGTCTTATGTTAGGCCATAAAACAAGTCTCAATAAGTTTAGAAGAAGAATTGAAATCATACAAAGTATGTTCTCCAATCACGTTGGATTGAAATTATAAATCAGTAATAGAAAAAACATTGGGGAACTTCACAAATATGTGGAAATGAACACCATTCTAAATAACTAATGAGTCAAAGAAGAAATCTCAAGGGAAATTAGAAAATACTTTGAAATGTATAAAAATGAAATTACAACACACCAGAACTTATGGAATGCAGTGAAAGCAGTTCTTTGAGGGAAATTTATAGCTGTAAACACCTATACAGTATTTTGAAAAGAAGGTTCTCCAATCAAAAATATTACAAAAGATATTTGTTGACTAAAATGCTTATATACATATATAAAATATATATATTATAAAATGCAAAAGGTACAAAAGTCTATTAATTGTATAAAAGTTGTTCATCCAGCCCTATTTTCCAGAACATGGTTTTCCTTCCCATAGATGACTGATCACTGTTGCCAATTTCTCAGATGTACAAAAGCATGGTATGTAGAATGTGTTTTGTACTTTACTAGATATCTCCATATCGCCTTCCAAAAAGTCTCTAGCAATTGACATTTCCACCAGCAAATGTATCAGTGCCCAATTTCCCTCATCCTTACCAAGATCAAACATTATCATTCTGGGGTTTGTTTGTTTTGCCAGTCTGATGATATCTTCATTTCCATTTCTTGACTTGGAGAACATGGACATCATTTTCAATATATTCATTGGATATTTGAAGTTTCTCTTTTAAGAATTGCCTATTTAGCCTGACCAGGCGGTGGCGCGGTGGATATAACGTCGGACTGGAATACTGAAGCCCCAGGTTTGAGACCCCGAGGTTGCTAGCTTGAGCGTGGGGCCCATCTGGCTTGAGCAAAAGCTCGCCAGCTTGGACCCAAGGTCGCTGGCTCCAGCAAGGGGTGGCTCAGTCTGCTGAAGGCCCGCAGCCAAGGCACATGTGAGAAAGCAGTCAATGAACAACTAAGGTGTTGCAATGGCAACAAAAAACTAATGATTGATGCTTCTCACCTCTCTCCGTTCCTGTCTGTCTGTCCCTATCTATCCCTCTCTCTGGCTCTCTCTCTATCCCTGTAAGAAAAAGAAAAAAACTATTGAAGATATTTTTGGAATTGTATTAAATTTATAAAGTAATTTTGGGAGATTGCTATCAGGTCTTCTCATACTATTCTTATTTGTTCAGAATAGATTTTGAGAGTTGTTTCACAAAAATAATAGACTACAAAATTATAGCGCATCTATTAAACCAAGTTGGTCAATTGTAATATTCATATTCTAAAGTCATTTCTTACATTTTAATATTTACACTTGTCAAATTCTTAAAGGCATATTTAAAAATTTTCTACCACATGTAAATTTTATCTAATTTTCTCAATATTATTAGGAATACTCGCTTTTCATATTTTCTTGCTAAATATAGTACATAAAGATTTATGCTTACTACTCTTCTTTGTAAATACTTTTTTTACCAATACTTACTGTTTCTCTCTGACCAATTTAATGTTTTTGATCTTAAATTCCCCTTCACCTGTTTATTCACCTTGCCACTCTTACTTTATTTTTCTTTCATTCCTTTATTTTCTACCCTTTTTTGGGGACCATTTTACTTTACCATCCTCTTGTATGTACGGTATTTCATTTTGTAAATTTACTCTGTCTGTCTTTGCCTCTTGATATTATAACTGTTATTATTGATTTAATTCCTATCAACCCTATTTCATGTCTGCTATTAATTTTACTTTTTATTATTTATTTTCCTTTCTTTTGAACTGGTGAAAGAATTATATGAGAAAACTAATAGAAGAGTGAAAAGAACTCTTAAGGAGATACAATTAGAGCATTAAAATTTTCTGAAACTAAAAAAATACAAATTTAAATATTAAAAATATATTGACTATTGAAAGGTGAATTGGTCATGATGGAAAATCACATTAGTGGCTTGGAAGTTTAAGGAGTAGAAACAGCTCACACTACTGCAGAAAAATATAAAGACATAGACTCTCCCGCAATTTTTTCCTGCATATCCCTTGGGAGTATGCCTGTCCTCCCAATTTTTGCCTCTATCCATAAAATATTTGAGTTCATTGAAAATTTCCCAAGATGGCCATATTAGGTTCTTTAAAGGACACTCTCTTCTTTTTGCTCCTGGGAATATCCATGCTTATACCTAGAAGCTATTTCCTCCACATGTTTTTTAATGCTTCCTAACCAAAGGGCAGGGTTACACTTCTTAGTCTCTACTGTAGTAGTACAATTTAACACTTTGGACCTCAAAAGTATGGAAGAAGAGGGGAGAAATAGGATAAGAAACCAAGTTATAACTGCTACCCCCAAGAAGAGTGCAGGAAAGAAATAAGTCCTTGGACACAGAGACCTAGAGTGTGAGCCTGACTGTCACGCACTGCCCCCTTTGAAGCTGTGATAAGTTCCCAAATGACATGTTTCTTTTTGAGAGACCATAAAGTGTAATGGCAGTGCATTAGACTTAAAATCCCCCCTTCTGGGTTCCAGCTCTACTTCCAATTGGCCCGGGCAAACTTACGCAAGCCACTTTGTTTCTCTAGGACTTATTTCTAAATATTTCCTGCTCCTTTCTCAGAGGAGTATGTATTCCTGCCCCATTGCCATCTAATTTGGCCACATGACTTGCTTTGGTCAATGAGATGAGCAGAATCGACATGTATTCTGGGCCGAGTTAGCTTTAAGAGCCAGTGCACCTCACAATGCCCAGCTTCTTTTCCCTTGGCCAGAATGCTGGTGTACTAGAGTCTGGGGCCCTGAAAAGGCACTTCTGAGCTGCTGTTGCGGGCAGCGTTGGGTTGGGGTGTGTGTGAAGACATATCAATTAGGATTAGATTAAACTGTTTATTTTATTTTATTTCATTTGTGACAGAGACAGAGTCAGAGAGGGGGACAGATAGGGACAGAGAGACAGAAAGGGAGAGATGAGAAACATCAGTTCTTCGTTGCATTTCCTTAGTTGTTCATTGATTGATTTCTCATATGTGCCTTGATGGGGGGGGCAAGGGGGGCTACAGCAGACCGAATGACCCCTTGCTCGAGCCAGCGACCTTGGGTCCAAGCTGGTGAGCCTTGTTCAAGCCAGATGAACCCACACTCAAGCTGGAGACCTCGGGGTCTCGAACCTGGGTCCCCCACATCCCCAGTTCGACGCTCTATCCACTGCACCACCGCCTGGTCAGGCTAAACTGTTTATTTTTTTAAATCACAAAATAACACTGACTTAAAGAAAATAGAAGTTTAATCATATTTTTACTTCCTTTACAAAGTTCAGAAGTAGCCAGCCTAGAGCTGGTGTAATGACGTCACAGATTTCAGGGATGTGGACTCCCTCCAGTTCTTTGCTCTGCCATTCCAAGGATGTGGAACCTTCTCCTTATGCTCCAGTACGGCTGCTAGAGCTCCTGCCGCTGTCTCTGTTTCAGGAAGCAGCATGAAGGTGAGGAAGAAGAGGGAAATTCCCCCTTCCTCTCAATAAAACTTACCAGAAGTCACATACAACATTTTCATTTCCTTCTGACTGGCTGAGATGTAGTCAAGTGACCATGTTGGCTGCAATGAAGTATGGGAAATAGTCCTTTTTTCCAGGCAACATTATTCCCAGGTAAAAATAGGGTTTCTAGTCACTAAAGAAGAAGTGGGGGAAGGATAATGTGGACAAACTGGTAGGCTCTGCTACAGAGGGAGCTAAAATCTTAGGACTCTGAACTCTCTCTATTTTAACCAGAGCAGCTTACTTTTATCTGCTTAAGAAGTTCAGTTCATAGTCAGATTTGAACATGGTAAGATACATATCTTAAAGAAGAAGAATCAAAACCACTGGGCCAAAGCAAGTATACCTTGCTTATAGAACAAGTGAACAGCAGTAATATAGAATTTCCAATGTACCACCAACTCTTTTGTGGGCCTGGAGCCGGAGGCAGGACCCAGACTCCTGGCTTTCGTCTCCTTGAGAGCATATTGTGAGGGTAGGATTGGAGGTTGCTCTTCTGTGAAGTGCCCCTAAGCCTTTTGAGCCAGGATGGAAAATTCTGGGCCAAAACTAGATGTTAAAGGGTGGGGACTGTGTGCTAGAGTGGGTTAAGCCAAAGAACAAATAGATGCCAAAAATTCAGTCAGTTAATTGAGAAAAGACTTGTTGCTTCCCACATAAAAGTTCAGGGCAAGGTCTTAGCTTGGTGGCTCTTTGCCATTCTGTGGGATCCATTGATTAGTGTGGAGTCAAAGGAACAAGCACTTAAAACATACATACTACACTATGAAAGATTTCAAACATACACAAAAGTACAGAGAATGATAAGAACCACTTTCAGAGAAATCTAGACTCTTCCTTTGCCCTTCCACCTTGCCTTGTAGATAACCATTCAAAAAGAGTTTTGGTTATTCTTCCTATAAAAAGCTCTGTGTGTGTGTGCGTATGTGTGTGTGTGCGCGCGTGTGTGTGTGTGTGTGTGTATGTATATATATATACATATATATATATACATACATATATATACATACATATATATATATGTATATGTATGTCCGTACCTACATGTGCTCTCACTCCTTCATGGATAAGTATTTGTATAATAAGCATACTTTTATCTACCTTACTTTTTTTCATTTAACATTGTTTCTGGGAGATCACCCCAAAGCAGTATATTGAAATAGTCCTCACTCCTTGTTAACAACTGCATAGAACTCCATTTTATGGATGGACCATAGTTTACCCAACCAGTCCCTAGCTAAGAAATATTTGGGTTGTTTTCTACCACAGATTATACTGCAACAAGTAATTTTGTGCATATGTCTTTTGTATCTTTGCCATTGTGCATTTGAAATAGGTTCCTAGAGGTGGGATTGCTGGTCAGAGGGCAATTGCATGTGTAATTTTACTAGATACTACCAAATCCCCTCCGCCTCGCCTAGTAGGAGTTACAGTGTCTTGCATTCCTGCTAGCAATATAGGAGTGCACCTGGAACAAACATTACTCTCCTGATTTTATGTTTTATAGTTGGAAGAATAGAATTATAGAAGCATTAAATAACATGTCCAGGTCATGGAGCTGTTAAGTAGCAGAGCGGGAGCTTGGACCCAGTAATAAATACTTTCCTGGTAGATAATAAGATGCCTGGGAATGACTTGCGAGGACCTCTCTACTTAGTCTTTTAGGAGATGGGTTGGGGGAGGGTACTCAGCCCCTCCACAAGCAGCATCGGATTCCTGGTACGGCCTCAGCCTCTGGTAGTCACACTCAGTTCAGAAGAGGCTCTGTGTTTCCCATCTTCAGAAATGCTCCTATGGGACCTCTCATGATGATGTGTTGTCTCATCAGGGTGATTCCTGTTAGAAGCAGCCTTTCTTCCCTGTCCCACATGAGTCATCACTTAGCAGCCACCAGACTGGAGCTGATGCTTCTTTCCTAATTAGAGCATCAATTTCCATGCTAAGATGTGGTAGATGCATGAAAAGGAGGAACAAATGTGCCTGGTTATCAACTGCTTCTCTGGAGACAGTGATTTGAGGAAGCACTTAAAAATTTTAGTTTTATAATAAAATGACTCAGAGTCTCTCATAATGCTTGGAGAGAGAGAGAGAGCGCTTATGCCACCAAGGAGAAGACAAAAGGGACGGGCAGACCCGTTCTCATGCCAGAACCCAACAATTTCTTCACACCAGTCACCTTCACACAATCCTTTTATATGGATATTATTACGAACTCTTCACAGGGGAGGGACCCGAGGCTCAGTGAGGTTAAAGGAGTTGCCAAAACTCACACACATCTGGCAGATGGCAGCCATTGCCAAATTTAGCTTCTCTGCCGCTTTTCCCAGTGCGTTCACGTCCTCTCCAGTCAAGAGACCCAGACTCTACCCAGGAACACTTCCGGGATCGCTGCATTCAGGGATCGCAGCTCCCTTTCATTGAAAAACTTTCAGTAGTCTTCCCCTGGCTCCACCCACTTCCTGGTTCAGCTACACTCTCTTCCTAGGAGATGGCACCAAGCCCATGGCCGTTATCATTTGGGTTGTGTACAGCTGCAAGGAACAGATCTCAACCCAATATGGTTTAGATGATGGGGTGGATTTCTTGTTTCACAAAACTGAGGTAGTGTGGGCATCTGTGACTTAATGTCAGAACTTTTGTCTCTCCCTTCCCCCTTTCCCCTTTGTCTTTCTGATCTACCTTCCATATGTCAATCTTATTGTCATCTTGGCTGCCCCTCATGTTTGCAAGGTGGCTGCCAGTGACTTCCAGATTCTTCATGTTCAGGCAGAGAGAGGGCTTCTTTCACGGTGCTCTTAAAAAAGCCAGAAAGCCTAACACTTGTCTTCTTTGGCTTCAGTGCCTTAAATAAGGTCAAGTGTTCACTTCAGACCAGTTACATGGCCAGGGGATGGAATGTATTGTTGGCTTAGGCTTGAGCTCTGTTCCCCCTCCTAGTGCAGGGGCAGAGTTATTCCCCCCAAGCACCTGGGCAATATGAAAACAGAAACATAAATTAGGGTAATTATCATGAAAAGGGTCATTGGACAGCAATCCTTATGTCTACAACAACTCCCAAATTCATACCTCCATCATGACCTCTCAATTCCAAACTACTAAATCCAACTGCCTACCCAGTAAGTATCTCCACTTCAATCTCTAATGTGTGCCTCAAGGGTGATATGGCTCCAATAGATCTCTTGATTACCTTCCCTGTCCATCTGTTCATCCCTCAGCCTTCTCCATCTCAGTAAATGGCATCAGCCATTCACCAAGCTGCTTCAGCCAAAAGTTCATCAATCTCCTACCACTTTCCCCTTCATACACTAGGCTCTAGCCACACTGGCATTCTTTTGGTTTCTAGAATTTTTCCTACCTCAGGACCTTTGCACTTGCTGTTCCTTCTATCTGATATGCACTAGACTCAGAATTTCACACGGCAAGCTCCTTGCCATTCAGGCCTTTATTCAAATATCACATTTTCTGGGTACCTACCTGGTCCCCTATCTCACTATCACACCATCCTGTTTTGGTTTCTTCTTAGAACTTATGCTATGTAAAATGATCTTGTTCATTCATTTTGCTTGCCTGCTTCTTGCCTGTCCTTCTAGAATGAAAGATCCATGCCAAAGACCTGTCCTGTTCACTTCTGTGTCCAGTGAATATATGCAAACATCTATGTGAACGCTGCTCCCTAGAGTTGTGCTATCTAGAAGCCCCAACTATATTCTAGAACCTAGACTATGCCTGGTACATATAGATAAATAATGATAAATATAGATAAGTAAATGATAGATATCCAGGTGGATGAGTAGAGGGATGGGTGGGTGGGTGGGTGGATGGGCCAAATGGAAGTGTAATACTGACTGAGAGTAGAAAGACTGTATGTCCAGGAAGCTCTGCTTGGGGCAGAAGTGTTCTCTAGAATCCAGAACCTCATATATTGCTTTCTTTCTACTATTTTAGTTCTCAGTTAGGTTAAAAAAAAATTATCTTTGAAACCCCTAATAATTTCAATGATTTATTCCTATAATCCCATGTGATTTCTGGTGTATTCTGACACAGGCACCCCACCCTGCCCTGGCTCAGGCAGACCACTTGCTGTTCATAGCCCTGCCTTAAAACAGTGTTGAAAAAATAGCACCCTAGAACTAAAAATAACGACTACTGTAATACTTCATATCAACACAGCACCTTATTGGTTTCAAGATGTTATTTGTATCGATTATCTCAGTTATTCATCACAATAAATCTGGTGGCATTACCATTATTATGTCACTGAGATTCAGAGGAGACCTAGTCCAGGGATAGTAAGCCCTGGGCACGTGAGCCAACACCCTCTCCTCTGCATGGCAGACATCACTGATCAGGAAAGGCACTCCTGCCGGGTTAGCCCAGCCTCAACCCCAGAATTTTCAATATTGTGACTCAGGGAGCCACTCCCAATCCATTTTCCTGCTGAATTAGCCCATGTCCCTCATTTTGTGCGAGTGGAGGCTAGGGACATGAGATGCCAGTGCTAGCACCCTGGACTCTTTTTTCACGTACAGCCAGAAGCCTGCCTGCTGCTCCCTGCATGTGGTTAGAGATGATCAGGGTTCAATATAACTTGACCTAGGAGACTCTGCCTTGCAGCAAAGGTTGGAAATTACTGATGTTTTCTCTATAATAGTGTTGACCATATTTTCCGGATGTGAGAAATTACATGTTACATGTAATGCACATTTGTATATAGATAAGTCTTCTCCTGGGAATTATGATTCAGGAGGTCTGCCCTAGGGCCCAGGAACCTGCATTTTCACAAGCATCCTGATGGTTGTGATCATCTGAGAAGCTGGGTGATATAGCTCTGAACAGCCTGAGCTGGCACTTTTCTCTGGAAAACCCAGGAATAAGGCCAGTCAGCTCTTTAGTGTCAGAAGGCAAGGAATGATCTGTGCTTTGTCTCTTTAAACAGTTGCAAAGCCTATTGTTCATTTACCAAGTGGTTGCCTTTCTTTCTTAAGTTTCCAGTCTAAGTTATTACATAATCCATCTTGAGAATTTATAAGAATAATATCGTCCTCATGCCTGGCTTATGTAGAAAGAAAGCCAGCAAGGAGATAGATAAAGTACTGCACAGAGGGACAGATGAAATGAAAATTATTTGTCTAAAATAGACAAGCAATTTTCTCTAATGTTCTGTTCTCTTGTTTGGTTGTCCTTCTGAGAGCTCAAGGGCCTTTTAAGGTGGAGCAAATCTGGGGGTGGTTTTGAGGGAGACAGTTAGCCTTGGGTGGCTGGACTTGTGGGTAGAAATGGCTGGGAGCAGGGCCCAGGGGAAATGAGTGTTCAATGGGACACCTGGGACTAGCGAGCCCATCGCACACCACCTGGCCCCTGTGGGGTGGGAGGGAACTAAAGTCTCATCATGTGGCAGACACTGAGCTGGGTTCCTTTCTCCCACATGAATATTCTGCAAAGTACTGTTAATATATTTCCAGTTTACAGATTGAATAAACTGAGGTTTGGGAAAATTACACTGTCTTTGTCTTCATTTAGGCACTTTTCTCATTCTAGAAGAGAAAGACAGTAATTAACCCAATTCCCAGTATTATCAGGAAGAGCTGGGCATGCTAGATAGAACATTAGGGTGAGACTAGTCTTAGCATTTTTAAAATGTAAACTACAGTCCTTTTTTTCCCCTCTCTAATTATACATATTAATGTAAAGAATTACAAATAGCAGATTCACCACCTAAATGTATTTGTCCTTGAGCTAAGGCTAAAGTGGGTGGCAAATCCACAGCATGAAAGAAATAGGTCTGGCCTCAGCCAGTTGTTCAGTGGTTAAGAGCATCATCCCAAAACACCAAGTTTGTGGGTTCGATCCCTGGTCAGAGTACATATGGGGAACAGCCAATAAAAACACAACTAAGCCTGACCAGGAAGTGGCGCAGTGGATAGAGCGTCGGACTGGGATGCGGAAGACCCAGGTTTGAGACCCTGAGTTCACCAGCTTGAGCGCGGGCCCATCTGGCTTGAGCAAAAGCTCGCCAGCTTGGACCCAAGGTCGCTGGCTCCAGCAAGGGGTTGCTCCTTCTGCTGAAGGCCCGCGGTCAAGGCACGTGTGAGAAAGCAATCAATGAACAACTAAGGTGTCGCAATGGCAACGAAAAACTAATGATTGATGCTTCTCACCTCTCTCCGTTCCTGTCTGTCTGTCCCTATTTATCCCTCTCTGTCCCTGTAAAAAAACAAACCAACAAAGAAAAAAACAAAAAACACAACTAAATGGAACAACCCCCTCTCCCTCTTACTCTCCCTCCCCATGTCCCTCCCTTACCCGTCCTTTTTCCTTTCCCCTTTCCTCCTTCCCTCCTTCTCTCCCTCTCTCCCTCTCTCCCTTTCCTTTCACCCCTTTCTCTCCCTTTCTTTCCCTCTTTCTCTTTCTTTCTCTCTCTCCCTGCCTCTTACTCTCTCTAAATCAATAATAAAAAAAAAGGTCTGGAATTAAGAGTAGGCCACAAATATGCACCAAAAACCTTAAAAATGCACACACCCTCTGACCCAGTAATTTCACCTCTAGGAAATTATCCTCCCAAAATAGGTGAGTAAATGAGCCAAAAAGTGTTTGCAAGGCAACATCGTTAATATTTGAAAAACTAGAAATAACATAGTTGTTCAACAATAGACCTAATACAATATAGCACATTCATATAAGCAAATACCATGTAACCATGAAAAGTAGGAATGTAGATGTCTTTCTGCTGACAGAAAATACTTCATCACTCATTTGCTGAGTGATGAAAAAGCCTTTATTGGAATAGCATGTGAGATATGACTGCAATGTGTTAAACAAATAAATAATATTTCAGCAGTGATAAGAGATATATACAGGGGAAGGCAAAAGTTTACAGTTATTCATATGGAAAACAATACAATAATTAGTAAATAATACAAGAATAAACTCTTGTTTCACATGCAACTGTAAACCTACTTTTGCCTGCCCCTGTATATCACATACCTGCCAAAACACTGACAGTGATTGAGTCATTATCTCATATTGTGGGATCAGAGGACATTTTGATTTGCTTCTCTTTTCTCCATTTAGCTAACCAGGCTGACTATTTATACCTCACTCTTTTTTTTTTTTTTTTTAGTTTTATTGGGATAGAATTGACATATAGCACTGCATAAGTCTAAGGCAGTGGTTCTTAACCTGGGTTCTATTGAACCCTAAGGGTTCGATGAGTCGGTCTCAGGGGTTCAGAGAAGCCTCCGCCGCAGAGGCCAGAATAAAGTAATACCGTAATTTGTTGTGAGTTCATGCACTTTGTTGATTTTGTTCTTTGAGCAAGGTGATGTTCATGCATGGCTCATTTTGTGCACCAGTAAAGAAACATATACCTATGTCTTGAATTTGGAAAAAAAATCATATTTTATTTATCACTAAAGAAGGGTTCGGTGAATGCGCATATGAAACTGGTGGGTTCGGTACCTCAAAAAAGGTTAAGAACCACTGGTCTAAGGTGTACAGCATAATGACTTGACTTGCATATATTGTGAAATGATTACCACAGCAAATTTTGTTAACATTTCTCATCTTATATAGATTGTTTTAAAAGTTTGTTTTTTTTTTAATCTGAGCCAACTAGCTGGTTGGCTCAGTGGTAGAGCGTAGGCCTGATGTGTGGATATTTCAGGTTCAATTTCTGGTCAGGGCACACAGAAGAAGTGACCATCTGCTTCTCCACCCCTCCCCCTCTTCCTTCTCTCTCTCTTTCTCTCTATCTCTCTCTTCCCCTCCTGCAGTCATGACTTGGTTGAAGCAAGCTGGCCCCAGGTGCTGAGGATTGTTCCATGGCCTCACCTCAGGCGCTAAAGTAGCTTGGTTGCCAAGCAATGGAGCAACAGCCCTAGATGGGCAGAGCTCCACCTCCTAGTGGGCTTGCCCGGCAGATCCTGGTCAGCGCACATGCCGGAGTCTGTCTCTCTGCCTCCCTGCTTCTCACTTTAGAAAAAAAAAAGGTTTTTTTCCCTTGTGATGAGAACTCTTAGGATCTACTTTCTCTCACCTTTCAAATGTCCCACCCAGCAGTGTTAACTATAGTCAACATGTTATACATTATGTCCCCAGTACTCATAGGTATTATAACCTATTGAACACCTTCTTCAATTACCCCTCCTCACTCCCTCCCCCTGACCCCCCACTTCAAGTAACCACAAATATCTCTTTTTATATGAGTTTGGTTTGTTTGGGTATTTTTTATATTCCACATATACATAAGATCATTCAGTAGTTTTCTTTTCCTATCTGATTTGTTTGACTTAGCATCATGCCCTCAAGGTCCAACTGTGTTGTCACAAATGGCAGGATTTTCTTCTTTTTTATGGCTGAATAATATCCCGTGTGTGTGTGTGTGTGTGTGTGTGTGTGTGTGTGTGTGTGTGTGTGTGTGTGTGTATTTTTTTTAAAGGGACAGAGAGAGAGTCAGAGAGAGGGATAGGTAGGGACAGACGACAGAAACAGAGAGAAATGAGAAGCATCAATCATTAGTTCTTCGTTGCCGTTGCGACACCATAGCTGTTCATTGATTGCTTTCTCACATGTGCCTTGACCGCGGGCCTTCAGCAGAAGGAGCAACCCCTTGCTGGAGCCAGCGACCTTGGGTCCAAGCTGGCGAGCTTTTGCTCAAGCCAGATGGGCCCGCGCTCAAGCTGGCGACCTTGGTATCTTGAACCTGGGTCTTCCACATCCCAGTCCAATGCTCTATCCACTGCGCCACCGCCTGGTCAGGCTATCCCCTGTATATATACACTACAAATATATACAGTACAACTTTGGTCATTCATCTGTCGATGGGTACTTAAGTGTTTCCTGCTTTTCTTTCTTTCTCCTTTTTATTCATTTTATTTTCTTAATTGTTTTTTCCCCTAATTTTTTTTCCTCAGGGAACATATGTCACTTGCATAATTAAATGAAAGTTTTAAAAGTCTTTCAGGAAAATACAAAAATTAAAAATAAAAGTAAACAAAAGTCTTTCAAAGAAAAAAAGTTCCCCAGATCATGCATAACTGACATTTGTCAGTGTTTTTCCCCAAAATAAAGTGCTGAACTGGGTCTTGGAGAAAGGACTGGTTAATGCCACCAGTAAATGGGACCTGGAGGAGGGAAGGGCTGGGGGACATCAACATCAGGGCTGGACCAGAACATGAATAGGGAGGCATGGAGGGCTCACACACAACCAGAAGCCCAACTTACAGATAACCCAGCCGAGAAGTTATATGAGCACGTTACATCATGCCCTTTAAGCTGGTCCCTGGCTGGTTTGTGGCATGTCTGCCACACCCTATGTCCCCAACTACGTATCTGTGTGAATCAGCTGATTTCTGTAGGGGCTGAGAAGCCTCTTGGGAAGAAACACACAAACCTTGAACCACATACACAGCCAGGGTCATTCATACTGGACACGATGGGCTGGGTAGAGAGTGGGGGTCTCTGAGAAGAACTCCTGAAGAAGTGAGGGGCCTGCAGCACAGGGAGCACCATGTAGAAACAGACCTTGTTGTTGGCGAAGACGATCCTGTGCAACACGTGGCAGCTGCTCTTGCCTGGGAGTGGGTCTGTGCTCTGGGGTAAGAGCATGTGCATGTGTTTGACACTCAGGACAGGAAGGAACAATACAGGGGGTCCTCAGGTTACGACACAGTTCCTTTCCTATGACAGTGACATAACCCGAATTTTGGTGTAAGTTGAAACACCCCCTAGCCTAAGTCACTTCCCTATCCTAGCACAGTTGTAAAATCATAATCTGGAACATAAAAACACAGCTAAGCCACAGGAAAAGGAAAAGGACATAAATATACTGTACTGAGCACTGTAATGTAGTAACAGAAAAAAAATGACAAAAAATGAGTGTAAAAAAATTCCTTGCCTTTATTCCTGTGGTTGGCTTGCTCACTGGAAGGGGCATTGCAAGGTGGGAGAGAGTGACCTGTTGGGAGGAGGAAGCTGGGGAGGCAGGAGAACCTGCAGAAGGTGCTGGAGATACTGGGTCAGAATTGCCTAAGGAACACGCAGGAGACGGTGGAGATGATTCTACCTGCACTACAGGTGTTTCATCTTGAGAAGCAGCTGAAGTAGAGGGTACAGGATTAGTTGTAGGCCTCTCTACCTTCTTAAAGAATTGTTCCAGGCTAGTCTGGAAAGTTGATTATCTCTCTTCCAAAACCTGCATATAGCATTGCAAGGCATCCATAACAGCTGAAACACTCACATCTCAATTTTTTAAAGTTTTAATGGGAGTGAGCGTAGTACTCTCAAAATGTCGTATGTCAAGACTGTTTTAACCCAAGGACCCCTGTGCTGCTCTTTCTTAAAGATTGCAAATATTCACTGCTGTAGTGAATGAGCAGAGACCTTCAGACTGTGAGGGCTTCCTTTGGGAAGCCCATGTGAAGACAGTTGTCTTGGAGTCACCAAGGAAGTGGCAGTGGCTTAGAAGGGGACAGAAGAGGACAGAGTGGTCTGGGATGCACGTGTGTGGCCATCTGTGTATGGTGGTCTGCTATAGCAGTATTAGTATCCTGTTGCTGCAGTAACAAACTACCATAAACTTAGTAGCTTAAAACAACACAAATTTATTCTCTTACATCTCTGAAGGTCAAAAGTCCCCAAATCAGGTTGTTGCCAGGGCTGTGTTCCTTCTGTAGGCTTTGCGGGAAGAATCTATTTGCTTGTCTTTTATCAGTTTTTAGAGGCTACCTACTTGCCTTGGCTTATGGCCCCTTCCTGAAATCACTCTGACCTTTCTCTGCCTTCTGTCCTCTGCTCCTGTCAGTATGTGGTCATCTCTAACTCTGACCCTCTACCTCCTTTTATAAGAATGCGGGCCCACCTGGATAATCTCCCCATCTCAGGATCCTTCATCATATCTGTGAATTTTCTTTTGCCATATAAGTTTAGTATATTCCTTGGTTCTAGGGATTAGGATGTGGACCTCTTTTGCGGGCCATTATTAAGCCAACCACCTAGCTAAAAGCAGCAGGACATCTCCTTGGGGGCTCTCAAAAGATTGGAAGGATTAGCCCTGCAGGGAGTAGAATAGGAGCTCGGAGTCAGTAGGCTTTGGCCATTTATGTTAAGCAGTAATTCAATGTCACAGGTTAGTGAAGCTTAGGGACAGAGGGTTCAATACAGATGGGAAAAAGGAGACCCCGGAGGAACTAAGAATCTGTCCAAAGTCGCAGAGCTGGCTCTCCAGCTTTTCCCAATACTGTCTTACTCAACTGACATTAGAAAAAGGTGGTGATGGGCCCTGGTCAGATGGTTTGGTTGGTTAGAGCGTCATCCTGTTACACAAAGGTTGTGGGTTCCATCCCTGGGCAGGGCACATATCGGAACGGATTGATATCTCTCTCTCTCTCTCATTCTCTCTCTTCCTTTCTCTCCCGCCTTCCCCTGTCAAATCTATTTTTTAAAAAGCAAGAAAGAAAATGGTGGTAGTGTTTGTTATTGCCGTTGTTTAAAGCAGAGAATAAAATCTACCAGTGTTTATCTTGGGTGGGGATTGCTTTGCAAAGGAAAACCCAGTCCCCCTGAGTGCGAGTATCCTGCAGAGACTTGTGTCTCTGCGCTCGTTGTGAGGTTCTCTCTCACTGGGACTGTCTACAGAGGGAACGTGGAGGGGGTGCTGCTCCCAGGGCTTCCCCAGGGAGCGGTGGCTAATGGTAGGTTTCAACAAGGCCTCCTGGCCGCCCTTGGTCATCCTTCAGCTATTTCTACTAAAAGAAAGCTCTTGCTCCTGCCTGGAATTTGGACTGTAGGGTCAGTTCTGGGATTGAAGAGAAAGCATGTGGGACCCCTCACCCAACAAGAAGACATTTCCTTCTGTCTTTGACCCGCCGGGGAGGCCGGATGGGTGCGATCTGAGTGGGGAATGGAAGGGGAAGGCTGGTTTCTATGCTTTTCCTTTCTCTCTATTCTTGAGTCTGTTTCTCAGTGTATTTGTCAGAAAAAACCACTGACATCAGAACACCTGGGTTTTAGTCCTGCCCCTCAGTATATGATGCTCTGGGCCTCAGTTTCCCCATCCGTAGAATCAGCGGTTGAACTGGATGATCTCCAAGATGCCTCTAGGATTTGTCCAGCGCATGCTTGAGCGCTATGACAACTTCCAACGGGTCGCCTCACTTCCTTCCTGTGCTCCTGGGGTCTCAGCACACGGGTTGCTAGAACACAACCCCCTGACCTTGCTGGCGTTTGCCCCCCACTATGCCTCAGTGGCTTGCTTGATCCTGGCCCTCAGCAGGCCCATATATAGGAAGTGACTTGAAGGAAGAGGCCTAGGTCGAGGGGCCAGTGCCACACTCGCTGTGCACGGGGAGGGGAAGCCCTTTGTCTGGCTCTGCTCTGCATGAGCCCTGGAGAATCCCAGGAAACTGGTCGTTAAGGAGCTACCAAGTTAGATAATGAGTATTTGGGTTTCTCTCCTCTGTTTACGTTGTGTTAAGTACACAAAAATGATATCATTCCTGTACCCAGCCAGCTGATACCACTGACGGGGTCTCTCTGGGACCCATCAGGGGCTCCTTCCCTCCCCACTCTGGCCACCCTAACCCTCATCAGTGTGTGTGGGCCTCAGGGAGGGCACCAAAGCCTGTCAGTGTCACATAATAGCTGTCTCACAACCACCATTTTCTCCCTCTTCCTCTCCCCAGTTCACCCATGGCATTTCTCACCAGGAAAGCTGCAGTGGTTGTTTAATTGGCCCCCCTGCCACCAGCCTGTCTTCTCCAACCCCTTCAGCCCCTTGGCTGGAGGGAGCTTTCTAAATAGCATCCTGCCTGAAACCCTTGTTGGCTCCAGTTCTGTGCTCTGAAGAAAGCTTAGCCTGACCCCAGGCCCGGGAGATCTGCCCACCTGTCCGTGCCCCACCTGCCTCCGACCACACCCCGGGACTCCACACCTCTGCCCTGAAACCAGGGGAGCTTATTCCACATGCTTGGGGTTGACCCTCCCTCCCCAAGACCTTTACCCCTTGGGACTCTTCTCTCCTTTACCTCACTCCTCTCAGCCTCAGAGAGCCTCTCGAACTGACCCCCTATTCCCCTCCACCCCATTCTCCCCTGTGTACCCTCACTGCATCCTGCTTGTAAAGGTCAGTGACATTCAGAGACTGTCAGAGGGGTAACCTCTGTGAGGTTCAGAAAAGGCCCCACGGTGTGTCAGTCTCCTTAGGAAAAGACCGCATGGGGTGGGAAGAAGGGTGAGAACTTTGTTGCGATGGTAGGCGAGGCTCCCCGGAGGAAGGGTGCGGAGGGTGAGCCAGGCACTGCAAGAGAGGCCCGGAGGGGCTCCTCTGGGGGTCGAGGCAGTAAGAACCCACCTCATGGTCACCCTAATAACCTCTAACCATTTCGTCTCTCTCTCCCTCCCTCCTTCCACACTGCCTGGCTTTGGGACAAGGGCCTGAGCTCTTCAACAAAGTCCTAACAGCTGCTTCAAGTATCCTCAGGGTTCAGTGTACATTGGGTCAGGAAGGATTGGCAGAGCAGGGAAGGTGTAACCTACCCCTTGGTCAGGACATGGGCGTGGTGGACCAGTGGGTGGTCATAGCACCTCTAGAGAATGGTCAGATCTGGGCCTCTGGAGGGAGTCAAGAACTGGGGAGGTGGTCCCTTGGAACGCAAAGGGAGGAGTGAGGGCTCCTTGCACATTGTCTGATGGAGAGGACCGACCTGCAGTGTTTACTGCAGCCCTTGTCTAGTTTCCTGTCAAGTGGCCCCACTAGGCTCAGTTGGAAGGATCTGCTGTTCAGGAAATTGGTTCCCACCAGAAGGACACGAGGCCTGAGGGCCTGGAGCTCACAGCCCCTCTAGAAGCAGTGTCCCTTCTTGAGTATGTGCTGTGTGTGTGAATCCCACGGAGTGCCTGGGAGGAGGCTGCTGCATTGGAGGCAGAGTCTAAGGGTAGGGCCCACAGGACAAAGAGGCCGATAAGCAGCAGGCTCTGCTGAGCACTGCCCTGTGCCCGGCTCCACGCTGGGCCCGGACCTACAGAGAGAACAGGACACCCTCGCAACTTTGCCCAGTACAGAGACAAACTCAAGCCCAGGAATCCTTCCATTCGATCAGAGATGGGAGCTCAGCTGAGGACGGATGGATGGGTGGACAGGTGGATGGGAAGGAGATGGTGGTAAATACCAATGGCCAATGCAGTAACATTCACTCCACACAGAGTCCTGACAGGGTACTGAGCTCCCAAGTCACACCCTTGACTTCTGTTAAATGAGCTTATTGATACCTATGTTACGAGGCTCTGTGAGACTGAATGAATATGTGACTGGGCTTGGTTCATAGTAGGTACCAAATCTTAGCTTCCTAAGAATAGAAGCATCCTGGCCATGGGGCAAGATCGTTGGTGGGAGCCAGGATTTTTGACCGAGGAAGCAAGTTGGGACCCAGTGCGGGACAAGTAGGGGGAGTTCTCTGGGGCCAAACTTCAGGATGCCAGGCCTGCAAGTACTACCCTCACCTGACCTCTGCCCACCCTTCCAGGCCCATAGCAGGCCACGCCACCTGGTGTGTCCACCACCTCCTGTGGCTCAGTTCATGGACCGCATGGGCTCTGGGCTCATTGTCCTGCCTGTCCTAGCCTTGACCATTCTGAAATGGCAAAGCTAATCCAAGTAGCGAACTGGATACCCCTGAGGCGGGCGGCGGGGCTGGTGAGGACTCACTCCATCCGGGCCCCAGACCCGCTGCTCCCATTCCCCGGACCCGCCAGTAGCAGCGGCCACTTCCTCCCCGCCAGGCTGGGCCAGCAGTTGCACTGACTATAAATAGAAGAGTGAGATTCCTCGTGGCCCAGTGAATGGCGCTGACATCCTGCCTCCGCCTGACTGAGCCCTGAGTCACAGCCCCCGCAGGAGGCCTGCCGCCTGGGCGGACCGGGCCGCACTGCTGACATGGCCTTGGAGGAAGCACTGGGGCGGTGGGGAGTCCCTGGGGAGGCTGGCAGAAATGCATCTGGCATTTCCTCGCTGGAAGGCCTGCCAGGGCTAAGCCCTGTGGCTGGCTCGGGATTGAGTGTGCACGGGGATGTGCCAGGTAGAGGTGCCGGGCTCTAGAAAGTATAGCACCCCTCTCCTGAGTGTAATGGGAGGAGGGACTCCCCGGGAGCCTCGTCTGTCCTCGGAGCAATCTTGCTCTGGCTTTGCTAATTCTAAAGCCAAAACCAAACCCACATGGAGAGAGACACACCCACCCAGATCAGAAAATCAATGGAAGGCTGGGAAACAGGCCTGGGCATGGGTAAGAACCCAGACAGCTCAGAGGGCCAAGTGGCAGGGAGGGCGGCATTGACCGGGACTGAGCAGGAGCGTGTGGTGGGAGACAGTGGGGGTCTCCAACACTTTTGTCACTCTTACCAAGAGTCAGAGACAAGGAGATTCTAGCTGGCCACGCTGGGGTCCCACATCCAACCTGTGCCTAGCGGAGGGTGGAGGGAGCGTGGTAGGCTGTCAGTGAGGAAGAGGTAACATGCCAAGAAATCCGAGGCCCATTAGGAAGGAGAGAGCTTTGGGTGGCCCACACCAAATCCCAGCAACTGTCCAAGGTCAGTTCTCAGAGCACTGCTCTCTCTGAGGTCTTCCCACCCCCACCCCCACCCCCAGAGGGACCCCCATTCACACCTCAATATTCTCTGCCCCTCGCTCCAGTTGACTTCTTTCTAGTCCAGGTCACAATCTAATTTATGGAATGTGCTTGGGTTTTTCCTACCTCCTTCTCTCTCCTACTGGGTCCATTAGATTATATGCTCCCTGAGCAAGGGCTGGGTCAATGTCTGTTTACTACTCTGTGCCAAGCACGTGCTTGTTAGATGAATGAATGAATTTATTAATAACAGCCTGTGTGCTTGGGGCACACACACATTCACTCCCACACTTATTCACTTGCACTTACATAATCTCATACGCAGATTCACACACACACTTGTGCTTCTCACATACATACACTCACACCCACTCTCACACATGCACGTCTTTCCCACCTGAGTGCTCATGGGGCAAGAAATGCCAGCTGTGGCATTGCATGCTCTGCAATGTTGCCCCTGAGTCCTTCCGAGGAGCAGTGACTCGTTCTCCTGATGCAGATGTGGGAGGCAGTGATTTCTCAGCCGGGGGGACCAGGCTGAAGAAACCTGTTCCTGCCCATCTGAAAATCCTTGCTGGTTCCCTGTCGTTTACAGGCTGTGTTCCCCTCTGTCACACGGTGTCTCACCCCAGGCCATAGGCTGACCCTTCCACCCGGAATGGGCTCTGTTCCCCTCGCCCAGTCCCCATACCTTGCTCACCTTGCAAGCCCCTGGTATACTTCAACACCCATCCAAATACCATCTCCTTGCTAGACTGTGAGCAGCATGAACAGTTTTGGCCCCTTCCTTCCCCAGGTTGTCCTGGATTTTCTAGAAACACAGATGCCCAGAACCATGGGCTTGGTGATGTCCTTAGAAACCCATAATAGTTTGCATCCCCGGAGTGACTGGAAATGTGTTGGGCATTTTTTGGTGCCAGAGTGGCAGGGACTGATACTGGCATTTAATGGGCTGTGGACAGGAATGCTGACTAGGAAGAACCGTCTGTCCTAAAGGTCAACAGCAGCCCATTGGGAAACACTGACCGGCCTCCTGTCAGAAGGGGAACCCAAGGCCCAGGGTGGGTAGTGTCTTGTCGTGGTCAGGCAGCTAACTGGACACCAAGGTGGTTGTTTCCCACTCCCATATGGGAGTGCTCTGACCTCTAGGTCCTCAGGCCCTGGCCTGGCCACTACCAGTGCCAGGGATGTCATGGGAATTGTGACGAGGAATGCCTGAAGCTCCCATCGGCTGCCACACCTTCTCCCGCCCATGCTGGCCACCTGACGTGGCTGCAGCCAAGGACATGCCTGGAATGTGGAGCCAGAGTCCCCTGGGGAAGGGCGAGCTGGGCTTGTGGGATGAGCCCAGAGTTCTACAATTACAGTGTCTGGCTCTGTGAGCTCATCTAGACATCAAGAAAGTCACCCTTGAGATCTGAGCCTGGGTGCTAGTGACCACAACACTTTAGGGCCTAGACATGAGAGGGACAAGACTTGGTATCCCCTAAATCAGCCCCCTAGCCCTGCTCTGAAAAGGGGTGGCTATCCTTCCCCTAATCTCCCACCGTCAGCCTGGGCCACCATGGACCCCTGGAGGAACTTTTAGAATAAACGTTATAAAAACTGCAAATTACTCACAAAACTAGAGACAATAATATAACAAATGCCCACATCACTATCACTCAGCTGTGCCAGTCATCAACCCATGGCCCATCCTGCCTCACCCAGACCCACCCCTCCTCCTGTATCATTCTGAAGCAGATCCCAGACATGACATCATTTCATTCATAAATATGTCAGTGGTATATCTCTGAAAGGACTCTTCCTTACCAAAAAAAAACTGAACCATAATTACATCATTATCACACAAAAAATTAATAAAATTTTTATGTCAAAGAGCCAATAAATGTTCAAATTTCCAATTGTCACATAATTGCTTCTTTACAATTTGTCTGTATTTCGATACAAATAAGATTTACACACTGCAATTGGTCAGTATGTCTTCTGACTCTCTGTTAGGTCTAGAGTTTCTTTTTGTTTGTTTGTTTTTATTTATTAATTGGAAGAAAACAGTTGTTTGATTTTGGCATTTTGCTCTAGCCAGACTCCGCTGACTGCCGCCCGGTTGTGAAGTTGAGTGCGTTACTGTCAGAACACATTCAAGTTTGATTTCTTTTTTTTTTTTTTGGCAAGACTATGTTGTAAGGTAGTGCTGAGTTCTATTGGCTTGTACACCGTGTCTGATTCTCTCTTCTTTTGTGATATTAGCAGCTATTCAAGCAATTAACTTGTGAAGGGCTGCAAAATAGTGTTATATTTCATTCTTTCTGCATTTATTAACTAGAATCTGTCTACAAAATAAAAAAAGTTTACTCTTTTTCATTATTTGATTATGCAGTGATTCTGCTTGAAGAACTTTTCAAGCTTATCCAGTCTGCCAGTAGACCCTGGGGTTAGTGGTCTAGAGAGGCCAAGTCCCCCACTAACAAACACACAGCACGTTGGGAGTAGACCTAGGACTTGAACCCAGGTTTGTGCGCAGCACTGGTCTGGAGGCAGCATGGTGGTGCAGAGGGGGCTTGGTCTGGGAATAAGAGGCCCAGACTTGAGTCTAGGACCTGCCATTTAGAGCCAATGGGACCTTGGGCAGATCGTTCAGCCTTGATGCTCTCTGTAATGTGAGGATAACTCAACCTCTTTTGTGCAGCCCAAGGTCAGCAACTTTTCCTTTTGTCAGAAGGGACTTGGAGAAGCCCCTTCTCACAATGTGGATACACTCACCAGCCAATGCTAAGTAAGGTCCATGGCCTCTCACTTTAATTTCTCATCGCTGCTTCCAGACCTGCTTTTCCTCCCAGGTGCCCAGCAGGTGCCCATGAGCAGTGGCCCTCAGAAAGCTTGAGCCTCTCTCAGCAAGGTGGTGAGCAGAGCACTGGTCACATAATGGTGGTGACTTTTGTTTTAAAATGATTATGAATTTCAAGACAGTGACAGCAAAGCATCAAACCAAGCAAAGGGCCCTATGGGACAAGCCCTTTGGGATGGCACAGGTCATTGGCCCCTGAAGCCAACCCTGGTGAAGCTCTGTCCCAGTGGCATGTGGGAATATCTCATCCAATTCAACAAAATGTTGAATGTGTAAACGGAGACACATTAGCCGTAACCAACACAAACCTCAATCCAACTAGCTTTGGTTAAAATACAGTAAACAGTGTTTAACAATTAGAGTCATGCAAATGTTGTTTCATGGCTTTTAATTTTTTGAGTCAACATGGGAGCAACACAGCAAAACTTGAGTGTGGAGCAGAAGAAAACATGAATGTCAGTAACACAGTGTGAAGAACTTACTGCTGACCAAGCTGGCATGTTAACAGACCGAGGAGGGGCCTGTTATTTACATGCAGGTAATCAGTAGATATAATACTAAATGTACTATAAATTTCAAAGTTGAGAAGGGGGTAAGAGTGTAAGGGAGCTAACAACTCTCATACCTTACGGAGAAATCAATGGATTTGGCCTAATGTTATAAATCAAGAAATAAATGTATAAGCTTATTTTTTAGAGTTATGGAAACTATCAGAAAAAATAAAAATGGAAATGTGTCAATAGTTTGTGTTCTGAATGAAGAGGGAAGTATAGGATGCAGCCTGCTGCTCTCCTTTAGAAGCTCTTTTGTACTAGATTTTTGTTACTGTATTCCTATATTATTTTGATAATAACACTAGGGGAACAAAATTTTTGTTGCATCCACAAAAACACTTGTTCTTACCTAATTCGAGTGTGCCAATCCCAAATCTGACATTAATTTTTCTCTGTAAGCTACAGTTTCCTTGCAATTCAAGATTTTAGGTTTTCATCTTATTGTAAAATTTTCAGCATTTAGTTTAACATAATGAAGTAGAATGTCTGCTTGGGCATCGTCATTGTGAAAATATAATAATTTATATAATGCAGTAAATACACTAATACACTAAAAGATATGATTGCATCAGAATTTGTCTACAATTTTGAAATGGAACATATTAAAACACTTATTTTAATAATAAAATTTGCACAAAACTTATTTAAATTCTGTTTAGAAAAAATTTGCGTTGGTAGATTTTGCGTTTGTGTACTTGTTGAGAACAATCTCGTTTGATGCTCCAGCAGTAGTCTGCTCATCACTAACAGCTCCAAGAGTTTCGGGAAACTTATCAAGGTGACTGTTCAGGAAGTGAATCTTAACGCTCATGTTACATCCAGTTTCGTGGAAAGCCAACAGCATCCTTTGAACCAGAAGGTCATAGTTTTCTGCTTTTTTGTTGCCAAGGAAGTTCTTTGTAACTGTCATGAAAGACTGCCATGCTGCTTTCTCTTCCTTATTCATCTTCCTGGCAAATTCTTCATCACGTATGAGGGTTCGAATTTGAGGTCCATCGAATACACCTGCTTTTGTCTTCTTGAAAGACAAGGCAGTTTTGAAAAGCAGAAATAATATGTTGAAAGCATTCACTTTCCCTATTCAAAGCCTGAACAAACTGCTTCATTAAGTCAAGTTTGATGTGAAGTGGGGGAAAATGATCCTGTCTCGATTAACTACACGTTCATGCACAATATCTTGCATCCCTACTTCCAGAGCTTCACGTTTCAGCCACTCCTTCTGTGTCCATTTTTTCTCCCAAGCTTGGCTGTCCCACAAACACAGAAAGCAAGAATACTTCATGAAACCTTTCTGTTGTCCTAGCAGGAAATTGACCATTTTAAGATCCACACAAATGATCCAGTTATGCTCCTCATACTTTAGAAAGTCGAGGACAATTTTTATGTCATTATAATCTTCTTGCCTGACCTGTGGTGGCGCAGTGGATAAAGTGTCGACCTGGGAACACTGAGCTCGCCAGTTCAAAACCCTGCACTGGTCTGGTCAAGGCACATATGGGAGTTGATGCTTCCAGCTCCTCCCCCCTTTCTCTCTCTCTCTCTCTCACTCTGTCTCCTCTCTAAAAAGAAAATGAATAAAATAAAAATAAATAAATAATCTTCTCGCAGATGAGTTGAATAACCAATTGGAACCACTGCATAAACATTACCGTTGTGTAGGAGAACACATTTCAGACTCCATTTAGAGCTGTCAAGAAATAGCCGCCATTCTGTTGGACTGTAATTGGTAACACCTAGCTGGCTTGGAAGACTACTGATATCATGACAGTAAACATAGTGTTTGTCTTCAGAAAAAAAGGCCACAAAAATTTGTTCACGCTTCCTGAAACGGGATACTTTAGCTGACCAGTGAAGTACATTCTTTTCTTGAAGCCTGGAGGCTAATAACTCAGCTGCTTCCTTTGAAAGGCCCAAATCTCTTACTAAGTCATTCAATTCGGGTTGGCTAAACTGCTGAGGGGTTAATGACTGCTTGGCATCAGAAGAAGACTCTTCAGATTCTACCACCATTTCCTCATGCATCTTATCAAAATATACTTGATCACCATGTTCACTTTCTTCGTCCTTAGAAGAAATAAAACCATTGAAAACGGGAACCAGGAGTGTCTCAGAGTGTGGGATAGGTCGTATTGCTGAAGGAATATTAGGATATGCGATCATATGCTGTTTTTTCTTGCCGATGCCCTTTGTATGGATCAGACAGAAATAACAGTCACTGCTGTGGTCCTTAGGTTCACACCAAACCATGGGAATACCAAAAGGCATTCCTTTGCGTTTTCCTTTTGTCCAGTCACGAAGCATTTCCTGACAATTATGACACACAATATGAGGAGCCCAATTCTTGTCTTGATCACCAAGGGGAACTTGAAAATAGGCAATATATGCACGTGTCACAAATGATGAAATATTGCACCTTTGATGTTGAAGTGTGTAACAGCCACATATATAACAGAAAGTGTCAGGACTATTCTTACATTTACACCTCAAAGAAGCCATGATTCAATCTTAAAACAAAATAAGAGGGTGTTTTTATCAGATGATAATTTTTTACATTTAAAAACAACTATAGCCTGACCAGGCGGTGGTGCAGTGGATAGAGCATCGGACTGGGATGCGGAAGACCCAGGTTCAAGACCCCGAGCTCGCCAGCTTGAGCGTGGGCCCATCTGGCTTGAGCAAAAAGCTCGTCAGCTTGGACCCAAGGTCGCTGGTTCCAGCAAGGGGTTGCTCGGTCTGCTGAAGGCCTGCAGTCAAGGCACATGTGAGAAAGCAATCAATGAACAACTAAGGTGTTGCGACGGCAATGAAAAACTAATGATTGATGCTTCTCACCTCTCTTCGTTCCTGTCTGTCTGTCCCTATCTATCCCTCTCTCTGACTCTCTCTCTCTCTGTCCCTGTAAAAAAATAAATTAAATAAATAAAATTATAAAACAAACAAACAGAAAACTATAATTGTGTAAAAGTGATGTTTGTGAAATATTAATTGCCTTGTGGTTGGTTATGTTCAATCCAAGAGCTATTGCCCTTTAACTCCAATTTAAAACCAATGCATGCCATTAACTGTAACAAAAAGATATCAAAATTAAATTGCATAAAACCTAGAGCATGCACCCAAAAATGGATTTCAGATTTGGAATCAGCGATGTAGAAATATATAGAAAAAGTTCTAAAACCTCATGCAACATAAAATGAAAAAAAATATTGTTTCCCAGTGAATTAGAAAGCAGCCTGACCAGGCAGTGACATAGTAGATAGAGCATCAGCCTGGAACACTGAGGACCCAGGTTCAAAACCCAAAGGTTGCTGGCTGGAGAGTGGGCTCATCTGGCTTGAGCACAGGCTCATTCAGCTTGAGCGTGTGCTCACCAGATTGAGTGTGGGGTCCCTGGGTTGAGTGTGAGATCATAGACATGACCCTATGGTTGCTTGCTTAAGCCCAAAGGTTGCTGACTTGAAGCCCAAGGTCACTGGCTTGAGCAAGGGGTCATTCTCTTGGCTGGAGCCCCCCAGTCAAGGTGCATATCAAAAAGCAATCAATGAACAACTAAGGAGCTGCAGTTATGAGTTGAGGCTTCTCATCTCTCTCTCTTCCTTTCTCTCTCTCCTTCTCTCACTAAAATGAAATAAAACAAAATAAAAATAAATAAAGTAAAATAAAATAAAAAGCAGGTGAGAATCAATTGCCAGACCCAGAAAAGGCTGATCTCAGCTTTAGGGCCTCTTTCTCCCAGGCCACTGATAGCTCTGGAGTACGATATTTACAGCTCATGATCCAAGGGGAAAATTCAGAATATTCCAAGGAACAGTTCTGATTGGATCACATGCTCACCCTTTAAACCAGTCAAGGGTGTACTGGACTGTGATTGGCCTTACCAGAATCATGTGGTTGTCAGGAAGATTGAAATACTCCAGAACCAGACAGAGTGGTAGAGGAGCAGTTCTGGACAGAAGGGCAGAGCTGTTATGGGAAGAAAGGGAGAAGGGACACTGGGGGACCAAACCAACAGATGCCCATGACCCTGAGACTCCCATAGGTGAGACTCTGGTACAAGGTATAGAAGACGAAGAGATGGCTGCAACATGGAGCTCTTATTGGGAGTTGTTATGGAAGATGGACACAAGGAAATGAATTGGTGTTATCCAATGGAGAACGTGGAAAGAGTCACATGACCTTCACACAAGATTCTATGGGAGCTGCAGATGATGACACATTGCCAGCTGGGGCATTGAGAAGTTGTATCAATTCCAAAGGCCTCCCAGAGGCTCCCAGCTACAGCACAGGGACTTGGGTCCAGGTCCCATTTCTTCTCAGGAAGTTACTTCACCTCTTTAAACCTGTTCCTCCAGAGGACTGGGACAAAGATTTCAAGTTAGCAATTAGATTGGTTTGGGAAGCTGAGTACAGAGCTTGGCACATAGTAGGCACTTCCTTACCCTCCCAGGGTCCCAGGGCCACCCACCCACATTGTCAGTTTTTCTTTGAAGATATGTGGACAAATTGATTAGTTCCAATTAGGTTAAAATCAAGACAGTCCTTAGAGTTTTTTCATTATCCAGTCTGTAGAGTACCAGAAAGTTATTTAAATGCCTAAAACAACCTAATTGTACAAAAATTGTGAACACATATCCCCACTAGAACAGAAGCTCCCTGAAGGTAGGCAAAGCATTATTCATTTTTGCATCTTTCCCTGGTGTACCTAGAATAATGGACACTCCCCCCCTCCATTTTATTGAAATATAATTAACATACAACCCTGCATAAGTTTAAGGTGTACAGCATAGTAACATATATATTGTGAAATGATTATCACAGTAAGTTTAGTAAACATCCATCATCTAATATTGATACAAACATCAAAAAAAGAAAAGGTTTTCACTTGTGATGAGAATTTAGGATTTACTCTTTAACAACTTTCAAATGTACCATAGAGCAATATTACCTAGTCATCATGATGTACATTATGTCCCCAGTACTTACTCGTCTTATAACTGGAAGTCTACCTTTTAAACACCTTCATCCAATGCCCCCCCGCCCCCCGCATCTCTGGAAACCACAAATCTGATCTCTTTTTCTATTTCTTTTTTTAAGATTTTTCACTTAAAAAAAAACAACTTTATTGATTAGTTCTTACAGAGAGTAAGGAGAGAGAGGAGGGGGAAGCAAGAAATATCAACTCAGAGTTGCTTCATTTCAGTTATTCATTGGTTGCTTGTCAGATGTGCCTTGACCAGGCAGACCAGAATTTCGAACCAGTGACCTTAGCATTCCAGGTCAACACTATCCACTACACCACCAAAGGCCAAGCTCTATGTTTGTTTTTTTGTTTTTAGATTCCACATGTGAAATTACACAGTATTTGTCTTACTCTTTCTGACTTATTTCACTTAGCATAATGTCCTCAAGGTCCATCCATGCTGTCACAAATGGCAGGATTTATTTTATTTTTTGGCTGAATATTCCCTTGTGTGCACAAGGGGTGAACAAAAAATAGGTTTCTCTTGTATTATTTATTATTATTGCATTATTTTCCATACAAACAACTGTAAACCTACTTTTGCCTACTTTGTGTACACACACATCTCCTTTTTTATTATTGAATTATTGGGGTACAGGTTTCAAGTGTGCACCTCAAAAAACATCATCTGCACACTTACTGTAAGTATCAGATTAGTTTTCATTCTCATTTCTATGATGATCAATGAAGTTGAGCACTTTTTCATGTCTATTGGCTATCGGTATGTCTTCTTTGGAGAAGTGTCTGTTCAGGTCCTTTGCCTATTTTTTAATTGGGTTGTTTGTCTTCCTGGTGTTGAGTTGTGTAAGTTCTTTATATATTTGAAAATTAACCCCTTATCAGCTGTATCATTGGTAAATATATTCTCCCATCCAAGGGGTTCCCTTTTCATTTTGTTGGTGGTTTCTCTTGCTGTAAAAATGATTTTAGTTTGATATAGTCCCATTTGTTTATTATTTTCCTTTATTTTACTTGCCCAAGGAGATTATTGGCAAACATATCATTATGAGAGGTCTGAGATTTTACTGCCTATGTTTTCTTCTAGGATTTTTATGATTTTGCAACTTACATTTAAGTCTTTTATACATTTTGAGTTTATTTTTGTGAATGGTGTAAGTTGATGGTCTAGTTTCATTTTTTTTTTTTTTTACATGTACCTGTCCAGTTTTCCCGGCACTATTTATTGAAGAGACAAACTCCATTGTATGCTCTTGCCTCCTTTGTCAATTAATTGACCATAAAGCCCTGGGTTTATTTCTGGGCTCTCTGTTCTGTTCCACTGTTCTTCTGCCAACACCAGGCTGTTTTAATGACAGTGGCCTTGAAGTATAGTTTGATATCGGGTAGTGTGATACCTCCAACTTTGTTCTTCTTTCTCAAGATTACTGAGGGTTATTCAGGATATTGTTTTGGATTCCATGTAGAATTTTGGAATATTTGTTCCAGATCTGTGAAATATATAATTGGCATTTTAAAAGACTTGCATTGAATCTATAGATTGCTTTGGGTAGTATGGACATTTTAATAATGACTTTCTTTTTCCAATTCATGAACATGGTATATGCTCCTACTTATTTGTATCTTCTTCAATTTCTTTCTATAGTATCTTATAATTTGCCAAGTGCAAGTCTTATCTACTTGGTTAATTTATTCCTAGGTACCTTATTTTTTTGTTGTAGTAGTGAATGGGATAATTTTCTTTTTTCTTTTTTCTTCTTTTCCAAGTGAGAGGAGAGGAGAGAGAGAGAGAGACAGACTCCCACTGCCCTGACCAGGATCCACCCAGAAACCTCTGTCTGGGGTTGATGTTCTGCCCATCTGAGGCCATGATCGCAACCGAGCTTATTTTAGCACCTGAGGCAGAGGCTCCACAGAGCCATCCTCAGCACCTGGGACCGATGTGCTCAAACCAATCAAGCCATGACTGAGGGAGGAGAAGAGACAAGAGGGAGGGGAGAGGGTAGAGAAGCAGATGGTCACTTCTCCTGGGTGCCCTGACTAGGAATTCAACCCAGGACATCCACATGCTGGGCTGATGCTCTACTGGCCAGGGCCATGAATGGGATTGTTTTCTTAATTTATCTTTCTGATAGTTAATTATTGGTGTATAAGAATGTCACCAATTTCTGAATATTAATTTTGTATCCTGCTACTTTGCAAAATTCACTTATTAGATCTAGTAGCTTTTTGGTGGAGTCTTTAGGGTTTTCTATGTACAATATTATGTCATTGCAAATGAGTTTTACTTCCTCCTTTCCAATTTGGATGACTTTTATTTATTTTTTCTTGTCTGATTACTGTGGCTAGAATTTTCAGTACTATGTTGAATAAAAGTGATAAAAGTGAACATCCCTGTCTTGTTCCTGATCTTAAGGGAAACACTTTTAGTTTTTGCCCACTGAATATGATATTGGCTGTGGGTTTGTCATATACAACTTTTATTATGTTGAGGTACAACTTCTTTATTCACTCCTTGATACTTAAGGTGTTTCCATGTCTTGGCTATTGTAAATAATGCTGCTATGAACATGGGGGTTCAGATATCTCTTTGACATAGTGTTTTTGTTTCCTTTGGATATATTCCAAGAAGTGAAATTGCTGGATCACACGGTGGTTATATTTTTAATCTTTTGAGGAGCCTCCATATTGCTTTCTATAGTAGCGATACCAATTGACAATCCCACCAACAGTACAAAAGGACTCCCCTTGTCTATATCTTCTTCAGCATTTGTTATCTCTAGTATTTTTTATGACAGTCATTCTGACAGATGTGAGTGAGGTGTTATCTCATTGTGATTTGATTGGCATTTCCCTAATGATTAGTGATGTTGATCATCTCTTCATGAACCTATTGGCCATTTGTTTATCTTCTTTGAATAAATGTCTATTCAGGTCCTTTTTGATTATATTATTATTATTATTTTGCTATTGAGTTGTAAGAGTTCTTTATATATTTTGGATGTTTGTTTCTTATCAGATATCTGATTTGCAAGTATTTTTTCCCATTCTGTAGGCTGTCTTTTCATTTTGTTGACTGTTTCTTTGCTGTGCAGAAGCTTTTTAGTATGACGTCGCCCACTTATGTTGTTGCTTGTGTTTTTTAGGTGTCATATCCAAAAAATCACTATCAAGGCCCACATAAAGAAGCTTTTTTTCCCCTCTGTTTTCTTCTAGGAGTTTCATAGTTTCCAATCTTACATTTCAGTTGTTAATCCATTTTGAGTTAATTTTTGTGAGTGGTGTAAGGTAGGGATCTATAACAGAGTTTTTAACAGATTTTTAAACTGAATATATGAACAGATAAGGGGATAAATGAGGCCCTAAAAAAACACTGAAAAATAAAAGATCAGTTTACTAAGATGGATTCCTGGCAGACACCCCAGTGGGTTTAGGTGTCAGCCAAGGACAAGCAGAGAAGGCAATTATGTATACCCAGCAGGGGGGCTAGAAGACAGAGCACATTGGAGGAGACAGCAGGCAATAGGCCTACTTCATTTGTTCATTCAGCAGGTGGTTTTAATCACCTGCACTGTGGCAGGCGCCAGGCATGGGATCTGTCAGGAGCAAACATGAGTCCTCCTGCCCTCCGGGAGCTGGTATCTAGGGTATCATGTGTGAGAGCAGCAGTAGCCCCTGGGGGAACCTGGACAATGACACCCCATGGCTGCATCTTCCTGCTAATGTGCTTATACTAAGAATATTAATTGCAGTAATAGCACAACCCTTTATAGAGAACCAACTGTATCAGTCAACACCATTTCAGCCTGAAGTAATAGAAACTCAATGCAAACTGGCCTAAGCAAATATAAAGGAAATATTTGGTTTATGTGTTCATGTCTAAAAATACCCGGGATTAACTAGCTTCTGGCATGACTGGATCCAAGAGCTCCAAAGATATCATCAGGACTCTGTGCCCTGTGCCCTGCTCCATCTCCTGGCTCTGCTTCTTACTTCACACGACTGACTTCATTCTCAAACAGCTACATAGTAAAAATGGCCTCTGGTAGCTCCAGGCTAACGATCTCAGCAAAGAGGAAGCATGTCTTTCCTTATTGTTCTGGAAACTATAAGGCACTGTTAGAGGGACCCGTCCAACTTAGGTCTGACGCCCAGGCCTGAGCCAATGCTTGGGAAGTACTGAATGGCGGGGGGGGGGGGGGGGGGGGGCTGGTGGCAGGTGTGAGAATGGGGTAGGATAGAGGATAGCCCCGTTTACTCAGAAGGGACAGAGAATGAAGGAAGGTGGTTTCCAAAAGAGAGCAGGGCTATCACTAGTCCACCTCAGCAATGCCCTACAACTACTAGGCTCCAGCTACAAAACTGTCAGTGAAACCTCCCAACAGTCTTTTGTTGTGAGGCCATTCTGATCCCCATTGCAGATGCAGAAAGAGGCTCAAAGAGGCTGAGTACCTTGCCAGCATCGCACACCTAGCAAGTGGAGGATCAAGGAGCATGGATTCTTTTGTACCAGAGAAGTTAGTGGTAGAGGTGACAGCCTCTGAAATATGGCGGGAAGTCAGAGTGGATTTTATTGATTTGACCCAGTGAATGGAGGGAGAGAGACAAAAGGAATAATCTGTTGAATGTGGCACTATCCTTGTCCCCTATCCACTCCCCCAATCCCATAGCAATGACATCTTGTTCAGGTAGTACAGACCCAGGAGGCAGACAGCCTGGATTCCCTGAAAACGGAGCTTTTGGCACGGGGTTAAGGGCTGATACTTGAACTTGGAGGTGGAATTCCAGGGCAGTAAGAGGGGAGCGGGGGTGGGAAGCAACGAGAGATGACATATAGCCACAGCGCCACCACTATACTGCGCACTGCACATAAAAAGTGTGCCTCAAATGGTCGAAGGGAGAGAGAAGGAATCCTTCCTCCCACCTCGTCTCCTACTGCTCAAAGTTTGTCCCAAGACCTCCCTCCCTCCACGCTCTGGGCTGAGTTCTTCAGCCCCTTTGGCAGCTGTCCAGCAATCAGACCCTTACCGGGGATGTGGTCTGGGAAGGGTTGGCCTCTGGGAAGGCAGCTGGCCAGTGGCAGTGTGGATCTGTGAGGACCCCCTGGAGTCCTTCAGCCAGAGGCAGAGCACACGGTAGTCTGGTGGACGGGGGAGCTGAACGAATCTTTAGAGGAATGCAAGATGCATGTGACACACCCACATTCCAGCTCTGTGACTTGACTTCTTCATGCCCCAGTCTCCCTCATAAAATGGGAACTGTAGTACTTCCTCTAGAATTGAGAAGATTTGAGATAATGCATGCAAAGCACTTAGTAGTGTCTGGCCCCTATGAGGTCAACTGGACTGGCAGTCTTGATCTTTCCTGGAGAAGTGTCGGGGTGCTGTCCTGGTTAAGCTGTTAGCCTAGACTTTTTCCATTGCAATTGGCTCACAGAACTGGAAGGCCTGGAGGTGTTGGCTTCAGCACTCAGGAGTGACTGAGTCCCAAGGGATGTGGTGACTGCACTACAAGAGCATTGGGAAAACATTCTCCTTGACCTCTGTTGGGCAGATAAAATATATTATGCTCACTTTGTTAAAAATGGCACTGCCCACGTACAAGTTTAAAGAGTGAGCTTTTCCCCACACCTTGGACTGATTGGATGATGTGGGGTGGTGCGCTCTCCTGAGGAATCCTATTATGCCTCAGATGGGTGACTTTGTATCAGAGACTTTCCTGTTTGTAGATTGGATTAAGGGTTTGGATTTCTACACTATAAAGTGGGACAGACCAGTAGCTTGCTCTTTCTCGGTTCCTGAGGTTAGAGAGGAGAGCAGAGAAAGGCACGTGGAGGCCAGGAGAAGCAGCCAAGATGGTGGAGTGCTGAGGGAGAAGCCAGTTTGTGCAGAGTTTGTGCAGAGAGAAGGAGATGGGGAACAGAGGTAAATAAGTCTGGTGAGCTAGAAGCCTTTGATGCTAGGAAACTCGGATAAGTCAGTAGCTTTGTGAGCACTGAATGTGTGGGGTTTTGAGCCCAGTGTGTGTTTTTGCTTGCCTGCTGGGTGCAAGCTAGAATTAAAGCTGATGGCTCACCAGTTATTGGCTCTGGTGTTTCATTACCGACTGTCCGAATCTAATGTGAACCTGCATGGGCCAGGCGGCTGTGATGGTGGCCTTGACTACTGGCTTTACACTACACTATAAAGTGGGGCAGACTGGGAACTTGCTCGCTCTCAGTTCCTGAGGTTAGTATTAAGAAGGAGAGCAGATTAAGGCCACGTGTAGGAGAGGAGGCAGCCAAGATGGTGGAATGCTGAGGAAGAAGCCAGTTTGTGCAGAGTTTGTGTAGAGAGAAGGAGATGGGAAACAGAGGTGAATAAGTCTGGTGAGCTAGAAACCTTTGATTCTAGGAAACTTTGATAAGTCAGTAGCTTTGTGAGCACTGAATGAGTGGGCTTTGGAGCCTAGTGTGTATTTTTGCTTGCCCGCCGGGTGCAAGCTAGAATTAAAGCTGATGGCTCACCAGTTTTGGGCTCTGTTATTTCATTACCGACTGTCCGAATCTAATGCGAACCTGCATGGGCCAGGTGGCTGTGATTGTGACCTCGACTACTGGCTTTACAACCTCCAAGGGCTGACCTGAGCAGAGAAGAACAAGAAGATCTAGCCAAAGCATCTGTGAAATAGTGAGAGGCTGGACTAATTGAGGGTTACCAATTTAACATCCTCTGAACTTCTGGGATGGGTCTATGGTTTGTTGGTCCCAAGCCAAAAACCAAAAACAAAAGAACCCAAAGTAGATCACCATTTTTTTGGCTGGATCTCAACTCCATGACTTCATATGAGCTTACTCACAGTGACTGTCAGCTCAGACACACAGTTTGTCTTTGCAAGTTTGAGATATACTCCTGGGAAGGTGGACCATGACTTCAGGAATGCAGTGTGTTTCATAGATGTAATCTTTCAAACCATGGTTTCCATAGGGAAAAGCAACTGACATTGGTCCGGAGGGGATGAAAAGGTGAGGACCGTGACTAGATGTCACCTTGACAGTCCTTCCCAGCAACCACATACTTGGACTCTCGGATTCCAGGAGCTCCCTCACCAAGCAGTCGCCAGGGGCCCTTGATGAAGGAACACCCAAACACCATGCTCCATTTCTCCAGTCACATAACCACCTCTACTGTGTTCCCAGTGTAAGCCACAGGGCCCATCAGCTGTGCGACCTTGGGCAAGTCATTCTACCTCTCTGAACCTCAGCTTCCTCAACTGTAAAATGAGACTTGTGTCTAGACACCAAACACATGCCCACACAAAAGACTTGTATGTGAATGTTAAAACAGCTTTATTCACAATAGCCAAAATCTGGCCAACAAGTAGCCCAAATGTCCATCATCTGGTGAATGGATAAACTGTGGTACAGCCATACAACAGAATACTATTCAGCAATAAATAGGAATGAATTATTGGTGCACACAACATGCATAAATCTCAAAACCATGCTGACACAAAAGAGCACACGCTATTTGATATTTACACGGAATTCTAGAGAAGGCAAAGTGAATCTCCATAGGTCGGTCAGTGGTTGTCTGGGGTTGGGGAGGTGAGGGAACTTGAAATGTTCTTGATGAGGATGGTAGTTACAAGAGTGCAAGCATTAGAGAACAGTTATGAATTGGACACAAAAAATGGGTGGCTTCTATTGCATGTAAAGTATACCTCAAAGCTGATTTTCTAAAAATGAGATCAAAGAAAAACATTGCCTTTATTAGGACTCTTTCTATGACAGAAGCCCAACTCCAGATAGCGTTAGGGAAAAAACGGCATTGGCTCATATAATCAGGTAAGTCCAGGGGTGCAGCTGGCTTCAGGCATGGCTTGATCCAGGGGAGTCTGGATAGAACATTCACCTTCTCTTAGCTCTCTTTCCTCCTCGTTGGCTTTATCTTCAAGTAGAGAACAGGATGGCCACCAGCAGTTCCAAGCCTGGAAACTTCTGTCAACTTGGCAACTCCCACAAAAAGCAAATGCCTCTTTCCTCATAGTTGCTGCAAAAGTCCCAAGGGGGAGTCTCAGTGTCCAGCCTGGGACACATGCCTGCCTCTAATGCTAGGGAGTGAGATTAGCCCAACCTGAACCCCAAGGGTACAAGGTAGGGGAGGGGTAGACCCCTGAAGGAAAAGATAGGTGTTATCCGAAGGGCCATGGATGTTGGCCAGACAAAGCTAACAAGTAGCTAGCACCTCCCTCCACCTACCAGGGGGCAATGTTATCACCTATTCCTACCTCCAGACACCTCTGCAGTGGCCAGGTCATCAGGGACAGGCCCCAGACTCACTCGAGGTCCAAGGTTGCTTTCCTGCAATGCCACAGGGCTCTGCCTATTAGATACAAGAATCAAAACAGAAAGCAAGTGCTAATCTCTTCCCCACCAGCCAAGCCAAACAGAAAGCCCTTCCTGCCTGTGCAGGGCTGCTGCACCCCAAGGAGGTGGGCGGAGCTCTGTAGCAGCTACTCTGGCCCAGGACCAGAGGGAATGCCTTGGAACTGACGGTGTCAGGACTTGTAAGATGAACCTTAAGGGGGTGAAGGATGCCTCCATGGGCCAGGCTGGGCCAGACCAGAGAGGAATGCAGGGCAAAGGGGTGAGAGCTGTAGCTTCTCAATCCAGAACTACCACCCAGCAGCGCCTGGCCAGAGCAGGAGAATCAGACGGAAAACTGATGAGAGGGGTCCCTGCAGAAATCGAGAACAGTCAAGTCCCATCAGACACTGAATCTCACAGCTCACTTCCTGAGCAGTGAAGTGCAGCTAGCATTAAATGAGCATCTTCTCAAGGTCAGACATCACCCAGAATTCTCTGTGAAGTGTCCTCCCAGAGGGGAGGGAAAGGAGTGACAATGTCATATCTATATTCAGAATAAGCCTACAAAGTAGACAGCTCCCTACAGCACTATCATGCCCAAACAAAAGAGGCAACAGGCTCAAAGCGCCAGGGACTTAAGGCCCCAGCTAAGTGGCTGTGCTCCATCAGACTCCTGGGCAAAGGCTTGTCTCCCCTCATGGCTGCTAGTTGAGCTAAGGTTATTATTTCTGACCTAGGTAAGCCAAGGCAGTTTAGGACTATCTCCCAATCCAGCTCCCCAAGGAATACGGGCAAGACAAGCTTGAGCAGAGGCCCATCACCCTGTTTCCCATCACGGTGCTGGCCGAGTCGGCCTGCCTAGCTATCCTGCTTTCTGGGAAGCAGGTTAAATGGATGTCATTGCCGAGAGTGTGAGCTCTGCAGCAGAGCTGGGCGGGGAGCAGGGCGAGAGCCAGACAGAGGGAGGAGAGCCAAGGCTCAGCAGGGAAGGTGTGGCCAAGGCACGGGCGGGCCTGAGCCCTCCCTGCCAAAGGAAGCCCATGGGCCTGGCCCAGAGCTGCTGGGCTCTGGGAAAGTGGTGTTCCCAGCTCCTAACTTGGTCTCCGCCCGCCATGTCCAAGGCAGGCTGGCCCTCCGGCTCTTCAGACTAGTCCAGGACAGAACGAGCCCTTCCTGGAGCTGACAATGTGCCTGCCGGTTAGTTCCCAGCGCTGGAATCCTGCCAGCTGACCCTCAGGCCAGGTCCTGGCAGTCCAGCTCTGTAGGAAAGATGGAGGGGCACGGACAGCTCTCTGTAGATCTAGGCACCCCAGTAGGGGTCCTGGTCCTAAGGGCCACTAACTTGGAGCACGGCCCAGACAAGCAAGCCCCACACAGGCTGTGCCCCTTCTCAGATGCCTCTGTCCAGGCAACAAGCAGGGAAGCAGTGGTCATCGGCCACCTACAGCTGGGGAACCTGGGCCACAGGCCTCCTGCATGTTCTGAAAATGGGGAGCTGGGACCCTAGGCAGTACAGCAGGCTGAGTGGGGCAGACTGTGGGTCCAGGCCGGCCACATGTACATCCGCTTTGGGGAAACTAAGGAACAGCAACCCTGTCTCAGTGTGGGGCTGATTCCTCCTCCAGCAGATAGCAGCACCCATGCACCCAGCTCTGTTCCATCAGCACAGTAACCTAAGTATTAGGAAGCATTTACGCTTGTTAGAGTTATATAAGTTAATTACAAATAAGAATTATTACTGAAAGAGCACTGACCTTGGGAGTCAGAAGCTGCAGAGGAAGGCCCAGCTCAGCCACATCCTAACTGTGTGCCCTCTGGCAAGTCTCCTGACCTCCTCGCCTTCAGTCCTCCTCCTGTAAAATGAGGATCAAAAGATGACTCTGAGCAGCAGAGACAATCACGGAAGTGAAAATCTGCCAGCTGCAAATGGTCACATCCCCTGGGCAGACTCGGAGGGCAGAGCTGGGGGAAGCCGCTCCCCTCTCTAACCTGCGGGCACGTAGTGGACAGTTCCCTGGCTGCTTCACGGGATCAGCTGAGGAACACCAGAAAGACAAGAAGATACCAAACCCGGGTTCCCCAACAACTCAGAGCCATTGGTCTGGTGCTGGGGGAGGGGGTGGCAGGCTCTGTCGTTTTGTTAACACTCCCCAAGTATTAGGTGACCAGGGCTGAGAAGCAATGCCACAGCCCACTGAGAAATCAGCTGGGATGTAGCCCACACTTCCAGCATCCTGCCCAACAACTGCATCCATCAGTTCAGAGAGAGACCCAGGGCGGCTCCAGCACCCTCCAACAAGGTCTCCAAGCTCCCCGTCTGGATGGAGGTAAGCTTCAGCCCACCGTGCATCCCACTTGGCAAAAGGAAAACAAATGTTCTGGCTCCTGAGGGCACAGAGCCATCACTCACATGGGTTCCGAGTCTCGCCTGTTTTAAAAGCCCCAATCTTGCTGACTGGATGGGGATGAACCGGCACAGGGGAGAAAATGCTGGAAGGAGAGATTTCATGAGCCGACATTATCCCCATTTTGGAAATGCTCTACAGTGCAAGGCAGTTGTTTTATCCATGGGGAAAACAGTATTATATTGATGTACTGCCTTTCACAAAATTGATATAGTGTCTTTTGCAAATGTTTTGGGGTAAAGACTGAGAAACACACTCAAGAACAAGGAGTGTTTGAGGGAGAGGGAAGGGGCCTCAGAGACAGTTGAAGGTAGCACGTGAAGTTAGCTTAGCTGAGGAGCATGGAGCATGTTGCCTGGCCCTGTGTCCACTGTAAGCTGTGAGAATCTCATTCCATCGAGCTCCGCCCACCTCTTACCAAGGAGGGACAATCACTCCCCCACACCCTTGATAACCTTTACCTGGGAGCTGCCCCTGTCCCTGGGCAGGAAGACGCCAAGGCTCCAGAGCAAAGCCGGCACCTTAGACCTGTCCCTGGGAGACTGGGTGGGAGGCAGGCGCGGACAGCCAGGGCCGGCGGGCCAGGAATGAGATGATTAATGGCGGCCAGAGTTCCACACACGATCACCTTCTTGAGTGACGAGAGCTTTCGAGTCAGCACCTGGGGGGGTTGGGGGGGAACCTGAGAGATACCTGAAGGATGAATTTCCCCTGCTGACCTGGGAGGTCAGCGAGACACGAGATGGATTTGCTGCCTGTTCTCTGCCTCATCTGTCTGTCCACGGCACCTGCTCGGCCTCCGCTGGAAAGCAAGATTCTGTTGCTGTGAGGTATCATGACATGCTCGAGGATTGGTGTTCTCGGGTTAAGGTGGGGGGTGGAGCACATCACAAATTTTGGCTCCTTAACAATCCCCCAAGAACTCCAAATCCACCCAAGGCAAGGCCTTGGCTTCGCCAAAGTATCTGTGGGGTGGAGGTAGAAAAGGTGGGGCACCTGCTACAATGGAGGAGACTCAAGAAGTGCGATAGGGACAGAAACCCCCAGCAAGCTCCAGGGTCACAGCGCGGGGAAGGCGGGGAGCAGATACCTTTACCCACTGCAAGAGTATTTGCAATACGGCCAGCTCACTGGGTTGCAGAAAGTGGACTGAGGTTCCTTCTGCATTCAAACAATGCAAGTTCTTGCCCAGGTACCCCTAAACAGTTCCAGCTTCTCAAGAAAGGTGGGGCACCCTGGCCACCCTAACACTGTGGCCCCTGACATAACTGCCCCCAAAGCCGCCCTTCCCCATACCCTGCACCTTTCACCCCCAGGAACCAGGGAGACCCTCCGATCCATGCAGGAACACCTTAATGCTCAATCGTCCACCAGGAACTTGTAAACATATGCAAAACAATGCGTCAGCCCAGTGAAATTGTTTTAATGATCTGCAAGTCCTAGTTGGACCCCCAGGAAGCCCCTCCCATCCCTTAGGGGCCAGATAGGTGAGGGCTGGGTTGGCAGCCACTGCCCGATGCCCACTGCAAGAGCAATAAGGATTTTTAGGGGCATTATGACTTGAGTCAGAAAACACAGCTGCCCCTGAAAGTCCCTTATTTTTCTTGCTGTCTTTAAATACTCCAGGTGAGTCAGCAGTTGACTGGCTGGCCCAGGTAGGTGAAGATGGCATCCCCTCACTTGACACGGGCCCACCTCCCCACAGCCCAGGGAAAGCTCTGTGGTGGGTCGGTGGCTGTGGGGTCTCCACAGTGGCACAGTTTTCTCCAGGGGTTGGTCTGGCCAGTGGCTGGCCTCACTGCCCCCAGAAGGACCAGCATTTGCTCCACCCAGGGACAACTCGGAGCCCATGCCTTCTGCCTACAGGGACACACATCCTGGCTGAACCCCAAGTGGACGAGCGCAGCCCAGGAACCAGGAAATGCAGTTAAGACTAGAAAAAGAGGCATCAGGCCTCTGTCTTCCCAGGTGGGGTGTGGACCCACCTTGCAGAGACTGAGCACCTAAATGAGAGTCGCAGGCTCAATACTGATGCATGAACAGAAACGAGCCAGCTTTAATGTCCTCCGACAGCAGACCTGGGTTAGGTAGAGAAGAACACCCTGGAGGCACCCCAGAAGACCCAGGGAGGAGCTGCGCCCCTCCCGCAACCCTCTGAAACAACAGCTTCAAGACAAGATTCTGAGCGGGACTGGCCCTGAGCTCTGGTCTCCCTCCAGCACTCGTGGTCTGGGCTTCCCTGCCTATAAAATGGGCCGGGAGGAGCTGAGCCCCCACCACCACCTCTCCCATCTCAAAAGAAAAGCAGAAGACGTAACGGAATTTCAGCTGTCCTACCCAAAGGAACTGTTCCTGAAAAGCTTGTAGTCACGGATCCTCTGTCCCTGGTGGGACGCAAGAGGCTGCCACCTGAGAAACAGCCGCCCTGGGGGAGCTGCAGTCTGAGCCCCCTCTCAGTCCAAACCCACCCTCATCAGAAAAGGCAACATCTACCCATGGGCCTGAATAGGAAGGTGGGTCCTCCCCCTCCTCCATCTAAACAGCCTGTGGTGAGCAAAGACTTCCGTGTGCCCCATGGTTTTCAGGTGCAAGCCAATGAGCTGACAGCCCCATCTGGGAAGAGTGGGCTGGAAGACATGGGGTGAGGGGGATGGTCAGAGTGGCCAACTACAAAGGGGGGGAGGGGACTGGTGACCAAACTGCTTTTCTTCTGAGAGGATGAAAAGGGCTTCTGGAGTCAGAGCCTGGCTTAGGGTCCTCCTCTATGGCCCGATCCCTTCTGCCCGCAGGTCTCCAGGGCAGCAGAGGCTCAACCACCAGCATCAGGGACGCTGACTATGAAGGCCCCAGCAGGCTTCTGCACAGACCCACGACTTTGACTCCTCTGAACTCCACAAGGAATGCCACCCATTCACAGGTAACTTGTCCCCTGAAGAGAGGCCATTCTACCCAGGGCTCTGGTTCAGCTGGAACCTGCCCAGCTGACCACGAGGAGCCTAGCCCACCCAGCCTGGCACTGTACCCACTCCTTGGGGCCTGGTCAGCAGTTTGGCTGTGTGTGCAGGACCTGAGGCCACTCAGAACATGGGGTGGTCCCACTGTGGTGAAAAGCAAAATCCGGAGAAGACAGACCTCGTGCCACTTATCTGCTCACTCAGGCTGACTGTGTATACGTCACCTTCTCTGTACTTCCCTCAGCCTACACACCTGTACATAGAGATAAGCCCACGCTGCGGGTGACCTGAGGATTGAAGGGAAGAAGTATACAAAACCCTTAGCTGGCTCCTTAACGATACTGTGTTCCCTCCAAGTACCTTTCTCTCGGCCCCTCAGACCCCAAGGGCAGCGGCTGGGCCAGGCTCCCTGGGGTCTCAAAGGACTTGGGCTGTGGAGAATTTTTCCTGTCTCGCTGAGCCCGGAGCACCAATGCTGCACCTTCACCCCACACCCCAGGTCCTGTCTTGTTCAGACTGAGAGAAAACAAGCCAGGAACCCCAGCTTCCCAACTATAGCCACAGCCCTCTCTCTCAAAATGACATTAGGGCAGCGGCAACTGTCACCTCACTTGAAGTTTTCTGCCAAGATCACAGCCATATACGCCACCAGCAAAACCCAACCTACCCCCACACACTAGGATCAGAGCCATCTGAACCATTCAACGACGTCACCACATCGTGCTTCGCCTACTACACAGCCCCAGGTCTGCACAGCCTCTAAGTGGGCTGAAGCTGAGGTGCCCTGGCCCCTGGGCAGTGGAAGGGAGTAAGATGGTGAGAACCAGTTCACCACGTCGTAGCCACAGGACCTTGGGCAAGCTGCCTCGCCCCTCTGTACTTTAGTCCAGTCCTTTCTGAGATCAGTGGGGTTGTTAGGAGGATTAAATGCATTCATTCCCATTCAAACGCTAAGAACTGTGTTTGGCACAAAGCATTTGATCGGGTTAGCTATCATGACCATCCCCTGCTTTGGGTACGTTCCTGAGCCAGCCCCCCGCCCCATCACCATCACACTGCTATACCTGCAAGCCCAGAGGCAGCATGGTCCTGGGACCACCTGCATCACATCCCTATTAACAGTGCTGACTGCAGAGCCCCTGAGGTCGGCTGGTGGTCCAGGGAGGCTGCAATCCTAACAGACTCCTCAAGTGGTTCTCAGAGGCACCCCCATTTGAGAACCACTGCTCTGGGCAACTTACCACCATGGTAGAGGTAGTACCTGGCCTGGGTGCTCAGTAATGAGGTGAGGTCAGCGGGGTCATCCTAAACTGCAGTCAGAGGACCCCCGGTGCTGTGCTAGGCGGGTAAAATGACCCACCTGGGTTCGGCTCTGACAGCAGAGCTAACCATCACCAAACCACCAGCCCCCCAATCCAGTTCCTCAGGCCTCCCTCAGCCTTGCCCTCCCCGACCTCTCCTGAACACGTACTGATGACCAAGGAGGGGGCTGCCCCTTCTGCTGGGGGCTGAAAAGCCATCAGGGCCTCCAGGAAAACTGCAGAGTGAGAAGGCTCCACTCTGAACACAGAGTCCCTAAAATAGCCAACAACCCGCAAAACCACACTGGAGGGAGAAGAAAGGCCAAGCAGAGCTATCACCCTTGTTTGGAATTTGCTCTAGAAAGAAAACTATGCACCAGTCCCACCCTGACTAGGGAAGGAGGTGGTTGGGCAAAGGGTAGTAGCCCCAAAATGTCTTGGGGGACCCTCCTACAGAGAAGCCGCTGGGCACACACAAGGCCTGCGGCAGGGGCTGGCTGAGGTCTGGCCCCAGGGCCTGAAGAGGCCAAACCCACTTCTGGTTAGGGGCCACACTTCCCAGGAACAGAGAGCTGGGCCAGGCGAGGTGGAGGGACGCTGATACCCCCAACACTTAGCTTAGGGGACTGGGCCCTGCAGCCTCCTGCCCTCCTTCCCGCCCACCCCGGACCTAGCCTGCCCCAGGCCAGCGCACTGTGGAGATGGGAGCCAGGGGGCTCGCTGGCCTGGAGACGCTGTGGCAGTGGAAAGCCTTCTTGGAATCACAGGCTGACCCGGACCTGGGATGAACAAAACCAGGAGATCTGAATCTCATCCATCAGAGCCCCTGAATTTATGATAGCCAATTTCTCTGCCAGAAATTCTTTTGCTAAGAATATCTTGGCTCTTAAACACTCACTCCCACCATCCTCTGCACACTCTCCAGCCCTTCCTGGTCCAATGCTGGTGGCCAGTGATCCTTAGGTTTGGGCTCCCAAAACTCATCAGTGGGTAGAGGTCTGAGTGCCCCTTCGCAAGGCTGGACAGGAGCCCAAATGCATCTGTCGCACAAATACACACTCCCACTAATGAGGCCAGGCTAGGGAGGGCAGCGCCTACCTCTGGCCCACATTTCTAGACTGTCCGGGAGCTAAAGCCAGAGGTGAGTTGCTGCTCTTGTAGCTGCAATTTTTATCTCCCTAAAGGATACCCCACCAAAGGAGGGAGACAGGACAGACAGGGAGGCACGCAGACAGCAAGACTAACATATGGGGAGGAAAAGTGTCTATGTTTAAGGACACCTTTATCCTTCTCACGAGGAGTCAGCAAACTGTGGACCCACCGGCCAAACCTGGCCCACCACCTGTTTTTATAAAGTTTTATTACCACACGAGTGTACTCATTTATGAATTATCTATGGCTGCTTTTTCATGCCATGAGAGCAGAGCAGAAGAGTTGCAACAGAGACCCTGTGGTCCTCATAGCCTAAGCTGTTTCCTGTTTGGCCCTAAGCAGATAACATTTGTTGACCCTGCTTCTGACCAGCACAGCGTTCACCCAGCACCTAGCACGTGGCGGGCACTGAGGAGACAACAGTGAGCAAGCAAGACTCACTGAACCTTCATGGAGTTCAAGGCCTGGTAAAGGCCGGGCTTTCCAGGCCACAGGGCCTGCCGTCTGGACATCCTCCATTCAGCCTACAGGCTGCTCCTGCAGTTGGAGGGGAAAGCCCGGGACAGGCTGGGACTCTGCCCCACCTCTGGGCGCAGAGCTGCCATGTTCACTAAGCTGATACCCTACGGCAGGGCTGCTGTCTGTACCCCGAGCCTTTCCGCATTTTCAGGTACAAGAAAGTAATGTGGCGCGTTATACCACATAGTACACAACACCCCATCCAGCAGGGCAGCACCCGTAATCAAATACATCAATGTCTCTGCAGTGAAGCCCAGAAATATTCACACTCCCCAAGATAAATATAGACTATGCAACACTGAGTTTCAAGTCGGTTTGGGTCAGGGTTCCCCACAAAATTAGTTACAGAAACAACTTTTGTCTTTTAAAGCTGTTTATAGAGCTCAGAATTTCAGATCAAGGATGGTGGGTGTGCACCAGCAGCAGTTACAAAGTGCGAAAGCTGGTCCTGACTTCGTCCCTGGCCTCGGTCGGACGTCCCTACCCCTGCAGATGGCCCCACTGGCCACCGCACACAAAGAAAGCACACATGCAAGGCGCACAGAAAGCATGAGTGGAATGAACCAGAATTTCTCCTCCAGAGAACAGCTAACATTATTGCTGAAAAACGTAGCACAGCATCTGCCTGCTCCACTGTCAGGGCCAGGGAAGAGCCAACATAAGCAGTTTTTTCCAACTCCATTTACTCGGGACAAGGACAATAAGACTGTTTTCCGGTCATGGTTGCTGCCTGATGAGCAAATAGGTGTTTTTGGGGAGCAGGCGAGTCAGGGACAGCCGCAGCTGAAAACCTGTGACTTTTTCCCCCTTGGGCACTCCGAGCCTCCCTATGGCCAAAGTTTCATTTGGAAATTTAAAATAATTTACTTCATTGCAAATTCCTAACAGCTAATTAGAAAAATGTACAGATTGTATAATCTGGTTTCATATGCTCTGATTATACTCCTTTGGGTGGAAAATCAAAAATATTATGTATCATTTACACACACACATACATATATAAATATATATATAATAGCACTTCTTCCAAAAAGTGTCAAATATCCAGAAAGTCTAACGTAAAGGTTTCATCTGAAACTAATATAACATTGAATGTCAACTGTAATTGAAAAATATTTTTTAAAAAGTTTGAAAAATATCAACTCAAACCTTAAGTATACTGAAAAAATATCTTAAGGCACTCCATGCATTAATAGACAAATCACCTCCTATTAAATGCTGCTCTTCTGTGTAAAAGGATGGTATCTGAAAAGTATTTTGGCAATAACACTCATCAACCGTCCTAGAATACATTTTCCCCCTTCACAATGCACCATGTTTTTAGGATTCTAAAATGTCATAACCTCTATTTCTTAAGAGAGCACTCCTGTGAATGACTCCCAGAGATTGCCTCAGTGCCTGAGATTTCTAAACCCCACGTTGGGAAAGAACTTCTGGACGCCACTGGTGATCTCTCCCTAGCCCCGGCACCGGGAAGATTTCGAGGAGGAATTTGACTGTGATTGGGAAATGCTCATTCGCCTGCCTGACCCAACTGCCTCCTCTAGGGGTAAAAGTTCAGAGGGGACGGGTGGGTGGGAAGGCCTGCATTCCTCCCAATACCAAACGCCTGGACAGTGTGTCCAGTGAAAGGGGCCAGGGCCAGGTAAACCCTCCTCACCACTGAAGCTGCCCACGCCCTCCAGGACTGTCTGCCCTAACAGGGAAGGGCCTGGGGGAGGCAGAGAACTGCCACCACCGTGGACATGAACATGGGCTAGGACATCACAGCTCCCTGTGGAAAGGACACCGGCATCCCTCTGGCATTTCCTCCAGCCCTCTGCAGGACACGTGCTACTCATCTGACAGACAAACATCCCTGGTGACAAGCAGGGGACCTGGGCACCCATCGCTGGGGCTGGGGCAGGGCTGCACTGATGCTGGCCAGTCAAGTTAGTTTCACTTTCTAGTTATTTTTCCCCCGAGTTGCTTCTCACACTGATGGAAGAAAATGTTCTTTAAATGCCAAGAGAGAAACTCCTCAAAAATGTTCCTTGTTGTTTTCCTTTTTTCTGAGGACACTGTTTTCCTCTGAAGATGGGTAACAGGCTTTCGTGAAAACCCTAACTACGTAACTTCGGTCCCTGGGGCTACTTAGTCTAATATGATTACACATTTAAATGCAATAAACAGGGCAAAGTGGTATTATTTTTCTGGGAAAAACCAACATCATAAAAGGGTCTTTATTGAATCAAGGGCCCATGAACTGTTCTGTTGCCTAATTATGGCTCCCAAGTGAAGGAGGCTGGGTTTCCAGGCAGGGCTCCTCACAACTCCCCAGCCCAAAGGGCGACGGGATATTTGTCACAACTTGTCTAATTATAACAAAATCCACCAAAAGGATGCGAAGATGCCAAGGGTGCCCGCAGCCCCATCCCCCACTCAGGCTCTGGAAAACAGGGGCAGGGGTGCTGGTTCCCTGGCCGACTTCTGATTTAAGGAGCAGGCACCTTGCTCCATTCCCGCCCCTTCTGTTTAAAGTCAGGGTCCTGGACCCTGCCCTGTCTACTGTCAATGCGTAAGTGGTTTTCCAGCACCCCGGCACTGCCCCCCTCTACCCCCCACCTATATAGAAAAGGCCCATTGTCGAAATGTGATATTTTGCCAGATGGTTTAACATTCAGCGATCTGGCCAATCTTAGCATGCGCCCAGACCTGAGTGACAATGAGCGCTGGCTATGACCAGACACAGAAGGAGGGGACAGGGAGAAAGGCTCAGGCCAGGAGAGGATGAACCCTCCACACTCACCAGCTGGGAGCAAGTGGTTGACTTTTCCCAGATATACATGGTCTGGCCAGGCAAGCTGGAGACCAACATTTTGCTTATATACACATCCTGGTTCCAAGTATCTGTTTAATTGCCCTTAAAGTTTCAAGAGCAAAGACACACTTTCTTTTCAAAAAATTTTTCATGTTCTTAAGCTCTACAACAGTGAGTACGGGAGTTAGTAATTCAAGAGAATGTTCCCCTGACTCTCCTCCTAACATGTCGCCTCAGGTGGGCTGGAGCACAGAGGTCGCCTGGACCCCTCCCGGGCTGTATCAGGCTGTACGTCTCTGAAGAAGCAGAAACTCCCCCCACTCCCCAGCATACACAGCAAGGACTTGCTTTTCTTCCCATATTTTCTCTCCAGATATTAAGCCAACAAACAGGCTTGCCAGGCCCAGGCTGTCCTCCCTTGACCTCACTGGAGTTTCTTCCCTGGCCCCATGGACTCTGGGATACACTATGGTGCATTTTCACTATAGGCTTTTTCTATATAGATGGGGGTAGAGGGGGGCAAGTGCCGGGGTGCAGGAAAACCACTTACGCATTGACAGACTCACAGCGCAAGGTGTCACCTGAGTGTTCTCCCATGGACTCCCAGCTACCGCACAACCGGCACTTCACACAGCATTCTCACCCAGTTCTCTAAAAGCCCTACAAAGTGGGTGTATATTAACACACACAAGGAAACCGGGTCTCGGTGAGGTGTATCACTGGCCCACGGTCACCTAGCTAGTCCATGGGAGAGCCAGGTTTCTGAATACAAAGCCAACCCTCTTTCCCAGATGCCCACCTTGAGCAGGAAAGCGTTCTGTCTGCCACCAGTCGCGCCTATAAAGCCAGGTGCCACTGGCATGTAAGCGACAGAAGGGTGGTGGAGGAGGGCTACCTTCCAGTGGAAATGGGGCTGGAGAGGGTTATTTCTTCAATGTCTGCTTTGGGAAGACCAGAACTTATGCCTGTCACCAAGAAGGAGAAGCCCGTGTTTTCCCTCGAACCCCACACACCCCAGGGCAGAAATCCAGTAAGAGGAAGTCAGTTTCATGAGAACCACAGTCTTCACAGACGGATCCAAATTTCCCAGCTGCACATCTCTGAGTTCTTCCCTCTCCCCTCCCACCCCTCCAAACCACAGCCCCACGTTCCAACCTCGAGCCCTTCTCTGCGCCTCCTGGCTCAGAACCTTTGAAGAGTCTACAGGGGTACACACTGTATTCAGGCCAACCCCCCAGTGAACAGAGAAGGGGGCTCTCAGGCTCAAAGCAGCAGAGCTGAGAATGTAATCAGGTGATGGTTCCTTCCACAGAAGCACCTCTCTCCCCAGTTCTCCTGGGGGTCTGGCTACAGGGCGATTTCAAAATTCCCCAGACTATGCCAAAGGGAGGCAGAAGGGAGCCACTCAGTCGGTGAGAAGTCACCTGCTCCGTGTCTGTCTCTGCATCCTGTCCACTGCTCAGGGCCAGTTAGAAGTCCTAAAGGCTCTAAAGCACTGAAAAGATTGTGGTCTATCTCCACCTCCTGTTTGAAATCCAAAATCAAAACATCCTTGTGCCATAAAAAGTATAAGGAAGGGCAATGAAATTCTGATTTTTTTTTTCCATGATGATCACTCTTCAGTATTTTTTGGAGTATCTAATTGTTTTCCCCACCCCCACCCCCACTTCAATTTTGTACCTTGCTTGACTTGTCCCACTGGAGAGCTCTTAGCTTGCCCACTGGGTCAATGAGCGAGCAAGCCAAGAGCAGCCATGGCAATTCACCTTTCCCGGGGCCCTTCCATGAAATAAGCTCAGTGTCAGAACTGGAATCTGGACCTTTCAGGCTGGCTGCACTGCAGAGCAGATGTGCAAGGTGGCCACATCTGTGCCCCCCGGCTAATCCTGTTCACCTCTTGTTTCACAGCTCAAGCTTGCTGGCTCCCAAGCTGGGAGGCCCTGCTGTACACAGAAGGCTGAGCGTCAGGCTCCTGCAGCACCAAAAGTAGCTGTGAGGTCCCCCCAGGGGACCTTTTCCCCATCGAGTGTCAGCCTCAACTATCACAAGAGGACTCACAGCACTCCTCATCTGCTCTAAGAGCTGGGGTACAAATGCGACTGCGCAGTGAGAGGCCATGCCTACCTCAACCATGCTTAGAACCCCATCCAGCCTGGCCCAGTTCCCGAAACGTGGCTGATGGACAATAAAAACTGAGAGACTGAGACTCAGATAGGGGAAGGGGGTTGTTCCCAGACATCATCCCAGCCTTATGATCACAAAGTGGCTGTTGCCAGTGGGTCAGGTAACCTGTCCATGGCCATGCGTTAGCAAGCAACAGACTCACAGCCCGAGGTGTCAATCACTCTGCACCCTTCTCAACCAGCACGTTCAAAATAAGAGAAATGAAGAGATGAGGACTGCCAGTCAAAGGTCTACTGTTGGGTGCCAGGCACTGTGCCTATATTTTTCATATAAGCCTCACCACAAGCTCACAAGGTAGGTATCATAACCTCGTTCACAAGGGAAGAAATGGGCACAGAGAAGTTACTTGTCAAAGGCCACCCAGCTGGTAAGTGGCAGTTAGGACTCCCAACTCCAGCACATCAAGACCCAAACTCCACTTTCACGGCCCTCACCCTCAGCTGCTTTGAGAAAAACTCTTCATGGAACCCAACTGATCCCTCCTCTGACAGCTCTTTCATACTTGTCACCCATTAGGAGCCCTGTTCTTTTGTGTAAAAGAACTGAGACAGGCCAAATATTTACCATCCTGCACAGAGAGCAGCAAACTGGCCTGGCAGCAGGATCGGCTCTGTGCAGGAATGAAGGCCAAGCTGTTGCTACACCAACAGAGGGGACAGAATCAAATCCTGCCCATCATGATGAGTTGACAGCTTGGCTTTGGGAAAAGGGACATTGAAGATCTGGGGACACAGCTCAGAGCACCTCCTCCTCCGCGCCACCCTCAAGGGCCACCAGCGAAACTCTGGAGGGATTTTTAAGCATCAGAATTTCTGGAGTTGCTTAGACTTAGGGGTGGAGATGGGAGGGTCTGTTTTTCCCAACACCTCCTTTGTCAATCCAATCCTCCTGGACAGAAGTTGATCTCTAATCTTTCATAGGTTGGGATTTTATTTTTCTTTAAAAAGAAAAAAAAAATAAACAGTTACAAGGGTGAGGTTAATTATTCACCAGGTTGCAATTTACTCAAGAGTTGAGGGAATGCAAGAAGGCAAGACAGGGAGTGCAGCTGGGTGCCGGGTCTTCCATAGGTCTCTCTGACCGGCTGGCTAAAATCCTTCCTTCCCACCAGCTTTCCACCTGCATTTAGCTGCTTCCCAAAGCCGGCTCCAGGGCAAACAAGTCTGCCTTCACAGAGCCCTGAGGTGCCCAGCTTAGAGGAATGAACAGGGGTGGGGAGGAAGGAGGCATCTGTTCTAGGACACTAGGAGAATTCAAGAGGGAGAGCAAATTCAAAAAGCTCTCTACTAAAATACAAATTCCTAAATCTGATGGCTTCAAAGTACAAATCCACTGCTGAAGGCCAGGCCAGCCTGCTGGGTAACTGACACAGCCACCTTTTACAAAGGAAAAATCCCAAGTAGGGAAAAACTAATGACTCCCTCCCCCTAAAGAAATGAAGTGCCAAGCCATTCCCTAAAAATCTCTAAAACCCTGATCAGCTTCAGAAAATGGGGCACAGTCTGAGGGAAAGCTGCCTGCTGCCTGGACCAGGACAGGGGCGCTGCCAGGTTCCTTGTGTCTTATTTCCAGAGATTTATGTCCTTTGTCCCCATGGCCTGTCCCCTCCAGGTTAGGTACAAAGCAACCACCTCTGCCTGCTTCTCTGCATCACATTGCTCCAGCCCAATTGTGTTTTTATGACCACACGATATTCTGCAGATTTCCACTTCATTTACTGTACAATGCTGATCTACAGGCCTGGGAGAAGTATGGGTTCCAAGGGAGAACTTTGTTTTCCCAACATGATTCAGTACTCTGAAGAAAGCATTTTTCTTAAATACAGCAAGGCCTCCCCTTTGAAGCTCCCCCCACCCTCAGTCCACTCTTAGACTGAGAATTGGTCAAGTTGCATGTACGTTTATGTACGTGGCCAGAGAAATTCCTTTCTCCCATGATCCTGGCATCCCTACCGTTCACTGACTAGAGCCTTTAGGACAAAACTCACACTGAAAAAACGTGGGCCGACTGCTGTGTACAGCGCTGTGTCTCTCCTGGGCTCACAGGCCCAACTCTGCTTCAGTGACTCCATAGCCCACGGGGCTCCCTCAGTTCAAGCCCTCACATGGCCAGCAAAATGGGGACAGAGGCATCAAAGGGTTCCTGCAAGGTGTACTCTACACTAGCCCACGGAAGTCAGGAAAGCCTATAGAAAAACATTCCAGGATGGGCCTTTGCACAACTTGGAGGGAGGTGGGCCAACCTGGCTGGGCTGGTTTTTCCCTCTCTCTCCTCCCTGCATCTAGAAACCTCTCCTGTTTTCCAAAGCCGGGGAGAAGGGGAAGCAAGAAGCACTGCTTTGTCAACTTGCCCTCATTCAGTTCAGGTCACCTCACTGCATGTTCCCAAATGTTTTTCCAAGGCCCCCACTGCCAAGACCGCCAAAACACAATACAAAATAAATAAAAGTTCCAGCACCAAGCAAACCCAAGGTTTCAGTGATTGCTGGGGTTTCTCTTTGAAGGGGGGTTATAGAAAAATTGATTGGATAGAAGGTTTAAAAAAGGAGTCTCAGCATAAACCTTAAAGAAGATTTAGGGCGGGTCAGCACTGTGTGGCATATGCCAGGGAACAAAAGACCGGCCATTAGGAACATACCCACAAAAACTCATCTTACAAAAAAACACCACCACAAAGAAACGGTGGGAACCGGGAGGAACAGGATCCATAGGGGCTAAACCTCCGCATCCCGTCCCATCTCCCCAGGAGCAACTCTAGAAATCGGAGGTCTTCCTCACCCCAAAGTTCAAGGTTGCCACCCTGGAACGCGCTGCAGGGTAGGCCCTGGTAGGCAAATGGGCTTGGTCCGCTGGGGAGAAGGGAGCTGTCTCTCTGCCCTCGCTCCTGGTCTGCCCTGGCGGGGATCCCCTTCCACTCGGAGGTCACAGACCGCACACAGTGACCGACTCAAATTTCCCAGCGCATTCCCTTTGCTTCTGGTAAGCGCAGGGGTCCCTCGAATCTCCGCACCGAGCTCACGGCAAACGTGCCTTGCCACCCCCTCTCCAGCGTGGACCTTGGAGGTGGCGGTGCGGCCAGGGTCCATGTCCTCGCCCCGGCGCTGAGCTTGCGCGGGCCGGGAGCTCGGAGGAGCCGCCGGTCCCGGGAGCCGAGGACTGGGACTTTGTAGGCCAGTTGAACCGACATCCTCATCTCGCCCGCAAAGACCCAGCCCTCAGCTCCCGCCCGTCTCTGAGTTCGGAGTGCGGGGTGTGGGGTGCGGCCGCGCCTCGGACGGTCTCCCTTGGGTTAGGGCAAGCCGCCCGCTTTCCGCTGCTCGGCGGAGACTCCGGGTTTCCTCCGATCGGCATCCTCCAAAGAAGGCACCCGCCCTGCCCGACTTCGGCCTGCCGGGCTCGGGCTCCGAAACCGTCCCTGGAAGGGTTACACGACGCCGACGTGCGGCGGCTTCCAGGTCACCCCAGCGCAGGCCGAAGGGATCGGGATAGGGGAGGTGGGATCCCACGCCCAGCCGAGCACCAGAGTTACACCAAAAACTTCGCCAAGATCCCACGCCGCGACCGCGAGGCCCAGCTCCACGCCGCCTGTTACCTGCGCTCAGATCCGCGAGGCGCAGGGCCGGGGCCGAGCCTTCGCGGGGGTCGGGGAAGTCGCTGCTAGCTGGGCCCTGTGCCCCGACGCCCCAGGCGCTCCGCGCACGCCGGGCGAGCTCCCCGCTCAACCTGCGCGGGACCTAGGGGCGGTCGCCGCCCTTGCCCCAAGAAGCATGAGCCCCGTGCTGCAAGGAGGGGAACAAGGTGTCGAGACCCCTCGAAAGTTCGGGGAGTTCCGCCCGCTCGCTCGCTCCAGCTGCCGGAGCTGGCTCCACGTGCTGGTGACACACCACGAAAGCTCCGCGCCCCGCGGCTCCTGGAGGACGGACGCGGCCAGCGCCCGCCTGCACTGCCTCCGGGAGCCAAGCGGATGGTGCTCCGCCCCGGCCCGCCCTCCGCCCGCCCCTCGGTGGCGCCACCCGCTCCTGCCGGCAGCGCCAGCACCAGCCTGCGGCACCCACACCCGCTCCAGCCTGCAACACCAGCGGGAGGACACCCAGGCTGGGGGGTGGGAGATGGCCTCGGCGCCTTCTCCCCAGCTGTTCTAACCGCCCCTAGTATCGAGTCCAGACACAGGCAGTCCGACTCGACAGTCTTCGGTGCCTTCCTCCCAATCACGCAGCCTTTCCCGCCCCCAAGCTCCAGTAATTTTCCCCTTTCCTCTATTGACCAGTCCCAGCCGCTGCCAGCGCTTCCACCCTCGAAGGCCAGAGCCGAGAGCCCCCTGCCGGCCGCTCCACTCCTGGGCCTTGTCCCACCCCAGTGGACCGCTCCTGCCACTGGTCTCAACCTCCCCATCTGGAACCCGGGGCTGGCCAGGCCCTTCAGCGGCGCTTTGGTGGCAAACCAAAGAGATAAGTGTAAAACGCCAAGTAGAGTATCCAGGAACATGTTTTCTTAAGATGTTAATTTTGTGTTTTCTATTCCCTCATTCCAGTTGCCTGCCTTCAACTTCTGTGAACGGCTTTCGGAAAACCATTGTTCGTTTAGCGGGACTCCGGGGAGGAAGGCGCGACAGAAAAACTGCGAGGCAGAGGGGAGCTTTCCCAAGACTGGAGAGGGGTCAGAGGCGAATGGAATCGTGAGGACCTGCTGCCCCCACTCTCTAGAGGCCAGGTCGTGGTCTCTGAGTCTGAGAGAAGACAGAAGCATTCATGGGCCCCTGCCAACATCCCTGTCCTCAAGTTGGCCATGCCTACAGGGACCATGAAAGAGGGAGTGAAGGGGAAGCCTGAATAAGGACTGAGATAGAGCTCCCCTTGCCTCTCTTCAGATGGAGCCCTTGAGCTCGATTTAATTTAAAGAAAATAATGAGACGTAAAATTTTGTGGCCTGACATAGATATTGGCTCTGTTTCTGGCCTCACCAATCCAAATCATGTTTTACAACCACACTGCTATGGGGACTGAGTGGTTTCTCCGCTTAATTTGCCAGCTCCCCCTCTATACCCCCATAGGGAGAGCTCAGGGCAGGAGGAAGGACAGACAGATGTGCAGGACCAGATGCCCCCAGGACAGAGCGGCTCCAGGAGGGATGGGGGACAGAGGTGCTCAGTGCTGGCGCAGGGTGGGCTGCTGGTTTCAAGCCTCTGTAATCCCCATTTTGTGTGAGTCCAGGATTAGAAAGGAAGAAAGAAGATGATGTCCTGACATTGCTGGTGATGCTGCCGGTGCTGAAGGGGCCCTGGGGTTCGAGCTCTGCTTTTTCTTCCTCTTTTATTGCTGTCTCTGTATCTGACAAATGCTTTGGATCTCCGAGACTCTAGGAGCCTGGAGGAGCGGGTGTCCTGGGGGGATGAAAGGGCTGGAATGTAATGGGTTTACCCCAGCGCTGATCCCAGAGAAGCCTGCAGAAGATTAAGATTTGCTCCCTAAACTTGCAATCTCCCTGCTACCCCCTGACCACATCAAAGGACAGAGCCATGGGGGGGCACCTAATCCCATCAATGGAATCAAAACTGAACAAGAAAGGAAATTTTGCAAACTTGGTACAGCGGCAGGACGCAGCTCACAAGAGAAGGGTAGATACTAGAGCCCTGGCCTCCTCTCCTGGGTGTCACATCCCAAGAAAGATCCCAAGCCAGTCCACAAATAGATGGGGCCTGTCCCTTGCTTCTTGAGGTGATCCCTGTGGAAAAGTCAATTACAAGAACTCACAAAGCTGGGCAGGAGGCCTGGGCCTATCTCCAGGGGCAGAAAGGGACCCGAGAGTTTGGGACTTGTCCATGTCTCACAGTGCTATTGGCCCCCAGCTTTACTTTGACAAAGTGCTTTCACAATCACACTTCTTACCGCCAGTGTTTCCCAAAGTGCAGTCAGTGTTCAGATGCAATATGTTGAAATAAACATATATACAGTGTGTCCGTAAAGTCTGTAAAAAAACCATATATATATATATATATATATATATATATACAGTGTCCGGTCAACCAGTCAAAAGTGCACCATGACTTTATGGACACACTGTACTTCAGATGTAAATTTTATGAATGTTATTGTGGCTACAATGTGGCTACAATGTGGCTAAAATGATCAAAGTGTGAAGCGACTCAAAGGCAAGTATTTCGTAAATAATACAAGTGATATTTAGATATGGCAAAAATGGTGGCAGTCTGATGCTAATTACTAGAGGTAAGAAACCACTCCTTATGACCATCTTTAGAGAAACACTGCCTTAGAACAGTGGCTTTCAAACTTTCAGTTATGCTCCATGGTAGGGAATACTTACCGTGTTTCCCCATGTATAAGACACACCCTTTCTCAAAAAATTTGGGGTCTAAAAACTGGGTGCATCTTATACAGTGGTTGTAGATTTTTTACTTGCATTTCCCGCTTTTTTGCACTTATTTTTGCACTCATTGTTTAAGACAATGATTCATTATCAGACACAGATGAGGACAAGCTAACGGATGGGAGTTTTGACAGTGATGAGGAGTTGTATGAATTTTATGATGAATAAAATTTGAGTTCAATAAATTTATGTAATACATTTTTAAAAAAAATTTCGGGTCCCCAAATTAAGGCGTATCTTATAAATGGGAGGCGTCTTATACATGGGGAACTACGGTATGTATGTATACTGATCACAAAAATTAGGGGATATTTCAAAATGAATATGAAGCAGTGAAATATTCCCTAATTTTTGTGAGCAGAATATATAAAGTGGTTTCTGAAACAATTCTAATATACACAAGTATATATGTGTTATCCTACTCTGTTCCATTCAAAAAAAAAATGCTATTTGCAAGCTGTTGAATTTATTTCATGATCCATTGATGGGTTACCTCCTGAAATTTGAAAAATAGTGCTATAGAGAACATGCCATGATGATGATGGCTTTTAATTAATGCAAACTTTCTAGGTGCCAAGACTGTGTGCTAAGAGCATCTTCTTAAACTCTTACAATGACCCTAGGATGTAGGTATCATTATAACCCACATTTTACAAGTGAAATTACTTGCCAGGGTTACTTAGTTAAGTTCGTGCCTGAGACCAGCCCTTCTACTCTCTGGTCTAGTAAATATTTCAGAAAGGCCCAGTCTCCAGGGCATTCGTGCCATGTTTGCCCTTCCCACAATGTAGTATAGCTCTCCAAATCTGCCACATGGCTTCTGTCCTTTTTTCCCTCCACAGTCAGGCTCCTTAGCAAGCTGGCTTCAGAGCCCCTGAAGAGGAGTGGTAGTGTGACGTGGACAATCTTAAGGTCCCAGCCACCCTGCCAGAGTGCCACACACATCCATCTCTTTGGCTAGGAGGGATCAACCTGCCTTGGGGACAAAATCCCACAGAGCCAGAGACACTGACCTTGTTCTCTGGCTCCTTTCATTCTAGATTCTTCCCTAGGATCCTCCCTGGTTGCCTATTTTAAATTGAAGCTTCGTTATCCATTATGTTTTATTCCCAACTCAGGTTTTTCCCCCTTCCATAGCTCTTGTCCCCTCTAATATACCATATATTTTACTCATTTGAATATATTCTGTCTCCTGGCTACTGATCTCTGCCTCCAACTCCCAGATTATAAGCTCCATGGGAATAGAAGTTTTTTTGTCCCTAAAGTACATTGCTGTATCCCACACATGGCACATCACACATACTCAACAAATACTTGCTGAGAACCAGCTTTGCCGTAACTGAGTGGCACTGGCTACCACAGACCCTCCCCATAGCCCCCACCTCGGGCCTGAGCCACACTGCCAGAGGCACTCCACCCAACACCTGTCATTTCACTACTTTCCTCTCAGAGGGTGTCCACATCCGCCAAGGGCAGGAGGGCCGACATTCACAGTGGCCTACAATGCCCCAACCGCTCGAGGTATTTAATATCAGCACTATGGCACAGTATGGATCTTCTGCTTGTAATGAACACCTGCCAAATCTCTAGCAACAGGAGAAAATGCTGTGAAGTGGGAGGAGAACCCCTGTTTCACTGATATGGAAGCTGGGCTTGAGGAGATGAAATGATTTACCCAAGGTCACTCAGTGCTGTGCCCTTTCCACTGAATCCCTCCCGGGGACCATCCAGCCTATTAGATGCCACATGTTTGTATTTTTAAATCACGCAGGTGCACACACACACATTGTATTTTTCCAAAGCTAGAAGCCAGGAGGCAGTCAGACAGACCCCAGCATGCACCTGACCCAGATCCACCTGACATGCCCACCAGGGGGTGATGCTCTGCCCAACTGGGGCGTTGTTCCATTGTGGCCAGAGTCATTCTAGCACCTGAAGCAGAGGCCATGAAGCCGTCTGCAGTGCCCGGGCCAACTTTGCTCCAATGGAGCCTTGGCTGTGGGAGGGAAAGAGAGAGATAGAGAGGAAGGAGAGTGGGAGGGGTGGAGAAGCAGATGGGTGCTTCTCCTGTATGCCCTGACTGGGAATCGAACCGGAGACTTACACATGCTGGGCCGATGCCCTAATGCTGAGCCAACTGAGAGGGAGAAATATATATATATATATATATATATATATATATATATATATATATAGAGAGAGAGAGAGAGAGAGAGAGAGAGAGAGAGAGAGAGAGAAAGAGAGAGAGAGAGAGAAACAATTTGTTGTTCCATTTATTTATGCATTCATTCATTTGTTGGTTCTTGTATGTGAACTGACCCGGGATCAAACTTCAACTTTGGCATATGGGGAGGACACTCTAACCAACCACTTCTATGGTCATGGTTATGCTGGGTTCTTATCAGCTTCTTACTATTAGTCAGAAAGAGCTCTGATACAGAAAGAAAAGGGCTGCAAATAACCTGAAGTATTTTCTATGTGGAATTCATGAGCCTTATTTTCTCAGCCTATTTTGTTCAAATGGAAATTTATATAGATTTTGTTTCTCTGAGTCCAGATGGCTAGGATAGAGGGAGTGCCCCAGAGCTCAAGGGAAAGATACGCTGGGCATGACATCTTCATTGCAAGAAAGCCCCATTGGTATCACTGGGGTATCTTATCAACGTTTGAGTCCTGTTTGGGTTCCTGACTCCTGTGCAACCTTTGATAAGTTATCTCTGGCTCTGGGCCTTTGTTTCATCACTGACAAAACTGGAATGTGCTTTTTCTCTGTGATTTCTTCCAGCCTGACTGTTTCATCGCTGTAGGGAGAGATGTTTTTTCTTGACTTTGTTGTTGATGGCCTGCATTCATTCAGCCAACATGTAAAGAGCCCCTTTATCTATCTAGGCCACTTGAGAAGCCACATCCCTTGCATGTAAGAAGCAACAGTGAGGCGAATTTCCCAGAAAGAAGTCAATTCTTCCCAGGTGTAATAATATTTCAGCAAGGCTAAGACAGAACTGATTCGGTTCTACTGCATGATGGGAGGTGGGGAGGAGGCAGGCGGTCTGACACTCTCTGCTTGGGCTGCAGCCTCTGAACAAAACCTAAGGAGTGAGCCTGAGAGGGTGGAGGGTCACTCCTGGGAAAGAAGGTCACACAAGGAAGCTTCCTGGGTCATAGTTCCTGCCATCTCACTCAGGATTCTCTTTGGGTGAAAGAGAAGGCTTTCAATGGGTGGAGTAAGTTCCACGGAAAATGTTAGAGCACTTGATCCAGAAAATGTAGGAGTCTGTCTCCTGGGGAAACCCACCTGTGTCCCTCCCCTGCCTCCACAGCCTGAGTATTGTGGTCAGGCCTGGTGGCTTTGGTCACTCTATGCTCCTTCTATATCAGTCAGGGTGAACATTAGACAAGTGAAGTGGCTGCTTGGCTCAAAGGCTGGCAAAGACATGGGCTATCTCCCGAGTATGTGTCAAGTAGTAATGAAAATGACTTTCCCAAACATGTCTGTGCTCATCCTGCAGAAGAGCTTAGTTCATGTGATGAAGGTAGATCTTTCTGGATAACCTGAACCACTTCCTTTCTATTTGCCTGTTTCTGTGGCTACAAAATGAGAGTTGGATGGTTGCTGTCATTACTAATTGGTAACTTTTATCCAGAAGGATGGGCTTGGAACTTTATTGTTTGCTAATAAAACTATTTACTCAGAATGAACATTTGTTTGTTAGTTTGAAATTCCATTTTATGTGCAAGGTTTGAAGTCCATGGGAGAATTCTAGCTGGATAGTTCAGCTAGTTAGAGCTTTGTCCCAAAGTACTGAGGTTTTGGGTTTGATCCCTGGTCAGGGAATATACAGAAACAGATCAATGTTCCTGTTTCCCTCTCTCTATCCCTTCCTCTCTAAAATCAATAAAAAGAGAGAAAGTCCACAGAATAAAGAAAAGCACCCTTTCCTGCTTAGTTGCAACCTAGGTCACGATATTTGAGTGTCAAAGATGATTGAATGAGGGGCCCTGGCCAGTTGGCTCAGCCATAGAGTGTCAGCCAGGCATGTGGAAGTCCCAGGTTTGAATCCCAGCCAGGGCACACAGGAGAAGCAACCATCTGCTTCTCCACCCTTGCCCCTATCCTTCCTCTCTCTCTCTTCCCCTCTGGCAGACAAGGCTCCATTGGAGCAAAGTTGGCCCTGAGGATGGCTCCATGGCCTCTGCCTCAGGTGCTAGAATGGCTCCCGCCACAATGGAGCAACGCCCCAGATGGGCAGAGCATCGCCCCCTGGTGGGCATGCCAGGTGGATCTGGGTTGAGCGCATGCGGGAGTCTGACTGTCTCTTCGCTTCTGACTTCGGAAAAATACCAAAAAAATCCCAACAAACAAAAAAACAAGATGATTGAATGAAGGTAGAAATACCCAAGATTTTGTGGTTCTCAGGTGAGTCCCTGTGTATTCTCCAGAGCCCAGCCACAATGTTATATCCTCAAGGAAGACTTCCTCCACCCTTCAACTAGGGCCATCTCTTGTGCCAGAGCTCTGTCTTTTACTAAGTGCTAGGAACATAGACCTAAGTGAGACACTGCCAGGCCTAAGTGCCTCCCAGTAATGCTGTGAGACACACAGAGGATCCAGACAAGAAGCTGCCCTATTACCTGGGGGAATCAGAGGGCTCTCTGAGACGATACCTGAGTCTTGTCAAAACAATTGAACCTGACTCCAATCCAATGTCTGATCCAGCTGCTAATTTATAGGAAATATGGGGGAAGACAGAGGAACATGTTAAACTGCACCAAGAGCTTGCAGGCAGCAAAGTCTATCTAGATCAGTGTTTTTCAACTGCCGGTCAATGGACCTGTCCACCAGAAATTTTGTGCCAGTCCATGAAAGAGTTAACCACCCTGATGTTGTATGAAGATTATAGACCCAATGATCTTAATTGAATTCACTTATGCTCAGGGTGATTTCTGCCTTAGCATTCCCTGAAATAATTCTTTTTTTTTTTTTTTTACTATTTTTAAAATTTCTTCTTACTTTATTCATTTTAGAGAGGAGAGAGAGAGAGAGAGAGAGAGAGAGAGAGAGAGAGAGAGAGAGAGAAGGGGGGAGGAGCTGGAAGCATCAACTCCCATATGTGCCTTGACCAGACCAGTGCAGGGTTTTGAACTGGTGACCTCAGTGTTCCCAGGTCGACACTTTATCCACTGCACCACCACAGGTCAGGCTCCCTAAAATAATTCTATTTGCACTGGTTTCCAAGTGTTAAAGGGTTGGAAACCACTGATCTATGGAAAACTCTACCAGGTTCCTTAATAAGATACGCTGCAAGGACAGGAAAGAGAAGAAGAGCATCCCAGTGAGTGAAATAAAAAGCTTAAAAGATATATCAATTTCCAAAATGTCCAAAGCTAAACTATAGGTATAAAGATGCAAAAATGCTCAATTAGGTGATAAGTAAAAATGCGAGGAAGTGATTAGTATAAAAGTAGGGTATGGCTACTTCTGGCTATGAAGGACTGTGATTGGGAAGGGACAAGTGAACGAGGTTTCTGGGGTGTCTGGCAAAGTCTCTGACCAGGGTGGTATTCTTATAATTCATTAAGACATTCATCTGATTTGTGTGGCTTTTGAATCTATTTTATTGTAAAATAAAAGATTTAAAAATACATTTCTCTAGGACAGAATACTGTACTAAAACTGATAGCATGAGACAAAACATATATACTTGCAAAATTCTGCTTTTAAGTGAAATAATATTCACTCACAGGAAGGAAGAGGCCTCACCTAAAGTAGTTGATATTTTTAAAAATATCCTGGAGGTTTAGCTGCCCACAATGGCTGTGTCTGCTTGTGTGGCTCTCCAGCTACGGTACCAGAGGCCCCGTGTTCTGTTCTAGACCTTGTGGGGAGCAGATGGGGGCAGATCTGAGTAAGGGGAAACTGGCAGAGGACAGGGCCTTTATAGCTCTAGTCCTGCCCTTAAGGGAGCACTGCTCGTAACTCTCTTGATGGGGAGGCAGAGTCACATACATCCCATTGTGGAGTTGCAATGACCAAGCCCCACTGTGAAAGGGGCTACTATGATTTGCTACCTTTGGCAGCCATGAGCGAGATGAGATTGTGGGGCAGCTTGAAGTCCCCTTGCTTGTCCAAGGCCCAGGCTTTGAGGTAGAAATGTAGAATCTGAGTCTACAAAGCACTTAGGAAACATCTTTTTCAACTTTCAAATTTTGCAACTAGGGAAGCCGAAGGATATGTAAGTGGTTTAATAGAGATTGTGAAAGTAACTCAACATAGGTGTCTCCTCTGTCTCTGCTTTTACCCTTTAAGACAATAACCTGTCTTCAGCCCCACAAAGGTGAGTATAGATACCCGAAGGCTTTCAAGATAAGTACAAGATCTCTCTGCTCCCATGTTCACCCTGGTGCTTCTATCTAACCAACCTTGACCTGTATAGCTCAGCATTCCTTTCAAAAGCCAAGAGTATCTCTTTCATTTATTGGAATCTTAGGGAAATGATTAATATATTTCCCTGCTGTTTGAGCCCCACATCCTATCTTCTAATAATCCTAGACAACATTCCAAAGAGACTCTGCTTTCAATCCACCTGAAGCATCCTATTGTGAACTGTGCAACAGGGTTACATTAACAGAAGTATGGAATATAGAATGAGGGAGGTTAAGTTCCATCAATGACACTATATCTGGAGTAGTATTTTCAGTGCTGAGTGTCATAGTTGAAGAGGGGACAGACTGTAGTGTATCAGGAATGGGAGGCATTAACATAATGTCATATTAAATTGGTGGCTTAGCCCTGGTGGGATAGCTCAGTTGGTTAGACCATCAGTCCAAAGCACAGAGATCGCCATTTTGATCCCTGGTCAGGGCACACATAGGAACAGATGTTCCTGTTTCTCTCTCCCTTCCTTTCTCACTAAAATCAATAAAAATAATTTTTTTTTAAAGTGGGCAGCTTATCCTAGAGATGAGGAGTGCCATGGCTAGGGACCGTTCAAAGGTTCAGTTCACAAGGGCTGGGAAAGGAATAATCACCCACCAGCTGAACGAAGTGGTTGGCTTCCTGACCTATACGAAAAGGCAGGGGGCAGGCACAGTGTTGATAATTCACCTTTCAAGGAACAAACAGAAACCACAAAACACATCACCAGAAACTTAAACGCCCTTTCTAGGAGGTCCTCCTACTTCAAGACATGCAAAACTAGCATAACCCAACCCTCCTCCCCACGGCTTTCTACCCCAGTGCGCTGTTCACCTCGGGCATGTGTCCACACCAGTGGCACAGGGATCCCAAACAAGTCTACCCTGTGCAGTGCGGCTGGGGGATTGGAGCTTCGGGGACCCTCCAGCAAAGCTGTCTAAGACCACATAGGCTGCGTAGAGGAGAGACTGGACGACGCCTGAACAGAATTTAAAAGGCGAAAAAACAAAAAGCCAAGTAGCAGAAAGGGGGAGAAGCAGCACAGACGAGGACAGGAGGGCCCTACTGCCAAACCCCAATATCAAGGGACAGGCACGGACGGGGTTCGAACCCGCGATCTTCGGTTTACGAGACCGACGCCTTACCACTTGGCCACCGCGCCTGACAGCCAAGAGAGCGCTAGAAGCTCTCAGTGGAGGGGAGGTGGCGCAGGCGCCGGAGGGGCAACGCCCCGCCTCTGGCCCCGCCCCAGCTACCCGCTCCTTTCAGACCCACCAGCCGGGACCTGGCTCTCCTGCCCGTTATGGCCAAAGCCAGGCACCCGCATCCTGCTGCCAGCGTGAGCCCAGCCCGGCCTCACCCTGCTGCCAGCGCCCCCGGGGGCACGCGCCCGCAGAGAGCCCGGGATGAAGCTGAGAGCCTAGGAGGAGAAAAACCACGAAGCTGAGAGCCCAGGAGGAGAAAAACCATGACCAGTGCCTCTTACCACCGGAGCGGAAGTTGAGACCGTGGCCGCCACAGTGCCTCGGCCAGGCATTCGCACTGACGTCTCTGCCCGTTCTGCGAGTTGCCATGTGACCCTGGCCGGGTCATTTCTGTCTAGTTGGCAAGTTACACGAACAGTGCAAGCTAAGGCCAAGAAGAGGGACAGCCGAGGGGACAAGAAGGACGATGCAAGCATGAATGCAAGCATCAGAGACAGATTCAGGGAACCGGGAGGTATGGGAGCCAGGCTGCATAAGGGAAGCCAACTTCCCTTACCCTGCAGGAACTGCTCTCTGTAAACAAAACCTTCCCCGCCTTGCGCTTCAATCCCTGGCACTGGCCTCGTGCACGGGACTCCTAATAAATATAATTTTAAATGCGATGGCCTTGCCCAGGAGGGGCCCATGTGGGAACATAAGGAGATGCCTTAGAGATGTTCCTGGTGACAGTACTAGTGGGAGGCAACCTAAGTCTGCCTGTACCATGGTGGGTCACTAATCAAAGGAATGAGCTAGAGTCAAAGGAATGTTTATGGGCACAGATAGAGCACGGAAGCACATATAATTTTAAAAAGCAACATGTAGGACGATACATATTATTTATTAAAGTGAAGGAAAGATGAAGCAAAGTATAAGTAAAAGCATATAAAGGAGACTAGATAGAGGACTTTATTGGTAATACTTTCATTCTATGAAAGAGGCAAAAAGCTGAAATAGTGAAAGTATGAGTGCTTATTATGATACTGTAGATTTTGTATTTTCTTTAAATTAAAAAAGAGAGAGAGAGAAAGAGAAACTGGGCCCCTCTGTATTTGTTTGGCCTCTGGCCTCAGCGTCTGTTCTAGGAGAGTCGCGTGGGGATGAAGGAGGGGCGGAGCCCTCCTTTCAGGGTGGGCGGGGTAACTTCCAGACTCCCTCTGGGCTCCGCCTCCTCTATACTGTAACCAGGGAGGGGACACAAACCAGACCGATCGGACCATTGCCTACGCTGCCGCTGTCACTGCCACGGTTATTGCTTATTTGTTGAACCTTTAAAAAAATTATCGGTTGTAGAGATTTGGGGAAAACCCCGGAAAGCTATTTTTGTGTGTGGTAAACACACACACACACACACACACACACACACACACAATTTACCACCTTAACCATTTTTAAGTGTCAGTATAGTAGTGCTAAGTATATGCACAATGTTATGAAGCAGATATCTGGAACTTTTCATCCTGCAAAACTGAAACTCTGTACCCATTCAACAACTCCTCTTTCCCCTACCTCCAGCTCCTGGTAACTCCCAATCTACTTTCTGTTTTTAGGAGTTTCGCTACTCAGAGTACTCCATATAAGTGGAATCACACAGTATTTGTCTTTTTGTGACTGGTGTAATGTCACTTAGCATGTCTTCAAGGTTCACCCATGCTGTCACATGACATAATTTCCTTTTTAAAAGTCCAATGATATTCCATTGCATGCTTCTTTATCCACATATCATACAATGGACATTTAGTTCTCTTACACCTCTTGGCTGTAGAGAATAATGCTGCAGTGAACATGGGTGTGCAAATATCTTGAGTACCTGTCTTCAATTATTTTGGGTATATACTCAGAAGTGGAGTTGCTGGATCATATGGTAGTCCTAATTTCTTAAGGAACCTCCATGCTGCTTTTTGTGGCTGTACCAATTTACATTCCCACCAACATTGCATGAGGTTTCCAATTTCTCCATATTCATGCCAATACTTGTTTCTGTTGTTACATAATAGCCATCCTCTTGGGTATGAGATAGTACCTCATTGTAGTTAAATTTGCATTTCTCTAATTAGTGATGTAGAGCATTGTTTCATATGCTTCTTGGCCATTTGTATATCTTCTTTGGAGAAATGTCTATTCAAGTTCTGTGCCAATTTTTTTTTTATCTAGGTTATTTTTTTATTTTCCAATTTTCAGTTGTAGGAGTTCATTATATGCCCTGGATATTAGCCTCTTATAATAGTTTGCAAATATTTTCTCCCATTCTGTAGGTTGATTTTTCACTCTGTTGATTGTTTCCTTTACTCTGCAAGTTTTAAAGTTGATGTAGTCTCATTTGTCTATTTTTATTTTCGTTGCCTGTACTTTTGGTGTCATATCTAAGAAATCATTGCCAAATCCAGTGTTATGAAACTTTTCCCCTATTTTTTCTTCTAAGAGGTATCAATTCAGGTCTTACGCTTTGGTCTTTAATCCATTTTGAGGTAATTTTTATATATGGTGTAAGCAAGCATCCAACTTCATTCTTTTGCACACAGATATCCAGTTTTCCCTGCACCATCTGTTCAAGAGACAGGAAAGTTTTTAACAGCACTTGAAAGAGAATTCAATCGATCTGCAGTCTTACTACCAGAGAGGAGCACAGTGCCTGTATTCTTGTGTGTATAAAACACAGTAACTCATTTATTCTGAGATACATGTTTTTGTCACATTTTAAAGTAGAAGTCAGGGTGACAACTGATTACAGGTGTTGGAGTCTCACAATTAATGAGCCATATTATTTTCATTTTCAGTGGCAGAGAATAGCTTTTAAAATCAGCGAGTTTGATGGAAGGACATATATAGTACAGTTAGGAGAGTCAGACCCATATTCACATTTGCATATTTCATGACATCCTGAGTTTTCTTACTGATATAGGATGAACATTTCCCATGTCCCTAACAGTGGATCATTGCCTTGATTGTAACAGATGTACTGCTCTGGTACAGGATGTTGCCAGTGGGGTATAATACTCTATGCTCTCTATTCAATTTTTTTACAGCCCCAAAACTTCTCTAAAACATAAAGTTAATTATTAACAAAAACACCTAAAAAAACCCACTAAAAATAGTAGATAATTCTTGACTCCTTTGTTTCCTTTTCTTTTCTCTTTTTCTGGTGACAGAGAGAGAGAGAGAGACAGATAGGGACAGATAGGAGGGAGAGAGATGAGAAGCATCAATTCTTTGTTGTGTCTCCTTACTTATTCGTTGATTGCTTTCTCATATGTGCCTTGACCATGGGGTGGGTGTGGGGATACAGCAGAGCAAGTGACCCCTTCCTCAAGCCAGCAACCTTTGGGTTAAATCAGCAACCATGGGGTCATGTCTATGATCCCACGCTCAAGCCAGTGCCCCTGTGCTCAAGCTGGTGAGCCCACATTGAAGCCGGATGAGACTGTGTTCAAGCCGGCAACCTCAGGGTTTCAAACCTGGGTCCTCTGCGTCCCAGTCTGATGCTCTATCCACTGTACAACTACGTGGTCAGGCTTGCCTCCTTTATTTTCTGACTCACCTGATATGAGTGATGGCCACCCTGGGCTGCACTTGAGTTGCTCCTTGATGGAGGTCTGTCCAGGTCTATTTCTTAGGTGGGAAGGCCCACAAGCCTGGGTTTGTTCTTATTCCAGGAGTAAATAGTTCTAAGTGTGTGGTCTCACTTCTGTTTTCTAAACTTATGTATACCATTTTTAAATATTGGTAAAGATTCTCTGACATTTGACCAAAAAGTGACAGCTGATTCCAGAACACAGAGCTCCTAGTGGGCAAAAATCAGGCCATACCCACCTCCATGCAGTGGGGTAGTAAGAACTAGTCATTCGTTCCTTCAGCAAATCCTTCTTGAGCACCTCCTACTGGCCAGACCCTGTTCTCGGTGCTGGGACGACAGCAATGACTAAGCAGCACAGATCCCTGCTCTCCTGGCACTTCCATCTTTAAATATTTAAAACATAGTGTATCAGTAGCGGTAAGTACTGGGGAGAAAAACAAAGCAGGAAAGAAGGATAGAAAGTTCTGGAGGTATAGAGTAAATGAGGTCAGAAATTGTCTGCTGCTTTTCCCTTTTAAAAGTAGAGTCTTTTTCTTCCCACTGTGGATATGGGCTGGCCATCTGGCTTGCCTTTACAGATAGAATGTGGTAGAAGTGATATTGTGTTCATTCTAAAGCTTAGGTCTCAAGAGACCTTACAGCTTCTGCCTTCACTGTCTTAGCACCCCGTCCTGAGGCCACTGTGTAAGGAAGACAGTCTAGCTATTGGAGGGTAAGAGGCCATGAGAAGTTTCCCAGCTGAAAGCCAGTACAACCTGCTGGACATGCAAATGTGGCCATCTTGGGCTTTCCTGTCCAGCTGCCCCTTTGGCTAAAGGCAGCTACATGTATACCCAGCAGAGGAACTGCCAGCTGACTCACAAAATTGTGAAAATAATAAATTGTTCTTGTTGCAAGCCACTACAATTTGAGAGTGGTTTGTTATATTGCAATAATAGTCCGTTGATATAGGAGGTTACATACACTTAATACACTTTGGGGTTCTAGGTTTGCAGGTGGTATTATCTGCATGGAATAGTTAAAACTTTTGAGATGTTGAGTGTGGCAGGGGGCATGCCCAATGCCCCCTGCCCGTGACCATTTAATCTGTTTCCTCATCCACAAAATGGGAGAGTTAGTTAGCTATTAGCCACATCCCTGATGTTAGTTAAACATTGAGCCACCTTTGTTATTCTCTGTTAAAGTTAGCAGGGGACTGAAATGCTGGCCGAACCCTTTTACCTTGGGTGTAGTGGCAACTTGACACTTGTCCCTTTGGTCAAGTTTCACAGTCCCTTTGCAGGCACCAAAGCTCTAAATTAAGGCTGCTGTTAATAGGAGAAAAAAGTAAACATGACTTGAAACCTTTTGAGGAGGGCATATGGCCACATTTGTTCACATTTAAATTAAGCCCACTCTTCATACTGCAGGTTAGTACAGTTCGCTTTTTCTCTCTTCTCCTCCTCAGTGTTTAGTTCAATTACCTTTTCCTGACTTCTCCACTTGTAGATAATCACTCTAACACAAAGCTTACAGGTGGCTGTGCACTTTAAAGGGGCTGGGAGAGCTCACAAGTGCATCACGGGCTAAATAAAACCAGGCTCCTCAGAAGCCTGCAAACAAGGCTGCAGCCCCAGTGAGCCCCCTGCTAAGCAGCTGCAGCCCTTGAGACTCTCCCTGAACATGACCTGCTGTTGTGGGCAGGCAGAGTTCTCCACGGTCCCGGACAGTTAGAGATTTACCTGGTTCAGGTCAGAGAACTTATGGACCAAGTTATCTCCCCTAAGATGGGTCCTGCTTGACTGAATTCCTTTTGGGAAAGACGGAACTCCTGGGAGGAAGCCTAGTAGAGGAGAAGGTGCTCAAGGCCTGCTGTTTCGTGCATCTATTGCTGTGTAACCAACCATCTCAAAACACAGAAGGCTCAAATGAGAACTTACTATTTTACCTGTTTCTCTGGTTTGTGCTCCACCTGGTGTTGGCTGGGGCATTGGGATGGCTGGAAGGCCCACCATGGCCTCGTCACATGGCCGACACCAGCTGGGAGCTTTGTTAGGGCTGTTTGCTCAGAACCTTGGTTCTCCATGTGGCTGCTGGGGCTTCCTGAGCATGGCAGCTAGACTCCAAGAGGGGGCATTTCAGAAAGAAGGAGGCAGAAGCTCCCTTAAGCTACTTAAGGCCAGAGTTGAGAAATCTCACAATGTCACTTCTATCACAACTGATGCATTTTTGTATCTATTGATCAAAATAGTCACAGGGCCAGACGAATTCAGGGAGAGGGGAACTAAACTCCACCTCTCAATAGGTAGTGGCCTGCACGTAGGAAGAGAGTAAGTCAATGTGACTATTTTTGGAGACGCACTCCCATAGTGATCATTCATTGGCTGTGACTGTGAGTGCAGACACTGACCAATGCTCAGCTCTGGGGCTGGATCCTGCAGATGAGGTGAGTCTCCTTTGTCTTCAACCCCACCTCAAAAAATATACCCATTTTGAAGGCTATCTGGTGGGACAGGCTTTCTTCCAGCCCTCACTGCCTCCAGAGTCGACATTCACAACACCCCAATTCCACTACTGCAGGCCAAACACTGAGGGTCTGGCCCAGACGCTGCCAGCCACCAGCAGAGCTTGGCTGTTGCTCTGGGGCAGCATACTGGCCTGGACACCCTGGGAAAGCCGAGTGGGAGCAGAGGGGGGCGTTGGGTAGAACACAGAGGCTGAGGTTCTCACAGACAACCTGGGGCTTACTGCCATCCATCAGACAGGCTGGAGAGAGCAGTCTCATTCATTGAAGCACCTTTGCCCTCTGGGTTTAGCCCTTTCAGAAGCACTAATGTGTTTTGTTTTTAACCCAGAGGCCACACCAGTGTCATGAACCCAGTATCAAAGTCGGGCTTGGAGTGAAAGCCACGGCCAAACCAGGGGTAACAGGAGACAGAGAAGAACTTCCTGCAGCCCCAACCCAGCCACCTGGTTAGTTCCAAGCAGGACTGGCTTGAGGCTGATTCTGGAATTCCTGTGCCGTAGCAGGCTCACATCCTTGCCCCATGGGCTTGGAGCACTGGTGACCCCTTAGCCCACCTTAAAGTGACCTGCAGTGGAACCACCATCCTTCCCGGTCCTCTGCTCCTGCTCCTCATCCGTGCAAACAGGACGCACAAGTTCCCACTCTGGCGCTGTTGCTCCCACTTTGCCCCCTGCCATGTTCTCTTTCCAGCCCCTGTGCTCACAGAGAGCCAACCTAGGCTCCAGGGCTCAGCACATGGCTGCCTTCTCCCTGAAGTCTTCCCAGCCTGCAGGGGACCGCACCCCACCCCCCTAGCAACCCACTCCTGGGTCAGTTGAGCCCCACTCTGGGATGATTCTTCTCCACACCAGACACCTGAGTGTGAACCTGGGTGACTTGTAGCTAGTGAGGTTGCCCACATGGCTGAGTGTCCTTGTCTGTGAAATGCTTCCCGCCACCCACCTTGAGGTTGTTGTGAGGATTAAATGATGCAAAACGTGGCAAGCACTTAGAACACTGCCCGGCACGCAGCAAGCCCTAACTAGGTAAGCTAACATGAACCGCCTCATCGTAGCCTCCTGTAGGCCAAACGGGAGACGGGAGAAGAGAGGGAGGCAAGACGCCACTTCCCACAGGTCCACAGCTAGAAAATCAAAACACAGACGTCCAGGTGGACTGACTGGGAGGGAATCTGCCTTGACCGTTACCGGGCATCCCCCTGTTGACCACCAGGCACCTTTGTTGACCACTAAGCAACCCCGCTGACCACCGGGCACCCTTGCTGACCACCAGCCATCCCCCTGCTGACCACGGGTCTCTGGACCCAACAAGGGCTAGAGGTGCCGCGCCTGCGGCCGGGGCCATACAGTGAGGAGCTGCAGGACGAGCCTTCCCTACTCTTGGCTGTAGTTTAGTCATTTTCTGGAGAGGGGCTGTCTGGGCAAGGCCCTCCCCACGGGGCTGTGAAAAGCCTGCGTCCCCTTCTAAGTGACCACAAAAACCTCATGATTCCAACCCCTCATCTCACTCAGAAAACAACAACCAGGTCTTACCTGAGTCCAGGCTGCCTCTGTTACTCACTCACTCGTCTCGCAGCAGCCCAGCGGGTCCGACACTGGGGTGTGAACCACCGGCTCTGTCCTTTAAGCAGGTGCCAGTCCTGTGCTCCCCTCTGGCAGGCTCTCCTAAGGCCTCCACGCCTCCTGTTCCTGCTCCTGTGTCCTCCCCACCTGCCCTCACCGGCACCTCCTTCTCCTCCCTCAGTCAGCAGTTGAAGTCTCCCCTGATTTCTCAAATGGTTTCAGGAGTGACTATGCACCAGTGATTGTCACTCCTGGCTGCATGCTGGAATAACCTGGGGAGCTTTGAGGAAAAAAAAACCCCACAAAACCAAAACACAGTGTCCAGCCCCACCCTACCACCTGAATCCAGACCGCTGCACAGGCCCCACTCGAACAGGCAGACCTCGTCTTATTGCACTTTTACAAATTGAAGGCATGGCTCTCCACCATCAGAAAAGATGATAATGCCCTTGGCTGTGATGTTGGCTTAACTGCACTGCTGTGGTCTTAGAACCAAATCTACGATGGCCCTGAGGTCGGCCTCAGACTGCACGGTTTGAAATCCCCCCAGGTGATTCAATGTGCGGCCAGCATTGAGAGCCTCCCGTCCAGCATTCTAGAAGCAACCTGTGTCACGAGTGAGGGGAACGGGTCTGACTCGCTCACTCCCACAAGCCCAGCATTGAGCCCTACACCGGACACCCATTAGGTGCTGATAAAACATTTGCTTAATGGGTGAATGAGAACCACGTTAAGCGCACCAGGCTCTGTGTTGCCTCACCAGCCCCACCCCCCAGCCACAGTGCCCCAAAGGGGCTGTCCTTCCTGCAAGCCTCCCCAACGTGTGGTTCCGAAGTCCTGCAATCCTGCAGGGCTCTGCTGAAACACCCCTTCCTTGGAGAAGCTGTCTCTGGTCCACAGCTGGCCGCAGTCCCTTGCCCTCAGCTCCCACAGCCCTCTGGACTTTTCCCTTGCTGCCTCTCCCCTTCCCCCAGGACAGAAGCCTCTGCTGTCTCTTCTGTACCAATTCCAGTGACAGGCGCAGAGCTTGGCACACACAACACTGCTTAGCTGATTAAGTTCTCTTCTTGGTTGAGTGATTTCGTGCCCGGGTATTCTTGACCAATTCAGGGGACTTTGACCTGGTCACAGATGACTCTAAAAGTCCCTCAACTTGAGAGCCCAGTGAATTGGTGGGATCTGACAAAATACTTCGCAGTAACCGTGACCCCTAGGGGCCATGAGGATGACCTGTTGTGGTCAGGAAATGTTCTCTAGGACTGGTGAGTGGGAACATACCTGTGCAGAGGGCATAACCCGCACTCCCAAGCTGTCCAGAGTAGTAAGTTTGGTTATGTCCCCCAATAAGACACGTTGAAATCCTGAGCCACGGTGCCTCTGAATATAGCCTTACTTGAAAATAGAGTGTTTGCCGATGTAATCAAGTTGAGGTCGTACTGAATCAGGATGGGTCCTGATCCAATGTCTGGTGTCCTTCTAAGGAAGGTGAAATTTGGACACAGATAGAAGATGGCCGTGTGAGGATGAGACTACAGCGAAGGAACACCGAGGACTGCTGGCAGCAGCAGGAGCTGGGAGGGCCCTGGGATTGCTTCTCCCTCAGCGCCTCCAGAAGAAACCAATGCTGCTTGATTTCGGGCTGCCGGCCTCCAGAGCCATGAGGGAATCAATTTGTTGTTTTAAGCTGCCTAGTTTGTGCTACGTTGAAATACAATAGCGGAGACACTTGGGTAAGAGTCTGTGGGGGAAAGGTGAGTCTTAGCTCCTAAAATCTAGATTCAGGTTCTGCAAGCACTGACCAGATCCCCATCTGGGGCTTGCACACGTGCTACTCAGTTACTCCTGGATGCATCTTCACGGAAGGAACTGTCGCTTCCTTCCCTTTATAGTCAAGGTAACTGAAACTCAGAGGCGGGTACCTTGCTCCATCACACAGGAAGCAGGGAGTGGGGCTCCAAACCTAGGCCTTTGATTTCAAGTCCAGGAATCTTTCCAGAGCAGAGTCGGTGCTCAGGAAATGGTTAATGGCTTGATTATTGTGAAACATTACCAAAATCGGGAGCTGATAGTGGGATACTTTAGCAATGCCCCCATGCCGACCCTGGTCCCCAGGACACCATGGTGCTTCCTTCCACTTCCTCGACTATACTTGGGTTCACCTCCATGTCAAGTCCTTTCCTGGGCTCCAGATCTCTACACATATCCCAAGACAGGGTGCAAGGGGGCCACAGCTTCTGGAAATGCCAGCAGTTGCTTCTGGATGGCCGGGGTGGGGAAGGCAGAACCAGCCTCAAAGAAAGTAGTGGCAGAGAAGGAGCATGTTTCTGAAATGGGGGCGAGGCAAGCACCCAGGAACTGGAAACGCCTGACTGGCAATAGAGTGGCCCAGGCAAGGGTTGGGAATAGAATTGCTAAAACAAAAAAAATAAAAAGGTGCCCAGTTAAATTTGAATTTCAATTATAAAATGTAATGCTGGTGGCCAAGGCCAGGCAGGTCCATAGTGGATTCGGGAAGACGGTAGAGAAACTGAAGCAGCAGAGAAAGTGGTGGGCCATTCCCATTTCCACAGAGCATTGGCAATGGCAGACAAGCAACAGGCAGGGAAAGCCGCTTCTCACAGCAGCCGGGAAAAAGGGGGCCCCTCACGGTGGCGGGCCGGCAATCCGCCATCCGCGCCGAGGGCAATCACCCGCAGCCTTACACATAGTACACACACGTGGCGCTGCCCCGTGCTCACGCACTAATCAGGCAAAGTGCAAGCAAGCAAGCCTAACACAGCTGTCTTCCCAACATACAGTGAGTGATTCTTTAGAATTGCATAGGACAAACTAAAGAAACTAATTTCTGAAACTCAAATTTAACTGGTTCTTCTGTATTTTAATTTGCAAAATCTGGCAACCCTCATTGGAAAGGAAAGAAGGCACTTTAAGAGGTGGGAGGGAGTAAAGATCCAGGGGAACACGCAACGCCCAGTGTTGGGAGACCCCTTTCCCGGGAGCCCAGGCGGCCATGTGAATCCAGCGAGCAGGGGCCTCCGCCTGCCTGCGCACAGGCTTTTTGGGGAAAGTACAAGGGTCCGGTCCTGCCTGTTGTACAGGTCTGGCCGACAGGGAGCACAGATTCACCTCCAGAAGCTGGGCCTGGGTGACCTGTGAATCCCTTTGACACCTGGAACCCCATAATACCAAGGGGAAGGGGTAAATGAGGAGGGCGTAGAAATCTGGGGTCTGGGTCACCTGACCTGGAGCCCCCCCGATACTCCAGGGTGTGGCAGTGCCAGCAGGTCAGCGCGAACCCAGGCTCGAGTGAAGGACTTGGGCCTGTGACCCAGGGGAGTCACAGTGGATGGCACGGCAGAAGATGGCATTGGGACCCGAGAATGACCAGAGTTAGCTGAGACCTCTGGGAGGCCCTTGCTGGGAAAGGGGACATGGTTGCAGTGAGGACAAACTTTTCATACCTCACAGCTCCGTGACCGGACGATGGAGTTACAGGAGCTTCTGGGGTCGACCCTGCACCTACTAGCGACGCAGGCGGAAAGTCTGCAGGGTGGCGCCCAGCCGTGGGGGACAGCACCAGCCACCCCAACATACTGGGTGAGGCCCGTTCTTCCCCAGAGGCCCTGGACCCAGGCCTCACCTCTCCTGCCCTCCCTCCCCCACCACAGAAACTCATCATCAAGTCAGGCAAGAAAAGCAAACTGTTTATTTACACCTTGGTCTGTACACTAGTTCTTGGCAGCCCGCCTCTGAGAGCCTGCTCCTTTTTGGCTAAGAAGCAGGCTCTGAGCGCTTGGGACCCTGGGACACAGCCTCGGGGCCTCACCCCACTCCCTCCACCCGGGGGCCTTGAGATGGAGGTCTCGCCAATCCCGAAAGCTAAGCCTGCTTCCGGGCGCAGGCTCCCGGGGAAGACTCGGGCGGAACCCCAGAGTCAAAGCCATCCAACCCTTGCACATGAGGCCACACATGCAGCTTATTCCACAGGGGCCCCCAGGAGACCCAGCGAGGAAGCAGGAAGAGCCGGGACAAAGGGAGCCAACAGGCTGTGAGCCGCAGCAGTGCCCGGCTGAACGGCGGTCCCGACATTGGTCAGGTGTTTAACGGCACCCAGGTCTGAGCACCTTCAGCAGACGAGGAAGAGCTTGGCAGTTGTTAATGGCAGACAGGCAGCAGCAAAAAGCCTCTTCCTTCTGCCCACTTGTCTGAAGCTGTCTGAGACACGGGAGGGCAGCGGCTCGAACCCAAGCCCTATGCCAGGTGCTGGGAGCCGCACAGCCGGCGCTTCCTCTGGGGCCAGGGGCACGCCCTCCAGTGGCCCAGGGAGCTGCTGCAGACCCGTAACATCCCTGCTGGGCTGAAGCCCCAGGTAAGGAAGGTGCCCTCTGCTTTCTATAAATATTGACACCAACAAAGGGAGAGGTTTGTGGGAGAAGTGGCTTTACACAGCCACCCTCTTCTGGAGCGCAAGCCTTCTAAATGAGCAGCAGGCCAGAGGAGGGACTAAGTGGGTCCGAGCCCTCCAAGCTTAAGACTATAAAGAAAAATGCCGTACAAAGTGACCATGTCAGCACGCTGACTGAGCGAAGAGGCAGCACAGCCTGGTCCTTGTGGGTGAGAGGCCAGGAGACCTGGTGGGGAGCAGACCGGACTCGGCGGAGGCACGTGGACACACAGTAGAACACTATGTACACATTTACAGGGCTCGGGAAGGGCCAGGGTAGATGAGAGGATGTAGAAAAGGGGGCAGTGGTAACATGGAAAATCCTGTACAGTGGTGACAGGGAAGTAAAAGGCACAAGGACAATGACCCCAAACCATGCAGACAATACACAGCCCGTGCAGCACAGCAGAACAGAGGTCCCGGGAGGAGGCACGGTTCCTGGGACAAGAGCACTGAGATCCTGCAGGGGCGGCTGTGGGGTGAGCAACTGCTGTTTCTGAGGCTGTCAGCTCCCGACCCCACCATTCTACTCCCCCTCTGACCTCCCACCCCGTGCTACCCACTGACTGCGTGGGCACCAGGGATGCCATTCCCTGCCAGCCCCTCCTGGTGGCTCGGGGCAGACATCCCTGTTACAGTCACAACGGAAAGAGAAGTACAAGGTAGGAGCATCAGAATCACGTTGCATCATGCTTCACCGGCGTTTTTTTAGAAACAAACCCTTCTAGCCAGTAGTCTGATTTTCCAGGTGGACAGCAGAGTGTGGCAGAAGGGCCTCCGAGTTGTCCTGCCATGCAGGTAGGGCAGGCCTGTGGTCCCGGCCTCTCCTGCTCTCGCCCTTTCACGCACACATGCAGGTAGGGCAGGCCTGTGGTCCCGGCCTCTCCTGCTCTCGCCCTTTCACGCACACATGCAGGTAGGGCAGGGCTGTGGTCCCGGCCTCTCCTGCTCTCGCCCTTTCACGCACACATGCAGGTAGGGCAGGGCTGTGGTCCCGGCCTCTCCTGCTCTCGCCCTTTCACGCACACATGCAGGTAGGGCAGGCCTGTGGTCCCGGCCTCTCCTGCTCTCGCCCTTTCACGCACACATGCAGGTAGGGCAGGGCTGTGGTCCCGGCCTCTCCTGCTCTCGCCCTTTCACGCACACATGCAGGTAGGGCAGGCCTGTGGTCCCGGCCTCTCCTGCTCTCGCCCTTTCATGCACACTCAGAGCAGGAGGGCAGGACCTGGAGATCCCTAAGGTCAGTGAAAGGAAGGGGTTTGCTTAAAGTGACCATGGACAGAGTGGGCCCCTAGTGTGCGGCCTATCAGCAGGCACGGCTCAATCTCACCAGCTTGAATCATAACCCTAGAGGGGCTGCCCGAGGCCCAAAGGAAGGAAGGCTGCGATCTAAAACCCACCTCAGCCGTTTAAGAGTCACTGTAGATCTGTGCGGGCAACAGCGTCACTGCCTTGGGTAGTGACCATCCAACAATCTCTCCTGTTCCAATCACATCTAAAATTAGCTTTTGGGTTTAAGTTTACTAATGCATTAAACACTCAAACCCACAGAGCACAGAAAGAGGACTAATTTCTCCCTGATCCACAGGCCCCATTTGTCCCTGCAGGCTTTTGTCGATTAGTAAGTCCCTCATTGCAACAAACACGTCCACGCTGTGCCCTCCTGACTGCCAGGGCCTGACTGGGCCAGGAATCAATCAGACTCACCAGTGTAGTAGCGCCTGGAGCCTGGTGGTGGGCCAGGTGTTGGTTTGACTACTAACAGGGGAGGAGATGAGACGACTCATCCACCCAGATGAAAACAGATCAGAGACAGCACCCACAAAGCCGGTGTCCCCTCCTGCCCAGCTGTGGGAGTAAGCAACTGCTGTTTCTGAGGCTGTTTGTTAGCTCCCCACCACACCATTCTGCTCCCCCTCTTACCACCCACCCCATGCCACCCATTGACTGCGTGGGCACCAGGCAGGCCTGCCCCCTCAGGCTTGCTAACCCCCAGGCTGGTGAGAACAGCTGGATCCACCTGCTCCTGAAGGCATCAGGCCTCCCATCCTGGGTAAGGGATCTGCTAACTTCTTACCATCCGACATCCTATCAGGAAAAGCCACCAATACCCCAGCAGAACTCACTATTACCCAGCACCTGGATTAACAGCCACCCCTGTTTTCTCTAAGGTCAGAGACCTTCATGGCCAGGGCCTCAAACCTTTGTCTATACATCAACAGCACCTGGGGAGCTCTTTAAATATCTAGATGCCTGGACCACACCCATGGTATTAAATTCCAACCTGGGTGTGTGTGTGTGGGGGGGGAGCTGTCAGGCCAGTCAGCAGAAGTTTAAAAATCCCCCCAGGTGATTCCACTACACAGCCAGAGCTGAGAACCACCATTCCAGGTCCAGGTGCTTTGGAGGATTCTTGAGCTTTGTGTTTTGAATAGGTCAGAAATAGTCAAGCTAAAAGAAATTTTCCTCTTATAATTCACAAAGAATCTAACACATTTAAAATAAAATACCTTGTCTAACTCTGGCCAAGTCTAAGTTAAAAAAAATTTTTTTTTTACTGGAACTTTGATTCTTATACCTTCTCAAGGAACAGGGCCTGGCTAAAGCAGCAAGTTTTTCCTTTTCTATCAGATACTGTTTATAAAACTGACTTGCTCGTTCAGCGAATTCCGTTTGGCTCTGAATTGAGTGCGAGGTCAGCCCTGTGTCAAAGTAAGAATCTGATGCAGAAGCCCCTTCCCAACTTCACACAAGGTCGTGCGAATCCCTACTTGGGTTTAGCAAAAACAACAAAATCAAAACCCACAGTGACCCCCACTTAAATTACAATCACCTAGGCCACACCTATGTCAATGAAATCGGAACCTCTGGGGATTGGGCCCAGTTAACAGAATTTCAAAAATCTCGCCATTTAAAAAATGTGCCAAGCATTGCACGGCACATACTTCTACTAAAAAATTATTTGTCGTTTACCTAAAATTCAAATCTAACTGGTGTGGGGAAAACAGCTGTGTTACACTTGCTTGCTGGTTTCAGGGCTACAAGCACTTTGCACAATTAGTGCAGGAACACGTGGCAGAAAGCCAGGCGTGTCTTTAGGAAAAGCTATGGGTGCTTCCCCTCGGGGGTGATTCTTCCAGATGGCTCTCCCATCACCACCACTACCAGGTGCGAGGTGCGGTTCCCTGATTTCCTCAGTCACCACAGCGAGAGGCCATTTTCCTGATCCCTTGCCCTCCACTGCAAAAAGCAGCTTTCCTTTGTTTATAGGCTCGTCAGTCTCTGCGGAACTCCAATAAATGGGAATGCCCTGACGCTTTCCGCTCCGCAATTCCTCTACCATCTGCCCGAATTCAATGTGAACCTGCTGGCCTCGGCCACCGGCCTGACAACTGGACGTCTTGTTTTCTATGTAACAGGCGGTGTACTGTGAAGAGCAAGCAGAACTCTCGATCTGAAACAAACGAGGGAGGAGAAAACGCAGGGAGAGAGCAGGGCCTGCCCCTGCGCCCCCCACCCCCATCCAGAGTCCCCAAAACCTGCCCAGAGGCTGGAGGCCTGGGACCCCCGGGGCAGCTACCCTCCTCAGACTAGCTTTCAAGTACAGAAGAGTATGTTTAAAAAGCTCTTAAAAAGCCAATCTGACAGGTTCGGTGGAGGTATTCTGGATGAAGTTAGAAGGTTGGATTTAACTTGAGATGTGTGACATGGAACTCAGTCCCATTTGAAAGTCGCCCTCCTTCCGAGACCCCAAGTGCTGCACCAGGTCCCGGGGGCCTTTCAGACTAGGTGCTTCAATCGGGAAGCAGTGCTTCCCGCGCTCTTGCCCCACAGAAATTCCTCCCCCTGTGGTGCCTGTATGCAACTCAGGGCCTCAGCGGCGGCGGCCCGCTACCCACGTCAGTGCCACTGAAGAGCTCGTAAAGTTTTACACATAAACTGCTCCTCCCTGGGGCAAGCCCCCAGCAGACTAGGACCGTGACCTGGCTGGCCTCTCTGTAGGACTCTTCCCAAGTCAAACCAAGACCAGGTCACGATTTTTCTGTCCTTTTTAATAATTCCTGGCCACGCCTTCTTATTAGCAAATTCTCAAGAGACCTACTCCTTATGCCTTCTTTCCACTGCCACTCCTCACACCATCGGGGGAGGCCAAGGACACGCGCGTCCTGAAGAAACTCCCCTCAAGTCTGACCCCTGTCCCAGGCTTCCTGGTGTGGGTGGCCCCAAACTCCTGGCTCAGACCAATGCAGCCCCATTATTTGCAGCAAGAAACAAATCCTGTACATATTGCTTAAAAAGAAATCACAAGAGCCAACAAAAACAAAAGTTGATTGGAATGGAGTGAAGACTGCGTCTTGGCCACAGTCCCAGTGCCCTGCCTTTGTGAGCAGGGAGCATACCCACGACCCCAGGTGCCCTCGTCACCCTCTACCGCCGTCCTCTCTGCGTTCCCGCCCCACGTGCCCACACCTTCCCTTTTACACCCCCTAGAAGTGCTAATGAAAGCAAACTGCAGGGGGGATAAAGACCATCCGTGTTCACATATATGTATTTGGATGACGGAGACGAATCACAGCCATATGAAACTGAGAAACACTGGAAAAACTCAAAGTACCGTGTCTGCTCCCAGCTGTCTGGAACAAAAAGATTGTACTGCAAGTCCGGAGGGAATGTGAATTCCCATACACGTTATGAGGATGGAAGACGGGGTTCCCCTGAAACTTCCCTGCCTGTGTCTCCCACGGGCTGACAATCGAACCACAGGTTTGCTTCTCCAAGTTGGAACGCAGGGGCCTCCCTACGAGCTGAGCCTAACTCAGAGCCCTGGTTCTGAACATCCAAACCCGAGGCCTGCTGTCCCAGGCTGGGTCCAGAACCGGGACTGGTGAGCTAGGCCCACTCCCAGCCTGCACAGGCAGCTAGATGGTCCATCCTGGCTTCTTTAAAATGCAGTCAGGGGAAGGGGGCCGATGGGGAGGTGAGCGTGCTCCTCCCTGAAAGTCACGTCTTTGGGTTGCCTGTGCCAACACTGCCTTAACACCCGCCCCCACAAGTTCCTCAGCCTCCTTCTGCTTTCTTTCAGTTCCTTTACTTTATGGCCAAGTGAATGCTGCTTTCTCCATTGTCTTAAAAACAAAACACAGGGAGAGGTAGGTGAGCGGGGAGGGGGAAGTGCACGGAGGACTCTAAAAATGCCGAGAACTCTCGGAATAAAGGTGGCTTGTGGGCAGGCCTGAGTCCTTCAGACACTGTGCACAAGCATCATGGGCTGCCAGCCGGGGAGGGGGCTGGCCAGGGCCCCTCCTTGTGTTCCCCTAAACGCCCCTTCTTCCTCTCTGAGCACGAGCACCTGGACTGCAAAGGTGGCCAAAGAGATGGGTGAGGACGCAGCTGTTGGGCATTTGAACTCCCAGAAAAGATGATTTTCCTCCTACCCCCAGGGGAAACAAGGTGGGGTGACAAAGCCTGCCTCCCTTGGGTATTTCTGACTCCTCGTCCCCAGAGGTAGAATCATTTTATCCAGTATCTGAAACATGAGCTTCCAGTTCTTGTTATTACAGTAACTCCTGATGGACCTTGCCCCCCCCCAACCTCTAGGACCCTCTGCCCCCGCAAAAGGACCACAAAGTGCACGGACAGCTAACTGTAGGTGTCACCCCCAGCCACAGCCCCACAGCCGCCCCTTGCTGTGTGCACAACCTCCCCACATCCACACCAGCACACGTTACACGGTAGCCAGAGAGATACATTTACAGTGTGCATGTGAGGCCCGGCCCGGGCCGTGTCCTCAGGCAGGGTCTGCCCTCTCTGGTCCTGGAGTCCCGAGGCCGCTCTGCAGCCAGCACCCGTGTCTCAGTGTTTGATTTCAAGGATGGAGGGGTTGTGGTCCAGGATGGCGAGGATGATCTTGTCCATGTACTGCCGCAGCCGGAAGTTGATCTCCTCCTGCTCCTTGAGGGCTTCCATGAGCTGATGGTAATGGGAGAGACAGTCAGAACCAGTGCCCGAGGACAGAGACTGGAAGACCCTGGGCAAGGTGGCCCCAAAACCAACCTCAGCACTTGGATGCCAGGACATGAGTCTAAAGTTTTCAGTTCAGCTCATATCTGAGGAGGAGACCTGTGCAGATGCCTAGGCCCCACGGCAGAGATTCTGATTGAACTGGTCTGTGGCGGGGCCCAGGTGTGGGTAAGGTTTTGGTAAAGGCTGAGAACACTGGCCAATGGCATTTGTAACCAAGACTGACATCAAAGTCCCGGGGCCCTAAGACTTCTAAGGCTGTATCCTCTGCCTGAAAAGGCCCCTTACCACCCCAGGCCCTGCCAGCGCCCCGCCCCAGATAAACTCCTGACCGGTCCTTTAGGATGACACTGAAATGCTGCATCTGCCCCTGGCTCATCTGAGAACTCCCAGAGACCAGGGCTCAGCTTAGCTCTGTGTAAGGGGCCAGTGACTGTCTTAGATTCGTGTGAAATGTAACTGAAGTATTTTTGGAGACCTGAACTTTTATAACCACATCCCAGTGGGGCAGAAAGACAGGACTTTGCTGCTAGAGGCCTGGGTCCCTCTCTCTCCACAGGCTCAGGGATCCTGGGTCCTGGTCTCAATCTGTTCAGACCGCCTCCGAGTTGTTAGAGGATTAGGTGAAGACATACTGCCGGCAGGTGCTCAGGAAATGCTAGGACCCCGGCCCACTTGGCTTGCAGGAGGGGAGTTACAGACTCCCGCGGACTAAAGTTAATGACACCCACTGGCCATTTCAGCACATTTCTGGCTAAGACTTAAACTCTACCCTGCTCCCAAATCTGAGCTCCACGAGCAGGAAATCAGAGCTGACATAATTCCTCCGGCAACTCTGCCATGTCACTCAGGGTAGTTGCGGAGGGGTCTCTCAGGGGCCAGGCCCTGGTCTGCTTTTCCTGCTCTGGGCAGCCTGGGCTCCACACCGTGGCAGGTGCGGATGGGGCAGGACTCAGAGGAGGGCCAGGCCCCAAAGTGAGAGCATGAGCAAATGGGCACGTTACCTCATCGCGCGAGGCTGTATCTATTTCCGCAGCCAGAGACTGAGCTTTGGTCTGGGTGGCAAAGAGGTTCTTTGCTTCGTAGAGGCTGAGGCTCAAGATCTGTCCATTCAAGTCGTCATTCTGATCCCGTAGTTTATGATTCTCCTGTGAGTAGGAAGCATCCAGAACCCACTGGAACCCACTTGTCTGCATCCACTGTCTCCTGATTCTCACCAGTACCCTCCCCTCAGGTGTGCATCTCGTCAGGACACGCATAGATGATATGGTCTCTGCCAGGCTTGGGGTGGGAGGCAGAGCTGGGTCCTGGGAGGTCCAGGGGTTCTTAGAAGCCACAGCTGTGCTCAGGGGAGCCAAGTGTCCAGGCAGGAGCATGGTTTCTGGCCACCCCTTCTTCCCTGGTGCTGAATGGAAGCCCTGAAGTGGAGCCCTGAAGCCCTGTGTGGGGACACTGCCTACCCAGTGGCTCCTCTGACACTGGCCCTCTGGGCTGGCAGACTGTCTCATATCCTCAGTCCCCTGCCCCGCAGCTGAGCTCAGGAATCCTGCTCGTGGGAGCTCTCTTTCCAAGTGCATCATCACTCCCCAGCACGCCGCCCATGGTGCCCTGCCCAGACCCGGTTTAACTGCCCCAGGCTCTAGTCTAGCTTTTGCCTAAAGGTACCTACTGGCTCACACCTGTGACCTCGGGCTCCCCCTGGTGGCTAAAGAGAGCTGGGTCTTAGGATTGTTGTGGGAGCAAGAACACCTTGATGCAGCCAACTGAGGGGTATGATTTATATAGCAGTTTCCCGTCCACAGAACTGGCTAAGCATGGGGCTTCAGCAACCATCACTCCCTCACTTGGTCATTGCCTCTCCTGGGCCCACCTCCCCCACCCTGACTGGTCTCCAATCATATAGGAATGCTCCCAGAAACCACTGGAAATGGCGCCTTGGGCTCAGGGTTCACTGAGAGACCACAACACAGTCTCATTCTCCTCTCCATGCTCCCAGGACAGAAGAATGGTGTCTACTTTTTATTATAGATGCCAAGGAAAGCCCGGAAATTTCCACCAGGTAGAGCATAGAGGTATGCCACCCTGCCTGAGCTGTGAGATGAGGGCAAGCAGCCCAACAACCAGGCTGTTGAGTGGAGCAGACAGGAGCGCCTGTGTGAGAGGGGGTGCTCTTGGCCCCCTTGTGTGAAACATACCCGGGGAGACCTGGACACCTGATCCTGCCAGACAGAGGTTCCCAGGCCCCACCTGCTTGAGCCGTTTGATCTCATGCTCCAATTCCACCTCGCGGGCCCTGGCATTGAACTCGCCCAGGCTGGAGGATGAGCTGCGGCCCCTGCCTGGCCGCTCGCAGTCCAGCTTGTACATCTGCAGGTGCTCCAGCTCCTTCCGCAAGTCCTCGATAAGCTGCGTGGGAGAGAGGCTGGTTGGTGGGAAGAGGGGCACAGGAAGGAACACCGGAGCCCTCTGGCCTGGGACCCACCTCTTGTGTCGCCTCCCGCTCCTTCTGGAACTCGAGGCGGTTCTGCCGCAGCTTGTCCATCATGCGCTTGTACAGGTCCATCTCGTCCTTGAGCCGCAGGCTGGTGTCCTCTAGCCGGTCAGACATGCGCTGCCGCTCCTGACCCAGGAAGACCAGGTCAGTGGAGGAGTAGGCCCAGAGGGGCCCACTGTGCCCCACGGACTTCCCTGAGGGTCTGTGCCAGCCACCTTGACAAATGGGCAATCAGACCAGGCCCCTAGACAGAACCCTTCCAGTCACAGCTTAAAGAAACATCCAAGCCCTGGCCGGTTGGCTCAGTGGTAGAGCATTGACTCGGGGTGTGAAAGTCCCAGGTTTAATTCCCGGTCAGGACACAGAGAAGCAACCATCTGCTTCTCCCTACCTTCCTCTCCTCCTCCCTTTCTCTCTCTTCTCCTCCAGCAGCCAGGGCTTGAATGGTTCGAACAAAGTTGGCCCCAGGCACTGAGGATGGATCCATGACCTCATGTCAGGTGCTAAAATATCTCGGTTGCCAAGCAATGGAGCTGCGGCCTCAGCCGGACAGGTCATCACCTGGTAGGGGCTTGCCGGGTGGATCCCATTCCTGGCACATGTGGGAGTCTGTCTCTGCCTGCCCACCTCTCACTTAAAAAAAAAAAAAAAGGAAAAAAATCCAGATCCCCGAGGATTCTAGAAACACAACTAGAAAAATCTCAGGCCTCTGAAATCCTTAAATGCCAGATGAAACTTGGCTATAAGGCGACGGCCCAAACAGAAGATAATCTTTGTCTCTTTTTTATTCTTTTCTCCCGTTATATAAAGAGACATATTCACTGCAGAAAATTTGGAAAATCAGAAATATAGAAAGACTAATTATTATTCATATTTTGTTGCCTTTTTTGCCTAGGGCATTGTACTAGAACTTCAGAAACCAGAACTCAAGGCCTCGTGGCCCCCACTGCCCCTCCGCGGGTTCGGCTCAGATCCAAACCCAAGAGACGCCGGCGCCTCTGCTCACCTCATCCAGTTTCTCTGTTTGCGACTTGAGTCGCGTCACCGTTGTTCTAAGCTCTGTGTTTTCTTCCTCCAATTGCTGCACCCTGGGGAAAGCAGAAGGACAGAAACATCAGAATTGGAGATCACCTTACAATGTGACAATTTGCAGCGATCCCCTGCTCCCTGGAGGGGGGAAGATACCGGCAAGGAAGAGAGAGAACATAAATAATTATTTCTAACGATAACAACAGCCCTGAGCTTCCTGTCATCCAGGGCAAAGTGGTAGACACCGACTTATCATTCTTATTTTTCTTAATAAAAGGAAACACGCATTTCTGAAGAACATGAGATTCTTTTTGCATGCATCCTAAGGGCCTGAAATGAAAGAGGGGCGTGTTTTTCTCTAAGGGAGAGAAAGTCTTTCTCTGGCTCTCTGACAGTGCCCTGCTGCTGGGATCTGCAATCTGAAGGCAGCGACCACATTTGTTTTCCATCCTCCCCCAGCGTCTCCTGGGCTCTGCCCTCTGACACCCATAGGACTAGTCGTAATCCTCTACGTTAGCATTCACCAGGGGCTGTCCTCCTATGATGCCATGAAGAGACAGCCTGGGTGCCCAGGTACATTTTAAATGTCCTGAGCCTGACCTGTGGTGGCGCAGTGGATAAAACGACGACCTGGGAACACTGAGGTCGCCAGTTCAAAACCCTGCACTGGTCTGGTCAAGGCACATATGGGAGTTGATGCTTCCAGCCCCTCCCCCCTTTCTCTCTTTCTCTCTCTCTCTCACTCCGTGTCTCCTCTCTAAAATGAATAAAATAAAAAAAAAATTAAAATAAATAAATAAATGTCCTGAGAAGAGGGGCAGATGAGCTGGAAGTCAGTGGGACCAGGACTGTGCAGGGTCACTTCTGACCCCGGTTTCACAGAGCATTCCTTTCCCTTCCCACCGTCAGGTCCCTTCCTCGTTCCTGCAGAGAGGAATTCACACACGCTCTGATGAGGCCCCCTCAGGGGGAACCGGAGGTGGTGGAGGATGCGAGGAACAAAGCAGACCGCAGGACTCTGGGAGCACTGCCCCGTGGAGTTGTGCACGGGGCATGGGTTAGGAGACAGGTCCCAAGAGGTCTGGCTTTCTGTGCTTTGGCCTTTGGCCCACACTCACTGTCCTCTTCCATCACCTGTTCCCAGACACCTCTCTCAGGCCAGCCATGTGGCCAGCTGTCAGAGCAGACAGAACAGGGATGCTTACTGAGGTATCGGCCTCCAAAACAGATGCAAAACAGCAGCTTCTAGAACATGAGTGGACACTTAAATGAAGCCCTGGTTGAAAAAATTAACAAAGCGGGTCTTAGGAACAAGGGAGTGGAGTTAGGAGGACCCCTTACCGACTGGAGAGGGGACCCAGGGCACCAGTTCCCTTTGGTCCCGCCTGACCTCGGCTGGCGGGGAAGCACCTGCTGCAGCCGTGAGGTGCAAGGTGGGAGCTACCTCCCAGCCCATCCTCCACCTAGTCTGGGTCCAGCAGACACCGGCAGGGCTCAGCTCAGATGTTGGGGCCTGAGGGTATGAGAAGTGTGGGGGCAGCTGTCCCCTCTGCCCGGGGCCCAGGCGGCCTCCCTGGCCTGGGTGGGTGGTGAAGGCAGCCCTGGGACATCATCACAGCGCTCACCTGTTAGCCACGTTCTAATGCACATCAGCTCACCCAACCTCACAGGGAGGGAAGACAGATGGGGAAACTGAGGCTTACGGAAGTGACACAGTATGTTCAAGCTCATGGAACTGATGGGTGACCAACCCAGAATCCCAGGTCAGTACTCCTCTCCCTGCGGACCTCGGGTTCCAACGTCTATACCCGAGACCCAGGAATTCTTTTAAATGGACCAGCTTTTCCATTTACCCTGGCCCAGGAGACCCAGGGCCAGCGAAGAACCTGACAGCAGGGGGAGCTCCAAGCCCAGACATGAGTCCCAGCCCAGGCATCAGGGCAACACCACTAGAGTTTTGGGTTTTTATCCATTCAGACATGTATGTTGTTTCCAGTTTTACCTGATCTGAACAATGCTACTGTGACTATTCTTTTACATGCTTCCACATGCCCATGTGTTCAGGTAGCAAAAGTAGAATTGTTGGGACCCAAGGCTTTCCCTGTGGCTCAGTTTTCCCATCTATAAAATGGGGATGGCAGCACCTGCCCCACAGGCCTGCCCAAGGAACATAAAGGAGTGCTAGAACACAGAGGCTCCGTGGAAAGGCCCTGCCCCAGCAACAGCAACCCTGCGGGATCCACGTGGACCCTGCCCCGGCGCCAGGAACCCTGCGGGGTCCACGTGGCCCTGCCCCAGCAACCCTGCGGGGTACACGTGGAAAGGCCCCGCCCAGCGCCAGGAACCCTGCGGGATCCACGTGGGCCCCGCCCCAGCCCTAGCAACCCTGCGGGGTACACGTGGAAAGGCCCCGCCCAGCGCCAGGAACCCTGCGGGATCCACGTGGGCCCCGCCCCAGCCCTAGCAACCCTGCCGGGTCCACGTGGAAAGGCCCCGCCCCAGCGCCAGCAACCCTGCGGGATACACGTGGGAAGGCCCCGCCCAGCTACAGGAACCCTGCGGGATCCACGTTGGCCCCGCCCCAGCCACCCTGCGGGGTCCACGTGGAAAGGCCCCGCCTCAGCGCCAGCAACCCTGCTGAGCCCACCTGGTGTGGAGCAGCTCGATCTCCGTGCTCTTCTCCCTCTCCAGCTTGCCATAGGTCTCCCGGTGTCGCCGCGTTTCCTCCTCCAGGGCCTGCTCAGCCATGGTCTCCTGGTCCTTCACCATCTCCTCCAGCTCGTGCACTCTAAGGAGAAGGGATGGATGCCAGTTCGGGGCAAGCTCTCATGGCCTGTCTTCTCACCCCGACCCACGCCCTGGACCCCAAGTCACTAACTGCCCTGCTGTGGGAGGTGGTGTGTTTGTCAGGCCTGGGAGCCAGCAGCTTTGCTGACAGGTGAGTTTGGGAGACTAGGGCACCTTAGGAGAGGTGAGTCAGCCACACATGCCACAGAGGGGCAGGCCTTGTGGTGGGTCCAGAGGGAAGCAAGGCTGTCCCTGTGGGGGCCTCCTGGACAGGCACAGGGACAGACGACAGGCCTCACCAGAGCTGAATGAAACAGCCCTCAGGTCCCACCCCTTTTTGCCCTCTCCCTTCCTGGCCGGTATCCCCTTAATCAATAATTCTGCTTTTGGGCACCTTGACTCCTGGCTAGTGGCCCTGGGCATGCCAAACCCAGGAAAGGGCAGGCCCCACAATGGATGTTATAACCCACGGTAGCTGGTCTAGATGGTACATCAATCTGGGGCACGTTTTATTGGCAACAGTCTCTCCATGAGGCTCACCTTCTGGGGGTACAGGGTACAAAAGGGCCCCCATTTGGGCCCTACAAGGTTGAGGTTCAGTACCTGGGAGGGGGCAACAAGTTTCAGGGTATCCCATAAGAACAACTGAATGTTATATCCACTAACTTATTACAGTCAGCACTGGGAAATGTCATGTTCGTGGGCCTCCATCGGCAGGAGGGAACAGCAATGCTGGGACTTTTCCCATCGCCAGGAGGTGTGGGCCCCCGACCCACACTAGCCTGTGGGAGTCAAGCTCTCATCACTGTGGGGCAGAGACAGGCGAATGGACCCTGACTCCTGCCGTATACCCTGGGGTTGCAGAGCTGGGAGGGTCAAGGTCAGGCTCCCCCCGTCTCCCTGTCCCAGGCACCCTGCATAGGCAGAGCCATGAAGCAAGGGACTAAAGCGTCAAAGATGCTAGGAAGATGTGCAGGTAACCTCTGCTAGTTTCTCTTGGGGCCTCAGCAACAGACAGCTCTCTGTTCCCCAGTCACAGCCATGCCCCCAAAGCCAAGGCGATGGCCCCTGACCTGTGCACCAGCTGGGTGTTCTCCTGCTTCAGCTTGCTCTTCAGGTCCCCATTGGTCAGGCTGTCATTCTCCAGTTCTGTCACCTTTTTTTCCAAGAAGCTCACCTACAACAGGAGTACAGAGGTAGGGGTGGACAATCTTTGAGACCCCAGAACTGAGAACCTAGAAACTATGGGACAGATGGCCAGGTCCTCCAACTGACAATGAAGAGCACAGTCATGTTTGGCAGCAGGAACGATGGGGATGGATGTGCCTGTGTGATCTTGGACAGGGTCTCCCCAGGCCCTAGAAAGCATCCCGAAGTATTCCCTGCCTCCCTCAGGGAGCATGCACACAGCAAGCCCCTCCTCCACACAGGGCCCACCTTCTCCGTAATGTCATTGTCACAGGAGTCAATGCTGTCCCGGAACAGGTCCTCGGTGCTGCCGTTACTGCTGCTGAAGTTGCTGCTGTGCATGAGCTGCCTGCCGGGGCCACACGCAGGCCGTGAGCTGGGTGGGCCCCCAGCACTCCGGGGTCGGGGGCCAGAACCCCCTCTAAGGATGCGGCCCTCACCCAGGGGAGAAGAGTTGCCTGACCTCTCAACCCTGGAGATACCGGCTCAGAGAACAGCCGACGGGCTGCTCCGCCCCTCTGAGCCCCCAGCAGACAAGGCTCATCCATCAGCGCTCTTGCCTGAGGCTTCAGAACCCCGTCCACAAAGGTGCCCTAGCCCACAGCGACAAGTGACCACAAGTGACTGCAGCTGGTGGCTAAGTCCCCCACACTTTCCGCTAGAAAACCGCCCAGTGAGGGCAGCCAGGCCGCTCCATGCCCCAGTGCCCTCCACCAAGCCGGCTCCTGCTGCTTCTCTGGGGAAGCGGAGGAGGGCAAAGGGAAGAAGACCCACCCAGACTGTGCTGGTGGGTGAGACTGGAAACAAAACAGGCAGCCGGTCTAGCTCTTGCCTGAGGCAAAACCCTGCTGCCACTCCCTAGGGGCTCCCAGTTCCCACTCGCTGACAGGCAGCAGCCAGGGTCTCTGTCAAGAAGCTGTCTCACCCCGCTCCTGGGCCAGAGCGTGGGCACTCGCTGGCAGCCCCCAGAGACCTGAGTATGAATCTGGGCCAGTCTGCAGGAGAACCAGGGAGGACCCTGCAGTGCCGGGATGTCAGCTATGCAAAGCCACCAGGCCCCTACCTCTGCCAGCAGGAAGCCCACGGGCTCTGTTAGCACAGCTGCCAGCTCCAGAGCCCAGGGTGGGGCACTGACAGCTGGAGGTGGGGTATGTCTCCCAGGGCTCCTGCTGTGCCAGCCTGAGGCTAAGGCAGCTGAGGGTTTGGAGATGCCAGTGACTGCAGAGGGGAGAAGGGGTGGGGACAGAGAGCTGGCCGGCCTTTCTTTTTCAGAAGTGTGTCCCCTTGGGCTGCTTCCCCTGCACTGCCTGCCACCTCGTTCCCCTCTGCTCACTCAGCCACAGGCAGGGTCAGGGCACCACCTGGGCGGCTGGCACAGAGCTCGCCGTCCTGGCAGCAGGAGCAGTTAAAGGGGTCTGCATTCAACCTGTCCTCCCCTGAGAGGGGCCTTACCGTCCAAAGGCTGTGCTAGAGATCTTCCGGTTGGGGCTACAAAGAAAGAGAAGGGGGAGAAACGGTCATTGAAGAATGGGACTCTAGTCTACCCCTTACTATGCCCCGGCTGCAAGACACCGAAGTGCAGGGCCAGCCCGTTGAAGGGGTCCCACTAGCCAGCCTTTGGCCTGAGGAGTAGCACCTTGATTTTCCCGTTGCAAAAAAATGCAGGCGCCTTAGGATCAACCCCATTCTGAGAGTGCCCTAACCCGCCAAAAGGGCGTGAAGCCACCTGGTCTGCTGCCCGACTCTGGCCCCCACCCCGCCCGCCCGCCCCGATGCTGGGCAGGAGGCTCACCTGTTGGCCTTCAGGTTTTTCAGCCGGGCTTCCAAGTCATTCAGCAGGTTGATTTTCTTGCAGCACTGGGAGCAGTACACGTCCAGCAGCTCGCTGTTGTACACGTGCCGTGTTTTCCTGGGGGTCTGCCCCGCGCTGATTCACGAAGACAGAAGGCAGGCCCTTCTTAACTGTCATCCAATCTGGTGCCCACCCCATGCCTCTGAGCTTACTTTACTGCACCCCCCTACACCTGGGGACCTGTGTGTGTGTGTGTGTGGCTGGGGCATGGGGAGTAGAAGGGCAGCACCAGATCTCCCCTCCTATGAAACTCCAAGAGAAGCCAATGAGTTGTACCCATTACACAGATAAGGCAACTGAGAGCTATTGTCAGAGTTAAGGACTCAGGTGTGTGGGAAGGTATAAGTATGCCACCTGGAAGAACCTTTCAACCCTGAGGTTCTAGAAAACAAGGCAACAAGACAACTTGTCCCCCCTGCCCCAAGTCTGCAGCCTCCCAGGTTGGTTAATTCTATTTCTTCCCCAAGATGGGAAGAGGAAGGGTGAATTTTAGACTCCCAATTGGGGGACAGTGCGGCACCTCAAGCTCTGGGAACAAAACCCACATAGCTCAGGACTCTGCCCACTGAACTCCTTGGAGATGAGGGAAGATTGGTTCTGCCACTTTTCCTGGACCCCAAACATCATTCCAGACCAAGGGGCCACCTGGAAGACACTGAAGATCCCAGGTCCGAGTAGATGTTGGTCCTGGTCTCGTCGTCGGGGCAGGGGCTGCTGGGGGCACAGTCCGCATCGTCCCCCTCCCCGTAGTCTTCAAACTGCTCCTCATTGCTGATGAGCGAGGCGGTGGAGTGCGTGGAGAGGTCTGATGTCGTCATGGACGGAGTGTGGCCCAGGGACCTAGTATTGGAGAAGGGCTGCCCATTAATGAGGCCACAGCCTGGGCTGGGCAAACCTACAGGTCCTCCCAGGAGATTGGTGCTACAGATTCCGGGAGCCTGATTAAGCTTGGACCTTGTGACCTGGTAAATACTCTTTTTGAGATCTTATCCTAAGGGAAAAATCTCACCACAGAAACTGTTTCTGCCAGAGTCACACCACTGCTACTCCAGGGTGGCGGGCAGTGCTTACGACTGAACGGTTCCCCTCCAGCTACCTGAAGTCACACTACTTAACTTATAATACATATTAGTAAATTAAACTATGGACTGTCAAACCATTGTTGAAAGATTTAGGAAAATACTGGCAATAAGTTAATATTGGATATTAAAGTTGGCTATAACATTTTAGATACAGAGGGGGCATGATAAAGGTCTAGACAGAATGAGCAGCAGTTAGAAATAAAAATACTTAAGTGGTAACAGAGTTTGGCATTGGGTGCTGGGACTATGAGTAAAGTTAGTTATCTCCCCTCCATTTTCACTTCCCCAACTTTTCCAAGTTCTGTTGAATTGGCTTGTACTTCCTTAATAAAACTGTTTTTAAACAAGTAACCATGAACTACTAGGTGAGATGCTTCTCCCAGTTTACAGAGGGAATTGCTGGTCCAAAGAAGCCTAACTCCAAACAACAGGTGGCAGAGACCCTGCGCCTCATAAGCGCCCCTCGGTGTGGCCTGTGACAGCATCAGAGCTGGCTGAGGCCTGACTACAAACTGAGAACAGACGAGTACAGCTCATCACCTGACAAGACCTACCTTCCCATTGCTCACTCTGCAGTGATTCCTGGGTATTGTTACTCCTAAGCCTCCACACTCGGAGACCTGAAGGAAGTGTGTAATGGGTTAAGGCAGTGGTTCTCAACTAGTGCCCCTGAGGAACCCCAGGTTCTATCGAAGAGTGTTAATGACAGAGTGCTAAAGATCAGGTCTCCCAGCCTTTCCGTCCAATTGTCTTTATTTACTTACCTATCTTCCCTAGGTTCCTTAGCACCTTGAGATGAGCTCATCATACTCATCCCTTCTTTCTCCTATAAGTTATAGGCACCGGCTGCTGGCTGCCTCCTAGTGAGTGCTAGTCCCAGAAATCAATGGGAATAATCAAGTGGCAAGTGATTATCCAAAAGACCAACAAGTCTGTAGTCTGTGACCATCTGTCCTTGGGTTGGTTGGTCACAGGGACAGATATGGACCTCGCCCAGGAGGCACATGGATAAACAACTCCACAGGGCCCATCAAGAACTCCTAGAGACCCTGAGTTGAGAACTCCTGCACTGAGAAAATATTAGGTTGAGCCATGTGCAATAGCCTTTTTTAAAAGGCTGACGATTATTAAAAATTGACAGTTTCATATGGTTCAATAGACACGGGAACCCTTCTCCTGCCTCTCCAAATCTCTGGGTCAGTCGTGATCATTAGCTTCTCCAGACACATGGGGCTGTCAACTCCCACCTGTCACAGTGGCTGCTGCCCATCACCCCACAAACACTGTCATCCCTCCAGAGAGGGAGTGCTGACTGGAAGGAGAGGGACTCCTTCTGCTGATATCAACTAAAAGACGACCGTGTCCCATTGGGAAGTCACTAGGTCCTAACATTGTTTTTAAATGGTATTTCTGATTATGAGAACACATGAATAATAAAATAGAGAATATATAGCACAGTAGATGGGAGATCATTAAAATGATTAAAAATCTCACCATCCTGAAAGAACTGATAATTTTCTAGAATAATTTTTCCTAGGTATTTATCTGTATATAATTTTCTTTAACAAAACTAAGATCATACCTCATTGACATCTTTGTAACCTTTTAAAAACTGAGATAAATATCCCACATCATTAGTCAATTAAACTTGACACTATACGGCTGCATAAAATTCCAGAACTAGCCCTATTATTAAGCATTTAGGTGGCTTAGACCCTTTTACTATATAAGAAGACCCACAAAGCTTATGCCCATGATGCAAGTCCTGAGCGTCTCATGTTTACTTCCGGGAGATCCCTTCTGAGAACTGCACCTCTGGGCCCAGGGGCCACCCACGGAGCTCCTGACCACTTTAACTCACTTATCCTCTGGCAGGAAGAGGCCCCCGAGACCCGCGTCCTTCTCCTCGGCAGGACTTCCGACTGAGCCCTCCAGGCTCTGGGTGCTCTCCATGGGGCTGTCCACGTCTGGCTCCGGGAGGCCCTCGGGCGGGGCCAGGGTCATAGCCTCCTCTTCGTCCTCAGGAAAGAAGCCAGTCTCTCTGGCGAGGACGTCGCCATCAGCAAAGGTGGGGCCTGGCACCTCACTGCCCTGGGAAAGACAGAGGGGACACAGGCTGAGTGAGGCCGGCTCCCTAGAGCTCAGCATTCGTCATCAGATGGCAAGGATACTGGCAAGGACAGGCCACTAATTATAAAGCCCAGGCACACCACCTAATGACAGCGGGGGATGGAGTGTGAGAAAATCTACAAGGGCATTTCATTAGGGGCCTCTCACACTGCTCACCTCATGACAGCCCAGCGAGGAGTCAGAACCCTCTGGGAACAGCCACCCACAGATCCAGGCCACAGCCAGGCCAGCCATAGGGTTTAGGGGACCCGGACTACTTGTCAAGGTCTCCATCACAAAGTCTGCACAGGAAGCCAAATGACTGGGGAGAAGGCTTCTTGGTGATGGAGCTTAGGGCACAGCCACAACGAATGGTCACTGAGAACAATGACCCTGACCTCACAGAGTTTGCTACAGGGACATGTGAACAATGTGACACAATCCACCCTCCACGTCTCTGGCCACATCCAATAACCTCTCAGAACCTCGGTTCTCTCTGTAAACTGGGAACGGCAAGGAAATCTTACAGGATCAGGATCACTGTGTCACAGTAGGACCTCAGTGAATAAGTCCCGGCCACAGGGCATGATGCCAACCGGGGAGGGACAGTCTGCCTTGGCCCTGTCACAGCCATGCAGGGGAGCAATACCAGGTGTTTCACTTCTGAGCTCTGGGCTGGGCCCCAGTGCCTAGCACACTGCCCGGCAGGATGATGGTGCGTGATGATGATTTTCCTGAATCTTTTATTAAAATCATCTTCCAGGAGAGGCGGTTCTAGCTTTATTCAGAATTGACCCCAGTCTGAGAGGCGGCGAGCTCTCTGCAAACCACTTCTTGGGGCCGGCTGCTCTCTGAGGAGGTAGGGACCTCCCGGGTGGCACTGCTCTCTGCTCCCATCCAAATGCCAACCTGTTCACAAGGTTCTTGAATGGGCTCCTTGGCTAGGGCTGGCAGGGGCCCCTGTTAAAGGTGTCACCCCAGAACTGCAAGAAGGGTAACAGTAACAAGGGCTACAAAAGCCTCCAAGCGTCTCAAACAAGATCAGGATCAGACATGTGCAGCCAGTGGTGAGGAGGCAGCCCCCCTGGGGGTCTATACCCACCAAGACACCCTGGGTTAAGAGGGGATGTTAATTAATCAGCCGGTCTGCTGCTGGTGCCATAACTCCAGCTGAGCACCAGATGGACCAATAAAGTCAGGATCAGGCAGCCAGGCCTCCCTGACTGGCGGCCGAGGGGCTACGTAATTAAAATCACCCCTAGTGTTCACATAGCCCTTTCCACCTAGATGGCACTAATCCGATCCCACATAGCTCTCAACTTGATCAGATCTTGTATCCTAAGCAAGCTCTTCGTCTGCAAGCCTGAAGCTGCGTCGCAGGAGGAAAAAGGGAACTACATTTACCGAGCAGTCACCAAGTCTTGGAGACCGTGCTGAGAGTCGATATATTATCCCACTTGGGCTTTGTGACAGCTCTTCAGGGCAGCGATTCCTATCCCCACTTTACTAATGAGGACATCAAGGCTCAGAGAGTCACCTGCCAAAAGTCCTCCAGCCTGCCTCTGAAGTCCCCACCTGCCTCTGGCCACATGCTTGTTTCCCTTTATCACTGATGCAACCCACACTTCATGAATTTTCAAACCTCATGGTGACAATGGCGCGTTACTAACTGTGAAGCCCAGGCACCAAGTCTGATACTGCAACTTCCACGTGCTGCCCACTTCCTACCCCTACCCAGCAGGCCACCAAAGAGAAAGGCAGGAGGGAGACAGCCCCCCGAGAAGGCTGGGGTCCTGGAGGGGCATCCTGTGTGCTCTATTTGCCTAAAAGCTTTTCACCTTCCCTGACCCACGCAGCAGGAAAGTCTGCACTGCTAGAAATCCCAGCTTTGTGGCTTACATGAGCCAGAGAGCGCTCAGCCACTTTGCAAATGGGCCTTTTGTTCCCGCCTTCACAACCCTGTGAGCTGGATCTCCTCTCCGCCACTGTGTAGATGGAGACTTACCTGGAGGCTCGTGGGAATTAGTGGCAGGGATGGGACTGGACTGTGAGTCACCAACAAACACTCTCTCCCCACAGCACCTTGTCAGCAGGGATCCTAAGGAGACTGTTGCCCACCCTGCCCCAGAAGGCTGGTAGGGCACCATGGGAGACCAGCATCTGGGCTCAAGTGTTTGGCGTGGACTCTGGACAACTCACGTTTGCCTCACTGGACATCAAGTCACAGAGGCCGAGTTTCTGCTGGGCACTCTGCCGGAAGACACCCAACTCAGGTCATGCAGGTGGGGACCAGAGGGCCCCTCTCATCTGATGTTCCACAGCAACAAACCCAACTCCTGGCAGCTCGCCCAAGGTCCCTACCCGGGTGGCCTCGAGTGGCCTGCCTCAGCCACAGGTGGGGCAGTACAAAGAATCAGAGGCCCCCACAGGCCCCCCTCAAACAAGACTGCCCCCTCCTGAGGTGTATTCTTACCCTCTGACTGAGCAGAGTCCACACTGGCCCTGCACACTTGGCAAAGCGTCCTGTTTATCTCTCACAAGCTCCCCCGTTCTCGTCTCATGACAGCCTGGGAGAGCTCTGGGAGGTGCACAGAGCACAGTTAGGATCCATCATCTCCATCGGACACACAGGAAGATGAGGCTAGAGTGGGCAGGGGCTGCCCTGAACTTTAGCTACAGAGACCTAAAGCGAGGCTCCCGCGGGCAGAGGCCAGGCACTCTCCCCACCTTTCGCTTCCCCCTCCTCACCTCCCCCTCTCACGCCAGCTTTTCCTCTTCAAGTTAGTTGCTCCCTACCTTAACACATTTTCATTCAACCAACAAGTATTTGCCTAAGGCAAGGGGAAATTTTAATTGCAACTTCAAAACCATTCCTAGTTTCCCCCTCAATTCACATAACAACAGCTACAAGAAAATTAACTGCATCTCCCATTAGTCTGGGACAGTAGCGCTTTGGCAGTTGTCCTGGACAAAAGTGTCCCTGTTGCCCATGCTCCTCCCTGAGGGCCCGGTCCCAGCCTGGCTCCCATTCCCCTGGGCTCTCTGGGGACAGTCTGAGTGCAGCACTGGGCCTGCGAGGGATGCTGCTGGGGTTGGGGACAGCGGGCTCCGATGTCAGACCCTCAGACGTAGAGGCAAAGCCAGGCGGCTGCCCTCTTAGCCTGAAACCGAGCCACACCTCACTGGCCGGGGGGACCAAAGTCACACTACAAACTCTTCTAAGCTCATTTCTTTTTTAAAAATAGATTCTATTTATTGATTTTATGGGGGTGGGGACGAGAAATAGCAGTTCCTAGTTGCTTCACTCTAGCTGTTTTTTGTTTGCTTGTCGTATGTGCCTTGACCAGGCAAGCCCAGGATTTTAAACCGGTGACCTCAGCGTTCCAGGTCAGTGCTTTATCCACTGTGCCACCACCGGTCAGGTCCGTTTCTTCCTTTTATTTTTTTTTTTAGGTGAAGTTACAGAGAAAAAGGAACAACTCTCCATAATAAAAATGTTTTCCTTACAGGGTTCTAGGAGGATTGGGAAGACACTTAGGCTTCCAGAGAGCTAAGTTACCCGCCTGCCAGGCTGCCTGGCAGGTGGGGCCCAGCACGAAGCCCCCAGGCTGCATGTGCTTCCGGGAAGAGGGAGATCTTTGGGGAATGTGCACCAGCTAAAGATTAACCCATGGGAGTGGTGAGGCAAATTCTACTGAAGCTGCAAGGTTCCAGCGAGTTCCCGGACAAACCCAGGGCTGACCTCAGGCAGAGGAAACCTGGGCTGCCGACACCCCTGGGACAGCACGGTGTCATCCCCACGCCAGTGGGAGGAGTGGGTAGAAAAGGACATCACTCCCCAGGGGACCTCATGCTCACTGGCCTTTCTATGCTGAGAACCGTGAGGCCCAGAGAGCTGCCTGCTCTCCCAGGCCATACAATCTGTGTCCAGACTGCCTCCGCAGTGCTGCGCTTCTTGGGGTGCGAGATGTCACGGCAGGCCCTGGACCTGAGGCCCGCTCTGGAAGGGTGGCAGGCACAGGACAGTGGGAAGTGGATTTTCATAAAAAAGGGTATGTCTCTGGGGAAGGGAGCTTTAGGGAAAGGACCATCTCCTCGGCAGGCAACATCTGTGGGTGACCCCTAGTCCTAAGCAGTCTCCCGCTGGACTCACAGCCAGCCACAGTGGGCCACACAGCTGTGGGTGACATGTCCAGTCCCCTCTAGGTCACTTCCTCCCACCCTGCGGAAGGATCCCAGGAATAAAGGGAGGTAAAACAGACGCACTATTCCTCCAGTCTCCCCGGGGAACATCCTTGCGAATAAGGCCGAGGGAGAGCACGGCTCCGGACCCTGGCAGATTAGATTTTAGTCCTGGCTGGCCTGGCCACTCACAAGAGACCTGGGACAAGTGACCTGTGAGCCCCTGACTCCTTACCTAAAAAATGAGGATATTCACCTGAACCTAAGAGGCTACTGTTAGGACCACACATGATCATTTTCACAAGCACCAAAGAGACAGCAGCCAGGGGAATATTAAACCCTGATTCAGTCTTGTTAGGGGCTGTGTGCTGCAGAAAGCTAGCTGCCCCAGCTGGTCAGCCAGCGAGGCCCTGGTCAGGCCGCAGGCCAGAAGCTATGCCCTCCCTAAGAGGACAGACCTGGGGAATTATCCAAGATCAGCAGTTTGTGGAGAGCTCTAAGGCCCCAGGTTGGGGAAACAGGCTGCTCGGGCTGGGGAGGTCTCCCCACCTGTTTCCCCTCCACACTGTACCATGTCCAGCTGGGGCTGGACGGAGGTGGCCCCACTGGAAGCGGGAACCGGGAGGCACACAGCTGACCTGTGGGTCACCGCTCCAGGACCCGGAACAGTGCTCACCAGCCAGCAGGCCCCCAAGTCACCCCTTTCTCTGTAGGAAGCTGGCATGAGCTGAATTCAACAGCTGGTGAAAGGCCAAGTATCAATGCCCAGGGTGGCCACCGGAGCCTCAGAGTGGCCAACAATGCCCTGCTGTCCATGTTATCGGCGTGGAGGGCACAGACTCGATGACATCATTTGGTCTTCCCTTCACCTGCCTGGCCTCAGTGGAATCCCACCCCCAACTCACACACACAAATATCTGAATGTCCCTGGAAGCTAATGTATGGAGGGCACTGACTCCAGGTGAGCCCATTTCCATGTTCTCTGGGGGAGAAGAGACCCTAAAGCAGTGCTTTTCAACCTTTTTATATGTAGGGATCCATGAAAATAGAAAAATTATTTTGGGGACTGCTATGGCAAAAATCATCCTGAGCAAAAGTGTATTTGACTAAGATCTATAGTCTTCATACAACATCAGTGTGGTTAACTCTTTCGCCGACCGGCACGAAAGGTGGTTGAAAAACCCTGCCCTGAAGGGTAACCGTGGGGATTTCTACATCCAAGCCCCAGCCGTAATCGCTGCAGGGAGCGCACAGTAGGCAATGAGCCAGTAGTGGCGAAACTATACTGCACTACAGAATGGGGAACCGGGAAGAGCCCAACGTGGCCCCCCTGAGGCCTGGGTCCCTACCCTTGCCCAGTCACGGGTGAGCTGTGTGACCCTGCATAATTTGTTCATTTATGAGCCTCATATAAAAACCTACCTGGCAGAACTGCCACAGAATCTACAGCAATGCTCTGCATCTCACAGAGGGGGAAATGGCAAGAAGAGGGCAGAGCAGTGTTAAGAGCCAACTCTGGAGGTGGACTGACTGGGATCAAATCCCAGCTCCACCACTTACAAGCTCCAAGATCTTAGGTTTACTGAACTTCCCAGTGCCTCAGTTTGCCCATCTGTGACATGCAGTTAACTACATATTATTAGGATGAAATGAATTGATATATGTTCTAAGCACACACAGAGAGTGCTCAGTAAATCTGAGCTATTGTTGTCTTCACTGTAAATAGAAAAGACAACCAGGGGTGTCTCCTGGCCTAACGGCCACCATCCAGCCCCCAGGACCCTGTCCCTCTAACCTGGTGGCACACTGGAAGAAGTCAAGTTGGGTTCACTTCCTAGAAGCCAGACTTTCACGAGCTGCAAAGCCTGCCCTCCACACATGCCAGGTGCCTCTTTTCTCCCCACCAGGGTCTTCTGCCCACTCTTTTGGAAGGTCTCTCTGCACGTTAATTATAACCTTTAACAAGTGTTAGGATGAGCTGCTGCTTGGACAAGGGAATCGGGAGGCTCCAGGGTTCCAGCTCATCTACCCCCAATCCTGGCAACAGCTCTGCTCCCCAAGCAATAACTCAGAGCCAAAGAACAGCTCCGTGGGGACAGGGCTGGGTAAAAATAGCTCGGGCAGGCACATCCCAGCTTCCCTCGCAGCCAGGCACCAGCAGGCACACGTGGAACCCCACTGCAGGGACGGTGTGGGGGTGATAAACACAAACCAAGCCCGTGGGGAAGAGGCCAGCCTGCTGCCTGCAGGAGGATGAGCAGGCTGGAGTGCTGTGCTGGGGATGAAACAGGGACAGGCCTGGTCAGGGTCTCACTGTGTCTTTCTCATGGGTAAGCAGAAGATCCAGTTTAAGGAACTAACTTGAGGATGCCAATGTCCCCAGGTCCACAGGGAGGAGATGAGGTGGGATCCTCTACCTGCCACTGTGGGTTGGCCACTATCATCATACAAAGATGGTGGCAGCAGAGATTAGCAAGTAAGCCAGGCTGTGCCCGACTCCTGTTGGTGGCTGCCAACCCTTGCCCTGAAGCCAGGCCATGCTCTGCTGGTGGGTGTAGGTGCTCATCAGTGCCTGATAAGAGATCCTGACTCAACGGAGGGTTCCCAGGTGCCAATCAAGGAACAAGGGTGGGAATTAAGGGGTATTTAAGCATCTGGTGCCTCAGGCGTGCCTTTTGAACAGAAGTAACCTTGGCTCAGATACAAGGGCAAATATGGGAGGTCCAGGTTACCTACCAAGCCCTTAGAGTTTATTGCCTGTCTCAGCCAGCCATGGGGACTGACCTCATACTGTGAGAGCAAAGCTTCGAAGCCCACGCTTCCCACTGTTATGGAGAGGCTGAGGCCAGAAAGACAGGAGAGACTCCATGTCCCCGTCACCAGGGGCCAGATCACAGTGGTCAGGAACTATCCCCGCTAGCCAGCCTCCCTCCTGGCGGGGGTGGAGGGGTAGCAGCCAAGGCAACTTTCAGGCGCTCTCCTCCAGCCAGAGGCTGTGGTTCCACCTCCTGAATCCTCACAGCAGGGAGAGGACCACTGACGGCCCATGACCACTGACTGGGCTCGCCACTCCTGCTCCCGCAGCGTCTGCGAGCAGATCTTGGGGTGGACGTCCAGCGGTTGCCCTCTACTTTCGTCACAGAGCGGACCTGCAGATCCCAGGAGAGGGGATAGCAGTGACAACTGGCATTTCCTCAGGGGCTCATTAGTCTCACGTCAGAGATATGAAGAGGGGCTGGTTTTCACATAGCCCCCTGGAGGGAGGTACTGAGTCACCCCATTTCTACAGAATGGAGACGGAGGCTCTTGGGCAGACTTGGCTCAGTCCTGGCTCTGCCCCCACTGGCTGCGGAGCCTCAGGCCGGCGTGAAGCGGATAGAACGAGAAAGCCACACTGTCTCGAGAAGACCCAGGCCACTGGAACAAAGCGAAGGCAGTGAGGTGACCTGCTCTGCTACTCCAACAGCATTGCCAGAGAAGGGTGTGGAAGCCCACGCTGCCTTGGGCTCAATGTTTTAGTGGCAACTCTTGAGCTGTCTCTGTCCCCCCCACTTTACATCCCCCCCACACACACACATGTGCTGCTGATAGGTAGTGTCACAGGAGTACAAGGGAGGGTGGCACCGTGCAGCTCCCAGAAAACTCAGAAACAAGGGATGTCATATAGCCTCTTGGCAGCTCAACTGAGAGCAGAGCTGGGCAACACCCTGAAGGGTGGCAGAGCAGAGGGACTGGAAGTGTCCAGGGATCTAAGGTGTCCTCAGGAAGTGGCTGGGAGGGAGGGTCTGAAGCAGGCGCAGACCAGAGGTGCTCTGTCCGGCTGACATGTCTAGCCTGACCCAAAGCTTAGCTGGCAGCAGGGAATGAGACCACACAATGTCCATTCAAACCTTCTAATCAGCTCCCATGTCCAAGTTCACCCACCACCCTTCTGATCAGGGCAAACTTCCCTGGAGTCTGCTGACAGCTGGGAGAGGAGGGCTGGCCAAACTCGCTGCCAGAGAGCAGTTCTCGCTGTAAATGAATCAGCTGACCCCTGGCTCTGTGCGTCCAGCTAGGGACAATCTGTAGGAATGAGAGACGTGAGTCCCGGGGTGTGGGAAGAGCCAACATCATTGACTTTCAAGTTCATTAGGCTACGGCCCAGACTCTGGACCAACTAAAAATACCCCTCACCAGGAGACACTCAAGCCTACCACACCATTTCCATTTCAATAACATGTTCAAGTGTATACACAACTGATATTTGACAAGGGTGGTGATAGCATACAATGGAGTAAAGACAGTCTCTTTAACAAATGGTGTTGGGAAAATTGGTCAGCTACCTGCAAAAAAATGAAACTAGACCACCAACTTACACCATTCACAAAAATAAACTCAAAATGGATAAAAGACTTAAATGTAAGCCGTGAAACCATAAGCACCCTAGAAGACAACATAGGCAATAAGCTCTCCGACATCTCTCATAGCAATATATTTGCTGATTTGTCTCCACACGCAAGGGAAATAAAGGACAGGATAAACAAATGGGACTCTATCAAACTAAAAAGCTTTTGCACAGCTAAAGACAATATGAACAGAATAAAAAGGCAAACCACACAATGGGAGAACATATTCGACAATACGTCTGATAAGGGGTTAATAATCAAAATTTATAAAGAACTTGTAAAACTCAACACCAGGAAAATAAACAGTCCAATTAAAAAATGGGCAAAAGAGATGAACAGACACTTCTCCAAAGAGGACATACAGATGGCCAATAGGCATATGAAAAAATGCTCAACATCACTAATCATTAGAGAAATGCAAATTAAAACCACAATGAGATACCACCTCACACCAGTCAGAATGGCACTCATTAACAAAACAACACAGAACAAGTGCTGGCCAGGATGTGGAGAAAAGGGAACCCTCCTGCACTGCTGGTGGGAATGCAGACTGGTGCAGCCGCTGTGGAAAACAGTATGGAGATTCCTCAAAAAATTAAAAATCAAACTGCCTTTTGACCCAGCCATCTCACTTTTAGAAAGATACCCCAAGAACACAATAGCACAGTTTGAGAAGGAGAAATGCACCGCCATGTTTGTGGCAGCATTGTTCACAATAGCAAAGATCTGGAAACAGCCCCAGTGTCTGTCAGTGGACGAGTGGATTAAAAAGCAGTGGTACATATATACAATGGAATACTATGGGGCCATGAAAAAGGAGGAAATATTATTTTTTGTGACAACATGGATGGACCTGGAAACTATTATGTTAAGTGAAATAAGCCAGGCAGAGAAAGAAAAATATCATATGACCTCTCTCATATGAAGAATCCGACAAACAATATGAACTGAGGAGCAGAATAGAGACAGAGGTGGGATCAAAGGATCCAGAAGGAAAGCGGACAGAGGGAAAGGGGATGATAGGGTGATAGGATGGGACGAGAGGAGAAAAGCAAATCCTGGAGGGAAGGGGGAGGGTGTACGGGGAGGGAGACAGTGGGGATGTACTGAGGAACACGGGTGACATTAGAATCAATGTAAACACAATAAATTAATTTAAAAAACATGTTCAAGTTCATCAAAAGTTAGCGGTGAAAAAATTAAAATGTCTTACTAAAAATCTAATGGAGAAAAAAGAATTTAAAAAATGCTTAAGTCATCCTAAAGGATATAGGATAAAAGGAGGTAAAGCAGCACAATGATCAGATTGGAACAAATACATAACAACTCAACCACACCAGTACGTCATTAAATGAAAATGGAATATACTGCCCTATTAAAAGGCAAACATTGTCAGCTTAGACAAAACAAACAAACAAACAAAAAAACTACATGCCAATTACAAGAGACATAATTTAAGCATAAGGACACAGCTGCAAAGTAAAAGAATGAAAAGAGATACCATGAAAACACCAACCAAAAGTTGGCAGGGCTGTATTAATATCAGACAAAGTACACTTGTAAGAGTGTAAGGTAAGAGATAAAGGAACATTAAGGAATGAGCAAAATTAATTTAACAAGACGTAACACTCGTAAACATTTAGGCATCTAATAGCATCATTTCAAAATATATAAAGCAAAAATCAGAACTAAAAGTTGGAGATTTTAATTCACCTCTCTCAGTAACTGATGGAGCAAGCACTTAAGAGAATTAGAAGGGAGACAGAGAAACACCATAAGCTTGACCTGACACACAGAGAACACTACATCCGACAAATGTAGGATTAAAACCATTAGATCATGGGGAACTAGATACTTAACAGTACCAAAGAATCACCCTACCAGCTGCCCTGCGCCATACTTCTACCATGGAGAAAACACCACTAACTAGGAACAACCAGACGTTAGACTACTGACATGATATAATATGAAGGACATAATATTTCCTATCATGTCACTTTAACAACACTTAATTCTCTTCAAGCCTGAGGATCTAACTTCTACCGAAGGGGAAAACAGGAGACAAAGAAACAAGTTATACATCACCACAGGTAAAAGAATAAGACAAAGTTTGGGAGACTCTCTACAAGACAACTGGCCTGGTCTTTTCGAAAAGAGAATGTCATAGAAAAGAGGAAGGGGGACTTTTCTAAGCAAGTGGCTCTCAAACTTTTATGTGCACACGGGGGTGGCAGGATTGTTAAAACTCAGATCGAATCAGTTTCTGATTTAGTAGTTCTAGGGTGAGGTCTGAAAATGTGCGCTTTTATATGTTGAAATACTTTTTAAGATTTTATTTACTGATTGATTTTACAGGAGTTGGGGGGAGAAGCAGAAGTATCAACTCACAGTTACTTCACTAATTGCTTGTCATATGTGCCTTGACTGGGCAAGCCCAAGGTTTCGAACCAACAACCTCCATGTCTCAGGTCGATGTGCTATCCTCTGCACCACCACAGATCAGGCTGCCCTTTTTATTTTCTAGAGAGCATTTCCAACAAAATATCAAGTGCTGCTGGTCCCAGGACTATAGTGTAAAAACCACCGTTCTAGATTAATCAAGACATGTCATCCTTGATTGGATCCCACTTCAAACAAACAAGCAAACCACCACCTACCTGTAGAAGTCATTTTAGGGGTAAAGAGGGAAGCTGGAATACAGATTAGCTGATATTAGGAAATTATGCTTAATTTTGTTCCATGTGTTAATTATAAAGGATGAATGGCCTTAGTTTTGATAATGCCTTGCCTGATGTTCTTTCAAATGGCTCAAAAGAAAAAGTTATACAGAGATAAAACAAATGTGGTCACACCACTAAAGAGCACCAGGGACATTCAGAGCATCAGTGGCGTGCTTCCCTCCTCCACCAGCTTCATAATGGTCTGTCCTGGTTGCAGGGGCTGGTTTGGGTGAAGCTCTGGGGTACTCTTGGGGGGCTGGCAGAGTCATGGCAACTGGAGGGACTGTATGGGGTGTTCTGGAGGCACGAGGCCTGGGGAGGGGTGTCGTTAGCCACTGTAAAGCACTGCTTTAGGCAAAACCTTGGTGAGCTACACAGGTTTGTGGCTAGGCCCCACCCTCCATGGCTTTCCATACTCAGTTCTTACAGGTTCTACTTTTTTGGTATGTTAGAAGTAAACTTATGTACATAAAACGTGAAAGACAATTTCCCCCAACTCGCTGAACTGGTTAAGTATAAAATCCCCAGCACGTTTAGTTCGATTTAAAAGGAATACAAAGAAGTGACACCATCCTTAACGCCATCCAAGGGGGCAAGTCAATGGCAGCAGGGAGGCTGGAAGCCCAACACAACCGTACACGGTCAATAAGCCTACAGGAAGAACTGAATGATGAGTAGTGTCCACCCGGGGTCAATAAACCTACAGGAAGAATGAAATGCTGAGCAGTGTAGATTCCCAGTGATCAGTTCAAGTTCATTTGCATGCAGGGGGCCATGTGGCTCAAGTCATAAGAATGATCATCTCTAGAAAGGGAACCACAAGTCATAACATTACTAGAAACTTTTCCAAATACAGTATGTGGCCAAGAGCCATCCCCAATGGTCCCTTACCAAAGGTGAGCTTTGCCCAAAGGCAGAGCTGCCTCCCCTTACCCAGGTTTCCTGGGATGCCAGGCTCTGCTTACCTTCTTCTTCCTCCTCCCCTTGGACAACAGTTCCAGAGAAGCTTTCTGTTCCCCTAAAATGCATTTGTTGAAGTCCCAACCCCTAGTGCCTTAGAATATGACTGTATTTGGAGATAGGATCTTTAAAGAAGTGATTAGGCCCTGGGCGGCTGGCTCAGTGGTAGAGCATCAGCCCGGTGTGTGTATGTTCTGGGTTTGATTCCTGGCCAGGGCACACAGGAGAGGCGCCCATCTGCTTCTCCACCCCTCCCCCTCTTTTTCTCTCTGTCTCTCTCTTCCGCTCCTGCAGCCGAGACTCCATTGGAGCAAAGTTGGCCCGGACACTGAGAATGGCTCCAAGACCTCTGCCTCAGGTGCTAGAACGGCTCCAGTTGCAGCGAAGCAACGCCCCAGCCCCAGAGGGGCCGAGCATCGCCCCCTGGCGGGCTTTCCGGGTGATCTCGGTCAGGCACATGCGGGAGTCTGTCTCCCAGCTTCTCACTTCAGAAAAATACCAAAAAAATTAATTAAATTAAAATGAAGTTATTAGGGTGTGCTCTAATCCAATATGACTAGCAAGAAAATCGGGATGAACGAACGGGAACGCGCGCGCACACACACACACACACACACACACACACACACACACACACACGGAAGACCATGTGAAGACACAGGAGAAGACAGCCACCTGCAAGCCAAGGGGAGAGGCCTCAGAAGAAGCCAACCCTGCTGACACCTTGCTCTCGGATGTTCTACTCCAAAATAGTAAAAAAATATTGATTTGTCATTGAAGGGACCCAGCCTTTGGTACTGTGCTACAGAGCCCTAGAGAACAAGGACCCTCTCCCCACCTCTCTAAGAAGCCTGCATGAACCCCTCAGCTCGGACAGGACTTATCACCCCCTCCTACCATGAAAATAAAGCAAATTTCTTAAGATCCTTTTTTTGTTTAACTTAGAAATTAAATTTAATGGGGTGACATTGATCAATGAGTACATCAGTTTCAGGTGAACATCTCTATAGCAATAGAACTATTGATTGCATCGTGTGCCCATCACCGAAAGCCAAATAATTTTCTGTCTATTCATGTCAACCTCCAACGAGAACTCCTGGATCTTCAGAACCTCATCAAGAGGTGTGGGCTTCTGTTTGTTTTGGTCTCTCCTCAAAAGAAATACTGACTTCTCTTTCATGGCCATTCTGAGATACTGCTGCTTCTAAAGTGACTCTATTTTACTGCAACTGAGGCCTGACGAGTTGATGATTTTCAGGATGATGTTCAAAAACACTATTGATATATGAGTCTCAGTAAATTATTTTAGACCATTTCTTGTATTCTCTCAATAATATAGGCGTATTTTACTTTTAAAAGAAGTGTATGTGCAGTTCAGCCAGAAACATTTAAAACTGCAAAGGCAATTTTTGTTTGCTCAGAACTGTGTTTAGTGTAGCTATAATACAAATGTACAAGTTATTTTACCTAAACGGTGACTGGTTTACAAGAGAAGAGACCAGCAGTGCCCTGGAACCACAGGCTCGCACCACAGACCCTCCATTTCTGGGCTGGGCCACGTCTGTGGCCAGCAGTGCCCAGTAATTGAGCAGAGATTACCAGTCTCTCCCTGCCAGGCAGTATTTCTGGCTACTTAAAATCCAGAGCAGATTTCTTCCCTCTGTTGTGGTCACTTTGGAAAGAAGGGCCCTTACCACTCCTGGGACACGTGGGTACCTTGCTCGGCTGTCACACTAGTCCCTCCTCCTCCCCACCCCAGGGTGTCCTTCCAGGGTCGATGATAGTGACTGAGGGGCCAGGCAGATACTATAGCTAAATTCAGCTCAGTGACCCATGTCCAAGAAAAACCCACAGGAGGCGGCCCCAAGATCCAACTTGTGCTCCCATAGGGACCAAGCCCTTGATGGAGGTGACCGTTCTAACAAAGCCCTGGGTCCCAGATCTGAGTGCCCCAGTGAGTCTGCCTCCTGAACAAAAAGGGTTCAGAGGGCTCCCCCCTCACCCTTCCCCCCCCCACCGAAGCAGTCCACTCCCTGCCCCCTACACAGAGCCAATGGTCTTGACTTTCAAATGAGAACGTGGACTTTGGAGACAAACTGTGGGGATTATGAAAACAGAACTTAAATTGCTTCCACATCTGGAAACCAAACCCAGCAGCCGGCCCCAAGAATTCCAGGCATGTCAGCCAACAGACGCTACAGGTCAGGGAGGTGTTTCCTGTTGGCTGAGTTCCCTGTATCCACCTACCCAAATCCACACACAAGACCTCCTGTCTCCATCGGTGGCCAGTGGAGCCACACCTGAGAGCAGCGAAGGTAACACTCAGGAGCACCGGCCATAGGGCTAGGTCCGCTCCGTGCTTTACTGGGGTGGTCTGGTTTTCCTCCCCTAAGTCCCAGCAAATAAACACTGTCTGTCTCCTCCTGACAGACAAGGACATGCTGTCCCGAATATAGTCTACTTTTCCCTGAAGTTACGTTGTGGCTTTTCTCTCTAAGCCCCTTTGTCATCACATGAAAAGGTAGAGCCATGCATGGACCTGAGTCAAGAACTCTTAACCTCAATCACTCCATCTAAATTCTCAAAAAAGCCTTCCCAAGTAGCTGCTAGGAAGCTCCAGCTCCCACCCAGCCAGGTATGAAACAACTCAAATGTCAAAAAGCCAATTAACAGGCTTCTGATTTGAAAGGGGCACACACACATCAAGGGCTCTCCTGGCTCTCTAAACATTTCCTGGCAGCTATTGTGGGTTACAAATTATAGCTTTTTAAGACGTGGCTGTTTGAAGTGAGGGCTTAATTACTCACACAGTCAAGAGCCTGTGGGGGTTGCTTTGGGGGCTCCGTGTTTTATCATCACGATAAGAGATTCAAGTGAAGGCTTGGGACCAGAAAGTGCGTCCCAGGCCAGCTCCCCGACTCTCAACCATCCACCAGGTGGCTCGAGTAGCACTCTTCCGTGGGATACACTGAAACAGGGTGACACGAACTTCCCAGAAAGAAGCCAACATCTGCCTCATGGAGGGCATACTTGAACAGATGGACCCTGTCCGACCATCTAAAGCCAGGGCAGGCACCCACCCTACCCCTTCTTTGCTACAGAAACCTTCAGGACTTGGAAGGTCAGGCAGTGTCAATGCTCACGTGCAGCTGAAGGCCACGCTCCACGTGACCCGCCCTCCTGGAACAGACAGACTGGGTCAGGAGGGCCCGGGGGCGGGGCAGCCAGCTCTCCTCCCCGCTGCCTAGCGCAGCCCCTCCCGGAGCCCTCAGCTTTTAGAACCCCCCAGCCCAGAACCCCGCATGCTCCCCCAGGCTCAGCTTAGGCGGCCCTCTGTCCTTTAGCCTTCGCCAAGTCCAGCTACCCAGGCTGAGTGTTCCGGGTCCGCTGCCTCGCACCGGGGCTGGCCGGAGCCCAGCTGGCCAGAGCTCAGCTTTGGGGCGGCAGGCCAGGGCGGGCTGAACTGGCTCAGGTCCCTTCCCAGGCTCTGCTGCAGTGGGGACAGGTGAGAGAGTACTGTGACCACAAGCCATAGCTCAGGGCTCAGAAGGTAGGAGGCCCCCCAGGGAGTCTAAGGCTGTTTCTGTTCCAAGTCCATCAAGACCCCCTCAAAGGGGCACAGAGCCAGGCCCTGACTCCTCACACCAGTGCACACAGCCCTGTCCAGCCCGTGTTGGCCTTGGGACAGATACTGCCACGCACCCTCCCCTCAGAACCCAACCTCCTGTCCAATGTTACCACCACTGCCTTGCTGTGGCACATGCTGTCCCTTACGCCCGAAACACAATTCCTCCCTTTGCCACAAACGCCTAACCCCAGACAAGCCCCCTATAGACACTGCACACTCCCCTCCCAATCCCGGAACTGAGCTCCGAGCACACAGCCACCTCTGGGCACACTGCCCCGGTCAGTCCTTTCCTTGCTCCTGGGACTGTTCCTGGGACACTGGGACAGGTGGCACACTCCAGGCTGGGACCTCATGCTCACTTCCCCCACCCCTTATGTACCATTTTTGTTGTTTTGTTTTTAAATTTATTAATTTTAGTGAGAGAGAAAGGGAGGGGGAGAGAGAGACAGGAATATCAATCTGTTCCTGTATGTGTCCTGACCGGGGATTGAACTGGCAACCTCTGTGCTTCGGGACAATGCTCTAAGCAACCAAGCTATCTGGCCAGGGCCTATATATACCGCTTTAGGGAGAGAAGAATTACCTAGTGGGGAAACTTTCCCATCCAACCTTGGCACAGCTAATCCACGGTTCTCTGTCCCCAGCCAGGAGCTGTGTGGTAGCTTTACCTCCTGGGGGTCCCAGAGGAGCCAGCGCACCAGCTCATACGAGGTCTTTGTAAGCAAAGCCCGGCCCACCCAGCGCCCCATTTCTCAGTACTGGCTTAATGCACTACACTCCTTGGTACATGAACGGGAAGGATTGAGGTCCATCCCTGTGCCAGAGACCAAACACCACCTCATCAAGGAGGGGACTGATACCTTCCATCAGGATCTCAAAAGGGAGAGAGGCAGAAATGGGACCTCTGACAAAAACAAGGTTTAAGACCACAACCTGCTCTGAAGGCCTCCCTTCAGTCAGCATGTTTCAGCTAGACATCCCTACGTGGGTGTCCCCAGGGGCCTCAAACTCAGCCCACTGCTCCCCAGTCCTTCTCCTACCTTAGTGAGCAGTCCCTGCCTTGTCAATCTCACCCTCACAGGCCCCGAGGTACTAACCACGCACCCTACCCCCTCCCTGCAGCCCAGCCACCCTGCGGACACATCCTGCTCACACAGGCACTGTTCCCTGCTCAGAACTCCTCCATCTGTCTACGTGGAGCACCACTGTCAGCTGGTGCTCCCAGAGCCCTCAGCACCTGCACCCAACTAAAGAAACACAAGTAGTCTTACACATCTGAGGAAAACCAGGAAAAAATACACCTATTAAGCAGCTATCCTGTGCCAGATGATGTTGTGCATCAGTCCCCATTCAAATGAGAAAACGGGGGACCAGAGAGGTTAAGTAACTTGCATAAATAAGGTTACAGAGCTAGAAGGGCTGGGATCTGAACAAGGTCTGATTTTAATGCAAGGAGAGTGCAGAGAATACTAAATACTCTTGGCAATGGCAGTGTCCAACATTTAGCACTGAAGTGGCCTCTCAGGTTGAGCCCTGCGGGCCATGGGAACAGGAATTAGCAAGGCTGGTGGCACCAGAACTTGGACCTGAGCTGAAGGTTGCTGGGCCCCAGCGCTCTAGAACACTGACTACTGTCAGCTGAGGCTCCTCGGGCCTGTGCCACCCTGGCCATGGGGCACAGCCCCCTCTCCTTTCCCACCACAAGGAGCTTCAAAGAGGCTGCATGTGGGAGGATTTTACAAAAAGGGAGAGCAGAGAGATTTGAAAGAAAATTGCTAAAAGGAAACAGATGTGAAAATAAAAACTAAGGCAAAATGGAAGATAGAAGGAAGGAAAAGATGATGGTCAAGGGTTATAAACTGTGTCAGAAAGCCCTAGTACACAACACCACAGCTTCTCTTTACCGTGGAAGGCCAGTGACGAACTCCCTGCTTTCATTTTCCCTTTGAACCCAACCCAGGTAGGAAGGAGCAATGTGACCTTACATGATACCCAGGAAGAGAGAAACAGGGAAAGGTGCTTTGTATATAATCATGATGACTATGGAGCCACGATCCGTATTCTGTGGAAGAAGACACCTGAGGCTCAGAGAGGTCGCTCTATTTTCCCAAGGTCACACAACTGGTGATCTGTTGCAAAACTGGAATCTGAGCCCTGGTCTGCTTGGTGTTCAAGCTCATTTTCTTGAGTCACATTATGTCCTTTCATAAATCCTACCACCACTGTAAGGTGGCTCTACTCCTTTCTCTGAAGAAACTGGGCAAATTATGTAAGTTCTCTTGAGCTTACCTAGTTTTGTGTTTCATTAAATCCAAGATGCCTTTGATTTTAAGATGCACCGTTATTTCGAGTACACCAAGAAAAAACAGGCACTGTCAATTAAATTATAACATGACAGTGAATGCACAACACATATCAATTTGAGATGTTAAGTGTGAAAAAACCATGTCTATAAAAGATGGTGTGAGTATAAGTGGAGGGTGCAGGGTGGGAACCCAGTCACAGATCCTTAAGACGGTGCGCGTGCACTGAGGGGCGGATAACCGCATGTACACACGTGTGCGCATACATACACATGCCTTCGCTGCTGCAAAACCTTTCTTTGCTGATAACTGATGTGATCTTGCAGATAATCATACAGCAATGTGTTAGCCAGACCTGCCTCGTCAACAAGAACCCTCCCTTTGCCAGGAGACCATCAATCCAAGGTTACTTAGGCAGAGGCTGTCCTGACACCCACCCTCCACTGAGGCGAGGCAGTCAGGCTAGATGACCAGGTAGGCAGTTACCCCACGTGGTCACCTTTCTGTCTGGCTCCTCTCCATGTCTCCTGGGGCCTGCAGCCAGGCAGAGCCGCAGCGCTTGAATGAGGCAGACAGTGTGGGCTGGCAGACAGGCAGCACTGCTCCAAGCTGGCTTTCCAGCTGGGCATAGGTGGACGGGCAGGATGGAGGCGAAGGGGAGTGGGGCAGAGGTGCAGCCGCCCTCTCCTTGGCAGACAGGCCCCTGCCTGGCATGGCAGGCAGCCTCTGGGAGGAAGGACCAGATGCAGCCCCACACCAAGCCCTGGGGAGATGGCTGTCACCTCCAAATGTGTTCTGCATCTCATTCACAGATTGCCGCTTGGCTCGGGCACCAGCCACTCAGGCCCCCCACTCCGCATCTGCAGAGGGGGAGCCGGTTTACTGAAGCACACAGAAGCTGCGGGAGTGGAGTTCTGCTCCTCCTGTAACGGCCCTCAGGTAGAGGAGGCTTTGCCCTGCCACCTTCCTGTTTCAGTGTTGACATGCTCCCTGCAAGGAGTTCTGTTAGGTGCTAAGGTTATTAGTCACAAGAATCAAACCAGCAGAAGCTTGCAAGAACGAAAAATAACAGCTCACTCTTAAACCAGGCACTGTTTTAAGTGCTTTTCAAACATTTATATATTTGATCCACACAACAACCTTCGGAAGGAGGTGCTAGCTAGCATCATCATCATTTCACAGATGAGGAAATCGAGGCATAGAGAAGGTAAATAATTTCTCTAAGATTCCACAAATAGCAATTGGCGGAGCTGGGATTTGAACCCAGATACTGGACTCCACAGTCCAGGCTCTTGGGCACTACATTATCCTGTCTCTCCAGCTACCTAACCACCCATCCAGGCCCAACCGAGCAAGTGTCAAACCCACTCTGGGCAGTTTAGGACACAGTGACTCATTTTATCTTTATCATCACCCAATGAGGTAGATTCTATTATCAATCCCATTGTAAGATGGAGAAACTGAGACTCAGAAAGGTGAGGCAGCTTGCCCCAAGGCCCACAACTAACAAGCAGCAGAGCCAAGATCTAGATCCATGTATTTTCCGTCTCCAATTTTTGTTCTACTTAAACAGGCACTGAGCATGAGATGAAGGCACCTGCGTTTTGAGGTAGGTATTTCTCCCAGGAAAACCAGTCATCAGGAAGGACAGATCTGCTCCTGCTCTCCTATCCTAAGAGGGAGACGGAAGTCCAGTGGTAGAGAGTAGACCCTCAAGTCCACTGCAGACAGCACGAGCCACATGAAACGTGGCTTCCCTTTTTATGGTGATAGGTTTACAGAGCGAGAGGGGGGTGACAAAAATGACTCAAGAATAAAAGAGCTCCCACCCACTCTCCTACACCCGAGTTCTGTTTAGGTCTTCCTCTTTCTCATGCCCTAAAAGAGAAAGCTCCCAGGAGTAGAACCACAGATATTAATGATAATAGCTACAGAGCTTTTGTTTTCTTTTGAATCATGTTTACGTTATAAAAAAAGAACCTACTTCTCTGGGAAGATGAAGCACGTTGAATCAATTAATAATATACCCAACAGGCCTGACCTGTGGTGGCGCAGTGGATAAAGCGTCGACCTGGGAACACTGAGGTCGCCAGTTCAAATCCCTGCACTGGTCTGGTCAAGGCACATATGGGAGTTGATGCTTCCAGCTCCTCCCCTCTTTCTCTCTCTCTCTCACTCTGTGTCTCTACTCTAAAATGAATAAAATAAAATAAAAAGAAAAATTAAAAAAAAAAATATACCCAACAGTCAGAAAATTTCCCATTTCTTGAAAGAAGTCAAGAAGTAAGGTTAGAAACATTGGTGTTACTAGTACGGGTCTACTAGACAGAGCTGGGGTCAGAGGTCACCTGGACTCCTGCTGCCTCCTCAGACCTCCACGTGACACTACTGGATGCACACAGTTCTGGTTGCCTACTTTCTCCTTCCTCTTCTCTCTCTCTCTCTCTCTCTCTCTCTCTCTCTCTCGGCTTAGGCTGGACAGAGAACCCTCAGGAGAGAGACCAGGACACAACTGCCCATGGGTAGAGGGTGGGAGAAGAAAAGCCTGGCACCTTGGGGCACAAGAAGGAGATGAGGAAACAGCCCTAGGGGAGCTAGGCCAGAGTCTGACAAGCACAGGCTGCCAGCTACTCTGTGGGTCTCAGGTGCTGAACTTGCTGCACCCCAGGTAACACTGACTGGTGGGGACAGGGGGTTTGCGCCAGCAGTGCTCCGCCAGCTTAGTGCACATCACCTGGCTGGGCTTTGTTGCTATTGATTTGTGTGGTGGGAATAAAAGTCTGGCAGGAACTGTTTTCACACTCATGTGGACAGGCTTATCTGATCTGACCCAGGCTAAGGGCAGAGAAGTCCACAGCAGCGACCACACACTGACACCTCTCCCAAGAAGTGCCTTAATGCCCAAACCCCTCAACAGTAACGGCCTGAAGCAGGGAGAGCAATGAAATGAATTTTGTGCCAACGGATTTCTAGAATCAACTATACTGTACTGTACTCCTGGGATTCTGGGCTGTGTCTTGGCCATATCAGGCGCCCGCTCCTCACACCCCCAATTTCTACCAGCCTTCCTTTGCAATCACAGTAGCCTGCCTACAGTTCTGTGGACACATCTCACCAGCCATGGTCCCACCTTAGGGCCTTTACATTTGCTGTTCCCTTTGCCTGTATCTCTTTGGTCAAGATGCCACCTTCTCAGCAAGAATTCCCCTGCCCACTCCACTTAAAAACACAATATGGCCTGACCTGTGGTGGCACAGTGGATAAAGCGTCAACCTGGGAACACTGAGGTTGCTGTTCAAAACCCTGCACTGGTCTGGTCAAGGCACATATGGGAGTTGATACTTCCAGCTCCTCCCTCCTTTCTCTCTCTCTCTCTCTCTCTCTCTCACTCACTCTGTGTCTCCTCTCTAAAATGAATAAATAAAAAGAAATTAAAAAAAACAAAAACAAAAAACCCACCACAATATGGCCTGGCCTGTGGTGGCGCGGTGGATAAAGTGTTGACCTGGGACACTGAGGTCACTGGTTCTAACCCAGGGCTTGCCCAGTCAAGGCACATATGGGAGTTGATGCTTCCTGCTCCTCCCTCCTCCCTGTCTCCTTTCTCTCTCTCTCTCTCCTCTCTAAAAAAACAAATTAAAAAAAAAAACCTTTAAAATCACAAAATGTTGCTCAGCACGGCTCAGCGCCCTGCTTCCTCTCCCACATCCCACACACTGCCGGTGTACCTATCTGCCCGAGCCTCTGCCCGAGCTCCATGAAGGCACTGTTGTCTGTTCACCGCAGCATCTCCAGTGCTCAGCACAGAATCTAACACAAATTAATGCTCAAATAGCTGTTGAATAAAAAACTGCCTGTGTTGCGCATGTGGTGGGTAGGGGCTGGGCAAACAGAAATGGGGAAGGGTCTGTGCCCTGGAATGCCATCTGATGGAGAAGACTGCCACACCACATCCAGGAGAGATAATGACAGTGTCCGGTAAGATACAAGGTGGGCCTGCCAAGTCAATCTGCCTGTCTCGTGGTGCCCTGCTGTGGGGCAGAACCACCCTTTAATCCAACAGGAAGACCAGCAGTAGGAAAACCTGTGTATTCCTCCTCATTCGAGAGGGCAGTAATTTAATGCCCAATTACTGACTCAAGAGCCAACAGAGTGGACCTGGAGGAAAACAAGAGCCCAAACCCGGATTCTGAACACCTGGCCAGGTCAAGGCACTAGCCCCTCTATCAATAGCAGCAGATAGACTAGATAAAGATGAAAGATGCTTCCTTTTCAAAATGCAAGGAGCCCTGCCCCAGGGTCAGAGTGTGGGCACCCTCTACTCCAGCTATCCCTCCCCTGGCCAAGGCCTTCAGTCCTGAGATGCCTGCCTTCCAGAATTGCTCTCCTGTTACTTTATTGGGAGCCTGTCCCACCCCTTCACCTCCTCCCTACCCACACCTAAAACACATCAAGTGAAGTGAAATCCTCAAAGCAGAATCAATTGTGAAGTAGCTCTGAGCATAACAGGCCACATCAGAGGAGGAACTGCAGCCCTTGGGAAAGAAGTTTCTAGTGACTTTGGTGGGAGGGGGGCGATGTATGGGGTTGCAGACCGAGCTGTCAGGGTCCCTGGAGAACAGCCAAAGAGAAAGCCCTGGGTGTGGGGGCAGCTGGTTTCACCAGGAGGGGAGGGAACTAGGGGTATGTGTGCTTTAGGGAAGGGCACAAATGCTCCGAAGAGAGGGAAAGTGGGAGGGAAGGGACAGGAGTTCTCAAGCTGCAGCCCAGTCTCCCCAGAACAGGCTGCTGCAGGTCCCCTAATTTCTTCTCCCCTTTCTTCCCCACTTGACTAAAAGTCCTTTCCATGAATAGAGACCAAGTAGTCTCTCCTACTGATCTTCCTCCGGACAAAGGTCATACCTCCCAGCCTGCTCACCTGGCCTGGCTAATTTAGTCCCTCCCTAGGCACAGTCTTATCTCACATGCTCTCCTTAGTCATCCACCCCACCCCCTCCACTAAAGCCCAGGGTCCCCAAAACTACAAAGCTGTTCCCCAGTAAGCATTTGCCCAAGCTGTGTGTTGGGCAGATAAAATATAATATGCTCACTTTGTTAAGGATGGTGCTGCCCACATGGAAGCCCGTCACCCAGGTGATATTATTTGCCCTTATGCTTGTGATGGCTGTGGGGGAAAAGTTGTAATGTAAGCAGGCCCGGTCGTTGTAGCTTAAGGCTTTGTTTTAAGAGTAAGCTCTTCTCCACACCCTTGACTGATTGGATGATGTAGGGTGGTGATGTAGGGAGGAATCCCATTATGCCTCAGATGGGTGACTTTGTATCAGAGACTTCCTTGTTTGTATAATTGGATTAAAGGTTTTGAGTCTATGCTATAAAGTGGGAGAGACCAGTAGCTTGATCTCTCTCTCTTGGTTCCTGAGTTCCTGAGGTTAAGTATTAGAGAGGAGAGCAGATTAAGGCCACGTGGAGTGGAGAAGCAGCCAAGATGGCAGAGTGCTGAGGAAGAAGCCAGTTTGTTAAGAGTTTGTGCAGGAGGAGATGGGAAACAGTGGTGAATAAGTCTGGTGAGCTAGAAACCTTTGATTCTAGGAAACTCGGATAAATCAGTAGCTTTGTGAGCACTGAATGTGTGGGTTTTGGAGCCCAGTGTGTGTTTTTGCTTGCCCGCCGGGTGCAAGCTAGAATTAAAGCTGATGGCTCACCAGTTCTTGGCTCCATTGTTTCATTACTGACTGTTCGAATCTAATGCGAACCTGCATGGGTCAGGCGACTGTGATTGTAGTCCCTGGCTACTGGCTTTACACTGTGCTACCTGCTACTCAAGTCCCAAGTTCTTCATTGGGTTCCCTCATTACCCCAGACTACACACGTGCGTGGGACCTTACAGAGACCTCAGAAGAAAACCCAGATCAACTTGCCCAACTGTTCAGAGGAGTTAGGCAGGGAGTAATTCGACTCAAGTTTGCATCTCCCAACTGCCTACAAACATCTGAAAAGCAGGGAAACTGCTGTGTATAATAGCCCCTGGACACGTAATTAGCACTTCAAGAGTGTCGGTATTTTAAGGTTTGGGGCCAGACTATCTGGGTAAGCTGGTACTGGAGAGGTGGCTAGACCCTGGTCACTGGTAGTGACTCACAGCACTCCTCCAAGACTGAGTAAAATGGTTACAGGGAGGGAGGGACAGCGATCCCTACTGCAGAGGTCTGAGAGGCACAAGATTGGTAACCCTGCCCACTTTAAGATTCCTTTTTCCATAACCTGGCATCACTGTAACCATATTTCACCAGGGAGAGGACCAGGGGATGCCCCAGAGGATGTGCCTGCCCCACCCCATCCCAGGATCCCAAGCGATTAACAGCTGCCTCCAGGAAGGGTGGACAATGATTTGGTAGATCACCAGAAAACAGCCCAAGGGTTTGCCACACCAGGACTCAGAAGCTGAGCGCAGGAAGGTGACCTAGAAATAAGTCAGTAAAGCAATACTGACATGTCCCTCAGGGCCAAGTGATGTGTCGCATCCAGCCATCTGTGGAAGAGCAGGAATAGGGAGAAGCGGAACTGGGGAAAGAGGTACACTGGTGGGTGTACAGGGGTGAAAAGGAAAAAAAGTCCGGGGCTAAATAGAGACCAGGTTCCTACAGCACAAACCCGGTTTTTCAGAGGCTGCTCCGCCGAGCCGCCTGTCGCCCGCAGAAAAGCGGCTGTGGCAAACAGCAACTAACGCCGGGACGGACCCACTCTTGGGGCGCGAAGGGATAGGTGTCAAGCACTCCTCCTGCTTCGGCAGTATTTCCGCTGGCAAGCAGTAGGGCCCTCTCCCCAAACCCGAACTAGGCTGGCCCTCCCCTTTGCGCCGCAGAGCCCTTCAGAGAAATTAGGTGAGACGGGGAAACAGTCTTGGTGCAGCCGCCAAGCGCTGCGGGAAAACTTCGCTCGCGCACAGCCCGCTTCGGGACTCGGCCGGGACAGGAACAGAGGTGCGACAACACTGGTCTGGAGAGGGCAGGCGCGCTGGGGGTGGGGATAAAAAGAGAGGGTCCCAAAGGAGGCGTCGGGACAAACAAGCCCCTTCACAGGCAACTACATCCTCATAAAACAACTTTTTAAAACTGCGTCTAAAAGAGAAGCGGCCACCTCTTTCCGCGCCCCGAAGTTAGTGCTGCCAACCCTGGCACCTGAGTGCAGGCAGAGGGCCCAGAGTAGGCAGCGGTTTCTCTGCCGTGGCCCAGCGGGGCCAGGATGCAGGTAACCTGACCTCCCCAGCCAAAGCCGAGAGGGCGGACACCACGGGGCAGGAGCTGAGCCCGGGCTGCGGGCGAAGTTCCGCGCTCCGGCAACTTCCCTGGTTCAGGGCCGAAGGGTCCGGCCAGGTGCGCGTCGCCAGAGCCCAGTGAGCCCGACACCCTCGGCTGCGGCTTACCTGGCCCCCGGGGATCGGCGAGGTGCGCATCCCCTGCCCGGCCGCGGGTCGGTGCTCTGCAGAAGAGCGAGAAGCAGGCGGACACCGACTGGACGTGGCGGGCAGCGCGGAAAGGGCAAGGGCAGCCCACGCACCGCCGCAGCAGTTTTCACAGTTCTGCACTAGTCCGAGGAGCCGGCCCCGCCCCCACCCGCGCCGGTTGCCGGGAGACCCGCGTGGGCCGAAGGGCTCTTTGTATCAAAGCTGCCGTGACATCACCAGGCGCCCAGGATCGGAGATCGAAGGGGCGGGGCACGAGGCCGAGGGCGGGGCCTGAGGAGGCGGAAGCGCAGCCTGAGAACCCGAGCCACGGGGGCGGGCCCAGGTAGCCCCGCCTCCTAAGGTAGGGGCAGGTGGCTGGAGTAGCGACGACCAATGGCCGCGAGGCGGGTCCAGGCAACACCCCTCCCAGGGCACGCCCCGGTGGGTGGAGCTCGCTTGGGACTTCTGGAACCCGCGCTGCAAGGTTACTGCCTCCCGGGTTTGGGCCACCCGGGCCCTGGGTTTGCGGAAGACGGACTCTGTAAACATGCGTCTGCCTGGCGGGCTCTGTCACCACCGCTGTCCGTTCCAGTTCACTCTCACTGTTTGTGGTCACCGCACAGCGAGATACTGGCCAGAGCTTCCGGGCTCACGTATGCGAACCCGAACCAAGACCGGCCAACCCCTCGCCGTCACTCCTACTACCACTGCCACCAGCTTGAGTCTGGTGGCTCCTAAATTGATTCTCATCCTGAATTCCACAACCATCCCAATTTTGTAGTGTAAATTCAAAGCCGTGTTTATAACCAGCACAGTAGTACAAAGAACAGACAACAAGAACTAAAACTAAAAAGAGAAGGACCCTTTCTGTTGAATCCTAATAATAGAATTTAAATCTAAAACCTGCCCTTCTCGTAACTCCACTATGCTCTGGATTAAAAGAAGGCAAAGAAGCAAAGCAGCAAATACAGGATGGGGCAATGTAGGTTAACAGTTGTCCATATAGAAAATAATACAATAATTAATAAATAATACAAGAATAAACTGTTTTTTGTACTTACAAGTGTAAGCCTACTTTGCTCCAGCCTGAATTATAAATGTATTTCTTCTGACTTGAGACTACACTGTGTACCTGCGCTGAGGGAAGCAGATTTATCTTCCTAGTTGTCTGGCGAAGGCGGACATGAACCCACCTTTGCCTTCCCTGAGCTCTCACTGACCAACAAGGTAGCACTTTGGTGTAGCCAAGGCTTGTCACCAGGTCAGTGCTGTCAGCAGCACCAACACACACACACACACACACACACACACACACACACACACACAGCTTTTTCAGCCCTTTCTCTCTAGCTCTTTCCTCTCAACTTCCTTCTCCCCCAATTTCTCTCCTGCAAATAAATTTCCAGTTGCTTCTTTGACAGGATCTGTGTCTAGGCAAAGCATTGCACAGGGGCTCCCAGACTTGCGGGGCACTCTCCAAAAAGAATGGCATTGGCCAGAGGGAAACCTCTTAGCTGGAGCAGTAGGGGAAAGGTGGAAACTCCACTGCTAACGCCTTGCAGTACAGAGATCTATGTATGGAGGCCACAGACCGTTTGTGTCCACCCCCACAGTCCCTAACACACAGGTGCACTGTGAGCGCTGGCTTTGGACTCATACAGAAGTATTTGCCAGCTGTGAGTCCTGGGACAAGTTATGTAACCTGAGACTTGGTGTCTTCATCTGAAAAATAGGAATGGCAACAGTCTGCCTCATGGGCTGTGCACCCTGCACAGTGGGTACATTTAATTTAAGGCACTCATCAAAGGCATGGTACAGGAATGGGCCCATGCACTCTGGTCCTGCTCTATATGTCTTCCCAGCTCTACCCTGAGACCTTACTTAGCACTGCCACCTCTGTGAGGTTTGGCTAAGTCTAGGGGTTCAATCTCAGTTTTCCTTCTTCCTTTTTGAGGCTCATGTTGCTCCTAAGGACTACAAGGCTCCAGAAAGCAGGTCACATGACAGAATCACTCAGAACTGAGGAAGAGTAGCAGAAACCTAAGGTAATCATTGCTTCTCTGGGTCCAGGCAATTGTCTCAGCAAAGGTCAATGAAGAAAATCAGATTTGTCAAGTCCCCTCCTTGCTCCACCCCAAGAATAGCCTGATTGACACTTTCAAGAGCTCTATGGAGGAGGTGGTGCTAGTGGTCCCCTTTTTTCCCCAAAAAAGTAGTGTGGTGGGGAGCATTTCCAGGTATTTGTTGTGAAAAGCAGCATGACAGAGAGGAAGGTTACAAGATGCTAACATCCAACACTTTTGAGTTTGAAGCTTGCCCACTTCTACAATTTAAAGTGGGGAAGTCATTTAATGTTTCAAAGCCTCAGTTTTCACCTCTATAAAATGGAAACAATATCTTTCCTCTTCCAGTTGTGAGGTTTAAATGAAATGATATAGTAAGTGTCTAGTATAATGCTTCCCATGCTGCAGGCTCTGGATAATTAGTAGCTCCTAGGTATTGCCAGCAGCATGAATGAGCCCCAGTCTGGCTCAGTGATTAGGTGCAGAAGCTCCTGAGCCAGAGCTGAGGATCATATCTTGGCTTCACCACCCTCACCCCCCACCCCCCCACCCCCGTGTAGCTGGATGACCCAAGGCAAATTTAATTCCCAGTGTCTCAATTTTGTCACCTGTAAACTGGAGATAACAGTAGTATGTATTTTAGGAATATTATGAGGATCAAAATAATCGTGACCCCCACCCAAATACTTAGAACAGGACCTGGCACATAACAGGTGCTTAATAAACAGTGGCCATTATCAATCACCATATTGCAAGAGGCTGGAAGAACTGAGGTGAGGGTTAGCACCTGAAACGGCTTGTGGGAGTATTTAGGATACTGGCTTTTGGAGAAGCCCTGACATCTTTTACAGGATTCAGGGAAGCAGTGCTCATTTTTTTGTTTTGTGTTTTGGGGGGTTGGCTGATTGTGTCTGAAATAGAAGGTGGGAACTGCAGGTTCCAGCCTAGGCCAGGGCTGCCAAGGGACTCAAGTGTCCTGTGTTCACATGGGGGCTTGGAGAGAGTTATTAGGAAATGCAGTCCTGCTTCCCAGGCACAGCCCCACCCATGAGCCTGGGGGCAAGTGGCTCTTGAGTTAGCTACCCTTGTCCCTTAGCATAGAGGTGTTTTAGATGTCATGGAACCAAATCATGTTATCCTAGGAAGACTCTCTAGACCAGAGGTCCCCAAACTACCACCTGTGGGCCAAATTGCGGCCACCTGAGGCCATTTATCTGGCCCCAGCTGCACTTCTGAAAGGAGCACCTCTTTCATTGGTGGTCAGTGTATGGAGTACTGTATGTGGTGGCCCTCCAGCGGTCTGAGGGACAGTGAACTGGCCCCCTGTGTAAAAAGTTTGGGGACCCCTGCTCTAGACAAATATTTAAAGAACTCTTCCCCATTTTGTGGATGGAAAGACAGGATCTGAGAGGGCTGAGAACTTTTCCAAAGTCACACAATGAGAGATCAGACAGCAGGACTGAAACTCAGGTTCTTCTCCTTTCCACCTTCCTGGGATGCTTTATTGATGAGGTAAGATAGGCAGGGTCTGAGGGAGTGGTGGAGAGTAGGCTCCTTCACAGTGCTTGTCCAGTGCTGTGAGGCCCCTAAGGGGTCTGCCTTGCCTATTCAGGAGGAACCATCTCATTAGAAACAGAAACCCGCCTGACCAGGCAGTGGCGCAGTGAATAGAACATTAGACTGGGACGCAGAGGACCGAGGTTCGAAACCCTGAGGTAGCCAGCTTGAGCACGAGTTTATCCGACTTGAGCACGGGCTTATCTGACTTGAGCATGGGGTCCTTGGCTTGAGCATGGGATCATAGACATGACTCCATGGTCGCTAGCTTAAGCCCAAAGGCTGCTGGCTTGAGCAAGGGGTCACTTGCTCTGCTGTAGCACCGGGTCAAGGCTCATGTGAGAAAGCAATCAATGAACAACTAAGGTGCTCCAACAAAAAACTGATGCTTCTCATCTCTCTCCCTTTCTGCCTGTCTTTCCCTATCTGTCCCTCTCTGTCTCTCTCACTAAAACAACAACAACAACAAATTCGGAAACCCTCTCCCAGGGAATGTATCCAAGAATAATTTTCATTTTCAGAGGGGAAATCACTCCGATTAATCCTTTTTACACCATAAAACTGACTCTGCATTGTCATATGAGAATACTCCCATGATGTTGAATGCCAATGCCAGAGAGAAGCAGATAGAATGTTGACAAGCAGGAGTTACTATCCTCTAGAAACTGATGGGGGAAGAAAACGTGGTCACTTGGGTGATCCAGGTGAGGGAAGAGAATAGTAAGTCCTCTCAGGACCATCGCTACCTACCTATGTCTATTTTTTTCCTGCTGTCACCATGAGGAGCTAGCTCAACATCAGATGGTATAAAGAGGCAGCATTCTGTACGTGCCATACAGAAGGACGGGCTAAGCATATACAGACAGCATCATAGCGACAGGAAAGGAGCTCGCTGATCATTACCGAAGTATTGACATTAGCCAAGCAACTGATGCCAACCGAACAAACACAAAAGAGCTGCACAGATCTTACCAGAACCGAAGGAAAAGTCATCAGGGCCCTGCCTGGCCAGGTGGTTCATTAGGTTTGATCCCTGGTCAGGGCACATGCAGGAACAGATTGATGTTTCTGTCTCTCTCTCTCTCTCTCTCCCTCACCTCCTCTCTCTCAAAAATTAATCAACAAATTTTAAAAACAGACATATTTTTAAAAAGAGCATTAGTTCCCATGGTTCTCAAACTGGGTTTTTTGGGATTCTGTGGGGGACCCTGTAAAAGGGAGGAGGTGCTCTAGGTGAGCAATAGCTCCGCTTCGGTCTGAGTTACACGTACATTTCCTGGGAACAAAGTATTTACGTAAGATGTCATGTGAATGACAGGTTCTGTGGCTTTACAGGTGTTTCATATGACGGGTCTAGGATAACCATTCCTTTCCCAAGCAGGGAGGGGCGTCAGCGGCTGGAACGGCTTCTCGCCTCACAGTTGCCGTCAGTTCAGGGCAGAGCCGGGAGGGCCAAGCCTCATGACTCTCTCTCTAGTGCTCTCCAAGACTGAGAGCAGTCATCAGCCAGGACTGTCCACATCAGTCACACGCTGTCACACACTGGACATTATTTCTGCCTAGCCAGCATGTCATCAGCTACTGCTCTTCGTGCGGGAGAGCCCTCCCGGTAAGCTGGCTCAGACTGCTGCGAACACTGTCTGAGCACCTCCCTTTTTAGAGGACCCCTGACTCCACAGTCAAAGCATCAGCCCTGAACATTAAGCCTCAGCTTCCCACCCCAGAGGACAAATTCAACCTTCGATGGCTTAAGCAGTGGCTTCAGAAAGGGAGATAAGTACTAAGGACATAGGCAGGTCCCTGGGATTGCAGAGGCTTCTTGATCCCGAGGGAAAGTTGTTCCCAATCTCTCAGTTAGAAAAAAATGGGAGGGACGCCTGAATCCCAGAAGCCTCCCACTCCAGCAGGAGCTCGTCCACAGGCCCTGCATGGGGCCTGGGAAGGGGAGGCCATCCGGGACCACTCCTTCCTCTGGAAAGCTGTGAGACTGACCACACATTGCTAAGGCCCCTTTCCAGTCTGCAGCCCCGCGCTAGCCCAGAACAGATCTTGGATTCAGGTGCACATTCTAAAAATGGGAGCCTCTTTCCCTTAGCAAGGACCTCAGGGTGGGTGACTGTCCTTTGGCCAGGATGCCTTCAGCAGTCTGCCTTCACAGTGTCTGGCTGGACACCATGCAGACGGGATGGTACCCGGTCTTACTGACTCTGGCCCCAGACTGAGTGTGCAAAGAGGACAAACTCTATTTTTGTCAACGTGTGCACACAGGAACAATGGATTTTCTTACTCATGCCAACCCAACAAGAGGGAAAATGGGGAGAACACTGGCATTTCCTCTGACTCATTCAATCTTCTGAGAGGAGGAGGGAGCAGGCAAGGAAGATGTCACACCGTCTTTTGACTTGAACTGGATGAGGGCAAGGAAAACTCCTTCCTTTACTCTCCATAAAGTCATGTGACTGCAACACCAGGACAGTGTAAGCCCCTCTCCTTCCCTACAAACGCTGCCCCCACACTCGCCACCTCCCAGACCACCAGGCAGCCTGAGTCTCAGGTTTTTAGGAGTGGATGGTAAAGCTGTGGTTCCTAAATTGTGCTGCACACTAGACCCACTCAGGGAACTAAAAAATGTCAACGCCCAGCCTGACCAGGCGGTGGCGCAGTGGATAGAGCATCGGACTGGGATGCACAAGACCCAGGTTCGAGACCCCGAGGTTGCCAGCTTGAGCGCGGGGCCCATCTGGCTTGAGCAAAAGCTTTCCAGCTTGGACACAAGGTCGCTGGATCCAGCAAGGGGTTGCTAGGTCTGCTGAAGGCCCGTGGTCAAGGCACATGTGAGAAAGCAATCAATGAACAACTAAGGTGTCGCAACGGCAACAAAAAATTAATGATTGATGTTTCTCATTTCTCTCTGTTCTTGTCTGTCTGTCCCTATCTATACCTCTCTCTGACTCTCTCTCTGTCCCTGTAAAATATAAATAAAACATTAAAAAAATGTCAACACCCAGGTCGTACCCAAACGTCTAGGGTAGCAGCCACGTGGTAGCTGTTTTGGGAGATTCCCAGGAGATTCCCATGCAGTAACTATGGGGAACTTCTTTGCTAAAGGCTTGCTGACTATAGTGTGAATTGGAGCAATCACAGGTGAAAGCATCATTTGTTCATTCATTCATTCATTCATTCATTCATAAACATTTAATGAAGATCTTTTTAAGTGCCAGACCCTGTGCAAGGTATTGGAGATACCTTGATCAATACAGAGCTATTATCAATACAGTCTTGGTGCTCATGGAGCTTACATTCTGATGGGGGAAATCAGACAATGAACAAATAAGTGAATGATAAGCATGATACCTGCTATGAAGAAAACCAAACCAAGGCAGGCGACAGAGAAAGTTCGGTGGCAGAGGTCTCTTTTCACCCTGGATTTAGGCACCGATGTTTGCTCCAAGAAAGGGCAGCTGTGCCTCTCCCTGCTGTCCCAGGCTTTATCCTGCTTTCTGGCTAGAACAGCCTCCCGCCTGTCACAGGGCCCTGCTGCATACCTCCTGTCCTTAGATTTCTTCAGGGCCTGGCATCCTCTGCACGCATCGCTTTTGACTTCTCCTCCCCCTCTCTGTCAGCAACAACATCTGACCAGGGCCTGGGCAAGGTGCATGACCCATCAAGAATCACTTATGTGCAATCCATGGAGGGATATTAGTCTAGTGAGGTGCATGGGAGGTCAGATGGAACAGTGGAGACAACCCCAAATTCAGGGTCAGATGACCTGGACCTGAGGTCTGACTCTGTCACTTGTTGGCAAAGGGCCAGTCACTTCACTTCGCCAAGCCTCAGTTTCCTTTTCAGTCAAATGGAAAGACTGACCAACTCTATAAGACTAGGATCAGCATTAAAAGAGAAAATGTCAAAGACATTTGGAAAGTGTTTTGCAAATGTGAGAACTTTTTAGAAATTATCATCTAGGCCTACACAGACATGAAATCACAGTGCGTTAAGCTGGCAAAGATCCTGTTTGACGGTTGGGAGACTGAGTTCTGGAGAGCAGAGATGATGTGCCCACAGTCACAAAGCCTGCTAATGGCAGAGGATCCAAACTGACCCCAGAGAGGAGGAGTGGTTGGGAGTAGACTGAGAATGCTATTTCAGTATCAAGCTTTTTATCTCCCCTGTCCACTAAGCAAACTCCTATTCATCCTTCAAAATCCCACTCAGATGTGACCTACCAGGTAATGAAAGCCTTTTCCCCACAGCACCACTGAGCATCTAGGGCTATGCAGTAAGCGGGTGCCCTTCCAGTCATCAGCACGTGTGTACATGTGTGTGCTGGGTATGTAGACTCACTAGTGAGACACCACACTTGAGGTGTTGGGTCCAAACTCTGCCTCAGTTTCCCTATCAGCTGCATCCTCAAGCTGCAGTTTCTATGTACCGGTAAATGGGTCAGAGAGGGTTGTGGGGTCCTCACCCAGCTCTTCTCACTTTAACCCCAGGCTCTTTCTTCAACCCTGAAGCTTGGCAGTTGGGCTCTGCTCTCTGCTGGGTCACCCAAGCCCTATCCAGAGCCGCCCTGGAAAGCAGCCTGCCCGCCACCTGCCCTCAGGGGCTCTCCGAAAGGGTGAGGCCCTCTGAGCCCCACTCACCATGGTTCCTGCCCCTTCCTCATGTCCTGTGACTGTATCTTCATTCTCAGCCTATAATTTGGACCTATGCAAGGGTCACTCCAGGGTGGTGGTCACTAATCTCAGGAATTTACCCTCCTCCTGAGAAGAGAATAACATTTAGATAAGGATGGTAGTGGATGAAGATAACTTTATATCTTATTTCAGGTCTGAAGGGCTTGTAATTCTACTTTGAAAGCAAACACAGTCTCCTCCCACCCCTACCCCTCACAACTGCATACTAAATTATCGTAGAGATGATAATTAATTAATGGAATTAAAAAACATCCCAAACCCATAACCAATAAGCCACCCCATAAATGACAGAAGTAGGGCTGTGGGCTCTGCAGTGTAAGAAGGCAGTGAGGGAGGCTTGAGGAGACAGCAGCCTGGCCCTGAGGGTGTTTCCCTGAGTGCCCAGGGCCAACAACTCACTTGGACCCACCCAGGACGGGCCAGGCTGTCCAAGAATAAACAGGCAGCCGCCACAGCAGACTGGATGGGCTCATCGGGAGACTGGAGCTAGCCGCCCGTCTCAGGCACACACACACCTCCTTTGTGGGTCCCCTTCCAGGGCAGGGCTTGGCAAAGGGAAACCAGAGGCGCCTGGCCCCATAACACTGGGCCAGTGTTTCTCCCACTTAGGGAAAACCACAAACCAGCAAGGTTCTATGGCCACAGACTGGGCAGACTGAAGGAGCTGCTGTGTTCAGGTAGATACTGGAGACACCCCAAGCCCAGAGGAGGCCAGTGCGGGGTGGGGGCTGCTCTCCGGGTGCCCTACAAAAGAAACCTTTCTTCCAGGCCAGGCCCCCAGCCGTCCCACTAGACCACAAGGCCACATTCACGGGAGTGAAGTGCTCCTGTGCCCAGCCAGCCCAGGTTTGAGGCCAGCTCTGCCAAGTACCTCCCATGGCTTGCATATAGTCAATTCTCGTTCCATGCAATAGAATCAGCCAACACTGAACAACTGCTCCTAGGGGGTTATGTTCCTACAAGCCTCTGATTACAACATTTTCAGCAAGCAATCAATACAAAGCCTTGCTTTAGGTGTGTTTGTTTAAAGACACCTTATTTAATACATGTTGATTCATTAGAGTTGAACTTAGCCGGCAGCCCTATCACAATGCCTAAACAAAGTTTATCCGACCCGTTTTCTCCATGAGGCCCACCGCAGCCCTCCTGCCCTTAGGAACAACAGGCAGCACTCCGGCACCACACTTGGTGAGTTGACACAGTGCAGTCACCAACAAAAAGCCCCGAAACGCAAAAAACTAAAAAGGCACGTTTACAGTAGGATCAGAAAGGAGGAGGAGGAGTAACATCTTGTTCAACCTCAACGGGCTGACTCCAATTGTCAACACTCAGCATGTCCACAGATAATTATTAGAACACTGCCAGTATTGACTGGGGGGGAGTCATAGGGGGGTCTCATCTAGCTCGGGGTTTTAAATCCCATCAAATGCAACTGTCCTCAGCCTGGACCTCTCTCCTGACCTCCAGACTTCTTTATCCAATCGCCTGTGGAGGAAGGTGATCGGGTGTGTTTTAGGGATCAAGCCCACGAGGCATGAGGGGAGGGAAGGGGAGCAGGATGGGGTTGAGACAGAGCTGTGACACGGTGCCACAGGCCTCAGCTGAGCCCACAGGTGAGCTAGGATAGCCCTTCAGAGTTGTCCCAAAATGAGGCAAGGGGGCCAAGCCCTGTATCCCCGCATGGGACACTTGTGGGATAAAGGCTGCCCCCAGGAACAGTCTGTAACCTTGGGCCAGACAGCACCCTGTCCCCTGGGGAGGGTCAGCTGCAGCGGCACTTTCTACAGGTGAGAGAATGAGGGCCTCGGACCTACAGCAGATCTGGACATGGTGCACCCACAGCGTGTGGTGTCTTCACCTCCACTTTAGTAGGCCTCTCAGGCAACAGCCACCACAGAACCGCCAACTTTCCCTCCGAACACGCCACCTTCCTTGGTACCCACACCCCCTACCCCACCCCACCCCCGGCTCAGCCAATAGCACTGACACTCACCCAGGGGCCAGGTGAAAAGCTGGACTATCCTTTATGATGCTCTGCCGAGTTAGCTCCAGCCAAGCATATTTCCTCCCCCCTCCCCCACCTGTCACATCCTCGACCAAGCTGCCACCAACCCTTTCCTAGATGAATGCCCAGCCACCTAACTGCTTATCCTGATTCACACTCACCCACAGACACATGCACACACAGCCTAGGGATCTCTTTAAAACACCAAGCAGGTCTTGTGACTTCCCTGCTGAAAACCTTTACCCGGCCCCTGACTCCCAGGAGAAGTCCCAGACCCCACCCGGCGCTCTCAGGCTCACCTACCCAGGTAGGTCCTCCTCCATGTCCCCCCTCTCTGTCCCTCACCAGCCACAGTGGCCTTCTGGCCGTCTCTCAGACCAACCACACACTACCACACCTCAGAGTCTTTACACTTTCCTGCTTTGGGCCTATTCGCACCCTCACATGCCTCTATCCCCACCCCCAACCTCACCATCATGCTCTCAGATTCACTCTGCTTAGCCCTGGCATGACAGCTCGGTTGGTTAGAGCGTTGTCCTGGTACAAAGAGGTTGTGGGTTCAATCCCCAGTCAGGGCACATACAGGGACAGACTAATCTGTCTGTCTCTCTCTCTCCCTTGCTCTTCTCTCTCTCTAAAATAAATTTTAAAAAAGAGAGAGAGAGTCACTCTGCTTTACTTCCTCCAGAGCCACTCTCTCTGTCTGTATTTGCATTACTGACTCATTTTCCTGTCTCTGGTTTGCCTTCCCCCCTTGGAGGAACAGAACCTTGTCTCTGTGGGCAGTTGGATCTGTGGTGTTCCACAAGTGATTGTGGCATGAGTGCGTGGAGGAGCCCTTCTGTGAACTGAGATTCATCCTGGGTGGGTGTGAGAACTGGCAATGAAAAGTAATGGGCACTTTTATAGCGACTACCATGACTCAGCTGTCAAGGGCCAGTGTAGCATGATCCCCAGACCAGACCCAACTGCTCCCTCATCAGGCTCCCAGGAGCCGGGGAAAGCTGGAACATCTAACACACAGCACTGCACTGTGGCCCCCTATGTGTCTGTGTCCCCCGTAGGCTGAGCTCTTCCAGGAGGACCAGGACACATCCCCACCCTGGCCCTGGGGAGGCACGCTCAGTGCAGGGTTGGGGAACTGACCCTAGGTAAACACTCTTTACTGCCTCCTGACTCAGCATTTGAGGGCTTCAGCCATGACACCTCACTGCTAGCCCACGCTACCTGGTTTTGAATCCAAGTCCTAGCCTGCAGACCTCACTGCCAACTTAGGCTCCAGGCAAGGGGCTTGCCAGCTGGACAGTGACAGAGTGGTGACTGCCATCATCACACCCGGCACTAAGAGCTTGGGTAACTGCTTCTGCCAACACCAGACTGTCACCCAGCACTTCCAGCCTGGCTCAGTGGCTCCTGTCAAGACCTGCTCAGGGCAGTACTGGGGACGCAGCTACCTCTCTCTTCCCTGAAAGGTCTCACACTTTGGGTCTGGGCTCCACCACTTAGCTGGGTGACCTTGGTCAACCTGTGTAACAGCAGAGCCTCAGTCCTGATGACTGTAAAATTGGGGCAATAACAGCATCTCTCTCTAGAGTATCTCTCATTGGGGAGGGGTTGAACAGAGTAAGGACTCTGGAGTGCTTGGCGCCCAGGACCTCACTATCTGCACCTGTCGGTGCTGCCCTGGCCATGAGTGATGTGTGCAAATACTACAGCTCTGAGCACTTTTTAAAACCCCCATCTCCCACAAACATACTTCTTCACATGTGATTTTAAAACATTTGCTTCAGCTTTTAATAAGGGCTAGAAGAAATATGAAAAGTTTCTGTATTTAAACACAATAAAATTGATTTTAAAAATAAAATGTCTTAGCCTGACCTGTGATGGCACAGTGGATAATGTGTGTCAACCCGGAAAGCTGATATCGCCAGTTTGAAACCCTGGGCTTGCCTGATCAAGGCACGTATGAGAGTTGATGCTTCCTGCTCCTCCCCCTTCTCTCTTTTTCTTTCTCTCTCTCCCCTCTCTAAAATGAATAAATAAAAATTAAAAATAAAACATCTACAGAAAACTCATCTACTATGTGGCTGACTGTCTCCTCTATAATGACCTCCCCCAAAACTCCTGTCAGGTTCAGGGAAAAGAATCTTAGTAAGTTTCATTTACCTCTCTGAACCTCAGTGTTCACATCTGTGAAATAGAGATAAAAGTACCTACTACCCACGACTGTGGTAAGAACCACCCCAAACAGGTTCCAAGCATCTAGCAGAGTGGGCGGTGCACAGTAGGAGCGGGAGCAGTGTTAGCCCGCATCCTACCCCACCCCAGCCCATCTGCTATAAACCTGCTTCCTTCCGCTGAACCGTGCAAGCTGTGTCACCCATTCCCCCTTCTGCCAGGCCTGTCTAGAACCCAGGGATAAACTTATTGCCCCACTGTGGTTTCTGGGTTCAATAGCTGGGCTCCTTCTGCTTTGTTTGTTTTTTAAACTCTGACCTTTGTTTTAATGGCTTGAGTCAGTGGTGGGATTCAAATAATTTAACAACTGGTTCTCTGCCCTTATGATCATGTTAAGTATAAAAATATATATACCAAAAGGTAGTTTATTATTTCACACCTCTAACACATAAATAAGAACAATAAAATAGGTACACAAAACTAGATTATGTTATAAGAAAGAGTTTTAAAATATATACATATATATTTTTGTACTTTTTTATTTATCTATCTATCTATCTATTTATTTATTTATTTTTACAGGGACAGAGAGAGAGAGAGAGAGGGATAAATAGGGACAGACAGACAGGAATGAAGAGAGGTGAGAAGCACCAATCATTAGTTTTTCATTGCCGTTACAACACCTTAGTTGTTCATTGATTGTTTTCTCACATGTGCCTTGACCGCGGGTCTTCAGTAGACTGAGCAACCCCTTGCTGGAGCCAGCAACCTTGGGTCCAAACAGGCGAGCTTTTGCTCAAGCCAGATGGGCCCGCGCTCAAGCTGGCGAGCTCTGGGTCTCGAACGTGGGTCTTCCGCATTCCAGTCCGACGCTCTATCCACTGTGCCACCTCCTGGTCAGGCGAAACAGTTTTAAAATATTAATGAAAAAATATTAACCCTTTGAGTAGTGAGTTTTTTGTTAACCCTTTGAGTGAGGGCGTACATGAACATTCGTACTACTCAAAGGGTTAAATAATACCTGACAAAAAAAACCCCAATAAAACTGTTAAGGTATTTCCATATTGCTTCTTTGTTTGTGTGTGACAGAGAGAGAGACAAATAGGGACAGAGAGACAGGAAGGGGGAGAGATGAGAAGCATCAATTCTTTTTTTTTTTTTATTAACTTTAATGTGGTGACAACAATAAATCAGGGTACATATGTACAATGAAAACATCTCCAGATTATCTTATCATTCAATTGTGTTGCATACCCATCACCCAAAGTCAAATTGTCCTCTGTCACCTTCTATCTGGTTTTCCCTGTGCCCCTACCCGAGAAGCATCAATTCTTTATTGTGACTCTTTTATCTCCTTAGTTGTTCATTGATTGCTTTCTCATATGTGCCTTGACCCGGGGGATATAGCAGACCGAGTAACCCCTTGCTGAAGCCAGCAACCTTGGGCTTCAGGCCAGTGGCCTTTGGGCTCAAGCCAGCGACCCCATGCTCAAGCTGGTGAGCCCACACTCAAGCCAGGTGATCCCGTGCTGCATCCACCCAGCAGGTACCTGAGGATGCCTGGACGGCTTCTCAAGTTTGGAGGATTGCTCTTGGACTCTGATGCCTCAGGGAGGTCATAACCCCTTTGGTAGTAGTGGTAGTATGACCCGAGAAGGTCATGAAGCCACATGAGCCTGCAAGGGCATCTCTGCCTCTGTGTCAGCCATGTGGGGTAGCTGAAAGGGCTTTAAGGCAGCAGGTAGAGGTTTAAATCCCAGCTCTACTATTTAGTACACAGCTCAGTAAAACCACTTCTCCACCCAAGACTCCACGTTCCTCATCTCAGAATTGTCGAGAGCATCAAATGAGATGACATCTGCTTAGTTTATAGTTGGGCCTAGTAATTGCTATTAATATGCCAGACTGCCTTACAGATGGCCATACAGAAATAATAAGCAAAGCGGAAATTAGAATAATAAGAATTCTTTCACCCTGGCCAGGTAGCTCAGTTGGTTAGACCATCGTTTCAATATGCTAAGGTTGCAAGTTCGATCCCCAGTCAGGGCACAATCAAGAATCAACCAGTGAATGCATAAATAAGTGGAACAAAAAATTGATGTTTCTCTTTCTCTTTCCCACTTCCTCCCTTCTCTAAAAATCAATTAAAAATTTTTTTCAAAACAATATTCTTTCTGCCTGACCAGGCGGTGGCACAGTGGATAGAGCATCAGCCTGGGATGCAGAGTACCCAGGTTTGAAACCTCAGGGTCGCTGGCTTGAGTACAGGCTCACCAGCTTGAGCACGGGGTCGCTGGCTTAAGCGTAGGATCATAGACATGACCCAATTGTCACTGGCTTACACTCAAAGGTCGCTGGCTTGAAGCCCAAGGTCACTGGCTTGAGCAAGGGTCACTGGCTCAGCTAGAGCCCCCCAGTCAAGGCATATATGAGAAAGCAATCAGTGAACTAAGGTGCTGCAACAAAGAATTGATGCTTCTCATCGCTCTCCCTTTTAGTCGGTCTGCCCCTATCTGTTCCTCGCTCTGTCTCTCTCGCAAAAAAAAAAAATAAAATAAATAAAATCTTTTATTTTTTGCATTTCCAGATTCTAACTTTATTTACAATACTCTGAAACCACAATGAAGTGCTGGCCTCCTTACATCCAAAGCTCTGCAATGTAAGGGCTGTGAGGAAATGAGGTTTGTGCATTGAAGGCAATTACTATTTTATCGAGAATGAAAACTAGGTACTGGCCACGTTGCTGTTAGCAGCCCCTCCTGGGCTAGAGCAATGGGACAGCAGACAGCAGGGCTGACCCCGGGGCTGGTGACTTGGCTGGCCAATGCAGCTCCCGCCCAGGACCTGGGGCCGAGCAGTGGGCTGGAGAAGCCTGCATACTGGACGGTTATTTCACTTCCTAAACCCTGCTTTCCACACCACCCGGATGCTTTCCTTAGACAGGGTCTTTTCTTTTTTAATATCTCAAGAAAGGTCTTTCCTTATATCCCACGTCAAAATTATTTCCCCTCAGTATCATGTAGCTTTCTCATAGCATCACTACTGCATTGGGAATTGCCCATTTGTGTGATCAGCTGATGGTCTGGTAACCCATCCGAGACTGAAAGCTCCAGTAAGGACCATTTGACCCCAGCACAGCACCCGGCCATCAGAAGCACTAGCTAGTAGGTGAGCTAATGAATGGACGTATCAAGGGCATGGCCTCTACCAGCACCGTGCTTGCTGCTGCCTGCACCACACTGATACTCTAATATTCACGACAACCCTGAGAGGTAAGCAAAAGTAAGGTTATTCTGTGTCAGGCACTGTTCTAGGAGTTCTACAAATATTAGCTCATTTAACCCTTCACAGTGCCACCAGGTAGATGTGTTCACATCTGAATTTTCTGTAAAGCTAATGAAGCTTCTTACACTTCTAGGGCCCTCATGTGCTTGGGTGGGGCTGCGCCAGTGTGCTCACATATTTGTAAAATGTGCAAAAGCAGGATGCACTGAGATCCTTTACCTTAAAGATAACTCTACATTTTGCGAGAGCTTTGAGTCTCACACCATCTGGTCTCACCTGAGTATGCACCTACACTCCCCATTTCGCAGATGAGAAAGCTGATGCTTAAAACCTTTAAGCAACCTGCCAAAGCCCTGTCGACTCCGCCACAAGCCTCTCACGTCTAGGGACAGGTGCTCTGGACAGCGATGACATGAGTCTACCCAAGGGCAGCTTTGCAGTTGTGGATTCTGAGCAGAGGATGAGAGGGAGTCCAGGAGGGAGGAAGGGAGGGAAAGAGAAGCTCTGAAAAGAAGGGTCCCAAGTCCAAAGCCCTGAGCCCTGAGCCCCGAGCCCCAGATATTTGACATCAGAATCCTGGTTAATCTGACCATCGCCCCTCCCCCACTCCACCCCCTTGTGACCCAAATCTACTGTTTGCTATTCCAACTCCTGAAAGCACTGAATACAAACTGCAGTGAGCCAGCCCAGCTCACCCCAAATAAACCTGCTCTCTATCCCCTTCTTCTTCCTGGGCCCCTCTGCTGGGCCCAGCCTGTCTCTAATACCAGGATAGGGCAAACAAGAGCTGGCACACTCTGCCCTCAAGGGCAGCCCTCCCCGGCTGTTTTGCAAAGGGTCAGTTTCAGCTGCCCTGGCATTCAGTTACCTTCATTAGAATGGGCCCCAGGAGCTGGCTGGGCACTGGCCACTCAGGGCAGATCCTATCACAGCAGGGGTGAAAGAAGAGAGAAAGCATGGTAAGGGAGCTGCCTAGCCCCAGGCCGCTGCGGGAGAGGGGCGTCAACGGCGGAGGGGAGGGAAGGGCAGTGCCTGCCAGGCCCTGGGCTGGGCTTCCCAGGGCTCCAATGCCTCACTCATTTCCTCGGTCCTCAGAGCCCATTTGGATGGTGAGCAGCAGCCAGACGCTGGGCCAAAATTTCCAATTCTGTCAGAACCGCTCTGAGAGAGAATTAAGTGAGAAGGGGTGTGGGGGGGGAATACTGCACAGAGACACCCTTCTGAGTTCTGGAACAAATAGTGGCAGAGATACAGTTTAAGGATGCCTGGCCTGAACGCTCTTCCCCGGATAAGGAAGAGAACTTGTTGGTACAAGGATCAGGAGAATTGCTGTGTGAAAATATTCTCTTAGACCAAAAGGCAGAGATTTTAATTGTAATTTCTTACAGAAAGTGAAAATGAGCTTTGAGTATAAGTGGACATTGGCATAACAAAAACCGAGCTTTCGAGACAGAGCTCGCAGCAGAGGGAGGGTGGGGAGGGGTGGGGTGGTCTTTCCTCTCCAACCCACGACCCCCCAGCTGAGAGCCGGACAGCAGGAGGGGAAGGCTATGGTCAGCTGGGCAGGATTATGTGGCTCAGGGGTAGAAATCCCAACCACCTTTGCTACTTAGTGTCTGTGTGACCCTGGGAAAATCTTTTAATTTCTCTCAGCATAACTTTCTCAGCCTGTAAAATGGGAATAATAGAAAACATTTATACAACTCTTTCCATGTACTACTTACTAACCTAAGTACTTTCTTGTACTAATTCATTTAGTCCTCACAGTCACCATACTCACCCTCCAGGTGAGGAAACAAAGGCACGGACAGGTGAGGAAATGTGCAGAGGTTCGGTCCCAAACTGCCTGGCTCTGGGGTGCGTGTGCTTATCCGCGACAGCACATGGCCTCTGTCCCCTTCGTCTGGGACCCACTGTTGTCCGGTGTGCCTGATACTTTAAATGAAAGTTGATACATCAGGGGCTGGATTCCTGAGTGGAGTTTTTGATGCAGGAGAGGCCAGAACTCAGGTCCTGGGCTTTGGGACCAATGGGGAGAGTCCGCAACAGTGATACCGGAACTTTGGTCAGGACCTGCTGAGGATGGATGCAGACCCCCAAGCCCATCCCGGAAGCTGAGTCAGTCACTGGGGCCCAGGGATCTACATTTCACATGGAAACACTGGAGCCCTACCCCCAGGTCCTTCCTGGCTGCAGCACTCACAGGAGGCAGGAGAAGCAGGTTCCAGCAGACCCAGCTCACTCTTGGGAAAGTCCTTGACCCTCTGAAATCTCAGTTTCCCCATCTGTAAGATGAAAGCGCTGCAGTAGACAGTCTCCCTGGGCCCTGTCCTTTGAGATCATGGGACTCTGAGTTTGTCAGGCCCTGGCTGAGACTATCCAACTCAGCGGCCTGCCCAGTTCTCTGCTCTCTGTAACAAGGCAGCAGAGCTAAGGTTTTCCTTAGATTCTGGGCTCCCAGAAAACAGAATAAAAATAAAATAGCCTGATAGTAACAACTGCTCTGTCACAAGTGGGGCCATGTGGAGGGAAGAGTGCCACCACCTGGCCAGCACTGCCAACGTGTGCTGCTTAATCAGCCCAGGAAGGCTGAGGAGTTCCCACAGTGACAAGCAGGTCTCCTCATGGCCACCAAATGCACACACGGGACTACATGGAGCCTGTGCGTCTGGCAGAGGAGAAAGAGACATGCTGGCCAGGGCAGTCCGAGGTGTTCCTGCCACAGGGGCCTGAGATTCCTGGGCCAGCTCACAACTCCAGGCCTCCTGTGTCTATCCTACATGACAATGAATGCCTTCAGCAACCCCAACTAGCTATGGTCTAGTGCCCGCCACGTGCCAGGCACTGCTTGGGGCTCCATCACCTTCTTTATCTCGCTCAGTCCACACACCAGCCTGAAGCAGGGGCGTGCTGCTGGGTCCAGTTTACAGAAAAGGGAACTGAGGCCCAGACCTAGCCTGCCACTCAACTGAGCTGCCTCCAGCTGGCATTTGTCACAGAATGGGAGGAAGCTCAGTGGTCACAATGTGTTAACACTCCCCATGGTGGTGGGTTGATCCTGACTGGCTTCAGGGACAGTATGCTGGAGTTCAGAGCCAGCAGCCAGCAAAGTCAGAGCAGAGAACACATCCTGATCAAAACCCAGCCAAGGTTTTGGTTTGAGGACCAGGCATGGTTGTAGATCCAGGAAGGAGAATTTTCAAAGAGATGGTGTGGAGGAATGACTCTAAGAGCCTGGGAGCTGGTGTCAGGAAACTACTGTGTTTTCGCTCCATAAGACGCACACCTCCCAAAAACAAAAGTGGAGGGGAAAATGCCCATGTGTCTCATGGAGTGAAAAATACGGTATTTTATTAAATATTTTAACATAACATTTAGTTCAGAATATTTCTTTTCTTATTTTCCTCCTTAAAACCCTAGCTGTGTCTTATGGTCACGTGTGTCCTATGGAGCAAAAAATACAGTAAGTCCCAGATCAGGCTTTGCATCAGCCAGTGGAACCCTGGGACAGTGCCTTGTTGTCCTGTGTCTCTCTGGGGCAGTTCCAAAGCCTCAAATGCTTCCCTGCACATTTCTCAGTGGATACTCCCGCACCCATGTTCACCTATCCATGCGCTGGCCAGCAGCCACCTTATCCGTCCAGTAATAAGACAGAGCAGTGATTCCCAAATCCTCTGCACTGAAAATCACCCAAGGAGCTTTTAAAACTTCCCATGTCCAGGCCAGGCTTCAGACCAATTAAATCTGGATGTGGGCATGGGACCCAGGCATCAGTGTTTTTAAAGTTATGGGGGGAGGCGTGACTTTTGGTGGCGCAGGAACGCTGAGGTCGCGGTTTGAAGCCCTGGGCTTGCCTGGTCAAGGCACATACAATAAGCAATCAACGTACAACTAAAGTGAAGCAACTATGAGTTGATATATTTTTCTTCCTCTCCCCTCTCTTTTCTCTCTGTAAAATCAAGAAATAAAATCTTAAAAAAAAAAATTCACAGGGGTGATTCCCACGTGCCATGAGGTGGAGACCCGGGGACTTGCGACTCAGACAGACTTTAAGCAGCATGTGAACGGGCCACTCAGGGTCTTGTTAAAAACGCAGGTTCGGATCCAGTAGGTCAGGTGCAGCCTGAGACGCTGCAGTCCTACGAAGCTCCCAGGTGATGATATCTACGGTCCGCCCTCTAACAGGAAGGTCTGGGAGTGTTTGTGATTGCAGCTCCCACAGATGCTCAAGGGGAAAAAGGGTTCGCCAGCAAAGTCTCATCACCCGCTCTGACCATCCCGAGGGACATGAGCATACTAAACTCTGAGGGCTCCTGCGCCCATTTATTTTTGTTTGATCACTGGCTTGCAGCAGGGGGCGGTAAGCTTATCCATCCAGGGACCAGCTGAGGGTCTGCGGGGAGGGGAGGATGGAGACGTGAACAGGATGGAGGCGTGGTCTGAGTCAAAGGCCAGACCCAGGCTTGGGCTTTTGTGTGGGGAGAGCTCTTCTGCCTCACCTGTGTGCCTGGTCCTCTGTGGCAAGTGGCCTTAAGGTAATAATCAGACAGGTGGGGCTCTGGGGCTATGAGGTTGGTGAGGGAGATATGAGGGATGGGGGGCAGTGGGTAGGGGTCTGTGGAAGGTGGAGGGGGGTCCATGAGTGGGGGGGGGTGCATGGGCAGCAAGGGTTTGTACTGGGTGTGGGTAGGGGGCCATGGGTGAGAGCGCTGTGGGTGCAGGTGGTCACGGGTGGGGAGCTCTAAGAGGTTGGGAGCTTAGTACGTGACCGAGCCAGGGTTTACGGCATGTTATTCTTTCCTGGTCGTGTGTGACAACGCCTATAAAGTGCTTTAAGAAAACCCACAATTTTGTTTCTGTGGAAAAAATAGCCCCAGAGAGAAAGCCACCTACTACTGCAAGTCATGGAAACTGGGAGAAAATGAAGAGGTCCAAGAAATGAGTGGTTCTTTGCCAGAAAATGGAAGTAAACTAGTATTATTCACAGGCGCCACCACTGCTAGAGCTCTGTCCCTGTCAGTCCCTGCTCCTCCTAAAGCCCAGGGCTTCTACTTTGCCTCCCTGAGTCCTCACGAGAGCCTCAGGGGGGCCCCAGTGTCGAGCCTATTTCACAGATGGAGTCGCCAGGAAGTGCTGGAGCCGTGATCCAGGCCCAGGCCCACCTGGCTCCGAAGTCCCCACGCTCGGTGTGGAGCTGCGCCACCTTGTCCCTTAGGCAGCAGATGGTGACTGCTTACCTCAGCTAGGTCCTGAAGTAAGCATTTCAAATGCACTTTTTTTTTTTTTAAATAACAGAGAGTTTAGTGAGCCAAGACATCAAACATGGATCTCCAATGTGCTTACTTCTCCACCAGACCCAAAGACTAATTTTTCAATGGACCTCAAGGCAGGCATAAACAAGCCAGTCTGTCCTAGCCCACCTGGGCCCATACCTGGATTGTCCCTCCCACCTGAGATTTCTTCCCTTCGCAAAGGGCTTCTGGGAGCACTGGCATTGACTGGGAAGGAGGAAAAACCACTGTGGCCACTACCAACTCCAGTCCACCCTGTGGCCTCCCGCCCGAGCTCCACTCTGTACCTCACACCACACAGGCTCTGAGAACCTTAAGAGGGTGCTGTCAAATGACAATCCCCCTCCCCCCGCCCTGCCTAGAGAACACCAGAGATCAGAGATGCCTCACAGAGACACAGATGACCCCCCCTCAGTCAGGCAGAGGTGTCAGGGCCATGTGGGAGGGGTTGGTGTGGAAGGAGAAGGCTGTTTCCAGTGTGGGGGGGAGGGCAGAGAAAGGCTTTGGGCTGGCAGCTGAGCTGTGCCCTAAGTGCTTCGAGTGCTTCGTGCTGTGGATGGAGCTGACGAGAATTCTAGGAGAGAGAACACAGGCAAAGGCCTGGAAATAGGAAGGGCAGGCAGCGTGGGAGAAATCCTGCATGAAGCAATCGAGCACAAGAGAAGTTACAGAAAAGAAAGGCTTTGCTCAAAGTGACATGCACTCACTTATTTAACAAACATTCACCAAGACAAAGCATGTGCCAGAGACTGGGAGGCAGAGAAGAATACGAGGCAGCCTCTGGCCTTCTGAAGCCCAGCATCTGGCGATAAAGAAACTTATAACCTGATGGGTATTTTTATTCTCATTTTACAAATGAGGACACTGGCCCCAGAGAGGTGAAGTGAGTTGCCCAAGACCGTCTATCTTGCAGACAGGATTCTCTCCTAGGGTCCCTGCACAGCTGGAGGGCACCTTTCAAGAACTCTGGCATCTGGTTGAGGGGAGAGTACCCACAGGAGGGCTGCAAGAGATACCACATGTGGCAGGCTGAACAGAAAGTCAACAGAGAGGCTGTTGCAAAAGTGAGACAATAAGGGCTGGGACAAGGGTGCACAGGCTGTGCGCCGCACACCTCCCCGAGGTGCCATTGCTATGGGTTAGGATAATACGGTGCCCCTTGAAGCTGTGGAGTACAGTGACCCTGGCTGGTAGATAAAGGGACCTGACTCACACATGACTGTGTATGTAGCCACATCCTTTCGGTCCTTGTGTAATAGCTGTTGACTAAAGCTCACACTGTTATCACAGGGCCACATTCTGCTTCCTCTGGGGAAAGAGGGTCAGCTCTGCCTCAAACATGTTTCAGACCACCACACCCTGGTTCCGCATTTCTGTCACTAAGATGCTGGTGCACGAAGGGTTCCCAGGGCAAAGGGGGTTGGCACACTGCCTCCACCGCTCTGCCGGGAGCCCCAGAGGTACCCGGCTCCTGAAGTCTTACAGCTGAGAAGCTGCCTCCTCTTTCTGTGATGTGTTTCCCAGACTCCCTTGCAGAGGACCCCCCTTTCTGAGAACACCTTTTAACCACTCACACAGCCCTATGCTGGGGGCCCTGGGCCACCTGCCTCCTCCACCCAACCGAAAGGCTTTGGTTTTAGGACCCTCTATGTCAAGATCATTACCCATGTTCAGGGTCCCAAATGCTCCTAGGAATGGGCTGGGCAATTTGGCTTCCTCACCCCAGTCCAGGACTCACCCCGCTCCTGAAAGACTGAGTTTCATTCCTTTGGGTAAAAAATTTTCCTCCAGAAAGACTGATGCTCTGAGAAGTCATCTCTGAAGCTACACAAACCCCTCAGAGCAAGTGTGTCCTTCTGGTCCCTTCTCCCAGGCTGCTGGGGCAAGAGAAGTGAGGAGAGGCTTGGGAAACTTGAGAAGCCTAAGGAGAAGTGGACACAGAGCTGGCTATCTGAGGTATCTGGAGTCAGAGAGGTGCAGATTAAAATGCTGGCTCTGCCTGACCAGGCGGTGGCGCAGTGGCTAGAGCATCGGACTGGGATGCGGAAGACCCAGGTTCGAGACCCTAAGCTCCCCAGCTTGAGCGCGGGCCCATCTGGCTTGAGCAAAAGCTCCCCAGCTTGGACCCAAGGTCGCTGGCTCCAGCAAGGGGTTGCTCGGTCTGCTAAAGGCCCGCGGTCAAGGCACATGTGAGAAAGCAATCAATGAACAACTAAGGTGTTGTAATGGCAACGAAAAACTAATGGTTGATGCTTCTCACCTCTCTCTGTTCCTGTCTGTCTGTCCCTATCCATCCCTCTCTCTGACTCTCTCTCTGTCCCTGTGTAAAAAAATAAAAAATTAAATAAAAAATAAACCAGTCTCTCAGAAAAATTCTTAAAAAAAAAAAAATGCTGGCTCTGCACACAGTAGTCCTGAGACCTTGGGCCTTAATTGCTGTATGAGCCTCGGTTCCTCATCAGTAAAATGGGTGTAATAGCACCTACATGGCAGGGTTAGTCTAAGTAGACAGAATGGGTGTGGGACAGTGGTTAGAGATTCATCAAAGAAAGCACCTGACATCCCATCCGTTGCCCCCACGCAGCCCTTGGGTCTGGTTCCTGCTGACACCTGGGGCTGCGGCTGGGGCTGGGGCTATCAGAAGGCCAGAGAGAGGTGGGATGGAGAGAGATAAGAGAGAGGCAGGGGGAGGGGGAGAGAGGGAGAAAGATTGGATAGACAGGCAGAGAGAAGGAGTCAAAGTCGTAGACAAAGAGAGTCAGAAAGAGACACACATACAGAGACATGGAAAGACAGAAGCAGAGGGAGGGCACAAGCACAGAAATAGAGAAAGAGACAAGTTGAGAGAGGATCCACACAGCAGGAAGGGTATGGTCACTTGAGGGAGGTCAGGCTGGGTAAACAGGCAGAAGAGGGTCCTGCCCTGGACACTCCCACACCAGGGTTGCAGCAGCCCTGACGCTCCTTCTAGGTCTGTCCTCAGCCCTGGGGGCCTGAAGGGTGGCCCGTCCTCTGCCTTGCCACTCTCACCTCCACCCTGCCTCAGCCTGCGAAACAGACTGGGTGGGAGCAGAAACCAGTAGGACTGCCTGGAGTTGGGTGCCCTCTAGAGGATACGGGGTGCTAGTACACCTCAGAGAAGGGGTTGGGGGCAGGCTGGGACTGGGGACCCTCTTAGGGAACAGGGAGCTAGAAGCCCCTGAAGGAGGGATAGGGGTCATAGTCAGGAGCTGGGAACCCTCAGGGATGGGTAGAACAGCCTACTGTTCCTGGACCTCCCAAGGTAAGCTCATAACTCTAGGAAGGCCCTCATTCAGCCAGTCAACAAATACTGACCTAACACCGTCAGGTCCAGGCTTGGTCAGGGTATAGCAACTGATGAGGTTGGTAACTGACCCTGGGGAGGGCACAGTCTAGCCAAAGGGATACCTAGGAAATAATACTTCTCACCCTCCAAATTCCCATTCTTTCCTTGAACTACTGGTCCCTACCATCAACCAGAACAAAAAGCTTGTTAACCAAACTTTGATTAAGCTTTTCTTCTTCCATCAGGTCTGTGAACCTTGCCTGAGCCAGCATTCAGGCCTTTCTTAGCAGCTCTCTGAGCAGAGGCTGGCCTCAGCGTAAAACATTCTCTTCCCCACACAGTTCCTCCTGGCCTCATTTATTCTTCCCTATAAAGAAAACCCCTTGAGCCTAACCCTTGAGAACTTTGAAGATCTTCCCATCAGAACTTTCTTTATTACATTTTTATTCACTTTTTATTGATTGATTCTAGAGAGGGGAAGGGAGAAAAGAGAGAGATAAACATTGATCTACGGTTCCACTTATTTATGCATTTATTATGCATTCCTGTATGTGCCCTGACCAGAAAAATATGTGCCTGCTGGGGACCAAAAAACCAACAGGGTTTTTGGAATTTAGATTTTTGGGGGACAGAGGTGTGGGGAATTGGCTGTAAGTTGACAGTCTGCCCAACCCCCCACCTCACTTGCCTAATTAGGTTGCAAAAGGCTGTTAAGCTGTGGTGCTGGGTTGTTTACACTACCCCCCATGTTCCCCGGAAAGACTGGAGGCAAGTTTCTTCTATCCTTTGTTTGGTGTAAAGTTAAGATGATATGTATGGTGGGGTTTTCTGCACTCAGCACAATTAAGACTAAAAAGAAAGGAATTCTTCAATGTATTGACAAGGAAATGAGAGTCTGCCTTTCAAATATATGCCCAAACATTGAAGAAATCGCTAGGACACATCAGGCTCATGTTTCTCATAACACAAGAATGAAAAAACTTAACACATTAGCGCTGGGACCTGCCGAATTTACTAAATCTTACTAAAAATGTATCTATATACAGTGTGACGACCGGTCAAAAGTACACCATGACTTTACGGACACATTGTATATAAAAAATTAACTTTTTTGTCTTTTTTTATTTTTTAACCCCTCTTTTTTATAAATTCTAACAAGCATAACTCAAAATATGTAACATAAAAATATTTTTTAATGTCAGAATAAATTTAATTTTGTCATATTTATTTCATTTAATTACCATAAAAGCACATTTGGACTTTATACTTTTTTCTTTAATATTTGACTTAATTATTATAACATATTTCTCAGAAATTTGTATATAGTGCACCTATAATTATTTGTAGGATTTTAAATGTGCCCCAAGTTCAAAAAGTTTAAGAACCACTGGATTAAACCCATAGTCTTGGCATATCAAGACAACACTCTAACCAACTGAGCTACCCGGCCAGGGACCATCAGAGCTTTCTCCCTATTTCAACAGCTCCTTCCCTTCCTTGGAATAATCCTTTCAAAGAGCCCCTCCTCACTATCCAGGTTTAGTTTTATTGTTGTGAGCATCCGTGAAATTATGTACAATAAGATATCTATAGCTGAACTAATAAAATAAAAATAAACCATAAAGAGAAAGGAGGTAAATAACTAAATTAAAAGTTATCAGCCTGAACAGGCGGTGGCGCAGTGGATAGAGTGTCGGACTGGGAAACAGAAGACCAAGGTTCGAGACCCCGAGCTCGCCAGCTTGAGCACGAGCCCATCTGGCTTGAGTAAAAAGCTTGTCAGCTTGGACCCAAGGTCGCTGGCTCCAGCAAGGGGGTGCTCCGTCTGCTGAAGGCCCGCGGTCAAGGCACATGTGAGAAAGCAATCAATAAATAACTAAGGTGTCGCAATGGCAATGAAAAACTAATGATCGATGCTTCTCACCTCTCTTCATTCCTGTCTGTCTGTCCCTATCTATCCCTCTCTCTGACTCTCTCTCTGTCCCTGTAAAAAAAAAAAAAAGTTATCAATTCACCATTGGCCCTAAGTTTTCTAATTACCGAGACAAAAAATAAAAATAAAGAAAAGAAGCAAGGAACAGTTATGCTACAATTCTTATCTGAAAAGAAAAGGATATAGTTTTACCAGAAAGACCTTATTTTTGGTGCAAAAATCCTAAAAAGAACATATTAGATCAAAGTGTACAAGAAGACAGCAAATTGGGTAAGATTTTCAGTAGCAGTTTGAAAGAAGCTAAAATGTTCTGTTTAGGATTGGCTTATACCAAGGCCAGGAAATGAAAACAAAATATACATCCATGAAGAGGGTTTTGCAAGAAGGTAAAACAAAACAGCGCTTTCTGACACAGAACTCAATACCAGGGACAGAAAATCTAGAGCAGTGGTTCTTTTTTTTTTTAAATTTATTTTTATTTATTCATTTTAGAGAGGAGACACAGAGAGAGAGAAAGAGAGAGAGAGAGAGAGAGAGAGAAAGGGGGGAGGAACTAGAAGCATCAACTCCCATATGTGCCTTGACCAGACCAGTGCAGGGTTTTGAACTGGCGACCTCAGTGTTCCTAGGTTGAAGCTTTATCCACTGCACCACCACAGGTCAGGCCTAGAGCAGTGGTTCTTAACCTGGGTTCTATCGAACCCTAGGGGTTCGATGAGTCGGTCTCAGGGGTTCGGAGAAGCCTCTGCCGCAGAGGCCAGAATAAAGTAATACCGTAATTTGTTGTGAGTTCATGCACTTCGTTGGTTTTGTTCTTTGAGCAAGGTGATGTTCATGCACGGCTCATTTTGTGCACCAGTAAAAAAACATATACCTATGTCTTGAATTTGGGAAAAAAAATCATATTTTATTTATCACTAAAGAAGGGTTCGGTGAATGCACATATGAAACTGGTGGGTTCGGTACCTCATAAAAGGTTAAGAACCACTGATCTAGAGGAACACAGGTCAGTAGCCCTCAGGATGGCTTTCTCCCATATCGTTACCTATCTGAGCTCCGGCCTGTAAATTCAGGACCCAGGTGCGTCTGCCTCGGCATCTGATGGTCACTGCAGCACGCGAAGGTCCTGCCTTGCCTCCACCTGGGTACGGGCCCTCCCTCATGTCTCTGGGGTCCTTTTAGCTTGGATTAAGAATTTCCTTGAGGACAGCAAGAACGTTCCAAGTCACTCAGCACAGGAAGACTAGGCTGGGTATGCTAAAGGTGGCTGTTCTGAAACGCATTCCAGATGTGAAGTCATAGCATCAGAGGTGAGAAGCTCAGCTTCCCAGCCCCTGTGGTCAAAAGAGCCCCTTCTGTGTCCAACTAGATACAGTGAGCATGTACAAAGCGGGGCAGCGATGCGCTGAGGCAGGGCCTTGTTCAGTGCTCCTCCTGCCCGTGAGTGCGATGCTGGTAATCACAGAGGCTTGGGGAGAACTGACAACTGGCCCTGGACCCCCACAAAGAATTCCAGCTTGAGAATCTGAGTGACCCTCACAAAGAATTCCAGCTTGAGAATCTGAGTTTCGCTGGGTCAGATTACTCTCAGCCGTTTTGACTATCAGGAATGCAGCAACAATCAGCGTGGGAACAGTTGATTACAGTATCTCTAATGAATAATTCTGCATTCTCCCTGAGGCTCAGCAGGTGCGTCCTCAGGCCTTCCGTCCTCTGGAGAATGCTCTGACACAGGGTGGGCCAAATGCTTGTGAGTGCCCCAGGGGCTGAATTTCCCAGGAGTGCAGGAGCGACAGGTGCTTTATGGGTGTGGAAGGAGCTTGGGACACAGGTATCACTTTTCAGCACTTTGTCAACAACTCAGTCTAGGTGATATCTCAGGATCTATGCATTGTGATTCAAGAGATTACAGCATTTTCTAGGCACTGAGTGCTTCCCATGCCTTCTCATTTTTACAGTAACGCTGAGAGGAAGAACCAGTAACAACCTCAACTTGGCAAGGGAAGAAAGTGAAGTTCAGAGAGGTTAAGTAATTTGCAAAAGGTGGCCACACTGGTAAGTGACAGGGTCTAGATCACTGGTTCTTAACCATTTTTGAGGTACCGAACCCACGAGTTTCATATGCGCATTCACCGAACCCTTCTTTAGTAATAAATAAAATATGATTTTTTCCCCAAATTCAAGACATAGGTATATGTTTTTTTACTGGTGCACAAAATGAGCCGTGCATGAGCATCACCTTGCTCAAAGAACAAAACCAACAAAGTGCATGAACTCACGACAAATTACGGTATTACTTTATTCTGGCCTCCGCGGCAGAGGCTTCTCCGAACCCCTGAGACCGACTCATTGAACCCCTAGGGTTCGATAGAACCCAGGTTAAGAACCACTGGTCTAGATGCAAACCCAGGACGCTCAGACCCTAAAGCTCATGCTCTTCCCATGTTAAATGAACCCTTTGCCTGCAGGGCCAGTCAGACATGCCTACATGCACCTACATCCTAAACCAAAGCTTGGAAACCGCTCAGCCTCCAGGTCTGGATGGCAACAAACCTGGTGCCAGCCAGGGCAGCTGTCCCATCCTGCACTGGGGAGGCAGTGGGCCTGACGTCGTCGGCAGACACAACATCCCCAAGGAGCTTGCTTTAATGGAAGGAGCACGGAGGGGAAACAGAGCAGTGACAGAAGCAAGCACAGCTCCTGGCAGAGTCTCTGTGCTGTCTGTCACAGTAGCAGAAATGTGGAGACAGAAACCTAGCAGGCTTCCCCACATGGGGAGGTGACAGTCACTGCTAGAAACAACACTCGCTGGAGGAGGGCGGGAGGAGGGAGAGAGGAGGCCATGAAGGGACCCTCAAGCTCTTTCCACATCTTTCTGCAGCATTTATGAGGAAGGCTCAGGGCAGGACCTACAGTCACTGAAAGCTCTACATAGTGTGGTTTCAGACCTGCAGGGTTAATACCTGGAAGCCGGCAGGAAGTGCAGGATCAGGCTGACCCTCGGCCTACTGAGTCTGCAATTTGGTACCCCCCCTGAATGATTCACACACACACACACACACACACACACACACACGCGCGCGCGCGCTAAAGTCTGAGAACCTGGGTGGAGAGTCAGGGAAACCAGTCACCTCCCTTTCTGCTCCTATCTAAGTGCCCGAATCAAGGAGGCAGAATATAATGCTTATAGCTTTTGGAAGATGGGGTTCCTCCAACTGCTCCCAAGTGGGAGAAAAGCTGCCCATCCCTCCCTGCAGAGTTGTCCTTCCACATCTGAGACTCAGCCATCTGTTTGTGCAACAAATATGTCCTGACGGCTTCTCTGTGCCAGGAACTGTGCTGGGTGTGGAGGGCACAGCAATGAAAGAGGCAGGCAAAGACCTTGACTCACAGAGCCTATAGTCAGTCCAGTGAAGGGACAGACGAGACACACCTCGATGACTAAGGGTGTTATGACAGTGATGGGGATGGGGTATGGAGGGGTTCCTTGAGATGAGTGGTTAGGGAAGGCTTCTCTGAGGAGGTGACATTTGTGCTGAAACTTGAAGGGGAGGGCAACTGCGTGGATTTGAGAAGATGATGTGGCCACAACTATGGAGCAAGGACTCAGGTCTCTTCATGCTGTTCCCAGGTGCCAGGGTGCCCACATATCACACAGTAACCCGCAGGGCCCAGCACGTATTCTCAGAGCCTGCTGCCTCCTCCCACTTCCGGAACTGGCGCCAAAGAGGGGACAATCTCCTCCACACAGACAAGCCCTTCTGCCCAGTGGTGGTCCCCATCTCCTTCACACCCTGTTTGCTGGCTGCTTTGCAGCTGGGAAGACTGAGGCCTGATGAGTGGGCACCATGGATGGGCACTTTCAATGTGCGTTGGGCAGAGAAGCAGACAGTAGGATTCCCGTCTGGGGCTCCTCCTCCCCACATCATTTAATTTGGTGGATCCAGAAGCAGACGGCTGTTACCCCTCCGTCTGGAGTGGAGTGTGCTGAGGGATGGGTAGGAGCCGACAGACTTTATTTAAATTGTACCACCCCAAAGGGCTAGACAATCAGTAAGAGTGAATCCAAACAGAAAGGCATTCTCTGGAGCAACTGGCTTGAATTATTAAAAAAGGTCAATGTCACTAAGGGTGCAAAAAAAGAAAAGAGAAGAAAAGAAAAGGCAAGGAAGAAAGGAAGGAAGGAAGAAATGAAGGAAAGGAGGGAGGACCTGACCAGGTAGTGGCGCAGTGGATAGAGCGTCGGACTGGGATGCAGAAGACCCAGGTTTGAGACCCCGAGCTCGCCAGCTTGAGCGCGGGCCCATCTGGCTTGAGCAAAAGCTCGCCAGCTTGGACCCAAGGTCGCTGGCTCCAGCAAGGGGTTGCTTGGTCTGCTGAAGGCCTGCGGTCAAGGCACATGTGAGAAAGCAATCAATGAACAACTATGGTGTCGCAACGGCAATGAAAAATTAATGATTGATGCTTCTCATCTCTCTCAGGTTCGTATCTGTCTGTCCCTATCTATCCCTCTCTCTGACTCTTTCTATGTCCTTGGAAAAAAAAAAAGAAGGAGGGAGGAAGGGAGGAAAGGAAGGAAGGGAGGGAGGGAGGGAGGAAGGAAGGAAGGAAGGAAGGAAGGAAGGAAGGAAGGAAGAAAGGAGAGAGGGAGAGAAAGAAAGAAAGAAAGACAAGCAGAGAGAACTTGGATTGGATATGAGAACAAAAAGAAACGCTGTAAAAATATTGGAAAATTTGCATATGAAGTTTATATTAGATAATACAGAGTCAATGTTAACATTCCCACAAATGATAACTGTATTGTGGTTATGTGAAAGGATAGCCCTGCTCTTAGGAATGGTCACATATTTAAGAATAAAGTGTCATGCTTGCAACTAATTTTCAAATGAGCCAGCAAAAAGAAAAAAGTGCACATAAACACACAAACATATGCAGAGAAAGCAAATCAACAACACGCTAAAAACTGGTGGACCCAGAATGCCAGATGTATGGGTATTCATTGTATTTCTCTTACAACTTTCCTGAAATAAAAGGTTGGAGGCAAGGAGATTTGCTAGCTCTCTGCTAAGTCAATGTGATGTACTCTCCACTCTTGCACCTTCTACAGCAGGCCCCCGAGCCCTGCATAAGGTTCTAAAATGGGGGGCAGTTGAGGATCTCCCTAATGAGATTCCCAACTTGGCTCTGACACATGGAGCACCCCTGACCCTGCTGACGCGAGTCCCTGTGGGCCTTTGCGACCTCTCTCTGGAAACGCAAAGCCATGGCTCAGTGGACTCCAGTAGTGCCCCCTGTCTGCGCCTGAGCACCCAAGGAGTCAGGTTCAATAGGGACGGGCACCTCCGGCCAGGGCCCTGCTATCCCAAACCGCTCTCCCCAGAGGGTGCCTTCTGGGGCCACGTGAAAAGGGCAGCCAACATTTGTGGAGCTCACATGATGTGCCAGACATTGGCCATCTTCAGGGGATAAGACTTCCTCCATCCTGGCCTCTGCATTCCACCTTGAGGAAAGGAAGTGGTGGTGTGGGACGGCCAGACTCTGGGACATTGTATGACAGTCGTGGCTTCCCAGAATTACCTGAGGAGCTGCTTGCTGATAGCTGGGTCCCATCCTAGAGGTTCTGGGTTAACGGGTCTGAGGGGTAGCCTGGGCATCAAGAATTTTAAAAGCTTCTATGTAATTCTAACATGCAGCTAAGTGTGAGAAATCCTGGTTTAGATAACTTGATTTTCAACTTTGGGTCAACGTTAGAATTACTTGGGGAATTTTTCAAAATAGGTGAATGGACCCCTCCCCAAATTAAATTAGAATCTCTGGCAGGTGGAACCCAGGCATCAGGTTTATTTTTAAAGCACCCTATATGATTCCAATGTGTCACCAGAGGTGAGAATCAGTAGCTTAGACTGTGCTGTTTCTGAGAACGAACATCTGTCCTGATGTGGTGTGTGTGTGTGTGTGTGTGTGTGTGTGTTTTCCCTCAGTTAGCTGTTTCAAAGGAAAATGGGAGAGATCAAAGAATGTAGTCAAGGAAAGAAAGAATGCTACATAAAATTCTAAGTTAGGCCTGACCAGGCGGTGGCGCAGTGGATAGAGCGTCGGACTGGGATGCGGAAGACCCAGATTCGAGACCCCGAGCTCGCTGGCTTGAGCGTGGGCCCATCTGGCTTGAGCAAAAGCTCGTCAGCTTGGACCCAAGGTCGCTGGCTCTAGCAAGGGGTTGCTAGGTCTGCTGAAGGCCCGCGGTGAAGGCACATGTGAGAAAACAATCAATGAACAACTATGGTGTCGCAACAGCAACGAAAAACTAATGATTGATGTTTCTCACCTCTCTCTGTTCCTGTCTGTCTGTCCCTATCTATCCCTCTCTCTGACTCTCTCTTTGTTCGTGTAAAAAAAAAAAAAAAAAAAGATTCTAAGTTAGACACAAAATTGGTTAACATCCTACCTACAGGGTAATAAAAGCCAAATCTTTTTCCTTCTGCTCCACTTTAAAAAGATAGGATATAAATGGTAGCTCTCCAAAATTTTCTCAAGTCCTAACTCAGTGAGTTTAGTTTTAGAGATACGAGTGAACTTGAGCATTAGGGTTGGGTTAGGCAGGGTGCGGACTGCAAGACCATCCAGGGAAGTTGTGTTATCCAGGTGGCTCATCCCAGTCTCCTTAGGGTGGGGACAGTTAGAGACAGGAGTTAGGACAGTTAGGAGGCGCGGGACAGTGTGGGACAGATGGCCCAGGGCCGACCAGAGTAGGGAACAAACAAAAAATAGCTTGAACATCTCTTCTGCTTTTGCTTCAGCCACATTTACTTTAATCAGGGTTCAGTTACCTTCCAAAGTTACGACAGGATGATCTTCTTATTCTTACAGAAACCCTTAGGCTCAGAATAAGGAAATTATTTTTCTTTTTGGAAGAGGGGGGGTTCTGGAACACAGGAACAATACTGGGGCCATATATAAGCAGAACAGATCAAATAAGGTCGCTCCCTGAACAATTAAACCCCCTCCCACCTCCCACTGACAGCCAGGCCTGCAGCCACCACCCACATCTCCACCAGCACAGCTGAATTAGAGCGCTGTCTGCAGGGAACAAGGAGCCATCCTGGACCGTGAGGTTAAGGCAGTGAGGAAGGGCACAGGGTCCCATAGAAGCTCAGCACAGGGCCTTCCCCAGGCTGGGGGGCAGCATGGGGCAGAGGGAACCCAGAGAAGCTTCCTGGAGGAGAGATGGCTATGTAACTCTTAAATGAAAGGCAGAAGTTACACCCAGGGACAGTGGGTGGAGGACAACCCAGGAGAAAGGGCATTTGTTGAAAGTCTCAGAGGCAACAGCGAACATGGCCTTTTCAAACACGAGAAGCAGACGGGTGTTACCAGCTCCGTCTGGGCTGGGAGTGTGCTGAGAGATGGGTAGGAGCCGACAGACTTTATCCCACCGGTGAGGAGGGGTCACAGCGAGTGTGCGACACAATCAGAGCAGCTCCTTAGGAAGACGTGCAGCAGTGGAAGGTGGGTCTCTCGAGAGGAAGGCTGGGGTGATGAAGAAAGCCCGTAGGTGGCAGCGGGAGGAGGGGTGGGTGGGAACCAGAGGACTGAGGCTGCTGGATGGTGGTGGTGGGGGGGAGAGTCAGGGACAACTTTCTGGCTTGGGTGCTGGATGAATGGGAGAGAACTGAGGCTGCTGGATGGTGGTGGTGGGGGGGAGGGTCAGGGACGACTTTCTGGCTTGGGGGATGGATGAATGGGGACACCATTTGCTGAGATGGGGGTTCCACAGGAGGAGCAGGTGACCCTATTCGATGCCCTATTTGTTTTATGGGGTTCCCTAATTAATTGTCCTACATGGGAGAATGACCAAGGGCCCAGTAGCTCACAGCACTTGTGGGGTTTCACCTCACTGCCCCCTTGCCTTTTAAGTCTGGGAGTGGGTTCTCCACACCTGCCATGCCCTCACCCTACAGAGACCCCCACACCATAAGTAAAGGAAAAACAGTGGGCAGCTGCTGAGCAGGCCAGGCTCAAGAGGGACTTCCAGGGCGTTTCCTGAGACCTAAGCCTTGGGACACCCACCCATGGACACCAGAGACACCCAGCATCCCCTCTGACCAAACCCAAATCCCCTGCCTCAGAAAACCTACCCAACAGTGGGGTTCACCAAGCCCTCAAAGTGACTTTTTGTGCCAAGGTACCACAGGCTCTGAGGACACAGGCAGGGAGGGCGTCATCCAGGAAGTTCAAGAGCTGGTAGGTCACAGGTGCCTCAACCTCCAAGTCGGGGTGGCAGCCTGAGAGCCCCCTGTGTATAGCCCAGCAGTGAGGAGTCAAATGGCCTGGGACGGGGGGGGGGGAAGTGAGGTGCCCCAGATGCCCGGATTGGAACTGTTCACCACCTGCCGACACTCATGCAACTTTGATCCTCATCCTGTGTTGACATCAGAGGTCCCCTGCCCCACCCTGAGGAGAGAAAGGGCGGGGGGTATGATGCTGCAATCCTATCATTTGTGATCTCTGCATGGTCCCCAAATCACTCCTGATATTTTCGTCCCCTAGTGGTGCCTGGGAAGTGAACCTGGCTATCATTAGTCTTCAGCAGACCCCTAGGGGACAGCAGGGACACAACAGGGCACTGAGGGCCTAGCTTACAGGATTAGGACCTGTCCCAGGCTGGTCCCCTCCACTCCCCACATCTGAGAAGCTGTGGTCTCACCCCTCTTGGCCTTTAGCCAAATGGAGCCCCGAGTCAAACATTAAAGAAGCCCGAGGCAGGAAGGAGACTCATTCATATCACGGGACCTGGGGCCTCTGGGCCTTCACAATCCATCACCACAGGCACCCACTGGCCCAGCAGGCTGGCCTTTTGAACTGTCCTCCTGCATCTCCCCGCAGCACATGGGAGCCCATGGTGAGGAACAGAGCCCAGGCCAACCAAGCTGCCCTACCGGGTCCTCGTGAGCAAGGCTGCCCACTGTGTCTGGCGATCCGTCGCCATCTTGCTGGGCTCTGGTCACCTGTAAGGGCCAGACCTACAGAGAGGGCAGAAAAGAGTTCACCCAGAAGGGGCTTATCCCCAAAGAAATGAAAACCTATCCATGTGCAAAGTCCTGAGAGAGAGAGAGAGGAAAGGAGAATACTGGGGCTTCTGAAATTCAACTGACATGCTCTTTGCTTTTCTATAACCTTCCTATTTTCTATTCTGGAAAAAGACAGTATCGCTTTAAAAACAATCCAACCCTTGATGATAGGCTGATAGGATGGGATGAGAGCAGAAAAGCAAATCCTGAAGGGAAGAGCGGGAGGGAGGTACGGGGGTGGGGTGGGGGTAGGGGGGATGTTCTGGGGAACACGGGGGAGGGAAGGATGAATTCAGGGGAACACTAGAATCTATGTAAACAATAAATTAATAAAACAAACAATAAGAAAGAAAACAATCCAACCCTTTGCTGGAGAGTGGGTTATAAACACTTTTGCATAACAAGAGTCAAGATTTGGAGCGCTTCCCGGTGGGTAAGCACTCTGCTGTGCTGGGAAGGTGGTGTACCAAGAGAAGGCACGGATCTCTGTCCCAAGCCCACCCCTCCTCTCCTCCCGCTCCCATACCTGGCCCAATGCAAATTTCCCATCTGGCTGTTCCTCAGTTCTGTTCATTATAATAAATGGTAATAGCAATGAGGAAAAGAGTGAAGAAATAAAATGGAGTCACTATATTCAAGCTGTTGAATTACAAAAATCAAGGAGATTGAGGTATAAGGAAATGATTCTATTCTTGTTTGAACCAGCCTGGCAACTTAAGCTTTTGAACTCTCCAGTCCCACATCAATGCCTGGATATACATCAGACATTCCAGATAACACTGATTATCCCTTGAAGGATGAAGGAAGGAATGCTCATGTACCCAGACCACTTGACGTGCCTTATCTAGAACACCAGTCATCTAGAGGATTACCATCTCGGACCAAGCCAGACGCTAAGAATGCGGGACTGATTCTTTTTAAGAACGCGATTTTTTACTGTGAGAACTCTTAGCTTTTCTTTCCTGTTTGGAACACTTCTGGGTAATGCCTAGTACTATATATTTCTAGTTTGCAAATCCTAAAGACCCTTGAAAAAAATCTTTATCATTTATGTCTAGTCAAAGCCTCCTGACCCTTTTTGGGTTCATTTGGGAGTAAATACAGTGTTTTCCTGAGCTCTGTGAGCTGTTCTAGTGAACTACTGAACCTGAGGAGGGTCATGGGAACCCCTGCAATTGTGGTCAGCCAGCAGAGGTACTGGGGGCCTGGGGGCCCCATCTGTGGCTGCCCCCACACAGGGCAGTTTCGTCGAACTGAGTCCTTGACCCGGGGTCTGTACTATACTAACTCCGGGTAGCTAGTCTCAGAATCGAAGTGGTCGTTGTTCTTTGGGAAAAACAAAACAAAACAAAACAAAAAAGCATTAGGGACCTGTTGGCTCAGGCGGCTATGGCACAGGAGAAAAGAAAAAATTGTCACCCTGCCTGCTGTTAAGCCTGAGCCTGTCCCTGTCCTCTCTGGACTCAGTTTCTCCTTGTCCCACAGAGGGAGAGAAGAGGAGCTCTGTAAGGGTCCCCAGCACCTACGTTCTCTGTGGTGGCTTGCCAGGGGGCTTCACTACTCTGAATCCAAAAACTAGTTATTGGCTTTGAAGTCAAAGGAGTCTCTGGAGCCCCCAGACACCAAAAAGGCGGTGCCACGGCAAGAAGACTGAGCAGGACAAGGTGGCCTGCCAGGGTGCCCGCACTCCTGAGCGAGGCGGGGCCTGAGGCCGCCCGCTCTTACCTGCTCCATACAGTCTGTGATCTCCGGGGAGCAGGGCAGCGTCCCAACACTCTCCATGGACAGTACGTCCTTCAGCAGCTCCTCACACCCTGCAGACAGACACACAGACAGCAGAGGGTCAGAGCCTCAGCCTAACATGGGAGCTTTGCTTCTGATTAACAGCCCCTGGGTGGGAAAGGCTGTGGGGAGGCAGATAGCCTGAGTCTCCAGGAGGCCAGCTGATCATTCAAAGACAGAGAGGAGACAACCGGACTGTGGAAAAGCCAGTCCAGGGCTCTGCGGAGGGAGCTGAGACAGGTCCATACCCGCCAGAGGTGCTTCCACTGGGACTAACCCCAACAGGAACACACAGAGGGGAGACTCCCAAATGCAGAGGGCAAGCTGGTGGCAACGGGAATCAAGGAGGCCTTCCTGGAGAAAGGGATGTAAGACAGTACTCCGTGCCTGGCTCACAGGGACTCCAAACACACACATACCCTGAGGCTAAGGCCCTCTGCAGCCAGGCAAACTCCAGAACGTCTAGAAGAGGGCCACCCTCAGGATGGCTCCCCATCCTGCTGACTCAGTTATTCAGGTGGCCTCCCTCCTTGGTCCCTGAGCAAATACCCTCAAATCATATCGGACAAAGGAGGTCAAACCAGCAAGGAGACTAGCATGGGCACATGACAGGTGCAGTTAGTGGTGGACCCAGAGGGTCAGACAACTCCATTCAGAATCCTTGACTGGGGGCCTGCTGTGTGCAGTTCCTTCAACTTCTCAGATCACCTCCCTGTGCCCCTCACTCCATGCCAGTAACTCCTGCTTCCTTCCTCCCAGACCTCAGGGTTACCCCACCGAGAAGGATGCATCCTGACGTGATCCCCACAGCCAGGGAAACGAGGCTTCCTTCACAGATAACAGGAAGGCCTCCAGGGGCCTTAGAAGCGAGCTGTGTTCTCTCCACGGCCGGGGGGCGGCCTTGGCAAGTCCACCTCCTGCAGCGACTTGAGCTACTTTGTCTAGGGCCAGGCGGTAGTAAGAGTTGTCACATTCTGAGACCATTTTTCCGGGGTCTCTCACAACTGGCCTTTGAATTGGGGGGAAAAGAAAGGAAATTTCTGTTGCCCCATTGAAGGGGAGAGGCGGGGAGGAAAGGAAGGAAAGGCGGAGTTTAGGAAAAGAGAGAGGCTGGATAAGAAATGAAGGAAACTTAGCAGTAACGGAGGGCAACAGGATGACCAGCACTGCCCAGGTAGACCAGAATCACCCTGCTTTTACAGCTGCAAGTCCCATGTCCTGGGAAATCTGTCAGGAGTTGGGTCATCTAGAAAGAGATGGCCTCCTTCAGGATGAGGAGGGAGAAAGAGAAAAAGGAAGGAGACAGACAATGGGCAGGGCAGAAATGACTGTCTGGGTCATCTAGGTATGCCTGGCTCTGGGAGTGGGACTCCATGGTAGACGTTCAAAGACACCCAGAGCCCCTCCACAGTTAGGAGCCCAACACCCTTCCCCTCGGTGCCCATGGAACCATCTAGGCTCCTCAGAGTCTCACAGGGAGGAATTAGAGCTGAAAGCCAAGTTATGCCAGCCTTTCAGGAGATGCTGAGAGCCCCTAGGACCCTCTGCACCAGAAGACCTCACCTTTCATGGCAAACACCCCTCGGCAAAAGTCCTTGAAGTTGATTCTTCCCAGGTCGTTGGGATCCAAGTATTTCACAAGTTTTTCCACCTGTGAGAAGAAAGAAGTGGCAGATGTGAGGAACCCAGAGACATTCCAGGGGGTTCATGGAGCTGGGGTGAGGCTGGCAGGCTGGCCAGGAGGCTGGGGTGAAGGGAGGGCTCGTCAACTGAGCCAAGGGTCTGCTTGTGGTCCCCTCCTAACACTCACTCCCTAAACCTGGGGTCAGCGCCAGCCCCAGACAGCGGTAGGGCCACTTTGGTCTCCTGAGGGTGACAGACAGCACAAGTGAGAAAAAGTCACGGCAACATGCCACGCATGCTCAGTACATGGTTTGTCGGGTGAGCTTCTCTCTCCAAGTCCTGCCCACAAGGATTGGAACACGGAAAGCAAACACTATGTTTTTTTAACTTAATGGTTTCTTTCACACAAAAACAATATACACTAACTGCAGACACTCTAGAAATGAGAATAAATCCAAACCTTGCCATTTCCCAATCATCTTTTCAACACATAGTTTTTAACCATTCAAAACAAAACATTGGTAGTTCTGGGAAACCCTTAGTCAATTCCCTTGTGTCTACAGGAATAATTATGTCAGCATCATTGGGACTGATCCCTGTCACCCACACCCAATCCATACCCAAGTCCTGTATTCCAAAGCTACCTTTCCTTCCACATCACCCCTGCAATCCCCACCTGGCCCCAGCCATCATCATCTCCCTCCCTGACTATGCAAATCTCCTAATTCATCTACCCTCTTCTACGTTTAGCCCCTTCCAATTCATTCTCCCCTCCAGCTGGATCATGCCATCTACTCCTCTGTGTAAAATCTTCTAGTGATTGTCCACTACTCTTAGGATAAAATCCAACTCTGTATCATGGCCTACAAGGCCCTATCTAATCTGACCTCTCCAGCCCTTAGCTCCTCGCACTCTTTCTGTCACTCACTGCATGCCAACCACCTTGGCCTTCAGTCAACTCTGCAAGCAAACTAAGCTCTGGTCTGCCTCTGGGCCTTTGCACATGCTGTTCCCAATATTTTAAATGCTTCTCTGCCCCATTTATGATTTGACAAGATCTATTTATCCTTCGGGTCTCCATTTGTACCTCTGTTAAATGTTTCTCCCTTAACAAGCCTGTCCTGACCACTTCTACCTAATTAGGCTCATTATACCATTATCCAATCATCCTGTCCTTTTCCTTCAAACTACTTGTTGTGATGTGTGATCATATGTTTATACAATGATTTTATTAATTTATATCTTTCCCTCTAGAAAAGAAGTCCCTCAAGGGCAAGGATCATGTCTGTTTTAATCACCACCGTGTACCTAGTAGCTGGCACTATGACTAGCACATGGTAGACACTTCATAAATCTTTTTTGAATAAATTAATATAAATGATTCTCCAAAACATCTAAGTTTTTAAGGCTTTTGACAACAATTTCCAAATTGTTCTCTGTAAAAATGCCTTAATTAAGTCTTTAATCAGAGCAGTTATAAGTTTCGGTATTTTTTCCTAGTTTTTGGCAATGGTCAATTTTGTCAGAACTACCCTTTCTAATTAACTGGAGCCATTTTCCACCCCCCTTCAATTTCCAGCACCTGAAATTTGATATTACTTCTAGAAGCCCACTTCTAAATCAGCCTGTAACTTAATAGCAGCACACACACAAGTGTTCATTCGTGCATTTTCATTCACTCATTCATTTATCCCGCAAAAACATCCGGGCACCTCCTGCATGCCGGGCACTGTGCTGGGGCTGAGGGATACTCACACACACAGTCGTGCACACACACATACACGCACACTCATCATCAGGTGCTCCCCTGCCTCCACCATAACCACTACGAGTAAATAAAACACAGCCAGGCATGATGAACCCCCTCCCAGACTCTGTGAGAGCTGGGTAGCAGGAGATGGATATAAAGGCACTTTGGCATAGTGCACAGCATGTAGGAAAGGGATCCCTGTCACCGTTGCTCTTGATAATAATGTCAGGGCAGACATTTCCGGGTACACCACCCCCTGCCACACACACACATGCTCTGCAGCCCAGGCCATGTGGGGGATTCATCTATTCATAACGACCATGTTTCCTGCATGCCCACAGGATACTTCCAGCATAACAGTTGCAGCAGGGGTCCAAAGCCTTGGTCCTGGCCAGCAGCCTAGCATTGTGGGGATATGCCCAGTGGGCTTGAGGAGATGATTGGTGAGCAAGGAGGGACGTGGCACACCCATCCCTTCTCTTTCCCTGTGCTTGGTGGCTCAATGCTTGTATCTCTGTTCCTGCTGACCCTGCTTGTCCTCTTAGATATGAGTCTGAGGGTGACCCCCTGAGCCTGGCACCTAACAGGCTCTCAGGAAAAGTCAGAGTTCCAGAAGTGAGGAAGGTGACTTTCGACCAGCTCCTGCCCCATCTGACTGGAGCCTCCTCAGCATTGCAGCTGCACAACCCCTCCCCTCACTCCCCACAGCCAAGACCGCCTCTGACACTGCCAGGCGATGACAGGGCTTCTGCGAATAGCAGTGGCCAGGTGCCATCTCCAGGCTCTGGAGAGCCATCTACCACCCCAGCTATGCCCTGTCTCCTCGGCCCCTGTCCTCTCATTACCAGCATTGGCGGGAGTCTACGAATGGAAGGATGAGCTGGGCACCCGGTACCCTCAAGCCACTGGCACTCATCTCTACAATCCTTTCCAAGATCAAAGGCTATGCATTAATTATCTCTGATGCAAGCCAAGGGCCAAATAGCTGATGAGGAGCCCCAACCCGGCATCTGCCTAAGGGGCAGCAGGCTGTGGGTTAGAGTCTGTAATCCACACAGTCAGTTATTTTCGGGGGCTGGAGACACTGGTAGGGCCAGGCTGTCCACCCCCATGAGCCAGCCTGAGGTGTGGGGGTTTGATGACAGCAGGTAGATGGAGTCCTGAAGGCCATTGCAAGTCACTGGGACACCCTGAGCTGTGGTGACTCCCACAGGGCTCTTCAAGGAGCAGTGGGTATGGCAGGTGGCATGGGCCCAGGGGCGGGGGCACGATGTGGTGGGTAGGGGGTGTTATATTGAGTGGGACACTTGAAACCATGTCACAATAATTTAAAAAGTTTTCTTTAAAGAGCAGTGGGTGTGCAAGTGCCGTGGCGACCATGGCACAGCCCTTTAGAAAACAGGCGAGGTCATTGTAAAATTATTAAAACAATAAGTACCAATTATATCAATAAATGCCATAACTGTAGGCTCGATGAGATTTTAAACAAACAATTGCATAACTTACATAGAAAAGTAATAATAATCATCGCAAGGCTAGTGTTGGGGACCGAATAAATAAACAGAGTATTTTGCAATCTGCTCAGAGGTCCTGGGCCCAAACCCCACCTCATTTGCCTAGTTAACAAAGAGCTACACCTGATTCTCATTCGTCTCACCCATGTTCTCCGGAGGAGGCTGGAAGCTAATTTCTTATTAGTATAAAGTAGATTTGTATGGTATGGTGGGGGTTGTCTTTGAGTTGCCTTGGAAACTTAATTGAATTTCTGATGGACCACATTTTTTCTATGAATAAAAGTAGATGTGCTTCTGGGAGTGCAGAGGTTATGGCTAAGGAACAGTAGAGACTGTTTGCTGTGGCCTCCTCCTGAACCCGTGTGTGTGTGTGTGTGTGTGTGTGTGTGTGTGTCTCTTTAAGTCCCCGTCTATCATTTATTTCAATTCCATACCTTTTCCCGTTCGAAGATCCCATAATTGGCTCGTTGCAGCTGGACCGTGACACTACAGCGTGGTGTTAAACTCTGGCCATTGCTAGTTTCTTCTAAGCCTACTGCTAGAGGTCCGATTTTACGGTTGAGGAGACTGGGCTCAGAGAGGTTAGACGTAGAGGGCCACCGCAGTGGAACTCTCCCTTGACCCTTGCGCCCTCCTACCCTCCCACAGAGGTAGGCTCTCACCCGCCTGTCTGCACCACAGTGTCATTCCAATCCCCACCCCGTGTATCCAACCCCTCACCGCATTCACCCAGAGCCTCAACCTTGCCAGTGCGCCCAGGGGCTGCCTTCAGGTGACTCAGCCTTTCATTTCATAGACACGGAGGCCCAGGCCCAAGCAGGGGAGGGTTTGCTCAAGGTAACACAGGGAGGTCAGCAAATAACCACCTACATGGGGTCTTCATAGTGAGCGGGGATTTGCGGGGGACGTGGGCGCTGGGGGCTGACCTGGGGCGCAGGCACGCAGGGCTGGGCCGCCCCGGGGGCCTCACCGACTCCCAGGGCAGGGGCTGCATACACACTGGGCCAGGCAGGCCTGGCAGGAGCTGGGCGAGCAGCTGCTGTCACTGAAGGACACACAGCTGGGCTGCGGGGCTGGCTGCCAGGGAAACTGGTTGTTTCGCTGGCAGTAAAATATTGATCTTTCCTTTTTTGGGCCACTCAATTACCAGGCTTCCCTTCTATTTCTGTTGCCTTTCTCTCCAGGCTGATTCTTTGCCCACTCATTCCCCTGGGTCACATCTCTCCTGGCTCAGGCCAGATGATGTTCCCGGCTTCCTTGCTGCTGCTCTCTCTTGATCAGCAGCCAGACCCTTCCTGAGCCTGTGCCCAGCCACCCACGCCTCCCTCATTCTGAGATCTTCAAGCCAGATGGACTCGAACAAGCCACTTGCCTCTCTGAGGTCTCAGCTGCCTCATCTAAACAAGGGAGGTAAGCTGGCTCTGTCTGCAGGTGAAGTGCCTAATAAATGTTAGCCATTATTATTATTATTTTTTTTTCTACAGGGACAGAGAGAGGGATTGATAGGGACAGACAGACAGGAACGGAGAGAGGTGAGAAGCATCAATCATTAGTTTTTCGTTGCTGTTGCGACACCTTAGTTGTTCATTGATTGCTTTCTCACATGTGCCTTGACCGCGGGCCTTCAGCAGACCGAGTAACCCCTTGCTGGAGCCAGCAACCTTGGGTCCAAGCTGGCGAGCTCTTTGCTCAAGCCAGATGGGCACGCGCTCAAGCTGGTGACCTCGGGGTCTCGAACCTGGGTCTTCCACATCCCAGTCCGACGCTCTATCCACTGCACCACCTCCTGGTCAGACGTTAGTCATTATTATTAGCCATTATTATTAATCAAGACAAAGGTTTTGTACCTCTTCCCTTGTGCCAGGCCTATTTTAAGCCCTCTATACTTATGCACTCATTGAATCCTCACAACCACCTCAGACGTAGGTACTACTTTTACTCCCATTGTACAGATGAGGAAACTGAGGCTCAGAAAGGCTAAGTTATTTAGGGTTAAAGTCCCACAGCTGGTAAGAGGCAGAATTGGGATCTGAACATAGGTAAGCCTGGATCCAGGGTTCACGCTCTTTACTAATAATTATTATTATTTCTACTAATATCAATATAATCACTATAACTATTATCACAAGTCTGGGGCTTGCTGTGACCAGAGAAAGAATACATTTGGATTCTGCTCTCTTCTCACCTAGAAAGCCTGGCATGGTTTTTTCTACAGAGAATCTTTGCTTAATAATTTGAACACAGAAAGTCTTGGACATAAAAGTGAGACTATGAGACATGGACAAGAGTGTGGTGGTTACGGGGTGGGTGGAGGGAGGAGAGGGTAGGATAGGGAGGAGGGGAGGGGCACAGGGAAAATCAGATAGAAGGTGACAGAGGACAATTTGACTTTGGGTGATGGGTATGCAACATAATTGAATGATAAGATAACCTGGAGATGTTTTCTTTGAACATATGTACCCTGATTTATTGGTGTCACCCCATTAAAGTTAATAAAAATAAAAAAGAAACTCTTCACTGAAAGCTATCAATAGGTTCTGTGATTTTAAGTGAAATGATTTTAAGGAAACCACAGGCTAATTGATATAAACAAGAGTTAAATTCCCGTGGCATCTCATCATCATAACAAAATGACATTGAATGAAACTATGCAATTTGAGCCAGGATATACTGTATTTAAAAGAAAAAGTATTTCAGCCTGACCAGGCGGTGGCGCAGTGGATAGAGCGTCAGACTGGGACGTGGAGGACCCAGGCTAGAGGACCCAGGCTCGATACCCCAAGGTCGCCAGCTTGAGTGCGGGCCCATCTGGTTTGAGTAAAAGCTTGTCAGCTTGGACCCAAGGTCACTGGCTCGAGCAAGGGGTTACTTGGTTTGCTGAAGGCCCGCAGTCAAGGCACATGTGAGAAAGCAATCAATGAACAACTAAGGTATCGCAACAAAAAACTGATGATTAATGCTTCTTATCTCTCTCCGTCCCTGTCTGTCTGTCCCTGTCTATCCCTCTCTCTTGACTCTCTGTCCCTGTAAATATATATATATTTCAAATGTGTTGTTAAAGTAGAGGTTTCCAATGGAAGCCCACATGTGGCTTGTAGACAGCTGAACTTTAAAATTAGATGCTGAGATAAAAAAACAAGAAAGGCTTCCGGTTGGAAGGCTTCCCGTTGGGGCTAAGATGGAGTCAGTGCACTACATTTACGCCTTCCACTAATTATAAATAAAAACTCTGGACAGAATATAGAGCAACTCTATGAGGACTGTGTAAAGTAGAGTGGCAGAAGACCTGGGAGTGAGAATGGGCTGTATATTATAATGACAGGCAATGTCGTTACACAGTTGTGCAAACCCACAGAACATTCACCACCAAGAAGAGTGAACCCTAAAGTCAATTATGGACTTGGGTGATTATGATTTGTCAATGTAGGCTCATCTTTGGTAAAAACTGTGCCACACTGGTACTGGTGAGTGGTGGTGATAATGGGGGGGGCTATGCATTTGGGGGAAAGGGGTGAATGAGGCATCTCTGTCCTTCCCTCTCAATTTTGTCATAAACATAAATGACTCTAAAAAAAGAATAAGGTTTATTTTTCTTTTTAAGATTAATAAAGGAACATCATAAACACCTTTGTGCTCATAATTTCTACAACTTAGATGAAATGAACCAATTCTTTGAAAGCCACAAACCACGAAAATTCAGATGCTCAACTTCACTAATCATCAGAGAAATGCAAATTAAAACCACTATAAGATATCATCTTACACCTGTCAGAACGACTATCATCAATAAATCAACAAACAACAAGTGCTGGTGAGGACGTGGAGAGAAGGGAACCCTCATGCACTGCTGGTGGGAATGCAGACTGGTGCAGCCAAGGTGGAAAGCAGTATCGAGTTACCTCAGAAAATTTAAAATGGAACTGCCTTGTGACCCAGCAAGTCCACTTCTGGGAACATATCTGGAAAAACCCGAAACACTGATTCAAAAGAATATATGCACCCCTATGTTCACTGCAGCATTATTTACAATAGCCAAGATTTGGAAGCAGCCCAAGTGCCCGTCAGTATATAAGTGGGTAAAAAAGCTGTCATACATTTACATGATAGAATACTACTTACCTGTTAAAAAGAAAAGAAAGAGGAAATCTTATCTTTTGTGACAGCATATATAGACCTGGAGAGTATCATGCTAAATCAAATAAGCCGGTCAGAGAAAGATGAAAACCGTCTAATTTCACTTACATGTGGAATCCAATAAACAAAATAAACTAGGAAACAAACTAGAAACAGACTCATAGATACAGAGAACAGACTGACAGCTGTCAGGGCGGCTGGGTTAAAAAGGTGACAAGATTAAGCCAAAAAAATAAAGAAGGAAGAAAGAAAACTCAGGCACAGACCACAGTATGGTGAATACCAGAGGGAAAGGGTGGCGGGAGGTATAAGAGGTGATGGGGGATAAATGGTGATGGAAGGAGACTTGACTTGGGATGGTGAACACACAATACAATATACAGATATTGTATTATATTGTAGAACTGTACACCTGAAGCCTATAACTTTATCAACCAATGTTACCCCAATAAAGTCAATAAAAAAAACCACCAAAAGGGGTCATCTGAATTGAAACATAACAATTAAAGAAATAAAGTTCACAGGTTAAATTTGTCCAAAACACAAAACTTCAGGTCCAAATAGTTTTACCAAACATTTAAGAAAAATACACATAAATTCTACACATTCTCTCCCGGTAAACAGAACGGGGAGAGCACTTCTCAACTCACTTAGGGCAGCATTACCCTTGTCCTACAACCAGACTAAAACATCGTAAGAAAATTGAAGACAATATCCCTCATAAGCATGGACACAATGATCCTCAAGAAAACATTACAGTATCTGTGCTATTAGGACATACGTGTATGTGTGAATAATACAACACGGCCACTATCAAGTGGGATTTATCCATCGAGGCTGGGTCAACATCTGAAAATCAATTGCTGTGATCTAAAGATGACTAAACAAGAAACACCACATGATCCTCTCAACAGATGCAGACAAAGCCACTGACAAAATTCAACACCAATTCATGATAAAAAAAAAAAAAAACTCCAGCAAACTCAGAATAAAACTTCTTTACCCTAGAAAAATGAAAACTTAGGTTTACACAAAAATACTGTACACAAACATCTATAACAGCATTACAGATAATTGTCAAGAACCTGGAAACACCCCAAAATGTTCCTTCACAGGTGAATGGTTAACCAAACTATCCTTTTAATAAAAAGGAACAAACTATTGACATGCAACAAGACGAATGAATCTCAGAAACATCATGCCGAGGGAAAGAAGCCAGAGAGGACAGGGTCAGTAGGAGAAAGGCTCCGTGCTGAGGCGGCCGCACCCTTTCCTGAAGGTCTGGATGGCAGAACTGGGTACCGACTCCCAGGATAGAGGATCGCAACCACTGTGCTCACAGGTGGTGAGCTCTTCCTAGGAGCCAGGATTTCTGTGAGCCTTTCACACACAAGTCACTCCTTCCAGGCCTCTCCCTTCGCCTGTGAGACAGCTGCTTGTTCCCATTTCACAGTCAAAGAGCCCGAGGCCAGCGCCTGGCCTCATCCCACCCCACCGCAGGTAAGGTCACCCCACCCACCGCCACCTCAGGGGGCTCCTGCACTCCCCTGGGTCCTCGGCGGCTTGTTCAGCCACTTTCCCAGGCAGCCCAGCTGCCTGATGTTGGGATACACAATGGGGCCAGTCTTCTGGACCCCCCACTCCCACCTCAGGGACAAAGGGCACAGCGGTGGAGGGGGAGGCAGGCACTGGGTTCCTCAGTGGTTGTGGGAAGGGAGGAGAGAAGAGAGGAGGAAAGTCAGGCAAGAGCTTCAGCAAAACCAGCTGGAGAAAAGTGGTTCCAGAGGGGGTCCTGCTGGTCCCTGCCTGGGCCCAGGCCCACCTGTCCACCCTCCAGAAGCCTGCTCTCCCCTGTAAAGGGTTGTCCCTTAGAACACCCAGGAGATGGGGAAGGATGACATGCTATAGAAAATACCCCATGGAGTCACAAGCCAAGGGGCACAGGGTCAGCTTTGTAACGTGTGGGGCCCAGTACAAAGCGGAAATGCCAGGCTCTTGTGCAAAAACTAACAGAATTTCAGGACAGGGACCACAGAGCATTGAACCCTGTGTTACTGCACAGGTCACGTGCCAATAAGGCTGGCTCTGCCTGGGCTTCATTCAGTACTACTGACTTTGGGCAAGGCATGCTACCTCTCTGGGTCCCAGCTTCCATATCTATAATGCATTCGCCACTAGCTCACAGGACAACTGTGAGATCAGTGACATGGTGGCTGAGTAAAGGGCATCACAGACTGGAGAGTGCCATGGAAGGGTCCTTTGCAGAGGCTTATAAAGAGGGACATGAGCGTGAGCCCCCAGAATGGCAGGAGCAGGCACAGGGCTACCAGCCAGCAAGGAGGCTGCAGGGCTGTCTTTCATGGGTTGGGGTAATATAGAGTGGGCACCCAGCCCCTCTGCAGTCCAGGGATGCTATACTTACTTCCTTGGCCCTCGGTCCAGTCCCAGGCCATCAACAACCTTACTGAGTGGTCTTAGGAAAACCCTTCCCCTCTCTGGGACTCAGTTTCCCCACTTGGAAAATGAGGGTGTTGGATGACATTATCATTGAAGGCACTGTTTTTCCAGGGATGTCTGGGGTGGGCATGGGGTTAGGGGAGGAAGAGAAAAAAAACAGACTAGATACACAGATGGAAGTAAAGGGCTGGAAGGTAAATGTCGCCATCCAACATGCCTTTACCAGAGACGATAAATATATGGCTTGGGGACCCTGAAGTATGATCCTGGGAAGTTACTCAACCTCTCTGACCCTTTTATTTCCCCTCTTCTATAAAGTCATGAAATAAATACAAGAACTGAACCTCCAAGTGGCATACACAGATCCTGTTAGTCACCACTAAACCCTCTCCCCTCCTTTTGTGTTGAGAAGCCCTGATGTGGCTGATATGCCCACCTCCTATTTGGGCAGGTGCCTTTGGGAACCTCAGGGCATGAGTCCTCATTGGACCAAGTCAGTCAGGTGGGCTCATCCTCTTGCCAGTGATTGGTTTAGGCAAAAGTATGTTATACATTTCTGACCAATGAGAAATGAGGAAATATCTGCAGGAGGCGTCTAGAAGAGGTTTTCTTTGATAATGGGAGGGAGGCAGCATCCACAGGAAGTACACCCCACCCTCCTTACCCTCCTGGAAAATGGATGCATCCTGGCCCACATGGGGAAGCTGAGGAAGAGGGCCGGGTTCTGGGTGATGCCTCTGAGCCCCTGCAGGAAGCAGCCCTGAAGGTGCCCCACCTTGAGTCTGCATGCTGTGAGAAAGACTACATTTTCTTCAGCATTTAAACCATTTTGCATTGGTTCCTGGTTCTCAAACTGGCGGGGGCGGGGGGTAACTGATGAAGGACCCCTCCTCAAAGAGTGCAGGGGTAGCAGGTGGTGGTGGGAGGGCAGCTTCATGAGCACAGATGCTCAATTCTCAATGGAGAGGGACCATGCGGCCAGGGTGGCCAGTCACAAGGTACCCAGACCACCACCCACCCCTAGGCTGGAAATGCCTTCCTTTAGGAGACCCCTGCGCTGCTGCTGACCAGAACCTCTGTGGCCACCCAAGAGGGCTTTGTGTGGTTTCTGAATAGGAATGAAAGGGACGAAAGCCTGGGTGGTCTCTGAGGTAGACTGGCCCAGGCATCTGTCCGCATCTGTCCATTCCTTCCAGAAACGTTTCCTCGGCAACACAGCCAGACACTGCCCTGTGGAGAGACTGGTCCTACGAAGCTCCCAGGGAAAAGACATATGTCCTGCCATATTTTTGAGTGAAATAAAAATAGCTTAGAGAACAGCATACAAGCATATAGGTGACTGTTGATACTGCCATATGCCCAGGGGCAGTATAATGTCACTCCCAGGCTCTGGAGTAGACAGAGCGGAGCTCGACTCCTACACCCTCCCTCTACCAGCTGTGTGACCAAGAGTGACTAACTCAACCTTTCTGAGCAATAACATCTGCCTCATGGAATGCCAGGATTTTAAGAGAAAGCTCTGAAGACAGCCTAGAACCTGGCACAGAGCAAACTCTAGGTAAGTGAGTGCTTGTTTCCTTTTCTTTTCTAAAATGGGCAGGCAGCCCATGCCTGGAAGCTAGTGAAGAAGCTGTTATCTCCGCACACTGGGGTAGCCAGTCCACCCGGTGGAAAAATATACTGAATCATTTCTAAACTCAGGAAACAAAAACAATAAAGCTCTTTTTTTATTCTTGAAAAACTTACTCATAGCATTGTGGGGGTTACATAAGACAGAATCCACCATAACATAACCCTAGAAGGTGCCTCTCAAAACCCTGGCCGTGGAAGTCCCAAGAAAACGGAGGGACTAGGGACCAGCTCCTGGGAGAGGCTGGTGCCGCTGGTCCCTGGGCCACAGTGGGAGAAGGCAGGGTCTGGGCGGCCTCTAAGGATCCTTCCAGGATTTTGAAGCAGGTGTCCAAGAGGAAGTCCAATCTGTGTATATGCCACTTGGAACTCTGGGGTGCCAGCACTGGAAGAAAACTTGGGGTTGAGTTCGAGGACAGGTGGGCTATTCCTTTCTAATAAAGGTGCGTTGTAAAGCCAAGGCTGTGCTGCCTCTGGCGGAGGTTTCCTGGCCATGCGGGGTGGGGAGCTCCCCTTGCGAGGGGAGGGGCACCTATCTTGGGACATTGCTTTTAGGGGAGGCACAGTGTTCAAAGCACAATGGGAGGGGGCACCTTGCATGTGCCACTGTCTCTGGCCCCGGTGTTAGGCCCTCAGTTAGCGTCAGTGATCCCCAGAGTAGTCTGAAGGGTGCTACTCACTCTAGGGCAGGGGTCCCCAAAATTTTTACACAGGGGGCCAGTTCACTGTCCCTCAGACCGTTGGAGAGCTGGACTAGAAAAAAAACTATGAACAAATCCCTATGCACGCTGCACATATCTTATTTTAAAGTAAAAAAAAAAAAAAAAAAAAAAACGGGAACAAATACAATATTTAAAATAAAGAACAAGTAAATTTAAATCAACACACTGACCAGTATTTCAATGGGAACTATGGGTGCAGATGCATCCTGTGCTCCTCTCACTGACCACCAATGAAAGAGGTGCCCCTTCTGGAAGTGCGTCGGGGGCCGGATAAATGGCCTCAGGGGGCCGCATGCGGCCCGCAGGCTGTAGTTTGTGGACCCCCGCTCTAGGGCTTTAGTTAGTTTGGGGCTTATTATTTAATATCAAATGGGACTGTTTGCTCATCAAAGGGCACTTCTGGCCTGTGGGAGTTGGGAACACAGACCCTCACTGGTGCTCCCTCCAGGCTGTGGTCCCTGGACCCCACCTCTCCTATCTATGCCACCCCCTCTGTCCTCTGGTTCTGATCACCCCACTAACACCCCAGGTCTTAGCCCCAGGCTGACCTCCCTCCCCACATGCTGACACTTCAACTAAACTCAAACTGAAATGCCCTCTCACCCCAGTTACCCAACAAATGGAGTTAACTGGAGCATCTCACAGTCTTCCAGTGAACTGAGATTTAGCAACTTTAAACAAAGCAAAATATGGTGGCTCTAGCCAGAATTTCAATGTTGTTGCTGTCAACAGGACAGAAGGTGGCAAATGGAGTTCTGGGAACCCCATTATGTTATTTCTAAATTGGAGAGAGGAGCCCTGGCCAGATAGCTCGGTTGGTTAGAGCGTTGTCCCAGATACGCAAAGGTTGTGGGTTTGATCCCCAGTCAGGGCACATGCAAGAACAGAACAATATTTCTGTTTTGCTCTCTTTCTTCCTTCCTCTCTCAATAAAGTCAATCAATAAATTAAAAAGAACATAAATTAGGGAGAGGAGAAAAGCAGCCTCACCACAAACTTGCCATGAAACCCTGGACAAACCCCACGGCCTGCAACCACCTGGGGAGGGGAGCTCTCCGTGAGATCCCCCTGGGTCCTCCTGCAACCATGCAGCTTACAGAATGGAGGAGAAGCTGGGTGGCCTTTTTAGAGTCCTGATGCTGAGTGGTGGCAGGATTATGAACATGAAGGGCTGCTACGTCTTGGGCTTCCTTGTTACCACTTCCTCTCTGCTGCAACTGTCCTTCCTCCTTGGAAAGTAGCCCTCCACTCCCAGCGCTGGGCCCCATGCAAAGCACCCGAGGAAATTCCTCAGGGCCAATGCGGGGTGGAAGAGGTTCTAGTCCATTCACTGGAGGGAGCTCTTTGCAAAGGCAAATTCTTTTTCCAGCCATCAGTTAAAACAAAACAAAAAACCTGAAAAGTAAAGCAGAGGCAGGAGACCTCACACATGACTTCCACCCTTATTTATATATCTCTCACTCCGAAGAACGCAGATTAGGGGCCCAGGGTGCAGGCCTCTATGTAAGAGGATCCCTGGCACCACACCAGAGGGATTTTACCCGCATGCCTGCCCCTCAAGGGAGGGCTCCTGGCTTCCTTTTCTAGACCAGAAAGTCAAGGCCCCAGGGGAGTCAGGGACTTGAAGGAGGTCTCTCTGTGAGGACAGTCAACAAGCCTTCGTGGCCTCCTGGCAGAGGGACAGAGAGTCCCAACCTGGCCATCCCAGCATGAGTCTGCAGAGTCTGGTAGCCAGCGGGGACCCTAGAATCAGCATTTTCAAAGGCCTCCCCCTGGAGAATCGAGTGATGAGACCGGGGAAGGTAATCCCAATAGAGTATCACATAGGCAGGGACAGTGAGCTGGTCCTAACCCATGCCCCTGGGGGCTTTGGGCTTTGAACCTGGCACATGCCCTCTGAGGCTGGAAAGAGGCTGGTTAGGTGGCTGGGGGGTTGGGGGGCGTGTGTGTGTGTGTGTGTGTGTGTGTGTGTGTGTGTGTGTGTGTGTTCTAGCAGCAGCTGAAGTGAAAACAGAGGATTTGACCATCACCCTGTCAGGCTGGCTCAGCCTACAGTAGTGACAGCCTTCCCAGGGTGAGATGGATCCCCAGCAGCCCCCTCGCTGGGCCGAGAGCTCCTGGGAGTAATAGCAATGATGATGATGACAGTGAAACAATAACCAGCACCACTATGAGCAGATACGCTGAGCCGAGCATTATCTTAAGAGCTTTACATGTATTAATCCGTCTACATTTCGGAAGCCTAAGAACTACTTTTACTATCCCCACTTTACAGATGAAGAAACAGAGGCAGAGAGAGATTAGGACTTGGTAGGAAGGGATGGAGCCCGAACTCAGACTGGAAGAGCTTGCACCCTTTTCTGCTATGCGATGCCCTCTTTTCAGTTTACTCTTACATCTGCAGTGGCAGACAGGGAGCCTGTCTCAGAGCAGGTGCTCATGTGTTCCTCTTCCGTCGACACCTGGGGTCACGTGGGTGGCAGCAGCAGGGACACTATTAGCAGTCTATAACCAGTGTCATGCTTCCTCTCCAAAATGTTCCTAGAGATACAGAGTCCAAAAAGGCAACTCCTCTGTATAAAGCGCTTAGGGTGCACCAGGCGCTGTGCTAGGTGGTCCGCCTGGTTCTTTTATTCGGCACTCACCATGTCTCTGGGAGGACAGCACTACTGCATCCCCAGTTCCCACATGAGGCTCACAGAAATAGAGTCACAGTGCCAGCATATCAGAACACTGAGAGTTGACCTAAGACCTATCTAGAACCTGAGTCCTTGACCACAAAGCCCTCCTGCCCCTCAAGCCTTCATCTCAGCAGCCTGGAGAAGCAGAGAGGGATTTGCTTAAAAATCTCAGGGCAGAGCTCCAGAGGAGCGGGGCTCCTGGGTTCTGAGGTGGTCCCCTTGCACCTCATTTATTCACTCAGTTGTTCAAGTAACATTTACTGTGCCTTTGTACGTACCACTCTTGGCTGGGTGTTGGAGGCACAGTGGTGCATGATATAGCTCCTGTCCTCACAGCCTGTTTGCTGGGAGAACCACACTCCTCCCCGCTCCTCCTGGGCTGGCTTAGAGGCCTTGGGTGCTAAGAGATGGGTTATCCCACACCTGTTGTATCTCTCGGTCCAAAATCAAATTGCCTCTCACCTGGTGCACCCTGACTTTCCTTTGGGGACCTACCCTCTCCATTCATTCCGGGTAGTTTGGATGGCCAGCCTCTGGGATGTCACCTGACCAGGTCTGGCCAATGAGAGAGTAACCCTCCCAGCATAATTCTTTATGGCAACTGGAAAAACAGCAAACATCATTAAAATATTTAATAGATGTTAGGTAGACCCCTGGCTGGTTGGCTCAGCGGTGGAGCATCAGCCCAGCATGTGGAAGTCCGGGTTTAATTCTTGGCCAGGGCACACAGAAGCGCCCATCTACTTCTCTACCCTTCCTCCTCTCTTTCTATCTCTCTCTCCCCCTCCCACAGCCAAGGCTCCATTGGAGCAAAGTTGGCCCGGATGCTGAGGATGGCTCCATGGCCTCTGCCTCAGGCGCTAGAATGACTCCAGTTGCAATGGAGCAATGCCCCAGATGGGCAAAGCATCAGCCCCTAGTGGGCATTCCGGGTGGCTCCCTGTTGGGTGCATGTGGGAGTCTCTGCTTCTCCGTTTCTCACTTCAGAAATATAAAAAAAATAAAAGATGTTGGGTATATACTTGGTACAATTTACTATCTGGTCTTAAATAAAACTTTAACAAAAGGAGAATGGGGCAGGGAGGGGGTGGTCTTTATTTACATGCTAATGATTATAAATCTAAATTCAAGTACCAATATGATACTAATGGTAGTAGACAACAGTCATTTCATTTGAAAAAATAAATAAGAAGAAAAGAGGAATGGGTCCTGCCTCATCCACCCCTGCTGTACTGCTTCTGTCTTTGGAGGCCTGAGTTCTCTTGTGATCAATCTATAGCCAAGACACCAGACTACCTCTTCCCAGCTCCTTCCCGCTACATTAGCCTCCCACCCCCTTACAGCAACACCAGCCTCAGCCTCTCCAGGATTCACTACTGCCTTTAGGACACCGTCTGTGAGACCACCCAGGGCAACTGCAGGCCAGGCACCCACCCCAGCCTGTTTTCCTTAACTTGCACTGGGTCACATGGCCAGCATCCAGAATACCTCACTCCCAAACCCTGCTAAGTAAGGGTGATGTCTCCAGTGCTTACCACATGCCAACTAATTCTAGAAATTCTGGTGAGTCCCAACTCAGAAGGAAAAGTAATTAGACTAATAAATACAGGACAAGAAGACATAATAAAATTATTACTTTTTAAAGAGAACACAACTGCTCACTTTGAAAATCCAAAGAAGTCAACTAGAAATTATTAGATGTAATAAATAAGTTCTTGCCAGTGGTGAGATATGAGATAAATTTACAAAAACCAATTTCATTTGTACATGTCAGTGACATGCTGCTAGAAAAAAACCAATGGAAAAAAGTATTTCATTCTCAGTAGTAACAAAGTACATTAAATATTAAACATCACCCTAATTGCAAGACATTTATTTTTAATGGTAATATTTTGTTTTTATCAGGAGAACTATGTATATAATAAAAAGCAATACTCTCTAATTTAATACACTTAGTACAATACAATTAAAGGCCTTGAAAATGTTACATATTTTAAAATCCATAAATGGTGAAGACCATCAGAAAATTTATTTATTTATTATTTTTTATCAGAAAGCTTTTAAAAAAGGCAATGGTGGTTGATTTGTCTCCATTTTAAAATATATTATACCACCTGACCTGTGGTGGTGCAGTTGATAAAGCTTCAACCTAGAACATTGAGGTCACTGGCTCAAAACCCTGGGCTTCCCTGGTCAAGGCACATACATATACGAGCTGATGCTTCCTTTTCCCCTTCCTCTCTCTTTCTCTCCCCTCTCTAAAATGAATAAAGTCTTTTAAAAATACATATATATTATACTAATGCCCTGGCCAGATGGCTCAGTTGGTTAAAGCATCGTGCCAAAGTGTAGAAGTTGCTGGGTCGATATCTGGTCAGGGTACATATAGGAACAGATCAGTGTTCCTGTCTCTCTCACACTCAAATCAATAAATAAAAATTTAAAAAGTAATAAAATATATTATATCACATAACACTGATCAAAATTCTTTAATTCTGCCTTAAAAGTAAAACAAAATATTTGACATCAAAAAGAATAATGATGGTAATGGATTAGATAACACACTGAAATGAATCTATGAGTCCATAGTGATATTCAAAAAAGAGGTGAAGGAGGCCCTAGCCAGTTGGCTCAGTGATAAAGCATTGACCTAGAGTGTTGATGTCCCAGCTTCAATTTCTGGTCAGGGCACACAGGAGAAGTGACCACCTGCTTTTCCACCCCTCCCCCTCCCTCTTCTCTCTCTCTCTCTCTCTCTTTCTCTTCTCCTCCCATAGCTATGGCTCGATTGGTTCGAGCACATCAGCCCTGGGCACTGAGGATGGCTCCATGGAGCCTCCACCTAAGGTGCTAAAATACAGCATGGTTGCGAGCATGGCCCCAGATGGGCAGATCATCAGCCCCAGACAGGAATAGCTGGGTGGATTGGGGTCAGGGTGCATGCGGGAATCAGTCTCTCTTTAACTTCCCTCTTCTCACTTGGAAAAAGAAGAAAAAAAAGGAGGGTGAAGGAAAGATCTTTACTGAAGAAAGCTCTATCTCTAGAAAAAGATAGAATTAGAAAAAAAATCACCATTTTGCAGCCACCAAGGTAATTTATGCAGGCAGGAAACATCAATGGATGCTAAAACCATTGTGTGAAAAGCTACTGGAAAAACAAGTATTTCCATTGTCTCAAGTACTACCCCACAGATTACTTATTAATTATAAAGGAGAAAAAGTACCATTATATTGAAATGCTCAAGCAGACACAATCTTTAACCAACCAATCAAACTCAGGAGCAGACGACATCACATGGCTCCTTGTGTGATGCCCTTAGAAGTGCCTGCCGCCTCTCCTTGCCAGAACCAGGAGGGAACGATGAGACACATCGACACTGTGGGACAGCCCACAGCTGTCTCGGACTTGGCAAAGAATCGCAGTGTTATGGAAGTGGAAAAAAAATCAGACTGTTTTCATTTTAAGGAGATAAAATAGGCATATGACAAACCAGATGCAGTATGTGACCCCCGATTGGATTCTGTTCAAAACAAGGAGAGAAAAAGGACATTTTGAGGACAACTGGAGACATTTGTGGGCTGAATATCAGATGATGTCATCGAATTAAGTCTTATGTGTGATGGTGGCACTTATTTAAGCTGGAGACTCTTTGTTCTTACACTCTGAAGTGTTTACAAGGGAAATACAGAGATGTCTCCACTCACTTAAAATGCTTCCATGAAAAAAATACAATACTAGCTGACCAGGTGGTGGCGCAGTGGACCCAGAGCGTCAGTTTGGGACCCAGGGGACCCAGGTTCGAAACCCTGAGGTTACTGGCTTGAGCATGGGTTCACCAGCTTGAGCACAGGGTCACTGGCTTGAGCTGGGATCATAGACATGACCCCATGGTCACAGGCTTGAGCCCAAAGGTCGTTGGCTACTCACTCTGCTGTAGCCCCCCAGTCAAGGCACATATGAGAAAGCACAACTGCCTGACCAGGCGGTGGCACAGTGGATAGAGCGTCGGACTGGGATGCGGAAGACCCACGTTCGAGACCCCGAGGTCGCAAGCTTGAGCACGGCCCGTCTGGCTTGAGCAAAATCTCGCCAGCTTGGACCCAAGGTCGCTGGCTCCAGGAAGGGGTTGCTTGGTCTGCTAAAGGCCCGCGGTCAAGGCACGTGCGAGAAAGCAATCAATGAACAACTATGGTGTTGCAATGGCAACGAAAAACTAATGATTGATGCTTCTCATCTCTCTTTGTTCCTGTCTGTCTGTCCCTATATATCCCTCTCTCTGACTCTCTCCCTCTGTCCAAAAAATAAAGAGAAAGCACAACTAAGGAGCTGCAATGAAGAATCGATGCTTCTCATCTCTCTACCCTCCTGTCTGTCCCTGTCTGCCCCTCTCTTTCTCGTGCTACAAAAAAAAAAGAGAGAGAGAACAAAACAACACTAAAGAAAATGGTTGCCTGACCAGGAGGTGGCGCAGTGGATAGAGCGTCAGACTGGGATGCGGAAGACCCAGGTTCAAGATCCCGAGGTCACCAGCTTGAGCATGGGTTCATCTGGCTTGAACAAAGCTCACCAGCTTGGACCCAAGGTCACTGCCTCAAGCAAGGGGTTACCTCGGTCTGGCACATATGAGAAAGCAATCAATGAACAACTAAGGTGTTGCAACGAAAAACTGATGATTGATGCTTCTCATCTCTCTCTGTTCCTGTCTGTCTGTCCCTATCTATCCCTCTCTCTGACTCTCTCTCTGTAAAAAATAAAATTAAATTAAATTAAAAAAAAGAAAATGGTTGATAGGCCCTGGCCAGTTGGCTCAGTGGTAGAGAGTTGGCCTGGCATTTATATGGACGTCCTGGGTTCAATTTGTTATCAGGGCACACAGGAGAAGCAACATCTGCTTCTCTACTCCTCTCCCTCCTCCTCCCTCTTTTCTCTCCCACTTCCTGCAGCCTCAGCTTGATTGGCTCTAGTGAGATGGCCTCAGTAGCTGAGGATGGCTCCATGGAGCCTCCACCTCAAGTGCTAAAAAAAAAGGGGGTCAGTTGCTGAGCAATGGAGCAAGGGCCCCAGATGGGCAGAGCATTGCACTCTAATGGGCTTGCTGGGTCGATCCCCCGTCGGGGTGCATGCAGGAGTCTGTCTCTCTGTCTCCCCTCCTCTCACTAAAAAAAAAAAAAAAAATGGATGATAGATAATCAGTGATAGAGTGAAAGATAAATCAAGTGTGGAAAATGCTACCAGCCCATCTAGGTGAAGAGTTCTGGGTGTTCACCATACTCTTCTTCCAACTTTTCTGTTTGAACATTTTCAAAATAAAGTGAGGAATAAATTAAATGGAATTCAGTTCTAGTTTAGAAATAAAATAAAATTATTAATAGAATGTTGGATGAACCTCATAGTACATTCCAAATAGGTAAAACGTAACTATTTTTACAGATTGGGGATTGCAGACAAAATAACTTGTTTATTCTTGCTAGAAATAGGGAAATAAGATTCTGACTACTAAAAAATGATACATATCATTAGAAATAAGTCAGGTATGACATACTTGAACAAAATACTCAAATGTAGGAAAATTTTGAATAATAAATGTAATCAAATCTAAAAGGAAAACAGCAGAGGAAGAAAAAATGACAAACTACTGAAAACAACTAAAAGAACGGCCTGACCAGGCAGTGGCACAGTGGATAGAGCATCGGACTGGGATGTGGAGGACCCAGGTTCGAGACCCCGAGGTCGCCAGCTTGAGCGTGGGCTCATCTGGTTTGAGCAAGGCTCACCAGCTTGAGCCCAAGGTCGCTGGCTTGAGCAAGGGATCACTCAGTCTGCTGTAACACCCCCCCCCCCCCGCCCCCGGTCAAGGCACATATGAGAAAGCAATCAATGAACAACTAAGGAGCCGCAACAAAGAACTGATGTTTCTCATCTCTGTCCCTATCTATCCCTCTTTCTGACTCTGTCTCTGTCACAAAAAAAAAACCAAACCCTAGAATAACTGAGTTAAAACTATAAAGATTGAAATAAATATTCCCCCTAATAAGTACTCAAAAGAGATGGATACAACAGTTTATACAGAAGGCACTAAGAACAAATAGCAATGTGAAAAAATGCCAAGTCTCAGTAATTAAAAATGAAAATTTAAACAAGTTTAAAGTAAAATTATATACCCATTAAACTGGCAGAAAAAAATTTAAAATACTGCTGAATATGATGGGGAAACAGGGCATCATACACTGGACACCCTCACACCTTGAGGGGGTCTCCTTGGGACAAGTCAGGTTGGAGACAGTGGGGGGACAGAGGGGAAACAAAGGAAACACTGGATGGCCCAAGAAAGGGTGGCCAGAAGCCCAGATGCCTCTGGCCAGATGAGTAGGCAAGCAGGTTCTTATCTGACCAACTTGGTGTCTAGGGCGTGACAGCAGGTGTCTCCTGGAAGTGCCCATTCTGGGTCAGGAGTTTTAAAAAGCTCACACCAAAGGCCACTCCTCTGGTTGGCAGCTGGGCTGGGAACAGAGCCAAGGCAAACTGGGACCCAGGGGACAGTCAGTGGTACTGAGGGAGGTCCAGCACAGCATGGTGTATGGGTGGAAGGCTTGGGGCTGCCCGAGACTCCTCCCGCAAGCACTCTCCCTGTGGGCCATGTCCTGCCTACACCAGCTCAGGCTGCTGAGGAGGCAAGGGTTGACCAGCCAGCCCAGGTTCCTGTGGGTGGCCAGGCTCAGCGAGCTATCCCAGGCAGAACAGAACACCGTGGAGATATTCCAATTAAGCAGAAGGGTGACATGGCTTTGCCTGGGAGTCAGAAATATCATTAGGTGGAAAGGGACCAAAACAAGTCTTACGCACTGATTACAACCACCTGTGGGTCACTTCCAGGAACAGGCATGGATTTGAAGGTATAGAAATACTACAGTTTAGCACTAGCTATCCTTCTTGTCCTGTAAAGTTGTTTAAATTTATAAACGAACAACATCTGTGTCTTTTTGTGTGAGCAGCTGCCTTTGGGAAAATTCCTGGGAGTGAGTACGGGCCTGGGAGTCCCCAGAGCTGGGCAGTGTCCTCTCCCCCAGTTATCTGCACACGGGGGTGGGGGTGGGGGTGGGGGTGGGGCGAGGCGCTCCCAGGAGGTTCATCCCAGCACAGTGGCTGTGAAGTCCTGCAGATGCCAGCCGCTCTCTGACCCTTGCCTTCTCTCCATCAGCTCTAACACCCCTCTCCCTGGCCCTGCACTGGGGAACTGGCCTGCCCTGCTCTCCTCTTTCCTAGCCCCCAAATACTTCCAGATGTGTTTATCTAAAATGCAACAGAGCCATGTTACCTCTCCGCTTCAACCTTCAGGATAAAGGCCACCCTGTCCGCTCCATCTGGTCTCCACCTGCCTCATCTGCCATGCCCCCCCCACACACTCCCTGCTGAGGTCTCCCCTCTGGCATAGCTGTCCCTCACTCTGCCCTGGTGGGCCCTTTTCAGGCCCAGGCCCAGCATCAATCACCTCTGGAAAGTTTTCCCAGTTCCGGGCAGAGTGACTCTGCTGTCTTCACACCCTAACCACACTCCAGCCCTGCCCTTGTCACAGGTGTCTGTCTACCTTCAAAGCCACTCCCTTTCAAGGAGCTCCCTTGGAGAGGAATCCTATCCTATTCACCTGTGTGTCCCCTAGCACCAAACAGGACACAGAGCAGTTGCTCAAAAGGATCTGTAAAAGAATACAAATGAACAGCCCTCCCAGAAAACCTAGAGGCCCTGGCTAGTTTGCTCAGTGGACAAAGCATCGGCTTAGCATGTAGATGTCCCAAGTTTGATCCTGTCAGGGCACACATGAGAAGTAACATCTGCTTCTCTTCCCCTCCCTCTCCCCTTTCTCTCTCTCTTCTCCACCTGCAGTCAGTGGCTTGATTGGTTCAAGCATTGGCCCCAGGTGCTGAGGATAGCTGGGTTGATCGGAGCATCGGCCACAGATGGAGCTTGCCAGGTGAATCCCAGACAGGGCACATGCGGGAGTCTATCTCCCCTCAGAAGGAAGGAAGGGAGGGAGGGAGGGAAAGAAGAGAAGAGAAGAGAAGAGAAAAAGAAGGGAGGGAGGGAAGGAATCTAGAATTAGGGCTAACATTCATATTAACAAATATTTATAGCACTTACTATGTGTCACACATGGTGTTACAGGCTTCACATGTATTGCTGATACTATCCTCACTTTAGAGATGAGGAGACTGAGGAACAGAGAGATTAAGTACGGTAATTTCTCAGGGTCATGCAGCTTGAAAGTGGCAGAGCTGGGTCTCAAACCAGGTGCTCCTGATGCCAGGACCCAGGTTCCCAAACTCTTCTCTACAGCAGAGAATGTTTAAGCTGGCCTGACTTGAGCTGAGTGGCTGGAGGGAGATGGAGGGGACTGGAAGCACGAAAGGGTCAAGGCTGTCTGGGGCCAGAGGGTCTCCATGGCTAGGAAGAGCTTGCATCTTGGGCCAGGCAGATGGAGAAGCCTAGAGAACACGCACAGGGGGCTGGTGAAGGATCCCGCCTGAGAGTGCAGTCACTGCCCCTGCCCTCCAGGACTGCAGAGGCTCCCAGAAGGCAATGGGAACAGCCAGAGAAACACCTACCTACTGGCTCTTTCATCACCATTTGAATAGGAAGCGATGGTGCATACTTCAGGGTGCAGTGGCAGGCTCTCTGCTCTAAAACCTCTCCCCTGCTGTCACTTGTCACCTTCCACAGCAGCCATCTTTGGTCTTCCCCGTGGCACAGTGCCTCACAGCTGTGCCTTCAGGGCCCATCCAGGGCTCCTGGCAGTGCCCCCCACCCTTGTTGGCCCACCCTGCAGAGTACAATCTGCTTCCAATTAAAGTTCTTACTAGGCGCTGCTCCCACCTTGAACCCAGACCACTCCAGATTTAGAAAGTCAGATGCAGCCTCGAATTTAACATTTCTCCAGTGTCAACTTTCTGAAACTTGGAGCTGAACTTTCTACCCCTCTCCTGACCCTAAAAGAACCTGACACCCCAACTGCAGGCAAGTACGAAGGCAGCTTTAGAACCAGACAGACCTGGGTTCATATCCCAGCTCCTCCACTTACTGCGGGACCCTGGACAATTCAATCTACCTCTCGGTTCTCAGGGTGGTTGCAATGCCTGACCAGGTGGTGGCGCAGTGGATAGAGTGTCAGCCTGGGATGCAGAGGACCCAGGTTTGAAACCCTGAGGTTGCTGGCTTGAGTGTGGGCTCACGCGGCTTGAGCGCAGGGTCGCTGGCTTGAACCCAAAGGTTGCTGGCTTGAACCCGAGGTCACTAGCTTGATCAAGGGGTCACTCGCTCTGCTGTAGCCCCCCACCCCCGTCAAGGCACATATGAGAAAGCAATCAATGAACAACTAAAGTGCCACAACGAAGAATTGATGCTTCTCATCTCTCTCCCTTCCTGTCTGTCGGTCCCTATCTGTCCCTCTCACTGTCTGTCTCTGTCACACACAAAAAAGAAAGAAATACAAAAGCAGCCAGCACAAATCATCCCCTCATCCACTCTGTCCACAAAAAGTTACAAGTGGCTACAGGAGAAACTGGCCACTGGGCAAAGAGGCCCATGTCTGGGAAACTACCAGCTATCAGGAAGGGGTCAACGTGAACTCCAAGGGTTGAAAACAGCAGGACACCAACACAGTCATGAAGAAGGTGGGCAGAAGAAATGACCACAGGCACTGTGCTAGGTCTTCATATATTCTCTCTGATCCTCAAACAGTCCCACAAATAGGGACTGTGGTCCCCATTTTACAGCTAAGGAAACTCAGGTCCATCCATCATAAAAAGTACCTTTTAAATTATCTGGGCCCTCAATTCTTCCACTAAGACCTCAGCCCTCACCAGACCCAATGGCCTATGTGGGAACTGAGCAATCATACAGACAGCTAACTCCAACGAGGGTAAGGATGTGCTGGGGTCTGGCTGCCCATCCAAAACTCATCTGAGCCAGTCACACAGTCCCTGCTCCTAAGCCCTCCATAAGGCTACCATCTGACTGCAGCCTCAGCCTGAGCTCTCACCCTCCTGCCCATCCTGCAACTGTCATTCCCTGAAATGCCATGCCCCATCCCTGGATCTGTACATAGGCCTTGTGCCTGGTAGATAATTGTGGATGGATAAATGGGGAGGGCTGGTGAAAGGGTGGGTGAGCAGATGGATGAAGAAATGGGTGGATGACTAATGAATGGGTGAGTAGATGAGTCAACGAATGGATAGACAATCAGGTGGATGGATGGATGGATGGATGGACAGGTAGATGTCTGAATGGAGAGGATGATGAATGTAATGGATAAATGAATGTATAAATGGATGCTACTGAATGGGTAGGTGGGTGGTTGGATGGATGGGGAGAGGGAAGAATGAGCAGCAGATGGGCATTCTAGGAGACAGACCTTAGCTCACTGTGTGAAAGAGAATTCAGCCAGAGCCCTGTCCAGATGGAGTGGCCTTGCCTTGGGTGGCAGTGAGTCCTCATCTCCTGGCAGGACTGTTCTTGAGCAACATAAGCACTGAATGGACCTCTATTCCCATTAGTTTTGGTTTTGGTGTAAATCTGCCCTCCGTCTACCCTGTCCAGAGTATTGGCCTTTGACTGCGATCTCCCTGGGCACCAACCACATCCACTATAAGCCCAGGTGCGATCGATAGATACTTTTGGAGGAAGCTGGCAACCTTCTCTGAGTTTTAGGCAACAGCATGTTAGACTCAAGGTCTTAGATGAGAGGGAACACAGAAATTCTTATAGCTATAGCTCGGGCTATGGCTGCCAGGAGGCCCACTATCCTTTTGGATCACTGGAATACACATTTCTGGGTCCTGAGCTGCTTTGTTCCCTATGTCCTCAAGAGCATGCAGTTATAGACAACAGATCCCTAAGCAATGACCCCATGAGTGGCAGTCCGCAAGGTACTGGTGCTGTAAGGTATGGCCCTGGGGGAATCTCCAAGGATCAGAAGGGTACAAAGAATCCAACTCTAATTGGGGGGTGGTTACCCAACCAGGATACCCTGGAGAGAACCCACAGTCCTGTCAACATGTTTATACAATTGTCTCTAGCCAGGTCTTTGTGCAGGAAGGATGAAAGAGGCAGTTATCAGACTGAGAGGCTGGGAAGATGGGCAATCAGTCTCCCAGACAGAAGGAGGTTGGGCAAGCATCTTGGGACATCTTCCACTGTGGTGGATGAGATGTCTGAAGCCAGCCCAGCTGAGTCCCTGTCCCTGGACCCCCAAACCCACGCCTGGTTTCTTCTTCTTCTTTTTTTTTTTTGTTGTTGTTTTTGAGTGAGAGGAGGGGAGATAGACAGAGGCTTGCATGTATGCCGTCCCTGGACCCCCAAACCCACGCCTGGTTTCTTCTTTTGGTTTTTGTTGTTGTTGTTTTTGAGTGAGAGGAGGGGAGATAGAGAGACAGAGGCTTGCATGTATGCCGACTGGGATCCAGTTGGCAACGTCCATTTGGGGTCAATGCTCGAATCCACCAAGCTATGCCCAGTGCCCTGGGTGGATGCTCGAATCAATCAAGCCACTGGCTGTGAGATAGGAAGAAAGAAAGAAGGGGAAGAGGGAGGGGAAGAGAAGCAGATGGTCACTTTTCATGTGTGCCCTGACTAGGGATCAAACCCAGGACATCTGGACCCTGGGCTGACAGTCTCTCTACTGAGTCTGGCTTTTTTTTTTTTTTGACAAAGACAGAGTCAGAGAGAGGGACAGACAGGAAGGAAGATGAGAAGCATCAATTCTTCATTGAGGCATCTTAGTTGTTCAATGATTGCTTTCTCACATGTGCCTTGACCTGGGGGCTAGAGTAGAGCAAGTGACCCCTTGCTCAAGCCAGCGACCTTGGGCTCAAGTTAGCGACCATGGGGTCATGTCTATGATCCCATGCTCAAGCCAGTGACCCCGTGCTCAAGCTGGTGAGCCCGCACTTATGCTGGATAAGCCCATGCTCAAGCTGGCGACCTCAAATTTTTTTTTTTTTTTTTTTTTTTACAGGGACAGAGAGAGAGTCAGTGAGAGGGATAGATAGGGACAGACAGACGGGAATGAAGAGAGGTGAGAAGCATCAGTCATTAGTTTTTCGTTGCCATTGAGACACCATAGTTGTTCATTGATTGCTTACTCACATGTGCCTTGACTGCGGGCCTTCAGCAGACCAAGCAACCCCTTGCTGGAGCCAGCGACCTTGGGTCCAAGCTGGTGAGCTTTTGCTCAAGCCAGATGGGCCTGCGCTCAAGCTGGCGACCTTGAGGTCTCGAACCGGGGTCTTCCACAATCCAGTCCGATGCTCTATCCACTGCGCACCGCCTGGTCAGGCAGCGACCTCGGGGTTTTTAACCTGGGTCCTCCGTGTCCCAGTCTGACACACTATCCATTGTGCCACCACCTGGTTAGGCAAAGCCTGGCTTCTTAAGTGGGCTGGATCACACTGTAATCAGGTTCGGCGTTTTCCCTTCATGTAAACTCTGTTGTGGGCAGTGAGACCTAAGGTCGGGGGTGAAAGAAAGGGGAGGAAGAACCAAGGGTCTGCCAAGAGCAGCAGGACTGAGTAGCATTCTTCGGATTTATCTATCCATGGCTGGTGCCACACCTCCACTTGGGTGCCAGGTGCATCTCAGGGTTCACAGGCCAACATGAAACTCCTGACTCCTCACCAACCTTCTCCTGCCTCCAACTTTTCTCCTTTCCTCACACCCCACATCCAATGGGCTCTATTATCTAAATCCAGCCACTTCTCCACCACGGCTCCCCTGCTCCTGCCCCCAGCACCTCTCACTTGGATGAAGAGATGACTTCCCTACTGCTCTCCCTGCCTCCCCCACCCCCTTCACTCAAGATTTGCTGTCCCCCTCCTGCCTCTGCCTAGATCAACGACCCCCAGAGATCTGCCAGGGACAGCCCCCACTTCATACCAGGCGCTTCCTACATGTCCATCTATGACAGAAGCGGTCCATGGTCATTCTAAAGTCAAAAAATCTTCCATTGGTTTTTGTACTTCAGGTTTCTTCCTAGTACCCAACTGACAGATAAAATGGCTACTCAGTCACCATCTTTCTTAAGACCAATGCAGGCCTAAAGGAGGAAGAAGGACCTGCCTACTCAGTAAGCCGGCTCAGAGCTCCATTGCAGCTGGGTGCCGGTAAGGGACGATTGGATTAGGGTGCAGCCATTTTGACAAACTGTGGCGCCACTCCAAGCAAAAATCAGAAGAAGCAATCTTGCAGCCACCTTTGCCCAAGGCCCTTTGACGAATCCATATAACCCCTGCCCCATCCCTCCCTCAGGGCTGACACCCTTTGCTGGTCCCAGCCCACCTGCACCCTGGCGTTTTTAAAATAAACTTTCCTTTTGGAACATGCTAGCCTCGTGTTTTTGGTTCGGCCCACAGGTTCTGCCTTTCACTAACACCACCCAGTATAATTTTGATTCCTTTGCATGTCTCTCCACCGACCCCATCAGAATGCAAGTTCCAGGCCACTCCTGTTTCCCAATACCTGGAAGAATTTGGGCGTATAATAGGTAAGCAAGTTGTTAAGGGGAAAAACAAAATTTTAAATCCTGGGAACATGTATTAAGACAAACACCCAATGCAAAAGGTATTTTCCATTAAGACTACTGTATAAAAATGTCAGCACATTCACCCAATCATGTGGGGGGCAGGGGGTACAGCAATGAACCTGGCATGACATTCACTGTTTCCAGGCCAGCAGGCATGTTCTTCCCCATCCTGCCGGGGGCTGGTTCTCCCCGCTTTAACTGTCAGCCTCCCCTTCTGAGCTCAACCTGGTGAGACTGCTAAGGGCCTGGGGTGGGGATGAGCACTGGGTGGGCCAGAGGGGCCACTGCAGCCATGGAGGCAGAGAAGCCCCCACATACACACTCATTCCGGGGCTAGGGCTGAACCCCTCTCCCAACTCCATATAAATGGAACCATTAACACGATGTTTCTCTCTGCACCAAGTCGCATGGGGTGAGGCACTTGGACAGGATCATTCTGGGGTTGCACAGCTCCAAATCTGCCCTGCCCTCTGAGGCAGCGGTGACAATGCAGGTGGTGGGGGAGCCCCAGTCCATGGAAGGAGGAGCCGTTTCTCAGCCACTGACCCCCCACCCGCCAGGCTCGCAGGCTCGCAGGCTCCTGCCCACTGACCTGTGGGGGCCATGCAGGAATCCTGCACTCAGCCTCTCTCCTGGCTCTGCCCCTTCTGCCACCAGCCATGGGCAGAGTGTTCTTCCCTCTGCCCGGCTTCCACCACCAACCTCCTTCCAGCACCGACCCCATCTCCTTTCTCCTTCTTTACTTCTTTGGTTCTCTTCCTAGAATTGGGGAAGGTTCCTGGGCTTCAGAAGCAGGCCCTGGTCTAAGAGCTGCACTGCCTGATGCCCACCTGGTGACCCTTTGGCACCCACCTGTAGAAGGGTGAATGCCCAGCACCGAAGAAGCTCAGTCGATGGTTTGAGATTCTCCACCTGCTAAAACCCTATCCAAGGGCAGCCTGCTATTCGGAAGGCCTGATGCAGAACTCACTGAGGGTGGTACAGACAATACCTGCCCCCCAAGCTCTCCCCAACTCGGAAGTTCCTCCTTCTCTAGAACCCAGTGTCTTGAGAACAAAGCTATAACCCAGAGACATTTTGTCACATGGATTCCATCAGGAACGTGGACCAGACTGTGGGCTTTCTTCATGTGCCCCTCCTCCCAGCACAGCCAGACTGTGGTGCAGGCACACTGGAGGCCTGAGGGTGCTGGTGTCCCTTCCAGGGCTTGCCCCTCCTGGGCCCTCCCTGCCCCCTGTCCAGAGCGTGGCGCCTTGTGCTCACCCTCTGCTCCTGCAGGACCACAGCCTCAGTCCCCGCTGTCACAGTGACCTCCAACCTCAGGAGCACTGGGTTGTACCCAGGTGGACAGAAACCCAGGCAGCAGAAGGTCTCTTTGGGCCCACTCCTGTCCTGCTCTCCACTCACAGGCCATAGGCACCCCAACCCTTCCTGCCAGGCACACAGAACCTGAGCCTTCCTGCTGTTTTGTCAGCTCTGTCATTTGTACCAGGTCCCCACTAAGGTAGGGCACACAGAAACAACCTGTTCTCCAAAGGAACCTTAAATCCTATAATTCAGAAGTGACTTCCTGGCCCATCAATTCTGCACCCCCTGCCACTGCCCAGGTCAGGACTCTTCTCCTCTCTGACCATGTGTCACAGTTCCCTCCCGGGTCCAGCATTACACAGATAATCTTGCAACCTAAATTTCATCCACAGAGAACAGCCGAACCTCTCCTAATCTGGCCCTGCCTTCGAGCCTCTCTTCCTGTCCCTTCCCCACTTCCCAAGCTCCAGCCACAGATGTAGGGACATAGTTACTTCAGCCTCAGCAGACAATCCCCCTCCTTCTGGGCAGAACCCAGCTTTAGTTCAGGGTTATCTGGCAGCCCGGGAATCCCAGAGGTGGACCCCCGCCGCAGGGCTGGCTTCTAATCAGCCTCAGACTATACGACACCCCAACCCTTTCACCAGTTCAGACCCCAGGCTGAAACCTGACAGGACCAGCATGTCTCTTATGACAGCTATTCATCCAGAGGGGACATAGGGACTAAAGGGAGCCCATATGGGGCCTTCATTTAATCTGCTTAACAACAAGGAGGTATGGTATTCCAGTACCTCTGGCTGAGTTACCTTCCCAAATAAGTCACAACCCCCTTTGGGATGTTGGAGTGGACCTGCATTCCCAGCAGAAAGGACATGCCCACTGCTCAGGGACCATGGTGCTGTGTTAACCGATGACAGAGACACCACTCCACTACTTCTGTTCCCATTTCTCTAGCACGAAGGATGGTCTTCAAACTGGAAAAGGGAACATATATAACAGGAGAATGCGGCCCAAGATCTCTCTGGCTGCTTTCAATGCTTTCCATTCCCAGACTGCTGGGAGGATGCAAGAGGGGCTGGCCAGGAGGGTGGGTGGGCTGGGAACACCAGGGACTGGTCCCAGACCTTCACCTCCACCCCCTGGCAACCTCCTGCTCAGAACAGCCTCTCCAAGATGCTTGCAAGTGTTTAGAAGATAATAACAACAGCAGCAGCAACTCTGGACTAAGCGCTTTACATGTCTTGACTTGTTCACACCCCACAAAAACCCTATGGAATAGGAGCTATTATCACCCCATTTTATGGATGAGTAGAGAGATTGGGAAATATAAAAAGACATCCAAGGTTAACATGGGCTCCAGACACTGGGCCATCATTTTATGTACATGTCACAGTGGTCTCAGTCTCACTGCATCACAGCTCCCAGGCTTGGGACAGTTCCCCTCACCATCTGTGCATTCTTTAAAAGGCCAAGCTTTCTGTCTTACACACTATTCACGTTTCCATCCAATTTCCTTTTCTTTTCTGCTATGATCCTTAAGTCAATAAATAACGGGGCTATCCAAGACCAGCTTAACAGCATTATTATTAACTGATGTCCATACTTCATTCAGACTTCCTTAGTTTTAACCTAATATTCTCTCCTCGTTCCAGGATCCTGTGCAGGATGCCATGCTACATTTAGCTGCCATGTCTCCTCAGGCTCTGCGTGACTGTGAGAGTTTCTCAAACTTTCCTTGTTTGATGACCTTGACACGTCTGAGGAGTACAAATCAGGTGTTTTGCAGAATATCTCTGTTGGGAATTATCAGCTGTTTTTCTGATGACTAGACTGGGGTGATGGTTTGGGGAGGAAGATCACAGAGGTAAATGGCCATTCTCGTCTCACATCCTATCCACCTGACTCATGACTGTTGTTGACCTTGACCCCTGGCCAAGGCAGTGCTTTTCTGGCTTCACCACTGTCAAGTTACTCTTCCCCTGCTTTCTACCCTGTGCTCTCCAGAAGGGCGTCATCGTCACATCTGACACTCACGGGGAAGAAATTTACATGCTTCACCTCCTTGATGAGGAGTTTACATAAGTTGTTTTCATTTCTTCTGTACAGAAGTTTGTTAGTGTATTTATTTATTCATTTATTGAATCACTTATTTATATCAGTATGGCCTCATGAATATTTATTGTATACTTTGAGACCGGGTATGTGTTGATTATTTTTCTTTTTTAATCTACATCAAGAAGTCGCCACAATCAAGATACGTTCCAAAGTTTCTTCAAGCCTTTTTGTAATCCTTCCCTTCATGTTTTGATTTTTGCAAAAGCATTTGATGCTGGTATCCCTGGCTTTCTGAGAGTAGCTGGTAAAAGGTGGATAACTGGCATTCAGTGAACCCCATACCTAACAAATGGTAGTTGTCTGCCCTGGGGTTGGGAAATCAAAGTCTCTATCTGGTTTATCAACAAGCGAAATAGGAACTGTCGAGTACAGAGCATTTGGGAAGGAACCCTACCTGCAGGGAAATGACAATCCTATTGGGTAATACATAAGTGAATTCGGTGTGTAGTGAGTAAGGATACAAAATGTATTTTGATGAGTCTCAGTCAATGATACACAGTAAGCAGAGCAGCCCTAGGAGGCCCTGTCCGTGGTCCTGCCCTGTGTTTATAATCAGCCTTGCGAATTCCAACAGAAAGAGCAGCTTCCCCAACCTGAAGGCAGCAGAGCATGTGAGAGTGACAGAGGTAGAATTTGATGTTCTTGCGTCTTTTTCAATGAAATGAAGTGAATAAGATGAAATTTAGTAGGAATAGGGCCAAGTAACAGGTTTAGAGTCAAGAAGTTATTGACACAAACAACAGGCCTGATCTCTTCAACAGTCACGGTCATTAAAAAAAAAAAATTGTGTTTGATTAAGAGAAGACCTTAGGGTCACAACTGGATGCATCGCTCAGTTCTACAGTTCTGAAGAGAAAACTGGTTCAAACAATGCCGCAAAAATAAACATGTGGGGGCCAAACAGAGAATCTGAATGAATCTGCATATTAAATGCCATGAGAATTTATTGAAGCAGAAAAACGCTAATCCTTTGCTAGGGAAGAAAATCGGGCTACAAAACAGTGTGCACAGCATGATCTCATCTTATAGAAAAAATCTACATATGAGCAAACAGCTCTGGAAGCATGTGACCAAGGTGTCATAGTGGGGCTCCCTGGGGGATGGGAAAATAATACTTTTATTTTTAATTGTTCATGTTTCTAATTTTCTATAGTGCTTATAAACTGCTTCTGCAAGGATATAAGATTATGCTTTAAAGAGTAGGAAATCACTGACCCTCCTCCAGGACAGAGAGAATCCTGGCTTGGCAGGGGTTTCTAAGAAGCTCCCTGGGGGTTTTGGTGGTCAGAAACTCAGTATGAGTGGAAAGTATGGTACACTATTCCAAAGGCAGCCTCACCCTGAGCAATCTGCGTGTGTGTGTGTGTGTGTGTGCATGTGTGTGTTGGGGCTGAAACAACCCTGTGGTGTCTCCTGGTCCAGCCTCTCCATGGTATTACTAGGAAAACTGAGTCACACAATTAGTGAGTGGCAGCTCCCATGCCAGAAGCCATTAGTTTGGCCTCTGTTGGGTCATATGGGATGCCTGGGGGCTTCAGAAACAGGGGGTTTTTTGGCCTGGAGAGGAAGATGGGTGGGAAGGAGTGAAGGGCGTGAGAGCATGGCTTTCAAACATTTAAAGGCTGCCTCGTAGAAGACAGACCCATGTGAGTCTCTGTGTGGCACCTCGATGACTAAGTGACAAGCAGGTTCGGCTCAAGAGGATATAAGGGAGAAGGTTCTAATAACAGGAGCTGTCCTTGGGGATAAGGTGGTGGGGTATCCTCAGAGCTGACCCTACGTGGCCTCTGGCTGGAGGTTGTTGGAAAGCCCTTCCCAACACTGAAGCTCTGTGGCTCTGCAACTCAAGGTTCCAGCCAGAGCCAGTGGCCTCTTCTTCCCTGAGAGGAAGGAGCTGGGCTCGCCCCATGCCAAGGGGCTGCTCAGCCTGCTGCAGAAGAGGGCGGGGCTTGGTCACCCTAGTGGAAGGAGGATCATGGTGACTACAGGAAAATGTCCCTGAGCAAAGCCTGGAAGGACAGCTGGGTGGGCTATGGTCTGCAGAAAGACTTAGTGGGCTCCTACAGAACTGCAGTAACTGATCATCCTGGGATGGGGTACCTGAGTTCTCAAACTTGACACCTGCCTCATTCTCTTCCACCTGCTCTCCCCGGGACCCCCAGGTCCAGCATGTCCAGGTGCCAGGGAGAGATGACTATCATTTCCCACTTGTAGGTGACAGGAGGCATGGAGCCAATCTAGCCATGTCCTGGCTTCTCCCACGTTCAGAAATGCTAGCATTTCTAGCCTAGGCTGTCCCAGGAACAGAATGTCAGCCAGTGCCCACTTGAGGCCTGTGGCCCCATGCTCCCATGCACAGCCTGAGACCTTAGGTGGCCTTGGAAACTCACTATGTAAGGCTCTGTCCTTTGACCATTTTACAGTTCACAGTAAGTAGCATAAGGGTGGGGATGCTCACCCGCCAGGTGGGTGCCTTCCCTTCCCCTTAAACCTAGACCCCAATTCCAGTTCCCATGGCATGAGAGGACACTGGTCTAGGAGGCAGTGAGTGATATTTCCCTGCCCACCCCACCGCAGCACCCACCCTTTTTATTTCAGCCCTGATAACAAACAACATAACTCCTGCTTTCCCCAAACAGACGCAGGCCCAGCTCAGGACACACTGCTTAGCTGCCGCTCCCCAATGCTGGCTCTGGGAGATCTGTCGCAGCCAACACAACCAGCTGCCAGCCAGGCCTGCCCATCAGAGTTTGATTGGGGATGGGGAAGTCACCAAGCAGACACAAGTGCTGAGAATCCAGGATGGCCACAAGCAGACACCTCCTTCTGTGTTCTAGGCACAGGGGTGCAGTCAAGGAGCCCCGCCGGCTGCTGAGTGCCCCTCGCTGTTCCCTCCAGCCCTTGGGTAGGCCCAGCCAGGCGCACTCCCCGCACCGCGTCCTGGAATTCGGTGCACACAGACCTCTGCGTCTTAGTCACCACAGGACGGGAAGGGGCAGGGGTCCTGAGGCCAAGTTCTGACAGTTCCTTCCCCCAAACATCCAGTGGGCTGCCCACCGGTCAGAGGGACCAGCACTGCGGGGAAGGGAAGATGGGCAGAGAGGCCACCCTGGGCGTGACGTGTGACGCTCGCAGCACCGCGCTAATGGTGGAAAGCGAGAGTCCAACAGGGTAGGGGTGCTCGAGGTCCTCAGCTCAGGAAGGGTCAGGGGGTGGCACCGGCGGGAGTCCTCCGGGAGTGAAGCCACCGCCTCTGGCAGTAGAAACGGCAGGGCAGCTGGAAGGGGAATGGAGAGGGTTCCGAGGCTGGTGGGGAAGGAGAGCAGTGGGGGGTGCACAGATACTCAAGGGACGGGGCGGCCCCCTTACCTCCTCGCCCTGGCCGAAGCGCAGGCCGAGCGCTGCGACGCGCTCCACGCGCAGGAAGCCGTCGGGGTCGCGGCCGCACACCTCGAACACCTGGCGCAGGCGGCGCACAGAGCGCAGCAGAGCCGCGGGGGCGCCCGCCCAGCCCGCGCCGCCCGCCATCCGGGCTGGCCCCGCAGCTAGCCGGAGCCCCGCGCCGCCCGCCGCGTCCGCTGCCGCTCACCCCGCGCCGCCGCCGCCATCACCGCGCGCCCGCCGGGGCCGCCGGCCGCCCGCGTGGGTCTGCGCAGCGCAGCCTCCCTCCGCCCGGGGGCGGCGGCCGTGTCAGGCGCGGCGCCGCAGCTCTGGGCGGGCGGGCGCGCGGGGCGGGAGGTGGCGGCGGCGGCGGCGGCGGCGGCGGCGGCGGCGGCGGCGCAGACTGCAGACAAAAGGAGCCGCGCTCGCTGTTCAGAGGGGGGCCGTTGCGCGGGCCCGCAGATCCCCCTTGCGCCCCGGGCTGACCCCACGGCCTCTGTTGACTCAGTTTCCCTCGGCGAACAGCATTCTTCTCCTCCCCTGGAAAACCCAGAGCGTGAGGGCGTGACAAGTATCCCGAAAGTCAGAGCTACCCAAAGGCCCCGCCCTTCCTCTGGAGAAATCAGATATGAGGCCTGAGCCCAGGACCACCAGCACCAGAGTCAACAGCCTCATATCAGCCCTCAGTCTGCCTACCCATGGCCAACCCATCTCTGCACCCTGTGGGTATGGAGCTCACAGTGTGCCCCACGGCTTCATACTGTAGTGTGTTCGATTGTTACAGCGATCTCCAAGGAAGCTGAGACCCAGAGAGGCTGAACTATTTACCCGAGGCCACACAGCTTGTGAGAGGCAGGGCCAGGATTCCAGATCCGGATGGTCTAGGCTCCCTACTCTTAACCTTCTCTGTGTTGCCTTGGAAAGAACAGTCTCCAGGCCTAGGACCACATAGTCCTCCTCCCAGCATTCTGGGGCCAGCTGTGGGCTGGGGAAGGGTGCAGAGAGGAGGAGCAGAGACCCTAAGACAGGTGAGGTAGAGAGAAGACAAGAGACAGGCAAGAACAGGGAAAAGCTAAGGACTTCCCCTAGGCTTGCTTTTGCAGGTCCCAACAGTTTCTGGAGTTTCCCTCCCTTCCTTGAGTTCCCACCCTCACCTCTCCCTGGGAGTCTGAGAGGCCCAGTCTCAGAGGCCAGGACAGAATCTGTTCTAAGGGCAGGCAGCAGCTTACACCCTGGACCTTAGCCCCAGGAGTGCTGAACTGAACCTTGATCACAGCCGCTCCTCTCATGACAACACCCAACTCTGCCAGGGGGCCCTGCAGGACCTGACCCGGCTCTCCTCTCTTCCCTCTTCCTTTGGTGCTCAGCATGTCAGACCCTGTGGCACCAGCTGCTCCAACCCCCAAATAGGCCTCCCCCATTTATGCTTTCCAGCTTAGTTCAGAGGTTTCCTCCTCTAGGAAGCACTCCTTGATGGCACTCCATCTCATCTATTAGTCTTGAGTTCTGGTCCCTTTCTCCAGATACCTATTTAGTTTTCTAATTCTCTGGTGGGGGTGCCCATCTCCTCAACCATGCTGGGACACCCTCCAGGCAGGATGGGTCTTAATCAGCTTCTTGTTCCTGATCTACAGCCAAGAGGGAGTCCAGAGGAAGCTCTGTTCAGAGAAGATGGGGCTCTGCCTCATCACCTTCAGGATCCAGGAGCCATGCAGGGACGCAGACAGGGACCCCAGGGTATGCTGGGGCTCCGTTCTGCACACGAGCTGTGTGGCCTGTGCTCTCTGGGCCGCAGTTTCCACCTCTGTGGTCTGCTAAACTCCAATTACATATATCCTACACAACAGACACCATGTGCTTTTCTGATGCCCATGCCAGGAATGAGTTTGGGCGCTAGCTGCCCTTTCCCCCATTGATCCTTTAATTCCTACAGGGGCACCCCCACCCACACACACAAAGAGAGATCTGTGAGCTGAGGAGTGGTGAGTCTAAGATGTGGGAAAGCAGTAAAGGGGGTGGTCTGGGTGGGGGAGCATCCAGGAAGAAGAGTGCAGGCTTCTCTGCTCGCTGGATGCTCCTCAGCAGGAAACTAGTTTCCTCATATGCACTACGGGAATAATAGCAGTAGCCCTCTTAAGGGTGACTGGAGCTTGGAGCTAATGTATGCGTTCCTTCCCCATGCACCTGTCCTGTGGAGGAAGCCATTAGGAGGAGCAGGGGAACAGGGAAGAGACTGGCGGCTGGAGGTCCAGCCAGCCAGCTGGTGGGAGGTAGGGAGAGGAAGCCAGGGCTGCCCTGACCAGGGGCCCATATTCATTCCTGCAAAGTCAGCTCATGCCCATTTCTCCCACCCAAGAGGCTCAACACAGCAAGGAGATGAGCAGAAGCTAGGGCTACCCCCTGTTAATTGGCTCTCAAATTCCCCATAATTGGGGATCAGGGGAGCTTGGAGACTTCACCCCCTGAACTGGCAGAGGTGGATGCCTCAGATCTGAGCATGAACAGATGCTAAGTGAACCTAGACCAAAGCCCAAGGCAGATTTCTGGTTCTCCCCAAAGACAGGCTCACATCAAATTCAAAAGTCCCTTCCTCGGGGAAGCTCTGTCTGACTCTTATGACCAGGTTCCTCTCGGCAACTTTATCTCTGTTTAGCGATGACTTGATGGCTTCCTATCTCGCCCACAAGATGTTGCCTTGGGACTGGCTCTGTTGCTCACCATGTGCTCTGGGGGCCAGCAGGCCCTATCACAGACACTCTTCTGGTTGTCACATTCTTTCTGTGGAGGACAGAGGAAAACAGACCGTGTCATTGCTGAGCCGATAGCTGGGCAGTCACGACATAATGTGGTCTGTGCTGAAGCCCAGGCTCTGGGAGCACAGAAGGACCCTCTTAGTGCTTAGAAGGACCCTTTGAGATGATGCAATCTCCAGAGTTCCCAGGTCGTTAGAGGTGGACTTGGATCCAGATCCCCAAGGCTCCCAACTCCTTGATCTGAAAGCTCATAGGGCACCCCCAGCACATGTGGTGAGAGACACCTACACCAGGCCCAGCTGCATGCTGGGAACCTTGTGGCGGGGGTGCTTTAGAACTGTGAGAGACTTGTTTTAAGCCAGCAAGTTTGTGGTAGTTTGTCACAGTGGCCACAGAAAACCAATACGTATGGGATAAATATGTGGAAGTTATGAAACGTTATTAAGAACCAGACTTTGGCCTGACCTGTGGTGGAACAGTGGATAAAGTGTCAACCTGGAATGCTGAGGTTGCCGGTTTGAAACCATGCACTTGCCCAGTCAAGGCACATATGAAAAACAACTACTATGAGTTGATGCTTCCTGCTCCCCCTTCTTTCTCTCTCTAAAATCAATAAATAAAATCTTAAAGAGAGAGAGAGAGAGAGCCAGGTTTTGAAATCCCCAACAGCTGAGCTGGTCATCAACGTCTGCTGCCTATTTAGCCCTGTGACTTTGAACGACTGGATCTCTGGAGCTCGGTTTTCCTATTTGTAAACTGGGGACAGTAGTTCCGACCTTGTAGAGGTCCTACAGGGTTTTCATGAGCAAATGAACGTAACATGCCAGGCATGTGGTGGTTTCTACTGTGTCAGCACAGACAGGTTTAGAACCGGACAGAAAGGGGGAAACATTTCTGATTTTCATCTATGGGGCTTGACTTCATTGTCCATGTTGTCTGGAACTGGGGCAGGACTCACTTTCTTGCTGCTCACAACCTGCTGGTGTTCTTTTCCTTCCTTCCTTTCCTTCCCTCCCTTCCTTTTCTTCCCCTCTTCCCTCCTCCCTTCCTTCCTTCTCCCTCCCTCCTCTCTTCCCTCCCCCTCCCCCTCCCTCCCTTCCAACCATGAATAATTATCATTCTGGAGAGGAAGAAAGTGGTGTGAACCCATTTGCCTTCTCACCTGTCCTGTTTTCGCCAGCAGAGCTTGCCTGCAGAGGCAGCAGCGCAGCTGGGGGTGCCCAGGGTGAGCAGGGCATTTTGAAATCTTGAACTTCCTCATTGAGAGGGGTGCCTGGGAAGCCAGAGGTTTTACTTACCTCAGGTGACCACCCAGAACCTTTTCTGACCCTCAGAAGGGAGTTGGATAAACCGATAGCTAATGTTCCTTCCAGGATTCCAAGAAGAATGCTAACACCTTACTTATGTTGGGGTCCAAATTCTTTCATCAGATGCAGAAATGGCTCCTAAAAGTGGCTTCTGGCCAGGCCATCAGCATTTACCTCCAGGTTCCTTACAGTTTGGGAAGCCGTCTCTTACTCCAACTCACCTACCTGAAGTTGACTAGAATCTGGGCCTTCCCATGCTTCCAGCCTTCTCTGCTGCCCCCTGCTGCCGAAAAGGAAAACGTCTTTCGCATGGGCAGCAAGCAAGCAGGCCCTTTGCAGTCAGATCCCTGCCTATGCCTTCCGCTGTGAGCTGCTGCAGACCAGTAACGCAACCTACCACGCTGTCACACACTTATTGAGCACTTTGTCTCCTGGGAGTTGTGGGTGGCATGGGTCTTAGTTCCAAGATGGTGACTCCACGTGGAGTTGATCAATGAAATAACCAGCTTACCTTGCACATGCAGTTCTCTCTGCCTGGAATGTCTTCCCTTCCCCCACAGCCATTCTTTAAATGCCTCCTCCTCCAAGAAGCCTTCTCTGAATGGGCTGCCCCCACCACTGTGCTCTTACAGAACTCCACATGGACTCTCCTAGAGTGAGTATTTTCATGATGCTCCGTGATGCCCTCCCTACCCCTTCCCATGGACAAATTACAGGACATTTCTGTGCTTTATTTCCCTCACTCTAGAGTTAATTATAGCACCACCTCATGGGGCTGTTGGAGGCTGCAGAGCGGACATGTGGAAAGCTCTTGGTGCAGTGCCTGGCATGCAGTAGGACTCAGTACGGGTCACTAGCAGTAAGAACCAGAGGAAGGGGCTCCCCTGAGAAAGAAGAAACTGGAAAGGAAGTTGCCAAGAACTGAAGGCCTCCTTTCAGCTGCGTTACCCAGGAAGATGGGCCCCAAATGGAAAATCTGTATTAAAAAGGTGTGAATATGTGTGTGTGTGCACGCACATGCACAAAATCACACTGTTGTCAGCAGATGATAGCTTGGCCCTGCTATTAATGTTAGCTCTCTCCTTGGTCTTCGGATCATCCCTCTAGCACTGGGACCCCAAGGAACAGAGACAGCTGCGGGGGTGGGGATGTGGGGGTGGGGAGGGTGCTGGTATCTAAGTTTTATGATCGCTTGTCTCTCCCAGCTAGATTCCTAGATGCAGTATTTCTGGGCAATGGTGTGGGTGTTTCTAAGGCTAGTGATACAGAGAGATGAGGCAAGTGCACCAGTGAGCCCACCACACCGCACTCTTGACCCACACCAAGCAGTCGTCAAGCACACCTCTGCTAATCTGACAGAGCAAAACGGTCTTTCGCTGTGTTGGTTTGCATCTCTTGTTTACTAATGAGTGTGATGACCTTTCCCATCAAATAGTAATTAGCAGTTGGTCTAGTATTCCCTTTCTATGGGGTTTATTTAGCTTTCCCAATTTTTTTTTCTACTTGGGCCTTTTCTTAAAATTGGCCTCTTTGTAATGACAGCAATTTCCCTGTTTGCTGTCCTTCAAATTTCAGCTCTTGTTTGTTTGTTTTGACATGGGGACATTTTAATATATTAGGTAGTCAGCATGCAATCTTTTTTTTTTAAGGTTTTTTTTAAAAATTTTTATTTTATTCATTTTAGAGAGGAGACACAGAGAGAGAGAGAGAGAGAGAGAGAGAGAGAGAGAGAGAGAGAGAGGAGGAGCTGGAAGCATCAACTCCCATATGTGCCTTGACCAGACCAGTGCAGGGTTTTGAACTGGTGACCTCAGTGTTCCCAGGTCGACGCTTTATCCACTGTGCCACCACAGGTCAGGCGTCAGCATGCAATCTTTAGGATTTCTTTCACTGCTTGAGGTTTCCAAGCCATTCCCCATTGCGGGAGTCATTCATTTTCTTGGCCAATATTTCCAGTTCTTCTTCTAGTCCAGTGGTTCTTAACCTTTTTTGAGGTACCGAACCCACCAGTTTCATATGCGCATTCACCGAACCCTTCTTTAGTGATAAATAAAATATGATTATTTTTTCCAAATTCAAGACATAGGTATGTTTTTTTACTGGTGCATAAAATGAGCCGTGCATGAACATCATCTTGCTCAAAGAACAAAACCAACAAAGTGCATGAACTCACAACAAATTACGGTATTACTTTATTCTGGCCTCCGCAGCAGAGGCTTCTCTGAACCCCTGAGACCGACTCATCGAACCCTAGGGTTCGATAGAACCCAGGTTAAGAACCAGTGTTCTAGTCTGAAGAGAAGAGCTCTTCCTTCCTGACCTTTGTGATTTTGTGCAGTTGTGTGACAAGTTCTGGCAGTGACTGTGACAGAAGTGATTGCACATCTGGCCTTGGCCTTTAATTACTATTTTAAGACCCTCCAGATGCTAGGCCATCCAATCTGGTAGCCACTAGCTGCATGTAACTATTTACATTTCATTTAAAAAATCAGTTCCTCAGTCTCAGAAGCCACATTCCAAGTGTCCAAGAGCCCCATGTGGCTGTGGACACAATATTGGACAGTGCAGGTCTGACAATCCCATCATCCCAGTGCTGGGTGGCATCGTCCCATCTCTGCCCCTCTGGGGCTGCAAGAACAGGTAGAACAGAGCTGTTGTGGCTTTTAAGTCAATGAAATTTGAGGGTTACTGGTGCTTTTTCAGAAAACCATAGCATAATATGGACCTTTTAGCCTGTTTCATTCTACTTATTTAGTCTAATTACTGTTATCACAGTTATAAGTATTTAAAAGTTTCTATTTTGGCACTGGCTGAGTAGCTCAGTTGATCTGAGTGTCGACCCAGTATGTCAAGATTGTGGGTTTGATCCCCCGTCAGGACACATGTAGGAATCATCAATAAATGCAGAAATAAGAGGGACAAATTGATCTCTCTCTCTCTCTCTAAAATCAATCAATAAAAAATTTGTTTTATCTAGGTAGAAAAGTTTCCAACAATTAAGCTCCTAGTTGTTTTTCTTTCTTAGTTTATAAAGTGAACCCTTGGATCATTTAGTTTGGACACGCTCTCTCCCAGTGGGAGTCTTGACTGAAACTGTTAAATCAGCACATTCACTGGGGAAAACTGGAACACAGAGTGTGGTTCCCCATCCAGGACCGTGGTTGGCCTCCCTCTCCTGGGCACCTTTTTGCCCACCGCCTCAGCCTCTTGGCTGAGAGGGCTGTGTGGGTGGAATTAGTAGCAACAGGAGGAAAATAAAGACAACACAGTAACTTTCTAAAGCAAAACGAGGTCCGCCTGACCAGGCGGTGGTGCAGTGGATAGAGCGTCGGACTGGGATGCAGAAGACCCAGGTTTGAGACCGCAAGGTCGCCAGCTTGAGCACGGGTCCATCTGGTTTGAGCAAAAAGCTTGCCAGCTTGGACCCAAGGTCCCTGGCTCCATCTAGCAAGGGGTGACTCGGTCTGCTGCGGTCAAGGCACCTGTGACAAAGCAATCAATGAACAACTATGGTGTCGCAACGGCAATGAAAAACTGATGATTAATGCTTCTCACCTCTCTCCGCTCCTGTCTGTCTGTCCCTATCTATCCCTCTCTCTGACTCTCTCTGTCCCTGTAAAATAAATAAATAAATAAATAAAGCAAGCATTTTAAAGCAAAACGAGGTCCTTTTAAAGAATTGTACTTTAGCAATTCCCTCCCTTCCCTACTCTTTTGAGGTAGAAATGGCCGTTTTATTTTGCTTTCTTTCCAAATGTAGAAGTTGACAGAATACAATTTGAAAATTGTACCGATATGTGACATCTCAAAGTCTGGATGAGAATTTTCAATAGGTCTCTAAGTATGTCATCTCCAATTTGGGAGAGACTCTATGTGGGGCTCCTATTATCTATGTATTTAGTTCCCTGATAACTTGTATTGAGCACTTTGAACAAGGATGGCTGCTGCTTCTGGAGACCCAGAGTGTAACAAGGAAGAGCGGACTGTTGATCACAACACTGTAATAAGAAGCTGTCACAGGACCACAAGAAAGGCTCACCACGCAGCCTGTGGGTGACAAGCAAACACGTCCAAGAGGTCCTGATGCTGGACGTCATTTGTGAACCTAAAAAATGTTTGCTGGATAAGTGAATAAATGCTGCTAACTTAAGACTCAGTATTTTGTTATTAAAAAACAATTTTTTTTTGTCTCCTGTAGAATTCTAGATATGAGCAGTGGTAGCAGTGTTTTTGATTAAGGCATAGGTCACCTTACTGCTTTCTGTCTTCCATCTATGAATTACCAACTTGGTAAGAGCATCTCTTACCATCAATTTCTCATGCTGCTTTTACTTTGGCCAGACTGAAAGATAGAGAGTCCCATGATTTTTGCCAGTCTGGGACTAAGGCACATCTTTATGGAGTTTTTAAATAAAGAAAATTAGGGTGTAGTCCCCAAAGTGGGACAAAACAATGGAGGAAAATCAGAACAGAATGAGCCAGTTTCCTCCTGGTGTGTGGCCTTCTGCCCAGACACATCTCTCTCTGCTGTGCATGCTGTCAGGACCAGGTCATCCTAGACTCGGTGATCTCCTGATACAGTCAAGATTCTGCAACCCTGTTTTCAACTGCTGAATGGACATACCTGCACCAGAACAAAATTGTTGGTAATTTTTCAAGACCCAGATCCTCAGTCACCAAACCCTGCCAGTCACTCTGCAACCATCAAGAACCCAGTCCACACCTTGGGACACTGTGGTCATTGGTTATGTGGCTGTTTTCCTCACTCAATTGCGAGTTCACAGAGGGCAGAGGCCAAACATTTTTCTATTTTTGCTTCTGCAGTGCCGGGTATAAGTACAACCCACTGAAAATATTTCTTTAAACAAATAAGTAAGCTGAAGTTACACCTGTTGACATTTTCTTCTTTTTAACCCTATTTCAGCTGGGTGTTGGGAAAACAGCTGTGGCAGGCTTGCTTGCTTCTTTGCCTGATTAGTGTGTGAGCATGGAGCAGCACGTGTGTGTAGTCTATGGAAGGCTACACATGCTTACTCTCGGGGCGGATTGCAGATTGCCCGCCCACCACTGCAAGGGGCCGTTTTACTGTTTGTTCGTCTGCTGCCGGAAAAAGTGATTTTTCCCTGCCTGTTTCCTCGTCTGCCATTGTGAGACTCTATTAAACAGGAATGGCCAATGCTTTCTGGCTCCACAGTTTCTCTACCTTCTGTCCAAATCCAATGTGGACCTGCTTGACCTCGGCCACCAGCATTACATCTGGCATTGTCAGTAGGATTTGGATCAGATCGGTATGGAGACACCGACACCCTGGAAAGGTGGAATAGAGGAGTGACCATTCCCTGTGGCTACCCTATTGGGGGCCATGGGCTGGGTGTTTTTTATAGCCCTGCAAGAAGAAATCAAAAGCTCTGTGCGAGAGGCTGCATGAGACCAAAAGCTCCAGGATGAGCTGCAGACTGAGCACCAATAGCAGCAGAAACTTAAACAGCTGCTGAAGAAGGCTGACTGAGCTCAAGAGCTTCTGTGTGAAATGCAGGCTGAACACCAACAGTACACAGAACTGGAACAGTCACTTAAGAAAGAGCTGCAGTTTGCCCTAGAAGCCAAACACTGGCAGTGACAGTTGCTAGATAAACAACTGCAGGTTCTAGAGCTCAAGTTCCAGCTTCAGGCTGAGAGCTGGAGGGTGCAATGTGCCAAAGCAGGTGCTGAAGATGCATTTGTGCTGGCAGAGCGGCTCTGAGCTGGCAGTAGCAGGCATTTCTGACTCTTCTGAGGAGAAGGAGGTTTGGGCTGAAACAGCCATTTGCAGACTCAGAGTCTGGCCAGTGGCCACCCAGCCACCCGGAAAGTAAAAACCCAGTAGCCAAGAGTTCCTCAAGGGGCAGGCACACCCCTCCCACAAGCAGTGGAGCACTCTGTGATCTGGCCCTACACTCAGGCAGAATTGATGGAGTTAGGAATAAAATTCTGGTAGAAACCCATTAAGTCCCTGGCAGCCTGGCTGCTGCAGTTGTGGGATTAAGAGTGGATGACATCATGCTCTTTGGAACAGAGATGGAAAAATTAGCTGCCATTACCACACACTCCTCCTTGAGGAAGCATCTTCAGAACTGCCATGACAACAGAGGAAACCATACCCTATTAGAATGGGTGATGGCTGCCATTTGGACAGTCTGGCAGAATGCTGGAGTCTTGCTGGGGGCAGTGAGTTGGTGGCAGTCATATACTGAGCTGTAGCAGATCCTTCTGGAACAGGGTATAAGGAATACTGCTTTCAACTCGAGGTCCCATGGGCCAGATGAAAAGTATTTACAGCAGGGATGAGGGGCCTTATTCTCTGCAGAACCCCGTTAGCCTTTTTTGGGTCACAAGTGGCTATCTTGAGCCCCTATGTGGGGCAGCCTATCAATACTATTACACAGATGGTGGCAGATTTGGGGAGGTGGAGGCAGCACAGAATCATAAGGCTATGCAGGCTACTGCCTGTGCTGTGCCCCAGCCCCCCACTGACAAGAGAAACGGGCCTATAAAGGTTAACCGAACACAGATGTGGGTAGATTTAATTGCAGTTGGGGCAGATAAGGAGAAATTATATGGCAGGTCTAATAAAATCCTGTTAGGTCCTTGGTGGCAGCTTAAGCCAGAGCAGTGGTTCCAGCTGCTGAAGAAGTGGGTAGTCCTGGCAGCTGCCAAGAAAATGGCTGGTGTTCAAGTTGCATGGTTGCAGGATTATATGCTGGAGACATCTGTGGGAGAAGAGGATTCCCAATACCCATTGTTCCAGTTTGAACAGGGGGAAGGCTGAGGGACCCATATAACAAGAATGGGAAGTGGAATCGACTATCCACTGGTCCTCTTCTAGTGTGCAGCAGATATTGACCTTAGAAGATAATAGGTTGTGGGGGTTTTTTCTGCAGCAAAAGCAGCAGCAGCTAAGAGAACTGTCAAGGCAGCACATGCCTTGATTGTGTTTGACTCCACCAGGCCTTGTTACCTTGGACTTCTGAGGGGTTTGGATGGGACTTGTGACAACGGACAGAGTGCTTATGGCAAGGTGGGTATGTTATCAAGGAGCTGTATGGCTAGTTGCTTGTAATGGCCTTTCACCTTGGGACACTTGTACAGACAGCTGTGTCATCGAGGATGGATCACTGAGTGGTATAATGGACTCTTTAAGCAGGGGCTTCAACAGGAGGGGGGCATTGGCCCCCTTGCTGGATGGACATGCTGCTTGTGGACAGTATGAGAGACCCTGACGGGTTGCCGTGGCACCTGTAGAGGACCTCCTGCACCAGGAAGCTGCTCTCACCCAGTTGCAGAGATGCACCAAGGACACTTTATGGCTTTAATGGACATATCCCTGGACTATACAGGCCCTCCCACCTACTATGGGGTAAGAAGGGGCTAGAGATGGGCCTCCAGTTAACTCCCTGGGCAGAGCGCTCAGGAAGACATTATGAAGGGCAACTTTATAATTGTCATTTTGGAATAGCTTGTGCTTTTGTAATTCTGTTGCTGTAGTCTGTATTGTTTCTGTGATGTAATGTAGCTCACTCCTCACACAGGGACCAGAGTGGAAGATACCTGTCACGCAGATTGTGAGGTGAGCCACCCTAAAGGGGTGGAATGTTGGGAAAAGAGTTGTCAGGGTTGCTCGCCGGTACTTTGCCTTACTAGTGCATGAGCACGTGGCAGCACCACATGTGTAAAGTCTACGTAAGACTACGTGGGCTTGCCCTCAAGGTGGATTGCAGATTGCCTGCCCACCACTGTGAGGGGTGGTTTTGCTGCTCATTTGCCTGCTGCCAGGGAAAGTGGTTTTCCCCTGACTGTTTGCTTGTCCACCCTTTTGAGACTCTATTAAATGGAAATGGCCCAACGCTTTCTGGCCCCACAGTTTCTCTACCGTCTGTCGGAATCCAATGTGGACCTGCCTGGCCTTGGCCACCTGCATTACACTGGGCAGTGCTCCCTAAACTTCTGACAAGGAAAGGGCCCTAATAGGATTCCAGTGTGGCCCCATCTGGGTAGCTCAGTTGGTTAGAGCATCATCCTGCTGCACAGAGGTTACCAGTTCTATCCCTGGCCAGGGCACATACAGAAACAGATTGATGTTTCTGTTTCTCTCTAGGATCAATTAAAGAAAAAGGTTTCTTACTATATCATGCAAGTTAAAAAAGAAAAAAAAGATTCCAGCGTGACCTCCCAATTTTAAATTGAGGAAGTGGCCCCTGTGGAGCATAAGATCAGAACACTATACATCCACCCGGCACTCCCCAGGTTTAATTGTCTTTCTCACGACTGGCTGGACTCTTAGCATAGGGTCAGGGGCCTAGAAAAGTTTTGCAGTATGACCTTTTAGGGATGCAGGCATACCTCGGAGGTACTGTGGGCTCGGTGCCAGGCCGCCGTAGTCAAGGGAGCATCGCAATAGAGCTGCCGTCTTTCTGCTGGTGGAGGGTCTTGCCTTCAGTTTGTTAAAAATGCAGCACCTGTGAGTGTAAGAAAGCGAGTACAATAAAATGAGGTGTGCCTGTAATTCAAAAAGGAGAAAGGTAATTTGGCCCCATTTAAGCAAAATGTATGAAGCTGCTTTGGACATTTTAAATATGCATGCATATATGTAATGTGTATATAAATGTATGTTTTAAAAGATGCTTTTGTAAAAAAAAAAAAGAAAGCCAAATCTACAATTCCAAATTAATGTTATTACATTTCCACTTATGATTAGCTGGTACTTTAAAAAGAACAGAATGGGAGAGATTCAAACCAACAGGGACCATGTTGCTGTAGTACAACCTCATAGTTATAGAAATAGAACATTCAAGAGGACTTCTCGGCAGCTGAAAGGGTCTTAAGTGGAACCAACGTCTGTGTGAAGAGTGAGTTTCTAGTGAAGACAGACCATCCAGCGGATCACCAGGGGCAATGAATTGCCCCTGAGAATTTGGATGCAGCGGTTCTGACCTGTAGCAAGCAGGCCAAGATGTTTTACTGGCAGAGACCGTGGGAGAACAAGGGGTCCAGGGAAATGCTGTAAGCCACCAGCCATCATTAGGGGCCTGCCTTGGGCATGGAGGGGTGGTGGGGACAATGAGCTGCTGCCACTTGGTTGTAAGGTTACAATTTTATTCTCCTTCCAGCACCTCCTGTCCCTCCCTAACCCCCGTGGTAATGAAGTCTTCTGGCCAGGTAGTTCAAAATCCCCGGGTTAGCCTGAGGGTGTCCCAGCAGAAACTCTGTGCAGGCAAACGTGGGCACAGGGGCCCCAGAGAAGGTAAATGGTATGACCCATGTTCTCCTAACTTAAAGTGCATCCCTACTTTTGATTATGATGCTGCAAGCTGCACGGGAAAAGACAGCTATGTGCAGTACTTGGGGTTTTCAGTTCTCCCAGGGAAATCACTCGTTTTACCCCTCCCTGGCCTAGGACCTCAGGGCTAGAGTTTGCCTTTGCCTCAGAGGTGTGGGATGAGCCTCTCCTGGTCAGTTGCCCCTGCTTTCTCAGTCTACCCACAAACAGACCAGCACTTCCCTCTGATCTGCAGGTGTCTGTTTCATGGTCTTTTTAGCCCTTCGTTTAGTGATAAACACTGTCACCTTCCTAAAGGTCAGCTGTCTTGACCACAGGATCTAGGCCAGATTTTTTCTCCATCTGGAAGTAACTATGTCATTGGGGAAATGATAGTAAAACTCGCAGCAGCTACAGCCAGGAGGGGAGGTTAGTGTTTGCACATGCAGTGCCATGGGAGATTCAGTAGAGTGAGCTGAAGAGTTGGGGAGAATTGTGGGGCCCTAACACATACCCCTGACTGACCAGTCTCAAGGTGTCCCAGCTTTACTGACTGACCTCTCACTTTAAAAGTGCCCCTAGATAGAGGATTGGATAAAAAAGATGTGGTACATATACACTATGGAATACTACTCCACCATAAGAAATGATGACATAGTATCATTTACGACAACATGAATGGACCTTGAGAACATCATACTGAGTGAAATAAGTAAATCAGAAAAAGCTAAAAACTATGATTTCACACATAGGTGGGTCATGAAACTGAGACTCATGGACACAGATAAGAGTGCAATGGTTACCAGGGGGAGGGGGAGGGGGAGGGGGAGAGGGTTGGGAGAAGGGTGTAAAGAGGGACAAATACAGGTGCCAAAAAATGATTTGATTATGGGTGATGGGTACACAACATAATCGACTGTACAAATGATGTGGAGATGTGTACCCGAAGTCTACGCACTCTTGTTGATCAATATCACTGTTAATTTAATTTTCTAAATTAAAAAGTAAAAAGTCAAGGCAGCTTATCCCAGAGAACAGAGTTGCCCCTTGGTTTGGCGGGTCCTAGAAATGCATTTGGTGGGGTTCAGGACACAAACCTCCAAAACATGTCACCTTGGCACACTGAATATTTTAAGTGGGAGGCAGGAAGGTCGCTCTGCCCTTTCCCAGCACAGGACCTAAACCTCCTGTGAGAGGCGCCCTCCTTATGCCCAGAAGAGAGGAGCATCCTCTTCTCCAACGACTAGACAGGAGCACACAGGCCTTGCTGAGTTCCCCGGGTTACGACACTCAGCTGATCCTCTTGGACCTGCCACACTTCCCCACGAGGAACCGCTCCTCACTAGACCTCACATAGAAATGCTCAGGTCTGGCGGTTCCCTCCGGTCTTCATTCCCTCTGAAAGCTCCCATCACGTGGAACTTACCTGAACTGAATCTGCGTGTGTTTCTCCTGTCACTCAGTCAGTGTCACCTTCAGACACCGCCAGGAACCCTAGGAGACTAGAGAAAAACTTTTTCTTCCCCTACACACCAAAATTATTATTTATTTTACCTCCAGTTGAGAGAGGTTATGGAAATAGAAACCCACAGTGGGGGTAGGAGGGTGGGCTGGGTCGAGGAGAAGCCGAGACATCCTTTAAAGAAAGGAAATGGCCTTAATGTTTCAAAAAATCAGCGGGGAGTGGGGGGAAGTGAGGCAACAGAGCTGATGAACGAGAAGCAGTCCAATAACTCCCACATCTCTGAGCAGATTGAATGTACATTTTACTTAAAAAAGGGGAGTACATACACAGGGAGGAAAACGGGGTGGGGAACAACGATGATCTGAAATAGATTTCTACAGTTTCCCCTACAACGCTCGGTTTTGTCCGTTGGGCAGTATTTCTCTGCTGGCGTGCGGCTGCTTACAGTATTAACAAGGGCAGAGACAGGGAACTGCCAAAGGTTAGGTCCCACGGAGAGGAGAGGGAGTTGTCATATACAATGTAAGTTTACAATACACAGCATTTTCTTAAATGATGTAATGCAGTCGCGGGAAAAAGTTAACAATACTAACACGAGAACAATCAAATTTTTGTTTGTTATCCATGTACAGCAACTAACTGCTTTACAAAAAAGCAAAATAATACAATATATCATCACATGTATTTACAGGGTAGTAAATATACTTTTGTCAAATTTTACACAAACTATTTACAGGTGAATATACTGCATTAAAAAAAATTATGTGGCTGACACTAAGAGTGAATTTTTTGTATAAGTCCATTGTATAACATTGAATAAGACATGCCTCATTATGCCAGGGGATGAAGGGAGAATGTGAAAACAAAACTAAAATGCAAACAAAAACCCAAAACAAAAGGGAAAAACCCTAAAGCCCACTAAGCAGGAAGAATTGCTGGCTTTCATTCTGTCTCCCCCTAGAGCATCCGTACTGTGGGCTGGAAGCTGACCATCCATCACTGTGTCCTCAGCTCCTGGCTCAGGACCTGCAAGGCCAGCACCCAGCCATGAACAGGTGCTGAGCAGAGGGAGGACAGAGCACCCCCACTTTCCCCTGAGCTAGTGAACCTCGTCTCTGGGTTGGAAAACCAGGGCACACCCCTGGGGCTGGAGCAGTGATAAAACAGGTCGATTATGCACAGAATTACGTGATGCATTAGTGTTTTCCTCTTTAAAAAGTTAGGGAAACATCTACAAACTAAAAACACACGATCTGTAATGTTCTTTATAGAACTTACACCAGAATTTACAAAATGGGCAACTTGCTCTGAACTTGAGAATTTCTCATGCAGATTACAGGTATGAGGCCTGCAATAGTATTTTATTTTTTGGGGGAAGCATATTGGTAAGAGATTTATGTCATGTTCATTTTAGATACTTTGTAAATTTTCAAATTCTCAGGATGGACTGGTCAAAAGGATTTTTGCAGTTCAAAGAAGGCTCAATTTTGATTTGTGCAACGCTGATCATTTCATGAGGTACTTCAAGTGAATTCATTCCATTCATTACACTAGAGGGAAATAATGAATAAATTTAAGAAATATCATACCTTGGAAAATGTTTATGGAAAGATAAATATTTTTAACAGTAAACCTGTAGAAGTTTATCTCTTTTAATGGGAAAAGCAAAATAGCATAATACCCGCTGTCTATGCACCAAACCTACCAACAAGGAGGGGAAAATGGGGAACTCAAACGATTCAAGGCTCACACCTGTCTTTACTCCAGGACCAGGAGCTGGGAGACCTGTCCCAGGAGCTCTGGGCTGTGCGAGGACCGCGACCTAAACAGTGGGTGTCCTTGGCACTGGGTTGTCAATAACCTACTTCTAAACTCAGTTCTAGTCTGAGCTTCCCTAGTCTCAGTTACTCTGTTGTTATAAACATTCTATTCTAATGCAGCTTCTACAATAGTTAAAAACAAAAGTTTAGTTAATTGCACCTGTCTTCCATATTGTCCAATAATTCTATGTCAAAATAGCTATTAATACTAATGTTTTTTTCCTTTTATTTTGGCAAATGGTTCTTACTTTTCCAAAACTGTAAACAACTTAAAAAAATTAAATTCTTGTTATTTCTGAATATCAAAAGCAATTTTATTTACATTAACATATTACATTGTTACTGTGTGGATAAATGTGAAATGTGTTATATTATTAAAATCAGAACACTTACATGTACCATTATTTATTGATTTAGCTGTGGAATTTAATTTACTGAAATCCACTTAGAAAATAGCACTACAGGAAAATACCCCCTCCCCTAGGTTTCTCTTCCCCGTCCCAAAGCCATTACATCTTACCATACAGGGGGAACCTGTGACTAGGGAGATAGTATCCTTTTGTAATAAATATAGTTTAGACCTAAAGCGGGACATCTAGATACTAATATGCTCACTGAGTCAAGTTATTTTGCATAATGCAGGTTCCCCAAAGAAACTGGACCTGCACTACTATGGAAACCCTGACCCCATTGTAATCCATCCCATTCAGTACAGCAGCAGCTCTTAAGGTCCCCTATTGTCACACAAATGCAGGCTGACCAGTCTTTTCACAGTGATTAAACGCAGTTCTATCGTATACAACCCAAATGTTTTGCTAAAGAGATTCCTGGTTCTTTTGGAGGGGAGGGGGAAGAATGCCAGACATTTAAACTATGCTTTATCAAAACCATTTTTGTTAATATATATCATAGTCCCTGTTTCTGGGGGAATTAAACAAAAGCAATAGCTACTCAAAAAATCACGTACCATTCCATTTTGCTATGGAGAGAATGCGAACATCTATAAAGGTTACCTTCTAGGGACAGTTTCCAACAGTTTGTTCACTGGTTACCCTGCTCAGAATTATTCGGGAAAGAGGAGGAGGAGGGGAAAATGTATAGTTACTATACTTTGTATAGTTTTGGCTTACAAAACCAAAAAACAACTTTTAGCATATTTAAAGATTAAAAGATAATCAGCTGGAAAAAAAAAAAAAAACTAGTTTGGATGACTGAGTTTGGATAAGGCCTCAGAACTCATCGCTTTTATTCGGTAATGCTAAGATATATGTGGTTACACTTATTTTCCTGTAATTATTGCTAATATTCAAGTGTTAGTATTTCTTAAGAACCTACTACAAAATAGTAAATCCCCCCTCCCCAAAGTACCTCGCCTGTGGCTTTACCGTGTGAAGTTAGTGAGGCTTGACCTCCATGGTTCCTTCAGTTTTGTAAGGTAAAAAAAAGTCCACAGCTAAAAGTCAGATTAAATACACTGGGGTTATAATGTTATTTCTCCCATAAACTTCTACCTTGGAAAGTGTGTAAATAAGACTAACACTTTACTTTGTATGATAAAGGGGAACACATAGAAGGCAGAGCTCTGTGCAAATGGCTTTCATAGCTGGCCAGTAGTAGCAGTATTCAATAATTCACCCTCTCTTACAACTGGGATGTACTTCAAGTGTCCTGACCTCCCACTTTCTTTGAAGTTGTTCTGAACACTTGCTTAAACCAGACACACCAAAAGTAGGAGGGGAAAAAAAAGTTAAAGAAAAAGCAGCATTAAATTTAGGCAATGCTTCCAAGAGTTGATCATCTGGCAACGTGGCAGACAGGACAGCTCTTTATAAACATGAAGTGCAGCATCACAGCATAGTGACGAAGGGGCCACCAGTGAAGAGCCCACGTCAGTTAAGTCTGTTTGAAAAAGGAAAGAAAGAACACTTCATACGATCTTCTTAATGCTATTACGTTTGAAACTGCCAGCGCTTCTTTGCTTCTGCACCTGGCTTGCGGATCCGTGGCGAGTTCGTCCACTATTACAGTGCCCAGTGGTTGGGGACAGTTCAACGTTCTCCTTGTCAAGTCCTGGAGGGAAACAGAGCGGCCAGTTACTCCCTCTCTCTGCTGGCAAGTCTGGATCTTATGACTTGAATACAAGCTACAACCTGGGAGAATTATTTTTGCATATTACATTTATATAACACCTGCTAGAATGTTTATGAAGACTTTGTCACACAGAAAGCCTCACATTTTGATAAGCACATTTTGCTATCACAGCAGAAAAATAGCATTAAGAACAAAACAAAACAAAACAAAACAAACACGAGAAGTTGCTAAAGGCAGGCAGGCTTGAGCTGAAGAGAAGGCTAGCAGCCACCAGGGAGGACAAGAACTCCGTCCTCCAAACCATCCCAGAGCTCTCAGCAGAGGTCAGCTTCCAGCCACAGACCCTTACTGGTGTTTACACACAGGATATCCACGCTCTCCAGCTGCACAAGATACTGACATTCGGCATTTCAAAGTAAGGCAGATGCTTTTTATTCTTTTATTCAGAGTGCCTGTCCCAAAGGCACGCAAACATTTACTGAGAAAACAGTACATCACAAAGGTCACCCTGCAGAATTTTGGCTTTGGCTTTGACTTTCTCTGCTACGGCAAGTCATCTCACATTCTGCACCTTAAACAGATGCTATTCATTCTTCTCACGGAGGAGATTAAACCTCCAAATCTGGGCCCTACAATCCATTTTACAAATAATCTTACTAGTTCATAACAGTAACCAGAAGCAAAAACAACATACTGTTTACCCCTCAGATTAGCAAAGATGACACATTAGACAGGTAACAGAACAGTGGTTCACCTGGGGAAATAGTGATTGACAGGGCATAAGGGTGGCTTCCTAGGAGTGTTGGTCATGTTCTGTTTCTTGATCTGGAGTTTTAAGTGTGTTTATTTCTTGAAAGTTCATTAGGTTGTAAGCTTATGATCTCTGTACTTTTCTAAGTCACACTTCAGTAAAACTTACCAAAATAATTAGACTGATTACACTCACCTTTAGCATAACTACTGGTGGGAAAGCAAATAACTGCAGAGCATGTTAGCAATTGGTATCAAAATGTAAAGTACTGATTGATACTTACTGATATAGAAAGATGCCCATAATTGAGGAATAAGGGGAAAAAAGGCTGGGAAGACACCTGCCAAATATGTTACCTCTGAATGGTGTTAGTTCAGGCAATTTTTACTTTATTCTTATCTGTACCATTTGAATTTATAAACAAACATTAAAATTGAGAATGACCACCTTTGAGGAGCCACAAACCCTTCACTTGAATTCAGCCTTGACTTCAATTCGGAGATACAGGCACATGGCCTGGTTCACAAATAGGCTCAGTAGAGATTTGCTGTCTTGAACTTGGGCATTTGTAAGCATTTGCTAATGAGTGACAAATGTCAGCAACATTTGTCTAGGAGCCAAGCGTAATGACCCAGCATCTTACAATCTGTTCTAGTCTAATCTAATCATATGTGTAGAAAAATAAATGGAAGGAAACACACCACAGTGATCACAGAGCTTTCCTCTGAGTAACAGACTTCTAGATGATTTTTATTTTCTTCTGCATATTTATTTGCATTTTCTCCAGTTATTTAAAAAAAGTTGAAAGAAGGATGCTCATCAAATCTTAAATGTGCCGTGAACTTGCTTGTGCAGGCTTTTTTCACTGCCTTGCCTATCTTTACAAGATAGAATTCAACCCATATTTTTTTCTCATCTGTTTCCTTCCTGATACACACTTCTGTCTACTGCCAAAACTACTTCCTCTCTCCCTTTTCTCCTACTTGATTTTATATGGCATTTATATTTATCACATTCTGCCCTTACTATCACACCTTGTGTATATATCTTATTTTCTCAACTAGAATAAAAGCACCAGAAGGGAAAAGATCATTTAAAAAGATTCACCTTTTAGCCTGACCAGGCAGTGATGCAGTAGATAGAGCATCGTCCTGGGACGCTGAGTACCCAGGTTTGAAACCCCAAGGTCGCTGGCTTGAGCATGGGCTCATAGACATGACCTGTTGATTACTGGCTTGAAGCCAAAGGTCACTGGCAAGTGGTCACAAGCTTGAGCTGGAGTCCCCAGGTCAAGGCAGATATGAGAAAGCAATCAATGAACAACTAAGGTGCCGCAACTATGAGCTCCTTATCTCTCTCCCTTCCTGTCTATCTGTCCCTGTCTCTGCCTCTCTAAAAAAAAAAAAAAAAAGATTCATTCATTTTTGTTTTGCTATCAGACCCAGTTGATGTCCTTTTCATTAATATTGGTTGAACTGAATGCTTCATTTTTTTTTTTTTTTTTACAGGGACAGAGAGAGAGTCAGAGAGAGGGATAGATAGGGACAGACAGACAGGAACAAAGAGAGGTGAGAAGCATCAATCATCAGTTGTTCATTGATTGCTTTCTCACATGTGCCTTGACCGCGGGCCTTCAGCAGACCTAGTAACAACCCCTTGCTGGAGACAGAGACCTTGGGTTCAAGCTGGCGAGCTTTTGCTCAAGCCAGATGGGCCCGCGCTCAAGCTGGCGACCTCAGGGTCTCGAACCTGGGTCTTCCGGTCTTCCACATCCCAGTCCGACACTCTATCCACTGTACCACCGCCTGGTCAGGCCTGTTTCGTTTTTAAATGTGTTGATTGTAATTCAGAATCAAAAAGCATTCAACCTCTGATCTCCAAGGGGTAAGGTCAAAATTTTAGTAAAAAAGACAGTTTTTTTTAAAGCTTCCTTCATTTGAGCCTCCTCCGTCACAAACCAATCAGTGTATTTGATCTGCCATTTCCTTAAACTTGCATGAGGCCTACAAGTTCAAGGTGCAGTTTCTTTCCTGGGGTTATTTTTTAAATAGGAAATAAGATTCTGGTAAAAGTAAGACTTTTAAAATAAAAGAAGGGTTTGAAACAATTAGATGACCATCAGGCAGGACACAGCGTGGGTGGCCACTAGGTGGCCCTGCAGCATTTTGCCAGCAATCTGCCGCCCTGGGCTCTTTCGGGTGGCCCCCTTTGGTGCAACCTTGTCACTGTTAGACTGTGGCTCACTCTGGGGGTAAAGCAGTCGTCATAATGCAAGGTGGCAATGCTTCTGTCCGAGGACAAGGGCCTGCTCAATGATATTTTAAGAATTAAAATTATAGAACTTGTAGTTACATAGACTGTCACTAGGGTGAAGGTGACTTCAAAGAAATACTAAGAATATTCCATTTTCTGTTTTGTTAAGCAAATTACCTTCATACCTCTATATCAAAAAATTTAAAGCCTTATCTCTTGTTAAAATTTGAAGGTAAAAAGCAAGCCATAAAATTTTACACATGCTATGACTTCAACTATGTAAGGAAAAGAAATGGGAAGAGATGTACCAACCAACATGTCTATAGTGATTGTCTTAGAGTGGCAGAATTATGGGTGATTTTTCTTTTCTTCTATTTTTCTGAATTTCATTTTTCCCCCTAATGAGCATGTGTTCCTTTTCATTAAAAATATTACAGTGTCCCTGACTCAGCCCCATGACTCATAACCCAAAGCTGAAGTCCTACTTCTACCCTCAGATTCAGTTTCCATATCAGTTTCAGTGCATGTTGCTGTATGTGTTTTCTTCCTTGTTAGTGACCCAGCTCTCCAAGTCACACATAGGCAATGTGGAATGACCGGGACTGCTAAGTTCAACTTCACAGCAAAAATTATTTACACTAAAGATCAAAGAAGGTGACGTAAAAATATTGGAGGGACATTTAAAAAAAATACATTATACTTATACCAAAATACAGCATCTTGAAAAAGCCAAGTCACACGAAACAGAACGATCATACTATCTGGTTATGACATGTAGGTTCTTACGTACTAGTCTCACTTTAGAGAATTCTGGCAGTGTTCTTTCTTTTTACCCTCTAAAAATCTAGAAACTGCTTTCGATTTGGTGAAGGATGTGGTCTCAAAATTCTGTAGGAAAAACTCCCAGGTGACCAGCTAGCTGCTCACACGGAAACAAACTCCACCTGCATTGGTACGTGCTGCCTTTTAGATCAGTGAGCAGACCTTCCTGTGGCATGTCTCCTCAAGGCCTCTCCGAGGTTTTGCGTTCTGGTCTCTCTCATGCCTCCCCACACTGATCTCCCTTCTGACCCCCAGTGGGCACAAAAGCAAAAATCCAAGAGGTGAAAGAGACCCAGGGGTCACCATTCAAATGAAATAAAAGTAAAAACTCCTGTGGTCCTCATTACCTAGTTTAAATCGCTCTTCCCCACCCCACCGCCCAGATATGCTGCTGTCAAACATGCGACCAGTTACAAACATGCAGGGCAGAAGATGCTGACAGTTCTCTACAGCGGTGGATTAACACACGCTGTGCTTTAATCAACTGTGGCGGTTACAGATAAAGATAAAACCCTAAATAAAAGGTGTTTGGGGCCAAAATTTAAAGAATCGAGTCAATGGGAAAAGTGATTAGGTTACACTGCAGTTGTTTCAGATTCCTTGAAGGCAGGTATCAGGGTTTGTTTATTTTGACAACTAGGGACATAGAACCTGTCTGACAATTATTAAAATACTTCATTAAGGAAAATTCACTTGTTTTTTAAAACACCAAAAGTGGGTTTCCCAAACTAGAACCAATAATTTTCATAACATAATAAAAAGGATTGGACTCCTTTTAGTTCTTGAGAAGTTGAAGGAAAATTGGTTAGGTGATATTTGAGAAGTTATATAACCAAAGTGAAAACCTAAAACCCAAATCTCCCACCATGTGCACAGCAACACTGGCAGGTTATGACTCCGCATTGCTTAGCTTATTACATATTTAATAGGGCAAACCCATTCAAAAGTTTTTACAACGAGAAGGCAAATGTGTCAGAAGACTCATTTGTTATATAGATAATGAGGCAAACATGTCAGAAGACCCAGGTTTGAGTCTGGATTGGATCAGAACTCTTCTTTGGTTCTAGTTCTTAATCTGGCCATTAAGGAAGGATCCAGCAGTTATTTCAGAGTTGTTAGGGGAATCAGATAAGATAATCTACGAGAAAACATTTTGCATACAGATAAAACAATTAGTATACAAATTAAAATTCTAAGAAAAAAGACCAAGTGATGTACTGAAAGGAGTTTTTAGAATAAATTCATGGAAGTTAAATTTTATGCTAGAATTTGTAAAAAATTACTGAAGCTAATGTAAGTAAACACAAAAATCAATGTCTTCTTGAAAGGCAACTATAGCTTATGCTATAGTAAATGCATTCATGAATACATGTTAAATACAAATTTATAAATATTTCTATTTTGAGTTAAGTATACAAAATAGCTATTATAGTAATTTTTTGAAAAATTTAATGGATTTTTATCAATTGCTAACACTTCTTTTTCTACAGTGTGTCCATAAAGTCACAGTGCACTTTTGACCAGTCACAGGAGAGCAGTGCACCATGACTTTATGGACACACTGCATTAAGTCTAATCTTTCTACACAATAATTACAGACTAAATGAAAGACATCTTTTATAAATTAGACATAAGTGTATCACATTTTTTCTCTCTTAGTACTTAGTGTAAGGACCATAATCTTTTTTTAAAAACATGGGTGGTAGAATAGAATACACAGCCAGCTTTTTTTGTTGTTGTTGTTGTTGTTGCCATTGCAACACAATAGTTGTTCATTAATTGCTTTCTTACATGTGCCTTGAAGGCGGGCCTTCAGCAGACCGAGCAACCCCTTGCTGGAGCCAGTGACCTTGGGTCCAAGCTGATGAGCTTTTGCTCAAGCCAGATGGGCCCAAGCTCAAGCTGGCAACCTTGGGGTCTCGAACCTGGGTCTTCTGCATCCCAGTCTGACGCTCTATCCATTGCGCCACTGCCTAGTCAGGCAAGCCAGCTTTAATTTATAAGGAAACACTGGGGTTGGTTTTATATTTGGGAAAACAATTCTTTCCTAAGCTAGAAACTCTTCCCAAACCACACACCCCTTTTTCTGTTGACTCTCTCAGAGTTTCTTGTTAACCTGCCACGTTAGTCCAGGACTGGGGCTGCATCTTAAGTGTTCACGGGGAGGATAAGCAGCTTTTATTCTCAGTCTCTGACGTGGACAAAATACGTGGTCCTCAGCACCCAGACCTTAAAGCAGTGGCTTTTTGAGCTGCTCGGGTGCTAAGCCAGACTGTGCTCACAGGGACTGGTGACGAGGCCTCATGCCGTGTGCCCAGGACGAGCGCAGGGAAAGCGGTGTTTCGTGCAAAGACGATGAAAGTAGAGAGTACCTTGAGGAGGAAACAGCTGCATGAAAACTGCCGATTTAGAGCAAGGCAGAGAAGCTTCATAGACACAGAATGGAAGAAAAAACAAAAGTGAGTGATGCCCAGAGATTTCTAAAAAGGGTGAAATATGATTAGATACTGGGTAATTATTTCGTTCCCTGGTCTTCGAAGTAATGCGGTTTTAATTATTGATCTTTGACCATTAATTTTCTAAATATTACACTCTGCAAATAAATGGTAGAACTTATAGCTTGACAGACAGATGTGTTTTACCACTTTTATTACAATTAAGTATTTAGTTTAAATTAAAAATTAAACTTTAAAAAAAATTAAACTTAAAATTACACTAACCAATTGCTCAGTCTAAAGTTATTTTTTCTCCCTTAAATACAGGGCAATAACAAAGAAAGAAAAAAGACAATAAAACAAGAAAATACTAGATAAAAGTCTACGGATACTATAAGCAGTTCCCTAAAACATTTAAACCATTTCAGAGATTTAAAGTAGTCTCAAAATAAGTTCTCCTAAGAGCAAGACATTTTAAACCTGGTGAAAGTATGAGGAGTGTTACTGACTGAGAACTAGGTCTACAGGCATATGTTGGTTACTTCAGGTCTGGCTCCAGACCGCCGTAACAAAGCAAGTGGCAATCTTTTTGCTGGTGGAGCAGCTTGCCTCTAATGTGCAAACACAACGTCCATGAAGCGCATAAGGGAGGTGTGCCTGCGTGTAGAGAAGCAGTGCTGACCTACCACTGCGCATACAGCCGTCAGCACGAGCGGTTCAGTGTGGGGACAACTCCCAGGTTTTCAATGTCCAGGAGGGAAGTCTGCGTTACAGGAGCAAAGTGCGTGGGTAACTGAGAGGCCTGGACACAGCCCGAAATAAAGTGAAAGAAGTAACATTTAAAATAAAACTCAAACAGGGCTTTACTCCAAAAAATGCGGGTTCATTTACGAACAGTAAAATAAGCTGATCAAAGGAAAAAATTAAAGATCTTTTTCCTAGTAAAAAACATTTAAAATAGATCACAGGCTTCTCTTTTTTAAATTATTATAGTACACACCTCACATTTTTTGAGGTAAAAAATATATTATAAAACTTTTACCATAATCATTGCCTGGTTCTTCTAAACAAATACCCCTTTGAACTATCAGACTACCTTATAGTACAAGGTACAACATGACAAGTACCACAAAACAAGTCAAAATAGTTACCTGTGCATACCGTATCGCTCTTACTCTTCTCCAATCTATTTGAGGGAATAGAGGGCAGGTGCACGTCCTACTAGCTCCCTCACTGCCCTGGGTCTAACAGAGTTCCTTGTATGTAGTAAACAGTGAGTATCTGCAGGGTAAATATCTGGAATTTTATTTATCTTCTACAGAGTACTGTACTGTTACTCTTGTACTTAAAATCTATAAACTTGTATACACATAGAATTTGTGATCAGAAGGAGGTATCTTTAGCTACAAACCCAATAATGAGATCCATAGGAAAAAACTGTCAAGTCTTTGGGGACCAGGGTCTCTTTCAACTTTGAATGTTATCAGGGTGCCTAGTATACACCTAAAATAGGTGTTCAAATGTTTACTGAATTGAGTTATAGTGTGAAAAATGTTAGGAGATTTTGGGAGAATATAAATTAAATTTGGCATTGAAAATGGATCTATTAATTTCTTTTTAATGAGTACTAAGTCCATATAATTACATCTTGATTTTATTACTAATATACTTGCTGTTTACTATCTAAAGAGGATGTAGGGAGACTGCATTTGAAATGCATACTTGAAATGGGTATCAAGTACTCAAAATATAGCTTTTAAAAAAGACCTCATTGGCTCTGGCTGGTTGGCTCAGCGGTAGAGCATTGGCCCAGCGTGTGGAAGACCTGGGTTCGATTCCTGGTCAGGGCACACAGGAGAAGTAACCATCTGCTTCTCCACCCTTCCCCCTTTTTCTTCACTCTCCTTTCTCTCTCTCTTCTCCTCCCACAGCCATGGCTCAGTTTGAGCAAGTTGACCCAGGCTGCTGAAAATGGCTCTGTGGCCTCATCTCAGGCACTAAAACAGCTTGTTGAACACTGGAGCAACAACCCAGATGGGCAGAGCATCACCCTTAGGGGGCTTGCTGAGTGGATCCCAGTTGGGGCACATGCGGAGGAAGTCTGTCTCTGCCTCCCTGTCTCTCACCTAATAAAAATGAGGGGAGGGGAGGGAAGGGAAGGGAAGGGGAGGGAAGGGAAGGGAAGGGAAGGGAAGGGAAGGGAAGGGAAGGGAAGGGAAGGGAAGGGAAGGGAAGGGAAAGGGAGGGAAGGGAAGGGAGGGGAGTGAAGGGGAGGGAAGGGTAGGGAAGGGAGGGGAGGAAAGGGGAGGGAAGGGGAGGGAAGGGCAGAAGAGGGGAGGGGAGGGGAAGGGAAGGAAGAGGAAAGGAAGGAAGGGGAAGGGAGGGGAATCTGACTCTCTCTGTCTCTGCCACAAAAAAAAAAAAAACCCTAAACCCCCCCAAAACAAAAACAAAAAAGAACAGATTTATGAATCAGTCCTCCTTGTGTTAAGGGGATAGATAAGTGGGCTATGATAATTTGTCAGAAGAATGCATTTTCAGAGACAATTGCTTTATATGTGACCTACCACTTCCTCAGAAACTAATGACTAATTAACACCCCAAATTTTATTTAAGTTAGGTTTAATGCTTGGGGGAGGGAGTTATGAATTTCTCACCTAGTTGATTTGACAGCAGAGAATGTTGGAAACAAGAAAATACAGCTTAGAGGCAGATCCTGCCAAGCACCAGAGATCTAGAAGGCAGTCTTGCACCAACATGGCAAGTTTGCAGCAAAGGGCTGACATGTGCAGATCTGCAACTTTTGCTTGTTCACACAGGGCAGTGGAACACTCTCCTGCTTAAAGCTCGGTAGACTGGGCACAGGTTGATGCTGGGTAATTTGGTAACAAACCACACAGAGCTTCTTTAAATATTTCTGCTGGGACTTGGCTGATGGAGTGGAGACAGAGAAACAGTCTGGTTTCTACTCATCTAAGTAGCAAAGCTAAAATGCTGGACTGAGTTAGGAATCTGGCTAAGATTCATCACTTCTTTTAGCCCATTGATACCAGCAAACTCAGCTCCATAAACTGGGGAAATAGGATATAAGATTACATGGAGCTAAAGATATAAAACAGTATAGCTAATTACAAAGTATTAAGTCTTATAAGAGGTACTCCATGAGAGAAATAACAAAAACATAATAATTAGGGACAGAGATAAATCAGGATCCTTTCATGAAGATGATGAACTCACAATTTAGAGACAGAAATGGATTTCACGGGAGAGTAAAGTCACTACTGAAAAGATAAATCTTTTCTCTAAAAACTGTAGTAAATTAATCTGGCAAACCAAAGGATACACAATTTACAATTCAGAGACTGGAAATGCTGAATACAGTGATTCTACTTAATTAATTCTATGACTTTTAAAGCTTCAATTTCTTTTAAGAGTAGTCCGAGGTTTCTAGGGTGCAGGAGCCTATTCAATCAGCCATCTTTGGAGAACCACACGACACCACTGGTTTACAACTGTCACCAAAACCATACATGCTATTCTCCTATTTTTATAAACAATTCTAACTAAGAAGTTGCGGAGTAGTGATACTTTTTAAAAAAGCTAACAAATATGGCTAATGTCCAACCAATACAGAACATCAGCAATTAATCAACTAGCAGGAGAACCTGTGCCAGTAACTTTATTCTCAGCCTGATTATTTTATTGTCTCCATTAGTGGGCAAAGATGGGCAGAAATATCCCTAGCAATTAATTTAAATTAAAAAAAAAAAGAAGTTAAATTAAAAACCCAAGTAATCATTTTGACAGGTTTAACAGCACTTTAGTAGCTAAAGAGGTAAAGTTTGCTCAAAATGAACCAAATTTTAAACACAAGAGAATTTATAAAGGCAGAGTCTATGAATATTCTCATTGTGATTAACATTATAAACAAGAAGTAACCCAGAAAAGAGAGAGCTCTACAGAAGAAAAGGAGTGGTGGACTTACGGTAAGGCAGATGGAAATAATGAGACAGCAATCAACAAACAAATAAATGAAAAAAAGAGAGGAAGGGGAAGGAAGGAAACGATGGACACGCCATCACTACAGAAGGAAATGACTGTGCTAGCAAGGGCACAGGCCTTAGTTCTAGATAAGAACTGTGTGATAAAGCAATTAACTTGGCTCTTCTAAAGCTCCATCTCTCTACTGCACATAGCATTGTGAGCCTAGAATTAAATAACCTCTATGTTGCCCCAGCTCCAAAATTCTAAGATTTTAAAGAACTCAGAGGCTATAATATCTAGAAGAAAGTGAATGTTAACTTTGCCCTCACTTTAGCAGTTGGAACGCAGATCATAAGGAAAGACCACTGGCATATCCTAGGGTAGTGCTTTTCAAACTCCAGAGTGTATAACCATCACCTGGGGTGCTCTCTAAACCCTAGCTTGCTGGCTGGATCTAAGTCTTGTTGGGGTTTCTTGTGCAGGAGGTCTGGAATGGGACTCTATCATAATTTGCATTTCTATCAAGCTTCCAAATAATGCTGATGCTGCTGGTCTAGGACTACACTTGGAGAAACACTGTCCTAGGGCATACATGACAGAGGGCAAATGAATGTGGTTATACAGGGTAGAAAAGTTAGTCTGGTTTATTTCTTGCCAGCGGTAGGCTGGAGGGGGCAGTGTTGGTGTAGAACCTGGCAAGGCACAGTAAGGTAATTGATAAATAAATGCAGGATCAAATAATTTGTTTTTCTGACTAAAGCTTCATAGATAGAGTTAATATAATGGTTTATAGTGTGAACTGGTATTTGCTAAGTTCTTCAGAAACTTCAGAGCTATCTATGTTTAAATGTTCATGCAAAACTGGTATTATAACCTGGTGATTCTATTTATGGATCACGAATATCACAAAATAGTTACAATATATGATTTGGCATTTTAAAATAAAATCTATGCTAATACTTAAAGGTATAGTAATTTTTCCTTACAGAATGAGGTGTTTCATAAGTGAACTTTTCAAATAACGGAACTTTAAACACAAACCCTTTTAAAAAACATTTTAGAAAGGTATCTTTCTGAATAGAAAACATGACCCTAATGGAAGCTTCCCTTGAGTACCCCGTCATATCACTCAATGGCATCAGGTCTGTAAAGGGCTGACCCGAGTTGGATAAAGCCATTCACTGACACTGAGCAAGCTAGAATTCTGTAGGCATGCCATGTCTGCCGTCTTGTTAGTCTCAGCCCATGGGCTATTAGCTACATGCTGAATTGGTATACTTTTCCCACTTGGACCTCAGGATGACTCCACAGTAGGGAATCTGCTTATGGGCTTTAAGATGTTATTTCTCTGAGATGGCCTTTCTGTCTGGTTGTCAATTTCCTCTACACTTTCAGGTTGGTGTCTTGATGGTTGAGTTGTTGCTGGCAGCAGGAAGTGGGGTACTACTGTACTTACTACACTTTTGCTTACAGTATGCTGTCTCAGAGATACAGAAGCCCTTAGGGCAAAGTTAGTGTATCTAGTAAAGGCATTATAATTCTGTTCACTTATAGGGTAATGAACCTTACACTGCCTTCCTGCTCACACTCTTAATTTATCAAACTTGGAACACTATGTGAAAGCTCTTAACATTTCACTATCTTATGTGTAACTATCTGAAAGTAGAAAGCTTTATAGAACAACAAATTTTCAGTCAGCTAAAGGTAAGGAAGAAATGTAAAATGAAACTCATGATAAAAAGGAGCACAATCTACTGAAACTGATAAGGGAATTCCTAACGTTAATAATATTGTTCAGATCGATATAAAGACGACATTTACTGACCTGGGGAATGCTGGGAAGTTGCAAGTGAGGTCATGGAATTAGAAAGGTTAAGGTTAGCAGTAATACTAAGCTGGCTCTGCACTGCAGGAGGATAAGGAGATGTGGGTGTCAGGAGGGACTCCTCACTGGTTTCTTCATCAATTCCAGGCAAATACGTGTCAATCAAGGCATCAAGAAATTTAACAATAAGCTCAGCATAGTCTGGGATTTGTGTTTGCTGTAATGGAAAATAGGAAATTATTTCAGCTCCATTCTTTTTTGTTTTCTTTTTAATCCCCTTTGAGGCCAAAAATGATTAACTCCGTTTTTGTTTTGGGCTTAATTTACTATTTTTCCTTGCTTTGTATTTAAAGAACATTTAAATAAGGGGTGGAGTAATATTTACAGACTACCATGGGACTCATGACTGGGAATTTTATTTGGTTACACTTTCAGATTCCAGATGAACCTGCAATTACTGGAAGCCAGGCACAGACAAAGTCCAAATTAATCCTGAGACAACACAATTATCAGGAATGATGTCTAGTCAGTGTTCCAAAACAGAGAAAGCAGGCAGAGCCCATCATTCCAGCTGCCATTTAAAGACCCACTGCAAGAGGCTCAGAGAGTTACTTGCAAGCAAACTACAAAAATTCCTGCAGGACAGACTTATTTCTGTGATTTCAAGCCTATTTTTTTAATGGCAGCCTTTATACAGCATGAGATATTTGGTGATAACTAAACAACATAATTTAAATCCCCAATTCTTAAACTTAGAACAAGGGTTAGATAACTCCTATTGATTTAGCATGCCTGTATCAACAACACTGCACTAAGAACTGTGGGGGGGAGAAACAGACACCTGCCTTCAAGGAACCTCAGTCAATTTGGAGAGAGGCCATATATAGAAAAAATAACTAAATACACATATATCTAGCCCTATAACAACTCATGCCAATCAAAGAACAAACTGAATAGAAGCAAATGAAGATATGTTCAAGGAAGAATAAATCTAATCCAACTGGTTGGAAGACAAAATATTTACAAGAGGTAGATTTTTTCATTATGTAACATTTTAAAAATTGAGATTTAATAGATGTATTACATTAGTTCCAGGCTATGAAGTAGATTATAACCACAGGTAATGCTCCATCCTAAATACATGATACTTAAGTATGTGCATTAGGATGATTAAATATTAGAGGGACTAAGGGCAGAAAAGTTTAGAGGTTTATCATACCCTCCTGAAAAGTTCAGCATAAATTGAATTGAGTTGTTTTCTGTAAAAACTAATATATAAACATATTAAAGGTGCTGCCTCTTAGAAAAGCTCTTGTGGTTGAAACCTTTTATAAAAATAACTGTGTTTACTGTGAATTCACCACTCTGGTTTTCAGCATACTGTGTATTATTAAAGCAGGTACACTAGCATGATGAATAAAAATTTTCATTGTGTCAATAGAGAAAAATATATTTTTCTTACCTTTGAAAAGGGTCCTGCAAACCGCCACAAGCCATTAAAACCAAAACCTGCAACAAATCAAATGTTACTCTTATAACAAGCAGAGACTCTTTTACTCTTAATAGAAATTAAGTAAGTTACATAGCTGACGATACAGGAAACAGATACCCCATACTGAAAACATATTTTAGAATGTGTCAAAGTAGAGTAAAACTCACTTAAAGTAAACTCAGTATAAAACCATATTTTCATTTTAAGAAGTGGTCAACCATTATTTATTGAACATAAAATTAAAAGAGTCAGAAAATGGCACGTGGAGAGATAAGTATAAACAAGACTACCCCTTATAAAGAATTCTTTAGTCAGCACATTCTATAACAGCGCACATGTTAGAAAGTGCATCAACCAGCCTCCTCCCGATACATTTATTTACTTTGCAGATAAGAAGTTTGGTATTGTGGTGGGGATTCTTCATGGTACACCACACTCTGCACAATTCCATGAATTGGATTTAATAAATTTGGATCTTGGCACAATGACAACAGGGTGTTGATCTTCGAGTCCAACAAATTGTGCCTAAAAAACAAGTCAACAGAAGAACATTTTAAAGAAAAATTAAATGAAAATATATACTAAAAAAACATCTTATATAATCCCCAGAACTACTTATAAAAATGAAGGGAGAGGAGTGTCTTTTACTTTCTGGTGCTTTTCCCAAGTTTTCTACAATAAATTTATGTGTTGCTTTGTTGTTTTTAGTCATCAGGGAAAATATGGTAAAAACAACCAACTAGTACGTCATATAACCATACGTAGCCAAACTGACCTGGTTACTGTTTGCTCAAGACAAGGTTAGCTTCTGTCTGCCACTTAGCTCTTGATATAAACCCAGAAAGCTAAACTAAATGTAGTATTAACTAGTGTTTAATAAATGTTGAATCAGATCAAAAAAGGCAAACAAAATTAGTTTGGAGGTCATGGAATATATGACCCAATTCAAACATAAGAGGAAATTAACTATTTCTAACCAGGCTACCATTCACTAAAAATAACCAAGAGCCAACTACTTAAAATTCTGAAAAACTGAAATGAGATTTAACAAAAATAAGTAAATAATGATATTACATAGAAGGCCTAGATCAGTAACAGAACTTCCCCAATTTTGGGAGAATATTTAAGAGTTTAATATGATTTTTGCCCTTGAGAGAGAACAAAATTCATCTTCCAAAGAGGAGGTCAATTTTGTTTCCACTTAGCTGTGGATAAATACAAAAACTCTACTGAAAAATAAAACAAACCAGGTATGCTGGTTTATAGTACTCTAATGGTTTGCTCCTAAGTAAGGGAATGAACAATGCTCATCATGATGAGTCACTTCAGAAAATCAACAAGATAAAAAGAAAATGCTTCTCCTAATATCTGTTATGCCCAAATCAGTCTTCGCCCATTAAACCACTGTCTCTGAGCTCAAGTCACTATCACACTATCTTACGTTCCCCTCTCCACAGCCAGTGATACTTTTCCAAACCTTTCATAAAACATTTGGCTTCAAGACTGACATAACAATTAAACACAAAAGCAAATACTTACACAACAGGAAAAACTTTGGGGAAAACAACACTGGCTTCTGCTAAATACTCATAAAGGATTCGCTGATCAAACTCATCCGTGGTATATTTTACCAGAGTAGCCTGCCAAGATGAGAAAAAGTACACAAATCATTGTATTTTGTGGCTGAACTGCTATTTGTTTTGAGAAACAGAAGATAGCCTTCCTTTTACGTGTTTAATATTTAAGGACCTCCTAAGAGGACACAGGAACAAAAACTTGAGGGGGGGAACCCTCAAAAAGCAAAAAACCTTACCAGAACAGTAAGAAGGAGTGCCTGGATTTTTGGATCAGTAAGTACTTCTTCATCCAAGAGTACATTTGATTCTGACACTGAAACTTTACGTAAATGTGGGTGCTGTTGTGCTGAGGAAATCCTTTGAGTTTCTGCAGTAAGATATGGATTGACATGATCAGTGGTATTAATCAGATATACACACTAGATAACACTTCACCTAAGATATTTTAATATTACTTCTAAAATTCACTAGTTTTTTAGTAGACACTTAAAATATCAACATAAACATCATGCAGAATTACTATTCATCTATACAAAAGTTTTGGCTATCTGTTTATAATGCTGTATATCATATATATGATTGCTTCTTATACAGGTTTCAGGATAACAGTCATTTTAAGAACTGTATAGCTTATCTTTTGAAAAAGAGCAAATGTTTCTATATTTCATCCTAAAGAGTCTAAGAAATGGCTGGAAAGCAAATACAGCTTTAATATGCTTTTCCACCTCATTTTCAATTATCAAGATTGATTATTAACTTTGTTTCTCACCCATTTCATAATCAGTCTCTGCTACTCTCCTCATTTTGGGGGGTGTTGTGATCCCTGATTCCATTTCTTGCCTTTTAGGAGCCTTTGTGTCTGATATCAAGTGATCAAAACTTTTCCTTGTTCCTATAAAGAAAAGTTACAGAATATGGAAGTTCATTAACCACAGCATCTGTGATTAGGATTATATGAAAAAGAAAATATTTGGACACAATGTATTTAAGTTTTCACTTAAGGACCCAAAGAAAGCTCAAACATATCCCTGGGGCAGGGTTTTTCTCCTGTATTCTCCACCTTCTCAAGGATTTCTGGCCCCACAGCTTTCTGTTTCAGGACAGGATGCACCTTATTGGTCCAAATTAAAGTGAGATTATATTCACTACACTGGAGGTAAACCAAACACCACCAACAAGTACAATATGTGATAATAACTAAATATGGGGTAGGAAAGACATGTTTAGTAGGAAAGACACTGTTTAGTAGGAAAGACATGCCTGAACAGCCTTTTTACAATTTAAGAAATTCTGCGGGTGCCAAGAATTAACATATAAAGAACTTCCAAAAGTAGGCAAGTTCAAAGTTTGATTTTAATTCTTCAAGCTTTGAAAAAAAAGATCTGCACACCTGAAAGTACTAAATAATAGATACACTTCCAGACACTTCAAAAACAGCAAAGAGTACCACCTCCCACCTGCATTTGAGTTTCTCTAATCATGTATTACACTAATGTTAAATAGCTTCCTCTTATTTAAAGTATAGAAACTGAATTATTTGAAACTTGCACTAAAACCTGTCTGTTCTGCTTCAGAAATCTATCCCAAACCTGATTCCTCTGCTCCATTCTCCCATTGTTCCTGACCTGGCACAGGCCTATACCATTCTTTGTTTGGAATGCCGTATTAACCTCCTGCCAAAAGTCTCTTCCTATTTCTCCACATTGTAGACAAAAAAACTTACCTAAAAAATAATTTGTTGATGTCCCTTTCCCTACTTCAAGATCCCTGCTAGATATATGATAAGGCTAAAATCTCTTAACATGGCACACAGTCTCCCACAATTGAGTTCCAATTATTCTCCAGCCTCATTTGCTACCCCATTGCTTCTTCATGTCATTCCCCTTCTCTTAATGCACTCATTCCTGTCTTATGTCTACCTGGCAAGAATGTATTAAATCTTTAAGACCCAGTTCAAACATTACCTCATTTCTGCAGCCTTTCCTGATTTCCCCAGATTCTCATTCCCCTAATCAAGATGTATGACTTCCATGGTTCCTGGGGATATTATTGGCTGATCATAAGTCTCAGCCATCAAACTATGAGCTCTTCAGAGCAGACCATAACTTTTTTCATCCAGCACATGGATTGAATGAAATCAATATTCTGAAATCAGTTTTTCATTTACAACTTCCTTGGCATAAAAATTCAAAAATTATAGAACACAAAGTAACCAGGAAACTCCTGGAAGATTATTATGGCAAAGTGTAAACAGAAAGAAACTGAAACAAAAGGGAACAGCTCTGGGTGACTCGTAATAGTGATCAACATTCGCAGTTTAAATATCTTTCATGGTTTACTGTAGGCAGGTTATTTATTTAAACAAACAGTTCAATGTTTGTTCAATGATTTCCTTATGAACAGAAATTTTCCCAGCACCCAAAGATACTTAAAAATATATATACTTGCACGGATAACTGAAACCCACTGAGCCATCCTTAATGCTGGTGAGTGAAATATGGATCCCAATGTACTGCAGTAATAACGAACATTTTAGCCAAGGTTGTGTAAGAGCTCCTCTGCATTTCCTCTTTGGTGAGGGACTCGGTGAGCTCTCCCATTTTTTACTTTCAGGTGTTGAGAAGGGAGAGGGTCTCACAGCACATTAGCTACACTTCTCACTGACAAATGTTGATGCAGCTGAGCAATCCTAACCGTCAAGAATCATATCTTCTTATAGTAATCAAAAATCTTATCTTTCTGTCTTTTTAAAGAAAAGATGGCAAATAGTATTATTACACCTTCCTCCCATACTGATGTAGTCTACTCTCAGATGATAACTTTAGGAACTACACTGTACAGGCCCCGCATCTGAGTGCAGTCAGATCCTCTTCTCTTGGGAATAGCTAATGTCCCTACTCCCACTTCCCTGCTGCCTGGCCAAGCCAGAACAAAACAAGGATGGCCACAGGATTGAGTCTAAGAATCAGAAAAAAACGGTTTTAATACTCATTTTCATTCTGCAGTCTTAACTGATATGACTTAACTGATCTATCAAACTCCCTTATAATTGGCATCAAACACAAGAAATTTCGATAATCTTGAATAGCTTCAAATAATTCTCCAAGAGTAAAAGTACTGAGCATTTAAAAAAAATAATTCTAAAAAATTCTACATAACTAAGAGACACTAACCAAGCAACTTCTTCGTGTTGGCCTGAGAAGGCTGCCCCATGTCCAAGCTCATAGATTTTCTGGCTCGGGGACTCGTCTGGCCCACAGATGGATATGTGGCTGTAAGGTAGCCTTCAGAACCTTTGGGAGAGGACCATGGTTGATTCTCCTTCAGTGTCCTGAGAGATTAAACCAATTGAGAAGAATTAAACAACATGGTGAGGAATACAAACATTGGTTGCCTCTCCTAATTGGCTGTTCTATGACAGCAATCAATTAATTTTAAAATTGTGAATTAAGGGCTTCAGGGTACATACTCTTAATGTACCTCCAGAAATTTTCCACTCCCTAGCCATGGTATCTTATCCATAGCAGGTACTCACTGAATGCTCAATAAAATCGTTCTACATTGATTTTTAAATCAGAGAAAATAAAATCTAAAACGGTAATTGTATTCTTAGTTCAAAAACTTAGAAAATCAACCTGAATTTGTACTTGAACAGGGGAACATACACAAACCCATGTTCTCCTTTCCAAAATAAAAAGGGCACATCCCAAAGAAATATAATCATAGGAATGACTCAAAAATAAGATCATTGAAAACCAAATGCCCAGAAAGGAACATCCCAAAGAAATATAATCATAGGAATGACTCAAGATTAAGATCATTGAAAACCAAATGCCCAGAAAGCTTCTGTACACATTGTTAAGATTTTAGTGGGAAATTATTGGGGGCTTTTAGTCAAAAAGAGAGATGTTGCTATCTTGAATTATAAAATAAGACGACTTTCCTATGTTCAATACTACTCAATACTTAACACTTACACTTTCATTTAATCAAAAATATAGAAAAATCCCCAGCTGATGACACTGTCATGTAATTTCTCTGTTACAGAGAAAAACATACTATCTCAAAAATACATACACCAGAGGACATAACTTAATTATATTTTAATTTAAATCTATTATAAAAAAAACTTTAAAGTAATTTTAATGTGATACAATATACTACTCACAAAAATTAGGGGATATTTCAAAATAAATATGAAACAATAAAATACCCCCTAATTTTGGTGAGCAATATGTAACAAATGCATTGGTGTATATATTTCTTTTAGAAATCTGTATAGCTTACTTTTTCTTTTAAATCATTACGCATGTAATATTGTTTATACTTCATGCTAGTTTCCTAGGACCTTTCCTATGACCTAATGCTTTTAAGATCATCTCTTTTCATTATTCAACTGGTGTGTGCTTAAAAGAGGCAAACTAATATTAACATTGGCACAATGAGATTAGAAGAATTAATATTCCTACTACTAACCCACATAAAATACTGTATATTTATGAAATTAGGTTTGATTTACACACTCCTTCTAGATTAGCTCTATATTCGCTGCTGGATTTTCTGCTACATGCCTCTATTAGCATATTAAACTGAGACTTGATCATGATTATGTGATTGTGGGAGAAGTCGTCCAATTACCGATAGCTTGGATCACCGTGGTGAATGGGATATGTATCCATAGGAACGTTTTCCATTGAAAGGTCGGTTAGAAGGAGAGACTTCCTGTGTTTTAGGCTGCAGCGACTTCGAACCTCCTCAGACACTGTGAGTAAAGCTAAGAGGAAACAGAAGGCAGATTAGGAAATTTTATAAATCAGCAGTTGACTTAAAACAGGACACGCTTTTGAAAAGAACAGCTGTTCAACTGCATGTAAGGAGTCTTAGAGAGTGCAAGGTTTAAGGATATAAACAGAGGACAGGCTGACAGTCTGTTTTGGAACACTGTACATAAACATGAAATATACAAAGAAACTTAATAAGCCTCTTACATTTCAAGTCCTCTAATATACATCTGATCTCAGCGAACACAAAATGTAGGCAGAGCAGGTACTATGAGGTCCATTTCTTAGATAAGGAAAAATACTGAGATGTTAATTGATTTTCCCATGGTCAAATGATTCAAACAAAAAAGGTGCCACAAACTGAAGTCTGCTAAACTGGCAACCATTACTTTCAATCAAATGACTGTTCAAGAACTGTATTATACATGAATTCTAAGTATTGCTGAGTAGCGAAATTGGGTAAGAGCAAATAAGGTTTAAGGGAAAGATGGGGATGAGCAGACATTCTAGGTAAAACAAATGGCATCAAGAATGAATATTAAAGAGGCAGAAAGGCACTTCTAGGAGAAGGCAAATAAGTTACCTTAAAATAGCCCATCCAAAAAAGAAAAAAAAGTCCATCTATCTGGAGATGTAATAAAAAATGAGGCCAATGACATTTAGAGAAAGAAGACAGAATCAGGAAGGCTGCTTAAGGTCCCAGGAGGATAGGCCAAAGAGTTCAGATTTTATGAAAGACAATAGGGAGCCACATAATGCCTTGAATCAATAATGACAAAGGGAATACAGTTTGTATTTTAATGCAAATTATTTTATAAGGATAAATGTTTTGGCAAAACTTTTCAAAATTTTAACGACCACCACAGGACTAGACTGTGAATTCTTCACCCTGTTGAGCAACCAGCTATAAGACCCATAGGTTGTCTGTATCTCTTTGGAGGTGTGGCAAGATTAATTTTGCCTATTTTGTGTTTTTACCTGCTAAGTAAGCCACGCTCTGTGTATTCACCTCAAATTTGTCACAATTTCTATGCTTGTTAACCAGAGTTAGTAGCGTATGCAAAATTCTGACTGTTCTTGCAACAATAGCAGGTGAAGGATGTCGGTATCCTACAAAAAATAAAAACAAGAATTCATTTTTTTTTTTTTTAGCAAAAGAGAGACAAAGACAGACACACAGAAGGGAGAGAGAGGAGAAGCATCAACTCATAGTTGCAGTACCTTAGTTGTTCAATGATTGCATTCTCGTATGTGCCTTGATCAGGGTAACCCCCCTTGCTCAAGCCAGTGACTTTGAGGTCACGTCTATTGTCTATGATCCTACACTCAAGCCAGCAAACCTGGGCTCAAGCCATATGAGCCCGGGCTCAAGCCAGTGACCTCAAAATTTCGAACCTGTATCTTCAGCATCCCAGGCTGACTGACTATCTATCCACTGCAGCACCGCCTGGTGAGGCAATTCATTAAAAAAAAATTTTTTTTAATTGATTTTGAGAGAGAGAGAAAAAGACAGGAAAATTAATCTGTTCCTTTATGTGTCCTGACCAGGGATCGAACTGGCAACCTCTGTGCTTTGGGATGATGCTGTAAACAACAGAGCAACCTGGCCAGGGTTAATTTGTTTTTTCAACAAGTATTTGTTGCGTTCTTATTCTGGAACTAGCAACTCTTCAAAAAAAGGAAGCATAATTAATTACACATAGGATTAAATACCACGTTGTGTAGAATAATGCTTCTTGGAACTCTATAGTACCTCAGGGGCAGAAAAATTAGGAAAGATGGTGTTTTAGATCTTACATTCCCTAAAGATGCAGCATAGACTTTTAACAAACCTATGAAGCTCACTTTAAAATATTTTTTTGAAAAAATGGCTCTATTGCTTAAAAATTTTTTTAACTTAAATAAAAACCCCAATGACATAGAAGTATATGCTTTTAGAGCTCAAAGAACAGGGTTGGTTAGAGGATAAGCTTGATTTCCAGACAGCATTTAATCACTAATGCTCCTCAACTTCAAAACATGAGTTTATATACTAAAAATATCTGATATTCTTTTAGAATACAGAATAAGCAAGCACTGTATCCTATTGTTATCCCTCTTCCTGGTGTCCTATAGAAAATGTAGTATCTTTTGAGCAATCCCTACTCACCTTAGAGATAAAAACTGTCAATATATTTTTTTACAGTGATGAAATAAAAAAGAGGATGGAGTAAATGTAGGTTTACAGTTATGAATACATGGAAGTTTATTCTTGTATTGTTATTTATAACAACATAACAAAAAACAGTTGTCTATAGAAACAACTGCAAACCTACATTTGCCCTACCTTATATATTCATTCACAGTTGTGGGTGTATGTATTATATTAGATAAAAATTGAGGAAACCTCCAGGATCCCTCCCCTCAAGCCTAAAATTACTTAAATTGATATAAAACTAAAGACTCAAGTTCTACCTTGAGTCTCTATTGTGGCCAAAACCAATGCTGCTTAAGACCACTGCTCCATGCCAGCTCCTTCCTCCAGGTCTTTACACTGCTTTTGCCTCTGACTCACCACTACATGCTGCTCCTGTTAACTGCCATCTCTGGCCATGACTGTACCATGCTAATAAACCAAAGCTAACATGCAGTGAAGTTAGCAATAAGGAGTAAAGCCAGAGTAGGGAGTGAATGAGCTGGATCTGAGGTATAGCTGGAGATCACTATTATAAGTGATATAGAAATCTGAAGGGGTACAGGTGGAGTACCAAAAAGGTGATGTAATAATGGGACTGATTAACAATGAATATGAAACAAGTTGAAGAAAATTTGTGACCAGATCACTAGGATAACATTTTCTAACATAAGTTACTCAAATAATATTTAATTATTTGCAGTTTTATTTTTATTATCAAAAAGATATGTAAGTAGTGTTAACTAATAATATAACTATTAGAGGGTTTAGTGCTTAGAAATTTTATAAAAATCAACTCTTGCTTTTTAAAGAAAATCTGTTATTTGATGTGGAAATTAGGTTCTATTGAAAAATATATATAAAACAAAATATAATTCAATAAAGTAGATAAAACTTGCATTTATAATAAAACACATGAGCCAAATGATTTCAATTTATTTCATATAATCAATTATTTTAAGTAATTCTGGATTCTTGAAACCATTCCTTAAAAAATATTCTGACACTTATTAAAAGTCATTTTCCAAAAAAAAAAAAAATATTCTGACAAATGTTTCCTACCTTTTAGGAGGTGTCCAACCAGTGCAAAGTTAAAGTTAGAGTTGAAATTGAGTCCAACAAAATGATCCATTTGCTTGCAGTGCCATTCCAAAGGATTCCGGATTGCCATAAATACTTCCTCCGGACTCTTAAAGATAATCATGAGGTGGTTACATAGGAACTTTCCTTAAAGGACCACTTACTGGTTCAACAGTTATGACAAGATAATAATCCTTTCAAGTTGAAAGCAATCATTTTCAGATGACTACTGAAAACCACAGAACATTTAAGGTACTACAAATTAATTAGTCCAAGACAGGCAATCATATAACTGATACAATGATGAAAGATGAAATACAAAATACTGTCCATTTACATCCTGGTGACTTTTTAAAAATTGCAATTATTATTGCTTTAAGTAAGACCACCACTGCGTCGTCTTTTTGTGTACTTGGCATTCTGTGTACCACGGAGACAGAAAATTCACGGGCTTGAAGGCAGTTCATATTTACTGAGTGCCTACAGTCCACAATGATCTCAGATGCATTATGACATTGAAACCTTAAAGCAATTTTATGCAGTAAGGTTATTAGCCCCCGTTTACAGACTTATACAGTTATTCATTCTTTTACTTATCAAAGACTTACTGTGTGGTTTTGATGTGTCAGGCACAGTTCGAGGTTCTGCAGATAACTAAACAGACAAAAACTACTCACCAAGGTGGGCTTTATGTTCTTGAATGGGAAAAGGAAGACACTAAAACTCCAGAATGCTATGCAACTTGCCCAGGATAATTAAGATTTTAATAGTGTTTTCGAAAGTGTGGTTCCAGGTATATCTGTTTTCAAGTCACTGAGGATGCTTGTTTAAAGGTGAAAAGTACTGGCTCCCACCTCTGAATCATGGGAGGTGGTTAAGCCCCAGGAATTTGTCTTTCTTAAAAAAAAAAAATCCAGTGATTCCCTTATGTATAAAGATTTTTAAAAGCAAACAACTGAAGGTGTTTAGGGTCATGTTCAGGTCTGTCTAGATTTCTATCGCAGAGAAATAAAGGCATGAGTATATATATAATGAGATGTTTAGAGCATCACTGAACATATGCATCATCTCACATATTCACCACCACCACTGCTTTTGATGAGAACATTTAAGTTCTACTCTCTTAGCAAATTTCAATTATATAACACAGTGTTATCAACTACAGTCACCATGTTATACCTTAGATTCTCAGACCTATGCATCTTACACCCTGGTGACCCTTAACAAGCTTTATTAACTCTGGTTTCTAGTACCCTAGGGCACTGGGACAATATTAGCTCCTGCTACTAGGCTGTTCTGGTCATGTAAATGCCAAGGCAGATAATCCTAAGACACAAACACTTCATTTGTAAATATTCTTAACATACAATAACCATAGCTAGCTATCACTCTGACCATCTTTGTCCTAAGACAACTGCAGAAAAGAGCAATGGCAATCAGGAAACAGGCTATAGCTCCAAATCAGATGGACTAACATGAACAAGTTACTTCTTTGTTCTTCTCTGTTTTGTGAAAGGGAGGTCTGACTGATAAACTTCAAGGTACCTTTTATCTCTAAAATTTTGTTTCCATACTTCCTAGAGCTTCAGCTATTCTGGGTCTACACTACATCTGGTAGGCTCAACAAAGAGTGTTTACGACCTGGTGTTTTCATACTTAAAACCATGCTCCTGTCCTTGCATCCACAGCTCTGTTAACTTCACTTCAAGCAACTCTCTCATTAGACACACATACCATCTTTAAAAAAATTCTTCTTTTCTCCTAGACTCTTCCCATTTTTTCTCCAAAGACAAAAGGAACATAATTTCTTACTGTTATACTCCCTCTTCTATAAAGTCTAAGCTCAATCAAGCCTGATAAATGTTAAGAGGGTATGTTATGGTCTGTTTTAAAGTGGGTCAGGCAAAACAAAAACCTAGTACACTTAAATACCCAAAAGTTTCCTTTTGACTCTCCAACCTCCTTATCCTTATTTTCTAATTATACATAGTTTTTCATTAAGTTCCATTTTTCAATAAAAATAAGCTTACTTTTTAGATTACTTCTTTATATGTTTAATGGGGGGTAGAGAATGCTAACCTTTACCTTAGGGTTATAAAAATTAAAAATAATGAATGTACAGTGCTTAGCACAGGGCCTGGCATGATAGTTATTACTACTGAGTACTACTTATCTCTATTCTGTGTACTAGTACTGGGCGAGAACTATTTTCTGCTATTTTTATATAGAAAGTACGCAGTAAAGTTTAAATAGTTTTAAAGAGCTGGTAAGAAACTATACACACACTAAGTTGCATTATAGAAATTCATATTTAAGTCAGGGACCTTCTGATTTTAAAAGTACAATATAGTTCTAAATGTCCATGATCTAGAAATCCCACTAGAAAGCTTGCTTACCTTGTCATTGAATATCCGGAGACTGTCCAAGGTGTGCAGGTTTTGCTCAAGAAGCGCGGTGCCTGCTGAGTACAAGTTGACCTCATCGAGCTGCAGCACAGCCACAGCCACCCAGAAGAGGGCTTTGTGCAAAGGGGAGTCCTGGCCAAGGAAACACGTCCAGGTTAGGTACATGACCCACAAAACAGTCCCATTCAAAATACACTACTGTATGAAATGAAGCATATTATCCTCAAATCACGCGTGGTTTTTATTTTGGGGAAGGTAAACGTATGGGTAAACTCTTCATCTAGTCCCTGTGTGGAACTAGACCCTGTTAGCCGGGCTGAGAGCCTTAGCATCTCCTTTGATTTCTTCCCGTACTTTGGTTCCAAATTCAGTCACCAAGTTTTGTTGATTCTTCCAAACTACTCTCTTTTGTATCTGCTTATGGCTAATGACACTATTCCATGCAAAACTTCTTTATTCTAAATGGGGATTCTTTTTGCCTCCAGTTTCTCCCTACTCCAATCCACTCTGCACACTACTACCAAAATGATCCTTCTAGGTCCTGCCTTTGTCACATTATCTATCTGCTTGAAAACGTATGAGTACATTTCCAAACTCTTTCCTGAAGAAGGTGAATGTTAGATTAGTTCTATCCAATCTTTACAACATTCCCTGTCACTATTCTCCTGAACAGTTTCTCCATAACAACTAGAAGGGTCTACCCACCCTCCCTCCCATGACCTAGCATTCCTGTACAATCCTACTACATACTATACTCCCCTTTTCCACACTAAATCCTACCTATCTCTCCTTTTTATTTATTCATTTTAGAGAGGGGGAAGAGAGAGAGAACGGGGGAAGGAGCAGGAAGCATCCCATTATGTGCCTTCATCAGACAAGGTTGGGGTTTCAAACTGGCAACCTCAGCATTCCAGGTCAACACTTTATCCACTGTGCCACCACAGGTCAGGCACTAAATCCTACCTATCTCTTTAACGTTCGCTCAGACTCTACCCTTTCAACTTTTTTGTCACTCTTACCAGTATAAGAATCTCCTGCTCTGAATTAAAAATATTTTGGGGAACCCTCATTTAGCAGTATGGTATATGGGAAAATATAAGCACAGTCTTGAATTAGGCTCATGGTTCTTTCTTTTATATAGATATGTGACTTTGGGAGAGTTACTTAGTCCTTCTGAGCTTCATTTTCACTTGTAAGATGAAGATGAGCAAACCATTTTATACAATTCAGGACTAGAATGTTTATATACTCAATACCAGGACACATAAGTATTTATTTCTCTGTCATCTCTTTCGAGTCTAGAGTATCTTGGTACTTAAATCACAGAATTCTCTGTTAGAGTTGAAAGAGAATGCCATGCTATTATTTAGTTTATAGTTTAGTTCACTCATTTTATCAATGTGGAAACATGAAGGGCCGATATGTTAAATGACCTGCTTGAGATCACAAAGCTGAGATGAGCTCAGACCACCCTAAAACAGTGGCTGCATCATTTTAAACGCTCTTTTTTTTTTTTTTTTTTTTACCGGGACAGAGAGAGAGTCAGAGAGAGGGAGAGATAGGTAGGGACAGACAGACAGGAACGAAGAGAGGTGAGAAGCGTCAATCAGTTTCTCGTTGCCATTGCGACACCATAGTTGTTCATTGATTGCTTTCTCACATATGCCTTGACCGCGGGCCTTCAGCCGATGGAGCAACCCCTTGCTGGAGCCAGCAACCTTGGGTCCAAGCTGGAAAGCTTTTTGCTCAAGCCAGATGGGCCCACACTCAAGCTGGCAAGCTTGGGGTCTCGAACCTCGGTCTTCTGCATCCCAGTCCAATGCTCTATCCACTGCGCCACCACCTGGTCAGGCTTAAATGCTCTTTTTAAACATCATCTTCACCTAGGACCCAAACTCTTTTGATGATCTGGTATACTTCACTGAGCTTTATATTTCTCCACAATAATAATCATGAACTATCACACTACATATTTTACTTGCTTTCTTTATTATCTATCTACTGTGCACTCCCACACATACTCTATAATGTAAGATCCACGAGGGCAGGGAACTTTATTGGCTTGTTTAGTACTGTATTTCTAGCACTTAAACAGTACTTGGAACATAGCAGATGCCCTAAGAATATTTACTGGATAAAAAAATTAAAAATATAATCCTATTTTTCCTTTAGCACTGATGACACAAAAAAATAAGCACTTGAAAACATCTTCCCCATTCTTATTCTCCTTCTAATGTCAATATTTCAAATAACTACTCGAACTACAGCTTTTCTTTATAACTTATTTCCAATCTTTCCCAATCAAAACTGTTTGAAAGAAAATAAAATTTAACACCAGTACTTGAAATGAATACACTCATTTTCTATACAATAATTACCTTATTAAGAAGTGGCTGTAACTTGGTTAGTGCTATCACTGTAGCTTCTATGAGAACTTGACTGTTGTAAGTATCAGGTCCTTTTAAGCAACTCTCAAGTGCCTTTAAGGGAAATAGAATTCTTTATTTTACTTTTATTGAAATAAAACAGCAAAATCAAATCTAAGAATCAATTCAGGAACAATTTCTTATTTAATAAGTGATAGAATTATTTCCAATCCTACGGTGATCTTGGTAGCTAGCTCAACGCACATTTGGTTTTTATTTTTTAATATTTCTATACTATAATATATTAAACCAGATATTATTATAGTTATTACAAATTAGATAATTTCATATAAGACTAGTTTTACCATATAGTCTTTAAAACTGATAAAGAGTACATTCTTAGCAAAAGAGACAATATTTATTTTCTTTTTAAGACATCTTTTTTAGAGAAGGTTTCTTCACTTAAAAGAATTACAGTGAAGAAAATAATCAAAATCCATTGTTTAAAGGTTCGAAAAGTAACATACAACACATCTTATTAAATTCAAATTTAATGTCCTTTAGAAAAATGCAAGATTTGCTTTACACTTGGGAACCACAGTACTGGGGAAGAGGGAGGGGGAGGTACCTTGCTAAGAATACGGATAATCTGCTTTATCTGCCCATGAGCCACTCTCTTGCTAATGCAGCCAAAGACAACAAGAGCTCTAGGTTGAAGGGATGGATTATATTGAAACGCAAATCTGCAATTAGAAGATCCAAAGAGCTTAGGAAAAGTTATATGCTTATCTACAATAAATAATTAAAATATTGATTATGCAGTATTATCTATCTTTTTAATAATACATACTTTTACAACTTATATTTAATTTGGGACACACCTTTGAGCTAGTTCTGTCCACTGATCCAGCCACTTGCATGTCGGAATATCTCTCATACATGCCTAAAAGAAAGGTACTCTGAATATATTCATGTACATAAGTGTTTTTAGAAACATTTAAATAATGTTTATTGTAATGTCATTAAAAAACATATATGTTACTAATAAACATATTCCATAGAAGTGTTTTTACTTAAACATTAAGTGCAAAACAGAATAAACCAATATTTCTTCTATATAGTATTACTGATTTTAAAAAATGACCTAACTTAGTTCCTTATCATTTTGGCTTATATACCTCCATGATCTCCAACAAAGCCTCTGTGACTGTTTCCAAGGATGTCAAAGCGAAAGTCTCCCTCTCATAGGAGCCAGGAGAGAAGGATCTGTCCCGGTAACTGGAGCGGAAGGCAATGACAGCAGCTGACTTGACTTTGCTGATGCCAAACAGCAAGTAAAATTTGGGTAATGAGAACTCTGTCAAACTGAGTCTCAAAACTTGCTTGGTCTCTTCTGTAAAAGGAAAAAGAAACAAGAAAAGACTTAAAAGATATTATTTTTTAATTCTTAAGTGCCACACTTCATTTTGAATTTAGAAAATCTGAATATCATGTCAAAATTATATAACCATGCTCCCTCAACCCATCCTCTAGATACATTCTCTTAATGCTCATGGTTTCAACACCATTTAAACTACAAATTCACACCAGCAATGCAACACTCTTAAGTGGTGCAGAGTCTTTAGCTTGCGTGGCAACCACACCAGTCTACATAGCAAATAAGCACAGAAAATCTTTGCTATTGCCTGATATGGTATGGAAGTAATTTATTCTTTTTTGAATTAGCAGCTTGGTGTTAAGGTACCATAATAAACAATAAAATAATCTATGTCAATCAGGTGATAAAAATGAAGACAGGAATTGGTGAAACACAAATTACTGCCCCAGAACTCACCACTGAAATGAAGCTGTGAACAGGTACACAGAGAGTGAATGATATTAATGACCAATCCATGTGTGGAAGCTCTTAAAGATAGTGGCCCTGTGGCCACTAGGAAAGTAACCACATGGAAGAGGTAGGGGAGATGAGCTGCTACATCCAGGGAATTGTTGAAGGACAGCATTAGCATGTAGCGTGCTAGAATAGCAATATCGTCCCACATAAGATGTTGTTCTAAAGTAGGAGTTGGAGATAAGCATGTCTTGTCAATTATTTTGCACATCCTTCCAATAACCTGTAAGGAAGTAGAATTTTAAAAACATGGGCACTAAGAAAAGTTTTATCACTAAAAACAAAAAAAAGTCTGGATGATAAAAAGAGATACATTATACCAAAGTCCAGGGGGCAAAGGAAAAGTGACTACCTTGCTTGAAACCAACTTCACGTTTCCAGAGGCCAGAGCCACAGCAGTGTCTGCCATCACCTCAGCTTTTATTGACCCCAAGCCACCTGTTGCACTGGTTTTGATGAAACTGTCTAGTACTACATCAAGGAGATCTGTAATCTAGTGGAAGAGGAAAAAATAATTGTTAGCCATTCTATAACTTAATTTTTTAATTAAAAATAGCAGTCCTAACGTAAAAATTCTCTTACCAAAGGCCTCCAAAATATTAGGTTTTATTTAGAGACCTATCAGTAAACATAATTTATCATAAAATATCCAGAAAAAGACAAAGATATTCACTCAATTTCTTCAGAGATTAAGAAACTGGAATTCAAAAAATTTAAATCTATTTTATTTTTATTCACTTGCAAAGCACCTCTTCCAAGACAACAATATATTATCAACATAAAATACAATTATTTAAAAATATAGGAAATCTGCCTGGACTGTAGGGGTGCAGTGGGTAAAGCGTCGACCTGGGAACACTGAGGTCGCCAGTTCAAAACCCTGCACTGGTCTGGTCAAGGCACATATGGGAGTTGATGCTTCCAGCTCCTCCCCCCTTTCTCTCTCTCTCTCTCTCTCACTCTGTGTCTCCTCTCTAAAATGAATAAAATAAAAAGAGAGAATCTTAAATAAATAAATAAAAATAAAATACAATTATTTAAAAATATAGAAAATCTGCTTGGACTGTAGGGGTGCAGTGGGTAAAGCATCAACCTGGAATGCTGATGTCGCCGGTTCAAAACCTCAGGTTTGCCTGGTCGAGGCACATACAAAAACCAATCAATAAACAACTAAAGTGAAGCAACTGTGTGTTGATATTTCTTGCTCCATCCCCTGCTCCTCTCTCTGTAAAATCAGTAAATAAAATCTTTAAAAATATAGAAAATCACATGGAGTACCGAGATGTTTTTTAGGACTATAAAACTGATTCCAAGATCATTTAAAATTCTTCGAAGCATTCACAGCACTGTTTGAGTAAGGGTATTGCTTCCTTTTTTTTTTAAGTGAGAATGAGACAGAGAGAGAGAGAAAAGGAGGGACGGACAGACAGACAGGAAGGGAGAGAGAGGAGAAGCATCAACTCATATTTGTAGCACTTTAGTTGTTCATTGATTGCTTTCCCATATGTGCCTTGACTGGAGGGCTCCAGCTGAGCCAGTGACCCTTTGTTCAAGCCAGCTACCTTGGGCTTCAAGCCAGTGACCACGGGGTCATGTCTATGATTCCATGCTCAAGCTAGTGAGCCTGCGCTCAAGCTGGTGACCTCAGGGTTTCAAACCTGGGTGCTCAGCGTCCCAGGCTGACACTACTCACTGCACCACCACCTGATCAGGCGGGTATTGCTTCTTAAGAGATTATTTTGAAGAAATGATAAAAAATAAAATGTTACATTATATTTTATATTTTGATACTGGTATTCTTATGCTAGAATTAGAAATGAAAGCTGGTGTCCCAAATAACATCATCAAGAAACATTTACTGACATTCATGGTATGTAAGCTACTAGAATATATTATACAGCATTATTTACTAGAAGTGACATCAGATTTTTATAGTTAAATTCTATACAATTATGCCATGGAGAAGAGTGCTAAAACAACCAGTTTTGTTGTGGCTCTGAGATATGCACTTGATATTTATAATTTTTAACCAGATCAGGAATTAGGTGGGTGTCCGTATGCTTTTGACAGAGGGGACTGTCTTTTCTATAGTTTTATCCCTAGTGCCTAGCATAGTGCTTTGCATAAAGCGGGTACCAAACAAATATCTGCACAAAGGAGGTACAAGATACATATTTAAGCAAATTCAATACCTGCCCAAGGCTTCCCCAGATTTTTGCCTGAATAGATGGGTACATCTGTTTCTCATTGATGGTCATTGTTATCAACTTATCGAGAATAGCAGTAACTCTTTGTCGTTTGGCATCATCGTTGTGCTTACAAAAACGGACTAGATTTGACAGCCATGGAGTCATGTATTCCAAACAAAGGTGTTTCAATTCAATACCTGAGGGAAAAGATGCTATTAACATAGACAATGAAAATTACATTAAAAATATTTTAAATAATATTATTTTAAATATTTAAAATTATTTTAAAAATAAAGGATTGGGACAGAGAGGTAAAAAGTAAAGACCATTACTTAGAATCAGACCTGAAGAAAAGAGATTTGGCAAATATATTTTTGTAGATAGAGCGGAAGAAAAAGAACAAGCCTTGATAATTTTAAAAGCCAATAAATCAATTTTGAAAAGTTTTGTCTCACTTTTCCCCTTTTAATCATTCTTATTCTAGTTTTAAAAACTTAAGTTTTATTCTAATTGTAAAAGGAACAGGTAGTAATCACAGCAAGTTCAGTAAGAAGGAAGCATCACCGCGAAAATGAAATCAGTATTAACACAACTGGAGTATCCCTTCCACTTTCCTCAGGCTTTCAAACCTATGTAGAGACAATGTACATTTCCATGTGTGTATAAACATATATATAACCCACCTCAACTCTTCCACAAAAATTAGGAGTACGTTATTTATGCAGTATGTTCTGCATATTTTTAATTTTTTTTTTATTGATTTTTTTTTTTTGGATGGGAGAGGAAGGGAGGGAGAGAGAGAGACAGGAACATCGATCTGTTCCTGTGTGTGTACTGATTAGAGATGGAACTGGCAATCTCTGCACTTTGGGATGAGGCTCTAACCCACTGAGCTACCTAGCCTGGGCTGGAACGATCATTGGAAAATAGTGTTATTTTTTCGCTAAACATTATACTGAGATAAAAAATTCTCTAAAAACATTTTCAACGTTTTATTTTAAAATAACTTTGGGCTTATGAAAAGATATAAAAATAGTACAAACATTCCTTTATATATTTCACCTAGAACCCCCCCCCCAAACATTTTTTTATTGTGGTAAATATATACAACATCAAGTTTACCATTTTTGTACACAGTTCAGTTGCATTAAGTACATTCACATTGTTGTACAACTGTCACACCATCCATCTCCAGAACTTTATCACACTCCTCCTAAACTGAAATTCTGTACTAAAAACATTTTTTATGGCTTCATATTATTCCATGACATGGAGATCCAACAATTTAATGAGTTCTTTATTGTTTGACTTTAGAGTGCTCTAATTTTTTGCTATTATAAATAATGTTATGTGAATTTCAAAAGTAGGAAAATAAACCTATAACAATAAAGGTCGTGTGCTTGCTTTGGCAGCACATATACTAAAATTGGAACGATACAGAGAAGATTAGCAATAGAGGTCATACTATTGGTTACTCTTGGCTCGGTGAGGGGATGGTACTGAGAAGAGCCCCCTGGATGCTGGAAATGTTCTGTAGCTTGATCTGGGAGATCGTTTTGTGATGTATTCACAAGTCAAAATTCGTCAAGCTGTTCACTTAAAATTTGGCCACTTTATTGATAAGACATACCTCATTTAAAAATACATATAAATAAAAATGTTATGATAAACATCTGAACATTGATACTTTAAGAAAACTTCTAAAAAGTAGAATTATGAGGCTAAAAATATCTGAAGGATCTTGATACACATGTCCAAATGCTTTCTAGAAAAACTGCCCCGTTCACAACTACACAAACCGTCTGCCAATTTGATAGCTAAAACTAATCTTACTATTTTTTTGTTTACATTTCTTTGATTTTGCTATTGAACTTCTTAATACTATATAGTTTTTAGCGTGACCTGCATTTTACTGCTGATCCAATTTTATTAATCTATAAGAACTCTTCATGATTAAAGATATTAATCTTTTCTCATATTTGCTGCAAGTATATTTCCTAGTTTTTAAATTTATCTTTTACTTTTTTTTAAAGATTTTATTTATTGATGTTAGAGAGAGGGCAAAAAGAGAAAAAGTGGGGGAGGAGCAGGAAGCATCAACTCGTAGTAGTTGCTTCTTGTATGTGCCGTGACCAGGCAAGCCCATGGTTTTGAACCGGCAACCTCAGCATTCTAGGTCAACTCTTTATCCACTGCACCACCACAGGTCAGACACTTTTGCTTATTTTTTGAAGTAGAGATGCTTTGAAGTTTTATGTAGTCAAGTCTGTCACTTTTTTGCTTCATAAATCTTTAACCAGAAAGCAATTAAATATTAATCTTCCTCCTCTTCTTTTAATGGTTCCAGACTTTGTATTCAATTCTTATATCTAGTTAGAACAAATTTTGTTATCTTTGGTTTGTGGTGAATCATTTCTTAAAGTTCATCTTTCTTTCTCCCATTAGATTGTGATGCTCCTTTTATCAATCTGTTTCTCTTAAACTGATTTGATTGCTGATTCTTGAACACCCATTTTAATTACTGTACCCTCCTTATAATGTGTTCACATATCTGTAATAACAAATCTGTTCTCTTTCCTTTCAATACTTTCTTAGCTATTCTCGTACTTTCAAGTGAAACTTATAATCATTTAAAATTCTACCTAATTCTCAATTCTCAGGCCTCATAGAATTTTGACTGGATTGAATTGAATTTGTAATAACCTGGAAAGACTTATTCATTCAGGAACACAGTACTCCTGTTCATGCAAATCTTTTATACATTAATATTTCTCAATAAAGCTTTATACTTTTCTTGTTTTGTCAGTCTTACACATTTTCTTTTTAGGGTTATATTCCTATACTCATTTTATAAAAAATATTTAGTGACCTGATCTTGATGAATAGTCAAAGCTTTCAATTATCTAATATAGAAAAAATAAGAAATGTGTTTGAATGCCGAAAGACAGGCTGTATGTATTATGGAGAGAAAAAGGGAAGAAAATGTCACGAAGTAAACTGGGAGAAGAGCAACATTTATACTACTATCGGGTATGAAGGTAGACAGATGTGAAGAGTAGATGTTAAATTAATGAGACTTCCAAGTCAGGAGTTGACTCGGCCCTATATTATGTGCCACTGTGTTCTTCAGGAACTGCACATGAACAATGAAATCACAGTTCAAAGCCAATCTGAAAAAAAGAGAAAATATTTTCCTAAAGTCAAGGAGAAAATGTTGATACTTTACTCATTTGAATAATCTAATAATAGAAATGCTGAAGCTAATTAAACTGACACATGGTGAGAAATATACTTTGTATATGTGAGGTATCAAAACCTTGCCATCTTGCTTTTATTGGCAGTGGATCTCTCAATGTGGTGTGCCAGAAAGCTCCTTCAGTTACAGAGTACCACAGATAAAAAATTTAAAGAGGTAAAGAAGTAAAAATAGAATCAATTAAAGATTTCATTGGTAAATTCTGAAACAAAAGGATTTTCTTTGAATCATTGTTAATATATTTAAGAAAATTAACATTACTTACTAGATTTGCTAAATCCAGAAATACACTCTTCCAAAAATTCTAAGGTGAGGTGTGGCTCATTGGCTGCCAGTGTCTTACTAATAGAGACAATAAAGAGGGTGTTGTTGGCAGGGATACATAAACCTGACGTCTCTAGTAACTGTCCCTCGATTTTTAAATTAAAGGTACATGTTAAGGCACACAGAAGGTTATAAGCAGCTGACCTAGGAGAAAACACAAATAAATTTGTTTTAAAACTTTGTTTTTATAATTTCAAACTTTTTTCATAACATACAACTTATATGACTCTATTACAAGGCATAATCAACTTTTTTTTTTTTTTTTTTTTACAGGGACAGAGAGAGTCAGAGAGAGGGATAGATAGGGACAGAGAGACAGGAACAGAGAGAGGTGAGAAGCATCAATCATTAGTTTTTCGTTGCTGTCGCAACTGCTTAGTTGTTCATTGATTGCTTTCTCATATGTGCCTTGATCGCGGGCCTTCAGCAGACCGAGCAACCCCTTGCTGGAGCCAGCGACCTTGGGTCCAAGCTGACGAGCTTTTGCTCAAGCCAGATGGGCCTGTGCTCAAGCTGGAAAGCTTGGGGTCTCGAACCTGGGTCTTCCGCATCCCAGTCTGACGCTCTATCCACTGCGCCACCGCCTGGTCAGGAGGCATAATCAACTATTTTTAAATTTTATGATCAACTAGAGTTGTTGTGATTCTATGGTAAAACCAAAATACCCCTTGATCACTTAGCAATTTTAAAAGGGAGAGTCTAGATATAACCGGAAGAGCACTTTGAGACCCCTAAGACTGGTGAGTATAAGGCCTTCCTAAAAAACATTTCACCGGGACATAAAATATAAATGGATTACGATCCTAAGGTGGTTTAACAGAAAGAAAAATGAGTAAGGCATAGTATATATTCAGTGAAGCTGAAACTCAAATTATGGTTCTTCTTCAAATTAAAATGTTAAAATCTGTAAATGGCATCTACTGAATTCCTTTGTTGGGTGTCCTACAAGTTATACTATCAACTGGTGGTCAAAAAAACTTAAACATAATTAATTCCTCCTCTAGTCTTCCTTCCATATAACCACAAAAAACCAAAAACCCCAATATACATATATCCATATTCCATTAGAACTAAAAATTCCTTTGTCAATATTTGAAAATATATTTAAACAATTTAGAAGACAGCTTTAAAACTCAGATTCCATTTAAAAATTTTAACTCTTCTCCTCTCATCAGCAAAAGAAATGGTTTGACTGCTCAGTAAATTTCAGGTTTTCCTGAAATTAAACTTTTATCATGCTACTATATTTATGCAAGAAACACATAGGGAAGAAAAAGCCACTAATATCTAAGTCTGCCAAAGGCTTTTTCTTGGTATGACATGCTTCAGCAAAAGTAGAAGCTGTAAGCTTCTTTTATTTCACAAGGGAAGAATACAGGTTTATCAAGCTAATAATTTTTAAAAGATTGTTAACATTGTTGATGAGGAACTTTGAATTAGAAATGAAAGGCATACATATAGCTCCACTGTCCTAAAACGAGAATATTGTTTCTAAGTTCATATATCTCTTACAAATGCCTAGAAATTCTGAGTTATACTATTTTGACATTAACTTTTACTCTGTGTATTTCAACAGCTATAAAGAACTGGGGTCCCTCAATTGATGGTAGGTGTCATAGACTCCTCTGAGGTAACAAAAGTGAAGAACACACAAAATTTTATGTGTAATTTCTAAGGGTTCGTGGACAACATGAGACCTATCCAGGTAATAAAATCTTGATTATTTTTTCCCCTTTAAATAAGGGAGAGCTGAAATCCTAAAAGGCCCACTTATAAAACCTGGGCTATATTATATCCTAGGGAAGACTAAGAATTTTTGAAGCTAAGAATTTATATTTGAGAGAACAAGTTATCCTAACATGAAATGGAGAGGTGGAAGAGAGGGAAGGAGTACAAAGAGATACACGGGGGTGGGGGGGTGGGGGGGGCGAATGGGGAAGTTGGGAGGAGATAATATTTACTAAGAATAAATGATTTCTAGGTGCTATACTAAAAACACATACTATTTATTAAACATTTATACGTATATAAAGATGGCATTGTTACCTTTCTTTTAAAAATAAGGAGACGAGCTCAGACAACTTCAGTACTTTGCCTAAAGTCATACATGAAAGATCTAGCTTTAAACCAAATCTACTAACTCCACAGACCACACCCTTTCCTGCTTTGTGTTCAGATTAAGTCCAAACAGAGCCAACTGTCTCTGCTCAGATGACAGCTATATTTTTGTTAAGATTTCTTTCAAGAATTTTGTTCAAGTCACAAGGCAGAAAAGTATGCAATAATGTTATTGTCTGAGTTATTGAACATTAAGCCTTCATTTGTAAAACAATGCTAATCTACTTTAACTGTGAGGAAGCTTAAAAGCAACATAGTTTTGAATAGAGGAAAACTTAATTAGAAGATGCAGAGGAGGAGAAACTTAAAAAAAAAAAAACATATTTCAGAAGAAAACCCCCAAATCTGCAATGTTGTCTGTTTCAGATAAAAGTTTCCTGGACAAAGAACATAGATTGGTTTAGTGTGAATCACCCCATTCTGAATTCCAGTGTTCATGTGAATACTCCAGCACTCGATGAGGTCATGCTGGTTAACCAACATAGCATACCTTCCCATTTACAGTATTAGGGTAGAGGCTGCTTTAAAAGCCTATTAAATGGTCTCATTTTAAAAGCAACAAACCCTGAATAAAGTTGAAGTGAATTTTTAACAAACTTACCGTAAACTAGGGTCTGAACTGCCTAAATTAAGTAATGCAATATTGAGCAGTGTCCCAGGGACATCTTTTGGCCGGATCTTGGTGTGCTGGGGGATGGAATCGGGCTGTGACAGCTCCCAGCGCGTCCGGATATGAATGATAGACTGGACAATGGCATCACACTCCTGGTGCATGAAGGTCAGTGGTGTGCCCTGGTTTGCAATGGTTAAGGTGAACTGGTTCTCATCTACTAGGCAGATTTCTTCAATTTCCGAAGCATAATAGATATCATTTAGAAAGACTGACTGTCCCAGGACTTTTGTCCGCTCTGCTGAAGTTACTTGAACAGCAGTGGAACCAACCTGGAAAATGGTGGTAAGAGGGTCGAGTGAAGAAAAATTAAGTTTCATTATGCTGAATTGTAAGAAACCCCCAAAACCAACAACCAACCAAAATACTATGTTTGCCATTTAAGGAAGAATTACTACCATTATATATTCAAATGGGTTCAATAATTATTGTGATAAATGCTCTCAAAAGAGACTGAAAATATCAGAATAAAGTACTTTGTTTTTAAAAAAGGTCCACAAGCCTATAGACAATTATCGATTCTATTCTGAAGGTCATGTTCCTTACTCTGTAAAAAGCATGTAATAATCAGAATTCTCACTAGATAATTTCTACTTTCCACACATTCTGCCATTTGACTGATATATAGCAAACTGCCCTCTTGACAATGCTCTCCTGCCTCCAACCCAACCCAGAACATAATTAATTTTAACAACTCATATCATCCGCGGGACTGCCACGAAGACAGAAGGCTTAAATTTTCTCCCTAAGTACTCACTTTACATTAGATCCACTACCACCAGGGCACTCAGGAAGGCCAGCACACAATCTGGTTAGTCAAGAAAGGCAATGACCTACCACTGAGTGAAACGTACTTTAATGGAGACCTTGGTGTCTTTGTGAGCTAGCTTGAGAGCATTGTGGAACACCTTCAGGTCCTCTTCCAAAGCCAAGGTGGCTGCGGGCAGTTTCTGCTGTTCGTGCTCTATGTGCTCAGCCAGCTTCCCAGGACAGTCTATGAAAACGAGCCTTTTGCTGCCTTTGAGGCCAGTCAGTAGCCGCTCGTGGTACTTGGTGTACTCCCTGACCCAGGAGTTACAGTTGTAGATATAAACTGCAGAGACATTGTCATAAGCAAAGCCGGGAAAAACAACAAACCACTTAGAGAGAAAGTCCGTTTTAAAGCGATTGCTAGGCCCTGTGTGGGTAAGGTCCACTACAATTTCATATGGCTTTGCATAATATGGCTTTAAAGTCAGCAAGACGTGATATATTAGCAAATCGCCGTTGATTTGACCAGTTTTGAACCTAAGGAAGATGACAAAAATATAGAGACAGATTGTAAACAGAGTTCTGAACAGATATATAGATGCTACTAATATATTTTATTACTTTATTTTCTGATTAGCTTTCTAAAGAAAACTAACAATAATACAAAACAATTATACAAAGTCTGGATCCTTCTTTCTTTTTTTTACAGGGACAGAGAGAGAGTCAGAGAGAGGGATAGATAGGGACAGACAGACAGGAACAGAGAGAAGTGAGAAGCATCAATCATTAGTTTTTCGTTGCCGTTGTGACACCTTAGTTGTTCATTGATTGCTTTCTCACATGTGCCTTGACCACGGGCCTTCAGCAGACCGAATAACCCTTTGCTGGAGCCAGCGACCTTGGGTCCAAGCTGGCAAGCTTTTTGCTCAAGCCAGATGGGCTCGGGGTCTTGAACCTGGCTCTTCCGCATCCCAATCCGACGCTCTATCCACTGCGCCACCGCCTGGTTAGGCTGGATCCTTTTTTTAAATCAGTAGTTCTTTAGACATTGAGAAGTCAGGCTGAAGTAGAAGAAACAAATCTCCAATTCAGAAACTCTAAGGCCTTCGCCAGGTGGCTCCATGGATAGAACATTATCCCGATGCACCCAGATCACGGGTTTGATTCCTGGTCAGGTCATGTGAGAGGCAATCAATGAGTGCACAACTAAAATGAAACTAAGTGGAAAATTTTAACAAAAAACAAAAAACTTGTAGCAATAAACTTGTCTGGCACAGTCAATTGAGGAAGAGAGCAGTGGACATTGTTTAGCTGCCTCCAGGCCCATCAAACTTCCCAGGCGAACACTTTGGGTGAGAACGGCCCACCTGGAGCCCTGGAAAGAACTAAATGGCTTTAGTTAATTCATTTATCCTACCCTGACCAGAAAGAATGGTTCAGTAATGATCATATGACACCAATTTGGACAACCAGAGCTAGAGGCCCAGTTCAAAGATTGTAGTTTAAACTGTTGGGAATTGAGACACTTTCTTTTCTAATGCTTTTAAACAAGGGAACACAGAGCGCTAGGAGTTGTTAGCTCCTCTCTTGAGATATCAAGGAAAATGTGCCTAAAAACTGAAGACAGCCTGACCAGGCGGTGGCGCAGTGGATATAGTGTTGGGACTGGGATGCGGAGGACCCAGTTTCAGGACCCCGAGGTCACCAGCTTGAACGCGGGCTCATCTGGTTTGAGCAAAAGCTCACCAGCTTGAGTCCAAGGTCACTGCCTCGAGCAAGGGGTTACTTGGTCTGCTGAGGTCCCGTGGTCAAGGCACATATGAGAAAGCAATCAATGAAAAACTAAGGTGTCGCAACGAAAAACTGATGATTGATGCTTCTCATCTCTCTCTCCGTTCCTGTTTGTCCCTATCTATCCCTCTTTTTGACTCTCTCTCTCTGTCCCTGTAAAAAAAAAGAAAAAAGAATTAAAAACTGAAGACATGCGCAGAGAGAAATAAAGAAACTGGGGCCCTGGCCATTTTGTTTGAATCATAGATAACACCTCTCCTGGGATCAAATTTATCCCTGGACTATTCAGCAGTATGAGCCAATAAGTTCCATTTTTTGATTAAGCTAGCCCTATTAGGTCGTATGTTGCTTATACTAAAAATAATGCTGAGCAATGTGAGCAGCCAAGATAAGGACCATGAGAAAGCCCTGAAGAACACAGTCCTAGAACTGTAGTCTAAACAACCTGTAAAAACTGTGGCCCAAGGTCCCACACTTGATGACTCTGGTAGTACTGCTCCAAAGCCTAAGATAACATCTTCCCTTCAGAGTTTTCATCTTGTTGGTAGGAAGTAAGATAAAAATATGACAAGTTAAATGATTTTTAAATAAAAATATTTCAAGATCAAAGAAAGGATAGGAGGTAGAACGTAATCAATTTATTAAAGGAACTGCAGAGAAAAGTACCGCTATTACGCTCAGAAGAAGGAGGGATTAACACAGACTGGGCTGTCAGTGAGCGCGGAGAGGACACTGGCTGAAGTGGGTAGGAGGAATTCAACAAACAGATGGTATTGGCAGGCCTCACAGAGAGAGGTAAACAGGAAAAGGAGTAGGTAACTAGGTGTGCTGAGGCAACAGTCAGCTACTTCAGCTAGAATGGAGGATTCATATAAAGTTTTAAGAGATAAAGCTAGAAAAATACATAACAACTGTTCAACTCAAGGGGCCCAGGTTTTCTCCTAGGAGCTACTAGTTCTCAGAGTATGTTCTGTATAGCACCCGCATGAGAATCAGCTGTGGTGCTTGATAAAATGCAGTTTCCTGGCCCCAACCCAGACCCATCAGGACATATAAATCCATGCAGTGGGGCCTGGCACATTTCACTGTTGTTAAACAATCTCTCATCTGATATTTATGTTCATGAAGATTTCTGAATGATTGCTGTAGGTGTTAAGGAGTTACCTGACTTTATTTTTTTTTTAAAGAAAGGGATAATATAACCGAAGGAAGTAACATATACAAGATATATAAAGAAGTCAGGGCTAATAAAGAGAGTATTATAGTGGTCTAGGTATGTTCTAATGAGGATCTAAAATATAGCCATGCCCCACTTAAAGACATAAAATATTTTTTATTTTTGCTTTTGTTTTTTAATTTTTATTGATTTTAGTGAGAGAAGAAGGGAGAGGGAGAGAGAGAGAGAGAGACAGGGCTATCAATCTATGTCTGTATGTGCCCTGACCTGGTATCGAATCAGCAACCTCAGCACTTTGGGACGATGCTTTAACCAACTGAGCTATTCAGCCAGGGCAGGAATATGTTTAGACAAATGCTGTTAGGTGATTTTGTCACTGTGCAAACATCAGAGTGCGCTTATACAAACCTAGATGGTACAGACTAATACTGTAATTGTATGAGCTATACTTTTATAGGACTGACAGTGCTGTTTGTTTACACCAGCATCACCACCAACACGTGAGTTCTATGTTGTACTGTGATGTTACCATAGTTATGAGGTGATTAAAATTTATCAGCTCCATTATATAGCCTTATGGGACCACCATCGTAAATATGGTCTGTCATTGTGTGGTACAATACTGTAATATGGTGAGAGTAAAAAAACTGACCCAAGAATATAAAGAAAGAATCAACATTATCTTAGGTCTGATTAGGGCTGTAAGAAAAGACATGAATAAAAAGGACTTGCTGTATACCAAGCCTCTGAGATTATAAAGATTGTTGCTATCATGAACAAAACAAAGAGATTATTAGAGGCAGTGATTTTTAGGTGAAAAATTAGGTCCATTTTAGAGATGCTGAATATGAGGTGATGAAAGGACATTTGGGGAGAGAGAGATTAAAGGGAGGAAAGAGAAGGGTAGAGCAGAGAGAGGGAAAGAGAGAGAGAGAGAAAAACAAAAGTATTTTGTGTCCTATATAATCTACATTTACTATGTACTTTCTCAAATTGTTGCAGTTCCACACTTTGAGATGTGGGTTATGTATATCACTGTTTCTATTATCTGACCAAGACCCCAGGTCTCCAAACTCATGCTATCAAGTCAGTCTGTGGCATACAAATAAAATTTTTAGGGATGATTTTAATGCTGCAGAGAAGATGCCATTTCATTTTTTAAATGATACTAATATATCATTCAAAAGCATATAGCAGGCATATGTAATAAGCGTGAGGTCAAAAGACAGTAAGCAAAAAATTCTCCCTGCCCTGGAGGCGGGGATTTGTTGTACAAAGCTGCCTGTCATGCCAGTGGCCAACTAGACAAATTGGAGATCTTTTTTTTTCCCCCTGTGACATGTGCTTTAGTTGCAGTGAAAAGGAAATGTGTCATCTGTGGTTTGGTTTGAAAAGTGGAAAGCTCGCTGTTCATGTCTTTTTTTTTTACTGCAGATTTACTTTAACATTCCTATTTCTCCAAGTGTGTTCTGCTTTATATTACTTGGAAGCTGTGCTTCAAGACAAGAAGTGACTTATTAAAATAAGGTTATAATCAGATTCTGACCAACCATTTTGTAAGGTAGGTAATATATATGGTTTTTCTTATGCTGTTTCACTTATAACTTTGTACAGATTAGTGTTTGAGGAAGTGCTTTAAATAGTACCTAAGAATCTTACTAACAAAGTTGAATCGTAAGTGATTGAAAATGTATGCTGTTTTTTCCTGCCCTATTAGGTAAAATTTAAGCTAGAGATGGTAAAGATTTACTATCAACACAGAGTTTTAGATTAGGATTAGAAAAGATCTGAATTTAAACTTCACAGAGAATTAAAAAGTTTGGTTAGAGAAAAAGAAGTTTTAAAAAAATAAATCTCTTATTACTAATGCTTAGGCATTATAAATTTTATTGGAAATGACCAGAGATTAAAAAAACACAAAAACTTTTGACAACATAACCTGCTTCCATGGCATAAATTAGGGATGTAGAGACAGCTCTCTATTCTCAGGAATTTACAAGGGTGAGAGAAAGTCTCATTTTGTTAACAGCTTGTTTGTTTGGGGATGACAGTACATCTGGCTGAAGACAATCAACAGCAAGCCTATTATCTAACCCATAGTGAGCACTGTTAAATGCGTACGAATACTATGGTGTGTACTACATTGTTAATGAACCAATGTGACAAGAATTGCCCACTTAAATTATTTTAGCATCGATGCAGAAAACCAGTCCAGTATAAAAGGATGAAAATTACCTAAGCCAATTTAAAGTATTTTCATTTGTGAAAGAATCATAAAGTAACCAGCAATTTATGTCATTCAACTTAAAATTTGAAGCTGAACGCTATTACATAGAAGTTGGTGAACCATATCTTTCACTGTCTATTAAAGGTCATAATCCAAAAAGTAATCTTAATTCCAGAACATATAATAAAGGCTTTTTCCTCCCTCGTATTAATAGGATACATTATTTCAGAGGTTCATTTCAAATTAGCATCATTTATTATATGCTACTTCTCATAAACTATTTCTTATAAAACTTTGAAACTCATAAAAACATGACTAGCAGTAGCATCTGTATTGCCTGGGAGTGGGTCAGAAATGATGACTCTCAGGCCCTTTCTGGACCTATTGAATCAAAATCTGCATTAACAAAAAGAGAATAACCTTAGTTTTTTTTTCTAGTTCTCTCAAATAAATGCTAACAATAAAAGGACTTTAAAAAAGTAGTTCTAACAAACAGGAATATGATAACAAGAGATGGCTCAATAGCGCTGATAAACTTCCTGGTTTACCTGAACAGATATGTCAGTTCTATTTAAATCTTCAATCCTATGGTAGATAATGAGAATTAAGAACAGACTTGTCCCCATTTTGTACTGGCTTCCAGGGCGCTCAGAGTCAAAAGTGAAATTTAATTTTTTCATTTTTATGTTGAGATGCTTACCAACTGCCTTGATTTCCTATTTCAGTCTAAAACCCCATGATCCTGATGCTCTATTTCTTTCTATTTACTGTATAATTTATTTAAACAAAGAAGAAAAAAGTATAAACACAGACAACAGTACGGTGATTATGAGAGGTAAAAGAGGGTAAAGGGGGGTTAAATGGTGATGGAAGACTTACTTGGGGTGGTGAACATGTGGTGCAGCGTATAATGATGCATTATGGAAGGGTGCACCCGAAACTTATTTAATTTTATTAACCAATGTCAACCCAATAAATCCAATTAAAAAAGAAAAAGCCAATCAATAAAAATATTAAATAATTATGTCAAAATATTCCTAGAAAAAATGCTATACATAAATATGAAAAGTTAATAACTTTGTTGAACTTCTGAAGTTCAGAAGAATTCTGTCTTTTTCTTTTGTAATGCCAGACTTTTAGGTTGAGAAACCTGGCATGCCTTTGGCCTCTGCTTTCACAGAGCCACAGTTTGTCAGGGACAGAGAGGGGTAAGAGAGAACCTCCACTATAACATTGCTTTCACAAATACTGGGGGTCTACTTCTAAGTACCAGCTTTATTCTAAGCTTTATGATAAATACTCAATAAGAAGAAATAAAAAAAACAACTTGAATTCCTACTTGAAGTGCATTTTCTTTTGGTTGCTATCACACTTCCCTTTTCCTGACCAAAAAGGAATAAAACAAGCTATTTGCTTTTTATTTTCATACATGAAGCAGTGTTCAAGGCCACATTTCTCCTTTATTATAAAGACTGATGACACATTTGTTAGAAGGTGGGGAGTTTCTGCAAAAACATATGCTTAAGTGGAGGGTTGTAGAAGGAATAAAAAAAAGAAAGCAGAAATATCTGACTCAAAGTTGAATGAAGTCTAGCATGCATGAGAGAAAACTATATAAAACCATCGTATTCCGTTTCCAGTAATTACTAGTTATTTGTAATGCTAAGTTCTAGCACTTAAAAGAATAACAGAAATTGTTTCTTTAGATGTAGCCTAATAGAAAAAAATCGGTTGAGAAGGAATTCAAACAGGATTACAGATGTCAGGCCTGAGCTGGCAGCCTGCTTGCAACATATCAGCTGTCTATCTTTTAACTACAATTACCAAACCCAGAAACCATTACTTTTTCACAAATTAACAAGTTATATTTCTATCCCAACAGATCACCAGCTTAACTCATGGACATGAAACACACAGGACAGTACCTGCACCTTGCCTTTCTGATGACGGCAGTTTTTTCTTTGTCTCCTGGAACAAAAGCAAACTATACCCAACTGTGGGGTGACAATATTACTGTCTGGAATCCAGATGTTCAAAATCAGACAGGCAGAAACCAAAATGAAAACATTAACACAAACTCTACAACCCTTAAAGTAGATAAAAAAAGTAATTCTACAAACATGCCTGAAATGGCAACAACATCTCCCCTGGTATCTTTAACTCCTACATCTGAACTGGAGCATGACACACCTTCTGTTGCTAGGAACAAGTTTCCAACATTACAGAGCATCGAAAACACAAGCAAAGGTCACAGTGAAATTTTCAAAAAAGATGTCTGTGAGGAAAACAACAACAAAATGGCTATGCTTGTTTGCTTAATTATAATTGCAGTGCTTTTTCTTATCTGCACCCTTCTATTTCTATCAACGGTGGTTCTGGCAAATAAAGTCTCATTTCTCAGACGATCAAAACAAGCAGGCAAGCGTCAGCCTAGAAGCAATGGCGATTTTCTGGCAAGCAGTGGTCTATGGCCTGCTGAATCAGACACTTGGAAAAGAGCAAAACAGTTCACAGGGCCCAACCTAATGATGCAATCTACTGGAGTGCTCACAGCTACAAGGGGGAAAAAGGATGAAGAAGGAACTGAAAAACTCACCAACTGACAGATGCTTTAGTCAAGAAAAATGTGAAGTAGCAATGAGAAATTTTACAGAGTAAAAATGCAGTCAGTTTGATATTTAATGCCAACATGTTGGTCTGATAGTTTAAAATACGACATCGTAGGCCCTTGCGATTTAGAATGAAGCAGGTGAGAAGGGGAGAAGTATGCCTGCTTACTGAATTACATAAACTGTGCACTTTTATTCTGACACTGAATATTTTAAAAAGGAAATAATAACACAACCAAAAATGTAGGGACATTTTTAAAGACAAGTTGAAGGAATTAACAGAGGTAGAAAGGAACAATTAAATGTTTATTGCTTGGCAACAGTAGTTAGATGATCTTTGTCTGAATATAAGTAAACTTTGAAGAGTTCTACTGTGTCCTTAGAGGCAAGTATATACTTCCACACCTAACAGAAGTTAGATTCTTAATGCATAGAGTCGAACTGTCTAGTTTAATGGTACCTTCTTTGCTGAACATGACAAAATCCATACCAGCTCTGTATCAACACAGCTAACTTTATGCTCGATGCTTCCATCTTTACATATGATACATATGAGAAAGTGTTTTTCTACTATATTTAATTTAAACTTTTAATTTTGTATAATAAATTAAGACTTGTTACCTATATTTGCATTGACTTCATTATCTGAGGGACTACATTTAAAGATCAAAGAGAAATAGAGCACATGTTATAGGTAAAACAGAAGACTAAGTGTGAATGTAAAGCATATCTTACTGCTTGAGTATAACATACCTTCATTCCATAAATATTGCTCTCTGGATTATTCATAGCAAATATGCAAAAGCTGATTAATTTTTAAACTTCAGGGATGCCAAGTGGCTAAATGAATGGCCAATTTCATTTTTTTACTATTAACAGGTTATGAGCAAAGGACAGGTGGGTATGTGAGTGTTCTAATTTGGAAAACAGCACATTTCAAGTAAATGTTTAACCCTTTAAGAAAGTGGGTTCAAGTAAAATAAAGACTTACATTTAAGTCAAGGCTTTCATCTTCAATTAAAGATATTACAAAAGTTGGTTTGAGAGATTTTCTAACTAGTTACTGAAATTGACAGATGGCATCCTAATTAAACGCAAAGTAACATTTCTTAAAAGTCACATTCCTTATTAAGCTTTTATTTGGGGCAATATGCTAGCCATTTAAGAAAATATTTTATATATTTTTTCCAAGAATGATCACAATCTTACTCTTCCTTCTAGGTTAGCGATTCTCATCCTGATTGTATATCAGAATCACCTTAAGAGTTTTTACAATTCACCAATGCCTAATTCCCATCCTCTCCTGATTCAACTGGAATGGGGCTCGCACCAAGCATGGGCAATTTTTGCATAACTCCCTAGATGACACTGCTCTTGAATATCAAATTCCCTTATTAGAAGGTCCATGGCTCCAAAGATTTAGGTTACATCTTAAAACAGGAGGGAAAATAATAGAACATCACTTTTATTATCAATTTATTACCATTTGCCAAAAAATTCATTCCCTAAACAATAAATCATAACAACATTATTTCAGATAAATCTAAATGCCAACAAAGTACAAAGGAAAGCAAGAGAGTACTCGTGCCAAGCATGGTGACAGAAAGGAGGCTAGCTTTTGAGAGGTAATAGGGGCCAGACTGGAAATAAACTGAGCAGAGCTCCCATTTTATACAAATTAAAAATTTGAGATTGTGTACTGAATAGTGATAACACAAAGCACTCCTTGAATCAAGTATCATATATAAATACTGAAGAAAATTAAAATAATTTAGAGTCTTTTTAAAAGTAAGAAATTAACAAGGCAACAACTTCCATATTCAACATACAGGTCAAATATTTTCTCAAAACACAAGAAAGTTTCTACTGCAGGATTACTTAAAATTAATCACTGACTACCTTGGCTATTCAACTTGTACCCTCAGAATGATACCATCCAATGAAAGCTCATGAGTGAACAGAAGTAGTTCCTATCCAAACCTGACAATGTTTAAAACCAATAGGTTAAGATAGGGTTTGAATTCAAAATTTTAAAGTTACTTTTGAACAATGACACTTTTGTTTTCTACTCATAGGTATTATGATCCACACGCTTAATTTAGGGATTTTAAAACATATCAAAAGTTTATAGCATTTGGATTATATTCTGCTCTACAGTATGACCCCTTTAAAAAAATCTTTTTTTTTTTTCTTTTTGGTACAAACTTTTAAGTCCCTTGCAGTTATAACTGGGTCTTAATAATTTGTGTTACTTTGCAGCACAGGGGAACAGACCAGGGGAAAGCAGGGCATGGTTTAATACTCACTGTATTTTTCTACTGTAACATGTGCTATGCTAGGCACTCTACATTTATTTAATCCTATAATAAGTTTATAAATTAGAAATTACAATTTCCATTTTTCAGATGAGGGAAGAGACTATAAGGTGACTTGGCCAAAGAAGTTTTTATTCAGACAGACTCATAACTTTCAATAAACCTTGCTCAGTTAAAACTTATTTTAAAAAAATGATTCTGAATTGATTTTTCCACTGAGATGTACCCACTTGGTGGATAATCAAAGAGTTGTGGACTTGAACTCAAAAATGATTTAGTAGTTAGTCAAAAATTTTTAATTGTACTTTTACTTGATCTCTGCCTTAATTATGTTTGAGGAAATAACATTAATATTTGCTGCTACCTACTCTGTGTGAGACATTTGTACATATTATGTTATCTTACTTAATCCTCACAATAACTCAGTAAGAGAAATATTCCAGAGGAGGAGACGGTGATTTAGAAGTATGGCAACTTGCCTACGGTCACAGAAGTAAACAGAGCACATCACTCACTTCTTCTTTAAAAATATTTTTCATTTATTAAATTTATTGGGGTGACATTGGTTAACCAAATTATATAGGTTTTAGGTGTACAATTATGTAATACATCATCTATAAATGGTAGTGTGTGTTCATCACCTCAAGTCAAGTCTCCCTCCGTCACCATCTGTCTCCTGTCTACTCTCTTTTACTTCCCCCACCCACATTCACCATCATTCACTTCTTACGAAAGAAATCTCACTATGAGCAATAACCCAACCGGCAGTTTTTCCTTAGAACATACAATTTGTTCTCTAAGGCTCTATTCTAAATATTTTAATCACACAATCACATTACTAGAGAGACTCAAGTGTTTACTTACAAACATTAATTAAAAGCACTCACATCAAATAGCTGCAAATTGTGTTTCAAAAGAAGTTCTGTTAAAGTAGTCCATTTCTGAGTCATTTTGTGGCTTACTGCACTTCCGCAACCAACTATTGATAAACTTCCTCTTTTTCTACAGAAACCATTTCAGTTTGCTAGAGGACCATTTTTCATCTAAAATGAACCACCCCTTTTCTTTTCTTAGCCAAAGCACCAAAATGTCCAGCTAGAACAAGAATTTAGCAACCTGCAAAAGAAGTTAACAGCTGAGGTAAGAAAAATTTCACACAGGCAATCTGGTTTGATCTTTGTTTTATTTCAAATTTATTTTTAAAACTAAAATGACATTAATGCTTTCAACTTAAATTCTGATCGTCTAAAGATGTCTATTACAAGTTTTGTGATTTTGTTGGATAGAATTAAAAATCATTTAGTGCTGAGCTTGCATTGGAGAAAAAAATTTCACCTAGGTTTGCTAACCTTAGTTCCATAATGAAGAGAAATAAACTGTAGCCATGTTGGATAAAGTTAAAGGCTAGAAATAAAACTAGAATCCATGGATATGACTGAATTTACAACCCTAAACTCTCACTGTTAAAAATTCTAATGTGCTTTCTATAAATTTTTCCCTAGATTTAAATTAATTTTATTTTTCAATTCTTTAGTTTCCATAGTGAGAATGGTTGCCTTCACTTAATTTAAATAGAAGCCAATGGAGATTTAATGAGGTATTCAATTATCATTCTTATACATGCTATTTTTTATATAGAGAATTTTATGTTTAAGTAATAATGACCACATGAAATATCACTCTCACCAACACAGAACTGTTATAAAACGTGTGTATATATATTCATACCACCTACATATTTATGTCACCTATTATCTGAGTCTTTAGTAAACAGTATAAAATAGATACAAAAAAACACACCCAGAGTAAACAGCAGAAAATTGCAAATATACATAAAAAGTACCTACTCTATAAGTCAACTAGGAAATTACAAAGTAAATATTGCCCCCCCAAAAAAAATTACAAAGATTTTACACTGACTTATAATATCATGGAATAACAGATTCATAGTGGATGATATCTTATATCAACTTTTCATAAATACTTATGATTTCCCTTAGAAAAAACCCAAAGTGGATTGCTGTAAGTAACTATTACAGAAGTTTGAAAATATTTTAATCTCTTTTTTAGATGAGACTTGCCTATATATTTTTAAAGGGTCAATCCTAAATTTAGAGTTTTTACCTAATTGCCAAAACAATTCTGTCTAGAAGAAAATTATGAATTCTGAGTAAGTCTAAATTTGTTAAATATTTAAATCTGAGCCTTTTCGTTTTTAAAAATCACGTCAAATATGAAAGCTTACTTAAAGGCTAATCATTCAAAACTCCCATAACTATTTCTATGGAATCACAGGACTAAAACAGTTTTCTTGTTCTTTTCCTACCCTCTACACAAGGCTACCTCCGAAAGTTACTTACATATATGTTCCCAGAGAGTTCACGTCTCCTTTCTTCATAAAACATTTCTATTTCATAATTTTACTGTGAAAGACAGTGCAGCAATATACTGTATAGCGACATGTCATAGAAGAAAAGTTCTCTGGTACAAGATTGGCATGGTTGCTATGTTAATGCCACTATTTAGAGCTGGGATACTTTGGCAAATTACCCAACTACTCTGTTGTTCAGTATCTTTGTCTGTTAGATGAAGATACCACCGCCTTGCTCAGTAAAATATATAGGATAGTGCCTTGCATTTGTTGGGTACTCAATAAATGCTAGATAATATTATTGATAAAAGATGGTCATCAAATACATCCTGTCATACTTCAAGGATAATTTCCTTTTCTCCTCTTCCTCAAGATACAGGGTTGCTGTTTTATTCCTTTTATGGTTTCACAACTTCATTAGTTGGAGATACACTACAACTAATTTTTAATCTGTGTTGTAACATATCAAAGTAACTAAAACTCAAGATATTTTTGATACTGCTACCTCCATTTGTTGTTTTGTCTAGGATATGCTCTCTAAATCTAAAAAATAATGAAACATTTATCATATCCAACTTAACAGCATTAATTTTAAATGCTGGACCCTTTATGTATTTATGTGTTACATTTATGAGTACATGTCTAATATATGGGGACCCTTGCACTGCTGTAACTGCACTTTAAAATGCTTAGTTAAAATAGCACACACACACACTTTTTAATGTTAAATTTTCAGGAAAATCAAATACAAAAATCACAGATTCAAACCTCAAAGAGCCAACCTAAAATAATGAGCAAATTACTGCCATACGAAAATAGACAAATTTGGGATTTGCCTGAGCAGCACATTAGAAAATGCTATATAGAATGTGCCTAGGTTCTTAGTGTAATTGGGCATGATTCTGGGTAGTGCCAGGTGGGGGTGGGAGGACAATCTTAAGGGTATTTAGAACAGACAGAAGAGCCTGAAACAAGGATGAGTGAGTGTGAGATGGGTTCTCACGTCCTCCATCTTGGGAAGACAGGTCCTCTGTTGGCTCCCTGTACCACAAATGCAGGCCAGTGACAGGGCAGCTTGTGGTTGCTTCTTTCATCTACAATCTTTCCCCCAACTTCTGATATTGCTCACTTTAATATTTGCCCTAACTTCTTGCTAACTACATAACTACAACTTTTTCTTTAGCTTTTTATTAACTTTTCTTCTTTTCAATACCTTCTCTAGTTAAGTGACCTTCCCCTTTTCCAAGTAATTTTTGCCTTATTTTTCTCTTCTGTGTTTTTCTGTATTTCTTTGTATTCTCTGTTCACTTCATCTTATCTGACATTTTCTCCTTGTTTATACTCCTCTGTCCCATATGGTTCTTTCCACCTTCTATCCCTGCAGAAATAATGTGGGTACTTTAGATACATGTAGTTTATATATTTTTACAATACATATATTAAATAGCTTTTTGCACTGGTAATAATTCTGGCCTTATTGTCTCTGAGCTAGAAAAAACATCAGTGTCATCACTATTACACTCGCTATTTATTCTTATTAAAAATCCTGCTCCCTCTTCTCTGGACTATTCTGGTCTACTGTAGAATTCTATCACAGAGTCAAGCATTCTGATGAAGCAACAGGACCTAGCAGGGTAGACAACTAATTGAAGTGCGGGGAAAGGGGCAGGATTGGCAAAAACTAGAGTTTGGTTTAATATTGTCACAAAGGTTTAAATGGTTAGTGAACATTAGTATGTACTGCAAGTCCTAGGACCTCCCTATTGACAAAAGAGGATATGGACCTATCAGAATGGATCTTAAAACTAAACTGGCTTTATAATTATACTCCTGTTTGGGCTCTTTCCTTCTCTAATACTTTTTTTTTAGCTACTTTTAAAAAAAGGAACCATGTGGGTTTAAAAAAAAAAAATTTAAGCAAAGTTACAAAAGAGAGAACATTTCTGGCTGAAGACAATTCATGGCCTGTATTTCTGCTGCTTTGAACAGATTTTTTTAAAACCTAAGTGAAATTTTGAAGAATAACACTTGTTGATGAGGCCTTTTCTTGGCAGGTGGGGTGGAAATCTGTAAGAAGAGCAGGTAGAAACTGCATAAATGATACCTTCCAGTGATGATTCAAATACCCCTATTTATGCCAAAAGTTTCTAACTTTTTCACTATTAAACCTTTTGTAAAATGGATGAAATGCAGAATTTAATTACTTGGGTCTCACCTTCTCTGCTTACATTTTGGTAGAAGTATTAATAAACAGTGTAAAAGTAAAATGGACAGGAACCAACTTTACTGGGCTCCTAACATATATGGCACCCTGTTGTAAAAGAATCAACACATAAAAGCAGAATGCAGTTGAGAATAGCAGAAAGTGAATATGCTTTGAAATCAGATGATCTTAGGTACAAACTACCAGTCTGTCACTAATAGTGATATAACAAATTGCTTAACACATTTGAATTTGTCTCTTTAGCTGTAAATCAAAGATTCTTCCATCTTCCACATACAGTCATTTAAAGGTTAAATAAAATAAAGTCTGTAAAACTGGGATAGTATGTTCTACGTAAGTATTTTTCTTTGTTTTCCTCCGTCTTCTCCAAGGTTCTTTTTAATTTTCATTGAGAGACAGAAGATAATAAAATGTGAAAAGTAATAAAAAATAAGCACAATTACTTAAGAAATTAGAAGTATAAGTGCAGTACATACATGAAGAATTATCTGAGGCCATAAAGACAACAAGAACTAGGGGGACTCGGGAATGACTCATTTATTCTCTGGGCAGTGTTCAGTCAGAGAACTTGGGGAATGTAAGCTGAGGTCTGAAAGATGAGGACAGATTCAGATAAGCAGGGTGAAAAGGCTGTTTTTGAAAAAAAGAACATACTCTGAATGGGTGAAAAACAGCATAATTAGAAGTGTCTGTTTAGGAAACAAAATGTGTGTTTAGAAAGTCAGTAAGATGGAAAAGAGGTGTGTGTGGCTGAATGAGAAGTTTCAGTTAAGAGACGTGAGTCAACACTAGTAACCTCAGGCCAGGAGGAAGAGAACTTGGTTCAGAATTTTTATGTTGACAGCAACAGGGAACTCTCAAGCAAGGGAGAAATAACCTGATTATACGTGCTTTTAAGAAGATTAATTCATCAGCAGAGCGCAGGAGAGTTGAAAGAAGAAATATTTTTAAATTTAGGCTTGAAGTATTAAAGAGTAAATAAAGAGACTGTACAGGGGGAAAATTACATGTTTTTCCTATGAAAATAGGGTAATTTGTCATCATTGTGAATCAAGCAGTAGAGGAGCAAGCAATGAAAACTACTCAAATATATAGAAAATCATCTGACCTGTGGTGGCACAGTGAATTAAGCATTGACCCAGAACACTGAGGTCGCCGGTTTGAAACCCTGGGCTTGCCCAGTCAAGGCATATATGGGCATTGATGCTTCCTGCTTCTCCCCCCTTTCTCTCTCTCTCTTCTCCAAAATAAGTAAATAAATAAAATCTTAAATATATATTTATGGGGAAAAGCTATTATTTGCAAAAGTTGAGGGAGTTCCTCTTCTCCTTTTCTGTACCTTGCACAGAATATTAAATCCCTCTCAGATTGGCCTACAAACCAGAAAAAAAAACAGTTTCTAATCATATGCATCAAGATCTAACACTGAGGTTTCCTTTTCCTAAGAAAACTGGCTGAAAACTGACTTAGAGTAACTCCTTGCGTTAGAGATAATGCACTGAAGAACGGGGCTAGACTAAGTGAGTGGTTCTCATGGCTAGGTGGGGTATTAGATGGTGACATAAGTAGAACTGGACCTTAACTAACTCTTTAAGTCTGAGCATCTACCATGTCCCACGAAAAGCTCTAGATGCTAACTTCTACACATGCCTTCTTTTCCCATGCTGTGTGTCCTTCCCCTGGCTGGAATATTTTATTTGCTTAATTATAGACCTTTCAAGATTCAGTTCAAGTTTTACTTCTTTGAGGAACTGTCCCTAAAGCCCCCCCCCAACCCCCAGCTAGATTAGTTCCTTTGTGTCTCCTCATACATTTATGAGAAAATTAATCAACTTATAATTATTTATTACTTGTCTGTTTCTACAACCAGATATTTTTTTCTTTTTGTATCTTCTAAACCTTGAACAGGACCTGACACAAAGATGGTGTTTATCCAGAAGTGAATGAAAGCTGCAGCAGGACTACTTGACCAACTGGGTAAGACTGACTCATCCAGATTGAAAGCTCACTTTAGGATTTTGAGCCACAGATTCTGAGTTGAATTGAATACTTGACAAAATATGAGTGCCTAACATAAAGATATAGTGCTAACACTGATGGTGTTGCAAAGTTACTTATACAATAGACTCTGTGCATAAGAGAGGCACACAGGTAGTATCATTAAAAATAGAGAAGTTGAAAGAGGAGTCAGTTTTGAAACGAGATGAATTCTGCTTTAAATTCTGAATTTGCTGATAGTGGGATGTATACATGGAAATGCCCAACAAGAAGTCATAGAAATGTAACTAGAATTAAGGATAGTTGGCCTGGATGCACAGTTTTGGGAGTTTTGGCATAAAGGTGAGAGCAGAAATCTAACAGATTCAGAATCAAAGAAAAGTAGGTAAGATGAGGACTGCATATGAAGTACCAATACTTAGGAGGCAAGAGAAAAACAGGAGCTAGTGGATTAACACTAGAAAGACAATTACAAAGAGCTCTCTGAGTAATAGTGAAGGAATAGTCAGTAGTGTCATATATGGTCAAGAGAGGGGAAGAGAGAAAAATAAAAGATCTTTGGATAAAATAATAGTATCTGATGTCTTTTAAGACAGCAAGATCAATGTATTTCAGGTCATAAAGAGAGAAGATGTATAGCCCATGGAACCAGCACACAGCCTATGTATTTGAGAAGTAGGACTGTGAGGTGAAGGACTACAGTGTAATGAAGCTGGAGGGGCAGCAGGACCAAGAACAGATCTTATGAAAGAATTAAGAGGAAACATTGCCTATAAGGTCCAAATGTGCAAAACAAGTTAGAGCATGTTCAAGAGTTGTTTACACTAGCCTTTAGTGTATCAAATCTATATTAGGAATAATAAGTACTTATCAGATACCTACCTAAATTATGCCAGGCACCAAATGAGACCTAATCACCTTTTCTTTTTCATTATAAAACCAATGGTAAAAAGGAAACATCTGAAATGGATCCCAAATATTTCATCTTAATTTTGTTTTGTGGACACCTGAACCATACATTTTTCTCAGAGACAGAAGCAATTACAACACAGAAGCAACCACAGTCTACTTTATCTAGATCATTGCCATATCTCTTGGCTAATTCTCAAAACACAACAGGGAATCCTTTGGGTCAACCAACACAAGTCAACAATGCTTCCTCTGGACAGCCTACACCAACTGCCAAAGCTGTTGTTGGAACACCACCAGCAGTTCTCTATACCTCTTCTGGAGAACCAGCAGCACAGACTCCAGCTGGACAAGCACTTGCCTACAACACTGCCAGGCAACCAACACCAACAGCCAACACCTCCTTCCAACAAACAGCACAACCTATGTTCACCTCTGGCAGACAGCTACCAACATCTGCCCATGCTTCTACCAGACAACTGGCATCATCTGTCTATACTTCCACTCAACAACCATCATCTGTCCACACCTCTTCTAGAAAACCAGTACCACCAACTGTTCAAAATCTATCCATACAACCAACATCAGCTGTCAACAGTTCACCTAGGATCACACCAGGATTCATTACAGACAATTTCAATAATGAACATAAAACCAATCATAATTCAACAGCTGCCATATTAGTTGGTGTAATTCTGGTTTCTATGTTGGTAGCTATAATCATGATTATACTATGCAAATGCTTGAGAAAACCAGTTTCAAATGATCAAAATTGGGCAGGCAGGTCTCCATTTGCTGATGGTGAAACCCCTGACATATGTTTGGATAACATCAGAGAAAATGAAGTATCCACAAAACGTACATCCATTATTTCACTTATGGCCTGGAAACCAAGCAAAAGCACACTTTTAGCAGATGACTTAGAAATTAAGTTGTTTGAATCAAATGAAAACATTGACAATGCCAATGACCCCCAAACAAAGAAAATAAACGATCAAGTAAATGGTACATCAGAGGATAGTGCTGATGGATCAACAATTGGCACTGCTGTTTCTTCATCAGATGATGCAGATCTGTCTCTACCACCTCCTCCACTTCTTGATTTGGAAGGACAGGAGAGTAACCAAATTGACAAACCCATTGTGACAACTTTATCTCCTCTTTCAAATGATGCCACGAGTCTCCCACCATCTCCGGACTGTCTCAATCAAGTCTGTGAAGATCATAATTCAGAGTTCAAACAGTCCGTTCCGCCTCCCCCTGATTCACTTAACTTGCCCCTGCCCCCGGACGATTTTATGAAAAACCTGGAGATTGATGCCAAGAGTGAGATCCAATGCCAAGAGTTCTCTATTCTTCCTAACTCTGATCAAGATCCCAATGAATCCTTGCCACCTCCACCTGCAGAACTGTTATAAATATTATAGCTTGCTTTTGAGCTGATTTTCCTTCTTTTTCAAAGGACCTGTTATCTTTTGTTTTTCTTCATGTGATGAAATATATTAAATGGCAAGAGGTAGCCAATTTTTATTTTTATTCAGAAACTAACTGAAATCTTCATAAAGGCCATGTGCATAGGTAAAACTTACTTTTAAATATATTTATGTATATAAATCAGTAATCTATTTACTGGCTATAACATCTAATTTTAGTGTACGATATATTTTCCACATGTGGATGGTATGTATATGTGTCAATAACTTAACCATTTTGGAAACAACCTACATATATGTAGTACCAACCAATAGATTTTTTTTCCCCTGAAAAGCTGTGTATCAATTTACCTTGAATAAATAAATTTTATTTTTCCATTTCAAAGTTTGAGGTGGAGGAAATGAAAAATTAGGTACATACTCCAAGTTTCAAACAAACCTCTAAGTTTTAAATTAATACCTCCAGTATTAAATAAATATTCTAACTTCAGGGGGATGAGTGATTAAAATGCACGTTTGAAAATGAAGAAATTTCCTTTTAGCTCTCGTTGGAAATAATAAAAGCTAACATTGAAATATCAAATTAGGTCAGGGCACACAGGAGAAGTGACCATCTGCTTCTCCACCCTTTCCCTTTCTCTCTCTCTCTCTCTCTTTCTCTCCTGCAGCCATGGCGCAAATGGTTAGAGCAAGTTTGCCCCAGGCGCTGAAATGGTTCCATGGCCTCTCCTTAGGTGCCAAAATCAAAATAGCTCAGTTGCCGAGCAACAGAGCAGTGGACCCAGATGGGCAGGGCATTGCCCCATAGGGGGCTTGCCAGATGGATCCCAGTAGGGGTGCATGTGGGAGTCTGTCTCTCTGCCTCTCTGTCTCCCCACCTCTCACTTAATAAAAAAAAGAAAGAAAGAAATATCAAATTAGGGGTAAGGTTGGGGACATTTACTTTGGAAAAAAAAGTGAGCAAGCACCATAAAATGTAGACATTTTCCTGTCTGACAAGGAGAGCATAAATTTTGAAACCAACCTGTTTTATACACCTTAAGAACCCAAACAAAATGAAATCTTACAAAGAAAAAAAAAACCATAAAACACTTCTATGGCTTCATTTCAAATTTGAATAATTTTTTCTAAGAAAAACATTGTTTTGAAATACAGATGATTCTCAACTTTTATTAAATTCATACTTTACATTTAAACACTATACATTTAAACTCTTTAACCACCTTTCTTATGCAGAAGATTCCATCTTTTATACATTACCTGATAAGTGAAAAATCTGAGTTATCAGAGTATGCATAAACCCAATCTGTCAAAGTCAAGGTGGAGAGCATTTATGGGCCTCCGCTCTGGAGGTCAGCTCATGCCTGCAGAAGCACTCCTTTGCCCAACAAGCACATCTTCTTTCTCCTTACCCACCCTAGCACCTTGGGGAAACAGTCACTTTAGAATGATGTGTGGTGGTCTTTTTGGTAACTTAACGTTGGAAACACTCCTAGTTCCAGGACTTTTCTGAACAAAATACAGCATTTATTTGTAGCATGGTGTTCAAGAAACTAAGTTCCATTTTATAATAAAACCCAGCAGGCTTTTGGGCATTGTGTGTGTGTGGGTGTGTGTGTGTGTGTGTGTGTGTCAGAGACAGAGAGGGACAGACAGACAGATAGAGATGAGAAGCATCAATTTGTTGTAGCACCTAGGTTGTTCACTGATTGCTTTCTCATATGTGCCTTGATGAGGGATGGGTCAAGGGAGGGGGGCTACAGCAAACCGAGTAACTCCTTGCTCAAGCGGGTGACCTTGGGCTCAATCTGGTGAGCTTTGCTCAAACCAGATGAGCCCGTGCTCAAGCCAGTGACTTCGGGGTTTCGAACTTGGGTCCTCGGCGTCCCAGTCAGATGCTCTATCCACTGAACCACCACCTGGTCAGGCTTTGGGCATTGAATTTTTATATTCAATGTTTCTCTTTAAATCTTTTAGGCCATCAGTTACTGGCCATTAAAACATTCTCACTGTAGAAATACTTCCTTGAATTGCTTATTTTTCCTGAATAAGAATGATGTTCAAAGTCCTATTACATTGGTTCTCCTCTGTCTTCCACATTACAAAGTTTCTTCGATGTGTTTTCCAAACTTTTAACTTTTTTTTCTTTTTATTAATTTTAATGGGGTGACATTAATAAATCAGGGTACATAAGTTCAAAGGAAACATCTCCAGGTTATTTTATCATTCAATTATGTTGCATATCCATCACCCAAAGTCAAATTGTCCATTGTCACCTTCTATCTGGTTCTCTTTGTGCCCTTCCCTTCCCCGCTCTCCCTCCCTCTCCGCCCTCCCCCCATAACCACCACTCTCTTGTCCATGTCTCAAAGTTTCATTTTCATGTCCCACCTATGTATGAAATCATGCTGTTCTCAGTTTTCTTCTGTTTTACTTATTTCACTCCGTATAATGTTATCAAGGTCCATCCATTATGTTGTAAATGATCTGATGTCATCATTTCTTATGGCTGAGTAGTATTTTATAGTATATATGTACCAAAGCTTTTTAATCCACTCGTCCTCTGACGGACACTTCAGCTGGTTCCAGATCTTTGCTATTGTGAACAATGCTGCCACGAACATGGGGGCGCATTTCTTCTTCCCGAACAGTACTATGGTGTTCTTAGGGTATATTCCTAAAAGTGGGATAGCTGGGTCGAAAGGAAGTTTGATTTTGAATTTTTTTAGGAATCTCCATACTGTTTTCCACAGTGGCTGCATTCCCACCAGCAGTGCAGGAGGGTTCCCTTTTCTCCACATCCTGGCCAGCACTTGTTCTGTGTTGTTTTGCAGATGAGCGCCATTCTGACTGGTGTGAGGTGATATCTCATTGTGGATTTAATTTGCATTTCTCTAATGATTAGTGATGTTGAGCATTTTTTCATATGCCTATTGGCCATCTGTATGTCCTCTTTGGAGAAATTTCTATTCATTTCTTTTGCCCATTTTTTAATTAGATTGTCTTCCTGGTGTTGAGTTTTATAAGTTCTTTATAAATTTTGGTTATTAACCCCTTTTCAGACATGTTGTCGAATATGTTCTCCCATTGTGTGGTTTGTTTTTTTATTCTACTCTTATTGTCTTAGGCTGTGCAAGACTTTTTAGTTTGGTATAGTCCCATTTGTTTATCTTGCCTTTTATTTCATTTGCCCGTGGAGATAAATCGGCAAATATATTACTGCTACAGATGTCGGAGAGCTTGCTGCCTATGTTTTCTTCTAAGATGCTTATGGTTTCACGGCTTACATTTAAGTCTTTTATCCATTTTGAGTTTGTTTTTGTGAATGGTGTAAGTTGATGGTCTAGTTTCATTTTTTTGCAGGTAGATGTCCAATTTTCCCAACACCATCGGTTAAAGAGGCTGTCTTTACTCCATTGTATGTTTTTTCCTCCTTTGTCAAATATCAATTGTCCATAAAGGTGTGGGTTTATTTCTGGGTTCTCTGTTCTGTTCCATTGATCTATGTGCCTGTTCTTATGCCAGTACCAGGCTGTCTTAAGTACAATGGCCTTGTAGTGAACCTTGATATCCGGAAGAGTGATACCTCCTGCTTTATTTTTTCTTTTTAAGATTGCTGAGGCTATTCTTGTTCTTTTTTGTTTCCATATAAATTTTTGGAATATGTGTTCTATATCTTTAAAGTATGTCATTGGAATTTTAATTGGTATTGCATTTAATTTATAAATTGCTTTGGGTAATATAGACATTTTAATGATGTTTGTTCTTCCTAAGCATGAGCACTGTATATGCTTCCACTTGTTTGTATCTTCCTTGGTTTATCAATGTTTTATAATTTTCAAAGTACAAGTCCTTAACCTCCTTGGTTAAACTTACTCCTAGGTACTTTATTTTTTTGGTTGCAATAGTGAAGGGGATTGTTTCCTTAATTTCTCTTTCTGACAGTTCATTGTTGGTATATAAAAATGCCTCTGATTTCTGAGTATTAATTTTATATCCTGACACCTTGCTGAATTTATTTATCAGGTCCAGTAGTTTTTTGATTGAGACTTTAGGGTTTTCTATATACAATATCATATCATCTGCAAATAATGACAGTTTTACTTATTCTTTTCCAATTTGGATGCCTTTTATTTCTTCTTCTTGTCTGATTCCTGTAGCTAAGACTTCCAGAATAAGAAGTGGTGAAAGGGGGCACCCCTGCCTCGTTCCTGATCTTAAGGGGATTGCTTTTAATTTTTGCCCATTTAGTATGATGTTTGCTGTGGGTTTGTCATAGATGGCCTTTATCATGTTAAGCAATGTTCTCTGTATTCCCACTTTACTGAGAGTTTTTGATCATGAATGGGTGCTGGATTTTATCAAATGCTTTTTCTGCATCTATTGAAATTATCATGTGATTTTTGTCCTTCCTTTTGTTTATGTGATGAATCATATTGATTGATTTGTGAATATTGAAACAGCCTTGCCTCTCCAGAATAAATCCCACTTGATCATGGTGTATGATTTCTTTCATATATTGCTGGATCAGGTTGGCTAATATTTTGTTGAGAATTTTAGAATCTAAATTCATCAGGGATATTGGCCTATAATTTTCTTTCTTTGTGTTGTCTTTGCCTGGTTTCGGATCAGAATTATGTTTGCCTCATAAAAGGAGTTTGGGAGTCATCCTTCCTCTTGAATTTTTTGAAATAGCTTGAGGAGGATAGGAGTTAGTTGTTCTTTGAATTTTTGGTATAATTCACTTAAGACATCAGGCCCAGGACTTTCCTTTGTTGGGAGTTTTTTGATAACTGTTTCAATCTCATTTGTTGTAATTGGTCTGTTTAGGTGTTCTGATTCTTCCAGATTGATTTATGGAAGATTATATGATTCAAGAAATTTGTTCGTTTCACCTAGATTGTCCAATTTATTAGCATAGAGTTCTTCATAGTATTTTCTTACAATAATTTGTATTTCTGTTGTGTCAGTTGTTATTTCTCCACTCTCCTTTCTAATTTTATTTATTTGAGTCCTCTCTCTTTTTTTCTTGGTGAGTCTAGTTAAAGGTTTATCAATCTTGTTTACCTTTTCAAAGAACCAGCTCCTGGTTTCATTGATCCTATGTATTGTGTCCTTAGCCTCTATGTCATTTATTTCCCCTCTGATCTTTATTATTTCCTTCCTTCTACTAGTCCTGGGCTTTATTTGCTTTTGTTTTTCTAATTCTTTTGATGCAGGGTCAGGTTGCCTATTTGAGCTTTTTCTAGCTTCTTATGGTATACCTGTAGTGCTATGAACTTCCCTCTCAGTACTGCTTTTGCTGTGTCCCATAAATTTTGAGTTGATGTATGCTCATTATCATTCGTTTCTAGAAACTTTTTTATTTCTTCTTTGATCTCATTGTTAATCCATTCATTATTTAATAACACATGCCATTTAGTTTCCAAGTGTTTGAGTATTTTTCAGTTTTTCTTTTGTGGTTAATTTCTAGTTTCATGCCATTGTGATCAGAGAAAATGCTTGATATGATTTCAATATTCTTAAATTTATTGAGACAGCTTTGTGTCCTAACATGTGGTCTATCCTAGAGAATGTACCATGAGTGCTTGAAAAGAATGTATATTCTACTGCTTTAGGGTGAAAACTTTTGAAGATATCTATTAAATTGAGTTGATCTAGTGTAACCTTTAAGTCCGCTGTTTCCTTATTAATTTTCTTTCTTGAGGATCTATCCAGTGATGTTAGTGGGGTATTGAAGTCCCCTACTATTATAGTATTGCTGTTAATCTCACCCTTTATATCCATCAAAGTCTTCTTTATGTATGTCGGGCTCCTATGTTTGGTGCATAGATATTTATAATGGTTATATCTTCCTGATGAATTGTTCCCTTTATCATTATGTAGAGTCCTTCTTTATCTCTTACTACAGCCTTTGTTTCAAAGTCCATTTTGTCAGATATAAGTATTGCTACCCCAGCTTTTTTCATTTACATTTGCATGAAATAATTTTTCCCATCCTTTTACCTTCAGTCTATATGCATCTTTTGTTTTAAGGTGTGTCTCTTCTAGGCAGCATATGTATGGGTCCTGTTTCTTTATCCACACAGCTACCCTATGCCTTTTGATTAGATCATTTAATCCATTTACATTTAAGGTTATTATTGATATGAAGTTGTTTATTGCCATTTTATTCTTTAAAGCTGTATTCTTCTTTCGCTATATTCTTTTCCCCTTTGAACTGTTCACAACAGGTCCCTTAGCATCTCTTGCAGAATTGATTTGGTTTCAATGAATTCCTTGAGGGTTTGTCTGGGAAGCTCTTTATTTCTCCTTCAATTTTAAAGTTAGCCTTGTTGGATAGAGTAGTCTTGGTTGTAGGTTCTTGTTTTGCATTACTTTGAATATATCTTGCCATTCCGTTCTGGCTTCAAGTGTTTCTGTTGAGAAGTCGGATGTCATCCTCATGGGGGCTCCTTTGTAGGTGATAGCCTTTTTTTCTCTAGCAGCTTTTAAAATTTTCTCTTTATTACTTAGCTTTGGTATTTTTACTATGATGTGTCTTGGTGTAGATTTCTTTGGGTTTCTCTTTAATAGAGTTCTCTGTGCTTCTTAAACATGTGAAACATTTTCCAGCCTTAATTTAGGGAAGTTTTCAGCTATGATTTGATTGAACAAAGTTTCTATCCCTTGTTCTTTCTCTTCATCTTCGGGAACCCCTATGATGTGGATATTGTTTCTCTTCATGTTGTTACAGAGCTCCCTTAGAGTTTCCTCACATTTTTTGAATCTCTTTTCTTTTTTCTGCACTGCTTCTGTGCCCTTGTTTATTTTGACCTCCAACTCGCTGTTTCAATCCTCAGCTTCGTCCAACCTGCTTTTAATTCCTTCCATTGTGGTCTTCAGTTCTGATACTGTATTTGTCATTTCTGTTTGATTCTTTTTTATTATTTCAATTTCCTTTTTTATACTTGTTATCTCTTTATTTAGGTGTTTGTAATGACTATCCACTGTTGCTCTTAGGTCTTTGAACATCCTATCATTATTTTAAACTCTGCATCTGGTAATTTGGTTATATTTGGTTCATTCAGGTCCTTCTTTGGGGATTTCTCTTGATTCATTTGGGTTGCATTTCTCTGCCTTCCCATTTTGTCTGTGTATAAGGGTGTGGCCACTGGAGTCCAATGGGTGTTAGCTCTGTGTTCCCTAGGTGTGGTCTGTCTGCAGGCCCACCACCCCCTCTGTGGCTGCCTAGGGCAGTTGGGTATGGGTGTTGCTGGTGCCGGCTCACTGCAGCTGTTGCTATGATTTCCTCCTCTCCTCCACGGGAGGGGTTGCATTCTCGTGCCTGGCTCTACAAGCCTCAGCCTGTCTGGGCCTTTGCATCATCACCACAGGTGGAGCTGCACACTGCACTCAAGCCACAAGCCTCAGCACCAAGGGTAGGGGTGAGCACCTTTGCTCAGCTGCAGACCCCGCCTGTTCCCAGGCTTCCGCCCAGCCCCTGCTGTTAGAGTCAGCTTGTCACCATTTATCAGGCTGGGCGGGGCTGCTGGCATGCACTCAGCTGCGAGCCTCCACCTGTACCCGGCTTTATCCCTTCCCCCACGGTCAGGGCTGGCTCACGCAGGGTCACAAACCTCGGAGGCCAGGTGATGCTACGCGCCCATGGGTCCCTGCTCAGCAGCAGATCTCTGCCCGTTCCTGGCCTCCCGCTTTTCCCCTGCAGGTGGGGGTGCCGGCAAGCCCGCAGCTGCCAGACCGCTTTCGCGCGTCCCCTCCTCCCCTGCTGGGCTAGACCAAGCTCATGCCGGCTGGGCCTCTGCCCCTGCCGACAGAACCACGTTTCAGCATCCCGCCGCCACCATACCTCCAGCAAATACTCAGCAGCTCAGGGGTTAGGGTGGCTGTCCCTCAGAGTGTTTCTCCCTGTGCCTTCCAGTCCACACTCTCTTCCTGCTGCTCTGGTCCTCTCCTCTGTCCCCGTTACTCAGAGCCCTGGGTGAGTGGTTGTGAGTTTTCTGCATTGTCCCTTTAAGAAGAATCCTGGGTCTGAGAAAACTGTCTTTCTCACAAACAGTATCCTCACTTGTTTCACAGCTCAATACTGTCCAAACGCCTCTTCTAGGCTCTGGGGCTGCAGGCTGGGGCTTTGTTCCTGGGACCCAGGTCCCTCCCTCTCTGCTAAACTCTCTTCCCGCCACGCAAGTCTGCTGTTCGCTCCAGGGAGCTGGGCAGCCCTTTCTACGTTTTCACTTTTCCTACCAGTCTCAATGTGGCTTTTTCAGTGTTCCTTGGTTGAAGAGTCCACTTAGTTTAGTTCAAAGTTGGTTTATCCAGATGATGGTTCTTAAAATTAAGTTATAATCCACTTTGGTTCCAGGAATTGGAAGTTGGTACGTCCGCCTACTCCATCACCATCTTGCCGGCCCAAACTTTTCACTTTTAAGGTTAACTTACCCAACAGCAATCAGGAGTTTAAGAATTTTCTATTATTTTTTTGAATTTTAAGTATTCTAGTACGGTAAATAAGACATGTTTTTATATTTGGTCAAGACCTTAACTTGCCTTAAATCATCTTAATCTTTTTCATTTTACATATAAGATTGCTACCAAACAGACTCTTCCCACACTTCGTTGTTTTTGTGTTTTTAGCAAGTGAGAGAAAGAGGCAGAGAGACAGACAGGAAAGGAGGGAGATGAGAAGCCTCGGCAAGTAGTTCAGTGACTTTGGTTGTTCAATAATTGCTTCTCATAGGTGCCTGGCCCAGGGGGCTCCAGCCAAGACAGTGACCACTTGCTCAAGCCAGAGACTTTGGGCTCAAGCCAGTGACCATGGGGTCATGTCTATGATCCCATGCTCAAACTGGGGACCTCAAGGTTTCTAACCTGAGTCCTCAACATCCCAAGCTGACGCTCTATCCATTGCAACCACCAATTACGGTTCTTCCCACACTTAGAAAAAATTTTTTTCTCATTTTTAAGAAAGACATAATTTTCCTTTTCATTTATTTTAGAGAGAAAGAAGGGGGAAAGAGAGGGACTGAGGGAGAGAAAGAGAGAGAAACATCAGTTTGTTGTTCCATTTATTTATGCATTCACTGGTTGATTACTATATGTGCCCTGACCAGGATCAAACCCACGTACTTAGTATACTGGGACAATGCTCTAACCAACTGAGCTACTCGGCCACAGCCTCTTCCACATTTTTTCTTTCCATTACCTTCCTTCCTAATCTCTTGAAGGAAGGGTATGGGGAAATATAAAGAAATATAAGTCTCATAAATTAAGAACTGATGACCTGGCGGCAAGATGGCAATAAAGTAGGAGGACGTACCAACCTCCATCTTGCAGAACCAAAGTGGATTACAACTTGATTTGAAGAACCATCATCTGAAAAAACCAACTTTGGACTAAACTAAGAGGAGTCTTCAACCAAGGATCACTGACGAAGCCACACTGAGACTGGTAGGAAAAGCAGAAATGCAGAGAGGGCTACCCAGCTCTCTGGAGCAAACGGCAGCCCCGAGAAACTTGCGTGGGGGAAGTGAGTTTAGCGGAGAGGGGAGGGACATGGGCCCCGGGAATAAAGCCTGCAGCCCCAAAGCCTAGAGAAGGCGTATTGACAGTATTTAGCTGCAAAACAAGTGAGAATACTGTTTGTGAGAAAGAGACATATTTCTCAGACCCAGGATTCTTCTTAAAGGGACCAGCAGAAAACCTTTCTCACAACTACTCACCTAGGGGACGGGGAGAGAGGAGAGGGCCGGAGCAGCAGGAAGAGAGTGTAATCTAGGAGGCACAGGGAGAAACACTTTGAGGGACAGCCACCATAACCCCTGGGCTTAGTCACTCCCCAAATCTTAAGTGAATATTTCCCCTGGAAACTGCAATACCAGCAAAGAGAAACAGGACACCACCAAACAAGCTCTCATGCGGCACTCAGAGTAGAGTCGCTTAGAAGGAGGTAGCTTTTGGGACTACAGTATTGAGTTTTAGGGTCTGAGCTGCAGTACCTCCACCCACAAGACTGAGGGCTCGCCAGAGGGCGGCCAGCAGCAAAACATGGAAGCGCAGTTCCATCAGCGGGGATGGAAGCCGGGCGGCCACAAATGAGACCCAGGTGTGAGCTCAGTCTTGCCCCACAGGGTGCAGGGGAAGCCCAAAAGCGGTTGGCTAGGCTGCAGGACTGCCTGCAATCCTGCCTGCAGGGGAAGGGCAGGAGCCCCAGACCAAGCAAAGACCAGCCACTCAGCAAAGGCATGCAGGCACATAGCCTCGCCCGGCCTGCCGAACCCAAACTTGCGGCCCTATGAGAGCCGGCTCCTCCCGCGAGTGTGGGGCAAAAGCCCTAAACAGGCGGAGTCCCGGGACTGAGCGTGGTTCCGCCCGTCACGCAGAGCACAGGCTTGCAGCCAACCAGCAAGTGGGCTCCACCCACGGGGGTGCTGCAAAAGCCCAGAAATAGGCGGAAATATGCAGTTGAGCAAAGGTGCTCACCCACCCCTGCCCGCGGACCAAGGCAAAGTGCAGAACCCCACCCGCAGAGGCCCGGCGAAGGCCAAGGCCACTGAGGCTTGTAGGCCAGGGGACATGAACACAGCCCCTCCCGTGGAAGAGAGGGGAAACCACATTGACAGCTGCAGCCGGTCAGCGCCAGCAATGCCCATAGCTGAATGCAGCAGCTGCAGCGGCAGAGGTGGTGGCAGGCCTGCAGACAGACCACACCTAGGAACACAGAGATCACACCCATTGGACTCCAGTGGCCAAAACCTTCTAATACACAGACAAAATGGGGAGGCAGAGAAATGCAACCCAAATGAATCAAGAGAAATCCCCAGGAAAGGACCTGAATGAGTCAGATATAACCAAATTACCAGATGCTGAGTTTAAAATAATGATTGTTAGGATGCTCAAAGATCTTAGAACAACAATAGACGGTCATTACGAACACCTAAATAAAGAGATAGCAAATAAATAAAAGAACATTGAAATATAATAAAAAAGAATCAGAAATGACAAATACAATACCAGAAACGAAGACCACAATGGAAGAAATTAAAAGCAGGATGGATAAAGCTGAGGATCAAATCAGCAAGTTAAGAGGACAAGATAAATGAAGCCACAGAAGCAGAGCAGAAAAAAGAAAAGATACTCAAAAAGTCTGAGGAAACTCTAAGAGAGCTCTGTGATAACATGAAGAGAAATAACATCTGCATCATAGGGGTTCCTGAAGAAGAGAAAGAACAAGGGAGAGACTTTGTTCAATAATATCATAGCTGAAAATTTCCCTAAATTAATGCAGGAAAAAGTTTCACAAGTTCAAGAAGCACAGAGAACTTCATTAAAGAGAAACCCAAAGAAATCTACACCAAGACACATCATAATTAAAATACCAAAGCTAAGTGATCGAGAAAATATTAAAAGCTGCTAGAGAAAAAAAAGGCTATCACCTACAAAGCATCCCCCATAACGATGACATCCAACTTCTCAACAGAAACACTTGAAGCCAGAAGGGAATGGCAAGAAATATATATATATAAAAAAAAGAAATATTCAAAGTAATACAGAAAAAGAGCCTACAACCAAGACTACTTTATCCAGCAAGGCTATCATTTAAAATTGAAGAAGAAATAAAAAGCTTCCCAGACAAAAAAAAACTCAAGGAATTCACTACAACCAAACCAATGCTGCAAGAAATGTTACGGGGCCTGTTGTAAACAGATCAAAGGGGGGAAAGATAATAGCATAAGAGGAATATAGCTTTAAAGAATAAAATGGCAAAAAAGAACTACATATCAATATTAACTTTAAATGTAAATGGATTAAATGATCCAATCAAAAGACATAGGGTAGCTGCCTGGATAAGAAAATAGGACCCATACATATGCTGTTTACAAGAGACGCATCTTAAACAAAAGATGCACATAGACTGAAGGTAAAAGGATGAAAAAAAATATTTCATGCAAATGAAAATGAGAAAAAAGCTGGGGTAGCAACACTTATATCAGACAAAATGGACTTTAAGACAAAGGCTATATGGTAAGAGATAAAGGACACTACATAATGATAAAGGGAACAATCCAACAGGAAGATATAACCATTATAAATATCTACGCACCTAATATAGGAGCACCTAAATATATAAAGCAGACTTTGATGGATATAAAGGGCGAGATTAACAGCAATACTGTAATAGTAGGGGATTTCAATACCCCACTAACACAGAATGGATAAATCCTCAAGAAAGAAAATTAACAAAGAAACAGCAGACTTAAAGGACACACTATATCAACTCGATTTCATAGATATCTTCAGAACTTTTCACCATAAAGCAGAAGAATATACATTCTTTTCAAGTGCTCACGGTACGTTCTCTAGAATAGACCACATGTTAGGACACAAAAGCGGCCTCAACAAATTTAAGAAGATTGAAATCATATCAAGCATTTTCTCTGATCACAATAACATGAAACTAGAAAGCAACCATAACAGAAAAACTGAAAAATACTCAAACACTTGGAAACTAAATAGCATGTTATTAAATAATGAATGGGTTAACAATGAGATCAAAGATGAAATAAAAGAATTCCTAGAAACAAATGATAATGAGCATACAACTCAAATTTATGGGACACAGCAAAAGCAGTACTGAGAGGGAAGTTCATAGCATTACAGGCATACTGTAAAAAGCTAGAAAAAGCTCAAATAAACAACTTAACCCTACATCTAAAAGAACTAGAAAAAGAACAGCAAGTAAAGCCCAGAGGTAGCAGAAGGAAGGAAATAATAAAGATCGGAGCAGAAATAAATGACACAGAGGCTAAAGAAACAATACCGGGGATCAATGAAACAAGAAGCTGGTTCTTTGAAAAGGTAAAGAAGATCAATGAACCTTTAGCCAGACTCACCAAGAAAAAAAGAGAGAGGAGAAATAACAACTGACACACAGAAATACAAAAGATTGTAGTATGAAGAACAGTATGTCAAAAATTTAGAAAACTTAGATGAAATGGACTAATTCCTTGAAACATATAATATTTTAAAAATCAATCTGAAGAATCAGAAAACCTAAACAGACTGATTATAAAAAAAGAGATAGAAACTGTTATCAAAAAACTACCAACATAGAAAAGCCCGGGCCCCGATGGCTTCACAAGTGAATTCTATCAAATATTCAAAGAAGAACTAACTCCTATCCTCCTCAAGCTATTTCAAAAAATTCAAGAGGAAGAAAGACTTCCAAGCTCCATTTATGAGGCGAGCATAATTCTGATTCCAAAACCAGAAGACAACATCATACTCAATGGGAAAAAATTAAAAGCAATCCCCTTAAGATCAGAAACAAGGCAGGGGTGCCCCCTTTCACCACTCTTATTCAACATAGTCCTGGAAGTCCTAGCCATAGCAATCAGACAAGAAGAAGAAATAAAAGGCATCCAAATTGAAAAAGAAAAAGTAAAACTGTCATTATTTGCAGATGATATGATATTGTATATAAAAAACCCTAAAGTCTCAGTCAAAAAACTACCGGACCTAATAAATGAATTCAGCAAGGAGGCAGGATATAAAATTAACACTCAGAAAAATCAGAGGCATTTTTATACACCAACAATGAACTATCAAAAAGAGAGATTAAGGAAATAATCCCCTTCACTATTGCAACCAAAAAAATAAAGTACCTAGGAGTAAATTTAACCAAGGAGATTAAAGTCTTGTACTTGGAAAATTATAAAACATTGATAAAAGAAATCAAGGAAGATACAAACAAGTGGAAGCATATACAGTGCTCATGGTTAGGAAGAATAAATATCATCAAGATGTCTATAATATCCAAAGCAATTTATAAATTTAATGAAATACTAATTAAAATACCAATGACATACTTCAAAGATATAGAACACATATTTCAAAAATTTATATGGAACCAAAAAAGAACATAAATACCCTCAGCAATCTTGAAAAGGAAGAATAAAGTGGGAGGTATCACACTTCCTGATATCAAGTTATACTACAAGGCCATTGTACTCAAAACAGCTTGGTACTAGCATAAAAATAGGCAGATATATCAATGGAACAGAAAAGAGAACCCAGAAATAAACCCACACCTTTATGGACAACTGATATTTGACAAAGGAGGTAAGAGCATACAATGGAGTAAAGACAGCCTCTTCAACAAATGGTGTTGGGAAACTTGGACAGTTACCTGCAAAAAAATGAAACTAGACCACCAACTTACACCATTCACAAAAACAAACTCAAAATGGATAAAAGACTTAAATGTAAGCCGTAAAACCATAAGCATCTTAGAAAAAAACATAGGCAGTAAGCTCACCGATATCTCTTGCAGCAATACATTTGCTCATTTATCTCCACATGCAAGGGAAATAAAAGACAGTATAAACAAATGGGACTATATCAAACTAAAAAGTTTTTGCACAGCTAAATACAATAAGAATAGAATAAAAAGACAAACTACACAATAGGAGAACATATTCGACAATACATCTGATAAGGGGTTAATAACCAAAATTTATAAAAAACTTGTAAAAATCAACACCAGGAAGATAAACAATCCAATCAAAAAATGGGCAAAAGAAATGAATAGCCTGACCAGGAGGTGGCGCAGTGGATAGAGCGTCAGACTGGGATGCAGAAGACCCCGGGTCCAGACCCCGAGCTCGCCAGCTAGAGCGCGGGCCCATCTGGCTTGAGCAAAAGCTTGTCAGCTTGGACCCAAGGTCGCTGGCTCCAGCAAGGGGTTGGTGCTCTGTCTGCTGAAGGCCCGCGGTCAAGGCACATGTGAGAAAGCAATCAATGAACAACTAAGGAGTTGCAAAGGCAACAAAAAACTAACGATTGCTGCTTCTCACCTCTCTCTGTTCCTGTCTGTCTGTCCCTATCTATCCCTCTCTCTGACTCTCTCTCTGTCCCTGTAAAAAAAAAATGAAATGAATAGAACTTTCTCCAAAGAGGACATACAGACGGCCAATAGGCATATGAAAAAATGCCCAATATCACTAATCATTAGAGAAATGCAAATTAAAACCACAATGAGATATCACCTCACACCAGTCAGAATGGCGCTCATCAGCATAACAACACAGAATAAGTGCTGGCGAGGATGTGGAGAAAAGGGAACCCTCCTGTACTGCTGGTGGGAATGCAGACTGGTGCAGCCACTGTGGAAAACAGTAGGGAGATTCCTCAAAAAATTAAAAATCAAACTGCCCTTTGACCCAATTATCCCACTTTTAGGAATATACCTCAAGAACACCATAGCACTGTTTCGAAAGAAGAAATGAACCCCCATGTTTATGACAGCATTGTTCACAATAGCAAAGATCTGGAAACAGCCCAATTGTACGTCAGTGGACGAGTGGATTAAAAAGCTTTGGTACATATATACAATAGAATACTATGGGGCCATGAAAAAGAAGGAAATCTTACCTTTTGCGACAACATGGAGGGACCTCGAAACTAGTATTTTAAGTGAAATAAGCCAGGCAGAAAAAAAAATCGTATGACCTCACTCATTTAAGGAATCCAATGAACAATGTGAACTGAGAAACGAAATTGAGATGGAGAGATCAAAGGGACCAGAGGAAGAGGACAGAGGGAAAGGGGATGACAGGATGGGATACACCTGAAAGCAAGGGGGGAGGGTGCTTCGGGGAGGGAGGCAAGGGAGATGTTGAGGGAAATACAGGGGAGGGGGGATGCTTTTGGGGCAATACTAGAAACTATGTAAACATAATAAAATCAATAAAAATAAAAAAATTAACTGATGATATGGTCATAATCTTTTTGATTTCTTCAAACACTACAGGCAGCTCTACTCCTTCTGTTCTTTGTATAATAAAACAGACTACTGTTAGCAGCTGGCTTGTGTCTTTTTACGAAATTCTCTGCCAAGGAGAAAAATAATTCCCATTTACTGCATGAAATTTTCCCCAATTGTGGTCAGTAGAGGATCAGCAGCCAAACAGTGGCAATTCTTGCTTAATCAGCAGAAATATAAGCTAATAAAAGAAATATAGGAAAGAAAAAAATGTTGGAACAAAGAAAAACTACAGAAATTATTAAAGAACCAGGATCCAGAAGAGAAAGTTTATTTCATGAATATGGCAAAAGGACAAGGACAAGGGTGATTGAAAGCACTGAACTACATGTCACATATGAGTGGTACTCTTACCACATTAGCATTAACCAGATTCAAAAACAATCCTCATGACCGTCTGGTTCTGTGATGGCGAACCTATGACACACGTGTCAGCACTGACACGCGTAGACATTTCGATGCCACATGGCCGCATACCAGAGAAGTATGGGGCCACATGCTGAGAAGGACGTTTCATCTTTGGTTCCTGCATGGCCAGGTGCAGTAGCCGAGGATAAAACATTTGGTGTAGTGTAGACACTCTGTGCCGGAGGTCTAGAGGCCAAAACAACAGAACTCCAGCACAGAGCGTCTAGTTCTGGGACTTCCTGTTAGGCCATTTTTCTCGAAGTGACACACCACCCGAGTTATGCTCGGTTTTTGGCGAATTTTGATACACCAACCTCAAAAGATTGCCCATCACTGGTCTAGTTCAACCCCTTTTATTTGTTAAATGCTGAGAAAAATGGGCCCAGAGAGAGTGATTTGTTTATAAGTGGTATTAAAACCGATTTTGTTGCCTGACTCCTCATTCAGCACTTTCTCACTAATACAAGACCAAAGCATGCCTACTCCATGTGCTACAACATACACCACACATGTATTCGATCTGTTGTTGGCAGTGGGGATACAATGAATTAGAAGAAAGTGACCTGTAATTGTTATTATTGCCTAGTTCTGATCAGTAAGTAAAGTAGCAAAATATCTGGGCACCTATAATTAAAACACTGTGATATTGTACATGATATACACAAACAGATCAATGAAATAAATGGAAAGTCCAAAAACAGACTCCAATCTCAAATCAGATAAGAAATCGAATATATATTTGGAAAAAAATAAAATTGAATCTACATTGGAATAAACACCAAATAGACTAGCAATTGACACATAAAATATTAAATTATATAATAGGCAAAAATATGAGTAAATTCCTTTGTAATCTAAAAGTGAGAAAAACTTTCCTAGCTGAGACTCAAAGTCCAGAGGCAATAAAAAGAAAAAAAAATCCAAATACATAAAACTTTTAAGTGACTAAAACAAACAAACATACAAAAAGTCACCAAAATAAAACCAAAAGACAAGTGGCAAACTGAAAAATAAAATCACAACTTAAATTAGGTGAAAGAGGTACCATCTCAAAAATGTAAAATAACACACAAAAAAACTCTTAACTAAAGAAGGGGGTGGGAAAGACCCATAATACAATAGAAAATAAGTATAAAACTTAGTCACAAAAGAAAAAATTTCAATAGTCCTTTAAAACATATATAAAGATATACAACCTTCCTTATGAGAGCCATTTAAGATTACAGAGATACTATTGCTTTATTGATATAAATCGGAAGTTCGACAATAAAGTCTATAGTGAGAGCCTACAGAACTACACATCCTACCTGACCAGGCAGTGGCACAGTGGATAGAGCATTGGACTGGGATGTAGAGAACCCAGGTTCGAGACCCTGAGGTTACCAGCTTGAGCACGGGCTCATCTGGCTTGAGCAAAAAGCTCACCATCTTGGACCCAAGGTCTCTGGCTAGAGCAAGGGGTTATTGGGTCTGCTGAAGGCCCGCGGTCAAGGCACAAATAAAAAAGCAATCAATGAACAACTAAGGCAGGGGTCAGGAACCTATGGCTCGCGAGCCATATGTGATTCTTTTGATTGCAGACAAATCTTTAATAAAAAAAATAATAATGTTAAAAATATAAAACATCCTCATACATTATAATCTATTCATTTCCTAGCACTCATGTTCATGGTTGCGGTTGGCTGGAGACCATCACAGTTGTCCTCCAGGACAACACCAAATTTTTATTGGATAATGCATAACGTACACGGGTCGTTGTGAGGTCAGGAAGTAAACTTCCCTCCTTTTAATCAAGTAGTCAGCTAGCTAATTGCAGAAACCCTTTTGATGAAGAAGATGGCTAAAAGAAAAAATAGATGAGGAGTATCGTACTTTTCAGCAGTAATGGACAGAAGAATTCGCCTTTGTGGAGAGAGCAGGTTCTGCAGTGTGTCTAATATGCAATAATAAAATTGCATCGATGAAACGGTCAAATATAAAGTGGCACTTCAACACACGTCATTCTACATTTGCATTGAAATATCCAGTGAGGGACAGCACAAAGAAAGCATGTCAAGAGCTACTGTGCAGAGTGCAAGCTAGTCAGCAGCAACTCTGTGTTTGGACCCAACAAGGTGACTGAAATTCAGCTAGCTTTGCTGGTGCTTTAGCAATTGTGAGAAACGGAAAGCCATTCACAGATGGGGAGTATGCCAAAACATTCATGCTTGATGTTGCCAATGAACTTTTTGACGACTTTTCGGATAAAGACAAGATAATCAAATGAATAAAAGACATGCCTCTGTTGAGAAGAACTGTTCACAATCATACCATCATGATGGCAAATCAAATTCAGGCAACACAAGTGAAGGATATAAATGCAGCACCATTCTTTTCTCTCGCTTTGGATGAGTCAACAGACAACAGATGTAAGCCATTTATCCCAGTTCACTGTGATTACAAGGTATGCTGTCGGTGACACACTACGTGAGGAAAGTTTTGTTGTTTTGCCTATGAAAGAGGCAACAAGAGGGGAGGGTTTATTCCAGTCTTTCACTGAGTTTGCTAAAGAAAAAAATCTACCGATGGATAAACTTATTTCGGTGTGTACTGATGGTGCTCCGTGCATGGTGGGGAAAAACAGAGGATTCGTAGCGCTTCTTTGTGAACATGAAAAGAGACCCATCCTAAGTTTTCACTGTATTCTATGTCAGGAGGCGGTTTGTGCTCAGATGTCTGGTGAGCAGCTTGGTGAGGTGATGTCGCTGGTCATTTGGGTGGTCAACTTGTTGCCCGAGCTTTAAATCATCACCAGTTTAAAACACTGCTGGATGAAGTTGGGAATAATTATCCTGGTCTGCTTCTGCATAGCAATGTGCATTGGTTGTCAAGAAGGAAGGTGCTCAGCTGTTTCGCGGCTTGTCTGAGTGAAATCCAGACTTTTCTTGAAATGAAAAACATCGAGCATCCTGAGTTAGCTAACACTAAGTGGCTCCTGAAGTTCTACTATCTCGTGGACATGACCGAACATCTGAACCAGCTCAATGTGAAAATGCAAGGCACTGGAAATACAGTCTGATCCCTTCAACAAGCAGTGTTTGCATCTGAAAACAAGCTGGAACTCTTCATTGCCGACATTTAAACAGGTCGTTTACTACACTTTGAAAAACTGGGAGAGTTTCAAGATGCATGCACAGGTAGTGACCCTGCTCAACATCTTGATCTCCAGCAGCTAGCTGGCCTCACATCTAATCTGCAGTCATTCAAAGAGCGCTTTGGAGAATTTCGTAAGTGCACTCGTTTTTTTTAAGTTCATCACCCATCCACATGAGTGTGCAGTGGACAGCGCCGGCCTGAGTTACATCCCCGATGTCTCCGTCAGAGATTTTGAGCTACAAGCTGCTGACCTGAAGGCCTCAGACATGTGGGTGAATAAGTTCAAGTCACTGAATGAAGATTTGGAAAGACTTGCACGACAGCAAGCAGAGTTGGTGAGAAAACACAAGTGGGGAGAACTGAAAAAACTTCAACCCTCGGACCAGCTAATTGTCAAAACTTGGAATGCGCTTCCTGTCACATACCACACACTGCAGTGTATGAGTGTGGCTGTACTGACAATGTTTGGCTCTACGTATGCATGTGAGCAGTCTTTCTCACATCTAAAGAATGTTAAGACCAATCTACGATCATGTTTAATGGATGGAAGTCTCAATGCCTGCATGAAGCTTAACCTCCACACATATAAACCAGACTACAAAGCCATCAGCAAAACCATGCAGCACCAGAAGTCGCATTAATGGTAAGAAGTACTTTATTCATCATTGGTTAGCAACAGCATAACAATGTTATTAAAAAGAATTCAGGGGCTTATTGTACTTTAAAATTATTTTTATTTATTCATTTCAGAGAAGAGAGAGGAGAGAGAGAGAGAGAGAGAGAGAGAGAGAGAGAGAGAGAGAGAAGTGGGGGAGGAGCAGGAAGCATCAACTCCCATATGTGCCTTGACCGGGCAAGCCCAGGGTTTTGAACCGGGGACGTCAGTGTTCCAGGTTGATGCTTGATCCACTGCGCCACCACAGGTCAGGCGGCTTATTGTACTTTAAAAGTGTTGGTCTTACATAAAATACACCCACTTACTTGTATTTAGTGTTAAACATATTTTATGGCTCTCACGGAATTACATTTTAAAAATATGTGGCGTTCATGGTTCTCTTAGCCAAAAAGGTTCCTGACCCCTGAACTAAGGTGTTGAAACAAAAAACTGATGATTAATGCTTCTCATCTCTCTCCATTCCTGTCTGTCTATCCCTTTCTATCCCTCTCTCTGACTCTCTCTCTCTGTCCCTGTAAAAAAAAAAAGAACTAGACACCCTGACATACTGCTGGTGGGACTGCAAAACGGTACTGTCTATAGAGAGGAATTTAGCAGTAACCAAAATATTCCAACTTCTCGCCTGACCTGTGGTGGCGCAGTGGATAAAGCGTCTAACTGGGGACACTGAGGTCGCCAGTTCAAAACCCTGCACTGGTCTGGTCAAGGCACATATGGGAGATGATGCTTCCAGCTCCTTCCCCCTTTCTCTCTTTCTCTCTCTCTCACTCTGTGTCTCCTCTCTAAAATGAATAAATAAAAAAAGAAAAAAAATATTCCAACCTCTCTCTTTTTTTTTTTTTTTTTGTATTTTTCCTAAGTGAGAAACGGGGAGAGGCAGACAGACAGACTCCCACATGCGCCCAACTGGGACCCACCCAGCACACCCACGAGCGGGCGATGCTCAGCCCATCTGGGGCATTGCTCTGCTGCAATTGGGGCCATTCTAGCACTTGAGGAGAAGGCCACAGAGTAGTTCTCAGCGCCTGAGCCAAGTCTGCTCCAATGGAGTCCTGGCTGCAGGAGAGGAACTGAGAGAGAAAGGAGAGGGGAAGGGTGGAGAAGCAGATGAGCGCTTCTCCTGTGTGCCCTGGCTGGGAATCAAACCCAGGACTTCCACATGCCGCGCCGACGCTCTACTGCTGAGTCAACCAGCTAGGGCCTTTAAAAGGTTTGCTCTTTTTGTTTTTTACTTTTGTGACAGGGATAGAGAGAGGTACAGAGAGAGGGACAGAGACAGACAGGCAGGAAGGGAGAAAGATGAGAAGCATCAATTCTTCGTTGCGACACCTTAGAAAAAATTCCAACTTTATTTACCCTTTTACAGAGCAATCCATTTTAGACAACTTTTTCAAAGATTCATTGAGAAAAATATGAAGTTACTTAGATGCAAGGGGATTCACTATAGCATTATTTGTGATAGCAAAAGTCTGTAACAACACAGATGCCCAGCAGTAGGAGCCTGATTGAACAAACCAAGGCAGTATTATTAATCATAAAATGAATGAGAAAGATCCCTATGTACTGATAGGAGTGATCTTCCAGATATATTAAGAAAAAAAAAAGATATGTAACAGTGTATTTAAAATACAACCTTTTATATAGAGAAATAAGAACATATAATACATATATATTTTTGTTAAGTTTGCAGAAAGAAATACTAATAAGAAACAACCAAAACCAGTCACCAACAGGAGGAGGAAAAGAATAGGGAGGAAGAATACAGAAGCAAGATTTCTCTAAATATACCTTGTTGTATAGTTGTGACTTATGCAGTCCCTAAAAACTGATAACTGAGACACATGAACCTAACTTTATGTAAAGACGATATAAGAACAGAGAAAACAATTTCATGTAGCATTAGAATACAGAATTGACTATACAGCCTGGGTGAAATATATTCTAAAAACAAACAGAGCTGCAAAGAAATCTTAAATGTTATTCAGTAGTTTATAATCTAATGTTTGCAGCAATACTGGTATTACTTTGAAACTAATTTAGGATGATACAAATAAGCAATTATGTTAATGCTGTTAGGAACCATTTTTAGGAAATATGGAGGATAGAGAAAAATTAAATCTTTACAAGGAAACAAACAGACAAATCCAGATGAAGGACATCCTAAACAGCAAATCACTGAGTTTTGGCAATATGGAGAGAAAAGGGGTAAGGAGGTGGGAGAAGAGATCTAATACTTTCTATCTCGTTAGTTCTTCCATGTTTTTAAAATACTTGTTCAAGACTCTTAGCTGTTTTCAGTAAGAAATTTAGCTTGAAGAACCAACTATTATTATGAAAAGTAAAGAATATAACACAGTCTCAACTAAGCACAATAAATGTTATCAACTTAAGAAATAGCCTTCCTGCCTGACGAGGAGGTGGGGCAGTGGATAGAGTGTTGGACTGGGACACAGAGGACCCAGGTTCGAGACCTCGAGGTCACCAGCTGGAGCACAGGCTCATCTGGTTTGAATAAGGCTCACCAGCTTGATCCCAAGGTCGCTGGCTTGAGCAAGGGGTCACTAAGTCTGCTATAGCCCCCCACCCCCCATCAAGGCACATGAGAAAGCAATCAATGAATAACTAAGGTGTCACAACAAAAAATTGATGCTTCTCATCTTTCTTCCTTCCTGTCTGTCTGTCCCTATCTGTCCCTCTCTCTCTCTCTGTCAAAAAAAATTAAAAAAAACTTTCTTGACCAAGCAATGGCACAGTGGATAGAGTGTCGGCCTGGGATGCAGAGGACCCAAGTTTGAACCCCAGGGTCGCTGGCTTGAGTGAGGACTCATCTGGCTTGAGCACAGGCTTACCAGCTAGAGCGTGAGGTCATTGCCTTATGCATGGGATCAGAGACAGGATCCCACAGTCGCTGGCTTGAGCCCAAAGGTCACTGGCTTGAACAAAGGGGTCACTGAATCAGCTGGGAACTCCTGGTCCAGGCAAGTATGAGAAGCAATTAATGAACAACTAAACTGACATAACTACGAGTTGATGCTTCTCATCTCTCTCCCTTCCTGTCTATCTGTCTCTCTCACAAAAAAATAAAATAAAAATACCGCGACCAGGTGGTGGTGCAGTGGTTGATCTGCGACGCTGAAGACCAAGGTTCGAAACCCCAAGGTTGCCAGCTTGAGCACGGGCTCACCAGCCTGAGCATGGGGTCACCGGCTTGAGTGTGGGATCATAGACTTGAGTCGAAAGGTCACTGGTTTGAAGACCAAGGTTGCTGGCTTGAGCAAGGGGTCACTGGCTTAGATAGAGCCCCTAGTCAAGGCACATATGAGAAAGCAATCAGTGAACAACTAAGGTGCCACAACTATGATTGATGCTTCTCATCTCTTTCCCTTCCTGTCTGTCTTGTCTGTTCCTCCCCATCCTTTGCTGGGGGGGAAAAAAAAAGATAAACTGATTGGGTTTTCAAACTATTGATTAACATAGGAAAGTCATTCCCTGGCAGGTAATCTGTTATACCTTCCACAATGTTGGGGTAATATAGTATATCCCAGGACAGTGTATTTCACAAAAGGTATGTAAATGAATTTACTACTGAGTCTAGAATATAATAGTTGCCTAAACAGCTGTAACTCCTGACTTGATAGACTTACTGAAAACATAATGTGTCTGAATAATATTTAAAATAATTTATAATACTTAAGCCAATAAAAATTATGTCTGGAGTAATCATAACATACTATTATTTTATTTCATAAGAATGTCTAAGATAAGGACAGTTTGTTACAATTCAAGTATGTTAAAATGTTCCCCCTTCTTCTTTTTGAGAATTTTATCATAATCTTTGAAGAAGAAGCAGCAATTTGGTATGTCCCCAAACTTAGAAATGAGAACACTTTTATGCTGGAATTTTTTATTATATGCAGCAGAATCTGATCTTGCTATAGCCTAAACCCAAATTCATTTGAATCTATTAGTTGATGAAATAGCATGTTCTTTCTTTCAAACAAAAGTACTGGTGAGTATAGTGGAACTGGGTAACTCTACTTTCACATAAGACTTCCTAAAATTAAAAGGGAAGATTTAAGTATTTGGTAAATTGACCCTCAGTTGCATCCCTTGAAAGTTTAACAGCATATAAGAGCAAAACAGAAGAAATCTAAATGTCAAAACATTCCCTATTTCCTGAACAATTTGCTGTATGGAGTATTTTTAACACATTACTTTTAAGCCCAAAGATTGATGACTGGTTTTTAAAATCCATAGAAAGAATCTTATTAAGAGTCCAAGGCTGAATCCTTAAAGTGAAGTAGGAATAAAGTACCTAATCAATAATAAATTTCTAACACTGCGGATGTTTTAAATACAGATACTTTTCATATTAATTTTATACAAAAGGTGACTCCTAGATTATAGTTTGCTTTCTAAGAAAATAAATTTAATTTTTTAATACTAAATTTAAAGTCCAATTGGGGTAAAATAGGGGGTAAAATAACAGCAAATGTAATTTAGAAATAAAGGATTTAGTAACTAGGCATAAAGAGATTTTCCTTAAATGCCAATAATAGCTGGTTTTTAAATGGTAAAAATTTGTAATTACATATCATAACTTTATTTGCTTTCTTTTCTAAAATAAACTGACTAGTCTGGAAATGAGACAAATTTAAACAGATTAAACAGTCCATCCACTAAAAAGTAGTTTTATTTTATTAAACTCATGACCAAAGTTTTCCCTTTTATATTATTTCACATAATTTTAAAAGTATAGATTGTTTTCTCAGAAGATAAAATGCAAAATGCTCTGAAGAAATCATATAAAATTGATATTGTTGTATATAAAACATAAAATCAAACAGATGGTCATTTATATAGTAATAAGATGTCTCTAGAGAAAACAATATTTGTACTCACTCACCAAACAAAGTTTCATAAAGAAAAAGAATCCTTAACCCAAAGGTCACAAGAGAGAATACTTACTTTACCACATGAACTGGTAATTAAAGCATAAGACGCTTATTTAAAAATATAGCCTTGCTGGTGTGTATGCTGGGTCAAAGGATCCTTCTTATATCAGAAAGATCAAGACAAAATAATCATATTTAAGTATGTTTTACTTCCCCAAAAGGAAGATAAACATTTAAGTAGTTGATAAATTTGGAAAGCTGATTATATATACTAACCATCCTATTGGGTGAGTACATAAAAATCAAACAGATCGTATTATGTTATTTTAAAAAATGACACAACAGCTGCATTTTTTTTAAAAGAAAAGAACACAAAAAGGTAGGAGTTAAAAATATTTAAACTAATATCATAGAAAAGTATCCACATGGAAGGTCAAATTCATTTTCAACATATTTCAACATGTAAAAAGAACGAAGAGTAGAGGCATCAAAACCCCCCACAAATTCTTCATGAGGCAAATGTTAAAATGTGGACCCTAAGCTCAAATAAATACACAGCAATGTATAAGGGCCAGGTCTAATGTGCATGAGGCACTCCATCCTAGAGCAAATCTGAGCTACATAGGTATGCTTCATGCTATAAATTTAGAAAAGATTTTTTTTGGTTCGTTTTGTTGCGTGTGCACCGCTTGCAATAAATTTGAGTCAGCACCAATGACAGCTCTGCAGTCCTCCTATGTGGTGCTGATCAGGTGGTTGCAGAGCCCCGGCTCACAGCAACACAATGCAGCTGAGCAGGCAAGCACAGCCCACAGCCAGAAGCGGCTCCCACTCTCCAGAGCAAGGCGACCTTTAAGCTTAAGTTTCCCGGAGAGAATGAGATGCTGATGCTGAAGACGACACTATGGTAAGATGTTATTTCAATCAGTAAAAAAATCGACCTTGGAAATTTTTTCCTATTTCTCTAAGAAAAAGTCAACGTTAGGAATGAATATATATATATTCAATAGGAAGTGCATGCACCAGAAATTTGCTGCAGTATCAGTGGAGGAATTTCTTTTCAATATTCATTCACTTTGTAAATATACACATTGTTTTGTTGTTTTTTTTTTTTTAGAATCGGCACTGAAATATGCAGGGAAAAAATCACTTTATAAAATGTGAGGTTTGAAGGTACAGTGTTGGTTTGGATTTTGCAAGTGCTTTAAAATGTTTTGCAAGGATATATTTATCCTAAAAACACAAATATGAATTTCAAAGTATTGCTTTAATATCTAAATCAAATCTCACCCAACACACACACATTGACTATTACATTACTGCAGAGATGTTAAAAAAGAGAAACACGACAGCCATTTTTTCCCCACCTAAGTAAAAAGGATATTATCAAAACCAGTAATAGCTTAAGATTCCGACTTATTATTTGCAGAGAATGCCATTTTATAGTATTAAGGCTCTGGGAATATAAAAGAAGAGAGAAAATGAAGGAGAAAATACAGGAGAGTAGGGGGAAAGAGTCTCTCTCTCTACCACACAGCCCCAATTGAAGGATTAAGCACTTGGACTATAAATGAAGGGGAGCTTTGTTAGTTTAATCACTGGAACAATTATAAAAGGACTCAACAACAACGAGGTTTATTGAAAATTTTGCCTAATGCTAACTGACCCAGGCAGATGCCTAATTGTATTTGCATATTAAAAGAAGGGTGTATCTGTTTGTTTCTAGGCTTTGATGGAATATCAGATACTGAAAATGTCTCCCAGTCTGTTCATCCTTCTGTTTCTCACACCTGGTATTTTATGCATTTGTCCTCTCCAATGTATATGCACAGAAAGGCACAGGCATGTGGACTGTTCAGGCAGAAACTTGACTACATTACCATCTGGACTGCAAGAGAATATTATCCATTTAAATCTGTCTTATAACCATTTTACTGACCTGCATAACCAGTTAACCCAATACACCAATCTGAGGACCCTGGACATTTCAAACAACAGGCTTGAAAGCCTCCCTGCTCAGTTACCTCGGTCCCTCTGGAATATGTCTGCTGCTAACAACAATATTAAACTGCTTGACAAATCTGATACTGCTTATCAGTGGAACCTTAAATATCTGGATGTTTCTAAGAATATGCTGGAAAAGGTTGTCCTCATTAAAAATACACTAAGAAGCCTTGAGGTTCTCAACCTGAGCAGTAACAAACTTTGGACAGTTCCAACCAACATGCCCTCCAAACTATATATCGTGGACCTGTCTAATAATTCCTTGACACAAATCCTTCCAGGAACATTAATAAACCTGACAAATCTCACACATCTTTACCTGCACAACAACAAATTCACATTCATTCCAGATCAAGCTTTTGACCAACTCTTTCAGCTGCAAGAGATAACCCTTTACAATAACAGGTGGTCATGTGACCACAGACAAAACATTTCTTACTTATTGAAGTGGATGATGCAAACAAAAGCCCATGTCATAGGGACTCCCTGTTCTAGCCAAATATCATCTTTGAAGGAACATAACATATACCCCACTCCTTCTGGATTTACCTCAAGTTTGTTCACTGTAAGTGGGATACAGACAGTGGACACCATAAACTCTCTGAGTATGGTAACTCAACCCAAAGTGACCAAAATACCCAAACAATACCGAACAAAGGAAACAATGTTGGGCGCCACTCTAGGCAAAGCCCCCACCTTCACTAGCACTGACAAAGCTTTTGTGCCCTATCCGGAAGATACACCCACAGAAATGATTGAGTCACATGAAGCAGCAGCAGCAACTCTAACTATTCATCTCCACGATGGAATGGTTACAAACACAAGCCTCACTAGCTCAACAAAATCATCCCCAACACCCATGACCCTCAGTATTACTAGTGGCATGCCAAACAATTTCTCTGAAATGCCTCAACAAAGCACAACCCTTAATTTACGGAGGGAAGAGACCACCACAAATGTAAAGACTGGCTTACATTCTGTGGCAAGTGCTTGGAAAGGAAATGCTTTGTTTCTCTTAATGCTCAACGCTGTGGTCATGCTGGCCCTCTGAGGGTCCGCATTTTCTGAAACTAACAAAAGAACTCCTCCTTGATGTATAGTTGGGAAAATATGCCCCTATCTAACCAGTGATTCAAGCTATATTAAGTATTCAAGAAAGCCAGTGTTACTTTTCTGACTGATGTAAAACGAAGTAACTTGTCTTAAATAAACGAAGTGCACAATGTCTTGGTACTTGCTGCTATTTTACTGTCTTAAGTAAAACTAATGAATTCTTTTTTTAAAAATGAAATGTTTTCTTTTAAGGCTTCAATTAATTGCACAAACTATAAAGCATCTAAACTTTAACATGTATTTTATGTATGTTTACACTGTCAAACATCTGGGAAAAAAATAAATGGTCTATGCTTATAACCGTGTCATCTGGCTTTCTAGTCATATCTACTTAATCTACTTAGTAGATTCAAAATGACTTAATCATTTTTGTCCTGGGTACCTTGCTGAAATCTTTATGGTAAATGAAATGCTGGAGGTAACCAAGGATTTGGCCACTAAAGTACAACTGTGGTTGCCACCTCAGAAATGACTACGCCACATTATTATTTTACACACAAGCCATAATTGTTTTAAATCTAAATGATGTCCTGCTTCTGAGGAACTCTTGGCTACTTTACAGATTATATAATGGACAAAAGCTCTTCAAAGACCTAGAAGACACTAGGCTTTGCATTTTAATAAGGAAAGTTTAATGGTTTTGTTTTTTGTACTTAAGAAAATTCTTAAAGACACAATTAAAAATTTAGGTTTAAAATCATGTAAAGAAACAGTTTTAGGTCTTATTTAACAAACCATTTACTAACGGAAATTGAAATACTTACAAAATTAAGATTCTTTCATGTGCAGGACAGGAAAATTAACGCTTATACTCCAGAAATTAGAATCTGACTTACCTAAGTTAAAAATAAGGTTAGTTTCAGAATAAAGTCATGGGGGTCTAACATACATGGGCAGTACTAAGAGAAGGAGGGAGGGAGAGGGAAAGGAAGGGGGCAAGGGGAAGAGGGTGGGATTCGCTTGGTGTTACTACCAGATAATGAGCCCAATAAAACAGACAACAGGACTAGGATTGCGCATGGGACAAATCTTAACACTCCAAATCAAACGACACTGGGACTTCAACCAGAAAAAAAAAATCAAGAATTTTCTATAAATATAAAATTAAGCCACCTTATGAGTTAGAGACAAACATAAGTAATAGCCAAGAGTCAGAAAGAGAAGCCCTGAAACAAGGGTGGATTAAAATGCAAGACAGCGTAACTGAAATGAGTGAACCACAAAAGAGGTGTTTAATTTGTGACACATAAGGAAGAATCTATTTCAAGCATTCCTAGAGTTGAGAAGAGAGTACAGAAAGAAATTTTTATGCTCCTTCCTAAAAAATTTTAAAATTAAGATATATTTCTTTTCAGGTTCGGGAACATTTTATTTAAAGAGGAAGAAAGAGAGAAATAACAACCTTTCAATGTGTTCTTTTTGATTTTCTTTTTAAGCACCAGATTTATGAAAAAAAGTACTGTTTAGCTTCAGTAAAGAAATTCGTCTCTTATGCTGCCTAGCACAGTTGCTCTTGAACATGTCTCTGCTCCAGCAAACCTATTTGGCTCACTATACCAGGGAATTTCACCATGAAGAAAAGGAGTTATTTGAAATAATCCCCTAAAAGGTTTTCAAATGTATCACTTTTCCTAAGGGGCAAGCTGTTACCACTCCCTCCCAATCACCTGTCTAGTATCTTCAGCCTTGATGACAGAGGCTAACTGCTTATGCATTTTCTACTCTACCACATACCAGCATCTTGCTTAAACAAACAAACAAACATATACCAAGTTTCACAGAAGATTTTCAGAGGTAATGTCTTTCATTCCGGAGGTGCAAAAAAGTCAATGTTGTCCTAGAAATACCATGGGGAAAAGTGACAAGAACGTAAAGTTATGTATCACAGTATTATCAGCACGTATAGATTGTACCAGTCTTACCAACACATCTGCATTTTGCAGATGGAAAACTCAGTAAATTTACAGGTACATACAACACATGTCAACTACACAGATGCTAAGTCCTTAGAAAGAAGTACTATATAGCCTTAAAAGTAGTTAGAAAATACTTCCTTCTAAGGAAATTGTGTTCTTAGCATTTTTAATGGGGGGGCGCTCATTATTTGCCACTAAGACAAGAACTACTTTATCACAGGGCGCCATAAATATTTCAAAATGCATTAGTCCTCAGCATCTATCTCTAAAGCTCATGAGATATACATCCATCCACCCAACCCTAAGACTTCTATTTTACAAGTAAGTTGTTTCTCACCAGTTAAGAGGATTCAAGTAAGAACATAAACACAAAAGCTGAGCAATAAGGGATAAAGTCGCAGTGAAAGTGTGTGCAATGTTAACAAAGGTTCTCGGTCTAAATCCTGCCTCTGCCACTTCTCAGCTGGCATAGCCCTGGAAAAGTTACCACTTCTCTACATCATAGCTTCCTTGTCTATACAATGGGCTAGCAGGACTTATTCACAGTGGTTTTATTCGGCGGATTAAATAACATAATTCACATAAAGCATAATCACTGTGTCTTGGTTCCCCGCATTTCATATGCAGTAATGTTGCTGCTTTGTTAGGATATTACTTATGTATGTCCAAGCCCAGTGAACACCCAAGCTCCACCTATACCCATGGAGCAAAAGAACGAAAGAGTGTATTTGCTTCAGTCCTGCTACTCCATCATATAGAATTCAGGTTTAGATATTTGTGGAATAGGGATCCAGAAGAAAGTCAGAAACATTCACTTTCACAGCAGAATGAGGTCTTCTCTAGCTAACTTAAAGGGTCATTAATATGTGCTATTCAATAATCTTCCATAACAATGCTCTGAAGCAATAGCAAATGCCTTTAACTGACCCCAAAAATGTCAGAAGAAAGTCAACCTAAAATATTTTATAAGATTATTCCTTTTGAACCACATTTTAAGAACTAGAAAAGGTATAATACCATGTATTTACAAACATTGCACATAAAAGTAAAAAGTTGTATCTCTATTAAAATCAGAATCAAGTAGCAATACCCATTGTAATCAATCTTTTCAATGTTATTTGGGAAATTCCAGAACAAAGACAGAAACAACAGATAAAATTATAGGAAAATTAGAAACAAATTATTATTAACAGGGAAAATAATCATCTAAAGGATTCCTCAGGAATGCCTTCAGAATAATAACTTTAAATAAATAACAAAATAAATATGGAAACATTAAAGGTTTTCTCATATGCTGGGAACAAATAATTAGAAAATTACAGGAAAAAGATACCATCCACAACAGTAACAAAACACCAAAATAAATAATGCCAAGAAATAACATTCATATGAAATGTGTAAGACTAAATGGGGAAAAGGTAAAAAACGTTAATGAGGGGTATAAACTTGATAGAAATGATAAGCAAAGTTCTCTCCACTCACTTACTTTTTCACTCATAAATCTATTCAGCACCCGGAACACACCAGGCACCAAGGCTAAGTACAAGAGAAACACCAAAATTGATACTGTAAAGATGTGATTATTTCCAGTATAATTTATGGATTAATCCAACCCTAACAAACATTCTAATGAGATTCTTTTTGGAACATAACATTAAACATTTAAGTTCATCTGGAAAAATAAGCAGGCAAGAAAAGAAAAAGGAAGAATCAGTAAAGGTGCCTAACCTTTCTTGAGAGGGAAACATAGCTGTAAAAAATTAAGACAAAATGGCAGTGGCATAAAAATAGAAAGGAAGATAACCCAATGTAGAAACAGTAGCTCAAAGAGAGCACAGTACACATAAGAATTCTCTGTGACTCCACTTCCTCATGAGGTGTTGTGAGGGACTATGAGGTAATAATACACGTAAAGTGCTTAGTGTTGTGCAACAGAGCTCACCCCAGAGTGAGCTCTCAAACACTGTTAACTTCAGAAGGAAAAGAATCACAAATCGGAGGAAGGGAAAAATTGAATAAGCAATGCTGGGAAAACTGGAAAAACAGTTCAATTTAACACTCACTTCAGTACTACGCCTACATAGCAAACTAAGAAAGATAACATTAAAAAAGGAAGTCTTAAAACCAATAGCCGGATTTAAAAATACATATAAATCTCTGGGTGGCTTTTTTGATTAGGAAAAAAAAAACCCACAAAGAAATCATCAATAGATTTGTCCATCTAAAATGTTAAAATTTCTTTATGCTGAAACAATGAGCCTGATAAAAATATTCAAAGAAAATAAAGGAGATTGTTAATAAACACTTCCAAAAATGATAAGAAAAATATTTAGATTCCCAATGGATACGTGGGCAAAGGAATCAAACAATATTTAAAAGATAGGAAGCACAGTGCTTTATAAATATATGGAATACAGCCAACCATATAATAATTGAGAAATACAATAAAATGTGATACCATTCTCATTATTAAATCGCAAGCAATTTTTAAAAAATGTAATAAAAATCAATGCTGGTGAAGACAAAATGAATAGCCACATTGTACTAGTACAACTCTTTGGACAGCAACCGGCTACTGTGATAAGAATACAGCTATCCTGAGTTGCTGCCTAAGCATTTCATAGTATAATTAGCCTGTATATATGCAGTCTGGATATTAATTTACTGTTTTTAATATATTTATTGATTTTAGAGAGCGGTAGGGTGAAATAAACATTGACCTGTTTCGGTATATACCCTGATCAGGGATTGAACCAGCAATCTTTGTGTAATGTGACAATGCTCTAACCAATCCAGCTAACTGGCCAGGTGAGTCTGGATATTAAAATAAGGACCTGAATTCAGAATTTCCACCACAAGTTCCCACTTTGCTTTACCTGATCTACCTTCTAAAATAAACAGTTTTCAACAAGTTAGTGACCACTACCTAAACCAACTTATAAGTAGTAAGTGCTTGCTACCTTGCCCATTCTTGTGAGGTGAGATGGAGGACTACTCTTCACCTGGCTGATTGTGGTCCCCTGCCATATGACTTGTAAGTAATAAGTCTTTTTTTTTCTTTTGTGTCAGAGAAAGGGACAGATAGGGACAGATGGACAGGAAGTGAGAGAGATGAGAAGCATCAATTCTTCGTTGTGGCACTTTGGCTGTTCACTGATTGCTTTCTCATATGTGCCTTAACCAGGGGCTTCAGCAGACAGAGTAACCACTTGCTCAAGCCAGCGACCCTGGGCTCAAGCTGGTAATAAGCCTTGCTCAAACCAGATGAACCCATGCTCAAGCAAGCGACTTTGGGGTCTCGAACCTGGGTCCTCTATGTCCCAGTCCAACTCTCTATTCATTGTGCCACACTGCCTGGTCAGACAGTAATAAGTCTTTTAACTTTACTTTCTTTGTGTGAGTATATTGAAACTAAGCCCTCAAATCAAAAGACTAGAATTTTCACTTTCCCAAAGTGGAAACGAGTATGCTGAGGGAGCTACCTGCTATGCATACTTAATACACCAGCTATGGGTGGGAGGGGCAACACCCCCCCCATAGATCTAAAACCTAAAATATCTTAACCTTTAAGTAAACCACAGCATTCTTTCTATTAGCAAGGAAAAAATCAGTTAATTAAATGATGATGTACTGACAAGAATATTATGTGTCCAATAAAAATATGTATGAAGAGCTTTTCTTAAGTTTGAAATGTAGAAAATGCAAATACTATAAAGATAAGCAAAAATTACAGGATATCAACATGTATCTTTATTGAACTACGTACAAAAACAACAAAAATAGAGAAGTAGGCCCTGGCCAGTTGGCTCAGTGATAGTGCGTCGGCCTGCCATGTGGATGTCCCAGGTTGATTACCAGTCAGGGCACACAGAAGAAGTGAACATCTGTTTCTCCAGCCCTCCCCTCTCCCTTCTCTCTCTCTTTCTTTCTCTCTCACTCTCCATCTGACTCTCTCTTTCTTCCCCTTCCACAGCCATGGCTCAACTGGAGCAAGTTGGCCCCAGCACTGAGGATGGCTCCATGGCCTCGCCTCAGGTGCTAAAATAGCTCGGTTGCTGAGCAACTAAGCAACGGCCCCAAATGGGCAAAACATCACCCAGGTACGGGGCCTGCTGGGTGAATCCCAGTAGGGGCGCATGGGGGAATCTGTCTCTCTGCTTCCTCGCTTCTCACTTGAGAAACAAAAAAAGGGGGGGGGATATATAGCAAAATGCTAATACTATATATCAAATATGTTTTACTACTTGCTTTGTCCTTGAAAATGCAACAGATCTAAGAAAGGAACTACTGGAATAGCTGTCCAAGAGATCTAAGGTTGAGTAGAAAACAGGAAAATGAGAAGATGCAGAATGCACTGTGCACAGGTAGGGGCAGTCAAGAAACTAGAGCATCTCATGAAGTAACAGAGTAGGAAAAACACTATCAGAATTCTTGGAGGCACATCTATATTGCATTAGCTTACTTTAGCTATACATGTTCATTGCTGTCAGGATTCTTCCCCATCTGACTAGACAAGTTCTTTCCTCTCCTTTAAAAAAAAATCTTCAATAATTTTCCATGTCCTGGAGTAAAATCTAAACTCCTAATATGGCTTACTGTAAAACCAGTCCTTGCTTCCTTTACAGTAGCATCTCAAAGTTTTCCTGCTCCATCACTATTTAGTTCAAACTAAATGTCTTTTTGTCCCTCTAATCACCATGCTCTCCCCTGCCACCAGCTTTCAGACATGATGCACGTACGTACCCTTTGGTTCACTTCTCTCCCTCTTCTTTCCCTAGAAAACCCTTATTCATCCTTTTTATTTCAGTTTAGAAATCACTTCCTCTTAGGAGTTTAGATTTTTTGACCACCCTGACCTGAATTTATAAATAAAAGAATGAATTAATACAGGTCAAAGATGTGTCTGGTGGGCTTACAATGAATGACCTTCTTAAGACAGGCTAAGTCAAACCTCCAAGTCTTATTCTACAGTCTAAATTTCTTCCATTAGGTCAGTCATAGCTTCACCGTCCAGAGAAAAGAGAGATCAAGGAAAAACTAAGAATGAAGGAGAATTCAGCTAGGCTGGTACCTGTCATATAAGAAATCAGTTCTGAGCAGCGAGGAACAACTTTCAGAGAAAGGTTCATTCGAACACCTGTGAACAATTTCATATAAGTAGATTGCTCAAGGGAAATGAGTCAGGGAAGTACAAACAAATGCCACCTCAATGTGCTAACAATGTGTTAAGCAGATTAGTTTGCTTCACACTTTGAAAACCTGGGGTACAAAGTGAGGTGTTTAAGTAGCTCAGCTTTTTAAAAATGCCATTCTGGTTCACCAGCCCCAATTCTGTTCAACGTGTTTAAGAACCAGGTGAGATACACGCTCAGTCCACCCACTTATCTTTCCTATAAACGGTGGCCTGATACTCTGAATTTGTTGGATATTACTAATAAGCTCAAAGCACAGAAATTGAATAGCCATAAACACAATAAAAACAGCAAAACTATATAATTCTTTTCAGATCAAAATAATTTTAAGTGTATTTAAAGCACACTATGGTATAATAGCAAGATCGTAAGATAAGGTTTGTAACCTGTGTTATTATCTTGGGCAAGTAATTATGTGTGTCTTTTCATTGAAAAAAAAAGAAAAATAAAAAGCCCTGGCTGGTATGTGGAAGTCACGGGTTCGATTCCTGGCCAGGGCACACAGGAGAAGCGCCCATCTGCTTCTCTAGTTTGCCATCCTTCCCTCTCTCCTTTCTCTCTATCTCTCTCTTCCTCTTTCGCAGCCAAGGCTCCACTGGAGCAAAGTTGGCCTAGGTGCTTAAAATGGCTCCACTCTACCTCAGGTGCTAGAAAGGCTCTGGTTACAACAGAGCAACGCCCCAGATGGGCAAAGCATCACCCCCTAGTGGGCATGCTGGGTGGATCCTGGTCAGGAGCATGCGGAGTCTCTACCTCTCTGCTTCTCACTTCAAAAATACACACACACACACACACACACACACACACACAAACACATACCTCTACATAGTTAAGAACAAGTATTCATATCAGTATTTTAAAGAATAGATTAAATCATGTATATTAAGCGTGACCTGTGGTGGTGCAGTGGATAAAGTGTGGGTCTGAAATGCCAAGGTCACTGGTTCAAAATCCCGAGCTTGCCGGGTCAAAGCACATATGAGTAGCAATTATTGCGAGTTGATGCTTCCTGCTCCTCCCACACACTTCTCTCTCTCTGTCTCTCCTCTAAAATAAATAAAAATCTTTTATAAAAAATCATGTATGTTAAAGCACTTTGTAGGGGCTACATAAAAATTTAAAAAATTACTGTTATTCCTTAAGGGATTCTTGGGTAATTAGCAAGATCAGAAATGGAAATGATTGAATCCCAAATGGTACATAATTCCCACATATCTATTCTCTTTAGTTATACTTCAAATAGCTAATTTATAAGGTTATTTACTTAACCCATGAGAAATATAATTTATCAGTAAAAAAGTTAGATATCTGAATATTTCACATGGGTATCTAAAAACCAAGTATCAAATAAATCTGACGAAATACTCCATACTAGGAAATGTAGTTTTTCACTCTGTTATTTTGTTGCTCATAGATACAGTTCAAACAAACAAACTGAACACTCTGGAAAGCTGCAGGAGTTCAAATGCCTGTCAAGTGCTTGCCTCAATCAAAAATAAACAAAGATATAATGGCTTTTCATAGAGAAAGAAAAAAAAGAAAGCATCAGTAGGAGAAAACAAAAAAGCTATACACCACAATAACCACTGGGCAGGCTTTTGTTTGCCAGCTGAAGCCTCAGCGACCACTTCTGCATCTGAGACACCTGACAGTTTAAGAATACCTGGCATACAGCCACAGCCCCACCAGTTCTATTCCTCAGATATCAGCAACACAGCTCTATTTCCTCACCAATGACAGAAAATTTAAAAAAGAAAATAAATGTTTAAAAATAATTTCATCTATTTGTAGGCTCCAATATTTCTCGTGGTATAGCTTTTCTACAATGATTATGGTACATAAAATCTTTCTTGCTTTAACAGAGTATACTTACTTGGATGAAGTATTATGAATCTCTTGCCCTGACACTAATTTTTTTAAAAAGCTGTAGGACATTATATATGAACTTAAGAGATATACAGTAAAACAGTGGTTCTTAACCTGGGTTCTATCAAACGCTAGGGGTTCAATGAGTCGGTCTCAGAGGTTCAGAGAAGCCTCTGCCCTGGAGGCCAGAATTAAGTAATACCGTAATTTGTTGTGAGTTCATGCACTTTGTTGGTTTTGTTCTTTGAGCAAGGTGATGTTCATGCACGGCTCATTTTGTGCACCAGTAGAAAAACATATACTTATGTCTTGAATTTGGAAAAAAAAATCATATTTTATTTATCACTAAAGAAGGGTTCAGTGAATGCGCATATGAAACTGGTGGGTTCGGTACCTCAAAAAAGGTTAAGAACCACTGCTGTAAAAGCTAACATGTCTTTAAAACATACTAAAATTAACCAAAGGATCAGAAGTCACCTGAAACTAGGAAAATATCTTCGTATATTAACTATGTGTTGACTATAAATTGATTTTAGTCTTAAACATGTGAAACATTTAAATTTCTGTATTTTTCTTCAAATCAGTCATGTCTGAGTCATTAAACTCATTCCAATAAACATGTCTTATTGAAAATATCTTTTGGGCCCCCCTCTTTTTAAATATTACTTAGGGGCCATTCCAATGAACATGTCATTATTGAAAATATCTTTTGCGCCACGCTCTTTTTAAATATTACTTAGGGGCCAGTTTATAAGTCACACAAGAAAAAAACTCATTTTAAACAAAAAAATAGTATTGCAAATTTTGACATTTTGCTTTGTTTGTCAAAAAATTTCAAGTATAAAATTTTCCTACAGAACTGTGAGCATGTAAGAGGGTATTGTTGTAAGCTACTGTGTTTGTACACAGTGTAGTAAACTAATACACAGGCTCAAATGAAAACAGATCAGCACACAGCACCTTCTCTCCACTGGTACATGATATACAAGCACCTTCTCTACACTGGAATACACAGCACTTCTCTACACTGCTTACATGAAATAAAATCTTTCCTAGGTACTTTATTTTTTGGTAGCAATAGTGAAGGGTATTGTTTCCTTAATTTCTTTTGCTGACAGTTTATTGTTGGTATATAAAAATGCCTCTGGTTTCTGAGTATTAATTTTATATCCTGACACCTTGCTGAATTCATTTATTAGGTCCAGTAGTTTTTTGACTGAGACTTTAGGGTTTTCTATATACTATATCATATCATCTGCATATAATGACAGTTTTACTTCTTCTTTTCCAATTTGGATGTCTTTTATTTCTTCTTCTTGTCTGATTGCTGTGGCTAAGACTTCCAGAATTATGTTGAATAAGGGGATTTGAATACCCCACTAACATCACTGGATAGATCCTCAAGAAAAAAAATTAACAAAGAAATGGCAGACTTAAAGAATACATTAGATCAACTCGATTTAATATATATCTTCAGAACTTTTCACCCAAAAACAGTAGAATATACATTCTTTTCAAGCGCTCATGGTACATTCTCTAGGATAGACCACATGTTAGAACACAAAAGTGGTCTCAATAAATTTAAGAAGACTGAAATCATATTAAGCATTTTCTCTGATCACAATGGCATGAAAGTAGAAATTAATCACAAAAAAAAAAAACTGAAGAATACTCAAACACTTGGAAACTAAATAGCATGTTATTAAATAACAAATGGATTAACAATGAGATCAAAGAAGAAATAAAAAAGTTTCTAGAAACAAATGATAATGAGCATACATCAACTCAAAATTTATGGGACACAGCAAAAGCAGTACTGAGAGGGAAGTTCATAGCAATACAGGCATACCATGAGAAGCTAGCAAAAGCTCAAATAAGAAACCTGACCCTGCATCTAAAAGAACTAGAATAACAACAGCAAATAAAGCCCAGAACTAGTAAAAGGAAGGAAATAATAAAGATCAGAGAGGAAATAAATGACATAGAGGCTAAGAAAACAATACAGACGATCAATAAAACCAGGAGCTGGTTCTTTGAAAATGTAAGCAAGATCAATGAACCTTTAACTAGTCTCGCCAAGAAAGAAAAAGAGAGGACTCAAATAAATAAAATTAGAAAGAAGAGTGGAGAAATAACAACTGACACAACTGAAATACAAAGTATTGTAAGAAAATACTATGAAGAACTCTATGCCAAAAAATTAAGACAACCTAGGTGAAATGGACAAATTTCTTGAATCATATAATCTTTCAAAAATCAATCTGGAAGAATCAGAACACCCAGACAGACCAATTACAACAAATGAGATCGAAACAGTTATCAAAAACCTCCCAAAAAAGAAAAGTCCTGGGCCTGATGGCTTCACAAGTGAATTCTACCAAAAATCCAAAGAACAACTAACTCCTATCCTCCTCAAGCTATTTCAAAAAATTCAAGAGGAAGGAAGACTTCCAAACTCCTTTTATGAGGCAATCATAATTCTGATTCCAAAACCAGGCAAAGACAACACAAAGAAAGAAAATTATAGGCCAATATCCCTGATGAATTTGGATGCTAAAATTCTCAACAAAATATTAGCCAACTGGATCCAGCAATATATGAAAAAAATCATACACCATGATCAAGTGGGATTTATTCTGGAGAGACAAGGCTGTTTCAATATTCGCAAATCAATCAATGTGATTCATCACATAGAGAAAAGGAAGGACAAAAATCATATGATAATTTCAATAGATGCAGAAAAAGCATTTGATAAAATCAAGCACCCATTCATGATCAAAACTCTCAGTAAAGTGGGAATACAGGGAACATTCCTTAACATGATAAAGGCCATCTATGACAAACCCACAGAAAACATCATACTAAATGAGCAAAAATTAAAAGCAATCCCCTTAAGATCAGGAACGAGGCAGGGGTGCCCCCTTTCACCACTCTTATTCAACATAGTTCTGGAAGTCTTAACCACAGCAATCAGACAAGAAGAAGAAATAAAAGGCATCCAAATTGGAAAAGAAGAAGTAAAACTATCATTATTTGCAGATGATATGATATTGTATATAGAAAACCCTAAAGTCTCAGTCAAAAAACTACTGGACCTAATAAATGAATTCAGCAAGGTGTCAGGATATAAAATTAATACTCAGAAATCAGAGGCATTTTTATATACCAACAATGAACTGTCAGAAAGAGAAATTAAGGAAACAATCCTCTTCACTATTGCAACCAAAAAAATAAAGTACCTAGGAGTAAGTTTAACCAAGGAGGTTAAGGACTTGTACTTGGAAAATTATAAAACATTGATAAAAGACATCAAGGAAGATACAAACAAGTAGAAGCATATACCGTGCTCATCATTAGAAAAAATAAACATCATTAAAATGTCTATATTACCTAAAGCAATTTATAAATTCAATGCAATACCAATTGAAATACCAATGACATACTTCAAAGATATAGAACACATATTCCAAAAATTTATATGGAAACAAAGAAGAACACAAATAGCCTCAGCAATCTTAAAAAGAAAAAATAAAGCAGGAGGTATCATTCTTCCAGATATCAAGGTTTACTACAAGGCCATTGTACTCAAGACAGCCTGGTACTGGCATAAGAACAAGCACATAGATCAATGGAACAGAACAGAGAACCCAGAAATAAACCCACACCTATATGGACAACTGATATTTGACAAAGGAGGTAAGAGCATACAATGGAGTAAAGACAACCTCTTTAACAAATGGTGTTGGGAAAATTGGACATCTACCTGCAAAAAAATGAAACTAGACCATCAATTTACACCATTCACAAAAACGAATTCAAAATGGATAAAAGACTTAAATGTTAGCTGTGAAACCATAAGCATCTTAGAAGAAAACATAGGCAGTAAGCTCTCCGACATCTGTAGCAGCAATATATTTGCCGATTTTTCTCCACGGGTAAATGAAATAAAAGGCAAGATAAACAAATGGGACTATATCAAACTAAAATGTTTTTGCACAGCTAAAAACAATAAGAACAGAATAAAAAGACAAACCACACAAATGGGAGAACATACTCAACAATATGTTTGATAAGGAGCTAATAACCAAAATTTATAAAGAACTTATAAAACTCAACACCAGGAAGACAAAAAATCCAATCAAAAAATGGGCAAAAGAAATGAATAGAAATTTCTCCAAAGAGGACATACAGTTGGCCAATAGGCATATGAAAAAATGCTCAACATCACTAATCATTAGAGAAATGCAAATTAAAACCACAATGAGATATCACCTCACACCAGTCAGAATGGCACTCATCTGCAAAACAACACAGAACAAGTGCTGGCCAGGATGTGGAGAAAAGGGAACCCTTCTGCACTGCTGGTGGGAATGCAGACTGGTGCAGACACTGTGGAAAATAGTATGGAGATTCCTCAAAAAATTCAAAATCAAACTGCCTTTTGACCCAGCTATCCCATTTTTAGGAATATACCCTAAGAACACCATAGCACTGTTCGAAAAGAAGAAATGCGCCCCCATGTTTGTGGCAGCATTGTTCACGATAGCGAAGATCTGGAAACAGCCCAAGTGTCCGTCAGAGGACGAGTGGATTAAAAAGCTTCGGTACATATATACTACGGAATACTACTCAACCATAAGAAATGATGACATCGGATCATTTACAACAAAATGGATGGACCCTGATAACATTATACGGAGTGAAATAAGTAAAACAGATAAACTGAGAACTGCATGATTTCATACATAGGTGCGACATAAAAATGAGACTATGAGACATGGACAAAAGAGTGGTGGTTATGGGTTGGGGAGGGAGGAGAGGGAGGGAAAGGGGGGAGGGGTGGGGCACAAAGAAAACCAGATAGAAGGTGACAGAGGACAATTTGACTTTGGGTGATGGGTATGCAACATAATTGAATGACAAGATAACCTGGAGATGTTTCTTTGAACATATGTACCCTGATTTATTAATGTCACCCCATTAAAATTAATAAAAAAAATCTTTCCTAATTGAAAAAAAATTTCTACCACATTTAAAAAGAACACACTTCATCTTAAATTATTTCCAAAAATCTATTTCCCTAAAATGTTGAGTTCAAAGGCAGCAAGGTTTGAAGTACAGCACCTCTAATAGTGGCTCTTTAAAGGGAACCATATTCATTTGGCTGTAATCTTAGATGCTTGTTTTAGTATTATTCCATGTTGTTTATGTAATCAAACCTTCTGAGTATATCTCAAGATTATTTTAAGGATTACATAATATATTAAAAGAGGTGAACCACAATTGATTAAAAAAACAGCTGTTTTCTCACAGCAATAGATAAACTGCAGCCACTCACCATCTTTTCTAGGAGTATGAGTCAAGTCATAACCATCATATATTATTTAGTAGGTATCAACCACTAAAATTTCTTTAATGAGTAAAACAAACCTTTGTTTAACTAACACTCAAGGCCACAATTCTATAAACCAAATATCACAGAAAATAAAACCACCCAAGAAATCTTTTGACTAAATTCAGAACTCCAATTCTAATCCCTCTTTTAAATCAAATTTTCTTCCTTCAAACTACAGTCGTGTGTCTATAATTAAAACTGGTGATTAGTTTTCATACTATCATTAAATGATTATGTATATATAATAATTAAAAGCTAGGTTCATTTATTAAATATTCTATAAGCTAGGTTCACTTATTAAATGTTCTATGACATGCTCTGGTAGATTCTGTGTGTATCCACATAAAGACATCTAAGATGTAGGGGCTATACGTCCAATACATGAATAAAAATGATTCTATTCTGTGCACCCCCATGTTCACTGCAGCATTATTTTAAATAGCCAAGACATAGAAACCTAAATGTTCATCAATAGATGAATGAATAAAGAAAATACAGTATACAGCTACAATGAAATATTATTCAGCCATAAAAAAGAAAAATGGTCTGCCATTTGTGACAATCTGGATGGACCTGAGGGTAGTATACAAAGTAAAATAAGTCAGTCACAGAATATAAATATTACACATGGAATCTAAAAAAAAAAGGAAAAGAAAAAACAAAACCCAAAAACAGAACTCATAGATACAGGCAATAGATTGTTGGCTGGCCAGGGGGGTGGGGGTGGAGGGTTGAGAATAATGAGTGAAGGTGACCAAAAGGTACAAACTTCTAGTTAAAAAATAAGTCCTGGGGATGTAATGTATATATGGTGATTACAGTTAATTATTCTGTATCGTATATTTTAAAGCTGCTAAGAGAGTAAACCTTTAAAGTTTTCATAAGAAAAGAAATTTTGTAACTACATGTAGTGATGGATGTTAATTAGACTCTTTGTGGTGATCATTTTGCAATATATACAAATATCGAATCATTATGTTGTATACCTGAAACTAATATGTTATGTGTCAATTATATCTCAATTTAAACAAAGGAAAAATTATATCCCAACATGGTCATTGTTAAATAGTAGTGAGATTTGCAATGGCTTAATAAGAAGGTATTTATCAAAATTTGCTTAAAAAGACAGATAAGAACAAGTGTTGGGCTGGGATATAGAGAAGTTAGAAGGCTCATATACTGCTAGTGGAATTGTAAAATGATAAAGCAGCTTTGGAAACCAGTTTGGCAGTTCCTAAAAAGGGGAAATACAAATCAAGCTACCATATGACCCAGCAATTCTGCTCCTAAGGTATATACCTAAGCATTAAAAAAACATATATCCACACAAAAACCTGTACATGAATGGTCATAGCAGCATGATTCACAACAGCATCCCCCCAAAAAGAAAGAAAATAATAAACATTAACAGATGAATGGATAAAACAATGTGGTTTATCTACACAATGGAATATTTAGCTAAAAAAGGCATCAAGTACTGATGCTACAATATCTATGAACCTTGAAAATATTATATAAAGTACAAGAAGCCAGTCATAAAAGAATACATATTGTACGACTCCATATAAATGAAATGTTCAGAAGAGGCAAATCCATAAAAATAAAAGTAGGTTAGTGGTTGCCAGGGACTAGGGGAAGGAGTAATGGGAAATGACTCCTAGTGGGTATGGGGTTTCTTTTGGGGAGTAATGAAATGTTTAAAATTATAGTGATGATGATTGTACAACTCTGTGGGTATATTAAAAAACCACTGAACTGTATGTACACTTTAATTTTTTTTTAATTAATTTTTTTTATTCATTTTAGAGAGGAGACACAGAGTGAGAGAGAGAAAGAAAGGGGGGAGGAGCTGGAAGCATCAACTCCCATATGTGCCTTGACCGGACCAGTGCAGGGTTTTGAACTGGCGACCTCAGTGTTCCCAGGTCGACGCTTTATCCACTGCGCCACCACAGGTCAGGCCTGAACTGTATGTACACTTTAAAAGGATGAATATTATAATATGTGAATTATAGCTCAATAAATCTGTTATTTATTTTTTGTTTTTAGCTTGCCTAGTCACAATCAGATTACTAAGCTGGATCTTGAATCAAAAGTAGAAGTCTGCCCTATGTTAAATGAAGGGCATCCAAAGCTGATGGTAAAACCATAGAGGCATGCCAGGGCACCACGGGATGGCAGCATGGGCAATGGTCAAATGGTCAGTGTAGCTGAAACAAAGGTGAAGCATATAATACAAAATTTGTAGCATTCTTCTAAAATGTTCTACAAGCTGTGATGACTAGTTTCCTATTATTAAACTTTTGCGACAAATGGTTTTAGTGGAAGTAATGTACAGAATGTTCACTTGGCATTCTGAGCTTTCTGGGCAGACTTTGTGGCCTTGCCAGCTCCTAAAAGTCCTCTTGACAACTGTCCTCAGCAATGTAGCATGAGAATAGCTCAGAAAGCATATAAGGCTTAACTGAACAACATCAATGATGGTAAATCATCAGATTTCTGAAACAGGCCACCATCTAGCCTCTTACCAAAATGACTTTCAGTCTTCTACTTTAGTTCAGCAATCTTGGAACTAATGTGAATAGCATAAAGGATTATAAAGAGACTCACAGAAGATGGTAAGGAACAGCCTGACCAGGCAGTGGCACAGTGGCTAGAGCATCGGACTGGGACGCGGAGGACCCAGGTTCGAAACCCCAAGGTCGCTGTATTGAGTGTGGACTCACCAGCTTGAGCGCAGGGTTGCTGGCTTGAGCATGGGATCATAGACATGACCCTGGGGTCGCTGGCTTGAGCCCAAAGGTCGTTGGCTTGAAGCCCAAGCTCGCTAGTGAGAAGTTAAGACACCACGCCTAGAAGTGACATACCTCATTGGAACCTACATTTTACTGACGAGAACTCAGTCATATAGCACCACCTAACTATAAGGATGCTAGGAGTGGTATGGTGATATGCTCAGAAGGAACAGGCGAAATTCAAATGTAAATACTAGCCTATTGGTAGTGGCAAGATAATACCCCAAAATCAACCTCAATGATATTTCTGCAGTGAAACATTAATCTTCACATAAAATGGAACAAAAACAGATGCTAATAATAAAGATAATGAAAAGCCTCACATCAATGCTGGTTAGGTGTTTTCACCAAATAAGTTTTGGTGTCAATTTTTTTTTGATAAAACTTATTGTTTTCATCAAATTCTGGATTTCAGAATTGCAGGTAAGGGATTATGAATGTACATTATGATTCATATTACACAAATGAATAAATCTTCTCAAAACAGTAGTCAGAAAGTAGAAATGGGACTTAAACTCCAGCCTGTGACTTGTAAATTAATGCTTATGATGCAGGGAAAACTGCAAATAACCAAATACCTTTCATTAATTTAGACATGATTCACGATATTAACCCTCAGAGATAAAGAAACAAAGAGGAGGTCTAAATTTCAGTGTTTACAGTGTCCAATTCTGTACAAGCACTGTGTCAGCAGGTGGAGCAAATATAAAGCATAAAAGATAGTACCTGACTACAAGAAAGACTATGGTGGAAGAAAGATTTAGGACTCTGATTTACCTATAGTAAAAATCAGAGTCCGCTTAAGTGCTCTAAAAGTATGAAGTCCTAAAATGACTGATGTGAAGAAGAGAATTAGAGAAGGCTCATATCAAAGATGCTGCCATCGGAGTTAGAGCCCAAAGGAAGAAAAGCATTTTGAATGAGGAAGAAGTACTTTGGGCAGGTGGGGAAGGCTCCACAAAGATACAGAGGTGGAAGGTATTCAGGGTCTAAATAATGGCAAGTGATTTCTGTTTGAGAGCATTTGAGTGCTGAAAAGTTCAGAACTTTAAATGTTACTCAATTATCTATCAAGTTGTCTGTGCAGCTTAAAATCAGTAAGAAAAAGATAATGAGAAATCCAAGGCTGGAGAGCTGTTTGTCTAGGTTATAATGCAACTGACTGAGAAAGAGATAATGAGAATATATGTAGGTAGCAGAATAGAAAGGGGGAAATGTTAAATTTTAAACATGTTGAGCTTGAAACACACAAAGTTATCTGGGCATTATCTTAGTACTCTGACTTACAGTATCTACTCTGGTTGCTAAGAGTCTTTTAATGTTTACTTCTTAGGTCTGATCATGCTAACCTCCAGGTAAATGAAGTTCTATATATGTACCGTATACATGGGGTTTAGCTAGCACTAGTTCTATTTATTTAGGAGAAAAAAAAGTTCATAGCAAAGTAAAGCAAGTAAGAACATGTACTGACTTGTGCTTGGGCCATTAACAGCAATTTCCTTGTATGTCAAAGCCATTGTTCACAGCCTGCAAGTTTTAAAGAGTGCTGGCAAATGCGAATGAACATTAGCATAATACCAGCTTCCCTAAGGGCTAGTTATCAAGGAAAGGGAATGATCAAAAGACAAAATTTCTTTAAAGAATTTACTTAAAGTTCTTCAATTTGGTTTAATGTATTAAAACAATCTTTCTAAACTCAGCATGAAAGTATCACTTTCATATGCAATCATTTTCTTATTAATTTAGTTTTATATTAATAAAGCTTAACATTTTCTAATAGGTAAATTATTTACTAGAAATAAAATTCCTGGAATGCTAGAATGCTACATTCATACTCAAAATAACCAGGGCCAGAAGCTACCCTATAAACATATATACAACATGCTTTTTTTTGGGGGGGGGGAAAGCAATATCTATCTCTAATGTATTGACTTGATTTTAACTTATCATCATAGCAGTAAGATTACTTGAATCCCTTGATCTCTGCCAAAGTCCATCTGTTTACAATTGTTTGAGAAATACTCAATACTCAATAGGTTATTTCCAAAGAGCAAAAGGCAGGTCAAGTTGAGAGCATGTGACTTCCTCTCTAATTATGTTTAAATAGCACACAGTAAGAAATTAGATTCTACCTAGGTCACTGGAGAAAGCCTGAATTCTTAATCTTCAAAGAAAAACATGAAAAGGTAATGTAAAATTTAAATTTTCTGAATTACATATGAAAATAAAATATAACTTTTAGTATATATTAGATTTCTAAAATTAAAATTTGAACTTTAGGTTAAAAAAACATGGTTTAACTGAATTATCTCAAATGTGGCAAACTATAAGATTTGAATATAAAATAAAAAAATTAGCCTTTAATTTAAAAATGGTTTACTATTAAAGTTTTGGCATACAACTATAGTATGTCTTCACAGTCCACATTTAAAAAACACCAGACTAAGACTCAGATTCCAGTTCTAATTTGGGTCATTTTTTTTAGATATGCTCCCTCAGGCAAGTTATGCTCTATTGTCTCAGTTCATCTGTAAAACAAAGGGGTTAATTTTGATCACTTCTAAATTCCCTAGTATCTTAAAACTATGGACCAAAAGGTTGGCATTTCCCCAGTGCTGGGAAGGTTACTTCATTTTTCCCTACTTTGAACAAAGTTCTTAAATTTGTTTGTTTAAGACTTGGATGTCTTAAATTTCTATAAATATTTTGAAACAGGAAAGTGATGAAGCTATCCCTCACCAGCCTTTTCCTCCTGTTTGCTGTTAACTTTTCGAGGACACAGACCACCTCAAATTCTATGACAGTCTTGACTACCATGATGAGTTTTACTTCTGAGAAAATGCCAAATTCTGAGACAAACCCAAATTCTAAGACAACTCCAAATCTCCAAATGACCTTGAGTTCCCAGATGAGCCCAAATTCTAAGACAACTCTGAGTTCCAAGGCAACCTCAACTCTGAAAACAGCAGTGGCCTCAAAAATAGCCACCACCATGATTACAACGACTACGAAAAGTGGTGGCACTACACTGAATCCAAAGGACCACGTTCATGTTCTTTTCTATGTAGTATTTTTGCTCTTGTGTGCTCTGAAGCTGAAGTGGACTTAAACTATCTGCATTCCTATCTCAATTCTTTATAATCTGCTCAGTGATAACAAGAACACTAGGAAAATCAAATTTATTTCAACTTACTTCTAGGAAATTATCATTATCCTAGTTTAATTTGGTTGTTTGCAAATTTTAATTGTATAAGCCTAATATTTTCTTTAATATTGTTTCCTTCCTAATAAATGCTAAAAACAAAAAGGCACGAAATACCAATGTGTGCAAAATTGATTGCAAATCAGATTTTTACATTAAAGGTGTAAGGGAAGAGATTATGTTGGTATTTAACTACAGTATGCTTCTGTGTGTATGAGAGAGAGATAGGGGGTGGAGAATGAGGAATAATGTTTTTATATTACTTTATTTTTTATGAAATAGACAAACAGATACTAATCTAATAAGTAGAAACTACACTGTTCTATGAAACAATACACCTGTGTCACCATAGTCATATAGCAATGTTACAGTAAAAATGGTTATCTATTCTGCTTACCTCTGTAGTGCATAATTCAGCTGCTCCAATGAAAAGATTCTCATTTTAAGTAAACCTCTGTTTTGTATTTCAAAAGGTTATTTGTAAATCAGATGCCTAGAATTCAGAATTCTTCCCTATATAGATATACCTCATAACTATTGGTGAGATTTTCATGCTGTTCTACAAAGGGTAATCTAATCCGGAAACAACAGTGACAATAACCATGCAATTTATAGTGCAGTTGTTAAGGTCTGAAATCTAACTCTGATTCTTTATTAGTTGTGCTATCATGAGTTAAATATATTGCTCAAAAAATTAGGGGATATTTAAAAAATGAAGATTAAGCTATAAAATATTCCCTAATTTTTATGAGCAGTATACATGAGCAAGCGGGATTCCCAAACAAACTTTGGTAATAAACTGACTACAAATGAATCACTTGAGGTGCCTATTAAATATATAGTTTAGGCTCTATCCCTGAGATTTTGATTTGGCAGCCAAAGTAGGATCAGGGGTTTAGTTTGTTTGTTTAAATTCTCCTAGTCATTCTGATAGCTATTGGAATAAGTAAAAATTTCTTTAAGTTTCAGTTTATACACCTACCAGTTACTGTTACTAATAATACCTCAGAAGGTTATTTTGAGGGTTCAATGAAAAATTGTGTAATATGCAGTTTGCCTGATGCAGAGAAGGCAATCAGTAAACATTAGCTATTATTGTTACTACTTCTACTACTAGAACCCAAAAAGCAATTGCCAGATATTATAATATTCAAGAGGAAGATTCTTCATTGTAACTTTTAGGCTATATTTTTAATTAGCCTTACAAAAATGCTACGTGCTCTTGGCAACAAGTCTAACAATACAGAGATATAGAAAACACATTATAATTGGTCCTCCACTTCCCCAATCAAACTCCTGATACAAACAATGTGAGCAGTTTCATGCATATACTTTCACAAATTTCTCAGTCTATACATATAAGTACACGCACGTGCGCGCACACACATACACATTACTATGTACCTTGTATGATAAGCATGAGAATCATCCTTCTGGCTCTTTTAAAAAGTAGCGTTAGAGGACTTCTGGTATTTTCGCCAGCTCAGAATCCATTTTTCCTCATTCCAGTTTTCCCTTGGGAAACCCTGCCCCATAATCCTCTTTTCAGTTCATGAAATTTGAGTAGGGTTGGGTTCATGACTGAGCTCCAGTAATGGGCACATAATTCAGGCCTATACAACCATGAAATTCCACCCTACTGCCATAGTGATTGCCTCAGGAATTAACATATGACTTAAGCCAGGCCAATAAGATCAGTATTTTTGCTGTAACTACAGGGAAACAGGTATGGGTATTTTTCCACCAGGTTTGTTAAGCTGTGAGAACACAAGCCACTGCAGGCCACATTTTAGGAAGAGATGCTTAGGAGTAAAACTGACAAAAAGAAGGTAGAGTCAATAGTCAGAGAAGACAGATGTTCTCCAGATGGCACTGTTCTAAGCTCTGGATGTAGTCATGTAAGAAGCCAGTCTATTTCTTGATATTCTTAGGTACATATGTCAACTGATATTCCTTTTGCCTTACACAACTTTCAATTTTGTTTTTGTCACCTGTAACAAGTAAAATAAACTTTAACATAAGGTGACCAGATTTTATAATTGGTAAAGTGGGACACCATTGACTGGGGTGGGGGTGGGGGGTGTAGGGGGGTTCTTGATTAAAAATTTGGTCTATATGGAACAAAAAAAATTTTCATAGAATGCAAAAATAGTATTGTAATATATTTTTTAAAATTTCAACATAAGTACAATTTACAAATATAATACATTTAAAAAATTATGTATAGTATCATTTTATTCTTTGGAATATTTCTCATTTGAGAAATAATGGACTCGTTCTTGTGGTGGCTGCGCTCCCCGCGTCCAGCCCCGCCGCCTGCTGGAGACCAAGCGGCTTGTGCCTCATGGAGCCCGGAGCCACACACCGACGTCCAGGACACCGGCCTCTGGGTAGTTAGGGGACTTGACAGCCACTGCCCCAGCAAGTACATCCTGCCCGAAGTTCTTTGTTTTGGGGCCCCCACACAGGGCAGCCAGCTCTTGCAGCAGTGCAGCACTTCCAAGTCGAGGTGGGGTCTCCCCCCTGAAAACCGTATATTCCCTTCCCATTCTCCCACTGTTCACTAGCTTTTCGTGCATTCTTTCCAAAAATTGGGACTTTTTTAAAACACTGTGGGAAGCGGGACAAATTGTTAAAAATCGGGACTGTCCCACCAAAAGCGGGACGTCTGGTCACCTTACTTTGACACGATGCATATTACTCCATAATTCAGACCTGTCATCATTTATTCAACAATTCCCCTTTTGAAATGTAATTATAGTGTGTTTTTTTTCTGCCATTATGAACAAAACTGCAACAATTGTCCCTGTCTTTGTGGTATTTAAACTACTACAGGCCTGGAGCAAAAGTAAATGGGAGCTAAATGGAAGCAAATAGCAAGAAAATATTAGAAATGAAATAAGGTCAAAATTAACGATCCCCTTGCATGCCTGATTACAGAACCTGTGCTTTATACGGGGAGTCAATGGTGCTATTAACACTCTAAGAGAGACAAGATAGGTCTTGTACTGGAAACCTCCTCCAGAGGCGATGTCAAGATGAACTGGATGTAGTTATCTGGGGATTAGGGAGTAGAGGATAATGTTGCATTATTACTGGTAAGAGTTAATAAGAGAGTCTCAGTGATGGCAGTGGGAAAAATATGGTTTCAAAACATGCTTGCAAGGTACTTAAAATTAATGTTAAACCATTCGGATCCAATATAAAAAGAGCAAAAATTGAAATACATACCTCAGGACAGCTCCTAATGAAGGAATAGCACTAGGTAGTCATTTTGAATCACCAGACTGCTGGGCTAGGAGCATGTTCTTGACTTAGAGGCAGCCAGAAATCTATTGTTTGGACAGCACCTAGCATTAAATGTTTTGCCAAACTGAGATATTTACTAGCTGAACCACATTCTTTTTCTGGAATTCGCAGTGTTCAGTACTGTGGTAATAAAGGAGTTATTAACTGGGGCTAAAGCTGAAAAGACACGTAAAGAGGAAAATCATGACGCAGAGCAGCACATGAAGCCAAGAGAGGCAAAAGGAATAACCAACAGCCAGTTCTGGCTGCACCTGGACAGGATCTGTCTTAATGCATGTGTTTCCTGAGGCCTAGCTTCGTGAGAGAACGATTTCAGGAGAATTATCTCAAAAGGCCTAACACAACTTAACTGATCTGTCAAGATCTCATTCCCAAAATTAAAACTTGGTAACTGGTAATGAGGAAGATAGAAAGAAGGAAGAATTTTAAATGATTAGGATTTCTAGAGTAGGAAGAGACAGATGGTGAAGCTATTCAGAAAGAAAATATGTTGTGAAGAAGTTGATCTGAATACAGATTGCATTAAGTTTTGGACACTCTAAGTCTGAAATGTCTGTGGATTATCTGTAAGCACTAATACGTGGTTGTCTAAGTCACAGAAACACAGGAATATCAGAGAAAAGTCAAACCCAAGCATTCCCCAACAAAGTCAGCTGTATGGAGACAAGGCCCTCACTACCTTATGGAACTGTGCAGTGGAGGAACTGGGCCGCCCTCTGCTCTGAGCCACTGTGTGCTCTTCCGTCCTAGACCTAAGGCTTCACACCAGGTAAAAATGAAGGCCAGGAAGAGCTCTAGTAAGTCTAAGTAAGAAACTGAGAGAACCGAAAAATCTACAGTTAGCAGCAGAGTCATATCGAAAAACAAACAGAAAATAATAAAAGGAAACCTCACACATACTCTACAAAATTTTATGGGTCACAAAATACTTCATGGCAGAGGTAGATGGAATAGTTCTTATACGCACACCCCTCCCCTTTTTTAAACACATGAAAAAACAGATTTTGAATAACTTGTCTAGCCTGACGAGGGGGTGGCACAGTGGATAGAGTATCGACCTGGGAGTAGGAGGACCCAGGTTCAAAACTCTGAGGTCGCTGGCTTGGGCGTGGGTTCATTCGGCCTGAGCGTGAGGTCACCAGCTTGAATGTGGGATCATAGACATGACCCCATGGTCACTGGCCTGACCAAGGAGTCACTGGCTCAGCTGGAGCCCTCTGGTCAAGGCACATATGAGAAAACAATCAATGAACAACTAGGTGCCACAACCAAGAACTGATGCTTCTCATCTCTCTTCCTTCCTGTCTGTCTGTCCCTGTCTGTCTCTCTCTCTTATAAAAAAATCCTAAGATTACACAGCTAACAAGCAGTAGAGCTGGGAATCCTCAGCACCCTCAAGTCACCACTGATTAAACCGAGGGAGTGCCTAGCCATCCTACTTTCATTTGGCCTTTCCAGATCACCGCAGAGAAGGAACACAATCTTACAGTTTCTCATCCTGAAGGAAAATACCTGCTTTGAGGTCTGTGAGAAATCTTCGCTACTGATAAACTGAATAAGAATTACAGAGGGAGGAGTACACACATCTATCTTCCTCTCACCAATATTTCATTTTTCATTACCTAGCCATTAGGGAAAGGCAAAATACACTGGTTGTATTAAAGATTAAGATTGGAATATAAATATGGTTCATCTGAATTGTAAAAAAAAAATTACCTTAAGCAATTTAGAAGCAGCAACTGAGAGAAATACCTGGAGAGAAGACTTTCCCAGGAAGGTGCAGAGACATTCCTCAGAGTTGTTAAAGAAAGCTAAGGATACCTGCAGGTTCTACACTATCTAATGCTACCCGAATTATCTGATTAAGGGAGTTTCCCATCTTCTGCTGTGCTTTGCTTTTTTTTTTTTACTCCTTTCCCATTATTTCTCAGCCTCCATTTATTTCCCACACACTGCCAAGATTTTGCCACCCATAGCTATTGAGGCTACTTGACATAATTCCTCAATTTATATTAAATTCAGGACCTCAGATTAATTCCTACAGCTAGTGAATAGCAAAAGTAAGACTGAATAGTCCTTGAGATTCCAAAGCCAGTGGTCTATTACATCACATTATTTCTAAGGTTCAATTAACCATGAGTTTATGTCACACTAAATTGGAAGAAGTAAAACTGACTAAATTATGTCACAGATGAGTTCTCAAAAGAAAGGCAGAATAAAAAAAAAAAATTAAAAAAAACTAGACAAACTAAAAAACAATGGAAGGGGATAAAAGGCAATCATCACACCTACTGTTAAGAAGAAGCTCACAGCATTTCCAAAAAACACTTTCTAGGAACTAGCCTTAATTGAAGACACCAAGAATAAACACAATCAATTCACATATGCCATTGTTATAGAAATGGCCCACAGCTTCTCTGAATTATTTGTGAAATCACACTGCTGCAGTCTTACATAGCTAGCATATTACTAAAAGTTCTCAGAAACAGACACTTAAAGTTACATTCCTTCTTTAAAAAAAGTTCCTGATTATCATGTTGTAGATATTATTTAATCAGTATATACCTGAAAACAAAAGAGCCTTTGTGATTTTTTTATTCTTGGTAACTAATTCATTGTAGGTAATATTTTAAAAAGTTGACATAGGAGAGAAGCCAATAGAATATAGGTAGCATTTTCTTAGAAGATAACGGAAAAAGCAATATCAAATATACTGAGCATTATTTTGGGACTAGATGGCTATTTACCCAGGTATGTTCTTCCAGGTAAACCTGCTTTGGGTTCTACCAAAATCAAGTAGGAAAATCCAAACTTGCTGTCTCTCTACATTTGCTATCATTTTTAAAATTCTGTTAACAGAAGCTATAATATATAGCATTTCTTACCTCCGTGCAACATAGTAAAATATAGGATTCCCAGCTTTGGAAGTCCCAGCTTGGTAGAAAATGCTTAATGTTTTCAAAGCCTTGAACTCTTCTTTTTCATGTACTTGATGCCTGCAGGAAAAAAGAACAGAGTAAGTCATAGGCCTTATATTACCAATTGAGCACTTACCAAAATCTACAACTGAACAGTGATAAAATACTCAAAATGACAAAATACTGAGAGTTAGACAGTGTGTTCTTCTCCCCCTCTCTGAAGGGCAATGTGGCAACAGGTCCCCAAATGTTCAAGGTGTCACTCTTTGAACCACAATAGGTAAAAGGGGTAATAGGAGGTTTCTTTAGAAAAATGGAAAAGTGGTTAGAACATTCTCAGTAATGTTTAATAAAAATGTTTTATATTTTTGTATTATGTGGTTTTCAATAAAGTAATATAAAAGTTTTGTGTGGAAAATATTCCTTTAATTAACAGAAATAAATATTTGTTACACTGAAAAAAATATAATAGAACTAAAGATAAACATTAAGCTGGAAAGGAGACTTATATACTCATACATTTTTTTTAACAGTATCAAAGAATTGAAGTCGTGTGTACAGAACTGCGACCTATAGTAGTTCCCCATTACTTCCAGGGCATACGCTCTCAGACTCCCAGTGCATACCTAAAAGCATAAACAGTTCCAAACCTCAGATATACTGTGTTTTTTCCTGATATATACATACCTGTAATACAGTTTAATTTATAAGTTGGGCATAGTAAGATATTAATAACAATAACTAATGATAAAATAGAACAATTATACTAATATACTGTAATAAAAGTTATAAAAACGGCTTTGTGTTCATTATTAAGTAGAATAAGGGTTACCTGAATAGAAGCACTGCCCTACTAGGACAGTTGACCTGATAACTGAGACATTACTAAATGACTAACAGGTGGGTGGTGTATATACAGTGCGGATACACTGGATAAAGGGATGATTCACATCCCAGGCAGGACAGAGCAGAACTGTATGAGCTTTCATCACACTACTCAGAACAGTACACAATTTAAAACTTATAAATAGTTCATTTCTGGAATTTTTCATTTAGTATTTTCAGTCTGCATTTGACCACAGGTAACTGAAACTGTGGAAAGCTAAACCATGGATAAGAGAGGATTACCATATATGTAATATGATTAATAACAGGAACTTATACTGCAAGGCACATTATATGCAAATCTTTCAGGTGAATTAACTTCTGAATGTCAGATTCTGTTTTTTTCTTTCTGCTTCTGGCACATGCTGTGAACACAACACCTCACCCACACTCACTGTGAGGCACGCACTAAGGAACTTAGTGTAAAGGACTATGAGAGGTGCCTTACAGACTAAAGGCTCAGCACCACCTTCACTGTAATGACAGGGAGGCGAACATGTAATACGATCTTTTAGCTCACAAACAAAATCTCCCTAAATAATATTCAAAACAAGTGTCCACAGAAATTTTAGACCAATATGGAAGTATACTAATTTTCTGAGTCTCAATCTAAATACCATTAACTTTTAGAAGGTTCTAAAAAATGTTACAGTGTGGTATAAAGAGTTCAGCATTTAGAATCAAAGGACATATGAATCAGATGTGGAATCTTCAGAAAATTATTTCTTTACATTGAGCCATTTATATTTTTAAAATACTTCAGTTACAGTTCACATTCAATATTATTCTGTATTAATTTCAGGTGTACAGCCTAGTCCTTAGACAATCATATACTTTATTGAGTGGTCCCCCAATATTTCAAGTACTCACCTGGCCCCATAAATAGTTACTACAATATTATTATAGTTTCTTTAACTATAATATGAAAATAATGTTATCTATCCTCCCTTATATATATTAATGCAAAAACATCTCAAAGCAACAAGACAAAGTATATTCAATAACATACTACTATTTTTATAGGAAAATCTATTGTAAAACAAAGCATATTTCAACAATATAAAGGGTAAGAGAAAAGTTAAATCCCAAACCTTGGCAATGTGGTTATTAAGTACATCTTTCCTGATTATCCTCTATAATAAATACAAGGGTATCTAACAACTGGCCTAGCAGCAAATCTTGCACCTTAACCAAAAAGAAAGCAGTCACTATGGTACTTTACCTAGTCATAAATTCCTCAAACTTTGAACTGGTCAGATTAAGGCTGGACCAGTGTGTGTCTGCCACAGGTTTGTGTTCTGGAGGGCCCAGGTATGCCAGAAGTGTTGCCATCTTATCGAAAGGTCGCCTTCCAACAGCTTTGTGATCCCTAGATAGAACAAACTACTTAGAGAAAAAGCAGCAGTTCACATTTAGCAGTACACATTTCTTCAGGTTGTCATTCACTGCTTTTCTTTTTACTGTCAGCTGGGTGTTTCTACTGATTTGTGAATAGCACCAAAAAAAGGTCAGTGATTGTAACTATACACTGAGACATCTTAGAAATATGACTGTTCTTTAAACTACAAAACATACATAACAATTCTTTTGTCCCTAGATTTCTTTTTTGTCTTTAATTTTTACTTACTGATTTTAATGAGAAAGGAAGAAAGAGAGAGAGACAGGAATATTGATCTGTTCCTATATGTGTCCGGTCCGGTGATTGAACCAATAACCTCTGTGCTTTGGGACATTGCTCTAATCAACTAAGCCAGTGGTTCTCAAAGTGTGTGCCCTAGAAGATTTCGAGGTGTGCCCTAGGGTATTCCAGAGAAATATGTGCCTGTTGGGGTTTAGATTTTGGGGGACAAAGGTGTGGGGAATTGGCTGTAAGCTGACAGTCTGCCCAACCCCCCACCTCACTTGCCTGATTAGGTTGCAAAAGGCTGTTAAGTTGTGGTGCTGGGTTGTTTATACTTCCTCCTATGTTCCCCAGAAAGACTGGAGGCAAGTTTCTTCTGTCCTTTGTTTGGTATAAAGTTAAGATAATATGTATGGTGGGGGTTTTCTGCACTCAGCACAATTAAGAGTAAAAAGAGAGGAATTCTTCAATGTATTGACGAGGAAACGAGAGTTTGCCTTTCAAATACAGTGTGTCCGTAAAGTCATGGTGCACTTTTGACCATGTGCCTGGTCAAAAGTGCACCATGACTTTACGGACACACTGTATATGCTCAAACATTGAAGAAATTGCTAGGACACATCAGGCTCATGTTTCTCATACACACAAGAATGAAAACACTAACATATATGCACCGGGACCTGCCAAATTTACTAAATCTTATTAAGAATGTATCTATATATATAAAAGATAACTTTGTCATTTTTTTATTTTTTAACCCTTTTTTTACAAACTCTAAAAAGCATAACTCAAAAAATATAACATAAAAATGTTTTTTAATGTCAGAATAAATTTAATTTTGTCGCATTTATTTTATTTAATTACCATAAAAGCACACTTGGACTTTATATTTTTTTCTTTAACATCTTGACTTAATTATTATAACATATTTCTCAGAAATTTGTATATAGTGCACCTACAACTATCTGTAAGATTTTAAATGTGCCCAACTTCAAAAAGTATGAGAATCACTGAACTACTTAAGCTATTTGACCAGGGCCATCCCTAGAATTCTTAACCCATTACCATTTAACGGGCAATCAGTAAGTAAAAATAACATTTTGATCCACTTTTTCTCAGGATAAAAATAATCCATTTTGAGAAATTCCTATTTAAGAATTGGACACAGTATTTTCCGATACCAATTTTCTGCTTAGCCATGGTAAATATGGATTTTCAATAACTATTAAATATTTAAAACAGTATAAGAATAACAAGATACTATTTCACAAACATCAAATTGGCAAAAAATATGAAGTTGCTAACGCCAAACTTTGGTGAGAATGCATATAAAGAGGTACTCTCACGCAGTGCTTGTCAAAGTGTAAATTACGGCACACACTTTGAAAAACAATGCAGTGACATCCAGTCAAGTTGAGGCTGTGTACACCCCTCAATGCAGTAATTACACATCTGGGTAATGCACAAGGAGCCAAATATGGAAATATTTATTATACCATTATGTGAAACAGTGAAAAACAGAAAACAAACCTAAGAATCCATCAATTAGGAAATGCAAAAATAAATTGTGAAATAGCCATTCAATGAAATATTAACATAAGTTAAATAAATGAGATGTCTCACAGAATATCGTGTGAAGAGACTATATTCAATATATCATTTCTATGAAATTTAAAAACACACAAAACTATATTATATATACCTATGATATAGACACCTATAATTTCCTTATTTTGTCAGTTATATAAAGAGAATAATATCCTTTTTACCCCAAGAAATTAAATGACATAAAAATTTGAAGAAATATAGCAAAATAAATGTTAAAGCTAGGTGGTAGACATGGATCTCTATTATATTATGTTTTATATTTTTTTTGTAAGTTTAAAATGTTTTAAAAAAAATTTAAACTCTAGCATCAAACTACATAAATATGTATGAGAATTACATAAGAGAAACAAATGTTTACATTTAAAAGCCCCACAGTTATTTCGTGTCACACAGATCCGGTATCTTCATTTTTCTATATTAGAGCACACATCTGTCATGCCCATGTCAACTTCAGTACATTAACAGTTCATGAGGGTTAAAATGCTCTCTCTTTTAAACTCCCATCTCGTAATTAGTTATTAGTTAGCCTTAGTTTCATGGTCTTCTACCTGTCCCATGAACAAGCAAACCATTTTGATTGGCACTTAAAAATAATCTGGACTCATTTTACCTCTGTAAGAGAACTCTTCATACACAGGAATTTGGGCCCTTAATAAACATATATAACTAGAAAGAACAGCAAGTAATTCAGGCTATAAAAGATTAAACAGCTAATAAAATAATTCCAAAATAAATAATTTTCAGTTTTGAGTATTTTCTATATAAAGCTTTATTTGCATATACTTAAGAGTATCACAAATGGGGTTATTATAAAATTTAAACATTGGTAGTTTTCATTATTAAACTATTAAGAATTAGCTGCCCTTCAGATTCAGATGCCAATACTCATTTGATCTTCTAGTAAATTTAAACTTCTTTCCTGTTGCACATTTTGTATGATAGTTGGCAAACCAAAACCAAAGGGCTAATTTGTTATTTCCTGGCTTAACATTAAAAACCGCAGCACTTAGGTAGGCTTGTTGAGCATTTATGACTTAATCTTTTGCCTACATATTTTTAGAAAGAGTCTACATCGCTTTTTCAAACCAGAATTCTTATTCTAAAGTGATACAAAGTAAAAAGCATTATTTGTGACCAACAGTTTTATTAACATCAATTTACACTGAGAATTTTCAATATGCCCCTGACTGGGAAATCCTACCTGTTGCTGGAAAGATACTGGCCAATTTTCTCTTGATTGTTCCAGAGCAGACGATGTAAAGCCAGCACATTGCCATCACTGATGAAGGAGAGACTATGATTTACAGCATCACTTGTAGGGCAATCAGATGCAATATCAAGGAAGAACCTTCAAAAATACAAAATCATTAGAATTTTCAAAACCAGATACACTCAGATCTATGTCTGAATTAAATTTATATAAAGTGATTTTGTGAAATAACAGATGACAAATATGGAGGACTTATTCACACATGTAACTGTCATTAAACAAGAAAAGAGGAAACAAAGAAAAATTGGGTTTTACATTTCTGATACCTGGCTAAGGTTTCAGAGTAGGCTCTGAAATCAGACAAAAACAAAATTTAGATAGATGAGACTTTGGAGAAAAGTCAGTAACTTACAGAAAAGGAAATGAAGGTCCAGACAAGACAAAAGAACTCTCCCAAATCAAATCACTTGTTAGGTCAGAGCCAGGATCAGAGCCTTCCTCTTTTAACTTTCCATGAATGACTATAATCTGCTAGGTATGAATCCTATACTGACATTCACTTTTTACACAATATGGTTTGCAGCTGAACAATATACCTTTTAAACTCCAATTAGAAAGAAATCAACATAAATTATAATGAAAAACTGGAAGAGAGTATACACTCTAGTTTAGATTATAAATCAGATCAGTTAGATTCACATTGTAAGAAAGGTAGAATTCTGGACATTAACTTACATTTTTTTTTTTTTTTTTGCAGGGACAGAGAGAGATAGGGACAGACAGACAGGAATGGAGAGAGATGAGAAGCATCAATCATTAGTTTTTATTTTCGTTGTGACACCACAGTTGTTCATTGATTGCTTTCTCACTTGTGCCTTGACTGCAGGCCTTCAGCAGACCGAGCAACCCCTTGCTGGAGCCAGCGACCTTGGGTCCAAGCTGGCGAGCTTTTGCTCAAGCCAGATGTGCCCGCGCTCAAGCTGGTGAGCTCGGGGTCTCAAACCTGGGTCTTCCACATTCTAGTCCAACCCTCTATCCACTGTGCCACTGCCTGGTCAGGCTTAACTCACATTTTATAAAGCATTTTCTCATAATATATCTCATTTATTTATCTAAAATCAACTCAGACAGGCAAATATAGTATAATTCCTAGTTTACAGATAAACCAACAACTCAGAGAGATAAATGGAAAGCAACTCTTTAGCTATGGAAACCTAAAAAGACCTCAAATTTTCTAAAACCATAAAAGTTCAACAGTTGTCCAGTTACTCAGGAGAACAAAATTGTATACATCTGCATTACTTGATTTAAAAAGTAACATTTTAGTTCAGATACACTCCCAAGTTGAAGTGTCAAAAATATTCTAACATCAAAAAAATGGGATCTAACAGTTACACATTATCTGTACCATTTTGGTTGTAGTTTTTACTGAAAAGAATCCTTTCATTCTTTCTCTGCTCTATATTGTAGCAACCTTAAATCCTTTTAGTAATACATCAAAAATCCCTCTGGGTTTTGAAATAGGAAATCACTACCAAATAATAATGAATATAGATTTATGTCCTAACTATCTTTTATAACAAAAGAAGAGTAACTATGTTCCTGACCAAGAGAGGGGAGCTCCACATACATCTAGCACATGGATGGACTTTAGTGAAACTGAAAGTATCTGAATCAAACAGAGCATCAGCTGTGTGGCCAGCTGCTTACCTTCGTGCGGCATCGAAGTTGCTCTTCACAAAATCATTAAAAGGCCGCATGTGCTCTTCCTTTGTGAAGAGAACATGATTGGCAATACTCTGAAGTATCTACACAATAAAACAAGGTTAACAAGAATCAGATTATTTATTGAATGAAGTCTGCACATTTGTATGTTCGTTAAAAACATAAATTTTCCCACTGATATAATTTCTACTGGTGGTTAAAATCAGTTATTCCTCATTCTAGTCTATAAATACTAGGAGTTGTTTCTATTCTTTCCCTAATATAAATATTAGCATTATATATACACACATATATTTACACATATAAAATAGATATTAAAATTTTTTAATGTCTTTTTAAACAAAAAACCATTCAGTACATATTTTCGTCTCCATTTCAAAATTTCCAATACAATTACATAAAAAACTATCTTAAGAAGACATTTTCTAAAATATTTGCTCATGATAATAAGACCCAGGCATCAGACTAATAAATTCCCTTATAATATAGACAAAAATAAAACAAGCATGTAAGTGAAAACTACAGGGTGTTTCAAAAATAAACTCAAGACGAAGTACTGTGAATATAAAACTCCAAAATTTTAGTTCAAAGAGAAACTTAAAACAGATTATCAAAATAATTCTTCACCTTTGACATTAACTTCAAGCCCCTTTCGATTCTAGGTGGTGGCTTTTTATCTAAAATCCCTGCTTCGTACGGTGAGACAATGGCAGGGTTGATAAATCTGAGGAACATGGCACTTCCTACTGCACCGATGCTGTTCTGAGGGAAACGCTGGCTAACCACCTAAAAACAAGGGGTTGAGAATGGAATATGTGATTTGAATTAAAACAATGAAATGGGAAGAAAGAACTTTAAGGTCAAATTTGGCACAAAAGCTTTGACTAGACCAATCCTTGTGAACAATGCATTTCTATTTTTTCCTGACTCCCAAAACATCAGTAAATAAGAGTTCATCCTTAGTTCTTGCCTTCCACCATTTTAAAGCACCAGAAAGATATCTAAGAAAAAATAAGAATCTCATGAATAAGTTGTGTAGAAGAGACCTAAAAAAAGATTTTAATTTTTGTTATTGTTTATACTGGTTTGATGATTAACAAAAGCAGACCAAATTTTCACACAAAGATAATCATATTTCACTAAGATTAAGAGACATCAGAGTGCAGTCAACTCATAAGACATATAGCTAAGTTTTCAACAGCACAGTCCTTAAACATCTAATACCTAATAGTAAAAATACTTACATTTTGTTGTATACCTGGTACAATTAAATTTCTTGAGTAAAATGCTTTCCATGTACAAAACAAAACTTAGTTTTCTTAGATTCCTATCAAGAGAAAAAACTTACTTACAAGTAACATTATTGCCAGTTTCTTTTCTTCACCAGAATGTTTTATAATATAAGCACCTACCTATTATTTAAACCAAGGAAGAGTGAGAATTCTTGGGTCCTAAAAAAAAAAAAGAAATCCCACCAGCAGAAAAGAGAACCCCTATGTGTACCTCAATTTATAATTCTGTCAAATATACACATTAAAAAAGTTAAGGATTCAAGAAATGGTTGCCCACACTGAAAAACAATGTAAGCCTAATATTTAAAATGAATTTATTTTCTCTTTATAAAACATTCTACTTTGAAGGTAAAAGTAATAGATTAGATTGAGGAAAGTGTTATGAAACTGGCTCAGCTCCCATCCCTTCCTACTACCTCCTGCTTGAAGTTAACATGAAATTATGAAATTTCCATTTTTATTTACAAATACATTTATTTTAAAAGAACACTTAGGTAACATTTTAATTTCTACAATTTTTCTTGCTTAGTTTGGCTAACTGCTGCTTAAAGCAGTGCTAACTATGATGGCAAAGCCCCAGCACTCCACTCAGTATTCTGGGATTACAGGGATAAAACTGCATTTCAAACGATACTGGGGAAAATGAGAAAGTGGTATTTATTTGCAGACTCTCACATAACTCTAGTGTTCTTCACAATGTCTCAATGAAGTAATGTCTCCTTATGAAATGACATGGCTCACTGAGTCCAGATTAACTCTGGAAAGAGTAAGGTTGATTTCATTTCATTCTATTCTCTTTAGTGGTATACATTTTAAATGTTCTTATTCACTAAAATCTCAAAATAATTTTCTACCATATCTGATAAGGAATTAATATAAATAAGACTAAGAAAATGATTTTTTAAGCAAAGGAAAACCTATGTGAGAGCTGGTAACAGAGGTGAGTTACGTATACTGAATACATTCTCACCTTAACTTATGATACATAGCTCTGAAAGCTTTCTCTGTGTTACAGCACTTGGAGTGCCGCTGCATGAAGAACTTTATTCTTAAATAAGGGAAACTGGTGAAACAGCTAAATATAGCAGCCTTAGCAGAATGGCTTTAAAACCTAAATACTGTACTAGAGTTATTTTTAGCTGAAATACAATTTTAGAAATAAAAATAAAAAGAAGATTCAAGTGCTTTTACACTCTAGCACAGTGTTTAACCTTTGGAGGAGCAGGAACAGAAAAATGAATATATACATACACACAGACAAAATTCTTCACAAAGTTTCAGAATGTTCACAGACCACTATTGCTACTGAGTGGCTCTTTTAGAACTCTCAAAATTTAATCTTAAAATGAGAAACATATCAACAAACCTAGTTTAAAGCCTTCAAGGAATGAGTTAGCAAGAAGGAAGAAAATTATAAACTACTTTATATTTAACTACAAATAGGTTACCTTTTTAAAACTTAGCATATACTAAATTTAATCCACTAAAATCCTAAAATGGTTTTTTAAAAGCTAAAAGGTATTGTTTGGTTTCCAAAGACCTAGTTAATTTATAAAATACTAACCTGCTGTGAAAGTGTCTTACAAAAATTAATAACTTATATGCACATGGAAAGTTCTTTAAAAATACATTTTGAAAGTAGCTATTTACTGGTTTTCTCTATAACAAAAAGTTTTAAAGTATGACTCACAATTATACCTGATTTATACTTTATACTACTCAGTCTCAAAATTTAATGAAAATTTGAGTAAATTATTTCCTAAAAGAATATTGTAAAACTTATGAAAAGTACTATATCTTCACTATCTTCCACATCTTCAAAAATAAATTTACATTAAAACTCAAAGAATCCACACATCAGGAACACATTGTTTCATGTATGATTTAATTATGTATCTCACTGATAATAGTATCAACATATTTTAAAATTTAAACCTGATAAAATAGAATCACTATCAATAAATACTTCTTTTTCTTGCACCACCAATTAACACCTATTTAATTTTACCTCATATAATACACATAAAGTTTTTTTTTATCTGTAAAAATCTAATTTGGATCCATGACATTCTGTATAAAGGTCAAAGACTGGCCAGTCTGTATGCTGAAATCAGTTACCAGTCAAATGTTGGCTTTATTCTCCTTAGTAAAAACTGAACTACATGTTACAAATAAATGCTGTCATAAACTATACATTAGCAAGAGGATCACTCCTACAACATACTTAATTACCTGTGTTAGGTAGACAATTAACTTCTCAAAGGAAATCTAATTATACTCCTTACATATTTGAGTATAATAAAAAGAATTCTCTACAATATGACTACAAAGTTATATATCAGAAGCCAGAACCTTCTCTCTATATTTTATACATTCCCATTCATGATACACACCCTCATAAGAAAGTTAGCTTACTTTTCAAAGAGCATTAGGTTCTGTTAAGCCAATAACTCGATAAATCAACATTTTAAATTTATAATGACTATACTATTTTTATTCTTTGAAACATATTCTAAAATATCTCAAATTATATCCCCTCTTTTCATGAGGACCTCATATCACCAGTGTTGATACATATATTCCAAAACTTAATGTCACTCAGAAACTTAAAAAAAAAAAATCTGAAAATAACACTAGTAGGAAAAAAAAGCATTTCAAGAACAATTTTAGACAAAATCTTAATAAAGCAATGTTAGGAAGGCTAGAAACCATGCTGTAAAGAAACACAGAAAGCCTGAAGTTTAATTTATGTGATAAATTACACAATGACATTAGTAAAACACTGAACAAGAGTGTTAGAAACAGTAAATTAATTTCAACAGTGATGGTGTAAATTATGTTAAACCTACGAATGCTGAGAATTAAAAGGCTGAAAATGAAGCATTAGAAAGAAATGTTTGTATTAAGCAAGATGACCATCCAATCCAATTCGTTTGCTCATGGCTGATTAAATTTACTTAACATACTCAAAATGTAAATCTTAAATGGACACAAAAACATGTGTCTCCAAATTTTAATTTAGTTCGGAGCTTAAAACAGAAATTATATGTAAAGCTTGGACAAGGAATGGAAGATGAAACCAGATGTATACTAAATTTTAAATTATACCTTTCTAAGCAAACTACTTAAATAACTCCTAAAGGTTTTCTTTACCTCTTTCTCTAAAATCATTTAGATTATATGTACAAAGATACATATCTTGCTGGGTAAGAATAAGTTATACTGAAAGATAATGGCAAATTGAAAATGAACTCATGTTATATTTTGAACAAATTCTAGTCATGGAAAAAAAATAATCTTGACTACCCCAATTTCCTTCCTTTTTAATTAGGGCAAGTTCATAGAAGCAGGCAGCATATTCATATTGTTTGCAAAATGGGGTATTTCTCTATAAATATGGACTCACTGAGTTTTCCTTTATGTTAAAGGTAATGAAGTTCTCAGTCCCAATAGTTTAATAATGATTTTCCCTAAGGTGAAAGTGGTTTCACCACTATGATTTTTATAATCTAAGTACGATTATCTAAATTCTGGCTTAGGATGGTCTAGATTATAAAAATAGAGACTAAAATATAAAATTTAGCAACTTTTAGGTAAATTTAGAAAATGATACTTTCCCTCCATATACTTCTTTCAATTAAGAAAAACTTTCATCTCCAGAAAAAAAAAAACACTCACAATACCTGCAAATAAGAAGCAAGAATGAAGCGAGTCAGCATTTCCTAAGGCCTTGAAATTAAGTTTCTTTTGCATTCATTTAACAATAGTAAAATTAGACCAGGGATATTCAATGCAACAAATGCCCCCAAAACGCTTTTGGAATAAATCAAACCAAAGGAACACAGAGAATGTTTCAATGTAACTTAATTCCAGGGTTAATTGAAATGAAAGCTATTTTGTGCCAGAATTAGTAGAATGATTTTACAGTGAAGGTCAAATAGGCTGAAGTGAAGATGTTCTTAACAAACAGCAAAAGATTTTTGTTTTGCTTTGAAAGAAAACAGCTAATAAAAAGTTCTCCAAACTTACTGATTTTTTGTTTTCCTTTTTTTCTTTTACTGTAGCTTTATTCAGTAGGGAGTGGCAAGTTGCCTACAGAACAGAGATGAGCACAAACAAGTCACAGCACCAACTACATACAGCAACAAAAACAATGTTGGCTTGTACATAAAATTACACAATCAAATGTAACACAAATGGAATCAACAAAAAAAATTAGAAATCAACTGAATTTAGAGGGATGAATTTTATTTCTGGATTTCAATTTTTTTATACATTTTTTAAAGCCAAAGCACTAAATAAACAGCAAGAAATGTTGAGACAATCATATCTACTATTTCTGGCTATAAATCACAGAAAAGCTCTCCCCAAGTGTATTTGAGGATATTTATATTTACATTTCAGTTCATTCCTAGCTTTGGATAAATTTTTTATATAATGATGAATAAAAATAGATCACACTATATAAACACTTCTATGTGTCTACATGATTTTTTTCTTGATACATAAATACTTCTCTGTGTATCCTTCAATTGACTTAAAGTTCTTTTTTCAATAGCTGACATTTAATTTAAATCTACTGATTAAAAATTAAATATTAAATGACTAAATAGGAAAACTGACTTGAGATCCTGAATTAAAAATCTCTTTCTGCCTCTCTTCTAATTTCTTTTACTGATTTTAGTGAGAGAGGAAGGGGGGAGGAAAAGAGAAAGAGAGAGAGGGAGGGGAGAGGGAGGGAGGGGGGAGAGAGAGAGAGAGAGAGAGAGAGAGAAAGAGAGAGAGAGAGAGACGGACGTTGATCTGTTCCTGTATGTGCCCTGACCAGGAATCAAACTGGCAAGTTCTGTGCTTCAGGATGATGTTCTAACATCTGGCGAATGCACCTCTCTCTCTCTAAGACAAATTACTCTTAAAATTTTTTAATTTTCTGATCCCAGGTTACTTCCTGAAATAGTTTTAATGAGAGGAGGTTAAAAGCTCTGCAACATTTGGGAGAAGAATGTTATCAGCTCAACTAGAAATAAGCATTAATTAATATTAAAGTGAAGAAACTGCAGAGAAAATTATAGAATAAAATTGTAAGATGACTTAAAATTTTTTATGTTTCACCATTTATCAAAATGTCTTTAAAAACGCCAAAAACAACAAAACAAAAACAACCCATAACCCAGAGAGACATTGGTTTATTGCTCAGAGCTTCTTCTATGTCAGAGTTATTTTAAAATGAAAAGACTCCTCATTGGACTAGACTAGGCACAAAATTACTTTTAAAATATCTTAAAAACCAAATTAGAATTATTTAATTCACCATACATGGCATTTTATTCTAAGAATTCTGTGCATCCAACACCATAACCTAGAATAACTTGGGCTTAAAGTTAGTTTGACATTTGTTCATGTCTCTGTCCATTCACTCCCCCAAGTAGTCACTGTGCATTTACTTGCTAGAGACTATTCCAGGCGATGGGAGACAGCAGTAAAACAAGACACAGTCCTTTTCTTATGGAGTTTTAGTACAAACTTTATCTATAAAAGCACTGGTAACTAAAACATATCACAAAAACGCCGTTTTATATACTTTTTTCAATTATGGTATATAACTATCATTTATTGACTTAAAAATTTGTGTATACCATTTCTGTTTAGAGAAGCAGATTTTCTGGGAAAAGATAGTATTTGTTTAGATTCATAGTATTTATCTCTTTTTCAGAATTCTCTCATAGTAACTTAAGAATATCTATTCTGGGAATTATTTTCTTATTATTCCAAAACTACCAGGAAGAAAAGTGGAAATAAATGCACAAAAAAAGCCTTAATTATAAATCTCCACTGTTCACAGTTGTCTGGCTTTTCTTATATAACCCTAACCCAGTCCATGAAGCAAGAAAGCATATGAAACAAGAGATCACATTAAAGCGTTATTTTAAAAAGACTAAATGGTAAAAAAATATTAACTCAAAGAGAGCTAAAGCTCAGAGAATTTTATTAGCTAGCAGCAATTCTCACTTAACTTTCAAAAATTTCCCAATAGGTCCCAAAGTAGGAGCCATGTTTACAACAGGAAGAAAAAAAACACAAAAAACAATTGACTACTATTCCTCCCAACAGAACATAAAAGTACAAAGGTACCATTATGTTACTGCCAAAGTCAAATGGTAGGAAAAATCCAGAAGGAGGAAGATGAATAAAAATAAAAGAGCAAACTAAAGAGAAAACTATAATTGGAAGAAGATTCAGTGAAAAAATATTTTAAGATCAAGGTTTTTTTCCTATCTTTACTTTTAACTAGTAAATATAAATTGCCTGTTATCAGTCACTTATTAAAAAAATAATTTATAAATAACATAGTATATACCTTTGCTGCATAGCACTCTACATTCCAGTAAGTTTACCCAATACTTCAAAACAACTTACTAACACAAAATTTAAAGAGTATTATCAAAAAGAAAAATTTTATGTAAAATTTTAATACGATAAGTTAGGTCTATTATAATACAGAATATTTTATTATGGACTGCTTTAAAAAGCACAACACATAGTGTTTAACAAGCCACCAATGTACTGCCTGGCTCTATTTTCTGAATTAATTTTCACTATTTTCTTAAGAATCTTGTTTACTTGGACAGGAGGAATAGGGGAATTTGTTCCTTCATTAAATATTTCCTGAGTACTTACTAAGTGTCAAGCCCTGTTCCTTTCACCTTATTAGAAGCATGGTCTTAAATTGGACTCCAAGTTTGCTGATGATACAAAAAAAAAAAAGAATTTTTTTTTCCTTTACATGAAGTATTTCTACTGAAATCTACTAGACCAAGAAATCAGGTAGTCAGTACCCACTCACTTTTAACCAGAGAAAGTCAAAGCCCCTGCCTCTTTAGAAATCCATTTGCTCTCCGAAAAGAGTTACCACTAGGTTAACCAAGAAGCTGACCCAGACTATTTTTAACATGTGCTCATTTCTTGTCTGTTTTTTAAACAGAACTACTGAATTAAAGAGAAACCTGAGTAACGCCCAAACTTAGGATATTATTCACTGTTGGAAGCTTCATGTTAGAACTAACGACCTCTATTCTGAGATCTGACAATCAGAAAAAATTATGGATTCTCCTAAGCTTCCTTGAGCTATTTTGAAAAGGCAAAAAAAATTCTGATAAATTAAGAGTTTTAATGCTAATTATGCTTTACCATCTATGTATACGGTGAAAAGTTTTTTATACAGTAGATACCACAGATACATCTTTATAAATAGGAATGGGGGAAAATTCACACAGAGCAGCTTGAAACCGCTTTTTAAAATGGTAATTTCACTGATCTTGCTAATGTCTCTAAGCAACTGAAGCTCTGTGCTAAAAAAAACCCCACAAGTGGCTGGGGACGATTCCGCAAAGAAACAAACACAAAGGCAAGGATTTTTATAAATTCATAATTTCTTTCTCCTATGCCCACCCCTGTCACAAACTCCAGACCCACTAATGTTTCTTCCAGAATTACAATATAAACAGGCTAACTGGATTTGCATTAATCTCCTTTGGAATGAATAAATTATTCCTGAAACTGAATATGCAATTCAAAAACACAGTGGACAACATAAAAAAACAGACCTAATTTCCTCAACAAGTAGGAATGACTATGGACATGTGAATGAGAAGCATTACTTACAGTTACTAGTGGGAGAAAGACTAATAATTTGATTTGAATGATGCAATATGTTTTAGAAGTAGCAGTCTACATAAAATAAACAGTTCAGTCTCTCCTGGGAAAATCGGCCACAAACATATTATACCTCCCCCATGCCAGTATTAAGAAATAATTGATATATATTACTATATAAGTTTAAGGCATACAGCATAATGGTTTGATTTATGTTCAGCTAACATCCATCTCATATAGATACAATATAAAGAAAAAGAAAAACCGTTTCCTGTGTGGGATGAGAACTCTTCTTAATAATTCTCTTATATATAACACAGCATTGTTAACCTCAGTCATCATGTTGTACATTATATCCCTAGGGCTTATTTACACATCTTATAACTAAACATTTGTACCTTTTGACCACTTTTCTCCAATTCCCTCATCCCTTTGCCTCTGGTAACCAACCACAAGTCTGATCTCCTTATCAGTTTGTTTTTTAGATTCCACATGTAAGTGAGATCATACTGTCTTTGTCTTACTCTATCTGGCTTACTTCACTTAGCATAATGCCTTCAAGGTCCATCCATGTTGTCACAAATGGTAGTATTTCCTCGTCTTTTTATGATTGAATAATATTCCACTGTATATGCCACAATTTCTTCATCCATTCATCTACTGATAAATATTAGGTTGTTTCTATCTCTTGGCTATTGCAAGTAGTACTGCTATAAACACGAGGGAGCAGATAGCTTTTCAATGTAGTGTTTTTGTTTCCTTTGGATATATTCCCAGAGTGGAATTGCTGTATCATATATATGGTAGTTGTATTTTTAATTCTTTAGGATCCTCCAACATTGTTTTCCATAATGGCTATACCAATTTACAATCCCACCAACAGGGCAAAAGTTTCCTTTCTGTCATATCCACACCAGTGTTTCTTATCTTAGTTTTTTGATTATGGCCATTTTTAACAAGGCATGAGGCGATATCTCACTGTGATTTAATTTGCATTTCCCTATTGACTAGCTATGTTGAGCACCTTTTCATGTACCTGTTAGCCTTTCATACATCTTCTTGGGTAAATGTCTGTTCAGGTTGTTTGCCCATTTTTTAGTTAGGTTATTTGTTTGGTTAAAGAGTTACACGAGATCTTTATACATTTTGGATATTAACCCCTTATCAGATAAATGGTTTGCAAATATTTTTTCCCATTCCCTAGGTTGTCTTTTCATTTTGTTGATGGTTTCTTTTGCTGTGCAGCTTTTCAGTTTGATGTAATCACACTTGCTTATTTTTTATGTTGTTGCTTGTGTTTTAGGTGTCATAGCCAAAAAATCATTACCAAGACCTAGGTTAAGAAACTTAATTCCTATGTTTTCTTCAATGAGTTTCATGGTTTCGGGTCATAATTTAACTCTTTAATCCATTTTGAGTTAATTTCTGTGAGTGGTAAAGCTATGGGTCCAGTTTCATTCTTTAACATGTAAAATATCCAATTATCCCAGCACCATTGATTGAAAAGACTGTCTTTTCCCCATTGAATATTTTTAGGTCCTTTCTCACATTATTAGGTGACCAGATATACTTGGGCTTATTTCGTGGCTCTTGATTTTTTTCATTGGTCTATTTGTCTATTTTTATGCCAATACCATACTGTTTTGATTACTTACTACAGCTTTATTGTATAGCTTAAAATCAGGAAGTGTGATGCCTCCTGCTTTGTTTATATTTCTCAAATTTTCCTTGGCTATGCGGGGTCTTCAGTGGTTCCATATAAATTTTAGAAATGTTTTTCCTATTTCCATAAAAAATGCCCTTGGAATCTTAATAGGGATTGCAGTAAATCTATAGATAGCTTTTGGTAGTACTGTATTGATGGTTTAACAATATTAATTGTGCCAATCATGAACAATAAATACCTGTACCATTTATTTGTATCTTCTTTGATTTCTTTCATTAATGTCTTATAGTTCCCAGTATGAAGACCTTCCGCGTCCTTTGTTAAATTTATTCCTACATATTTTATTATTTTTGATGGTATTGTAAATGAAATAAATTTCTTTTTCAGAAATATTCATTTTTAATGTACAGAAACAACACTACTGATTTTTGTATATTAATTTTGCATCAGGCAACTTTATTGAATTCATTGATTAGATTTAACAAATTTTTGTTGTGTCTTCAGGATTTTCTATATATAGAATCATGTAATCTGTAAATAGAAACAATTTTACTCCTTCTTTTGATGCCTTTTATTTATTTTTCTTACCTGACTGCTCTAGCTAGAACTTCTAGTACTATGCTGAATGGGAGTAGTGAGTGGGCACCCTTTTCTTGTTCCTGATCTCAGAAGGAAAGTTTTCAACCTTTCATCAGTAAGCATGATGTTAGCTTTGGGCTTGTCCTAAATGAGCTTTATTATGCTGAGATATGCTCCTTCTATGCCTAATTTTTAAGAGGTTATTTTTTTATTATGACTGAATGCTGAATTTTGTCAAATGTTTTTTCTGTAGCTATTGAGATACCCATATAGTTCTTCTCTTATTAATGTGATGTATCACAATGATTTGCATATGTTAGACTATCTTTGCATCCCAGGGACACACCCACCTTCTTTTTAATGTACTGCTGAATTCTGTTTGTTAGTATTGTATTGAGAATGTTTGCATGTATATTCATCAGGAATATTGGCCTGTAGTTCTCTTTTCTACTGGTGTTAGTTTCTGGGTTTGTTTGTTTGTTTTTTTCAGAATAATGCTGGCCTTGTAAAATAGGTTTTGAGAGTATTGCCTCCTCTCCAATTTTTTTGGAAGAGTTTTGAGAATGACTGCTTTTTAAATTTATTGAATTTAGAGAGGAAGGGACACAGGAAAAAGGAGAAACATTAATTTGTTGTTCAACCTATTGATGCATTCATTGGTTGATTTTTGCATGTGCCCTAAGTGGGGACTGAACCCGCAACCTCGATACATTGGGACAAAGCTCCATCCAATTGAGCTACCTGGCCAGGACAAGAAAGAATGGTTTTTTCTCTAAGTGTTTGGTAAAACTTACCACTGAAGCCATCTGGTCCTGGACATTTATTTATTGGGAGGCTTTTAATTACTGATTCAATCTCCTCACTAGCAATTGGTCTATTCAGATTTTCTATTTCCTTCTGATTTTTTTTAAACTTAAACAACAAATATTTATTTCTCATAGTTTTAGAAGTAGGGAAGTTCAAGATGAAATTACGTGCAGATTCGACATTTAATGAGAACCCTGGTTTAGAGACACCCATCTTTCCTCTGTGTCTTCGTACGGTAGAAGGGGCAAGGGAGCTCTGTTGGGTCTCTTTTATAATAGCACTAATCTCATTCATGCAGTTCCACACTAATGACATAAGCATCTCCCAAAGGCCACATTTCCAAATACTGTCTCATTGGAGGTTAGACTTCAACATATGAATTCTGGAGGGACATAAACATTCAGTTGATAGCAGCACCCTTTCTCATAAACTCCCTCACAGTCTAACAATTCTCAGTACAACATACTACACAGTCTACATTAATTTACTTAAAGAACCTACCAGGACCAGGTCATGTATGCTATACAAAAAAAGTGTGGATTTATCTGGAAAACGAGAGAGAAACAACACAAGTTTTCAACAGATGGTTAGCAAGATACATCTCTGTTTTAGAAAGGTTATTGGGATAGAACTGCTCCCAGATTCAGTCTTACTAAATTGTTACGTTTCTTATGATTCTTTAAATTTCTATATCTATTGTAATGTCTCCTTTTTCATTTATACTTTTGTTGACTGGGTCCTTCCTCCTTTTTCCTTAGTCTAGCTAAGAGTTTGTCAATGCTGTTTATCTTTAACAAAGAACATTAACTCTTAGTTAACTTAATATTGTTTTTATGTCCATATTTCATTTACTGCTGCTCTAATACTTACTATTTCCTTTCTTCTGCTAACTTTGGGCTCAGTTTGTTCTTTTTCTAATTTCTTAAGGTATAGAGTAGTGCATTTGGGATCTTCCTTGCTTTTTAATGGGGGTGCTGATTGCCACGCATTTCCTTCTTAGAACTGCTTTTGCTGAATCCCACAAGTTTTGGTATACTGTGTTTCTGTTTGCATTTATCTCAATAAACCTTTTCATTTACCTTTTAATTCCTTCTTTAATTTACTGGTTGTTTAGGAGAGTGTTGATTAATTTCCATGTATTCATGAATTTCCCAGTTTTCATCTTATGATTGATTTATAGATTCATGCCATTGTGGTCTAAAAATGGTACTGAGGCCCTGACCGGTTTGCTCAGTGGTAGAGTGTTGGCCTGGTATGTGGATGTCCCGAGTTTGATTCCCAGTCAGGGCACATAGGAAAAGCAACCATCTGTTTCTCCACCCCACCCTGCCCTCTTTGCTAGCTTGCTCTCTCTCTCTCTCTTCCCCCTTCTCCTCCTATTCAGCCATGGCTTGATTGGTTCAAGCAAGTTGTCCCAGGGCAATGAGAATGGCTCCATGGAGCATCCACCTCAGGTGCTAAAAATAGCTTGGTTGCCAGCAACATCCCTATTAGGGCACAGCATCCCTACCTGGTAGGGGGCTTGCCAGGTGCATCCCAGTCAGGGCACATGTGGGAATCTGTCTCCCCTCCTCACATTAAAAAGAAAAAAAAAATAGAGAATCTTGCTCAGTACAATTTCAATCTCCTTAAATTTGCTTAAACTTGTTTAGTGGCATAACATATAATCTATCTTAGAAAACATTCCACATGTGTTTGAGAAGAATATGTATTGTGCTGTTGTTGGATAGATGTTTTGTATATGTCTGTTAAGTCTATCTGGTATACATATAGTATTGTTGAAATCAGCTGTTTCCTTACTGAGTCTATAAATGATTCATCCATGGTTGAGAGTGGGTATTAAAGGTATCGAACTATTATTGTATTACTGTTTATTTCTCCATTTAGATCTGTTAGTTTGCTTCATGTATTTAGGTGCTCCAATGTTGGGCACATAAATATATAATTACTATACCTCTTCTTGGTATACTGACCTCTTTATCATTGCATAATGACCTTCTTATCTCTTTTTTCTATTTTGACTTAAACTCTATTTGTTTGACATAAATAAAGCCTAAAACAGCTTTTTTAAAATGGTAATTTCACCAATCCTGCTAATGTCTCCAGGCAACTGAAGCCCTGTGCAAAAAATAAATGGCTGAGGATGACTGCAAAGAAAGAGACACAAAGGCATGGGTTTTGGTAAATGCACAATTCTTTCTCCTAGAACCCCAAACCAGATCTACTAATTTTTCTTCCAGAATCACAGTGCAGACAGGCTAAATGGATTTGCATTCATCTCCCTTGGAATGAATAAATCAGTGGTTCTTAACCTGGGTTCTATCGAACCCTAGTGGTCTCAGGGGTTCGGAGAAGCCTCTGCCGCGGAGGCCAGAATAAAGTAATACCGTAATTTGTTGTGAGTTCATGCACTTTGTTGGTTTTGTTCTTTGAGCAAGGTGATGTTCATGCACGGCTCATTTTGTGCATCAGTAAAAAAACAAATACCTATGTCTTGAATTTGGAAAAAAAATATTTATCACTAAAGAAGGGTTCAGTGAATGCGCATGTAAAACTGGTGGGTTCAGTACCACAAAAAAGGTTAAGAACCACTGGAATAAATCATTCCTGAAACTGCATATGCAATTCAAAAACACAGTGGAAGTCATAAAAGAACACAGACCTAATTTCCTCAACAAGTAGGAGATGACTGTGGACAGGTGAACTCAGAGGTATTATTTGCAGTGCCAGTGTTAGTCTAATAATTTGATTTGAATTACAGTGCAATACATTTTATAAGTAGCATTTCTCATAAAATAAACAGGTCAGTCTTTCCTGGGAAACCTAACACAAATATATTATATCTTAATGAAAAAATCAAAATAATTCAAGCTTCAAAATACAAAAAGAAGGGAGCAGATCTGTCTCATATGTTATAGACCCTATGAGTAATTTAGGCAAAAGATAACAAAAAAATTGCATAATATATCTTATTTCAACCACATTCATTATACCCAATAGATTTGGTGCGTTTTAATCCTGCTCTCAATGCAAGAAAATATTATTTTAAAGTACCTGCTTAAAATACTTCACACTGTCTCCTAAGCAGTATTTAAGTATTTTTTCAAAGCCAATTCCAACAACAATTTTTAATGTGTTATTCATCCAAACTGGCTCAGTATTATTATTAATTATCCACTAACAGAAGCTAACATTCTCTTTCGTAAAGCCTTCTTGTTAATTTAGCCTTGGATCAATAATGATAATCTCTACCCTTAAGCATACCTGGTATAAACAGTGGCACACACTTCGAAGCTGAGGGGGGAATTCCGAGGAGGAACTGATGATGGCATGGAAGAACTTTTCAGTCATCTGAAGGAGGTTCCGCTGGTTTTCCTCAAGGCTCTCTGACTGTTCTAACCTACAAGAAAAAGGGGGAGGGGGAATAAAATAAATGAAAAGCAAACAAAAATCCTTTTTAAGAGATATTCAGCCAAATGCAATGTTTGGACTTTGCTGGCATCCTGATCTGAACAACTCAAAAAAAAAAAAAAATTGAAAATTATGTATAAAATTCTTATCATAGTCTTACAAATTCAGTATACAATTTTAAATACAAAGGGAATCATGAGATCTTTATCTTTTATTTCTATGACTTCTGGTAAAATTAAACATGCTTTCATACACTGGCTCAGCTGGAGTCCCCAGGTCAAGGCACATTTCAGAAAGCACTCAATAAAACTAAGGTGACACAATTATGAGTTGACGGTTCTCATCTCTCACCCTTCCTGTCTGTCTCTGTCCCTCTCCCTCTCTCACTAAGAAAAAAGAAATTTGGAGGACAAACTTGTAAGGCTTAAATTTCAGCTCTTAACACTACTGACCACTATGACCTTAGTCAACATACTTAACTTCCCCGCACCTCAAATTTTTTTATCAATAAAACAAGAATAATAATCCTGCCTACTTTATGGGGTTTAAATTTCACCCAATGGCTATCAAATCCATGAAGCTTTACCTGGGCTTCCCAAATGACATAATCTGAACTCTTAAAACACATTCACTATGAAACTCACTAATTAACTACTTGTAATATGTCTTATCTCCCCTAAATTGTAATCTCCTCGAAGGAAGAATTCATATTTATCCCCTCAAAAACTAGCATAGTTACCAAGCAAGTACTGATTAAATACCTGTTTTCAATCTCTTAACTAGTAACTTTTATTTATATACTAATTTACACATTACATAAATGCTTGCGACACTAAAGTCATCCCTCCAGAGTCCTTGCAGCTGTGTGGTACAGCACATGGATGCAGTATGAGCTCACAAATTAATGTGGTTACAGGCAGGAAAGATTCCATGAGACGGTAAGTTCTAAAGGAGGGACAGAAGTTGCACAGGCAGAAAGTAAGGGCATCCCAGAAAGAGAAATTAGGCAGAGTGGGTACTCAATTCAACCTAATAAACATTTACACACATCTACTATTTGCCATCTTAGTGCCAGGTGCAGAGAATTCAACAATAATTGGCCTCTGACCTTTTCAAAGACAAGAAAAGCATGCACACATTAAGTAATGAGTAAAATAATTCAAGGATAAAGGCAAAAAAGCAAACCAAAGACAGATATGATTAATTCGCATGGCTGCTGGCTGCTGGGAAGCCCAGGGTAGAAAATGAACTTGAAATATGTACTAAAGAGACTGGCCTGAATATGGGGACTATGTGCAGAGAGATCAATTAAAAAGCTACAAAGTAATTGAAATCTGAGCTACTGAGGGCACAGGACTTTTGTGATCTTAAAGAAAAAATTAACAACATAACAATTTTTTAACAAGGCCAGAAGAGATTCCTAGAAACCTTGACAGTTCTTGTCTATTTTGTGGGAACTTTACTCAATGAGTCAACTTAGTTGTAGGTACTAGGTACACTGCAGTCTGTTACAGGTATTCCTCTAAAACAATAACGTTCAGGTCCTAATTGAAAGACAGACAGACAGATGTGGCTTAGAAAAAGCAAGCATAACATAATTGTTTAAAATTCACTCAATTAACAAATATTTATGAAATGTCTACTATAAGCCAGATACTATAAATATTCATAGAAATATGTACAAAATGTAAAAGAACCAACAGTCCAGATGGGAAATAAATTTCTAATACATCAACACAATTGTTACAATGATGATGCAGAACACAGAACAAAGATTATTTGTTCATGTGTAGTGTGTGAACACAGTGACACCAGTGACAGAGAGAAAGCTTCACAGAGAGGATGGTTTTTAAATTATACTTTGCATTATCCTTCAGCCTCTTTTCCTTTCCCTAAGTCACTCCTCATTATATGAGAGAGGAAAAAGAAGATAGTTAAGTATGCCCAGCTCAGTATCATCCTCTTCATTCTAACTAAATATGTTTGCCTACAGAAAAGAGGTATTCTGCTCTGCTATCCCCTTGCGTGGTAAAAAGCTTGCCAGCCACTTTGAGGGAAGTTTGAAGTTATCCACTGGTGCAAGGGATGGGATAGATGAGTTTAATTCAAGGTGAAGTTTTGGAAAGCCTATCTGTCCAAATGATCCAAAGCTGCATTCTCCAAACATTTTTATTATAAAGGGATGCTCAGTTGTGAGTGCTTCCCCTATCCTTCCTCCCTCTACTCATTCAGTTTTGAACATGGCCAGAGAAGAGAACAATTATTTATTAGGCATCTCCAATCCCAACAAACCTCATGTGTCGAGCCACTTTAAAAATATAAACAGACATATTTCACTGGAGCTAACATACAGAGAACATAGGAAAGAATGACAAGAAGAGGTGATGGTGGTTTATAGGCAGACAACTCTGAACTTCATAGTGAAGTCAATGGGGAACGACTGGTGGTTTCTATGAAAAAAAGTGACAAGATTTGTGTTTCAGGACAATTCTTACAGCAAATAACCTGAAAATGAAAAACAAATCTGGGACAGTAATTAAGGAGTTACTGCAAAAGTTAATGGGATCAATATAGTATTGCCAAAATAAATTATCATGTAGCCAAACTATGAAATAATATGCAAGAGTTAAAAAGAAAGATACGCACACTCAGAGAAAGATGTACAACAGGATTAAGTTAAAAACATTAAGCCTGACCAGGTCATGGCGCAGTGGATAGAGCATCAACCTGGGACGCTGAGGACCCAGGTTCAAAACCCTGAGGCTTCTGGCTTGAGTGCAGGCTCATCAGGCTTGAGTGCAGAGTTGCTGGCTTGAGTGTGGGATCCATAGACATGACCCCATGGTTGCTGGCTTGAGCACAAAGTTACTGGCTTGAGCAAGGGGTCACTGGCTCAGCAGGACACCCCTGGTCAAGGCACGTATGAGAAAGCAATCAATGAACTAATGTGACACTACTATAAGTTGATGCTTCTCATCTCTCTCCCTTCCTGTCTTCTCTCTCTCTCTCTCTCTCTCTCTCTCTCACACACACACACACACACACACACAAAATAAATAAATAAATAATATTAAGTTGCAAAACCACTTATACAATATGTTACCATATATATTATACACTCACATATTATAATAGTTTCCATAATTACATCTACATGCAAATGCATTGAAAAAGGACAGAAGAACAGGCTAAAGTAGCAACAGTGCTAAAGTTCTACAAGTGGTATTCAGATACCTTTAATAATACCTGCAATTGCTTTTTATAAAAATGTATTTGCAGGCAACTTTCATAATTAAAGACTAATTTTTAAGAGTCAAGGAGAGGGCCTTGGCCCATTGGCAGAGCATCAGACCAGTGTGTGAATGTTCTGGGTTGAATTCCCAGTCAGGGCACACAGGAATAGTGGCTATCTGTTTTTCTACCTCCCCCCTCCCCATTTCTCTCTCTCTCTCTCTCTCTCTCTCTCTCTCTCTCTCTCTCTCTCTCTCCAACCCCCCCCCCCACACACACACTCCTGCAGCCATGGCTCGATTGGTTCCAGTGCATTGGTCCGGGGCACTGAGGACTGCTCCATGGAGCCTCTGCCTGAGGTTCTAAAAATGGCTAGGTTGTCAGCCTGCCCCAGATGGAGGTTGCCAGGTGGATCCCAGTTGGGGTGCATGTGGGAGTCTATCTGCATGTGGGAGTCTATCTGCATGTGGGAGTCTATCTGCATGTGGGGGTCTATCTGCATGTGGGGGTCTATCTCCCCTTCTCTCACTTGGAAAAGGAAAAAAATGTCAGGGGAGAAATTGTGAAACAAAGGTCTATTATTATAGAGTGCCCATACCAAGACCCTACCATTGTAGTGGTAGTGAAAAACAGAAAGAAGTTGTAGATGAAAGGATGACAAACCTGGTAGGATCCACTTCAAAGCTAACATGTTGCCAGTCAGAGGATGTGATCACAATTCGTAATAAAGGATCCAGGAGTTTTTGTAGGTAGGTAGCACCATATACCTAAAGAAATACACAAGCGGGACTTCATTATGCCTGACTAGTATCTTGCATTAAAGACATTCTGCTCTGTACATGCTATACACAATCATTGTTTGGCATACCTCCACACGTAAACAGATGAATTGATACAAACCTTGAAACAGAAGGTCATTATTTTACTAGCTAAGCTGTTGCCTCGGAAAAGAGTCTGCATTGAATCTGCCAATTCTACTTCCTTAGAAAACATGTTCCAGAGCAGCTGGTACAGTAAATGCCGAGAATCAAACAGAGTCACTAGAACCCGAGCTAGTTCATCCTGAGAACAAAACAAATTGTATTAGCATGAACAATCCCATTTTTTTTTTAAGCAGGAAACTGAAAGGCAAATCCAAAATTGACAACCACATGCTGAATCAAGGTAAATGGTGACTGATAATTTTTCCTTTGGGAACTATTTATGTACATATGTCTATAATAGATTACTACTCCCACATACTTACAGTAGCTGTTAAATCTAAAGATTAATTATGAAGGCTAAGAGATGACTAAGATTTAAAGACAAAAAAAAAATCCAGATTCAGCTTAAAATGTATAACAAAAATGAAAGAGTAGAAATAGAAGGTGATGACAAAGAGTTTAGTTTGATATGCACAGGTCATTTTCTCAGAAAACAGGTGAGCAAGAGTAAGACTTTGGTGACAAGAACTCTACTCTCTCCTCACATGGCCGGGGAAACCCAGTAAGATCTGAACATGGGCAAGGCAGAAAAACAACAAAAATGAAAAGACTACAGGACTTGCAGGAAGTCAGGAAAAAGACCTGGTGCACTCAGATCCAAGAAATCAGCAAGATTTATGTACAAAGTGAGGGTAAATGGCTAATTCCTATCTAGTACCTAAATGATAACCCTCATGATTTCCCATTGTAAAGTATTTTGGAATACACTCAAGAAAAATTATGTGACAGAAATCACTGGTGAACCTTACGTTCTGGGAAGAGAGAGAGAACAGGAGACAAGGTCTCTGCTCTCATGGAGCTCACATTCTGGTGGAATTAGAATAAGTAACTGAGTAAGCACATTAATTTCACAAAGTGAATAAATGCTGCAAAGAAAATATAACAAGGTAATATGACAGAATGACTGTGGGTATGGTTTTTATTGGATGGTCAGAAAAGACCTCACTAAGAAAGCGACATCAGAACTGAAACTTGAATAACCAGAAGTCAATCATTTAAGAGGGCAGGGAGGAAGCATTCCAGGCAGCAGCAGCTGGAAGAGAGTTCAAGGGTAGAAATAACCCTAATGTGTTTCATGGCCATGGTTTAAGTTCGGCAAACAAGGAAAATGGCATAAGATGATGTCAGAGATGAGGTAGGACCCAGGCTGGGTAGGGACTTTAGACCAAACTTTTGAGTTTTACTTTTAAGTATGAGGAGTAAGATCCTACAGCTTTTAAGCAGAAATATATCTACAGGCAATGATAGATTACTTTATTAGTTATAATTTAAATTGAGATTATTTTTGGTACAACAAAATGAAATAATCTTTGTAACAAAGAAAGAAATATGACTTCCTAAATTTTTAGCATATATTATTAAGAATAATATGATTTAGGTCCTAGCCAGTTGGCTCAGTGGTAGAACATTGGCCTGTTGTGTGGATGTTCTGGGTTCAATTCCCAGTCAGAGCACACAGAAGTGCCCATCTGCATCTCCACCCCACCCTCCGCTTCCCCTCCTGCAGCCATGGCTCTACTGGAGCAAGTTGGCCCTGGGTGCCGAGGATGGCTCCATGGCCTCCATCTCGGGTGTCAAGAGCTCGGTTGCTGAGCAATGGAGAAACGTCCCAGATGGGCAGAGCATTAGCCCCTAGTGGGCTTGCTACATGGATCCCAATAGAGGCACATGTAGGAGGAGTCTGTCTCTGCCTCCCCAATTGTCACTGAATTAATAAATAAATAATGATATGATTTTATGGAATTTTATGTTGAGGCCAAATAGCCATATTATGTCTCCAGTGTTTAAAACACACAACATCAGAATTTCAAACGCAAATAGTGCTTAAATTTTTTAAAAACTATAGAATGCATCATAAGTAAAAAAGAGTTATAAATTGGAGATAGTAAATAGGCACAAACATTGAATTCTAGTTCTAGCATTACCAACAGCTAAATATGATATTTAACATTAATTTAGTATATGAAGACACTAGACCAGATCACTGGTTTTAATTTTCTTTTAATCAGTGTTTAAATGAAAGTTTTCAGAGGGACATATAAGGAGTTTAAATTTTACATTTAAGGTATGGATACTAGTGATGACCAGAAGCTTCAACCACTTCCCCACCACTGAAAACCACTCAAATAATACCTGAAATTTCTTCAGTCTCTAAAGTTTCAGTAATTCATTCAATAAACATTCACTGAACACATGAATTTTGAACCATCAGCTACGTGGCAGGCACTTTCTATTTCCCACTTTCAATCAACTTACCCACTGAGAACAAGGAACCACATTGGCCAGAGCCATAGCTATAGGGAGCTCTCCCTGGTCACCCATCATGGTGACCAGCTCCACCAGTCTCTCAAACCGATCTGCCAACACCGTTTCTGCAAGTGTGTCAAATTCTGTGCCTTGTTGGAGGATTTTTGTCAGAACTTCCATAAATGTAGCTCTTGTCTGGAGATCTTTGTGATAGCCTAAACCTGGTATGGACAGATAGATGCAAATTTACTAGCGTGACCTTGTTGAAAAAATTTACTGGTCTTATATGCCAATTCTCTAAGTTTTAAATTTCTACATGAAGTTCTCGGTTTATCTCACCTATGGAGTGCATGAGGCCACTGTCCACATTGGCATTGAGTAAGTTGGACATAGCAAGGACTGTACAGTGCCTCAGTGATGCCAGCCTCCGAGACATGCCACGTTTCCTGCCACCTGTTTGTGCATTTTCATCTTCAACTTCACTGCAGTCATTCAAAAGGTTCATAAACAAAGTGAAGTACCTGAGAAATAAAGAGACTGACCCTTATAGAGAGAAAGCCGCATAAATCAGAAAACCAACCAGACGTTCTTAAATCACACAAGTATTACAAGGGAGTGGGCCCTGGGCATCTGCTTCCCTCCAGTCCTGCGGCGATCCGCCAGTGAGGCTCCCTATGCAGTGTGCTCTGCTAAATATGATTTTATCCTGGCAAAGCCCAATACATAGTGCATCACACAAACACCACACAGATGTAATGTAAATGACTCATTTTCCATCTTTAACCTTATAAAATTAGTGGTCCAAATAGGCGATCTGAGCTATATTGCGTTAACAAGACAATCTGGGTTATATTGCCAACAAAAATTCACTGATCAGATCATTTTCTTTGAAAACCACAAAACAGCTATTTTCCTATCCCACTCCTGTCACAGGGCAGATAGGCTTCATGCAGATGTGATACTTTATGAGACAACAGCCGATGGCCATAATACCACAGCAATGATGTCCATGTTCTAAACAGAATCATTTAGCACTTTGGTTACACTTTCTTTGTTTTGCTGTGTGGGAGTTGGTTTTTTACTTTGTGCTTTTGGTAACTGAAATTTACTTAAGAAATAACTGTGATTTGGCTTCCATTAATTCCACACCATCTCCTTCCTCAGGCTGCAGCGGGAGACCAGCCAGGAGTGAAACTACAGCTTCCATGCTCGCCTGGTCCAAGTCTCTGAAGAAAAAGTATTTAAAGACCATAAGTCTTTTAGGTTCTTCCACTCCACCATCCCTCTGATAAACTTCTTCTTAACAGACACAAACTTCAGGAACTACCAACTTCATTAAACAAAGTGTTAATAAAACCTAAATAATTTGCATTAAAATGCAGACCCAGAATGAAAAACATTTCAAGTTGAGGAGAGGGTGATAATGACTTTCTATAGAATAATCTTGGCAAAATGATCACCTTAAATCAAAAGACTGAACTACAAAACCAAACCTGGCCAAAGAAATACATGTAAATGGTTATTTGTAGTTCACAGTGTTTAATTATTTTCTGATATGAGGCAATAGGTATTTATCATTAGAGCAAAATTAATTACTTTTTAAAGTGACTCAAAATAATTAAGTTCCTCAATAATATATTTATGTATCTATTCATAAAATATAATCTAAAGCTTCATATATTTTACTTTCCAATACTGTATAGTATCCTTCCTAAATAGACAACACTAACTTTCCAAAGAGTACTCTCACACATTTTTACTGTCAGTCTTTCAGTAAAAAAATAGTATATAATCAAAATGCAAGAGTTTGATATCCCAAAGAACAATTTCAATACACGAAAAATATATGTTCAACAGCTACACTGAAGCAAGACTAATGCCGAAAGCAACACTGCTAGTGCTTACAGGCCACTCTCCTTTTTACCTTGTAAGACATTTCACATCATCATCTGCTGCTTGGTTTGATGTTCCCATCACCCAGTCTGTCAAATATTCTACCATCTTATTCCTACAGAATGGCAGAGAAAACGAAAATAACAATTTTTTAAAGTCACAAATACACCTTTTTTAATAGTGCGCACAATGTGTCAAAATCACCCAGGCAACAGGAGAATTTTATAAAAGAGATATTGCTATCACAAATCTAACAGAAAGGACCAAACACAGGTAACCTGGATACTGTCCCTCCCTGTTATCCCTTAGCAATCTGGAAACAGAACCAAATTCTTAGCTCAAAGACAGTATAATATTATTTTTTTTTAAATGCTGTCAAGGGCACAAAGCTTTGGGAACTGTGAAAAGACATGAAGAGAAAAAACAAGCACTTAAAAAGCTCCTTTTCTATCAACTCCCCCCCACACACACACTGCTTCCCATAATAACCAGGTATCTACTATTTCCTGCACTTGATTTAACATAATAAGATTTAAAAGACCCTACTTTGCTCTTTTAAGAACTCACCTAAATTTCATCTCTTGACAAAATGACAGGTCATCTCTCCTTGCCATCATTACCTCGACTAACTGACACAGTTTTGTTTTTATTTGAATTGCATGGACCATATTCCCAAGCACACGAACATATCTATTTGGACACAGAAACATTCAAAAAAATCATGACATAAACAAAAAAGAAGGTTTTCTAAATGCTTTAATTTCTTAGAAAAATTACTAAAAATAAAGCTGCAAGATTTTTATTTTACTTGTAAAGAGAACATATATAACTTCTGGTTACCTTATTATCACACCCTAATTTGGAAGCAATAAAGAAAAGAATGGCAAATTGCTTCACTAATAACTACTAATGCCAATGTGTTGCAGCTACATTTCAGTAGAATGCTTACCTGACCAAATTTAACATCATCGTTTCAATGCTAGCTTGCCCCAAGTGTTCAGAGCTGCCTTCAGTGTGATTATCTAGTAAGTTCTTCATGATAACTATGGTTTGCTCTACAAATTGAGTATTGGTGTCAGTCAATAAAACCTATACAAAGAACAAAATACATCTGAAATCAATGCACCGCAGACAGACCACAGTGAGATTAAGCTGCCTGATCTAAAAGTCACACACATGCAGAAGCGTCCCACAGGCACCCATGCAAACAGGCACAAAGACACTCATACCCACACCCAATACACTCATCACCCCAGACACACCCTACTCTAGAGTTCCTGAAAAGCAAACTGATCCCACATTAGACCATTCATTTTTCTGTAATTTTTTGCTTACCATATTTCTTTTAAAACTTGTGAATGTTCATACCTATATCTTACTAAATATTCTAAAACTTATTTTAAACAAGTCACTCTATTCATAGGAAAAGGTGTAAAATTAAGCAGAGCACACTTTACCTGTCCTTGTGAGTCAAAGAATTTGCTGATGGTATTCTTCAATTTGTTAAACAGCATTGGATAAAGAGCAGGACTCAATTCTAGACCCACCAGATCCTTCACATTGGTCCGTATTTGAAGTCCCACTTTCTCATGGTTACACACCATTAAGGACAGCAGTCGGTCCATAAACTTGCTGACGGGTGTATCTGCATTTCCCTCTGAGGACATCACTGAAATCATGGAACCCTTGCGTTCACTGACTGGGCCCATGGGTGGGCTATAGGTTGCCAGGCCAGAATTGCTTCTCTGCTGCAGGCACACACCCCCAAGGGCACAAAGAAAGCCAGTCATGTTGATCCATTCCTGTAGGGAGTCTGTGTCAGACAAGTCTATGGATCCTCCTCCACTCACATGAGACATTCTCCTCTTGACAATGGTCTTGTGAAGGCTCTCTGCAGCCTAAACACAAAATTTTTATGGGAAGCATAAATTCATCCTAAATTGATTGAGAGACCTGACAAATTATTTTTATCCAACAATTCTTCCATGACAAAAAATGTATCTTATACTTTAAAAATCCAAGTTTTCACTCTGCCATTTCTAGTCACATCAAGGTGTTTTACTTTTGAGGGAGGATGAGCCTTACAGAATTGGGGGTAGCTATAAGCAGAGGTACAGTATCAGATAAAAAAAGTAAGCCTGCCCAAGCTGTAGCAAAGTGGATAAAGCATCAGACTGGAACACAGAGGACCCCAGTTCAAAACTCCAAGGTCGCCAGCTTGAGTGTGGGATAACAGACATAACACCATGGTCGATGGCTTGAGCCCAAGGGGTCACTTGGTCTGCTGTAGCCCCCTGATCAAGGCACATATGAGAAAGTAATCAATGAACAACTAAGGAGCCACAACAAAGAACTGATGGTTCGCATCTCTTTCCCCTTCCTGTCTGTCTGTCCCTATAATCCCTTTCTCTCTGCCACACACACACACACACACACACACACACACACACAGAAGGTGGTGATGGATTGCAGCTCAGAAAGAAACAAAGTCTCGAAATATACTACTCACAAAAATTAGGGGATATTTCAAAATGAATATGAAGTGATTATAAAAAAAGCATTTTATCTTTTTGTTAAACAAGAACATCAGAAAAGCAAACAAGTCAAAGAAAGTTGTTCTATTATGCAAATGAGATGCAAAACCAACTTTTATTCCACTGGTGAAAATGCACTATACAAAAGACTGAAAGTACTGGAGTATCTACATATTCCCTTATCCCCTAAGTTTTGTGAGCAATGTATTTGCTTATATCAATTCCTAGGCACAGAACCAATGTCTATGATGCTTCAAGCTTCCAGGAATATAAGTATGTGGAGACTTAAAACCAAGAAGTGTGTGGCCTTACTAACTTAGTGATTGCCCAGGTTCAAGTGCTGTGTGGCCAGCCTTGTAAACATTGTACTATTAATACAGAGTTCATGTAGCAAGATGAGAGTAATCAAGGGGAAGAACCACTGTTCACAGAGAATGTAATGGAGAAAGTACAGGAAGACAAAAATCAATAGAAAAAAAAATCACACTCTATCAGAATCTGTAATCTGAGGAGAAATATTCAAAGTTCTAGTGCTGTTAGTTTATGGAGTTTATGATTATCTAGTAAGTTCTTCATTACAGCTATGATTATCTAGTAAGTTCTTCATTACAGCTATGGTTTTTGCTCTACAAATTGAGTATTGGTGCCAGTCAATAAAACCTATACAAAAAACAAAATACATCTGGAATCAACACACAGAAGACAGGCCACAGCAAGATGAAGCTGCCTGATCTAAATGTCATACATATGCAGAAACAAGGAGGAAAAACTATGTGTGGCAAAACTTTTTTCAAATTCAATTTCCCTTAATGCTGCTTATAAGCATAATACTCATTCTACCACAGTGAATATATTAACCCAAGAAAGGAATATATTTGGGGCATTCTGTGATATGAATGATGTAGAAGCATCATTGCATTGCTTTCTTATGTACATTTTGTGAGAAAAATGGCCCCTCCTCCTCTTATGAAGAATTGCTTTGAATACAGAACTCCCAAAACTCTACAACTTTTTTTTTTTTACAGAGACAGAGTCAGAGAGAGGGATAGATAGGAACAGACAGACAGGAACAGAGAGAGATGAGAAACATCATCAATCATTAGTTTTTCATTGCCGTTGCGACACCATAGTTGTTCATTGATTGCTTTCTCACATGTGCCTTGACCGCGGGCCTTCAGCAGACCGAGCAACCCCTTGCTGGAGCTAGAGACCTTGGGTCCAAGCTAGTGAGCTTTTGCTCAAGCCAGATGGGCCCATGCTCAAGCTGGCGACCTCGGGGTCTCGAACCTGGGTCTTCTACATCCCAGTCCGATGCTTTATCCACTGTGCCACCGCCTGGTCAGGCTCTACAGCTTTTTAAGTAAAAGGCAGGGAGGCAGAGACACAGACTTCTCCTGCATGCACCCGACTAGGATCTACCCAGCAAGCCCCCTAGGGGGGTGCTACTCTGCCCATCTGGGTCCACTGATCTGTTGCTCAGCAACCAAGCTATTTTAGTGCCTGAGGTGAGGCCATAGAGTCATCCTTTGTGCCTGGGGCCAACTTTGCTTGAACCGAGCCATGGCTGCAGGAGGGAAAGAGAGAGAGAGAGAGAGAAAGAGAGAGAGAGAAAAGGGAGCGAAGTGGTGGAGAAGCTGATGGTCGCTGAACCAACTGGCCAGGGCCTATCATTTCTTCCAGTACATGATTTTAAAATAACTGTATCTATTATTAGAATATGATGATATATCCCTGTTTTTGTGCAGCACATTACCCCTTTTAGGACCTTTGTGATCAGGTATGCAAGCTCTTTGGTCAGGAGTTAAGACAAGAGTATGGCTTACAATATGGCTGACTTAATCTGGAACACAGAGAAAAACCACTGGGTATAGCATTATGCTTTAATAAAGAAAGCTTAGAGCTTGCACTTAGTGCTTTATATCACCTGCTTTGACTATGAGGTTGGGTGAACTAAGTCAGATAACGAATCAACACACCTTCAATGATCTGTGCAATAATGAATCATTGGTATCAGACACAGAAACGTCCAAAGCAAAAGAACTTGCAGACTGGCTTAGTTACAACAATGTAGTAGAACACACATTTGGACCAAATTTACATATTCAGATTATCAAAGAGTGCCAAGTGATTTTGCATTTTGGGGCAGTGGAAGGGCAAACCGAGTACTCAGCATACTGATTGTATTTGGGCTGTAGCACAGTTGAAACACTGTACTTGGTACATATCTGACTTATTTCCTTCACTCATCAACTATTTGAATACAGAATACTTAGATCCCTCCTTAATTTGTCTTAGCTCCTGAGCCAAGTGTTCAAACTGAACAGACATAGTACTTGGCAGTGATATTGATTAAAGCATTATGGAATATTGAACTAGCAGTTAAAGCTCAGCTATCTAGAGTTCTTTTGTGTCTTTTATCAAATGCTAATCTTCCCACTGATACAAGAAAGAAAAAGAAGAGTTCGGAAGAACAGCTCCATCACCTTGGTTATCTGTAGCTAGTCCTGAAAGCAGTGATATGTGAAATTCATGAAAGTGGAGGCAGTGACATGGAAAAATGGATGAACAACTTATTAATAGAACCAACATACACAAGAGCAACTTTCAGACACAGGAATCCATGCAGGCAAGTTCTGAAGAACCTGACAACAGTGAGGAGAAGGAAAGGGTGGTTCTGGTAGCAGTAGAGGACATAGTAATGGGTCTAGCAATGAAGTGAACCCCAACCATGCAAGCCAGTCACCTGGGAGCCCTGACAGTGAGGTATAGTCAAAAGACACTGCACATATTGAGATCTTAAAAAGAAAAAACTGAAGATGATGATCACAGTCATAATCCTCCTAAAAGCCGTTGTGATAAAGATTTTCATAACAGAAAGTTAGAAAATCCAGCAGTTACTTAGGGGATACTGAGAAGTGGGACAAGCAAAGTAACAGGAAAGGACTTGGTTTTTAAAATTAAGTCAATGCTATTGGTAGATAATCTAATACAAATGCTTAATGTCTGTTCACACTCTGAAGACCCAGAACATATTTCAGGAGAAATGACTGCTGCTCATACAGCACAAGTTACTCAAGAATCTTGTATTACATGCACTGGGGATTTTCTGGGGAGATGACTGGGAATAGAAGATTATTTTTAAGCTAAATTATTAGCAGCTTATTGGTCCACAGCATCACCCCCTCCACCACCACCATGATAGGCAAATATAATCATATGTTAAGTGCAAATGATGTCAGTCACAATAGCTTCCAGGTCAGTGCAAAATTAGGGGGAAAAAATATGGCTGATTTTGATGGTGAAGAATCTGGGTGTAAAGAGGAACTAGTTCAGATTAATTCACATACAGAGCTAACATCTTCCCAATTTAGTATCTATTTACCATGAACATCTTAGTCTATGGTCTGCAGTTCATAAACATCAATTCAACAGTAATGCTGTGAAAGACATCAATCTGGGTAACATTTGCAAGAAAGAAAACACTTTGTTGGAGATTGTTCAAGATGATGATATAATCAATCTTTCTGAAGGTTTAATAAAAGAAGCAGAGAAACTTTTCTGTTCTTTAGTATGTTGGTTTATGTACAGACAGAATTTAATAAGATTCACTGAAGGTTCCCATAAAAATTTAGAAAACAACAGGTCAATAGGAATTAAATTTTTTTCTGCATTTGTCAAAGTTCATTTTGTGTACTCTTAGTGACCAGGTGTGGTACATGCATGGTATTTAAAGTACCATGACCAGCCTATTTTTTTAATTTTTTTTTTTAGTAATTGTGTTTTTCATATTAGGTTTAAAGACTTTTCCCTCACAAAGTTCATATCTTATCACTCAGTCTTGCTTTTTTAAGCACCTGTTAGCACTACTGATTAGATCCCCTTCAACAGAAACAAATAATTCTTATTCTCTTCTCAACTCAGGGAACACAGTGGTGCTTACTCTGTTTTCAAATCACAGTTAAATACTGTTGAACTGTTACTATATATAAAGGAAGTTAAATAAGCTAAGTGAAGTTAAATTTAAGCTGAAATATAAAGATTTTGATATGCCACTGTTCTTCCAACTGGGTGGATCTTTTGTGTCTATGACTTCTGTAGCACATAAAGAATTGGGTTTATGTTTTTCCTTTGTTGTAAATTCTGCTGTATATTTATATACTTCCTATTGGTGCTCAAATGATTATCACAAGTTTCTTTATTTTTGGTTTTGTTCCATTGGTACAATTTTAGGTTTCCTTTGTCTTACACTGTTTTGATAATGTTGTTCCACTCTCTGATGTAGCAAATTCAGTTATTAATTGAATTTACATTATATTTATTTTATCACATATTATTTTCAGCTTACCTCTGCCTAGGTCTGATAAATCTAATTTTATTAAATATTTAAGTGCTTCAAAAATATCTTTTTTACCTAAATGCAATAGGAAAAGTATGTGCAATATTTTATTTTCTACTTTTGGTCTTCAAAAGGCTATAATTTAAACAAACACAATAGAAAAACTACTTCCACACAGGCGTCAAAAACCATGAACAGCCCTCTTGTCAGTGGGTCAATTGCCGCATCTGGCATATATTCTTTAAAAAGAAAGCGTTTAATGGCTGGATGATATTTTATTACTTACATAGAAATAATTAATTTTAAAGTCATTGTGAAGCCAATGAACAGTTTGTTTAAATGGCAATAACGATTCACATTTCCCCCATATGTGCATCTGCATACTCCAGATTTAGTAATTCCACTGCTAAGTATATATCTTACAGAAATACATCCAGATGACCAGTGAAAGACACATTCAAGAATGTTCATAACCAGTGGTGGGATTCAGCCAGTTCGTACTGGTTCAGCAGAACCAATACCTAATCTTTTGTTGACTTTGGCGAACCAGTTGTTAAAATGGCACTTGCAATCAGAGTTCTCTATAAGGTGGGTGCCTGGGCAGTCGCCCGATGTGGAAATCACAAGTTTACATTCCTCACTCTTTTTTAAGATTCATCTGTGCAACAGCGTATTCTAAGCACCTATAGTAATGTTCATTCCATCCATAGGTAAAAAAAAATTGACGGAACTATGCTTGCAATATTTACTTATTCATTTCATAAAACTCATTATACCTTTGATGAAATATTACATTTTAATCCCCTTACATTTGTTACTTCAGTAAACATAATGTAAAGAGAATAAGCGCCAAACAACTAGGAGGTGACAAGATGTCATTAGAAATACCTTAAATAACAGTTTTATTGTTTTTTGGTCAGGCATTATTTATTATTTTTCATTAATATTTTAAAACTCTTTCTTATAACATAATCTAGTTTTATGTATCTTTTATTGTTCTTATTTAAGTATTAAATACATGAAATAATAAACTACCTTTTAGTATATCTTTTTTTATATTTAAAATGGTCACTAGGACAGAGAACCGGTTGTTAAATTATTTGAATCCCACCACTGTTCATAATAGCACTATTCAAAATAACATTTTTTGCATAGCTATCTGATACCAAAAATGAATCAAAAGAAAAATTAAGTTATAGACTGTTGAATGAAATATTACATAGCAATAACAATGAATACATAGAATAGTGTGAATGAAACTCACAAAACAATGTTGAGTGAAAGGAGCCTAATAGTGTATATCTCTATCACACCATTTATATAAAATTATATAAAGTTTAAAAACTGTCAAACTATTGTTGTATTTAATAGTCAGGATTCTGGTTCCTCCTGTGTTGTTAATAACTGGAAGGAGGCACAATGAATGTTCCTGGTATAATGGTAATGATTCATTTTTTATTTGGACAGGTATGTTCACCACCTAATATTCTGAATTGTCATTTGGATTAATAGATGATTTTGTTACGCTTAAATTTTTTTTCTGAAATGAGAAGCGAGGAGGCAGAGACAGACTCCTGCATGCTCCCCAACCAGGATCTACCCAGCAAGCTGCCTATGGGGGCAACGCTCTGCCCATCTGGGGCTATGGCTCTGCTGCTTAGCAAACAAGCTATTTTTAGCACCTGAGGTGAGGTCATGGAGCCATACTCATTGCCTGGGGTCAACTTCCTCCAGATGAGCCATGGCTGTGGGAAGGGAAGAAAAAGAAAGAGAGAGAGAGAGAGAAGGTAGAGGAGGATGAGGTCAAGAAGCAGATGATTGGCCCTAGCCAGCTGGCTCAGCCGTAGAGCATCGGCCTGATGAGTGGAAGTTCTGCATTCTTAATTCCCAGTCAGGCACACAGGAGAAGCGCCCATCTGCTTTTCCATCCTTCCTCACTATCTCTCTCTTCCCTTCCTATAGCCAAGGAAGGGCCCATTGGAGCAAAGTTGGCCCGGGTGCTGAGGACGGCTCCATGGCCTCTGCCTCAGGCGCTAGAATGGCTCCAGCCACACAAAGCAACGCCCCTGATGGACAGAGCATCACTCCCTGGTAGGCATGCCATGTGGATCCCGGTCGGGCACATGCGAGAGTAGGTCTGACTGCCTCCTCACTTCTAACTTGGGGAAAAAAAAAAAGAATTTAAGAAGCAGATGATTGCTTCTCCTGTGTGCGCTGACCAGGAATTAAACCTGGGACATCCAAATACCGGGCTGACGCTTGACTGCTGAGCAACTGGCTGGGACTTGTTATGCTTAAATTAAAAACACTAAATGAAGGTGAAAAAAATAAAGTAAAAAAGTCCAAACTTATGATTACCATATATATTTTTAAAGAGTCACTGATATATTTTTGTCATTAGACTAATTTATCAACTTACAATATCAAAATTTCTTTTAAAAAGCTTGATTCACATCAAGGAACCTTGCAAACGTTATGCCATGTGAAAGAAACCAAACACAAGAGACCACATTCTACATAATTCCACTTATATGAAATGTCCAGAAGAGGCAAATCTACAGAGACAGAGAGCAGATTAGTGGTTGCCCAGGCCTGGCTGGGGAAAGGCGGGTGGTGTGTGAGGGGCTGTGATAGAAAGGAGAAAAGAGGAAAATTAGGGAATGATAGCAAAAGGTTATGCAGTTTCTTTAAATTATGGTGACGGTTGCACACTCTGTGATTATACTAGGTTTTTACATTTTTTTAATTGTACATTTTAAATGGATGAATTGCATGATATGTGACTTACATGTCAATAAAGTTACCAAAGAGAAAAAAAAAAAAGCTTTCACTCTGAAGCCACATGCCATCTCCAAGTAATGCTTAGGTATATAATCCGCTTCACAAAAACATACCGTTTTTTGTTGTTGTAATAATTAAGCATGACAAGAAAAAAGCAATAGGAGACTAACCAAGTTTCTAAAACACCTAATGATGAAAGCAATATGCTTATTACAAATCAAATATGCACAAATATCAATGAAATGCTTATTTCCAGGGTAACAGATTAACAGCTGATGAATTAAATGTTCAAGGTTTTTTTGTTTGGTTGGGGTTGTTTTGCGAGAGAGAGAGAGAGAGACGGGGGAGACATGAGAAGCATCAATTCTTAGTTGCATCACTTCAGTTGTTTATTGATTGCTTTCTCATATGTGCTGTGATAGGTGGGTGGGAAGGCAGGCTCCAGTTGAACCAGTAACCCCTTACTTAAGCCAGCAACCATGGGCTTCAAGCCAATGAATGACCTTTGGACTTAAGACAGCAGCTATAGGGTCATGTTTATGATGCCACGATCAAGCCAACGACCCAGCACTCAAGTTGTTTTGCCTGCACTCAAGTCAGATGAAACTGCACTCAGGCCAGTGACATCAGGTTTCAAACCTGGGACCTTAGTGTCTTAGGTTGACGCTCTACCCACTGTGCCACACCTGGTCAGGCTTAAACACCTAAGTTTTCAAAATTTCATTTAAACTATAGGTTTAAATCATCTGTTGACCAGATCTTTTAATTAGAATATCTTAGTAAAATGTATTGCTTCCATTTTAATTTACTTCTCTTTACCTCTGTTGCACCTTTTGTGAAAATTCTGTGTAATACTCTGATGGAGAAAGAGAAGAAAAAGGGTAAAGGAATGATCTCTACCACAAATCATCTCTAGCTCATTGTACCCCAACATTTCGGCAATAATGAAAACATTTTATATCTGTGTTGTCCAACACAGTAGCCAATTGTCACATGTGGCTATTGAGCAGTTGAAATGTGGCTACTGTGTGACCAAGAAACTGAATTTTAATTGTATTTAATTTTAATTAATGTAAGTTAAATTTAAATTTAAGTAGCCACATGTAGCTAGTAGCTACCATACTAGACAGTGTAGATTTAGATGAAGCACAACTAAACAGCAATCTTAAGACAACTGTACGCTTATTATACTAAGAGTAACCCACAAAAGATTACTGAAGTAAAGGTATGTTTAGCAGATCAATTAGTAGATAAAAATCAACTTTACAAACTCACCTGGCCATCCTCCATTTTGGCTTTTGGATAGTTGAGGATTAGTTTTGTAGCTTGTTCCCATTTTGCATGTGTATCTTCCCAAGCCTAAAATGAAGGCAATTACCACTTGAAAGCAACTTTAAACCTAGAGCTAAAAACCAATCAGTAATAGACAGGTCTCAAACTTGGAGCATATCATAAATATGATATCCTACTTGTAATATGCACATATTTTATATTTACTTTAAAAGCTATTCTTAGTCAAATACACATAACATGAGGCTTCTAAAATTGAGGGCGGAGTCTGGGAGGGATGCTCTGTTGCTAAGGGCGTTCGTACCTCAGTGTTTCCTGCAGTGGGATGCTCAATGCGCCTCAGTAGTGCCATCACTCTTTTCTGAAGTGCTGCTCTTCCTAAACAAAGACAACAGGAAATCAACCTACTGCACTTAGAGTTCTGCTTGCCAGTGGAGAACCTGGCAAGCCCAATCCAAAAGGCAGAGTAGGAGGAGTGAAATAAATGCTCAAATGAGAAAGCTGCACACTTCCTTTTACCTCTCTTACCGGAAAAGTATTTCACTTGGACACCACAGATATCTACAGCATAAAATAGCTATTTCCACATGTACTTACTGAAAACACATGCCACTGTATTTAAAACTTCATTATAGGGGGTAAGGTCAAAAGTAGATTTACAGTTATGGAAAATAACACAATAATACATAATAATATAAGAATAAACTGAGTTTCATGTACTCACAACTGTAAGCCTACTCTTGAGTCACCCTACATACAATTCAGGCCAAGTGAATGATATCATCATTAACTGCCAGCAATTTATACTGCCAGTTTTTACACAAATGTAGATCATCTTAAAAATTCAGTGAGATGTTAACAATTTATTACAAATGCTATTTATTTTCACCTTACCTGTGCAAAAAAAAAAATCTGGCTAAGCTTTTAAGTTAACCCTGTAAACTTGCAAAGTAGTCATCTGAAATGCATCCCTGCATTCCTAGCACAATCAGGTATCATGTGATTCAAGGCAGTGAAAAGAAACACTATCCATATTTACCTGTTGACATCATATTGCTGACAGAGGCAAATTCCATGAATGTGTTATAGTTGGGCAGGAAGTTGTGCACCGATACTTCGTCCACCCCACACCGGATATCCGCTTCCTCACAGAGGTGGCGGAAACAGGACATGGCAACCAGAACAGCTTCAGTGTCAGGGCTCCACAAAAACATGTAAAGGGCCACTTCCAGTTTGGTTTGTGCTTGTCGGCATATTGGTGGGGTCCCACTGCACCCTGCTGCGCTATCCTGGGAGTCAGAGGTGACAAGCATATATTTTCAAGTAGGTCATTTTACTTAAAAAACCCAACATTGCGATAAGCGTTTCCCTTTAAACATGATAGGAATTTTCAAACCTCCAAATTTCTTATCTGAATACGAAATTAGATTATTTATTTCAATCAACATAATGCTACTATCTGTCTAATTTCAAACTGAGTATTATCCTATTCTAGATTCCAGAAATGTAGATTAAGTCTAACATGAACACAAATAAACCTTCATAAAAATGTAAAGCACTTCCCAAATAAAAATAACAAAGGAAGAGGAAGTAACAGGAAATTCTATCTACCTACTAGAGGGAAGAAATACTGACTGAAATGAGGGCATAAAAAAGAATTAAATATTGCTGTAGAAGATATATGTGATTCTGGATTACATATTCCCAAAGCATGAAATAGAAAAATCCTCATTTAGAAAACAAATGCAAATTCTGCAGGTAGACAACTGTAAACACTATACTGTATAGTTGTATTGAAAATTAGGAACTAAAAAAGCTTTAGTCTGAAAAAGAAACTCTTTTTGATTTTAATGTTCTGCATATACTATGATTTATGTTTAAAAGAAATCATACAACCAAATCATAGAAACATTTATCTATAACATGAAGAAAAATGCTTTCTTTCTCCCAGTAAAGTTGGACTTTTATTTTCTTTTAGTGAGAGAGAGAGGAAGGGAGAGGAATGAGAAACATCTACTCATAGTTGTGTCACTTACTAGTTGTTCAGACTGTTTCTCATATGTGCCTTGACTGGAAGGCTGAAACCAAGCAATGACCCCTTGCTTAAGCCAGCAACCCGGATATCATATTGATGATCCCATGCTCAAGCCAGCAATCCTACACTCAAGCTGGCAGGCCTATGCTCAGGCTGGATGAGCTGTGCTCAAGCCAGCAACCTCAGAGTTTCAGAAATGGGACCTCAGGATCCCAGGTTGACACTCTATCCACTGCACCACCACCAGTCAGGTTAAGCTGTACTTTTCAAAGTTGGTACAACTTTTAAACTTCTGGGATTTAAATGGTCTCTTTTATGAGGTGGGTTTTTATAATAATTATAGCTGTCAGTTATAGCTCATAAGCCTCAAATACTTGATCAACTACTGTTTACAAATTTTGCAAATGATCCCATTTAATCCTTACAACAATTCCAGGGCAAGAATTATCATTATCTCTATTTTAAAATGGGAGAAATTGAGTCAAATATGTTAGGAACCTGTTCAGTTTCCACAAAGAGCTGAGCTAGAGCTAGACTCTAAGCAGTTCTCTACCATGCTACATGACCTAGTTGAAATTTACCAAAGTTCATTTAGAAGAAAACACAGAGCACCGACGACAATACAGGAAAGCTAGAAAAGAAGCTGCTTACCATGGATGAGTTTCCCTTCCCCTTCCGGAGAGAGGCTCCAGGAGTGCAAGTGCGGAGCAACTCTTCATGGTCTATGGACATCTGACTGGTACTGCCACTTGAAGGGACGTCACATCCCCCATAAAGGAACAGAAAGTGACAGGAGCTTCTATCTGCCTGCTAGAAAGAAGAAATGAGTAAGCCTTTCTGAAGCACTGTTAACCAAAAGAAATAAATACTTAATATAAGTTATCTTCTATTTGAGACTACCCTAGAATTCTCCTCACAACTCCCAGCTCTCTCTTTGGGGAGCATTCACTATAAACCCCACAGCACAAATAACATCTGGTCAATATCTCTGAAACACCTCTGTTTTACACCCTTCAAATCATCAGAAACAATACATTCTAGAAATGCAAATTAACATTTCTCAATCTAATATGGACACAAGTAAAACATCAACACATACTTCTCAGTCAATTAAAAATGACTTATCAAGATTTTCTCCCACAAGATTTTATCCTCTGCCATGTCAGGATAATTGGAACTTGACTCTCCTGAGATTAAATTCCTCTGGACCAGTAACTGACACTGGTATTTATGTCACAAGAGTGACTTCACTGACCAAAGTAGTACAGATTTATTACTGGATTGACTGCTAATGCTGTACTGTGGAGAATTATACCACAGGCAAGGGCATAAAACTTTGAAGTCTAATGATCTTCCTCATCCTAAAATAATGCCAAATCCCACTATATTAACACACTAAAATAAGCTAGATGTGAATAAACCCAATTCACAAGTCAAAAAAAAATTTAACAAGCTGCATGGCCAACTGAAAAGCATATGAATTTGTTACATTTAAGATTTCTCACAGCTATGACTCTAGAAATAAATAAAAATTCACTGAATCAAGTACTTATAAAACTATGCCATAAGAGAATATTTAATTGACTAATTATAGAAACTTATATTAAAAGAAATTTAAGGCTCTTCTCTATCACCTAAAACCTTGTTACTATGCTTCAAAAGTTCAGAATCAAACTTTTCACTCAACCCTAAGGAAGAAGGCTCCTGGTATTTTCAAGGTGAAACCTTGATGGCAGGAATATAAATAAATACCTGTCCCCTTCAGCTTCTTTTTAAATTTTATTTATTTATTTATTTATTTTAGGGGGGGGGGAGAGAAAGCGAGAAAGAGAAGGAGGAGGAGCAGGAAGCATGAACTCCCATGTGTGCCTTGACCGGGCAAGCCCAGGGTTTTGAACAGGGGACCTCACTGTTCCAGGTCGGTGCTTTATCCGCTGCGCCACCACAGGTCAGGCCGCCTTCAGCTTCCTGATAGATAACATTCTCTGATCTAGTACAGCCATAAGACCCAAATCTTAGGTATGATCTTGCGAGCAGAGTAAGAATATGCTCCTCAATCTACTTTGGTTATAGCCCCACACACACACACTCCTCCTAGGCCTGGCCCATAGAGACCTGCTTAACTCAATTAGAATCAATCAGTATCACGATTCTAATACCAAAGACTCAGAATAATTTTTTAAATGTTGATTTGTTAGTCACTGGCCTCTGTCATATTTCCCTTGAAGATTTTGTAGGAGAGAGGAGCTGATAATCTCTTCTCGTGACAATTCCAAATACTCTTCCCCCCCCCCTTTTTTTTTTCTGCAGGGACAGAGAGAGAGTCAGGGAGGGATAAATAGGGACAGACAGACAGGAACAGAGAGACATGAGAAGCATCTATCATCAGTTTTTCGTAGTGACACCTTAGTTATTCACTGATTGCTTTCTCCTCTGTGCCTTGACCGCGGGCCTTCAGCAGACCAAGCAACCCCTTGCTGGAGCCAGCGACCTTGGGTCCGAGCTGGTGAGCTTTTTGCTCAAGCCAGATGAGCCTGCGCTCAAGCTGGGGACCTCGGGGTCTTGATCCTGGATCCTCCACATCCCAGTCTGATGCTCTATCCACTGCGCCACCACCTGGTTAGGCATATTCTTCCCTTTTTAAAGAAGTCATTTTGCTTACCTTATTTTTAAGAAGAAATTTATTCCTGCAGATCAAAATTTCCCGCAACCACTTGAGAATTTCTGTGCTACTAAGCATTTGATGGCTAGTTAATTTCTTGCAGATGTAAAAAAGCATTTGTGAGCTGCAATAACATAAAGTTCATTATTACCAGCACTGTCAATACATAACCTGAGTTTAGAGAAGCTTATTTTGCCTTGTAGGATTTGTTTTAGAGAACGGTTATCAAAATGCTAATAGCATGACAATCAAAGAAAATACATCTATAGCATAAGTAAAAAACAAAAAACAACCAAGTACTTTTAAGCCCCCTATTTCCCAAACTCCTAATTATTTCATCCATGTATCTAATCCTTGTGGAAGACTCAAGAAAAAAGACCACATGCACAGCAGACTGTAAGTAAACCCAGTGCTCTAGAGGGGGGTCTTCAAACAACCACCTACAGGCCAAAACCAGCCCATCAATTGCTCTTGCAAATAAAGTTTTAGGGGAACATGGCCACACCTATTCATTTACATGTAGTCTGTGGCTGCTTCCATGCTTCAATAGTAGAACTGAATAGTTATGACAGAGACTATCTAGCCCACAAAACCTAAAACATTTAAATGTGGCCCTTTACAGAAAAAAATTCGCTAATCCCTAATCTGAAACTGTGCTGTCCAACACAGTAGCTACGAGCCAGCTACCACATGTGGCTACTGAGCACTGGAAATATGGCTTGTCCAAACTGAGCTGTGCTGTAAGTGTGAAACACATACCAAATTTTGAAGACCATTAAAAAAAGAATGTAAAACATCTCATTAATATCTTTTATATTGACTACCTGTTGAAATAATATTCTAGAGTTATATTGGGTTAAAAATATATTAAAATTAATTATACTTGCTTCTTTTTACTATTTAATGTGACAACTAGAATATTTTAAAGTATACATGTGGTTTACATTACATTACTACTGAAGAACACAGCTCTAGAGTAGAGGACTTATGTCAGCTGCCAAGTGGCTCAGTACACCCAGTTATGCAATAAGAGAATAACAAAACCTGAGCACAAATTGTCTTCAATGTATATTGCCTTTGTGCTCATTAAAAGTAATGTATAGAGCCCAGGAAACAAATTATAAAATTCTGTACATTTTTGCCTTCTAAGCAGATGTTCATTATTAATTCAGTCATCAAAAAACTGGTATTAAAAATGTATGAAAGATCATAGTTTTAAAAACCGGAAACTATTAATGCTACAAAATTTTAAAACTCTAAGCTTATAACTGAACAAAGTCGATTTGATATACAGTTGTAACTACATAGAAATCTTAAATAAAATAGAATATACCCAATAACAGTACTTATGGTTGAGTAATAACATTTAGCACAATTTTTAAAAATTTATTTTCTACATTATTGTTGACATTGTTTCCACAGTTAAAACAAGAAACAATCTGATCATTTCAAGTTAAAAAACAAAACCATAAAACCTCTGGAGGTATAAGTGAACAAAGTTTTACAATAAAACCAAGTTAATATTTAAAGGCAAAAAAATAAAATTTTAAATTGAATTAAAATATAAAAGTCCATATACCTAATTTCCCAAAATGTTTCCACAGGAGCATCAGGGTTCCACAAATCAATGCTATCTAACTGATGAAGAACCAGCAGAGCCTGATTTTTTAAAAAGAGAGAGAAGATTTACTCAAAAAATATTTGGTAAACATGACATTGGACTATTTATTTTACAAATGATAACAAATTAAGCTATTTAATTGTAGCCTCAATATACAGTATAAGGCAAAACAGAAAAACTCATAACCCAAATCTCTAAGGAAAAATATATGTATTTAACTTCATGCATATGTATGTGGGCATAAATAAATTATTCATATCACTCTTACTTAGAATGACATACATGTATGAAGCTAAATGACTGATGAATTCAGAACACCAATATATATAACTAAAAGCTGCTTTCAGATACAAACAATTTCAATAAGTATCAAAGAACTCTGTGAAACATAAAATCAATCCCCAAGTAAGGAGAGCTTGCAAAATTAATACATACAACAATATTTTAGTTCTAGGCCAAAAGATAAAGTAAAAGTTACCTTGCCACAAATTCTTTTCAAACAAAAAACATAAATTATTTTCAAAAACAAGAGACAGGAGAGAAAAATAGACTTTGCATTTCATATTTAGGATGAAATATTTCATGCTAAAATATTTCAATTGACAGAACTGAAACTGGAATTTGGCTCACAGAAAATTAAAAGGAAATAATTAATTTGAAATCTGGAGCATACAAGAAACACTATTATGAAATGAATTACAGCTGTCCAAGGTATGAGGAGTAAACTACTCTTCCTTCAAACCATCCTCCCCTAAGTCCATTCTACTTCCCCCAGAGACACACTGCTGAGCCCTGTACATCCTTTTCAGTCCTTAGCGTATTGGGCAATTCTTAACTCACTTTGAAGCCTCTTTTTAAAACTCCAATGAAACACTGTTTAGAACAAATAATAAGAATTGATAACTCCTCTTAAAAGTAAATCAAGTAATCAATGTAAAATCTTTTTAAAGTCAACTGTATTCACACCTACTAGGATGGCTATAATAAAAAAGACAAACAATGACAAGTGCTGAAAAAGATACTGGAAGCCTCATATATTGCTAGTGGGAATATAAAAGGATGCCGTTGCTTTGGAAAAGAGTTTGGAAGTTCCTGAAAAAGTTAAAAAGAGTTACCATATGGACCCAGCAATTACACTCCTAGCTGTAGACTTAAAAGAAATGTTCACACAACTTTCACACAAATTTTCACAACAGCATTATTCATAATAGCCAAAAAGTAGAAACAGTCCAAATGTCCATCAACTGATGGCTAGATGACAAAAAAAATGCGTTACATCCACACAATGAAAAATTTGGTAATGAAGAATGAAGTAGTGATCATGATAAAATACAGATGAACTTTGAAAACATTATGTTAAATAAAAAAAGCCAGACACAAAAGGCCACATTATGATCCTGCTTTATATGAAATACCTAGAATGAGCAAATCTATAAAGACAGAAGACAGATTAGGGGTTGGTGCAGCTGGGGTGAATAGAGAATGGAGATTAGATACAGAGATGGTTGTACAACATTATGAACATACTAAAAAGCAATGAGTTTTACACTTTAAAATAGTAAACTTTATGGTACATGAATTGTATCTGGATTTAAAATTCAAAAAAGTCAACTACAATTAGAAAACTTTGAGTTTTTCATTAAGGTTTTCATTAAGCATAAAAATGTGTACAATGTTTTTCTATGTGTGATATAAAGCAAATAAACCCCTTCTTTCTCCATGGAGTTGACAAAACAATGGGTAGACAAAAACATGCCATTTCCAGCAATGACATCTCTGACAGCTGTACAGAAATTACATCTATCACCCACAGAAACCACGTATCAAAGAATCATCAAGAATGTACACAGTTACAATCTTTCCCTCAAGAGCACAGAAATCATGTCTCCCTTACCTCCATTGCTTCCTGAGCAATCTCCGGCATGTGTGACTGAGGGACCAGTTGGACAAGCCCTGTAATTAATTCCGCTGTACTGCCTTGGGTTTCAGGCCCCTGTTTTCTTGGATTCTAAAAGGTAAAAAACAAATTTCAATTAAAAAAATAATAATCTGACAAGAGCTATAAAAGGAGTAGGGAATGTAGAATGACTTCTAATGGGTACTAGGTTTCTTCTGGGGATGATGAGTATGTTCTAGAACTAGATAGCACTAATGGCTGCACAACTTGTATATACTAAAAACAGTGAACTGTATACTTTTTTTGAGAGAAAGAGAGGGAGAGAGGGAGGGAAGGAGAGAAGGAAGGAAGGAAAGGGGAAGCAACAACTCATTGTTCCACTTAGTTATGTACCCATTGATTGCTTCTCATATGTGCCCTGACTGGGCTCAAACTGGTGACCTTGGGGTCCGGCTGGCAGTCTTGGGATCACAATGGTGACACCGGCACTCCAGAACAATACTCTATCCACTGCACCACCCGCCAGGGCAAACTGTACACTTTTAAATGGTGAATTTATAGTATGTGAATATCTCAAAAATAATATTTGTGAAATTTTTTAATAAATCAAAACTGCTTTTGTTAAGGATTCTTAGTCTACATCTATACTTGGTCATTAATGTAAATAATGTCCAGAAAAATACCTTAATTAAAAGGAAAAAAATTAGGTATTAACTTTTCATAAGAAATCGTATCAATAGTTTTTTTAGCAACATTACAATGACTACATAATATACCTCTGGTTTGGAACTTAATGGTTTTGATCTTATAAATGATTGTGATCAAAGGCAAAGGATATGCATGCTGGATAAGACTGCATAATTATCTTGTCCAGCACATAGGACCTACCCAGATCCATACAGGGCTAGAATCCATACCTTCAGATAGCCATACCGCAGTCCTTTTCATTGTGGAACACTGTGCACTAAGAAAAGTAAACTCACAGTGTATAAAAATGCAAATGCCTATCTACTTAAAGAGATTAAAAAGCTTCCTGAAACTTGGAAGCATCTATTTACACTTCAAGAATATATGGTTCATTTAAGTAATACCAGTGCAACATATTTTTATTTTGCTAATTACAGATTCTTTCCCAACATAATAATTAAGGTAAGCCCTCACCCTAGTATATCCATAATTCAAATACTGTGAGCCTATTTTCTAATGTCATATTCAATTAGTAACAACCCAGTAACACTTATTTATATTCAATCATTAATACCTGATACCAAAGACACAAGTAAAAAAGAAGATGTGTTTCCTACCCTCCTGGAGTATGCAGTCTGGTGGGAAAGACAAACATCAATAAAATAATCAGACCAGGAAGTGTTAGATTACAACTGAGATAAGAACTATGGAGATACATATTTGCTATGAGCACTTGTATCAGGAAAATATGGCCGAGTCAGAGAGGCTTCCTTAGGGCAGTATAACAGCTCAGAAGTAGCAGGAATTACTAGGTCAAGAGGAGAGGGAAACATACAGTAGGCAGAGGGGACAGCAGCATAAGGGCAAGTATAGAGGAATGGGGTAAGTAAGAGGGATGGAAAAACAGGTCATCATGCTAAAGATAAATACAATGCTAGAGGTGGTAGGCAGGAGTCAGATTTTGCATGACCTTGTAGATCTATTTGAAGTTCAGTCTTTATCCCAAGAACAATTTCAAGTAAAAGGTTTTAAGCTGGGCAGGAGCATTATAAGATTTGCTTTTTAAGGAGATCAGCATAAGTTAGTGCAGAAAGGTGATCAGAGGGAGGTTGGAGACTATTCAAGCTAAGTAATTAGGAGGCTCAAAAAACTGACAGTAACATGGATTAGGACAGACATGGCAGAGATGAAAGATAATAAAATTGCATTACTTTCAAAATAACATGATTAAGAACATTTACCAGTTATTCATACACTTCTATTAATGTACTAAGATTTAGAAATTTTATATATAAAATATAAAATAATCAATGAATCTATTTTAACTTACCTTCGGTTATTCTGAGAAAAGTTGTCTAACCACTAGATGGCAGCAAAGAAAATAATTAGTTTTAAATAGCCCTTTTGTGCTTGCTAAATGTTGAAGTTGGAAAATTGCAAGTGATGTGTAAATTCTTGTTCTTTCAGTAATAAAATATTTAACACATAAGGCACCAGTGACTTTGGTGTCTTCTTTGATCCTGAATTATAGCTATGCAAACAGAGTGCTAGTATATTGTATAAGACAGGAATGATGAAATAACTTGTGCCACATAACAAAAGAATAAGGAAAACGGTATTTCGTTACTTTCATAGAGTCTCATTGAGAGTTTTCATGAAATATTTCCATGTTTTGCCTAAATTCTAACAATTTATTCTATTAGATCCCCAAATTGGGATAGGCTTTTCAAAGAGTTCAAAATATCACAGGCCTCTTTTGGGATCACTCATCCTTTGAGGAATTCTGTCTCCTTTTCTTCTCTTTTCTCCAGAAAAAATACTCACAAATACACTTGTTCTTTTTAATTCAGGGGGTTCTGAAAACTCTTGCAACTATTGAATATCAAGTTATAAACTCCTATAATAGTAATGTGAAAAATATGCCACCAAAATTGAATGTCCCTTAGCACTTACAAGGCCTATTGCTGAACAAAGCAGTTAAGAATTAGCTTTCTGGACGCTACCCTCCAGAGACTGGAGAGACACCACAAAACTTAAACATGTTATCCATGAACTTCACAATATATGAACTTTACATATGGGGCATTAATGTTATTAATATTAATACTGTTAATGTTAATGTTAACTATTCTATTAATAGTAACAGTAGCTAAGACTTACTTGTCCTTATTATGCATTATACATTGTTTCTAAAAACATAACACATTCAATCTCAATCTTCTTGATCTAAGGTAGAAACTATTATCATAACACTTCACAAGAGGAAACTAAAGCACAGAGAGATTAATCACCCAAATCACATAGCTAATCTGTCTCCAGAGCCCATGCTTATCATCACTTCAGATAACTATCACTCATTCACATCTGTTAGCTCCTATTTCTTGTGTGTACTGCTGCCTTCTGGAATCTAATGCTATCTTCTGGAGTCTAATGCTATCTTCTGGAGTCTAATGCTATCTTCTGGAGTCTAACAAGAGCCATGATCACAATAACCACAGCCATTTCCATCTCTTCCTTTCAATACAGACTCTGTAGGCAAAGCCAGTAATAACACAAGGCTGATGACAGGAAGAAAGGAGAAGAGAAAAGCTAAATGGTTTGGCAATAGCAGTTGGAAATTTTTAAAAACCAACCATATAAGCCTGACCTGTGGTGGCGCAGTGGATAAAGCATCGACCTGGGAACACTGAGGTTGCCAGTTCAAAACCCTGCACTGGTCTGGTCAAGGCACATATGGGAGTTGATGCTTCCAGCTCCTCCCCCCTTTCTCTCTCTCTCTCTCTCTCTGTCTCCTCTCTAAAATGAATAAAGTAAAAAGAAATTAAAAAAAAAAAAAAAAAAAAACATATAAATGGAGAAAGCACTCAGATTTACAGTCTGTTTCATTACCCTCACCCCCATCCCAGGATAATGCCTGAATAATATATAATCTGTTAAAGGGTGAGGACAGAAGAGCAAACCAAAGTATATTAGTTAATGATAAGGAAAATCAAGTAAAATAAAAATCTGATCTAATTATATCAGTATTCTCTGTAAGTTAGTTTTCTTAGGAATGTCTTTGAGCATGATCAGAAAGGATTAGTATGTGATCTTTAGCTAACAATTATATCCAAGGTCTGGGCATTTCAATTAAACCAAACAAAGTTAGTGCAAGAATTTCAAAAGGTTTCATAAAAATACTTACACAAAGCAAGAGCTTTGGATCTGCGTGAATGAGTTTCACCATGGACAAGAGAAGATATTTGTAGCTTCTTGTCTCCAGGTCTGTAGGTTTTTCCTTAAATTTAAGACTTGTCACTTTTTCTTTAAATGTAAGACTCTAAAAAGAAAAACATGATATAATCTTATAATAATCAGACATTGTTCAAGATAATAACTATCCAACCTTTTAAATTATTTTTAAAAAGCTTTGAAAAAATACATTTTATACCACCAAATGGGTGGTATTAGTAGAAACAATCTATAATAAATATAAAGTTAATGTTATTCAGCTTAAAAAATAAATAAAAATCAGTTTTGCAATATTCCAATTATTCTTACGTAATCTATTTAATAAAATTTAAGAGAAAATACATTAAAATACTAAAAGCTATAATATCAGCTTGACTCCTATGTAAAAAACAATTCTCAAAATGTTAAAACATTAGGAACAAAATATTTCATCTACAGCTCTCAAAATATATTGAGTAATGCATTGAAAAAACATTTATCTTACATAGATGCAAATATTTCATAGAATTTATGACATTATCAACCGTAAATGCATCATTATTGAATGTACAAGGAATAAAAACATCTGTCAATGTCAGAGACTAGACAAATAAGATGCACTCTCAATTTCAGAGATGTTCAAAACTAAAAATAAGTGTTTGAGAATTGATGAAATACGCTATATAGGCAAGCTCTGTATTTAATAGCTTAATGTAAATTTGCTTTTCATTCAATAGCATTCCATCTCTCTCAAGTTACAGAATTTATATAATATTTTGCCTGAAGAACAATGATAAAACAGAGAAAGAACTTTTTGAGAAAGGTTAATTCATGGAAAATGTGTTTCAATTACAGAGATGCTATGATAGATCCTATACTGGTGCTGTAATTATATATGTTAGTTAGTCAACCAAAACTCCAACAATTATCTTCTAGATCCAATACCACCTTTCTTTCTATTTTTATCAAACCTTTCCTCTTCTCCTTTAAAAGGACACAAAAATATGTTTTGACATGTATGCCTTTATGTGAGCACACAAATACAGTAGATGGAATACCCAGCATCCTCTGCACTTGTAATAAAAATCTCCAAGTAAACAGGCTGTCTTTCAAAGATAAAAAGTAGAGATATCTATATAACGCACAGCCACTTTCTCAATGTTTAAGTATGGGAAATATACTTGTTATTATGCCCAAGTATACTGAAGGTTTTTGGTCCTCGGAGGGGAAGAAAAGTACACATTAATAATCAAGAACGTCACTACACAGAAGAAATAAAACTTACAATTGCAGTTTATTTTTTGTATTTATAATCTGACTGGAAACGTCTTACCAAATGTACTTATTAAATTCTATTTCTGTTTGTTCCTGTTAAACTGTTTTTAATTCATTCTAAGTTGAGGTAACATCTTAGATCAAGGTGAAACTTTCATCAAACAAATTTCTTTACTAAGATGTAACTAAGTGTAATTGCTCTTCCCTGATGTGGCCACTGCACAGGAATGCAGATCAGAAAACAATGAACAGATATAAGAATTATCTCTTAATCCTTTCTGAAAAGTAAATAATAGTTTAATTATGTTATCTCTTAATCACAGGTATCAGCATATAAATTTTATTCCAGCATGACTGCCTAAAATGATATATAAGACTTGAAAAATTCAAGTAAGTTTTTCTATTCAATTTCTTCTTAGTTAATGACTGTTAGTGGGTTTTATAATAAAGCTAACTTGCTAAAGAAGAAATTTATGTCTTAACTAGAAATGTAAGAAAAATAACCCATTCATTATTTTTTTAAATTGATCTTCCATAGTGCAGATATCAGTAGGAATCCAAACACATGAGTTTTGGCCAAACAAAAGAGTCTGTCATGCCCAGAAAAATAAAGTTCATGAATCAGAGTACACACGTGTCTATTAAGAACCCAAACCATTTGTTAGGTTATTTAAGACCATGACTAAATTACAGGCATTTAAGGAGCATCTGCTGAGCCAGTATTACTTTAAGAAGTAAAATGTGCAGAAATTATACATATTGTGAAAATCCATACATCTAATATTAACAGGCTATCTTAGTTTTAAAACAGTAAATGATTAGTGCTAAGGCAAATATTACAAAAGTACAAAATGGGGAAGCTATGGCTCAATATTCATACAAAAAGGCTAAAGAGTTTAAATGTTTAAAAGTTCAAACTAAGATAATAAAGCTACTTTAGACTGTCTATAAGAAACATAGTGTGAGATATAGCAGGTTAACAGATTTCACCAATTATTACATCACATCTGAAATAATAAAATCAGATCTTAATATGTTGTTTTAATTGGAAAAAAAAGAAGTTGAGTTATTTCCAGAAAAGAAAACCAGATGGAGAAAGATTTTGAAAGCAAGTCAATTCATTTACTCATTCAACAAGTAAGTACTAAATGCCTACTATGTGCCAGATACTGTCTAGGGGCCAAGGAACTCAGTGATGAACAAGCCAAATAAAACTCCTGTTTTCATCAAGCTAACACAGTAGTGAGGAAAGACAGCTGAAGGACCAGATGGACATTGAAGTGAATGTTGACTATTCAATAAACATGTTACTATTTGTCCATTCAGTTAACAATATTTGTGCCTCAGTTTCCATAGCTATAAAACCAAAACATACACACACATGTACACTTTCAAAGAAAACTGAAATAATAAAAGCCCTTCCAATGTTAAAGTGATATTAAAATACAAAGAACCCTCAGGAGTACAGGAACCAGTTCCATGGAGCTCCAGAAAAAGAGAGGGGATCAGTGATGGCTGGGATTGATAGGAATATAAGTCTACCTTGGTTAAAGAAAAGTTTTCAAATAGCTCTTTCCAATAGGAAATATATCTACCTACAAAATATAGTGTGGCTGTAAAGCCTAGAAACACAAACATTAGTTTATCTTTCTACAGACTGAACTCTTTGACTGCCACTTCTGCAGCAAGCTAAAGGCTCCAGTTTATCAAAGCCACATATCATCTGAGGCACGTTAAGTGAAGACAATCCACTGAACAGACCATGTAATACAGTGGTTTTCAACTGGGCACAATTTTGTCCCCCAGAGAATATCTGGGAATATCTGGAGATACTTTTGGTTTTCATGATTGGAGGGGTGACAGGCGGTGGGGTGCTATTACCAGCCATATCATAGAGGACAGTGCCCTACAACAGTTATCCATTCCAAAATGTCAATAGTGCTAAGGCTGAGACATCCTGATGTATCAAATTATGTCTAAACCATTTATTATGTGTATTCACCTGTGTTTCCAGACTTTATGACACCTTGTAGTGAGCTATTTATTCACAGGTTTTCAGACAAAAGCTACAAGACTGGCATCACTATGAGGGCAAGTGCTTTGTCTGTTTAGTTCATCATGCTTCTCTGGCATTCACCCTGGGGCCTGGCAGCCAGTGGGAGCTCCGTACTTCCATGTCTGTTGTTTGACTGTTCACTTACCAGACCAGGTTTAAGAGAGGTAAGATTTGCCTTAAAAATCACCCAAATTCTAAAATGTTCTTATTCTAAAAAATAATTTTGTATCAAATTTCCTAATTATTTTCCCTGGTAAAAATATCAACGAGAAATAAAGCTGTCCTTTAGCCATTATGTACAAATATATATACATACAAAATTTCACACATATATAAATGCATGACTATGTATATAAACAACTTAAGAAAGATTTTGATAATCAAATGTATACTGATAATTTCAGATAATAATTAGAAGTAAAAACTAAATTTTTTTAAATGTTTTTTTTATTTTATTCATTTTAGAGAGGAGACACAGAGTGAGTGAGATAGAGAGAGAGAGAGAGAGAGAGAAAGAAAGAAAGGGGGGAGGAACTGGAAGCATCAACTCCCATATGTGCCTTGACCAGACCAGTACAGGGTTCTGAACTGGCGACCTCTGTGTTCCCAGGTCGACGCTTTATCCACTGCGCTACCACAGGTCAGGCGAAGTAAAAACTAAATTTATATTACAGACATCCTTGGACCAAAGGAGATCTAGTTATGGATAAGAAATAATTATCAATAGTATAGTGTGTCTGTAGCTCCTAGAATCAGTTAGTAACTAGGATTAAAAAGTATCATAACTTCTAAATATAAGGAATATTTTCAGACTACAAATCAAATTTTGTCTTTGTTCAAAGGAATAATTTAGTTTCATTTTCTTTTAGTCCTCATGCACCAAATAAGTAAATTATGAACAGCTGGTAAACTGGATATTGAAGTTAAATTAGAAGTATTAACTTTCCACCAATTTCTACTATTGGAGGCCATTAATTTTCTACCAGAAAAGGTAGAAAACTTAAAACAAAAAGTCAAATAAAGTTTTAAAAAAAGTCAAATATAGTTATAATTTTGCAGAAGATATCTGAAATGAATAAATAGGTCAGTAAATAATTTTTAAACAATAAATTGCAAATCACTTTCTAAAGTTTTAAATGATGTCTAGTTAATATTTAAGTAGTATTACTGATGTTCATTCACCTTATACTTAAATTAAAATTTTAATTTCTTAAAAAATTAAGTACTTGGCATTTACAAAAAGTCAACTAAAAATAACTTTGAATTTTATTTAATAAAACATCATCGTCATGTTCTTTTAACTGTAATAATCCCAAAACATATGGCATAGCAAATTTTTCTATTTGAACATCTAAGATAAACAATCCTCCACAACAACTACTGACAACTGGATAAGAGTGAACTAAAACTACACAAAACCAATATAATTTATTGACTAAAGAAACTTGGAAAAAAAGAGAGGCATGCCAAGGAAAAAGCTGTTTATCTTCTAAGTGTGAAGTGGCTAGTTTACCCGATAAAATCAACAGGCCAAAACATGCTACATTTTCATTTGAAATGACATGTTGTGACTATGATGGTAACTAAGCACAGAAAAGTCAAAGAAACCAAGGACTTTTCTGAGGTAGTTACAATGGATCATACTTACAGCCACAGAAGCCCACTGCCATGCAAAACAGTGACTGGTTGGCATCTGATCATGTGAGCGACAGCAGCCAATAAGAATAGAAAATAAGAAGCAGAAGACAAAGCACCACCAATCAATGTTAAGAGTTGCCATGTATAATTCTCTTGCTATACATTAATAGCAATATATGACTTCTACAAACCTATGTCTGTTTAAATAGGTTCCCCATGAGTTTTAAAATTCCATATTAAGAGTACTAATTATCCCTGGCCAGGTAACTCAGTTGGTTAGAGAGTCATCCCAAAACACCAAGGCTGCGGGTTCAATCCCTAGTCGGGGCATATATAAGAGGCAACTAATAAATGCATAAATAAAATAAGAGAACAATAAATCAATGTTCTCTCTTCCTAAAATCAATACATTTAAAAAAATGTTTTTAAGTACTAATTTATTAGTATACCTAATTTGAAAAGTCTATTTTTATTAAGTTTAAATACAGTCAAACTTCAGTATCAAAGTGCCTATCAGTTTTTAAATGCTCAAAGCACATTTGCTGAATTATTTTTAATATTATTTAAATTATAATTATTTTAAGTACAAACTTAAAATTTTATTTCTACATTCCTATCTGTGATACTCAGCATCCAATGGTAAAACGTGCATTAGTAGGAACATTCACTCTAACCCAGAAGTCAGCTGCCCCTACTTATCCCCAAAAGATGAAGAGCTAATCAAATTATTGTGATTCATAAGGAAAAAAAGGAAAAAATTTTGACATTAAGATTATAACAGCATTTTTGAGAAAATTTCTGTAAGAAAAACAAGTCCAGCTCACTGAAATAGTGAAAACCAACGTCACAAACTAGTATTATAACAACACTGCAGTATACAACATATCACAGTACTTACAGAAGAGTAGGAATACACTGGATTTTCTACAATAATTAAAACAGGGATAAAGACATTGAATAAAGGAATGGGATAAAGATATTGAAAATGCAATAGGAAGAAGATGTGATTCAAAATTCATGGTTAATCTTACTGGCGCCATTCGCATTGCTGGATGTGCTCCACAGCCCTGAACTGCTTTATGAAGTGTTTCACCAAACATATTTCGAAGTTCCACTGAGTGACAATATACGGCATCAATTTTAGGCCACCAATCCAATGCAGACTGGAAAAAACAGAGACCAAATGAAAGGAAAAGTACAAATTTACATGACTTATGTGCTCTGGTTATTACATAGTCTATGTTTTATCCTTTTGTAAGAAACTTTCTAAGGTCATGCAAACACACACCATGATTTCCAATGCCTTCAATAATATCTTTAATTCAAACCATACATCTATTTAAAAATATAATAACAAACATGAGACAAATTATCTGCTTCGTGGCATACAAATTGTCTCTTCTCACTGATAGGTTAGTGAATTTGAAAAAGTCTTTACAGAGCTAATTTGTAGCCAATCTTCTTTTGTAAGTTTAATGTTTTATACCTTTCAGAAACATATGCATATATAGTACATATTTTCTCAGGTAAGAATGTGATTATCAAAACTTTAAAAAAGATAAGTGGTTCAACACACGTTGAAGAAATATGTAACAATTAGTTATACACTCACAAACAACGATAATTACAACATAAAACCAGTAAATGAGATAAAGCCATTAGTAAACCTATAATCTTAAACTAATATGCAGTGAAGGCACAATACATGAAAAGACTAATGATCACCACAAAGACAAACCAATAATAGCTAAATATTTTTTTAAAACTTTTTATGTAATATTTTTATATTTTGATTTAACCAGTTTAATTTTGATTCGTTTGCAATCCTAATTTATCTGAAAGTATATCTTTAACTTTTATGTTAAAATTAATTAATTACTATATAACAAAAAATGACAATTATGAAAATCACTAATCTATATGGTCTATCAGTTACCACATAAATGACCGGATGAAATTTCACTATATATGGAGAGTATGTAAGGAATACAATGACTTAAAATATAGGCTTGCAATTTGCAACATTCCTGCTATTGAAAACACCTGAGAGAACAACTGAACTAGTAGAGAAGGGGGGTTTAATAGCTTCACATACTATTCACAGGTTCCTTCTTATTCAAAACTAAGCTAAATTCTCAACATTTAAATTTCTTCATCCATAATTCTCAGAATGTTTTCAGTAGCATCAATTTATATCACTTTAACCCAAAACTCTAAATTACAAACTGCATTTACTCAATAGGATATTATACAACCAACCTAAAATACTTAATTTGAATACTGAACTACATTGAGGAAGGGAGGGACTCTAAAATGGTAAGGAAAGAAATACATTTTTGGAGATAATATGGTTATTTTGCTTTCCCCTCAACTCTTACTTTATTTAAGCTAATTCCTAACAAATGATCAAATTTTAGTTTGTTCTATAATGGATTCTTTAAACTTTGGTCAATTTGGTCATCAATATAGTATGATTTCCATATATTTACTAATAATACAGCTTGCATTAATCAGTTTAAAATAAAAAAAGGTTCAGCAATCATAAAATACATTTAGATAAGGGTCCTCTTCATTCTACTGACCCCAAACTATCTTGTTAGAAACTGATAAGCTGACCAGGCAGTGGCAGAGTGGATAGAGCATCGGACTGGGATGCCAGAAGACCCAGGTTCAAGACCCCGAGGTCGCCAGCTTGAGCGTGGGGCCCATCTGGCTTGAGCAAAAAAAAAGCTTGTCAGCTTGGACCCAAGGTCGCTGGCTGCAGCAAGGGGTTGCTCGGTCTGCTGAAGGCCCCCGGTCAAGGCATATGTGAGAAAGCAATCAATGAACAACTATGGTGTCGCAACGGCAATGAGAAACTAATGACTGATGCTTCTCACCTCTCTCTATCTATCCCTCTCTCTGACTCTCTCTCTGTGCTTGTGAAAATAAATAAATAAAAGAAACTGATTAAAGAGATGTGCAACCCATATGACATCCTATTGAAACTGTCTTTTTCTATTTAGTCTATTAAGGTGACATTGGTTAACAACCAAACAGGTTTCAAGTGTACACCTCAACAAAACATCATCTGCATAATACATCGTGCACCCATCACCCAAAATAAATTCTCTTTGCCCTCATTTATCCCCCTTTGCACTCTTTTACCTCCCCACCCCACTTTCTCTCTGGGTATCACCATACATAATTTTTTTCTTTTTTGCTTAATCCCTTCACCATTTTTTCATCCAGCTCCACAACACCCCTACCCTCTGAAAGCTGTCAGTCTCTTCTATGTATCTATGCTTCTGCTTCCTTTTTAGTTTGTTATCTTATTAGATTCCACATAAAAGTGAGATCACAGAATATCTGTCTTTTTCTGACTGGCTTAGTTCACTTAGCATAATATTCTTCAGGTCAATCCATGCTGTAATGAAAGGTAAGATTTCACCCTAGCCAATAGCTCAGTTTGTTAGAGCATTGTCCTGAAGCACAGAGATTGCCAGTCCAAACCCAGTCAGCGCACATACAGAAACAGATTGATGTTCCTGTCCCTCTCTCTCGTTCTCTCCCTTCCTCTCTCTAAAATCAATAAAGTAAACATTTAAAAAAAATTTAAGGCAAGATTTCCTTTTATTTTATGGCCAAGTTGTATTCAACTGTGTAAGGGTACCACAGCTTTTTTTATCCACTCATCTACTAATGGGCACTTGGGCTTCCAGATCTTGGTTATGGTAAATAATTTTTCAGTGAATATAGGGGTACATATATTCATTCAAATTAGTATCATTTTGATAGCTATTGAAATTGTATTGTGATGCCAGGTACAACCTATAAAACAACTTAATTTTAATTTAAGATTTGGTGATTTTCATAATTGCTACATTTCATAATTTATAAATTAATTCATTTTAAAGTAAATGTTAGATACACTTTCAAATAGGCACTAAAAACTAGAAATCATGTAGTTGGCAAAACTTTTTGTTTGAAGCAGTTACTAAATGTGTACTTTCTGAAACTAGTCAGTTAAAGTAGCCATTCCTTTTTTTTCCTTGTAAACACTGTTTATAGCCAAACAAATGACAATACTTTTAAAATCTGATCAAACTATGTGGCAGTCCTTCAAGAGATAATTTAAATAAATTCTCATATGCCTTGAAAATAATTTCTTCAACCAAGCCTCTCAGAAGAAAGACCCCACTTTGTTCTCAACATCTGAACTGTCCACAATAAACTACAATAAATCGGCAAGAGGAAAAAACAGAACAGCACTAAATACTATACCAGCTTTAGCATGTTCCATTGACGATTAAGATATTTGGTTCATACAGGTATATATTATTTTCTCGATTTCCCAATTATAACAATATATCTAATTTAGCCTAAAAGAAGCTTATGAAGAGTAAGAAGTAACACAGATCTTGTAACTACAATTCATCTCTTATAACATGCCATAATAAAAAAGGTGACAGTACTATGAGTACCGTTTTAGAAACTGATGAAAGCTTACATTATAATAAATTTCAAATAGTGAACAGACTTTCAAATTTCTTCAGAAGAAACAGTGTAATTTTTAGATCTAAATACTGTACTTATGAACTGAATATGAGTATGTTTCACAAAACAAAACTGCAAACACCATTACTACTCCTAAATAAACTCTCAAAACACATCAGTAAAACTTTTATTTAAGAATGCAGTAGTTTTTTTTAAAATCTATGAATTGGCTAAAAAACCATGGAAGATAAAAACTTATGAGGTGTACTGAACCAAAAATCATTTAAAAGGAAATCTCACACTATAAATGAATTTAAGAATAGGAGTCCAATGTCTAAGAAAATTTTCAAGTATTTCAAGAGAAAATATTTTCATAACTGTTTCCAGTGAGATTCTATAATAATCAATTTCATAAATTTACCTATTTGCATTACAAATAGTCCTTTTTGGTCAGAGTATACTTCAGATTCAGTATCTATTAGCCTCAAACCAAAGAGTTAAAAAAAACAAAAAGAAACAATTTATCAAGCAATCTATAATTATAAAGTATCATTATCAAAGGTATAACTTTAAAAGATACTCTATAGACTCAAATTTATAATCCTTTTCAAGCTAGTCATTGAAAGGTTACTGATGCTTAATATTTTAAAAATGAGTCAACATAGGTTTTTATTTCTAAAAATACATGTCATATTGATGTGACTTCTGATCCAGACCCACTCTACCTTTACACATGCAGTACCCGTTGAAAGTACAGGAGGGTGCACAACCACTTCGCCGTACACACCGAGGCATGCATGAAGTACCGCTCCAGGCATGCTTTAACCCACAGAGCAGCTTAGCCACTTACAGCAGTGCCAAGTCTATGCTTGAAAGTGCTCTATATATTCAGTTGTAGACAAAAATATTTTACAATTAAAGTAACTAGCCACAAAATATCCAAAAAGTATATACTTGGGTTTATTAAATACAAGTTTTAAGCATTTATGTAAAACTATCCACTCTAATAAATAAAACGTTTTTAGTATTATAAGCCAAAGGGGGAGGGGGAGCAATACTTTATTTCTGAACTACACATAAAATTGAGGGGGGAAATTATCTTTTTTTTCCTAATGGCCTAGAAATCAAACCTTGAGGGTACAATGTACTGTCTCATTACATTGGTAAAAGTAAAAAATTTTCAAGTTTTTAATACAAACATAAGTTATCTGCAATTAGATTCATTAAACTTTCCCTTTTGGGACAAATTGTATTTAATGTTACTCCTACCTGTAATTTAACTCACTGATACTCAACTGTGGGAATTATTATTCCTTCAGGCAATTTCTTGTTCATAATGTCTGGGGTAGGAAGAGGGAAGTGGCAGAAATGGCATTTTAATGAAATATGGACCAGTGATGCTAAACATCTTGCTTCGCCCAAAGCAGCCCTGAACAAGAAAGAACTGTCCTGTCCAAAATACTACTAGTACCCCATTGAAAAATTAAATGTGTTACTAAGTAGCTTTATTAATAGTCATTTTACCCCTGCAGAAATGGATAAAAGAAAACATGGGCAGACTTTCCTTTAACCCAACACAATCCAAGGCAAATAAAGATGAAGAGATATTTTTAACTCACTGTTAAAATGTAATCTGATGATAATAAAGAGGACAAATACACCTAAGTTAGCAATGACTAAAGTCCTTTTGAAAGGAGGAAAATGGGAAAGTTACCCAGTTTACATCCATGTGATTATATCTATAAATAGGTAAAAGTGGAGCTATGGTAAGTAACACTTGAGAACCTTCAAAACATGACTTCATAATCAGAAGAACAGGATTTTTTTTTTTTTTGGACATACTGTTCTTTTTTACAACAGAAGACACTATTATTATTTTATACACAGTCAAATGTTTTAGTTACTGCTTTATCATTCCATTCTTTATCTCTGACTTTCCAGCTAGAGTCACTTTCTTTTGCTTGAAGTACATCCTGGAGAATTTCTCTGGACAAGAGTCTGGTGTTTGTCAAGTCCCTTCTATTTTTAGTCTAATTTTCTTTTTTACATTTTACTCACCAGAAAGATTTTTTTCTCTGGATGTATAATTCTAGAATGATTTCTCTTTTCTCTAGACATGTGGAAGATATTTTTTCATTGATTTTGGTTTCTCAGGTTTATGTTGAGACACTATGTCTGTTAGTCTATCTATATGAAAGGCTGGATTTTGTCTACTGTCAGTCCACTCCACAAGGACAAGAAATCCTTGTATAAGTTCCCTGGGGTTGGGAAAATGTCTGTAGGACAAAGATGACCACAGGACCCTGCTTTCCTCTCTGGGTTCTTGCCTTTCTTTTTTATTGTATTAACATGGTTTCAAGTGTCCCACTCATATAACAGCCTCTACATCCCGCATCACACTACCCCAGTGCCCCATGCAAAGTCTCTTTCCTCCCTTTACTGCCCCTCCCCCTATATCCACAACCCTTTCCCTCTAGCTATTGCTACCCTGCTATCTGTATATATGTTAATCATATATATAATTCTGGTTAATCCCTTCACCTTCTTTGATCCCGTCCCCTCTTCCCCCTTTCCACTGATAGGTGTCCATCTATTATTCCTTGCCTCTGTTTCTATTTTGTTCTTCAGTCTTCATTAGATTCCACATATAAGTGAGATCATATGGTATGTGTCTTTCTCTGCCTGGCTTATTTTATTTAGCATAATCCCCAGGTCCATCCATACTATCACAAAAGGTTAATTAAAATTTCCTTTCTTTTTTATGACCACATAGTACTCCATTGTGTAAATGTACTACAGCCTTTCTATCTACTCGTCCACTGATGGACACTTGGGCTATTTCCGGATCTTGATTATTGCAAACAACACTGCAATGAACATGGGGTGCATATCTTCTTCTCAATTAGTGTTTTAGGATTCTTAGGATATATTCCTAGAAGTGGAATAATAGCTGGGTCATAAGGCAGTTCCATTTTAAAATTTATGAGGAACCACCATATTGTTTTCCACCATGGCAGCATGAGTCTGCATTCCCACCAGTAGTGCAGAGGAGTTAGTTCCCTTTTCTCTAAGCCCTTGCCAGCACTTGTTTGTTGATTTGTTAATGATAGTCATTCTGGCAGAGGAGATATCTCACTGTGGTTTTTTTTGTTTTTTTTTTACAGGGACAGAGACAGGAACGAAGAGAGATGGGAAACATCAATCATTAGTTTTTTGTTGCCGTTGCGACACCTTAGTTGTTCATTGATTGCTTCCTCACATGTGCCTTGAACAAGGGCCTTCAGGAGACCGAGCAACCCCTTCCTGGAGCCAGCGACCTTGGGTCCAAGCTGGTGAGCTTTTGCTCAAGCCAGACGGGCCCGCGCTCAAGCTGGCGACCTCGGGGTCTCGAACCTGGGTCTTCCGCATCCCAGTCAGACGCTCTATCCACTGCACCACCGCCTGGTCAGGCTCACTGTGGTTTTAATTTACATTCCTCTAATGGTTAGTGACTTTGAGCATTTTTTCATATGCCTGTTGGCCATCTGTATGTCCTTTTTGGAGAAGTGTCTATTCAGGTACTTTGCCTTTATTTATTTATTTTAGAGAGGGGGGAGAGAGAGAGAGAAAGGGGAGGAACAGAAAGCATTAACTCCCACTCGTGCCTTGACCAGGCAAGACCAGGGTTTCGAACCAGCGACCTCAGCATTACAGGTTGACCCTTTATCCACTGCGCCACCACAGGACAAGCCTGCCCCCTTTTTATTTTTATTTTTTGAAGCGAGAAAGAAAAAGAGAGAGAGAGAAAAGGAGAAACGGAGGGAGGATGCAGAGACAGAGAGGGTCAGACAGACAGTAAGAGAGACAGATGAGAAGCATCACCTCATAGCTGCAGTACCTTAGTTGTTCATTGATTGCTTTCTCATGTCCCTTGACTAGGGAGCTGCAGCAGAGCCTGTGACTCCTTGCTTAAGTCAGTGACCTTGGGCTCAAGCCAGCGACCTTGGGATCATGTCTATGATCCCACACTCAAGCCAGCAACCCCACGCTCAAGCCGGATGAGCCGCACTCAAGCCAGCAACCTTGGGGTTTTGAACCTGGGATCTCAGCATCCCAGTCTGATGTTTTATCCACTACAACACCACCTGGTCAGGCATTTTCCCATTTTTGAACTGGCAGTCCTGGTGTTAAGTTTTATGAATTCTTTATAAATTTTGGTTATTAATCTCTTACCAGACATATCAGTGAATATGTTCTCCCATAGAGTGGGCTGTCTTTTTATTTTGTTAATGGTGTATTTTGCTGTGTTAAAGCTTTTTAATTTGATTTGTTGGTCTAGTTTCATCTTTTTGCATGTACCTGTCCAATTTTTCCAACACCATTTATTAAAGAGACTGTCTTTACTCCATTGTATACACTTGCCTCCTTTGTTAAATATTAATTGACCATAACAACATGGGTTTATTTCTGGTTTCTCTGCTCTGTTCTATTGATCTGTATGCTTAAGTCTACGGTCCAAATCTAATGTTTCGCTCTTTTATTTGAATGTATTCATATCAGAGTTGAAGGTTTCACAAGTGCCTTTCAATGAATTTGCTTAATTTGTCTAATATGGTTTTGTAACATGTGAACACTTCTTTTTAAGTGTTAATATTTCACTTATTTAAGGAAGATTAAAAAGTATAATCAAATATGGTCTCACCATTTTTTTTAAGATTTTATTTATTCATTTTAGAGGAGAGAGAGAGAGAGAGAGAGAAGTGCAGGAGGAGCAGGAAGAATCAAATACCATATGTGCCTTGACCAGGCAAGCCCAGGGTTTTGAACCAGCAACCTCAGCATTCCAGGTCGACACTCTATCCACTGAGCCATCAGAGGCCAGGTGGTTTCACCAGTTTTTCAATGTGCCATCCTGGGCTACAACATAAATAATTACTACTTTTAACTTAAATAGTAAGGTGACTTACTTGTCACCTTACTTGGAAAAGCTAAGAATATTAAAACAATATGTGATATGCTTTGGGATGAAAATGTTAAATTACATTTTCAGTGGCACTGTTCTCAAGGATTTTGGATCCAAATATATAAAATGTTTTACGCTTTATCTTACCGAAGTACCCTATTAACTCCACCTTCTCCAATAAGGGGCTCTTAGGTCAAGATTGAATATAAAAAATACAATTGTATTTAAGTTACTAGATATAAATAACCACTGTGATAAATCTTCCTATATCATACATCTAAATTCAGAACCTTCTGCAAAAGAAGAACATCTTTCTTAAAAAGATATAGAGAAAAAAGAAAAAGTTTAAGTGATTTAGCAATACCTTTTGGACTTACATTGGTGATGATTCGATGGAGGGAGTTTACCAGCACATAGTGAAATGTAGAGGGGGAATTCTGAGCCAGGCAGATCTACAGAGGAAAGGAAAAAATACCTTATTTCTGTGAGAAAAATATTCAGTAACACAAATAAGAACAAAAGGAAAAACAAAGTTTTTATAAAATAGAATAAATTTGTAAGGTCTTGAAATTAACAATGGTATGTAATATTGAGCAATACCAATGCAAGTGTAATCTATTCATTTTTCTAGTCTTTTCACATTGATAAAGGATCAATAAAATCAACAAATATAACTGGATGAAAGGCAATGCTTACCTTAAAGTGTTGGTTGTTGTGAGGGCTTATACGAAAGCAAGAAACAAGGCAGTCGATCATGAGATCCACATCAGCAGGCTGACTGCCTCTTGAGAATGGTTTACTTGGATTAAAAAGCAGGTTCTATGAAAATCCCAATAGAAAACAAAAGCCTTAAACAGTCATGCAGTGTTCCTTTTACTAGTATTTAATAATAGCAACACTTCATCCACACAGATGGCAGGAACAATCAGTAGCCAAAGAAGCACGAAGTACTAATATTGTGGCTCATCATTCTGATAAAATTCTTACTATAACCATATAGAATTCCTTTTAGGTCCTAATTTATATATTATTTTAAAACCAAGTCTGAATACTTAGGCTAATTTAGGAAAACTAGCTAATTGTTTTCCTCTTATTCTACATCACTTTATTTGGCCTGAGGAACATAGTAACAACAAAAGCAGGTCCTGTGAAAAATTATCAAAGAAGACTCACAACTTGAGTGTTAGCCATGATCTTCAACAATGATTTAGTTTAATACTTAAACTTGAAGCTTATTTCTCATTTAATTTTCTTAAAGCTTACAGTAAAGAAATACTAAGCATGTTACCTTAAGATCAACCACCATGGACTGAACGAGTAGGAAGATAACGGAGTTGTCTTCCCAATTGATATAGGTACTCGCTTTACACAGTTTCACACAAGCAATTGCAGCACTTTCGGTCAGCTGCCTGCTCCCGCCATGACCAGCAAGGGCTTTCCGCAGACTGTCCAGAAACAACTTCTAGAGAATTCAAATATAGGAAAAAAATAATATAGGAAGTTTCTCAATTTCAGATTTATCTAATTGAGTAGCAAATTATCAGCCTTTAAGAACTCTAAAAATACATAATATCTGTGGGTTTTAATTTCTCAATTTAAGTAGATGTCATTTAAATATTTCTCAAATCCAAAAAAGAAAAAACAAAAAACATAATCTGTTCTTCATGTTCTTTGTTGAATTATTAAAGAAACATAAAAAACAGTCCTTTCCAAACAAGGTAGTTGACTTCTCAACCCGGAATTTGGCTAATCATATTCCCTTTTTTATATTATCTTTAATTTCTAATTATTATACTGTCTTGGTTATGGTCTTTTCCAAACTGTTCATTTTTATCTAAAACTCCATGATATATATTCAACTTTCAGTCCTCTAAGAATATATCTAAGGCTGATTAATTGCTATAAATTCTATTCCTCACAAAAGGTACCTTTACTTATAATCTCAAACCTTCCTTTAACTAACACATTTCTTCCTTTGGCTTTTCCCCTAAAAGAAAAGTTTGTACCTCCACTTAACGTGTATTTGCAAGCACAACATCTCAAAACTAAACTCACCAAACAGCAGCAGAATATACATTCTTCTCAAGTACACAAGGAACAATCTCCAGAATGGACCAATGTTAGGCAACAAAACAAGTCTTAGGACATTTAAAAAAATTAAAATAATACAAAATATCTTTTCTGATCACAATAAAACGAAACTAGAAATCCTAACAGCAGAAGAAAAAGTAGAAAATTCACAAATAAGTGAAAATTAAACACCATTATTTAAAGAAAAAATCACAAAGGAAATTAGAAAATAGCTTGATAAATTAACGTGAAAATACAACAACTATAAAACTTATGAGATATAGTGAAAGCAGTGCTAAGAATTTATGCTTGGAAACTGTCACATTAAAAAAAGAAAGCTCTCTAATCAGTAACTTAATTGTATACCTTAAAGAACTAGAAAAACAGCAAACAAAACCTAGAGCTAGAAGATAATAAAGATTCAGAGCAAAGATATATTCTCGAAAATAGAAAAAAAATCAACTACCACTCTATATATGTATGTTTATTTTCATATTAATGTTTGTATAAACAAGTAGTTTTGAATGGAAAGGTACATACATATCAACCATTAACACTGGCTCACTTATAAGAAATGTGACTAGGAGAGAGAATACATAAAAAATAAATAATACTGTTTAAAATCCAGAAAGGTTTAAAAATCTAAATTTTATAACCTAAAAATGGACTAGAGAAAAATGTAAAAGTCTACAAACTGGTATGCAGAAAGACCCAGGTTCGAGACCCCGAGGTCGACAGCTTGAGCGCGGGCTCATCTGTTTTAAGCAAAAGCTCACCAGCTTGGACCCAAGGTCGCTGGCTCCAGCAAGGGGTTGCTCGGTCTGCTGAAGGCCCACGGTCAAGGCACATGTGAGAAAGCAATCAATGAACAACTAAGATGTCGCAACGGCAACAATAAACTGATGACTGATGATTCTCATCTCTTTCCATTCCTGTCCATCTGTTCCTATCTATCCCTCTCTCTGACTCTCTCTCTGTAAAACAAAAAAATCTTGGGAAGTTCCGGACACAAAAGTCACATATTATGTGATTCCATTTATACAAAATGTCCAGAAGAGGCAGATCCATCAGGACAAAGAGTAGAGCTGTGCTGCCAGAGGCTGGGGTGAGATGGGAACAGAGTAACTGCTAACGGGTACGTGGTTTCTTTGTGGGCTGATGAAAATGTTCTGTAATTAGATATAGTGATGGCTGCACAACTTTGTGAATATATTAAAAAATCATTACTGTACAATTTAAAAGGGTAAATTGTATGGCACATAAACTGTACCTCAATAAAATGAATAAATATAAACCTCAGGGAGAAGTCTGACAAAAAAAGCTAGGAGACAAAAAAAAAAAGCAAGACTGAGTTGAGTACATACATGTTTGAAATATCTAAATAGCAACAAAAAACCCACAAAGTTTACAAAGAGAAACTAAGTAAAAATGAGAAATTCACAGAAGATATACAAATCATCAATGAACATTTGGAAAGATATAGCTGTAATTATTAAGAATTATTACAATATATTGACCAGGCGGTGGCGTGCATAGAGTGTCAGACTGGGATGTGGAAGACCCAGGTTCGAGACCCCGAGGTCGCTGGCTTGAGCGCGGGCCCATCTGGCTTGAGAAAAAGCTCATCAGCTTGGACCCAATGTCGCTGGCTCCAGCAAGGGGTTGCTCGGTCTGTCTGCTGAAGGCCCACGGTCAAGGCACATGTGAGAAAGCAGTCAATGAACAACTATGGTGTCACAAGGGCAATGAGAAACTAATGATTGATGCTTCTCACCTCTCTCTGTTCCTGTCTGTCCCTATCTATCCCTCTCTCTGACTCTCTCTCTCTGTCCTTGGAAAAAAATATAAAAAATAAAATTAAAAAAAAATTATTACAATATAAATTCACTGAAATATTACTAAATTTTTATTAGCTTTTTGCCTACATTTATTTTCCCAATGAATAATAACAAAAATTACTATTTTGAAGGTCTCCGAAACAATCTACCAGGAAAAATGGTGTCCTCACAATGGAAAAGTTGAGATGCAGACCTAACTGGAGTACCACAGCAACATAAGACTCTCAAGAAGTAGAGTTCATTTATTTACTCATCAATGCATAAATTCTCTATCTAAGATTTCTATAAAGTATTGACTCATTCAGCTGAGTCTGAACATCATCTATGGCAAGTCATGCAGGAGCCCATTTCATGTTTAGTCAGCTAAGAGTATTTCTCCCAAATCGGCAAAAGAAAAAAAATGTATTAGCAAAACAAATGGCACACAAAAATTCAAATAAAACAGTAAGATTGATATCCAGGTCTTAACCTTTAAAAATTATAGTGACCATTAGAATTACTAGTTAGTTGTTATAATGCCATTTGTATTATTGATGGCATATGTGGTATTCTGCCATCTTTCCAAAATAAATGCTTTGAAAACTATTCTAAAATACCTAAGAGGTTACTAGACAATTTCATTAGCACTGAGTGAATACATACCTAAGTATATGCAAATACACCACGAAAGTGATGAGTGCTAGTAGGGCAACCCTTGCAAGTGACTGTAAGAGAAACTATGCTTAACACTAACAGAGTATCGTTTAGTCTTTTGTAGTTAAATAAACAAAGGATTGTTTTAAATCTTTAACTAATAGTAACAAAGAACTGTTTCAAGTCTTTAACTAATAAATGGTATCATTTATTTTACCTCCAAATAAATTTAGGTACAAGTATGTCTCTGATAAGGACAGCAAACATAGAGACCTAACATGATTATAATTAGAAATGGTCCCTGAAATATCATGCTTACAGAATGCTAAGCCTGAAGTAATATACAGTTTGAGTAAAATAAACTACTTCACATCTGGTCATATAAAATAATTTTGACTTCCTCACCTTATTCATGTTGTTTTCATCAACTACATCCTTGGATATATCCTGGATTATTTCTGGACACAAGATAAGAAGAATGATTTGTAGTGGCCAAACTGCTGCTTTACGTTTGGTGCTTTCAGCAAAACCATCCACCAAGTCAAATAGTTTTTCTGCACACTCTATGTGAAAAATATAAATATTAAATGATATTATTAGGTGAGAAGAAAATCTCCTGCATTAAATTAAAGGCTGGCATTTTCCAAAATTCCAAAGGCTACATTTTTAGAATATAAACTTGGAAGTTCACTGAAACAATTAAACAAGTTCATTTAGGCAAGCAGACAAGCAATGTTATAATTGTCTATGTATTAGAAGAGCTGTCTTGATCCATCCTAGAGAAACCCCATTTTAGAATGGCCAAACTTTGTTCAGTCTCAATGAGCAGGCTCTTATGTGAATGAAGATGTACTACTTCAGGAATCTGTATTCTCTGCCTTGCTGTTGTGTCTGGAGAATTCTAGGTAAAGCTACAGTACTACTTTACATACATCTCCCTAAATATAAAATAAAGCTCAGAGTACAATAAAGTACTTCTTTACAATAAAGAGTCATCAAACATCCCATCCACAACTCTAACTGAAGAGTAGCACTTCATTTCAAATGTTTTTATCTATTTGCTCAAGGAAAAAAAAGTGTTGAGGCTAACATAGAAATATAAGAGGGAGATATTTCCTACTTGATATCAGTTGACAAGATGTAAAAGTACCTTAATAACAACAACAACAACAAAAAACCCTGAGAAGTGATAAGCTGCCCTGGCCAGTTGGCTCAACAGCAGAGTGTCGGCCCAGTGTGTGGATGTCCCAGGTTTGATTCCCGGTCAGGGCATACAGGAGAAGCAACCATCTATTTCTCCACCCTTCCTCCTTCTCCCTTCTCTATCTCTCCCTCCCGCAGCTATGGCTCAGGTGGAGCAAGTTGGCCCTGGGATATTAAAATAACTCAGTTGCCTAGCAACAGAGCAACGGCCCCTGGTGGGCAGAGCACTGCCCCCTAGTGGGCTTGCCGGGTGGATCCTGGTCGGGGTGCATGTGGGAGTCTGTTACCTCTACCTCCCTGTTTATCACTTAAGAAAAAAATTTTTAAATAAATTAAAAATACAAAATGGAAAAAGAAAGTGTTAAGTTTTTACCTCATAAATAAGAGTTTAAAAGACAAAAAACAAACAAACAAAACAAAACAATCTTATCCTTACCAGCCATATCAGTCTGTGGAATTTGGTATAGCTTTGTAAATTCATCTGGATAATTTTCAACCCAGTTCCAAAATGCCTACAAATGATAAAACATACATTTTCATATGAAAGCAGGGATATTTTCTTAACATAGTAAATAAAATGTCACACAGCTACAATTATATCACAAACTTCAAATTTCCTTTATAAGCATATTGCAATGCATCTTCCTAAAATATTAATGTACAATTATCACTCAATCCATAATGTTTTGATTCAGAATCATAAAGAAAGCAACATTTTAGCTAAAAATTAACAAAATTTTAATAGCAAAGATGTTGTGACTTACTTTTTCCAGGCTATTTATAACTGCTAACTGTGCAACCTTCTTTAGGGCTTTAAATTTAAATGCTGTTTCTGAGAGGGAAAAAAGATTTAAAATTAACTCTAGATTAATTATTTAAAATAAATACAATTCAGAGCTACTAGTTAAAAAAACAACAAAGAAAACACTTATGTCCCGATATTATTTGTAAGCGATGTTAAGACAAAGACAATCTAAACCAAAAACTCACTGGCTATATCCACTAAAAACAAAACTCAATAAAAATTAAGTATGAACAGTCAAGATATGGGGCAGCCTAGTTCACTGCAAATAAGTGAGTTTCATTCATCAGAGGAAGAGCCTATGAACAGACTCTAGTCAGATATCACGGCTACCTCTGTCACAAGTGAATTGTTCTCAGTTTCTTGGTTTATGTGTTCTTCTAAGTTGTAAATTTAAAGATATTAGGAGAAATTCAAAAAGATACAGAAGAACTAAAGAGCTACGGTATACACATCGTTTTATGCACCAGAAAGGAACTGTCAAAATATAGAGTCCCAAACCTGTGGACCTCTACCAGCAGTAGAGAATTATCATTCACCATCATCCAATCTCAAATGGAGGGACTTCTGACATAGCCAGCTGCTGTGAAATAATAGAGGAACTTGCAATCTGCCTTAGAAATAACCAAAAAAACCTAAATACAGTTATGGAGGAGCATCGAGATCTTATCTTGCAGCCATCCACTTGTCTCCTACTATATGTCTCTCTCTCTCTCTCTCTCTCACACACACACACACACACACACACACATCTTCATGAGTTCTGGAACAAGCTAGCTACACACCTGCCATCAATAGATTCACTATCAAAATCTGTATCTAGAAAAAAAAGAATTCCAAACATCATGTATATATGACCATGTCTGAAATGTAGGAGTTCTTTAACATTAATTTGTATTGAAGTTAAACTATTTTTTTTAGATTTTATTTATTGGGCTTTAGAGAGAGGAGAGAGAAAGAGATGGAGAGGAAGAGAGAGAAATAGGAGGGAGAAGTGGGAAGCATCAAGTTATAGTAGTTGCTGCCAGTATGTGCCTTGACCAGGCAAGTTCAGGGTTTTGAACCAGCGATCTCAGCATTCTAGGTCAACATTTTAGCCACTGCACAAGTTGGGCTAAACTATTAATGTTATCAGCCTAAATGTAAATGTGTATGTGCAGATATTCCTGAAGCTTTGATTGATTTTTAAAAAAAAAGTAAATATGCCTTGCACTTCAAAGGTTGATGTGTTTTTTTTCCTTTGTTTATAATAACTTGCTTTTTGAAAGAAATATAAAACATGTGGTTATTGTAGAAAAATCAAAAAGTATAAAATAGTCTAAGGAAAATTTAAGACATCATCCATGATTCTACTATTCGGAGACAATCAGTTAACAGTTCGGTGAATTCTCTTCTATCCATTTTCGTATGCACCTAAACGACAAATATATTTACCATGACAGATCATATAAGCTATCAAACCTTTTCATTTCACACAGTATCCTAACCTTTTTCATAACATTAAAAATTCTTCATAAATTTATTTGATGGCTCTATCTACAACAGTAGATATCTAAATTAATCACCAGATGTTATGTAATGTATTTATAAAATGCTATATATTCTACTTCTTAAATACCATATCAAATTGGTCCCCATCCTCCCCAATTCTATGCAGACCTCCACTATCTTATATTTCACTCACATTACTACACAACTAAGTCCCAGAATTTCATATAACCTTCTACCAAGCCATCCTGCAAATTTCAAGCAAAATGGCCTATCTAAAATAAAATATTAATCCCACCTTAAAGCCTTTTCATCACTTCTAATAGCCACTAAATTAAAGCCTCATAAGCCATAAACACAACAGTGTAGGAGTTAAGTACTCTGGCTCCAGAGATGGGCAGATGTCAACTGAATTTTTACCCTGCTACTCACTAACTCTATGACAGGGGTCCCCAAACTTTTTACACAGGGGGCCAGTTCACTGTCCCTCAGACCGTTGGAGGGCAGGACTATAAAAAAAACTATGAACAAATCCCTATGCACATTGCACATATCTTATTTTAAAGTAAAAAAACAAAATGGGAACAAATACAATATTTAAAATAAAGAACAAGTAAATTTAAATCAACAGACTGACCAGTATTTCAATGGGAACTATGGGTGCGGATGCATCCTGTGCTCCTCTCACTGACCACCAATGAAAGAGGTGCCGCTTCCGGAAGTGCTGTGGGGGCCAGATAAATGGCCTGAGGCGGCCGCATGCAGCCCACAGGGCTGTAGTTTGGGGACCCCTGCTCTATGACCTTAAACATGTCTCTTAAACCTCAATTTCCTCATCTGTATAGGGGATGATACTACTACCTGCTTCACAGGGTTACTGTGAAGATGGAAGAGAAAAAGTTTGTAAACTACAGAGCATGATATGTGGACCATACTGAAAATGCAACAAATATTACTCTATTTTTATTAATATGATCTGACCTACTCTTGTACCTCCCTGTCTTTCTTTGTTCCACAAACATATATATTTCTTCCTTCACTTTATGCTCACCCTATTTGAGTTTGCCACATTGCTTTGCAAATAATCTGATAATTAAATCTTTGCCTCATCAAACAGGCCATGAGCTCTATAGGGACAGATTCACTATAATATTAATCCTTGTAAACCCAGCATTTGGCATGGTTTCTTCCATAGTTTCTCAACATGCTGTTGAACAGAACTTAAAACGCATTATTTTTTTTACTATTCATTTTACAGAAAGTTTCCATTCCTTTTACTGTTGTCACCTAGAGCCATCTTTTGCTGCCCAATTTAATACTGGCTTTATACTTGACACATCTATCAGCATATACTCTAAACTTATGTTCATGAGGAAGCTGCATTCGATGGGAATAGCTTACCACAAGAAAAACAAAGTCATTTATCCACACGTTTAGTTTCTCTTACTTGGACATGAAGAACTATCTCAATTCATTATTATGGATTCCACATTTCTAAGAAAAGAGAGGTTTTAAACAAATACCTATTCGTGGGCAGCCTGGCCTAGATTTATATCCAAGTTTTTTTCTGAAAAGTTAAGAAAAATCATAAAATTCCACTTACATTTCTTAAATTTTAAACATAGAGGAAATCTCTAAATTTTATCATTCACTTCCTAAACTTCTCATGTTTAATGATAGATACTAAAATCTGGAAAGTTCAACTATTAATTGAGTGGTGCATTATAATCTAAAATAATTGCTAAGCAATTGTCCAAATCTTGATGAGTTAAAAATCACTTTTTCCTTTATTAAAGTTACTCACAAGTGATTTAATTGTTGCTTGATTTTATAATGGTAATGACCTAAAATCATAAATTCTGAACAAGGGACACAGTCTTACAATATTCATCTATATAGACATAGTCTTTTTAGATCTCTGATGAACTAGTGATTGAGTTTAAAGCAAATGTTAAAAAAAACAGAACAACATATTTTGAAAATCACATCAAAGAACTGTTGAGGTTTTCAAAATTAATATAACTAAATCTCCTTTTAGGTCAGACATTAAAAACATTATTAACAATTCCTTAATCAATATACAAAATAAAATAAAAAGGGTGATTCATAACATTTCATATTTGAGTTAGCCAGGATCCAATATTACATAAAACTAAGAATCAATTTTTTGTGTGAAATGAATTTAGGTATTTATACTCATTGATATTTTATTTATATCAATACTTCCCCACTTACCAGAAAGACTCAATTCTTTCTGACAGTTTATTTCAATCAATATAGTCATAAAAAGCACTGCCCAAAGATTTATAATCACAAATGAGGAATTATAATATCCCCATGTTGGACTACTATTGACATGTTCTACAAGGAAGCATAACTAGACACTAAAAGCATAAGAGACTTTGCCTGACCTGGGGTGGCGCAGTGGATAAAGCATTGACCTGGGAACACTGAGGTCACCAGTTCAAAACCCTGCACTGGTCTGGTCAAGGCGCGTATGGGAGTTGATGCTTCTAGCTCCTCCCCCCTTTCTTTCTCTCTCTCTCTCTCTCTCTCTCACACTCTATGTCTCCTCTCTAAAAATAAATAAATAAAAAGAAATTTTAAAAGCATAAGAGACTTTGTAATACTGCAAAGTCAGGAAGTAAATAACAGCTGAAAACAGAAATGATAGAAATGAGATTCCTCACTGATGGTTGTCAGAGGGGATGGGGATCTGAGGGCAGGCTGAAAAAGGTGAAGGAATTAAACAAAGGACTTATAGAAACTTGACAACAGTGTGGGGATAATAGGGAAAAAGGAGTAGGAGGAGGTGAAGGAGGTCAATGGGGGGATAGATGGTGATGGAGGGGGACTTGAATTGTGACGGATAAACACCCACTACAGTGTACAGGTGATGTGTTAAAAAGTTGTACACCTGAAACTTGTATCATTTTATTAATCAATGTCACCTCAATAAAGTCAATAAATTTTTTTTAAAAAGAAAGAAATGAGATTCCTGATTCAACTCCTCGCATCATAAGATCACAATCTTCTGGTTCCTTTATCTTCTAAAATAAAACTGTTATTCTGCTAAACTATCTGCTGTTAGCACAAAAAGCTAAACATAATTTCCAAAACCTATAGCTATCCTTAAGAGATGAAATTCTAAATACATTAAATAGGAGCACCCTTATATTCACTTTATTAAAAGTAAAAATTGTAGTTAAATCGGAACTTTCCATTGCCAAGACAAAAGCTATAATTTTCTCTATTCTATGGCTTTCAAAGGTTCAAAAATTACTAAACCAAAAGTATTATCATCCATTTCACAGGGATATTTGCATTATAAAATCCACTTTGATGTTCCAGTTCATCACAAAAATACATTCAAAATATTGACCTTTACCCACAGTAATTATTCAAATATAGCATACATTTAAACTTACCCTTCAGGAGCCGTTTTAATTTTGCACAATCCACACTGATATACTGTAATAGTTCTATATCATGAACATCAACGTTGTCTTCAGAACAAACAGTCAATTCCTGTAACCTGAAAAGTAAAAACCAAAAATAATTTATCAATTTAAGTCTAAGGACAGTCAATAATTCTACATTCTAGCCTGACCAGGCTGTGGCGCAGTGGATAGACCGTCGGACTGGGATGTGGAAGACCCAGGTTCGAGACCCTGAGGTCGCCAGCTTGAGTGTGGGCCCATCTGGCTTAAGCAAAAGCTCGTCAGCTTGGACGCAAGGTCACTGGCTCCAGCAAGGGGTTGCTCGGTCTGCTGAAGGCCCGTGGTCAAGGCACATGTGAAAAAGCAATCAATGAACAACTAAGGTGTCACAACGGCAACGAAAAACTAATGATTGATGCTTCTCACCTCTCTCCGTTCCTGTCTGTCCCTATCTACCCCTCTCTCTGATTCTCTCTCTGTCCCTGTAAAAAAAAAAAAGAAAAAAATATCTAAATTCTACAGATTCTTCTCACCCCAATGATAAGTTTAGAAGAGAAAATACACGTATAAAAATAAGAGAAAAAATATTTCTTGTGAAAATCTAAAGAAAGATAATTTAGAGGATATAATCGAAAAAGATATGATATAATAAACTTTATTAGGTATATGCACATCAAATCACATTGTATACTTTAAATATATATATTTTTTAACTTTTGAAAAATCATTACATGCTGTTGAGACACAGTGAGAGATACATGAGCATTTAATATACTCTTTTCTTTGCTATGTGTATCTTTAATTTTGTTCTAAAGTTTTTAAAATTTAAATTGTAAAATAAATTTTTATTAACATCTATTCACATAAACTAGACTTCAGAAACACAAATGGTACAGTAGTTCCTCTTACCAGCAATTTTACTTTCTGCAGTTTAGTTACCCAAGGTCAACCACAGTCCAAAAAATATTAAATGAAATAATTTGAGAAATAATTCATAAGTTTTAAATTGCATGACGCTCTGTGAAGCATGATGAAATCTTGTGCCGTTTGCTCTGTGCCATCTTTAAAAACTCAAGCTTTCTTGTCACCAAAAGCTTTGTCATATAAGATTTTGCAACATTCGCAACATGTAAAAATAGACAACTTTTTGTATTTCCTGAATCTAGTTCACCGTTTCCAGAATAGAAGTTAAGCATCTCCATCTCTGGAATAAACCAGTTCCTTTAGCTTTCAGGGGACAGACTGCTCAGGCATGGGATCAATGAGATACATATTTCAGACAATTGCATGTGCTATTTCATTTAGCTTGTGCCAGAAACAGAAGCTGATGACAGCTCACCTAAAATACCATTAAGATGGTTTAATTTAGATGGAAATATCTTATGACATTGCTGTCATAGCATCAGGTGATATAAATTATGCAAGTATCTAGAACGGCAGTTCTTTCTGAAGATTGATTTTATATCTCATACACAATAGATGAATCGACATTATGAGAATTTGTTGTTTGACTACTCTGTGTATAGAAGTTTCTCTTTGAGGATTAACATTAGCTTTTGACACTCTAGTCCTCTGCTTCTCTTGAGGTAATATGGATGCAGATCTTAAAATAACTATTACTCTGCCAAAGCACACCACGTGCTGTGGCATATTCTCTGATATAGAGGATTAGCTACTTTCTCCACAGAATTACTGAACAACTGGACTCACTCTAATTGTTTTTAATAGGAGGGTTCTGTGGATTATTTAATTTGACATACCAACAGAGGCATAAGGCTCAATGACTTTAAAAATTCGATTTAAGTTTTTTAGAAATCTGCTGAGATTTATATGGTTTCTTATTCTTTTTAATCATTTTAAATTTCTTCTTATATGCCTCTAATCATTTCAAACATATGGGGGGAAACTTAACTTGAGATAGTGAAACACAATACAATATTCAGATGATGTCTTGTAGAATTGTGCACCCGAAACCTGTATAATTAACTAGTGTCACCTCAATAAATTCAAATAAAAAAATTTAGAACTTAAGTATTAGTTTAAGTTTGACTAAAAAATAAAGGTTGTTAAATGATCTCATATATTTGTATGTACCCACCTGGTACATATTATTGAGTATATTCTGTAATAACCTATTTGTACTTCTTAATCCTTTCAATTTTTTTTACCCATTCCCACAATGCTGCTCTCATCTGGCAACCATCAAAATGTTCTATCTATTGTTAGGCCAGCAGAAGGAGGGACGCACAGGCCTGTGGAGTTCTATAAGTTTATTTATGAATCTGCAAAACAAAGGGGCTGAGACCCTAGTGGCATTAGCCCAAGCTGCAGGAAGGGGGTGTCTGATATAGGGGTTGCTGCAGGCATTTGCTGGCATGGGGTTTACTGTACCTGGACATGCCCTGACTAGCACATCCTGGTTTGTGGCCTTGGTCACAGACTGTCTCCCAACCCTCAGGGCCCTCATGATGGCCTTGTCCCAAGGACATTTCTCAGAACCAAAGGCTTTGTGGAGGAAGTGGTATAAAGAGAGGGGGAGGTTGGGTGAGGGGAATTTGAGTTTTAAAGGGGCTCTGGGTTTAAAGGAGCCCTGAACCCAAGCCTAACATCCAGGAGTCTGTTTCTGATTTGCTAGTTCATTTAGCTTGTTTTTTAGATTCAACTATTGATAGAATATGTATTTATTGCCCTTTTATTGTTCACAATTTTTACCTTTTCTTCTTAAAAAAGACCTTTTAACATTTCATGGTGATGAACTCTTTCAGCTTTTTTTTGTCTGGGAAGCTCTTTATATATCCTTTAATTCCAAATGACAGCTTTTCTGGTTGAGTAATCTTAGTTGTAAGTCCTTGCTTTTTATCACTTTGAGTATTTGTTGCCCCTCCCTTCTTTATATATCCTTTAATTCCAAATGACAGCTTTTCTGGTTGAGTAATCTTAGTTCTAGGTCCTTGCTTTTTATCACTTTGAGTATTTGTTGCCCCTCCCTTCTGGCCTGCAAAGTTTCTGTTCAGAAATAAACTGACAGTTGTATGGGAGCTCCCATGTAGGTAACTAACCTCTTTTCTCTTGCTGCTTTTAAGATTCTCTCTTTAACCTTTTGTATTATGAATTATTTTGGTGTGGGCTTCTTTGGGTTCATTTTGTTTGGGACTGTGCACATCCCGGATTTGTACGTCTATTTCCTTCATGAGGTTAGGGTAGTTTTCTGTCATTTTTTTCAAACAGGTTTTCAATTTCTTGCTCTCTCTCTTCTACTCGGCACCCCCATGACGTGAATGTTGGTACACTTGAAGTTGTCCTGGAGGCTCCTTACACTTTCCTCCTTTTGGATAATTTTTCTTTTTGCTGTTCTGATTGGATGTTTTTTGCTTCCTTATATCCCAAATTGGTTTTGATTCTCTGCTTCGATTCATCTTCATCATTTACTGCTGATTCCCTATAAATTATTCATTTCAGTTAGTGCGTCCTTTGTTTTAGACTGATTCTCTTTCATGATTTCTATTGTCCTAAGTTCCTTGAGCATCCTTATAACTGTTGTGAACTCTGTATCCAATCGTTTGCTTGCCTCCATTTTGTTTAGAACTTTTCTAAAGATTTCTCCTAATTTTTCATTTGGGACGTTTCTTGGTCTCTGCATTTTGGCTGCTATCTTATATTTGTATCTATGTATTAAGTAGAGCTGCTATTTCTCCCAAGCTTGGCAGAATGGCTTTGTACAATAAGTGCCCTGAAGGGCACATGACAGTTTCTCATCATCTGAGCAGGTCACTCCAGATGTGTCACTGTGTGGGCTGTGTGCACTGTCCTGTTGTAACTGAGCCTTGACTGGTGTTGGGGTCACAGGGATATACTGAGCCCAAGGCTAATCAGCTGCGAGGACTGGCTGTGACTACTGCAGAGGAGCTGCTGTGCAGGAATCAACCCTACAGAGTAGAACTTGCTTCAGTGGGACTCTGATGCTTACTGAGTCAGCCTCTTGGGTGTGTCAATCATGGAGGTGGTAGGGTTGTAATCCCGCATGGTCTGAAGCTGTCCACAGGTGCACTGTCTCTGAGACTTCCCAGTGGTATAAGGCCAGCCATCCCTAAACCCCACCTGAGACCACACAGCATGAGCTATAGAGAGATCTGCAGATGGCTGCTACTTGTTCTGGGAATAAAGGTGCCCAGAAGAGGCCAAGCTGTGAACTAAGGCCAGCTGCCACTAGTGCCAGGCCAGGAGCCACTTAGGAAGAAATACAGGGTACACAGGAGACCAGATGCTGCTTGTTTGAGAGATTTCAGGGAAATCCAAAGAATGAGGCAAGAGAAGCCATTTGTATGGAAAAGTCACTAGAAACGACTTGAGTGGGCCCACATATTGGGAGGCAGGATCTCAGGGAATCAACTATGTGGTACAAACAGTGTGAGCCAGGTTAATGGAGACTCAGAAAATGTGCTCACCTGCTGGCTTGTGAGGAAAGGGCTCAGAAAAGGAACAATGGCCTCTGCCAGCACTTTAACTGGCAGAAAACTGCCTCCTCCCTCCCCCCACAGCACTTGCCCTGATGCCAATCAATCCCTCCCCTTATATCCCTGGTTTCTTTTGAGCTGCTGCCCCAGTGCTGGAGCACAGAGAGAGTAAGACCAACTAAGTCCGTGCGCGGGCCCTTTAAGAGGAACGTCTGGGACTCCTGCAGCTCTCCATCTCACTCAGACACAATCCAGTTGGTTTTTACAGCCAGAAGTTATGGGGACTTGTCTTCCTGGCTCTGAAACCCTTCTAGGAGGCCTGGTGTGGGACAGGGACCCCTTGTTCCTTAGGGGAACCTCTATAGCCGAGAAATCAAGTTATCCCTGCCGACTTTAAACCAAACCACCAACTCTGGGTATGGAGTGTTTCTGCCCCTCTGACCTGTCTCGAAGTGACTTCTTTAAATCCCTAGTTGTAGGACTTCCATTCAGCCAGATTTCAGGCAGTTCTGAATGATGGTTGTTCTGTAGCTTAGTTCTAATTTTGATGTGGTTGTTGTGGGAGGATTCGAGTACTGTTTATCTATGGCCGCCATCTTGACTGGGAAGTTACCTCTTTCGTAAACTGATCGCAAATTCATCTCTAGTTCAGGCTGTATTTTCTTTGAGAATCTCTTATAACCTGGGGTTGTGAGAGTGTCCTAGTGATAGATCTGCATTTGCATTTGCCAGGTGCCCAATTCTGGACATATTTTATTTCTGAGCCCCAGATTATACAGATAGTGTAAATGGGGACCACAAAATCTTATATAAGGTAATAGCCCTGGGCAACATTTGCCTCTACCCCCGTGGTGAACCTATGACACGCATAACCATTTTTGATGACACACAGCCGCATACCAGAGAAGTATGGGGCCGCACACCAAGGACGTTTCAACCTCGGCTCCTGCACAGCCAGGTGTAGTAGCCCAGGATAAAACATTTGCTGTAGTATAGACACTCTGTGCCGGAGGTCTATAGGCCAAAACAACATAACTCCGGCACAGAGCGTCTAGTTCTGGGACTTCTGGTTAGGCCATTTTACTCGAAGTGACACCACCCGAGTTATTGTTGGTTTTTTGGCAACAAAATTTTGACACAACTCAAAAGATTGCCCATCACTGTCCTACCCTAAGCTTAGGCAAAGCAGACAAAATACTTGTGCTGGTAGTTATTTCTTTCCCTTCCCTATTCTCTCCTTCCCTACTTTTCTCTCTCCTTCACTCTTTCACTTCATTCCTTCATTTCTTGTTCTGACTCTCTCTTTTCGGAGGGAGTACATAGCTCTTTCTAGTCATCTTTTATACAAGGCCCCAGTTCTACTCCCTGCATTATGAGTGTACAAGGCTTTGTATCCAGTCCCACGTAGATGTTACCCCTAAACACCTGGCATAAGAGAAAAATATCTAACCATTCCCACCATTCCTGTGTTGCCTTCAAAACCATCTCTGATTTTCACCTTCCTCTTCATTTCTGGACCTGGATGCATTGATTGGTGAGTGCTGTTTGTTTCACCTTTTTACTATAAATTTTAAATATCTTTCTTTTGTTCAGTTTACCTGGTCTTTGTAGATGTTTTATTGACAGATTTCCTACTTCATTTCTTCTGCTCAAACTACTCTTTGGTTTCTCTGCTTCAGAAATGACATTTAAACTTCACAAAATACCCCTTTGCTTATGGAAATAACTGAAAATAACTGATAACACTGGGGAACAATTTTATTTTTCATTTTCTGTTGCAAAAGGTTTTAGAACTGTTTCTATATATTTCTGCATCACTGATTCCAAATCTGAAATTCATTTTTTGGTGTATGCTCTAGTTTTTATGCAATTTTAATTTCTTTTTGTTACAGTTAATGGCATGCATTGGTTTTTAAACTGGAGTTAAAGGGCAACGACTCTTAGATTGAACATAACCACAAGGCAATTAGTGTTTTACAAACATCACTTTTACATAATTTTAGTTGTTTTTAAATGTAAAAAATTATCTGATAAAAACACCCTCTTATTTTGTTTTAAGATTGAATCATGGCTTCTTCAAGTAGGCGTAAATGTAAAAACAGTCCTGACACCTTCTGTTATATATGTGGCTGTTACACACTTCAGCGTCAAAGGCGCAATATTTCACCATTTGTGACACGTGCATCTATTGCCTATTTTCAAGTTCCCCTTGGCGATCAAGACAAGAATTGGGTTCCTCATATTGTGTGTACTAATTGTGAGGAAATGCTTTGTGACTGGACAAAAGGAAAATGCAAAGGAATACCTTTTGGTATTCCCATAGTTTGGCGTGAACCTAAGGACCACGGCAGTGACTGTTATTTCTGTCTGATTCATACAAAGGGCATCGGCAAGAAAAAATGGCATATGATCGCATAGCCTAATATTCCTTCAGCAATACTACCCATCCCACACTCTGAGACATTCCCGGTTACAGTTTTCAATGGTTTTATTTCTTCTAAGGATGAAGAAAGTGAACATGGTGATTAAGCGTATTTTGATAAGATGCATGAGGAAATGGTTGTTGAATCTGAAGGGTCTTTTCTGATGCCAAGCAGTCATTAACCCCTCAGCAATTTAGCCAACCCGAATTGAATGACTTAGAGAGTTGGGCCTATCAAAGAAAGCAGCTGAGTTATTAGTCTCCAGGCTTCAAGAAAAGAATGCACTTCACCAGTAAGCTAAAGGATCCCATTTCAGAAAGCATGAACAAATTTTTGTGGACTTTTTTTCCAAAGATAAACACTATGTTTACTGTCATGATATCAGTAGTCTCCTCAGCCAGCTAGGTGTTACCACTTACAGTCCAACAGAATTGCAGCTATTTCTTAACAGCTCTAGGAGTCTGAAATGTGTTCTCCTACACAACGGTAATGTTTTTGCAGCAGTTCCAATTGGTTATTCAACTCATCTGCAAGAAGTTTATAATGACATAAAAACTGTCCTCGACTTTCTGAAGTATGAGGAGCATAACTGGATTTGTGTGGATCTTAAAATGGTCAATTTCCTGCTAGGACAACAGAGAGGTTTCACGAAGTATCCTTGCTTTCTGTATCTGTGGGACAGCCAAGCTCGGGAGAAACACTGGACACAGTAGGAGTGGCCGAAACATGAAGCTCTGGAAGTAGGGATGCAAAATATTTTGAATGAATCTGTAGTTAATTGAGACAGGATCATTTTTCCACCACTTCACAACAAACTTGGCTTAATGAAGCAGTGTGTTCAGGTTTTGAATAGAGAAAGTGAATGCTTTCAACATATTATTTCTGCTTTTCCTGCCTTATCTTTCGAGAAGATAAAAGCAGGTGTATTCAATGGACCTCAAATTTGAACCCTCATATGTGATGAAGAATTTGCCAAGAAAATGAATAAAGAGGAGAAAGCAGCATGGCAATCTTTTGTGGCAATTACAAAGAACTTCCTTAGCAACAAAAAAGCAGAAACTATGAACTTCTGGTTCAAAGGATGCTGTTGGCTTTCCGCGACATTGGATGTAACATGAGCGTTAAGATTCACTTCCTGAACAGTCACCTTGATAAGTCTCCCGAAAATCTTGGAGCTGTTAGTGATGAGCAGACTACTGCTGGAGCATCAAACGAGATTGTCCTCAACAAGTACACAAATGCAAGAGCTACAAACACAAATTTTTGCCTGAATAGAATTTAAATAAGTTTTGTGCAAATGTTATGATTAAAATAAGTGTTTTAATATGTTCTATTTCAAAATTGTAGACAAATTCTGATGCAATCATACCTTTTAGTGTATTAGTGTATTTACTACATTATATAAATTATTATATTTTCACAAGGATGATGCCCAAGAAGACATTCTACTTCATTATGTTAAACTAAATGTTGAAAATTTTACAGTATGAAAACCTAAAATCTTGAATTGCAAAAAAAACCTGTAGCTTACAGAGAAAAACTAAGTCAGATTTGAGATCAGCACACTCAAATAAGGTAAGAACAAGTGTTTTTGTGGATGCAACAAACATTTTGTCCCCCAGTGTTATAAGAGGAGTTAAACTTTTCTTCCATTTTTCACAACCACAACAACCAGCTTTTCAGATTTATTAAGTTGTGTTTCCTCAGGAGACACATCCCATATTTCTAAACTCTTTGCATCAGCTGTGCAATTTTTTTGCATGTTTGTTTAAGTGTTGAGGAACTTTTTATTCCCAGTGTGATAAACTGCTAAACTTTTCTTATCCTGTTAAGCTTTAGTGTAAGTGCTTAATTTTAATGTTAGCTATTCATCTATAGGCCAAAGCAAGTGTAAGAATTTGAGAAAAAACAGGATTGATTTCATTTTTAACAACTGAAGATTTAATGTGATGATCAGTTTTAAACTAAAATGTTTACAATCTGAGTTAATATTGTGAATAAATTCATGTAGTATTTGTGCTTTTGCACCGTATCTCTCTCTACAGATTCTGAAAATTAGTAATTCCATTCTATGCCTCTAATGAGGCATACTCATTAGAAAGCACTATTCAAAAGATTTGTAAATGCCATCTTTTGAAAAGCTGATGTCTGTAGTTGTTAGTGAAAAAAGAAAACTTTTTCTTATTTTTACATTAGTGTAAAAAAATCTATTTTTGTTGTGTGTTATATCAGGTTTTTAAAATCTATATATTTGCTGTTCTATAAACAACTCATATTTGGATAGACTAAAAAACATGGTAGTCTTTTGATCATCTTCTTCTCCCTTCAATGTAAGATTATTTCAAATAGTAAGGCTGGTCTAGTCATCTAAACAAAGAAGAAGTTTTGTTTCGTTTTGTAATTATTTTAGAAAGAGAGGAAGGGAGGGAGGGGAGAGGGTAGGGAGGAGAAAGAGAAACTGATTTGTTGTTCCACTTATTTATACATCTACTAGTTGATTCTTTTCTTTTTTGAGAGAGAGAGAGAGAGAGAGAGAGAGAGAGAGGAGAGAGAGAGAGAGAGGAGAGAGAGAGAGGAGAAGCATCAGCTTGGAGTTGCTTTCACTTTAGTTGTACATTGATTGCTTCTTGAATGTGCCTTGATTAGGTTAGGCCAAGGTCCCCTTGCTTAAGCCAACAACCTTGGGCTTTTCATGCCAGCAACTTTTGGGCTCAAGCAAGTGAGCTTTGGGATCATGTGGACCATTCCCCGACTCAAGCCAGTGACCTCAGGGCTTCCAACTGGTTACCTCAATGTTCAGGTCAATGCTTTATCCATTGCGCCACCACAGGTAAGCTATTGTTTGATTCTATTATGTTCCCTGACCAGGAATCAAACCCACAATCTTGGCTTATCCAGATGACACTGCAACCACCAACCTAGGGCTGTATTTTGTTTTTTGTAACTTCTGTGCCTCCTATTCCCTAGGTGTTTGTTACCTTCCTGCTTCAACCAGTGTATTATTCCTCGAATATAAAAAGTCATCACTCAAAAGATTTCATGAAGACTCTGTATATTGTATAAACATTACCAAACATTATTAATCATATTGTACCATTAAATAAAATTTTAATTTTCCTTGCACCAGGCATGAGTGGTTAAAGAATATTAATGTTTAGCATCATGATTATTGAAATGTCGCTTTTTATTTTAAAAGATGGCAGGTTTTTGAAGTTAGCGAATTCCTCCAAAATACCACAGCACAAATTCTCAAATGATGATGCATGTTCTCAATTACACCTATTGGAAAACAACAGAAGAATAAACAAATCTGACTAATACAGGTTCACTGTTCACACAACATAAACAAGTCAAAAGATGTAGGTTCCAATAAGCAAAGAGAATTGTTTTCTCTAGTATTATTTTTTGATTCACTGAATCACTAAGAAGTGATTCGTGTTATATTTCCTACTGGGTCATAATTAAGGACCCATTTGACTCTACTTGCATGAGAAAGGCAAGTTACATGCATGAAAGGAAGTTCCAGAGTTACTGGCTACTGTCAGTTATAATTCTATCTCATATAGCACCATCTATGCCAATTTCTCCATCTGTAGCACACCACAACTGAGGATCACATGATGATTTTTAATTATCAGTAAAAGATTAAATTATATTTATCATACAATTTTAAGGCACAGCAGCATGTATTACAAAAGAAATGTCATTGTGCTTGCTTCAGCAGTACATATACAGAAGAAATGTCATCAAACTGTGCTTAAAACAGAAGTATAGGGAAGTAGCAAACCGGGTATAATAAAACTAATAGACAGTGAAGCCAGTCTCTCAGAAATTTTGGATCCTCCATTTTTGGCAAAACATTTTGATTACTTCTTTGGGTGCTAGTTTGCTTACCTATAAAACGGGGGAAGTATCACATCCATTTCAAAGATACTATGAGGATAAAACAGCACAGTATATACTATAAAAATGCCCAACAAATGAGAATTTTTATAGTTCATATACTTAAAACACAGTCCACTTTTTGCAGATTTCTATTTGTCAATTATTCACTTCCTTTTGTTTCCATATTTCTGGTGTTTTGTTTGTTTTACCGGAGATTTTTGTTTTGGGGTTTTTTTTTTTTGGTAATTCTTATGGATCTTATGATAAGGATGATAAAGATCTTATGATAAGGATCTTTTTTTGGTAATTCTTATGGATCTTATGATAAGGATCTTATGATAAGGAGCAGAGCTGTATAACCATTAGAATTCTGACTACTCTTATAAATTATTTTATCTGATAGGCTAATTTTATTTAAAGGAATAGTATGTTAAAAAGTCAAAAATTCATACCTAGCATTTAGGGGGAAAAAAGCTTATTCATGGGTGATATTTCCTAAAATTTAGAGTTCCGATTTTATAACAGCACTTATATTTAATTTTACAAACCACTACCAAAATAATAAAAATTTCAAAGAAATCAATGCATAAAATTTCTATAAAAGCCCAGGTCAAACTCATTTCTGTCACCTTTAATTTTTATGTAGATTAAAGAAAAACTTCAAAATTATATATCACTTACAACAGTCCTATGTAGATTTATACACTGACCTTGTAGAAATGCGACTAAAGACTGCATTGAAGTTGTTACAGCTGAGAGAAAATAAAACCCCAGAAGCAGAATTCCGAAGTTCAGCTGCATGTTGGTTTCCTTCACGACAGGTGTGAAGAAAATGGCAGATTTCTGGCAGCAACTGTTTGACCAGCATTGTTTCATCTAATCTCATTGTGTCCTTTGGTTGCTAAAATAGAAATAATCACATAATCCTAAAACTTTCTTAAATTTACATGTAAATATTTCTATGATAAAAATTTTCGAATACACCTAAGAGTTGAAATAGAATAATGAACAGCCATATATCCACTCACCACCTAGCTTCAATAGTTCATATTTCATCATGTCTGCTGTATCTACAGTTAGTCTACTAAAGAGAATAGTTTCACCTTTTGCCTCTTCATCACAATAAAAGCCCAGCCCCCCACACTCACTCCTGCCTGTCCTTGTTCATCAAATCCCTACATAAGCCCTTCCCTGCCCCTCCTGGGAATCCCCAGTTTGTTGCAAGTTCTAAATAATCATTAGTACTCATATTCTTTAGTGAAGGCATTGTGTCATCTGTCCCAACATACTAATAATTTCCTGGATGTGCAATCATACCTGCCTTTGAGCAGTTTGACCAAAACAAATAAATAGTACTTATTACAAATAATTTTTGTTTGTCTGAACCATTTCAAAGTAAGTTACAAGTACAGTGCATCCATAAAGTCATGGTGCACTTTTGTCCTATGACCAGTCAAAAGTGCACCATGACTTTATGGACACACTATATAATGTTTCAACACTACATACTTCAGCATCTCTTAAAGTAAGGACATTCTGCAATATAATTTCAATCTTAACACCAAGGAAAAATAAACAATTCCCTTGTATCAGCTAACACCCATTCTGTACATTTCCCCAACTGCCCCTAAAATGTCTTTCATAACTTCAAAAAAGGTTCACAGATTACATGCAGCAGGATTGCTATGTTCCTTTAGTCTCTTTATTTTAAAACTATTTCCCTCTTCATATATATCATCTTTATTTTCGATAACATTGACAGATTTTTAAATGGTCCAGCTGCCTTAGTAAATATTACATATTACTGACTTGATTATTTTAGTGGTGTAACTTAACTTGTATTTTCTGTAAGGTGAAGCCTAAACCAAGGTCTGATTATAATCAGGTCTTGAACACTTCAGGTAATTCATATTATTTCATATCAGGAGTACTTAATGCCAATTAATCTCACTTTAAATGACACTAAGTTTGATAACTTCAGTGTTAACATGGAAATCTCCACTTTGTAAAATGTATCTCTAGAAGATAAATCTCTACAATTAACAAAATAATCAATGGATAAACTATCTTGCAGCTATACAATCAATATTTCACCTAACAGTTTTAGTATCTATGTATGAAAGACAATTTTGATGATACCAAGCATAATAGCAAAACAAAATTTTATAAAATTGTGTGCTATGCTCCATTCTGTAATTATAACCCATGTAATTTCAAATTCAAATACACTGAAATATATGGACAGTAAATAGATGATACCAAAAAGTACAAAATTTGAGTTACAATACCTATTCCTCATTTATAGGCTAACCAAACAATACATATGTTGATAATAACTCCAACTATAAACAAATAAAAATTGTGCATTTATTCTTTTGAATAATGGTCATATAAACAGAAACAAATATTTAAGATTCCTCAAAATTCTGCAAAGTTTTACTTATAATAAGATAGTAAATATTTGTTCACTTTCATTAGCTATTTCAATTACTCATGTGATAAGCATGTACTTGTAGGCTCAGTTCATCTCAAATTCCCTCAACTTACTTTAGTGAGTTAAAAGCGAAAATCAAAAGACAACCATAAAATCAATGATTTTATGAACAAAACACAATTGTTCAATAATTTGAATTGTATCATTTCTTAAATCATAAAATAGTTTAATTTTTAAAACCATACACATTTTCAATCGTAGAGCAGAGCAAGGTGACATATTTTATGTGTAATACAAGTTATACTATGCCCTCTTATGAGAATTTTAATTAGGCTATTTTGAAAGAGTATTAAATTAACAGAGGTCAATAATATCTCCAAAGTATATTTATTATTACCTCTCAATTATAAATGTTAACAGAGCAAAGCTATAGACCTAAGAGAGGCCATAAACCACCCTCCCCCCATTCAAACATGGAAATGGCTGATATACAGGTACATATAATCCATGCAATATGTCTACTACAAAGAGTTGATTCAGAAGTTAAAAAAATATCTACCTTCACAATGCCACCATCCTATTTAACAACCTCTTTGCTCTTTTACTCCATTTTACAAAGGAACAATAGCACATCACAAATTAATAGAAAGCACCAAGCTAAAACAGAACTAGCTCACTCTCAATCTAAGTAAAAAACTTAAAAACATTATCTCACAATTCTGGAATATAGCCAAGGGTCAATAAAAGAATTTTAAAACATTATGCTTACATTTTGTGACCTATAATCTTAGATACTTCTCTTCCCTAAGGATATAGTGTTGTGTGAACGTAATTATTTTTTCCAACTCCTTACTATATCCCCACCCAAACACTTCTGATCATTCCCTCTCTTCTCACCACACAATCAGCCCTCCCTTAGCAAAGTCCCTTCCATCTAGGTTTACTATAAAGAACAACAGTAACATATATGGAAGAGAGAAGTAATTCTGAATAAAAGCAAATAGTGTGCCAAAGGAAGACAGAATATAAGAAATAAGTTGACTCTAATATATACTGAACATACAAATCTTAAAAATGGGAGGTGTTAAATTTATTTATTTATATAAACTTTTATCATGTCCCAGGAAGAATTTAAGCTATTGAAATATAGAAATTCTTTGCTTTATACAACAGAAATATTCTTAAAAAAACTTCCAGTTAACTCATGGTTGAAATACACTAAGATAACTATTTAAAGACACCTGAGGAAGAACTGTTTTGTACTCAACTAATCCTCTATATGTCTATTTTATATGTTCATATTTAAAATAACAAGAGTTCTTCAGGTAGGATATATCAGTAATAGAGTTTTAATTTTTAAGATCTCTTTTATATAGCTTGAAAAGTGAAATGGTAAAATTATATTCACAATGGGAAACAAGACTCCTTTTGATCTTTTGCATCACATCCTTTCAAAGTTAAGCAATGCTACAGGCCTAACAATAGCTAAATAAATTAATAAAATCAAATAGTGGCCTTTTTTCATGAAATATTTTCTTAAAAAACCTGAGATATATGTGGCTCAATGTATAACTAAACTAATTTACAAAAGATGAGAAAATAATTTTCTCTTGAAAACTCGTTCATGCCACCCAATCTGCTCTGTTTTAAAATTTCATATGCATGTCTTAGACAAAAAGTCCATGCAACTGTTCTCCTGATCCTGGATTAACTCAAAGTACACCTATACTTTGGTACATCAGATCAACTCAAATTCAATTCCCAAAACCTGCCTACTTAAGAATAGATTTACTTACCCCAGCAAGACATTTTTCCAGTGTATCCAATATAATCAACTGAGAGAGATATAAATTTTTTTCAGCAGCTTCTCCAAATATTCTCTAAGAAAAAAGATATTCAGAACACTAAAAGTTGGTTACTACTCTCTACTACCAAACAGAACACATCTGAAAAATGAGACTAAGAATCAAAAATAATTAAGTCTTCTTCCATTTTATCTCCCAGATTATATGATTTTTAATTCTACTATTTCTGACTTTATACTAATGCTCACAAAATAAATTATCGAGCAAATAAAATTGCTGGCATTCATTAAAGTCTGCCATTAGCCTTGTAACAGTAAAAGATACTTAGACTTGTACTTTAAAAATATGTAGGATATACATACACATCCAGATCTTTCCCAAGAATCTTGAATGGAGCATTTAACTATACCTTGGTGCCACAAAATAATCAGTCTAAATTCTTACAGCAAAAATCACTGTAATACCAGTTACAGTGAATTTTAAGTATTCAGCATTCTTAAATTGAATACTATACTATTTACCAACAAGAGACTATGGTTTCCACAATTCAATTTACTCAATAAGAACTAAATGAATGTCAATATCGTAATACAGTACTGCTTTTGATTTTGAAAAGGGTTCAAATATTAAAATATTTTCAATGTTTAACTGGGAACACAGCCACTTATTATGTAAGTAAAATCTTACCATTGTGCCCCACATACTCTGTAACAGAAGAGCTCCAGAAAACCTTGAATGTATTTCTGTAAATCACTTTACATATTTATAAAAAGCCCTGCTTTTTTCAGAAAATCTTTTCTTCCATAAAGAGAAAATTTCTTTATAAGGCAAATGATTGTTCACACCTCCAATTTATCAATTTTGTAAGTTTCGGGTATTGTCTAATCAGCTTTTTAAAAAGAAAACACACCAAAGATGATGTGACCATAAAAATGGGATTAATTTTCACAATCTATAGATTGTGAAAATTACTAAGTTTCATAGTTCAATACCAATTGTGATTATAAGTACTAAAAACAATCAGAGCTATTTGAGTTTAGTCAAGAAATATCCAGATTAGTTCATTTAAACTGAATATGAAGGAAATTTTAGATAGGGATTTACAGAAAGGAAGGAATTACCAGAAAGAGAAAGGAGAAATATGTTCAGAGGTACAGAGAGAACAGTAGGAGTACTTTGGAGTTTAGGAAATGTAAAAAGATCTTATAAAATGGGGGGAAAGAAGCAATTATAAGCTTTTGACAGTAGAGTAACTGTCAAATTGCTATTTGAGGACACTTCAGCAACAAGTTCTCTAACTACTATAGAGTCTGTCACAAGCTACAGGAAGAAAGATATAAAACAGTATTTTCATAAAAGCAATTTCAAATTTTAGGACAAAGTCATATTTTATTTATCATCTACTTAGGACTGGGATAATTTGGTATGTAAATGTTCAAATAAGATAAGGAAACTATTTTAACAGATTACTATAGTCAATTCATATATGACACAAAATCAATATAAAATCATAATTCCAGGAAAATAATAGAAAGGAAATAAAGTCACAAATAAGAGAAGTATCAAAGGGAAAAAAAACAAAAATGAAAGTATAAAGGTTACCTGTCCTGATCTGTAAAATAAGATGAATGTTTACAGCAAATGCCTTTCCGTACTTCAAAATATCCTATTCCAAATTTTTTAAATAAAAAACAAGTCAAAGTAAACTCCCCAACAGAGCAGTAACACAATTACTTACCATATTGTTAACATTCTTTAAGATTGTAGTGAGGCCGCTAATAACCAAAGAAAACTTATATTTGGAAATATTGATAAGACATTCCTTGTTGTGTTCGGTACTGACTTTGGTATGTGTGTTTTGCTGTCCTGTTTTTATTGGAAGCTAAAAACAAACAAAAAAACAAAAAGTTAGCTTATATTTGAAAATGAATAAAAAGAACTCCATTCCTCAATGAAAATCATGAGATTTTAGAAAAATTTCATCAACCACAGTTAACTATATTACTATCTCAAGCTCCAATTTTTTATATATAATAGCTTTTACAGCAAATCTAAAACCCTTTGGAAATTTCAATTTTTGCAGCTCTTTTTCTGAAAGTCATAAATCTCTATCTACAAAATTAAATCCCTACCCAGTTCTATATAAGAAAGAATGACTCACAGAAATAGAGCTATTTCCTTGCAGCTAAAAATTATTTCAGACAATGTCTGCAATAAATGCACACAATCCTTTTCCTTATACATTGAACTGAGGCATTAACAAAAACAGACAAAAAAAAAAATCTATGCCCCATACCTCCAGTTAATAATGTCAAATAATGGCACATTTTTCTTTCTTTCATTCGTTCTTTTTTATTAAGTGAGAGGCAGGGAGGCAGAGAGACAGACTCCTGCATGCACCCTGACCGGGATCCAACCGGCAAGCCCTTTACCAGGGTGATGCTCTGCCTATCTGGGGCTACTGCTCCATTGCTCTGTAACAGAGCTATCTGGGTGCCTGAGGGGAGACCATGGAGCCATCTTCAGTGACTGGGGCCAACTTTGCTTGAACCATTTGAGCCACGGCTGCGGGAGGAGGGGTGAGGTAGAGAAGCAGATGGTCACTTCTCCTGTGTACCCTGACAGGGAATCAAACCCAGGACTTCCACATGCCAGGCCAATGCTCTACTGCTGAGCCAACCGGCCAGGACCTACACATTTTTCAAAAATCAGAATGAACAGAGTAAGACTGAATCAGGCAAGATAACCACTCTCAGGTACAACAAACCAGGTACAAAGATAAACCTCATTTAAAAAATACCTTGTAATGGGACCACATTTACCTTTATCTGTGAATGAATTAAGTTATATTACCAAGGCATTGATGTCTACTCTGTTCAAGAGTAGCATGCTGAGTTAAAAGTATCACGAACATACTTACTGTTTAAATATTAGACCCTTCTAATGCTAACCAAGAACACTGGTAAGGTTCCTCTATGCAAAAACAAAACTCAGTCTAGCTTTCTATTTCTAAATGGTGCAACTAAAGGCAGTAAGAGACTGAGTAGCATACCCAAGTTTGCTTAGTCAGTTAATAACAGGTAACTAATTTAATAGTAAAGAAATACCAAATAAAAGAGGAAAAGCATTTTTAGACTTTAGAAGAGAGGCAGAACAGAAGCTACAGAATTAGATAATGTTAACTATAAAGATTACAAAGGGAAAAAATCTGAAAGATCAAGAGAAGATGGCAGTGGCTGTAATTAATGTAGCTGTGACTCTCCCCAAATCCCTTTGTTATGGTTAATTTTATGGGTCAACTAGATTGGATCACAAGGTACATAGGTACAGTATTTGGCTAAACATTATTTCCAGATGTGTCTCTGAGGGTGTTCCAGAATTAAATTAGCATTTGAATAGATACAGTCAGTAAAGCAGTTTGTGCCCCCATCCCCACCCAATGTGGGTGGGCATCACCCAATCCACTGAAGGCCTGAAAAGAGCAAAGAGACAGAGGAAAGAAGAATGAATTAGTCTGGTCCACCTGACTGTTTGATCTGTGACACTGACCTTCTCCTGCCCTGCTCAGGTCTTCAGACCCAGACTGGAATCTACACTATCAGCTCCCCAGGTTCTCAGGCCTTTGCACTCAGTCTGAATTACAACGCCAGCTTTCCCACGTCTCCAGCTGCAGATGGCAGATAATGGTATTTCTCAGCCTCCATAATAACATGAGCCCAGTGGTGGGATTCAAATAATTTAACTAGTTCTCTGCCCTAATGACTGTTGTTAAGTATAAAAAAATTATATACCAAAGGCTAGTTTATTATTTCATGCATTTAATACTTAAATAGGAATAAAAGAGGTGCACAAAACTAGATTATAAGTTTTAAATTTTTAATGAAAAAATATTAAATAATACCTGACAAAAAACAATACAACTGTTATTTAAGATATTTCCATATTGCTTCTTGATTGGAGTCCTCACTTGAAATTTTTTTCACCTATGAACAGAATGAACATTACTATAGGCACTTAAAATACGCTGTTGTACAGATGAACATTAAAAAAGAATGAGGAATATAAAACTGTGATTTCCACATTGGTGGGCTGCCCAGGTGCTCACCTTAGAGAGAACCCTGATTACAAGTGCCATTTTAACAAACAGTTTGCCAAACTCAACAAAAAATTAGGTATCAGTTCTGCCGAACCATTGTGAACCAGCTGAATTCCACCACTGCATGAGCCAATTCCTGATAATAAATCTCTTCACATACATATACACACACAAATATATATATATATATACATATTCCCTATTATAATGGCAAAAGGGACTTCACAGATGCAATTAAGGTCCCTAACCAGTTCACTTGATCAAAAGAAGATCACCTTGAATGAACCTATCCTAATCAGCTGAGCCATAGAAATTTGAAGCAGCAAAAATGCTCTCTGGTGGGATAAATCAGTTGGTTGGAGTGTGTCCTGATACTCCAAGATTGCAGGTTTGATCCCCAGTCATGGCACATACAAGAATCAATCAATGAATGCATAAGTAAGTGGAACAACAAATTGATGTGTCTGTCTATCTCCCTTCCTCTCTTTCTAAATTCAATAAATTTTAAAAAATGCTTTCTGCTGGCCTTGAAGAAGCAACCTACCTTACTGTGGGGAAGCCCACATGACAGGAAACAGCCAGTAGCCTCCATAAGCTGAGGGCCTTAGATCTAAGAACCTAAATTCTACCAGCCAGTGAGCTTAAGAGGACCCCAAGCTTCAGATAAACTCATAGCCCCAACCAACACCCCGAGTTCAACCTGGTAAAAAGCCTGAATATAGAACCCACCTAAGCAATGCCTAGATCCCTGACCCACAAAAGTTGTGAGATAATTTTGTGGGTTTTTTTAAGCCACTGTGTTTACAGTAGTTTGTTACAGGCAATAGAAAACTAATACAATTACCAAATCTGTATCTTCTATCCAAATGCCTATTTGATATCTCAACATGAGTATCCTGAAGGAACTTCAAACTCAGTGTTCCTAAAACTTAGTTTGTAATCTTCCTACCATGTCTCTTCTTTTAGTAAACAGTACAACGATCCATGGTGTTTCTCACCTCTTTTGTTTCCCTCCTTTCATCCCCTTTTAGTCAGTCTGATTAAAAAAAAAAAAAAAAAAGACAAATAACTGGGAGTGTACAACTCAGTACTACCCTTCTTTACTTCGGAACAGACTTGCTACAGACTACAAGAATTTGTCTCTATGTCAACATGCTAAGAGGTGAGCAGGGACCTAGGGACCTAGCACTGCAGAGGACAGTGACCTACACTGCCTGGGGCTGGATAGACAAGTCTCCTTAACTCTGAGATGTAGGTAATAATCTCATTTGGATCTCTGTAATCATACAGATCAGTAAAAATATTATTTATTTCATATGTGTTTTGGCCTCCATCTTTTACTCTTTTAGTTCTTGACTTGTTCAGAAGCCAGGCAAGTATTTAGGCTCCCATAAATAGCACAAAAATCCATGTAGAGGGGTAGTAAGTGACCAAGAGTTTATCAGATATAAAGTGGTCAGGGAAAGCTTTCTAAAGATATAACATTTGAGCAGAGACCTAAATAAAGTCAGCAAGAGAATGGGAGACCCATGCAAAGATCTGAAGAAGAGCAAGCACTCATGGCAGAAACAGCAGGTAAAATAGATCTGATGTTGGAATAAGTGTGACATATTCAAAGCCTAGCAAAGAGTCCACTGTGGCTAAACCAAAGGGAACAAAAGAAGAAAACATAGGAGATAAGGTGAGCGAGAAAAAAAGGGGTGGGTCTGGCCATGGAAAGCCTTATTTTAAAAGCTTTGAATATATTTTGAGTTTGCTGATGTGGCAGGTTATATTTTTCAAATATGGTCACAGTATCTCTCATCCCACATGTGACCATTCTCACATCAAGAAGTGGAATCTATTTTTCCATTTGCATCTAGGCAGGTCTAGTGACTGCTCTGACCAATAAAATATGGCAGAAGAGAAACTGTGCCAGTTCTAGGAACAGCCCTTAATTGGTTTTACAGTTTTTCTTTCCCTCCTCTCGGAAGCCAGCTACCATGTAAAAACTGTGATTACCCTTTGACCAGGCTGTGAGAAACCCAGAGTCCAGTTCACAGGGAAAGATTCTGAAGAAAGAGATGTGATCTAGAGAGGACAGCAAGAAGCAGTGAGGTACCAAACATGTGACTAAAGTCATACTGGAAGGAATGTTCTAGCCCCAGCCATGCCACCCAACAGCATGGAACTACCCAGCTGAACTTGTCATGAAATTCTGACTTGCAAAATTGTGAGCAAAACAGGCTATTTTAAGCTAAAACACTTAGGAGTAGTTTGTTATACAGCAGTAGATAATGAAAAGAAAGAAAAAATATACTGAAAGGATGTGAACAAAAAAGTAACATGAACTGATTTATATCTTTAAAAAATAAGCCTCCTGCTGCTATATATCAGAAGATAGTTTTGGCAAGAGAAAACAGTAGCTTAAATTAGACTAATAATAGTAGAGGAGAAGAGCATCGGCGTGGCGTGTGGAAGTCCTGGGTTCAATTCCCAGCCAGGGCATACAGGAGAAGAGCCCATCTGCTTCTCCACCCTTCCCCCTCTCCTTCCTCTCTATCTCTGTCTTCCCCTCCTGCAGTCAAGGCTCCACTGGAGCAAAGTTGACCTGGGCGCTGAGGATGGCTCCATGGCCTCCACCTCAGGTGCTAGAATAGATAGTTCCGCCTGCAGTGGATTAATGCCCCAGATGGGCAGAGAGCATCAACCCCTGGTGGGCATGCCGGGTGAATGTGGGAGTCTGATTGCCTCCCCACTTCTAACTTTGAAAAATTACAAAAAAAAAAAAAAAAAAAGAGTAGAGGAGAAATAATGAGAAGATGTTATAATAGATTTGGAAGATGGAGGTGGTATTTAAAACGGCAAGTTGATTCTGAAGTTCACGGGAAATAAACATGTGAGAATACCCAAGAAATTTTTTAAAAAGAAGAACAAGAGAAGATTTGCATTATCAGGTACTGTACTGAAATAGTCTATTGACCTCTCATAACAAAACCAGTACTATATTATAAGCATAAATTAAGAGAAAAGCAGATATTAGTATGTACACAGAAATTTAATGATAAAGGTAACATTTCAAATCAGTGGTAAAGAATTAATTTATCTGTCAATAAAACATTACCAGACATTGGCTGGTGGCTCGGTGAATAGAGTCAGCCTGGGGTGCGGACATCCCAGGTTCAATCCCTAGTCAGGGAACACATGAGAAGCAATCATCTGCTTCTCTTCCCCACCCTCGCCCCCTTCTCTCTCTCTTCCCCTCCCACAATCAGTGGCTTGATTGGCTCGAGCATGAGCCCCAGGCACTAAGAATAGCTTGGTTGGTCAGAGCGTTTGTCTCAGGTGCTAAGGATAGCTCAGTTGATTTGAACATTGACCCCAGGCAGGGGTTGCCAGTTGGATCCCAGTAGGGGCTCATACGTGAGTCTATTTCCCTTCCTCTCACTTAAAAAAATAAAAATTAAAAAGAAAACATTACCAGATCAACTCTCCATCCATCTGGGAAAATAAAAACCTTCTTTCAAATTTTAAAATGTGTTTGTGTGTGTGTGTGGTGTGTGTGTGTGTGTGTGTGTAAGAGAGAGAGAGAGAGAAAGAGAATCTATATAAAAAAAAAAGCCATAAAATTATTAGAAAAAATACTAAAGAATAATTTCATAATATTGAGGTAAGGCAATTTTCCTAAGCAAGACAAAAAAACAGATGTATCTTCCTACATAAAATGTCTAAGTTCTGTAAAAAAAAAGAAAGAAAAAGACAAGTAACAAACAGAAGGTAAAAGAACGTGCAAAACCAAACAGCCAACAGGTTTATGTAAGTAATACATAAGGTTGTATTATATATTAATCAGACTATTCAATGAAAAATAGTTGAAGAAATATAATGCAATTCACAGAAGATGAGTGGCCTATAAATATATGAAAGTATTCCTATTTCACTAATAATTTTGAAAGTACAAAATAAAATTGGTCCATTTTTGTACTCAACATTTTTTAAAAATAAAAGCTAAGTACTATTAGGAATCATTATAAGGAAATGACCACACCTGGAATAGATATATATTTTTAAAAATCAAATAAAAAATAAAATTTAAACAAAATAATTTTTAAATGATAGAAAAGAATGGGGTTTTTTTTTTTACTTTTATGAGTTCCTCTTAGTTTCAGTTGGCATGCATTTCCCAACTGGGAAAAAAGGAAAGCAATCTCTTTTTTAAACATCTCATGCTACCATATATAAACCTTTGGATATTATGGCAGAAATGTAATGGCTCAACTACATAAAGAAAAATAATCACCTTTTAATTAGGATCTCTATTAACAAACTGTTAGCTACTTCAGATACAAGATTTCAACAAATAAGAGGATTTAGAAAAAAAAAGGCATGCATGACATTAAGCAAAGCACAGTGAACAATGGATAATTTGTTTCTAGTTGCACTCAGAAAATTCTTCAAAGGTCACAGGATAAAACCTTTGGTTCTGTGTACATTTTACCCAGTTTCTGAAAGGCCCCTCAGACATGGTGGGGGGGGATGGCATTAAAATCCACTTAATATAAACTTTAATCTGAGACAAAAAGCTAAGAAATCATGGTAGAGGAAAAAAGCACCTAGAAAAAAATCGTATTAGAGAAAAAAGGCTCATGAACTGTAGATACCAAATCACATAAATCAGGAAATGGATCAAATATTTATACTGGTTATATTAACACATTTCCCAAGGTGGACTCTGCACCATTGGTATATAATATGACTTTAGTGGCATCTAATGGACTTTAAATTTTTTAAGTTTTACATTCATTTTAACATGTGATTTTAAAAATAAAATTAGCATATCGAACCTATGATTACAAAGATGTTCCTTTGACAAGGCTAAGTGAAAAAGGCAAGCCAACCTAAAGTTAAAGCTAAGTAAATAATACAGGACATAAATGACTAATGTTAGGGAAACAGCGCAATAACATTCTGAAACTTAATACTGAGCTCATAAAACAATTAAACACTAACTGGGTTTTTTGTTGTTGTTTTTTAAATAAGAATGCTCTCAAGATATTTTGGGGCAAGGAGATTAGCACAGAGTCAAGCCAGTCTTGCCAAGAAGTAAATTTCATCATCCTTCCCTAAATACTTCCTGCCTTAGTTTCTTCCTTTTATTTTATTCTGAACTTATATAGACTACCCAATTTTTTTCATACATAGAAGCCCATGACTCACAAATAAAGAACCTATTTATACCAGTACTCCCAACCACTAATGAAGCTCCAAAAGCAGATCCCCATGTGCCCTTGCTGGGTAATCCAGATATCTACTACCAAAGCAGCAAAAGGTTTGTTTCTGTCGAACACTGTTCCCTCCCAAATATGCTGGCTCATCCCTTTCCCCTCCTCCTCTCCCTTCAGTGTAATAATTCAATACAAAAACCATTATGGCCTGACCTGTGGTGGCGCAGTGGATAAATCGTCGACCTGGGAACACTGAGGTCACCAGTTCAAAACCCTGCACTGGTCTGGTCAAGGCACATATGGGAGTTGATGCTTCTAGCGCCTCCCCCCTTTCTCTCTCTCTCTCTCTCTCTCTTTCTCTCTCTGTCTCCTCTAAATAAAATAAAAAAATAAAATAAAATTTAAAAAACCATTAGGAAGGACAGAGCAAGGTAGACATCTGTGTGCGTTCGGCAAAGAGATGTGATGTAGGATATGAGCAGGATGAGTAAGGCATTCATGTGGATGAAATGAAGCATGAGGAGGGTGAAGAGGGTATCCACGTGTGGAGGGCAACCCAGCAAAGAATGTCAAAATATGAATGGGATAAGGAGAAATTCCCATAAAGAGAAAAGCCAGGCACAGGATGTCAGAATCCATGCAGGGTGAAAAAGGTTATCTACATGGGAAAGCAGACCACATAAGATGTCAGAGCCTAAAGGAAGGTGTCCATCAGGAGGACAGGCCACAGTTGGGTGTCTAAGCATGAGCAGGACAAAAAAGAGTAGGGTCCAGCAAAGGGTGTTAGACTGTACTGGGCTTCAGCATGGTGGGAAGGGGGATGTTCTAGCACAGAATGTGAGTTAGGTGAAGAGGATGTTCACACAGGGAAACAGCACAGAATAGAGTTTATGAGCCCAAGAAAAGTAAGAAGGATATCCACTAGGGTTTGTGGGGGATTAAGGGATAGCTAGGGGTGTTCAAACCCAACCAGCCTGAATAGGGCATTTGTGCTTAGGAGTAGGTGGTTAAGGGGAAATGAAATGATAACAGATTGATTACGTAAAAGGGAACTGATCAAATAAATAAATGTACAAGAACAATAAGAGCCAGGTTTCTTCCTATCAAAGAAAGAAGTTACAAATAAAGGGGGAAATTTACAAAGACCTCTCTGGTTTTGAACTAAAATTAGAGATGGTATAAACATAGAGCTTTCAATATAGAGAGAAAAAAAATAAAATACTGGTATAAAAATGTACACACAAACAGCCTGACCTGTGGTGGCGCAGTGGATAAAGCGTCGACCTGGGAACACTGAGGTCGCCAGTTCAAAACCCTGCACTGGTCTGGTCAAGGCACATATGGGAGTTGATGCTTCCAGCTCCTCCCCCCTTTCTCTCTTTCTCTCTCTCTCTCACTCTGTGTCTCCTCTCTAAAATGAATAAATAAATTAATTAATAAAAATGTACACACAAACAGATAAATATGAATACATACTTCCCTAGTTCTGGCCACTCAGAGGACTTAGAAACAATGACAGCTCAGTAGTAATGGGTACACCTACCCCCAGATCTTGGTTTCTAAATACTATTCTCCATTAAAAGGAATCAGGGCTCTTTAGAAAAATAACTAATTCCAGACCTGACACAAGGAAAGTTCTAAGAAGCCTGGAATATTTTTTGTTACAGGAAGAAAGGAAATGCTCAAAGAATGACAGACATATCAAAAGGACGAAGGAGCCAGACTAAAGGGCGCTCACTGGCCAAATCTAGAAAAATTTGAACATGGAAACAATGACAAAACAGATCATTAATTGAGTAACAGAAAACCCTTAAGTCTCTACTCATAGAAATACTTAAACTGAAAGCCTGATGAGAATGGGATACTTACTAAGAACCCACATACAAAGAGAGAGAGAGAGAGATTTGTGTGTGTATATACACAAGACAAAAAGAATAACTTCACAATGGAGAAGCTTGTCTCACCATCTTAGTCAAGTGATCAATTCTAACATGTAAAAAAGTAAAGGGAAAAAAAAGAAATTCACAAGGAACAAATAAATTACCAAATAATTAATATAAGAAATTTCCCAGCCTGACCAGGCGGTGGCGCAGTGGATAGAGCGTCGGACTGGGATGCGGAAGACCCCGGTTCGAGACTCCAGCTTGAGCACGGGCCCATCTGGCTTGAGCAAAAAAAAAAAAAAAAAAAAAAAAAAAGCTCGCCGGCTTAGACCCAAGGTCGCTGGCTCCAGCAAGGGGTGGCTCAGTCTGCTGAAGGCCCGCGGTCAAGGCACATGTGAGAAAGCAATCAATGAACAACTATGGTGTCATAATGGCAACGAAAAACTAATGATTGATGCTTCTCACCTCTCTCCGTTCCTGTCTGTCTGTCCCTATCTATCCCTCTCTCTGACTCTCTCTCTGTTCCTGTAAAAAAAAAAAAAAAGAAAAAGAAAAAGAAAGAACTTTCCCAGAGACTCATAGATACAGAAAACAGACTGGCAGCTGTTAAAGGGGATGGGAGTGGGAGGGGGTTGGGGGCTGGGGGCTGGGTGAAAAAGGTGAAAGAATTTAGTAATAACAAAGAACACTTTACAGACACAACAGTATGGTGATTATCAGAGGGAAAGGGTGGAGGGAGCAGAAACGGATAAAGGAGAGATAAATGGTGACAGAAGGTGACTTGACTTTGTATGGTGAACACAATACAATATACAGATGATGCGTTTTAGAACTGTACACCTGAAACCTATGTAATTTTATTAACCAATGTCACCCCAATAAAGTCAGTAAGAAATTAACTTTAATTTTAAAAGAACAAAATTAAAAAAAAACAATTAAAACTGTACAACCAAAAAAGAAATAAATAAATTTTCCAGGCCAGAGGAAGAGGAACATGAGTCTCCAAACTGAAAAAAAATCCATTAGGTATCCAAGTATGATACACTGAAGAATAGCAAGGAAAAATATAAATACCCAGTGACTTCTGAAAATGAAAAGAACAACATTATAGGAACATTATAAGAACCAGAATAGCATTATATAGGAACATTATAAGAACCAGAATAGCATTAGATTTAGCAATAATTACCTCAGTGATAAACTGAAAGACAACAGTGAAATGCATTCAAGATCCTGAGAAAAATTTATTTTCATTCTAGAACTTAAATTAATACCCACACAAATTACTAAATAAGAGAAATGTAGAATGAAGATATTCTCAAACATACAAGGTCTCAAAATGTATCTCTTCCACACCATTTTATTCAGCAAGCTCTGGAAGATGTGCTCCAAACTGGATCCACAAAACAGAGAAATCTACACAGGACAGAAGCAATGGGAATTTCCAAAATGATGATGAAGGGACACAGGCTGACAGCTGCATGCCTAGCCTAGCAAGCAGATAACCTAAACAGGAGAATGGGAGGAAGTCCTTAGGGAAAACAGTGTCAATGAATAGACTAACAGGTTTGACCGTGTGTGAAAAACGGGTACATAAAAAACAAAGCAAATGAAAAAAAAAAGCAATTATCAACTTTAATAGGCACTAAAAGTTGTACAAGAAAATAAACTTATTCACCATACACTACTTGACTAAGTGTCAAATAATATTATATACATCTTAACTGTAGTCCCAGGAGATTAACAGAGATAACAGGGAAGAGGCAATAACGAAAAAGGTAATGGCATACCATTTGACCCAGCAATTGTGCTCTTTGTTATTTTTACCCAAAGGAGTTGAAAACTTATGTCCACACAAAAACCTACATACGGATGTTTATAGCAGCTTTATTCAAAATTGCCAAAACAGGGAAACAACCAAGATGTCCTTTAGCATGTGAATGGATAAATAATACTGTGGTACCACCAGACAATGGAATATTAATCAGCACTAAAAAGAAATGAGCTATTGTATGATTCCAAGTATATGACATTTCAATAATATGACATTATATAATACTACAAAGACAGTAAAAATATCAGTGATTGCCAGGGCTGGAGGTTTGGTAATAAACAGGCAAAGCAGATTTTTAGGACTGTAAAAATACTCTGATATTATAATAATGGATATATGTCATTAATTTTGTTCAAACCCATAGAATGTAAACACTAAGAGTAAACCCTAAGGTAAACTACAGCCTTTGGGGTTGATTATAATGGATAATGGATTATGACGTATTGATGTAGCTTCATGTTATTAACATCGTTCTGATGCAGGTTGTTAATAACAATACATGTGTGGAAAAGGAAGTATATGGGAAATCTCTTATCTTCCTCTTAGTTTTGTTATAAACCTAAAATTTCTATCAAAAATAAAATTTTTAAAAAGACAAGGTCAATTATAAAAAAAATATTTTTTTCTAGAACTGTTAGACAAGGACAATCCTCAGCTCCAGGAAGTCCAAAAATCCAAAGCAGAATAAATAAAAAGAAACCCATATACCTGCAAACATTTCAGTGAAATTGCAGAGCAACAAATAAAAAACAGCCAGAGAGAAAATATCACCATAAGGTAATAATAATTACTGACAACTAAATTCTCAACAGCAATGAAAGAGCTCAAAAAGATAGTTAAATTATATCTTTAACATATTGAGAGATAAACACTCACTAGAACTCTATATATCTAGCAAAACTATCATTCAAAAATAAGGGGAAGATACTTTCCAAGAAAGGAAAATAAGAACAATAACCAGAACAGACCCTCGTTAAAGGAAATTCTAAAGCATATGCTTCAAGCAGAAGAAAAATGAACCTAGAAAGAAAGTCTGAGATTCACGTAAAAAAGAAGTTGGACAAATAAAAGGCACATAATAAAATGAAACTCCAAATATATCAGCAATCACAATGAATATAATGGGCTAAACTTTCTCCAAAGAGGAAAAAATAATTCAAACTGGTTACATGTGTGCTGTTTATTAGAGAGAGACTAACATACGGGCAGAGAAAGATTGATAGCCAAAGAATGGGAAAAGATCTACCAAGCAAATATATAACAAAAGAAAAGTGGAACCAACTTAGGCAAAAATCACTAGGAATTAAAAGGATCACTACATAAAGACATAAGAATCAAATCACCTGGAGCATGTCATTTTAAACCTGTATGTGTTTGGCCCTGGTCGGTTGGCTCAGGGATAGAGTGATGGCCAGGCACATGGAAGTCCCGGGTTCCATTCCCAGTCCACACAGGAGAAGCCACCATCTGCTTCTCCACCGTGCCCCTCCCCCTTCTCTCTCTCTTCCCCTCCTGCAGCCATACTCAAATGGTTCAAGCGGGTTGGCCCAGGGCACTAAGGATGGCTCCATGATCTCGCTTCAGGGAGAGCAAGGAAGCAGTGGCCCCAGATGGACAGAGCATCATCACCTGATAAGGGGGTTTGCTGGGTGGATCACAGTCTGGACGCAAGTGGGAGTCTGTTTCTCTGCCTCCCCACCTCTCACTTAATAAAAATAAATAAATAAACAAATAAATAAACCGCTATGTGTCTAAAAACACACACACACATCCTAAAATTGACACAAAAAGGTTACAAATCCAATAACAGTGGAAAGTGTTTTTTTGTTTGTTTTGTTTTTAGTGAGAGATAGAGAGACAGGAAGGGAGACAGATGAGAAGCATCAACTTGTGGTTGCATCAATTTAGTTGTTCATTGATTGCTTTCTCATATATGCCTTGACCGAGGGGCTCCAGCTGAGCCAATGACCCCTTGCTCAGGCCAGAGACCTTGGGCTTCAAGCCAGCGACCTTAGAGCTCAAGCCAGCAATCGTGGGATCCCACACTCAAGCCAGTGACCCTGAGCTCAAGCTAGAGAGTCTACGCTGAAGCCAAATGAGCCCATGCTCAAGCAGGTGACCTTGAGGTTTTGAACCTGGGTCCTCAGGGTCCCAGATCAACATTTTACCCACTGTACCACAACCTGTCAGAAGAAAGATGTTTTAGTATAGATCTCTCACTAATAAAATCTAGCAAACAACAACAAAAATTTTACATATATATGTGGGGCCAGTGGCCATGCAGATGCAGGTTCCCATTGGATCTGGGTAGATGGTAAAGGAACAGTGGAGCCAGAAAATGGTGGACTTTCCATTTATTAGTCTTGTAACTGCAGACAAGCAAACAGGCAGGGAAGACCACCTACTTTTCTCCCATCTAAGGACCACACAGGTCTCAGCACTCCCCGGCCAAACAGGCCGTCTTGAAATCAGAATCCCAAATCCAGACTAGGTCTCCCGTTCCACAACCCAGACTCATTCTCCAAACTCACCCTCCAGACACTCATTCATTCATTCTCTCTCTCTCTCCTTTCTTTCTGCACTCTCCAGCAAAACAGGCTGGGGAAAAAATCATTCTCCAGCAAACAATCACCCCTCCCAAGCAGAAAGGCAATTCGCAATTAACAATCTGCTGCCCTGAGGGCAAGCATCCACAGCCTTCCATAGACTATAACACACAGGGCACTGCCTCAATAAAAGCGAGCAAACTTAAAAAACATTTGTTTAGCCTGACCTGTGGTGGTGCAGTGGATAAAGCCTCGACCTGGGAACACTGAGGTCGCCAGTTCAAAACCCTGCACTGGTCTGGTCAAGGCACATATGGGAGTTGATACTTCCAGCTCCTCCCCATTTCTCTCTCTCTCTCTCTCTCTCTCTCTCTCTCACTGTGTCTCCTCTCTAAAATGAATAAAATTTAAAAAATATTTAAAAAAGAACAAAAAACATTTGTTTATCCAACAATGTATATATATAATAGGATTTTAGAACTACTTCAGTGGTTCTTAACCTGGGTTCTATCAAACCCTAGGGGTTTGATGAGTCGGTCTCAGGGGTTCAGAGAAGCGGCTGCTGCGGAGGTCAGAATAAAGTAATAACGTAATTTGTTGTGAGTTCATGCACTTTGTTGGTTTTGTTCTCTGAGCAAGGTGATGTTCATGCACGGCTCATTTTGAGCACCAGTAAAAAAACATATACCTATGTCTTGAATTTGGGGAAAAAAATCGTATTTTATTTATCACTAAAGAAGGGTTCGGTGAATGCGCATATGAAACTGGTGGGTTCGGTACCTCAAAAAAGGTTAAGAACCACTGACCTACTTAATAAACTTGGATCAAAACGACATTGGTAAAACTCATACCCAAGAACTAGGGACTACACATTATTTTTAAGAACTCATGGAATCTTTATAAAAATGGGACTGTATGTGTGTGGTAATCAGATTCCAAGGTGGTCCCCAATGATCCCTGAATTTTATTATCCATGTCCTTGTATTAACCTTCCTCACCTTGTGTGCCAGGGTTGTTCTGTATGACCAATATAATATGGCAGAAGTGAAGGCATGTGACTTCCAAGAGTCATAAATGACTGTGGTTTCTGTTTCTCAGATCACTAACTCAGGGAGATACCAGCTGACATATTACAAGCAGCACTGTGGAAAGGGCCATGTTGAAAGGAACAGAAAACTTTTGCAAACAGCTAGCAAATAACTGAGGCCTCTTAAGAACTGCGCAAATGATTAGCTTAGAAGTGAATCCTCGCCTGACCAGGAGGTGGCGCAGTGGATAGAGCGTCAGACTGGGATATGGAGGACCCAGGTTCGAGACGCCGAGGTCGCCAGCTTGAGCGTGGGCTCATCTGACTTGAGCGAAAAGCTCACCAGCTTGGACCCAAGGTCGCTGGCTCCAGCAAGGGGTTACTCGTTCTGCTGCGGGCCCACGGTCAAGGCACATATGAAAAAGCTATCAATGAACAATTAAGGTGTCACAACGAAAAACTGATGATTGATGCTTCTCATCTCTCTCTGTTCCTGTCTGTCTATCCCTATCTATCCCTCTCTCTGACTCTCTCTCTGTCCCTGTAAAGAAAAAAAATAAATAAGTGAATCCTCCAAACCAAATGAAGGGTGAAGGAGGACGATTTAACTTTGGGTGATGGGTATACAACATAATCGAATGTCAAAATGATCTGGTGATGTTTTCTCTAAATCTATGTGCTCTAGTTGACCAATGTCACCCTATTAAAATTAATTGTCTAAATAAAAAAACTACCAAACAACAAAAAAAGAAGTGAATCCTCAAGTCCCAGTCAAGCTTTCAAATTATTGCAGCCCCAATCAAGAGCTTGACTGCAACCTCATGAAAGATTCTGAGCCAGCCCTGCCTGGTTGGCTCAGTGTATAGAGCATTGGCCCAGCATGCAGACATCCAAGGTTCAATCCCAGGTCAGGGCACACATGAGAAGTGACCACCTGCTTCTCTTCACCTCCCTCTCCCCCTTCTCTCTCTCTTCCTGTCTCAGTCAGAGGTTCAACTGGTTCAAGCGTCAGCCCCGGGCGCTGAGGATAGTTTAGTTGATTTGAACATTGGCCCCAGACAGGGGTTGCCAGGTGGATCTCAGCTGGGGCACATGTGGGGGTTTATGTCCCTGTAGATCCCCTCCTCTCACTTAAAAAAAAGAGTCCAACTCAGAAATACATAGCTAAGCTACACTGGATTCTCAACATTCAGAAATTTTAGGATAATGTTTGTTGTTCAAAATTGCTACATTTGGGGAAATTTATTACATAGTAATAACTAATGCAATGATCAAGTCAATAAAGCTAACTTCAAATTTGAATGCACTGGGATCTTACAAACCATACTCATTGATCATAGTATAAATTAAGATAGAAATTAATAACCAAAAGAAAACTAGGAAAACTGAAAATTAAGAAACACTCTGGATGAAAGGACAAATCAATAGAAAAAAGAAGTATCTAGAATCAAGAAATAATGAAAAGCCAATCATCAAATTTGCGAGATACAGCTAAAGCAGCATTTAATAAATTTATAGCTTTGAATACTTATATACAAAAATAAACATTCAAAATTAATAAGCTAAAATCCAACTTCAAAAGTCAGAAAAACCACCTCACAATCAATAGGATGGATACTACCAAAACAATAAAATAATAAATGTTGGCGAGAATGTAGAGAAACTGGAACTCTAGTGCACTATTCATGGCATTGCAAACTGGTGCTGCTATGGGAAACAATAAGGTAGCTCCTCAAAAAGACAAATACTATGTAATTCCTCTTATATGATGTTCCTAGAGTAGTCAAATTCAGACCCACACAAAGTAGAACGCTGGCTGCCACAGACTGGGGGAAGGAGAAATGAGGAATATATAGTTACTTCATGGTTACAGTTTCAGTGTTGTAAAATGAGAAAGTTCCACAGATTAGTCCCACGACAATGGGAATGTACAGACATACTGAACTATATACTGTAGTATATATTTAGCTTTATACTTAAAAATGGTTAAGACAGTAAAATCTGTGTGATGTGTATTTTACCACAATTAAAAATGAAATTAAAAACTCAAGAAAAAAGATGACAGGATAACCCAAGAAAAAAAATAAGAGCAAAATTGACATAACAGAAAACAGACAATAAAGTTAACAAAAGTAAAAACTGTCTTTGAAAATATAGATCAAAGAGACGCCAAGATGGAAATGGAGTAGGCAGACGTACCAACTTCCAACTCCTGGAACCAAAGTGGATTATAATTTAATTTTAAGAACCATCGTCTGGATAAACCAACTTTGAACTAAACTAAGCGAACTCTTCAACCAAGGAACACTGAAGAAGCCACACTGAGACTGGTAGGAAAAGAGAAAACATGGAAAGGGTTGCCCAGCTCCCTGGAGCGAACAGCAGACTCGCGTGGCGGGAAGAGAGTTTAGCAGAGAGGGAGGGACCTGGGTCCCAGGAACAAAGCCCCAGCCTGCAGACCCAGAGCCTAGAAGAGGCATATGGACAGTATTGAGCTGTGAAACAAGTGAGGATACTGTTTGTGAGAAAGAGACAGTTTTCTCAGACCCAGGATTTTTCTTAAAGGGACAGCGCAGAAAACCCCTCTCACAACCACTCACCCAAGGCTCTGGGGGACGGGCACAGAGGAGCAGCAGGAAGAGAGTGTGAACTGGAAGGCACAGGGAAAAACACTCTGAGGAACAGCCACCCTAACCCCTGGGCTGAGTCACTTCCCAAATTGAAAACGAATATTTCCCCTAGAATTAACAATACCAGCAAAGGGAGACCGGACACCAGCCAAACAAGCTCTCCCGTGGCACTTAGAGCAGAGCTGCTTAGACGGAGGGAGCTTCCAGGACTACAGCATGGAGTGTTAGGGCCTGAGCTGCAGTGCCCCTACACACACTGCTGAGGGCTTGCTGGAGGCCCAGCCGGCATGAGCTCGGTCTAGACCAGGAGGTGAGGAGGGGACGGCGAAAGCGGTCCGGCAGCTGCGGGCCGCCTGCAGCCCCACCTGCGGGGGAAAAGTGGGAGGCCAGGATCGGGCAGAGATCTGCCGCTGAGCAGGGCCCCGTGGGCAAGCAGCATCACCTGGCCACCGAGGTTTGCAACCCAGCACGAGCAGGCCCTGACCGCATGGGCGGGGATAAAGCCTGGAACAGGCGGAGGCTCGCAGCCCTGCATGGCCCAGGAAACCACAGTTTGTGGGGTCCACAGCTGAGCAAAGGTGCTCATGCCTACCCTTGGTGCTGAGGCTTGTGGCTTGAGTGCAGTGCGCAACCCCACCTGTGGGGGCGAGGCGAAGGCCCAGACAGGCTGAGGCTTGTAGAGCTGGGCATGAGAACACAGCCCCTCCTGCAGAGGAGAGGCAGAAATCACAGCAACAGCCGCAGTGGGCCGGCACCAGCAACGCCCATCCCAAGCCGCTAGGCAGCGGCAGAGGGGGTGGTGGGCCTGCAGACAGACCACACCTAAGGAACACAGAGGCAACACCCAATGGACTCCAGGGGCCACACGCTTCTTATACGCAGACAAAATAGGCAGGCAGAGGAATGCAAACCAAATGAATCAAGAGAAATCCCCAGAGAAGGACCTGAATGAACAAGATATAACCAAATTACCAGATGCATAGTTTAAAATAATGTTAGAATGTTCAAAGAGCTTAGAGCAACAATGAATAGTCATTATGTACACCTAAATAAAGAGATAACAAGTATAAAAAAGGAAATTGAATTAATAAAAAAGAATCAGACAGAAATGACAAATACAGTGTCAGAACTGAAGACCACAATGGAAGGAATTAAAAGCAGGATAGATGAAGCTGAGGATCGAATCAGCGAGTTAGAGGACAAAATGAACAAAGGCACAGAAGAAGAGCAGAATAAAGAAGAGACTCATAGGGGTTTCCGAAGATGAAGAGAAAGAACAAGGAATAGAAACTTTGTCCAATCAAATCATAGCTGAAAACTTCCCTAAATTAAGGCTGGAAAATGTTTCACATGTTGAAGAAGCACAGAGAACTCCATTAAAGAGAAGCCCAAAGAAATCTATACCAAGACACATCATAGTTAAAATACCAAAGCTAAGCGATAAAGAGAAAATTTTAAAAGCAGCTAGAGAAAAAAAAGGCTATCACCTACAAAGGAGCCCCCATAAGGATGACATCCGACTTCTCAACAGAAACACTTGAGGCCAGAATGGAATGGCAAGATATATTCAAAGTGATACAGAACAAGAACCTACTACCAAGACTACTCTATCCAGCAAGGCTAACGTTTAAAATTGAAGGAGAAATAAAGAGCTTCACAGACAAAAAAAAAACCTTCAAGGAATTCATTAAAATCAAAGCAATTCTGAAAGAGATGCTAAGGGGCCTGTTGTGAACACTTCAAAGGGGGAAAAGAATATAGCGAAAGAAGAATACAGCTTTAAAGAATAAAATGGCAATAAACAACTACATATCAATAATAACCTTAAATGTAAATGGATTAAATGATCCAATCAAAAGACACAGGGTAGCTGCGTGGATAAAGAAACAGGAGCCATACATATGCTGTCTACAAGAGACACACCTTAAAACAAAAGATGCACATACACTGAAGGTAAAAGGATGGAAAAAAATATTTCATGGACATGAAAAAAAAGCCGGGGTAGCAATACTTATATCTGACAAAATGGACTTAAAAACAAAGGCTGTAGTAAGAGATAAAGAGGGACACTACATAATAATAAAGGGAACAATTCAACAGGAAGATATAACGATTATAAATATAAATACAGAGGATCAATGAAACCAGGAGCTGGTTCTTTGAAAAGGTAAACAAGATCGATGAACCTTTAACTAGACTCACCAAGAAAAAAAGAGAGAGGACACAAATAAATAAAATTAGAAATGAGAATGGAGAAATAATGACTGACACAACAGAAATACAAAGTAATGTAAGAAAATACTATGAAGGCCTGACCAGGCGGTGGCGCAGTTGATAGAGCATCGGATTAGGATGAAGAAGACCCAGGTTCGAGACCCTGAGCTCGCCAGCTTGAGCAAGGGCCCATCTGGATTGAGCTAAAGCTTGCCAGCTTGGACCCAAGGTCACTGGCTCCAGCAAGGGGTTGCTCGGTCTGCTGAAGGCCCACGGTCAGGGCACATGTGAGGAAGCAATCAATGAACAACTAGGGTGTCGTAACGACAATGAAAAACTGATAATTGATGCTTCTCACCACTCTCCGTTCCTGTCTGTCTGTCCCTATCTATTCTTCTCTCTGACTCTCACTCTGTCCCTGTAAAGAAAAAAGAAAATACTATGAAGAACTCTATGCCAAAAAATTAGACAACCTAGGTGAAATGGACAAATTTCTTGAATCATATAATCTTCCAAAAATCAATCTGGAAGAGTCAGAACACCTAAACAGACCAATTACAACAAATGAGATCAAAACAGTTATCAAAAAACTCCCAACAAAGAAAAGTCCTGGGCCTGATGGCTTCACAAGTGAATTCTACCAAAAATTCAAAGAAGAACTAACTCCTATCCTCCTCAAGCTATTTCAAAAAATTCAAGAGGAAGAAAGACTTCCAAACTCCTTTTATAAGAAGAGCATAATTCTGATCCCGAAACTAGGCAAAGACAACACAAAGAAAGAAAATTATAGGCCAATATCCCTGATGAATTTAGATGCTAAAATTCTCAACAAAATATTAGCCAACCGGACCCAGCAATATATGAAATAAATCATATACCATGATCAAGTGAAATTTACTCTGGAGAGGCAAGGCTGGTTCAATATTCGCAAATCAATCAATGTGATTCATCACATAAACAAAAGGAAGGACAAAAATCACATGATAATTTCAATAGATGCAGAAAAAGCATTTGATAAAATCCAGCACCCATTCATGATCAAAACTCTCAGTAAAGTGGGAATACAGGGAACATACCTTAACATTAAAAAGGCCATCTACGACAAACCGACAGCAAACATCATAGTAAATGGGCAAAAATTAAAAGCAATCCCCTTAAGATCAGGAACCAGGCAGGGGTGCTCCCTTTCACCACTTTTATTCAACATAGTTCTGGAAGTCTTAGCCACAGCAATCAGACAAGAAGAAGAAATAAAAGGCATCCAAATTGGAAAAGAAGAAGTAAAACTGTCATTATTTGCAGATGATATAATATTGTATACAGAAAACCCTAAAGTCTCAGTCAAAAAACTACTGGACCTGATAAATGAATTCAGCAAGGTGGCAGGATATAAAATTAATACTCAGAAATCAGAGGCATTTTTATATACCAACAATGAACTGTCAGCAAAAGAAATTAAGGAAACAATCCCCTTCACTATTGCAACCAAAAAAATAAAGTACCTAGGAGTAAATTTAACCAAGGAGGTTAAGGACTTGTACTTGGAAAATTATAAAACATTGATAAAAGAAATCAAGGAAGATACAAACAAGTGGAAGCATATTCCATGCTCATGGTTAGGAAGAATAAACATCATTAAAATGTCTATATTACCCAAAGCAATTTATAAATTCAATGCAATACCAATTAAAATACCAATGAAATACTTCAAAGATATAGAACACATATTCCAAAAATTTATATGGAACCAAAAAAGAACACGAATAGCCTCAGCAATCTTAAAAAGAAAAAATAAAGCAGGAGGTATCACTCTTCCGGATATCAAGGTATACTACAAGGCCATTGTACTCAAGACAGCCTGGTACTGGCATAAGAACAGGCACATAGATCAATGGAACAGAACAGAGGACCCAGAAATAAACCCTTTATGGACAACTGATATTTGACAGGAGGAAAGATCATACAATGGAGTAAAGACAGCCTGTTTAACAAATGGTGTTAGGAAAATTGGACATCTACCTGCAAAAAAAATGAAACTAGACCATCAACATACACCAGTCACAAAAACAAATTCAAAATGGATAAAAGACTTAAATGTAAGCTGTGAAACCATAAGCATCTTAGAAGAAAACATAGGCAGTAAGCTCTCCGACATCTGTCGCCTCAATATATTTGCCTATTTATCTCCACGGGCAAATGAAATAAGAGGCAGGATAAACAAATGGGACTATATCAAACTAAAAAGTTTCTGCACAGCTAAAGACAATAAGAACAGAATAAAAAAACAAACCACACAATGGGAGAACATATTTGACAATACATCTGATAAGGGGTTAATAACCAAAATTTATAAAGAACTTATAAAACTCAACACCAGAGAGACAAACAATCCAACCAAAAAATGGGCAAAAGAAATGAATAGAAATTTCTCTAAAGAGGACATACAGATGGCCAATAGGCATATGAAAAAATGCTCAACATCACTAATCATTAGAGAAATGCAAATTAAAAACCACAATGAGGTATCACCTCACACCAGTCAGAATGGCGCTCATCAGCAAAACAACACAGAATAAGTGCTGGCAAGTATGTGGAGAAAAGGGAACCCTCCTGCATTGCTGGTGGGAATGCAGACTGATGCAGCCACTGTGGAAAACAGTATGGATATTCCTCAAAAAATTAAAAATCAAACTGTCTCTTGACCCAGCTATCCCACTTTTAGGAATATACCCTAAGAACACCATAGCACTGTTCAAAAAGAAGAAATGCGCCCCCATGTCCATGGCAGCATTGTTCACGATAGCGAAGATCTGGCAACAAACCAAGTGTCCGTCAGAGGACGAGTGGATTAAAAAGTTTTGGTACATATATATTATGGAATACTACTCAGCCATAAGAAATAATGACATCTGATCATTTACAACAAAATATATGGACCTTGATAACATTATATAGAGTGAAATAAGTAAAACAGGAAAAAACTGAGAACAGCATGATTTCATACATAGGTAGGACATAAAAGTGAGACTATGAGATATGGACAAGAGCGTGGTGGTTACGGGGTGGGGGGAGGGAGGAGAGGAAGGGAGAGGGGAGGGGATGGGCACTAAGAAAACCAGATAGAAGGTGACAGAGGACAATTTGACTTTGGGTGATGGGTATGCAACATAATTGAATGACAAGATGACCTGGAGAAGTTTTCTTTGAACATATGTAACCTGATTTATTAATATCACCCCATTAAAATTAATAAAAATAATAATAAAAAGAAAAGAAAATATAGATCAAATACACAAACAGAAAACAAATCAATAAAAAAAATAAAGGAACAAATAAACATTAAGAGTGAAAAATAGAAATATAACTTCAGTTCCCAGAGAGATTAAAATTAAGCAAGTCATTAAAAAGTATCATGAATAAATTGAGTTGTAATGGACAGTCTTACAAAAAAATGCAATTTATCAAAACTGATTTAAGCCCTGGCCTGAGAGCTCAGTTGGTTAGAGCATTGTCCTGAGGCAGAGAGGATGTCAGTTCAATTCCTGGTCAGGGCACATACAGGAACAGATCAATGTTCCTGTTTCTCTCTCTCTCCCTTCCTCTCTAAAATCAATAAAATAGGCCCAGGCTAGTTGGCTCAGTGGTAGAGCATCAGCCCGGCATATAGATGTCCAGGGTTTAATTCCTGGTCAGGGCACACAGGAGAAGCGACCATCAGCTTCTCCATTCCTCCCCTCCCCTTCTCTCTTTCTCTCTCTCTCTTTTTCTCCATCTTTCTCTACTGCAGCCATGGCTTGATTGGTTCTCTCTCTCTCTCTCTCTCTCTCTCTCTGTCTGTCTCTCTCTCCTGCAGCCATGGCTTGATTGGTTCAAGGTAGTTGGCCCTGGCATTGAGGATGGTTCCATGATCTCTGCCTCAGGTGTTAAAAGTGACTTGGTTGCCGAGCAACATAGCAGCATGGCCCAATAGGGGGTTTGCCATGTGGATCCTGTCCAGGTGCATACAGGAGTTTGTCTTTCTGCCTCCCTTCTGCTCACTTAAAAAAATAAACATATATTTTAAAAACTGATTTAAGAAAAAAGAATAAGAATAGTCTCACAATAATTTAAGAAACAAATTCAGTGCTTTAAAATTTCCCCTCCAAGACAGTACTGAACCCAGGTGGTTTTACTGGAGAGTTCTACCAAACTTTGAATCAACATATAATTCCAATACTACATAAATATGCAGAGAACATGAAAAGATAATCTTTATTCTTTTTCTTTTTATTTATTGATTTTTTTTAAAGCAAGAGAGAGGGACAGACAGAAAAGGAGATGAGAAGCATCAACTCATAATTGCGGCACCTTAGTTGTTCATTGATTGCTTTCTCATATGTGCCTTGGCAAGGGCAGCTGAACCAGTGACCCCTTGCTCAAGCCAGCAACGCTGGGCTTAAGCCTGAGACTCTGGGGGTCATGTCTATGATCCCACTATCAAGTCGGCAACCCCATGCTCAAGCCCCCATCACCTCTATTTACTGATTTTCAGAGAAAGAGGGAAACATCATTCTGTTTCTGTATGTGTCCTGACCCGGAATAGAACTTGCAATCTTTGAATATCCAGACTACACTCTAACCAACTAAGCTATCCAGCCAGAGCTAAAATAACCTTGATATGAAAACTAGACAAGGGCTATTCAGAGGAAAATTACAAATCAACCTTACTAAACATAGGTACAAACATCAAACATCCTAAACAGAAGTGTCAGCAAATTTAATCCAGCAATAATTTTTTAATTATATATTTCAACCAAGAACAGCCTCCAGAATGCAAGGTTAATTTACCAGAAATCAGAAAATAATAAGCCTGATCAGGCAGTGGCACAGTGGATAGAGCGTCAGACTGGGACGCAGAGGACCCAGGTTTGAGAACCCGAGGTCGCCAGCTTGAGCACAGGGGCCCATATGGCTTGAGCAAAGCTTGGACCCAAGGTTGCTGGCTCCAGCAAGGGGTTACTCGGTCTGCTGAAGGCCCGCAGTCAAGGCACATATGAGAAAGCAATCAATGAACAACTAAGGTATCACAACAAAAAACTGATGATTGATGCTTCTCATCTCTCTCCATTTCTGTCTGTCCTATCTATCCCTCTCTCTGACTCTCTCTGCCCCTGTAAAAATAAAAAGAACATAATAACAGTATAAATAGACTAAAGAAAGAAAAAATATACCTCAAAGGAGGCTGAATAAACATTTAATAATACTCAATATCCACTTAAGAATTTTTAAATTTATCAAGGAAGCTCCCTTAATATAATAATATTTTCTTAAAAAACTTATAAACATTGTATTTAATCTTTCCTTTGAAGATAAAAAACAGATGGCCAACACCTTTGCTCCTATTCAACACTGAAAAACCTCAGTGGTTCACAGAGTAAAAGAGAAAAGCTACAGATATTGAAAATTAAGAAATAAAACTGCAATTATTTACAGATAATAGATCAATACAGAAAATCCAAAGATTCTAGAGATATATCACTTAGTGACAAGTTGCTGGATACAAAAACAAAACACATTTTTATACAAAACACTCAGAAAATACAATTTTTAAAAATATCAGGTACAAAGAGCAACAAAAATTCTGACATTTGATGTACAAGTTACTTATACAATAAGCAAGCCTCAATATCAAAATGCTATCAGCCAATTCTCCCCTACTTCACTTCACCAACCTAACCTAAGAGAGACACTTCCTCTACCTTAAGGAAATCTGGCCTGATCGTGACTCTCAGTTATTGACAGATAAATAACTTCTTTGAAATCTCATGTTTTATCTTAAAAATAGATATAAATTTTGCATTCAATTATATAATACAGCCATATTGTTTGAATTAAAAACATCATTTTCTAAAAAATGTTTTAAGTAAAATTATGTCCCAAAAAGACTGGCCAAAGTATGCTGAAGTGTTGGAGCCTAGCACACTAAGACTTAAGCTAAAAAGCCCAGAGGCAGATTTAACTGTGGGCACACTGGGTGCCCACCCTGGGCTCCGCAAAACCCTAACTGGACACTTTTTTCTAATGACACCAAGTTTAGTTTCATATGTGCAATTTTAACATTTATACTACATAATATTTTTTATTTATTTAAAAATACAGTTAACATGTATTCTTATTTTCCCTCTCTCTTTTTTTTAAGGGATCCAATATTTTCTTCTGCGCCTGAGGCCTCAATCGACCTTAAAATGCCTCTGCACATGCCTAAGCATAAGAAACATGCTATGTAAGTTATGTACAGTTTACAGTGTTGAATATTAATTCCCACATATGCAACTCAAAGGTTAAAAAAGAAAAAAAAAAGGGCCACTTCAAAAATCACTATGAAATAAAACACAGTAAATTGGCAAATAAACAAAATAGATTTTTAAAGTTTATGAATTATTTGGGCAATGCTATGATGAACTTTGATTATGGACCATGTATTAAAGAGAATAATATTGTTATCAATATTAAACATCCTGACTTCAATAACTGTACTACAGTTAAAGTAAGAGATGTCCTTCCTTATTCTTAAGACACACTGAAGTATTTACGAGTAAAGAAACATAATGCCTACAACTTATTGTCAAAAATCTCCTCCCTGTACAAACACACACTGGGGAGAAGAAAAGAAGGTGAGAGGGAGAGAGGGAGGGAGAAAGGAAAATAGAGGGAGAGAGGGAGAAGGAGAGAGAGAGAGAGAGAGAGAATAATAAAACATAAAACACATGTAGTAAAATATAAATAATAAATCTCAGTAAAGAATATAAGGGGCTTTTATACCATAGTTGCAACTTTTCTATAAGTTTTAAATTATTTAAAAATTTAAAAGTACATAAGTGACACTGGCAGCCCCAGAACTCCTAGGTAGTGTTTACCTACAAAAACAATTTGTCGCATGACCAGGCGGTGGCGCAGTGGATAGAGTGTCAGAGTGGGATGTGGAAGACCAAGGTTCGAGACCCCAAGGTCGCCAGTTGAGCGTGGGACCATCTGGCTTGAGCAAAAGCTCGCCAGCTTGGACCCAAGGTGGCTGGCTCCAGCAAGGGGTTGCTCGGTCTGCTGAAGGCCCGGGGTCAAGGCACATGTGAGAAAGCAATCAATGAACAACTAAGGTGTTGCGACGGCAACGAAAAACTAATGATTGATGCTTCTCACCTCTCTTCGTTCCTGTCTGTCTGTCCCTATCTATCCCTCTCTCTGACTCTCTCTCTGTCCCTGTAATAAAAAAAAATAAAAAATAAAAAATTTGTCCCCAGGTCATCACTTTAGTTAATATATGAATTATCTTCAATTGTGGAAATTATTTTCCTAACAAAATTCTTTAAAAAGCTATCAATCAAATTTCTGAATCATCCTTTCTAGTTATATGAAAAAATAATGCAGTTGATGTAAAAAATGAAAATAGATATCCAAATAGTAGAATCCAAATAGGCACAGCTAAATGTCTATGTTTACCTCGGGGATTCAAATTTTAAGATCACAGTAAAAAATATTCTAGCACAATTCGCAAATTGAAAACTTTAATATATTAAAAAGTGCAGAGTCAGTACAGTCAGTGAAGATTCCAAACAAGGCTTTACCTCCTTTCTGAGGTTGAGAAAACAGGTTTTGAATGGCAAAGATTCTATGTGTTAGTTGTAGCATGACATAGAAAACAATCCTAAATTCATCAAAGGAAGGAAGAGGCTTTTCATATAATACAGTTCAAGCACCTGCCACAGTGCTGAGTTTACAACCTAACTTAGTTCAAGCCATAAGGCTGAGCTATTTAGTGATGACTAATTAATGGCCACCTGTTACTATGAGATTGAATAAAAGAATTCCATTCATTAAAAGAAACACAGATAAATTAAACTCGAAATTATTACAAAGAGGATAGAGCCAACAGAAATTCACTTTCCAGGTAAATACCGAGATGACCCACTGTAGTCTCCTTTTTTTAACTTATTTATTGATTCTAGAAAGAGAAAGAGAGAGAGGCAGACAGAAACATTGATCTGTTCCTGTATTTGCCTTGACCTGGGATTGAACCTGCAACCCTTACATATCTGGATGATACTGCAACCAGCTGAACCATTCAGCCAAAGCCATGATTAGTCTACTTTTAACTATTTCCTCCTAATGCCAAAATGATTCCATTATAGTCAATCAGAAAAAAATAAAATCAGTATTATAAAATAAAATATACACTTTATATAATACACTGCTCACAAAAATTAGGGGATTTTTATCTCTTCATATTCATTTTTAAATACCCCCTAATTTTTGTGAGCAGCGTACATAAGTCTTCAATTTATCTTAAAACTAATATGTAAATGAAACTAGAGATGTGGAAATGTTCTTCAGTCCACTAGTAGACAACAATTTAAGAGCATAAGGAAGGTAAAATTAAATATTTAAGCTATAGCCCCCTACAAGCAAAATAAAACAACTCATTTTACAGCAAAAGAAGTACAGGAATGGGCTATGAACCTTGGAATTCACTGGTCTTACCATATACTCAACATCTGGAAGAAGCTGGTCTAATAGAATAGAATGGCTTGCTGAAGACTCAGTTACAGTGCTAGTTGGACCAAATCCTCAAGTATATGTTTTGAATTAACAACCAATATACATTATTTGTTTTTTCCATAGCCAGAATACATGTGTCTGCGAATCAAGCAGCATAGGTAGAAGTGGTTTCTCTCATTATCCTTAAAAACCCATTAACATAATTTTTGCTTCTGGTTTGTATGTTATCTGCTGGTTTTGAGGTCTTGGTTCCCAAGGAAAGAATGATTTCATCACAGTCCACTGAATTGGAAGTTAAAACTGTTTCATGATCACATGGGTTCTATGCTATTAAATCAAGATTTTCAACCTCAGCACTACTGATATTTTGGACTGGATAATTCTTTGCTGTTGGGGGTTGTTTTGTGCATTGCAGGTATTGTACTAAAGCCCTCAGGGTAAAGCAGTAAAGACAGACATAATCCTTGCTTCATGGAACTTAAATACAATGTGTCCGTAAAGTCATGGTGCACTTTTGACCAGTCACAGAAAAGCAACAAAAGATGATAAAAATGTGAAATCTGTACCAAGTAAAAGGAAAACTCTCCCAGTTTCATACCTATTCAGTGCAGTTTGATGTGGGCTCCATTTGTCGCCCTACACACATACAAATGATAGTGAAGTTTGTGCCACACACGGGTAAGGACGTCTGGTGTAACAGAGTGAGTAATGTCTGTGATTCTGTTTTAAGTGATTCAATGTACACATGTTGCTTCACATAACCCCAAAAGTAAAAGTCTGAGGACATCAGATCTAGGAATCGTGGTGGCCATGTCTTGACAGAACCCCTGCCTGTCCACCGCCAGGGAATGTTCTATCCAGAAACTCACAAACAATGGTGGCGTAGTGTGGAAGAGCATCGTCCTGTTGAAAGATGACACCTTCTGGAAATTGTGGCACTGCATACAATTCCAACATGTCAAGATAGGTGTTTGCGGTCACAGACTGCCCCGCGAAAAAAAATGGGCCTATCACCTTATCATGCATCAGGCCACACCACACGTTCACTTTAGGGGTGTTACGTTCGTACTCAGCGTAGGCACAAGGATGTTCAGCAGCCCATATTCAGACGTTATGGCGATAAACATGTCCACAGATATGGGAGGTCGCCTCATTTGCTAAACACAATCTTCTGCAAAAATCTTGCATCATTATCAATCTCATGAAGCATATCTGTAGCAAACGCTCATTGTGTGGGTCTATCCGCTGGTTTGATAGCGTGCAACAGCCACAATTTGTATCCCAGAAAACAGAGACTTTTTTAACACCTTATGAACTGTAGTCTTGCTTAGGTCTAATTGTCGAGCACACGCACGCACCGATTTTTTAGGACTCCTCAGGTAGCTATCCCGTATAGCCTCTACAAACTCATCACTGACTGATAGCCTACCAGAACGGGGTTTCTCCACCAAACTGCCAGTTTCCTTCAACTTCTTATCCCACTGAGTCATGTTATTCCTATGTGGTGGCACTTAGTTATAAAAGCGCCAATATTCACGTTGCACTTTGGTCACGGATTCGAATTTAGCAAGCCACAGAACACACTGAACTTTCCTCTGTACCATCCACATCTCGACTGGCATGGCCGTGGGCTGCTCCACTGTATACACGGTGTTTCGTCATCATCTGCCCATGCGCATATGCTGCCACATCATCCCACAGAAACTGGGAGGGTTTTCCTTTTATTTGGTGCAGATTTCACATTTCTATCGTCTTTTGTTGCTTTCCTGTGACCGGTCAAAAGTGCACCATGACTTTACAGACACACTGTAGTATACATTCAATTGACCTGGTTTCCTACTTTTTTAAGAACAATGAAGAATAGTGTAAACAGTGGAATAAGATCCTAAAGTCTTACACCAAAGTTTTCTAATTAATATAGAAATGAAAGACCTTAAGCAGCCAAAGTTGTGTGTTTTTTATTCCAATTCTGTATAGAAATTTTCCAATCTTTCATTCATTTTGTTCATCATTTCCTATATGTTCTTAATCCTTGTCTGCTCATTTCAATTACCTGTGGGTCTACTTCTATAGTTTGTTTCTTCTTGATTTTTCAAATTTTTAGAAATTTTTCATTGTATGCTTGATACTATATATGAAAGAACCTCAGAAATTCCAGAATGTCTTCCCAGTGAGAGTTCTCTATGTACTCTATTAGACAAAAGGGATGAGAGAGGCTGATCATTTCAATCCATCCAGAAATTGAGCTGTGTAAGAGCTATACTGCAGTTTTAATAAGACTTCAGTTCGCCTCTGGTTCATCTTTTTTCTTTACGCTGTGCCCGGAATCGACAAATGCCAGCAATCTGCTTTTTACCTAAAAGGCTCTTCTATCTCTGGAGTTTAAATTCATCTGTTCATCATTATTTCTACAGCCCTCCATTTTAAAATATGGTTTTAAAAGTTCACCTAGTGTTTTTTCTATTTGTCACAGTAGTATAGACGACTGTGCTATAACCTACTAGCGAGAAACTAAAGTCTCCCTGCACATCATGCAACACTGATTCAAAAACTCAGCTTTACATCAAAATAACCTGGGGAGATTTTTTTTTTTTTTTACAGGGATAGAGAGTCAGAGAGAGGGATAGATAGGGGCAGACAGACAGGAACGGAGAGAGGTGAGAAGCATCAATCATTAGTTTTTCATTGTCGTTGCAACACCATAGTTGTTCATTGATTGCTTTCTCACATGTGCCTTGACCGCGGGCCTTCAGCAGACCGAGCAACCCCTTGCTGGAACCAGCGATCTTGGGTCCAAGCTGGCGAGCTTTTGCTCAAGCCAGATGGGCCCGCACTCAACTGGCGACCTCGGGATCTCGAACCTGGGTTTTCCACATCCCAGTCCGATGCTCTATCCACTGCGCCACAGCCTGGTCAGGCATCCTGGGGAGATTTTTTAAAACTACAACTTATTATCTATACCTCTAAATTCCTAGAGGGCTAGGAAATCTGTAATTTTAACAAAAGTTTTAAGTGATCTGGTAAAGCTGGCATATCTAAAGAAATATGCCTGTACCAATTGCTCTTCCTTCCCCCCCGAGTTCAGTATTTATAAGGACTTTTAAGAATAAACATACAGCCTGATCAGGCGTAGTCCAGCTGGACTGGGACACAGAGGACCGGGGGTTCGAAATCCCAAAGTTGCCAGCTTATGTGTGGACTCATCTGGCTTGAGCACGGACTCACCAGCTTGAGCACAGGGTCACAGGCTTGAGCGTGGGATCACAGACATGACCCCATGGTCGCTGGGCCCAAAGGTTGCTGGCTTGAGCCCAAAGGTCGCTGGCTTGAAGCCCAAGTTTGCTGGCTTGAAGCCCAAGGTTGCTGGCTTGAAGCCCAAGGTCCCCCTGGCTTGAGCAAGGGGTCACTCGCTCTGCAGGCGCCCCTGACCCCCAACCCCCGTCAAGGCACATATGAGAAAGCAATCAATGAACAACTAAGGTACAATCAATGAACAACTAAGGTACAGCAACGAAGAATTATCTCTCTCCCTTCCTGTCTGTGCCTATCTGTCCCTCTCTCTGTCTCTGTCACAAAATAATTAAAAAGAAAAGAAAGAACCACCTGACCAGGCGGTGACGCAGTGGATAGAGCATCGGACTGGGATGCAGAGGATGCAGGTTCGAGACCCCGAGGTCGCCAGCTTGAGCGTGGGCTCATCTGGTTTGAGCAAAAGCTCGCCAGCTTGGACCCAAGGTCGCTGGCTCCAGCAAGGGGTTACTTGGTCTGCGGAAGGCCCACGGTCAAGGCACGTATGAGAAAGCAATCAATGAACAACTAAGGTGTCGCAACGAAAACCTGATGATGCTTCTCATCTCTCTCCGTTCCTGTCTGTCTGTCCCTATTATCCCTCTCTCCGACTCTCTCTCTCTGTCTCTGTAAAAAAAAAAAAAAGAAAGAAAGAACCTACAGCCTGACAAGGTGATGGTCCAGTGGAAAGAGCATTGGCCTGGGACACTAAAGACCCAAGTTCGAAACCCTGAGATCACTGGCTTGAGTGCAGGCTCATCCGGCCTGAGCGTGGAGTCTCCGGCTTGAATGTGGGATCATAGACATGACCCCACGGCCGCTGGCTTGAGCCCAAAGGTCACTGGCTTGAAGCTTAAGGTTGCTGGCTTGAGCCCAAAGTCGATGGCTTGAGCCCAAGTTTGCTGGCTTGAGCAAGAGGTCACTGGCTCGGCTGGAAACCCCCAGTCAAGGTACAAATGAGAAAGCAATCAATGAACAACTAAGATGCCACAACTATGAGTTAAATCTTTTTTTCTCTCTCCCATCCTCTCCCTCTCTCTCTCTCTCCGCTATATACAACAGGAAAAATGATGGAATAGTATAAAAATAGTTAAAAGTTCAGAATAACTAAAAACTTTAAAGATAATATGTTAAAATAAATATTTAAAGGCTTTTAAAATTATATTAAGATCAAAAAAAGGAGGAAAGACAGGAACCACTCAAGTACATGTATAATACAACAGGAGATTAAACACAGAACTACTTGATTCAATTTTATTTCTAACTGTTATAGCAGAAAACCAAATGATCTTCAAATTTGAAGAACACTGATGAGAGCCATCAGAACTTTTAAAGCGTAAAGATCTCACCTGCTTTATCTGAATTCAAGTCTACATGAATTAATCCAAGGGTACAGATGAAAATTTAGACATGTAATAAAGAGAAATGCTGTGTAAACTTTGAGAAATCATGAAAAAGAGAAATGTGCCACATAGGGAATTACAAAATGTTGCCCCAATTGTCAAAACGCAGGGGTGGATGAAAGTAAAAGGTGATTTCAGGACTATGTCCTTAATTTAATGTCAACATCCAGATAATTTTAAGATATTATGATGCAGATAACTTTTAAGCACTTACAGAAGGATCATCTACTAACAATGATGAACTATAACTGGTGTAAAATCTTTCGTTTTAAATTGAGTTTGCAAAGTATTTTCACATATATTACCTCATGTCTGGTTCATACAGGGCCTTGTGAAAAAAAAACAGGTAGCTTATGGTCTCCCCCACCCCCAACCCCTCCACAACCCACACACACTCTCTTCAAATATTAGTTAAGGCTCAGACAGCCTGACTGGCCCAGGCTGAACTCATTCTTCTTTTTCCTTCAGAAAATGAGGACTCAAACTCAAGTCTTCTGATTTCTAATTGAGTACTGTTTTCATATAACACAGCTCTAAAAGTCAACATAAGTTAATAAGTCATGCTGTAGATGACCTAGAGGGTATTATGTCAAGTGAAATAAGACAACAGAGAAAGACAAATAACATATGATTTCACTTATATGTGGAATCTAATGAACGCAATAAACAAAATAGAAATGGACTCACAGATACAGAGAACAGACTGACAGTTGTCAGAGGGGAGGGGATTTGGAGGCTGTGTGAAAAAGGTGAATGGATTAAGCAGTACAAATTGGAAATTACCGAACAGTCACAGAGATGTAGATTACAGTACAGGGAATACAGTCAATAATATTGTGATAAGTACGTATGGGGTCAGGTGGGTACTTGAAGCAGTGAGGGACCTCTCTGTAAAGTACATGATTTTCTAACCACTTTGCTGTACATCTGAAACTAATATAGAATAATACTAAATGCAAAATGTAATTGAAAAAAATTTTTTAATATTAAGAAAATGAAAATGAGCAGCAAGAAAAAGGCATGCTGAAATGAGATGGCAACTGGGACTGCTTCACAATAATGGAGAGGTGCTGAAAAAGAAATGAGTTGGGAGTATGGATGAAATAAAACTGAGTAGTAGCCAGGTAATGGGTACATAGGGATTCATTTACAATCATCTCTCTGCTTTTGTATATGTTTGAAACTTTTTACAATAAAATTTTTAAGAACAAATATGCACACATATGCCAATTAACAGTCTGATAGGTACACTGTACTAGTAAATCAAATGAACACCAAAAATATAGTGCACTGTAGCTCAGCATTTGAAGCCATTTTTAAAGTCTTACATAACACCACCCTATATAAAAATACTGAGAGAAGGACTAAAAAATGGTATGCCTGAGTATTCACCACAAGTGCACCAAGAGGGAAACAACCAGAATGGCAAGATGTCTGGAAATTATGTCCTATAAGAAATAGTTGAATATATATTTTTCTGGGGGAAAAAAAACCCTAGGGAGTACTTAAAATTTGTCTTCAAGTATTTTTAAAGTAAAAGGACAAACTTATTCTGAAGAGTTACAGAGGACAGAATTAGAAACAATGAATAGAAGACTCAAGGAGGCCAAATCCCATTTTCCTACTCTTCCCACTCTTCCTTAAGGCTCATGACTCATTACTCAGTGCTACTTACTCACTAACAAATACTGTCACAGTCACCTACCAACTTTCTAGATATTTTCCCCATCATCAAAAAATTTTGGTTCCTGACTCAGTTTCTCCTCTGCCTCACATCCACTGCCACCTAGGTATCATCTAGGTCAGTGGTTGGCAAACCACGGCTCCTGAGCCACATGCGGCTCAATCAGATATGAGGACGTTTTTAGCAAAGGCCAGCTTAGGAGCACCCTAATTAAGTTAATAACAATGTACCTACCTATATAGCTTATGTTTAAAAATTTTGCTCTCAAAAGAAATTTCAATCATTGTACAGTTGATATTTGGCTCTGTTGACGAATGAGTTTGCCGACCAATGATCTAGGTTAATGTTGCCTGATAAAATACAGAACTCCCAACTAAATTTGAATTCAATAAACAAGAGTAATTTTTTTGTATAAGTATATCCCATGCAATATTGGGTAAATACCTATACTTAATATTTACTCATTGTTTATCTAAAATACACATTTAACTGGACATCCTATATTTCTATTTGCTAAATCTGGCAAACCTAATCTCAATGACTTCACTGTCAAGGTGGAGCGCCTATCCACCTCTGGTCCTCAACCTTCCTTGATATCCTCAATTCTAGAGACTATGACCATAACAAGATATGCTCTCCAAATTCAGATGTGTTCCTTAAACTGCTTAGTCTCTCTCATTCAACCCAACAACTACTACTAATCAAACCCATTCTTTCCTTCTCTACCATCTCAGTCTCTAATTCTACCACCCGAATTTAGATCCCTATCTTCTTCTATCTCCTATGGTATTGTATACCATCATTTCCCTTTATCATATCCTTCAGTCTCTTCCACTAAAGGATGGGCCATTAAGTGAAATTGTATTTGCCCAAAGCCTTCCAAAGAGTTTAAACATTTTAGTGTGGAAGACAAGACCTTACGATATTCACAGCTCAATCTAGGCTTCACTTTTTCTGACAAGCTCAACCTAAATGCCCAGTCTAAATTAAATGCTCCTCTTACATACCCATACTTTATACATCTTACTTACCTACTGCTATACGTATATATTTACCATAATATTCTCTTTTTTAAAAGATTCATTTTAGAGAGGAGAGAGGCGGGGAAGAGAGAGAGAAAAGGGAAGAGAGTGAGAGAAGAGGGGGTAGCAGGAAGCATCAATTTCCATATGTGCCTTAACCAGACAAGCCCTGGGTTTCGAACCAGCGACCTCAGTATTCCAGGTTGACGCTTATCCACTGCACCCCCACAGGTCAGGCCATAATTTTCTTATTGTCTTTTTCTCTTACTAGACTTTAGGTTCCTTGAGACCAAGAACCATGTCTTGTCTTTATTTCCCCAATATTTTCCACAATACTTGGCATCCACCATAAATAGCAGACACTTAAGTGTTAATAAGACAGATCAGGCTCTATTTAAGAAAAGAGTTTCTAACAATTACAATACTACCAATAGACTGAGTTACCTTGATATGTATCCTTGGTCACCCTGAGGGCAAAACAAAATGTTCAGTACAAAAAAATAAAAATTTATTTTTAAAATATTAAGGAAAAATAAAAATTACATATAATCCCTTAAATTTTTTTAATGTAAAGAAAATTAATCAAATGGGCAAATGTTCATATTTCACTGTTATGCTAAAAAAGATTATAAAATAATGTGTCTTGCCTAACCTGTGGTGGCACAGTGTCAACCTGGAATGCTAAGGTCACTGGTTCCAAACCCTATCAAGGTACATACCAACTCCTCCCCCTATTCCCCAACCCCGCCTTTCTTTCCCTTTCTTTCTTTCTCTCTCTTCGCTCTAAAAGCAATAAAAATCTTTTTTTTTTAAATGTGGGCCTTGGCCAGTTGGCTCAACGGTAGAGCATCGGCCTGGCGTGGGGAAGTTCTGGGTTCGATTCCCAGTCAAGACACACAGGAGAAGCAACCATCTGCTTCTCCCCTCCTCCCCCTTCTCTTTTACTTTCTCTCTCTCTCTTCTCCCTCAGCTATGGCTCATTCCAGCAAGTTGATCCTTGGCCACAGGCACTGAGGACAGCACCATAGTCTCGCCCCAGGCACTAAAATAGCTCAGTTACCAAGCAATGGAGCAAAAGCCCCAGATGGGCAGAGCACACCCCCTAGGGGGCTTGCCGGATGGATCCTGGTCAGGGAGCATGTGGGAAATGAGGGAGTCTGTCTCTCTGCCTTCCCACCTCTCAATTTAAAAAAATAAAAATTTTTCTCACTCAGTTCCAACAACCTAGCCTTAGTAACAGTAACATTTTTGAGTTCCTTCTGTGCCACAGAAACTGTGCCACACACTTTACATATATTCTCTAATTTAAATCACACAATCATCTCTGTGTAGATACTATTATTGATCCTATTTTACAAATACAGAAACTGCAGCTTAAAGAAGTAGTGTCTTAACCAAGGGCTAGTAGGCAATGGCATAGACTGAACCCAAGAATTCAAACATAGGCAGTCTGATTTCAGAATGGGCACATTTAATTATATATACCAAAATTTTAACTGTGGTTCTGAGTCATGGTATTATAAATGGCTTTTACTTATTTTTTGTGATTCTGCTGCATTTCCATATTTCTACCCTAAACATGAATTACCACTGTATTTTAAAATAAATGTCTAAGTAGAGGTTGGACAATCATTTACCAGGACTATGGCAAAAGTGGATTTAAATAATCTCAGATCCCATTTAACTAAGGATCACTGATTAATCAGTGACTGGAATAAATTTTTTCCATCAGAGGACTTAATCTAAAACATGAAACAAAAATCAATCCATTTTAGAATTATAAAAGTTTTAGACTGTCAGATCATTTTTTCTCCTGTTTTATATAGAATGAAATAGCTCAAAATTTAAGGGATTTACATAACATTGCAAAGGTAGTTCTTGTCAGGGCAGAAACCAGAGCACAGGTCTTCATTGATCTTTGTTGCCAATGACTGACCAAAACAAAATCTGTTATTCCCAACTGAAAATTCAGTTATTAGAAGCCAAAAACGGAAACATAACAGGAAATACAAATGCTTCTTTTTTTCCCCTCTCAGTCCAAAAGGAAGGACCTGGAGCATAAAGGCAAAATATTTTCCCAGCCCTGAGCTGGGACAGACAGGAGAGTTAGAAAGATACGCCAAAAGACAAGATGAATGATTTGAGAGTTAAAGAAAAACAAACAGTGAGGAATCAAACAGAACGAGGCTGACAAATACTACCAAAATCTGAAAGATTGCCTCAAATTTAATCAAATCCTAAGTGGAATGTCTTAAAGTATGAAAATCAACTTTACAAAACTGTACTGTGAGATGCCAAGATGACATAATAAAATAAATACATAATTTCACATTTATAGTTGTAAATTCCTATTAATGTTCTCACAAATTTTATTCTCTCACCTTTGGAATTCAGCTCTCACCTAAAATCTGCAGTAAGTATAGTGCAATGTTATAAAACTAAATAAAAAGTGAGCAATGTTACAACTTCCTCTAACAACCCAAGAAGCTTTGATAAGGTGAAAAGAATGATAAATAATGAAATCAAAGATATAATGTTCAAAACTCATGTCTATTTTTAACACAAGACCAATCAAAAGATTTCCAGATATTCTCATATGAACATAAAAGGTAAAATGTAACATCTTATCTTTAAGAATCAAAAACAACACATCCCTTACTTTACCTATTTATGCTAGTTGTTCAGAAATTTTAATTTTTTGTATAGCTGTATTTATTAAAAAGTTACTGCTCTAATGATTAAGATACCTATACCACAGGTCAAAAGTGCAACATGACTTTATGAACACAATGCATATTTTAGTTTAAACTCAATTAAATGTCATATGACTATGAAACAGTTATTTTGTCTCTCTAGTTTTATTTTTTCTCCTACAGAATAGAAATAATAACTGAAAAAATACTTCACAGGCTAATCATGGTAATAAACTTTTATTACTAACTTTACAGCTTCCTTTCATGTAAAAGATTCATACCTAAGATACTAAACAAGCCCATGATGTGAGTAAGGGAGGAATTATCTCCACTTTATCAATGAAGACATAGAAAACTGAAATTCAGAGAGGTGAACTGGCTTGCACAAGGCCACACTGAACAATGCACAGCCAAAAGCTCTTTCTCTTACTATGCAGTATGTTGCTATCACAAACCTGAGGTGGTAAGAGTTTTTTCTCATGTCCAAATTACGTACTATGAAGATTACCCAAGGAAAGCTGTTAGCAATTAAACAGAAAAGGGTCACTTAACATTGTGATGAGCCATAATTACCTACATGGTCATTATCTGGCTACAAAACTATGATTAATAAATTAAATAAATGTCCTTTAAAAGAGTTTCTAAAAGTCCCACCATGCACTAAAATGCCTCTTGCACTAGATACAACACCCTGCTTGGGGGATGTGAAGTAGAGGGGGGAAGGATTTCATCACGAAAGTATGTTCCCTAAAATTCAATAGGGTAAGATACTTGAAGCTATAAAATATGAATAGGGGCAGGCAATAGCTTGCAGGCTGTAGTGACAAACCTAAGCCAAACCGAAAGAGTGCCAGGCTGTGGTTTAAAGGAAATATGCAATCTGGAAGTTTGCACCTCAAGTTACTGCTATTGCAAAGTAATTAGTACCATTTATAGTAAAAATATGTCAGATTTTAGAGGATAATTCCAATTCTTCATTATAATTGAATGAGATTCCATATTAGCTTGGGGCTTTCTTGTCTCAACAGAAGCTCTTTTGATAATATAGTCAATGGCTCAAAACCCACACTCAGAGAACGAAGGAATATAACTATATCACAGGCACATACCACTTGAAGTGGTCAAATATGCATTCACCTAAAGAAACTTTAATGCGGGCACTATCAAGTCCAATTATTTATAATGATGTTAAAATTTTCCTTCAGCACAACCTGAGAGTGCCTTGTTTACTAAAGGTTCTACCACTCTACCACATAGTATAAAATTACTGAAACCTTAAACTTGATACAGTTACCATAATGTAAAATGCCTTAATTTTTCTATTCTTTAAGGTCACTTTGTCTTATCTAACTCTCTGCACCCCTCCCCCCAAAAAAACCCAGGTTATTCTAAAAGATAACAGATAAAATAGCCAATGCTTTTATAAAAACAAGTCAATCCTCAGCAAAGAAAGAGCTTAAAATGCCCATATTCTACTTCAGTATTGATTCTAAGCCTTTTAACAGTTTAAGCTGACCACAAACCTCCCCTTTCACTTCTATACAACACTCTCCTCCTTAAACTTCCTTTTAAAAATGAGCCTTACTGTATACCTCCTGTTCCTTGTCTTATACAAACACAGACACACACAAAACTCCCCATGAAGAACATGTGTAAAACACATTTTTAGTATACTGCTCACCCTTAAAAGCATGTTGTTATAATGCAACAATATGATGTATATAGAAGCCCATAACAACAAATTTGAAAGATTTGAGAGGCTAAAACAAAAATGCCCCATAGCAGTCTAAGTAATTTAAAGGAAAAGATGCAAAAATAATGCATGGTTACCTATTATATCACTAATCTTTCCTTTACAAACAAAATTCTCCATGCTAAACACAACTTTAAAAAATAATAATAAGCAGATTTTAGAATCTAATTTCCTACTTGTCAAAAAGTCAATTAAAGTCCTGGCTGGATAGCTCAGTTGGATGGAGCATAGTCCCAAAGCGCAGAGGTTGCCAATTCAATCCCAGGTCAGGGCACATACAGGAACAGCTTGATATTCCTCTCTCTCTTCCTCCCTTCCTCTCTCAGTAAAATCAATAAAGTGAACATTTTTCTTAAGCCAAGTAAAAAGAAGTGTAGGAACACTTAAAAATCTATTGTAACAATGCGGCTGGCCTAATTCACACATCTTTATGGCTTTTCCTATTTACACTTCCCAACTTGAAGACCTATATTATGATATGTATGCCACAACTAGATGATAAAGCAAGAAAACAGATAGATTACGGACATCCATGATATGTTACATAAGGATTTGTTACCATGTGTGATATGTTACCTAAATATTTGTCAGTGAATGCTAAAGTAAGGTATATATCAGCCAAAGTACATACTAGGGGACTATCTAGAGCAGAGATCCCCAAACTAGGGCCCGCAGGCCAAATTGCGGCCACCTGAGGCCATTTATCCCGCCCACGCCGCACTTCCGGAAGGGGCACCTCTTTCATTGGTGGTCAGTGTATGGAGTACTGTATGTGGCGGCCCTCCAAGGGTCTGACAGTGAACTGGCCCCCTGTGTAAAACGTTTGGGGACCCCTGATCTAGAGACTAGTCAATCTCCCTTATTTAGTGAAAAATGTATAAATCTTACATTCAAATAATTTAAAACATTTCAAATGTTTTATTTTCATTATCTTATCAGACCATTATTAAAAAATTGTTATGTAAAGACTTACTTATCACTAAAAATAAGTGACAAATCTAAGATCACAATAGTTAATCAGATCTGAAAGTTGATTCAAAAAGAATGTTAGATCTAAGGGAGGACATACAAATTATGTACAAGTTTCTCCTTAGACTGCCCTTAAAAAAATAAAAAAACTATTCCTAGTTAAAATACCACTTATAAGACTTAAGCTATTATAAAAAATAAATTATAATTTGGTTATTTAATAAATATAACAAAGCCTAAACTGCCACTTACTTTAAAGATTTTATTTCTTTTTGGAGAAAAGAGAGAAACGGGGTGGGAGAAGCAAGAAGCAGGAAGCATCAACTTGTAGTAGTTGCTTCTCGTCTGTGCCGTGACTGGGCAAGGGTCTGGAACCAGCAACTTCAGCATTCCAGGTTGATGCTCTATCCATTGCAGCACCACAGGTCAGGAAAACTGCCAGTCTACCTTTCAACCAAGAATTCTGTGAAAAACATTCCGCCAATGACACACTGTACACTCATAAGTGTGCTGGGCCCTGGGGTGACTATAAGAGAATTCTAACAGAGGTTTCTTGCTTTTCGGAAAGTTTACACTCTATTTGATAAAAAAGATAAGAGACAAGAAAACAATGCTAAGCTGTGTTCAATGAACCCTCCTGAAGAAAGAAACCCTAACAGGTGGTTCTGCAGAACCCCAGGTGACAAGCACACCAAGAAGTGAGACTGCAGTGAGTTTAGCCCAGGAAGCCTTCATGGGAAAAATGAAGCCTGCACTGCACATTGAAGGATGGACAGGAATTAGAAAAGCACAAAGGAGGGATGAAAGCCTTCAAGGGCTAGCATAAATGATGGCTGAGAAGCAGAAAAGCAGAAATAAGCATAAGAGACTGAGCCAACCTGCCTAGAACACAGGTGCATGCTGAGGCATAATGAGAAATAGTGTGGTAAATTAAGTGGGGTCAGCTCCCAATAGACTGATGTGGCTCATGGAGATGCTATTTAAATATTAAAATCATTGAATATTTAAACTAGCAAGAGAACCTTAATGATTTGCTAGACAATTCTTTTCTGACAGATGAGGAAATCTAGGATCCATAGAAAGCTAATGGCAAGCAGAAGGACAGAGGCCAGGAAAAAGCGGAGCAAAACTCAGGCCATGGCTAAGAAGCCCCAGTTCAATAATAGGCAACACAGTATGACGAAGAAAGCACATCCAACCGAGAGTCAATGAGAACATCAATAAATGAAGATCTGCAAGCATACATACAAGAAAGCATTGTCTTGGGAATTAAAGGAAACTGGGTTCCAGGGGTAATGGAACACCACAGTGGCATTACAATTGAGCAAAAACCACTGTTTTGCCAGAAAGAATCACTTTCAAGAAAACAGCAATCCAGAAGGAAAGCAGAGGCAGAAGCTAGTTTTCAGCATTATAAAGGAAATGGATGGGTAAACAGTAGAGGCAACAGGTATCTGGCAACAAGAGGAAAAAAGAGATTGAACCACTAAGAGAAAGCTACAGGACCAACCAAATGTTTAAGACAAAAGAAAAATCTTAGTAAGCATTAAGGTGAAGAGAAAGGAGATCACACAGAGACTAAATGAGATGCTAGATAAAGTGGGGGGGTATGTGGGAGCACAGAGAACTAATTGAGAACTAGTAGGAAGATTTTTTTAAGATGACTTCCATAATAAAGAATAAGCACTTTTTTCCAATCACCATAGAATAACCTTTGCCAAGAGTATTCATTTTCAAAATGGCAGACCAGGCTTTAAGAACAAGGCTAGCAGGCTTGGCCTGTGGTGGCGCAGTGGATAAAGTGTCAATGTGGAACGCTGAGGTCGCCGATTTGAAACCCTGGCCTTGGCTCGTCATGGCACATACAACAAACAATCTATTGACAACTAAAGTGAAGCAGCTATAAATTGATAATTCTCACTTCCTTCATCCCATAAAATAAAATAAAATAAAATCCTAAAATAAAAAAGAACAAAGCTAACAGACTTTTTTTCCTTTAAGTGCGAGGAGGGGAGATCAACTTCCTGCATGGGCCACAACCAGGATCCACCTGGCAATCCTCAGCTGGGACCAATGCTCAAATGAACCAAGCTATCCTCAGCACCCAGGGCAAAAGCTCAAAGCAACAGAGGGGAGAGGGGAAGGGGAAGAGAAAGAGAAGAGGGAGAAAGAGGGGAATAGAAGCAGATGGTGGCTTCTCATATGTGCCCTAACCAGGGATCGAACGCAGGACGTTTGCAGCCTATGCTCTATCCACTGGGCCAATGGGCCAGGGCTGGCTAGCAGACTTTTTAAAATCCAAAACAGCCTCAAAGTTTAACAAGTCTATCTATTTGGCCAATTAACATGTGGCTTGTAACTTCAAAGACATTTGTCAATCATTTTATATAGTGAATTTAACACCACATATTCAAAGAACATTCCAATTTGTCTTGAATTTATAAAAATTAATATGCTATGTAACAAATCAAAAATCAGAGTTTATTCTCTAATATGGGGGCTTTTTATACACTCTTTTTACTTGATGAGATATGGAAAATACACTGCTCACAAAAATTAGGGGATACTTTATCACTTCATATTCATTTCTGAAATATCCCCTACTTTTTGTGAGCAGTATATAATTGCTGAAATGAACACATCATTTTGGGGAGCCTTTTTTCAATTTCTTAAAAAGAAAAAAAAATCCCTCCATATACCAGTTTTCCTTTACTCCCCTTCAGAATCAAAGCTCCACAGAGACTGGTGGGGCATAACTAGGTGGGGCATCTATGATGTTTCTAATTTGTTAAGGAACCCAGCTAATGAACTACAATTTAAAAATACAGGCCTAAAATTTGCCAATTTCAACTCAGAAACTTACTGTTGATCATAAAGGCAGGTTAAGTATATAACTGATACATTCAGCTTTCTGCCTGTCTACCTATACAACTGCCATTTCCCCAATCAATGAGGTAATTACTTTTAAAATTGGTTAAGACTAGTTCAACTTAGGTCATAAATATTAGGTTTAGGAACAATCCCAGCAGGTTATGAGAGTTTTATTTTACACATCTGGAAACAAGGACTTGAGCTCAATCAAAATGTCAAGACAGAACACTACCAACTCCTTTTAACTGGACCTACTGCACCAAGTTGTTGAGCAATACCCATCAGGATAAAATACAGTGGTTAGTGACATTTCTTCTTTAATCACCACAAAATATTCCAAGTCCAACCAAAACATCAATTCAATCATAAACAGAATTCCTATCTTTAGAGATGCATATGCTCAATATATACTCAGTGTCTTTGCTGTAATAAAAGGAAGCAGCTGGCTCTCCCTGGACCCAGGGAAACAAAGAATATACCATATATCCAAAATGTAAAACTTTTAGAAATAGTTGAAACATTTAAGACTCTTATACAACTATCTCTCACTACATGTAGAGCCTTTTCCTCCTCTCAGTAAAAATACAAATACTTCTCTCTTATCAATACCTAATGATTATTTTTTTAATCCTATGGGATATTTATCAGAAAAATATATCCCTGACTGTCCCACATTCAATACTTGTCATATTAGGGCTCTTGTTATTATCTATGCTATGTGACCTTGGCAAGTCATTTAAATCTCTGTGCCTCAATTTTCTTGCATTTTCACCTCAAGGTAAACTCCAATTTGACTTAAACATTACTTCTATAATGAATTAGTGTATATATGTACTTCATGTTAAATACTGAAACCCTTATTCTTTTGCATCACAAAGTTAGTGGGCTGTACCCTTGTAAGAGAAAAGTACAAGGAATAAAGTTGTCCTATGTATTTTTTTCTTAATTACAATATAAGGAATATATAAAAAATGCTTCTGTTTAAAACTGTTATGTCCTTAATTTTTAACAGATGATAGTGAGTTTGATCCACAATATTAATAACAAAGCAAACAACAAACCCTAAAGTCTTTTAACACTTGTGACAAAAAAGAAAACATTTTCTTCTATTACTGAGAATATAACCAAAATCATTCCTCTTTGGAAATTTAGAAAACTGTATTTTTTGTCTGTGGCATATAAGCCTAGAGATCAACAGGTAACAAGAAATAAAGTTTACAAGTTGGGAAAATTTTTAATTTAAAAAAATGGGGAAAACAGAAAAGAAAACCTCTAAAATAAAATTGGGAACAACTGTGGTGTGAATCCTTCAAATTGCTACGTCCAAATTATGCTGGCCACAAGGTTCAGCTATGGGGTTCTTCTTTGTGCCTTTTTTAAAACTGCAGAGAAAGTCTATTCTACCATTTTAAATCTAATGCTCTGTCAATAATATAATCCAATATATGCAGTAACATTTTACTTCCTCAGATAGATTAGCAGTACAGATGCTTTTCAGTCTGGAAGAAGAAGGATGGTTGAAACAATTCCTTCAAGTCACTGACAGCTTTGTAATTCTATTTTATCTATGTAGCTTCTTCTCAAATTTCTTCTGAATTCCTCTGCCTATTCCCAAATATCTTTCAGATAGGTCAGAAACACTATGAGTCCTGTAAGGAAATGTTTATGGATCAAATAAAAGTAGGGTCCACTTCCCCCTCCATTCAGCTTCCATCATGTTTGATGATTACGCCCAGTAAACAAAATAGTCGGACTCAATCTTAAACAGTTCCCTCATCACAAAAGCCCATGGTAGATAGAACTGTAGCTAAAATAAAAAAGAAAAGAAAAAGCATCCCTTTAAACCATCCCCAACTACCTGCAGCAACACAAAGTTAAACTAATTCCCATTGACAAAAGGCTACGTGTGCGTTCATTCTAACCAGCCCTAGGATTTACTGTGTGAAGCTCAGGGAATAAAAAGGCACCTCCCAGAGCTAAGAAACTTTTTTTTTCCATCCCTCATATTCTCAATGAAAGTTCTCTTGTCAACCAAGAGGTGAGAGTTAAAAACAATACCAGAGCACTAACAGAATTATGGGCTCTAGGACCACAGCCCAACTGTCTTTGCTCCGTTGTCAGGGGCTCCTCAGCAGTTTCCCACCTCCCTTTCACCCTTCTTCTCCTTACTCCCCAAGAAGTTCACTAAAAGAAAAAAAAAAAAAAAGCAATATTCACATTCTCAGACCGCTGGCAAAAATAAATAAATAAATAATAAAAGGGAGAAACTGCAATTATCAAGGAAGGAAAAACGGGGGGAAGCATTTCAGAAGTAGGAGGGATCAAGAACCATGGTTTCCACTTCAAACAGTAATGTAAAAGCCAGTGTTGTCTCATGAGGATATGGGGGATGCCCGTGTGGGCATCAAAAAAATAAATAAAAAAAAAAAAATAGTGCGGTGTATGTGCACTTGGAGCTCCAGGGGTAAGCTGAGAGGATGGAGCAGAAAGTAAGAAAACCTGTGCTTTCCCTGCTTTCTTCTACTCTTCCCTCTCCAAGAGAGGAAGCTGAAGAAACTGGGGGAGGGGTGTTATCTTCTCTTATTGAGGGTACACAAGACAGGCCTTGAGGTGCCTTGCCTTACTCGCCCTCAGTTCGAGTTCCACTGAGGGAAGAGGAAACCTCTAAATGTTACCCACCTCCGTTCAAAAAAAAAAAAAAAAAAGTAAGGGGGGCATGATTAAAGCCAGATGGAGAGCCCCAGAAGCGCCCCCAGGTCACCCATCCTTCTTAGCAAGCGGACGGGCTGGGATAATAGGGATAAAGGGTCCGAGGGGGTGGTGGGGGGAAAGGCCCGACCCCCCGACTTAGGAGCGAAAGGGCGCCGGAGCTACCAGCGCTCCCCTCCTTCCTCGCACTTCCCCCTAGGCCACCCCCACTTACCCCCTTCCTCACCTCCAGAGCCCGAGGCGACCGCGGGGGAGGCGCTGCTCCTTCCTCCCCGCACCCACTCTGTCCCCACCCCCACTCCGCTCCCACCTCCCGCCGCGGGCCCGTTACCTGCTCGTCGAAGCGGCTGACCACGGCCTGGACCCATTCCACCGGCCTGTGCGCGGCCATGTCCTCCCCGCGGCCGGGGGGCGGCGGAGGGACCGGTCGGCCGGCGCCCAGGGCCGGGCGGAGCGCGGGGAGCGGGGGCTGAGGTGAGGAGAGAGGCGAGCAGAGGGTCTGAGGAGTGCAGGCTCCAAACGTTCCCACGGGGGTGGGGATGGGGGGCCTGCGCCGAGCCGGGAGGGGGACAGGGGAAGGGGGCGTTGGCACGGAGGCTGGGGGGAGGGGGACAGGGGAGGGGGACTCGGGGAGGGGAGGGGGCCTCTTGGTCGCTCTCCCCACTAGCGCCGTCTCCCCACAGCCATCACTGCCCCTGACGCCGCCATGACACCCCACCGGAAGTGGGATCCTTTCCACGGCCCGGGGAGAGGGAGAAGCAGCAAGAGAGAGAGATTAAGAGCGCGGCTGGGAAAGGGGAGGGGCAAGCGAGAGGGAACGGGACCTGCCGCGCATGCGTCCGCGCCGGCCGGTTTCATTAATGAAAAAAGCGAGTCCTCCTGGAGGTGACGTCATCTAACTCCTCCCGGCCCGGAGGCGCGAGTCCCGGATCGCCGCCAGGCTCACCTAAACTTGGACTCGGAATTCAGCGGGCGAAAGTGTGATCTGACCCGGGGGCATCCTCTTCCATCCCCAATGCCACAGCCGACTCCCCCTCCCCCGCTGGACTCCGGGTTTGGATTGCTCCCTGAGTTGGAAGTTAGGGCGCCCTAGGGCTAGCATTCTTTCCAGTGTGCAGACCTCTGTCGCTTGTCTGGGGAGGCTGTGCCGGGCTTCTCTCTGTGTAAAGCTCCCAAAAGATAAGACACACAACCTCAGGTTTCCAGGTCCATCGTAGCTACTAAAGAGGAACAGTAAGAAGCAAAGCCAAGAGAGAATCAGTGATTATTTATTTATTTATTTAAACGGTCTCTTAAATCCCAATGGTAGTCAAAGTACTCAGACTCCGGAATCGCAGTGCAAACTTCCTCTGTTGGACTGATAGGCACCCAACTTAATAAAACCTTTACACGGCTGATAATAGAAAGATTCAAGTTTCACCACCCTCAAAAAGCCTTTCAGGCTTTTGACATGCATTAAGTCAACACATTCATCATCTCATCAATGAGCCTTTCCAATAGGTATCAACTTCATCTAACTGATAAGGCTAGGTTACAGGAGCTTCTGTGATTTGCTAGAAATCACAGAGTTGGTAGGTGGCAGAGTAAGGATGTAAACCCAGGTGGTTTGACACCAAAGATGAGAAACAGACTGTGGCTCTCCTGAAACAAAGGTGTTCCCTCTGCCCCTAATACCAGAAGTGAGATGATTCCATATGGAATTGGTCAGGGTGGTTTTTCAGGATTACATTCAAAACAATGGATGATCTACTTGTATCCAACGTGAACTTTGGAATGAGTTCTTCTTAAGTTTATCTTCCTCTATGCTCTTTACTTACGCCAATGTTAAAATGAGTTCACACATTCTGAGTACACACTAATTAGTAGCCAGTTAGGCCACATCGAAAAGTACAGAGCAAAACAAGAATTTAAATTTTATCACAGGAAAGCCACAAATCCAATAGCCCATGTACACATAGATGTGTCCATGAGAGAAATGTCCAATCTCTGATGGCTGGCAGTTGTCCAATATGCATATTAATATTTCATTCCACTAGAGCAAGAGCACAGGGTCTGGATTGTTCTTTAGTTCATTCTTTAAAAATGCAACATGAATACTAATTTCTTTTAGATGATGTCAGAAATGATGACAATGCTGAAGAAAAGGGTGATTATTAAGTGAAATGTTCCTCCATGTCTTCCCCAACCAGGACCTCTGAAAAGGTTTTTTCATACCCCAGAGAGCACCCCCAGTGCCTCTTCCTCGCTTCTAAACTCCAGACCCTCAATTGTTCTTTCATTTTCTCACACATCCTCTGAAAAGTCTCTAGTTACTTTCCTGTTGCCATGACTTTTTGCCTGGCTGTTCCCTTCATCTTCTTCACTAGACTGGATGCAGCTACCTAAACCCTTGATTCCTTTGACTCCAATAGTATTCCATGGTCAAGGTCCTTCTATGCTTCTTCTCTGATTTCTTCCCTGATTCCCCATTCCTAACTCTAATGTAACACATCCTAACTTCAGGCCTCTGCCCTCTTGCTTTATTCAGGCTGTAGCCAACACATCATTAATTCATCCTAATCTGCATTTGTTGTCCTCTTGCCTCTCCTGAGTGCCTACCCTCTCATTATACTTGGAGTTCAAGACTTCATTCCAACTTCCTCTCCAATTAAATTCATTCAATTGCCCTAAACCAATATTCAGTATCCAAACACCTATTATATGTATCATGCACTGTGATAGGCCCTGCAGAATATAGCAGCAATTTCAGCCAATAATGCCAAAGAAGGTAATGCATAGACCCTAGTGAACTAAGGAGCACATCCCCCTATTTGATGGGACAGCTGTCATTCAACTCCAGTCAGTTACTGCCATGCAAGGATATTGACACAATGTTACTAAATATTACTGAAGAGAAACTGGAGGTCTGAATTTATATATAAACTCTTCCAATTTTTACATAGTGGCAGCTAATTCACATTTTTTGAAACACTGTGCAATCAAACAAGATGTATTTGCTCTAGTCTAATAATGGAAAGACACAGACTTCAGAGTAGAATAGAATTATTGCTTCCTGGCCTTTTGGCTAAGATCAAGTGCAGAGTAGAACAGATTTGTATCCTAACATCCCCCATTCTACACTGTCCAACAAGGAAATATTCAGGGAAACCACTAGTGGATGAAGTAGTTTAAAAAGGATCTCGTTCATCCAACCTCTGTTTTTTGGCCACACAACAATCTCTGGCAGTTTTTTCTTCATCTTCTTCTGGTAGCATTTCCTCCACTCTACCCACTCTTCATGCCTTCATCATCACAAGGAGCACTCAACTCCCCAGGACTGAAGTGCCCATTTTCCCAACTGCTGGGAATGGCAGTGGCCAACAGCTCTCAAATGAGCCCCTTTCCAGAATTAGCCTCAGCAAGAGAGCCACCTTGAGCCAGGAGAATATGCACAAATGGCTGGTAGATGTAAGCCTCAAGGTGGGACTACCCTGAAGGGCTCTTCCTTAAAGGATCAGCTCCCAAGGGGACAGCTGAGGACTTTGCTGTGACTACATGTAGTTCAACTTTCCTTTCTGCTCAGTCCTATTCCTTTCACTTCCACACAGCGTTGATCCCCAGAATGTTACCTAATAAATGTTCCTGCTTGCAAATATTCATCTCAGAATTGGTTTTCCAGAGAATCTGAATTAAACCAATTAGACCAAGAGTGTGATCTGATCCTATAGAACTGAGTCACCTGCTGGCCAGCTGGAATGGCAGCAAGGCCCCCAGGTGAAACTCTGATAAGCCCTGGCATGCTGGAGCGGTACAACTGTTAGAACTTCCAGCAGCAGTGATGGATGAGTGGATGGGGGATTGCTGGTAGCCGAGGCCAGGCAGGTCCACCTTGGATTTGGACAGAGAGTAGAGAAACTGAGGAGCCAGAAAGCATTGGGTCATTCCTATTTAATAGAGTCCTACAATGTCAGATGAGCAAACAGGCAAGAGAAAACCTCTCTTGCAGCAGCAATTGAACGAACAGCAAAAATGACCCCTCACAGTAGCGGGCAGGCAATCCGCAATCCTCCATCCACGCTGAGGGCAAGTACTGGAGCCTTACATAGACTATACACACATGGTGCTGCCACATGCTCATGCACTAATCAGGCAATGTACAAGCGAGCAAGCCTAACACAGCTGTTTTCCCAACAGTCTACCACTTTAGGGTTGCTTGCCTCATAATCTACATAATTGTTATCTTCCGCAATGATTCCTATGCAGGAAATGAGGTACATTACATAAACAAATAGAGCAGTGGTTCTTAACCTGGGTTCTATCGAACTCTAGGGGTTTGATGAGTCAGTCTCAGAGGTTCGGAGAAGCCTCTGCCGCAGAGGCCAGAATAAAGTAATACCGTAATTTGTTGTGAGTTCATGCACTTTGTTGGTTTTGTTCTTTGAGCAAGGTGATGTTCATGCACGGCTCATTTTGTGCACCAGTAAAAAAACATATACCTATGTCTTGAATTTGGAAAAAAAAATCATATTTTATTTATCACTAGAGAAGGGTTCAGTGAATGCGCATATGAAACTGGTGGGTTCGGTACCTCAAAAAAGGTTAAAAACCACTGAAATAGAGCCTACAGCAATAGAACAAGTTGCAAAGGTACCCTTTATGGTGTCTTCCTGAGCACTCTGCCCAGGGAGTTAACTGGAGGCCTACCTCTAGCCCCCTACCCAATAGTAAGTGGGAGGGTATGTATAATCCAGAACTGTGTTCATTGAAACTGCAGAGTGTCCTTGGTGCATCTCTGCAACTGGGTGGGAGCAGCTTCCCAGTGCAGGAGGGCTCCACAGATGCCGCAACCCCCCATCAAGGTCTTTTGTAGTACTGTCCACAAGCGGCACATCCATCCAGCAAGGGAGCTGGTGCCCACCTCTGGTCTCAGTCCAAGAGTCCATTGCACCACTCAGTGATCAGTCCCTGATAGACAGCCCAGCTGTCTGTGCAAATCACCCCACACACCATTTTTTTTAATTTATTTTATTTTTATTTTATTCATTTTAGAGAGGAGACACAGAGTGAGAGAGAGAGGGAGAGAAAGGGGAGAGGAGCTGGAAGCATCAACTCCCATATGTGCCTTGACCGAACCAGTGCAGGGTTTTGAACTGGCAACCTCAGTGTTCCCAGGTCGACGCTTTATCCACTGCACCACCACAGGTCAGGCCCACACACCATTTTGATAACAGACCTCAGCACCTTTTCATAAGTGCTCTGTCCACAGTCATAAGCCCCACCCACACCCCTCAGCACACTTACAGGGCTTGGCAGGGTAAAACACTTTCAAGGCCTTTTTGTCAACTTGATAGTTCTCTTAGCTGCTGCTGCCAGAGGCGGATTTAACGACGGTCACACCAGGCATGCACCCTGGGCCCCGACTTCTGAAGGGCCCCACAAAACCCCAACTTTACACTTTTTTCTAATGACACCAAGTTTGGTTTCATATGTGCAATTTTAACATTAATACTAGATAATATTTCTTATTTATTTAAAAATATGGTTAACATGTATTTTTATTTTCCCTGTCTCTCTCTTTTTTTTAAGGGGCTCAATATTTTCTTCTGTGCCCGGGGCCTCAACCGACCTTAATCCGCCTCCGGCTGCTGCTGCTGCTGCAGAAAGCACCTACAGCATTACCTTCTAATGACAACACCTGCTGTACATTAGAGGGGGACCAGTGGGTCGCCAATTTCACATGGGGCCTCCGACCCCCTGCCCATCCCTGTTAGGTGGGTCCCTTGGCCTTCCTCCTATTCAAACTAAGATAACAGCTTTTGGGGGTCCTCCTCTCCCACAGCTGTCTCCAACAAGTACTCCTGCAAACGTTCAACCCAAACACCAACCATTTTCTTGGCAGCTAATAGATTGCCTGCTTCCTCCGCTTTTTCAGCGGCTGGAACCTCTGTTGTGGCTTAACGGGTCACCCAAGATCTAACAGTGCTCTGTTGGACCTGCCATCTAATTTCTCTTTATCTGCCCCAGCTACAATCAAATCTACCCACATCTGTGTTTGGGTAATCTTTACAGGCCCATTTCTCTTGTTAGTCAGGGAGGCAGCACAGACAGCAGCCTGCGCAACTTTACAATTCTATGCTGTCTCCAGCTCCCCCAAATCTGTCACCATCTGTGTAACTGCACTGATGGGCTGCCCCACATAGGGGCTCAAGATAGCCACTAGTGACCCAAAAAGGGCTGATGGGGCGCTACAGAGAATAAGGTCCCTCATCCTTGCTGTAAACACTTCCTCATCTGGCCCACGGTTCCTCAGGTTGAAAGCAGCATTCCTCATACCCAGTTTCTGGAGGACTTGCTGTAGCTCTGTATATGTCTGCCACTGACTCACTGCCCCCAGCAAGTCTCTAGCATTCTGCCAGACTGTACAAATGGCAGCCATCACCCAGTCTAATAAGGTATGGTTTCCTGGGTTGCCATACAGTTCTGAAGACACTGTCTCAAGGAGGAGTGCATGGTACCGTTGGCCAATTTCTCCATCTCTGTTCTGGAGAGCATGATGCCATCTGCCCCCTATGTCCTACAGCTACAGCAACTAGGCTGCCAGGGCTCAGTGGGTTTCTGCCTGAATTTCACCCCCAACTCCATCAGCTCTGCCTGGGTGTAGGGCCAGACCACAGAATGCTCAACCACCTGTGGAGGGAGTTGTGCCTGCCCCTGAGGCACTCTTGGCTGCTGGGGGTTTTTGTTTTACCTTTTGCGTGACCACTGGCCAGGAAACTACAAATGGCAGTTTCAGCCCGAACCTCCTTGTCAGAAGAGGAGTTAGAAACAACTGCTCCTGCTGACTCAGAGCCACTCCATTAGCAGGGATGCTGCTCTGTCTTCAGTGCCCACATTGGCTCCTGTGGCTGCCGGCTTCTGGTCTGAAGCCAAAGCTCATGCTCGTGTGTGTGTGTGTGTGTGTGTGTGTGTGTGTGTGTGTGTGTGTGTGTGACAGAGACAGAGAGGAAAGATAGGGACAGACAGACAGGAAGGGAGAGACATGAGAAGCATCAATTCTTCATTGCAGCACCTTAGTTGTTTGTTGATTGCTTTCTTATACAAGGCAACCCAGGAAACCATACCTTATTAGACTGGTCATGTGCTTTGACCAGGGGCTACAGCAGAGCAAGTGACCCCTTGCTCAAACCAGCGATCTTTGGGCTCAAGCTGGTGAGCTTTAGGCTTAAACCAGCGACCATGAGGTCCTGTCTATGATCCCACGCTCAAGCCAGCAACCCCGCGATCAAGCTGGTGAGTCTGCATTCAAGCTGGATGAGATTGCGCTCAAGCTGGCAACCTCAGGGTTTTGAACCTGGGGCCTCCACATCCCAGCCCAAGGCTCTGTTCACCGCGCCACCACCTGTTCAAGCCTGAAGCTCATGCTTTCAAACCACAGTATTTCTACAACAACTGTTGCTGCCAACGTTCTGCTTCTAGGACAGATTGCAGCTTGTGAACCTATAATTCCTTCTTCAGCAACCATTCCAGTTCCAGGTACCATTGGTATTCAGCCTGCATTTCACACTGCAGCTCTCAAGGGTGGTCAGCCTCCTTCTCCAGCAACGGTTGCAGTTCCTGCTACTATTGGCACTCAGTCTGCAGCTCATCCTGGAGGTCTCAAACCCGGGCAGTCTCTTGCACAGAGATTTCGGTGTCTGCTTATAGGGCTGTAAAAAACACACAGTCCACAGTCCTCAAAAGGACAGCCACAGGGAACCATATGCTGGAGAACAACTACCACTCCTCTGCCCCATCCTTCAAGGGTGTTGGTGGCTTCATCCCAATCTGATCCTAATCCTGCCCACTATGCCAAATGTAATGCCGGTGGCCAAGGACAGGCAGGTCCACATTGAATTTGGGCAGATGGTAGAGAAACTACAGAGGCAGAAAGGGTTGGGCTGTTCCCATTTAATAGTCTCGCAATGGTGGACGAACAAACAGGCAGGGGAAAACTGCTTCTTATAGCAGCCAGCAAACGAACAGCAAAAATGGCCCTGTATAGTGGTCAGCAAGAAATATGCCATTTGTGCTAAGGGCAAGCACCTGCAGCCTTACACAGACTATACACACGTGTTGCTGCCTTGTGTTCACACACTAATCAGACAAAGAACAAGTAAGCAGGCCTAACACAACTGTTTTTTCTAACAGATGGGATGGAATGCTGGTACAAGAATGCACTGGTAGCCTCACCAGGCGGTGGCACAGTAGATAGAGCGTCAAACTGGGACATGGAGGACCCAGGTTCAAAACCCTAAGGTTGCCAGCTTGAGCACAGGCTCATCTGGTTTGAGCAAGGCTCACCAGCTTGAGCCCAAGGTCACTGGCTTGAGCAAGGGGTCACTCAGTCTGCTGTAGCCCCCCACATATGAGAAAGCAATCAATAAACAATTAAAGTGCTGCAACAAAGAATTGATGCTTCTCTTCTCTCTTCCTGTCTGTCTGTCCCTATCTGTCCCTCTCTGTCTCTGTCACAAAAAAAAGAAAAAGGAAAGCACTAATAGGTGCAATCTATCAGACATTTTTTAAATATGGGGAAAAATAGCAATTTTAGAACTGTGGGACTGGGTAGCTATTGATAGAGTAAATCTATGCTTTGAGGAAAGACAATGAAAAATTAAAGGTAATGAGTCACCAATTAAAGGCTAAGGATGAAAGCTAGAGTACCTCTTCAGCAGCATATATAAATGGGGACAGAAGAAAACTGAGGATCAGGCCTAGGACTTAATAAGAGTAGTAGAACTCCAAAAAGGTTGACTTCTCAGCTCTGGCAAGTCTGCTTATGCCAAGGTCAGGGCAGCCATTGGAGAAGGTGGGATCCTGACACTTTGGATAGGGCTTCTGGGTGGATGCACTTAAAAACCTTAAAACATTACATCACCCAGAACACTCTGGATTTGTTCAAGTGCCCCATCCACCTTGCTTAAAAATGAAGTATCTACTTTGCAAAGCAACTCATACCCTCCTTCGCCTCCACCTGCAAATTTCCTCCTGTCTACCAGACCAATAACTAAGGTCAAGTCACAAAAATTAATTTCACTGAGGGAATGCTGGACCTACCAGAGGAAAAAAGATACTATATCCTGAAGAAACTAAAGGACCTAGTGTGGGGAAAACAGTTATGTTAGGCTTGCTCGCTGGTTTCCCGGATGCAAGCGCTTTGCTCGATTAGTGCGTGAGCACAGAGCAGAAGGCTGTGTGTGTCTCTCTAGGAAAAGCTATGGGTGCTTTCCCTCGGGGGGCGATTCTCCCAGATGGCTCTCCCACCACTGTAAGGTAAAGTTCCCTGATTCCCTCAGCTGCCACCATGGGGGCCAGTTTTCCTGATACCTTGCCCTCCACAGCAATGAGTGGTTTTCTTTTATTTATGCGCTCGCCCGTCTCTGCAAGCCTCCAATAAACGGGCAATGGCCCGATGCTTTCCAGCTCTGCAGTTTCTCTACCAACTTTTCAAATTCAATGTGAAACTGCCCTGCCTCAACCACCAGCATTACATCGAGCTAACATAAATATACCTGCAGAAGCTGGGAGCATGTGTATGTATGAACGGGATTGGGTCCCAGAGTACTGAACTGGGGGGGGAAGGTGGAGGAGGAGAGCATAATGCTAGACAGACAGAGCCGTTTATTGGTATGAGCATGTCCTGTGCAAGAATATTTGCATCCTGGCAAGGTCCCCACGATACAATGCTAACAGGTTGCTAAGATGGCTCTAGGGAGCTTGGAGAATGCAATGGAATGGCCCACCCTAGACAAAAGAATAAGGCCAGAGTCATCATGGCAGACAAAGGAAGAGGGGAACAAAAGACTCAGAGAAGGGGGCATGCGAGAGTGGATTTAGTATGTACATCCCACCAGCTGACTACGTCCTGCCATATATCACAAGGAATAAGGAATGTGTTAGTGAAAGGGACCTTAGCATCAATCAGAAGCTCAGTGGTGGCTCTCCTCTGTAGGCAAGGGCTGGTGGTAGAAGGTATTGTTACAGACCTAGGTACCCAGGTGGCAGTGCATAGCCAGCTGAAGCAAGTTTATGCGGCATTGTTCTGAGTGGCAAGAATTGAGCAGCAACCAAGGGGATGTGACCCACATAGAGTTAATAGAACACTGTGTACTGAGATGGGCAGCCAACCAGGGTACAATGTGTATACATTTTAAAACTCAAGGACAGACGAGAAGGAGGCTGAAGAAAAATTCCCCAATAAAAAGTCATAACTTCTTGACAGGTTTCTGGATCTCAGCCAATTTTCAGACCCAGAACCTGATGACTAAAGAAGACTGGGTTCCCAGCAAGTATATATAATAATGAAGTTTCTTTTCCTCCCTGAATGTAATGAATAGAGACATACTTGGTAATTGGCAGATGTCCTTGGCCTGTGAGTTGAGAGCTGTCATAGTAGGTAGGGAAGGTCGAATGGAAGATTCTGAGATTGCCCCCTGCCAACATGCTGAAGATTCTAAATTTTTAAAAATCTGATTCTCCTGGGAAAGTATCAGAGATTGGAGTGCATGGACAGGGTAGCCACTGTCACAGTGATGCAAACTACACGTAGGCCCAACGGCATGGGTTCCCACTCACCATAGCTAGTCTAGCTACTGAGGCCACCAACTACCCAACCTGGCAGCAACAAAGAACAAAAGGGAGTCCCTGATAGAGCACCATTATCCCTCAAGAAACAAACCAGCCAGTCATGGTAAGTTGTCTTCTTTTACCCTAGAAGGAAGAATAATTCATCTTGATTTGAATAGACACACATTCAAGATATGGGTTTGCTTTTCATGCCCACAGCATTGTTTTTCTTTTGTTTCTTTGTGGGTTTTTTTTTATTGTTTATTTGTTTGGGGGAGCTATTTGTTTGTTTTTAGCCAGCACCACTGTCTAAGGGCCAACAGGATATTTGATCCACTGATACAGGATCCTGTATAACAACATTGGACCAAGGAAACCCCCTCACAGCAAAAGAGGTATGTGCAGCATTGGGTACATGGCCATGATATCTATTGGTCCTAAAACTTACCACAGTAGCCAGACATTCCTGGCCCAATATGGTGATGAAATGACCTATTGAAGACACAACAGGTGACCAGTTTAAAAGATGATTCCCTGAGAAGAAAGCTTACCATTCTGCAGAACACAGAATGTACCCTAACCAATGACAATTGTGTAGTGCTATGTCCCCACTAGGTAGAATTCATGGATCCTGGAGATGAGGGATGAAAGGTGTGACCCTGCTTAACATTGTTTCCAGTGATCCACATGGATAATTTGTGTTTCCCATCCCCATAACTCTGGGCTCTGCAGGTCTAGAAATACTGGTTCTCAAAGGGAGAACATTTCCATCAGGGCAATAGTCCCATTCACTTTAAGTTATAGCTGCCTCCCAAGCACTTTGGGCTCCCTGTACTAAGACACCAGCAGGCGAGGAAAGACATTACCATCTCAGCAGGGATAATTGACACTGGTCATTGAGAAGTGATCTATTATACACTTTTTATACAGCTATTATTATAGCTGCTATTATACAATGAGGGGCAGAGAAGAATGTGTTTGATGATTCATGGGGCATCTCTTGGTTCTCCTTTGTTTGATTATAATGGTAGAAAAACGAGTTCACCAGCCTCATCTAAAAAATAAACAACATGGTGACTAGGAGCTCAAACCTTCTAAGGTATGTGGGATTGGGTTATCCTACTGTGAAAGTCACTGAGACCAGCAGAGATGCTCACTCAGGGTCAGGGGAATCTAGAAAGGGTAGAGGAGGGAGATGATCAGTTAGAGTCTTAAGACCAATGACAGTGACAAGGGCTATAACTCACCCTACTGACCTTACACTTGTAAATTTCCCTAGGAGAAGAGACCAATAAGAATCTTGTAGGAACTGACTGTTCCCAGAACTTATTATATGAAGAAAGTGGATCTAAGCCGTATAAGGTGCCATAGTGTCCACTTTGGGACTGAACCCCTCATTCCCCACCCACCTCTGCTGCTGGGAATGTGAACAGCTGACAGTATGAGTGACCCTTTCCAGAATTTGCCATCAGATGAAGAGAACCACTTCACCCAAGGTCATAGAGAGCCCACTCCCACTCTTGGGGACCCCCACTTCTACAAGGGTCTAAAGGCCTAGCCCCTTTGCCTCAAGGTGGGATTGATGCTGAAGGGCCTTATCCTCTCCAAAGCTCTTTGTGTGATTGGCTGAAGCCTTTCTTGTAACTATGTCTTAGTTTAACTTCTCCCTCTAGCCAATCCTGCTTACTTGCTCCCCAACAGGTGTTAATCCTGAAAGGACTTCATAATGAACTTCCTGTCTACAAATCTCCATCTCAGAGTCAGTTTCCACCTAAGATATCTGGGTTTAAATTACTTAATGACGTGACCTTGGCAAGTTAACTCACCACTCTACGCCTCACTTTCCACGTCTATAAGTGGGACAATAATAAAAGTACCTGCTTTATAGGCTGTCATCGAGTTAAATAAAACAATACTTATGAAGGGCTTGGCACAGTGCTTGGCATATAGTTAAGGTGACCAATCATCCTCCTTTAGAGAGGACAGTCCTTTTTTGTAAGTTCCATCCTCCCTCAAAAAGTGTCCTCCTACATGTCCTCCTTTTTGATATTGGAAGACTAATCTGTAAATGTCTATTTTCGATCGATGCAGAGTCAGTCCATTGTGTGTGATGTGATGTATTTGTATCTAAATGAGTACTTTTTTCTTACAATTATTATTAAAAATTAATAGGCATGTAAGCATAATTACAATATAAAATATTACAAATGTCTTTATTATGCATTTATCATATAGTGTATTGTTGCAATGAATAAAATGTTTCTTTTATTTATTATATTGCTTTCTTCCATTTATTTTTGTCCTCCTTTTCATTGTAAAAAAGTTGGTCACCTTAATACAGTAGATGTTCCTCAGGTGGGGAGAGGAACACCTGCAAAGCTGGAAGAGAAAAGATCCAGTTTGACCTTGAAAGAAAAAAAAAAGAGAGAGGAATAGCAGTGGAAAGAGAAAGAAATGGTTTACAAATGTTAGAGAAAGTTCCAGGAGCACTTTGGTGGAGAGAACTAGAGCACACACTGCCAGCTGTCTCACCATCATTCTTTCCTTTCTCCCTCAGGTTTGTTCTGAGGGGAAAATGTGCCTACTTTAAAAACATAAACAAACAAAAATCTGTCCCAGACTCTCTTTCCACTAAAGATGGCCAATTGATCCAATTCTGCCAAGGAGATCTAAACAGAACTCTACTGGGTCAAGTTTCCAAGAAACTATTATATTCTTGATTTAAAAAGGAAAAGACTCAGCTGGCATGCACAAAGCTTTTGTCTTTTGCTTTTCATTCTTCTTCCTGCTGACAAGACAGATTCAAAGCTTCAAGGTAAAGGAGACATTCTACAAAAGATGGAAACTAGAGTAAGGCTGAGTTGTTGACACTTCCTCAAGCTGTGATACGAGCCCTGAACTGCCTACCTTTGGAGTTCTGGTTACAAAAGGAAAATGAAACCTCCATTTTGTTAGGCATATGCATACATATTTCAGTTATATGCCACTGAATGCAGCCCTACCTGATTCCAGTGGCAAGTAAGAACTGCAAGGGTGTGTGTGTGTGTGTGTGTGTGTGTGTGCGCACGCGCGCGTGTAAGCAGCTGCTGAATGGATATCTAGAGGGGTGGAAGGGAAGGTGACTTTCCCAAGAGTTACTGTAGGTTGTAAATTGAATAATGTATTATATATAGGAGTTACCCTCATTTTGGGTCGCCATGTTCTTTCTCTGAATGCGGTACTGTGCCAAAACTGGGCATGTGAGGCCTAGGACTTCTTTGGGTTAGTTACTGTTAAATAATGATGTCATTTGGAGGAGGAGGAGTATTGTGAGGACTATTCTAACAAAACCCTGCAATGGGAACATGGAGGGAGGGGCACAAAGAAAAATGAGAAAGAGAAGTAGACTCTATCAATGCCTTTATTCTTTTCATCTGGGCCTGAAATAATTTGTCTTTTGCCAATCCTTTAACGCCCACCTTAGCCAGAAAAACACAAATGAAGTATATATCACTTATATGTGAAATCTAAAAAAAGAAAGTTGAACTCATGGAAGCACAGAGTAGAATGGTAGCTGCTGGAGGCTTGGGGGAGGGAAAAGTAGGGAGATGTTGATCAAAGGGTACAAACTTTCAGTTAGAAGATGAACGAGTTGTGAGGAGCTAATGCACAGCCTGATAACTGCAGTTAATAACATTGCATTCTATACTTGAAACTTGCTAAGAGAGTGGATCTTAAGCATTCTCACCGAAGAAAAGTAATCGAGCTGATAGATTTGTTCATTAACTATTGATTTGACTGTGGTATTCATTTCACAAAATATATATAGAAATCAAATCATCATGTTGTACACTTTAAATATATTATAGTTTTATTTGTCAAGTATGTCTCAAAGCCAGGGTGGGAAGAGCCTAGCTTATCCTCCCGTGGCTGAACTCTCCCTGGCCACTCCAGTCCTTACCTCCCTGACCTTTAAAACACTCGTCATCATCTTGCCTTCCGCTCAGGTGGGCTAGGCTTCTAGCTTCGAGCAATACCAAACCACAGGAGAACCATGATAAATTTGTTTGGAATGATTAATCAAAGAGGAGCAGCTGGAAACAATTAATTACTGGCTAATTGTTATCAACTGCCTTGGTAACAAAAGCTGCTATGAGGACTCATCCTCTGTGAGTGTTCTGGTTTAGTTATTAAAGAGCGAGTTACAAACAGCTGAGAAATTAATATTTTTCCTTCTGTCTTTGGTAATAAACTTAGTCTCCCACTCTTTGGCTTCAGAGAATTCTCCTTCTGTCATTCACTCTGTTTTTCACTCATGAATATCTATTGCAGCTAAGTTTCAGATGGGACTTGTAGTAAAAAGTTTTCATCCTTGCCCTGAAGAAGTGTAGTTATCAAAGATAAGACAGGTCTCTAAATAATTATCATAGGTGACAGAGTACTAGAAGCTTCCTTTCACAAACTGGTTATGAGCTGTCAGGCACTATGCTATGCATTTATATACAGTATCATTTTTAACGTTCGTAAGAGCATATGAGGTGGATATTACTAGTTCTTTTTTATAGGTAAGGAAACAGAAGTTAAAAACGATATAGTAATACCCAGCTTATGAGGCTGGTAAGTCCAACTCTGTCTGACTGCAGGTTCATCCTCTTAACCATCATAAGCATTGTCCAAACAAGGTTTCTTGAAACACTCATCCCTCCAAATGTTTCAATGGTCAGATGAGTTTGAGAAATGCTATTCACTCTAACTCCTTATTGGCAATTTATTGTGTCATCCTGCTTTATAATGTAATAGTTTAGGCCAATGGTACCCAAACTCTTTTTGAAGGCAAGTTCCTATCAGAAAAAAAATTAAGTCCCTATGCTCAGTACATAAGTCTATTTGCTTAAACATTCTACCCATATTCCAAAACATCCTGTATTTTATTTAATAATATATTGCTTTATTCTCACTAAAATGTCTAATATTAATATTATTAGTGGTATTTAATATATCATAAAGCATAAAATATTATTAATATTGTTTATAATAATAACATTTTTACTAAGAGCCTTTTGATTGGACTTATTTTATTATTTTCCAGCATCTTGATTTATTGTTTTGCAAAGTTCTGGTTCTACAGTTCAGTTTTTTTATTACTTTAATGGCTAAAAAGCCATCTTTATTACCATACCTAAAAAGCACCCTCTAAAAGATAGATGTATATTTACAAAAATGGATGAAGTTGTCATTGGCTGAGCTTATTATGTAATAAAATTAGTTTTTGAGCCTTATTCACTAATTCTGCAAGGGTGCTGTTGCTTTTGTAAAGCAGTTATTGTATATCCCATTTTTTCTGAGGACAATCATTTGTTGTTTTAAACCAGCAAATGGGTTCAAAAGTCACTAAGATGTTTTCTTCTAACCTTAAATGGGTTAGAAATTTTGATTTCCAAGTTTTAAAAGTGTGCAGCTATCAGAATTTTTGTAAGTGCACACTTACATTATTTAGCAACAAACCACATAATTGTGAAATATTTAAAGATCTGTTTTCACAATGCCCTCTCCATAGTATGTTTCTGTAGTAAAGGAGTTAGTCACTCTCTCAATCATTGTCAAATAATATCTTTACTGTGTGTGTCTGTGTTTTAATGTTTAGATTATTCCTGACCGCTTCTGGCCTTCACAGAAAAGTTCAGCAAATAGTTTATTTGAATCTAGATAATTTAATTTATAGATCTACTTAATTAGGTACACATAAACTATACACTGCATTACAAATGGAATAATGAATGAAGCATCACTCACAACACCTCTATGCTGTGGATCCCGCTCTGGGAGAAGTGAGAGCAGCACAAGAACAGACATAATAAAGAATTGGCTGCCTCTCCTGTGTCTGGTTATAACCCCTTTCTAAGGGTAAACTATTAACAAGCTCTGCCAGGGTTAGAAAAGAGAGCAACCATGATTAAAAGGTAACTACTGGTACTGGCATAAAGACAAACATATAAAGCAATGAAATAAAATTGAGAGTCCATAGTAAACCTTCACACTTGTAGTCAATTGATTGTTTACAAGAATGCCAAGACAATTCAATGGGTAAAGAATAGTCTTTTTAACAAATGGTGCTGGGACAACTGGGTATCCACATGTAAATGAGTGAATCTGGACCCCTAATTCACACACATACAAACATTAACTAAACACGGATCAAAGATCTAAAGGTAAGAGCTAAAACTCTAGAACTCCTACAATGAAACAAAGGAGTAAGTCTCCATGACCTTGTACTAAGCAATGATTTCTTAGATATGATACCAAATCAAAGCAATTAAGAACAAAAATAGAAAAATTGGACTTTATCGAAAAATTTTTAATTGTTTATGTTTCAAAAGATACCATCAATAAAGTGAAAAGACAACTCACAGAATGGGAGAAAATATTTGCAAATCATATATCTGATGAGAGATTTGTATCTAGACTATATAAAGAACTCCTACAACTCAACAACAACAGCACAAACAACCCAATTAAAAAATGGGCAAAGGATCTAAACAGACATTTCTCCAAAAATACACAAATGGTCAATGAGCACCAGAATAGATGCTCACCACCTTTTGAGCCATCAGAGAAATGTAAACCAAAACACGTGAGGAATCACTTCATGCCTATTAGGATGGTTGTCATACAAAAGACAGATAAAAACATTGGCAAGGATGTAGAGAAACTGAAACCTTTATACACTGCTGGTGGGAATATAAAATAGTGCAGCTACTTGAGAAAGCATTTTGACAGTTCTTCAAAAGATTAAACATAGAGCTTTGGCTCTGGCCAGTTAGCTCAGTGGATAGAGCATCAGCCTGGCATGCAGACATCCCAGGTTTCATCCCTTGTCAGGGCACACATGAGAAGTGACTATTTGCTTCTCTTTCTCCTCCCTGTCCCCTGTCTCTCCCTCTTTTCTTTTCACAGCCAGTGGCTCAATTGGTTTAGCATCGGCCCCAGGTGCTGAGGATAGCTTGATTGATTCAAGCATCGGCTCCAGACAGGGGTTGCTGGGTGGATCCCGGTCAGGGTGCATGCGGGAGCCTATGTCTCTATGTCCCATCCTCTCACTTAAAAAAACAGAAGAAACAAGCAAAAAAACAAAAACATAGACTTATCACATGATCCAGCAATTGTACTCCTAAGTACATACCCAAGAGAAATGGAAAAACGTGCACAGATTTGTATGTGAATATTTATAGCAGCATTATTCATAATAGCCAAAAAGTCGAAACAGCCCAAATATTCATAACTGATAAAAGGATAAACAAAATATGATATATTCATACACTGGGATATTATTCAGTCATAAAAAGGGATGAAGTACTGACATATACTATAGCGTGGATGAACCTTGAAAACACTATTTTATTTTATTTTTTTGACATGAGAAGCATCAATTTTTCGTTGTGGCTCCTTAGTTGTTTATTGATTGGTTTCTCATATGTGCCTTGACCGGGGGGCTATAGCAGAGCAAGTGACCCCTTGCTCAAGCCAGCAACCTTGGGCTCAATCCAGCAACCATGGGGTCATGTCTACGATCCCACGCTCAAGCCAGCCACCCCGTGCTCAAGCTGGATGAGCCTGCACTCAAGCCGTGACTTCAGAGTTTCGAACCTGGATCCTCCGCATCCCAATCCTAGACTCTATTCACTGTGCTGCTGCCTGATCGGGCTGAAAACACTATATTAAGTGAAAGAAGCCAGACATAAAATACCACATATTGTGTGATTCTGTTTATATAAAATGTCTATAGAAGACAAATCCATAGATTAGTGGTTGTCTAAGTTTGGGGGGTTTGGGAGAAATGAGGAGTGCCTAGTAGGTGTGGGGTTTCATTTTCAGGTGATAAAATGTTCTAAAATTGACTGTGGTCATGGTTGCATAATTCTGAATACACTAAAAGCCATTGAATTGTACGCTTTCAATGGACGACTTGTGTTATTCGTTAATTATATCTCAACAAAAGTTATTTTTTAAAAATAACTCTTCGTTCTGACAGGCAAAATGAGAAAGAGACTGACCCCTACTGTGAATTATAATAGAACCTAGGGACTTCAAGGGAAAGGGGAAGCACCCATTACTGAAGTTTCCTCTCTAATTAATGACTACATTGGGAGTTATTACATCCAATTTAGCAAGCTCCAAAGTTACTGACATAGTCATGTCTGCTGCAGCTCCCACTGAAGGGAATAGCGAGAAGATAATCTGACACAGATGACCCACACCCATCCCCAGCCCCAGGCCTTGGGGAGCCAGAGCCCCTCCCCAACTCCTCCCAGCTCTGCCAGGGCCTCCAGATGTGGCTAAGCATGGCTGAGAGTCCTGTGTCTTCCGCAGTCTGACTGAGAAATTATTTGGAGGGAGAATGGGGATGGTTCCCAGTGAAGCGAAGTGGTTTCCCTAAGTGTTTTATAGCAGATGTTTGAGAGAGTGGGACACATGGGCCAAACCTCAGGAGGACCCTCCACCCCAACCCAGCGAAGGCCTAACCCTGTGCTACCTTCCTTAGTGACTCTGGGATAATCAAATTCCCCAAGAGCTTTTTAAGTTTTCCTCTAATAAATTTTAATTCTCTTTGCAATTGTCCCAATGTGCCGTTAAAGCAAATTGTTTCCATCAGCATAGTCTGGGGTGGCTGTGGTGAAGGAGAAGGAGAGCTGCCCCCTCTCCCATTCCCCAGTGAGGCCTGTGAAGAGAGGACTTGGCTCTTCTATTGTCAAGAGGACTAACTCAGGCCTGGAGTTGGAGTTAGCGGACTGCTATGGAGAGAGCTGTGGTCCGCAGCAGAGCTGGGAGCTGTGGGAAACAAGCTCATGAGTGTAAGAAGTGCTCACAAATGGACAAGTCAAGATATATGATATCAAACTTTCCATTTATCTCTCTGTGTTAGAAGATGACCTGCAGAGGGCTAGTGAATATTTGGGTCGGAAAATGTAAAACATGGCTGCAGGGCAGCCAAGAAGCCAGGTTGGCTAGAGTATAGGCCTTGTCTAGGAGGGTAGAATATAGAGCACGCTCCCTGGCGAGTTTTAAGTTGGTCAGAGCATCGTCCCAATACACAAGGTTGCGGGTTCAATCCCTGGTCAGGGCATATACAAGAATCAACCAATGAATGCATAAATAAGTGGAACAACAAATCAATGTTTCTATCTCTCTCTTTAAAATAAATAAATTTTAAAAAATAGAGCATGCACAAAGCTATTCTGGTCAAAGCCCTGGAGGCCTGGCTGAAAAAATAAATCTCACTGTTCATGACCCTGATGTATAAAAGATGGTTGTTACTCAAGTACAAAGCCACACTCATGTCCTTAGCCTTGGATCTCAGAAAGGAATACATTTTCTATCATCTCTAGAAGTCCAAGACAAAGGTGTATCTTTGGCTTCGACTATAAAATTCCAAATGCATGAATAATTTGGTACATGTCAGGTTCTTGGTTGCACACATTGGAAGCCACCACCAGTTTACCTAGACAGAGAGGGGGTGTGCTGGAAGGATATTGGTGGGTCACAGTATAGGTAGGGTAGCTGGGGGACTGGCCCCAGGAAACAGGCAGGAACCAGTAGAGGTGAGTCAGCAGGAAACCCAGCCAAGACGTGACACCGGAACATTACTCACAACCACAGCCACCAGCCAGTCCACTGCCCGGCCACTGCTGAGTGCTCTCTGAGGGTGCCTCTGTCTTTGCATCATCACTCCGTCCGTAATTATCATTGCCAGCAGGCACCCCATTGGCCGAGGCAAGAGGCAGGACAGGGAATGTCTGGCATATTTTAGCTTCTGAAGGCAGTGGAAATGTCATCAAGAGCTCCCAAAGAGAGGAATTCTCACTAAATAGGTATTATATTTAGGTGCTTCATAGGAAAAAAAAAACGAATAAAGAAAAGAAAAAGAAAATGTTCACTATATATGTGTGTGTGTGTGTGTGTGTGTGTGTGTGTGTGTGTGTGTGTTTACTATATATGTAACAGACTAATATTTCTATACTCTTCCAGTTTTAATTCAGAAACATGGTAGGTTTTTAAGGGACATATTTAAGATGCGGCCTATTCATTTTGTCTTATTTAGTACTTTGGGGGGTAGTATAAAAGAGTGGATTAGGTATGAGATTTGAACTCACATCAGACCAGGGTGTAAAGGCCAGTTCTGTTGAATACTAGCTGTGTGGCCATGAACAAGCAAATCAATCATTCTCAGCTTACATTTATCTGTAAAATGGGGTCATTAGAGTCCCTGCCTCAGAGCTTTGGACTTTGATATTCAAGCAAGGTAATGCTTGTAAAGATCTTAATAGTGCTCGGATCTATCAGCTATTATCATTAAGTGACACACCCCAAGGTATGAGAAATCAACACAGTCGCTTTGGTCTATACACCTTGGGGAACCTAGCCTGCTTTAAATCCAGGCAGCTAGAGCCACACAGGGGTAGAGAAATATCCAGATGTCCACTTATAAATACTTGTGTTTTTCCCTATTTCTTTTATTGTTTAAGGCCATGGGTTTTGGTGAAGAGATTTGGACCAAATCTAGACCTGCCAGAAAATTGCTGGTCACCTCAAGTGAGTTACTTAGCTTTCTCTAACCCTCTGATTTTTAAAATTATAAAACGGGAGTAATGACATCTGCCATATGGCAGAGCTGTAAGAATTAAGATAACTTATGTAAAGTGCTTAGCGCAGTGCCTTGTAGGTGAGAAGAGGCCTCCTTGTTATTATTTATTGGTCCTCATGGGGTAGGAGAGAAGCAGCACCTCCCAAGAAGATTCATCTCCTTCTACAACATTCACCACATGGAAGTTTCTCCCCCTCTCTTTTTTTTGAATTTATTGGGGTAACACTGATTAACATAATTATACAGGTTTCAGGTGTTCAATGGAAGTTTCTCTCTTTAATGCTTGATTCATCTGGAATTCTACCAACAAAATTTTAATGCTCTCCCCCCACCCCAGTTTTATTGAGATATAACTAACACACAGCTCTGTATACGTTTAATGTATACTGCATAATGGCTTAACATACCTATATTGTGAAAGGATGACCACAGTAAGTTTAGTTAATAGCCATTTCTCACAGTAAGTTTAGTTAATAGCCATTTCTCAAATAGTTAGCAAAAAATTTTTTTCTTCAATGAGAACTTGTAGGTTTTTAAAAACCATCTTTATAGTAGGAAGTCACCCTTGTGGAAAATGCTAGTGTCACATAACAAAATAAGTAAACAGAATCCCATGCAGGTCCCAGGGAAAAGCAGGTTAGCATTTCCGGGGGGGACGGTCCATGGGATTATCCTTCAAAAGATGCTCCTCAGAAAATGGTCAAATAACTTCAGCAAAAACACTTCCACCCCCTTTTAGGGAATTACATAGCATATTATCACCTTATCAAAGACTCTAGGAAGTGCTACAAAAAGAATTGGTGTTACAGTATTACCCTAACACAGCACTATGTATGTCTTGTCTTTCTCTGACTGGCATATTTCTACACAGAAAAAGAAACCATTAACAAAATGAAAAGGAAATCCAATGAATGGAAGACCATATTTGCTAATAATACATTTGATAATGGGTTAATATCTCCAAAATATATAAAGAATTTATACTACTCAACACCAAGAAGACAACTCAATTAAAAAATGGGCAAAGGATCAGAATAGACACTTCTCCAAAGAGAACATACAAATGGCCAATAGACATATGAAAAAAATGCTCAACTTCACTGATCATCAGAGAAATGCAAATTAAAACCACACCACAATGAAATATCACCTCAGACCTGCCAGAATGGCTATCATCAATAAAACAACAAACAACAAGTGTTGGTGAGAATATGGAGAAAAGGAAATCCTCGTGCACTTTTGGTAGGAATGCAGACTGGTGCAGCCATTGTGGAAAGCAGTATGGAGTTTCCTCAAAAATTTAAAAATGGAACTGCCTTATGACCCAGTTATCCCACTCTGGAAATATATTCAAAGAAACCTGAAACACTAATTCAAAAGAATAGATGAACTCCTATGTTCATTGCAGTGTCATTTACAATAGCCAAGATCTGGAAACAGCACAAGTGTCCATCAGTAGCTGAGTGGATCAAAAAGCTGTGGTACATTTATACAGTGGAATACTACTCAGCTACAAAAAAGAAGAGAAAACCTTACCTTTTTTGATAACATAAGGGACGTGGAAATTATTATACTAAATGAATAAACAGGACTACGGTATTTTAAAGTAGTGGTAGCTTCTTAAATTCAGGACAATAGGTTTCTCCATCATAGAACTAGACACATAAGAGGGGTCCAATAATTGAATTGAGGTAATTTTTTTTTAAGTGAAAGAAAGGAGGGGCAGATAGGCAGGTACAAACAGACAGAAAGGGAGAGAAATGAGAAGGATCAACTCATATTTGTGGCACCTTAGTTGTTCATTGATTGATTTCTCATATGTGCCTTTACCAGGTGGCTCCAGCCAAGCCAGTGACCTCTTGCTCAAGTCAGTGACCTTTGGGCTCAAGCCAGCGACCATGGGGTCATGTCTATGATCCCATGCTCAAACCAGCAACCCTGCGCTCAAGCTGGTGAGACTGTGCTCAAACCGGAGACCTCAGGGTTTCAAACCTGGGTCCTCAGCATCCCAGACCAATGCTGTCTATCTACTGAGCTACCACCTGGTCAGGTGAGGTAAATTTCTGAAGAACATCAAACTCAATGTTTATTTTATTCCCTTTATTTTACTTCCCTGTATTATTTACATAGACAGTCTAAGTCTATAGGGCCTGAAACATTGTATCATTAACTTATTAAATAAATTATTATCAAATACCCCATCATGATATAAAGAGTCACTATGAGTGATAATGATCAACATACTAAAAAAGTGAGTAATGAAATAAGTGTTCAGAGTGAGAGGAGGAAAGGTATGAGTCATATGGAGAAGAAAAAGTTAAAAAAGCAAAGAAGAAATAGGAAACGAGAAATTCTCATCACTATCAATATCATCAATAACATCACCGCACTTCGTGCTGCCAAGCACTATGCTGAGTAGTCTACAGGCAACATGGCAGCGACCCTGTGTTAATCATTATTATCTCTATTTCATAGGTCAGGAGAGTAATATTTATTTTATTTATTTATTTTTAAATTTTATTTAGAAAATTAAATTTAACTGGGTAACATTGATAAATAAGAGTACATACATTTCAGGTAAACATTTCTATAGCATTTGAACTGTTCATTATGTTGTATACCCATCACTCAAAGTCAAATCATTTTCTGTCACCTTATATTTGTCTCTCTTTACACCCTTCCCCCCACTCTTACCCCATCCCCTCTGTTATGTCCCCCTCCCCCTGGTAATCACTTCACTTTTATCTATGTCCATGAGTCTCAGTTTTATATCCCACCTATGTGTGAAATCATACAGTTCTTAGCTTTTTCTGATTTACTTCACTCAGTATAATGTTCTCAAGGTACATTCATGTTGTTGTAAATGTCACTATGTCATCATTTCTTATGGCTGAGTAGTATTCCATTGTATATATGTACCACATCTTCTTTATCCAATCCCCTATCGAGGGACACCTTGGTTGTTTCCATGTCTTGGCCACTGTGAATAATGCTTTGATGAACATGGGGGTGCATGTGTTTTTCCATACCAATGTCTTCTAGTTAGGGGGGGTAGATACTCAGTAGAGGGATTGCTGGATCATATGGTAGTTCTATCCTTAATTTTTTGAGGAACCACCATACTCTCTTCCATAATGGTTGTACTAATTTGTATTCCTACCAGCAGTGAATGAGGGTTCCTTTTAGAATAACATTTAAAGACAGAGAGGTTTATAGTAGAAAATGAGAACCAAGATTTGAACCGAAACACTCTAATCTTAAAATGCATTTAAGTATTGTGCCAAAATGTCATAAGGTGCCTGACCTGTGGTAGCACAGTAGATAAAGCATCAAACTGAAATGCTGAGGTTTCTGTTTGAAACCTTGAGCTTGCCCAGTCAAGGCACATGTGAGAAGCTACTACTAGTTGGTATTTCCTACTCCTCCCCTGCCCCTTTGTCTCTCTCTCTCCTCTGTCTAAAAATCAATAAATAATACCTTTTTAAAAAATGTCATAAGGCAAGATAATATTTTCTCATTTAAATAGTATAATAATTGGAAGTAATATTCTTAAGTCAGGACTACAAAGCCAATACATTTTTTTTTATTTTATTCATTTTAGAGAGGAGACGAGAGAGAGAGAGAGAGAGAGAGAGAGAGAGAGAGAGAGAGAGAAAGGGGGGAGGAGCTGGAAGCATCAACTCCCATATGTGCCTTGACCAGACCAGTGCAGGGTTTTGAACTGGTGACCTTAGTGTTCCCAGGTCGACGTTTTATCCACTGCGCCACCACAGGTCAGGCCGCCAATACATTTTTACATGATCAGCAATGTGTCAGAAAAACAGAGATAGCAACTATAAACTTCTGTATCTTATAAAATGTAAAATTATGCTTCATAAAAATAAATACACATGCAGGGGACTTCAAAGGACCTAAAAATGTACAGACAACATTATATAGGGTGGGGCAAAAATAGGTTCACAGTTGTAACTGTACAAAACAGTTTATTCTTCTATTATTATTTATTAATCATTGTAGTATTTTCCATACAAATAACTGTAGACCTATTTTTGCCCCCCTGTGTAGCTCTGTTCAGAATACACTGTATTTTAATTATTATTATTATTCAGTGAGAGGCTGGGAGACAGAGACAAACTCCCGCATGTGCCCTGACTGGGATCCACTCAGCAAGCCCCCTAAGGGTGATGCTCTGCCTGTCTGGGGCATTGCTCCATTGCTCGTTGCTCGGGAGCAACTGAGCTCTTCTTAGCACCTGAGGTGGAGATCATGGAGCCATCCTCAGCTCCCAGGGCCAGTTTGCTCCAATCAAGCCTTGACTGCAAGAGGAGAAGAGAGAGAGAGAGAGAGAGAGAAGCAAGAGGGGGAGGGGTGGAGAAGCAGATGGCCTCTTTTCCTGTGTACCCTGGCCAGGAATCAAACCTGGGACATCCACATGCCAGGCCGACATTCTACCACCAAGCCAACTGGCTAGGGTCAGAATATACTGTATTATAAGTGCGACCTAACATTAATTACATAAGTTATCCTAAACATTTAATTAAAAGTAATTTTGTATATCCCTTTAGACTTTAGAAAAACTTTTAGGATGATTAACAGGCAGTTGTGTTTCAAACCTGCCTAAAGAAATTTTACAACGTGCCTTCGTTTTTTTCTCAGTGTCTTCTAGTTTTCTCATTATATTCAAGATTATGTCATTTGGTCCAGAATTAGATTTGACACTGTTGACAGCCATCAGAGTCCTTCATAGTCTGCTGGGAAGCTGTACAAGTAAAAAGAAGGATTGGGAAATTTCTCAGAAAACTATTTAGGCAAACAGGCAGTCAGGCAGAAGACTATATTCTAACTGTGGTGCATCTATGTGTGTAAATATGTGTGTATATGTGTACATGCATGCATGTACATGATGTGTGTGCACATACAGTGTATACATGTATGTTGATGTTTATGTGTGCACATGTACATGCATGTGCATAAGTACATGTATTGGGGGCAAAGAACAACATGAGATGCTGCTTCCTGAAAGGCCCGCGGGGGTTTAGTGCAACACAAATTCTTAACTCCTGTTTAAGGCAATCAGTATCAATTAGCCCCTAGAGCAGGGATCCCCAAACTACGGCCCCCTGAAGCCATTTATCCGGCTCCCGCCGCACTTCCGGAAGGGGCACCTCTTTCATTGGTGGTCAGTGAGAGAAGCACAGGATGCATCTGCACCCATAGTTCCCATTGAAATACTGGTCAGTTTGTTGATTTAAATTTACTTGTTCTTTATTTTAAATATTGTATTTGTTCCCGTTTTGTTTTTTTACTTTAAAATAAGATATGTGCAGCGTGCATAGGAATTTGTTCATAGTTTTTTTATAGTCCTGCCCTCCAATAGTCTGAGGGACAGTGAACTGGCCCCCTGTGTAAAAAGTTTGGGGACCCCTGGTCTAGAGAGAGGAAGAACTACAGAAACCCTTCAAAGAAATGAAAGAACAACATAAAGACTGCACACCATTAACTCTTAAAAAGATAAGTGAGAATTAAATAAAATGCTAAATTGAGCATTAAATCCTTCAGGATGATAAGAAAGAACAGTCCTGACTCTAATGTTACATTGAAAACAGGGCTAACGATTCCTTTTAAACTGCAATGTGTGTTTCTTTTATTAAACCCTTTTTCTAGGTTTGGTTTCCCAGAAGCAAAGGTGAGGAATTGTGTGCAACCGTGGTTTATGAAGGAAGGGCTCCCCAGAGAAATCAGTAGAGGAGTGGGGAGAGTGGGAAGGAAAAGAAACCAAGGAGGCCTGACCAGGCGGTGGCGCAGTGGATAGAGCGTCGAACTGGGATGCAGAAGACCCAGGTTTGAGACCCCGAGGTTGCCAGCTTGAGCAGGGGCCCATCTGGCTTGAGCAAAAGCTCACCAGCTTGGACCCAAGGTCGCTGGCTCCAGCAAGGGGGTGCTCGGTCTGCTGAAGGCCCGGGGTCAAGGCACGTGTGAGGAAGCAATCAATGAACAACTATGGTATTGCAACGGCAACGAAAAACTAATGATCGATGCTTCTCATCTCTCTCTGTTCCTGTCTGTTTGTCCCTATCTATCCCTCTCTCTGACTCTCTCTCTGTCCCTGTAAAAAAAAGAAAAAGAAAGAAAAAGAAACCAAGGAGGCTGCCTTTTCAGCCCTATGCTGCGGGGACTCTGGATGCAAGTCCCTCCTGCGTCTGTTTCAACCAAAGAAAGGAAATCACACTCCCCACCCGCGGGCTTTCACTAATGGCCACTCCCCAGGAAAATGAAAACCACTAGGCACTTCTAGAACTTTGCCCTGGAGGGAAGAGTGGCTTCAGCAGCCCTAGGGCAGGTCCCTAGGGAAGAATCACAGGTGCAGGCCGTTGTAAACAAAAGATACTTGAAACTGTGGAGAAATGACCAATTATCAAAAGATCTGGGAGAATATGGGCAGAGTACCAGTACAGGTATCCTCTCTAATGATAGTCTACACAACCCCTCCCCTGGGGAATAAGTGGAGGGCACTCCAGTGAAGCAGGAATCCACAGCCCAGCAGCACAAACTGAAGTAAGACAACTTTCAACTTCAGACCTCTTGAAGATTGTTACTTTTTGTTTATCCCCTTCTCTTGGGAAGCATCAACACACTGTGGTTAAGGGGCTGAACAGTGGAGCTAGACAATTCTGGTTTTGAATATAAGATCTGTCACCTAACAGTCAAGGGATCTTTTGACAAGTTTCCTAACCCCTCTCTGCCTGTTTCCTCGTCTGTAAAATAGGAATAATGATAGTACCTCATAGGAGTGTTATAAGGAATCTATGAGTTTATTGTAAAGTTTGATATATCCCTTCCATTGTTACTAGTAGAAAAATATTCTTTGGAAATCTCAGAGGAGTTTCTCTGCTCCCCTCCCCCGACCCCAGAAGCAGTAGAATGAGAGTGGGGTGAAGAGAGAAAAGAAAATCATGTTCCAGTGAGAGACAGGTCTGGGAAAAAGGAAACAAAGTGACAGCAGGAGCAGGGATGTCACTGTGGGTCAGAAAGTGGGTCCCCAGAATATGACCAAGGAACCTAGCCTGAGAACCCAGAGAGTTTTCAGAACAGAAGCAACTTCATTGCAAGGAGCCAATGAGCTCACACACAGATGAACCCTCAGAGCACAGACTAACATGAAACAGAAGTCACCCTGGTTTGACTAAAAGCAGCGTGCATGGGGTGCAACTACCAAACAACTAGATGAATGGGTAGAGTCTTTGGAAATTGGGTCACAAATGCAAGGTAACTGGAAATGTGCAGAGCAGGTGTGTATGAAATCAAGGTGAGTGAGACTGCGTGTATAGTTGTATTGCTGGAGATCTCCAACCCCAGAATACTGGGACCTGGGACTAGGGCACCTGACTCTCCTTTCCAGGAGGAAACACAGCAATATGCTTTAAGGGTTTGGAATCAGACTGCCTGGGTTTGTATCCTGACCATGAACAAACCGGGTGATAAGCCCAAGTGCATAAGCTCTCTGAGCCTCAGTGTTCTTATCTATTTTTTTAAAATATATATTTTATTATTATTAATTCTAATGGGGTGACACCAATAAATCAGGGTACATATGAACAATGAAAACATCTCCAGGTTATCTTATCATTCAATTGTGTTGCATACCCATCACCAAAAGTCAAATTGTCCTCTGTCACCTTCAATCCGGTTTTCCCTGTGTCCCTCCCCTCCTCCCTATCCTACTCTTCCCTCCCTCCCCCCATCCCATAACCACCACTCTCTTGTCCATGTCTCATATTCTCACTTTTATGTCCCACCTATGTATGAAATCATGCTGTTCTCAGTTTTTCTTTTTTTCTGATTTACTTATTTCACTCCGTATAATGTTATCAAGGTACATCCATTTTGTTATAAATGATCCGATGTCATCGTTTTTTTGTTTTTTTTTTTTTTTTTTTTAAATTTCTTTTTATTTTTATTCATTTTAGAGAGGAGACACAGAGAGAGAGAGAGAAAGGGGGGAGGAGCTGGAAGCATCAACTCCCATATGTGCCTTGACCAGACCAGTGCAGGGTTTTGAACTGGCGACCTCAGTGTTCCCAGGTCGACGCTTTATCCACTGCGCCACCACAGGTCAGGCTCATCGTTTCTTATGGCTGAAGATTTATGCGATCTGAAAAGAAACCAGAGTATTGTTTTTATCTATTAAATAGAATTTATCATAAAACTTACCTCATAGTGGTGACTTTTTTGCTCTCATTTTTGTATTTTGAAGGTTCATTTGGATATATAGCACAGTGCCTGGTATATAGTACATGATCAAAGCATGTTATCTGTTATTATTTGGCCCGAATTCCTGAAACAAACCTCACTCTTATTGAGCTTGTTTATATACCAATAGCCTTTTGGTTAGTTATGGTTTATAAAAAGCAAAATATAAAAATATTATTATCCTTTTAGGCTGAGGGGAACATTTTCAGACTTTAAAAATAATCAGTAAAATCTGTTTTCAAAGCAACTCCTGTTAGAAGCTTGACATGTAAACCAATGCAAGCTGCTTTGGTCGAGACTTCAGGGTGCAGGTGTCTGGACAGCTGGCCTCACCCTTCCTCCTCAGCTAGCACCTGAGATACTTTGGGGAGCCCTGGGCTCCTGGAATAAGAACACACCAGTTTTACAGCCTGAAGTTCTTGCAAAGATGGGTAATGAGGAGAAGCAACTAGTTCAAGATCTCCCTAGCTCGACAACAATAGAGTAGGCACCTAGATCCAGGGCTGTTCCCTTTGACCCTCTCCCACATTTCTATCCCTCGAAAACCATCTGAATAATTTTTGTGTTTGCTAACTAGAGTACCATTTGATTTATTTATTTAACCATTACTTGGTGACTATAGTTCCTTGCAGTGAATCCCCCCTCTCTCTCTCTCTCTTTTAACTCTTAGCCTTGTTGTAAGTAATAATGTTCATGAATGGCACATTTGAGATTATATATTTTTCTTACTATACTTTTAAACTAACAAGTATGAAAATAAAAAATAAATTTGTTCACGTATCATTTAAAGTCCATTTATATGTGCGCTTGCATGCACACGCACGCGCACACACACACATGAGTCATTTTCATACTTCATTTTGGACAATACCGCTCTGTATGCAAAAGAGAAAATAGCTCTAAGGAAGCTGATTTTGGGCAGGAACTGTGCCTATACCAAGTACCAGGAGGTCTGGGGATGTTCTGCGTCCTGCTCCCTGTGGGCCTCAATTCAACAGGATGCCACAAGTTTAGAATGAGATTAAAGCATGACTGCAGTGGAGTTGGTTTGTCTCAGTTTTTTGTTGTTTTTTTTAAACTTTAAACAAAAGGTGGAAGACACTGAACCACATGCACTTTTGAAACGGTCTCTCGTCCTATAATTCAATGTGTTTCACACTCTATGTGATATCTGGATTAATAACTTTTAAGAACTTTCATAAAATCTTTAATGTATATACTTTTCATGAAGAGAGCGGCAGTCGGCCCAGCCTTTGTAGTCACAACAGATGCTGCAAGGCTCGTTTGGTGGGGAAATGATTCGCACCTTGGAATCTTAATTGCACTTGCTTCTCAGCCCCAAGGCTCACAATGTGGCAGGATCATTGTGTTGTGCAACAGGACAAGCCCTGTTTTGTCTGGCTGGCTCTGGCGTTAGAAATTAAGAAAGAGAAAAAAAGGTAAAGGGCAATAAATGGTGATAGAAGGAGACTTAGTAACTTTAGGTGGTGAACACACAATACAGATGATGTAGTATAGGATTGTACACCTGCAACCTATATAATTTTATTAGCCAATATCACCCAATAAATCCAACAAAAATTAAAAAATAATAATAAAAAAAGAGCCTGACCAGTGGTGGCACAGTGGATAGAGCGTTGACCTGAGGTCCCAGGTTCCAAACCCCGAGGTCACCAGATTGAACACAAGCTCATCTGGCTTGAGCATGGGGTTCCTGTCTTGAATGTGGGATCATTGACGTGATTCCATGGCCGCTGGCTTGAGCCCAAAGGTCACTGGCTTGAAGTCCAAGGTCACTGGTTTGAGTAAGGCACATATGAGAAGCAATCAATGAACTAAAGTGATGCCACTATGACATGATACTTCTCATCTCTCTCCCTTCCTGTCTCTCTTTTCCTCTCTCTTGCAACAAAAACAACAATAATAAAAGAAAGAGAAAAAAAATTTTTTTAAGTTTTACTTAGAGTTAACATTAATATTTTTTAAAGGTCCCTCTATTCCCACCCCACTTCATGTAAAGCAACTTCTAAAGATTGTACAAGATACAGAAATTTAGGAGATGTGCTGCCAAAGCGAGCAGAGACAGAGGATGCTTTTTTCATCTCTTCAAAGATAATTCTTTCAGCTGACTTCTCTCATTTGGTTCATCCCCAATCATTGGCTGGTCACCTTAGATCTGTCACAAAGATGACACAATCCAGGACAGGTGAGATGGATGCCCTTCTCCCTTTGCATTTCATATTTAGAATATCTAAGTTTCTTCCAGTTGTACAAGTATCAGAGTCCCAGTGTTTGCAAAAGCCTTTCAGAAACTTGGGGAACAGAGATGAGCTAGTCAAGCTGGCCCTCACAAATAGACTAAAAAGATAATAAAAAATAATAAAGTATTATCAATACTTTAGTTGAAAAGCTTAAGACTTTTGTTTTAGACAGACCTGAATTTGAATTCTGACTGTACTTACCATGAAATTTGGGGCAAGTTCATTAATGCTCTGTGCTTCAATGTCTTTCTTCATTTAAAATGCAAGGATACAAATACGACCTACCTCATAGGTGTGCTTTGAGTATTAAATGAGATCATGCATATGAAGTATTTAGCACAGTGCTGGACACATAGAAAACCTTCCAAAAATGCTAGCTATTATTCATGTTGTGACCCTCATGATAGCGACCATTCTGTCATACAAATTACCTGAACAAGATATGGTCATTGTGACAAATTCCACCAATTAGCCCACACAGAATCTACTCCAAATCTTTCATTTATTTTATTTTATTTTATTAGCAAGAGAGAGAGGCAGAGACAGACAGACAGGAAGGGAGAGAGATGAGAAGCATCAACTCATGTTGTGGCACCTTAGTTGTTCATTGATTGCTCTTTTATATGTTTCTTGACCAGGGGTCTCCAGCCGAGCCAGTGACCCCTTGCTCAAGCCAGCACCCTTGGGCTCAAGCCATCAACCATGGGATTCAAACCAGCAACCTTGGAATTTAAGCCAGCAACCTTTGGGCTCAAGCCAGCGACATGGAGTCATGTCTATGATCCCACACTCAAGCCAGCGACCCTGTGCTCAAGCTGGTGAGCCCACCCTCAAGCTGGTGAGCCTTCAGTCAAGCCGGCGAACTAGGGGTTTCAAACCCGTAACTTCAGCATCCCAGGCTAATGCTATATCCACTGCACCACTGCCTGGTCAGGCCCAACCCTTTCTTAAGACCCACAGTGCCTGGACTCTTTTATAGCTAGAGCTCTGCATATGACTTGGAATCTGCCAAGTAGATGCACATGTATCCCAGAAAGGTGAAAGTGATTCAAATGAAGTTGCAGCTGCACGTGGGTGGGTCTATCTTATTGCAAGCATGATGGTGGGGAAGCTTTGATAGAAGTTCCAGTGTCCAGCTTCTAGCATCAGGGATGTTGAGTGGTGAGCAGCAGCAATGGCATTTCCATGAGAACAGTCCTGTTATGGTTGGGCAATTATCCTGGGATTGTTCTGGCTGTGTGGGATCCTAGCCTGTTTGCCTGGCACTGCTGGAAAACCTCTAAGCTACAGAATACCCCACTCTAATCCTGTTTTGTTAAAAGTAGCTACAGTGAAAGTTTTATTTTTTTTTAACAGAGACACAGAGTGAGAGAGTCAGAGAGAGGGATAGATAGGGATAGACAGACAGGAATGGAGAGAGATGAAAAGCATCAATCATCAGTTTTTTCGTTGCGACACCTTAGTTGTTCATTGATTGCTTTCTCATATGTGCCTTGACCGTGGGGCTACAGCAGACTGAGTAACCCCTTGCTCGAGTCAGCGACCCTGGGTCCAAGCTGGTGAGCTTTTTGCTCAAATCAGATGAGCCCGCACTCGAGGAGGCGACCTTGGGGACTCGAACCTGGGTCCTTCCGCATCCCACTCCAATGCTCTATCCACTGTGCTACCGCCTGGTCAGGCTACAGTGGATTCTTTTATCTGCAACTAAGAACACAGTAATTATCAAATTGATCAATACAGTAATTATCAGAATAATCTTAATTACTATGTCAAAATGTTTCTTTTATTAAGTACATTTAGCTACTAAGGGAGATTAGAACAGCATGTATAAAAACGTAGTCCTTGCCTTGTATTCTAAAAGACACAAAATGAATGGAAACTTATTTTCCAGGCTTAATTTTCTTTGGCAGTAGAAAGCCTTTTGTGAGGAACTAACAGAATGAACTGATTAGACCAGGGGTCCCCAAACTACAGCTCGTAGGCCACATGCAGCCCCCTAAGGCCATTTATCCGGCCCCGCCGCACTTCCCGAAGGGGCACCTCTTTCATTGGAGGTCAGTGAGAGGAGCACAGGATGCATCTGCACCCATAGTTCCCATTGAAATACTGGTCAGTTTGTTGATTTAAATTTACTTGTTCTTTATTTTAAATATTGTATTTGTTCCCGTTTTGTTTTTTTACTTTAAAATAAGATATGTGCAGTGTGCATAGAGATTTGTTCAGTTTTTTTTATAGTCCGGCCCTGCAACGGTCTGAGGGACAGTGAACTGGCCCCCTGTGTAAAAAGTTTGGGGACCCCTGGATTAGACAACTTGAAGCTTTACAGAAGAGACTTCTCACTTGGGTCTTTATGGAGGAAAACAGGTGAGCCTATCTGGCAGAGTGTTTTCTAGAAATTATAATGAGAGTTGAAAGGTGTGCCAAAAAGCCAGTTAATGTGTGTAAGTATGTAGTTGGCTCTATGTTGTATAAGATCATTATTGTACTCACTTGTAGGATGGCACCCAGGAGTGTGCTCAGTTACAACAATGAAAATGCCTTGAAAGAAGTAATTAACAAGAGCATGGAGATCTATCTCCAGACAGATTTTGAATTAATGAAAAATGACTGTGATGGCTACAGGCCTGGATGAAGTAAGGTTTCAGTTTTTACCAGGTCTCTCATCTATCTTTGTGTTGTTCTTTTATAAACCATAATGTCAAGTTCTTTCTCTCTACAAATACTACTCTTATGGCATGTTCTCTGCTTGTGGCCCCATTGACAACTTCCTTGTCATTTTTATTTAATACCCAATTTCCCACCCCCACCCCCCATCCTCTTATATCCTTCTGGCAAAATGAAATGATTTCCTTAGATAAGATCAGGGAACTTCCCATGACCCTAAACTAATAGGCAGAAGTGTCAAGTGTTTAAGTTGCTCATTGTCTCTGTCTTCCTCAAGAAAAGAGCTATCTTATTATATCTTATATATCTGAAGGTCAGAAGTCTGAAGTCAGTTCCACTAGGATTTAGCCAAGTGTTCACAGGGCTGGTTCCTTCAGAGGCTTCAGGCTAGGATCCATTCCCTTACCTTGCTCAGTGTTCCAGGCCACCTGCATTCCCGCCACCAGCCCCTGCCTCACATCCTTTCACCTGCTTGTTTTCATGCTCACACCTCCTCCTACTGTCTCTGACTCTCCTGCTTCCTTCTCATGAGGACCCTTGGGATTACATTGGACCCATCTGGATAACCTAAAATAGTTTCTCTATCTCAATATCTTTCATTTAATCCTATCTTCAAATACTTTTTTGCACTATAAAGTAACATCCACAGGTTCTGGGTATTCGGATATGGATATATCGGGGGAAGGGCTTATTTAGAGTAACACAAGAAACAGTTCTAGCCACGTTTCCTTTGCCAGTGGGGGCATACTATGTGGTTATGAGGAGAAGTAAGTGAAAAAATAGGAAACAAGAAAGAAAACCAACTGGCATTTGGGATAGAACACAGGTACCTGCTCATCTTGCTGGCCTCTCAGCAGCAGGTGCTTTTCGCCTGAAACTCTAGATTCCAACTTGTAGCATGATTGTCTCTACTCCCTCTTTTTTCTGACTGATTATCTCACTATCTTTTGCAGTCCAACTGAGCCAGCCAGACACCATCCTGCAGAAGGCACTGTGTTTCTGCCAGGCTTTTGTATCAGGATGTTGCATTGGCTGCTGTCTTACTAACAGAGGACAACTTTTGAATCAGGTACCAAATCTTGGTCCAACCAGCTTTGGCCATGGAAGTATGGCCACAGGATTCAAAACATGGCCCCTGATACACAGGAACCACAGACAGTTTTTTCTTAAAGAGGCTGAGAGGTGGCAAGAGGTTTCAGAAATCATTAGACTTCTCTCCAAAAACAATGTCAGTGATCTCAGGGTTTGTACAATAATTTTTTGCTTCCTGGTTTTAAAAACTGGCATGTTTATAGGTGCTTGTTCAATGGGTTTTAGTTACCATTTACAGAGTATTCTTAAGAGAAGAAAATAATAAAATGTCTAAAAATAAAGAACGCTTTGAGAAGTCACAGACTTGTCATGATGGACTGTAGTCTAATCATGAATACTAAGTCCAGGCAAGGATATGCAAATCACTGAAGGGAAGTTTTCAAGGTCAAAGGTCTTTATGGCACTTCAAATTACATAAAGCAAAACACCAGAATTTCCAAACCTTAAGCCATTTATGAAAAATAGCACATATAACTTCCAGGACACTGAGAGCTCAGAAAGGAGGGAAGTCATCTGTAGTGTAGTACAGAAACAGACACAGACTGACTTCTCTTCAATGGGAGGCAGAGCTTGTTACACTATAGATTGAGTCATGTCAGATAATCATAGGATCAGCCACTGGATTAGTCATATCATGAATTTCATAATTACCATGTAATTGACACAGACCTTTAAACAGTCCTTTCTCCCTGGAAGGCAGTTTATTGCAGGAATTAAATGAACTGTCACTCCCTGGAGAAAACAGAACCAACTTTTCACTTGGCTCACCTTGGCCATGAGTAGAAGCTTCCCAGTTGGAAATGAGCATATTGTTTTTAAGGGGGCAAAGATTCTCTCTTCAAGTGGAAGCCCAGCAAAAGTGAAGGAGAAAGTATTTAATGCTCGGACTAAGGGAAATAATTAACTGATTGTGGTGTGTGTTTCCATTGCACAAACATCAGCATTTAATAAAGCCTTCATGCAGCTCAGGCATGTCTATTCTAGCTTGGACTCAGTCTGGGGCCAGGAGGGTCCAAATCCCAGTGTGACCACTTGCCAACAGTGTGCCCTTTGGCTGATGGAGCAAACAGAGGTGCACTTTCCATGGAAATCTTGTGATGATTAAAAGCAGGTAAAATGCATTATAGGGAATCACCCATCTAACCTTGAACCCTCTCCGACTTGGATTGGGAACTTTAGTTAAAAGCCCTGAGTGAATGTCTCTTGGGTGCAAGCACCAAGAAATTGTGTGAGAGAGCAACCTTTGTGCAGACACAAAGGAATGCATGTGAACGGGCTTTAGAAAATTAGCCTAGAGGTTCTAGATTGCCCCTTCCTTTGTGCTTGTTAATTAGCAAAAGAAAAGAATGCACTGACCCAAATTAGCCCTTTCTCCATGTCAGCAAAATGGCCTTTAGTCATTTTTTCACCTTAGCACCTGGCCTCCCTCCCTTGAAATCCTGTTGCTTCTGTTCTGTTTCTGATCAATAAAAGCTAAGGGAGGAGATTTAGGAGGTCTTCTTTGCCTCCCTTGGTAGGCATCTCCCTCTTCCTCTTGAGATAAGTTTGTCATGAGTAGGTTTCTTCCATGTGACACTAGTAGTTCCCAGGGACTGGAGTGCTACCTACAATGCATATTGCAGTCTGTGTGGGTAGAAGCCCTCAATAAGTCTGTCTACCTTTGTTATTCATTGTCCCCTCTCACCATTCCAAATCTCCAAGCCCTGTCCAGAGTTGTCCTTGAACCACTAAGCCAGCTCCTCCTTCTTTGAAAGTCAGTTCTAGAACCTGTTGGTGCTTATGTAGACTCTCTAATCTCTCAGTAACACTTTCTAACACCTGACTGGAAGTCTGGGTTCTGCCAGAAAGCATCCCATTTGGCTTCTGATGATTTTTTTTCTCTTTTGTTCTAAGCAACATTCTATTATTTAAGAGCCTCCTTGGTTTCCCTCTAAATCATCTTCTCTTTCCCTAATCTTGTTGCTTCAAAGACCAAAGTCTAGATTAAAGAGGAAATTTCTATCGAGTTTAGAAAATATGAAAAGTAGTGAGGTTGAGGGAAGAAGGAAAGGAAGGAATCGTGCCTGTTCCTTTATTTTTCCCACAAAAGAAATCCAGTCCCTATAAATTACTCCCTTTTTTTATGCAGTTTCTCAAGCTTCTTTGAACTCCCTTTGAACAATATAAATATCCCTTCCCACACCTGTAATGCTGGTGGCTGAGGCCAGGCAGGTACACATTGGATTTGGGCAGATAGTAGAGAAACTGCAAAGCCAGAAAGCATTGGGCCATTCCTATATAATAGAGTCTTGCAATGTCAGATGAGCAAACAGGCAAGCAAAACAGCAAACAAACAGCAAAAACAGACCCTCACAGTGGCGGGCAGGCAATCCACAATCCGCGCTGAGGACAGGCACCCATAGCCTTACATAGACTATACACACTGTCGCACTGCCATATGCTCACATATTAATCTGAGAAAGTACAAGCGAGCAAGCCTAACATAGCTGTTTTCCTAATATTTCACCCCTTTAGGGTTGCTTGCTTCATAATCTACGTGACAGGTATCTTCCACAATAATTCCTGTGTGTAGTAAGGTACATTACATAAACAAACAGAGACTACAGCAACAGCACAAGTTATACAATAATTACAATAATTGCAAACGTGCCTTTCACAATGTCTTCCTGAGCACTCTGCCCAAAGAGTTAACGGGAGGCCCACCTAACCCCCGACCACATAGTAGGTTGGAGGGCCTGTATAGTACAGGGCTATGTCCATTGAAGAAAGTGTCCTTGGTGAGTCTCCGCACCTGGATGAGAGCAGCTTCCCAGTCCAGGAGGGCCTCCACAGATGCCATAGCTCCCTATCAAGGTCCATCTAGCAAGGGAGCTGGTGCCCCCCTCTGGTTTCAGTCCAAGAGTCCATTTCCCCTCTCAATGATTAGTCCATGATAGACAATCCAGCTGTCTGTGCAAATTACCCAAGGTAAAAGTCTATTACAGGCAACTAGCCATGCAACTCTTTGATAACAGACCTCAGCACCTTTCCATAAGCTCTCTGTCCATTGCCACAAGCCCCATCCAAACCCCTCAGCAAGCTCACAGGTTCTGCTGGGGTCAAACCCATTCAAGACCTGTGCTGTCTTGACAGTTCTCTTTGCTGTTGCTGCTAAAAAAAAAAACACAACAAACAAACAGGCACCTATTATCTTCTAATGCCAACACCAGCTGCACATTATAAGGGGATCAATGGATTCTGCACATTATAAGGGGATCAATGGATTGCCACTTTCACATGGGGCCTCTGCTCCCCCTCCCCACCTGTCCCTGTTGAATGGGTCCCTCGGCCTTCCCCCTATTTAAACTGGAATAACGGGTCTTGGGGATCCTCCTATCAGCTATCTCCATCATAAAATCTTGTAACCGTGCTACCGGCGCATAGACTGTTTTATTGGTAGCTGCTGGGGCCATTTGTCTCAGCGGCTGGAAGCTCTGTTCTGGTTTAAGCTGCTGCCAACACTCCAAAAGGACTTTATTAGACCTGCCATCTAATTTCTCCCTATTTGTCCTGGCCACAATCAAATCTACCCACATCTGTATTCCGGTAAACTTTACAGGCCCATTTCTCTTGTTAGTCAGGGGGGCAGCACAGACAGCAGCCCTCACAGCCTATGACTTCATGCTGCCTCCACCTCAACCAAACCTGCTACCATCTGTGTAATGCATTGATGGGTTGCCCCACATAGGGGCCCAAGATAGTCACTCGTGACCCAGAAAGGGTTGACAAGGTGCTACAGAGAATAAGGTCCCTCATCCCTGCTGAAAATACTTACTCATCTGGCCCATGGGACCTCAGGTTGAAAGCAGCATTCTTCATAGCTAGTTCCCAGAGGACTTGTTATAGCTCTGTATATGGCTGCCACTGACTCACTGCCCTCAGCAAGCCTCCAACATTCTGACAGACTGTACAAATAGCAGCCATCACCCACTCTAATAGGGTATGGTTTCCTGGGTTGCCATGAAAATTCTGAAGACATAGCCTCAAGGAGGAGTGCATGGTAATGGTGGCCAATTTCTCCATCTCTGTTCCGGAGGGCATGATGCCATCCACCCCTATGTCCCACAACTGCAGCAGCCAAGCTGCCAGGGGCTTGATGGGTTTCTGCCTGAATTTCACCCCCAACTCCATCAGCTCTGCCTGGGTGTAGGGCCAGACCACAGAGTGTTCCACTGCCTAGGGAGGAGGCTGTGGCTGCCCCTGAGGGACTCTCGGCTGCTGGGTTTTTAACTTCTGGGTGACCAATGGCCAGGCTGAGCCTGCAGGCGGCAGTTTCATCCCAAACCTTCTCCTCAGAGAAATCGGAAACTACTACAATTGCTTACTCAGAATCACTCCACCAGCCAGCATGGGTACAGCTCCTTCTTCAGCAACCACTCTGGCTCCTGCAGCTGCTGGCTCTCGGCCTGAAGCTGCAACTCAAGCTCTTGAACTTGCAGTTGTTTCTCTAACAACTGTCACTGTCAATGTTCAGCTTCCAGGGCAAATTGCAGCTAGAAAACCTGGTCAATCTCCTTCCCCAGCAACTGTTCAGTTCCTGCCGTTGTCCACGCTCAGTCTGCAGCTCATCATGGAGCTTTTGACCTCAAGCAGTCTCTTTTACAGAGCTTTTGGTTTCTGCTCACAGGGCTGTAAAAAACACACAGCTCAAAGCCCCCAAAAGAACAGCCACAGGGAACCATATGCTGAAGAACAATAGCCACTTCTCTATCCCACCTTTTAAGGGTGTTGGCGGCTCCATACCAATCTGATTTGAATCCTGCCCACTACACCAAATGTAATGCCGGTGGCTGAGGCCACGCAGGTCCACATTGGATTCAGGCAGACGTTCCTGTTTAATAGAGTCTCACAATGGTGGATGAGCAAACGGGCAGAGGAAAACTACTTCTCCAGCACACAGAGCAAAACAAACCTGCACAGCGGTGGCAGGCAATCTTCAATCTTCCATCCATGCTGAGGGCAAGCACCTACAGCCTTCCATAGGCTATACACATGTGGCACTGCCAAGTGCTTACACATTAATCAGGCAAATTACAAGTGAGTAAGTCCAACACCACCCCTCACGGTGGTGGCTGAGAGAATCAGAGAACCATACTACACAGTGGCAGGAGAGCCATCTGGGAGAATCACCCCCAAGAGAAAGCACCCATAGCTTTTCATAGAGACACACACCTGGCTTTCTGCCACTTGCTCACGCACTAATCGTGCAGAGTGCTTGCAGCTGGGAAACCAGCGAGCAAGCCTAACACAGCTGTTTTCCCCATAACACCCCACCCCAATTTTATTTAAATTTTCAAAATAAATGGCACAACATTATTAAAAACATATTAAAGCAATGGTCGTCTTAGAATATTCTTATTCAAACTACACAGTCACTCTCAGAGATCCGAAATCTGCTCCGGGGCCCCGCCTCCACACTCCCAGGCAATTGACAATCTCTGCCTGTGCTTAATGGTCCTCTTCAACAGAATGTGCTATATTTGTGAGTTTCTTGGCCAGAGCTGCCTCTCTGAGCGTAAACTTCTAAATCTGGTGACCATTTCTCTCTATCTAATTGTGTTAGTGCTTCATCCAGAATAGTACCTTGTGAAAACAAGCACTTCAGTATGCTTATTGATAAAGGTTTATTGGCAAATATTGAGTGTGGCTAAGAGAACAGGTTTGTGGTCACACGACACACAGCACTACTACATGTCCTGACCTCTGTGGCAGTCAGGTTGGGGCCATGTGACAGGGTTCTGGCCAGTTGAATGATAGCAGATGTGATGTATGCCACTTACAAACCTGACCCCAAAATGACATATAATCTTCCACACTCTTTTTTTTTTTCATTAGTTGGGTGATAGTGTAGAAATACCTAAGGAAATTTTTGAGGAGGCCCTGGGATTTATGGAGCTATAAGATAGAAGGATCCTCAAGTTTCTAAGGATCATGTTTATGAGTCAGTTTCCCAATCCAGAGACCATGGCCCCAATGGAGTGGAGCCTGAAGGTGTCATTGAGAGTAACTGGAATGAGATTGTTGGCAGCTTTGATGACATGAACCTCTCAGAGTCCTTCCTCTGTCCCATCTACATCTGTGGTTTTGAAAAGCCCTCTGCCATCCAGCAGCAAGATAGTCTTCCTCATATCAAAGGTTATGATGTAATTGTTCAAGCCCAGTCTGGGACAGGAAAAATGGCCACTTTTACCTTATTGATTCTGCAACGGGTTGAACTGGATCTAATGGCCACCCAGGCCTTGGTCCTGGAATCCACTAGAGAATTTGTAGAGCAGATACAGAAGGTGATCATGGCTTTAAGAAATTATACAGGGGCTTCGTGCTGTGCCTGCATTGGGGGTACCAATGTGCGTGCTGAGGTGCAGAAGCACAAATGGAAGCTCTCCTATCATCATGGGTACCCCAGGCCATGTGTTTGATATGCGTAACCGCAGATACCTGTCAGTGTCACTGGCCTCAGCTGGGGGACCTGGCCGGCTATGTCACCCTAGCTAAGGTTCAGGCCTTGGAGGACTGAGGAAGAGCAGGAAGGGAATCCAAAGGATGGGCATCTTGTCATATTTTCTTTTACCTTTGAATAAATGTCACTTTTTGAGGCAAAAAAATAAAAAGAAAAAGGATCCTGGATCTCTGAGTCACCAATGAGAAGTGGATCTTTGTTGTGTTAAGCCACAGAGACTTGGCAGTACTATGCTTTATCAGCTGGTGTTGATCAACCTTATTAATATATTTTAAAAGTTCCTATAACATACTAAGTCTTTAATAATAGTTTTTACTAACATTATTTGTTCAATCAGCTGGCCTCTATTGAAGATTACAGGTGTTATATGTTTCTCACACACCTGAGGCTGTAGGTATTTAGGCCTTGGTCCCTCCCACCACAGGGCCTTTGTCTATGTTTTTCTCCCTGCCTAATCTGCTCCCTCCTTCCTTCTTCACATAGTCAATCACTACTCATTATTGAGATCGCAGCTCAAGTGGGATCTTACTCATGAAAACCTTACCACACTCCCTGAACTTAGTCAGTGCCCCCTATTATATGACCTCATTGATCCCTACATTATTCCTACAGAATACATGTTACAGTTTATCATTGCATGAGTGTTTATGTAATTTATATGGACTACGCACCAAAAGAGCAGGGGCCATCCTATTTGCTTCACGGTTGGTTTCCCTGTGCCTAGCCCAGTGCCTGGCACAGAGGATGAGCCAAAAAGATATTTGGGTTGTGCATTTATCTGCACAGGGTAGGCTGTCTGCTTCTTAGCAGGCTTAAGTATCAGTGTTGGATCTGTTTTTCATCTTTGCAAGTTTAGAAATGTAATTTTTCATGGAAGCCCCAAATTTGGGAAATAATTCACAATAACCACACTTACAGGATATCTACTTCTTGGCCTTAAAGTCCCTGGGGAAGTAAACTAGTTAATATTCAGAAGCACTTTTGAAAGAAAAAAAAAAGATAGTTTTCAGAGGAATTTACTTCCAAGCTGGAAGTTAGCCTTTCTCTCTTAAAGAGTGTGTTTTTTTCTAGATACAATTCTTTTTTTTTTCCCGTTAGATCCACTGAAGCCATCCTTAATGAAGCCCCTGGCACGCAATATGGGCTCAATAAATAGCTGAAGAAATACCTGTGAATCTTATTGGTTAAATGACTGGCAAAAATATTTATGTTTTGGTTATCCGTTTTCTAAATCCCATGTAGTTAATTACCTTCTGTTATGACATTCTCTGTCCCTGTATCTCTACTTTGGAAGCTTGAGGAGAACTAATAACTATGAGCCAGACTCATACAACTATAGATTCCTTGAAGTTAAGAATCATCATCATTGCTGCCCCCCCCAAAATATCATTATCATCATCATCATAGCCAACATTTAACATGTACTTTTCTATACCAGGCATTGTGCTGACTTTTATAACTATTATTTAATTTAATTTCCGTAACAACCTGATGAGCACCATTCTCATTTTAGACATGAGGAACTGATGTCCTGAGAAGATAAAGAACGTGTGGAAGATGACCCAGCTTGCAAGTGGCAGCCAAGATTTGAACTTAAGCCTGTCTCACTGAAGAGCCTGTATTCTCATTTACCATGTACAGTGTATTTCAGACTGTAGTCACTTAGGTATCCCTACAACACTTGGAAATGGACTTGAAACTCTGTGTTCCAAACATGTGTGTACAGTCAATTCTTGGTTGCAAGCAGCAGAAAACAACTCTCGTTGTTGTAAACAGAAAGGAGATTATGAAGCTTCCAGGAATTTGAAGAACAAACAAAATTAAGATAGAAACAGGAGCCCAAGGAGCAGAACACAAGATAATTACCCAGGATAAGCAGGAACAATCCAATCAGAGTTCCTCAGCCAGATCCTTCCGAAGCAGATGTGTCCTAACTTTTCATTCATTTTTGCCACATTTATTCACAATTTAAAGTCCCAGGCAAGAGCATCTGATTGGCCAGCCTAACTCATTTGCCTTTGTCCTAAGAACATTTGCCCTTGTCCTAAGAGGTTAGTCTTTAGATCTTTCTACTTCCTAATGGGAGATGAGGCTTGCTTTGACTCACACAGTGGGAAGTTTCCCCAAATAGAGGGAAGGCTTAGATGCTAAATAGTCACAAACATTGACAAATATCCTCTATAGAATGGGTGAATTAATTCAGGTTTACTATAATGTTTAAATCACAATTTATGTTATATTTTAGCCCTTTTGTTAATATTAGTAAGCCCCAGAAACACATTTACAAGTCACCATAATATATACACATAATTCAATTTCACTTTGGTTTCAAGTATACAAGTCTATAATACATCATCTAGAAGGTGACATTGTTTGACTGACATGAGGTCCTCCCTAATTGGGAGCCTACATAGCCTTCTGCTCCTGATTAAAGAGCCTGCCCAGGCTCCATGTTGGAGAAAACCATCCCCACCTGAGTGGACGGCGTCCAAATCCAGTGGTAAAGAACTGCCTTGTGATTGTTGTTAGGTAAACTGACATCATAACTAGTACAGCATGGACACTTCCTGCGTCTGTGAAGTTTTAGTGCACCTGACCTTCCTGCTGCTTATCTGCTGGCTCTGTGTTTACCTTTTGCCTAAATCATATGAAGGCTAAAAGAAGTGATGTGAGTGCATCTGGGCCAGCTATGTCTGGGGACAATGGTAGTTCTCTATCTTTTGCATCCCAATAGTAGCTGTCATGGCTTGAGACATTGGTTCTTAACCTTTTTTGAGGTACCGAACCCACCAGTTTCATATGCGCATTCACGAACCCTTCTTTAGTGATAAATAAAATATGATTTATTTTTCCAAATTCAAGACATAGGTATATGATTTTTTACTGGTGCACAAAATGAGCCATGCACGAACATCACCTTGCTCAAAGAACAAAACCAACAAAGTGCATGAACTCACAACAAATTACGGTATTACTTTATTCTGGCCTCTGTGGCAGAGGCTTCTCCGAACCCCTGAGACTGACTTATCGAACCCTTAGGGTTCGATAGAACCCAGGTTAAGAACCACTGGCTTGAGAGGTGGGGAGGTACAGGGGGCCCAGGAGCAGCTGCAGGCCTCCCGACGTGAAAGCACCATTTGATGAAAAAGGACATCACCCCATTCCCAAAGCTTGTTCCAACATCCTCCTTGGACTCCCTTTGTTTCTTTTCTTTCTTAATATATAAAATGTTTTGAAGTCTCAGAACAACTTGAAAATGGCTCTCATAAGACAACCTACATTACAACTCTCCCAGCTCTCTGTGACACATATAACAAGATACCTGGGGTCAGAAGATATCAGATGTGGCAACACCACTCTGGTTTAACCTGACCTCAAAGTGGCTCTTCAAACTGACGGGTGCTTTTCTATAATGCTTGCCTGCAGTTTCTGGAATCTCATTCTCAGAATTATGCATGTCTAAAAATCATGTCTAAAAACAGCCTCTCGCCTGACCAGGCAGTGGCGCAGTGGATAGAGTGTCGGACTGGGATGCGGAAGACCCAGGTTCGAGACCCTGAGCTCACCAGCTTGAGCGCAGGCCAATCTGGCTCGAGCAAAAGCTCGTCAACTTGGACCCAAGGTCGCTGGCTCCAGCAAGGGGTGGCTCGGTCTGCTGAAGGCCCGTGGTCAAGGCACACGTGAGAGAGCAATCAATGAACAACTAAGGTGTTGCGATGGCAACGAAAAACTAAAGATTGATGCTTCTCACCTCTCTCCGCTCCTGTCTGTTTGTCCCTATCTATTCCTCTCTCTAACTCTATTATAAAAACAGCCTCTCACCTGACCTGTGGGGGGTATAAAGCGTTGGCCTGAAGTGCTGAGGTTGCCAATTCGAAACCAGGCTTGCCTGGTCAAGGCACATATGAGAAGTGACTGCTATGAGGTGATGCTTCCCCCCGCCCCATTTTTCCTCTTCCTCTCTCTAAAAATCAATAAATAAGATCTTTAAAAAACAGCCTTTCTACCAGAGTGGGATCCCTGAGTTTTGAGAGTGAGGACCCAGTTCCAGAAAATTCTGTGAAAAAATAAAAACAGAAAGAGACCAGATCAAATAAATATTCTCAAGGTACTTTAGGAACCTTTCAGAGTATTTCTTGACCTTCTCTTAATTCCTTTTGAAGGTTGACATTAAGACAGAAAAGTTTTTGTGAGAATCATGACTACTTATTACACATCTAAACTCAGGTAAATTACTCAACATTTCTGAACCCCTGTTTCTTCATCAGCAAATTGGAAGGTGAAAACAATACCTGCCTCATAAGTTGTGAGCATTGGCAGAACCATGGTTTCAGAGTGCCTGGCATTCTATAGGTATTCACCCTAGATGTGCCCAGTTCCTTGGACTGCTCGTTGCTACTGGAATTGCTTCTACAAAGGAGTTAGAGGGGGTCTTGGCTATCAAACTAAGTTGTTTGTCAGGTTATACCTGGTGCCCAAGCATAAGAAGCAGGTTAACTGTCTTCTTATGGACAATGAGCAGTTTGAGAACTGGGACCACTTGCACCCTATGCACGTTAAGGTTTGCGTGGCCAACAGCTGAAAACGGAACTGTGCCCACCCACATCATATCCTGCCAAGATCACCACAGCTCTGTGAGGAGGAAGAATTGTGTCTCTACAGCAAGTACAAGGCTCCAGGAGCTGTTCCAAGGTACCGGCGGCCAGTTCCATAAGCAATCACAGCAGCTGCAAAGGACCTGCCCACCTTTAAGGAGTTCCTTTGCCCCTGACACAGCTGCATTGCAGAGCCAGTTCCCCAAATATAGGTTGCTTTCTCATATTTCTGTATAGGCGTCTTCTGCCTGAATATCCTTCCTATGTATAATGCATCCTTAAGGGCAGGAACATACTGAAAAGCTGTGCCGTGTACAACATACACAACCATCCCCAGCAGCCCTGGGTAAAAGGATGGACTCTAGAGTGTGAGAAATCTGAGTCTAAATCTCCTTCCTGCCATTTATTCCCAGTAAAACCGTGAGCAAATTGATCATTGTATATTTCACTTTTTTCTCATTTGTGAAGTTGAAATAATTACAGCAGCTATCTTTTAATGGTGTTGTTAAGAGTAAAACAAAATAATATGGATGTAAAGATTTTAACACGATGCTTGGCACATAGAAGATGCTTAATAAAAGTTATGATTACATTTAATAATTATTATTACTAAAAATAATTACTATTATTCTCCACGGCTAACTTTTACTGTACTCTTAAGATCAGCCCATATGTCTCCTCTCCTGGAAACTTTTCTAATTCTTTCCCAAACTGGGTCAAATCCCTGTGTTCCCGTCTGCCCTTGTGCTGCCTCTAATACTGCTGAGCTTCCTCCCCAAACGGTGACCTCTTGATGTCAGGGACCGTGTCTTTCCCATAAGGATCATCAGCACCTAGACCAATGCCTGGCACATTGTAGGAACTCAACAAATAAATGAATGAATGAATGACTAAACACTACCTTTAATGAAGCCAAAGGAGAAGCTTGCTCTTCTTATTTTCTGCTAGAAGCCAGTGACAGAGGAAAGAGGTAGAGAAATAGAGAGGGAGAGCATGAATTGGACTCTTGCCAAAGGCTGATCAGCACCTTCCTGTGGTCATTTTTTTGGGTAGAAGAAAAACTAAGTGAAACCTTGTACCAAGCTAGGCCTAAGAAGATAAACAAGCCAAGCGTTTCACCTAGACAATGGCCCGATTCTCCCCAGCCGAGGAAGGTGGGAGCCATGAGGGAACCAAACAAACATCCTCTTCCAATTTCCTTCAGTCTGTGCTCAGCTCCCGCAAAGCATCACAGCCCACACTCCCCTGGTGGCCGTCCGTCCCTGCCTAGAAGACGTCTTCAAATCCAAGACAGCCTCCGAGATCTTTTGAAGGCTGGTTGGAGCTGCAGGGAGTCTGAATCACTCCTCACCACAATGGTCTTAGAATGACAGAGCGTTTCTGTGTCCAGGGCGTGCTCTAAAGTGGGTTTTTGGTGGTGCAGTTTGCCTCTACGTAGCTCCTGCCCACCAGGAGCTGAGATTAGCAGTTTGTGTAGATCAAATTATTGAGCTTCAAAACACTCATGACAATCTGTAAAAACAAAACAACAGCAGAAGTACAAAGCTGAAGGAGATGTGGTTTAACAGGAGCACGTGTGACAAATGACCTAGCTGTCCAGACGCCTGTAGGCCCAGTGTGAGTCAGCCAAAGGATGTGGGTTCCAAAGAAACCTCAGGCAGGCCTGGGACCAGTGAAGGTTCCAAAAAAAGAAAGGTGATGCCTGACTCTACTCTAGATGCCAGTCAGACCACCCTGGGTGAGGTTTGGCTCTGTCTGCCCCATTGTGTGAGAGAAAAGGGTGTGTCCTGAGTGGAGTTACCAAGCATGGGGGTGAAGGTGGGGCAGTCGAGAGACTCCCACTGTGTCAAGTTGGACAGAAGGAAGAAATGAGTGGCCTGGAGAATAAAGGCTATAAGTGGAGGCGTGGGAGGGAGCTGCTGCTTGCTACTTCTGCTTGGAAGGCCTTTTCCTGCTGTCTGCCTCGAAAGTCCTCTTCATCTCTTGGGCTTCAGCTCCTGCCACCTCTTCCGAGAAGCCTTCCCTACCTCTATAAGTAGAGCCAGCCATGCCTCCATTGGGACCTTCTCCTCTTGCAACTGGGAGTCAAGTCCCTTTATTATAGCACCTGTCTCATGGAGTGGCATTGCCTGAGCAGAGTCTCTATCCTACTTATCTTTGTGACCTTAGTACAGGGGTCCCCAAACTTTTTACACAGGGGGCCAGTTCACTGTCCCTCAGACCATTGGAGGGCCGGACTATAAAAAAAACTATGAACAAATCCCTATGCACACTGCACATATCTTATTTTAAAGTAAAAAAACAAAACAGGAACAAATACAATATTTAAAATAAAGAACAAGTAAATTTAAATAAACAAACTGAGCAGTATTTCAATGGGAACTATGGGTGCGGATGCATCCTGTGCTCCTCTCACTGACCACCAATGAAAGAGGTGCCTCTTCCGGAAGTGTGGCAGGGGCTGGATAAATGACCTCAGAGGGCCATAGTTTGGGGACCCCTACCTTAGTACCTGGCACAATGACTGTTCCTCAGCTAATGTCTGATTAAATTAAAGAGTCGGCATGAAAAATGTCGCCAACCATTTTGACCACGAGGAAGAGAAATTACATTTTTTCTATGTGGCTGGAAAAGACAAAACTGGAATGGAGGGTGGAAATTATAAGAACGTGGATTTCAGCTCAAAATTAGGAAGTGCTTCATAATAATGACAATAGTTTTGTTGAGCATTTGTGGTTGCTGTATAACAATTTACTCCAAATCTTAGCGGCCTGAAACAACAAATATGCTTTATTGCACAGAGTTCTTTTGGGTCCGGAATTCAGGAGCCACTTAGAAGAGTGGCTCTGGCTTGGGATCTCTCATGAGGTAGTAGTCAAGATCCCAGCTGGTAGGACTGCCATCACCTGAGGGCTTATCTGGGAATGGAGGATTGCTTCAAGATGGCTCATTCACATGGTGGCAGGCAGGGGACCTCTCTATAGAGTATGTAGGTAACCTTACAACGTGGTAGCTGGCTTCCACCAGAACAAGTGATCCAAGAAAGAGCACAAGGAGGGGACTGCAATATCTTCTATGACCTAGCCTCAGAATGCACAACCTGTTATGTCCATAACGCTCAGTGTGGGAAGAGACTACACATAGGCATGAATACTAGGTGGTGAGAATCACTGTGGTCACCTTGGAAGCTGGCTACCACGTTGAGCACAAGCAATGTAACAGGAATTATAAGAAGTGTTTTACGCTGGCTCTCTCATGTAACGCTCACAACCTCCTTAAAAAGGTGGTATTTTTATTATCTCCATTTTATTTTATTTATTTTTAAAAGTGTTTGCTTTCAAATTATTTTAATCTTCATCACAGAAACAATACATGCATTAGTATACACGGTGTAAATTGTAAAAGCAAGTTCCTGTGCATTTTAAAAGGCAAAAGATTTATACAATCTGAAGAGAAACCAGAGATTCATTTTAAAGTTTACTTAATGGAAGTCTGGATGTCCAGGTAAATTCTACAGTTAGATCTGATGCTATATTTTCAAATCTTCATTTTATAGATAAGGAAACTGAAGCACAGAGAGGGTAATTAACTTGTCCACAGTCACATACCTGGAAGGTCTCTGAGTTTTTATTTGAACCTAAAAATCATATTTTGTGCTATATTACATTGCACTCTGCTGCCTCTTGGACATCCACTAGGCAGGGATACTAGGAGAGTTCAACCTAGGAGTGTTCAACCCTGCCTGCACACAAACATCAGCTGGGCAACTTTTATAAATTTCTGACGTTGAGCCCAGTCACTAGGGTTCAGGGTTTGCTTCTATTATGCAGAATCATAGAGGAATGACCAGCACTGGTTGGGGGTCAGATTGTGCCTTTCCTGTGATCCTTTCCAAACATTAGATGTTACCACTTGGATGAAATGGAACATATTTTTATTTACTCCAATAACATGTGGGTGAGCTGAATCTTTTTTTTTTTTTTTTACAGGGACACAGAGAGAGAGTCAGAGAAAGGGATAGATAGGGACAGACAGATAGGAACAGAGAGATGAGAAGCATCAATTATCAGTTTTTTGTTGTGACACCTTAGTTGTTCATTGTTTGCTTTCTCATATGTGCCTTGACCGCAGGCCTTCAGCGGACCGAGTAACCCCCCTTGCTCGAGCCAGCGACCTTGGTTCCAAACTGGTGAGCTTTTGCTCAAACCAGATGAGCCCACACTCAAGCTGGCGACCTCGGGGTCTCGAATCTGGGTCCTCCTCATTCCAGTCCGATGCTCTATCCACTGCGCCACCACCTGGTGAGGCTGAGCTGAATCTTGAAAGGCAAACAGATGTGGAACAGACTGAGGAGGCGTGTTACAGCTAGAAGGAAATGCTCAGGAAACACCTAATGCTAGGGCAAAATTTCAGGATTTTTTACAGAAGTCCTTTCTCAGATTCTCTAACTCTCAGCCTAATCTCTCCCTTCCTTGTCCATGTCCCCAGCTATCTAGGCCACTTTAGTCAGAGCATCTTTCTTGATGCTGATACAGAGAACAAGCAGAAAAAGACCTTAGGGAACAGAGTTGCTGGAATGGTAAGTTCCTGAGGAACAGGGACGGAGAGAGAGAGAATTCCTATACAATTAAGTTCTGGCTACTGTCCTTTGCTTCTTGAACATGACATTAACCTGAGCTTGAACCATGGGGCCATGCTGTCAGTTAGTCATTATAAACATAGAAAGACTAGTTGGAGCTTCTGTGTGACTTCCCTGTCAAATCACACCACATCTGTCTACGCTGCTTATCAGGGTGAGCGCACAGCTTCCAATAGCTCTAATCCTGGAGGCAGAATGGTGTAACATTCATTCATCCAGCAAATGCTGACCGGAGGACTAGGTTGGGCACTGATGTAAGCATTGACAATGAAGCCATGAACAAAGCAAAGACCTTGTTTTCAGGGAACTCTTCAGAGAGAAAGGCAGATACTCTCTAATGGGATGAGAATAAGGTTGATGTCACAACCTTCAACTGGATGCAAGACGACACTAGAGAGATGTTTTTAAAGTGTTGAAAGAAAGAAATTTTGACTCTAAAATTCCACATCCAGTCAAGGTCTTTTCTATTATTACTATTATTATTTTACAGAGAGAGAAGGGGTGGGTAACGAGAAGTATCAACTCATAGTTGCTTCACTAGCTGTTCATTGTTTGCTTGTCATATGTGCCTTGGCCCGGCAAGCCCAGGGTTTCAAACCAGCAAACTCAGCATTCTAGGCCAATGATCTATCCACTGTGCCACCACAGGCCAGCTAAAACACACTATATTTTGATTAAATAGGATAATTCTCATATATTTAATTATTTAGACATCTTAAATCCTTCATCCTCCTAAATAAAAAAGAATGAATCTTCTAATGAGAGAGTAATTGACATATCTTTTCAGCTTGTATCTTAGCACATTTCTTTATTTTACGAAGAGCAACTATTAAGCATTTGGAAAGTGTGTGAGATTTTTCTTAACAGAGTGGCGTTGTGCACATATTATTCAATATCATTTGATTCAGGACCACAATTCACACAATTGTTTTCATTTTTAGTAAGTTTTTTATAAATTAAAAAAAAGTAATCTAACTACTGCAAGGTCACAAATATTTTCTCTTATGTTTTCTTCTAGAAATTTTAGTGTTTTGGGTTTTAAATTTAGGTCTATGATACATTTGCATTAATTTTTGTATATGTTGTGATATATGGATCAAAATTTCTTCTTTTTTTGTATATGGATATCTAATTGTTATAGCACCATTTGTTGAAAAGACTATTTTTCTACTGAGTTATCCTTGTACTTTTATAGAAAATTAGTTGTCCCAATATGGATAGGTCTGTTTCTAGACTGTTCTAGTCCATTGATCTATTTGTTTTATATCATTGTTCTTGGCCTGCACCTTACGATTCTAGAAAAAAGTAGAGCAAATTAAACCCAAAAAATTCGATGAAACTAAAGCTAGTTCTTTGAAAAGTGCAGTCAAATCAAAAAACTTTTAACCACACTGATCAGCAAAAAAAGAGAAGACAGAAATTAGAAATTGGCTATATCAGGGGTGACAGACACTAACCAGATAACAAGGAAATTCTTTGGACAAATTTATGCCAACAAATTTGACAACTTAGGTGAAATGAACAAATTTTATGAAAGTTACAAACTACTAAAGCTCACTTAAGAAGAAGCAGGTAACTCAAACAGCTCTATGTCTATTAAAGAAATAGAAACTGAACTTCAAAATCATCCCACAGAGAAAACCACAGGCCCAACTATCTTCACTGGTGAATTCTCTCATGTGTAAGCGAGATGTAATACCAACTCTTTAGAAACTTTTCCAGAGAACAAAAGGAAGTGAATACTCCCCAACCCATTCCAAGATGCCAGTATCACCCTGATACTAAATCCAGACATTGCAAAAAAATAAATAACTAAAAGAAAAAACAAAACTACAGACCTACATTTCTCATGACAAACATCCTTCTTCACAAAATTTTAGCAACCTGTATATAGATAAAATGACTTAGCAATTCTAAGATGTCAGTTCTCTCCCAAATTAACCTATAAATTTATGTAATTCCATTACAAATCTCAACAAAATTTTTTCAAGTAAAATTTTATTAAACATTCATGCAGGAAACTATGCTAATTATTAGTATATAATAAAACGAATTTTTGCAAAATGAATAGTTCTATAAAACACATAGAAAACTAAAGCATGATCAGAACCTCAGGAGCACCACTGGTCCTCCCAACCTTAATAACTAAAAAATAGCTTTGCCTGTTTTGAACTTTGTATAAATGGAGCAGGTGGTGTATAAAAAGAAAGCTTATGATTGAATAAAATAATAGCAGTTTCCTCATGATGATGATGATGATGATGATGATGATGATGATGATAATGTACTATGAATAAGGGTTATTGTTGGGCAGATAAAATATATTATGCTCGCTTTGTTAAAGATGGCGCTGCCCACGTGGAAGCCCGTCACCCAGGTAATAATATTAGTTGCCCTTTTTGCTTGGAACGGGCGTGATTATATTAATGTGTGGTGGGGGACAGGGTGTAAGCAGGCAGGATCCTTATAACCTAATGCTTAGGTTTAAGACTGAGCCTTTCCCACCCTTTTTGATGTAGGGTGGTGCGCTCTCATGAGGAATCCCATTATGCCTCAGATAAGTTTGTATCAGAGACTTCTTTGTTTGTATATTGGATTAAAGGTTTTGAATCTACACTATAAAGTGGGGCAGATCCGGAACTTGCTCTCCCTCTGTTCCTGAGATTAGCATTAGAGAGGACAGCAGAAAAAGGCCACGTGGAGGAGGCCAGGAGAAGCAGTCAAGATGGCAGAGCGCTGAAGGAGAAGCCAGTTTGTGCAGAGAGAAAGAGATGGGGAACAGAGGTGAATAAGGCTTAGTGAGCTAGAAACCTTTGATTCTAGGAAACTCGGGTAAGTCAGTGGCTTTGTGAGCACTGAATGCAAAGGGAAGTGTTTTCCTACTGTGTGTATTTCTTGCCTGCTGGGTGCAAGCTAAGATTAAAGATGATGGCTCACCAGTTCTTGGCTCCGTTGTTTCATTACCGTCTGTCCAAATCAAACCTGAACTTGCACGGGCCAGGTGGTTGTGATGGTGGCCGTGGCTACTGGCTTTACAGTTATGGTTAACTCAAATTTCTCAAAAAACTACAAAACAGCCTGGCCATTGGCACAGTGGATAGAATGTTGTCCTGTAGCACTGAGGTTGCTGGCTCAACCCTGAGGTCGCCTGTTCAAGCCCAGTCCAGGGCATGTATGAGGAGCAATCAATGGAGGCACAACTAAGTGGAACAATGTATTGATGTTTCTATCTCTCTCTATTCCTTCCTTTCTCTCTCTCTCTCTCTTTCTCTCTCTCACTTTCTTGAAAACAAACTACAAAACAAACTAAAAAAAACCAAAGACTTCTGGTGAGTCTAATTTACCAAGTCTAGACATGTCTGAATTCCAGTGGTAGACAAAATTTAAGGTCAGACTGCTTCCATTTCTATACCCCCACTATCTCCAGATAGAACCAAGTCCTTCTGGGGACTAAAAGTACCCTTGACTGAATGTTAGGCTTTCAAGTTCTATAGTTCTTTCCTCATCTGCTGTTTCTTCCTTATCTGTTAAATGGGTTTACTGCTCCTATTTAATGCCCAAGGATTTGAGAAGGAAGTTCAAAATAGGGTAAGGTTTGTGAAAACAACTTGCAAAGTATTAAAATAAAAGCCATCATAATTATTATTTTAAAGGAAAACATTCCAAGTGATTCCAGCTTCAATTTTATGGGTTTTTTAATTTTTATTTTTACAGTGACAGAGAGAGGGATAGATAGGGACAGACAGAAAGAAACAGAGAGTAGTGAGAAGCATCAATCATTAGTTTTTCATTGCCGTCGCAACACCTTAGTTGTTCATTGATTGCTTTCTCACATGTGCCTGACTCAGCAGACCGAGCACCCCCTTGCTGGAGCCAGCGACCTTGGGTCCAAGCTGGCTAGCTCTTTGCTCAAGCCAGATGGGCTCGCGCTCAAGCTGGCAAGCTTGGGGTCTCAAACCTGGGTCTTCCACATCCCAGTCCGATACTCTATCCACTGCGCCACCGCCTGGTCAGGCTCCAGCCTCGATTTTTAAAAAATCTTTAAATTATTTTATTATTTTTAATATGAAATATTTAAGAAGATATTAAGAAGTATTTTGATTTGTGGGAAAAGATGAGCCCCAAATTTTACTCTTAAGTGCCATGGTTTGTGTATATTACTTATTTGTTTATGCGTTAAATTTCAGATTGTGTGTAATAAACTGTGTGTGGTGCAATGCTATTGATTTCCCTGCATTAGAAGCTGAATTAAACATGCATTACTCTGGGGCTGGTCACCATGAGGGAAGCTTAAAATGTTTTGAGGGAAAATAAGTGAAGACCAATTATGGCACTTGAGGTCTCATCTCCTGTTGACCCCTGTCACCCTGGGGAAGTTTTACTGCAATTCAGACACATGTACATCCTTGCCTTAACACTTCCTCTAATGGTACCTAATGGCAGCTTGGCTCCATCACTTGCTTTATAAAAAACAGCTGCCTTCTCCAAACACATCTCAGACATAGTCTAGAAAATAGTGGTGTTTTGAGTATATTCTGTATAAAATACAAAATTCCTTGGTAAGCCTTTTTTTGTTTCATTTTTTATTAGCTTATTTATTCATTCATTCAGCTAACATTAATTGAATAGTGACACTGTTCTAGGCATTCTGCCACGGTGTCATTTTTTCTCACCAAATTACAGTACTTACCTCTGTGATCAGTACTTGGAAGTGAGTCACTATCCACTCATTATCCTTGGAGAATAATAAGATATTGAGAAAGTACAGAGATGGAACTCTGAATTAAATTCCCACCTTCATTACCTGCCAGGTTGGCAACCTTGGTCAAGTTATTTTTTAGAAATAATTGAGCTTTTCTCTGTGGCCTAGTATATGGTCAATATTATAAATGTAATTTGTATGTCTAAAGAAAATGATATTTTCTGGGTGTAGGGTAAAAACTTTGGTATGGTGATATTAAATCAGTGCAATAAATCATTTATTAGAACTTTCTATATTCTTATAGTTTCTCTTTTATCTTTCAAATTAAAAATGTGACCAGGCTGCATTAGGTCTTGTTTAAATTAATTTTACATGATACTATATTTTCTTATTAAAGTTTTACTATCTTAAACTCTTGAATGTTTTTTCTCTTTGATTTTTTTAATATCACTCTTATTTCTTCAGTCTGTGCTTTCCATCTGGGTTTCCTTTTATAATAGATGTCACTTTTGTCACAATTCCAAAACTCTAAAATCTCTGAAAACCAAAAATTTTCTGAAAAGCTGGCTACACTTATTAGGCGACAGACCCTGACCTGACATGATGTAAGACTGTTTATCATCCTTATTTATTTCCTTCAATGTTTTACTGCATAAGTGTAATATGTTTGATTACAGAGTGCCAACCCCAGCCTTGCTGGAGAGTGTGTGTAATGTCAGCGTAGACACCCCAGCCTCTTGCTAAAAACCCCTAAACACTGAAGCCTGAAGCACATCTGACCCCAAGGGTTTTGAATAAAGGACTGTTGGCCTGTATGTCTATCCTGGACTTCCCAAATGGGTTCTCCACCTCACTCTTGGTTTTGTTGTTTTCATTTTTATCCTCTGACCTCTGGGTGAATTTCTTCAGTTTGTCTTCTTCACTAAATTAGCTTTTGGCAGCTTTACCTCCATTGTGGTTTTTCTTTTGGTATTTGCAGTTTCCTTCTCCATTAAGATATTTCCTGATCCCAGAGGGATCCATCCCTCCTTAAGACTTCTTGGTCTGTACCGGCCAATGTTCCCTTGGATCTGGCTGGATAAGTATGGGAAGCAGAAACTCTCTTTGCCAGAGCCCTTTCAAGTACAAGAAACAGCAACCCAGCTGGAGGTGGCTTGAGGGGGGAAAGAACTTTACTGGTAAGAACACTGGGGAAGAGCCTTAGGAGCTAAGACATTGCTAAGGACCTCAGAGAAAGATGAACCAGGAGCTTTATGGGGCCAGGTCAAATCTTCTCTCTCTCTCCTCCCTTTCCTTCCCTACACCCCTGCCCTAAGCCTTACTGACTTTATTTTCTCCTATTGCAGTTTAGTATTTGCCTCCTGGTGAGAAACATGAACACCAGGCACGGCAAATTCACACCCTTTCCGCTCTATAACCCAAGAGGTGATAGAATTTCTCTCTCTTGCTTCAGAGAAACATTTCAAGGACAAACTCATTGCTCTAGCCTGGGTCTCATCCCTAGACCTGTGTCCATGGCAAGAGGCCAATTATCAAAAGAGATGGTGGTGGGATGCTGAGCAGATTAAACAATAACACCCAGCCCTGGCTGGTTGGCTCAGCCTGGCATGTGGATGTCAAGGTTTGATTCCCGGTCAGGGCACAAAGGAGAAGTGCCCCTCTGCTTCTCCACCCCTCTCCCTCTAGCTTCTTTCTCTCTTTTCCTCTCCTGCAGTCATGGCTCAATTGGTTGGAACAAGTTGGCCCCAGTGCTGAGGATGGCTCCATGGCCTCCACCTCAGGTGCTAAGAAGAGCTCAGTTGCTGAGCAATGGAGCATCACCCCAGATGGACAGAGCATCACCCCCTAGTGGGCATGCTGTGTGTATCCCAGTCAGGGCACATGCAGGAGACTGTCCCTGCCTCCCCTCCTTTCACTGAATAAAACAAACAAACAAAACAATAACATCCATGAATGACATCATACATTTTATAAAATGTTGTACATATTTGCTTCAAATTGGAGACTTTTTCCGGATTTCCCAAGGAGGTGCTCTTTTTTTTTTTTTTTTTTTTTTTAAAATTTATTTGCAGCATCTTTTCATAGATACAGTAATTTCTCCCTGTTTGCTCACTTGGGAGAAAGCCCCACAGGGTGGATGTCCTGGCGGATGCCTGGTGCAGCTGTCTGCTCAGAGAGAAAGCCTTGCTGTACTGGCTTCCCACTTGTTGTGTTGCCCTCCCTTATCCTCCACAGTGGGAGAGGGAAAGGATTCTGTCAGAGCTGCTGAGTACTGATTCCAGAAGCATTTCAGTGGTACCCTTGTTATAAGCTACTGAAATCCCATTCAAACTGGTTTAAAAATAAAGAGGATTTATTGGATCCCATAACTGGTAAAAATTCATCATAGGGGGTGGTTGTACGTGATACAACCAGGGCACCAGCTTTGGTTCTAGGGATTCCCCAGGCTCGTCTTTCCCCAGAGTTGGACTCACCTTCAGCTGGTAGCAAGATGGCCACCATGATTCTAATCCTCACTTGACAGAGGAAGACAGATGGTCTTTTCTGGCAAAAAAAAAAAGGCGTAACTTTTTTGGAAGCTTCCAGCTAACATCTCTTTACATCTTATCTGCTCCAACTGGTTAGTAGCTCTTTTGTGGACCTATCTCCATGTTCAAGGAAGTGCGGTGTGTTCATTAACTGGGTTTCTGAACCAATCAATGTTAGGGGGCTAAAAACTTCCTTAAGCCCAGCAGGCCAGTGCCTGGCAGTGGGCATGAGGTCAGTTTTTCTCACAGCATATGGGCTACGTAAGGGAAGATGGGAACCAGAATAAAAGCTGGGGAGGAAGAAATGGGTATGGGGTTGGAAATCCACAAAAAACTTTCACCTGGTTTCCAGGTCCTTACCGATGCAAGTCTTTACCTTTGGACCTCTATTGGAAATTCCCCATGAGAATTGAGGAGGGGATAAATTTAATGCTTATACTTACTTTACTATTTTACCCTCAAACCCTTGAGGCCACCCACCTCAAATTCCTCATCTTAGAGATAAAGAAACTAAAGCTCAAAGTGGCTACCCAAGGTCACATTGTAGCCACAGCAGTCTATAAAATCACTTAAATAGTCCCAGTTTGAATCAAATTGATGTTTCTGTCTGTGTCTCCCTTCTTCTCTCTCTGAAATCAATAAGTACATTTAAAAAAAAAATTTAAAGAGCTGTTGTTGGGGCATGTGGTCTTCTCCATCTAGCACTGCTGCTGGTGGGTCAGACTGCACACCCCAGGATCCAGTCCTTTTTCTGGCTAGCACATGATTAAATAAACCCTTTATCTCAGAAAAATAAAAATAAAAAAGACTGTTTAGCAATGGGTATAGAGTTAGTTTATAGTATTATAAACTATAACAGTGATTCTCAACCTTTTTCATCTTATGGCACATAAACTAATTACTAAAATTCTGTGGCACACCAAAAAATATGGTATATTTTTTGCAGAGCTGACAAAAAAAAAAAAATAGGCACAATTTTGATTCATTTATACCAGATGGCTATTGTTGCAATGGCTGTTGACTTTTTTTTTGAAAATCTAAGGAAAAAGAGGTCACTGTCTTTGATTAAATAGTCAAGTATTACATGTTTTAAAAATTCCTGCAGCACACAGGTTGAAAAACACAGAATTATTATTATTTACAGCCTTAGCAATAAGAAACTAGTTTTTAGTTGGTGATGAGGTGTTGGAGGGTATCCAGACTACTGTCAGAGGTTTTACCAGCTGCACCAAGGATGTGACAGCAGAAAAGAGTCTGAACCTGGGGAAGATCACAGTCAGGTTTAATATCAACAGGGATCTCTTTCTGCCTGCAGTGTCTCTTTCTGTTTGGAGCAGTTTATCCACATGGCCAGGATCTACTTTATGCCTTCAGGCTCCCTGCAGTGACCCTTTGGCTGCCACATTCATCCCCCATAAACAGTATCCCCAGTTGCCTTTTGGGACATTATCCCTCCCCGATTGTGGTGGGTAGTGTAGTGATGCTCTCACCGGAGCTCAAGGGGACAGACCTGTCTCCCCTGGCTTCAGTTCAGCCACAGCATGAATGTGTGACCCCAGCTCAGTCAACTAGGGACTCTCTCCTGGCACTCTAAATCTTGAGCAAGTGATGTGAGACTAAGAGGGGTAGGTTGGCACCATCCTCTGCCAAGGCGGAGGAGGCATCAATATCTTGAATGGATTCCTCTGGTTATGAGACAATTTCTGGACTCTCTGTGAACTTTGACAAGCATCTTGGCCTTCAAGAGCACTCTTGGTTCTTGCCATTTCCAAGTCTGACTGTCAGGGTCCCATCCATTCTGACAGCCTCTGTGAGCCTTTGCTTAAGTTATCCAGATCTGGCACCTATCATGGGCCACCAAGACCTCTAACTAATACACATCCCGGGCTACTGGTTTTGGCTCTGCTTCTAACTTAGTACTAAATCATTTCAGGTCTGTGAGTCTCTATTTCTTCCTATGTAAAATTAGGGACTAAGATTAGATTTGTGTTCAGCAGACATTTTCATCAACAAGAAAAACAAAACAACAACAACAACAAAAAACACTGTGTGAACAAAATCTTCTTATGGGCCTGACCTGGGGTGGTGCAGTGGATAAAGCATCGACCTGGAATGCTGAGGTCACCAGTTCAAAACCCCAAAGGAGCTTGCTTGGTCAAGTTGATGCTTCCCGCTCCACCTGTCCTTTCCCTCTCTCCTCTAAAATCCATGAATAAAATCTAAAAAACAAGCAAGCAAACAAACAAACACTTCCTATGGGAGGAGATAAATCATGAAACTGACCAGTTCAGCACTGCTCTGCTGAAGGGTTTCAAAGCTCCAGAGTCCTATTCTCTTAGCTCTTTCTCAATAGAGCCCTCATTGTGACTCCTGCTCTATGTTGTCTGGGAAGGCATGACACTTCCCTCTCTCATGCAGTGAAAGAGAGACTGGGTTGAAGTCATCAACTCAGGGACGCATCGCCTCTGCAGTCTCTCATTGACACAGATTCTTTTCTTCACAGAGAAATGTACTAAGCAAGAACCTGTGGAGTATTTACACAGATACCCACGTAAACCACACACACAGAGACTCAGTTTGGCTGCCAAGCTTTAAGAGCAGTGGTTCTTAACCCTAAGGGTTCGATGAGTTGATCTCAGGGGTTTGGAGAAGCCTCTGCCACGGAGGCCAGAATAAAGTAATACCGTAATTTGTTGTGAGTTCATGCACTTTGTTGGTTTTGTTCTTTGAGCAAGGTGATGTTCATGCACGGCTCATTTTGTGCGCCAGTAAAAAAACATATACCTATGTCTTGAATTTGGAAAAAAAATCGTATTTTATTTATCACTAAAGAAGGTTTCGGTGAATGCGCATATGAAACTGGTGGGTTCGGTACCTCAAAAAAGGTTAAGAACCACTGTTTAAGAGGATTATTGTGGAGAAGGCACAACAAAACTACAAAAAGCAAACAAAAAATTATCGGCGTGGGGATCTTTTTGCCCACCTCTTTAAAGGATTTGTGAATACATCTCTTGTCCATTTTGGGCTATTTTATTTGGTCTTTCAAGGGATAGAATTGAGACTTCCTTCATGATAAATACCTAAATGAATACTTTTTGTGGGTAAAACCAAACTAGTGTAACTTCCATCGTTATATGGTACATTTAATATCATGCGTGAAACCAAACACTACCCCGCCCCTTGGCCTGTTGTCCCAGTTACTGTGCTAAGAATTGGTACCCACACACACACACACACATACACACATAAGAATTTGCACATACTCAGCCTCATTTATTCTCAAACAACTCTCTGGGAAGGAATCATTTATGATTGCTGTTTTACAGCCAAGGACACTGAGGCTCAGAGATGTTAAGTAGCCACTAATTGTATGTCTCCAAACATTTTTTTTTCAAATGATATTCCACTAATCTAGATAAAGCTATGCACTTAGGCCCTTTAAAATGTGGACTACATTGACTAGTTCTTTCAGTGATCATTAAGCTTTCTGCCCTAGCTATGCCTCAAAGCGGAGACTCGAGTCTCCTAGCTGAAGAAAGAAGTACCAGAGACCCTTGGATATCTCCCCTGGGTCCCACGGGCCTTTGCGGCTATAGTTCTTTAAAGGAGCAATCCTCTTAACCCTGGGCAGTCTTCTCTCTTCTAGTCAGTTGAAATTTCCTCTAGAATTGCAAACGAATTAAAACAAACCATAATCAGAAGAGAAATTTGCAACTAAAAAAGAGTTTGTGCAAGAATGAATTCTCTGAATCTCTGTTACTTTATAAATATCATCAGTGACTGAAAATAATTATGAGGTTACAGGATATGGGAGAGGAAAAGATGACCTTGTGCAAATAATCTTAATTTTTGTTCTTGGTTATCAAGCACTTTGTCTGTGTAACTGTTTCCATTTTTAGTAACAATGCTCTATAGATAACCCATAGAGCATTCTTCCCAACGGAGTTCATCATTGTTTGCAGATCTGTGTTTTATTGGGAGACAATGCATTTCTAGGTGATGCTGGTCCTAAATATGCCATCACGTGACTGAGTAACCTTGGACAAGTCACATAAACCCACCAGGACTTACTTTCTTTATCTCTGAGATGAGGGATTTAGATGACACACTCTGCAAACGTCAACTCTAAAATTCTAATTTTGCTGGTTGCTTTTTTGAAGGACCTGAGGGCCATGCAATCTCCAGTGTCCCCAGCAGAGGTCAGAAGAAGTCACTAAAAACTCTGAGGTCTATATTAGTCCCAGTGAGCAGTATAAATACAGTTTTATGGCAGTCCCCATTCTCCATGTTACTTAGCTGATTTTTAAGGTTAGGTCAGACATAATGTCTGCTTTGGGCCTCTTTGTCAAATGGAAACCATTTCCCAATTGGTTAATGCTTGGTGAACAAAGGTAAATCTCCCAATAGTATGTGACACAAAATGTTAGGGAAGGTTTTATACTTGAAGTTAATGTAAATGTAAACTGTCTACAGAAAAGTCCATTGCATCAAAACTCTCTTGTTATAACAAAGGATTCCTAAACCTTACCTAATAACCTACTTATTGAGACATAATTGGCATATAACATTAGTTAAGTTTTTCTATTATTATTATTATCAAGTGAGAGGTGGGGAGGCAGAGACAGACTCTTGGATGCACCCCTACTGGGATCCACCTGGCAAGCCCCCTAACAGGCGATGCTCTGCTCATCTGGGCCTCTGTTCCGTTGCTTGGCAACCAAGCTATTTTAGCACCTGAAGCAAGACCATAGAGCCATCCTCAGCACCCAGGGCCAACTTTGTCAGCCAGGGCCACATTATGTAAGTTTAACAAGTATAACTTGGCCCTGGCCAGCACCCAGGGGAAGCGACTATCTGCTTCTCCACCACTCCTGCTCCCTCTTCTCTCTTTCTCTCTTCCCCTTCTGCAACCACAGCTCAATTGGTTTGAGTGCATTGGCCCTGGGCACTGAAGATGGCTTCATAGAGCCTTTGCCTCAGGAGCTAAAAATAGCTGTGTTGGGAGCATGACCCCAGATGGGTAAAGCATTGGCCCAGATGGGAGTTGCCACGTGGATCCTGGCCACGGTGCATGTAGGAGCCTGTCTCTCTATCTGCCCTCCTCACTTGGAAAAGAAGAAAAAAAAGTACAACTTAATTATATACATATATATTGTAAAACAATTATTACAATAAGGCTAATTAATACATCCATCACCTCACATAGTTAAAATTTGAAAAATTCTTGTCACAATGGGGTTTTTCCAATATTTTTTCTCTCTTTTGGTTTTATCAGAAAAAAATTTTGGGAAATATACCATTATAGAGATGAAAAACTTCTAATAAATATTTAAATTCATAAGCACTTATCAGAAACCAGAGGACTAGTGTAAATGTGAATGAGAATTAAAGAAAGCCCAACAGCCAGGTCCAACCCATCTGAGCTATTTAAAGAGCATGTGTACTATAGACAGACTCTGGTGGGTACAGGTTTGAGCTCTGATTAGACAGACTTACATTTGAAACTTGGTAAAGTTACTTAACCTTCTTAGGGATAAATTCCCCAACTTCCTTCTCTATAAAATGAAGATAGTGATAAAGCTTCATAAGATTGTTGTGAGGCTCAAATGAGATCATACAGGAGTTTAACAAGGCACCTGCCACATATTATGATCAATAAGCAAGAGTTATTGTCATGCATTATATTTGTGGGGAATTAGTATTTTTAGAATAAAAATCACCGTGTATTTTTCTAAACCCTTAAAAAAAACTTTTATTATATAATTGTTAATTTTTAGCAAATAAGAAAGGGAAAGAGAGACAGGAGCATCGTTCTGCTCCTGCCTGTGCCCTGATTCGGGTCTAACTGGCAACCTCTGTGCTTCAGAACAACTCTCTAACCAACTGAGCTATCTGGCCAGAGCTAGATTCTTTTCTCTCTCTCTCTCTTTCTCTCTCTCTCTCCTTTTCCTTTTCTTTTTTTTTTTTTGACAGAGAGAGAGAGAGAGAGAGAGAGAGAGAGAGAGAGAGAGAGAGGAATAGGTAGGAACAGACAGACAGAAAGGGAGAGATGAGAAGCATCAATTTTTGTTGCGGCACCTTGGTTGTTCATTGATTGCTTTCTCATATGTGCCTTGACCAGGGGGCTACAGCAGACTGAGTGACCCCTTGCTTAACTTGGGCTCAATCTGGTGAGATTTGCTCAAACCAGATGAGCCCACGTTCAAACCCGCAACTTTGGGGTTTTGAACCTGGGTCCTCTACCTCCCAGTCTGACTCTCTATCCACTGCGCCACCACCTGTTAAGGCTAAACCCTTTTCCTGATGATACCAGACTAGGTTCAATGTCCATGTTCAATGTGTTTCAGCCATCATAGCTGACAGACCTCAGCCTGGCCACCTGGCCTGCTGATTGGTGCAAACATCCCCATCTTGGGCATCTCACAGGTGCAGCAGAGGCAGTTGGATGCCCACTGCCCATCACACCTCCTTCCAGCCCATCTGCACTGGTCAGATTCCTTGACTTTGGATGGAGTAGGGACTGTCGATGACTACTTTTTCTCCTCCCAAACCTCACCTGCAGAGCCAAGGCTCGTGCTGGGTCTCCAGCTCTCTGCTTAGCAGTAAACTATTTCTCCCAGGACCCCACCTTAGGCCTATGGACCTTTATTTAGTTATTGTTTTAAATCTAATATAAAACTTAATTTTTCTTTAATACAGCACCAAATTTACTGATTGTCATTACTGATTCGCCCTACTATGACAAACTCCCTCCGGGACAAGGTCTGTGGCCATTTCTTCCACCATCCTGGCCCAGCAGGAAGGAAAGACTGGGTTAGGACAATCAGGAAGAGCTGGGAGACTGATGTATGTCCTGCAGGAGAGAAGCTAGGTCATGCTGTGCTTCCATGATAAAGTATGTGGATGAGTAGTGAGGCAATTGAAGGCAGGCTGGGGATAGGGGAAAGGTCAGAGGAGGGCTAGCAGAGGACATGATTGAACAGAACACTCCAGATCAGATAAAGCATGTATAGCCTGCCAGGGATGAGGATCAAGTAGGGACAGCGCAGGGAAAGGCAGAAGCAGGATCTGTTACAATCTGCCCACATTCCAGAGACCATTCCAAGGGTTGAGGCCAGTCCCTGAGGGACCTCCTCATGACACATGTTGAAAATCAGAGATTAAAAGCAAGACAGCTGTTTCCTTATGCTGACCACAGCTCAGAACTCCCTGGAAAGGATTTGAACTCTTAGGGTTTCTCTTTGCTTACATGAAAAGAAAGTGGAAGGAAGTGTTGATTCAAAGAGAAACTTTCTGCTTCTGTCTAAAGATGACTGGATCCTGATTCTGACTCGGGCAATTGTGTTGGCTGGACCCAGTCACACTCTTTGCGCCCCTGGCCTTGCTTTGGTACCTGTATTGAAGCTCTGGAGTACTGATGGCAAGCCATCATCCTGAGGAATGGGGAAGAAGTGACTGTAATTTGTGACTGCCAGTACACAATGCCCATATACCTCAAACACAGCACAGAAGACATGTGGTTGTCATGTAACTTAAGATGTTTTTATGAAACAACAAAAACAAAAAAAAGGCACCTCACACCGAGTAGGATGGCTACTATTAAAATAACAAAAAAAAATGTTGGTGAGGATGTAGAGAAATTGGAATCCTTGTGCATCATTGGTGGGACTGTAAAGTATTTCCACCATTGTGGAAAACAGTATAGAAATTCACCAAAAAAATTAAAAATAGAATTACTATATGATCCAGCAATTTCACTTGTGGGTATTTAGCTAAAAGAATTCAGTCTGAACAAGATATTTGCATACCTGTGTTCATAGCAGTACTATCACAATAGCCAAAATCTGGAAACAACCTAAGCGTCCACTGACAGAGGAATGGATAACAAAATATGGTTTATATACACTGTGGAATATTATTCAGTCTTAAAAGGGGGGGAATTCTGACACCTGCTACAATGTGGATGAACTCTAAGGACATTATGGTAAGTGAAGTCAGCCAGCCACAGAAAGACAAATACCATGTGATTCCACTTATATGTGGTCCTAGTCCAGTGATGGGCAATCTTTTGAGCTTGGTGTGTCAAAATTCGCCAAAAAACCGAGCATAACTCGGGTGATGTGTCACTTCGAGAAAAACGGCCTAACCAGAAGTCCCAGAACTAGACGCTCTGCCGGAGTTCTGTTGTTTTGGCCTACAGACCTCCGGCACAGAGTGTCTACACTACAGCAAATGTTTTATCCTCGGCTACTGCACCTGGCCGTGCAGGAGCCGAGGATGAAATGTCCGTCTTGGCATGCGGCCCCACACTTCTCTGGTATGCAACCGCATGTCATCAAAAAGGGCTACGTGTGTCAATGTTGACACAAGTGTCATCAGGGTAGATACATAGAGATAGAAAATAGAATGGTGGTGGGTGAGGGGCTGGCAGAAGGGAAATATGGAGTTGGTGCTTAATGGGTACAGACTTTCAGTTTTACAAGATGAAAGGAATTGAAGAGATGGATGGTGGTGATGGTTGCACAACAGTGTAAATGTATTTAATACCACTGAACTGCACACTTCACAATGGTTAAGAGGGTGAACCTTATGATATGTAGATTTTTCCACAATTAAAATATTGTGAAAAAATAACTGAAAATCTAGCATATATTTTGGTAGAAAATATTACCATCTTTGAAAAAGTAATAATACTAAATATTGAACAGGTATATATTGCATTTATAATAACCCTAATAATAGCTGCCACTTATTTAGAGAAAGTATGTCAGGCACCATAAGTGCAATAATACTGTGCTTCCCATTTTATAGACAAGGAGACTGGTTCTCAGAGAGATTAAGTAATTTGCCTAAATGTAGACATAAATAATGGATTCCAGGTAGGCATGAATGCAAAGCTGGGCTCTTAAAGGCCTCTGGGTCTCTTCTCTTACAATTTTCACTTTGCTCATCCTATTCCAGGGGTAAGGGTGGCCTAGAAGTTCCTCCTGCAGCCTCAGGACTTTGGCTGGTGCTGCCCTCTCCACCTGGAATGTGATCCCTCCAAATATCTACATGGCTCCCCTCTCCCTCATTCCCTTCAGGTCTTTGACCACCTGCCACCTTGTTATTGAGGCTTCCTTCCCTCCCCCACCCCCCCAAACACATGAACTAGTACATCCCACTTTTCTCTGTCTCTGTTGTTCCTCTTCATCCCTCACTGGTTTGCCTATGTTCCCAACTAGGACAGAAGTCTTATGATGTCCAAGGCCTCTGTCTTGCCCATGGCTGTATCTTCTGCATTAGTGAATGAGGGTATGAGTGAACGGTGTGATTAGTGAGCAGAGCAGCATTGGTCTAGATGCCAGTATTTGAGGGAAGGCCACCTCCAAGCCCTTATTCTTCTTACCAGTGATTTAACTATAGAACAGAGCCCAGTTCTAGAAGCACAGTTCAACAGCCAGGAATGACACCACCCTCCTCATCCCCCTCCCACTCTTTATCAGAAGATTGACTTCCCTCTCCCCCAACCACAAATAAGTACCTCCCCTTTGGGCCTTTTCTGCTCATTGTTTGGATCAGGAGATACTCAAGGTTAGTTCAACTGGGGATGGGAGCTAGAGCTAGGAAAGGGAGCCAGCAAATCTAAAGTCCTCTGGGATGAGGGGGAGGTCTGTCTTATCCCTGAAATCCCACTATGGTTCCTTCCTCCGGCTAGTTTATTCTAGCTCAGGACTCACCTCCATGCCCTGCACCCATCCAATTCCAGGTACATGTCCCTCCTCAGTGGCTCCAGGGGAGTTACAGTCCCCTGTGTGCTCATCACACTTCACTGTTTGTTCTCTCCAGACTGGACATCTTGCCTTTCTTCCTGGGGCCCCAGGGACAGCACAGCCTTGGGCAGATGGCAGGTCCTCTGATTTTAAAAAAGGGAAGCGGGTGGGAAATGGGAAACTTACCAAAAATTAATGCAATTGATTCACAGTTTGAGGGCCAGCTTCTGGCTACAGATGCTAGTTAGTGCCAGTCTGTGTCCCAGAAGTCACCAAATCTTATTTAGGATATATGTCTGATTCAAACAAACTTACTTTGCCCTGCAAAACCAGTGTTGCTGGTAGCAGGCTGACTGCATCAGTCCCAAAGCAGCCTGAAGGGTTTTACACTATGAAAGGTAAAGATGCCAGCACCATGGAGTCCTTCCCTCAAGCCTAGGACATTCTTCCTCCAGGCCTCCCTGCCAGAGGGAGGCAGGGAGACAATAGGAGGGAGAGGCGGGTGGGGAAGTGTGAAGCCAGTAGTCCGGCCATTATCACAGCCGCCTGGCCAATGCAGATTCGCATTAGATTCAAACAGTCGGTAATGAAACAACGGAGCCAAAAACTGGTGAGCCATCAGCTTTAATTCTAGCTTGCACCTGACGGGCAAGTAAAATCACACACTGGGCTCCAAAGCCCACTCACTCAGTGCTCACAAAGCTACTGACTTATCTGAGTTTCCTAGAATCAAAGGTTTCCAGCTCACCAGCCTTATTCACCTCTGTTTCCCATCTCCTTCTCTCTACACAAACTCTGCACAAACTGGCTTCTTCCTCAGCACTCCGCCATCTTGGCTGCTTCTCCTCTCCTCCACGTGGCCTTAATCTGCTCTCCTCTCTAATACTAATCTCAGGAACCAAGAGAGAGCAAGCTCCCGGCCTGCCCCACTTTATAGTGTAGAAATCCAAACCTTTAATCCAATCTACAAACAAGAAAGTCTCTGGTACAAAGTCACTTATCTGAGGCATAATGGGAGGATTCCTCATGAGAGTGCACCACCCTACATCATCCAATCAGTCAAGGGTGTGGGGAAAAGCTTACTCTTAAAACTTGCATGTGGGCAGCACCATCTTTAACAAAGTGAGCATAATATATTTTATCTGCCCAACAGGAAGGATGGGCAATAGGAGAGGTCCTGAGGGAGGGTGAGCACCCCACCTTCCTTCCAGTTTCCTCTGGCTCCCTGGGAGGAACAGGGCCCTTGCTAGGATGCTTCAGGGTTGGCCATAGGCTGAGAAGGTACAGTCTCCTTCACAGGCAGAATTTTGATAATTCTATTGCTGTTCTCCAGGTTTTGTTTTTACCTCACCTATGGAACTGGTCCACCTTCATTCCAACTCCACCAAACAGACAGATGCGCAGTGATCTAGTGACGGTCACCTTCATCAAGCAGCTCATTGGGGTTCTTCCCTGGACTTCCATCTGGTGCCTTCTCAGGTGGCTTTAGCCAGCATATACACTTTGAGAACCCCTAGCTGAGACTAGAGTCAACTTTGCCAAATGTGCAGGCATCACCTGGAGGACTTGATTAGGTAGATCTACAGAGGCCCTAAAATCTATTATAGAAGCACCTCAGATGATTCATCAAATAGCCAACAAAAACCAAACTCAAGAGCATCTGACTCCTTCCTACCTGTTAGGTCTAATTTTCTGAGTATGTGTCCTGTGCTTCCTGTGGTTAGCTCTACCCAGAACAGTGTTTTACCTTCCCATTCTCAGCTGTCTGGGGAACTCTCAATTTGTCATGTTAACCTAAAAATAAAAGGCCAGGCCCTGGCCAGGTAGCTCAGTTGGTTAGAGCATCATCCAGATACACCAAGGTTGCAGGTTTGATCCCCAGTCAGGGCACATACAAAAATCAACCAATGAGGCCTGACCTGTGGGGGTGCAGTGGATAAAGTGTCGACCTGGAACACTGAGGTCACCAGTTCAAAACCCTGGGCTTGCCTGGTCAAGGTACATATAGGAGTTGGTGCTACCTGCTCCTTCCCCCTCCTCTTTTTCTCTCTCTCCCTCTTCTATATAAAATGAATAAATAAAATCTTTTTTAAAAAAGAATCAACCAATGAATTTATAAATAAGTGGAATAACAAATCAATCTTTCTCTCTCCTTTTTCCTCTCTCTAGAATTAATAATTTTTTGGGTGAGGGAGAGAGAACGAGAGATGAGAAGCATTAACTCATAGTTGTGTCACTTTAATTGTTCATTGATTGCTTTCTCATACGTGCCTTGACTGGGGGGTTCCAGCTGAGCCAGTGACCTTGGGCTCAAGCCAGCAGCCATGGGGTCGTGTCTATGATCCAACACTCATGCCAGCAAGTTCAGGATTTCGAACCTGGGTCCCCGGTGTTCCAGGTCAACGCTCTGTTCACTGCATCACCACCAGTTAGTCTAGAACAGTGGTTCTTAACCTGGGTTCTATCGAACCCTAGGGGTTCGATGAGTCGGTCTCAGGGGTTCGGAGAAGCCTCTGCCGCGGAGGCCAGAATAAAGTAATACCGTAATTTGTTGTGAGTTCATGCACTTTGTTGGTTTTGTTCTTTGAGCAAGGTGATGTTCATGCACGGCTCATTTTGTGCACCAGTAAAAAAACATATACCTATGTCTTGAATTTGGAAAAAATAATCATATTTTATTTATCACTAAAGAAAGGTTTGGTGAATGCGCATATGAAACTGGTGGGTTCGGTACTTCAAAAAAGGTTAAGAACCACTGGTCTAGAATCAATAAATTTTTAAAAAATAAAAATGAAAGGCCAAAGTAAGAGGAAAGGAGCATTTATTTGAGATCCAAAAGAATATTCAAGCACAAACCCAATTAGTGTTCTGATTAGAAGATATATTTGAGGAAGAGAAGGGGAATAATTACATGATAAGGGGAAGGAATTCCTATAGGTGGAAAGAATTTTTACAGGTGCAGATAAGCTGACATAGTAATGTTAATTCTAAAGAATGTCTTTTAATTTTCAGTCTGGTTGTCATTATCTTTCCTGTTATCTTTGCAAACAGTTCTTTGGGAAACAATGTTGCTAGACCACATCCAAAGGTTACTTTTTCCCTGTTTTAACATTCTAAAGGTTTGAGGAGTAAGACGGACAAGGCAGTTCCTCTGGGTTGACAGCTCTGACTCCATTTTAAAGTGGCTCCATTTATATTATTTTTCATAGTCAAACCCAGCAGAGGCTGGGTTTCCAGTCTGGGAAGCCCTTTTCCATCACTTCCACCACCATGATGGAGTTTTATGTGTCTTCTGCTCCCACAGTTCTTCCTGTTTCCCTCTTGAAACCTGTGGCTGAGGCTCTGTAGGTTGAACCCAATTCCCTTCCAACCCTCTTTCCCTGTGGTTTCCTCCTCGCTAGAAACACCCTGCTCCACTCCCTTGTGGCTGCAGGTTACAGGACTATTGGGCAGAATATATTATGCTCACTTTGTTAAAAATGGCATTACCCACAGGGAAGCCCGTCGCCCAGGTGATAATGTTAGTTGCCCTTCTTGCTTGGGATGGGCGTGATTATATTAATGTGTGTTGGGGGAGGGCTTTTGCACCAAAAGGTTTTAAAAGGAAGAGAGATCACGTTGTTCCGGGGAAGAGTGATTACGTTCTAGGAGGAGCCCGTGCTGGAGGAGAGCAGAGAAAGGCCATGTGGAGGCCAGGAGAAGCACCAAAATGGCAGAGTGCTGAAGGAGAAGCTAGTTTGTGCAGAGTTTGTGCAGAGAGAAGGAGATGGGGAACAGAGGTGAATAAGGTTGGTGAGGTACAAAACTTTGATCCTAGAAAGGATCTAGGATCCTAGGAGGCACCAGATGGAAGTCCAGGGAAGAACCCCAGGGAGCTGTTTGATGAAGGTGACAGTTACTAGATCAGTGCACATCTGTCTGTTTGGTGGAGTTGGAATGAAGGTGGACTAGTTCCATAGGTGAGGTAAAAACAAAACCTGGAAAACAGCAATAGAATTTTCAAAATTCTGCCTGTGAAGGAGACTGCACCTTCTCAAATAAGTCAGTAGCTTTGGGAGCCCTGAATGGAAAGGGAAGTGTTTTCCCACTGTGTGTATTTCTTGCCCGCTGGGTGCAAGCTAGGATTAAAGCAAATGGCCCACCAGTCTTGGCTCCGTTGTTTCATTACCATCTGTCCGAATCAAACCTGAACCTGAACGGGCAAGGTGGCTGTGATGGTGGCCGTGGCTACTGGCCTTACAAGGACATAGTTCTGGGTGATGTTGAATAAGCACAAGCCCACTGAGGATTTCTGGAGCGCCTTAGTTTTCCTAGTGCTGGTGACACCCCTTTTCTTTTTCCTGCCTGGCTAGAATGGCTGGATCTGCCATCTTGATGCTTAGAGGGATAGGTGAAGGTGTAGTAAGCAGTTAGATAGACGTGAGCAGAGCAAGAACAGTGAGCAGGTATGAAAGGTCAACAGGGTGGAAAGCCCAGGTGCCTAGAACTGACGATTATAGGGTAAGACCACACCCCCAGAGTGACCTTTCCTCCCCTAGCACATTGCTGGTCATGTGGTTAGGACTCTCTCTCTTGACCTTTCCTCCCCTGGCATGTTACTAGTCCTGTGGTAGACCACCTTAGAAAAGGAACAAGGGAGCTGGAGAATAGCCCCGTAAGACTCCCATACAAGACCTTGTATGACCACTCCTTTAAGCATTAAGCCCTGAGGACAATGAGGTTAATGACCTGCATCAAATCATCTTAGGAGCCAAGTCTTGGATCTGTTAAACACGGAGACAGTGTTTTGGTCAAACTAGAGATAACATCTAGGCCGTGCTTGTGATTCACCTCCAGGCCCAGAAAAACAGCTAAGCCAGACAGGGTGACACCAGGACTGACATCAGGACCAGCTGTAGTGACTAATGACCCCATGCCCTAGTGCTGACCAATCAATAACCACGACCCTGAAAGGACACCCTTGGAAAGCTGATAATATTCTATTGAGATTCTGCCCTAAACCTTCCCTAAAATCCCTGCCCTTGAAAGCTCTTAGGACCTGGGACCCAGAGCACTCTTTCTCTCCCTTGAGCAAGCCTGTGCCTCTTCCTACTCCCTTCTTTCTCCAGGGCCCACACTCTCTCTATAGAGCATGGCCACACCTTTCCCCCTTCTTTCCCTGGGCATATTTTCTTTGCCCTTCATACTCCTAAACTCCAGGGGCCCTTCCTTTGCCTCTGTAACTCTTCCATGGCTCACTTCTTTTACTTCTGTGACTTTCTAAATAAACTTTTGCTTGTATTTGACTCCTGGCTCTGAATTCTTCCTTAGCCAGACTCAAGTATTGAGGTTGCTGAACCCAAGTCCCATTGCCAGTAACATTCTGGTGCCATTTTGCTGCTAACAAAGGGAATCGGAGCCCCCATCCAGGCATCCTGGAGCAACTGGGCCACCGGCAAGGGCCTGCTTCCAGAATACTTATGGGGGTGGGTGTTGGCAATAAAACCCTTATTTATGAATAAACTGGTAAGAACAAAAACAAAATTCAACCGAGTAAATTTGAAAATCTAGTTGGCTTTATTAAATGATTCGTGAATCGGGCAGCATCTCACTTAGCAAGCAGAAAGGCTCTCTGAGGATTTACTACAGAATGGAAAGTAGGAAGAAGGGAGCTATTAAAAGAAAGGAACAAATTATTTTTAGATCAGGACATCTTTTGGTGAAAAGTAATGGCAAGGGTTTTTATCATGCAGATTACTTCTTTCAATGGGAAGTGGACAGTAACATGGTCCCTGTGACTGATGACATTGGTATTGACTAGCAAATTCCAGACTGGTGTGTTAAGATTATGTTTCTGAGAGAGGTTAAGTAGCAATTAGGTCAAGTATTAAATCCAGATTTGGTATTATGGGTTTTAGTACAAGTGAGGCCAGTTGGGGCCTGTGGTTTTCTCTTTAACAAAACTAATAGTTGGCTTTTCTTTTATTCTAAGTGGAACAAGGCCCCTGTGTGATACTCCACTGAAGTGCCCATTAACTACTGCTTTCCCTGGCAAAGCCCCAGTTTATTGCTCTTTTCATAGAGAAATGACTAATTGTACCTGTTTTGCTCCCACAACTGTTCTACATTGAATTGAAAATCATCCCTTTGTATTTTGCTTTTTGCCTTAAATATACTTTATTCAACCTTTTATTAAACTTAATATGAAGCTTTATAGGCATTAGGTAATCTACCCTGCACCCCTCAAATGAAAATAAGGACCATGATCATTATTGCATTGCAAGTAAAGCCTGGGAGAATGATACTCAATTTATAGTTCAAGAATTGCTGACCATCACTGGAGAGATCAATGCCATTGGCCTCAGAGAAAAGAAGTGAATTCAATATTTTTGAAAATCTTGGCTTGAACTTAAAATATACAAATAGTGCCTTACGAGGCAGTGGCACAGTGGATAGAGCATTGGCCTAGACCGCAGAGGACCCAGGTTTGAAACCCGAAGTCGCCAGCTTGAGCGCAGGCTCACCAGCTTAAATGCAGACTCACTGGCTTAAGTGTGGGATCATAGACATGACCCCATGGTCGCTGGCTTGAGCAAGGGGTCACTGGCTCGACTGGAGCCCCCTGGTCAAGGCACATATGAGAAAGTAATCAATGAACAACTAAGGAGTTGCAACGAAGAATTGATGCTTCTCATCTCTCTTCCTTCCTGTCTGTCTGTCCCTATCTGTCCCTCTTTCTGTCTCTCTCTCTCTCAAAAAAAGTGTTTTTTTGTGTTCTCACTTTAATATCATAGTTAAACAGTAAGATCCACTGTTTTAAATGATCATGTTTCTCTTACATCCTCTTGTATTTTGCTAGACTCTGACCTCTTCGGGGTCAGGGACTTTTGCTGGTCAGGTTTCATGCTGCCACTGACTCAATGCTCAGAGAACCTTTGTAAAACAAACTAAATTTTCCCAATGACTTCATGGGGATTCTGAGCTTCTAAGATTAAATAGGTGTCTTCAATTTATTTCAAGGCATTTCATATTAGTAAAAGTTTTCTTGTTAAACATGTCTGCAAAAGGTCTCCTCAAAAATACTTGGATTTGTACTTGAACTGGATTCCTAAAGTTTTCCCATCACTAAAAAAGTGATTTCATGAATATCACCCCAATTATCATCTAGGGCAGTAGCATTGATCTTTTTAAAAACTCCCTCTAAATTGCAGAGAGACTCACTGTCCCACAAAAAAGTAATTAATGTAATGGTCTGGTGGGGATCCCTTGTCAGACCATTAACCTCAGGGTCCTGGAAGATGAGAACCCACCTCTCTTACCGACAAGCCATGGGAAACTGCTCATTGTCTGGGAATTGCTGATTTGTACAGTCAGTATCACTCACCAACCTAAAATCTTTTCAATGGCTTCCCACTGTGTCTGGGATAAAGTCCAAGATTCAAGTTTCTAACATGCTACAGGAACCCTAATTGACTTATCCCATTCCTTCGGGCTTATCTCTGTCAAGCCCACCTCCACCCTCCTTTATTTTCTCACAAGGCCCATACCACACACCTTCAAGATGTTCCTCCTACTTGGGACACCTTTCCCTCACCTGATTAACTTCTATTCATCTATCAGAAGTCACCTCCTCTGATTGAAGAGAGGTAAGGGTGATATCCCCATACAAGATGGATAGATCAGAATTGCCCCAAGTAGGAGATTGAATAAATACTTTATTGTACCAGCATAAAGTGAAATTAAAATAGAGATGTGAGTTTTATTATTTCTTTATTAAGCAATTTAAAAATAGTGACATTATATTTATCGTAAAATATTTAAGAGTATATTGTGAAGAATAAGTCTCCCTCTTCCTCCTGGCTTCAGTGATCTCTGAGACACCCACTGCTGTCAGTTTCTTGGGTGGTTCCAGAGATGTTCTACATATAAGTGAGAGAGGGGTTGGGGGGGATATAAAATACATTTAAGACATGTCTTCCCCTCCTGAGAAACTCACAACCTTCTTGAGAAAGTAAGTCAGTTACAGCTCAGTATGTGGTCAATTGTTCAAGGCCACTAAGACCCAGGATTCCAGCCCCCAACTGAATTGGGCTCATAAACAATCCACCATCCGTAAGTAAAGGGGGTGTCACCCAGAAGAAGAACCAAGATCTACTTTCTAGATCTCATTTCCTATGTATAGCTTGAATACACAACATTTTAATTCTTGCATTGCAGAGTGTTGGCTCTTGCAATGGGACATGCCTGAATCTGGTGTTGAAAACCAGGACTGGCATGGGGCAATAAAATAAACCATCCATCATGCTTTCTTGCTTGAACACAGTTACAAGTTATTACAAGGGCAGGGGGAAGCATTCCATTAACTGAAACACTGTAATGAGACTCAGGCTCGGAGAACAGGAACCATGTTACAACATGGTATCATCTGATCAGCATCCACCTCATTTGACAAGTGAGGAAACTCAGAGAGGTGAGGTGACTTGCCTAAGGTCACTGGATCAGTTTTGACAGGCACTTTCCCCAACACAAAAGCAGGGTGGGAGGAGCCTGCAAAAGAGGAATATGAGTGTGTTAACATCCTTCTGGAAACACATTCTTTGTCCCTTTACCCCTTCCTTCAAGTGCGAACTGATGAGAATGGCAGGTTTGGAAGAACAAATCAGGGACAATTACTACATAACTGTCATAGTTCTCTAGCTGTAAGTCATAGAAACCAAGTAACTGAATTAAGCAGAAAATGTCTCAAAAGGTTAATAGGCAGCTCACAGAAGCATCAGGAGACTTAAGAACTGGGTCAAAGCTACAATGAGGACCTCACATGTGGTGGAACAGTGGATAAATCATTGTCCTGGAATGCTGAGGTTGCTGGTTCCAAACCCTGGGCTTGCTTGGGCACATATGGGAGTAGATGCTTCCTGCTCCTCCCCCCTTCCCTCTCTCTTTCTCCTATCTCTCTAAAAGTGAATAAATAAAATTTTTAAAAAATATAAAAGAAATAAAATAAAATCTTAAAAAAAGAAAGCTACAGTCAGGGACATACATAGCCCCAAATGGAGCCTTCCTGTGTGCCCAGTGAGCTGAGCTGCCCTGCTGTGTAGAAACTCAGATCTGCCACCCTCTCCAGCACTGAGAGTAGACATCCTCTGGGGTCACAGCTTGTCCAGGTTCTAGTTGCAAGGGGAAGCTAGGCAAGGAGAAATCTAACATTTTCAGTTTCTCTAGTAGAAAGCGGGTGCCTTCTGCTAAGAAAACCATAATGTGAAGTATTCTCCAAGCTTGCTCTGGCTGGTAGTGCAGTGGATTGCGTGTCATCCTAGAATGCCAAGGTCACCAGCTTGATCCCAGGCTCACTAGCTTCATCCTGAGGTTGCCAATCCTAAGGGTGCAAGCTCAACTCCGACCAAGGTCGCAGGTTCAAGCCCAGGGCAGGGCACATATAAGAAGCCATCAGTGGGTGCACAACTAAGTAGAACAATGAGTTGATGTTTCTCTCTCTCTTTCTTTCTCTCTCCACAGTCTCCCCCCCTCCCCGTTTCCTCTCTCTCAAATCAATTTGTGTGTGTGTGGGGGGAGGGTCTTCCAAACTTAAGAAAAGGGCTCAAATGCAGGGTGGGAGAGGAAAGAGAGAGAGAAAGAAATGCCTTCTACCTACTGGGGCCCAAGGAAGATGGGATGAGTCCTAGAGCTGGCTAGGGAGAGAAGAGCCCTCAGCAGGGCACACGGGGGTCTAGCTAATACATGCAATTTGACTTTGTGGTGTAGGTACATGGTGTGTGAGGCAAAACTCCATTGTCCCCACTGCAAGGGTTGCCAAATGCAGATCACATGCTTGGCGACATTGCAAACACAGGAAGGGAAATTGAGCAATCCCAAGGAGAAATGAGGTCTAAATATGTTCCAGAAGGAAGGGAAAACTCATTTCTTCCTACCTTGGCAGAGAGATAATTTGAATGGGGAGGAGGAGGAAAAGAGGTTAACTTGTATTTAGCACTTGCTATCTTTGAATGCCAGACAGGCACCAACGTGGCTGACATCCTTTCGTTTAGCCTGGAGAAAGGAAGTGGCCTGGAGCAGGGGAAATGAAAGTTGATAAGTTAAGGGGCAGGCAAAGACTCCTTTCCTCTTGTCCCACTCTCTTGGCCTCTCTCCTCCTCTCAGAAACCTCTCTGGGGAGGTGGAGGTGAGCAAGGGGAGGCAGAACTTGCTAGGTGGAATTCTGGGGTCTTTGCTGGAGACTGAAATCACTAGATGACATGAAAATAAGTTCAACTAGACCTGGCTGGATAGCTCAGTTGGTTAGAGCTTCATCCTGAAGCACAGAGGTGGCCAGTTCAATCCCTGGTTAGGGCACATACAGGAACAAATTGATGTTCCTCTCTGTCTCTCTCTAATCCTCTTCCTCTATCTCTAAAACTCAATAAATAAAAAAAATTTTAAAGTAAAGAAGTTCAACTAACATTCATAGAGCATGCCTTGTGAATGCCATAAAGTTCCTGCATATTCCCATCTACCTGTCCTTAATATAAAGGAAACTGCTTATCTACAAATACATCATACTTCCCAGGTATTTTCCCGATTAAGAATTATTCTTGATGATAAAAAAGAACATTTACATGCCTAGTAAAATATTTGTCAAATTAGACTAGAAGCTAAAAATATCAGGCACTCCGGATCAGTATTAGATATCAGATAATCCTAACTGGATTACCATTGCTGATATAAATTTATTTAAATTTAATGTACAATAGCTGATTCTTTAAGGGTGTTCTTGTTCCACCTTGGGGTTGCCCTCAACCCCCAGGCTTTGCATCCCTCCTCCAGGAGCTCTGACCCACTCACTGGGGCCCACACTGGCAGTGACTTGGTTGAAACTGGAATGCCTGACTCCTGCCTACAGGTATGTTTGTTGAGGCTGTGCTATGTTTTAACAAAATATGAGCTACTTTCAGCCAAACAGAGCAGATAGATTATAAGAGAAATATGATCTAAACTTTTTACAGAGAAACAACTAAAATGTTAGTAAAGGAATTTTTATTTATTGATTGATTTTAGTGAGAGAGGAAAAGAGAGAGAGAGAGAGAGTCAGGAATATCGCTCTGTTCCTGTATGTACCCTGACTGGGGACCAAACAGGGAACCTCTGCTCTTCAGGATGATGCTCCAACTCAACTATCTGGCCAGAGCAGTAAAGGAGTTTTTAAAAGAACAAAGCAAAAAGCCTTGGAACAAAGAGAACAGGAAAGATGACAGCCAGAAAAGAAATATCAAGGTATTTTTGGGAAGAGAGAGGAGTGAAAACTGGTTTAGCAGGGCAGAAGGGGACATTGGTGAGAATCAGGTGATTTTCCCCTTTGAGCCCGTAAGGGGTCAAGGCTACGAAGTATAGTAAGTATAGTACTGGGCCAGTCTGGTGGAGAGTGCAAACAGGGCATTAACGGAAAGTCTGTAAGATCATCCCAGTCCCACTACTTAAACTACATTAATTTTAAGGGCTCCAGGAAGAATAAAGGGCAATGACAGAAGGATAGAACCAAAAGCAGGGATTGCATGCTTGATACAGGCTGGACCCTTGGCTTCCTCTTACTTCCACTCTTCTCTGCTCCCAGGAAGCCCATAACCAGGTGGATACGCATCCCAGGAACTATATTAGGGACTTTCTGAAAAAACAAAAACAAAGCAATAAAACCCCTTTATATGTGAATGTAAGGGAACTTGGCAAGAAAAGATCAGCTCCTCCTCAATCAGGCTAAGGAGACACCTTCAGTGAACAAGGTCTGGCCCCACCCTTGAGGTGTTAAAGGGCTCATTCTCAAATATAAGCAGGGACCAGCGCACACCAGACATTCTTGAGACACCTCAAGCACAGAGGAGAAAAAACAAACTAAAAGGAAAAGAAACAGATAAAAAGAACAGAAAACAGAGACTACATAGAAAAGAGGAAAACCATTTTTTAAACTAATATTTCAGCGAGATAAGGAAAGATCTCGCGTTCATAAAATGAAATTAGACTGCTCAAAAAAAGGGCACAGTTAGAGAACAAGTAAGTTCTTGAAAATTAAACATATGATGAAAGAAATAAGACAATTCTTAAAATAATTGGAAATAATATCAAGAACATCTTCCAGAAAGTAGAACAAAAAGAAAAGGAGATGAGAAAAGGGGAATACGAGACATTTAACAGACCAATCCAAGTACTGGGAAAACTCAGGTCATGGCCTTTGCAGAACAAAAGCTAGTCCTCTGAAAATGAGACCACTTGGAGCCTTTGGCATGGTGGCCTGTGCACTATAGCGATGGAGAGAGGAGCAGCAGTGACCAGAGGCCCCAAAAGTCAGCTCGAATTATGGAGATCACCACACTCTCAGCCTCTTTTTGAAAATTATTATTTAAATCTTATCAATTTATCTTTTCATATGGGTATTACATAAAATAGTTAGAGATTCAAAGTGAAAAGTCTTCCCACACCCATCTCCTAGCCCTCCAGTCCCCTAATGGGACCCCAGTTTCCCCAGTTTCCAGTAACATATTTCTATAAGTTTCTACAAATGCTAGGCAAAGCTGGTATAATATTTGCAGATCAATAAGTGTGATTCATAACATAAACAAAAGGAAAGATAAAAATCACATGATTATATTAATAGATGCAGAAAAAGCATTTGATAGAATCCAGCACCCATTTATGATCAAAACTCTCATCAAAGTGGGAATACAGGGAACATACCTCAAAATAATAAAGGCCATCTATGAGAAACCGACAGCCAACATTATACTCAATGGGCAAAAATTAAAAGCAATCCCCTTAAGATCAGGAACAAGGCAGGGGTGTCCCCTTTCACCACTCTTATTCAACCTAGTTCTGGAAGTCCTAGCCACAGCAATCAGACAAGAAAAGAAAAAACAAAAGGCATTCAAATTGGAAAAGAAGACATAAAACTATCATTATTTGCAGATGATATGATATTGTATATAGAAAACCCTAAAGTCTCAGTCAGAAAACTACTGGACCTGATAAATGAATTCAGCAAGGTGGCAGGATATAAAATTAATACTCAGAAATCAGTGGCATTTTTATACACCAACAATAAACTGTCAGAAAGAAAAATTAAGAAAACAATCTATTTACTATATTTTAAAAAAGTACCTAGAAGTAAATTTAACCAAGGAAATAAAAGACTTGTACTTGGAAAATTATAAAACATTGAAAAAAGAAATCAAGAAAGATACAAACAGTGGAAGCATATACCGTGCTCATGGATAGGAAGAATAAATATCATTAAAATGTCTATACCGTACTACCCAAAACAATCTATAAATTCAATGCAATTCCTATTAAAATACCAATGGCATATTTCAAAGATATAGAATAAATAGTCCAAAAATTTATATGGAACCAAAAAAGAACACGAATAGCCTCAGCAATCTTGAAAATGAAGAATAAAATGGGAGGTATTATACTTCCTGATATCAAGCTATACTACAAGGCTATTGTACTCAAAACAGCTTGGTACTGGCATAAAAACAGGCATATAGATCAATGGAACAGAACAGAGAACCCAGAAATAAACTCATGCCTTTTTGGTCAATTGATATTTGATAAAGAAGGTAAGAGCATGCAACGGAGTAAAAACAGTCTATTTAATAAATGGTGTTGGAAAAATTGGACAGGTACATGCAAAAGAATGAAACTAGACCATCAACTTACACCATTTACAAAAATAAAATCAAAATGGATAAAAGACTTACTGTAAATGTAAGTCGCAAAACCATAAACATCTGGGAAGAAAACATAGGTAGTAAACTCTCCGATGTCTCTCATAGCAATATTTTGCCAATTTATCTCCATGGGCAAGTGAAATAAAGGACAAAAATAAACAAATGGGACTATATAAAACTAAAAAGCTTTTGCACAGCAAAAGATAATTAACAAAATAAAAAGACAATCCACACAATGGGAGAACATATTCGCTAATAAATTTGATAAGGGGTTAAAAACTAAAATTTATAAAGAACTTCTAAAACTCAACACCAGGAAGGTAAATAATCCAATTAAAAAATGGGCAAAGGAAATGAATAGACACTTCTCCAAAGAGGACATACAGAACCAGTGCCGGTGAGGGTGTGGAGAAAGGGGAACCCTCCTGCACTGCTGGTGGGAATGCAGACTTGTGCAGCTACTATGGAAAACAGTATGGCGTTTCCTCAAAAAATTAAAAATGGAATTGTCTTTTGACCCAGCTATCCCACTTTTAGGAATATATCCTAAGAATAACAAATCACTGATTCAAAAGAAGATATGCACATATTTATTGCAGCATTGTTTACAATAGCCAAGACCTGGAAACAGCCCAAGTATCCATCAGTGGACGAGTGGATTCAAAAGCTGTGGTACATATACACAATGAAATACTATGCGGCTGTGAAAAGAAGGAACTCCTACCTTTTGCAATGGCATGGATTGACCTGAAAATCATTATGCTAAGTGAAATAAACCAGGCAGAGAAAGAAAAATATCATATGATCTCCCTTATATGTGGAATCTAATGAACAAAGTGAACTGCAGAACAGAATAGAGGCAGAGGCAGGGTCACAGGGAGCAGAGGGATAGCTGTCAGAGGGAAGGGGGAGAAGGGAATGGGATCAGAGAAGGAGAAGGGATGAGTGAAATTATATATACATAACAGAGAGATACAGATAACAGGACAGCAAATCCCGGACGGAGGTGGGAGGGAGTTGGGGGAGGAGGGCAAAGGGGGTGTAATCGGGGACATGTGGGAGGGGGTGAAGGTGTTATATTGAGTGGGACACTTGAATCCATGTTAACACAATAAATTAAAATTAATGAAAAGTAAAAAAGTCTCTCCAAATGCCCTCAGGCTTGTCTAAATAGTGTGTTCAAAGCACTGTGGACTATCACAAACACTCTCCTCGACATTCTGCCAGCTTTTGTCCACTGACCTGTTCCAAAAACACCACCACATTTTTAGATATTTGTTATAGCAGCACCCCACCAAAACCTGTATTTGTTATTTATTGCCGCATAACAAATCAACTCAAACCTTAGCAGCTGAGGGAAACAATCAGTATTTACCCATTCGCCCACTTTCAGTTGGCCAGAAATTTGGGCACATCTCAGCAGGGTGGTCTGTCTGTGAGTCTCTCATGAAGCTGCAGCCAAAAGTCACAGGGGCCTCAGGAAGCAAGAATCTTGGGGGTCTTGGAGCCTGACACTCAGACCTCCCCCAGAAGCAAACTATGTCACTAGTCTCTATGTGTCCTTTCAGAAGTATTATATTCAGAAACAAGCAATTACAAATATTTGTATTCTTTGCTAGCCTCTTCCAGACAAATAGCAGACTACTACACACAGTTCTGCACCTTGCTTTTCTCATTTGAAAATACATCTTCATGATCATTCAATATCAGTATTTAATGCATGCCTAATTCTTTCATAATTAATTTAATCAGTCTACAGGCTGTTTTGAATGTCGTTTTTTATTTTAAAGAGTGAAATCAGACTCACACAATTCTAGCCATGCAAGTTTAGGCATTACTTAACCTCTTTGAACTTGAGTTTTATCATTTGTAAAATAACAATAAAGAGTCCTTCTCTCCTACCTCGCAGAGCCATTGGTAGGATTAAATGAGATTCGCATGTAAAGCAACAAATAGGTCAGAGTCTGCGTGGAGCAGCGCTTGGTCAGTGTCTATCCCACTGTCATGACTCTGAGAACCTGTCTGTTGCCTGGAGAAGTGCTTTCCTACTTCCAATCCCAACGCTGTTATCCGGCTTTGCCTTCTGGTTCAGCGATGGAAGATTTCAACCAGAAGTCAGGATTACAGTGTCCTGTCCAAGGGAGTCTGTGGAGGGACTCTCTCTGACTGCTTCTCACGCCCTCATGTTGTCACAATCCAAATGAGCTCCAGGGCCAGCTGGGCTCTTTGCCTTCCCTGATGCTGACCTAATTGGCAAGGACTGCAGAGAAATGTCGGGCCCCAGGAGTCTGCGCACCCTTGGGATGTTAGCACAGAGCAAACATGGGTTTGCTGGCTGGGTGGGTTCTAGTCAACAGAAAGAAAAATGCTGAAAAAAACAGAAAAGAAATCCCTGCTATGGAAACAGGAAGAAGGCTGCCTGCTGACTCTGGGGGATTTATTATTATTTTTGATTGTTTGATACAAAAACAGCTTTACTGACATATAATTCATATGTTGTACAATTCACCCATCAAAAGGGGGCGCTTCAGTGGGTTTTACCATATTCAAGAGTTGTGCAACCATCAGCATAATCAATTTTAGAAAACTTTTGTCACTCAAAAGAGAAACACCATGCTCATTTCCACCCCCCTCCTTTAGCCCTAGGCAACCACTAATCCATTCCCTGTCTTTGTGGATGTGCCTATTTTGGACATTGCAGATAAATTGAATCCTATACTATGCAGTTTCCTGGGACTGGCTTCTTTCACTTACGCATAATGCTTTTAAGGTTCATTCATTGTAGTGTGAATCAGTACTTCATATCTTGCTATTGCCCAATAATAGTCCATTACATAGTCATGCCACATTTTGTCTATCCGTTCATCAGTGAATGGACATTCAAGCTGTTTCCACTTTTTGTCTATTATGAGTAATGCTGCTATGAACATTCATGTATAGGTATCTGTGTGGACAAATGTTTTCCTTTTTCCTAAGTACATATCTAGAAGTGAATCGTTTATTCATAGGATAACTCTATTTTTAACCTTTGGAGCAGGGGTCCCCAAACTTTTTACACAGGGGGTCAGTTCACTGTCCCTCAGACCATTTAAGGGCCGGACTATAAAAACAACTATGAACAAATCCCTATGCACACTGCACATATCTTATTTTAAAGTAAAATAACAAAATGGGAACAAATACAATATTTAAAATAAAGAACAAGTAAATTTAAACCAACAAACTGACCAGTATTTCAATGGGAACTATGGGTGCCGATGCATCCTGTGCTCCTCTCACTGACCACCAATGAAAGAGGTGCCCCTTCTGGAAGTGCGGCGAGGGATCAGATAAATGGCCTCAGGGGGCCACATGTGCCTGCTGGCCGTAGTTTGGGGACCCCTGCTTTGGAAAAATAACAAACAGTGTTTCAAAATGAGTGCACATTTTACATTCCCACCAGCAGTAGACAAGGGCTCTGATTCCTCCACATCCTCAGCAACCCTTGTTATTATCTGTTTTTTTCTTCTATACCCATTCTAGTGAGTGTGAAGTGATATTTCATGGTTTTGATTTGCATTTCTCTGATGACTAATGATATTAAATGTCTCTTCATGTGCTTATTGGTCATTTGTATATTTCCTTTGAAGAAAGGTCCATTCAGATCCTCTGTCCTTTTTCAATTGGGCATTTTTTTTATTGTTAATTATAAGAGTTCTTCCTATAGTTCTAGTGGGGATCTTATTTTAATCTTTTTGAAATTACTGTTTTCTCAGTCATATGCATACTCACTTTATAGCAGCAATATGTTTGAATCCAAAGACTACAGATAGACGGGTTTGTCAAGGGGTAAATGTGTTCGCAAAGTGATGCAATATTCCGAGGGCCCTAGACACTGCTGGAATCCAGGCGATCCAACTAGCGACTTTAAAAGAATCTGTTCAAAAATAAATAAATAAGAAGCCATTTGATCTCAGTAAAGATATGGCTTGTTTATGTGCCATCCTTGGAGAGAATGAAACAGAACAGTTCTACTACCTCAAACCCACACTTCCAGGAAAAGTGAATCTTCAGGCAAGAGCAGAGAAAAGGCTAGGGGACATCCCATGGTGCAGTGGACAACATGGCTCCAGGAAGTGTTTCATTATTTAATTCCTTCTCATTTCACTTGAATAAATATTTAATGAGGGTTTCTTTATGTCACATATAGAGATACAAAAATAAATAAGTTATGGAGGGAGAAACACACACAAACAAAAAGTTTCAATACCACGTGAACAGAGATGTTCAAAGCACGCTGGGAGTGTGGAGAAACAAGCAATCTCTTTTGTTAAGAAAGGGTGACCCTGGCTAGGTAGCTCAGTTGGTTAGCACATTTTTCCAACATACCAAGGTTGTGGGTTCAACCCCCGGTCAGGGCACATATAAATGTCAACCAATGAACGCATAAATAAGTGGAACAACAAATTGATGTTTCACCCTCTCTCCTCTTCTTCCTCGCTTTAAAATCAATAAATAAAAAGTTTTAATATTTTTTTTATAAAAGAAGGGGTAATGGTGAGAAGGAAGACTGAAAATTATGGGAGCTTCATGAAGGAGATTATATTTAAGCTGGTCTTGAAGAGTCGGTATGAGATTTTCAGTTGAACAAAGAGAATAAAATGGTATGTGCAAAATCACAGGGGTTTAGATAGCATAGTAAGGTCGCCTTATGTCTGTATTAAACAGCTTTTTTTTTCTTTTTTCTTTTTTTTATTAATTTTAATGGGGTGACACCAATAAATCAGGGTACATATGTACAATGAAAACATCTCCAGGTTATTTATCATTCAATTGTGTTGCATACCCATCACCCAAAGTCAAATTGTCCTCTGTCACCTTCAATCTGGTTTTCCCTGTGTCCCTCCCGTCCTCTCTATCCAATCCTTCCCTCCCTCCCCCCATCCTGTAACCACCACTCTCTTGTCCATGTCTCATACTCTCACTTCTATGTCCCACCTATGTATGAAATCATGCTGTTCTCAGTTTTTCTTTTTTTCTGATTTACTTATTTCACTCTGTATAATGTTATCAAGGTCCATCCATTTTGTTATAAATGATCCGATGTCATCATTTCTTATGGCTGAGTAGTATTCCATAGTATATATGTACCATAGCTTTTTAATCCACTCGTCTTCTGACGGACACTTGGGCTGGTTCCAGATCTTCGCTATTGTGAACAATGCTGCCACAAACATGGGGGCGCATTTCTTCTTTTCGAACAGTGCTATGGTGTTCTTAGGGTATATTCCTAAAAGTGGGATAGCTGGGTCAAAAGGCAGTTCGATTTTTAATTTTTTGAGGAATCTCCAAACTGTTTTCCACAGTGGCTGCACCAGTCTGCATTCCCACCAGCAGTGCAGAAGGGTTCCCTTTTCTCCACATCCTCGCCAGCACTTATTCTGTGTTATTTTGCTGATGAGTGCCATTCTGACTGGTGAGAGGTGATATCTCATTGTGGTTTTAATTTGCATTTCTCTAATGATTAGTGATGTTGAGCATTTTTTCATATGCCTATTGGCCATCTGTATGTCCTCTTTAGAGAAATTTCTATTCATTTCTTTTGCCCATTTTTTGATTGGATTGTTTGTCTTCCTGTTGTTGAGTTTTATAAGTTCTTTATAAATTTTAGTTATTAACCCCTTATCAGATGTGCTGTCGAATATGTTCTCCCATTGTGTGGTTTGTCTTTTTATTCTGTTCTTATTGTCTTTAGCTGTGCAAAAACTTTTTAGTTTGATATAGTCCCATTTGTTTATCTTGCCTTTTATTTCATTTGCCCGTGGAGATAAATCGGCAAATATATTGCTGCTACAGATGTCAGAGAGCTTGCTGCCTATGTTTTCTTCTAAGATGCTTATGGTTTCACGGCTTACATTTAAGTCTTTTATCCATTTTGAGTTTGTTTTTGTGAATGGTGTAAGTTGATGGTCTAGTTTCATTTTTTTGCAGGTAGATGTCCAATTTTCCCAACACCATTTGTTAAAGAGGCTGTCTTTACTCCATTGTATGTTCTTTTTTCCTTTGTCAAATATCAGTTGTCCATAAAGCTGTGGGTTTATTTCTGGGTCCTCTGTTCTGTTCCATTGATCTATGTGCCTCTTCTTATGCCAGTACCAGGCTGTCTTGAGTATAATGGCCTTATAGTAAACCTTGATATCTGGAAGAGTGATACCTCCTGCTTTATTATTTTTTTTAAGATTGCTAGGCAATTCGTGTTCTTTTTTGGTTCCATATAAATTTCTGGATTATCTTTGAAGTATGTCATTGGTATTTTAATTGGTATTGCATTGAATTTATAAATTGCTTTGGGTAATATAGACATTTTAATGATGTTTATTCTTCTTAGCCATGAGCACGGTATATGCTTCCACTTGTTTCTATCTTCCTTGATTTCTTTTATCAATGTTCTATAATTTTCCGAGTACAAGTCCTTAAGCTCCTTGGTTAAATTTACTCCTAGGTACTTTATTTTTTTTGGCTGCAATAGTGAAGGGGATTGTTTCCTTAAGTTCTTTTGCTGACAGTTCATTGTTGGTATATAGAAATGCCTCTGATTTCTGAGTATTAATTTTATATCCTGCCACCTTGCTGAATTCATTTATAAGGTCCAGTAGTTTTTTGACTGAGACTTTAGGGTTTTCAATATACAATATCATATCATCTGCAAATAGTGACAGTTTTACTTTTTCTTTTCCAATTTGGATGCCTTTTATTTCTTCTTCTTGTCTGATTGCTGTAGCTAGGACTTCCAGAACTATGTTGAATAAGAGTGGTGAAAGGGGGCATCCCTGCCTTGTTCCTGATCTTAAGGGGATTGCTTTTAATCTTTGTCCATTTAGTATGATGTTTGCTGTCGGTTTATCGTAGATGGCCTTTATCATGTTAAGGAATGATCCCTGTATTCCCACTTTACTGAGAGTTCTGAGCATGAATGGGTGCTGGTTTTATCAAATGCCTTTTCTGCATCTATTGAAATTATCATGTGATTTTTGTCCTTCCTTTTGTTTATGTGGTGAATCACATTGATTGATTTGCGAATATTGAACCAGCCTTGCCTCTCCAGAATAAATCCCACTTGATCGTGGTGTATGATTTTTTTCATATAAATGCTGGATCTGGTTGGCTAATAATATTTTGTTGAGAATTTTAGTGTCTAAATTCATCAGGGATATAGGCCTATAATTTTCTTTCTTTATGTTGTCTTTGCCCGGTTTTGGGATCAGAATTATGCTCGCCTCATAAAAGGAGTTTGGAAGTCTTCCTTCCTCTTGAATTTTTTGAAATAGCTTGAGAAGGATAGGAGTTAGATCTTCTTTGAATTTTTGATAGAATTCACTTGTGAAGCCATCAGGCCCAGGACTTTTCTTTTTTGAGAGTTTTTTGATAACTGTTTCGATCTCATTTGTTGTAATTGGTCTGTTTAGGTGATCTGATTCTTCCAGATTGATTTTTGGAAGGTTATATGTTTCAAGAAATTTGTCCATTTCACCAAGATTGTCTAATTTTTTGGCATATAGTTCTTCATAGTATTTTCTTACAATGCTTTGTATTTCTGTTGTGTCAGTTGTTATTTCTCCACTCTCCTTTCTAATTTTATTTATTTGAGTCCTCTCTCTTTTTTTCTTGGTGAGTCTAGTTAAAGGTTCATCAATCTTGTTTACCTTTTCAAAGAACCAGCTTCTGGTTTCATTGATCCTCTGTATAGTTTCCTTAGCCTCTATGTCATTTATTTTTGCTCTGATCTTTATTATCTCCTTCCTTCTACTTGTCCTGGGATTTATTTGCTGTTGTTTTTCTAGTTCTTTTAGATGCAGGGTCAGGTTGCTTATTTGAGCTTTTTCTAGCTTCTTATGATATGCCTGTAGTGCAATGAACTTCCCTCTCAGAACTGCTTTTGCTGTGTCCCATAAATTTTGAGTTGATGTATGCTCATTATCATTTGTTTCTAGAAACTTTTTTATTTCTTCTTTGATCTCATTGTTAATCAATTCATTATTTAATATCATGCTATTTAGTTTCCAAGTGTTTGAGTATTTTTCAGTTTTTCTTTTGTGGTTAATTTCTAGTTTCATGGCATTGTGATCAGAGAAAATGCTTGACATGATTTCAATCTTCTTAAATTTATTGAGACCATTTTTGTGTCCTAACATGTGGTCTATCCTAGAAAACGTACCATGAGCGCTTGAGAAGAATGTATTTTCTACTGCTTTAGGGTGAAAAGTTCTGAAGATATTTATTAAATCAAGTTGATCTAGTGTATCCTTTAAGTCTGCTGTTTCTTTATTAATTTTCTTTCTTGAGGATCTATCCAGTGTTGTTAGAGGGGTATTGAAATCCCCTACTATGATAGTATTGCTGTTAAACAGCTTTTGAATGCATCAATTGATTCTTGTAGGGCATTCTGATTCCAGCCTACCTCTAGGTTCAGAGTGAGTGCGTTGGACAGAAGGACAGAATAGAGAATAGAGTTTATCCCAAAGCAGAAGGGGACTGTCCAAGAGTTCAGTCTGAGTCCTTAGTTGTCAAGGGTCGCACAGCCTGATCCAGCCTGTACAGCAACTCTCAGATGATGCATAATTCTATCTCCTGTGAAAGGGTCAGTGAGAGGGACCAGTAACTGTGAAGAGGGGTGGGTATGGCACCAAATAGGGGATTGGTGAGAGTAAGAGGGAGGGGACCCAGAAGATGCACTGTGTTCATTCTACACCTCTGTTTGTCCTTACATTTTACCTAGTGTCTACAAACTTGTAATGAGTAACTCAATGAATGACGTCAAAAGCTGAATGCTTAGTCTAAAACAGATACTCTTCTTTGTCTTTAAGTGCCAAAACACATCCCATTGTCCCTGGACCCTTGTCCTCTGGAAGCTGGTAGGAGGCCAATCACAGTTTACCTTGAAGCTCCAGGAGAGCTGCCAGCTGGCTGTGAATTGGGAGCCTGTCGCCCTGTCTGGGTTTGGCCCGCTCCCCATGTTTGTGTTGCTGTGTGAGAGCATGGTGTGTCAGGCAAGAAGCTTTTTCAAGTCTCTGAAAGCTCAAGTAGCTTAAAACAATAATACTTTTATTTTATTTTTTATTCTAGGGAGGGAAAGAAACATTGATTTGTTGTTCCACTTCATTCATTGGTTGATTCCTGTATGTGCCTTGACCCAGGATGGAACCTGCAACCTTGGCATATCAGAATGATGCCCTAACCAACTGAGCTGCCTGGCCAAGGAAATAATAATAATAAAAGGAATATCTCACATAACAAGAATTCTGGAGGTCAGGCAATTGTAGAGTTGATTGGTTTACCAGCAAAATTGAGGCATCAAGGGCTCAAGTTCAATGTATTGACTTGTGCTTTTGGGCCAGCTCCCCTCATGGTCCTAAAATAGCTGCCATAGCTCCAGGCTTTACATTGTAGACAGCAATGAGTATAGTTAGAAAAGGGATGTTTCTTGACATTCCCAAAGGAGCAAGGAAGACTTTCCCAAAAACCTCCAACAGACTTCTTCTCTAATCTGGAATGGCTTCATATACCCTTATGTATCACTCATAGGCAAAGGGACCAGACAACAATGATTGGCTTAGAGTTTAACCAATCAGGATTCAACCTCAGCGCTAAAGAGGAGGCCCAAAAAATAACATCTTCTTGTTATTCCACTTATTTATGCATTCACTGGTTGATTCTTGTATGTGCCCTGACCAGGGATTGAACCTGCAACCTTGGTATATCAGGATGATGCTCTAACCAACTGAGCTACCTGGCCAGGGCTGAGAACATTTTTCATCTACTGTTTAGCAGAGTCCATGTTCTAATTTTGTTAGGATCACAATGAAATTCATCATCTAAGTTTTACTTCAGGTTCCTACTATAATTCTGATATCAGCTGGAATTAACTTGTCCCTGAGATCCAGATGACCTTGAGCCAACCTGTCATTGCAGAACCTATGGGCAGTCCAATGTCACACACAAGATTTTTATGGGTTCCTCATGGTCACTGTTTCCTCCAGTTTTATGTTCCTGGTCATTAAGAGCTCGTTCGTTTCTTCTGTGTCCTGCTTATTCTCTTCTCCAGTCAGGGTTACTTTCTCCTTGAGGTTCTTAAACTTCTAGCCCCTCTGATCTGCTCCAACCCCTCCCAATTCTGGTTCATTTTTAAAAATCTCTTGATCTTTTTGCTCACCAGACCATCTTGACTATGCCTAGAAGGCTTCATCTTCAAAGCTAGTCATGCTCTATAAGCTATGTTCTTAAACAAAGACATCTCACTGCCCTTGAGAAATTAAATATTCAACTCACAAAGTAATATTTTTTCCTGCCCAGCACATTACACTTCACTTTATTTAACAGTGTGGTTTTCCTCCTGAGTCTGCCTTTCTACCTTTGAAAATTGACAGACTCATCTAAAAGTTCTCCAAGGCCCTGAAACCCGGTAAATGATCCTCTTGGCATCACATCATGGTTCCCCCTCCCAGGTGCTGGCTCCAGGTGATGAAGCTCTGCTCCAATCTGAACTTGAAGGTCTCTTTGATCCTCAAACGAAGCAAAGAAAAAAGACCTCCAGACAGTAAGCTGATGAGCAGAAACTGTGATTCTAGGTGTTTAATGATGCCCCTGGGCCAGCTTTCTCTGCTGGCTGAACAACTAGGCTGAGGCCCCAGGAATAGCCTGGCACATTTTTGTGCCTACCGACTCAGGAAGCGGCTTCCTCCTTCTTAGTAGGATAATCACTTGTAACTCTGGGTTTCTGACACAACTTTTTTTTTTTTTTAAAGTAAAAAAGATTGTAAGTGGAGTGATTGACTCAGGGCCTATTTTTACCTTTCATTTCTGTTCTTCTTCATTAGGAGATATTAGTGGGATCTAGAAACTCCATTAATTCTTCCATGACTCTGCCTCCTCTGGGGAAGAAGGATCAAGACGAGCTAAGCTCTTCCTTCAATGCAGATTACCCACCGAGTCCAGTAGAAATTCCTCATGTTTCTAAAATGTAGATGAAGTCCTTTTCTAGTATTACCATTGACGTTCTTTGTTTCATTTTTTTCAGAAACTGGGATGTCCCGTACAATGGAATTAGATTTTAGCATTCAAGGGCATCATCTTATTCAAAAGTACTCATTCACTTTTACTTCTTTTTCTAACTTAAGGAAAAGTTTGTTAGGCTTAAATCAGGTATTCATAAGATTTTTGAGTTTTGAACATGTCTAGAGAAAGGCTTACTAAAAAAAACATACTATTGTAATCTTACTGCAAACAGAGAGAGAGGGTAGCATTTCCTCTATTTTTGTTAAGATAACAATTTGGTGGAAGGCAGAAAAAATGCCAGAATGGGAACCATGAAAACACTCTGTACCATAAAGGGAAAGGAATATCAGACTCTAGAGGAAAACCACAGTTAAATACGATGAAGTGAAATGTGCTGGGCAGGAAAAATATTACTTTGTGAGCTGAATACGTAATTTCTCAAGGGCAGTGAGATGTCTTTGTTTAGATTTCTTTACTCCCGTTATAAAACATAATCAGCTTAGAAAATTTAAACACTTCCCAAAAATAATACCCACCTGAAAATTTCTTTTACTATGGTTTTCTCAGAAAGCAGAGCAAGCCTGCCTCTCCATTTCCTAGCATGTCCCTTAATGGTCAAAAGAACAGGAATTTTTTTTAAGTAAGAGGAGGGAGATAGACTCTTGCATGCACCCCAACAGGGATCCACCCGGCAACCCCTGTCTGGCGCCGATGCTCTGCCCATCTGGGGCCATGCTTGGAACTGAGCTATTTTTAGCACCAGAAGCAGAGGTTCCACAGAGCCATTTTCAGCCCAACACGCTCAAATCAATCAATCCATGGCTGCGGGAGGGGAAGAAAGGGGTGAAGAGGGTAAAGGGGTGGAGGAGAGAAGCAGATGGTTGCTTCTCCTCTGTGCCCTGACTGGGAGTTGAACCTGGGACATCCATATGGCGAGCTGATGCTCTACCATTGAGCCAACAGGCCAAGGTTGAACAGGGAATGTTTGTAAGGGTATCTTGTTTGCTTTTGTTCTTTCCAGCCCTCAGATCCTCTGGGAACACCAGCAAAATAATCTAAGGTGTGGAACAAACAGCAGATATCTTTTAGATAGGAAGCACCGCAGCCAGAATATCATCGACCTTGGCTCAGCTCTGCACCTAGTTGCGATTTTGAACTTGGAAAAGTTCCATCTGTTTGGTAATCAAAATTGAGAGGAAAAAAAAAATGCTCCCAGTAAACTCAAATTAATTGGCATTGTTAGAAAGATATAGATAAGATGAGGTTCTATTTGGTAAGCAAAGTACCACAAATCAGGCAAAGTCCATGATGAAGTAGCCCACGTAACAGTACGTATGGCCTAAGTTCCAAGAGAATTTTTAGCATTCTGCACAGCCACAGACATCAGAATGTGTTTAGGGCTCATCTAAGGAAGCCTTCTTAGCATTTCCCTGGAAGGTCCTTGCCAATACCGTCACTTAACTTTTACACGCCTCAGTTCCTTGATCGGTCCCACCTGTTCTTTCTGACATTATTCTCTACAGCAGTGTTTTTCAATCACGGGTCCGCAGACCAGTGCTGGTCTGCGAGGACTTTTGTGCTGGTCCCTGAAAGAGTTAGCCACCCTGATGTTGAATGAGGAGTATTGACCCAATGATCTTAGTCAAATTCGCTTATGCTCAGGGTGATTTCTGCCTTAGTGGTCCCTGAAATAATTTCCTATTTTTACCAGTCCCCAAGTGTAAAAAGGTTGAAACCACTGATCTATAGCACATTTGTTCTTTCCTACATGAGTTTGCTAAGCTCAAGTTGGCATTGTGAGCTGTGGTCATTTCTGCCCCTGCTATTGCTCAATTTGGAGAATGGAGAGAACAAGAGGTATGTGTGCGTGTGTGCATGTGTATGTGTGTGTGCATGTGCGTGTGTGTCAGACTAAAGGTCCAAGCTACCTCTACCACAAAAGCCACTCAAAGAGAAATGTGCCACCCTGGGATTAGTGGCCTAATTGGTCTAAATGAGTCTGATATAACGTCCCTGCAAGTCTCCATGCTCCCCGCAACCCATTGCATAAACAAGAATACTTTGTATTTCCATACTTCAGAATGTGATTAATAATTGAGTAACATTGTCCTTGATCATTTACTGGTTTGGTCATAGAAAATTATGAATATTTAATGAATAATTAGTATTGTCATCTTGAAAATATATTTGTCAAGGCAGTAGGATGGGACACATTTTATTTAGCAGTTTGTTCACCTGTCTTATGACTTTTAAATGTTGAGACATACAGTCTGTGGGCCTCCATGTGGGCTTTAGTCTCAGGGCTGGCAGATGTTAGGGAAAGTCCCACTGGGAGCTTCCCAGGGAGTAGGGTCTGGTCCTTGGCAGTGACAACTTGTCTCTTGGGGAGGACCTCCTCTGGAATTCGAAGAAGTAAAATCTCCTCTGTTGTCTTACACATAAAAGATGTTTGATTTCAAGTCTCTTGCCACTAGGTTCTAGCTCTTATGTAATTCATATGTACAGCTGATGCTCCAGGGCCTTAAAACAACAAATCACTTCTGAACAAAACCCAGGTAGAACTGAAGAGCTGGAAACAGACTGAGGCCAGGTGAGGTCTTTGGAGCAGAAGCATTAGCACTACCTGGAAGTTTGTTAGAAAGGCAAAATCTCAGGTCCCATCCCAGCCAGGCTGAATAAGAATATACATGTTAATAATAATGTGAGAAGCTCTGCTCTACCTCTGGACTGGAGCAATTAAAAAAGAAAAAGGTGAGAAGGAGAGGGAGAATGGTGACTTGGGATCAGCTAGGAGCCTGGGGAAGGATACCCACAGAAATACCAGACCCTGGGTGTTTTTTGTTTGTTTTGTACTTTTCCAAAGTTAGAATAGGGGAAGCAGTCAGACTCCTGCATGCACCCGACCAGGATCCACCCAGTGTGCCCACTAGGTGGCGATGCTCTGCCTATCTGGGGTGTTGTTCCATTGCAACTGGAGCCATTCTAGCACCTGAGGTGGAGGCCATGGAGTCGTCCTCAGCACCCGGGCCAACTTTGCTCCAATGGAGCCTTGGCTGCGGGTGGGGAAGAGAGAGATAGAGAGAAAGGAGAGGGGGAAGGATGGAGAAGCGGATGGGTGCTTCTCCTGTGTGCCCTGACCGGGAATTGAATCCGGGACTTCTACATGCCAGGCCAATGCTCTACCACTGAGCCAACTGGTCAGGGCCACTGGACCCTGTGTTTTATTGCTAGCATGGAGACTTGGGAAGCAACATAGGAACTCAACAGTTATGATTATGCCACTAGGTCCTGGCATGGAAAGGAGATACTAAAAGACATTTGAGGGTGTCTACCTATCTACTTTCTTTTCTGGGGGACTCCTGTCTCCCAGATCCAGCTGCTCCTGAGTAATCATGTCAAGTACAGTGTGACCGTGAACCCCCTGGCCACAACCCATCTTATCAGAGACAGACCTAAGGCCTAAAGATTGCTAATTCCTGGCCTGGTCAGTGACCTATGACTTATAACTTCCTGGAAAATGTGAGCTAGGCCATTAGATTCCTCTTTGGGGCATTTAAATGGTTGGTGGAAGGGTGGGGTAGAAATAGGGGGTTCTGGGAAGTTATAAAGTGTTAAGTTTGAGTGGCCCTAGTGGGTCAAGTTCATGCCTTAGCTATGAGGGAATAGAGACAATGAGTAAGCAGAGGAAGTCAGCCAGAAAAGAGAGCAATAAAGGAATGGAGTAGATACACATACAAGGGGATGGGATTGAGAAAGAGACAAAGGAGGGCCTCAGTTTCCACTCTTCTTCTAACCCATGTTGAGCGTTTTCTGGTTACGAGCCTTTGATTCTAGCGACCAACAGACCCTTGTCTAGAAGAGTTGGTAAATAAATTCCTAATAATCTAATCCTGAATAATCTAAGAATAATGATTTATAATCCATCTATTAATATTGGCTCAGAAATTGGGAAGGGTGGGAGGAATGAACTTGGGTGGGAAGAGAGAATATATCTCTGAGGACTGGCATCTCCGTGTTTGGGCACTCACTTTAGTACTCCCATCTAGCCTAGAAAGTATAATAACATGTCTTATTTCTTATTCTTTGCTTTGTCTGTTTTCTCAAATCAGAGAAAAATGTTCAAAAGTCCAACAGAAAGCTCAGATTAGGAGTGTTGCTGGTTAAGTACTTCTTTCGAGTTTAGATTATCCAAATAAATATTTCTAATAGGATCTTAATATTTTGACTTGGAAAACTTAATTAGGGAGATTTAAAATAATACTGCTAAAACAGACTTGACTTGAACCTGTGTCCATCACAGGGCTATGTAGACAAGTATCACAGCCATGAGGTGTTGGGTGGTACAAGTAGGGGCTCCAGTGGGGTCAGATCTTGAGACTCCACTTACATGAGTTGTTGCAGAAGGAATATGAGCATTTATTTGCCCATACAAGAGGGCATGGACTTGGGAGAGCAGTGTTGATGTGAGCTCTAGGGAGAGAGGGGCTTCCAAAGATGCTGAAGAGAGTTGTCCCTAAAAAATCTGAAACATCAGGGCACAAGCTACATTGTTTCGATGCCCAGGTGACATCCAAATGTGACAAAATGGAGGATGGGGTCTTCCAACGTCAGCAGTGGGCTTCTGGGCACTGAGGGCATCAGTATTACTCAGGCATCCCAAACCTCCAGGGCCATCTACATTTTTTTAGAGTTGGTTTACTAGCTTCTGTGTCATGTTATCTGCCTTGTTCATAGTCTAAACCAAAGGTCCCCAAACTACAGCCCGCGGGCCAAATTGCGGCCACCTGAGGTCATTTATCCGGCCTCCGCCGCACTTCCGGAAGGGGCACCTCTTTCATTGGTGGTCAGTGTATAGAGTACTGTATGTGGCGGCCCTCCAATGGTCTGAGGGATAGTGAACTGGCCCCTGTGTAAAAAGTTTGGGGACCCCTGGTCTAAACATTTAAATTCTGTCCAACACCTGTTTTTAATTTTTTTGTCAGCTCTTGATGTCATTCATAGCCCAAACCTTGGCTTGTCTGCTGGTCTCCAACAGGAGTTTAGTGCTGTAATCTCTCATCTGGTCTCCCTGCTTCCATTGTTGTCCTCCTACACTCCATTTTCAGTCTGATAGCTGGTGGGAACTTTTTAAAATGGAAACTTCCTTCTTATATTCTAATGTCTGCACACCATCCATAGCACAAACCAGACCCCTCACCCGGGTCTGCAAGGCCTGTACATTCCAGCCCTTGCCAATCTCTCCGACTTCTCCTGTTTCAGCTCTCCTCTCTGGTTTCATGTCACTGACATGGATTTTCCTTCTCTTTCTCAATCACCCCACACTCCTTCCCAAGCTCCGAGGCTTTGTGGAAACTGATCTGGCTGCCTGGGCTCCTTCTTATGTCAACTCCAGTGCTCTCTCTATTGCTAAGCTTCTCCTGAACTCTTCGTTTAAAGGGGCCTGCTCTTTGCTGAAGCCACCATCACATGACTGTGGTTTGTTTTTTTCAGCAAATGTGTCACTCACTAGAATTTCCATGTTTTTGTTTCTCGTTTGAATGGTTACTGCCTCTATCCCTCTGAAAGCTTCACTACAGCAGAGATCACCTCTGCCTCGTTCACTGTTATGTTGCCAGCATCTAGAACAGTTCCAGGGACACAGTAGGTACTCAATAAATACACACCGAAAGCACAAATAAGTGAACTGCCTCCTGTGTCTGATCTTCCATGAGCTGCTTGGATGGCATGCCTGCATCTGCTTCGATGGCTGTGGGGGGGCTGCCTCTTCACTCACACTCTAGCTCTGTAAGAGGAAAGCTAGTGGATGGTTGGCTTTTTATGTTTAGACTTTAGGGATTGCCACTATGTATCACTTCCCATCCCACATCCACTTGACTCTGCAGATAAATCCTTTCAGTGAGCACTTTGCTCCACCTTGCTGCTGTGGACTGTTTTGTTTCCCAAGAGAGCGGACCAGCTTACTGACAGCACCTGGGCCTCACACCCAAAGAGGCCACCACCAGAGAGATGGTGAATCCCTCTCCTATGTTTCCCTTTGAAAACTCCTGGGGAAGGACAGTCCTGGCTTGTGTCATGTGTCTACCCTTCACCAGCCAGCTGTGGCAGATGGGCTGAGTCCCACAGCACAGGCATGCCCACTGGGGGTCGCTCTAGAGTCTTAAGGCCGTTTCAGAAGAAGGGAGGGTTATCCTGAGCTGGGTATTACCCCGATCTGTGTCTAGTATAGTAGCCTCCAGCTTTGGCTGATGGCACTCAGAGTGGGTATCTGACTCAAACAGCCGACAAAACCCCTCTCTCAAAATTATGAATGTAGGACGAATCTGTTGAAACATAATTTACGTACAATAAAGCACACCCATCTTAAGTTCAGCAAATTTTGATAAATATATGCACCCATGAATTTACCATCATAATCAGGATATAGAATATTTTAATCATCCTCAAAGATTCCCTTTGCAGTAAACTCCTTCACCCCATACCCAGGCAACCGTGTATCTAATTCCTACCACTATAGATGAATTGGGCCTTTCCAAAAACTTTATACTAATGGAATCATACAGTATGTATTCCTCTGTCTGACTTCTACCATTTGGCACAATGTCTATGAAATTTATGCATGCTGCTGTATCTATCAGTAATTTGTAGAACACTCAGTTTTAATCCTAGAGTAACAACAGCCCATCAATAGAGAAGAATGAAGCCAAGATGACAAGGGAAGGAAAGATGGAAGACCACAGAGTCTAAGAGGGTTAGAGTGACCTCAGAGCCTGGTTCTAAAACAAAAGCTTTAAAAACAACCCCCACTATTCAGGCATGTACAGTACCATCCCATTTATCAAAACAAGGGGAGAAAAACAAGCCCATATATGAGTATATTTGTCTAGGCAAAGACTGGAAAGATACACACCAGCAGGTTAATTGTGGTTATCTCTGGGTGATGGGATTACGGGTTTTTTAAAAGATTATTTTTTCTTATCTAAATTTTTAATTTTCTATCATTTACAAAGGTTGTTTTCACTTTAAGGGAAAAAAAAAGTATTTTTATTTTCAAATACGCAGCTTTTAAAAGCAGTCTGGGAAACTTCTCAAATGCTTAACATTTTTTAAATGATGGGAAATGCTCCTAGTTACATTTTAAGCCTCTCATGTGGCAGTTACATTTCTGCAACAGTTGTTAAAAATGCAAAACTTGTGAAATGGGATCTCTTCTGACGAATGATTCACTGAGCCCAGTTATGTCGAAGGCCCTCTTCAGTCCTCACACATTCTAAATGTTCTATTTGTGGGCTAAACCCTTAACTCAATGGTCCCCCTCATCCCTGAGCCTGCAATCCAGGGGAAAATCTTGTGCTTCCTATCATATTCAAAATGTGAGTCAGCAGAATCACTTGGGATGGTTGTAAAAACAAGATTTCCAGGCTGTACCCCAGATATATAGGCCCAGAGTCTCTGGGGGTGATGTTCAGAATATGACCTTTAAACAACCTAGTTAGGGAATGCTGGTGCACACTGATCTTTGAGAGTCCATGTGTGTGTTTCTGAACAAATAAGGCTTAGCTAATGCCCTGAACGGGCCTCCCAGGACTCCTGCCTCCTAATCAGGTGATCTCCACCTCAGCTCCACCTCTGTTCCCAGGACCAGTCAAAACCTTAGGCAGAAGAGAACATAATAGATACTTGACTAGTATTAATTCTGTTTTGTTTCAAATAACTCTGAGTCCTTTGCTTTTACATGTTTAGTTTTGTCTCTCTTGGAAACCTGAGCACTGCCCTTGAATCTTGGGCCTTCACTGATGGCCTTGCTGTCTGGGGACCCCTTAATGTTGATTCTGTTACGTCCTACTCAGGGGGTGCTACTTTTTGCATTGCTTGTTTCCTGTGGACTCTGCTAATTCCATGACTGCTCTCCAGACTGAACCTTTTCTGTTTGTGCTTATGGACCCCTGTCCTCCTCACCTATCCACCCCTCTTCATGGTCTTTGTTCTGTGCTGATGGCTGGGTTTATTTCTCGATGCAAGTCCCATTCTGCTGAGTGCATTCCAAAAGCTGATGGTGATAAGATTGGCTATAATGACTTAGGTTTCACTTGGACTTATTCATCCAAGTGGAAGAATTATTCCTTCAACAGTGGAGGTTAAACCCATTGAGTCTTACTGAGTCTCAGTGTAGTTGTCTCTAGTTAGTCTCACAAGTGGATTTTCTGGGTGCTGCTTTATCTCTACTTGCCTTGTCTTCATTTCTTTTTCAACTTTTAACTATTACAGTTATTGAATGTATCCTCCAGAATAGAAATAATCAGTAGAAAACCAATGATTTATTACTATAATGTCTATATCATATTTAAGATCCACAGTATTTGGTATTTTTTAAGAAGTCAACTCAATCATAGCTCACTATTTCAGAATCAATAGCTTCTTTGATGTCATAATAACACTTAAATATAATTAAAACTCAAATGCAGAAATTTGGTTGGTTGGAAAGTTTAATAAATTTCCAAATTCCTCAAATAGAATTACCAAGAGGAAAATTTTGGGGTTTTTTTTCCTATAGAAATACAGGGTACTAGAATTACCGATACTGAAAACTTGTTAGAAAATTCCAAGTCCTGAGATACAGCAGATTGTATTTTTCTAAGATGGCTACACAATATCTCCAACCTCACATGCTCTTCTGCAATGTCACCATGCCTCTCCCTCTTCAAGAGGCATTGTCAAAGTCCCCTCCCCTCTCCTTAAGTCTTAGCTGGACTTTGTGACTTGTTGAACAATAGAATTTGGCAGAAGTGAAGTTCTGAAACTTTCAAGGATAGATCATAAGAAGCTTTGCACTTTTACTGGGGGTTTTTGAAATGCTCGCCCTGGGAAGAGTCAGCCACCAAGAAAGAAATCTAACTCCCCTAAGACAGCCATGTTGTGAGGAAGTCCAAGGTAAGCATGGAAAGATACAGTGATGCTATCCCAACCCAGGTACTAGACATGTGAGCAAAGTATCTTGATCGTGAATGAAATAACAAGAAATCTAGATGTCTTTTAGACAGTTTTTCTATTGTTGTTCTTCCTATTTAGAGATTTCTGTCTGAGGACATGACCATTGGTGATTGTAGCCTTAATGAATCCTGAGTCTCTGGGCATGGCGATTTTCTTTTCTTTAGTTTAAGTGTTTTGGTATGTGTCTCCTGCTTCTTCAAGAGTCTCTATGCCAAGGTACTCCTGCTTGGCTTGACAGCAGCTGTTCCCACACATCCATGGCTGGTTGTCAGAGCGTTTCAGATGTTGATGAACATACCAGCCTGGAAACTGCTAGCCAGCTTTCTATAATAGGGATTCACCTTTGTCTTGGCCTTTCTAGGGTTCTTCTCTGCTTTACCATCAGCCATTTTGAATTCCCCTAAAGCTCAAACTACAAAGCAAAGAAAGTGCTAAGCAAACACCCAGGAGAGATCCTGCTGGAATGAAAAGACTCTCAATACTCTAGTTAAGATCATGGCGAAGCTGTCCTACAAGCTGCAGCTGAGCAGGGGCAACCTCCTGCAGGACAGTTTGTAAAAGCATTGCCTTCAGCCCTGTCTGACTTTAACTCTTACGGCTACACTCTGAGAATTCACTAGGGCCACAAATGAATGAAAGGATAGTTTTTCCTCATTCAGAAATAACTACAGCGGCATCATCTGAGATTTCTATTCCTACGGGCCTAACAGACAGCTTTGCAAAATAATAAACTCTTGCTGATTAAAATGCTGTTGGTGGAGGAAGTTGGGCTGTTAAATTTGCAGGGAGAGGTGTTGTGACTGCTGTTAGTAGCAACATCCTTTTTTATTTTTTTAATTATTTCCTTTAGTAACTTTTTAAGGCAGGAGGTGGAGGTAAAGAATGAGCTCAGGGTTACCTTTGGCTCAATATGGAATGTTGTTGAAAAACCATTCATACCCCTTGAAGGCCATGTCAGGACAGAACATACCAAAAGCTCCTATTAAGCTTCATTTCTAGCTCCTAACAGTGTCTGCTGGGAAGACTGTGGTGACAGAGGCACTCTCCACCAAGCTATTTCTTGGCTTGGGGACTCAGCTGCCTGGAAAATTATGCAGTAATAATGGAGGGAGAAAAAAAAAGCTTCCTGTTACAACTACCTGAAACCAAATCATTGACCTAAAATTGACATCCAGATTTACTCACTTATGTGCTTACTCCTTGCTCTATCCATTGAAACTTTTGTTCATCACAACAAAGGAACACTAGTGAATGAGAACAATGGTGATGCTGCTTTGGTTTTCCAAGCCTCCATCAACAAAGCCCCTAAAGACAGCACCACGTTTTAAAATGCACCAGTGTAAATATTTAATAATACAGCACGCTCTCCTTCAGAAGCACAGCTTGCCTTTGAAATGTTAGCTTAGTAAATCTCAAGCTTCAGAGCAAAGAAAGATGTTACATATATTGTGGTGAAATAGAGTGGGCATAAGACGTTGCTTATGCAAAAGCATCTGAGTACTGCAAATTAAACAGAAAACAATTCGCTGATTCATCATATCCTGCCTGGATAGGAATTTTAAAGAGAGTTGGTTTTAGTGAGCACAGTAAAACAATTGGAGAAACAATGGAGAAAGTGATAGCTACTCTTGTCCTTTATTTATTTTTTTCCAAGTAAGGATAAGTAGAAATTATGGCCATGGAAGAATTTGTAGATTTCCCCTGAGCACTTGCCTGTTCTTCCTCTCCCCACCCCCAACTAAAAAAGACTACTATCATTTTGGCTTTTCTTGCCGAAAAAAGGCAGAGCAGGCCAGCCAGACTAGCAGATCAGCTCTGGTGTTCATCCCAAAGGTGAACTTGGCTTCTTCCAAATGAGACCCTTCCTGCAAACTGTTCTGACCTTTGAAAGCCTGAATGTCACAGAGAAACATGCGAAGCTTCCGTAGACATGTTAATATTCTGTAGACTATTCTAAAGATGATGATCCATATTTGTAGATATTCAGAAATTTTACTGGTAATATCTTTTCTAGTTCACAGTGAAATGATCTCTATCTTAGTTATTTCATAATAAAATTAATTTGCCTATCAAACTTGACCCTTTTTATTCATATGCACTCTTACAGGCACTGCAAATTGAAAAAAATTATTAAAACACTTTCAATGTTCAACCGCTTTTAACATAAATAAGGGCAAATTCAATGCCTTTGGAAACTAAGCTCGTTAAATCTGTTAGTCTAGCAGAATCTTTGCAGTTAACACTCCTCATACTTTTATATTGTACAGTATATGGATAAACAAAGACAATGGTTCTTGTGGAAGATCTTGCTGAATCTAGAAGACCTGTATAGTACAGATATGGTGGTCAGAATCCCCACCAACTATCCCCAACCAAATACAGGGGAATCCTCTATGGTAGTCATTGTAAAAAGTAGAAACACTTTCAAAAACGTGGGATCTGCTGAAACAGGCAATCACACAGAATGAATGAGGCAAAACCCACAACAAGAAAGATGCGCTCACTGAGAACCTGAGCCATGCGGCATGGCTAGTCCGGCCAGAACTGCCCTTCTCCCAGGCCCCCCAAAATAACCCAGAAGACAAGAACAATGAGGCATATTTTAGAATCCAAAGAAAAGGTCTGTGAAAGGACTTTGATAGTTTTTCAGCAATAGAAACATTTAAAACTATTTTTAAAACTTCTTGTAATCTAAACATCTTATCTCTTAGTGACACAATTATAGTAATTATTTTATTATTATTATTTATTATTATTTTAAAGAGAGAGGAAGGAAGAGAGAGAGAGAGAGAGAGAAAGAGAGAGAAACATTAATCTGTTTCTGTATGTGCCCTGACTAGAATGAAACCGGCAACCTCTGCGTTTTGGAATGACAATCTAAGAAACTGAGCTATCTGGCCTGGCTTGTAATTCTTTATTATTGAATTTTTATACAAAGTAGTGGACTGGGAAAAGACTATGTAATAAGTTAGATCGATTTCTTTTACAATGTACACAGTTTATGGCTTTGCTTGCTTCTTGTATTTAATATGAACAACTTTTGCTACGGTTAATTTTTAAAGACTTAGTTATCTTTGGAAAGTTTTCCTTTAATGGAGATTTTTACAACTATGACATGGAGAAGAAGGCTGGGTGGAAACAAAGGTAGCACTTAAAAAAAAACTTAGGTCTGTTGCTTAGATGCCATGTCATACAGTGGAGAGAATAATAAATTTCATTTATAAAAAGCTTAGGACAAAAAAGATAGACCTAAATGTAATTTAAAATAAAAATTTAGGTATAGTACTTCTTTTTATATAACTTCCCTGGAAAAAAAGAGAGCTATACTAAGTGGAAATAGTCTGTTCATCTAAAAATATTAAATTATTTGGTTCCACCAAGCACTTTTTTTTATTTTTAAAATTTATTTTGATTTTACAGAGAGAGGAAGAGAGAGAAAAACATCAATTTGTTGTTTTACTTATTTATGCATACATTAGTTGATTCTTTCATGTGTCCTGATGGGGGATCAAACCTGAAACCTTGGTGTGTCAGGATGATGCTCTAACCAATTGAGCTACCTGGCCAGGGAACCGAGCTTTTTTTTTTTTTTTTTACAGGAACAGAGAGTCAGAGAGAGGGATAGATAGGGAGACAGACAGAAACAAAGAGAGGTGAGAAGCATCAATCATTAGTTTTTCATTGCCGTTTCGACACCTTAGTTGTTCATTGATTGCTTTCTCACATGTGCCTTGACCGTGGGCCTTCAGCAGACCGAGCCACCCCTTGCTGGAGCCAGCGACCTTGGGTCCAAGCTGGTGAGCTTTTGCTCAAGCCAGATGGGCCCATGCTCAAGCTGGCGAGCTCGGGGTCTCGAACCTGAGTCCTCCGCATCCCAGTCCGACACTCTATCCACTGCACCACCGCCTGGTCAGGCCCGAGCATTTTTTAAATATGCAAAATTTAATATGTGTTCAATTCTACCTATGATCTACTGAACAGCTTGCATTGTTATTGTTAAACAATATAAACAGCAATTTTTAGATTCCACTGTGATGATGAGAGAGAAACATAAGACTACCTACTTAAAATAATTTATACTTAAATGCCAAGAGGTAAAAAAATAAATGTAGATTGCTACAGAGGTGATTCATTTGGAAGCATTTTGTTTGTTTTCTTTTAAATAAGGTGCTGATTAGAAACGAAAGGGTTTTGAATTAGAAGCCTAGCCCTGCTTTGTGGTCTAGGACTAGATAATATAATTTCAGAAACCTTGACTTATCCAGCAGTTACCTTAACTTGAATAAAGAAAATGGAGCTAACAAATATCATGAACTTCTAGGTACTTTACAGAGATTAAATACCACCCTTGTTCCTTGTTTCTTTTTTCTCTTACAAGCAACTTTTCCCACGTGGATCTAGAAATGATGGATAACTTTTCCATTGTTTTCTCTCTTTCTCTTTCTCTCTTTCCCTCTCACTCTCTCTCTCTCTTTATTTTTTATTTTCTTATTCATTTTTTAGAGAGAAAGGTGGGGGAGGGAGAGAGACAGCCAGGAAGGGAGAGAGATGAGAAGTATCAACTTCTAGCTGCGGCACTTCAGTTGTTCATTGATTGCTTCTCCTATTTGCCTTGGGGTGGGGGGCTCCAGTCAAGCCAGTCACCTCTTGCTCAAGCCAGTGACCCTGCTCTCAAGCTGGTGAGCGCGCACTCAAGCCAGCAACCTGGGAGTTTTGAACCTGGGACCTCAGCGTTTCAGGCTGATGCTCTCTATCCACTGCACCACCAATGATCAAGCTCTCTCTCTTTTTAAATAAAAATCTATTTGAGCCAAACTGATGACATGCCAGAAAGCAAGATCTCAAATGCTCCTCTTTTCCATTGTTCTCTTGGCAAAGAGGCATGATAGATACTTGAACCCTGAGCTATTTATAATAATAATAAAGCCTGACCAGGCCATGGCACAGTGGATAGAGCATTGGACTAGGATGGTGAAGACCTAGGTTCGAAACCCTGAGGTCCCTGGCTTGAACACAGGCTTATCCAGCTTGAGTACGGCGTCACTCGTTTGAGCGTGGAATCATAGACATGACTCCATGGTCGCTGGGTTGAGCCCAAAGGTTGCTGATTTGAGCTCAAGGTTGTTGGCTTGAGCAAGGGGTCATTCACTGTGCTGTGCCCCTCATCAAGGTACATAAAAGAAAGCAATCAACGAACAGCTAAGATACCACAATAAAGAATTGATGCTTCTCATCTTTCTCCCTTCCTGTCTGTCCCTATCTGCCCCTCTCTTTGTCTCAGTCACAAAATAATAATAATAATTAATAATAATAAAAAATATATCTAGGTATCAAATTGAAAGGGATAGACTGTGGTGGCTTTGTAACACTTTAACTTGCTGGGCTGAACTGCATTACCCAGAATTCCCTTACTGTATGTTTCTAGCTAGGATGGACCACAAGAGACATTCTTACATAGATTGTTTCTCAGAAGTGAAGCTGCAGCCATTTTGTAAATCTTATCAGTGCTTACCCCATTGGTGGAGGACAGCAGCTGGACCCACAACTGCTCTGCTTTTCCCTGAATCCTCCTCCAGCTTTCCAGCTCCTGGCCTAGACAGATGATAAAAGGGGACAGACAGTTTCTCCTGCAGGATATTTGTACCATCAAGTCACAGGCATGAGGACTGACATGATTTCAGTTTGTCCATATGGGTTCTAACTCATGCTTGGAAGTTCCAGCTGATACTCGCTTTTCCTCGCTTTACATCTATCTTCCCTTCCAGGCTGCCTTCTCTGAAGTCTTCGAGCTCCAGGATCAGGTATGAGACAACAGCTTTATAGAGACTGCTTAAACAATTCCCACAATCCAGTAAGATTAGATGCGATGAATATGATATACAAACACACATATATACACATTGTTTCTAGTGCAGTGGTTCTTAAACTTTTTTGAGGTACCGAACCCACCAGTTTCATAATGTGCATTCACCGAACCCTTCTTTAGTGATAAATAAAATATGATTTCTTTTTCCAAATTCAAGACATAGGTATATTTTTTTTACTGGTGCACAAAATGAGCCGTGCATGAACATCACCTTGCTCAAAGAACAAAACCAACAAAGTGCATGAACTCACAACAAATTACGGTATTACTTTATTCTGGCCTCCGCGGCAGAGGGTTCTCTGAACCCCTGAGACCGACTCATCGAACTCCTAGGGTTCAATAGAACCCAGGTTAAGAACCACTGTTCTAGTGGGTTCTCTTCTGTGATTTAATCCTGAGTAATTTTATTATATTGATTTTATAGTTGAATAAATGTATTATCTTCCTTAGGTTTGCACTTATAAAAACTTTATCATTCAGAATGGTATATAGTAGGTTGATCATGTTAATTTTGTACCTTGAAGGCTAATTGAATTAAACTCAAGATCTGAATTTTGAAATGCAATAAACTTGATCAAGTGACGAGCTTGTGCATATCTTTAAGTTTTTCACAATTGCCTAACCCAGAGATCTTCAATCTTTTTCATCTCATGGCACACATAAACTAATTACTAAAATTCTGAGGCACACGAAAAAATATATTTTTTGCAGATCTGACAAAATAATTAGCATAATTTTGATTGCTTTTCAAAAAAAATAATAATAGTAATTACCTACTTGTTTTGTTCCAAAATGACTTTTTTAAAGAATGAGGTGCAGGGTGGTAGACACACATGGAATATATATAAAAATCATGTACCATAGGAATGTACACTTGAAACCTATATGATTTTAATAACCAATATCACCCCAATAAATTTTATTTAAAAATTTTAAAAATCAAGTGCTGTCTGACCTGTGGTGGTGCAGTGGATAAAGTGTTGACCTGGAACACTGAGGTCGTGGGTTCAAAACCCTGGGCTTGCCTAGCCAAGGCACATATAGGAAGCAACTACTATGAGTTGATGTTTTCTGCTTCTCCACCCTTTCTCTCTCTAAGAAATCAATAAATACAAATCTAAAGTGAAAAAAAAAAATCAAGTGCCTAGACTTGTATATAAGGATTTCTGGTCCCAAGAATTAACCAATCAGACCCAGCCTTATTATGTGATGTGACCAATAAGATGCAACTCTATTACTATATGACCTATATCTTTTTGGTGCAAGACAGGGCATTTACAGTGAATGGCTATTGTGTTGGCTGTTGTAATTTTTTTATTTTTGTTTTAGTTTGACAATCTAAGGGAAAAGAGGTCAGTGCCCTTGACCAAATAGTCAGGTATTACGTGTTTTTAAATTTTGTATGGCACACTGGTTGAAAATTGCTGGCCTCACTTGTAAAATTGCTATGTGACAAAGCAAAAAGACATAATATATACATCCTTCTTAGAAATACAGAGGTAAAGGTCAGAAGAGAACAGTTTAACTGGTTGAGTGGCTGCCTCTGAGTGGCAGGAAATAATGATGAAATGGGAGTTGAGGGCATTAGGAGACTTTACTTTTGGTATGTCTGTTTAAAAGCATTATTTGACTCCCTAGCCTGGTTGTATAGCATATTTTGATAAAAATTCGCATTGATTACAAGAAAGTTTTAATAAAAAGCAAGTCCAGATTGACCATATGGTAGAGTAATGGATAGAATGTCGGCCTGGGACATAGAGGACCCTGAGGTCGCCATCTTGAGTGCGGGCTCACCAGCTTGAGCACAGGGTTGTCGGCTTGAGCGTGAGATCATAGACATGCCCCATGGTTGCTGGCTTGAATCCCAACTGCTGCCTTGAGTCCAAGATTGCTGATTTGAGCAAGGGGTTATTGGCTCAGCTGGAGTTCCCTGGTCAAAGCACGTATGAGAAAGCAATCAATAAACTACTAAGATGCTGCAACTATGAGTTGATGCTTCTCATCTCTCTCCATTCCTGTCTGTCTGTCCCTCTCTTTCTTTCTCTCTCTCTCTCTCAAAAAAAAAAAAAGCAAGTCCATGCCACCTATTTGTAACAGGGCAGGCAAGAAGGAAGGAAATAGGAAATGTTATCCTTTGAGTTAGACAATAGAATTCAGTTCTGGAGAGATTCCAATACAAGTTGAAAAGAAGGTCAAGTTTGGGGGAGGAATATGAAACAGTAAGATTTAAAGGGATACAAGAATGAGCTCTTCTTTCTTTAAGGGTCATTTGTTACAAAAAGAAAATATTGGCAACATATTCTCAGGCTTCTCTTTCCTCACCACCTCTCTGCCTTCCTCTAGCTACATCTAGGTTGCTAAATGAATGCAAGCCAAAGAATTATTGCAACAAGCTAACACATCGAAGCACCTCCTTTCAGAGCTAAGTTTCTTTCTTTTTTTTAAAAGAAGTTATCCTTTTATTTTTCAATCTTATTTTAGTTTTTTACTTATTCATTTTTAGAGAGAAAGGAGAGAGAGAGCGCGCGCTCCTTGATGAGTCTTCAGTTCTGGGACTAGTATAGCAAACGTCAGAAACAATAATTTTTACTTAAAGAAAAATCTTTGATTCTGCACATGGCTTGATCACATTTTAGCCTTACTCATTTCCTTTTCATGACTCAAGCATTTGGATTTCAGTTCCTTGCCAATTCTTCTACATCCCCAATTTGACCTTCCTCTCAGCATAATATTGTCCACCCAAATCCATATGCAGAAACATGTTTGAGAATATCAAGACTAGTTTAAGTCAAGGCAATAGTGAGAAAGGTTAGTTAATCCTTTAGCAATGCCCCCTCCCCACCTCAAAGTAGATAGATGGGAAGCTTTTAAACAGGAAAAACAAAAAGATACAGTTGAGAGGAAAACAAGAAAGATGTAAGGATAAGCTCTGGGGAAATGGTTCTACTTTGGCAGAAGAAAAACGACTAGTATATTAACCAATTTTGCTAGTCCTATTTCAAAGCAATAAAACAGATATTATCTTATTAACTCACTTATATCTATCCATTTTAGATCTGCCCGATTCTCCATCATTTGTAGGTTATTCCTCTTGTCATTTGGTGATTCCAGCTACACAAATTTCTAATGAAGTCTGAAAGCTAAATGAGAAGTTTCCCTAATGTCTTCATACCTAGATTTTCCTTCTAGAAACAAAAAGGACTTCATAGATTCTTTCTCTTGTATTTCCCAAGCATTTCTATGACTGCAACAGAAGGCTGTGTACCTTAAGTCATGGGAATTGTCAGGAAGAGAGACCCAAATTCCAGACTTCGAGTTCTGGACTTTTCCCACTGAACTCTGCCACCTTTCCTCTCTAGACCCAATGATGGACAGTGCTTCCTCTGACTGATGATTGTTCTTCCTGATTCCCAATTCCCAAAAGCTCTCTCTTGGAGAGCTTCCTCTAGGTTGGTTTCATTCTGCTCATCAACCCCTTTAGGTACAATTCCTCAACAAGTTACAAATCCAGTCCACATTTTTCTTCCTGACTTATCAAAGAGTTGCTATCATGGCTTCAAGATCATATTTGTAGATTCTTTTAAAACCCTGGAATGGAAAATGTCTGGGCCTGAAGACAAGCTTGTTTATGGGACTACATAGTGTCTTAATGCCTTCTCACCTACCTTGTGCTTTAATTCCCTTCTAGAAGTATTTGTTTAAAATCACCTTTGGGCCCTGGCCAGCTGGCTCAGTGGTAGAGTGTCAGTCAGCCCATCATGTGGTTGTCCTGGGTTTGATTCCCAGTCAGGGCACACAAGAGAAGCAAACATCTGCTTCTCCACCCTCCCTCTTCCATTCTCTCTCTCTCTCTTCCCCTCCTGCAGCCATGGCTCAGTTGGTTCAAGAGCATCAGCCATGGGCGCTGAGAACGGCTCTGTGGAGCCTCCGCCTCAGGAGCTAAAAAATATTTCGGTTACAAGCATGGCCCGGATAGGCAGGGCATCTGTCCCAGACAGGGGTGGCTGGGTAGATTCTCGTGGGAGTGCATGTGGTAGTCTATCTCTCCTTGTCCCACTTGAAAAAAAAATGAAAAAAAATTACTTTTAGTTTAAAATTACTTTTTTTCCAAGACAGCACATCAAGAAATTGGCAAACGCCTGACCAGGCGGTGGCATAGTGGATAGAGTGTCAGACTGGGATGTGGAGGACCCAGGTTCGAGACCCCGAGCTTGCCAGCTTGAGCGCCGGCGGATCTGGCTTGAGCAAAAAGCTCACCAGCTTGGACCCAGGTCGCTGGCTCCAGCAAGGGGTTACTTGGTCTGCTGAAGGCCTGTGGTCAAGGCACATATGAGAAAGCAATCAATGAACTACTAAGGTGTTGCAATGAAAAACTGATAATTGATGCTTCTCATCTCTCTCCGTTCCTGTCTGTCTGTCCCTATCTATCCCTCTCTCTGACTCTCTCTCTGTCCCTGTAAAAAAAAAAAAAAAAGAAAAAAAGAAAGAAAAAAGAAATTGGCAAACAATGAAAGGTTTCGACTCTTGTCTTTGTAGCTGACTCAAGGATACCACTTTGCCTTGCTCTGTGACTCTGAAATAATTTTTTTGTGCTTTCAAATTATGTATCAATAAAATTGGTATATCTTCAATGGCAGAATAATTCCTGGTTTTAAAATATTATCTAACATTGATATGAGAGCAGGTCCCAGCTTTTTAGAATTTGTGTGCATGTGTGTGAACTAGGCTGTGTTGAGGGTGAAATGAACAGTAGATAGGTTATCCAAAATCAATGGTTGTATCAGACATTGAGAAATAAAAGGGTATGTCATTAGCTGGTTCCTCATGTTATATGCATCCATTAACTTTTTGCTGTATTCCAATAAATGAAATGAAACACGGGGCTCTGGCTAGGGAGTTCAGTTGGTTGGACCTTGTCTTGATAACATCACAGTTGCAGGTCCAATCCCCTGTCAGGGTACATATAAGAGTCAGCCAAGGAATCTATCCATAAATAGGTAGAATAACAAATTGATGTTTCTTTCTCTCTCTTTCTACCTCTCTCTCCCACTTTCTCTCTCTCTAAAAATCAATCAATAAATAAAATTTGTAAAAAATGAAAGACAGGCCTGACCAGGCGGTAGCGCAGTAGATAGAGCGTCGGACTGGAATGCGGAAGACCCAGGTTCAAGACCCCGATCTTGCCAGCTTGAGCGCGGGGCCCATCTGGCTTGAGCAAAAGCTCGCCAGCTTGGATCCAAAGTCGCTGGCTCCAGCAAGGGGTTCCTTGGTCTGCTGAAGGCTTGTGGTCAAGGCACATGTGAGAAAACAATCAATAATGAACAACTAAGGTGTCACACAGCAACGAAAAACTAATGGTTGATGTTTATCACCTCTCTCCGTTCCTGTCTGTCTGTCCCTATCTATCCCTCTCTCTGACTCTCTCTCTGTCCCTGTAAAAAAAAAAAAAAAAAGGCAGCCTGACCAGTGGTGACACAGTGGATAGAGCATCAAATGATGTCCCCCAGTTCACCCTGAGATTGCCAGCTTGAGCATGGGGTCATCAGTTTGAGCACAGGATTGTCGACATAATTCCAATGGCATTGGCTTGAACTCAAAGGTCGCTGGCTTGAGCCCGAGGTCACCAGCTTGAGCAAGCGTCACTGGCTTGGCTTGAATCCTCCAGTCTATACAGGTATGAGAAACAATGAAAGAACAGCTAAAGTGAAGCAACTATGAGTTGATGCTTCTCATCTCTCCCCTCCTTTCTTCTCTCCCTTCCTCCCTCACTTTCTCCCTTTCTCTTTCATCAATAATAATAATAATAAGACATAACCTTTATTTCCACATTCACAGGTATTCTCCAGATGTACAAAACTTATGCATTAAACTATATGGTACAAGTGAGCCATGAAAACAGGGTGCCATAGCTTTAGCAACATGAGAACCGTGGCACAGGGGCATCCATGGAGGTTGCATGAGGCAGTGTCTATGAATGGCCTGTTGAAATGTGAGAAGATGGTGATGGCTCCAAGGCATCAGGCTGCTGGAGGAGCTGTTGTCCAAAGGGAGCAAAAAGGAGCAATTCTATTTTCTACCTGGTTGAGGGCACTAGAATCATCAAGTGGTGTGAAAAGACCAGTGGTGGGCTTCAAATAATTTAACAACCGGTTCTCTGCCCTAATGACTGTTTTAAGTATAAAAAAATGACATACTGAAAGGTATGTAGTTTATTATTTAATGCATTTAATAGTTAAATAAGAACAATAAAAGAGGCACACAGAACTAGATTGTTATGAGTTTTAAAATATTAATGAAAAAATATTAAATAATACCTGACAAAAAAATAAAGCTGTTAAGATATTTCCATATTGCTTCTTGATGGGCGCCCTCATTTGCAATTTTTTCCAACCTATGGTTGGAATAAACATTACTACGGGCGCTTAGAATATGCAGTTGTGCAGATGAATGTTAATGAAGAGTAAGGAATGTAAATTTGTGATTTCCACATTGGGCAGCTGCCCAGGCGCCCACCTTAGAGAGAACCCTGATTACAAGTGCCATTTTAACAACTGGTTTGCCGAACTCAACAAAAAATTAGGTATCGGTTCTGCCAAGTCACTGCGAACTGGCCAAACCCCACCACTGGAAAAGGCCCTATGATATGTATGTGCAAGAACTGCTGCCAACTAAAAAGCTCGAGAAAGGAGAAAAGTGTCTCTGTTCTTCCTCCTTTGTCATTTCCTGTTCCCTCCCTCCCCACCATCCTTATCTCTAACCTCCTACACTTTCTTCCTCATCCCCAAGTCCTCTGAATTCCTGGTTATTAAGATTCCTTCCCTCTCCCCAGATTTGGGCCCTTTTAGTCTCTTAATGATCTCCCTTCAAGTAGTTCCCCCGTGTGAGCCTCCCCCACCCACCAGAAGCTTTCCTAATAAGATTTATTTTAGGACATAGCCAAGTCAAATGATTTACAAATTTTCTCAGCATGAGTTATTTTTATACATGAAAAAATTAGTCTAGTTTATGTTCACTTATAACAGCATTAATTTTGGAATTTCAGAAGTTTTCTTTTTGTTTAATTTATTAATTGGTTTTAGAAAGTGGAAGGAAGAGAGAAACATTGATCTACTGCTCCACCCCACCCATGCATTCATTGGTTGATTCCTGTATGTACCTCCACCGGTAATCCAACCCACAGCCCGGGTGCATCAGGATGACTCTCCAACCAACTGAGCTACCCAGCCAGGGCTGGAATTTAAATTTTAAAACCAATTTCTCAAATTTGCCACTGCTCTAATAATGTAACAGTTTGATGTAATATAAAGGCCGAATGGTTATTTATGCAGGTGCTTATACAGAGAGGAGAGATAAAATAAGTGGCCTACTACATGAATCCACTGGGGCCCTGTTGGGCAAATAAAATATATTATGCTCACTTTGTTAAAGATGGCGCTGCCCACATGGAAGCCCGTCACCCAGGTGATGATATTAGTTGCCCTCCTGCTTGAGAATAGGCGTGATTATGTTAATATGTGTTGGGGGAGGGCTTTCACACCAAAGGGTTTTAAGGAAGAGAGATCATGTTGTTTTAGGAGAAGACTGATTGCTTTTTAGGAGGAGGGCAGAGAGCAGGAGGAGAGCAGATTAAGGCCACGTGGAGGCCAGGAGAAGCAGCCAAGATGGTGGAGCATTGAAGGAGAAGCCAGTTTGTACAGAGTTTATGCAGGGAGAAGGAAGGAGATGGGAAACACAGGTGAATAAGTCTGGTGAGCTAGAAACCTTTGATTCTAGGAAACTCGGATAAGTCAGTAGCTTTGTGAGCACTGAATGAGTGGGTTTTGGAGCCCAGTGTGTGTTTTTGCTTGCCCGCCAGGTGCAAGCTAGAATTAAAGCTGATGGTTCACCAGTTCTTGGCTCCATTGTTTTATTACCGACTTTCCGAATCTAATGCGAACCTGCACGGGCTAGGCGGCTGTTATGGTGGCTGTGGCCATTGGCTTTACAGGCCCTGTATGGCCAGTAGCCACAGCCACCATCACAGCCTACTGGCCTGTGCAGGTTCGCATCTTATTTGGACAGACGGTAATGAAACAATGGAGTCAAGAACTGGTGAGCCATCAGCTTTAATCCTAGCTTGCACCCGGTGGGCAAGAAATACACACACTGGGAAAACACTTCCCTTTCCATTCAAGGTTCTCAAAGCCACTGACTTATCTGAGTTTCCTAGAATCAAAGGTTTCTAGCTCACCAGCCTTATTCACCTCTGTTCCCCATCTTCTTCTCTCTGCACAAACTGGCTTCTCCTTCAGCACTCCGCCATCTTTGCTGCTTTTCCTCTCCTCCACATGGCCTTTCTCTGCTCTCCCCCAGCATGGGCTCCTCCTAGAACATGATCTCTCTTCATTTTAAAACCTTTTGGCACAAAAGCCCTTTTCCAACACACATTAATATAATCATGTCCATCTCAAGCAAGAAGGGCAACTAATATTATCACCTGGGCAATGGGCTTCCACATGGGCAGCGCCATCTTTAACAAAGTGAGCATAATATATTTCATCTGCCCAACAGGCCCTGAGTGAGGTAATAAGAAAATTAAGGAAACATGATTGGACAAAGAGGGGTAGAAATAATGGCTCAGGATCCTTTGATCTTTAGATCAATATTACATTTCAATTTGGTGGGAAAATCACTCTAACACTCAGGTCTCCAAATCAATAACTTCAGGTAGTCAACGAGCTTAAGAAATCAGGAAGAGGAGTTTGAATCCTGACTGCCTCTTCCAATAAGTGTGTGAATTTGCCAGAGTTATTTATTTAGCCTCTTTGAAACTGTTGATCTATCTGCAAAATGACGTTATATTTGCTGGGAGGATTAAATGAGTTAACCTGGCAAGCGACAGACAGAGTTTATTTAAGGTTAGCCTCCTCCCCACCCTCTTTAACTCTCTGGTTGACAGTTGGAGTAAACCTGGATTGCACAAATCCCGGATTCCCAGATCACATCAAAGAAAGAAGAAAAGTGGCCAAATCTTATCAGAATTTAAACTTCTAGTTTATTCTCCCCTTGGCTCGGTCATCTTATCACTCACTGCTGATCTAATGCCAAAAACCTCTCTGGAACTCAGTTCATTCCTCAGCGGGATAAGGAAATAACAATTTATGCTCTTAAAGATACAGGTTAGCTAAGAGGCAATTTACATTTCTAAAATACAGTGTTACCCAAGAAGAAAAGTGTAGAGTCAAAACACATTTTCAGTAAATGTCATTCTTGGATAGGGCAGTGTTTCCCAAAATGTGGGGTGTGACTTGCTGGTGGTACACAAAAGAATTTTAGGTGAAAATCAGTTGCTCCATAAAATGACATAAAATACACAGAAAGTTATTCCCCTTTAAATTGTCTTTGATTACATGAAGAAGTTATTTTCATTTTGGGTCGTTGACACTTGTTTATTCTCTCTCTAAAAAGAGAGTAAGCCTCAGGCCATGTCTTTAGTAAAAAAAAAAATGATACTTGTTTATTTCTCTCCCTAAAAAGAGAGTAAGCCTCAGGCCATGTCTTTAGTAAAAAAAAAAAAAAAGTAATTAAGTGGAACTTAGAAATATTTCCCATTACATTTACCTTCTTAGTATACCAAACAATACTGGTTTTTCATTTCTGATAATGGCAAAAAATAATTTCTTCTTAGAATAAAGTTTTAAAATACATTATATACTAGAAACTTTTAAAAGATGAATTAACAAATACAAATATCAAGTAAGTACTACGAAGACTTTAAACTATATTGGAGGTGATCTTTTCAATACACTTATTTTTTCATGTAAAACTAATAAATCACCGGTATGTTTTTTTGTTTGTTTGTTTGTTTGTTTTTACCAGTATGTTTTTTACTGGCTTCAATCTATGAGTGCCTCAATCTCTGAACTCTCCTGTTAGTAAACTTTCTAATTTGATTTCTCTTTATTTTTGTAAAGATGATGATATAAACATTTGCTTTATAAATTAACCTCAAATAAGCTATTAGGAAGTTAAATGAAAACAAATTTCAATTTCATTCTACAAACATTTATTGAATATTAATTATGTGCAAAACCCTAAAAATAAAGATTCTACAACCAAGTAGAAAAAAGGAAATGTTTTCATTGTATCTAGGGTATTCATGTTATAGAGAAGAAAATCATTATTCAGAAAAAAAATATTATAAGGAAGATATAAAAGAACTTAAAAATAAATAATGTGGAGAAGTTTGTTAGAAATCAGTCAGAAATTCCTCAGCTTAAAAAAAAAAAAAAAGGATGACCTATATATAGTCTAGCAAGTAAAGACATCACTCCGAAGAGCTTGCATTCAAATCCATTACACAAGGACCAGGCAGGCCAGTGGGGACCAGAAGCTTGGTGGTGAGTGGCAGTAGCCTTTTGAGCTGTCCCCAGGACTTTCTTGGGACCCTGGAAAAAGATTCAAATTCCAACGAACGGGGTTGTTCCTTCACCAGAAAGGAGAAGCAGCTGACCAAAAGCTAAGCAACAGGAAGCATTTCCCAAACAAGAAAAAAACAATAGAGGTTGAGGCCAAGTAAGAGAAATCTTTGCAGTTTTGTGTAGTACAGAAAGGATAATTTTCTTTTCCCGCATAATCTCTATAGAATGGTCACAGGCCAAAACATTCAGAAAAATTAAAGTGCACCACTCTATCCAAGGAAGAAAAAAAAAGATTGATATGAGGAAAATCTCCATTATAGTGTGGAATATTTCATTTTTTACAGATTTCTCCTAAAGGTCAAGGACTAAGCTAAAGGAAACAGCCAGCATGTGAGTGCCCCAAGTTTAGGGGTAAGGAGAGGAAGGGGATGGAGCTGGATTAGCTCAGCAACAAGCACAGAGAATCAATCCCACAGAACACCGGAGACAGGGGCCTCCTGCTTACTCTTTTAAACATAATATGATAATTTCCTATGAGTCACCAAGGGCATTCTAGCTCAGACTATAGAAACAGCTAGACTGGCTGCACCATTTTCCACACTTTTGAGCCATTTCGGGTATATTGTAGTTGTAAACTAAGATCAAATTATACATCTTTGAAAACTCAGTGCTAACATTCTGCTCATACCACACTGCCCAAACACCCTACAAAAAATACTTAAAATCAGGATGAAAAGTAAAAAATAAAATAGGGTAAAAGTGGGGTCACTAGTAGACATTTCATCCCCGACAAAAGTAGCACAGACAAAATTGCCGCCAGAATTTTCCTCTTGACCCTAATATTTTCCCAGCATATTTCACAATTATAAAAGTATCTGCTCCTGTTTATTAATGGACACATTTATGTGTCTAAATTATGTCTGTCCAGCTAAATCCTGAGCAAATTCCACACTTGTTAATCTAGAATCCCAGTCTTAACTCTGCAAATCTGGTGCTGCTGGTACCCAAGCCCTGAATAACTTTGGATGAATTTTTAGGCTTTGCCTAAGACTTAGCTTGGGGTAAGCTGTAGTAACAATAACAATAGCAGACAGGTCCAAAAAGCAAATACAAATAGCAAACTGCAACTCTCCTATTGCTTAAGCCATAGGGACTTTCCTGACCATTAATTAACTTTTGTTTGGCTGTTTGGTCTTGGTCCAATACAAAAGTCAAAAAACCATGGCAATCTTTTCCTTTTCTTTATTTTTGTTTTTATTTACTGACTTTAGAGAGAGAGAGAGTAGAGACAAAAACATCATCTGTTCCTGTATGTGCCCTGACTGATTGAACAGGCAACCTCTGTGCCTGAGGTGGTGGCTCTAACCAACCGAGCTATCCGGCCAGGGTATATGGCAATCTTTTTCATCTTTGAAATTTAACCACATTAGGGAACAGTAAAATATTTTCCACCTTGGATTTTGTGGCTTTTTTTTTTCCTGATGGTGGTAGTGGTACTGGCTTCAAACCTCTGTTGCAAAATATATTAACTTTAAAAAAAAATTGTAGTCATATTTTGGTTGTTGTTTAAGTATTCTGGGAGAGGAAAGAAAAATGTTCACCTTCAAATAAAGTTAAAGTTACCTACAATAATGTGGGTAAAAAGGTTTTTTTAATCAGCATAGGAAAATATTATTTTATAATATGAAATTTAAAAAGACAAATATTTTTATTATAATCTACTCCCAATGCTAATTATTTACATATGCATGGTTACAGTTTCTTTGAACAAAAGAATATAATCATGATTGCTCCCCCACTCTTATGCTTAAGTACCTCCTTGCCAATATAAGAATATGGTACAGAAAAAATAAAAAACCTCACTCTTTAGAGGTATAACTATACAAAAGACCAACTATTAATGCAATATTTTGCTGAGACCTGAGAAAATGGAATATAAGGGAGGAAGTGAATTTTCTTTTTCTTTCTTTCTTTTTATTTATTTATTTTTTTTGTATTTTTCCGAAGTGAGAAGTGGGGAAGCAGAGAGACAGACTCCTGCATGCACCCAACCGGGATCCACCCGGCAAGCCCATCAGAGGGTGATGTTCTACCCATCTGGGCTGTTGCTCCTTTGCAACCAGAGCCATTCTAGCACCTGAGGCAGAGGCCATGGAGCCATCCTCAGTGCCCAGGCCAACTTTGCTCCAATGGAGCTTAGGCTGAGGTAGGGGGAGAGAGATAGAAAGGAGAAGGGGAAGGGTGTAGAAGCAGATGGGCACCTCTCCTGTGTACCCAGAATGGGAATCAAACCCGGGACATCCACACACTGGGCTGACATTCCACCACTGAGCCAACTGGCCAGGGCAGGATGCAAGTTTTTTAAAAATTGTTATTTCAAGGTAGCAAATATTTGGTTCAAAATTTTCAAAGACATAATATCTACATGAAAATTATAAGTAGGTCCTGGCTGGTTGGCTCAGTGGTACAGCATCAACCTGGCATGTGGATATCCTGGGTTCAATTTCCAGTCAGGGCACACATGAGAAGCAACCATCTGCTTCTCCACTCCCTCTCTTCTCTTTCTTTCTTTCTTTCTTTCTTTCTTTCTTTCTTTCTTTCTTTTTCTTTCTTTCTCTCTCTCTTCAACTCCCACAGCCATGGCTCGATTGGTTCAAGCAAGTTGGCCTATGTGCTGAGGATGGCTCCAGTGGCTTCTGCCTCAGGTGCTAAAAATAACTCAGTTGCTGAGCAATAAAGCAACAGCCCAGATGGGTCTGGGCATATGTGGGAGTCTGTCTCTCTGCCTACCCTGCTCTCAATAATAGAAATAAAAAAACTATAAGTAAATCAGCCTTAGCTAACTATACAGCAGCAATATTTTCTGAATACCTCAAGAATGAGAATCAAAAGAATAGGTATGTTAGTGGTCGAGTCAGCCTTGTTTTGAAAAGTTGAAAGATTTATGTGATCTGAAGAGAAAACAGAGTATCAGCTTTGTTTTGAAAGTGAATGCTTGGCTCTAGCTAGGTAGCTCAGTGGTAGAGCATTGGCCCAGAATGTGGATGTCCTGGGGTCAGTTCCCTGTCAAGACACACAGAAGCAGCACCCATATGCTTCTCCACCCCTCCCTTTCTCACTTCTCTCTCTGTCTCTCTCTTCCTTTCTTGCAGCCATGGTTTGATTGGAGCAAGTTGGCCCTGGGGACTGAGGATGGCTCCATGGACTCTGCCTAAGGTGCTAAGAAGAGCTCTGTTGCTGAGCAACAGAGCAATGCCTCAGATGGGCAGAGCATCGCCCCCTAGTGGGCTAGCTGGGTGGATCCCAGTCAGGCACATGCGGGAGTCAATCTCTGCCTCCTCTCCTCTCATTGAAAAAAATAAAGAAAATGAATTTTTTCCAGAACTTTTATTTATAATTTTGATTATACATATATTTTACACTATTTTTATGGCGCTTTGCCAATCCCTTACTTTTTAGAAGAATTTGATCTTTCAATTTTGCGGTTAGCTGGGATTACTATATATAAAAATAATATCTAATATATATTTGACACTCAGTATCTGACATTGTGTCAGACCCTGTTCTAAATGCTTTATATGTTAACTCAATCCTTAAGAACAATGAAGCAGATATTATCACTATCCCCATTTAATAGATGAGAAGACAAGTATAAGGAGCTAAATAATTTGCTTAAGGAACACAGCTAGCACCTGACCGGTGGTGATGCAGTGAATAAGAGCATTGCCCAGGTTCAACCCCTAAGGTCCCTAGCTTGAGTGTGAACTCATCCAGCTTGAGTGCACAGTCACTTGCTTGAGTATGGGGTTGCCTGCTTGAACGTAGGATCATCGACATGATCCCAAAGGTCACTGGCTTGAAGCCCAAGGTTGCTGGCTCGAGCCTTCCTGGGGCAGAAGGTAGATGTGTTTGTTCCCTGGTAAAAGTTTCTTTGGTCCTTATGGAGGATGTGTGAACTGTCACTAAAAATATCCACAATATTGCTTTTCTCCATGGGAATAATCATATTGAAATATTGTACTAAGAAAAAAAACCAGATAAGCATTTCTCATCTGTGAATTGGGGATGCTGACAAGTTGCAAGAGTCTGCCTGGTTGGTTTTGAAGCTTTAGCTACGAGACAACTGCAGGATTCTTTTGTCAGAGGAGAAGTTGCAACAAAAATCAACACTTTTTAAAAGTATAGAGAACTTACACATTCCCGTTTCCAGCACGTGGGCACACTCCCATCTACAAATTTGTCTCTTTTGGGTTATCCTATCTACCTGCTGTCTTCTCATGTCCAATTTTCCAGATGCAACAGGACTTCTTAGTGATGTGCCCCCAATTACAAGTTAATAGAGAATAAGTGAAAAACGGAAGTGTGGAATTCCTCAGGGACTTCCTTGAGAGGAAACACAACAGAATTCTGACATGTGATGTTTTAAAAAGGCTTCTTATTGTAAAATGAAATACATACTGAAAGTCCATCAAATATTTGTGCATTTTAATGAATTATTTATATTAAGCACATACTCCTGTAGCTACCATCTGGGTCAACACATGTCACATGCTACCACCTCAGAAACCCTCCTATGCCTCTTCCATTCAGTTTCCTTCATGCCCATTCAGTTTCCTTCATGCCCATTCAAGATGATCACGATTTTTATTTTGATGACATACTTTTGAATCACTTTCTAAGCAGTTATAAACAAATATGGCTTTAAAATGAATCAGACTAATTTCACAAAGTGGAAGTGTTAGGGTTATTGGCTTCTTTAAAACTCAAATTCCCCTCGCACAACTTCCACTAAGGCAACTTCTTCAGTAAACATTTCCCTCACCCAACCACCTCCTCCCTTTAAAAAATTCCCTCTCCCCAACACTGGGAAGGTTCTAAAAAATATACTTGATATAAGGCCATCATGAGGGGTCTGAAGGTTGGGGAAAAGGAAACAATCTGTGTCATACCAGTGGCCAAGGCCAGCAGGTACACATTGGATTCAGGCAGATGGTAGAAAAACTGTGGAGCCAGAAAGGGTTGGGGCATTCCATTTAATAAAGTCTCACAATGGCGAATAAGCACACAGGTAGGGGAAACTGCCTCTCAAGCAAATAAACAGCAAAATGGCCCCTCACAGCAGAGGGCAAGCAATCCGCACATCCCCAATGCCTCTGAGCACAAGCACCCATAGTCTTATATAGGTCGTACACACGTGGCTCTGCCACATGCTCACACACTAATCAGGCAAAGGGCTTGCAGCTGGTAAACCAGCGAGCAAGCCTAGCACAGCAGACCTACATTCCACCCCTTTAGGGTTGCTCACTTCAAAATCTACATGACAGGAAACAGAGACTACAGCAACAGCAAAAGTCACACAATAATTACTATGCCCTATACGATGTCTCCCTGAGCACTTTGCCCAGGGTGTCACCTGAGGCCCACCTCTAACTCCCTACCCCATGGTAGGTAGGAGGGCCTGTATAACCCAGGGCTGTGTCCATGGAAACCGTAGTGTTCTTGGTGCACCTCTACAACTGGATGAGAACCAGTGCAGGAGGGCTTCCACAGTGCTGCACCATCCCCATCAGGATCTCTCACAGTACTTACTGTCCACGAGCGACATGTCCATCCATCAAGGGAGCCAGTGCCTCCCTCTGGCTGCAGTCCAAGAGTCAGTCCATTATAGACAGCCCAGCTGTCTGCAAATTACCAAGGTAAAGGTCCATTACAGGCAACTAGCCACATAGCTCTTTATTAATGGACCTCAGCACCTTACCACAGTGTGCTGGCTGTTGTCTCAAGCCCCATCCAAACCCCTCAACAAGCTCACAGAGCCTGGTGGGGTTAAACATATTCTAGGCCTGTGTCACCTTAATAGTTCTCTTAGCTGTTGCTGCTATAAAAAATAAATAAAAATTAAAAAAAAACCCTATTACCTTCTAATGCCAATATCTTCTGCACATTAGAAGGGGACCAGTGGATTGCCAATTTCACATTGAGCCTCTGGCCCCGCCCATCCCTATTGGATGGGTCTGTCACCCTTTTTCCTATTCAAGCTGGGACAACAGGTCTTGGGGACCCTGTAACCTGAACATCAGCCATTTTCCTGGCAGACGCCAGGGCCACCTGCTTCCCCTGCTTTTTCAGTGGCTGGAACCTCTGTTCTGACTTAAGCTGCCACCAAAGCTCCAAGACCTTATTAGGTTTGCCATTTAACTTCTCTCTATTGGCCCTAGCCCCACAATCAAATCTACCCACATCTGTGTTCAGGTAACTTTCACAGACCCATTTCTCTTGTTAGTCGGGCAGGGGCAAGGGGCAGCATGGGCAGCAGCTCTCACAGCCTTACGGTCCGTCTCTGTTCTGGAGGGCATGATGCCATCCACCCCAAGGTCCTGCAGCCACACCAAGCAGGCTGCCAGGGGCTCAGTGGGTTTTTGTCTGAATTTCACCCCCAACTCCATCAGCTCTGCTTGGGTGTAGGGCTGGACCACAGAGTGCTCCACTGCCTAAGGAGTAGGCTGTGGCTGCCCCTGAGGGACTCTTGGCTGCTGAGTCTTTACCTTCTTGGTGACCAATGGCTGAGCTCTGAGTCTGGGGATGGCAGTTGCAGCCCAGGCCTCCCCCTCAGAAGAGTCAGAAACACCTGCTCCCACCGATTCAGAGCCACTCTGCCAACACAAATGCAGCTCCATTTTTCACTCCCCCTACGGCTGCCGGCTCTCAACCTGAAGCTGACTCTCGAGCTTCTGAACCCACAGTTGTTTCTCCAACAGCAGTTGCTGCCAGCATTCAGCTTCCAGGGAAAACTGCAACTCGTAAACCCATAACTTCTTGTCCAGAGACCGCTCCAGTTCCAGATGCTGTTGGCACTCAGGCTGCACCTCACTGCAACTATTGGACTTGTTGGCTTCCCTCTCCAGCACCCGCTCCAGTTCACACCATCATTGGCGCTCAGTATGCAACTAATCCTGGAGCTTTTGACCTCACTCAGCTTCTCACACAGAGCTCTTGGCTTCTTCTTACAGAATTGTAAAAAATACCCAGCCCATGGTTCCCACCAGGAGAACCACCAGGAACAGCCACTCCTCTATTCCACCCCTTAAAGGTGTCAGCGGCTCCATACCAATCTGCTCCGAATCCTGCTCTTATCAAAGAGGAATACATTCCAAGACTGACTGGCAATGGAAGTTGTAACCACAGTAAGCGATAAAACAAGTATAATAAAGTGGAACAGCCTGACAAGGTGGTGGCGCAGTGGATAGAGCATCAGACTGGGATGCTGAGGATCCAGGTTCAAGACCCCGAGCTCACCAGCTTGAGCACGGGCCATCTGGTTTGAGCAAAAGCTCGTCAGCTTGGACCCAAGGTCGCTGGCTCCAGCAAGGGGTTGCTTGGTCTGCTGAAGGCCCGCGGTCAAGGCACATGTGAGAAAGCAATCAAAGAACAACTAAGTTGTTGCGACAGCAACGAAAAACTGATGATTGATGCTTCTCATCTCTCTCCGTTCCTGTCTGTCTGTCCCTATCTATCACTCTCTCTGACTCTCTCTCTCTGTCCCTGTAAAAAATAAAAATAAAGTGGAACAATTATAATAATATACTGCAATAAAAATCATGTGAATGGGGTCTCACTTTCTCTGTCAAAATACCTTATTGTATTGTATTCACCCTTCTTCTTGTGATGGTGTGAGGTGATAAAATGCCTGTGTGATATGATAACGTGAGGTGAGCAAGATGTCATTAAGTAAAATTACAGTTACTTGAGTACAATCATTGTGATACCGAGACAGTCAATCTCATAATCAAGAAGGTGGCAGATTAGCCTGACCAGGTGGTGGCACAGTGGATAGAGTAACGAACTGGGATGCGGAAGACCCCGGTTCGAGACCCCGAGCTCGCCAGCTTGAGCGCGGGCCCATCTGACTTGAGCAAAAGCTTGTCATCTTAGACCCAAGGTCCCTGGCTCCAGCAAGGGGTTGCTCGGTCTGCTGACGGCCCGCGGTCAAGGCACATGTGAGAAAGCAATCAATGAACAACTAAGGTGTCGCAACGGCAACAAAACACTAATGATTGATGCTTCTTACCTCTCTCCGTTCCTGTCTGTCTGTCCCTATCTGTCCCTCTCTCTGACTTTCTCTCTCTGTCCCTATTAAAAAAAAAAGAAAGAAAGAAAAGAAAAAAGAAGGTGGCAGCATATACAGCATGGATATGCTGGACAAAGAGGTGACCTATGTCCCCGGTGGGATGGAGCAGGAAGGTGCGAGATTCTTTTACACTACTCAGAATGGTGTGCAATTTTAAACTTGTGAGTTATTTCTGAATTTTTCCATTTAATATTTTTCAGACTGCACTTGACTACTAGTAACTGAAACCATGGAAAACCGTTAACCACAGATAAGGGAAGACTATTGTAATCAGTAAATGGTTAACCTGTTTGGGCAGAGACTTATAAGATAGAGCATGATGCTGGGATAGAGTGGTTAGCAATACAGCCATACTTCTTCGTTCATGTAGCATGGCAACAGTTGACTAGTTACAATAAAAACCATATGACTTGAAAAGATGAAGATATTTATCACTAGCCCTCTATAAAGAAAATATACTTAGCCTTGCCCTAGGTGATAGGAGATCAGAGATACTTGTCTCCTGTCTACTAATTTGGATTTTTATGTGAACCAGAAATTACCTTCCACATTGGTGAATCCACTATTATTTTATCAACTGCAGGGTATCACTAGAAATAATGTATTTCCCCATGTCTAAGACGCTCCCATGTATAAGACAAACCTTAATTTTGGGGCCTGAAATTTGGAAAAAAATGAAAAAAAGTTATTGAACTCGAGTTTTATTAATTATAAAATTCATACAACTCCTCATCACTGTCAAAACTTCCATTCATTAGCTTGTCCTCGTTTGTGTCTGATGATGAATCATTGTCTTCATGTATTGGCTTGTCCTTAGTTCCATCTATGGCATTTGAAACACCACAACCATTGTATAAGACACACACAGTTTTTAGACCCAAAATTTTTCGTTAAGAAGTGCGTCTTATACATAGGGAAATATGGTAGTAACAGGACCCATGATCATAATGAGGAGGAGAAGGAGGATGATGTTAACCGCTAACACTACATTCTAAGGTTCTTGTAGGTCTGATTGTGTATCATATGTATGCACATATTTAACATTCATGATTATTCTATGAAACATTTAAAATTTTTTCAGTTACAGTTTACATAGAAAGTATCTCTGTGTACTATTTTATAAATACCAATTTTATTATGAAACAAATTTGTGTATTATAGCATTATGAAAAATATTTTTAAAAAGAAAATGCATATAATTACCCTCAGTAGAAGTAATGATAATTACCATTTTAGCTTATATCTTTTGATCAGTTGTTTAGATATAATTGTGCATATGGCCTGACCTGTGGTGGCACAGTGGATAAAATGACCTGGAATGCTGAGGTCGCTGGGTTGAAACCCTGAGCTTGCCTGGTCAAGGCACATATGGGAGTTGATGCTTCCTGCTCCTCTCCCCCTTCTCTCTCTCTCTCTCTTTCTCTCTATCCCTCTCTAAAATGAATAAAAATAAAATCTTTGATTATACATGTTTTTAAAGAATGGTACATACACTGAACTCTATTTCAAAACCTATATTTTAAAACTTAATTATATCATATAGATATTTTCTTTTCATTTAATATTCATTTTCATCTAATTAGCACAGCTGTGGGCAGCACGTGGGCAACAAGCAGACATTATACTGGCAGTAGTGGGACAACACACAGACATCACGTGGACAACCAGTAGACAGTAGGTGCCTATCACGTGGAAAGCACCTGGACATCATATGAACTGCAGGTGGCAGCACATGGGCAGTGTGCATGGACAACATGTGGGCAGCATTGTCCAGGGTTGTCAGTCAACAGTTCTGTTAACAACACTGTGTATATATAAATGTTTTTTATCTTTCCTGTTCAATTTTTAATTTTCTTTCTTTTACATTTTTTTAACTTGATGACTGCTTCATCCTGTGGTACAATGTTAAATATCAGTGATGAATTAGCACCTTTTCATATAGTGACATTAAGATAAATATCAAAGTCTTGCCTGACCTGTGGTGGCGCAGTGGATAAAGCGTGGACCTGGGAACACTGAGGTCGCCAGTTCAAAACCCTGCTCTGGTTCGGTCAAGGCACATATGGAAGTTGATGCTTCCAGCTCCTCCCCCCTTTCTCTCTCTTTCTCTCTCCCTCTCTCACTCTGTGTCTCCTCTCTAAAATGAATAAAATAAAAATTTTAAAAAAAAGATAAATATCAAAGTCTCATAATAAATATGGCATTTTTTATAAAAAATAAAATGGGCTACTTTTCTTTCAAAAGGTTTTTCACTTTTTTCTTTTTTTTTAAGAGAGAGAGACAGGGACAGAGACAGGAAAGGAGATAGATGAGAAGCATCAATTCTTTGTTGCAGGCTTAGTTGTTCCTTGATTGCTTTCTCACATGTGCCTTGACCAGAGGACTCCAGCTAAGCCAGTGAACCCTCTTTCAAGCTTCAACCTTGGGCTTCAAGCCAGTAACCATGGGGTCATGTCTATGGTCCCACACTCAAGCCAGCGGCCCCACCGGCTGCCACCTCGGAGTTTCAAACCTGGGCCCTCTGTGTCCCAGGCTGACACTCTATCCATTGCGCCATCGCCTGGTCAGGCTCACTTTTTTTAATGTAAAAATAAATATATTGTGATATTCATTAATGTATTTGTTTTTTTAAGATCATTTGTTGTTTTTAGGATCTTTTATTCTTCCTCTAAACCTATGCCGTCCCTTAATTTATAATCTCCCCAAGTATAAAATTTTATAATTCCTTTGGTGAGTTTTGTTGAATGATATTTTCCTAGTGTTTGTATAAAGATATCAGGAGAACATTTGTATTAATTTACAGATTATATGACCTGACAAACAACTGGAAGAGTGTCAGCTATACCCAGACAACCTGACCAACTTCAGTTTACAGCAAGAGTCCATAATCCAGACTCATATTTATCAAACTTCTTCCCAATTTTACACTCCGTTGTGACAGGTTATCTGGACAGTCTGATAGTGGGAACACTGGACGATCTGTTAACTAAGATCCCTCCAGGCAACGCCCGCGTACACCGTGTGAGCGGGTGGGGCGCCCCACGGAGGCCATCACGTCCGGAGCGTGGGAAGGCGGGGCCTAGGTTTGTGACGTGAAGATGCCGCGCCCCCACAGCACTGATATCACCAGCATCGCCCGCCATTTTGTCTCTAGTGTCTCGTTTGCCTTCGGCATCGTAGGAGATAGAGGCTTGGTCTTTGAGCGTGAGGCAGACACCAGGGTCTATTGTCTGTGTTTGACTCCGTAGTTTGGTCCCAGGCCTTCCGGAGCTTTCCCGGGGCAGTTGGCAGAGGCCGCCGCGACCGCGACTGCCCCCGCCCCTCCCTTCCTTCCCCGGGACCGGGAGGGACCGAGCCCGCGTCACGCCCCTCAGCGTTCGCCTCTCCCTTCTCTGTCGTTGCTGCCGCCTCGCGTCCCCGGAATCAGACGGTGCCCCATAGATGGCCAGCTTTCCCCCGAGGGTCAACGAGAAAGAGATCGGTGAGGATGGGACGGTGGGCGAGGGGTGCTGGTGAGCGCGCGGGGACTCCGGAGCCGTAGGCACTCCGCGCGGGAGGCTGGAGGGGAAACCTCTGAGTCGGAGGGAAGTAGGATGAGCCGCGGCCGAGCCCGAGCCCCGAGCGAACTGGAAGGAAGCGGCCCCGCGGGTGGGTGTCGCCAGGGGTAAATGGATCATCATTGATGCCGCGCCTCCCCTGCTGCTCCTAGCCCCGAGGGAGGCAGTGCGCGGCTCTTGAGGCTGGTAGGGTCCGGGGAACCCGGGCTCCGAGCAGCCAGGGCCCCGGTGACTGTGTGGCCCGGAGCAGACACACCCCTGGGAGTCCCAATTTCCTCTTCGATCCGAGAGGGGCCATTATTATCCTGGGACTCATAGTTTAGCGGCTGGCGCTTCGAATGATCGATCAGGGGAGTGCTGGGCAGGTCTCAGGGACTCTTCAATTTACGATGCATGAGGTAGACTTGTGTGTTCTGAGCTGTAATGGAAGGTGGGGTTCTCGTATGTACCAACCACTCTTCAAGGAGTGAGGCGACCGAAAGGTGCCATCAGACTGAAAAAAAAAAAAGCAGGTTTTTTTTTTTTTTTTTTTTTAATGGTTTGGCGTTAAGAAAGGGAGTGAGTCCGGGGAGGACGACTCCGAGTTATCTTTCAGACGCACGGGAGCAGGGAGGAGCAAGTGGTTGGGTGGAGTGACGGAAGAAAAGCTGTCGTCCAGAAAAGCAAACTCGGAAAAGGCTGTCTAAAAACGGGTTTAGTGTTCAGCTCTGCCACGCCGAAGACAGGGCAGTAGATGGGAAGGTTGTTCGCCAAGACCTCAGTGGCTCATTTTAAAAGCACCTCACATGATTTAAATCCTCTCTCGAGGTAAAATGAACAACTTTTGGGGAGTTTAGGGGCTGCAGTGCAGTGATATACTTCAGTAAAAATTGAACTTATCAAGTCATCATGTTACATACCTTAAATATATGCAATTTTTATTTTAAAAATTAAAATAGATTTAGCATGTCCCTCCCAATAAAAACTTCCCAACTCTGAACTTGCTGTGTTAATTACATGAAAATTGAAGGTGGCTACTGAGTAGAGATTCTTTGCATTTCCCTATTTTTCAACTCAATGTGTACTTTTTACTAAATGCATTGAGGTGTTTGTAGAGAAAGGGAGACGCTGAAGTAGTATGTGGGTAAATTTTTTATATTTAGAGACAATTTAGAATTCTGGACCTTAGTTCTCCTAAGAATAAGGTTGAATGGCAGGTTAGGAGGAGACTTTAACCCTGATTTTAATAAATACATATTTTTAAGATTTTTATTCATTTTTTAGGGGGGGGGGGAGAGAGAAGGGGGGAAACAGGACGCATCAAACTCCCATTTGTGCCTTGACCAGCCAAGCCCAGGGTTTCAATGCAGACTTCAGCATTCCAGGTCAACCCTTTCATCCACTGCATCACCACAGGTTAGGCTTAATAAATATTTTAAACATGCAGAGAAAACAGTTCATGTCCAATTTTTATTTTAACTTTAAGACTAGTGAGCATGTCCTGATGTGGAACATAGAACTAAAAGTTCTAATTCTCAATCCAGTGGGGTTTTATTTTCCCAGATGAGCCATCTGCCTATCTTTAATCTTAGCATACCTGCATAAGGTAGAATCATCTACTAAGTAGTCTTTTTAATTTAATTTTTTGCATATTTAGGTATTTGTTTTTGCATTTCCAGGTCTTATTTCCTGGATATAATATGAAGTTACTGAGTGCCAATATATAAAAGAGCTTTGGCCTTTTCTAACCTTTTTTTTTTTTTAAGTTTGAGAGAGAGATTTGTTTCCACTCGTTTATGCATTCATTGGTTGACTCTTGTATGCGCCCTGACCCCAGATGGAACCTACAACGTTGGCCTTGGTGTATCAGAATAATACTTGTCAGGCTTTTTTATAAAGTATCATTTGGACACAAAGTTAAACACTATCTCTGTGTAGCTTTGTAGCAAGAAGTACTTACTTTTTCCCTGCTTTCTTGGATATTGGTTATAGCTATTTGGGTTCTCTATAAAGTATCATTTGGACACAAAGTTAAACACTATCTCTGTGTAGCTTTGTAGCAAGAAGTACTTACTTTTTCCCTGCTTTCTTGGATATTGGTTATAGCTATTTGGGTTCTCTATAAAGTATCATTTGGACACAAAGTTAAACACTATCTCTGTGTAGCTTTGTAGCAAGAAGTACTTACTTTTTTCCTGCTTTCTTGGATATTGGTTATACTTATTTGGGTTCTCTAGGAGTACTGACAAAAGACAAGATTGCGTGAGGAATTTTAAAAGTTTAGGACTAATACCTGACCAGGTGGTGGTGTAGTGGATAGAGAGTCAGCCAGGGACACAGAAGAACCAGGTTATAAACCCCAAGGTCCCTGGCTTGAGCACAGACTCACCAGTTTGAGTGTGAGGTCACCAGCTTGAGCATGGGATCATAGACAGGACCCCAAAGTCTCTGGGTTGAGCAAGGGGTCACTGGCTCTGCTGTACCCCCCAGGTCAAGGCACATATGAGAAAGCAATCAATGACAACTAAGGTGCTGCAACAAATAATTGATGCTTCTCATCTTTCTCCCTTCCTATGTGTCCTTTCTCTCAAAAAAAAAAAAGTCTATAACTCCTTTCAGGGAGTTACTGCCCTCTTTCACAAGTCATTATCACAGATCCTCCCTTTCTGGTTATGAAATTGCAAGGAGGAATGTGAAGAAGGAGCTAAATCTGGTTTGCTTGGTTCAGCAATGACTCAGAAGATGTGTTACTAATGTACAGATATTGTTAACGTAGAATTGTATCTTAAGCCATGTTCCCATGGCAGGCTGCTTTTCCCTTATACAAGGTATTAAATCATGGCATTTCTTAGGATACCAACATTAAACAGTTGCAAGTAATGTAATAAAGGTTTAACTTATTTTTAAAATGTTTTAAAGTAGAGGGCTAGGATTCTTGTTGTTCTACTTATTTATGCATTCATTGGTTGATTCTTGTATGTTCCCTGATCAGGGATGGAACCCACAATCTTAGTGTATCCAGATCATACTCTAACCCACAGGTCCCCAAACTACAGCCTGCCTGCGGGCCAAATTGCAGCCACCTGAGGCTGTTTATCCAGCCCCCAAAGCACTTCCGCATTTCCGGAAGGGGCACCTCTTTCATTGGTGGTCAGTGTATGGAGTACTGTATGTGGCAGCCCTCCAACGGTCCGAGGGACAGTGAACTGGCCCCCTGTGTAAAAAGTTTGGGGACCCCTGCAACCAATTCAGCTAACCGGCCAGAACTAAAAAAATATTTTTCAAAGCACTGTATTATAAATCTTGTGCTAGTTTACAGTATTGTACCACCCTTTATATAAGAGGAATTTTGTGATTGTAGGGAGGTTTAAGAAGAAGAAAAAAAACCCTGCCTTGTTAAAAAGATTTTGGATTCTGAAAGAAAATACAGAGTGGTCCTAAAGTACAGATGAAAACAATAAATTTTCTGTGGGAAACTTAGTCTTGCTTATGCTTGCTAAAAAATAGGTAAGTGCTAGTCTAATTTACCAGGTGTTTTTGAGTTGAATGCAAGGGCCACTTGTCTATTTTTTTGAGAAAAATTATGTAAGTATCCTCATCTAGTTTAAACAGGGACTTTACCTTTTTAAGATAAAGCTTGCTTTTTTCAGTTGAATTTTAAAACATCTCTTATTTAAAAAAAAATAAATCCCTTATTTGTGAACTTTTATTTTTTCTTCTAAAATTTGTGAACTCATAGCTAGATGTGGTTAAACAAAACCCAAGGTAAAAAGAAAAGGCTCTGGCCAGTTGTCTCAATGGTAGAGCGTTGGCCTAGCATGTGGTATTCTGTATTCGATTCCTGGTCAGGGCACAGAGAATCTGCTTCTCCACCCCCTCCACCCTTTCCCTTCTCTATCTATCTATCTATCTATCTATCTATCTATCTATCTATCTATCTATCTATCTATCTATCTATCTTCTCCTGTATTTGGTTTAGCAAGTTGGCCCTGGACGCTGAGGATGGTTCTATGGCCTTGCCTCAGGTGCTAAAATAGCTCAGTTGTGGAACAATGGCCCTAGATGGGTAGAGATCCCCAGGTGTAGAGGGCTTGCTGGGTGGATCCAGTTCAGGCCCATGCAGGAGTCTGTCTCTCTGCCTCCTTGCTTCTCACTTAAAGAGAGAGAGAGAAAAAGAGGGGTTGCAAATTCAGGGGCCAGGCACATAAAGTTCCCCAGTGAAGTGACTGTATAAGACTATGGGCTTGGAGGAATGTAAAGCACATGGAGCAGCAAGCCCTTCAAAAATCATTTGTATATTTAAAAAATTGTTCTGCAGGCATATAAGGGTCACTAGTTTGTAAGTTTCGTAGTAAGAAAGCCATGTTCTTACTAGTGAAGTTAATGTCACTTTAGCTGTATTGATACAAGTGAGGGGCTGGTAAGTGGGGTTCTGCTGCTTTGATTAAGCTGTACCTGAAGTATTGTGTTTAGTTCTGGGTACCACTTTTATGAGTCATCCCTAATTGAAGTTTATTCATGAAAGTGTGATGAAGGTAAAGATGGGAAATGGACTTGAAACCATGTAATCTAAGGGATGATTGAAAGGACTAGAGATTTTAGCCTGGTGAAAAGATTTAGTTGATGATGTCATAACTGTCTTCAGTATATGAATGTCATGTAAGAGCAGGATTAGCCTTATCTTCTTGGGTCAGAATTGGGACTGAGTGGGTGGAATGGCAAGGAGGAAGATTTTGAGTCACCAGAAGGAAGTTTTCTGATAATTTCGGCTCTATCATATTAGAATGAGCTTATTTGTTAATATAGCAAAGAATCAGGCAATGAAATACTTAAAACACTTAAGAATGAGAGTTTTTAGCCTGACCAGGCGATGGCGCAGTTAATAGAGTGTTGGACTGAGATGCGGAGGACCCAGGTTCAAAACTCCAAGGTTGCCAGCTTGAATGTGGGCTCACCAGCTGAGCACAGGGTCGCTGGCTTGAGCAAGGGGTCACTCCTCACTCTGCTGTAGCCCACCCACATCAAGGCACATATGAGAAAGCAATCAATGAACAACTAAGGTGCCACTTAGTACTTGTCTCTCCTTCCTGTCTGTCTGTTCCTAACTGTCTCTCTCTTCTCTTTACCTGTCTCTCTCTCTTTCACACACACACAAGAATGAGAGTTTATGCATGTGTTTTTATGTTCATTCAATAAATACTCATGACAAGTGCTACACACACTAGCTGTTGATGGAGCACACATTGAGACTGAAAGTTTTCAGATTTATATATCTGCCGTAGCAATAGAAGTATAAGTGGTTCTTATTTGAACTGCAATACATACTATATATTGAAGTTTTGGTGTTGGAAGGTTCAAGCCAAAAATATAAAAACACACTGTAGAGATGAAGAGACATTGACCGCAAAATAGATAATAGGGAAACTAAACCTGACAATAACTTGTAACAAGACCAACCCAAGACAGCACTGATGATAAACTGACACAGAAGACCCTTTCCTGAAACTGAGGGCGCTCCGGTTGAGTAAGCGTGGACACATGTGCAGTAGGAGCTTGTTGAGCGCGCTTGTGAAACAATAAAAGTTCTCTGTACTCTGTTGATAGGCCAGCTTTTATGAATGCTAAATTTACTCTATATTAGAAATGGATGGGATTGCCCATTTGTCCTTCAAAAACCAAGATAATTTCCATGTTGGGATCAGTTTGTAGCCCATTAGGCAGATGCTTGAGGACCACTGTTGAAGAATCAAAAATATTAATGCATTTAAAGCACTTGTTGAGAGGTTAGACTAAATAATCTTTAAATCCCTTCTAGTTTTGAGAGTTTTGTGGTATTTGTGATCTGGGCCTAAAAGAGATAAGAATATCTGTGTCCCACCATGTTCTCCCCCCACCAATGCCCTATGTGGAATGTTTTCTGTCAACAGAGTAATGATATAATAATATTAATATTGTATTTTATAGTGGTTTATGGTTTTTGAAAGCTACAGACGTTTTGGAAGATAACTTTTCTTGCAAAGTAACTAACTTCAAGTCTTTTACATTTTAAATGTTAGTAATTTTGATGAAAACAAGACAATGCAAAAGTCAGTACATAAGTAATCACCAGCCCTGATTGATCATTACAGCATTATTACTTGACCAATATATTTTTTTTAACTTTCTAAAAAGCTTTTGCTTTGGAAAATTTTAGGAAACTACTTTTCCAAAACTCGAAGATATCATTAAGCAGATATGTCGCCTCCAAGGATAGAAAGCAGAATTCATTATACCTTGTCCTCATAGAAAAGGGAGAAAATACTCAATGGAGTTGAGTGAGTCCCAAAGAAATATAGAGACAGTCTCAAATTCATTGTTGGTTATATATGATATCCTGTATTTTTCTTTTTCTTTTTCTTTTTAGTGAGATCACGTACTATAGGTGAACTTTTAGCTCTTGCAGCTCCTTTTGACAAGAAATGTGGTTGTGAAAATTGGACTGTTGCTTTTGCTCCAGATGGTTCATACTTTGCTTGGTCCCAAGGACATTGTACAGTAAAGCTTGTTCCGTGGTCCCAGTGCCTGAAGAACTTGTAAGACACTTTTATTTTTGTATTTTGTATCTGTTTGTTGATTTTTCTGTGTGGAGTAATAAAAAGATTTTGATGTTTAAGTTTTTCCTTTGTAGACTGTTGTAAATGTATTTTATTATAAGCTGAATATATTTATTAGAAAATTTGTGGGAGGAATTATCTGGCCTTATAATTATAGAACACTTTCTCAGATATGTTTGTGTTTTTAATAAATGTTGCTGTGTATTAAAAGGCAGGGTAATTGTACCTTGGAGTAGTATATATAGATTGTGTTGTGCCAGGTCAGGGAAGTTTTTATTTGAAGTTTTTTGATTTCACAACCATTTTATTAGATAACAGGTACATAGATTATGTAATTATTTTTTATATATATCCTCCACTTTGATTAAATTGATTTTGAACATTTGTTGAAATGTTTTCTAAAATTTATCATATACTAAATTTAATTTTTCTCAGCCATATTTTTAAAGGACATTATCTGGTGTTTGGCTTCACAATATCTTCTCAGGTTATTTGTTTTGATTTTTTGCTTGTTTATACTTGCTTTAGGGTAATTAAAGGAGTCCTAAATTTTGAAACAAATAAATTATAAATTACTTTATTGTTGAACTTCCTCTGTTTTTCAGCCACTGAGAATTTACTTCGTCATGCCCTCATAGCTAATATCAATTTTTCCCCTTCCCATTTATAGAATTCTGTTGTCATTTAGTATCACTATAATAATATTGAGGTTGCTTTGCTTTTTTTTGAGATCCACCCAGCAACCCCTGTCTGGGGATGATGCTCAAATCAACTAAACTATTTTTAGTGCCTAAGACTGATGCTCGGATCAACCGAGCTATCCTCAATGCCCGGGGTCTATGCTTGAACCATTTGAGCCACTGGCTGTGAGGGAGGAAGAGAGAGAGAAAGGGGAGAGGGTGGAGGAGAGAAGCCAGTGGTCGCTTCTCATGTGTGCCCTGACCTGGGATCAAACCCGGGACATCCATAAGCTGGGCCGATGCTCTATCCACTAAGCCATCCTGACAGGGCCAAGGTTACTTTAACAAACATCATTTCATTTCCTCAAGAGTCCAGAATAAATAATAACTAGATTTTAATCTGACCCTTTCTTCCCCTACTGCCCAGTCTCTTACATGGTGCCAAGAATATCACTAATTCAAACAGTTTGAGATTGTCAAGACAGAATAGTGATGGTGCTCAGAAAAATAAGCCTCGTGAACATATTATAGACTGTGGTGATATCGTCTGGAGTCTTGCTTTTGGATCTTCAGTTCCAGAAAAACAGAGTCGCTGTGTAAATATAGAATGGCATCGATTCAAATTTGGACAAGATCAGCTACTCCTTGCCACAGGGTTGAACAATGGACGTATCAAAATATGGGATGTATATACAGGTACGGAGTCATAGTTTTAAAAGCAAACTTCATTATTTCATATACAGGGCATTGCTCATAGGCAGTAGAATATATGATTTGAGGATTTTAACTTACTGAAAAACAAGAATTGGTGCAATGTGTTTTTATTCCTTTTTTATTCTTTTTTTGTTTGTATTTTCTTTGTATTGTTTCTTGTTGCAATGTGTCTTTATAATTGGCCTGAATAGCATTTTCAGTTGTGGTTTTGATTTAGGATAATAGAGTTTATACTGCTTGATCATTCCTCGGAGAATATTACAGCAGGAATGGGCATATCTAAGGGATGTTTTGTTAATGATCACTTATAATTTAAAAAATCACATATAACTTAGTTTATGACTCAAATAGCAAGTTATTTTTCTTATATAATTTTCATTGATTGATAGCTTTAATGGGTTTCAAGACAAATCTGGCATTTAAGTCATCTAACCCATTGGAAGGTTTTAGTGACATTTTAAAGTTTAACTAGAGAGGATTAGAAGTTACATTCTTTGGGAAATTAAAAGTGAATGTGCTGTTCACTGCCCAAAACAGTTTCTGGTTAATAGTATGTACTCAAATATTTGATAGGTTTTTGAAATGATCATTAAAACTATGTGTACATTTAGAACACAGCAAGTGATATGAATGAGTGGGGATGAGTCATTAAATTTGGATTCTTAAAAAACATTTAAGTCAAGCACATAGATTTTCATAGAAAACTTTTGTAGCCTGACCAGGCGGTGGCGCAGTGGATAGAGCGTTGGACTGGGATGCGGAAGACCCAGGTTCAAGACCCCGAGGTCGCCAGCTTGAGTGCGGGCTTATCTGGCTTGAGCAAAAGCTCACCAGCTTGGATCCAAGGTCGCTGGCTCCAGCAAGGGGTGGCTCGGTCTGCTGAAGGCCCGCGGTCAAGGCACATGTGAGAAAGCAATCAATGAACAACTATGGTGTCGCAATGAAAAACTGATGATTGATGCTTCTCATCTCTCTCTGTTCCCATCTGTCTGTCCCTATCTATCCCTCTCTCTGACTCTCTCTGTCCCTGTAAAAAAAAAAAAAAAAAAAAAAAAAAAGATGAAATAAGAAAACTCTTATAGTAGTAGATGAATAAAGTACATTTTTTTCTACTGAGATTATATTTGAAAATTTAGGTTGTTGTGGGATAACATGCATCTTTTGGGGAGTTTGACCGTCCATTAGTAAGGAGAGGGAAAGGAAAATTTGATTTATATTTTTTAAAAATCCTATACAAAGATATAAATGATAAAGTAGATTTTCTTGATACTAAATAACTTGATCCAGGAATTTGTGTGCATTTCAGGAATTTTCTTTTAATTTTTTCTAACAAATATAGGCTTTGCTATCCTGAAAGTAATTCATTTTGAAACCATGTAAATAGTGACTCTTTAAAGGTATAGTAAAAGCATTATGTAATAAGAGATACCCAAGTATTTTTTAAATGGTGAGAAACAGTATTTTATAAAACAGAAGCTGATAAAAATTGTTAACCTTGTCTTATTTTCCCTTCCATTGCATTTAGGAAAACTCCTCCTTAACTTGGTAGATCACACTGAAGTGGTCAGAGATTTAACTTTTGCTCCAGATGGGAGTCTGATTCTTGTGTCGGCTTCAAGAGACAAAACTCTGAGAGTCTGGGACCTGAAAGATGATGGTATGTCTTTTTATCCAGGCTGTGAAATAGAATTAGTTTCTTTCTTTTCTTTTTTATTTATTTTATTTTGTTTTGTTTTGTTTATGGCTTTGAGAGAGAGAGAAAGGGGGTCTAGGAAAGGAAGCCTCATCTTGTAGTAGCCATTTCTCATGTGTGCCTTGACTGAGCAACTCTGGGGTTTTGAACTGGCAACCTCAGCAGTCCATGCCAACATCCTGTCACCTTTGCCACTACAGGTCAGGCAAGAATTAGTTTCTTGATATTACTACTGAGAGGTATTGGGTTCATGTGGGGCATTAGACTTTAAAAGTACATGTGATCAGTTTCCTTTTTTCTATTTAGTTCTTTGGTTTCTTTTCCTGTATAGATCAAACAAAACCATACATATGACCCAGAATAGGAACCAGCAGTTACTCTTAAGTAAACAATCTAATACTCTTCAGAAACTAACCACACATAACAACTATTTGAGGATAAAATCTACATCAGTTTTAGGGTTTTATATGAAATGGTCTGAGTTATATCTTAGGGAGAGTTATTAACTTCCCTCTTGTGTAGTGAAAATTTAAGTCAGTGGTTCTTAACCTTTTTTGAGGTACCGAACCCACCAGTTTCATATGCGCATTCACCGAACCCTTCTTTAGTGATAAGTAAAATATGATTTTTTTTTCCAAATTCAAGACATAGGTATATGTTTTTCTACTGGTACACAAAATGAGCCGTGCATGAACATCACCTTGCTCAAAGAACAAAACCAACAAAGTGCATGAACTCACTACAAATTACAGTATCACTTTATTCTGGCCTCCGCGGCAGAGGCTTCTCCGAACCCCTGAGACCGACTCATCGAACCCCTAGGGTTCGATAGAACCCAGGTTAAGAACCACTTATTTAAGTAGACCTTGAATAACAAATACAGCTTAGTGATCTAATAAAATTTAGATTGAAGTATGATTTGTACACTAGAATTTATAACATGTAAAGGCTAGTAAGCATAATATTACATTGGATAAGTTAAGTAAGAAATGATCTTTACCCTGCCCTGTGGTGGCACAGTGGATGGGGCCTCGACCTGGAACGCAGAGGTTGCGGGTTTGAAACCCTGGGCTCGCCGGTCAATGAACACGTGAGAAGCAACTATTATGAGTTGAGACTTCCCACTCTACTGCCCCCTTTCTCTCTCTCCTGGCTCTCTAAAATTCAATAAATAAAACCTTTAAAAACTCGCTTTATGAAAAATAGATTTGCCCTTCAATATAATAAAGGGTATGTCAGTGTCAAGTACTCAGATTTTTCTGAAACGTTGATAATTATGGTGCTTACTAAGTTTTGGAGACTACCTTGTTTGAGATGACCAGACGTGATCTCTTACCTCTTCTTAGCCTCTAAAGAAAGAGTTTACAGTTTTAACTACAACCTTGTAACATATTTTATAAGATCTGCTAATTCTCCAACAGCCTCAAGCTGGAAATTGACAGGCTTGCTTAGGTAGCTAAATTGAATGTAGTAGGATGCAAAATCCTCAGATTTGGAGACTTGTTCCAGCTGATGGGTAGTAACCACTGCCTAATAAAATAATATGTTACTATTACTAAACCATGAGATACTTCCTCTGCATTTTATCAATTATCTAATTGCTCAGCAGATGAAGGGTTAAGAGATCCCAACAGTTAAAGCAGTTTGATAATTAAATTTTTATATTCTTTTGCATATGAAAGTGCTTGCTTTCAACATATTTTCAGTTGAGTGCATATGTTTTAAGAATGTATACTTAGTAAAATGTAAGCTTCAAGAGTGTAGAGACTTTGTCTTATTCACAGCTGTGTTTTCACTGCCTGGTATGTAGTAGATATTCAGTAAATATTTGTAAAACTAAGAGTTAAGAATACTTAGCCTAAATTATGTGCCTTGGGTATAATGTACAGGGGATTTAGAATAGAATAGAGATTATCAAAAAGAAATATAGGTAAAAGTTATTTTGGAGATGTTCATTGTCTCAACCGTATTGTGTTTCATTTCTTTCCATTTGTAGAATAAAGGGATTAGATCAAAAGAAGTCTATTTTCTGTAAAAAGTGAAGGGTCAGCGGACTTTTTCATAAAGCGCCATGCCACCTCTTCCATAGTTATTCTTTTTTGCCATTGAAGCACAACATAAACAAATTGGCATGATTATATTCCAATGAAACTTGAGTTACAAAAATGAGTAACTGGTATATATTGTCAACCCCTGTCCTAGGTAAATCACTGCCACTATAGAAGTCTGTGATTCTGCCATTTTTTAATGATAGTCATTTGAAGTGGATTCTAGGGTTAATGCAGGTATTTCTTTTGTTTCAGGAAACATGATGAAAGTATTGAGGGGCCATCAGAATTGGGTGTATAGCTGTGCATTCTCTCCGGACTCTTCCATGCTGTGCTCAGTGGGAGCCAGCAAAGCAGTATGTGTCAAAGTTCTTATACATTTATTGTTAATTGGATTATAATTGTGCATAATCATTATAAATCTAAGTAACCTATTAAGTCTGTGCTCTGTGTCATGAATATCTTAAATGTTTCATTTTGTGAGGGGGAGAATTTGCATGAGGGAAATTAAGTACAGTTATTGATAAGTGAGAAATTGGATTGATTTTAGTTAGAGATATTATTCATAAAGTTAAGGGGTTTGTCAAATTTATTTTTACTAAGATGTAGGAAAGTTTCTGTGCTATAGAAGAGATATAGTCCAAATGTTAAGACATTCCCTTGCTAATAATTGTCTTCTCTGAATAATTTTCTTCTCTGTTGTTCTATTTTTTTGTCCAGTTTGCTGTTTAAAAAGTTTGAGTCCCAGCTGGTCCTGGACATTTAACTGAACAAAAGTAACTTAAAAATATAATAAAAACGAAAATAACACTCATGTATGTCCTAGAGTGAATTATAGAAGAAATTTGATATGATCTGTCTTATGCTAACAGGTATAGCATACCTGTAGACAGATTAAGTATAAAGTGACTCTTAAGAATGTTGTACTTATTCATGAACTCTATAGTTGTCTTCCAGCTTTGAGTTAGTATCATTAAGATCATTTTAGCTTTAGATATTTATGAAAATAGTTGAAGTCCAAATACATTTGATGATCACAATAAACTTTGAAATAATGGGGGTTGGAGGGCTGGTTAAAATGTATTTTATTTAGCCAAGAAGTTTGTTAAAATGATAGTTGCAAATGTTGGAGATTTAGAAAAATATACCGTATTTAGTTTATTAGTTTAGTTCTTTAAAAATCATAAAAAGAACAAAGCTAGATGTTGACATTGCTATTTTAGGCTGTGTGTTTTCCATATGCTTCTTGCTTTCCCTGTCACAGGTGGTGGCAGCAATATTGGTGTGATTGAGGTTATGCTGGCACCACTCGCACACAGGCGCACAATGGTGTTAGCTGGGCAGAAAGAGTGGCATCTCTGGCTACCGGGCTGGGGGCGACCTTTACCATAGGATGAAGTAACCTTGCATTCGGCTGCAAGGTGTACTGTACGTACGCAGGTGCTGGTCGATGTCCACTTTCTGCTTTTCTTTCTTTCTTTTTTTCTTTTTTAAAATAATTTCCCCCCAGTAAAACCCACTGACTCCTCCAAGTAAATTTATCTTCCAGTCTGATGGAATTGGGAGTCTGACATGTGAAACCAATTTAATGTAATGTAATTGGCTTTCAGATGGTTTCTCAGTACTATTTTTTGGAATTCTTTGAGATGGTAGAGATAACCTTAAGTCTGATCCGTTTAAAATTTGTGGTTTTTTTCTTTGGAAGTAATATATTGTGTCTGTGCAGAAAAAATGTAGCCAAAAGGATTGCTTTATCCCAAGAGGAGGAGAGATTGTCTTACTATGATTGTTGAACCTTCAAGCTCATGTTTAGTATAATAGACTATAGTAATCGTTAGAATCCTACTTAGAGTTATTCTGCACAGTCCAACTACTGATTTCACAATCTAAAACTATATGTTTATTTGTACTAAAGTAATTTAAATGCTTTATAATTAAAATGACTAATGATTGTGTGGTCACTTTGGTAAAAATAAGTTTAGCAAATCTTGATTCACAGAAATGTTGTTAATTGTATTATTTTCATAAATTAGCATTTTTATTTTGTAATGTGGTTTAACATCCTTGTTTTTGCCAAAGAAATTTCATTTGGCTGTGAAAATTCTCTTTGCTTGCAGTATCTGTTTCTCTTCCTAGGCTCACGTTGGTGACCCAAGCCTTTTGTAAACAAGTGATTATCTCAAAAGGAGATGCCAATGGAGTAACAATTTGTTAACCTTACATTTTCTGTCTGTATATTTTTTTAAAATTTGGTAGTTTCTGGAAGAAAAAGAAGGGGGTTTGTAGTACTTAACCCTATGTATTTCTGTATATTTTAGTTAATTAGTTTTTGAAATAAATGGATTTCAGTATAACTCTGGTTAAATTGCACTGCCATTTTTATGTTTAGGCTTATTTTTTAATTAACATTTAACAGAAACATTTGAAATAGAATGTGCATGTCTACTTTAATTAACTTAAAGACTGATTTTTTAAAAATCTATGACACTGAGCATATTCTTTTAATTATCCTTAATTTATAATGTTTAATATAATCTGAATTAAATATGGGAGTTTTAGTTTAAGATGTGCCATTTTGTCCTTGTGTGTCTGAATGAAGCTATAACATTTGCCTTTTTATTGCAGGTTTTTCTTTGGAATATGGATAAATATACCATGATACGGAAACTAGAAGGACATCACCATGATGTTGTAGCTTGTGACTTTTCTCCCGATGGAGCATTACTGGCTACTGCATCTTATGATACTCGAGTATATATCTGGGATCCACATACCGGAGACATTCTGATGGAATTTGGGTGAGTGTAATATGAATTATTTTAGTCTGTAATTTATCTCTGACCATCAGTATAACTTTTAAGAAATTTATGAATGATTAGAATCACTAACATGTGAAACCTAAAATTTCAGAGTATGGTAACTTATAATTTCATTATTTAAGCCCTTGAATAATGCAAAGCTTTGAATATAAATTCTAAAATAAACTTGGCTCTCTTGATACAAATCTTGTTAATAGGACATTACTTGTACAAGTAGTAATTATATTTAGAGTTTCATGTTGGAAAAAGTAGTGAAAACTAAAATTGGACTTAATCTTAAATACCTTAAAAGGAGATTAGTAATTCTGTTCAGGTTCCTTTTATTTAATTTGGATATATCAGCTCTTCTCAAGTCATCTTAGTTGTGTTTGTTAAAGCCACTTTAAACATTACTCAAAGACAGATGTACTTTGTACCTGGGTAGTTATGTTTCTCGAAGTGACTGTGACTCTCATTTCCACTGAACACATGTATTTTGACCTCAGGCACCTGTTTCCCCCGCCTACTCCAATTTTTGCTGGAGGAGCTAATGACAGATGGGTACGATCTGTATCTTTTAGTCATGATGGACTGCATATTGCAAGCCTTGCTGATGATAAGTAAGTGTGTGAATTACAGCTTGACCCATTATTGTCTTTTAAAGATTTCCTTTCATCCTTCTACTTAATGAAAATATTCTTTTTTTTTAAAGGGAATGTACTGATTTTTTTTTTTTATCTTTATTTTTTACAGGGACAGAGAGAGAATCAGAGGGAGGGATAGATAGGGACAGACAGACAGGAACGGAGATGAAAAGCATCAATCATCAGTTTTTCGTGGTGACACCTTAGTTGTTCATTGATTGCTTTCTCATATGTGCCTTGACTGCGAACCTTCAGCAGACCAAGGTCGAGCCAGCGACCTTGGGTCCAAGCTGGCGAGCTTTTTGCTCAAGCCAGATGAGCCTGCGCTCAAGCTGGGGACCTCGAGGTCTCGAACCCGGTTCCTCTGTATCCCAGTCTGATACTCTATCCACTGCGCCACCGCCTGGTCAAGCAATGAAAACATTCTTAAGGCTAAATTTTAAAAAATGCCTTTCTGCAGTTGTGTTTTAGTGTATCGTTTCTCTAGACAAGATCTTGGGAGATGTTAGTGTGTCTTAAAGAATGCTGACCTGAACAATAGCCATGTAAACGGAAGATAATTCATGCCTTTTCCTGTGCTCCTTGTTTGTTAGCTAGTTAAGCAAACTGGGTAGATTTTTAATTACCTTTTAGCCTAGCCCACAGATTCTTTTCAGTAATAGTCTTACAAAGGTTGAAGCAGAAGGACATAGTCAAAGTAAAATAAATGGTAAAAAAGAGTAATTTGTATTCACTGCAATTGAGACTACAAAATGAAATGTCTCGTGAATGAGAAGTGTTGCTTATGGGTAAGAAGCAGAAACTAGATGTAGCCATTCCATTTTCTCAAGCTTTTATCATACAATGTGCATGGATATAGCACTAAGAAATTTGGTAATAGCCTGACCAAGCAGTGGCGCAGTGGGTAGAGTGTCGGACTGGGATGCGGAGGACCCAGGTTCAAGACCCCGAGGTCACCAGCTTGAGCGCGGGCTCATCTGGTTTGAGCAAGGCTCACCAGCCTGAACCTAAGGTCGCTGGCTCGAACAAGGGGTCACTCAGTCTGCTGTAGCCCCCCCACCCCCCGGTCGAGGCATATATGAGAAAGCAGTCAATGAAAAACTAAGGAGACTAAGGAGCCTCAATGAAGAATTGATACTTCTCGTCTGACCAGGCGGTGGCGCAGTGGATAGAGCGTCAGACTAGGATGCGGAAGACTCAGGTTCGAGACCCCGAGGTCTCCATCTTGAGCCCAGGCCCATCTGGCTTGAGCGAAAGCTCATCAGCTTGGACCCAAGGTCGCTGGCTCCAGCAAGGGGTTGCTTGGTCTGCTGAAGGCACATGTGAGAAAGCAATCAATGAACAACTATGGTGTTGCAATGGCAACCGAAAACTAATGATTGATGCTTCTCACTTCTCTCCGTTCCTGTCTGTCTGTACCTATCTATCTCTCTCTCTGACTCTCTATATAAAAAAAAAAATTTATACTGAATCTCTCTCCCTTTTTGTCTGTCTGTCCCTATCTGACTCTCTCTGTTGCAAAAAGAAAGAAAGAAAGAAAGAAATTTAGTCACATTAATTCAGAAAGCAACTCATCTTTCTAGAATGTTAGCAAATGTACAAGCAGAATTCTTTATTATTTGTCAGTATTGTGTTCCTGTTTGCTTAGATAAATTCTGAATGTCAGTTTTCTGGCATTCCTAGCCATACTCCACCTAGGTGAAAAGGCTTTATTAATTTCTCAGAATGAGGGTAAAACAGATCAGATATTGGATTTTAAGTGTAAGGAAAAGAAGAAAGCTTTTGGCTGTGAGCTTTATGGATCTGAACTGGGAATGGAAGACAGACATGTATTATATATAGTTTCTTACATGTGAGTTGATCTAAATTTCCAATTGGTATAGACTGTAAAATACTTTATAAAGCTAATTACAGTAATTGCTTGCTGCATTGATTTGTGTGTGATTGTACTATTTTGTGATTCAGGACACTGGCATTTTTTTCTCAGTTTTAAATATTGCTTTTTTTTTTTTTTTTTAAGTAAGAGAGAGACAGGAAGTGAGAAAGACGAGAAGCATCAACTCATAGTTGCGGCATCATAGTTGTTCACTGATCGCTTTCTTCTTGTGCCTTGACTGGGGGGCCTGTAGCCAAGCCAGTGACCCCTCACTCAAGCCAGGGACCTTGGGCTTCAAGCCAGCGACCTTGGCATAATGTCTATGATCCCATGCTCAAGCCAGCGACCCCACATGTAAGCTGGATGAACGTATGATTAAGCCAACAACCTCGGGGTTTCAAACCTGGGTCCTCAGCATCCTAGACCCATGCCCTATCCACTGTGCCTCCACCTGCTCAGACTAAAAGTTGCTTTTACCTTAAATTTTCTCCTGTATACTTACTGGACAATTTATTTCCCTTCCAGAATGGTGAGGTTCTGGAGAATTGATGAGGATTATCCAGTACAAGTTGCACCTTTGAGCAATGGTCTTTGCTGTGCCTTTTCTACTGATGGCAGTGTTTTAGCTGCTGGGTAAATTGTTTTTCTGTTTGTTTTTGTTTGTTTGTTTTTAAGAAACAATTTCAGGTGGTTTTTAGTCAAAGAAGCCAATATATATTGTCCGTAAATCTTCCATAAGGGACTCTTTATAACATTACTACTTTGGCATAGAGGAAATCATGATCATTGGTTAGGTCTAATGAATTAGGTTTGAATGTGCAGTTTGAGACTGATACACAGCCCTGAATGATAGTTGTAGCTTAGGATGTTGAAATACATATATTTGGATGACTGAGCTTGTGCTTTTTTGTTTGTTTGTTTCTGTTTAGGACACATGATGGAAGTGTGTATTTTTGGGCCACTCCAAGGCAGATCCCTAGCCTTCAACATTTATGTCGCATGTCAATCCGGAGAGTGATGCCCACCCAAGAAGTTCAGGAGCTGCCAATTCCTTCTAAAGTGTTGGAGTTTCTCTCCTATCGCATTTAGGGAACTCTGCCTTTCCTAGTAGTAGGAACTGACAGAGCTCACTTTACACCAACCTCAAGCTTTATTGATTTCAAGTTATCTGTTTTTCAAGATTTAGAAGATTTATTTAATTTCATGTTCTTGTACTGCATTTTCATCAGTTGAGTTTTTAAAAAATATAGACTATAGGAGAAATATTTCTGAACATGTAAAATGTAATTTTTTTCTAAAATGTAACTGTGAAAACATACATACCTGTACATATTTAGATATAAGCTGCTATGTGTTGAATGGACTTCTGCTTCTCTACTCTTTAGTTTCGACATGTATATATTGCTTCAGCAGAGCCCACAGTATGTATCTTTGCTATAAAGTGGGAGGAATATTTTTATTCTGGAACACTGAATTTAGATGGTAAATATTAACTTAAGGAAACTGATTTGCCTCATATAAATGGTGCATTTGGTGGGGGGCAGGCAAGACTTGGGGAAAGGATTTTTGTTTTCCTTAACAACAGCACATGAGAGGTAGAGTTTGAATGTGACCTTGTTCATTTAAAAACAGGCAGGATATAACTAGAAAAGGGTGCCCCACCCCAAACTACTGCTGCGGGCCTTAATTTTGGAAAGCAGCTTGTTACTTTAACCCCTGTGGTATAAAGTATTATAAATTTCAGTCAGTTTGAAAATCCATCTACTGTATTATTTTATTGCTAAATATTTTATTTGTATTAAGAGACAATTATTTTAAGACCATGGTTTTGTGCTTTTTGTTGTTTTGTTTTTACATGTAGCCTATGTTTCTGCAGAGGATAATATTGGTGACTTACCAAAGAGAAACAATACAGTGTACCTGCTTTTGCCTTCTATTATGTATCATACCTGCAGATACTAAGAATGGATGTATCATGTAAAATGCTTGATTATATATTTTGTTGAGTTTTTTAATTAAAGACATAAAAGCCACTATCTTCTGCAAATGTTTCTTAAATATGTTTATCTGTCTCCGTTGTGCACTTGGAACACCATAAGCACATTAAGCAAGAGAGGTGGTGAAGAAACAGCACAAGCATAGGCTAGAACTCTTGATTCGTGCATCCAACTTCTACATTGGGTTCTGCTGGGAGGACTGTTGCAGTAATGCTTACTTTACAAACTCGAGAACAAATGGAAATAACTATTGAGCAAAAGAAAAAGAAGATCTTTTAGGGGAACTAACAGGTTTATAGTGAATCTATCTCTTTAAAATAGCCATAAGAGCCTGACCTGTGGTGGCGCAGTGGATAAAGCATCAACCTGAAAAAAGCTGAGGTTGCTGGTTCAAAACCCTGAGCTTACCTGGCCAAGGCACGTATGGGAGTTGATGCTTCCTGCTCCTTCTGTCTTTTTTTTTTTTCTTTTCTTTTTTACAGGGACAGAGAGAGGGATAGATAGGGACAGACAGGAACGGAGAGAGATGAGAAGCATCAATCATCAGTTTTTCGTTGTGACACCTTAGTTGTTCATTGATTGCTTTCTCATATGTGCCTTGACTGCTGGCCTTTAGCAGACTGAGTAACCTCTTGCTGGAGCCAGTGACCTTGGGTCCAAGCTGGTGAGCTTTTTGCTCAGATGAGCCCGCGCTCAAGCTGGCGACCTCGGGTCTCCAACCTGGGTCTTCCGCATCCCAGTCTGATGTTTTATCCACTGCGCCACCACCTAGTCAAGACTCCTGTCTTCTTTCTCTCTCCCTCCCCTCTCTAAAATGAATAAATAATAGCTTTAAAAAAAAATAGCCATAAGAAAAATCTAGTGATTTTAGCCCTTTGGGGAGGCAAAAAAAAAAGAAAAAAGCTTTTTATTATCTATGTGTACTCTTAGAAGACTTGATTGTTTCCACTAAGAAATCATTGGGGGCCCTGGCCAGTTGGCTCAGTGGTAGAGTGTTGACCCAGAGTGTGGATGTCCTGGGTTCAATTCTCGGTCAGGGCACACAGGAGAAGTGACAATCTGCTTCTCTACCCCACTCCTTCCCCCTTCTCTCTCTCTTCTCCCTCAGCCATGGCTTGATTGGTTCAAGCACATTGGCCCTTGATGGCTTGGTGGAGTCTCTGCCTCAGGTGCTAATAATAGCTCAGTTGCAAGCATGGCCCCAGATGGGGATTGCCAGGATGGATCCCGGTCAAGGTGCATGCAGGAATCTATCTATCCTTCTTTCACTTGGAAAGAAAGAAAAAACATTTGGAAGTTCTTACAGTTGGCTTTGTTAAGGGTATGGATGTGGGTTATCAATTTGAAAGCCAGTGGAAAATTTGCTGAGGTTACTTGTGAATCACTTATATTTACAAAAAGCATCTATCTTGAAATCCATTGTGATTTTTTTTGCATTTTATTTTGTAATATATATGCTTCATAATTTTAAGATGCATTACTTATTCTTTACACCATTAAATTATTTACTCTTCAACCAATTTATTCAACCAACTAAAAATAGCATTTTGAAGTAAATCATTCTTTGAAAAAGCTGGAATTGCTAGCTTCCTTTTCCCATGAAAACCATAGTGCCAAGATGAATGGAAGATTGCAGAGCATGAATCAAGTAGAAATAGGTTTATATTTTCCAACTGTTGGGAGGAAGGTAATAACAGGATGGTAATACCTGAATGTATGTATTAAAGTATTAGACTGGCCAAAGCAAGGAAAGTAGGGAAGACATGGTTGTACTCTTAAAGTGGTTCAGAGTCGCCTGACCAGGCAGTGGCGCAGTAGATAGAGTGTCGAACTGGGATGTGGAAGACCCAGGTTCGAGACCCCAAAGTCTCCAGCTTGAGCGCGGGCTCATCTAGTTTGAGCAAAAGCTCACCAGCTTGGACCCAAGGTCGCTGGCTCCAGCAAGGGGTTGCTTGGTCAGCTGAAGGCCCGTGGTCAAGGCACATGTGAGAAAGCAATCAATGAACAACTAAGGTGTTGCAATGACAACAAAAAACTAATGATTGATGCTTCTTATCTCTCCGTTCCTGTCAGTCTGTCCCTATCTATCCCTCTCTCTGACTCTCTCATGTCTGTAAAAAAGAATAAAGTGGTTCAGAGTCTAGCTACATGATTTAAAAAATGATACTGCTTCTTTAATCTCCTAGCTGCCACAAGCATGTCATTTGGAGAACTGGCAAGAGATCATTTCTGTCCAGATTGGATTTCCTTCAGCAGCCAAGCAAAGCCCTATAACTAGATGTTAGGTTGGCAAATCTTAAATGTATGATCCCTGAAATATCCTGCCTGCTTGTGATTGAGGCAAAGTTGGATTTAACTGGTCTGCACTGCCCTAGGGCAGCAAGATGGGAAAAGGCTGGACTACACTGGAGCGCGCCTGTGGGTTGAGGCAGCGGCTGATGGAGACAGAGGACCTGGCTGTCAGCCAGCCAGCATAGGGATAAGAAAATACAAAGTATGAGAATACAAAATACAAATTGTTTCACAGGCCAGAAACCATTAAGACCGTGAATCCAACCTCCAGATTAATCAGAAAGAAGGTTTATGGGTGATAAACATTTTGTCCAAGTAATTCTGGCCAGGTTTTGGCCTATGCCAGTGCATTTCAACTACAGAATTTATAGATTTTAAAAACAGTGTCAATTATAGAGTTGTATGTGGGTTTACTCTTGTGTGTCAGTTTCAGAATCATACAGAAAGCATCAGTTGAAGTATACTGGTATTTTAAATCCTTTTCCCTTAGAAGAAAGAGCTTTTGGTAGCAAAGTGCAGCCTGTAGAAACGGTCATCGTGACCTTGGCTTGTGTTTATGATAAGGTGTTTGGGAGGAAAAAAGATTAATGGGTGATCTCAACCTGCCCTTTGCTTTGTAAAATTTGCCTTTATAACCAAAAGCTAAACATCTGAATCAGGTATAAAGTGACCTGTTTTATTTACAGGTGGTTGGGTAGCTTTATGTGATTGTGACTTGGTATTTATATACAGGTTTATTTTAACAAATGAAGAACCAAGAAGAAAAAAGAAAACTTGAATGGTCTTGCCTCTTTCTTAAATTCCACCAGTCTTAGTTAATTTCCATGCCACTGGGCTTTTTAGGTACGCTCTGTTGCCAGTGACTCCTTCTTAGAAGTTGATGCCTCATTTAGAAGACAAACATGTCATGCCCAAGTAGGGGTTGATTCTCTCAGCCTTCTTTCTCGGGGCTTGGCTGGCATTTGGGTCACAGTGACTGGTAGTTGGAGCCATGGAAAGATGAGAGACCAGCCCCTGTTCAGCAGGCGTGGAAGTATCCCTGGGTTGGGGAGTTTGGATGAGAGGCCCAATGCTAGCCCATCCAGCTTGTGCTGGGCAGAGAAAGCAGCTCTCAGACTGGGTCATGCTGCTCAACAGCTGGCAGAGCCCCAGCCTTCTAGGCTTGGCCCCATCTGGCCTCAGATCAGGAGAGTGTTCATATAGCAGGTTGGCCTGGTTTCCCACCCTAGGGCTTGCTGCCCAGAGGACTTTGCAGAAGTGCTGGCTGAGGCTGCGCTCCCAAGAAACACTTGGGTGATTGCTGGCGTGGCTGCCTAACAGCTTGTAAATTGGGGAGCTTTGCTATAATAAATGCTGTAATAATGCCTCCCCAGCATGAATAGCATTTAGCTTTTATTTCCTGTTTGCATTGTGTTGGTACCTGGTAGGCATCTGACATTTGTTACTACTACCATTTGTTGAGCACTGGCCATGTGCTCATTGCTATTCCTGGTGTTCTGGTGTTTCCCAGCAGCTCTGAGGTATTCTTATCCCTGCTTTATAGCTGTGGAGTTTCAGAGAGACCAACTCACTCTCTCCTCTAGGTCATATGACTAAGAAATGACATTCATGATATAATTCTGATTTGTCTGTCTCCAGAGCCCTCTTTCTCTCCATACGGGCCACTGATGGGCACTTTAATTTAGGAAGGGCATCCAGTCAACATTAGACTCCTAAATTTGTCCCTGCCTATGTCTTTGCTAATTCCCAGGGGTCATGTATGATGTCAAGCTTAACCTTTCCCAACACACCCCACCTTCACTAAATTGTGGGGGAAAAAAAAAACAAAGAAGGAATGATTCCAAATATAATTTGGTGATCAAAACCCATGCAGACAAGAAAATGACCATTGAGCTCTGCTCTCGCCTCCTGCCTGGGGAAATGACACTGGACATTGGTTAGTTTTTCCTCCACACTACTCTCCCTAGGAACTTACCTCAAACAAATCACTTTTATTGCCCATCTGAACAACCCAGTTCAGACAGGTTGAAATAGCTGAAATGGGAAATAGCAAAACAGTCACTGGAGGTGAGCAAGTCAGGTGAGCCTGCGGATGCTGACTTTAAAGATCAACACTCAATCGGGTCACAAGCTGCCAGATCCGGGGAAACCTGAACCCTTTGCACCAGCTGTGCAGACAAGGTTAGGCTCACTTGTCTGGAGCTAACCCAGCGGGAAAGCAGCCACCAGGGTGGCACTGGGCCAGAGTCCTGGAGGCCAGATTGGACTGAGAGGAAGAGTTAGCCAGGTCAACTGAGGCATCAGAAGAGCAGGAATGGTTCATAGCTGCGAAGGGCCCAAGCCAGGAGTAAAAGATCAGATCATTCTTATCATATTCATGAGTTAAAAGTTACACTTTTATCCCTACACTTTTGAACATTTCTGAACTTGGGATGTATTTTAGAATTGATGGTGTCTTTATGTTTTTTTCTTAAGTGATTCACATTATAATGGTACGGGATATAAGCAGTGGCATCTAGGATTTGCTAAAATACAGAATCAATGGAATTGATAAGTAAAAGGTTAGTGGGATGTTACAGATAATGTCAGGAGTAGAAGACAACAGAAACAGTAAGTGAAGCATGATGTAAGATGAGGCAAACAAAAGGACATAATCCGTGAGCTCTTCCTGAAAACTGGCTTGATGATGAAATCCAGCCAATGTACATCTATTAAAATAAAATAGCTATCATTTATGAACACTTACTATGATCCAGGCACAGGTCTAAGTGCTTAACCTGTATAATTTAATCCTCACAACAACCCTCATGAAGCACACACTGTTATCCCATTTTATAAATGAGGAAACTGAGGCATTGGGAGGTTAACCAACTTCCCAAAAAGTCACCTGATAGTAAAATGTGGAGTCAGAGTTCACACCCAGGTCTTCTGACTCCAGGTTCTGGACTAAAGACAGAAAAACCCTCAATGTGCAACTGAGCACCAAGTTCAACTTTGAGCTTCCTGGTAGGCAGAGCAAAATAGGGTCTAAAAGTAAATACATTCTCATAAATATAAATGTTCACATGTATTTTTAAAGTAATGTTTTCATGACTTTATAGTTTTTAAAGATCAATGTTCATGGTTTTGTAAGGTCAAGCCATATGGAAAAGTCCAAAGATAACCAAAAACTCCACACACTCATCCTTCTTCCAGAAACAACACAGGAAATCCCATCCCTAGTATCTCTCTTTGCAAATGAGAGAGAGAAAGGGAGGCAGGGAGGGAGGGATAGAAGGAAGGAAAGAGGAGAAAGAGAGAGAGAGAAGGAAAGAGGTAGAGTACCCATATGTAGCTTTTCTGTGCAAAGTGGGTCACTTTTTTTTTTCTTTTTTTTAGTGATAAAAACAGAGGCAGAGAGAGAGGGAAAGAGATGAGAAGCATCAACTCGTAGTTGTGTCACTTTAGTTGTGCGCTGATTGCTTCCCAGACATGCCTAGACCAGGGGCTCTAGCTGTGCCAGTGACCCCTTGCTCAAGCCAACAACCTTAGGCTCAAGCCAGCAACCTTGGGCTTCAAGCCAGTGACCCTTGTGCTCAAGCCAGCGAACATGAGACCACATCAATGATCCCATGCTCAAGCCAGCGACCCTGTGCTCAAGCTGGTGAGCCCATGCTCAAGCCAGTGACCTTGGGGTTTTGAACCTGGGACCTCAGCATCCCAGGTTGATGCTCTGTCCACTGCATCAGGTGGGTTACTTTAAAACATTTTTTTAATTTAAAATTTTTTTATTGAATTTATTAGGGTGACATTGGTTAATAAAATTATACCATAGTGGGCGTCACTTTTGCCTGTTTTCTAGGCACAAAATAAATACTGAAAGGCCATTGACACATTCTGGGATAAGGCCAAGACAGAGTCTGGTTTTACATTCTTGTAAGACCATCAGCTTCAGAGTCAATTACTACTTACTTTAAAATCTTACTCTAAAAAAAAAATTTTTTTTTAAATAATAAATAAATAAAAATCTTACTCTAACTACTTTGTAGCTGTGTGACTTAACCTCTGGAGCTCTTCCTCACCAGGTGAAATAGGACGTCCTCATAGTGCTTAAGGCTTGTGCTTATCAGATTTAAGTGAAATCAAGTCCCAAAGCATAGGGCCTAGCCTAAGGTAGGGAGCTGTTATTATTATGCCTAAAAGTTTTTAGCACCGCTACAACAGGGCCCTTGGGTAGGATTTATGATTACCCTTTCCCTCATACAAAACTCAGGCAAGCCGTAGAATATTTTTTAATGTGTTAAGCAGTTGTTTTGTTTAAGTTTCTTTTCTTCCTGACATAAATGCCAAAGGCCTTAAAAGCAGCCACACTCCACTCTGGGCCTAGTGAGCAGTTAGATGATCCGGGAGGGATAGGAGGGGAGGTGGAGAAGTGGATGGAAACCAGCTTGGCGTCCTGCCCCCAAGACGCAAGTGCTGGCGGCCTGGGAGGAGCCTCTCTCCCTGGAGGGGAAGGCAGGGAGCATGCAAGGCCAGGGAAGGAGGCAGCCACTCCAAGCTGAGGGTTTTCCTGGAACAAGTACTTGAGCCACTTCCTCGAGGCAGATTCTGTGCACGGACTGTCCAGAGTACACTGTTTAGCAGCTCCTCGGATATGGGCCTATCAGGGCACAAAACCAATCCTCAGACCTGATTCCCTCCTGTGCCCAGGCAGTAGCTGTCTTACCCTTGCTTCCTCTGCAGCCGGTGCCTCCCCCTCTATGCCAGCACTTGTCATTCATGCACATGTGCTTTCTTCCTTTCCTCCCATCATTCATGCATTCATTCATTTACCCAGCTGCACTTGAGGACTTGCTATATGCCCTCAAGGAGTTCCACTGGAGGGGGCAAATGAAAACAGACCGGCAAATGATTAAACACCTAAGGAAAAGACAGCCTTGTACTGCTATAATGAGCCACACACAGGATCACGGGCACAGCCCTATTTGCTGAGCTTAATACCATGAGCAACAGCGTTGGTTGACAGCAGAGTCTGCAGCCAAACTCCTTACTAGCTGCGAGCACTTGATCAGGGACTGAGTTTCTCTGTGCCTGTTTCCTCTACTGTAAAATGAGGATAATAATATATAATTAACATCCTTATAAAATTGTCAGAAGGATTAAAGGACTTAATAGTTACAAGATTGGAATAGGGCCTGGGATATAGCACAATAAAAGTTAAGCTGTTTTGGTTTTTTACTATGCTGCAAGTTCTTGGTTAACATTGGTATAACTGGGGTTCTATATCCACCCTGCCCCATGCTCACCGCGAGTGTGCCCCATGGCCCTCACCAGAGAATGGAGGGGCGACAAGGGGCCTCAGAGATGAGTTAAGGCCAGCGTTGACAATTAGTTACCTGTGGACTTTCTGAAAACATACCAATCAGGTCCCTTTCCTGGAGATTCTAAGTTTGAACCACAACCCACGCCACACTGAAAACCATTGATCTCATTCAAACCCCTGAATTTTACTGAAGTCAATCAACTTGATCAAGACAAGGTGAAGTTAGTAGCAGAGCTGGGACTGGGATACTGAGGTGCTGCTTCCTTTCGCTCCTATTGTTGGAACCACGGCCCCCACAGACCCCATGGGACCCTCAGAAGAAGGAGACCGTGGGGGGCGAGCACCAGAAATCAGGGAGGATGAGGGGAAATGCCACATGGGGCAGTGGTGCTATCCTTCCTACCTGGCCTCCCTACCTAATGGCCTCCCTACTTGGCTCTCTTGTGATACAAAGCACACTTTATGGCCAGCCCTCTTTTGCAGTTCGAGGCTCATGCCTTAGATAGCAATGGGCCTTCCCTGTGGGCAAAGCAAGGCCGCAAGAAAAAAGGGGGCCACTGCATAGACCTTTCAATGGCTGAAAAATGAAAGAAAGGGAGAGGCCAAGGGACCAGAAAGGTATTGGTAGTATTTATATGCATGGCTGCCTAGCTCAGACCCCAGAGGCAGGCACGGCCAGGAGCTTGTTTATCTCTTGATCCAGGACTTATGATTCAGAAAGAGTGAGCAGCAATGCTCAAGCATGTGAAGGAAGGAATGTTCTAGAAGCGATGCTAGGTTTGGAGGATGAGTATGTCAGGTTGGGTGAGGAGGGCAGCAAAGGTATAGAGGTGTGAAGCAGCTTCTAAGCATTTTAGGGAACTTGAAGCAGTGAAGGCCGAGCAGTGCAGTCACAGGGTTAGTTTTGCTTGTCAGCTATGTGACAACTGAGAAGGAATGTTCCAGAGAGGGCAAGACAGAGAGGCAGGAAGAATGGGCTAAGACTATGACATCATTAACATTTTTTTCCGCTTTGCTACATATTATCATTAATATTTTTTCCGCTTTGCTACATACATATTATTATTTATAATCACCACATGACATTTCACAATGATTTGGTTCATTCAGTGATCATAATAATAGTTAAGAGTTACTTATACCGCATGAATATTTTACCTTCTTTACATCTCATAATAATCTCATGCAATTGGTCCTACTCTAATCATCACTCTCATTTTACAGAAGAGGAAAGTGCGGCGCGGAGAGGCAATGGAACTTTCTCCAGTCCCCACAGCTGGTTGGTGGCAGAGCTGAGACCTGAGTCAGGTAGGCTGGCTCTTGGAGCTGTACTCTAATGACTACACTGCATCCCATGGCCCTGCTGGCTCTCCAACACTTACTGAGGGCCTGCTATGTGCCACAGCCTCTGCTAGGCTTCGTAAATAGGAAAAAGTCCCTGTATCAAAACGGAGCTTTCTGCCTGACCTGGCGGTGGCGCAGTGAATAAAGTGTCGAACGAGGATGCGGAGGACCCAGGTTCAAGACCCTGAGGTTGCCAGCTTGAGCGTGGGCTCATCTGGCTTGAGCAGAAAAAAAAAAGCTCACCAGCTTGGACCCAAGGTCGCTGGCTCGAGCAAGGGGTTACTTGGTCTGCTGAAGGCCCGCGGTCAAGGTACATATGAGAAAGCAATGAACAACTAAGGTGTCGCAACGAAAAACTGATTGATGACTGATGTCTCTCATCTCTCTCCATTTCTGTCTGTCTGTCCCTATCTCTCTTTCTCTCTGTCCCTGTTAAAAAAAAAAAAAAAGTAGATTTTAGTCTAATGAACAATTTCCCTCTGGTTAGTCACTTAGGGTTGCTCCTCTTCTCTACTATGAAAAGCAGCCCCTTGAGAAACAAATCTTTTGTAATCCCAAAGATGTACACCCTAGCCAGTTGGATCAGTGGTAGAACATAGGCTTGGCATGTGGAAGTCCCGGGTTCAATCCCCAGTCAGAGCACACAGGAAAAGCAACCATATGCTTCTCCACCCTTCCCCTTCTCTCTTTATCTCCTTCTCTCTCTCCCCCTCTCGAAGCCATGGCTCGAATGGTTTGAGCAAAGTTGGCCTGAGCACTGAGGATGGCTCCATGACCTCACCTTAGGCGCTAAAATAGCTCAGTTGCCAAGCAACAGAGCAGCTGCCCAGACAGGCAAAGCATTGCCTGGTAGGGGGCTTGCTGGGTAGATCCCAGGTCAGGGCACATGTGGGAGTCTCTCTCTGCCTCCTGCCTCTCACTTAATATAAAAGAAAAAAGAAAAGAAGAAGGTGGGTCAGAAGTTATACTTTGCTACTTTTGTGCATGTTGCCAGTGTAGAATCCAGGGGCCCTGGCTGGTTAGCTCAGTCAGTTAGACAGTTGTCCCAAAATGAGAATGTTGGGGGTTTAATCCCTGGGTAAGGCACATAGAGGAACCAACCAATGAATGCACAACTAAGTGAAACAACAAATGAATGCTTCTCTCTCTCTCTCCCCCTTCCTTAGTTTGTCTCTCTAAAATCAATCAATTAAATAAAAGCACCTTGGGGGAAAAAAGTATGGACTCCATTTAAATCATAAGCAGCAGTATTCATGGGTGTGACAATTTCGCTACAGCCTCACCAGCACTAGGTATTATCTTGCTCCCAAAAGGTCTGCTATGTCAGTTGTTCAACAGGCAGCTTTTTTCTTCTTTGAGTTCATACCCCAAACTAGTCCATGAAGAAACAAAAGGTGAATGAAATATTAGGTTGCAGAGAGGACAAAGAACTCTTACAGGCCTGTGAAGGGGCCAGAATCATAGTGTTTTTGCATTTTGATTGGCAAGGTGACTGTCTTTTCTTTCACAGGAGTAAAAATGTTTCCTGAGTCAGTGAGACTTCAAGAACAAGAGGTGCAGGCAGAAAACATATAGCCTTGAGTTAAACGAGTAAAAATGTACAAGTGATAAAGAAAAGAAGGTGACCTAGGCAGATGTCACATTACCCCAAACATTTCACAGATGATAAATATTCTGCGTCACCATTTAGTGTTGCCAATGCTCCCCGCCTTCTATCGACCTTGCCTCCTGCACACATCTCATTATGTTGTTGCTGTTCCCTCATCTGTCTTGGTGACCAGATTGGGAGGCTAGAACTAAGTGTAGGGTCATTTACCCATGTAGCTTCCCAGAGGAGACAGTGACACACAGTGCATGACTCAATGGACCACAGAAGTTCTCTGAGAATTCCCATTGAACCTGTCTGACTATCTCCCACTAATATCTGATGCCGGTCACTGACACTCGGGTTGCAGAGGAATTCCGTGGAAGAAGTATCACATGAACTAATTTTTTGGAAGGTGGGATTGGGCAAAAGGGAGGCAAAAGTCTTTAAGGCCATGCTGGGGGGGGTGGGGTGTGAGGGAATGGATGAAGGTTTATGCCCTTTTCTCTTTTCTCACCCCTAGTGCCTGGATCAGGGCTGAGTGCAGCCAGGCTCCATGAAAGCCTACTGCTTGACTGGCCCACACCACTCACTCAGGAGCAGCCCCCAGATTCTGCATTAAACAGTGAATGCTCACACCCCAAGCAGAGCTAGTTAGGCCCAGCTCTGGGGCAGTGGAGACAGCCTAATTTGCATTTGGAGACAAACTGGGTCTCTCTTTTCGTCACTGCCTTAGAAGGAGGGAAAAGAGGGTTTATTATCAAAGCTAGTGGGCAGAGCCGCTAGGGTGCAAGGGGGAGATTTGGCAAGTTCATGGTTGAGTGTGTGGTTTGCTATGGTGATAGCCAGAGGGTGGTGGAGGTATTTGATGGCAAATAAGGAGGTGGCCGTTGCTGTGGTGGTCCCAGGAGGACCCCCGAGGCTGTGCACAAAGACAGGAGCTTCAGACTGGGGGTGAGGGGCAGGCCAGGGAGCAGGTGGCCAGGAGGGATCACTGGAGGCTGACATTTGGAACAGCTCTGTGTGATGGCTCGATGCAGCCTGTCCTGCGCCTATCTGCCCCTGCAATGACAAGCTTTACAAGAGACCAGCAGAAGCATGCACTTCCTTTGCTCTAACAATTCCTTTTAGAAAGTTATTCCCAGAGTTGTTCCCACAGTGCACCAAGGAAGTGTACCTGGAAAGGTAAAACTAGGAACCTTCCTCCGTGTAATCCTAGAGGGCCGGGTTAACCGCATGGTAGGACTTTCGTTGCCTTTATAAGGGTATAAGACTGTCAGAAGAGCCTGACCAGGCGGTGGCGCAGTGGATAGAGCGTTGGACTGGGATGCGGAAGGCCCAGGTTTGAGACCCCGAGGTTGCCAGCTTGAGTGCAGGCCCATCTGGCTTGAGCCAAAGCTCATCAGCTTGGACCCAGGGTCACTGGCTCCAGCAAGGGGTTGCTCGGTCTGCTGAAGGCCCGCGGTCAAGGCACATGTGAGAAAGCAATCAATGAACAACTAAGGTGTCACAACGGCAACAAAAAACTAATGATTGATGCTTCTCACCTCTCTCCGTTCCTGTCTGTCTGTCACTATCTATCCCTCTCTCTGACTCTCTCTGTCCCTGTAAAAAAATTAATTAAATAAATTTGCTAAAAAAAAAAAAAAAAACTGTCAGAAGAGAACAGAGCAAGTTCTAGAATGGTATGCTCAAATACATAGAGCTGAAACAACTTGCAAGTATTTAAACCAGTCTGTCAACAGTGACATGTGAGGCTGTGAAGTGGGGGGAATTGCATTTTCATTTGGATTCTATTTTATACATGTCTGCATTGTTTGGACATCCTGCAGCAAACATTAAAAAAACTTTTTCTTTTTTTTTACAGGGACAGAGAGAGAGTCAGAGAGAGGGATAGACAGACAGGAACGGAGAGAGATGAGAAGCATCAATCACTAGTTTTTCGTTGCAGTTGCGACACCATAGTTGTTCACTGATTGCTTCCTCACATGTGCCTTGACCGTGGGCCTTCAGCAGACCGAGCCTCCCCTTGCTGGAGCCAGCGACCTTGGGTTCAAGCTGGCGAGCTTTTGCTCAAGCCAGATGGGCCCGCGCTCAAGCTGGTGACCTCCAGGTCTTGAACTCGGGTCTTCCGCATCCCAGTCCGATGCTCTATCCACTGTGCCACCACCGGGTCAGGCCTAAAAAAAATTTTTAAAGAATGCTAAAGATACATTGACACCTTCAGATCTAGGAATAAGTCATCAGCAAAGGCACACTGCACTGCTTTCCCATTCATTCTGGCTGCTTCCTCTCCAGAGTTGACGCCCTCCACTTCTCTGCCATGCTTCCCTCATTCAGCCCTCTGAGCCTCAGCGTGTTCATCTGTAAGGCAGGCAGAGCAGCTCGGATGCCCAGGAGCAGGGTAGGCCAGTGGCGGGGTGGATCAGATGACACTGTGTTAGCAAAACTCAGCCTAAGAGAGGCCCTGCAGCAGTCCAAGTCCAGGGCCCCCACCACGTGGGTTCAGCATCAGATCCTACCTCAAGTTGTAGGAGAGTGGGGACGGACGGAACCAGAGAAGGAGAGGAAGAGCTAGCCTCTTCTGGACTTAGTCCCTCCTCCTGCTGACTCTTGCTGACCTCCCTCTTGGCCAAGGTCTTTGTGCCCCTTGGGCCCATGGCCTCCCTTCCTGGTGCTTCCTCCTCCTTCTCTGGAAAGGCCCTTCTTTCCTGGTCTCCCCAGCCATCTTCTGCCCTCCTGTCCAGCATCAGCAGTATAGATCTGTGCAGGCTGCTTCTGGCTTCGCTGAAGTCGAGCAGCTCACACCTTTGGACCAGGCGACAAAAGTGTCCTTTTAATTAGCAAGAAGTGATGATTTTGGAGAGAAAAAGAAAAGGGTGTTTAGATATCGTAGGGCCAAGTCAGAAGTGGAGAGAAGACTGGGTAGGCTTGGCAGGCAGGTGGCTATCATCAGCTGGGATGCAAAGACCAGTCCTAGGCCAATATGAGCAGGAAATGGGTGGGGGTGGGAGTCAGAATTTGGACCACCTGGTGGAACTGTTGCCAGACAAGAGATTTGGTCCTTCCGATCTGCCTAGGGCCAGTCAGCATTGCTTGGGTTCTTGACTTCATGCAGGAAAAACTTCACAAGTCTAGGTGATGTTGAGAGTAAATTTATTAAAGCTGGGGACAGTGAGACAAGGAAGGGCCTGAGATAGAAGAAGCAACAGGAGGGAGCCTAGGCAGGGTTGCTTTGGCTCTCGGGAAACCTTATGGGGAAAAAAATGAGTAGAGAAAAGGGGGCCTTGGAGACAGGTTGAGGGGGTTAACTCCGACTAACTGCCACTGCCTGGTTGCAAGTCTCCTGAGGACCCTTAGAGTTTAGGAGATACACTTCTGTGTGTGGGGTGGGTGGGGCAGAAGGGGGGAAGAGAAGGGGAGACAGGAAAAGAGGCAAGAAAAAGGTGGGAGAGTGCTGACTCCTTTGTTTTGAGGGGTTTGTTTGTTTGTGTTTTAAATTGACTTTAGAGAAAGAGGAAGGGAGAGAGAAAACCACCAAAGCACAGATCTGTTCCTGTATGTGCCCTGACAGAGGCCTGAGGAAAGATCAACCTTTGCATATCTGGACGATGCTCTAACCAACTGAGCTTTCCAGCCAGAGCTGCTTTAGGGGCTTTTAAAGACTGCGAGTTTTTAGAGGAGGATTTCAATAGAATATTTATCAGCTTTTTCTTATGTGACCCTCCTCCCCCCAGGGTTGCAGTCCCCATTGAGGCCTAGACCTTATCTCAAAGGAGTTGAGCTCTGAATCTAGCAGTACATTGCTCGGTCAGTTTATCCAGCTATCTGTCCCAGTTTCCCCATTCTATTGCCAAGGAATTTTCCTATCTTCTTTCTGTCCTGTCTCAGAACCAGTCAGAGCGGTGGGGCAGGGTTAGATCCCAAGGAATCCAAAACCAGGATGAGGCGTTCCAAGTTAGGCAGCTGAATTTGAGATGTGACAGGGAGACCAGTGATTTGGGGACCTGCCCAGTCAAGCCCAGCCTCCAGGGTTCTGAGATTACATATTCTGAACTCATGTGGCCCCAGCTTTAGACACTGCCTGTCAGAGTGCCTCCTGACTTGCCTGGCACTAGCAGGAACTCCTCAGATATTTGTCACATGAATGGGCCAGGAAGTAAATGGAGCTGCTATTCCCACTCACCTCCTGCCTTTGGCTGCCGCTGCGAAACAGCAATTTAGGCCACTGGCCTGACCCAGTTTCTCTGCACGGCCCGCCATACCCAGTGAGCAGCAGATGCTCCGGAACAGGAGTCCACGGTGACTCAGAGGCACCTGCCCTGCGTCCCCGCTCCCACGCTTCTCTGCCGGCTCTGACCTTTGCCTCGGCTGTGACTCATCTCAGAAGAAAGGGGCCTTGTGGTCTCTCCGCGCCCGCCTCGCCGCCCGGACCCAGACTGGAGCGTTCCCTAGGCAGCACTGCCCCCCGGTGGCCGCGGAGCCCGGGCTCAGGAGACCGCCTCGGGGCCCAGGCTCAGCTCCTAGCAAGCTGGCTGCGCGATTAGAAGGCCAGCTCCCTGGCGACATTGTCTGCGCTGGTAAACGGAGAAGAAGCATATCACCACCTCCCTGAGAGGCCACGGGGTTCGCTCCGGGTAAAGCCTCAACAAAGGATGCGGTTGTTCCTGCAGCGCCCTGGGAAAGGGCAAGCTCCGCACCCCAGACCCTGCTCTTTGGAAAGCTTCTCACAGTGAGCGGTCAGCAGGCCACTGCGCCCCAGCTGGATAAAGGGGAATTCTTTCTTCTTCTTCTTCTTTTTTTTTTAAGGAAAGACTGACTTCCTGCATGCCCGAGACTACGTGTCTGATACAATTTAAAAGTAGATGTGAACATCTGGCCATTTCCTTTTGTAAGTTGTCTAGTCATCACTTTTGTGCATTATTCTATTTTCTCTCTCTCTCTTTAAAATTTTATTTATTTGGAAGGGAGAGAGAGAGAACATTGATCTATTCCTGTATGTGCCCTGACCAGGGATGGAACCCGCAACATCTGCACTTCAGGATGATGCTCTAACCAACCCAGCTTTCAGGCAGGGTTCGATTTTTTTTTCCTCTTATTGATTTGTAGAAGTTCTTAAAATTTCAGGGCTGTCATATGTGTTGCAAATACTTTTTAGACTTAGAATTTACCTTTTTACTTCGTTTTTGCTGCATATAGTTTACAGTTTTAAAAAGATTTTTTTATTTATTGATTTTAATGGGGGAGGAGGGGCAAGAAGCATCAACTCATAGTTGCTTCACTTTAGTTGTTGACTACTTGCTTGTTGAATGTGCCTTGACCAGGCAAGCTCAGGGTTTCAAACCCACCACCTCAGCATTTCAGGTCGACACTCTATCCACTGCGCCACCACAAGCCAGGCTATAGTTTACATACTGTATTTATGGTGTCTGCACTTTTGATGATTTTCTTATCCTTTTTTCCTTTGCTTTTGGCCTTTTGCTCCCTTGGCTCATCTGAGTACCAAAGATTTCCCTAATTTTCTTCTAGATCTCTGTTTTTTCTTTTCTCTTCCTACTTCTTTTTCTTTTAAACCGATCTGGGGCCCCAGTCAGTTGACTCAGTGGCGGAGCGTCAGCCTGGTATGTGGGTTCTATTCTGGTCAGGGCACACAGGAGAGGCGACCATCTGCTTCTCCACCCCTCCCCTTTCTCTCCCTCTTCTCCTCACACAGCCATGGCTGGACTGGCTCAAGCAAGCTGGTCTTGGGCGCTGAGGGTGGCTCCATGGCATTCGCCTCAGGTGCTAAAAAATGGCTCTGGTTACAATGGAGTAACGGCCCCAGAAGGGCAGAGCATTGCCCCCTGCGGGTTTGCCAGGTGGATCCCGGTTGGGGTGTATACAGGAGTCTGTCTCTCTAACTCCCCTCCTTTCATTAAAAAAATAAAATAGAAAAATAAAAACAGAAACAAAAACCATCTGGAATTTATTTTGATGTAATATGTGGTGAGGTAAAGATCTAAGTTTATTTTTTCTCAAATATTTAGCCAACTTCCCAAATACCATTACTCAGCCTTCCTCACTGATGTAAAATACCACCTTGATTTACAGACTAAATGGTCAGACCTGTTTCTGGCCGAGACCCCAACCTCATACACTGAGTCAAAAGTTATGGACTTCTTTTTTAAACAAAACAAACAAATATATATTAGACCACTGACCATGGATTTGGGATACATTCAAATTCTTCCACCTCCATGTAAAAATGCCGTCTTAAGTGATGCATCTGCGCGCACGCGCACGCACACACACACACACACACACACACACACACACACAACTGGATAGGAAATATTTCATTTGAAAGGGCATGAACATTTTAAGTTCTTATAATACAAAATGCCAAAACTTCCCCTAGAATAGCTAGACTAATTTGTATCTCACCAGAAGTGAATGGGAAAGCCTTTTTCACTGCAGGCTGGCCAAGGTTGAGAATTATTTGTGTAAGCATGTCTCAGTTTGAAAGACCAAAAAATGCCGCTTCACTGTTTTGCCTCTTAATTTGCAGTTCTTTGACACCATGGAATTCCTTGGCAGGACTATGGGGGGAGGTGGGGAGCAGCTCTCCTATTTCCTGTGTGGCTCATCTGAGACTTGCCTCTGACTTCTTTCTCTACTCTTCCTTATAGTTAATGTGACCATGATCATTTTTAAACGAGGTGAAATTCACACAACATAAGATTAACCATTCAAACAAACAATTTATCTGCATTTAGTAAATTCACAATGTTGTGCAACGATCACATTTATCTAGTTCCAAAGCATTTTCATCACTCCCAAAGGAGACCTTGTACCCATTGGATAATCTCTCTCCCCACAGTCCGGCAACTGTGAGTCTGCTTTCTGTCTCTACGGATTTAATTTTTCTGGATATGTCGTATAAATGAAATCATACAATATGTGGCCTTTTGTGTCTGGCTTCTTTTACTTAGCATAATGTTTTTGAAAGTCATCCATATTATAGCATGTATTAACACTTTATTCCTTTATATGGCTGAATAATACTCAATTGTCCATATATACCACATTTTGTTTATCCATTCATCTATTGATGAACATTTGGCTTGCTTCCACCTTTTGGCTATTGTGAATAGAGCTGTTATGAATATTCATAGAAACTAGAATTTTTATGAATAATTGGGTAGGGATCTGACAAAGCAAGTTTCTTAATTTGTAAGATTTCTAATATAAAAATTTCATGGTGCTATAAAAGCAAATCACATTTGAAGTGTACTTAATGAAATCAATTTCATGGGTAAATAATGTCGGAAAAAAAATACTTGTAGAGAGAAGAGGAAAAAATGAGCATTTATTGAGCACAATGTGTCAGGCTTAATTCACCATAGCAGTTGCTGTCCTGCTGTTCTCCTGGGCCACCTGGAGTCATGAGTCAACAGTAGTTTATGAAGGTACCTTCTTGCATCTCGGCACCAGGATATTTTCTGAGTGGGGAGCCCATATAGAGGCAGCTCAGAAGTGTCCCCAAATGTGACCCTCTATCAATGAAGAGCATCCTGACCTCTCTGCCAAATCCTGATTGACATGTGTTCTATGCAGTTTCTCAGCAGGTCCCTGGTGAGGGTGAGCCCCAGTTGCCCACAGTGGTAACTTGCTTATTAATGTGACATCAATGGTTTTCCTCTTCCTAGCATATCTCCCCTGCCTGCCTCACCATGTCTTGGGTTCTTAACTTTTCCCCTGGCTATTTCTTTTTCTTGACCAAATTACTTAAACCCTGTGGCTTAGGGACCTCAGTTACAACACAGGGATAGTCACAGAACCTGCTATGATTGGCAAAATGAGCTAACATGTGTGATGTGCTTAGAACAGTGCCTGGCGCATAGTGTGTGCTCCAAAATGTCAACCACGGTTACATAAACAGAATGAGCTTGGGCTGTGGGAAATTTAACACACCTGGCTTCTGTTTCCTCATTTGAACTACAGATTAAAATGCCTTTTTGGGAAGAGGATGGTGAAAAGTAAATGAAGTGGCACCACTTATGTAAACAATGAAGCACATGCCAACAGTGTTCTCTCCATCCAGTGGCTGTGCCCTCGGAAAAGAGTGACCTCCACCGATCAAGAGGGGCCAGTGCTGGGGTGCAGGTGAGACCACTTCAGAGTCCCAGGCCACTTCTTTCTCTGTCTCTGGAGAATGGTGTGATCTCATGCAGGTCATATCCCTTAGGCCTCAGTTTCCACATCCCTGAAAAGAAATGGTTAAATTTTGGAGATTCCTAAATGCCTTACAGGCTCTAAAGATATAGGGGGAGTCCTTGTCCTGGGGTGGGGACACACACACACATACACCCACATCCACACATGCTCCCACATACACAGTGAGGATGAGAAGCAGCTGCAGGTTGGCCCAGCCACTGAAGTCAACTCCAGGAGCTTTGGGCCCCAGGCCCTGTTGGCCTTGAAAACCACCTAGAAGAATAATGTGTCTGGAAAACATTCCCAGGCATTTTCATGTGTGCAGCAGTTTTTTCTCTGGCCCCTTCTCTTCTTTTGTCACTCTGCAAATATCTGTGGCTGTCTTGCCAAGTGTTGGGATTAGGCCATACCTCCCTGTGGATGCCAGGGGTGGGGGAAGGGAGGGCCTCAAAGATCAGCCTGCCCCATCCTTTCCTTACTGCCCGCTTCCCAGGTCCCAGAAGAATCTAACCCACAGAAAGAAGGAAACACCCCACAATGTTTTACAGGGGTCATAAAATGTGGCTTCACCCTCTACGGGAAGCCTAAGTTAGGATGTGACTGCAGAACAGATGGGGCCTGGGGAGGAAGCAGTTTAAGTGCAGAAGCTCACAGCAAGCAGGAGGGGTAGAGAGGGCAGATACGGGGGGGCGCATGCGCAGCCCCGCCTCTGGCTTCCAGGCATTAGATCCACAGGCTGGGTCTCTCTCAGTGTGCAGACACCTCGGGGTAGAGAAATAGAGCTTGGTGTGTTTTGCATAACTGTGCCTCATTTCTGATTCTGAGTCCCTTTTAGTTAGGCTGTTAGGCTGGCGGGTGGTGGAGGTGGAGGGATGGGGGGGTATCTTCTTCCAGGAGTCCTGCCACAGTTCTCAGGGTTTTTTAAATTTTTTATACAGAGACAGAGAGTCAGAGAGAGGGATAGATAGAGATAGACAGACAGGAACAGAGAGAGATGAGAAGCATCAATCATCAGGGTTTTGTGGCGACACCTTAGTTGTTCATTGATTGCTTTCTCTTATGTGCCCTGACCACGGGTCTTCAGCAACCGAGCAACCCCTTGCTCCAGGCAGCAACCTTGGACTCAAGCTGGTGAGCTTTTGCTCAAGCCAGATGGGCCGGCACTCAAGCTGGCGCTCCTGGGGTCTCAAACCTGACCCTTCGGCATCCCAGTCCGACGCTCTATCCACTGCGCCACCGCCTGGTCAGGCAGTTCTCAGATCTTAATGTCCCACAAGAGGAGGAAAGAATTCCCAAGTCACCACTGAGGCTGTCCATGCCCAGTCTGCTGGGACCCTTCAGGTCCCTGTTTCCTTGTGCTAGTTTATCACGGTCACAATCCCGACTTAGATACATCCCCAAAACATTTGCTCGAGGCTCCCACTGCCTCCCTGAGAGCTGGTCTGAGGACCCTCTGTCATTCCTGTTCAGGTCCGGGAACCCTCCTGGCTTGGGTTCTCCTCTCCCCACGGCTTCTGGCCAAGGTGCCTTGCACATGTGCACAAATCCTCTAACCCCCTTTTATCACCTCCAGTAGCCATCTCAGTTCTTGTAAGGGTTTACACTCTTTAAAAAGATCTTTAGATTTATTCTGTTTCTCTTCCTCTTCCTCTATGCTACAACCCTCAAAACTGCTGGAATGGGGGAAAGGAAATGGAAAAATACAGGGAAAAGTATATCGATGAGTGTCTCAAAATCATAGCTAACTATATACGCTATCCCATTTAATCTTACTACAATCTTCTGAAGTTACCCTCATTTTATAGGTGGGGAAACTAACACTTAATAAGGTCACATAACTAATAAATATTCTCTCCACATACATACCCCGAAAGCACTTTGTGAAAATGGGTGTGCCCTAGGCTAGTGAATGAGATCCCAAACGTTTTGTTGATGTCTTTGCCCAGATGAACTGTTTATTCACATAGAAACTTCCTTGGAAAACCTGAAAGTGTATTCTTGCTCTGGTGAAAGATGACTGGGCTGGGTGGGGGCTCAGAGGATAGCCTTCCTCTTTCCTTTACCCCTTGGTATGCACCAGGGGTACTTCTGTGATGTCCTAGGTCCCAGGAGCCCATTTGGAACAGTATGGACTCCAGGCCAGCTCTACAGCCAACCCCCCCCCCCCAGATCTGGATTATGATGCTTATTGGTCACCGGCCAGTGGGTTTCCTTGGAAAACACTGGCTTCATGGCACACCTAGTCAAAATTCCCTGCTTGGTTGTTCCCTCGACGCTGCTGGACACCATCGGGTCAGAGCTCTGGCTTCTAAGAGGGTTTGGAAGCTCGCCCACCCCCTGCTGTCCAATCTCTCCAATGCATACAACACAATCCACCAGGGCTGCATGGGGCCAATTGCTTTAAATGTTAATCTTGCTGGGAGCTAGACTGATGGAGGCGGGGGCATTTGGGAATGTTCAGAAAAAACAGGGCTATAATTTGTCTCCTGAGACAATATATATTTTTTTAATTTTGAAATTAAATTTAATAGGGTGACATTGATCAATAAGTATATAGGTTTCAGTTGAATATATCTATACCATTTGAAATGTTGGTTGTGTTGCATGCCCATAACTCAAAGTCAAATCATTTTCTATCACCATGTATTTATCCTGCTTTCCTCCCCTCCCCCTCCCCCATCTCCAAGTAACCATTTTACTTTTTATCTATGTCCATGAGTCTCAGTTCTACATCACACCTCTGTGGGATATATATTTGTCCCTCTCTGAGACAATAATTTTTTTTTTCTTTTTGGCAAATCCATTGAGACTGCTGCCATCTCATCTCCCTTTTATTTATAAAATTAATGTTTCAAGAGACACTGAAAGCCCTTGGTTTCCATAGCTGGTTACTGCACCCATGCACTCACTAGATAAGCATTAAGTGAGCACCTACTAAGCACCTGGTACTATGCTAAATGCCAGAGTACAAAGACAAGGGAGATGTACTCCCTCACAGTCTGCAGTCCACAGTTCGTGCGTCTGTGCTTTCCTGGGCCTGGGAGAACGTAGTGGACATCTGTTGGCTCTTGGCCACTCAGCACTCACTTTCTCTAGCAGTTCTTTGGTTTCTTTTCCCATGACCTGCCCCCACAAGTGCAGCCTTGGTGGGAGAATGAATCAGACAATCTTGTAGAATCCAAAAGGGTGTCTGGAGGTTTGTCAGCCACAGTTCTTCCTCTCTCTGCGTCAGTGAAACCAAAGCCTGGACAGGCAACCTAAACGCTTCCAGTCAGACCTCCTTCCCAAGACTTTGAAACAAGGTCGGGAGAGGCAGTTGGCTTATTCATCCCAGCAGCATAACCTGACTGACTGCCAAGCAAATTCTTTTCTGTTTCCTGTATTTCTTTCAAACCTCGTTCTCCAGCTTCCTTATGGATTCTGGGCACCTCCTAAGTTTTCTTTTCTTTAAGATGGCCAGAATTGGTTTCAGTTGCTTGCGCTCAGAAAACCCCGACTGGCATACTGGGTTCCAACTGTTATTTCAATTGTATCCAACATGTTTGAAATATATGTTGTGAGCACTTATTCTGGGACAGGTGTTGTGGATACATCGGCCTAGAGGAAGATAGACAAGTGAAGTGGTTAAGTGTGAGAAAGATCATGGAAAGGCAGGGAAAAGGGGAAGAGTAAGTCATCTCTGCCTGAGAGCAGAAGGGGGCTTCCGCAGAGCAGGTCATAAAAACTGAGTTTCTTGTTCTTGTCTTTCACCCCACCCTCACCCCCTCAGCCTCCTCAGCATACCAACTGGAGATATTTGTAAATCAGGTCAAGTCATTGCTGGGCTCAAAATCCTCCAATGGCTTCCTATCTCACTCTGGGTGAAAGCCAAAGTCCTATAATGGTCTACAGGACCTCTATGACCTGGTTCCCCAGCAAAGGATTCTGTTGCCCAACCCCTGAGCAGCTGGGTAGAGTCACAGAGCTTACCTCTCACTTATGAGATGACACTGCAGGTGGTGGGTGAGTAGTCCCAACCACAGTAGCCTAAGAGGAAATACTGGACTTGAATGTTCACTTTTCCTTCTCATCTCTGACCAGAATGGCCACAGCCAGGGCAGCCTGGATGCCACAAGGTGAAGGTGGCTCCTGAGTGCCCATGTGGAACAGAGCTGCCTTCTGCTTATAAAATGCAGAGCTGTGCCTTCAAGGCTAGACAAGTGAGTGGCTCCATTCTACTGCCTTCTTATATTTCTGTGTAAGTTCTTGGGAATGATTTGGGCTTTTCTTTGTCAGATTTAGTTATCAGCATGCTTTCCTCTCTGCCTTGCTTCTTCTAACTTGAAGTTTTACATTTGCTGTAGGCCAGGAAACCAGAACATCAACTTTCTTAGAACAGTAACTAGAATAAAGGTAAATATGTTCTAAGGGAGGCCTGAGAAGTTCTCCTGTAATGAAAATATGTGTGATTTAGAGCAAAAGCTCTCGAGTATCTATAGGTTCTCAGAGATCTTTGTTACCTTTTCTTATTTTCTCTTTTCTAGATATTAGAGGGTTGCTGAGCCAGTGACCCCTTGCTCAAGCCAGCAACCCTTGGGCTCAAGCCAGCGACTTTGAGATAATGTTGATGATCCCTAGCTCAAGCAGATGACCTTGGGGTTTCGAACTTGAGTCCTCAGCATCCCAGGTTGATGCTCTATTCACTGTGCCACCGCTGATCAGGCACAGTTGTTGTTGTTTTTAAAAAGAAAGAAATATGAAACAAATATGGCAAAATGTTAACATTTGTTAAATCTGTGTGGGCAAGTACATGGGTGCCTGTCATACTTTTTGGTAACTACTTATTGAATATATTTTAAAATTAACTTTAAGAAAATATTATAAAAAAAATACTAGGATTTAGAGCCAAACAAAATCTTAGTACCTTGTCCTCTCCTACTCTATAAATGGGTAAACAGGCCCAAGGAGAGCATGCTATTTAGCCACGGTCACAGAGTAAGTGCAAAGCTAGACTAAGAATGCAGGTCTCTGGACTCATTCATTTTCACCATGATATCTGCCAAAGGGTATGTAGGTATCCCTGGTCTAAGGTTCACACTACAAACTTGTGTCCACGTTTATAAAACTGTGCTGAGCTGTTCACCCCCATTGCACCATGTCAGTAGGCATAGCGTCCTGTGACATGTTCCCACTTCATTGTAAAAAGCCCAGGTTACTGGAGGAGCACTTTTAACACTCTGGAGACATCTATCCACAGACCATTCATCCACCCACATTTGCCAGTTCCCCCATTCACCCAATGCATTTCATTCACTCACCTACAACTCTACTCATTCTTTCTTTGACCCTCATCCCTTATCCCAGCGATTTTCCACTGTGTATTACAGCAATTTTTAAAACATGCAATACCTGACTATTTAGTCAGGGGCACTGACCTCTTTTCCATAGATTGTCAAGTAAGAAAATGACAACAGTGAACACAACAATAGCTATCTGTTGTGAATGAATCAAAATTATACCTATTTCTTTTTCAGATCAGCAAAATATATTTTTTGGTGTGCCACAGAGTTTTAGTAATTAGTTTGTGTGTGCCATGAGATGATAAAGATTGAAAATTGCTGTCCCATTCATTTGTGGGTCAAACCTTTAGAGTGCTCATCTCATTTGTTTATGTGCCTTAAGAAGCCCACTGTCTATTAGCAAAATAAGCATGTGAATTGAAATAAACAAATGTCAAGAACCCTGCAGAGTGGCATATGTTTTCCTGCAGGTATGAGCAGGAGCTGAAAAGGAGGACTGATCTGTCCTGGAGGGAGAGGGGAAGTAGGCAGGCAGGCACTGCCAGGTACATTAAAAAAAATTAATTGTGGTAAAATACACATAATATAAAATTTACCATCTTAATCATTTTTTTTTTTTTTACAGGGACAGAGAGAGAGTCAGAGAGAGGGATAGATAGGGACAGATAGACAGGAACGGAGAGAGGTGAGAAGCATCAATCATTAGTTTTTCATTGCCGTTGCGACACCATAGTTGTTCATTGATTGCTTTCTCACATGTGCCTTGACTGCGGGCCTTCAGCAGACCGAGCAACCCCTTGCTGGAGCCAGCGACCATGGGTCCAAGCTGACGAGCTTTTGCTCAAGCCATATGAGCCCGCGCTCAAGCTGGCGAGCTTGGGGTCTCGAACCTGGGTCTTTCACATCCCAGTCCGATGCTCTATCCACTGCGCCACCGCCTGGTCAGGCCATCTTAATCATTTTTAAGTGTACAGTTCAGTGGTATTAAGTATACTCACATTGTTCTGCATCCATCAGTACCTTTCAACCACAACTCTTTTTCATCTTGCAAAACTGAAACTCTATGCCTGTAAAATAAGAGCTTCCCATCTCCACCTTTTCCACTTCAACCCTGGTGACCACAATTCTCTCGTTATGAATGGCTACTCTAGCTACCTGAAACAAGTGGAATCATACAGTATTTGCCTTTTTGTGACGGGCTTATTTCACTTAGCATAGTGTCCTCAAGGTTCATCCATGTCGTAACATGTGTCAGACTTCCTTTCTTTTTAGGGCTGAATAGTATTCCATTGCATGTACATATAGTAGTTTCCCCTTATCCACAGTTTTGGCTTTCACAATTTCAGTTACCTATGATCAACTGTGGTCTGAAAATACTAACGTAAATTTTCAGAAATAAACAATTCACAAGTTTTAAAGTGTGTATTGCACTACATTGCAATGAAATCTCAGGAGTTCCTCATCTGCCAACCCCTTCCCCCCAAGAAGTGAATCATCCCTTTGTTCCCTGTATTTACTTCGTTAGGTCTTTATGCTGCACATGCTCCCCGCCCATTATTCACTCAGTAGCCATATTGGTCATCAGAAGAAGAAGGGTGAGTACAGTATAAGATATTTTGAAAGAAATACCACATATACATAACTTCTATTATACCATATTATCATTGTTCTATTTTATTATTGTTAGTATCATATTGTGCTTAATTTATAAATTAAATTTTATCATAGGTATGCATGTATAGGAAAAAGATAAATATTGAGGGTTTGGTAATATATATATTTTTAAATGTTTCTCTTTTTAAATTTATTTATTCATTTTAGAGAGGAGAGAAGGACAGGGAAGGAGCAGGAAGCATCAACTCCCATATGTGCCTTGACCAGGCAAGCCCAGGGTTTTGAACCAATGACCTCAGCATTCTAGGTCGACACTTTACCCACTGCACCACCACAGGTCAGGTGAGGGTTTGGTAATATTTTGGTTTTATGCATCCACAATGTCTTGGAACATTTCCTCCATGAATAAGGGGAGACTGCTGTACCACATTTTGTTATCCATTCATCTGTCATTGGACACTTGGGTTGCTTCCACCTTTTGACTATTTTGAGTAATGCTGCTATGAATGTAAGTGTACAAATATCTCTTCTAATTTCTACTTTTAAGTTTTTCAGGTACATATCCACAAATATAATTCTGGATCATATGGTAATTCTACTTCCAATTTTTGGGGGACCCACCATACCATTTTTGACAGCAGCTGCACCATTTTACATTACTACCAAGAGTCCACAAGGGTTCCAAGTGTTCTTATCAACACTTACTGTTTTCTGTTTTGTTTTTTTATAGTCACCATACTAATGGGTGAGATAATATTTTACTGGTTTTGATTTGCATCTCTCTAATAAGTAGTGATATTGAGCATCTTTTCATGTGCTTATTGGCCATTTATATATATTTGAAGAGGTGTTTATTCAAATCCTTTGCCTATTTTTAAATTGTGTTTCTTGTTGTTGAGTTATAGGACTTCATTATATATTAAGGCTATTAACCTCTTATCAGATATAGAAATTGCAAATATTTTCTCCCATTCTGTGGGTTGCCTTTTTGTTCTGCTGATTCTGTCCTTTGATGCACACCATGGAGAAGATGTTGGTAGAAATCAGCCAGTCTGAGTGGCAGTAGAGTGAGGGGAAGTTGTTTCAGTCAAAGGAAACAGTCTGTGCAAACACACAGAGGAAAGAAACTGCACAATGTAAGGAGCTGAGTCTTGCTAGAATACGTGTGGAGGAAGAGATGTGGGGAGAGGTGAGCCTGGAGCAATCAGTAACAATAAGCCAGCTAAGTAGCTTGGACTTCATTCTAAGGTGGTGTTACTTAAAAAGTGGTCTCAGGAGCCCTGCTCCTGCATCATCTACTAAGAGTTTGTTTTCCTCTGACCAGATAGCTTGTTGGTTAGACCATTGTCCTGAGTGCAGAGGTTGCTGGTTCGATTCCTGGTCGGTGCACATACAGAAACAGATCAAAGTTTCCGTCTGTCTGTCTGTCTGTCTCTCTCTCGCTAAAGTCATAAATAAATAAATAAATAAATAAATAATAGTTTTTAAAAAGAAAGAGTTTGTTTGAAATGCACAATTATATTGCCGCAGCTCTGACTTACCTCTAGGTTGACGCCGGGGGGATTTGGGTTTTAAAAGCCCCTGAGATAATTCTCACGTTCAGTCCTGTTTGAGCATTGGGTGAAAGGCAATAGGGAGCCACTGAGAGGTCTGGCTAGGCTGGAAAGATGGCCTGGGCTGTCCTTCAAGTTGGAGCGCCCCGGGCTTGGCCCTGTCCCCCTCCTCCAACCACCCAATGCCCACCCCATCCATCGCCTTCGTCCGCCACCCTCTTGCCTGCCTAGCCAGCGACCAACCTGCTCCCCTCTGTAGGGTCCCGGATCAGCGGTCACGGAGGGGCAGTGCCGCTGCAGCCAGGCCAGCATTCCTCTCACTTCCCGCCATTGTCCTGGGTTCCTGCGGCCGTGTCTCCACACTCGCCCCAGGACGCCCCACGGTCTTGGGGAGGTGACTCATTTCCTTTCTCCCCCAAGACTTAATCCTGCGCTCAGCAGGACCAGGGCCAGGCAGGGGGCGCTCCACCAGCAGGGGGCGCTGGAGTCCGCAGTGACTCCCGGGGAGTCCTGGAGCAGGACACCCTTGCGGCCGGGATCCCCTTCCTCTGAGCAGGAACCAGTGAGGAAAGAAAGACCCTACTCTTTCCCACTATCTGCCTGGCTCGCCGGGAGTCAGACCCCTGACACTCACGGATTCCGAAACTTGAGAGCTGCAGGACAGGGTGTGCCTTGACCAAGGCAGCACAGCTCACCCTGGGAAGTGAGGGGACACGAATCCAGCCTTCTTGCCGTCACCCCACCTTCATACCCAGGCCGATGGTTTTCCTACAGACCCACAGGTGTTAATTTTATCCTTCTCACCCACCTCCTCCATAGTGTATCCAGTCCAAAGTCTGCAGACAAGATGCCTCAGATTTGGATCATCTGGGCCCTGAAACATGGTCACCCCTGGAGTCAGCAAGAGCTGAGGGCAGCTCTGGCTCACCTGAAAAGCATGTGTAGTCTGCAGTGATTGGGTGGCCGCCCCATTCCCAGCACTGCCCCCTCCCCCAGCCCGGAGCTGATTGGCTTTGTCAAAGGTGCCCCTCACCCCGACCTGCACTCCCAGGCCTCTCTGCACACAGTGCTGGAACCTCTAGACCCATTCTTCTCCCTTCTGCTTCCCTCCAGGATTCAGGGAGGCAGGAAAGCTCACTCTAGTTCAGCATTTCAGATGTTGACAAGACCCAGAGCCACCTAAGGGTGCATTCTTTTAAGACACAGGGAAGGAGTCCTTGAAGGCCACACAGGGAGCTGAGGCTCAGGCCACATCTGTCCTACCTCAGACCCCTTACTAAAGGCTGCCCGGATAAATGCAAAATGTCCCCCTCACCCCCCACCCCCGTGCCTGACATAGTGAAAAGACTCAATAAATGGTGGTTATTATAATTACTCAGCAAGTTACCTAACCTCTTGGTGCCTCAGTTTCCTCATTTGTAAATTGGGTGTAATGACAGTACACCTCAGAGAGTGGTTGTTAGGCTTAAATGAGCTCATACATAGAAGGGATGATAAGCACCCAACAATAGCCTTCTAGAATCTGCTCTCTGTAAAGGCAGAGGTCCTGTCTGGTGTCTTTTTTTGTACACTGCTATATGTCTGGCACTTAGCACACTGTCTAGTACAGAGTAGGAATCCAATAAATACTTGTTGGACGAATAAATATTAACTATTATTGTTGCCTAGACTGATTTTACTGTAGAATTTAGGCCTGGAAAGCAGACCTGGAGGACTGAAGGGGAAGGCTCTTGAGGGTCTATTTGTACAAGCAATAGAGGGCTCCTTGGGAAGAAGTTATTGTAAGGAAAGACAGTTGAAGAACACAAGAGGAGTTCAAGGACAGGGCAAGGAGAAGAGAATGGTTCTGGTAGAGTATTCCTTTATACAGTCCCAGTAACACTGTATAAAGGAGTGGATGGTTTCATGAACGTGCCAAGAAGGAGTATTGCACAGTTGATGAATCCAGTGGCTTCACACCTGCTAAGGACACTGAGAATTTGGTGGGGATTTTGGTTAGCTTTTTTTTTTTTTTTTAGGTAGAGGAAGAGAGAGAGAGAGAGACAGACAGACAGACAGGCAGGAAGGGAGAGAGATGCGAGGCATCAACTCATAGTTGTAGCACCTTAGTTGTTAATTGTTTGCTTTCTCATATGTGCCTTGACCAGGGGGCTCCAGCTCAGCCAGTGACCCTTTGCTGAAGCCAGTGACCTTGAACTCAACGAGTCCCTCAGCTTCCAGCCAGCGACCTTTGGGCTTAAGCCAGCAAGCATGGGGTTTTGAACGCAAGGACCCAGGCTGACACTCTATCTGGTGCACCTCCGCCTGGTCAGGCTGGTCAGCATTTTTAATGGGGATGGTTGAGTCCTGGAAAACACACCTCCAAAGGCAGAGTACCTGTGAGACACCCACTGGGCATTCCATGGAAAGTCTATAGAAACTGCTGGGGACAAAGCCAGAGAAAGCCGATGGCTATTTTGTGTGGCTCTTTCAATCAATGGACTAGTGTGAGCTTGAAGGGTTTGAGAACACAGCATGAAAGGGTAACCTTGTCAGGGTTGCCTTAGTGGGGACTGAGCTTACTGCCCCTGGAAGTGTTCAATCAGGGGCTGGGTTACCAATCTAGGGAAATGCCAGAATGGGAGTTCACCAAAGTGGGGAGCTTAGGTTAGATGGGCATTAATGTTGCTCCTCTGAAGCTGAAATAGCAAGACACAGGGCTTCTCTGAGACCACCCACTCCTAGCCCTGCCTCCATAATGCCCTGGGAGCAGAGGCTCATGGGAAACAGAGCTTCCCAGGAGACTTGTTCCTGGCTTGTCTGCATTTCTTCTTGAGAGGCAGGATAGCTTTGCTTTGCTCTAACTGTGCCTCCCCACCTAGTGGCCTGGCTGCCCCCTTTTGAGACAGTGAATTATAGTGGAAGGAGCCTCGCAAGTTCTAGAGTCAAACAGATCTGGATTCAAATCCCACCTTCACCATCTCCCCAGCAAGTCGTCAAACTCCTCTGAACCTCAGTTTCTTCAGCTACAGAATGAGAATGAAAACATCCACTTTTCAGAGTCATGCAAGAGGGTGGTGTACCGTGTCTGGTGCAGAAAAGGAACTTGGAAGACGTTTGTTCTCTCTGACTTGCTCCAGCCCAGAGCCCAGGCTGAGGAAAGACAAGAGCACTCCTGAAAATAATGCTGACTGTTGAAAGAGCCAGGTGGCATCTTGGGCAACTCTGCTAACTCTCCAGTCCCAGTTAATTCACTTTTAATATAAAGAACGTGGGAAAGGGATTTTCAAACACCTGCCTGCAGGTCCTGTAGACATTCCTAGATGTGGAAGGACTTTGTAAACCGTAAACGCCACAGGTCACTTCCAAACGTGTTGAATCTTTCCATTTTTTGCAGTTTAGCCATGCCTGGATCTCTAGCGTGCCAGCCGTAGGGAAAGGATATGGGTTTCGTCATCTTGTGAAACTCAGAATCCCAGGTCCCCCATTTGCTTGCTCAGTGACATTGGGCAAGTCTCTGAGTCACACAGTTTGCTAAACTCAGAATGAGGACAATTACAGCGACTCTGCAGGACCAGTAGGGACATTACATGGGAATGCATATGCAAGATGTTTGCGATTACACAGGAGGTACTTCAGAAAGGGAAACAATATTCTTTTTTTTTGACAGAGACAGAGAGAGGGACAGATAGGGACAGACAGACAGGAAGGGAGAGAGATGAGAAACATCAGTTCTTTGTTGCGGCACCTTAGTTGTTCATTGATTGATTCTCATATGTGCCTTGACCGGGGGGCTCCAGCACACTGAGTGACCCCTTGCTCAAGCCAGCGACCTAGGGCTCCAGCTGGTGAGCCTTGCTCAAACCAGATGAGTGTGTGCTCAAGCCGGCAACTTTGAGGTTTTGAACCTGGGTCTTCTGCATCACCGTCTGATGCTCTATCCACTGTGCTACTGCATGGTCAGGCTTGCTTTTTATTTTTTAAGTCAACTTTTGATACCATAAGAGATGGCTCTTATTTACAAAGAAGTTGATGATATCGAAAGAGATGACCTCTAAGGTTTGTTCTAGTTCAAACTACTCATCCAACTATTATCACTGGACACCCTTCCTTTATGATAGCATCTTTTAAGAGATTTACTCACATAAACTTTCATTTGTTTTCTCCCAACGGCCCTGGAAAGGGGGGTAGGGATAAACATTAGTCACTCAATATCACAAAGGGAACTGGAAAGACATGGAAAGTGCTGGGGTTTCTCTGTCCAAGCCCCCATCAGCTGGTCTTGAGCCATGAGGTCACATTGTAATAATCACCCCTATTTATTCGATGGCCCCTGGTGCCAAGGCCTCATGCCTCATATCTCGTGTCAGTAATTCCATTAGGTCAGCATTGAATTTCCATTTTATAGCTGAGGAAACTGAGGTCACTAACCTGAAAGGAAGTGACTCAAGGTCACATGGTCAGTTACAGCCAAGTAGGGATTCCAGACCTAGGTCTGAAGACTCCAAAGCCATTGCCACTAGACTCTGGAATCCCAACACCCTCTCTGGGGGGTGGAGGCCTGGCATTTCTCCTGGGTGGGGTGCAGGCCAGACACTATGGCCAGGCTGGGAGCAAGGGCCACCTGGGTCCATGAACTCACCCTCCCCAAACCTCAGTTCTGCTTGTGCTCAGCCTCTGCGCCCTGTGAGGCTTGAAGGGCTGTATCAGGAAGGCAGAACCACTTTCAGCTCTCTAAAGGGATTTGCTGCGGCCTTTGATGTGGCATAATTAATTGTGTACACAGTCTCTGTAAAGATGTTGTTTCCAAAGATGTTGTCTCCGTGTCTGGTGCTGGAGCTTTGTCTGCAGAGTAGGCATCTGAGAAGGGAAGATAGCTGTAAAGGGGGAGAGGGTGAGGACAAGCTGGAACCCACAGCCTGGACTGAGGCCTGTGCTAGTCCTTCTTGCTGCTGATCTTTAGAAATGTAAACACAGCCCTGACCAGCTAGCTCAGTTGGTTAGAGTGTCGTCGCAATATGTAAAGGCTGTGGGTTCGATCCCTTGTCAGGGCACTATAAGAATCAAATAATGAATGTGTAAAAGAGTGAGCAGAATAACAAATCAATGTTTCACACTCTCTCTCAAATCAATCAATAAATAATTTATAAAAAAACAAAATGTAAACATATACCAAGAGTCTGAGAAGCTGCAGGAAGATCCTGGAAGGTGGAACAGCAGCAGGCTGGGCAGCTGCCCCATTCATCTGTCAGCCAGCAAATACCTGGTAACTTGTGTAAGCTCTAAGAGTGCCTTCCCTGCCCTTCTGAGCACTAAACAAATTTTTTTGAATCAGTTATCTATTGCTGTTTAATGAATTACCCCCAAACCTGGTAAGTTAATATAGCATATGTTTATGAGCTCACACACTTTCTGTTGGTCAGGGATCTGGTAGTGCCTTAGCCGAGTGGTTCTGGCTCAGGGTCTTTCATGATGTTACAGTCAAGCAGTCACTTGAAGCCTTGACAGGCCAGAGAACGCACTTCTTCTTCTTCTTTACTTATTTATTGATAGCTTGATTTCAGAGAGAGAGAGGAAGAGAGAGACAGAGAGACAGGAACATCAATCTGTTCCTGCAAGTGCCCCGACTGAGGATCAAACTGGCAACCTCTGTGCTTCAAGATGATGCTCCAACCAACTGAGCTATCCGGCCAGGGCTGGAGAACCCACTTCTAAGAGGGGTTGCCATTTACATGGCTGCTGGAAGGACACCTCAGTTCCTTGCCACACAGACCTCTCCGCTGGGCTGCTTGAGAATCCTCATGATGTGTCAACTTATTTCCCCAGAGCAAGTGATTCAAAAGAAAGCAAAAAAGATGCCATAGTTTGTTTAATGACCTAACCTTGATGATCACAAACTATCATTTCTGCTGTCTTGTGTTTATTACATAGTGCATCCCTGTTAAGCATGGGAGAGGACTAGGTAAAAATGTGAATGCCAGAAGTGGGGATCACTGGGTCCATCTAGACAGAGGCTACCATGAGTTTACATCCGGTTGCTGCTAGACTCAAGAGCCTCCAGGGAGCTCCATCAGGGTGTTCGGTCTTCCCAACTAGAAGGAGAGCTCTTCAAATTCATGGACAGATTCTTACATCCTGACTTTTCTCCACAGACCCCAGAACCATGCTGACTCAGCATCTCCAACTGAAAATCCAAGAGGCAGCTCAAACTAATGTGCCCAACACTGCACTTCTGAATTTCCCCCAAACCTTCTCCTGTCAAACATTTTCCCATCTCAGAAGAGGCAACTCCACCCTTCCAGTTGCTCATTCCAAAACTTCAGTATCATTATCGCTCTTCTCTTTGTTTCATTTGTCATGTTGGATCCATCAGCGAATCCTGTTAGCCCTACTTTCAAAATGTATTTGGGATCCACTTACTTCCTACCACCTCTGCTGCTGCCCCCTGGTCTGAGCACCATTCTACCTGCCTCGGTCACAGTGATTGCAGCCTGCCTAGTGCCTCTCCTGACCCTGCCCTGTACAGTCTATGTCCACACAGTAGCCAGGTGAGTCTGTTAAAAGCAGTTAATTCCTCTGCTTAAACCTTTGCAATGGTTTCCAGTGACAGAGTCAAAGCCAGTCTTCACAGTGGCTTGCAAGGCTCTGCACCATCGGGCTCCGAGTTCCCCCACCTTCATGTCCTCACTGACCTAATTCTTCCTCTCTGCCCCTCACCCACTGCTGTAGCCACACTGGCCTCCTCCACACTCCAGGCTCACTCCATTTTATTGCCTCTGGGTCCTCCCTCTGGAACCTCTTCCTTCAAAAACATCCAGGGCTCACTTCCTCACATCTTTTTTAAATTTAATGTTATTGATTGATTGATTGATTGATTGATTGATTGATTGATTTGAGAGAGAGAAAGTGAGAAAGAGATTTGTTGTTCCACTTACTTATGCATTCATTGGTTGACTCTTGTATGTGCCCTGACTGGAGGCCAAGCCTGCAACCTTGGTGTATCGGGATGATGCTCTAACCAACTGAGCTACCCGGCCAGGGCCCCCTCACATCTTCAGGTTTTATCTCAAACATCACCTTCTTACCTCCCTATTTAACCCAGCAACTCTCACACCTCCTGACTTATTTTCTTCCCCTGCACTCCCTGTGTGCCACCGAGTATATAACTTGTTTATTTGTTTACTGTCTCCCCCTCAGGAATGTTAACTCAGTGAGGGCTGGGTTTGTTGTCTGTTTTGTTCACTCTCGTATCCCCAGAGCCTAGAGTGGTTGCTGGCAGGTACTCAGAAAATCTTGTGAAATGACTAGCAGATTCTCAAGAACAGTTTTTGAAAGAACCAAAGAAGGGTCATAGTGGATCATGAACTACTTACCAGCTGTGTGGCAGTAAATGAGTCACTCCCCTCTCTGAGCCTAAGTTCTACACGACCAGATGTCGTCAAGCCTAGAGTTGTTAGACCAGGCTCGGGCTGTCTGGAGTTCCAGCTGTGGCAGCGTTGCTGCTGGCCCTGTGAGACCTTGGGCAGGCTACAGGTCTCCCCAGAGAGGAAAATGTCTTGCCCTGCAAGCTTCAGGTCTTTCTGCTCTGGTCGTGGTACAGCTGTGCATCCGAAGCTTTGGCTTCTGGGATTTCCCAAGACCTGGATCAAGATCTGTTATGTCTGCCAGTATTTTTCCCCAGTGAAAAACCAGTCCCTCTGAGCTTTGTCCCCAAGAGTCAGGGAAAGCTGCAAAAAGACTCACAGGGGTGACTCTGTTAAGAGAGGAAGGAACTCAGAGGAGCCTTCTCTTCTTGCAGCTCTTAAGCAACAATCCCACCAACCACCCAGTAAATTATCAAAATTATTCTTTCTATCTGGAGACACCTTAGAGATAAGTTTGTCCAGAGGCTGCAAACTGGCAGCCAAGTACTGGATGGGACTCAGGAACTCAACGCTCTGCTTGGCATGAAACTCATTTTGAAAGCAGAATCTGGTCTACGGCCATACCACCCTGAGCACGCCCAAGTTCGTCTGATCTCAGAAGCTAAGCAGGGTCGGGCCTGGTTAGTGCTTGGATGGGAAAACAGAATCTGAATGCCTGTGAACAGTCCAGGGAAATCAAGGTTGGAGACCCACCACTCCCGGCTGCCCCACACCCAGCCAGATTAGAACATATGCTTTGTTTGCCTGAACCCCTGAGTGAGCCATCTGGGTACCTCACAGGCAAGACTCTGGGACGAGCTGACTTCTTGAGAAATCATGTCAGCCTTCTGCTACCAGAATCATTTTGGATTCCTACAGAGTCAGCAGGTAGGCACACAAGAGGCTGTCATTTAAAAGCATAAAGTCATTAGGCCTCTTCACTTTGGTTCTTGATCTGTCCCCTTGTTTTTGTATAGCCACCCCTAATCATGTCTATTTGCCTGTGACCTCTCATTTGGCTGCTTCTTTTGCCAGGAACATTTTCTCTCCATAGCCTGCCTCACTGGCATCTGCTTGAGGTCCCTGGTCCTGCATCACCTCTTCTGAGGAACCTTCCCTGATTCTCCCCCTGCCCAGCCCTGGTTCCCAGCAGCCTTCTTTGGTCCTGTCGGTGCCTGGACTGATGTCTCTCAGGGCCCTGTTCCCTCCGGGTCGCCCTGATTCGTTTATGAATCTGCTCCCCCACCCCCACCCCCACCCCAGACTACGAGCTTCTCAGGGACCAGGGCTGTGAATTAATTAGCTTTGTGTACCTAGGGCTTAGCTGCTGTGGGTGCACAATACATGGATCTTGAAATTATAATGAAAGAAAGAATAAATAGATGAAAGAAAGGAGGAGGGAGAGAAAGAAGGAAGGAAGAGATTCATTGATTAAATTGTTCTTTGCCTCCCACACATTGGCCTGTCAGGGTCCTGACATTATAAGCACTCACTCCTGTCTACTGGGAGGGTGTCACCCCCACAGAGAGGAACCCTGAGCCTAGGCCAGCTGTATATGACTCTCACCACACCCCACCCCGACCACAGCATCATCCCCAGTGTCTGCTCATGCTTGTTGTTGTAAATTTTATGATATAATATACATGCCAAAAAGTACAGATAACCAGTGTACATTTGGGTGAATTTTCACAGTGAACATGTATATCCATGCGAGCACCGCCCAGATCAGGGGAGAATGCAAACAATTCCCCTTGAGGCCTCCTGCGGTTACCATCTTGCCAAGTATGCCCATTACTCTGGCTCTTATCCCCAATAACTTGCCCGCTTTCTACTTTATATAAATGTGACAATATATACTCTTTTGAGTCTGGCTTCTTTTACTTAATGCCGTGTTTGTAAGATTGATTCATCCTCATTGCTGTATAACATTCCATGACATGCATATGCCACAATTGATTCTTTCTGCTGTCGATGGACATTTGAACTGTTTTCAGTTTGGGGCTATTCAGACCAGTGCTCTCATGCGCATTCTTGACACATCTTGGAGAGCACGTGCACACTATCACGTTGGGTACCCCGTGGCTGTGGAATAGCTGGGCCATAGGGCAAGGTGTCTGATCTATTTTAGCAAATACTTGCCATTTTCCAAAGTGATTGTGACCATTTTCACTCCCACTAGCGAGCAGGGCACGAGAGTTTCACTTGCCCCCATTCCCACTGATGCTCGGCCTTATCTGTCTTTCTTCATGCAGATATTTTGGTGAGAGGGTTATTTCATTTTAACCACATATTCCGTCGCAATAGCAGTCCTCTCCAGCCCCCTCAGTGTGGGAGGGTTCCAGGGCACCAGCTTCTCTTGTCCTTGACTCTTGCCCTGAGTTTTGGTCTATAGCTCATGTTCACTCCTGCAGATCTATACCAGGCCTCTTAGCTGTGGTCAAGGACTCCCTTCCATGAGAGGTACCCCATTGTCAGATAACAGCACCCCACAGAGTATGACCCACCAGGGATGAGGATGAAAAGGGGAGGAAAGGCATATGGAAAATTTTATTTAAAGCCCTAAAGGCTCTTCCCATGACCAGGGCTTACTTAGTTGGCCACCTGTGAACCTTTTCCAAGTCTGATCAAACTCAAAACACTGAGTAAGCATAAACATTAGTTGAATATAGGAGTTTAAACTATAAAACTCTTGGACCCTGGCTGGCTAGCTCAGTGGTAGGGCATCAGCCAGGTATGTAGAAGTAACAGGTTTGATTCCCGGCCAGGGCACACAGGAGAAATGCCCATTTGCTTTTCCACCCTTCCCCCTCTCCTTTCTCTCTGTCTCTCTCTTCCCCTCCCACAGCCAGGGCTCCACTGGAGCAAAGTTGGCCCGGGTGCTGAGGATGGCTCCATGGCCTCCACCTCAGGTGCTAGAATGGCTCTGGTTGCAGTGGAACAATGCCCTGGATGGGCACAGCATTGCCCCCTGGTGGGCATGCTGGGTGGATCCTGGTTGGGCGCATGTGGGAGTCTGTCTGATTGCCTCCCCACTTCTCACTTCAGAAAAATATAAATAAATAAATACAAACAAACTATAAAACTCCTAGAAGGATACATAGAATAAATCTTGACCTTGGACTTGGCAATGATTAGATGTGACACCAAAAACACAAGCAATCTAAGAAATAAAGGTAAACTAAATTTCATCAACATTAAAAACTTTTGTGCTTCAAAGGACACTATCAAGGGAGGGGAAAGACAACCCACAGAATAAAAATAATATTTGCGAACCATTTATTTGATAAGGGGTTTCTATCTAAAATATATTTTTAAAAACTCCTAGAACTCACCTGACCAGGCAGTGGCACAGTGGATAGAGCGTCGGACTGGGATGCGGAAGACCCAGGTTTGAGACCCCGAGGTTGCCAGCTTGAGCGCGGGCCCATCTGGCTTGAGCAAAAGCTCGCCAGCTTGGACCCAAGGTCGCTGGCTCCAGCAAGGGGTGGCTCGGTCTGCTGAAGGCCCGCGGTCAAGGCACATGTGAGAAAGCAATCAATGAACAACTAAGGTGTCACAACAAAAAACTAATGATTGATGCTTCTCATCTCTTCCGTTCCTGTCTGTCTGTTCCTGTCTGTCCCTCTCTCTGTCCCTGTAAAAAAACAAACAAACAAACAACAACAACAACAAAAAAAACCTCCTAGAACTCAATAATAAAAATATAGATAACTAATTTTAAAAATAGGAAATGAATGTGAATTAGACATTCCTCCAAGGAAGCTATACAAATGACCAAAATGTACATAAAAAGATGCTTAACACCGTTAGTCGTCAGGAAAATGCAAACAAGAACCACAATGAGATACTGCTTCACACCCACTAGGATGGCAACAGTGGAAAAGGCAGAGAAGCGCAACTGTTGGTAGAGACATGAAAAAATTGGAATCCTGTATACTGCTGGTAGGAATATAAAATGGTGCAGCAACTTTAGGAAACAGCTCCCTAAAAAGTTAAACACAGTTATCATTTGATCCATCAATTCCACGCCTTGGTCAAGGACTCCCTTCCATGAGAGGGGCCCCATTGTCAGATAACAGCACCCCAACAGAAATGAAAACATATGTCCATCCATACATATGAAAACATATGTCCATCCATACATATGTCCATCCATACATATTCAACAGAAATGAAAACATATGCCCATCCATACATATGAAAACATATGTCCATCCATACATATTCAACAGAAATGAAAACATATGTCCATCCATACAGAAACTTGAATATGAATGTTCATAGCAACGTTACTTATAATAGCCAAAAGGTAGAGACAACTCAAATTTCCATCAGCTGATGAGAAGCAAAATAGGGTATATCCATAAATAGAATATTATTTATTCGTATGAAATACCGAAACATGCTACAACATGGATGAACCTTGCAAACTCTATGCTTAAGTGAAAGAAACCATTCACAAAAGAGCACATGACTCAGCCCTGGTCAGGTAGCTCAGTTAGTTAGAGCATTGTCCCAGTACACCAAGGATCAAGGATGTGGGTTCTATCCCCAGTCAGGGCACATACAGGAGGAATCAACCAATGAATGCAGAAGTAAGTGGAACAACAAATTAATGTTTCTCTTTCTTTCTCTGCCTCTATTTCTCTCTTTCTTCCTCTCTCTCTAAAAAGAAATCAATAATAAAAGAAAAAGAACACAATTCCATTTATATGAAATGTCCAAAATAAGTAAAGCTATAAAGAAAGAAAATAGAACAGTGGTTGCACAGGACTGGGGAAAATGGGAGGACTGAGGATGACAGCTAAAGTGTACTAAAAACCATTTTTGGAGATGATGAAAATGTTCTAAAATTGTAATGAGGGTTGCACAACTCTCTGAATATACTAAAAACTGTTGAATTTTACACTTTATATGTGTGAATTAAGTGATACACAAATTACATCTCAGTAAAGCTATTTGAAAAAATCATTTAAAAGTGATTGAGGCCCTAGCCGGTTGGCTCAGTGGTAGAGCATCGGCCCGGCATGTGGATGTCCCAGGTTTGATTCCTGGTTGGGGCACACAGGAAAAGCAACCATCTGCTTCTACACCCCTCCCCCTCTCCTTTTTCTCTATGTCTCTCTTCCCCTCTTGCAGCCAAGGCTCCACTGGAGAAAGTTGGCCTGAGTGCTGAGGATGGCACAATGGCCTCACCTTAGGCGCTAAAATGGCTCTGGTTGCAATGGAGCAACAGCCCCAGATGGGCAGAGTACCTCCCCCTAGTGGGCTTGCAGGGTGGATCCCAGGCGGGTGCATGCAAGAGTCTGTCCCTCTGCCTCCCTGCTTCTCACTTAAAAAGAATACAAAAAGAAAAGTGATTGAATATTTATTGTTGTCCTTTGAAAAAATGCTGAAAGGAAATGTATTGGTTAAATGAAGCTCCACCCTCCACCCCCACCCAAAATATGTCAAAATCCTAATCCTTGGAATTTGTGATTATAACCTGATTTGGAAAAAGGGTCTTTGTAGATGTAATTAAGATAAGAATCTCAAGATTAGATCATCCTGGATTATTTGAGTTGACCCTAAATCTAATAACAAATGTCCTTATAAGAGAGATGCATCCACAAGCCAAGAACACCTAGAACCCTCAGAAACTGGAAGAAGCAGCAAGAATTTTCCCCTTAGAGTTTTTGGAGGGAATGTGGCTCTACTAGCACCTTGACTTCAGACTTCTAGCCTCCAGACAGTGAGAAAATACATTTTGTTGTTTTAAGCCAATTGCTAGTAATTTGTTATTTCGGAAATGAAGATAGGAAATTACACTGATAATGCAGCAAAACTTTTTTTTAAATTATTTTTATTTATTCATTTTTAGAGAAGAGAGACAGAGAGAGATAGAAGGGGGGGGGGAGGAACAGGAAGCATCAACTCCCATATGCTCCTTGACCAGGCAAGCCCAGGGTTTCGAACTGGCAACCTCAGTATTCCAGGCTGACGCTTTACCCACTGCGCCACCACAGGTCAGGCAATGCAACAAAACTTTAACAAGCTTGTTTCTTCAAGTGTCTCTCTCCTTCTCTGTCTTTTTCTGTGCGACTTGTTATATCTCTTTTCTTTTTGCCCCGGTACATGTGGCAGCTGTCACCGGGTCTTCTTGTTCCCTCCCTCCCAACTTCCCTGCTGAAATGACCTCGATTAAGCTTCTGCAGCCCTCTCCTCCTTTTTCACTCCCTGCCCCCTACCATTCACCTTTCAGCACTTCCCATGGAAATCCAGCTCCCCAACCTGTCCCTAAAGCACAGGAGTTACACGGACTGAGCCAGAGCTTTTCTTAGTTCTTGGCAGAGACTGGAGGAAAAGACCATGAATGCCCATCCTTGCTTTCCCTGTCTAAATTGTTCTGAGGAAACAGCCGCATGGTTCTTCCAGCTGCCCTAATTCTTCCCATTCCCTCACTCTCAACATTCTTTCTGTCACAGTTTTCCCCATACTCTGTTTTGTGTCCACACAACCCTGGAGTCAGCCTACCTCTCTCCATCCCCTTTGCTTCTTCCGATCAGGACACCAGCATCTCCCCCTGGACCACTTGCCACACTGTTTTGTGTGCAGCCCCTTGACTCATCTGTCTCAGTTTATCCAAGCTGACAGAACAAAAATACCGTGGACTAGATGGCTTAAACAATAGACATTGATTTCTCATGCGTCTGTAGCCAGGGAAGAAGTCCAAAAGCAAGGTGCTGGCAGATTCGGTGTCTGGGAGAGCCGACTTCCTGGTTCAGAGATGGCCATCTTCTCGCTGTGCTCGCACATGGTAGGAAGGTCCAGGCGCTCTGGGGCCTCTTGTATAAGGCCACTAACCCCATTCATGAGGGCTCTGCCCTGTGATCTAACCACTCCCAAAGGCTCTATCTTCTAATGCCATCACATTGGGAATTAGAATTTCAACATAGGGATTTGGGGTAGGACACAAACATTCGTTTGATAGCACTATTTTTTATTTTTATTTTTTTTCCATTGATTTGAAAGAGAGAGAGAGAGTAGGGGGAGGGGCGATAGAGAGAGAAGCATCAGCTCGCTGTTTCACTTAGTTGTGCACTCATGGGTTGCTTCTTGTACATGTCCCGCCTGGGGATTGAACACACAACCTCGGTGTGCCAGGATGATGCTTTACCCACTGAGCAACCTGGCCAGGGTTACAGCACTGTTCTTTACACTTCAGCCAAGAAGAGGGTTCCAACAGTGCCAGTCTGAGCAAAGTCTTCGGCATGGATTACAAGGGCCTCCTCCAGCCTTGAAGCTTGGGCCCACTACTCTCAAACGAGGCTGATTTAGGTTCCTCAAATATCTCCTTGTGTTTGCAAAGGCTGTTTCCTCTTCCTTGAGCACTCTCCCTCCCCACCCCAGTTACCAGCGAACTCCTCCTCTGCCTGCAGCCCCCAGCAGTCACTTTCACGGAAAAGCTGCGTCTAATCCTCTAAGTCAAAGTCAGCTGCTTCTGTTTTGTCCTCACAGTACTTACATTCGTCTTATGGTAACTTTATCATACACTACGTATAATCACTGGGATTTCTTGAGAACAGTTTTTTACGTCACCATCTTTGATCATTACTGGACTACTACTGCCCAGCTCGGGAACATACTAGGCAGTCGACAGATATTGCTAACTTAATTATTTAGTTATTTGGGGGAGCCATCTGGGGATTATTGATTCCCTGTTTAAATTTAGAAGGACAATATAGAACAAGAATAGATGATAGGATTAACTTTGCTGGGATAATATTAACTGACAAAAGACTCTTATAACCTTCAGGGGCATTTAAACACATTCATTCATTTTACAAACCTTTGAGCAGTGACTATGGGTCAGCTACTAAGAACACACATATGGGTAAGATACAGCGCTCATCTTCATAAAGCTCATAATATAAAGATCTGATTTTTGCTGAGTCCTACAGTAACCTGCAGAAGTGAGTGTTATCAATCTAAGTTGGTTAGGACATTTTTGTTCCAAGTGACACAAAGCGCAACTCAAACAGGCTTGAGCAAAAAAGGGACTGAAAAGTTGGCGGAGCAGATTTGGCTGCAGGCATGGTGGGAGTCTAGATGCAGCAATGTCTCCCAGACCAGACTGCCCTGCGCCTCGGTTCTTCTTCATTTAGGTCGACACTATGTTGTCACCCCAGTGGCCCCCAGTCCTCCTCTCCCAGTCTCCGTATGGATGCAGGTTCACATCCTTGTGGTTCTAAGGCCAGCGGGAGAGCAAGAAGCTCTTCCGGGAGCTCCTGCAAAAGCCCAGTAATCCATCCTGGTGACCAGCTCAGGTTACTGGTCTGTCTCTGAGCCTCTGACTCTACCAGAGGAGGACAGTGTCCTTCCGTTTAAGGTGCCACCAAGTGCTCCATGTCCCATCCAAATATAGCACCTAAATGAGGTGTGGGGCTTTCCCAAGCCTCATGGACTGAGAGTAGAGGGGAGGGATGGACACTCTAAAGTAACAATCAAGGGTGTTGTTGTACAAGGGGGAGTAAAAGCCAAATAAGAAAAAAATTTAAATTTATTGATTTCAGCGAGAGAGGAAGGGGGAGGGAGAGAGACGGGAACACCGAGTTGTTCCTGTATGTGCCCTGACCGGGATGGAATCCACAACCTTTGTGTACTGGAACCATGCTTTAACCAATTGTGCTAACCTGACCAGGGCTAAATTTTTTTTTTTTTTTTTTGTAAGAGAGACAGAGAGAGGAACAGACAGACAGAAAGAGAGAGAGAGATGAGAAGTATTAATTCTTCACTGTGGCACCTTAGTTGTTCATTGATTGCTTTCTCACATGTGCCTTGACTGGGGGGCTATAGGAGAGCTAGTGACACCTTGTTCAAGCCAGCAACTTTGGGCTCAAACCAATGACCTTGCACTTCAAGCCAGCAACTTTGGGCTCAAACCAGTGACCTGGCACTTCAAACCAGCGACCAAGGGGTTATATCTATAATCCTGCACTCAAGCTGGCAACCCCATGCTCAAACCAGCGACCTTGTGGCCAAGCTGGTGACCTTGGGGTTTCAAACGTGGGTCCTTCGTGTCCCAAGTTGACTCTATTCACTGCACCACCACCTGGCCAGGCTAATTTTTTCTTTAAATAACTACATTTACTCAAAGAAATAAAGAGAATAATTTTGTATAGTTAGTTAACAAGATATTTACCATTTCCACTATTCTTTATTCCTTCCTGAAGATTCAAATTAAAAAAAATTTTAATTGATTTTAGTGAAAGAGAGAGGAAGGGAGAAACATTGATTTGTTGTTCCACTTGTTTATGCCTTCATTGATTGACTCCCATATGTGCCCTGACCAGGGATAGAACCTGAAACCTTGGTGTATTGGGACGATGCTCTAATCAACTGAACGACCTGGCCAGGGCTCACCTTCATTCTTAAAGGATAATTTCACTGGGTATAGAATTTTATACAGAAGTTCTTTATTATTTATTAATTTTGAGAGAGAGAGAGAGAGAGAGAGAGAGAAGGACAGACAGATAGGCAGGAAGAGAGATGAGAAGCATCAACTCATAATTGCAGCATGTTAGTTGTTCATTGATTGCTTTCTTATATGTGCCTTGACTGGGGGGCTACAGCAGACTGAGTGACCCCTTGCTCAAGCCAACAATCTTTGGGCTCAAGCCAGTGACCATGGGGTCATGTCTATGATTCCATGCTCAGGATGGTGACTCCGTGCTCAATCTGTTGAGCCCACACTCAAGCCGGTGACCTCGGAGTTTTGAACCAGGGTCCTCCGTGTCCCAGGTCAACTTTTTATCCACTGTGCCACCACCTGGTTGGGCTAGAATTTCTTCATCACTTTGAATATGTGGTTCCATCATCTTCTGACCTCCTCAGATTTTGATTCAGCAGTTAGTAAAATTCTTGGTGCTGTGTGTACATAGTGGGGTTTTATGATATTTTTTATTATCCTTTTAATGTCCATGGGGTTGGTATTAATGACTCCTCTTTCATTTCTGATGTTAGTTCTCTTATGTGTACCCTTTTTTTTTAGTTAACCTGACTAGAGTTTTATAATTTTTATTGATGTTTTCAAAGAACAAGCTTTGAGTTTCATTTATTTTTTTCTACTTATTTCCTGTTTTCAGTTTTATTGATTTCTACTCTAATTTTTTATAATTTTTATTATTTTTTTCTTCAGCTTGTTTTAGGCTTATATTGACCATCTTTCTCCAGTTACCTATAGTGGAAACATAGGTGATTTATTTTAGTTTTTATTTTTTGTAATATATACATTCAATGCTATAAATTTCTCTCCAAGCATTGCTATTGCTACATCCAACAAATTTTGATAATTTGTATTTTTATTTTCATATTGTTCAAAATATTAAAAAATTTCTCCAGAAACTTCTTAGACCTATGTGTTATTTAAAAGTATGTTGCTTGATCTCCAAACACTTTGGAATTTTTCAGCTATTCTTCTGTTATTGACTTCTAGTTTGGTTTCATTGCATTCTGAGACCATAACCACAGAGGAACAGCACTGTATCCCATGAAAGGGGATGTGATGTTATGAGGGCTCCAAATTCTGTTATATTCTCAAAATGTGTTCATTCTTTGTTTTCTTAGGCAATTACCTTCAAACTCTGGCCTTGGATGGCAGCCCAAATCTCAGTTCTGTTTTTTGTTGTTGTTTGTTTTATTTTTGTCTTTGCTGAAGTCACTTCCATGCGTGTGTGGTTCAGGGGTCAGTCAGAGATTTCAGTGGCATCTCTATACAGGATGTAGGGTTCTTCTTCCATGCGTGTTTCCTTTCTGCCCACTCCCACACTTTCCAGTTGATGAGGTTAATATAAATTTTGTCCTCTGTTTCTTCAAGTCAGAAAGGCTGTAGCTTTCCTATCTGTGTTGTGCTGACTGTGCTTTGAAGATTAAAGCCATAAAAATTGGGTAACTTCCCCCATGCTGTTCTTTTTTTTCTAAGGGTTGACTCCCATCCAGAGTCTACTTGCTTTCGTTCACTCTCCAGTGCCATCAGGTTGCGCGCGCGCATGTGTGTGTGTGAGTGTGTGTGTGTGTGTGAGTGTGTGTGTGTGTGTGTGTGAGTGTGTGTGTGTGTGTGTGTGTGAGTGTGTGTGTGTGCGCGTGGTCTATGGGAGTGTTAGTTCAGTAGAGTCTTACTTGGTTATACTGGAAGAGAATAAAGCATAGAGAGGTAACATCCCCAGCTCATGGCCACCCAGCTAGCAAACAAGACCTGGCACTCAAACCAAGGCCTGACCAGCTCCAGCTGTTGCCTGTACTTTCTATTTCTTTGATCTGTCTTCCCGTAGTCACCAACTGAGTCCCAGAACTTCTTATTGTCTAGGTGACAATGACGGGACCTTCCAGAGCCTCTGACTTTTCCATTGCATAAAATCTGTTAAAATTAAGAAAGAGATTTTATTTATTGCCACCTCCCCCTGTTTTTTTGGTCTTTACATTTTCTGTCCTGAGAAAGGAGGTGATCAAAGTCCCTCAGCTTTGTAGTTAGAGATGTGTGTGTCCTAACCCTGCCTCTGACATGCATATAACCTGGGCAAGTCATTTCAGTTTCCTCATCTGTCAAAGGTGGAGAAACAATGGTACAGACCTCAAAAGGTTGTGGTGAAGATTAAATGAGATACTTTATGTAAAGATAAAAGCACAGTGTCTAAAGTACAGTAAGTTCTCATAAATGAGAGGTACTGGGGATTTTTACCCTGAGGTAAGGGTGGCCATTGTGGGATGTTACACAAGGTATTTCCCCTAGGGAAAGGACACACAGGGGCCTGAGTCCAGGTCACTGCTGACATTCCTGGTCAGGAGGGCTTCTGTCACCTCAGCCTGAGTGGCCTGAGAGCCTAGAGTGGAGTGGGTGGGTCGGCATTTGTAGGAAAAGACAGAAAGCCCAGGATTCAGCTCTCACCTGAGAGCCATAGCAGAGCTGGGAGGTCAGACCAGCTCCCCAGCTCTGCTTCATAAATCAGCGAAGTTCTCAGGCTGGTGAAATGCCTTCCACCACCACCACCCCCCACGGGCTGAGCCTGTGCGCAGGGGGTGGGCGAGGGAGACACACCACTGGCCACAAGTGGGAGTGCTTCTTGGAGTCCAGGAGCCCCTGGAGGAGGGGCTCTGAGAGCTGTCACAATAGGAAGGGATGAGGAAGAGGCTTCTGTTTTATTTTTCTCCAGGGGGCTGGAAGTGTGTCTAGAAGAAACACAAAGAGAGGAGGGGAAGTCACTGAAGAAAGGAAGAGAGGAACGGAGGGTAGGAGGAGGACTGGGGAGCGGGGAGAAGGGGGATGGGGAGGGAGGAAGAGAACAAGAGACTGCTGCCTGGAAGGGGGCTTGTGGTTCTGGTTGGTTCTGGTTCCAGCTTGGCTGCAGACCAGCAGCCAGCACAGCAGCTGCCAGCCCCTCCTGTGGAGCTGGCACCGCATTGCGACAGGAAGAGACAGCAGAGGTATGTGCTGGGTTGGGAGGGTGAGTCTGCCCACCCACCCTTCCTGCCAAGGACATGCCCATGAATTGAGCACTGATCATGTTATGCCCTTTACCCAGCTAAGTTATTTACCTCTCAAAAAAACTCTTCCTAGATATAGCCTTAGGTTCTCTTTTTCGTATAGATGAGGATCATGAAGCTTAAAGGAGTTAGATGAGAAGCCTGTAGCTAGCAGAGCTGGGGTGCTCCGTGCCCTATACCAGAGGTCTCTGGTATTCAGGCTATGGCTTGGCCAGGTGTGAGAATGGTTGAGGACAACAGACCAAGGCCTTCTCGGTCGAGTGTGTGTGTGTGTGTGTGTGTGTGTGTGTGTGTGTGTGTGTGTGTGTGTGACAGAGACAGAGAAAGAGGGATAGATATGGACAGACAGACAAGAAAGGAGAGAGAGAGATGAGAAGCATCAATTCTTTGTTGTGGCACCTTAGTTGCCCATTGATTGTTTTCTCATATGTGCCCTGACTGGGGGGCTACTACAACAGAGCAAGTGACCCCTTGCTCAAGCCAGCAACTTTGGGCTTAATCTGGTGAGCCTTGCTCAAACCAGATAAGCACGCACTCAAGCCAGCAACCTCGGGGTTTTGAACCTGGGTCCTCTGTATCCCAGTCTGTGCAACCGCCAGGTCAGGCTTGCTTCTTTCTCTTTCTTTCTTTCTTTCTTTCTTTCTTTCTTTCTTTCTTTCTTTCTTTCTTTCTTTCTTCCTTCCTTCCTTCCTTCCTTTCTTCCTTCCTTCCTTCCTTCCTTCCTTCCTTTCTTTCTTTTCTTTCGAGAGGCAGGAACATCTAGCTGCTCCTGTATGTGCCTTGACCAGGGATCAAACCGGCAACCTCCATGCTCCAGGAGGACGCTCCAACCAACTGAGCTATCTGGCCAGGGCATGTTCCTTTGCTCACACCTGGCCGACTCTCCCTGAAAAACACTCTCTCTCAACATTTATTCATCCATCCATTCATTCCTGAGCATTCTAAGCTGTGTGTTAGATCCTACAGAGACCACCCTGAACAAGCTAGACAGAGTTCTTCCTTCTCAGAGCTTATAGGCTGCTGGGGCCCCCAAGGAGACTCAGAGTGATTTGGAGTACATTTTAAATTCACTCTCCTCCCGCCACCTGCCCACAAACTTACATACACACACAGAGTCTACCTGTTCTTTGAGTGTACTGAGTAACATAACCCTTCACCTGGGCCAAGCAGTTGTCCCAGGTCAGCCAGCCACAAGGAGGCGCTGTAAGGGCAGCAAATAGGAGTCCTCTGGCTGCCCCTGTAGCCCTGCTAGTAATGGCTTAGCCAGCTCTGTTCTGCAAGTCCTTCAGGGATTTCTGGGCTCCCCAAATGAGCCACATGCTGACCTCTTGTGCCATCATTTTTCTCCCCTTCTGCTTCAGTCCTGTGTGGAGGGCTTATTCACCTTCACCATGTCTTGATGTTGCCACAAAGCCACTTGGGGCCCGTGTGTCACCACAGCTGGCAAGGAGGTCCTTGGAGCAGACCTGGCCCTCAGCACTCAGCTTTCTCCTGTGGGCCTCCACAGTCCCTCACATAGACACTCCCTGTCCCCCTCGCCTCCGAGGCCCGTGTTTCTGTGGTCACGCAGGCCTGAGCTGGGGCTGCTGTTGCCCTTAATAGACTAGATCCAAATCAGGCAGTTTGGTGGGGGGTGGGAGGGAGTCCCCAACCAAGGCCCTTTTCCTCAATTTGATTCCCTTTTCAATGGCAAATCCTGTGAAAAGAGGAGAAAGTATGGATTCAGCTCTTTTGGCTTTTGGTGGTCCAGGAATTGGTGTTTTGGGGAGGTAAAAGGAATACAGACACAGCACTTCTCAGTCCTGACAGTGACCCTGCAGTGGGATTATCTTCTGTATTTTACAGGGTAAGAAATGGGGGCTCAGAGAGGTTAAATAATTTGTCCAAGGACACATAGCCAAAAAGTAGCAGACCTGGGATTTCAGCACCTGTGCTCCTGCCCTATCACCGCATGGCTTCTGGTCCTCTCACTGTCCTCTGACACTGCAGACAGCACAGTGCCCTTCTGCCCTTCCTTGACACTTCCATCACTATACCTCACCCCCAAGCTATTGGCCACTGGTCCTCACCTTCTCCTCCACTTTCCAGTAGGCAGTCAGGGCTACCTTCCCCTTTAGTGAGAGACAAGCATGGCACCTAGGGCCACCACCAGGCCAGGATCCCATGCCCCGCCTGACTCCACAATAGAGATATTGGTATAGATGAAATGATCTCTTATTGAACCATGTTACCAAAGCTACGGAGATGCTGGATGGTGACCAGAGGGAATCAAGGGAGGGGAAAGAAAGCCAAAGGGATAGTTTGGAAAATAAAATGCTTTAATGGGCGCCAGGGGCCTCTGGGGCTGCTCACGTGATGAAAGGCCAGAATTCTCACCGCTCATTTAGCCCAACCCTGGCGACTCTAAGCCTGTGTTATAAATAGATGGGAATATAAATGTTGGACAGAAAGAGCAGAGCCCAGCTTGCTCTTGGGTTGAGAAACATGGAGTGCAGGGGGGTGGGGTGGGGTCGAGAAACAGTGGCTGGTCTGGAACAAGACTTGCACTTTGAAAGAAAGATGTTTCCTCTAGCAGCAGCTGTGAGACAGAGCTGGGTCTTGAGCTGCCTTGGGGTGGAAGCCTCCACAGGACCCTGTACTTGGAACCCAAACATGCCTAACTCTATCCTAGATGACCATGGGGTCATGCTGGGGTCAGGGCGCGAGCTCTGAGGTCTGTGTTGATGGCAAGGAAACTCACATGCATTGAGCACCTATATCTCATAATGCCATCACTGAAATAAATGCATTAATAGCAACCACTTCTTGAGTAACTGTTACATCAGGAAACATGCTGATGTAACAGTTTACAATTGTTCGTGTTATGATTAATGTCAACAGTAACACAATACCAGAAACTTCTTTTTCTTGAGCTCCTTTTATGATCCAGCCAATAGCTTGGGCTTCACAGATCATCAACACCATCCGGCTGCTATGCCTCTGCTTACAGCCTCTGTGTTTAGCATTCATTAAAGCAGGGGTTGGGAACCTTTTGGCTGAGAGAGCCATGAACGCCACATATTTTAAAATGTAATTCCATGAGAGCCAAACAATATGTTTAACACTAAGTACAAGTAAATGTGTGCATTTTATGTACCCAACACTTTTAAAGTACAATAAGTCTCTGAATTATTTTTAATAATGTTGTGATGCTGTTGCTAACCAATAATGAATAAAGTACTTCTTACCATTAATATGACTTCTGGTGCTGCATGGTTTTGCTGCTGGCTTTGTAGTTTGGTTTATATGTGTTGAGGTTAAGCTTCATGCAGGCATTAAGACTTCCATCTGTTAAACATGATCGTAGGTTGGTCTTAATGTTCTTTAGATGTGAGAAAGACTGCTCACATGCATACATAGAGCCAAACATTGTCAGTACAGCAATATTCACACGCTACAGTGTGTGGTATGTGACGGGAAGCACGTTCCAAGTTTTGACAATCAGCTGGTCCGTGGGTTGAAGTTTTTTCATTTTTCCCCACTTGTGTTTGCTCGCCAACTCTGCTTGCTGTCGTGCAAGTCTTTCCAGATCTTCGTTCAGTGACTTGAACTTATTCACCCACATGTCTGAGGCCTTCAGGTCAGCAGCTTGTAGCTCAAAATGTCTGACAGAGACACCGGGGATGTAACTCAGTTTGGCGCTGTCCACTGCATACTCGTGTGGATGGGTGATGAACTTAAAAAGACGAGTGTGCTCATGAAATTCTCCAAAGCGCTCTTTGAATGATTGCAGGAGATTAGATGTGAAGACCGCTAGCTGCTGGAGATCAAGATGTTGAGCAGGGTCACTTGCTGTGCATGCATCTTTAAACTCTCCCAGTTTTTCAAAGTGTAGTAAACGACCTGTTTCAATGTCAGCGATGACGAGTTCCAGGTTGTTTTCAAATGCAAACACTGCTTGTTGAAGGGATAAGACTGTATTTCCAATGCCTTGCATTTTCACATTGAGCTGGTTCAAATGTTCAGTCATGTTCACAAGATAGTAGAACTTCAGGAGCCACTCAGTGTTAGCTAACTCAGGATGCTCGACGTTTTTCATTTCAAGAAAAGTCTGGATTTCACTCAGACAAGCCGCGAAACGGCTGAGCACCTTCCCTCTTGACAACCAACGCACATTGCTGTGCAGAAGCAGATCAGGATAATTATTCCCGACTTCATCCAGCAGTGTTTTAAAAATGGCGATCATTTAAAGCTCAGGCAACAATAAAGTTGACCACCCGAATGACTAGTGACATCACCTTATCAAGCGGCTCACCACACATCTGAGCACACAGTGTCTCCTGATGTAGGATGCAGTGAAAACTTATGATGGGTCTCTTTTCATGTTCATGAAGAAGCGCTATGAATCCTCTGTTTTTCCCCACCATGCACAGAGCACCATCAGTACACACCGAAATAAATTTATCCATCAGTAGATTTTTTCTTTAGTGAACTCAGTGAAAGACTGGGATAAATCCTCCCCTCTTGTTGTCTCTTTCATATGCAAAACAGCAAGACTTTCCTCACAAAGTGTGTCACCAACAGCATACCTTGCAATCACTCTGAACTGGGATAAATGGCTTACATCTGTTGACTCATCCAAAGCGAGAGAAAAGAATGGTGCTGCATTTATGTCCTTCACTTGTGTTGCCTCAATTTGATTTGCCATCATGATGGTATGATTGTGAACAGTTCTTCTCAACAGAGGCATGTCTTTTATTCATTTGATTATCTTGTCTTTATCCGAAAAGTCATCAAAAAGTTCATTGGCAACATCAAGCATGAATGAATGGCGCTCCGTTTCTCACAATTGCTAAAGCACCAGCAAAGCTAGCCGAATTCCAATCACCTTGTTGGGTCCAAACACGGAGTTGCTGTTGACTAGCTTGCACTCTGCACAGTAGCTCTTGATATGCTTTCTTCCTGCTGTCCCCACTAGATATTTCAATGCAAATGTAGTATGGCGTGTGTTGAAGTGCTGCTTTATATTTGACCATTTCATAGATGCAATATTATCATTACATATTAGACACACTGCAGAACCTGCTCTCTCCACAAAGGTGAATTCCTCTGTCCATTCCTGCTGAAAAGTACGATACTCCTCATCTTATTTCTTTTAACCATCTTCTTCATCAAAAGGGTTTCTGTAATTAGCTAGCTGGCTACTTGATTAGAAGGAGGAAAGTTTACTTCCTGACCTCACAACGACCCATGTACATTACACATACTCTAATAAAAATTTGGTGTTGTCCTGGAGGACAGCCGTGATTGGCTCCAGCCACCTGCAACCATGAACATGAGCGTAAGGAAACGAATGGGTTTTAATACATGAGAATGTTTTATATTTTTAATTTCTTTTTATTTTATTCATTTTAGAGAGGAGACACAGAGTGAGAGAGAGAAGGAGAGAGAGAGAGAGAGAAAGGGGGGAGGAGCTGGAAGCATCAACTCCCATATGTGCCTTGACCGAACCAGTGCAGGGTTTTGAACTGGCGACCTCAGTGTTCCCAGGTCGATGCTTTATCCACTGCGCCACCACAGGTCAGGCGAGAATATTTTATATATATATATTTTTTAATTTCTTTTTATTTTATTCATTTTAGAGAGGAGACACACACACACACACACACACACACACACACACACACAGAAAGAGAGAAAGGGGGGAGGAGCTGGAAGCATCAACTCCCATATGTGCCTTGACCAGACCAGTGCAGGGTTTTGAACTGGCGACCTCAGTGTTCCCAGGTCGACGCTTTATCCACTGCGCCACCACAGGTCAGGCCGAGAATGTTTTATATTTTTAACGTTATTATTATTTTATTAAAGATTTGTCTGTGAGCCAGATGCAGCCATCAAAAGAGCCACATCTGGCTTGCAAGCCATAGGTTCCCAACCCCTGCATTAAAGGCTCTAATTTGTCTCATTGAACTTAATCCTTTCATCGAACTTGTGAGGTAGCTATTCTTACCCCCATTTTGCAGATGAAGAAACTGAGGCACACAGGAATTAAATAACTTGCCCAAAGTCACATAGCTTGTAAGTGGCAAGTGGAGATTTGAATTCGGGTCTCAGACTCCAAAGCCTTAGCTCTTTCCACCACATATTCCTTTCCAGAGTGATATGTTTCTTGGATGCTGAGAAATATTTTTTGGATGAATGAATGAATGAGCCAAAGAACATGTGTTTGTCAAAGATGACGGTGATTAAGCACGTTGTTCAAAGTCACAGAGCCAAACAGCAGCGAAGGAGGTAAGTTGTCAGTGTCAGCTTCCCTCACAAATCTTCTTACTACTTGGAGCAGAAGCAGCTCTTTTTGGCCACCGTTTTACCTAGGATAACAGTGGATTCCAATTTCAGGCCTACTCATTTCCTACCCTTCAGGAAGCCTGGCAAGAGGCTCAGGGCTGGGCCCTGCCCCTCCCCCAAGTCATAATCAGGGCAGCTGGCCTGCCAGTCATGGGAGAGTCATTTTATTATCTCTCCCTTTTGAGGTCCTTCCAGCTGGAGTTCCTGCTGGGTGGGTTGATGTCTCCTGGGTTCTGAAGACTGGCTGGGCATCACTTCCCTATTCAAGCCTTCTGGGAAGTTTGCCACTGAGGGTCTGTGCAGTGGTGTGGGGACAGCTTTGTGACCTTGGGCAAACCAAAGGCTCTTTGCCAGGTCTCAGTTTTTACTCCTCCCCAAATGGGGACACTTGGCAGGGTGGCCTTTCCGGTCTCACTCTGCTTCCTGGGCTCTTCCTAGATGAGCCTGCTGGGAACCATCTGTAGCTCACTCAGCCTCCCTCTTGCTTTGAAGGGGAGGGGCAGTGAAGGCATTGGGGCCTCCTTCCAGGCTCCCTGAAGGGTGGGAAATGAGTCGGCAAGGAAATGAGAATTTGCTGTTAATCTAAGCATGAGTAAGGGCAAAACAGTTGCCAAAAAAGAGATAGCTTCTGCTCCAAGTGAGGGAAACCAGCACTGAGACCACAGACAGGACTCCCGACCACCCTGCCGCCCCCTCCTGCTCCTGTCCCACGCCTTCCTCTCCTGGCCCTGTTTTCCTCAGGAACAGACTCCTCTTTCTCTTAACTTTTTCAAAGAGTGTCCACAAGCTCTGCCTTTCCTTTTTCATCATTTACCCTTCCACCTCTTGCAGCAGAGTTCCTGAACCCTGCTCTCCTGTCCCTTGTCTCAGGTTTCCTCCCCCATGCTGGCTCTGTGACACTTGATCGGATCATTCTGACTGTGCCATTATTGTCACACTCGACACTCCTGTCTTTCTCTGATCTCTCTGGCCACATTCTTTCCATCCCTTCCCACAAATTCACGCTTAAATACAAGTGTTCTCCAGCCTGGCCAGTTGACTCAGCGGTAGCGCGTCAGCCCGGTGTGTGGAAGTCCCAGGTTAGATTCCCCATCAGGGCCCACAAGAGGAGCAACCATCAGCTTCTTCATCCCTCCCCCTCTCTTTCTCTCTCTTTCTCTCTCTCTCTATTCTTCCTTCCCTCAGCCATAGCTCCAATGGTTTGAGCAATTTTGCTTTGGGTGCTGATGGCTCCATGGCCTCTCCTCAGGCACTTGGTTGCTGAGCAATGGAGCAATGGCCTCAGATGGGCAGAGCATCGCTCTGTAGGGGGCTTGCTGGGTGGATCCCCCACAGGGCATATGTGGGAGTCTGTCTCTGCCTCCCTGCCTCCCACCTCTCACTTAGAGAGAGAGAAAAAAAGCAAAGCCTGACCAAGGCGGTGGCACAGTGGATAGAGCATCGGACTGGGACACAGAAGATCCAGGTTCGAAACCCCAAGGTCACCAGCTTGAGTGCAGGCTCATCAGGTTTGAGCAAAAGCTCACCAGCTTGAGCCCAAGGACACTGGCTTGAGCAAGGGGACACTCGCTCTGCTGTAGCCACCCTCCTCCCCAGGTCAAGGTACATATGAAAAAACAATCAATGAACAACTAAGGTACCACTACAAGAAAGTGATGCTTCTCATATCTCTTCCTTTCTGTCTGTCCCTCTCTCTGTCTCTCTATCTGCCTCTGTCACACACACAAAAAAGTGTTCTCCAAGATTGTGTTCCTAGCTCTTTCCTTTCATGTCCCACCCTCCCCGAGGCTCTCATCTTTCTGAGGTTTTACTATGACTCCCCAGGCTCTGTATTCAGCCTAGGTCTCTTTCCTGAGCCCTGGACCAATAGCAACTCCCATTCGGACCAATAACAACTCCCATTCCCAACATTTTTTCAGGACGACACACAGCATTTCAGGCTCAAGATGTCACAGCCTGAGCTCATTCTCTTCCCCACCAAACCTGATTGCTTTCTGAAGACACTGTCATCCACTGGTTGCTAAGGCAGAGACATAAGCAGCATTAGACCCTTTCTCTGTCCCCACCCCACCCCCGACACTTCCCAGGCCCCTCACCCATCCATTCTAAGCTGTATTCAGAGCCTATTTTACCACCCACATAGCCCTCTGCTCCAGCTCCTCCTTCCTTCCTCCGCCAGGCCCTTATTTCTTCTACCCTGCGTGGTTCCCCATTGTTCTCCAGCACAGGCATGGCTCAGTGCCAACTCCTTAACCTGTTTTACTCTCTCCTGAGCAGCCTATCTTCAAAGTTTTAAAACATATGGGAATACTGAGTTCGCCAGTTCAAAACCCTGCACTGGTCTGATCAAGGCACATATGGGAGTTGATTCTTCCAGCTCCTCCCCCCTTTCTCTCTCTCTCTCTCTCTCTCTCTCTCTCTCTCTCTCACTCTGTGTCTCCTCTCTAAAATGAATAAATAAATAAAATTTAAAAAAAAGTTTTAAAACAGTTTTGTGGAAGTATAATTTATATGTGATAAAATTCAATTATTTTAGGTTTGTGTTTGGTGAGTTTTGGTAATTGTATACGGTTCCCAGTGTCATCATCCTTAATGTTTCCTGGAGTCCCTTTGCAGTCAGTTTCCCAACCCCAGGCAACCATTGGTTGGCATTGTATCATTATTATTTTGTCCCAGAATTTCATATAAACAGAAGCCTACAGTTTGCAGTCTTTTCTGTCTGACTTATTTCATTGAGCACAATGTTTCTGAGGTTCATACATATTGTTGCATGTGTTAATATTTCACTTTTTCTTTGCTGAAGAGCATTCCTCTGTGGCAATATATTACAATTTGTTTATTCATTTATTGATGGACATTTGAGTTGTTTATAGTTTCTAGTTCATATGGATAATGATGCTGTGGCCATTATTGTAATGGTCTTTGTATGTGCATACATTTAACTTTCTCCTGGGTAAATAACTAGGCGTCTAATTGTTGGGTCATACTGTTAATGTGTGTTTAATTTTATAAGATACTGTTATATTGTTTTCCAAAGTGGCTATGGGATTTTGCATTCCCATCAACAGCATAGGAATGCTCCAGTTGCTCCACATCCTCTCCAACATTTGATATTACCAGTTGTTTTACACTCTAGCCATTCTAATGGATGTGTAGTTATATTTCATTTCCTGAGGAGTACTGATGTTAAGTGCCTTTTCATGTGCTTATTGGTCATTAATGTATCTTCTTTTGTGAATGCATGTTAAAATCTTTTGCCCATTTTTTAAATTCTTCTTGTTCTTTTTTTATTTTATTTTTTTACAGGGACAGAGAGAGAGAGAGTCAGAGAGAGGAATAGATAGGAACAGACAGACAGGAACAGAGAGAGATGAGAAGCATCAATCATCAGTTTTTCGTTGCAACACCTTAGTTATTCATTGATTGCTTTCTCATATGTGCCTTGACCGCGGGCCTTCAGTAGACCGAGTAGCCCCTTGCTCGAGCCAGCGACCTTGGGTCCAAGCTGGTGAGCTTTTGCTCAAGCCAGATGGGCTCGCGCTCAAGCTGGTGACCTCGGGGTTTCGAACCTGGGTCCTCTGCATTCCAGTCCAATGCTCTATCCACTGCGCCACTGCCTGGTCAGGCTCTTCTTGTTCTTGTTGTCCATTTTTCATTTTTTAAAAATTGCATCAATATTTTATATGCTGAATACAGTTCTTTGACAGATACATGTTTTGCAAATATTTTCCCCAGTCTATAAGCTTAGTGGTTTTAAAACTTCAGATTATTATCTATGAATGAGTTATGAAATCAATTTAATGGATCAAGACCAATATATATATTTTGAACAAAGTAGAATAGAAGAATCACTTACAGAAGGCATTGCACAGCCTGGTCTGTGGTGGCGCAGTGGATAAACCTTTGGCCTGGAATGCTAAGGTTGCCAGTTCGAGGCCCTGGGCTTCCCTGGTCAAGGCACATACAGCAAGCAAGCAATGAACAACTAACATGAAGCAACTATGAGTTGTTACTTCCCATTCCATGGTCCCCTTTCTCTCCTGTCTCTGTAAAATCAATAAAGTATTAAAACAAAAAAGAAGGCATTGCACATTGTAAGGCAGAGCATTGCTTCACACACTTTCAGTTGTGTCTGTGTAACACTGAATCATGAATTAAGATGCATTACTTCCCTTGCTCATAATGTTTAAAAGCCTCTGCTCCAGACCCATAGGTGCTCAAACTATGTACATTTAATAGCCAAAGAAGCAAATGAATAGACTGGCAAAGGCCTGGCAAGTTCTCCCAATCTGCTGGATCTCTCAGGATTTTCAGCTCATTTAATAGTCCCTTCTGCGGCAGCAGTGGGAGGTGAGGCTGGATTCTTTTTATAATCTATTTCTTTTCAGGATAGATTCCATGTTGGCAGCTTTTCTTCAGCCAAGTCACTGTTTTTCTATGTGTGCACCTTGACATGAAAATTCCTGGCATTCTCTGTGTGAAGGATTGTGAGGGAAGTCTAGATCGAGAAAAGATAAACACTTGACTTTATCACAGGACTTCTCAGAGCCTTAATGTGCTAAGGGATATTGTGAATTACCAAGAGGGAGACAGAGGTGACCTCACTTCCTAAATTTATTTGAACACAAAACCTTTCCTCAATCATAATAGCCAAAATGTAGAAATAACTCAGTTGTCTATCAACCGATAAATACATAATCATAATCAAAATGTGGTATATCCAAACAATGGAATATTATTTAGCCATAAAAAGGAATGAAATACTGACACATGCTACAAGATGGTTGAACTTTGCATACACAGTTTGCAAAGTGTAGGCTAACTGAAGGAAGCCAGACAGAAAGTACCCATATTGTATGATCCCATTTCTATAGCAGGTCCAGAATAGGCAAATCTATAGGGACAGGAAGTAGAATAGTGGTTGCCTAGGGCTGGGGAGGTGGAGAATTAGAGGGTGATAGCTGAGAGTATCTTATTGAAAAAAAATTTTTTATTGATTGATTTTAAAAGGAGAAAGAGACAGCAACAGACAGAAACATTGATCTGTTCCTGTATGTGCCCTGACTGGGGATCAAACCCACAACCTTCATGTTTCAAGATGGTACTCTAATTAACTGAGTTATCTAGCCAGAGCAGGAACAGAGTATCTTTTAGAAATGATAAAAATACTCTAAAATCGATTGCGATGTTTGCACAACCCTGTGAATATGCTAAAAACCATTGAATTGTACATTTTCAATGTGTGGATTGTATGAAATGTGAATTATATCTCAATAAAGCTGTTACAAAACACACACACACAAATAACCTTTTCTCAAGATGCTTTTTGAATGATTTGTGTTCCAAGGAACTTATTTGGAAATGAAAGATCTAAGCCAGGCCAGCTGGGTCCCCCTAGTGGCCTGGAGGACAAGGTTCACTTATAGATCTTGAACTTTTCCAAAGGAAGCCAGTGTGATTTTCTTCTTTGAGAGCCAGAGTACGTAAATAACCTGCACAGTTACATTTCCTCCTAAGGGGGCAGAGACAGAGCCAGGGCTGGGCAAGCGTGTAGCGTGTTTTTCTCCCCATACACAACCTGGGCAGGTGGAGGATAGCCCTTTGGAGCTCTCTACCAGTCTCACCTGGGAGCCAGCAGGCAGTGCCATGCCTCTCCCGTCGGAGCCCTGTACTGGTAGGGGAGCTAGCCCAAAATAGACAAGCCGGGACACCAGTTGGGAAAGCAGATGGGAATGTCTGGGGTTTGGAAAGGAGCAGATGTGGGTTTTGTTCCCAGTTCTGCTGCCTTTCTCTGTGACCTTGGGTGCACCGTTCAGTCTGGGTCTCGGCTTTCCTACTCGGGAAAAGAAGAAATGAATTTCTGCTCTTCTGTCTCAGTAAGGATTCTGAAGGAATCCAAGACAAAGACCATTAAGATTGGAAGGGACATTTGTGCTTGACTCTGCTCTCTACTTTCTCCACTAAGCTGAACTGCTTGAAGCCTTCTAGTGCCAGGGAGTTCACTGCCTTCCGTTTCATTGCTCAATAGCTGTGGGTGTGGCTGTGAGAAGCTCTTCTTTACATTGAAATGACTTCTGCAACCTCTTCCCAGTTCTTAGTTCTCTCCTGAGGGCAACATGGGATGTGACTAATGCTTCTGCTATGATGCCCAGCAGAGCTACCTCATTGGGCCCTCTGACCTCCCTGGGTGCCAGGAGGCCACTCCCCACTCAGAGCCAGCTTGCACATTCCTGCCTTGCTCAGGGTCAATGTTCTGCTCCATTCCTCTTCCTTATCTCCCCAGCCTGGGCCACCAGTCCCAGGCTCCCTTCACTTCTCAGGCCTGCTGCTATATGAGGCCTGGGCAGCATCCCTTCCAGCAGCAGCTTCTACTTGCTGCTTGGATGAGCACTCTTCTTGACCTCTGCAAGGAACCTCAGCACCCAGCTGGCCCCAGAGGGCCCCACCCCACCCCACTGATCCTGTGGCTGGCAGTCCAGCAGGATCGTTCGAGCCCCTGCAGATAGTGAGCATGGCCATCTGTCTCAGTGTTCTAGTCCCAGGTCCACCCATCTCCTCTATCTGCCCACCTCTCTAGAAGTGCAGTGCCTCAAGGTGGCCACAGGCTTTCTGCAAGCCTGACCAAGACCAGGCAGGCAAAGAGTATCACCTGTCTCTCTTTCTCAAAGCCACCTTATAGTAATGCCCAGATGTGTAAGGTCACAGAAAGGGAAAGCCCTTTGCATCTAGGAGTGCCATCCTCGTCCGGTGGATAGATGTACCCACATGGCATCATTGTCCCCTTGTTGCATGCCCTGCTGGTTGTGAAGTCCCATAGGATGAACTTCCCAAGATGGTTCCCTCCCTCACTGTGTGACCTCACCGGGTCCTCCCCCTTGCTCTGCAGCAACCCTCTACACCAAGCCCTAGTTTTCCTTCTCTGTGCAAAGAGAAGTGAGGTTCTGCCACTAACAAGCTTCCCCGCTTCTGGAGGGCAGCCCGGTACCCTGCCGTACTTGCTCCTACATTAGACACCTCCAGGGGTGGGATTCAGCCGCTTCGCCCCCATTCAGCAGAACTGATACCTAAATTTTTTTGTTGAGTTCGGCAAACCAGTTGTTAAAATGGAACTTGTCATCAGGGTCTCTCTAAAGTGGGTGCCTAGGCAGCTGCCCAATGTAGAAATCACAAATTTACATTCCTTACTCTTTTTTTAACATTCATCTGGAGCAACAGCGTATTCTGAGCGCCCGTAGTAATGTTCATTCCGTACACAGGTGAAAAAAATTGCAAGTGAGGGCGCCCATCAAGAAGCAAAATGGGAATATCTTAACAGTTTTATTGGCTTTTGTTAGGTATTATTTAATGTATTTTCATTCATATATTTCTTTTTTTATTTTTATTATTTTTACAGGGACAGAGAGAGAGTCAGAGAGAGGGATAGAGAGGGACAGACAGACAGGAACAGAGAGAGATGAGAAGCATCAATCATCAGTTTTTTGTTGCGACACCTTAGTTGTTCATTGATTGTTTTCTCACATGTGCCTTGACCACGGGCCTTCAGCAGACCGAGCAACCCCTTGCTGGAGCCAGTGACCTTGGGTCCAAGCTGGTGAGCTTTTGCTCAAGCCAGATGGGCCCACGCTCAAGCTGGCGACCTCGGGGTCTCGATCCTGGGTCTTCCACATCCCAGTCCGACACTCTATCCACTGCGCCACCACCTGGTCAGGCATCATTCATATTTTAAAACTATTTCTTGTAACATAATCTAGTTTTGTATACCTCTTTTATTGTTCTTATTTAAGTATTAAGTGCATGAAATAATAAACTACCTTTTAGTATATCACTTTTTTTATTTTATTCATTTTAGAGAGGAGACACAAAGAGAGAGAGAGAGAGAGAGAGAGAGAGAGAGAAACAGGGGAGGAGCTGGAAGCATCAACTCCCATATGTGCCTTGACCAGACCAGTGCAGGGTTTTGAACTGGCGACCTCAGTGTTCCCAGGTCGACGCTTTATCCACTGCGCCACCACAGGACAGGCCAGTATATCATTTTTTATACTTCAAACGGTCACTAGGGCAGAGAAACGGTTGTTAAATTATTTGAATCCCGTCACTGGACATCTCTGATGGTTGGGAGTCTCAGCCCACCATGGTCCCTTGTCTGGCTGGCTCAGGGAGCCACGTCCCACACATGACTGCAGTCCCTGTGAGTCATGGCATCACGGCGTGTTTATTAGCACGGCACGAGGCTCATTTTGCCAACTTTGGAACCACGGGAACTGGCTAAGTTTAGAACAAGCCCTGAGCATGAGGACGCCGTGTTCCTTTTCCTTCTGGCAAAACACGAGACTTGAGCTATTCTTTTCATCTTCATTCTCCCAGACAAGACCTCAGCTTTGTATACCACTAGGTCTGGCCTCTTCCAATACAAACTTGTCTGTAATTGAGGGGGGAAACACCCCCAGTCTTCTAAAGTTTGGAAAACTTCAGAGGATTGGAATAGTTGAAGGAATATAACAAAAGCTCTAAAAAAAAATAGGATGCTCATATATTTAAAGCAGATGTCCTCAACCCCAGTCCTTGTGGGTGGGATTTAAGGAATTTAGGACCCCCGAAATTCTCGTGCGAACGGCGAATGTGCTTCTTCTCAGGGAGAAAAACATCCAGAGTTGCCAAGGGGTGTGTGACGCCTGCTGAAAATGACAAATCTCAGATTTAGGGAAAGAGGACCACCTCGCACTTGCACTGCAGAGTCCCCTCCACCCTGGGGTTTTCATTATTAGATATTGGATGACCGCTTGAGATCTGAACAGGAACAAAAGCCCTAGGAGCTGCATCAGGCTGGGCATGCTACAACAGCATTCCTGGGAGGAGAGTCAGGTCCAGGACAGGTAGAGAGAGACAGAGGTCTGGAGCATTTGATTTGGAGGGTAATTATCAGAGGAACTTGGGGAGTAAGCCAGATGGGTTAGGGAGAGTGATTCAGGATTAACAGGGTAGTAAGAGGAGGTCAGATGCCAGCTGGGTTGTGTTACAAGCTCAATCAGTCAGTGAGACGGATCCAATGTTAGCACTCAGCTTCATTTATTGTACCCACAGTGATATGCCACTTTTCATTCTGAGGATTTGCGGATTAGACGGTGGCACGTGTTTGTTCTCCTGTTGGCTGCCTTCAATCAGCTCAGCTCCTCCCTGCCTCTAATCCCACTGTGTGAAACTGGAGGAGGGGAGTCTACTTGGCTGGTATCCATTAGTGGTCAGCAAATTAGTCCCTGTTCTAACACCACTGCCTTCCATTGTATAGTCTGGCATTTAACCAATGGCTGCTGTTGGCATTAAGGGTCATTTGGGATCAAAAGACCGAGACTCAATAGTAAGATCTGCTGCTTGAAGGGTGTTTCTGGGAAAGTCACTAACCATTCAAAACTTTATTTTCCTAACTTAAAAAATGGGGGCAAGGATAAATCCGAGCCTACAAACCCTAAGGAAGGGTTTGGAAGATAAAAGAATCCACATTTATTGATGACTATGTCAGGCCTTTTGTTTATAACCATTATCCTTTAGAAACTTTACAATCTCCAAAAATGTCCCAGGGTTGCTCTGAGAGCCCACAGAAACCAAATACTCAACAAATGTCTAGTGAGCACTTCATTCCAGGGGCTGGGGATATAGCAGTAAACAAAATGAAGTCTCTGCCTCATGGAGCTGATATTCTGGTAGAGAAGACAGACAATAAGCACCTGACAGTGCCAGGTGGTGATGGAAATAATGAAGGAAAATAAAGCAGAGAGGAAAGAGAGAGAAAGAAAGGAGGACTTGCATGCTTTTTTCTGATAGGGTGACATTTAAGCAGAGAACTGAGAAAGTGAAGGAGCAACCAGACTCTGGAAGAAGGGATTCCGGACAGAAAGAACAGCAAGTGCAAAGGCCCTGAGATGGGGGCATGTTTGGCTTGTTTAAGGAATAGCAAGTGGTCAGTGGGGCTGGAGTTTAGGGACCCAGGGGAGGAACAGTAAGGAGAGAACTTGGTGAGAACGTAGACACATGGATAGGGACTTTGGATATTGGGACCATGGATATAAAAATGTACTGCAAATAGTCAAGTAACTGTACTATGCATAATAGATGCATCTTTCCCTTCATCTGTCTTCCAGAACTTGGGAGTCTTTATATTTTAAAAAAAGTTATATTCTTTTCTGTGTAGAGGTGCACTTTACATACAGGAAAACACCACAGATTTTTAAAGTACCATCCAATGCAACCACCATGCAAATCAAGATCCAAAACCTGTCCATCACCCCAGAAAGTTCCCTGATGTCCTTTTCTAGTCAACCCACAACTCCCCACAGGCAACCATGGTCCTGATGTCTATACTGCTGATTCATGTTCCCTGTTCTTGAACACCATATCAATGAAGTGGAATCATACAGTGTGTACTCTTGTGTAAGGCTTCTTCCCCTCAGCATAATATGTTTTGGAGATTTATCCATGTTATCACATGTATCTATACTTCATTACCCTTTATGGTTGAGTACTATTCCATCTATCTAACAGTTGGAATAGTCTTTTTCATTTGAGTCATTCTCAAGGATGTAAGGTTGTAACTCGTGATGCTTGGACAAGTTGGGTGGACTGAGACGGTTTCACCTGGACGTGGAAATGTGGAGACCTACAATTAGGACACAGCAGAGGTCTGCTGACTGTGCAAATGGCCTCAGTGCTGGTCAACCATCTAGCCACAGACCAGCCTTCCTCAGCCCTTCTCTGATACTGGAATCAGAGGTGGCTTTTTGATATCTCTGTGCCCTAGGCCTAGGTAATACTAGTACCAACGTCTTTGAATATAAAGCTTCCATCATTCCATATTGAGATTATTTGCTTAAAATAGATTACCAAGAAGGGGATTTACTGAGTCAAAGGTTATATACTTTCAAGTGAGTAGATTATTTTCCAAAGGTTAATAATTGAGTGTAATGTGAATTCAGTAGACAGCTATTACCTTTTTATTTTTCTATCTTGAGTTCTCTCCTGAAGGAAACTGCTGTTTTTCAGCTCATTGGATCCTGGTGGGCTGTCACTCTAACTGCCCATCCAGGCTTCCTGTGTCAGAAGTAGGCATACCACCCAAACTAACCAATCACAGAACCTCAAGCCTTTGGACACAGTCATTGGTCTACAGTAGATATGTGACATTAGCTGGACCTATCAGAATCCTTTTTGGGATATATAAAACATTCAGGTGGAAATGACTTTAAATTTATAGAAAAGTTATACAAAGAAAAGTGTACAATACAAGGAACTTTTTTTCTCTGAACTGTTTGAGAATAAGTTGATGACATGATGTCCTATCACAATGCATTTCCTACAAATAAGGACATTCTACTGCATCAACTAACAGAATCAGAAAATCAATGCTGATACATTATTACCATCAAATCCTCAGATCCCATTCAAGTTTCACCAGCTGTCCCAATTATATCCTTTATAGCAAAAGTATCAGTTCAGAATCACACATGACATTTACTTGTCACGACTCTTTAGTTTCCCTCAATCTGAAGTGGTTCCTTGATCTTTGAACTGTCATGACCTGGACCCCAATGACGATTACCAGCCAGCTGTTTTGTAGAATGTCCTCCATTTGGGTTTGTCTGATGTTGCCTTATGATTAGGTTCCAATTATACATCCTTTGCAGGAGGATTACAGAAGTTCAGCAGTGTTATTCTCATGGCATCCTATCAGGTGATGCAACTTTGATTCATCCCATTACTGGTGATGTCCATTTTGTCACTTGATTATGGTAGTATCAGCCCAGCTTCTCCACTATGAAGGTACTCTTTTCCACTTTGTGATTGATAAGTATTTGGAGGGGATTTACTTTGAGACAATTTAAATATGCCATTTCTCACCAAGCATTCAATTTATTGGCTTAGTTATTTATTTATATCACCATGGGCTCCTTGCTTCCTACTTTATGTAGTGGGTTATTATTTTTATTTTCATTGTTTATTTTGATGTCCAAATTGTCTCAGGTTGGCTAGTGGAAGCTCCTCCAGTCAGCTCTGTGTCATTTTTACATGTTTCCTTTATTCTTTAATTGCTTCTTTGCCTTCTGATTTAATAAGATGTTTTAAGTTCATCTTGTACTTTTCCAGAATCAGCCTTAGAGTCAGTCATTCTCCCTACAGAGTTCTATTTCCATTTTAAGTGCGGAGTGCGTTTAAAAACCAAGCTCTACACCCCAGGTGTGCTCGCTGGGATTGGGGTACACTCTCTTTATCTCTAAATATTAAACTCATGAGTTTACATCTTTTTGGAAGTTTTATCATGGACTCTGGAATGGAGAGTCTCTCTCTCTTGAATGACAACTTCTAAGTCCATGTAAACCTGGAGCTATTAGGAGCCTGAGTAAGATGCCACTGGGGAATGAAGTCAGACAGAGGTGAGTGGATTTGAGAGGTAGAAGACATAGGGCCCCGTGCCACTATTAGATCCAGCCATGCTTGAATTCCTTGAACGTCTTGGTTACATGAGCCAATATACTTCTTTTTTGTCTAAAGCTAATACGAATCAGGTTCCTTGCAACTGATCAACATACTAAATAGCTTATGAGTGGCCAATATGTGTCTTTTTTAAAAAAGATTTTATTTATTGATTTTAGAGAGAGGAGAGAGAGAGAGAGAAAGAGGGAGGAGCAGGAAGCATCAACTCGTAGTAGTTGCTTCTCATATATGCCTTGACTGGGCAAGCCCAGGGTTTCAGACCAGCGACCTCAGTGTTCCAGGTTGATGCTCTATCCACTGCACCACCACAGGTCAGGCATCAGTCTGTGTCTTTATGTTATTGGAATCTAGGCTTCAACTCTTAAGGCTTGTTCCCTGTATTACGGGGGAGAGTGGGAAGTTATCTTTCTGGTCCCTTGTCTATCAGTGCTTAAGACTATGACTACTACATAATTATCTGGCTCCCTAGAGTCTCTTTCTACTCTACACAGACCTCTCTCACCTTGCTGCTAGTTTCCCTTGAAATAAGACCTCAACAAGAGACTGCGGGAAGGCCATCAGCCTCTCTGTGGGCCTGTCCCAAGCATAGACAGTGGTTACCCTTTAATATTCCACAACAAAGACCAGGTTGTACTGGTCAACGTGGTGTTACTGAAGGCTTGGTGATAGCAGGAGGGAACTGCAATGTTGGAAAAACAAATTTGAACCTGGAAGATAGCAATGGCTGCTCTGGGGACACCTGGCCTAAGCCCCGCCCAGCCCCTCTGTTAGCCTCCTTCACTCTCGGGGACCCTCTGTTTTTCCTCTTCCCCAGGGAGAGAGGTACAACCCGTAACCTCTCTGCTTTGGATCTTTCTCCTCTGCCCACAGGTTTGCCCTTTTCTAGGGTGACTGACTGGTTGAGAGATTGGCTGGTTGCTAATGAGGCAGGATAGTAAGAAGCTAGGAAAATTCCTGGGCATGTGGAATGGGGAAACGGAGACAAGAGAATTAAACAAAGCTGAGCTATTTGACCAATTTACAGCCAGTGAGTGAATTACAAGACCTTATCTTCCCTAGCCAAGGACACTTGAGAGCAAATGGTTTTTACCTCTCCTCTCTGACCAAAGAATAAATAGCTTAAATCACCCTGGTCAGGGTGATACAGAGACCCAATTAGTTCCATTTTTGTCAGCCAAATCCAAGGACGATGAAGTCGGGGAACAAATAACAAAAACCTGATTAGAGTCAGACGACCCAAGATAAAAGTAAAGCATTGAAGCTGACCAGAGAATGATCCCGAACTCCCCTCTACACTCCTTTTAATTCAGCAGCATATTAAAGAATGCACCTGGAAAGCTGATGAATATTCTACTGAAACCCTCCCCTAAAACCTCCCCTAAGATTCCTGCCCACAGAAAGAGATAAACCCCTCAAGATAAAGGATGCCAGTGCGGGCTTTCTCTGGAGACACCCATGCCTTCCCTTTTCCTAAACTCTAAGGGCCCCTTGAGACTTGCAACTAGGGCAGCAGTGGGCAGCAGCTCATCTGGGGTTAACCTTCCGTACCTGTGTCTAAGCGCTACTTTTCTCCGACTTCTCGGTGAGCCAAAGCAGCCCTGCCTAGGCTTTCTCGTGTTGGTTCTCCTACCTAAGTCTTTCCTTTGTTTCACTGTCCCCAGCTTTAATAAACATACTCTCAAAATCACCTGGACCCATGTTGTGAAATCTTTCCTACATGAAGTCAAGAACCCAGACACTACAGGTCAGCCTGAGGCAGACTCCCTCAGGGCTTGGTCCCCGTTCTGGTGACACTTCAAGAAATTAAACTCTATTCCCAAGACAAGCTCGGAGAATTCAGGTGTCTGCAGTCATATATGACCAAAGCCCGAGTGTTTCCTTCTCCTTCCCGAAGGACATCAGGGGGCTCAACACAATAGTCCAGAAGGGGCTCAGTACTTGCTACCCAGTCCTGATGGCTTCCGTCACCAGGAAATTAAGATAAGCCTCTGCATCTTGCCTGTGAATATGGCCTTGGTCCCCCAGGGACTCTCTACAAGGCAGAAAACACTCCCCCTGAACACACACACATGCTTACACTTAGCCATGCATGCACATTCTTCTCTCAAGAATGAATATTTTTACAAGTAGTGTGGTCCATATCTATGTAAGAACCAGGGTGGAGGTGGGGCTCTTGTTCCTAAAGATAACACCTTTGAGCACAATTTTCATCTGTGCACATTTAAGGCAGCCCTTTCTGGCCATCTCCCGGTAAGGTGACCAGATTTTAAAATTGGTAAAGTGGGACACCATTAATGGGGGGGTTCTTGATGAAAAATTTGGTCTATATGGAGCAAAAAAACTTTTTCATAGAATGCAAAAATAGTATTGTAATATATATTTTAAATCGGGACTTTTTTAAAATGCCACGGGACGCAGGACAAATTGTTAAAAATCGGGACTGTCCCGCCAAAAGCGGGACGTCTGGTCACCTTGGGATTCCAGAATAAGATCTGTTCTACCCCTGGTAAGCTAAGGCCCATAGAAGAGTTTTTCCCAAAACAAGAGGGACTTGTGCCCTGGAGGCTAATTTAAGACTTTCCTTCCCCCAACACTTAGAACAGGAAGCTTTGAAGTTAGTATTTATTTTTTTCCCCTAAATAACAGTTTCAAAAGTCTCAGATAAGTGTTTTAGTTACTGGGCTTCAGGCCCCCTTCCCCTCTTTCCCATTTAGGGATCTCTGGAAGTAGAAAGTTGTCCCTAAGCCCAGCCCCACTTGGTAGGGGGAGACAGGGGAGTAGGAGAGACTGCTGTTCTCTCCAAAGCAAACTCCAGCACATAAGGTTTCAGCTCTTCTCTTGTTTTCCTATTATACCCACTTCTGTGCTAGGCTTAGTTAAGGACTGTACTGATTCTCAGATACCAATGAAACCTCCGAACAAAGTGACCTAAGGTCAACACAGGGACAGGCAGAGCTGGGATCCAACCAAGGGCTGGCTTACCCCAAAGCCTAGAGTCCTTGTATTGAATGAGCAGCTTCTTTTCACACAACTGCTCTCCACACAGTCTGCATGTCTGCTCATTCGTCCTGCCAACAGCTCCCTCACTCTTGCCCCGAAGAAAGCTTCCTCATATCTATCCCAAGTCTCTCTTGCTGTTCCTCTCGCCTTATATCCCTAGCCTGAAGCATGTGTGCATGCGTCTGTGCGCGCACACACACACTCCTCTGGCAGTCTTAGGCACTCCCAACCACAGCCATCTCTCACCTTCTCTCCTCCTTACCCAAGAACTCCATCCACATAGGCAGGAGTTTCAGGTACAGCCTTTATTCTTAGCCTCCTCCTGCTATCCCTTCTAGTTTCAACACTGGCTTCTTTCAGTCTCCTCCTCCCCAGTCCTCCTCGACCCCAGTCTGGTTGCTGCCACACCCGTGCCCTCAGTGTGTCTTTCTCCTGCATGTTAGCAATTACACATCCTTCATCGTCTAGTGTTTACCATTTTATTTACATAAGTCATGTAATTCAACCCCTTTCTATTTGCTCTGTTCTAGCTTCCCCACTGTGGGCTTGTCCTACAGAGGTGATGATTTCTGTCTGGCTAGGGCAATGGCAAGAATGCAAGTTCTCAGGCTTGTAGGATGTGCTTTGAATTCTGCCTTGGCCACTTACCAACTCTGGCTTTGAGTGAGTTTCTGACCCTCTGTGAAAATGTTTCCTCGTCTCTCACTCTCTTCTCATCGGACTCTTGTGAGGATTCACTGGGATAATTGTTCCATTCATTGCAAAAATGTGACCTTTGTGAGTGAGTGATATGCAGTAAGTATCAACTGTTGCAACCCTACCTTCAGTTTAGTAACTTACAGCGAAGCAGGTAAGGCACCTAGTGTGTGTGCCTGGCACACACTAGGTACTTGGTAAGTGTGTGGTCCCTCCTCCCTCTCCAGAATAGGAAAGATCTCTTTATATTTATTTCACTGGAAAATTTCCCATTTCTCTACCGTTTCCCTGGAACAAGCAGTCTCTGGGGTGGTTTTGCAAACCAGCAAATCCCTGTGCAGATGGCAGGCCTGATCAGAGAAGTACACCATAGGTGAAAAGCACATGGCACGGTGGTGGGTGAGTGACAAGGATGGTGCCAAATGGAGTTGGAAGACTGGTTTCTCCTACTTCCCTGTCCCCTTTCATTTGCTGAGCTCCCAGGCGCCTGCTTGTCTTTTCCATCCTGGTATACCTACCTTACTCCAGCTTATATCTGCTCAAGTGAAAATGAGAATTGATTATTTGTGCATCTGGGACATCCCAGGGCAATTTAGGCACGGGCTAGAGCCAAAGATCAACCTACGTCTTCAGGGCACTCCCCATTGTACATCTCTTTTCTGTTTCCCTTTCTCTGTTGATTTGAGTCCACAGCTGACCTTTTCCATGTGGCAACAAAGATATCCTGTGGCAACCCCAATTCTGTTTCCTACACACTTGGTAGGAAAGACCACCTTTCTCAGTAGATTTGCTTGTTTGTTTATTTTAAGTTAGAGGAGGGGAGATAGTGAGACAGACTCCCACATGCACTCTGACTGGGATCCACCTGGCAACCCCGTCTGGGGCTGATGCTGGAGTCAATCAAGCTATTTTTTAGTGCCTGAGGCTGACACTTGGACCAACCCAGGGCTGAGCTTGAAACAATTGAGCCACTGGCTGTGGGAGGGGAAGAGTGAGAGAAGGGGGAGAGAAGCAGATGGTCACTTCTGTTGTGTGCCCTGGCCGGGAATCAAACCCGGGACGTCCATATGTGGGACCAACACTCTACTCACTGAGCCAAATGGCCAGGGCCTCCCAATAGATTTAGCACAAACATCCAGGGAAGGTCTCTGATTGGCCCTGCTTGATTATACACTTGTTCCAGAACTAGTAGCATGTTCTCATAAGGCGTGTGTCCTTTGGCAGAGTCAGTTCACCATAACCTTATAGAATGAATTTCCTACTGGAAAGAGGGATGGGTTGCCACAAAGGCGGAGGGCTGAGAGACAAAACAAAAACAGCAGGTATTGCCTGTCGAAGCCCTGGACTTCTAAAGCCCCAGTAGTGTGCCCACAGCTTCCGACAACAGTACCTGTGACTCTTATTCAGAGAAGCTACCAGGAGAAAAGGGCATGGTTGTTGGAGTCAGGTGGATATGGGTACAGATTGAAGTTCTGTACCCAGAACTGTGGATACAAAACTATGTGACACTAATCAAAGCCCTCAATATGTTGGAAACTCAGTTTCCTCATCTTTAAAATAGGGATAACAATTCCAGTCTTCCAGACTTTCAGATTTTTTAAATTTATTTTTATTTATTCATTTTAGAGAGGAGACACAGTGAAAGAGAGAGAGAGAGAGAAAGAGAGAGAGAGAGAGAGAAAGGGGGGAGGAGCTAGAAGCATCAACTCCCATATGTGCCTTGACCAGACCAGTGCAGGGTTTTGAACTGGCGACCTCAGTGTTCCCAGGTTGACGCTTTATCCACTGCGCCACCACAGGTCAGGCCAGACTTTCAGATTTAAACAAGTCAACCATCAAGCCCAGTGATTGGCATGGAGGAGGTAATCTACCTCTGATCTCCTTGCCTTTGGTTCCTGACCTCTAGCTTAGCTTCTGGGTTCCAACTCCTGGATCCAGAACAGGTCTGTCTGTAATGGGGGCCCGCCTGCTCCTTCTGTCAAGGCAGAGGTTGCAGAGGGGCGCACTCTGATCAAGTGGCCGAAGGTCTCAACAGGAGATGGTGCATGCGGTTTTGTGTCTTTGTTGTTTTCATCCTGATAATAAACATGCAGGTTTTACACTGTCTAGACCAGTGGTTCTTAACCTGGGATCTCTCGAACCCTAGGGGTTTGATGAGTCAGTCTCAGGGGTTCGGAGAAGCCTCTGCAGCAGAGGCCAGAATAAAGTAATACCGTAATTTGTAGTGAGTTCATGCACTTTGTTGGTTTTGTTCTTTGAGCAAGGTGATGTTCATGCACGGCTCATTTTGTGCACCAGTAAAATACATATACCTATGTCTTGAATTTGGAAAAAAAAACATATTTTATTTATCACTAAAGAAGGGTTCGGTGAATGCGCATATGAAACTGGTGGGTTCAGTACCTCAAAAAAGGTTAAGAACCACTGGGCTAGAACAAATAGAACCTTGTCATATGGGCCTCTACTCAAGTGCTTGATTTAATTAGCTACGTTTCATGTTCCATTATCTTTTTTTTGTTGTTGATACATGAAATTTTGTTAGAAAATAGTCATGTCCATTGGTTTGCAAATTTGTATTTGGCTACAACAGGGACATGTGGCTCTAAGATGCCGACTCTCTGGCCCTTTATGGAAGGCCTCTTCTGCCAACCCTGCCTCTCCCTAACAAGAGTCCTGCTACCCCTCAGAGCATTGTCTTGCCCAGTCAAGGTGTCCTGCTTTTGGACTGATGACACCAATAACTGCACTTACCATGTTTATGTATGCATGAAATTACTAACCACAGAGCCTTCGCTGTTCCACCTGTCACCCATTGCCGGGTCACCCATGTACAGCCAGAAGTTCTGCTGCTTCAGCTCCTGCGTGGTGTCTACCACCATGGCCAGGAAGAACTTGTCCCTCATGTACCTTGTGGGAGGGAGATCAGGCCATCCTAATAAAACAAGGCTCAGGACAACTGACCGTAGCAAAGGAAAAAAGAAGTGCCATCAAAACCATCCTGTGGCCAGAATAAAGACCACGTGTCCCCTGACAAATGCAATCTGTGAGGGTCACCAGGTACTTCCAAAAAGAAACACTTGAGTTTAAACGAAAGGAAGAAGCGATGGGTGACAGATGTACGTAGGATGTTCTTCTGTCCCATGAGCATTTAGGCATATTTAACCACATTGTTGAGCTTCAGACCTGCATACAGCTTGTGGAGCTCAGCGGAGTTCAGCCTGGACCCTTCCCGTGTGCGCAGCCTGGGGGGCGGCAGAACACTCAGGGCCTGGGCACCCGGGCGCACGGTGGAACAGCTTCACCGGATTGCCTGACACAAGTCTGGCAATTTCAATGACACCAGTGGATGGCCAGGTCCCCTCCCTGGGGGCTGACATTGGAGACTGACTGAGACCACTCAGGCATGGTGTCTCAGTGGGTGTTCCTGATCCCTATGGGTACCTGGCAACCTCAAGGCACCTCTGACAGCACACCTGGCTCTGATGCTGTCTATAGTTGTTATGACTGACATCAGGGGTCACACCTCCCACTGCCAATTCTCTGCAGCCTGCTGATGTCTATGCCTACACCCCCCCCCTGAGCTCTGCACCACTTTAATGGGGCATAAGTCAGTCTCCTCTGCCATCTGTTCTGTGTCTCCTGCCTTCACCCCTTTGAGTTAAGGAATTGATGTTGTCTAAACCTCCTCTGGTTCCAGATCACCAGATCTCTGAGTTAGAGGATTTTCAAAGAAGATCTAATCTAGCTCTTTCTGGGAACCCTCGAAAGGATTCCTAACAAGGTGCCATCCAACCTCTGTTTGAATGCTACACCTTGCAGGGAGCTCACCCCTGACTATACTTTTAGCATGGGTTTGGATGAAAAGCCCATATTAAGAATAGAGGAGATAGCACTCATCTGCCTTTCTGTCTGGAAGTTATTTTGGCTAGCTCACCTTCATTACCATCTAAGCTCCCTTTTTAAAGTCCTCCCAGGATACAGCAGGGGGAGAGGCAGCTGCTTAGCCTCCCAGAGTCAAATCCGTCTTCTTTACCCTCTGAAAGAAACCATGTCTTCCATTGTACCAATCTAGGCCAAACCTGTGTCCGCCCCAACAAAGCCTGATCCCTTCTCTTCTTCCATGAAGCCCTGCATCCCAGGAACTGGAAACAAAGACAGGGATGACCTGGAGGTTATTGGGATGCTGTTCTAAGGACAAAGTGGAGGAGTCTGCCCATGGGACCAGCAGTTGGGGTACCCAGGGGTCTGTGGTCCTGGCCCATCTTCTTCCTTCTCACAGTGAGTTAGAGAAATACCCAGCCTCTGCCGTGGAGTTGGTCTTCAGCCCCTCTCGTCTGCACAATTTTTTCTTTGGCCTCTAGGATGCAACCACACCTTCCAGGGATGACTGCTCTGCCCCTGGGGAATAATTTGGGGAACACCCAGAGAATATTTGCTTTCTCAGAGGCCTTGTCACAACTGATTTCTTTGAAGGTGGTTGCTGCTGAGGGAGACAGCCTTTGTGGAAGGTTCTGTTCCTTTAAGTGACCATTTACTGGCAGACAGCTTGCCATGTGCCAGGCCTGTGCCCGGCACCTAGGATACAAGATGAGAGAGGCTGGGCCCCCATCTTCAAGGTGCTCACAGCTTAGGAGGTAGCCTAAGTGTGAGACAACCAAACAGATGCCCACAGTGTCCTATGTGCTGTGAGGTGTGTAAGGTTCTGAGAAGCCAGAGAAGGAGCCTAACTCTGCCTAGGGGGGAGCAGGGAATGCTTCCAGGAAGAGGGGTCTCTGGACCTGAGTTTGGGAGGATCAGTAGGGGTTTACCAGGTTGAGTCGGGAGGAAGAAAGAGACATAGTCAGAGAACTGGGTTGAGCCAGAGAGAGTCTGATACACTTGGGGAACTGCAAAGAGTTATGGGAAGGTCTAAGGCATAAAAGCATCCCTGGGGCCTTGCTCTTTGCTTGCAGGCCAGAGATAGCAAAGTCTTCTTATGGAAGCACCAGGCTTCTTTTCGGAGCCTTCACTCATGTGCCCCCTTTAACCCTGGGGCCTGCTGATCTCCCACCCTTCCTAATTATAGGCTGAATGACTTTAGCCATTATGCACAATTCAGCTCTAAGGATGGAGAGAGGGGAGGGGTGGGGTGGGAAAGGGAGAGACTTACGACTATTAATGTCTAACCTGGGCCTGGAACCCAGGGCTCCTGACTCACTGCCCAGAAATCTCAAAGAAAAACAACAAGTGATTTTTGAAGGCTCATTCTTTAAAAAGCAAAGTACAGATAAGCACAGTAAAGAAACTGGATGATGTCACTAGTGGACAAAGCTGGGATTGTAGGTATTCTTCATTTTCTTTTTAAAATTTGCATTTTGTGAGTTCTGTATAATTTGGCAGTTACTGCTTTTGTGATTAGAAACAGTACAGGCATAGGAAAAACTTTGCAGTAAAAAGCAGAAAAATCAAACCCCATCTATAGTAGAATCTTAGCTTTTCAATAAAATATGCAGAGAAACAAGGTGGAGTAAGAAATATGCTAAACATGAATAGTGGTTGTCTCTGAAGGCTGGGTTATTAGGACACTTGCTTCTTCTACCTTTCTAACTTATGTATGTTCATATCCAGATTTTAATGTATTATGTGAGCCTATCCACGGAATAGTCTCCAAATTGGCCCCCTCGCTTCCTTCCCTGAGCTATACAGTGGCTTCCCACGGCACCATGCTAGAGAACACATGTTGCCCCTGGATAAAGCCCCCATCCCCTGTGCTCAGTTAACGCTTGCTCACCCATCAGTACTTAAAGTCCACCCCCACTTCTCTAGAGAAGACTTCTGGAGTGGGTACTGGGAGTGTCACCCACAAGTCCCCTTCAGGAGCTGCTGAGAAGGCTGGTGGCTGGCAGTCACAGAGGAATCTCTCTCTGGGTTACACCCAGGCAGAAAGGAACTGCCTGTGGGCAGCCTACATCCATTGCTTTGTGCTTTGGAGGAGAAGAGGCATGGGTAATGGAGGCCCAGAACCCATGGCCTTAACTCAGAGCAACTCTCAAGGGTCATCTCCACTCCAGAGCCCGCTGTGGGCTGGCTGAGACTTGTGCTGCTACTATAATACAGGGTTCTCTGTCCAGTCCTGCCATCTTCACTCCCCCACAGGTGCTGATTCTGAAAGCAAATCCCAAGAAATGTCTCCAACCAGTGATGCCATCCTTGACCTCCCAGGCCCGGGTAGGTTTCTTGATGATGTGTTCTCCCTGTGCGCAAGTCTCCTTTACAAGTTTGACATTCATTTGTGTTATTCGGCTGCTGCCTGTCACCTCCATTTCATCACACTAACAAACGGTTGAGAAATATTTGTTGAGTATACAACTCTATTAATTATCTAATCTAAACCCTTAGGAGGCCATCAACTTTACTTAGGGCTGCAGAATGCCTCATTCATTTATTCATCCATTCAATAAATATTTACTAAGAGAAACAGGATCCCTATCTCTCAATACCAAAAGAATTCCAGATGCTCCAAAGATATTTACATGTAAGAATATAAAACAAATAATGTTTTAGAAAAAAGATGAATGAGTTTTAGAAAATAATTTTGGAATATTATTTTATGTGATACACAAAATTTGGGGGGGAAGTTATTACATATGATTACACAAAATTCTAAACCTTTACAAGGAATAAATAAAGATAAAAACAAATCAATAAAGAATATTTGTAACATCTAGATAAGACAGGAGGCCAATTCTTCTAATACACCAAGAACGTTTACAAGTCAAAAGGGAAAAAGCACACACAGAAAAATGGGCAAAGAATATAAATATTGATGAGAAACCTTATTTATATTCTAAGAAATGCAAATTAAAAACAATAATGAAATATCTTTCTATCAGAACGGACCAAGTTAGAATGATTGACAATATTTAGTCTTGGCAAGAGTGTAGGTAAACAGGGATTTCATTCACATTTAGTGGCAAAAATTGTCACAAACTCTTTGGAAAGCAATTTGGCACTATCCATTAAAGCAAAAGCATTCACCTCTTTTGACCTCACAATCCTACTTCTAGGAATATACTAACTGACCATGGCCAGGACATACGGTATTTTCCCATGTATAAGATGTACCCCTTTTCAAAAAATTTGGGGTCTAAAAACTGGGTGCATCTTATACAGTGGTCATGGCATTTCAAATGCCATAGATGGAATTGAGGATGAGGCAATATATGAAGACAGTGATTCGTCATCCGACACAGATGAGGACAAGCTAATGGATGGGAGTTTTGACAGTGATGAGGAGTTGTATGAATTTTATGGTGAATAAAACTTCAATAACTTTATGCAATACATTTTTTTTTTCAAATTTCAGGCCCCCAAATTAAGGTGCTTCTTATACATGGGAGCGTCTTATACATGGGGAAATACAGTAGGTGTCCTATGTGATTGGTTAGGGGAGCGTATTTCGCTTTCACTAGTTGGTCCTAAATTGGAAGGAGAGGCAAAAATTAGGGAAGCTCGCAGTTACGGATCAAGTCCTGGCCATTTGGAGCTGATTGCTGCAGGCTGTGGTCTGGCTTCCTGGGCTGGTTGCTGCAGGTTGTGGGTCAGAGTTCTGTTTCTTTCTGTATGTGACCTGGCCATTGTCTGTCTGTACACTCAGCCTCTCAAAGTGACCACCTGTTCTCTCACAGTAGACTCCGGTAGCCCGCGCCGGCCCTCCTTGCTTCTCTTTTTTCCTACCCTGCAGTGGCTAAGCTGTAGAGAGCCCCTCTAACCTGCTCACGGCCCTCCGGTGGCTACCCGTGGCACTCAGAGGAAGCCGTCTCCCACACGCCCTATCTCCTGGCCTCCTAAGGAGTCCCCACGTGCTCTGAGGGGTTGTGTGTGGGTTGTTTTCTCTGCCTGCCTGCTTCCTGACCCCTCTCCACTTGGTGGCTCTTCATCCTCCCAGACTCAGATCAAATGCCACCTGAATCACCTGACTAGGCAGTGGCACAGTGGATAGAGCGTTGGACTGGGATGTGGAGGACCCAGGTTCAAAACCCCAAGGTTGCTGCCTTGAGTGGGGGCTCATCTAGCTTGACGGGGTTGTGAGCTTGAGTGTAGAATCAAAGACATGACCCCATGGTTGTTGGCATGAGCCCAAGGTCGCTGGCTTGAGCAAGGGGTCACTCGCTCTGTTGCAGCCCCCAACCCCCCACCCCCGGTCAAGGCACATATGAGAGAGCAATCAATGAACAACTAAGAAGACTAAGGAGCTGCAACAAAGAATTGATGCTTCTCATCTCTTTCCCTTCCTGCCTCTCAGTCCCTATCTGTCTCTCTCTCTGTCTCAGTCACAAGAAAACAAACAAACAAACAAAAAGCCACCTGAATCTACTAACTGGTTGCGTGTTCTTTTCTCCAAAGTACCTCTCCTTCTAGAGGCTATCCTAGTGCTTTGTTGTCTCCTTGCTTATTGCCTGTCCCCCACCAGAATATTGTCTCCAGAAGGGCAGGGACCATGTCTGTCCCTTTTTACACAGAGGCCTCAGCCCTCGTACTGAGATTGGACCGTGCTAATCCGTGTGTGTGTGTTAGAGAGAGAGAGAGAGAGTGTGTGTGTGTGTCTGGCTAAGAGGATTTGCTAGTGCATTGAATGTGGGGGAAAGAAAGTGAAGAATCAAGAACAACTTGAATGTTTTTGGCTGAACAAGCGGCAGGATGATGTTGCCATGGCATGGGGGAGGGGGCGGAAATCGCAGGAGCAGCGGGCTTAATTGGGGGTCAGGAGCTATTTGGACACACTAAGTTTGAATTTGTCTGTTAGAACCCTGCACAGAGAAGTGGGGATGGAGATGTGGAGAGGCAGATGGGGCCTGGAGCCCAGGAGCAAGGTCCACTTACAGATGAGCTGGCTGGGTGAGCCCAAAGGGGAACTGCCCCCCGGCCTCTGCAGTTAGAAATTGGACAATGAAGGAGACCCAGCAAGGAAACTGAGAACGAGTACCCAGTGCGGTACAGTTAATCTTCCTAAACTTCAGTTTCCTTGTAGTAACCAGGGATTAGTGGTTAACAGTACTTCCCTCACAGGGTGGGTGTGAGGATCCTGGGCTATGTATTCAAGGTGTTCAGAACACTGTCTTGCACATTGTAAGTGCTCAGAAAATGTTAGCTAAAGATAAGCATTGTATCTGACCTTTCTAAAGAATTGCTAAACCTTGCATGCTGGTGTTAGCTGGGGGGTGAGAGCCTCTAGGGGAAGGTTGGAGCCCATCTTGGCCAGGTTGTCCAAGTGCCTGATACCTAGAGCTGGCCGAGGCTCATCGCCAACCCAGCAGGTATGTGCAACAGACTCGGTTCCCAAAGGGGAGGCTTAAACACCCTCTGGGGAGACCCTGGAGGAGAGGAAGTCTGAGCAGAAGGTGGCTGACCTCAGACTGGGACAGAATGCCTCTTCTTTGGTTACAGCAGGAGGAGAGGCAGGAAGCGTGGGCACAGGACAGGACGGCGGGTAGATTTGGTCTGATGACTTTTAGTTTCTCAATGAAGGATGAGGAGTACAGGGCAGTTTGTAGAGATATAAGAAAGTATGAAATAGCCATCTCTGAGAACAGGAAAATGAACTTTCTAGGAAAGGCTGGCAGGCTTGCCAGGCATGAGGAGTGCCAATTTGAGGTTTGTGGTCATGAATTTAAAGAACAAGCCATCAGCAGGGCTGTATGCTTTTCTCTGGCATCATCCAGCTGCTCTGGTGCAGGCCTGGGGAAGCTGGAGGGGGTCTCACAAGGGCTGGGACTTAGCCAGGTTCATATGATGGGAAAAGGGGCAAGTTTATTGAGGGGGTTAGCTATGGAGTGATAGTCACAATGCAGTGTGGAATCTACACAGGGGAAGGGGGAAGGAAGGCCCCAAGCCAGTGACAGTAGAAAAGGTGATAATAACAATGGATGGAAGGTTTCTTGCTTTCTTTTTTTTTAGTGGGGGTTGAGGTGGGTGGGAGAGAGGGAGACAGGAGAAGCATCAACTCATGGTTGTTGCACCTTATTCATTGATTGCTTTCTTATATGTGACCTGACTAGGGGGCTCCAACTGAACCATTGGCCCCTTTTCAAGCCAGCGACCTTCGGCTCAAGCCAGCGACCAGGGGGTCATGTCTATGATCACAGGCTCAAGCCAACAAGTCCGTGCTCAAGCTGGTGAGCCCGCACTCAAGCTGGTGACCTTGGAGTTTCAAACCTGGGTCCTCAGTATCCCAGGCTGATGCTCTATCCACTGTGCTACTGCCTGGTCAGGCAAGACGGAAGGTTTTGATGAAGTGTAGGGGTGGAGAGAAAGCTGGAGCCCACAGTGAAAGAGTTGAAGTGATTGGGAGATTGGTACAAGACACCACCAGATGGGGGAGCGTAAGGTGTGCAGTGATGGCTTCAGGGGGGCAAGACTTGAAAGTGGAGGAGGATAAATGGCTTGAAAGAGGTAACTGGGAGCAGAGAGAGTACCCACATCACGTCACAATCTTCCCTGGACTGATTTCCCTCTGCATCTCCCACAAGGTCTCTTGCCCGGCTGCCTGAAAAAGCCCCTGACAACACGGGTGTCTTCAGTTTTAGAGCCAAGAAGGCCATTTTTCAACTCAGCTCCTTCCTGTGACCTGAGCCAGAGCTAGTTCTGACCACACTGCACAGCTGGTGGTGATGTGTCTTTTAGAACGAGCAGCTAAGCCACATAGGGGTCATTATCGTTCGAAAGAGATGTGGTTTCATCACCTGAAAAATGCAATCCATCACTTGTTTATTGAAACACATGTTAAACCCTGTTGTATCCCAGGCCTATCTATTCTATTTCCTTTGTCCCACTTAGCCAACGTGGAGGGAGAGATTATAAAACTTCTTTTTACAGATGAGGAAATATAAACTCAGAGAGGCAAAAACTTTTCCTAGATAAGATAGAGCAGTGGTTTTCAACCTTTTTATACTTGGGGACTGATGAAAATAGGAGAATTATTCTAGGGACTGCTAAGGCAGAAATCACCCCTGAGCATAAACAAATATGACTAAGATCATTGGGTCTGTAATCTTCATACAACATCAGGGTGGTTCACTCTTTTGTGGACCAGCACGAAATTTCTGGTCATTGAAAAACACTGATATAGAGCCTGACCAGGCAGTGGTGCAGTGGCTAGAGCATTGCGCCGGGACACAGAGGACCCAGGCTCAAAACCCCAAGCTCTCTGGCTTGAGCACAGGGTCACTGGCTTGAGTGTGGGATTATAGATATGACCCCAAGGTCACTCATTTGAGCCCAAGGTCACTGCATTAGCAAGGGGTCACTGGCTCTGCTGTAACCCCCCAGTCAAGGCACATATGAGAAAGCAATCAATGAACAATTAAGGTGCTGCAACAAATAATTGATGCTTCTCATCTTCTCCCTTCCTGTCTGTCTGTCCCTATTTGTCTCTCTCTCTGTCTTTCTGTGTCTCTCGCTTTAAAAGAAAAAGAAAGAGAGAGAGAGAGAAGAAAGAAAGAAAGAAGGAAGGAAAAAAAGAAAAAAGGAAAGAAAGGAAGACACTGATGTAGACTCTATGTGAGTTCAAGAAGCTCACTGTCCAGTTAGGGAAACAGGCACGAAAAAAACCAGTTCTCTGGGACGATGAAAGTTAGACTGATTCTATTGAGGGTAGAGTGTGTGTGTGTGTGTGTGTGGGGGGGGTATGTGAGCCAGATCGACAGGATGATTAGGAGTGAATGTGGGCAGGTGGAGAGGAAGCAGGACAGGCAGAAGTGACAGCCTGAGCAAAGGCATGGAGACTCAACACTCTGTAGTGCAGCCCAAGATTATTGATTAGAGGCAGCAGGGATAGACCACAGGTAGGCAAGATTCCTAATCTTGTCTACTGTGCTGGGGTTCATGGATACCTGGAAGGGAGCCCACAAAACCCCTGAAGTGGTGTCACAATTGTGAGTGTGTGCCACTTTTCATCAGGTTTTTAAACTGGGACATGGACTCAAAAAAGCCTTGAGTAGCAAAGGAGCTTGGAGAGGTTGGCGGGCCCGGGAATGAAGGACCTCACAGGCCTGGTTCGGGAATTCCTACTTCACTCTGAACCCACGGGGTTTTCTAGCTGGGAGCAACATGAGAAGGGTCCTAGGAATACAGCACAGGTTACCGTGAGCTCAAATTAAAGTATTTTGTAAACTAGAAAGTGATGTACCATTTGCTGCTCTCATCTCAGTCTAGCACAGTGCTGAGCACATATTGGGGGTTTTGTAAATATTTGCTGAATGGAAGAGCACAGGTGTATGTAATAAAAATAAAGTGCATTTCTCCAGGGTGACAATTTAACTGAAGATGAAATCCTGGGCACCAATGCTCCCCCTGCACTTCTTTAGGATCTTTCTAAGAGAAACTTGCTGAGTCCTGAGATGATGCTGGGGGCTGGAGACGGGAATTGGGGGAGAGTGACTGCGGCACATGAGGGCGTGGCCACACCTGATTGCAGGGTAGGGCTCCTCCCACAGTGCTCTGCTTTATCTTCGGAGGAATAGTGGCCATGCAGCGAGGATAGCTAAAATTATTTTTTTTCTCCTTCCATTTTCAACCCATTGGCTTGTCCTGTTGACTCTGTCACCAAAATGCAACCTCCACCGTCTTTCTTTCTCCATCACCTCCTCTCTCACCCTAAAGAGGTTTCTGCCCTAACTCGCTACCATCCACTGTCCACATGGTGGCCAGCAGGATCTTTTTAAAAAACACTTCCCTGGCAAGGAGTGTATCCTTCTTTCTACATACTTAGAGAGCTATGCTCCTAAAACTTTAACAGATATTCAAGTCATAAGCCGATCTTGCTAAAATCCAGATTGTGATTCAATTGATCTGGGATGGGGCTCAAGACACTGCATTTCTAACAAGCTCATAGGCAATGCAGTAATCTTGGACCATGTTAGAAGTAACAAAGACTTAGAAAAAAAATCCAAACTTCCTCCCATGTCCTACTTTTTCTGGCCCTTGCCCAGCAATCCCACGTCATCTCCAACCTCTGTTCTCTCTCATCACACTGTAACCACACTGGCCTTCATTCTGTTCCGGGAGTGTGCCAAGTTGTTCCTGCCTCAGGGCCTTTGCACGTGATGTTCCCATTGCCTAGAATGCCCCTTTCTGAGAGCTCCACATGGCTTGCTCTGTTTCTTTATTTAGATCTTACTTCAATAACCAGTCAGAGAGTACTTCTCTGACCACTTCATCTCATGAAACGCCTTATCTCCTGGGAACTTGCTATCACTATTTGCCTTTTCCCCTTCACAACACTTGTCATTCTCTGAGTTGATTTTGGTACAGTATTTGCTGACTCGTTAACTTTCCATCTCCACTTTTGTTCCATGTGAATAGGACTTGGTTTCCTGCACTCTGGGCCTCTCCCAAAGCCTGACACATGGTAGGTAACCTTTTTATGTCTGTGAAGCATGACACATGAACACCAACATGCTTGCATGGCTCCTGTGGTATTGAGCTATGTGCACGGGAGTCCACCCCAAGAAAACTTAGAGCGATGATACTGGAGGCATCTGAGGCAGAGGGGAAGAAGGAGGGAAGGAGTAAACTTTTTGTACTGTGGGTGCCACAGAGAGCCTCAAGGACTGGGAGCTGAAGTTGGACCTAAGAATCAACACATAATGGGTGAATTTATCTAACTAGAAGAGACTCGCTCTGGAAGGTGGGGAAAGAAAGTAATTAACATTAGTTCAATGAGTTAAGTAAGGTATTGGGAATAGTGCCCGGCTCATAGTAGGTATTTATCAAATAAATAAAAAGAAATACGTCAAACTCTGACTCTGTGACCATTGCTTCACATAATCATCTCCCTTCATCCTCAAACATATAATCTCTATCTTGCAAATGAGGAGCGGGAGCTGTGAGGTTAAAAGACTTGCCAAGGTCAGACAGCCACTCAGGGACAGAGCTGAGTACCCCACTCCCTAAAACAGCTCTACTGAAAGTTGCTAACACACTGCATTTCCTGTCCGCCTTCCCCACTTCATGCTCTGCCATAGCGCGTGCCACCACCTAATATCTGGTGCATTCCACGTATTTGTTTCTTGTCTGTCTTCTCACCAGAATATAAATTCCTGGTTTTGTTCACTACTCTTTCTCAGAGCCCAGAACCCAGAGACCTGCCATATAAGCAGACACGTAATGAGTACTTATTGAATGATGAAAGGATGAATGAAGGGGTTATTTAAAAATCTTCACTTTCTACATCTCTAAGAGGCAGTTCTGCAAACGTGTGGCTGACAGGACACCAGAGAAAGCTGGAGTGCATCTGAGATGAACAGGGCAGGAAAGCTGTACCTAACTGGGTGCTTTCAACAAATCAGAGGTATGACTGTGTTCACAGAAGAGGGACTGGCTGCATGGAGGCTGGCAGGATTGCAGCCAGGGAGCTGGGGTTTGTCCAGTCTCCAGCCCTGACACCATTGCCATGGTGGCACGGTAGGTGTGGATGTTACAGGCTGGCAGTTGTCCTCTCTGGATATGACTTCCCAGAAAAAGGGGCCCTAGGGGAAAATATGTTGACCAAGCCCCTATAGCAATTACCTGCTTGCTGTAAATGCACAAATAGGCACTTAATCAGGAAATCTCTTGTGAATTGAGTTAGAGTGAGTCAGTTGCTCAAGCCTGGCAGCTCTGGATACTGAAACAAAGGAAGGTTCTAAACTAGCCAGGCTGCACTGTGGACCTACCTACCCGACCTTCCCCTGCACTAAGGCTTCTTACAGTTTGGCCTCCAGACCTGCAGCATCAGCATCACCTGAGAACTTGTTAGAGCACAAATTCTCCAGCTTTGTCCTCAATTTTTTTAAAATTTCTTTTTATTTTATTCATTTTAGAGAGGAGACACAGAGTGAGAGAGAGAAAGAGAGAAAGGGGGGAGGAGCTAGAAGCATCAACTCCCATATGTGCCTTGACCAGACTAGTGCAGGGTTTTGAACTGGCGACCTCAGTGTTCCCAGGTCGACGCTTTATCCACTGCGCCACCACAGGTCAGGCCGTCCTCAATTTACTGAATGGAAAACTCTGTGGATGGGTTTTTTCATTCTCTATTATGGAGCCCTCCAGGAGATTTTGATCTACTGTCATGTTTGAGAACTATAGTCAAGCAGTTATTACTCTGCTGCAAGGGGGTGGGTAGGGTTAAGGAAACAGTCAGGAATGGGGGGCTTCATAGCTACAGCACAGAGAGTCCTTTAACAAATTAAGTGATGACTGGATCAGTGCTTCCTAGTGGGAAGGATCGGGAATTGGGGAGGAATCGGGAAGACTCTTGGGTTTCAGAAAATCTCCAGAGGAGGGGTTAGTTTGCAAAAGCACATTTTATTCATATTTTCTTTAAATATTTTTATTTATTGAAGTTTAGAGAGAAAAGAAGTGGAGGAGGAGAGAGAGACACACACAGAGAGAAACATCGACCTATTTCTATATGTGCTCTCCTGACTGGGGATCAAACTCACAACCTTTGTGTATCGGGACAATACTCTAACAACAGAACTATCCAGGCAGGACTGCAAAAGCACATTTTAAAGTTATGATTTTGTTTTTCAGACCTAATATTTAATTTATTTCAAAATTTCAAATGACATTAAAGGGAGGTGTAATATAAACTGCCAGCCAGTACTGACTATATGTATAGTTTAGGCAGAAATAAAATGCTGAGATCCTATCTCCTGTTGAAACCTCATTCTGAAAAAAAAAAAAAAAAAAGGAGGGGGGTTGAGAAGAGCAGGAGCCTATTAAGCTGGATAGGAGAAGCAGAAACTCGGCATGCCTGAAGAACTCATTAAGTGGGCTGCACAACTTTATGGAGTTCCTACTGTGTGCTATGTTCTGTATTTGGCTCTCTGAAGAGGATGCAAAGATAATTTAGCCAGCTGTTTGGGCAGCCACTGGGCTTAGGAGAGAAATATTTTCTCTGGTTGGCAGACTTTGGGAGTATGGATGCGTGGGGCCTTTGATCAATGTCTTGACTTTTCAGTTTAGCCGGATAAATAGAGCATGTGTGAACTGGTAGGAGGTGGGAGGCATGGAGGTAGGGATGGGATGGAGTTTGAATGCTGGAGGTACAAAAAGGCTACCAGTCCAGGAGCAGAACTGCGCCCATGCCCACTGCTCAGGCCTGGGGGCCGCCTTTAAGAGATCCAAGTTTGGATACTAATAACCGCTAATATTTATCCAGTGATTACATGTGCAGCAATCAATCTACATGCTGTACATACATGGACTCATTCTTCATGTGAACCATTTGAGATAGGTTCTGTTATCACCCCAGTTTTACTGATGGGGAAACTTGGATACTCTTAGCAACTCAGAGGTGAGTTAACTATGCCTAAAGTCACAAAGCTAGGCTGTACTAGAGACTAAATTTGAAACCAGGTCTTGGCTCTAGAGCGCAGGACAAATTAATGTGCTGCCCCAAGAATCTGGGCTGTCCGGCAAGGCTGAGGCGGCAGAGGAATGGGACACTTATTTTGGTGGGTGAAAAGGGTCCAGAAGAATGCTCTTCTGTTTTTCTCTATGGCTAAGCATTTACGTATTTCCTTTGGCATAGACAATCGGGAATCCTGTGCTTTGCGAACCTGCTACAGGACAAGCACTTTAGGCCCCTTCCCACTAGATGGCGGCCCCTAAAACCCACAGAAAAATTCTGGAACCTCCACTGTCCCCTTCATCAAGGGTTTGGCTGCAGCTGAGGAATGGCAGGATACAAACGCTCCTCGGTTACCAGGGGCACCCGGCCCCTGCCCCGCCCCATCCGGGGGGCGCGGGAAGCCCTTAGGCTGGAGGCGGGAGTGGGGGACAGGGATGGGAGGGGAGACGAGGCTCCCAGGCTCTGGACGCCCGGGGGAGGAGTCGGCGCCGAGCTGCCCCTCCCGGGACAGAGGCCGTCGCTTCCGCACCGCCTGCGTCCACTGCGGAGAGGAAGGCCGGGACCCCGGGCAATAGGAATAGGGCGCGGGCGAGGATTCAGAAGGCGCGAGCCGGGGGGCAGGTGCGCGGCGCCGACTACAAGTCCCAGCATGCCCAGCTGCCCTGACCCGGCCTCTGCTGCCACTTAAAGGCTCCGGGAGCCGCAGCCGTCGGGTAGCCGCGGCTTTCGCTTTGCTGCGGCAGCTGGGCGGGCGGGAGCAGCGGGCTGAGTCGCCGGCTCTACCCGCGTCCCAGATCCGGCAGCACCGAGGGGCGCTCCTCGTGCAGCCCGCCTGTCTCAGGGGTTTCCCTCCGAGTCCGCGCCCCCGGGCTCCCCGCCTCGGCCACCCCGCGGCCCCGATGCCGAGGCATGGATAGAGCGGCACGGCGTGCGGCGGCGATGGGAGAGAAGAAGGAGGGCGGCGGCGGGGGGGACGCGGCGGCCGCGGAGGGGGGCGCCGGAGCTGCGGCCAGCCGGGCGCTGCAGCAGTGCAGGCAGCTCCAGAAGCTCATCGATATCTCCATCGGCAGCCTGCGCGGGCTGCGCACGAAGTGTGCGGTGTCCAACGACCTCACCCAGCAGGAGATCCGAACCCTGGAGGTAAGGCGGCCGCGGCGCGGAAGGGTCGGGGACCCGGGCTGGGCTGGAGGAGGCGGGGGTCGGCGGCCCGGGGAGCGGCCCCTAATATCCCTCTCCATACCTCTGTTCGCTCCTCTCCTAGTTGCATCGTTGAACGCAGGTCGCCCCGTTTGAGGCTTCCTCTCCCTCTTTTCGGTGATGCGGCAGGTTGGGGACCTAGAACTAGCCCCTCACCTTGGGCGGGCTTTGGGGGAAGGGGCGGAGTGGGAACTGGGATGGAGGCTGGGGGAACCTGCGGGAGGGGTCGACTGCGCGCGGACATCCCCTCCTACCTCCTCACGTCCGCCCCAGCCCCATTTCCAGCTTGCTTGGCTACAAGGACTCATTATACCACTGAGTCACACGCTGGACTTTTCCCTGTGTGCCTGAGCCGAGCATCTATGGGCCGGGGTGACGGGGCGGGGAGAGGTCCCCATGAAGTGTGAGCAGAGGCCTATCGTTCTCTGCTTTCGCCTCACGCCCCAGACTGTCCCTTCCTTTCCTCTTCTCCAGGTTCTCGGGTGCCGCTTTTCAAAAAGTGTTTGCTGAAACTGCATTTTTGGTCTTCGGGCATTTGGTGCTTTTCCTTTCGCACTGCCACAGCGTCGTGTCTCCACCCCCCCCCCCCGCCTCCCCCCCATTGGATTTTGGTTTAGCAAGGATTATGCTGGGGAACGAACCTTTGGTGAGAAGATGACGCTAGTCAAGGGCTTCTGGTAGAGACAGCCTCCAGTGTAAAGAAGAAACAAGCTATGAAGCTATGCCTGCTCTTCTCTCCCAAATTATAGCTGGGAAGTGCAGTATTAAAAAGATTTGGAAGAAGCAGCTGGAAAGGTTGTCGGGTTCTTAGAAGGGGGAGTATCCCCTCCCCATACACAATAGAGGGAAACTAGTGTATTTTCAACTTGCTTTTTGTTCAGAAGCTGAGAAGGCTGTGGAATCCAGAGACCAGTTAATAGCTAACTGCGACTTGAAGAAGGGGCTCCACCTTGCATGGCCACATCTGGCCTTCTGCAGATCTGGGGATGTTTTGTTTTATTAGAATCTTAATTTTTCATCTATCCCCCCATTGCTCATTACCTCTTCCAGCTGTCATAGGGCCAGTGGTTATTTGTCGTAATTATTACAAGACCCAATACTCTGTGTACACCATAAACCTGAATTCCTGTTTGATCCAAAGTGCTCAGGGGTGATTTCTTTCCTTTTGTTTTATTTCTTAAAAGCTGTAAAACCAGGGGCATTGGAAGCATCCAATCAGTGCTGGCTATCATGATTTTTATTATAGTTGCTATAGCAGTACTGGCCAGGGTTTTGCTTAAAAAAACCAACCAACAACATCCCGCACAACTGTCCTTTCTGCAGGCATGCTGCTGTTTTTCAAGTAGTGAGAAATACTGGTTTCTTGAACACGGCTGACTGTGTTTTTGGCCAGCAAGGTTCATTTTTTAAACTGACACAGTAGGGGACCTATGTGGCTTAGTTCTGGGAGTGGAGGGGTCCTTGTCCAGTAGCATGTGTCTGGCTGGACTGCTGTGTTGTTGGGATGAGAGATGTTCTCTGTGTTGGCCTCTCTCGGATTGTCCTCGTTGCAGAACCATTTGCTGTTTGTTCTCTGGAAATGGAACTTTGCCCCTTGGTACCCTGACTTCTAGAGTCACTCATTTTAACCATGTCCACATCATGACACCCCAGAGCATCCAGCTATATTTCTTCTCTGAGCCGGTTTATTCAGTAGCCTTCCTCCTGAATATTTATTGGATGATCCAGCTAGGCAACCAGAAACCATCCTAAGGCCTGAATGGGATTTGCACGGTAAACTGGAACCAAAATGGAACTCCCTGCCCTCTCCGTTGTGTTGTGGATTCGCGTCCACCCTACTCCATTAAAAGGTGGGACCTCAGTTGTTTTAGGGGAGAGGAATTTAGACCCAAGAAGCTGGTTTTGTGGAATCACTTCACCCTAGAGACCTCAGCCTCCTCACCTGAACAGAGAGCTTGGAGTGAGTCTCTGTGGACTTCTTTGGTTTAGTGAAATGGCCTCAGTTGGTGAATCAGTGTTTACTATACATACCCCAGTTTAAGAATATCCTTGTTTAGCCTGACCAGGCGGTGGTGCAGTAGATAGAGTGTCAGCCTGGGATGCTGAGAAGCCAGGTTTGAAACCCTGAGGTTGCCGGCTTGAGTGCGGGCTCATCTAGCTTGAGCGCAGGGTTGCCAGCTTGAGTTTGGGATCATAAACATGACCCCATGGTTGCTGGCCTGAGCCCAAAGGTTGCTGGCTTGAGCCCAAAGATCACTGGATTGAAGCCCAAGGTCTCTGACTTGAGCAAGGGGTCACTCGCTCTGCTTGAGGGCCCCCCCACCCCCCCTTCCCCTCCGTCAAGGCACATATGAGAAAGCAATCAATGAACAACTAAGGTGCCGCTATAAAGAATTGATGCTTCTCATCTCTTTCCCTTCCTGTCTCTCTGTCCCTCTCTGTCTCTGTCTCTCTCACTAAAAAAAAAGAAAACAAAAGAAACGTTCCTGTTCATAACCAAAAGACCAGACTCATAGATACAGAAAACAGAATGGTGGTTACCAAAGAGGATGCTGGTAGGAGGAGGGCAAGAGGGTAAGGGGATCAAATACAATGTGGCACTCTCGTCATGAGCACATAATAGAGTATACATATGTTCTATTACAAAGTTGTACAGTTGAAATTTATGTTATTAGCCAATAAATGTTACCCCAATAAATTTAATTTTTTACTAAGGCTACCAAGAAAAGGAAAAAGCTCATTCCCTGCTTAAGAATGGTTCTAAAGTCCAGATTTACTAAGCTGATAAAATAGTGGAGAAGTTTATTACTCTTTGAATCCTGATGATAGGGGCAGTGTGGCAAATGGGAAAGCCCAGGGTTTTGATTTTGGTCCAGTTTCTGTCTGTGTGACCTTGGACAAGTCCCAAGACTTCTGAATCTCAAGCTTTCCCATCTGTAAAAGAGGGATAAGACCACTTAAACCTGCAGTATTGTTGCGACTGTGTAAGTTCACATTCTTCCTAAGAGATTCTTTTTCTTTTTTGGTGATAGACTGAGTCAGACAGAGGGACAGACAGACAGGAAGGGAGAAAGACGAGAAGCATCAATTCTTCATTGTGGCACCTTAGTTGTTCATTGATTGCTTTCTCATATGTGCCTTGACCTGGGGACTACAGCAGAGCTAGTGACTTTTTGCTGGAGCCAGTGACTTTGGGTTCAAGCTGGTGAGCGGCGACCTCAGGGTTTCGAACCTGGGTCTTCTGCGTCCGAGTCCGACGCTCTGTCCACTGCGCCACTGCCTGCTCAGGCACTTATAAACGTTTTCTACTGAGGGTCCATTGGCATTCATACCACAGGTCACCTTTAGGGGAAGCTACTTCTATAGCTGGCTCTTATTTCCTAGAGGTGGGTGACACAGGCCAGGAAAACTTCCCAGCAGCATGTGCTGAGGTCACACAGGACAGTGGTGATATCTACTCTGGCTTTCTTTCCTGTTCTGCAGCCTCCTCTCACATACCAGGGCAGGGCCCCCAGAGAGAGTGCTTGCAACATTGGATTCCTGGCTTTTGAAGAAAGGGTTGACCAGAGGGCTTGGCTTACACAACACGCCAGACTTCTCCCAGAATCTTAGCCCCAGCGCACTCTGGCCCTCATTAAATAAGTGCTCAGTGGGAGAACCGGCACGTGAGATGCCCCTGGAAGTCCCTGATGCTGAGCCCAGCTGCTGGTGCCTGAGACTGCACATTGTGACGGCGTGCAGACCTCCGTGTGGCTGGCTGCCGGTGCTAACTTTCTCCATGTGGTGGTCCAGTTTGGATTCAGAAGAGTGGAAGGAACCAAGGTTTAATGTTTGCCTCCTACCTGCCAGCCAGTGTGCCAGACCCTTCTCAGTCTGATGAGATTTCCTGGAAATCCACCAGTGTTTGTCACACGTGGTTTTTCTTTCTCTGCATGGAAAGAGGAGGGAGATAAAATCTGAACCCAGTGTCTGAATCTGTAAACCGAAGTTGTGAGGCTACTTCATCCCAGCAGAGCCTGGCGCCCCGTCTCCATCAGACCCTCTTAGGGGCTCTGAGAAATCTACCGAGGCAGGATAGAACGTTCTCCTTCTGCAGAGGTGCTCATGTAGGGACACCTAGCTGGCCTCACAGCAAGGCCTGGAGCCCCACACCAGTTCATCCTGTTTGGGCCGAGTCTGTGTCGTCACTCGGGAGACAGTGGCACCTCACGAGGATTCGTGTTTGGTGGATACTGCAATTTTGCCCTTCCCTGTCTGCCTGCTAGTCCTTTCCAGAGACAGGCCTTACTACATTGAGTCTCCCCACCTTCTGCTCTTCTGCAGAAAAATCCCTCCGAAAGAGGCTGACCTGGGGAAAGGGTCCCCAAAGGACCTTTCCGATTGGCCTTGCTGGTGAGGGGATACTGGGAAGCTGGCCACTTCCCTGAGGGTTGCCGGAGGCACCTAGGGAGCCCTGCTGCCACTGGGAAGACCAGGAAGGCTTGACCTTCGCTCAGGTCAGCTGTGACTGAGGTCAGAACCCTGCTGTGTGGAGGACCTGAGTTCTTCCTATGTCCTCAGCCATGTCCCCAGATCATCTGGATAATGGAGCTGCTGGGCAGGGAAAGGGTGCCATCTGTCCTCACAGATCAAGTCGTTGGGGCAGTCAGCGCGGTGTATTCACTCGGCAAACCTGCGGTTATTGCTGATTAGCCTGCTGAGTTCCTAGCGACAGCCACCCTGGCAGGGATTCTGATGTAGGTAGGATGCTGTTTAGGTCTTTGGGGATATTTTCAGTCTAATGGGGGAGCTGAGTAGGCAAACAGAAGCAACTCCAGTACCCTAGCTTGCTGGCTTGCTAAGAGTGCTTAGGAATTGAGAGTGTGACCGAATGGTTGGCCAGTCCCATCTCCTGGTTTTATGAGAAAAATTCCCGGTCTTGGTGGTGACTTGTCCAACGTCTCAGGTCCCTGGCAGAACTGAGAGCAAAACCTGGTTTCCCTTTCCCCACCAGCCACTGCCTCCAGCGTGGCTTTTCTCTTCTTTCGCTCCATCACCATAGTTTTAACTGCCTGATAGAGGTTTAATGCCTGCAATCCCTGAAGGGAGGCAGAGCAGGGGCACTGTCCCTTTGGTGTCACTTTTCACTTTGGCAACAACTATTTCCTTGATGAAATTTGCCACCAGCATACATCCCACCTGGAGGTGGCCTGGAGTTTCCCTGAGACTGGGGAGGGCTGGGCTGGGTGGTGCTGGAGGGAGACCTTATCAGATCTGCAGCCCAGATTAGCGTGAGTGCCAGGAGCCCAGGGACAGTGATGCGAATGCTTCCTTCTCCTCTGGGTTGGCTCATTCCCACCACAAGTATGCTGGACCTGCCTGTGGGCTGTGGTGTGGAGGACTGCAGAGACCACGGGCTTTGGTGACTGTCTGCAGTGGTGGGGGGAAGTAACAAAGTCTGTGGCCACGTCTCTAAGCTGTGCATTTTAATAAGGGCATCCTTTCTGAATAGGCTGGTTAGACTCTTTCCCTAAGTTCAATGCAGAGGTGCCCTGGGGGTTATGGGAATGACTTTTGTGAGTAGTGAGGGCAGATAAGGGACAGGAGACATTCTTGGTCACCTGTTCTGTGTTGAGCGCTTTGCTAGGCTCTTGGCTTATGTTGCCCCATTTAACATTCACAAGGACCCTGTGAGGTTTTAACCCCATTTTGCAGATATAAGGACATTGTGGCTTAGAGGGATTAAGAGACTGAGTTGGTAGGTGGTTGAACTTGGGTTGACTGGTCTTCAGACCTCATGTTCTGAACTTCCCAATTCCCTCTAGAAACCATGATGGGGGATTCTGGTCAGGGTCATGGCTGCTGAGCCTAAGGAAGTGACCAGTAACAACAAGGGCCTGCCCAGGGGTGCTTGGCTCAATTCCAGATGCCTGGGCCTACTGGTGGCCACCCCAGGCTGTGCATCCTCTGAGCTCAGGCTCAGGCTGCTTCTGTAAAGTGCATACAGCACACTTTCAAAGGCAGGTCTCTCGCAACAAAGCCATGAGGCTGCCTTGTGTTGGTCTCATTCTGAGAAATGAGAAGCTGCCTAGTGATCAGGTTGCTCATAATTTTTTTAATGGATCCCTGCCTTATTCTTTTTGAATAATTCCTCTGGTTAGCAGTATATACTTTCACTTTCGGCTTTTATTAAAAAAACACATAATGATACATGTTTACCATAAAAAAGAAAATAGAGATGAATAAGAGAAAATAAAATCACCCATAATGCCACCTCTCTGAGTTAATCTTTTTTTCACAATAGCTAATATTTAATATGTTCCTGAGAAGTAACCATGTATATAACCTTAAGCTAGGTTTACAAAATATTTAGATCATTGGTACACTGTTACTCAAGATTCCTTTTTTTAAATGACAAGACATATTTGTTGACTGCTTGACATAATACAACAGAATGAAGTTCTTCAATCATTGCAGATTTGTAAATTTAATCCAGGTGTTTCCATTCTCAATCCATGGTTTTAAAAAGGCAAAATAAAAGCTTGTTTCTGTCTCCTGTCACAGTCCAGTTTGGGTTGGGAAGCTTCCCTGGTAGCCGTCCTCCAGGTGGAGCCTGGGAGATGGGGACTCCTCTTACCTGTGGCTCTGCCCTCTGGGATCCTTTGCTTCCAACTGCTAAAACCCTCCTCTAGAGGAAAGATTTTCAACTTGCCCCCAAAGGGGTCTGACCTTTGTCTTTGGCTTGTGGGAGGTAATCTCTACATCTTGGGACTGTCATGCACGATAGGAATCTCTCTGTTTTTCAGACTTAATTCTTATTAATACTTGTATTCCTCCAGTGTTTTTATCCTCTGCTTTTGCATGCAATTGTGTGTGCTTTCCCTGTGCATTGATTGCCTTATACAGGTTTTCTGTCTCCCATTAGAAGAGAGCTATGTAGCATCACTGTTAGTGACCGCCTCGAGCGGCCAGACCACAGTCTCATTGAACCAATTCCCCACAGTCAGCTCCTCAGGCTGTTGCTGTGTTGCAGTGATTGCATGAGTTCATTCCTGGAAGTGGAATTTGCTGGGTCCAAGTGTGTGAACACATTCACCGTCAGTCCTATTCTTTTTTTTTTTTTCTTTTCCCAGGACAGAGAGAGTCAGAGAGAGGGACAGACAGGGACAGACAGACAGGAATGGAGAGAGGTTGGAAACAACAATCATTAGTTCCTCATTGCCCTTGCAACACCACAGTTGTTCATTGATTGCTTTCTCACATGTGCCTTGACCGTGGGCCTTCAGCAGACCAAGCAACCCCTTGCTGAAGCCAACGACCTTGGGTCCATGCCGACGAGCTTTTGCTCAAGCCAGAGGGGCCCGCGCTCCCACGCTCAAGCTGGCGACCTCGGGGTTTCGAACGCGGGTCTTCCACATCCCAGTCCGACGCTCTATCCACTGCGCCACCTCCTGGTCAGGCGTCAGTCCTATTCTTTAAGGTATTTAGGGCCTACTATGTTCCCACCTGCCTGTCAGGAAGGCCAGAATTTATAAAATGATAGCCTCTGTGCACTTCCCCCTTTGCTGCTGCATCGATGTCCACCCTGAGGTCAAGGAGTGTAAACAGGAGATAGGACATGGCCCCCGTGGCTGAGGTGTCAGGGAATGTGGTTTCTGATTTTGTGGGGCCCCTGGGTCACCCAATTAGGAGAGGGTCCTTTTCTTGCTCCAAGATAGCAAGGGAAGGGGAGGTAGATGTCAGGTCTCCCTGTGTCTAGGGACTGGTCCCATCTGGGCTGTGCACAGCTACCATATGACAAGATCTTCATCACTTGAGGCTAGGTTTCATTACCAACAATAAATATATTGACCAGACAGCTATTTGGGGTGCCTTGGCTTGGGGGTTGATTTAGTGGAATCCTAGATTTCTAAGAGGGCTACAAAGAATCTTGGGATTTCTATCAGGTTCAGCCCTCTCTGCAGGTGAGGAAATGAAAGACCCAAAGGGGAGTGACTTACCAGGAACACATACTAGGGAATAACCTTAAGAAAAAGTAGAGAAGCCTGACCAGGCGGTGGAGCAGTGGATAGAGCGTCGACTGGGATGCGGAAGACCCAGGTTCGAGACCCCAAGCTCACCAGCTTGAGCGCGGGCCCATCTGGCTTGAGCAAAATCTCGTCAGCTTGTACCCAAGGTCGCTGGCTCCAGCAAGGGGTTGCTCGGTCTGCTGAAGGCCCGCGGTCAAGGCACATGTGAGAAAGCAATCAATGAACATCTAAGGTGTTGCGATGGCAACGAAAAACTAATGATTGATGCTTCTCACCTCTCTCCGTTCCTGTCTTTCTGTCCCTATCTATCCCTCTCTCTGTCCCTGTAAAAAAAAAAAAAAAAAAGAAAGAATGGAGAAGAGACAGGTGGTCCATAGAGTTGCACTTTTCTTGGAGTCAGACCTTAGGGCTCCCATTCCACTGATGGCAAGCAGCAGCCTCCTGGTCTACTCTCCTGTGTTGAGGCATGGCCCTTGGCCTCAAGGAGTTTCCTGCAAGAAGAAGCAGATGGGTTTGCTTTCCCAGCCCAATCTCAATGTTTTAGGGACCCTATGGACTGGAGAGATTCTTGGAGATCAGTGTAGGGTGTCTTGTGGGTGAGGTTTTTTTTTTTTTTTGTGTGTGTGTGTGTGTGTGTGTGTGTGACAGAGACAGAGAGAGACAGAGGGAGGGACAGATAGGGACAGAAAGGAAGGGAGATGAGAAGCATTAATTCTTTGTTGCAACACCTTAATTGTTCATTGATTTCTATCTCATATGTGCCTTGACAGGGGGTGGGGATTTGAGAAGAGCGAGTGACCCCTTGTTCAAGCTGGCAACCTCAGGGTTTCGAACCTGGGTCATCAGTCCAACGCTCTATCCACTGTGTCACCGCCTGGTCAGGCATGTAGGGTCTTTTTTGAAAGCCAGTCTGCCCAATGAGCTGGCTCAGCCTGAATGGACTCTCTGAGCCTTTGAACCAAACCTGACTGTGTACTTCCAAGGGCTTCTCATCCTTCCACATAAAGATCCCCTGGGACTTGGGTGAGTGAACCTTTATTCCTATAGGGACCAGTGTTTGTCTTAAATTTGTGTAGGTTTCCCCTTCTATACTATGATACATTGTTGTTGGTTTTAATGTCAAGATAATGTTATAAGTGGTTTACTGTTTTTTTTTTTTTTTTTTTAGATTTTATTTATTGATTTTTGGAGGCGGAGAGACAGAGAGAAAGAGAGGGAGGGTGAGCAAGAGCGGGGAGAAGTGGGAAGCATCTACTCGTAGTAGTTGTTTCCTGTACATGCCTTGACCAGGCAAGCCTGGGGTTTTGAACAGGTGACCTCAGCCTTCCAGGTCAATGCTTTATCCACTGAGCTATCACAGGTCAGGCAAAATTTCTTTCTTTTTCTTTTTTTTAAGGTTTTATTTATTCATTTTTTTAGAGAGGAGAGAGAGAGAGAGAAGTGGGGGGAGGAGCAGGAAGCATCAACTCCCATATGTGCCTTGACTAGGCAAGCCCAGGGGTTTGAACCGGTGACCTCAGCATTCCAGGTTGACACTTTATCCACTGTGCCACCACAGGTCTTGTTCCTTCTAGAAGATACAACCTTTTAATTTGGTGTCTTTGCATTCATCTTGGCTTGCTCCTTTATTCCAGGCGCCAGGTGGAGATGCAGGGTGTAAGCTGGGATCAAAAACATTTTGTCGTTTCTTCCCAGGCATGACTGTTTCTCATCTGCATTGAAAAAGTCTTAATTCAAACTGCCACCACTTTGAATTAAAGCTATATATTTATGTATATCTGTGTTTATTGTCCTGGCTGCTATGGGCAGTACTGTGTTTAAACTAGGTGGGTTGCTTTTCAGTGTCCTGGAGCTGAAGCCATCCTGTTTGCTGGCTGTTTTTCTCTCTCTTTCCTTTTTCCACCTTCAGAATAAAGGCAAGAATGAAATAAGGCTTGTATTCAAAATTTAAAAAAAAAAAAGGGAAAGAAACCATACTGCAGTATGTGGAATAGCCCTGATATGGTTAGGATACATAACTCTTCATACAACAGAATTTATAGACTTGGGTCTGCAACCTAGATCATGGGAGTTTGCTTTATGCAAAGCTGATGAGATAAGCTGCTTATAGAGGGGTGGGGCTTTCCTTGGCAGGGCACCTAGAGGTTTTGAGTCCCAGTTTAGCTAATTAAATTGGGTTTGGTTTTGATATGGATTAACAGGACCAGCTTCACTCATGGTGCACAGAGTTTTGCTGTCCAAGAGAAAAAAAAGATTACAAGTCCTATTTAAAAAGAAACCTGAGCCTGACCAGGTGGTGGCACAGTGGATAGAGTGTCGGCCTGGGAGTCTGGGGGCCCAGGTTTGAAATCCCAGGGTTGTTGGCTTGAGCATGGGGTCGCTGGCTTGAGTGTGGGTTCATAGACAGTGGTGGGAATCAGCCCGTTTGCATTGGTTCAGGAGAACAGATACCTTATTTTTTGTTGAGTTCAGCGAACTGGTTGTTAAAATGGCACTTGTAGCCAGGGTTCTCTCTAAGGTGGGCACCTGGGCAGCTGCCAAATGTGGAAATCACAAATTTACATTCCTTACCCTTTTTTAACGTTCATCTGTGTAATAGCGTATTTCTAAGTGCCTGTAGTTATGTTCATTCTGTCCATAGTTGAAAAAGATTTGATAGAACTATGCTTGTAATATTTACTTATTTATATCTTTTTTTTAAAATTTTATTCATTTTAGAGAGGAGACACAGAGTGAGAGAGAGAGAGAGAGAGAGAGAGAGAGAGAGAGAGAGAAAGAGAGAAAGGGGGGAGGAGCTGGAAGCATCAACTCCCATATGTGCCTTGACCAGACCAGTATAGGGTTTTGAACTGGTGACCTCAGTGTTCCCAGGTCGAGGCTTTATCCACTGCGCTACCACAGGTCAGGCTTACTTATTTATTTCTTAAAACTCATTATACCTTTGATGAAATACTACACTTTAATTCCCTTGCGTTTGTTATTTCAGTAGGAAGTGAGGATGCCAATCAAGAAGCAATATGGAAATATCTTAACAGTTTTATTGTTGGTTTTTTTTTGTTTGTTTGTTTTTTACAGGAACAGAGAGAAGGATAGATAGGGACAGAAAGACAGGAACGGAGAGAGGTGAGAAGCATCACTCATTAGTTCTTCATTGCCGTCGCAACACCTTAGTTGTTCACTGATTGCTTTCTCACATGTGCCCTGACCACGGGCCCCCAGCTGACTGAGCCACCCCTCGCTGGAGCCAGCGACCTTGGGTCCAAGCTGGCGAGCCTTTTGCTCTGGCCAGATGGGCCCGCGCTCAAGCTGGTTAGCTCGGGGTCTCGAACCTGGGTCTTCCGCATCCCAGTCTGACGCTCCATCCACTGCGCCACCGCCCAGCCAGCCTGTTTTATTGTTTTTTGTTAGGTATTATTTAATTTTTTTCATTAGTATTTTACAGCTCTTTCTTATAACATACTCTAGCTTTGTATACCTCTTTCATTCTTATTTAAGTATTAAATGCATGAAATAATAAACTACCTTTCAGTATATCATTTTTTATACTTAAAACGGTTAACATTCAAGGGTTGTTAAATTATTTGAATCCCATCACTGGTCATAGGCATGACCCCAAGGTCGCTGGCTTCAGCAAGGGGCCACTGGCTCAGCTGGAGACCCCTCCACCCCCCAAGCCCCTTTCTTCTCCCGGTCAAGGCACATAGGAGAAAGCAATCAATGAACAACTAAGGTGCCACAAGTATGAGTTGATGCTTCTCATCTTTCTCCCTTCCTGTCTGTCTATCCGTTTCTCTCTTTCTAGCTAAAAATAAAATAAAATAAAGTAAATAAAAAGATAAGTGTTCTCGTGCCGTAGGCACTATTTGGAGGATCCTCTCACTCCAGACTCAGACCCTGGAAAGGGCTTAGCGAAGCCTCTCCCATGCTGTCTTCTGCAGGATGCTCTTGTGAAAGAGGGCTTCAGGTCATGGAGAATGTGCTGCCTCAGCCGTTTACCTCCTGGAGACTCCAGAAGAGGAAGATGAGTGTTCTAAAGGCGGGGAGAAGTCCTGCCGTGAGGGCTCCCAAACCTCTTTGTCTAAGGGGGCGTTTTTCCACCCGAACATAGTTGGGAAAAGATTGTCTTAAGCCATGAAGAGGGAAAGAGGCAAGAAATATTAGGCTTAGTTTCAGCTATTGTTTTTATGCTCCTGAGGTCGCATTTGTGGTTCCAGTGTAAATTTGGTGGATTGAGAAGAGGCTGGTGACCCTGTATGCTTCCGCAGCAGTTCAGGGTTGCCTTTCCTTGAGGGAGGTGCTTTCCAAAGGGAGGCAGAGTATGCTGTGGGCACTACACTAGCTATTAAAGACGTATTTCACTCGATCCTTCCAACAAGGTGAGGGAAACGTTCCCAGAGAGGTCTCAGTGTCTGTAGACCAACGTGTGTCCTGTCCTCGGGTGCCAGTTAGCCTGGTACCAAGGGCATGCTCACTCAGGGTTAGCCAGGAACCTCATGACCCTGATGGTGGGAAGAAAACAATCCAAGAGAAATGCAGATGTCTGTGGGTGTGTGTGAGCCTGGGACTGCCCAGGGCAGGGGAAGGGCTGGGCTGTAGACAAGGAATGCTTTTTAAAACAAAAAAGGAAATGCTGGCTCAGAATGGAAAGGAAAGGAAGCAGCTTCCTGTTTCTGGGGCTGGCTTTTTGAAAGGAGGAGCTCTCCCGAGCCCCTCGGCCAGTGAAGGCCTGGGCTGGCTGGGCCACTCTAGGTGCCCTAGATGTGTGCTCCCAGTTACTGCCCGAAGTCTCAGACATATTCCCAAGGTCACAGCTCCACCCCTTTTTATTTTCCAGGGGAAATGCCAGCTCCATCCCTTTTTATTTTCTCCAGATAACTGATCAAGTAGATCTGTGGTTTCTGAAATGAATATTTATGGACATTTACAAAATGGATGTGTCATAATAATACACTTTTACTGTGAGCTTACTCCATGCCTGGCCCCCTTGTTTGGAGTTGATGTGGCATTTACTCCTCCCAACAACCTTGTGGGGAGGGGTCTATTGCTATCCCCATTTAATAATTGAAGAAACTCAGGTGCGGAGAGGTTAAGTGATTTGCCCAAAGTCACACAGCTAAGGAGAGAGTAACTTGTGACATGATCCCAGGCAACCCTGCCTGACTTGGCATTTGCAAACTCACCTACCAAGCTGGAAGATCTGTTAGCATAGAATAGTGTTTTAAAGACTGATGGCCTTTGCCTGGCTCCAGAGTGCAGACCCATAGCCTGGGCCAGGTCCTGGTGATTCTTAGGTGAAATGCCTGGGTATGAGTTTACATTTTTTAAAAGCTGTATTGTAGAAACATTCCAACATGTACAAAAGCAGAGAGCATGGTATGGAGTCCCTGTAGTGAATCCCTAGCTTCCTCAATAATCAGCTCTGGCCAGTCATGGGTCATTCATGGTGTTTACACTCTGAGCGAGCCTGGTGGTTGAGGATGGTGGCGCTGGGCAGTTGGTTGTAAGGAAGAAGAGTGACCTGGGGAGGTCTAGTACGGCCCTCTGCCTTCAGGCAGAGGTATATCTACTCTAGTAGACTAGGAGGAATCTACACGTTTTCCCATGAAAGACTGTTTCAGTTTCCTCCTGAAGTTTCCTTAGGCTCTGGGCGGCCTGTACATTACCGGAAGGCCATCTTGTTCTATAAGCTGAGTCTCCTGCTGCAGCTGGAACCTGTTCTCAGGTGGCAGAGTCACAGTATGGTGCACGACCTTCCTTATTCCCACAGCCACCCCCTCTGAGACAGATGCGTGGTTTCAATGGAGGCAGGCCCCTGGGCCCCACAGGGTCACACTCTGCGCTCCCGATGTCCAGTCCACTCTTCTTTTTGCTCCTCTTCTACCTTCCCTGTTGTTTTATCCACATGTCATGAGTGTATTTCAGCCAGTATGTATTGGGTGCCACTGTGTGTGTGCCCTGGGAGGAGAGTCTGAGTACAGGCAAACCCTTGTCCCAGGAGCTCCGCGCCAAGCCCTGGTCCCAGCGGGTCCAGCCCGGGAACGGGAGCCAGCATCTGCTAAGGGGCTTTCTTGCCCTTTTGTGGTTCTCCGTACGGTTCCGCTCTGTCCTTCCCGAAGTCTGGTCTTGCTGACTGCGCTCTCTCATTCTTTATTTTCGGTGGACTCTTGCCCCCAGCAGCGGTGGTTTTCATTGTTGTTTTATTTTGCTTTTCACTATAATTCTCACAAGTTTCTCGGGGGCAGGGTCACTTTTTGCTAGCTGCATCCAGTCTCTGCACTGGGCTTCCCAAACACAGTCATGATGTCACGACAGGAAAGGATGGTCTCGAGCCCTCCTGAAGTGAGGACTTCAGGGTGTGCATGGACTCTGGGTATTCACATCCTGACTCTATTCCTTGTTAGCTGTGACCTTGGGCAACATTCATAGCTGTGACCTTGGGAAAGATTCACAGCTTTCGGAACCTCAGGTTTCTTGTTAGTGAAACAGGGTAAGACTCTTGTGGGGAGTTGCTGAGATGCGGAGGGTGTGCTGGACAGGGCCTAGAAAGTCAATATATTTTTTAACCCCCTCTCACTTAGTGTTATCCTAAGCCACTTGTCCATGTGTCTCTCTTCTCCTCCTTTCAGTTGTTTTAATTGCTGCATGATACTTCATCCAGTGGATATGTTGTAACTTGCCAAAGCATTTCCCCTGTTAGTGGACATTTCGGTTGTTTCCAGATTTCTGCTGTTATAAACAACGTGATGGAATCATCTTTGTACAGGCGCCTCTTTATTTTTGTTCCTGTTCTGAATTCGTTTCCTTGGGATAATTCCCAGGAATGGAATTACTGGGTCAAAAAGCATGGATATTTTTTTGTGGTGGTGGTTGCTGAACTAGTCTCCACTTTATGCTTTTTGAATGACAGCTATCTTAGAAATTGTACTCCTGGTTGGCATTCGAAACCCCAGGCTTGCCTGGTCAAGGCATATACGATAAGCAACTACTACAAGTTAATCCCCCCCCCCCCCACTTCTCTTGCTTTCTTTCTCTCTCTCTCTCCTCTCAAAACAAAACAAAACAGGTTGTACTCCTGGGTGAATAGCTCATATTTTCTTTGCAGTCCATTTTGGCTTCTGTGACATGCTCCCCTCACCCCCCCCCCATTTTTGGCCTTGTTAAATCATACCCCCCCCTTTAAGCAGCTTTATTGAGGTATAATTGCCAAATAAAATAAGATATTTACAGTGTGCAGATCATTTCCATCTCAAATTGCCTATTTATCTCTTCTGTCCATTCATTCAGTGACTATTTATTGAGTATCTACTAGGTGCCAGGCACTGTTTTAGGCACTGGAATAAAAGAGCAGCGAGCAAGACAGATGGAACTTGGTTCCTTTAACGGAAAGATAAAAATACTAACCAACAGCCAGAGAAAAGTGGCCTGAGAAAAAGAAAGCTATAAGTGAGTAAGAATGAGGGGAGTGGGAAAAGGTGGCTTCAGTGCTTTGGGTGGTTAGGAAAGCCTCCTTTCCAGAGAGGGTGACATTTGAACTGTCTTAATGGGTGAGAAGATAGCAGCCTGGTAAAAACCTGGGTGAAGAAAGAGTATTACAGGCAGAGGGACCATCACATGCAAGAGCCCTGAGGCAGAAATGAGCTTGGTGTGTCATAGAAAGGAGGCCAGCATGCCTGGAGCACAGTGGGAGTGGTGTTCCATGAGGATTGTGGCAGGCCATGGGATCGGGGAGGTAGGTGGGAGCTTGGGGCTGTTTCCCTAAAATTGAGCTATGTTAAAGAATTAATGCTCCAATTCATCAAATAGTTGTTGCCCCCAGTTTTGTACCAGATTCTGTCCTGGGATGAAAGAGTGAATGAGGATGTCAGCCTAGCAGGGGAGTTTGTAGATGACTAAACCAATAGAAGGTGCTGGTGAGGTGTGAATAAAGGCCCATTCGTGGCACACGGCTGACTCATCTCCACATCCTGAGGTGTGCAAGAACTCGGAAAATGTTTCTTGATTTGAACCAAGTTGTGCTCTGTGGTGCCAACTATCATCGTGTTAACTGAAACTCAGTTCTGTCCCCAAATGCCTGGCAGCCTCAGCCTGCTAGGCCAGGGTACCCTGGGCCTCTGCCAGGGAAGGGGCCCTGAGAACTGAGGTTGTCAGCTCAGAAGTGGGGTGGCTGATACCAGGTATGAGTATCTGGGCATCATTTATGGGAAATAAGACTGAGAAATAGAAATGGAAAACCCCCTTCTTACTGAGCTGCTCTGCCCTGCCCCAGTCTTCCCTGACTCAGGACTCTTTCTTGATTTGTGACTCTTTTTGGGAGCACTGGCTTGGGTTCCATCATTTTCTTCTCTTCGGGTTGGGCAAAGAGAGGGGATATGAGGTCTGAGGAGATGCTTCTAGAGTTACAACTTTGGGACAGCCTAGAATGTATTTACCTAGTGAGCTGTGACCCATGACAGGTCCAGGAAAAGGGCCTGGTGGAAGATGTTGGCTACTATTTTGTGTGAAGGAGACTCATAAGCTACAGAGTAGTACCCTGATGCCATTGAGTTGGGGGCCAGCTTTGACCAGAGTTAACTGGCTTCTTGGGTTTCTTGCATGTGAGCTCATTGCCAAACGGGCAGGGAAGGCTAGATCCTAGGAATATAATAATTTGGGCTCCCATGTCCTCCGCTCTCAGTTATGGCTGACTTGAGATAGACTTGCCCAGTTTTAACATATCAGACTTTTCTCAGGAGATTCCTTACTTGGCTCCTCAGTCATGATAACCTTATTAACCCATTTTGTGGATAAGGAAATAAGTCCCAAAGTCACAGTAACTGGTGGGTCAGGGTTTTAAATCTAGAATTGTCTGAATTCACATCTGTGTTCATTTCATTTGCCCTTAGAAATCCACTTGGCCTTGGGTCTTGTCTGGATAGAGAGAGGTCAGAAAAGGATTTGGTAATGCTCAGCGTTGTGGAAGAAAGGATGCTGTATGGAAAAGAGTCTGAAAATGTCTGCTTTTCTACACCATTTGTCCAGGATTACCTCAGAGTGGTCAATAGGATGAGATGCCCAGAGTATTGGAGTCCAGGTTAGCAGGTGTTCATTTGCAGAAGAAAGGAGGTGAAGCGGGCGGAAGGCTGGTTGCTGAGAAGGAAGATGGGGAGAGAAGCATCCTTGGGTGGGGAGAGGGTTGCTGGGTTCAGAGCAAAGGCTTTTATCTGTTTCCATCTCCAGTAGCTTGGCTTCTGTTTTGAAGCACTCTGGTTAGAAAGAGGACGTAGTCCAACGTAGTGGCATTGGGTCCTGATGGAGACTGCTTGCAGGCTGGGTTGCATTTTAAATATTGGCGGTGAATCTTAGGAGAAAGAAGGTGATAAGTCGTCCCTGGGGGAATTCCCCTTGGTGGCCCTGACTCACCCCGGACAAGGGTACTGAACAGAGCAAGGAAGAATCCATCAGCAAATGGAAACTCGTCTTTTCAGGGGACAGGAAACTTTTTTTGTGTGGTTGGCTTGGTGGTTTATGAGGAGGGGTAAGCATTTGAGACAAAGTGCTGGGCCAGTCTTGCAACTGTGTCTTCGAGAATTGTTTTAGGAGGTATTAAAAAAAAAAAAAAAAGAAACAAAGAAACCAAAGCCAATGACATCGTTACTCGCAATACCTGTGTGTAGACAGCCATGTGGGCTATGATCTGCCATGTGACAATGGAAACTGGCTCATCTGCACCAGTTCATTTTGCACCCTCCCCCCACCTTTTGCCCCTAAACTAGAGGGGCTTTGGGCTATTCTTAGAAAAAGACTTAGGTGGCCTTAAATGACCAGATCTTGTCTCGGGCATCTGACAGCTTAAACTAAACTTCCTCTCTGACCCTGTTTGGTTTAAGCAGTTTCCTGGTCTGGCAGGATTTGTTTTCTTAGCACCCAGCTTGTCAAAGCACCAATCCCACTTGTCACGGTGAACTGGCCCCTGTGACCCTGTGGCTGCCAAACTAGGCTGTGCATGTGTTCTAAAAGTCAGACTTACTGTTCTTCAGGGGAAGTGGCACAGAAGCAGGCTCCCAGTTCAAGTCCACTGCTGGGCTCTCTGCTCTGGCCACCTCTTCCCGATTTTGATCACAGAGTGGGTGCTTGGCCTTGCTCTGAAAAGCGCTGTGGGCTGATCAGCTGCTTCTGTATTTTGATGAAAGGCCAAGAGGGTGAGCAGATTCTGTTGTAGGTGAGAGTGCAGGTTCTGGGCCTTGAGGCGTTTCATACTCTCCTCTCTTCTTGGCTAAACTGGGTGTGTCTTTGGGCAAGTTGCTTTACTTGTCTGAGCAAGAGTTTCCTCATCTGTGAAATGGGGATTTTATTAGGATTGTTCATAGCTACTGAGATGAACCATGCAAAGCACAATACCTGACACAGTAAGAATCTTTTTATATATTATTGCTGTTGGTTTTTTCAACAAGTATTTAATCAGCATCCACTGTGGTTGGATACCCACTATTGGTGGGGCACTCTTCTGAACATTGTTGATTAAATAATAGTGAACAAAATGGACAAAAACATGGCCTTGTGGATCTTAGGTTTTGGTGTTCAGACAGGAAGTGAGTGAGTACAACGTATTGTTAAATGGTGAATGTGCTATGGAAAAAATAAAAGCAGGGAGGAGTGCCAGGGGTGCGGAGCGGTATCATTTTAAAGGAGGAGTCAGGACAGCTTTGCAGAGAAGGTGATATTGGAGTAAAGACCTCAAAAGGAGTGCGGGGGGGGGGGGGCGCGTTGGGAGCTGAGGACCAGCAAGCGCAGAGGCCTAAGGGAGCGCTGGGGCTGGGGGCACCAGGAGACGCCCTGGGTGAAACACTCAGGAAAGGTAGCCCTCAGGGGTCTCCTGCACGCCTGAGGCCCCGAGCCGGAAGCCTTGAAGTGCGGAGGAAAGAGTGATGAGGACAGATGATTGTGAGAGATGTGTGGGCTTTTCATCATTCCCCGCCTCCATCTGATAGAGCCCAACAGGGATTTTGAAACACAACCCTCATTTGTTATTAAAACATGGAGGCTGGGGATGAGTACACTCACCAACTTGCTCTGGAAAGCCCTGTTGCTGACTTACCGAATGTGCACTTGGGAGCGAGGCTTGTTGCTGACCACATGGGCGGGTGGCAGAGCCCTGGCTGGGGCTAGCTGTGGCTCTCCACCCAGAAGGAGCATCATGCAGTGAGCTGCTTGTATTCATTCCAGGAGCATTTACTGAGCACCTGCAAGAGTGGATCCTGCCTGTGCCCCTCTCATATTCCTCTCCTCGTCTCTAATACCAGCAGTGGTCACCCTTTTGACTCTGTCCAGCCTTCCAAGGCTGCTTATCCTAAGGCAATCATTCAGCAAAAAAGAAAAGCAAAATTTATAAGGATATTTGCATGATCTGTAATATAGAAAGAAATTGAAAACAAGGTAGATATCCATTGGCAAGGGGGTGGGTATATTGTACACAATGGGTTTTTGTGCATGCAGCTATTATTTGTGAAGAAAGGGTAAAAACGTGACCATGTTTATGATATCACATTAAGTGAAAATATATAGAGTGCACACTCTGTATGCAGCACACATATGTAAATACATGAAATATGTCTGCAGATGGGAAAAACTAGAAGAGAAATGAGTTGTGTGGGGGGACTATTTTTGGAAAAATTCCTTTATTGTTACTGTTTTCATTCATTCATTTATTAAAGTAACAGATACTCGAGTGCCTGCCACACTGGAGGCACTGCATGGTGCTCAGGGAAGGTTGTGGACTAGACCAGAGACCCGTGCCCCTTGAGACCACGCTGATCGCCCAACCCCGTACCCTTCTTAGTGCTCAAGGATCTAAGACTAATATTGGTGTGATGCAAAACTCAAATCTGGAATAAAAATGAGATTGGTCCTGCAGCTTCACCCAGGGTGTTCAAGCCTTTGTTGAGCTAGTGTTAGATTTGAGAAGCAGGGAAATTTCCAGAGCTGCTACCCCTCCTGACGGTACTGCTATTTCTAGCAAGTAGTCTTGCGGGAGCAGAGCCTACCTGGCGCCAATGGGGCTCCCCAAATCTTGGCTGCCCGACTTGAGCAGCCCCGGGGCACCCAGTTAACAAGTTGGGATCCAGCCAGCCTTCCAAGGGAGCACCCCTGTCCTTCTGGCCTCGAGGTCCTTTGCATGAGGGGCCAGCCCTGTAAGGAACCGCTACTCTGGGCTCTGTGTCCTAGGTGCCAAACACTCACAGGGTAAACGTGGCCCGTGATGCTGCCCCAGGAAGCTGGGGTTGGCTCACAGAGACTCGTGTGGAAATGTTGGATAAGCACGTATGGTTCCACTTATGGTACTTGCTGCCCACACTCTGAGAAAAGCCCTATGGGTTTTAGGGCAGTGGTGGTGGTGGCGAGGAAGAGGACATTTACGACTAGAGCAAACATTTCTTTCTTTTTCAAATTTTTAAAGATTTTTATTGAATTGGTTGGGGTGACGTAGTTAACAGAGTTATATAGGTTGCAGGTGTACAATTCTATAATACATTATCTGTATGTTGTATTGTGCGTTCACCACCACAAGTCAAGTCTCCTTCCATCACCATTTACCCTCTGTTATCTCCCCGCATTCCTCTCTTCCTCTGGTAATCACCGTAGTGTTGTTTGTGTCTTAAGTTTTTCTTTTTTGTTTTGCTTAACTTAATCCCTTCACCTTTTCACCCAGCCGTACCATCCCCACCCGCTCTAACAGCTGTCAGTCTGTTCTCTGTACCTATGAGTCTGTTTCTATTGTGTTTGTTAGTTTATTTTGTTCATTAGATCTCACACAGAAATAGAATCATATGGTACTCATCTTTCTCTGACTGGCTTATTTCACTGAGCATAATAGTCTCCAGGTTCATCCATGCTTTTGCATAAGGTAGCATTTCCTTTTCTACAGCCAGGTAGTAGTATTCCACTGTGTAAATGTCCCACTGCTTTTGTATCTACTCATCTACTGATGGGCACTTGGGCTGCTTCCAAATCTTGGCTATTGTAAATAACTCTGCAAAGGACCCAAATAGATAGACACTTCTCCAAAAAGGACATATAGACATAAGAAAAGATGCTCAATGTCATTAATCATCAGAAAAATGCAAATTAAAACCACAGTGAGATATCACCTTATACCTGTCAGAATGGCGCTCATCAGTAAATCAACAAACAAGTGCTGGCAAGGGTGTGGAGAAAAGGGACCCCTCCTGCACTGCTGGTGGGAATGCAGACTGGTGCAGCCACTGTGGAAAACAGTATGGAGTTACCTCAGAAAAATTAAAAATGGAACTGCCTTGTGACCCAGCTATCCCACTTCTGTGAACAGTATATCCGAAGAAACCAAACCACTAATTGGAAAGAATATATGCACCTCTAGAGCAAACCCTTCCTGAATGCTCTCTGTTCTGGGCTCTCGGATAGCTCTGAGAATACTGTACCTCGCTGATCCTTCCACCTGCCCTGGGAAGCTGGTGTAGTTCTCACCTCCATTGCACAGGAGGTAACTGAGGCTCAGAGAGGAGGTTTAGCCTCCCAATGTCACGGTGATGGTGACAGAGCTGAGATCCTGTGGGGTCTGGCTAATGACAGAACCCACGCCTTTGCAGTTTGTGAGTCACAGCATGCTCAGCCTTGGAGACGGGCCACATCTGGCTTCACAGAGTAGTGTTGTCAGTGGCTCCCTCTCTATCCCCCCACACTCACTCCCCACCCACCCCTCCCAGAATACCCTTGCCTCTCCCCTTGGCACCCCCTCTACCTGCCACACCATGTGCTTTGGGAGAGTCTCATGTTCTCTAAGAAGGGTGACCAGAGAGCCCTTGTGCTATAAAAGAAGGATTTCCTGTCCCTTTAAGTACAAAGAGTATGTGTGACCTCTTTATCTAGAAGTTTCAGGGCCTAGTTTAGTGCTTGGCAGATAGTAGGTGCTGAGTAATTAATAGGGTGTATTGTAATCAGTGCTAAGTTAACTTCTTGACATTTCTAGAGAAATAATTGAATCAATGGAAAGGGCCACATAGGGCATGAGTTGAAAGTATGTCTTTTGGGATCAAATACCCTGGGTTTGAATCTTGCCTGTGCTATTAATGTTTTCTAGTCTTGGTCAAGTTAGTTTACTTTTCTGGGCATCAGTTTCTTTATCTATAAAATGGAGATGATCATAGTACCTCCCAGTTAGGGCTGCTGTGAAGATGAAATGAATAAGCATGCAAAGCTGGTGGAATAGAGCTTGGCACTTAACAAATGTGAGTTGTCTTCGCTATTGTTGTTGTCATACACAAAGTTTAGGAGCGCTGGTCTGCTAGGGAGACTGCAGCTCTCAGGTTTGGGTTCTTACCCTGTCTGTGGCTGCAGAGTCCAGACTGAATGCCACCAACCCCTCTGATCTTCCTCTACCATTGTCATGGAGCTCTGTCCATAGCGCAGAGGGGTGGGGGTCGCTTAGCTGCCCAGGAAGATTGAATGCATTTGGAAGCTGGAAAGTCTTGGGCAGAGTCCCCTCGCCTTCTGGAGCCCGTTTCCTAACGTGGGAAAGGAGACCCATCACAGTTACTACGTGGGGTCATTCCTGGGATGAGAACGGGATCAATGCCGTAAGACACAGGGTGTCACCAGCACTCATCCTGGAAGGCAAGGGCCATTCTCCAACAGATGTGCATTCCCCAGAGCCTATAGCAGTGAGGGGAAGATGCAGGACAGCTGGTTTCTCTTTCTAGCTGCAGCACCTGAAGCTGAACTGCCCTCCCCTTACCCACCTCCCTCTCTTTGCTCTTCCTTTTGTTCGTTCTGAGACAGATACTGCAAGCTAAGGAAGGTGTCTTTCTTAGGGCAGGGGACAGAGCTGGGCCACTCTGGGCCACGCTGGCATTCCCCTGGCTTCCCCTGCTCAGACCCCACCCTCTTCCTCTCAAGAGCTTCCACAGGACACGAATGACAGGGTTGGATTGTGGTTTAGGCTTCTTGTTAAAGGTGGTCACCCTGTACCAGTTTGAAACCCCGGGCTAGCCCGATCAAGGCACATATGAGAAGCAACTACTATGAGTTGATGCTTCCTGCTCCTTCAACCCCCCTTTCTCACTCTCCCCTCTCTAAAACTCAATAAATAAAATCTTTTTTTCCCTTCCTTTTTTTCCCAAGTGAGAGGAGGGGCGATAGATTCCCATATGCACCCACACTGGGATCCACCTGGCAGCCTGCATCTGGGGCCGATGCTCTGCCCATCTGGGGCCATGCTCGCAACTGCACTATTTTTAGTGCCTGAGGCGGAGGGTTCATGGAGCCATCCTCAGTGCCAAGGGCCAATGTGCTCAAACCAATTGAGACATGGCTGTGGGAGAGAGAGAGAGGAGCAGGAGACGTGCAGAAGCAGATGTCCTCTTCTCCTGTGTGCCCTGACTGGGATTTGAACTCAGGACTTCCACATGCTGGGCCGATGCTCTACGACTGAGCCAACCAGCCAGGGCTAATAAATAAATCTTTAAAGGCAGTCACCCCGGACCTCTGATGGGGGATTTCTCCTGCTAGGTCCCACGGGTGGAGGGTGGGTTCTGGTTGGAAGGAGGAAGGATGTGAACAGCAAGTGTAGGAGGGATCACACCCGTTGCTGGGTGTGAGGCTCCCTTACTGACAAGGGTGCGCTGAACCATATCAACCCAGTCTGATGGTTGGGGTGACAGCTGACATTAGTGGTGACCTGTGCTGCTGGGCATTGGGCTCAGAGGACATTTTCTGCAGGATGCTGGCCATGCTGACCATGTGTGTGTATTGGAGGTGGAGGGGAGAGGTGAGCGTCCCGGAGAAGAATGCAGAGCATGGAACCCTTTTAGCCTACCTTCATGTGTGTGTGCCAGCTCTGAACGGAAATGGAATCTTGGTAAAGTTCAGGGAAATATTTAATGCTAAAGGGTTGTTTTAAGAACGTGAGTCAGCTCATGTCAGTCCTCTGCTGAGAACCCTCCAGTGACTCCCATCCCACTAAGTGTCAGAGTCAAGGGCCTGGTTTCTCTCCTCCCCATTCTCACCGTGCCCCAGCTCCACTGGCCTCCTTCCCGTGCTTGGAACACACCAGGCACATCCAGTGTTCCTGCTTTGGAGCCTTTGTCCCTCCTGGAATGCTCTTCCTGCAGGTGTGCACAGGGCGCTCCCACTCTGTGAGGTCTTCTCTGGCCACCACGCGTGAAAGGGAACTCTCCCCGCAGTCTGTGCCCTGCGCGACTTCGCTCTGCCCGCTTACCGTCTGTCTACTGCTGCCACATACGGTGTGGTTCTACTTGCTTGTTGATTACCGTCTCACTCCTCTGCAAGGAAAGTTCCAGAAGGGTAGGGTTTTTTTTAATCTGTTTTATTCACTGATGCATCCTCAACATCTGAATGAAGTCAACTCTTCAGTAACATTCAAATGAACGAAAGAGGAGAGTTACGTTACAAAGAAAACTGTCAACACCTAGTGTAGTTTGGCTGTCTGAGCCCAGTAAGACCCGTTGAGTCATTCTCCAAGTTTGGAAGATTGAAGTCATCATAACACCAGTCAAGATTCCAGTTGAGCCTGACCAGACGGTGTTGCAGTGGATAGAGCGTCGGACTGGGATGCGGAAGACCCAGGTTCAAGACTCCAAGCTCGCCAGCTTGAGCGTGGGCCCATCTGGCTTGAGCAGGAGCTCGCCAGCTTGGACCCAAGGTCGCTGGCTCCCGCAAGGAGTGGCTCGGTCTGCTGAAGGCCCGCGGTCAAGGCACGTATGAGAAAGCAATCAATGAACAACTATGGTGTCACAATGGCAACGAAAAACTAATGATTGATGCTTCTCATCGCTCTCTGTTCCTGTCTGTCTGGCCCTATCTATCCCTCTCTCTGACTCTCTCTCTGTCCCTGTAAAAAAAAAAAAAAAAAGAAATAACTATTAATGGCCTGACCAGGTGGTGGTGCACTGGATAGAGCGTCGGACTGGGATGCGGAAAACCCAGGTTCGAGACACCGAGTTTGCCAGCTTGATGCGCGGGCCCAACTGGACCCAAGGTCACTGGCTCCAGCAAGGGGTTGCTTGGTTTGCTGAAGGCCCGTGGTCAAGGCACATGTGAGAAAGCAATCAATGAACAACTAAGGTGTTGCGACAGCAACAAAAAACTAATGATCGATGCTTCTCACCTCTCTCCGTTCCTGTCTGTCTGTCCCTCTCTCTGACTCTCTCTCTGTCCCTGTAAAAAAAAAAAAAAGATTCCAGTTGAGCCTGACCAGGCGGTGGTGCAGTGGATAGAGCATCGGACTGGGACACGGAGGACCCAGGTTCAAAACCCCAAGGTTGCCAGCTTGAGCATAGGCTCATCTGGTTTGAGCAAGGCTCACCAGCTTGAGCCCAAGGTTGCTGGTTTGAGCAAGGGGTTACTCGGTCTGCTGTAGCCCCCTGGTCAAGGCACATATGAGAACAATGAACAATTAAGGTGCTGCAACGAAGAATTGATGCTTCTCATCTCTCTCCCTTCCTGTCTGTCTGTCCCTATCTGTCCCTCTCTCTGTCTCTCTCTGTCACACACACACACACACACACACACACGCACACACACACACACAGAGACTCCAGTCGATATGGGCACGAAACATCTGTTAGGTGTGTGTGTGTGCTTTTTTTATGTCTGTCAGGGTAATGCTGGGTGTGTCCCAGACTTCTGTGGTTAAGGTTATAATAACCCTCTGATGTCAGTTTACAAAACTCAACAACCTTGGACTGAAACAGTTTATTACTTCTTTTCCCATTGTTGCTGATTTTATTTACATCTCTTGACCCTTTAGGGGCTGGGGTAAGGGTGGGGGGTCAGATGTACCAGAAATGTTGGACTGAATCCCTGATCATAGACCTGTAAATTAGACACTCAGTTTTGTTTAAAAATTGAAGTATTTTCTTACACTAGAAATTTTCTTTTGGGGTCTTTAACAGAATTCTCATGAGTTATGTGTTAAACATACTGCTGCGAGTTATGTCTTAGACACCAGGGGTCTCCAAACTTTTTATATAGGGGGCCAGTTCACTGTCCCTCAGATCGTTGGAGGGCCGGACTATAAAAAAAAAACTATGAACAAATCCCTATGCACACTGCACATATCTTATTTTAAAGTAAATAAATAAAACGGGAACAAATACAATATTTAAAATAAAGAACAAGTAAATTTAAATCAACAAACTGACCAGTATTTCAATGGGAACTATGGGTGCGGATGCATCCTGTGCACCTCTCACTGACCACCAATGAAAGAGGTGCCCCTTCCGGAAGTGCGGAGGGGGGGCGGATAAATGGCCTCAGGGGGCCGCACGGGGCCTGCGGGCCATTGTTTGGGGACCCCTGTCTTAGACGACTGAGCTGGGAGACTGCAGACCTGGTTCTGTGTTACTGGCCTTGTGACCCAGTGGCCTTGAGCTTCCGTTTCTCATCTGGGCAGTTGAGGGACTTGGACTGGTTGATTTCCTCTGAATTCCTTCTAAATTTTCTACCTCGCATGGGTCAAATTAACAGAGATTGTAACTTGTTTGTAGCATGTATGCAGCTTATTTTAGCCAGTAAAGGCGTCTGCACTTGGGTGTAATATGCAATTTACGTGCTGTGGCCCCACAATCACAAATCAGCCTCATGCCTTTTTGTCAGTGTGTGTGGGAGTGTGGAGCCCCCGTCCTCCTGCGTGGCATCCTGATTGGACAGTGTGATGTGCCGGGGCCACAGCATTTGCTAGCAGGTTCATGCCATCCACCCTAACTCTTCCACGGGGGGTTTAGCTTCAGTGTCCTGCCTTCATCAAAACTGTCGATTTTATCCCCAAAGTTGAAGTCCAAATGACTTCAGACTTTGGAATTGATTAGGTTTGAATCTTGAGTGCAGTCACGCTGTGTGCATTCATTGAATTCCTTATGTTGACCCTCAGTTTTCTCATTCAGCAAAAGGATTCAGGAGTTTCCCTCAGAACAGTTTTGAGGGTTAAATATGACAATGCATGAAAACTGCTGGGTAAAGAGCTTAAATACAGTGTGTCCGTAAAGTCATGGTGCACTGCTTTCCTGTGACCTGTCAAAAGTGCACCATGACTTCACGGACACACTGTATTTATTATTGATGGTGATGACGCTAAAACCTATCGTATGGGGATAAGGACTATCTTCAAAAGCTGACAAGAGACAATGGAATCTTAGGATATCTGTAATCTGTACAACACATTTTTTATTGTAAAAGATCTAGCATTAACTATGTTAATGCTACTTGGTTATAAAGCGGGCCACAAGTCAGATGGGCTTCAAAGGAAACCTGGAGAAAGCCAGTGTTCAGTTGGGTCTGCAGGTGCCCCAGGGTATATGTGGCTGACATGCAGGAAGACACTTGGTGTGGTTGGCCCTTCTACGCGCTTTGGGATTGCAGGAGCAGGTCTTGCGGTAGAACGCCGGCAGAGAGAAGGAAGGCCCATATCTCAGTCTCTGAGGCCTGGCATGGTCTGGCACTTCCTTCTGGGCTGGTAGCTCAGTGCTGCAGGCATGAGGAACCCGTTACTTAGGACACTGGGGTTTTGGGTTAAGGACCAACTAGGATTTCAAAAGCATTTGGTCCTGAAAGATAATTGCAGCATTATTTACACTGATGAAGAATTGCAGATAACCTAAATATCCAGTATCCTAAATATACATACAACCTTGGATTATTGCATAAGGAAAATCAGAGCACAGTTAGATCCATTGGCCTTTAAAAACAGCAAAAACTTGCTGTGAGGAATTACTGCTTGGAAAAGTGTTCATAATACACCATTAACAGAAAAAACAGGTTCAACAGCACGACTCTAATTAATTATCAAGAGTGAAGTACATGGAGGAAAAAGAAGGCTCTGCATATGCTTGTTAATGGGGGGGGGGCTTGTCCCTAAATAGTGAGGTAATAATCAACTTATTTTCTTCTTGGTGCTTCTTTTTTCTTCCTCCATTTTTCTTCGGCAGTCGTGCATTTCTCATGTATGGCATGAAAATCATGTTATAAATATAAAACTATTTTGGATGGATTTTCATGTACTTTGAAATGTGATAGGCATTTCTCGTATTTCATTTTACACTCACCATACTGTTTTAACCTCCTAATTACCCTGACTTTGTTCCCAACTTAATGAGAATATCTGCTCATGTGATGTGGCTAGAGTTTACAGATCACAAAATAGATTTTTAAAATGTGTGAAATAGGAGCTTGAGAATGATGAAGGATAAATGGGAAATTCACAGAGCAACTTGTTGACGGGGTTCTTTGAAGTGACATTATGTGTTCTTAAAAGGAATCTAAAACCAGGAAAGAGAACGTTAGATCCTATCAGCTCGGTTATGAGTGGCATAAAAATAACAGACAAGTGCCTTTCCTCTGTGACTCTACGTGTCATTTCTTTCTGAGGTCATTTTACTGATCTTTTGTTCTAGACCAAGTTCTCGAAAAGGCTGAGCTGTACCGCAAAGGCTGTGCAAAGGTGGCCCAAACCCCCTTCTGAATTCAGTCCCGCATCCCAGCTGCCGAGAGCTGTGGCTGCTGACAGCGACAGCTAAGTCCCTTCTCAGGCACTACCTTCAGCTCAAGGGAGCTTCCTCTCCCGAGGTAATTCCCCCATCCAAAGATGGGATATGGAGACCGGCCCCCTTGCCTTCAGGGGACAGCTCTGACGGGCCATCCCAGCTCCAGAGTTCCCCATGGGTCAGACTGAGGCCTCTCTGGCAGCTGAGTCGTAGCCCAACTGCTCCTCTGGCAGGCCTGCGTCCCTCCTGGCGGAGACCACTCCTGCTTGCAGACCTCCATTTCCGAGTCTGTTTCTGGGGGAATACTCCCCAAGACCCCCAATTTTATGGCAGGTAGGTTGTGGAGAAGAAAGGGGGCTACTCTTCCCGAGCTCTTGCACTCTTGGCTGATGGGAGGAAGGAGATTGGCTGTCGGGAGCAGTCTGGTGTCTCCTTGGCCTCTCGCCCCTTTCAGAGAAAGGGGCTTAGATTCTTGGGGTCCTCAGTGAACATCGAAGCCCGCAGATATGGGTGGGGACTGGTGAATCTGCTTACCTCTCTACCTGCGCCTCCCCTCACATCTGCCTCCTGTGCCTACTTACTTGTGGCTGACCCCAGAGACCGGCCCCGATGACTGGGGACTGGCTGCCACCACAAGCCCGACCCTCCATGGGCTTGTGGGTCTGCACCTGAAGGTGGGTTTTTGTGGATTCCATGTCCGGAATCTTTGGCAGCCCTGTGTGTGGGGCTGTCCAAGTACTGCTGCAAAGCTCTTAAAATATTACCAAATCAAGTGGCTTTTATTGACAAGTGAAGGGACACTTACTCCTTAGCATTCAGTTGGAGTTCACTCCTCATGCCTGCAGGACAGTTCTACCTCTTCAGTGTGACATTGTACCTGCCTCTCGAGCCTCCAGTGCAGCTGCCTGTCCCCACCCCTCGAATCATGATGCACAGCCACACTGATCTGGGACCTCCCTGTGGCTTTGCTGTTTTTGCTTTCAAGCCTCCTCTCCCTGGAATGCCTGGAATTCCCCCTTGTCTTACTGGATGGCCCCTCATCTGTTTCCTTTCCCGTTCCTGTCCTATCTTTCCCCAGCAGGGAATGTGCTGGACCCTGGCCCTGAGCATCTCAATTTTTGAGACTTCCCCTATCTTTGTTCCTTTGTGGCCCCCTGCCCTGTGAACGCGGGGACCTCCCTCTGCCCTTTCCTTGCTGTATGGGCATGGTGTACTTCCTAGCTGGACCTCCGGTGTCCAGACTTGTGCTTGCATACCTACCAGTAAAGCAATTTTGATCATGTGTTTCCAATGTAAGTATTTTCACTTACAAATTATATACACATTCTGCTGTGCTCTAATAACATGTGCATTATAATAATATATCTACAAAAGTAGACATTTGAAGGGGTGAGATAAGGAAAGTTCTATTTTCTTCAAGCAGTCCTCCCACCCCAAGGGCCCCGGAACTGGGATTCCTAGATTGAGAACTCCATGAGGAACGTTGGGCATTGTGTGTCCCCTGCCTCCTCAGTGCCTGGTACAGACAGGCGACTTTGCTTCCTGGAGGGAAGTTAGTCTTTGGGTGTGAGAGTGTTTGCTGGGAAGCAGACAGTGCAGGGAGGTTTGGGCGTTCTGATGGTTTTGGTCAGTCTCAGTGTCAGAGGCCTCTGTGGGGATCCCCAGCCGAGGAAGGTTCTGTCCTGGTTACAAATTCCAGAGGGTGATAATGACCATACTCACACTTTTCATTTCTTTGGTGAACATTTACTGTAGCACCTAATGTATGCCAGGCACTGTAGCATATATTGGGGGTACAGAAGCCCTGTCTCCAAGGAGCCCTGCCTCCAGCAGAAGCTGATCAGGAGATGCACAGCTCCTGGCCAGCATGATGGGGGTGGGGGTGGGGTAGCTGAAGAGCATGGCATCCCTGTGAGTGAGGAGTAAGGGTCGAGGACTGCTTTCAGAGGAGGTGGTGCTCAGTATGAACCTTGACCCTTGCCAGTGGGAAGAGCGTAGAGGCCATTCCAGGCAGAGGGTGGGACTCCTGGGAGCTGTCCGCTGTTCAGGGCGGCTGTGGCCATGGTGTGGCTGTGGCGGGCGTGGGGCCTCTCATCTGTTAACACGTCTTGCATTCTCAAGATCTTTGAAGAAGTCGATGTGGCTGAGTTGCTTTAACCATATGTACTCCCCTCCCTGTGGGACTTGGGGGTTTACCCCCACTTTCACAGGTGGAGAGACATCCAGGGAGGTTTAGGTAATTTCCCAAAGACGGCTGATTAGAGCCTAGATGAAAACCCCCTCCCCAGCCCTTTGGCCTGCCCCTGCCTGCAGGTAGGGCTGGCTTGGCCCTCACACCAAGGTGAGTGGGGAGAGGGTTGGTGGCTCCCTTGAGCCATTGCAGAGCTGGCTGGCTGGCTGGCTGGCTGGCTGTTGGGGGTGAGTGTGCCTGGTCTACCCTCGCCTGAATCCTTCTCACCCAGGCCGTCACCTTCACTTGGTGTCAACATATGGGTCACCAGGGCCCTCGGTCTGGAGCTGAAGCTCTGGGCAGCGTTATGGACGCATCCCCGTCTCTTGATTTATTTGGAATTCCTGGGGAAACGCTCCCACTTTGCAGTTTGGGAGGGGGTGGGAAGAAACAGGCCTGATTGGCCCCTTTCAGGCAGAGTAGATTTAGAGGAAGAGCTCCTGGTGATGGGGCGGGCTGTGTCTTGCTCAGTGGGTGGGGACTGGGTTTTAGAGCCAGACAGACCTCAGTTCGCCACTTGCTAGTTCTGTAACCTTGGATAAGTTACTTCCAGTTAAAAGCCTAGACTTCTCTGTAAAACAGGATAACAACAGACTGTCCACTCAGGTCTGCTGGGAGGACTAAGTCAGGTAATGTGTGTGAAGAGCTTAGTACCATATCTGGTATGTATTAAGCTTATATAGTAAGCGTTCTCCAAATGTTAGCTGTTCTAAATACCTTCCATGCTCCCAGTGTGCCTGGCTCCCAGTGGGGTACTATTTGTTGAAAACACTATATGAACTCAGGTTTGTTAGCATTTGTTAAATAAGGAAGTATTAAAATTTGGATTGAGTTGTTTCTGGCCTCCAATAAATGAGGCAGGCATGGTGGATTTTAACTGCAGGGAAAACCATCCAGTTTTCTTAATCCCCCCCGGCTCTGAGGTTTTATGATTCTTCTGCACAGCCCTTAAGGATTTTCTTCAGTGTAAACACACTGACAAGGGTGGTATTTTACAACTGGAGTCTGGTTTGGCTCCTGGTGCCTACCCGCTGGCTTGCGTCTAGGATCTATGGCTAGTGAGCTGGTAGGGCTGGTGCTGGGCAGCTGGCACGAGGACATCAGGGTTAAGTGCTTGTTCTCCCCAGATGTGGTTATAACTGCAAAGTGGCCAGAATGTGGAACTCCGCCAGTGGTTTTGCTGGGTGGTGGTTTGTCGGGAAGATGCCTGCTGAGGACACAGGAGTGGCCATGGAGCTGACAGTGCCTGGAGTGTCAGGGTGTGAGCTGGGAACCCTGAAGCCTGCCCGTCTTTGTGCCCACAGGCTGGAGGCAGCAGCCCAGGAGACATGGGGGTTTGGAAGCTCCGGAACTGGGGGCTTCTGTTGACTGTGCCCCCCCATTTCCTACTCTGGGACTTGTGGGCTGCTCCCCTGATTCTGGCTGCCTTGTCTGTGACTGAGATGGGGTAGAGGCTGCAGGAGGGTTTGGCTAGGCTAGGTGGGTGGTCCTTGAGTTTGAACAACCTGGGAGCTCCTGGGTGAGATGTCAGGTGGAGCACACTGGACTGCACCTGGAGATCTAGCCTCTCTTGCTGAGTCTGCCATTCAGTCTCTGTGTGACTATGGACAGGACACTCAGATTCTCTGGGCTGCAACTTCTTCGGCTGTAAAATGGGGAAACTGGCCCATTGGGTACTTTCCCGATCTTTGATGCTGAAACACCCTGGAGAATTGCCAGTGACTGATTTGTTTTGTTTTTTGTTTTTTGGACAGGCAATTCATATACAGTATGTTCGTAAAGTCATGGTGCACTTTTGACCAGTCTCAAAAGTGCACCATGACTTTATGGACACACTGTCTGTGGTAAAATACATTGAAAGGTTATAGAAGGATATACGTTGAGTCAAAGTAAACCTACTTCTTATCTCACCCCACTGCCTTGCAGTTTCCCTTCTCAGGGGCATTCACTTTGAAGTTTTCAGAGATATTTCTGTGCATATGCAACCATAAATGTACACACGTGTTCCCACCTTGACAAATTTTAAGTTATGACATATCATACATTCAAGAGCATGTACAAAATGTATGTACAGTTTAAAGAATGATAAACTGAACACTCGTGTACCCCCCAACTCAGATTGAGAAAGAAAATCCTCAGTGTCTTAGGTGGAAATCGTTCCATTTACTGTGTTTCTCATTCCATTTACTCAAATGAGCATGCGTTTATGCTCTCCTGTACTTCAAATAAAAATACTGCTGTATCTTGTAGTTTGGCTCACACCAGGACATATAGCACTGTCTTGTTCTTTTTAATAGCTGCATAATAATTCCTCTACACGGCTGTGTCATTATTTTATTTAACCAATCCCCCCTTGATGGATATTTAGGGTGTTTCCAATTTTGCCAGTACCAACAATGCTGCAATAATTTTTTCTGGCTTCCAGGAACTGACATTAATCAAAATATGCTGTAAGAGGTCCTATTGCATCAGTCTCCCTGACCTGTCAATCATTTTCAGAACAACATGGAAACACAGCAGGAAAAAAACCCTGCATGGCTCTGGTCTAGTAACACATGAATGTTCTGTGCCATTCCCCTTGTACCTTCTTGGAGCCAGCATTGCCTGTCTAATGCCACTCTTTCCTGGAAACCCAGAGGGGCCGGGTCTCTGGGAGTGTGGGATCCCCAGCTGGGCGTGCACGGTGCACCGTGGCTGCTGGAGAAGTACGCCGATGGGAACTCAGCTGCAGGCTTCACTCCAAGCAGAAAAGTTCCTTTTCTTTTGATTATGTAGCATCCCTGTGAGGGGCCTGGTCTGCTCTTCTGCTTTTCTTCATCTTGCTGCAGATGGCAATGACTCAGGGGGTCTGTCTGGGGCTTGAAGCCCAGGACACTTGTGTTTCTGAGATTGTCCTCCTCACTTTCCCTTTCCTGCTTTGTCTGCCTCTTCCTCATTTCCCCTCTCTCTTTTTTTCTTTTTCTTTATCCCCACACTTCCCCCTTTGGACTAAAATTCCTGGTAAGCTCTCTGGTTCCTCTATCCCCATGTGCAAAAGTTCTGGCTGTTCTTTCTCCCCTGGTTCTGAATGTGGGCAGACCCCAGTGTAGAAATCATGGGGTTGTAGGCGCTGAGGTCAGAGGTCAGTGAATCGAGGGCCTTTAGCTTCCCTTTCTCCTGTCGAGCGAGCGCATCTTTCACCTCTGGTTTCTTTACTTCCTCCTCCTGCAGGGTGTGTGGCTGTGAAATGGGGAGGACAGACCTGCCCAGGAGAAGGTCAGGAAGGGTCAGCAGGAGGGATGATGGCCATTGGTTTTGTTGGGTGAGGGGCTGGGAAGTTGGCAGGGTCTTTAAGGAGAAGGGGAGGTACAGGTACCTTCTCAAAGTGGCAATGTTTTCTTGGTTCACCATCCTGAAAGGTCATGTCACAGTTTGTTCTGACAGGCCAGTAGGCTAGATCTGGAGGTATTTTTATATTTGTGGGTCTGTGTGCTCAGTCCCCTCACTGGAAGGTACTGAGGTGCTGAGCAAGGGTGTGGACTCCAGAATTGGGCTACCTGGGTCTCTCCAGGCGCCACATCCTGTCAGCACATTGGAAAGGCCTTACAAAACTCCCTTTCTAAGTCTCAGTTCCCAGGTCTGTAAAATGGGGCTGCTGAAGCATTAAATGAGGTTATTCTTATAAAGTGTTAAGCACATAGTAAATGCTGCAGAAGTGCTAGCAGTTACTAATATCTTTTAGGTGAATTTCAAACATATCAGGCAGAGTAAGCCGCCTTTCCTTCCCTAGTGAATCTTCTGTGGAAAGCCAGTATAGAAAGGAGTTAAAGGGGTGACAGCACTGGTTGGAAGCGGGGATAGCATTGGTTGGAGTGGGTGAGGGAGAATGTGGGTGGCAGAGGCCAAGGGCTCTTTTTGCTGAGTCCCTGAGCCTCCGTTCTGGTTTCAAGGGAGCAGTTTGCAACTCTTAGACACAATCGAGTTGTACAAATTGGTACTGCCTTTTTGGATGGTACTTTGACAGTACTTATTAAAACTGAAAGTATATATCCCTTAGAATTCAGCAGTCCAACTCCTGGGAATCTGACACCTATAGAAATCGTAGCCTATATATACATACAGGTGTATGCCCAAGGCTTTTTATTATAGTATTGGCTATAGAAGTAAAAGGTAAGAGACTCCTACGTGTTCACTGGTAAGGGAGAGATCGAATCAATTGTGAAATATACTGTATGACTGTAAAATGGGCAATGTATAGACTGTCTTAGAATAATTGTCATGACATATTAAGTGTGAAAAATTCAGATTCAGAGCAAACAATATATACTGTGTATTTCTATTGTTAAGAGCATATGCATATCTATGCCCCCTTGTAAAGACCCAGGTGCACGGAGCACTCCATCCCTCACTAGTACAGAAACCAGTTGGTAGGGTGCCGACTGAACTGCTAATGGGACTAGACTTTTGGGGGATGGAGGGGAAGCTGGCATTTCTTACTAAAGTTCTTCCTTGCCTCCTCCCCCAAATTAGCACTTTGGGGTAATTTTGCTTTCTAGTTGGTGTTTTCCTCCAAATTAAAAAGAGGGAGATCATTTTAGAGGTAAGAAAACAGCTCCCTAGTGTGTGGTGGATTTGCCCAGGCTCCCACCATTCTGTAGGAGCGGCTCTGCGTTATTAAAGCCAGCCTGCTAAAGGGTGTCATCGCCTTGTTTTTCCCCTTGGCGGGCTGGCTCCGTGGGCTGCATTCCTGATCCACTCTGCTCGCCATCTGTTGAGGAAGCAGTTGTTAGGCTGTTAGCGGTGCCTTCCCCCATGTCTAATTTAACAGGCCACCTTTCTCTCAATAGACCTCGTGGAGGCTATGGGATCACCCTTTAATTATTTACAAGGGTCGGCCACCTGATGGAACTCCTTTGCTGGGGACAGACGTTCCTGACAAGCAAATTAGTTGCATGTGGGGAGGAGAGACTAGACTAGCAGGGTGTATGCAACAGTTAAGAGTGGGTTAGAACAGAAATTCATGAAGCATCTAGGAAGGTAATTTTAGACACTAATGATCTCCAGTCTGTGGTTCACTGGGCGAACCGAGCTGGCGACAGCCTGCCCAGCACACGCAGGCGGGCTTTTCTTTCCTGTCAGTCTGGGGAGGGCGGAGTCTGCTTCGCTCACCTTTGCATTGCTTTGAAATCTGTTCAGAGCTCTGCCTGCTTGTTCCTGTCGCTGGTTTATTTCTCTAGGAACCGTGGTGCATCCATTGGTTCTTCAGGGTCAGAACACCCGAACCCAAATACCACCCTGCCTCGGACCCATCACAAGCCACGTTCCTTTCCTTGGTCTGGCTTTCTTTTTTGTGTGTGTGACAGAGACAGAGAGAGGGACAGATAGGGACAGGCAGACAGGAAGGGAGAGAGATGAGAAGCATCAGTTCTTCGCTGCAGCACCTTAGTTGTTCATTGACTGCTTCCTCATATGTGCCTTGACGGGGGGGCTATAGCAGACTGAGCGACCCCTTGCTCAAGCCAGCAACCATGGGTTCAAGCTGGTGAGCTGTGCTCAAGCCGGTAATCTTGGGGTTTTGAACCTGGGTCCTCTGTATCCCAGTCCAACGCTCTATTCACTGTGTCACTGCCTGGTCAGGCGGTCTGGGTTTCTAACACTCCTAAATTAGTGAATCAGGTGAGGCCAGGCCTGTGGTCTCTCATAGTTCTGGAACATTCTGTGGTAATAAGCCCATATGTGCTGTTTGGAGGGAGAGAATCAAGAGCTAGAGCCCAGAAGTCAAGGCCCCGTGCCTTAGTGCTTGCTGCCGTTGGACCTGGGGTGCCTCCTGAGCTGTCATCTGTTAAGACTGGCATGCAATTGGGCGGAGGTAGGACATGGATTGAGCCTAGGTCTCCCATCTGTAAAATGAGACTAACAGTGCTGGCCTTGCGGGATAATGTGGATTTGTGGAAATACAGTTACATTCCTGGGACATTGTAGGTGCTCATTAAGTGGTATTATACATTTAGTACTTGGCATTTTCTACCCTGCTTTTTGTCTTAGCTGGAAAACATATTCCATGTAGGAAGGGAAGAGGACATTATCTTGCTTTATAGATGCCGCTTTGTAGAAAGCATTGGCCCTGGCACTTACTAAAGCAAGTGTGTTCTTTCACCATTCTGATTATGGTTAACATTCATTGAGCATTTGTTATATATGGTGCTTGTGACACCTCTGATCTCCTTGAATCCTTGGATCCCTATGAAGTAGTAGGGACTCTTGTCTCCATTTTATCAATTAAGAAATTGATGGTCTGTGAAGTTATGTGACATGCCCAAGGTCACACAGTCAGTAAATGGTGAAGCTGGGATGGAGCTACATCCTTCAGATTTTAGAGTCCTTGGTGTTAACCATTATGTGTACTCTTCAGCACGAGTGGCGGGGGGGTGGGCAAGAAAAGCTCTTGGACAGTCAGACCGGAAATCATGAACTTGAGTTCTTTAATGTGGTAGATTTTCTAAGTCACAGCCATTTAATAGTGGGTTCCACACAGTGCTTGGGGCTTGTCAGACCCTGCGAGGTGGTGGAGCCCCACAGCCTACATGGGCCAGATGATTCAGTTTTCTCTCTTGTTTATTGCAAGTGACCTTGAATTACCTAAAACCCAGGGAAATGTGTTCTTAATTTGTCTTGTTAACAATGCTGATACCCCCCCCCCACTCAGATGAAAATAACCATTCCTTCTGCGTTGTCATGTGCTTGAAAAGAAGCATCATAAAAAAAATCCCAACCCTCAATTGCCTGTAATTACGGGGTACGGTGGAGAGGGAGGGGCCCTGAATAGGAAACAGTGGGATCGTCAGAGCGTTCTAAGTGGCACTGGTTATATTCAGTAGCAGGGTTGAAGACTGTGCCTATTGCTGGGAAAGTTAAAAAGCAAAACAGCCCGTTTCAGCCAAGAGGTTTGGCTCTTGAGTTTATTCCTTTTAATTTGGGGCACCTGAGGTTCCCATTCTGTGGTGAGATTGGCTGGATTCTCACCGCCTCTTCCTCTGCCTGGCTAGAGAGAAACTTGTGGCCCCTGAGGTGGTTTGGTTTCAAGGCAGCTGCCATCAATATTGGCCTTTGATGTCTGCCAGGGTTTGGAGCAGAGGCCCGGAAACGCTCCTGGGTCACTGTGAACTGGAAACAGGGCTCCTTCTCCCCCTCCCCTTCTGACAGCAGGGGAAAAAGTACAAAGAGCTTCCCGGAACGAGAGAGGGATGTTTTTTAAGGTTCTTCATAAAAGACTTGAACTTTGAGAGTGAAATTGCCATGGGGTTTTATGCAGGGAGTATACAAGATTATTCCTGGGGAGGAGACAGGCCTGTGTGGGGACAGGAAACTAGGAAGTGCATTTTGCTGGCAGGTGAGCATTGTAGGCCTGTCAGAAGGGAAAAGGGAGAGGCAACAGCAGAAGACAGAAACCGGGAAGCTCACCTCTGAGTGACGCTAACTATGTAGAACACATCTATCTTAGATGTTAACGCGCCTGAAAGGGATGTATTTCACCTGCCTGGGGGGACTGCCTGCTCAGTGCCTTCACTGGACCTGGGAATGGGGTCCCTGCCATGCCACCGTCCAGCCTGCCTCAACTCTACAGGATTAATGTTTTCTTAGGGGACTGATATTTTGGATTCCTGTTCCATGAATGAACAGGTCCTTTAATTTACATTTAAAAGCAATAAAGAGCAGGAAGGAGACTTCTGGCATTTGCGCCATTTAAAAACCAACCAGATTTAAAAAGAAAAACGATCTTATTTCCTGATCGGGCAGGCAGCCCTCTCCAAGTTGTTGTCCTCATAATAGAGGCTCCTTCTCTGAGAACACCATTGGGTAGCGCCCCTTCCAAGTCCTCCAGGAAGCTGATTTTGAACCCTGGCCGCTGACTCAGTGTGGCCTGCTGGGTGGCTCCCATGCTTGGGAGGTGGCCCTGGCAGTGTCACTGCACCCAGCCTATGAGCAGGTGCCCCAGGTGATCCTGCTCTACTCCCGCGGCCCGGACCTTCGCATAGACAGGGAGAAGGAGCTCCCCAGCAGTGCAGGTCTGAGGTGGGGAATCAGTGGGGTGGCTGGGCGGGGAGCCAGGGAGGGCTTTCTCGGGTGAAGGCCTCAGGTGTTTATAGTGGGTGTGAGTTCTGCTCAGAGACAGAGGCCGGCTGGGGTTGTTCTCTGGCTGTTTGTTGCTTTTCCCCATTGGGCAGGGAAAGAAGTTGGGAAAGTTGAGCTTGGTTTTGCAGACAGTGTCTGTGGGAAGCTTGGTCTTTGTAAGGCATTAGCTTGCAGGCTTTTGAGAAGAATGTGCACTGTAGGTGCTGTGTGGATGGAGGATGTATTCAGGATCCGATCCTGTTTCTTGCCTTCCCCCCAGACATCTCCATCCCCTAGCCTCATCTATGGCCTTGGTTGGTAAAAAAGCACTTAATATGTAGTTAATGATTAAGGTTAATGATAATTCCTTGCGTGACTGTGTGCCTGTGTTTGTGTCTGAGTGTGTTTCTCTAACTTAAGAAAAGACCAAGGAACCCCTTCTAGAGGGGGCGAGGCGTGGTGGACAGCCTGGACCAGGATTTGGAGGATGTGGGGCCTGGTGTCTGCCTGATGATGACTTGGGCCTAGTTCCTTGGTCTCCCTGGGACACAGCCCAGCCCCCTCATTTGCCCCCCAAGGGTGGAGATGGGCACTGGGGCGGGGGGGCTTGGCGATCGTTTCTGGCGCACCTTCCAGCTCTGAAATCCTATGAGCAGTGTTGTCCAGTGAGACTGTCTCCACCAGGTAACACATGACTGCCAAGTGGGTATTTTAATCACTGTGGTTTCAGAGTAACAGGGTCAGTTCTCACAGAGGGTTCACTGCTCTGTCGATCATGCAGTCCCTGTGGAATCCGAGGTAAGGGTGGTCTGCGGTCGTTTCAGTTTTCCTGGAGCTGTCACTAATCAGGCACAGATATTCTGTTCAAAGTCTAGAACCCCCCATTTTTTAAAGTGGGATCATAATTTGCCCATTATGATTGATAAATTTTGTTTCCCAGTGTTGGCCCTGAGAGCCCAGAAAGAACAGTTTGGAAAATGCATCCCTTTTGGAATGGGATGGTATTGCATGTATGCCTAATTTATGACTGGGTCTTATGTGGTAGATGGTAAATGTTTCTGGAATCTTCTGGGTTTTGCCCACTGCCCTGTGAGGAGCCCTAGGTTTTGGCTTGTCAGGACCTCATTGGCCAGTGGTCAGGTTTGGAATTTTGAATCCTCACTAGCCAAGCTCCTCGCATAGGCCTGCCTCTCCTTTAGTAAGGACAATGTAAACAAGTCTGATTCCTTTTAAGAGACCACAACCCAGGACTGTGTTTTATGTTTGCCTAAGGGGATGCCTCATCTCCAACCACCTAAATATGACTGGAAAGAGACAGCCATGATACTTCTTTTGTTTGTTTTCAATTATGTGTAATAACATGGGAGCAGAAGGATGCATATAAGAGATACTTCTAAGGCCCTGGTCCGTTTGCTCAGTGGTAGAGTGTTGACCCGGTGTGTGGAAGTCCCAGGTTTGATTCACAGTCAGGGCACACAGGAGAGGTGACCATCTGCTCCTTCCCCCTTTGTCCTTCCCCCAGCCATGGCTCCATTGATTTGAGAACAGCTAGCTGCAAGGGCGCTGAGGATGGCTCCCTGGAGGCTCTGCCTCAGGTGCTAAAAGAGCTCCGTTGCGAGCATGGCCCCCAGATGAGCAGAGCATTGGCCCCAGACAGGGGTGCCAAGTGGGTCTTGGTCGGGGTGCATGCAGGAAGCAGTCCGTTTCTCTATCTCCCCTCCTCTGACTTAAATAAAAATAAATAAATAAAAGAGATACTTCTAGTTAATGAAACCTCAGTTTCTCCTAAAATTAGAACCCCTGAGACCCATGAATTGAATTGAAAAACCCAGATAATTTGCTGCCTCCTTTCTCTGTTTTCTCCAGCCTTGTCACTGATTCTGCCTGATTTTAAGCATTTGATATCTGTCATAGCCACATTTCCTGGTCCTCTTTCTTTGCCTCCCTGGACAGAGGGGAGGCCCCGGACCTTTGGTTGAAAAGGGCCTGAGAGCCAAAATACAGTTTGGGAACCTCATGGGTTCCATGGTAACCAGCAAGCAAGGCTTGGGGACCTCAGATTAATGATTAAGCCCTTCATGCCATTTCAGATGAGTCAGTGGCTCTTAGGATTCTCAACCCCCAGCCAAACTTAGGCTCCATTTACTTCTGTTAGTCTTTCGAACATAGTGAAGATAGAAAATGTCTTAGAGGGATACTGAAGGGCTAGCACGGGGAGGCTGAAACCTGACTGGCCGAGGGGCTGGTGAATTTGCTTGTAGCTGCAGCCATGTATTGTCGTCCTCTATGGACAAGAGTTTAGGCAGGCAGCTGAGAACACAGGACGAGGCTGCCGGGCCTGCTCTGAACCTCAGCTTTTGTTTTAGATAGTTTTAAAAGCCCGTGTTTGTTTTTCATTTTTATGTAAACAGGAAGCATCAGATTCTAACCAATCTGGTATTTCTGAGGGGGGCAGTCGTAAGTGGTCTTTTCCTCTCTCCCATAAGGTCAGCAGATGAGCAGATAATTGATTTGGTCTTCAGCTCTTTCAGTTTCGTATGGGGACAGCAGGCATTCATTCATGCGGGACTTGCTGTGTGGGTTACTGATAATCCCACTCCCCCTTAACATCTCCATGAGGATGAAGAACCATCTGTCTTCAGAGATGCGCCATGGTGGGGAGTGTTGAGTAAGTAAGGTTAGGTGGTGGGCAGCTCTGGCAGGTTGGTGGGATTTGTCCTCTTATTACCTCAGGGCCAACAATCCCAGTGTCTTTCACTTCTTAGTATTACTGCCCTTTCTAGAAAACTCAGCTAAGGGCAAAGTGCCGGTGGGCACCCTAGGCAATTTCAGGTGATGCCCAGATGTGGCATCAATTACCTGAAATCCCGTAGTGAAGAAGCAGTCTCCTTCAGCCCCCTTCCTGTCCTGCACTGGCCTCCGGGAGAGGGTCTGAATGCCATCCCCCTTTTTGAAAAACAAGGAGCAGGATCAGCAGGAAACAGGCCTCAGGATCCCAGGCTTCCGCATGCAACAGGGTCCACTAGATTTAATAACAGCTTGTTCCAGTTATGCTTGTTTTTATGGAAAAATTTATCTGACACAGACGAAGAATGGTGTCTTTGTGACAATTATATTAAATTAGTTTTCTTAAAAATGGGTAGGTTTAAGAAAAAATATTAAATAATAGCGCTGGTGGCCTATGCCCAGTGTGAAAGGCCACCATTTGAGAAACTTGGCCCGCCTGTAGCAATGCGAATGCCATGCAAAGCCCAGCAAGGGCCCCAGCGGGAAACCTGCCTCTCGGGGAAAGTCTGGCAGAGGCGACGCATGCGCATACACAGAAGACTGTCAGGGCGGCAGTTCTCTCCGGGACGGACGGGCAGACAGGTTTGTACAGGTTTTGCTGCAAAGGCAGGGAGTCTCCGTGCGTGCGTGTGTGCACTGTTTCTCCCTTAGCAGTGCCGTCGTTCCCCCTTACCTGTGGGGCCTGTGTTCCAAGAGCTCCCCCCCACCCCCGTGGATGCTGGAAACCGTGGATAGTGCCAAACGCCAGACACTATGTTTTTTCCTACACATGCATAACAAAATGATGTTTAATGGATAAATTAGTCACAGTAAGAGATTAACAACTTATAATAATATAGAACAATTATAGTAATATATGGAATGGGGCAAAAGCAGGTTTACAGTTGTATGTGAGAGTTCATTCTTGCATTTATTTATTGTATTTCTTTTTCCATAGGAACAACTGTAAACCTTTTGCCCCATGCTGTAACAGTAGGAAAGCTATATGAATGGGGTCTCTCTCTCTCAGTAGATCTTACTGTACGGCACTGACCCTTCTGGTGATAGGATCTGAGATGGTACAGTGTCTACGTGATGAAACGAAGTGAGGTGAATGACTTAGGGGACAGTGGAGATTTTATCACACTACTCAGAACAGCGTGCAACTTAAAACTTATGAATTATTTATTTCTGGAATTTTTCATTTACTATTTCTGAACTGAGGCTGGCTGTGGCTGTGGTTAACCGGAATCACAGATTAGGGAGGGCTGCCATAGGAATACTTCTCCCCTATGGATGACAGGCTCTATTCACATCCAACTTGGTTTGACAATTCTGTTTAGGTAATTTTAACCATAGAGAAGCGGCTCAGGAGTTGTCAAGGGAAAAACCTGATTGGCCATATCCCTTTTTAAAACTGTGTCTGATGTCCTGCTTTCCCGATGGTCAAGTGGTTCTCAAACTTTAGTCATTCCCTGAATTACCTGGGGACAAAGGCCCAGGACCTGTCCCACCCCACCTAGCGGGGCATCCGGGTACCCCTGGTGATCCCAGTATATGCCAGAGTCTGAGCTCATGGTCTAGGTCACTGGCCCCAGAGTCACCTGGAGAATTGTCAGGAGATTCTGAGCCCTGGCCCACACTCCAGGGTAGCCTAACCAGAATCCGGGGGAAGGGGGGGACCAGTCATTGGGGTTTTCTAAATGCTCCGGAGGTGCTTCTATTGTATGGGCTGGTGGAGACCCACTGGCTTTGATAGAGACTTTTGGAGAAATGTTAACCACACTTCGGAATGTTTACCATGAAGAAGCAAAGGGACTCATGAGGCATTGAAAGAAGTTAGTGTGGCTGCACAGGAAACCTGCAGATCTGAGTTCAGGTTTTAGAGGACTTCTATGAAAAAATGGAGATAGAAAGCAGGTAACCCAGGGTGAGTGGCAGAGCAGCACCAACCTGTAAGAGCTGGGTTAGGAGGGTTAACAGCTTCAAAACAGTGCTGAGGGCATCAAGAGGGCTCTTGAAGATTTGTTCAGAGCCAGAAGAACAGGGGTGATAAACGTGAGTCCCACTCAGGCCATGCAGACGGAGCCCTGGCAGGAGGAGGAAAGCAGGGTAGTAGCTTATGTGGCCTCTCTCTTTGAGGACCCTGAGCAGAAAGGTAACCCAACCAGAAGCAAGATAACTGAGGCAGAGAAGTCCAGAGAGCCCCCACTGCTTTAAATGAGGCTACCCTGTCTCATCCACAGGACTGACTTCCCGGGTCCCTGGGAACTTGGTCATTCCATTGTTGCTGATCAGTCAGAGGAACTATGAAGGGAGAACCAGGCTCCTGAAGACTGGAAGGAGGCAAAAGTTGTCCCTGCTTTAAGAAGTTAGAAAAAAGTGAATTCCAGAAACCATGATCTGCTGAGCTTGGGCTCTATTTCCAAGAAGTTTCTAGAAAACATTAGCAGCTGTTTATGAGCAAGTATAGAGTACAGTCTGGGTCAAGGTTATGGCCACTTACTTTTTTCAGAACAAGCTTAACTTTTCTTGTTCTGGTAGGTTAGCTGAGCGCCAGCTCGGAGTGCCTGAGGCCTCCCGGCAAAGAGTTTGGCTAAGCACTTGTGATGTCTTCTTCACAGGCTCTGCAGAGTGCAGCGAGGTCTGTGAAACTCCTCATGGAAAGATACGGAACTAGGGACTGGATGGGATACAGCCAGGTGGCTTCAGAGTGAATTCAGCAGCTACCCTTAAAGCAGAGGGAGCCTTGAGCTTGGATGTGGAGTGTGGGTGGTGGTGGGGGGGATGTCTATCCACCTGGGCTAGCCAGGCCCCATCTGCATGTTCACGTTCTGTTTGGGTACCATTTCTTTAACTTATTTGGTTAATTAGCAACGAATGTTTTAAAAAGAATATTTTAAAGTTCTAAAAGAAACATTACAGCAACCAAAAATTGAGGGAAAATTGGGGACTATAGTTTGGGAGGGACTTTGACAGACCTGTGGGTGATTCTGGTACAGAAGTGACAAATGGGAGAGAAGGACTGTGAAGGGCAGATGGCGATCTCCGCTTTCAGGGATCTAGATCAGTGGTTTTAACCACCAATCTGCCAGCCGGTGCTGGTCTACCAGAAGTTTCATGCTGGTCTTAATACAGCAAAGGGTGGTAACTCTTTTGCTACCTGACGGTTGAAAACCACTGATCCTAGAGGTCTTCTTGGAAAAAGAGGGCAAAGGGGACGGCCAGGTCCTGGCTCCATCCCTACCGGGGTTGGCATAGTCCCTTCACATATGGTAGCTAAAGGGTCTCAAAGTACTGTAATAGTGGCTGACACTTTTAGAGCCCTTCCTATGTGCCGAGCATAGTGCTAAGATTACACTAGTGTGAGCTCCTGATGCAGAACTCAGACCAAAGACCCCGTTATGTCTTTGATAATAATTGCTGACATCTACTGAGCCCTTCCTTATTATGTTAAGCTTCTCCTCTGCATTACTTCATTTAATCCTCATTGCAGCCCCACGAGGCATCATTTAAGTTTGTTCTGGTTGCTTTGGAAGCAGGACACTGACCAACCATATAAATTAAGTCATTATCATCAGGAGTAATTGTAATTTTCTTCGCAGTGATCACTGAGCACTTTCTCCATGCCAGGCATGTATAAACACTTTGCATGCATTGTTATTAATTTTCATAATCACTCTGTGGAGATATGGCGATTATTATCCCTATTTCTAGGTAGAGGAATTGAGGATCTGGAGGGCAGATTTCATGCAAATTACTAAAAGGTGTCCCTCAAGTGGACCAGGCCAGGGTGCTGGATTTGGTGAGGATTGTGTGGGTCCGTTTCCTGCCACCACACCTGCCTCCTGGACTGGTGCCTTAGTGCAGGACTCAGACTGCGTAGTTGTATGTGGAGGCCCTGAAGATGAGCGACGCCAAGGAACTTGGCAAAGCCACACAGTGAGGAAATGGCAGGGCTGGAATTCCAAGCCAGCTCTGCTGATTCTAGAGCTGGTGCTGCTAACCAGGAATGAGGCGAGGGAACTATGTACTCATCGGGGCCTTCCAGTGTGGACCAGACCATCCTGGGGCTGGCCCTTAAAGTCCTATGAGACAGGGTGGCTGTCTCTCAGGGGCTGTGGTCCATGTAAGGCATCTTTAAAAACTTAATGACTTGCCTGACCCATGGTGGCGCAGTGGATAATGTGTTGACCTGGAATGCTGAGGTTGCCAATTCAAAATCCTGGGCTTGCCCGGTCAAGGCACCTATGAGCTTACAAGTAGATGTGTCCTACCCCCCCCACCTCTCTCTCTCTCTCTCTCTCTCTCTCTCTCTCTCTCTCTTTTAAATTTAGTGAGAGGCAGGGAGGCAGAGAGACAGATTCTTGCATGTGTCCTGACCAGGGCAAGCTTACCAGGGGGCAATGCTCTGCTCATCTGGTGTGTTGCTCCATTGCTCAGCAAACAAGCTCTTCTTAGTACCTGAGGCAGAGGCCATGGAGCCATCCTCAGATCCTGGGGCCAACTCGCTCCAATTGAGCCATGGCTGCAGGAGGGGAAAAGAGAGAGAGAGAAGCAAGAGGGGAGGTGTAGAGAAGCAGATGGACACTTCTCCTAGGTGCCCTGACCAGAAATCATCCCCGGGGCATCCACAGGTTGGGACAGTACTCTACCACTGAGCCAACTGGTCAGGGCTCCCCCTTCTCTCTCTCTCAATCAATAAGTAAAATCTTTTTTTTTAAAAAAAAACTTAACGTCTTAAAATCTGACATTTTCTTCTCCATGTTCCTTTTCTTTCCTTTTGCTAATTTAAAATCAAGTCTCCCTCCTCCCCTCCCACTCCTCTCCATCCATGGGTGAAAGGCACTTGACTCCCATGTAGGCAGAGGAGGAGGGTGGGTGCTGGGAGGGGTGCGGCCATCCATAGCCTCACAGATGGTTGCTGGTCAGGAGCCTTTCTCTGGGGAGACACCAGTTTGTCATTCTGGTGTGCTTGCCCACATTTGAGTGTCAGCACATTCTACCTTGACCGTCTGGCAAGATCATGACACAGATGTTGTCTGACTTTAGGCGTTGGGGGCTGGAGTGCAATGGCTGGAATTCTGTAGCAGCCTCCCAGCCTTGGACTCCTGTCAGGGGACAGGGATGACCTTGGGCCCAGTGAGTGACTCTTCTGGTATCTCATGAAGGGATCTATACTGTCCCCATGTCTTCTCCCAGACAGCGGTGCTAGCAGCAGCCCTGGGGTGATGGTAACACAGCGAGTCTTTATGACTTGTAGGCAGTGTCATTGCAGGCTACCTGTGCCCAGTGTCTTACGAGTATTTGCTGGTTTAACTGTCAAAATAACCCTTTGAGGTGGGTACAATGATTATTTCTGTATTGCATTTGAGAATGCTGGCTCTTAAGGTAGTTCTGAGTAGGGTGTCTTGAGGGAGGTGGATGCTATTATTCTTTTCTTTTGAAGAGAGATTATGCTTCTTGTAAGTTTAACAAGCAAACTTGACTCGAAGGAACTGCTGAACTAAAGCCAGCCCTCTTCTTGTAAATTTAAAGCAGAGGATCTCAACTGGGGACCGTTTTGACTTCCAGCAGACACTTGGCAATGTCACAATTTGATTGTCACAGTTTGGGGTGGACTTCTTGATAGTCATCTTGTGGGTAGAGACCAGGATTCTAAGTATCCCTATCAAGCACAGGACAGCCCCCACCTCTACCCCTCACCAAGAATTATCCATCCCCAAGTGGCAATAGTGGGAGGCTGAAAAACTTCGGCCTAAAGAGAATAGAAACAATACTGAACTTTTCACCCAGTCTGATATTATTAACTTCTACTCAAGCCCTGCTTGTGGTCATGGGTGCAGCTCATCATCTATTTCTGGTTCTCCCACTGAACACATGATGGGATTGCACTTTTCCTGTCTTCTTCAAGTTAGGTAGACATGTGACTTGTGCTGGCCAATGAACTGTGAGCAGGAAGTAACATGAAACTTGAAGGTGGAAAACTAAGAGTTTGGGTGCAATTTGCCGCACTCCTTCCACCTTGCTGTGACTGTCAATGCTCCCAGATGGTGAGCCATCTGCCAGTGTGAGGTGGCCCAGGGTAGAGCTCCTGGTCAACTCACTTGGCTTCCTGTATGATTGAGAAATAACCTTTGTTATGTAAACTACTGAGATTTCAGGTTATTTGTTACTGTGATAGCCCGTCTGATCCTGACGGGTGTATTCTAACTGGAACAGAAATGAGAAGTTCTAGGATTGGGATTAAGCTGGAGGTATGCATTTCTGTATCTATCTGAATACTGCCAGGAAAAGCCCACATCCCACTCTGGAGAAGCCCTTGTGCTTGGCACTGTGGGAGGTTAAAGATGCTGCTGGATTGCTTCATAGAAGAAATGGACCCGTGATTGAGTCTATTAGGCTATCTAGACCTCTCTGAGATCTAAAGAAGTTAAGTGACTTAACCACCTGTGAGTCCTATGTGGGGATCCAGAAATCCCATTCAGACCGCAGCTCTGTGAAGCCCCTGCTCACCCAACTCAGTGAATGGTTTTAAATCAGTTACTGGTCTGTAAATGCTTGCGAGGGTAAAGTCCATCCTTACCTGCCTGGGGCCTGTAAGAGGTTGCGCATCTGGCACAGAAATGTTTATGGAATGAGTTGCGGTCAGGGGGACCGGGTAGATAGTGAGCAGTGCCATGGTGGGGTGCAACTGGAGGGCCTTGAGGGAAGAGGTGACTTGAGGTGGCCGGCCAGGAACACCAGAGCCTGCTGCCAAAGGTGAATTCCAAGTGGATCGGGGCCTGGGCATGGAGGCAGGAGGGACTGGGCGAGACTCACTCGTGTCTGGGTTTCAGACATGCAGGAAGCACCCCAATCTCAGGGTGTCCGTGAAGGAGTACTGCAGGGCGGGTTGCCCTCTGGCCAACCCTGGAGAGGCTCTCTGGTCTGCCTGGCTCTGCATGAGCAGGTGCAGCCTCACCTGAGCAGCATGTGCCCTGGGACGGGGTGTCACTGTACAGGAATTGCTCTGAAGGCGCAGTAACTATGCTCATCTTCTTCAGAAGCCTGGAAAAGGATCAGTTAGTGCCAGGAGTAGGCTTACCCTGGCACGGGGCCAGAGCCCTTCCCAGCAGCACAGAACAAAGTCAGCTTGGCTTATGCTCTTCGGCGCCTCAGTGTGCCTGTTGACAAAAGGGGCATAATTGGGAGATCTCACCCTCTCTGCCTCTTGCTGAGGCAGTCATGTCAGAGGGCTTTGTCCTATAAAGCCAGGGACTTAAATGTTCTTATAGGTCAGAATGGAAGGAATGATGGATTAGTTTCTTTTTTCTTATTTTATTTAAAAATTTATTTATTGATTTTAGAGAGATAGGAAGGGAGAGAGGCAGAAACATTGATCTGTTTCTGCATGTGCCCCGATTGGAGATTGAACCAGGACCCCTTGCATATTGGGATGATGCTCCAACCAACTGAGCTAGCCGGCCAGGGCAGTGGGTCAGTTTCTTGCCCCTCAGTTCAGGTCTGCAAGGAACTCTTGCCGAGAGGGAAACAAGATGGTGAGCCTTGGGACAACCCAGACAGCACCTGCCTAATGGGCACTTGCTGGCTGTGAACAGGCACTGTGCTAGGACCACCTATCGGTAGGGTTGACCATTTAGATCCTCTGGTTGCTGGCCGGAGGAGTCTGTCTTTCTGCCTCCTGCAGCCTCGGCTTTCCTGTTCTAGGTGCTCCTATTCTCAGGGGTTGACCCTAACTCGTGTGGGCTCCACAGTGCCCCCCGCTTTCCCAGTGAGACTGCCTTTCCCACACTGCGTGCAAGTCTGCAGGTGCATGGGCGTGCTTCCTGTAAACCGGCCCCTCCCCCTTCAACCACCCTCCTTAATCCAGGAGATATTCTTTCTTAATCCAAGAAGGTGCCAACAGTTTCCACCTCAGCTGGGTGATTCACACAGATTCAGGCAGTAGAGGCTTTTTATTGTCAGAAGAGAAGCAGTATAGCTCAGAGGCTCAGTTCTGTACTCTGGAGCCAGACTGCCAGCTTTGAATCCCAGCCTCTCCATTCGCTAGCTGTGTTTCTGGAACTATAGTAGTTATTAATCTGTCTGGTTCTCAGTTGCCTTATCAATAAAATGGGAGGGATTCTATTACCTATCTCAGTAGGGTCATGTAGTTTAAATGCTGGTACACCATAATATGGTAGCTGTTACACCATAAATAAATTAGCTGTTTAATATTTTTGATGCTGTCTCTCCCATTTTGTGCCAGGTATTGGTGTCACCAAGGGGCTGCCACCAGCCACACTTCCACCGAGTCCTTTGGTGTGTTTCCAGTCTCACTGGAAGCACCATGCTAGCACAGTTGAAGTCTCAGCCACACTTGCTGTGGGGGTGTGGGGCTTAATATGGTGGGGGTGACCAGGACAGCTTCGGATATGCTTAGTGTTCTTAGTACTGCTCTCATTTTCTCTCTTCCCAGAAGGTAGTCACCTTTAAAAAATGATTCATAGCATAAACAGTATATAATATTTAAAACACAATTGGCTTACTGCTCCGGACCGAACCTAAACTGCTTTCGTATTTCCATGCTTCCCCCGTGTCCTTGTCTGCAGGCAGATGTGCGTCTAATAATGCATATTGTAATCAAAGCCACTTTTTGACAGTGTTATCTCCACCCACCCAAATAAAACACACCAGAAGGTCCGTGTGGCTTTGGCCCTTCCTGGCTGGACCACGCTGGCAAATTAACTTGATTTGGGGGAGCCTTGTTCTCCTCTTTGTTAGTATGGGGGCAAAATGGTTCAAACTCATGACTTTGCAATAATGAAAAGTGGTAGTATAGATAAAAATTCAAGCTCAGTGTGGTTGTTGAACAAAGCCATGCGTGTTCATTGTAGTTTCTAATATGTAGCTCCCTGATCCTCAGTCATGGATATGGCCAGATTTATCTGACCTGCCTGTGGGGTTGGACATTTTGATTATTTCCACCTTCCCTTCCCTCTTGGTCATCTTTATGGAGGGAGTGACTTTGGGGGCTGGCAGCTAGGAACCACAGGAGTCAAACCTTCCCCTTTGCAATTGGTAACTTGGTGTTCTTAGGGGTTTGTCCAGCCAGAAAGCTGTCTAGAGCCCTGCTGAGGGTCAGCCTTTATCTTCTGTCTCTACCCTGTCCCCCCCAGCCCACCCCCCCAATCCTCAGACTGGATTTTTCTCTTCTGTGGCCTTGCTCTCGGTTCAGCCCCCTGGGGAACAGTGCTTTGGGTTCTGCAGGTGTCATGGAAACCCCCAAGCCCTGCCCAGGCCCCAGGCTGAAGGAGGGGAAACTTCTTTGTAGCCAGACAAACAGGTATTTTCTGTCAAGTCCCCAGCTGTCAGAGAAATCAGTCCCCTTGGTAATTCGGAAGGAGGAGCCCCACCCATGCCACTTCCCACCCCCCAGAGGCCAGAAACTCCCAGGATATAATGAAAAGAGGACAACTGCACTGTCTACAACAGGGGTCGGGAACTTTTTGGCTGAGAGAGCCATGAACGCCACATTATTTTAAAATGTAATTCCGTGAGAGCCATACAATGACCCATATACATTATGCATTATCCAGTAAAAATTTGGTGTTGTCACCATGAACATGAGCGGTGGGAAATGAATGGATTGCAATATATGAGAATGTTTTATATTTTTAACGTTAGTATATTTTTATTAAAGATTTGTCTGCGAGCCAGGTGCAGCCATCAAAAGAGCCACATCTGGCTTGCGAGCCATAGATTCCCAAACCCTGGTCTACAAGAACTTTCTGCAATAATGGAAATGTTCATTCTGCTCTTTCTAATGTGGTAGCCATTAGGGCAATTGAGCCCTAAAAATGTGGCTAGTTTGAATTGGGATGTAATGTATTCTAACTAAAAATATGCAGCAGATTTAAAAGACAATATGAACAAAAAAATGTAGAACATCTCAATAATTTTCAGTATTGATTTTGTATATTTTATAATGTGCTGAAAGGGTATTTTGAATACATTTGGTTAAATAAAATCCATCACTGAAATTGATACCATCTGTTTCTTTTTATTTATGGGGCACTAGGAAATATAAAATTTCATAAGAGGCTAGCATTATACTTTTATTGGACAGTGCTGTTCTAGAATGTAGATTGGCAGCTGCTATCTTGCCCCCATGAGTGGCTGACTTGGCTTGGAGAGGAGAGAAGTGAAACCCACGTGGGTACCAGGGCTCCCCCATGTGCCCTAGTGCCACCTGCTCCAGTCCTGACGTCCCAGCAGATACCCTGCAGAGCAAGAGAAAACCCAGGTTACTGCATTTCAGGCGTCTGGGCACAACCCAGCTCCCTAGGCCAAATGCCTTTTAAACACTGAATAAGTCTTGATTAAAGAGGCTAGAATCTCCATTAGGTATGTGTTGGGGGAGGAGGGGGCGAGATCCAGACTTGGCCTCAACTTCCTTTTTCAGGGCCCGGGGGTGAGCAGATATGGTTCACAGGTAATGGGGGTCCTTGCATAATCCTAGCTTGGTGCTTGCGAAGGCCAGCACCTGCTGCCCCCTTCCTCTTAGCGTGCAAGGGAATAGGGAAGTTTCTGTTCACATCAATCCACCTGGGCTTCTTCCTCTCTGTTTGTTACACTCTGACCTGACATGACCTTTGCAGTTTTTCCTTTTTCCATGGACGACTTATCCTTTCTTCGGAGCGCTGTGAATGGTGGCAGGACCAGCCATCCAGGAGAACCCTTTCTGATTGGCCTTCTGTTCTTGATCTCAGATGTTGAGCGCGTCACTTCACTCTGAGCCTCAGTTTCCTTATTTCCGAAAGGGGAATATCGGTGATAATAAAGTACACCCTGAAGAGTTGTGAGGATTAAGTTGTGAGGAAACATGGCACCCGTGTGAGGGTCGTTTTGTGTAGTTTCATGGACATATTTCAGACAAGATGGAATTAGAACCTGAGAGCTGGAGAAATCTGAGCCCTTACAGTGAATAGCTGAGTGGCTTTAGCTTATAGTAATAAAGTAGCTTAACCTCCCAAGCCCTTGTCTGTAAAATAGGGTTGTTGAGATTGAAACAGGCTCTGTGTGCCTAGCATGTGCACAGTGGATGCTCAGTTGCTTCTTTCTGAATGCTTGGGCAGTGCTGTGGTCTGTTTGGCTGAACGCTGTCAGGAGAATGCTTGCCTCACTTCTGTTTAAAATATACAAATACTCCTGACCAATGGTGGCACAGTGTGTAAAGTGTCAACCTGGGATGCTGAGATCCCAGCTTCAAAACCCCGAAGTTGCCCGCTTGAGTGCAGGGTCACTGGCTTGAGCAAAGAGCTACTAGCTTGGCTGGAGCCCCCAGTCAAAGCACATATGAGAAGGAATCAATGAATAAAGTGAAGTAACTATGAGTTGATGCTTCTTATCTCTCTCCCTTCCTCCCTCTCTCTCTCCCTCACTCTTACTTAAAAATAAAATAAAATGAGCCTGACCAGGCAGTGTTACAGTGGATAGAGCATCAGACTGGAATGCGGAGGACCCAGGTTCGAAACCCTGAGGTCGCTGGCTTGCATGCAGGCTTATCCAGCTTGAGCACAGGCTCACCAGCTTGAGACCGGGGTCGCTGGCTTGAGCGTGGGATCATAGATGTGACCCCATGGTCGCTAGCTTGAGCCCAGAGTCGCTGGCTTGAGCAGGGGGTCACTCACTCTACTGTAGCCCTCCCCCCCCCCCGCCAAGGCACATATGAGAAAGCAATCAGTGAATAACTAAGGTGCCACAACAAAGAATTGATGCTTCTCATCTCTCTCCCTTCCTGTCTGGCTGTCCCACTCTCTGCCTCTGTCAAAAAATAAAAATAAATAAATAAAATAAAACAAAATATACAGATACCATTTCCTGGCTCAATTATTTGCTGCAAATGAGTTTTCATTCTCCTTTGAGCATCCCCTTGTACCCCCTAGGCACATGTCTGGGTCAGCATTATCTCAGTATTGACAGCTGCTCTGCCCCTGTAATAATCTGAAGTGCTTTCATGTTCCTGATCTCACATCTGTCCTGACAGTGAGCAGGACAGCCCTCATCCCCCTCTTGGAAGTCAGAAGGCGGGGGTGAGCACACCTTGGAAAAACAAACTATAAGCTCTAAAAAACCTTGCCAACAGCTTCTTTGTTGGTCACTTCTTTCTCAGAGAAAAAGTGACAGGTGGGCGAGAGATTTTAGTTAACTTTGCTCTTGCAGAATGGTTGGCAGCAAAGAGGTGGACAGAAAGCATGAGGTGGGGATAGCTGGCTGTGGTGCAGACTTGTCATTGATGAACCCCTGGCTACTGACGGGGAGCTGACTGTCGGGTGTAGACACCATCGTGATGACTTGGAGCCAGGAGGGGTCTCTGTTCTTATTTCCCTCCAGGTCTGAATGCTTGAGGATCCTGGGAGGTGGCAGGTGAGCCCCTAGGAGTGGCTTTGCTGTTGGTGGGGAATGGAGGGTGTGCTAGGGATTGCAGGCTGTGTATGCTTTCCTGGGAAGAAAGTTAATACCCACCAGTGGGTGCGGACATCAGTGGGCACTTGGGGACTAGAATTCAGAAAGGAGGGACAATAGCCTGCCCTCTGGTACTGTCCAACTTCTTTCATGAGGGACCTGTGGCGGGTGGGGCAGAGTTTCCTGCAGGACCCTTGGGACTCCCAGGCCAGCAGGGGTTGGATCTGCTCAGTTGGGGTATCTCTGTAAGTAGAACGTGTGATTTAAAAGTAGCCTGGTCAGCCTGACCAGGCGGTGGCGCAGTGGATAGAGCATCGGACTGGGATGCGGAAGACCCAGGTTTGAGACCCCGAGCTCGCCAGCTTGAGCGCGGGCCCATCTGGCTTGAGCTAAAGCTCTCCAGCTTGGACCTGCAGTCAAGGCACATGTGAGAAAGCAATCAATGAACAACTAAGGTGTCCCAACAGCAACGAAAAACTAATGATTGATGCTTCTCACCTCTCTTCGTTCCTGTCTGTCTGTCCCTATCTATCCCTCTCTCTGACTCTCTCTCTGTCCCTGTAAAAAATAAATAAATAAGGAAAAATAAAAGTAGCCTGGTCAGCCATGGAAGCTTAGGAAAAGGAAGGGATCCTGAATCCAACTTTGGCAGTGCCTAAACAAGGTTGCCCAGGGGAGAGGGCACCTAGCCATTAGACTTCGGTGCATTCTATCACTGTGGTCAGCTGCAAGCATCCAGGTTGGGGTTTGGAAGGCAGCTGTGCTAACAACCACTATACCACCAACGCTACGACTGGGTTTTATTGTAGTTGTTTTTTATTCGATGTCACCAAACATGGCAGTTATCAAACTAGGTGTTAGAGAAGCATAAACTCACCTAGAGATGGCTTACCAGGGGAGAATACACTGATGTATGCAAACTTCTAGGGTAGTGGAACTGGAGATGGCAGTTTCTCATCATAAAATAATAAGGTGGCTTCGTGCAGTCTGAACGGTCTTGTGTGGGTTCAGTTATCTTGGGCCCGTTCTTAGGGCCTGCTCTGACCCCTGCCTCCTTAATGAGGTTCTAACCACTGACTGGACTCGAACCTTCGCTCTGATGATGCAGCAAAATGTCTATTTCCTCCTGTAGTGACTTTTCTAGTGCTTTCTGAGTTTCTGTCTTGAGTATCCATCACTAATCTATGGAATAAATGTATGTGTCTGAAATGGCTTCCGACCTCCGAGGATCTTATAATTCTAGTTTTGGGAGATAGAGATGAATATACTTGAAACATCCAGGGAAGGTTAAGAGTTTCTGACCCCAAATGTGAGCACCCCTCCCGCTTTGAAGAGAAATCTGAGTTATATAGACATAGCAAGCCTTTTTCCTTTTTATTTTTAACTGTGTTCGTATTGCAAAATATAATGTAGGTTCAGAATAGCACACACAACATAAATGTAAAGCTTGATGAATTTTCACAAAGTGAACACCCTGGAAACCACTTGCCAAATCAAGAAACGGACCCTGTCAACACAGAGAAGTCTCCCTGGTCGAAACTCCTTCCCTTTCTACCAAGAGTAGCGCTGGCCTTACTCATAGTAGATAACTTCCTTCCTTCTTAAAACAACGATTTCATCACTAATATACATTCCTAACCACTGCAAGGTGGGTTTTTTGGCCTGGTTTTTGAACTTTCTCTAAAGAGAACTGTTCTGTATGTATTTTTTAATGTCTGGTTTCCTTTGCTCAACACTGTGAAATCCATGCATTTTGTTGTCTGTGGCTGCTGTTTATTCATTTCCGTTGTGTGTGACCGCATTGAATGATTAATGGGAGTTTTGTATCCATTCTCCTGTTGCTGGACATTGGGTTTGTTTACAGTTTGGGAATGTTACTAAAAAATGCTGCTGTGATTATTGTTAGATGTGTTTCCTGGTAAACCGGTGCGTGTGCACATGTCCACGGGCTTTCTATTGGGGGAACTGGCAGTGGAATTGTGGCATCTCATTCTGTCTTCACGATGGCCTTGTTAGCACATAGGGAGGGTTGACGTAGATCAGCAAGTGTGGGGAGCTTGCTCAGTGTCCTGCCTCTGTATCCCTTGGGTTGTCTCTGTGCTCCTATGGGGCCACATCACCTTTCCAGGTGTGGGAATTAGAGTCCTAAAGCTTGTGTGCCACACACGGATGACTCTGGGGGGGGGCAGTATGTGGGGGCTGTGCAGGAGACTGGTCAGAAGGCTGTCCCCGCAGTGTTTGGGGCACAGCCTGTTCATCACAGTCCTCCAGGTGGACCTGACTGCCCAGCCCCTCAGTGTTGATGTCTGCCTGTGGCCTTTTCCCCCCAGCAGCTCTGGCACCCGTCGAGCATATCGAGTAGAGGATGGTCAGGAAAGCTGAGGCCTCAGCCGAGTCTGCTGGCCCCTGCTTTTGGTGCAGCTAAGCTCTTAATGTGTTTTTATAATCAAAGCAGAAAGGTCCCATTGTGGCACTAACGCCTTTGCCATAAAGCGCTTTTTGTTTCTTCACAACATTCCAAGTTGCAAAAGCAAGTCAGCTTAGCAAAGACACAATGCCAGTTAATGGCCATTTGCTACTGGCAGCAGCTAGGCAGGCTCCTCGTAAGTAATGGTTGGCCAGTCTGAGTTTTATTGGGGTACCCGGAACACAAAAATACTTTTCAGGCTACTTGGGGTAGGGATATTAGGAGTCATTTTCATCACCCTGGAATTATAATCTGATATTAATGTGTCAGGGTTCATTTGGCTCCATATTTAGAAAATCCAAATAACACTGGATTAAACAAAGAAGGGAGTTATTTTCTCATGAAACAAGAAATCCAGAGGCAGCCTGACCAGGCAGCAGCATAGTGGATAGAGTGTTGGTCTGGGATGCAGAGGACCCAGGTTTGAAACCCCGAGGTTGCTGGCTTGAGCACGGGCTCATCTGGCCTGAGTGTGGGGTCACTGACTTGAGCATGGGATCATAGACATGACCCCAAGGTCCCTTGGCTTGATGAAGGGCTCACTCACTCTGCAGGAGCCCCCACTCCCCATCAGGGCACATATGAGAAAGCAATCAATGAACAACTAATGTACCACAACAAAGAATTGATGCTTCTCATCTCTCTCCCTTCCTGCCTATCCCTATCTGTTCCTCTCTCTGTCTCTCTCACTTAAAAAAAAAAAAAAAAAAAAAAAATCCAGAGGCAGGCCGTCCTGGGGCTCCATGTTGAGCCCTATCTTTTTTCTTTGTCATCCTCAGCACATGAGTATTGCTCTCATGCTCTCAGAATGGCTGCTATATCTTTAGGCTTCACATCTGCGTTCTAGGCAGGAAGAAGGGGAGAGGGGAGCTGGCTTTTTCCAGCTGACTCTTCCCCATTTTAAGGAAGGAAAGTAACTTCCTAGAGAGTAGGTAGGTAATAAGTGTTCCTGTCCATTTCATTGGCTAGAACTGGATTACGTGACAACCACTGCCTACTGGTTGCAAAGGAGCCTGGGAGCTGCACACATTGTTACTCAGAACAAAATCAGGACTCCTAAAGTTCAGGAAGAAGGGGAGAATGGACATGGGAAGGCAGGTAACAGCAAACTCCATGATTTACTAGATAGCATGGGGAACAAGTCATTTCACATAAAGTGAATTTCCTTGGTAGCCAACTTATTTCTGGGAGCATGAAAATGTATTTTTATCATTTTAAATGGTTCAGAAAGGCACATGCATTTTATTCTAAACAATGTACTGACATCATTTTTTTCTGCTGTCGCTGGGAGTTTCAGTACCTTCATCGAGGTGTGGTTTGCCCCCTTATATAAAGGTCCCAGAAAAGTACCCTTTTTGAATCTTGGGTCTGCTTTGTAGTTTTTTCCAATTCCTCTATTCTTGCTATCACACCTGGGCTTGGGGTACTCACCTCTAGATAAAGCAGGTCCTCAAATAATGTCATTTTGCTCAATGTTGTTTCATTATAATGACGGATGCCATAGGAACTTAACTCTTTTATTATTATTACATTTATTGGGATGACTTAAATCCTGTTTTTACAATAAGCCTGTGATAAAATTGGTTTTATTGTAGTCATTTCGCTTAAATTTGCAGCACCTATCTACAATGTTAAGTGAGGACTTACCATATTGTGGTTCTTTTCACCTTCAAATTTTCAGCCTTCTATAATCTATGAATAGGAAACACTAGGTAACCAAATGTCATGGTGTACGTGGGCGGAGGGAGGGGATGCTGGGGGAAAGCATGGGACTCCAGGTTAGATAGAGCCTTTATAAGTTCTGTCAGCTTAGAGGCATTGATCTCTACTGACCGACCAGATAACAGAACTAATTGTTATACTTAAGAAAAGAACATGAGGAGTTTCCAATCATATCCTTCAATCCAGGTGATATCAGTCAGTTGTTATTTTTATTTTTATTACAGTTTACAGTTAATATTATTCTGTATCACTTTCAGACATATAGCATAATGGTTAGACACCATATACTTTACAGAGTGGTCCCCTGACACTTCCAGAACTCACTGGACCCCCTCCATAGTTAGCACAACACGACGGACTCTATTCTCTATGCTGTAGTTTACATCTCTGTGACTGTTTTATAACTACCAGTTTGTACTCCTTAATCCCTTAACCTTTTCCACTCAGTCCCCCAATGAACAGTTGGTGTTAGGTGGCTGACTTAATGCTCATTTTCCTATCACCACTCAAAATAACTCCCTTCTTCCTTGCCTAACCTGTCCCTGGAAATGTAAAGCCCCATGTTATAAGTATGACATATATAATTCCTGGTTTTGTCTAAGAGATCACCTATAGGCAGTAACCAAAGGAGAAAATCAGGAAAAGGTAGCTGTGCGACTTTGGGACAGTTTCCTAATCTCTCTGTGTCTATTTCCTCATCTGTAAAAGGGGAATTATAACAACTGCCTCGGAGTCATTGTAAGAAATAAATTAGAATGAGTTTAAAAATGGGGTGGTGCCTACCACATGATAAATGCTCAATAAAAATTAATATTCTTAACATTGTCATCATTATCATAGATGGCAATGTGTTCCTTACGGGATTGGGTCAGCCTGGGAACGTATTTGGAAAGCTACCTGAGCCATAGTTACCTGATGACAGAGATAAATCTGCAGTGGGGGCCCTGAATACTATGGAGGCAGCATGATCCCTGCTGCTGCTTTTTCCTTTCTTTTTGCAAACAGGGCTTCTTTTTTATTTTATTTTATTTTAGAGAGGAGACACAGAGTGAGAGAGAAAGAGAGAAAGGGGGGAGGAGCTGAAAGCATCAACTCCCATATGTGCCTTGACCAGACCAGTGCAGGGTTTTGAACTGGCGACCTCAGTGTTCCCAGGTCGACGCTTTATCCACTGCACCACCACAGGTCAGGCTGACAGAGATAAATCTATTGCTGGGACAACACTGGGGAACCAAGGACAGATGTCTTGGTGTCTCTTTGGCCTTGTTCCCTTCCTGCGACAGTACAGAGTTTCTTCCTTCTCATAATAATTTTTATATCTGATTATAAAACTAACATGTGCTTGTTGTGGAAAATTTGAGAAACAAAAGCATAAAAGAAAACTTCAGATCACTCTTAAAAACGTATACATATGTGTGAGTATACATGTGTACAGGGAGGTGGGGGAGAGAACCAGCTTTAAAAAGGCGGGTCCATCCTGTGCTTCCTGCTCTGTGAGTGCCTTCCTTTTCATGGCACAGCAAACCTGAGTGAGCTCTCACTTGCTAAGTGCAGCTGTGTAGCATTCCGCAGGGTGGATTTTTACCTGGAGTTGGAAGGGACCTCTGAGAACAAATACTGACTCACTTTCCTGGGTAATTTTTATTTTTATTTTTTGTGGCAGAGACGGTCAGAGAGAGGCAGACAGATGGGGACAGACAGACAGGAAGGGAGGGAGATGAGAAACATCAATTCTTCGTTGCGGCACCTTAGTTGTTCATTGATTGCTTTCTCACATGTGCCTTGACCGCGGGCCTTCAGCAGACCGAGTGACTCTTTGCTGGAGCCAGCAACCTTGGGCTCAAGCTGGTGAGCCTTGCTCAAACCAGATGAGCCCGTGCTCAAGCTGGCAACCTTGGGGTCTCGAACCTGGGTCCTCCGCGTCCCAGTTCAACACTCTGTCCACTGTGCCACCGCCTGGTCAGGCGTTCCTGGGTGATATTAGGGAGAACTTCCTTGGCCCACTTCCGTATTGTAAAGCCTGCTTTGTGCAGCTGAGGAACTGAATGACTTGCAGTTGGGTCCCTGTGTTCTGTAATTGTGGATGGACGTTGTAAGCTAAGGTTTGGGGCCTGAAATGATTTCAAATACAGGCAGTAGCATAGTGAAGGAAGAAGAACCATTGTAAACTGAAACAGGTCAAGCTGTTTATTCATTGGGTCATTGTTAAGGACCTGCTGTGTGCCACCACATCAGGCATTCTTGATACAGAAGCAAATGAGACAGGGCCTGGGACTTCAGGGAGCTTCCATTCTTAGACACAGTCACAGTCCCTGGGAAAAGACTTAAAATCAGTTGGTGAACAGGTCATTAGGGATGCTGTCCCCAAAGGGAGCCTCAAGGAGGGGAGGTGTCAGTGTTCTCTAGGGGCCAGGAAGGTGTGTTTGGGGGGGGGGCATTGGAGCCCAAAGGCTTTGAAAGGGGAGGGCATTCCAAGCAAGGGAGCCTTGTGTGCAAGACCCTAGAGGTGTGAAACAGCTTACAGCGTTCATGGATTTGGTTACCAGAGCACCTAGATCAGTGGTTCTTAACCTTTTTTGAGGTACCGAACCCACCAGTTTCATATGCGCATTCACCAAACCCTTCTTTAGTGATAAATAAAATATGATATTTTTTTTCCAAATTCAAGACATAGGTATATGTTTTTTTACTGGTGCACAAAATGAGCCGTGCATGAACATCACCTTGCTCAAAGAACAAAACCAACAAAGTGCATGAACTCACAACAAATTACAGTATTACTTTATTCTGGCCTCCATGGCAGAGCCTTCTCTGAACTCCTGAGACCGACTCATAGAACCCCTAGGGTTCGATAGAACCCAGGTTAAGAACCACTGAGCTAGATGAAGCAATAGCTACATCTTTTCATTTCTCAAAGTATTTAATACTGGGCAGGGAAGCTGCACTTGTGAAATTTGACATGTCTTTAATATCCTTAAAGTCAAAAGAAAAAGCCAAAGTTACTTATTTTAAAAGCACCTGAATGTTTTCTTTCTGTACTTTCTTTGGGAAGTATAGATCTCCTCCCAGAACGGCATAAAAGTAGCTTTCATAAAAGTAGCTTTTAGTAACTCTGTTGTTTTTGCAGCCCCCTCGTCCACCCACCTCTTCATCTTCCCAGTGCCTACTTTACTAGGTTGGGGACCCAGAGCCTGCCCTTACTGAGCCCTGACAATGTGTCAAGGGAGGTGGGCATCTACGTTAACAATTGCTGTTCTGTGCTGACAAATTCTGTGGGAAAGTAGAGGTGAGATCAAGAATTCTGTGTGCAGGAGGGAAAGCTTGAGACTGGGAGGCTCAAAGGGGAAGAAAAGTGTATCAGACGCCCTTCCCCTCCCCCATCCCTCCAGAAGGGCATAGTACCTCCGGGAAAGTTCCACACCCTTCAGTTGTGCTGCAGCGACAAAAAGACTGAAAAGAGCCTTCAAGGGAACAGTCATTCCCTGGGCCGGCATTGGCTGCACACTGTGGTCCACCACGTGTACCATTAACCCTGTGTAGTGTTTTATTTAAAAAAAAAAAAGATTTTTTAAATTTTAATTTATTGTGGTAACATGGATTCAAGTGTCCCACTCAATATAACACCTCCAACCATCAACAACGTGCCCCCTTTGCCTCCGCCTGAGCAGTGTTTTAGAGTGAGGAGATTGTGGGACCTCCCTCTGATGTTTGGGGGATTTGTCCAGGTCATGTTGCCGAGAAGTGGCCGGGCTGGACTGGACTCCAGGCTTACTTGACCCTGAAACCTCGAGCTGCAGAACTCACTTCTGGGCTTTGAAAGCTGCTGAGAGGTGGTGGTGGTGGTGGTGGTGAGGGGAGCAGTGCCTGACCAGAGAGGCCTTGTTATGTAATGGCTTGTGGTCAGCAAGTAGAAACCCTGGCTGTGGTTCCTATGCAGAAGGCCAGCCCTGATGACTTGGAAGTGAGACTGGTTTAGTTAAAATAGTAAATTGCCTGGATAGCCAGCCCCACCCCTTAGTAATTCCCAGTAGCTCCACACCCTTCCCACGTGGGAACCTGGAGCCGCTGCTCTCCTCGGCAGGTGGCTCTCCCACTCAGCCCGCACTCAGCCCGCGCAGGCCCAGGCCTGCTCTGTGGCTCTAGTGTGGGGCAGTGTTGGGTTGAATCAGTTACTTCCAGAGGGCTTCCAGGGGCAGGAAGACAGGAACCCCCCTCAGGGTTTAATTTAGTTCAGCAGCCTCCTCCCTACATCTGTTTTACAGTTGAGGAAACTGAGGCTCGTTGAACCCCAGGCTTTCGGCTTCTGTGGTGTCAGCATGATTTCCTCTCTGACTTCCTGGCTGAGGCAGGTTTGATGCCAGAACACATAACTGAGATGATGACGTTTGATCAGTGCCACGCCGCAAGTCACAGGACTCCTGCTGTCCCTGGAGTGAGACCTCCCTCTGCACTGCCTTACCTTGGACACCTGACCATGGTGGGAACCGAGGTTCCTGCTGTGTGGCGCCTGCAACGTGAGCATCTCGAGCCGCCCCGTTAGGGTGGGGAGGATTTTGACACCATTAAAACCAAGCTGAACGAATGAAACAAGACGTCAGGAGTGTGACTGAGCTTCCAGTGGTAGTCAACCTGGTTCCTACCGCCCACTAGTGGGTGTTCCAGCTTTCATGGTGGGCGGTAGCGGAGCAACCAAAGTATAAATAAAATAATAGATTTAACTGTAGTAAGTTGTTTTATAAAGATTTATTCTGCCAAACTTAGAGAAAATCTGACGTAAAGTACTTGGTAAGTAATTATTATTATATGCTTTAATTCTGCTTTATAAATTTTATAAAGTAAAGTTACTTCCCTACTTTATAAATCACTATTACTGTGGAACCAGTGGGTGGTTAGAAAATTTTACTACTAACAGAGATACAGAAGTGGGCGGTAGGTATAAAAAGGTTGACTACCCCTGGAACTTTAAACCCTGGACCTGAGCAGGGGGTGGGGCAATGGTAAGGGATTCAGAATCAAGGACCAAAGAAAAGACTGTGGCCTAGTGTTTGAACCTGAAGCTCTTCCTCCAGTGGAACCTCAGTTTCCCCATCTGGAAATGGGGATGGTAACACTGACCTTCTTTGGGCTGCTGTGGGGTAACGGGTGCAAGGCAGAGGGCTTGGTTGTGGTGGCAATGACACTTTGCAGAAGGAGAAGGGAATGAGCTCATAGCTGACTCCAGGCCCTTTGCCCAGCTCTTTTTTTCCTAATTACTTCATTTCAGCCCTCACACCTTCTCTGAGGTGGGGGGTACTGTTTCCATGTACAGACGTGGAGATGAGGTTCTGGGAAGCTGCCAGACATGTGCAAGTGCACGAAGCACGTTTGGCTCCCACATTCTTTCCACCTCAACACGACACAGTTTCTGTTCCTATAGAAGATAGCTTTCCACAGACTGCAGCAAAGGGCTGTACGTCACACCCTGGGATGCATCCTAGATCCAGGTGGTGTCTGTACCTTGTTACAGGCCAGGCAGTAGCAGAAGACAGTAAGTAAATACCGTCCTTTGGTGGTTCATGTGCCTGTGGCTGAGGGCGAATTAGATTCCACTCCTCCCTGGACATTAACTTTGGAAAGCTTAAACCTCTGAATATTTGGCCAACAGTGTGATCGGAACTCAGTGAGTTCATGTTTGGAAGGGCTTTGGGCTGTGCCCTCCAAGTGTGTGTTCAATAAAAATGAACGTGCATAAATAAATAAAATGCTAATAGGACCTCCACCAGCCCTAAAGTCTCCTTGTCTCTGCTGGCTTTTCCATGCAGAGCGTGTACAATGGAGCTTTGTTCTTCTGCCCCTTTGTTGAAAGCGGCCTCACCATAGCTGACTCACAGGCAGTAGGCTGGGCTGTGCCTGCCCAAGCTTCCCAGGCCTGGCCATCTCCCACTTCTGCTGTTTTCCACCAGCGGCTCCCCTGACGGGGAGGTGGCCCCCTGAGGGGAAGGTGACCCCGGTTAGTGAGTGGAAGGCATGCTACCTTCACCTGTGGTTACCCACTTCTATGGATAAAGGAGAAAGTAAGACCCTCCCCGAGGAGGGGGCACCTGGCTGGCTGAGAGCTGGTAGAGATGGGGAGAGCTTTGGATATGGTGTGATTCCCTGTTTGCTGGTCTGTGTTGCTGGGTTCTTAGAGCATTTGGGCTTAAACCATCACATCCCTGTAACAAGAGAACCAGCAGGTATGGGTTGTGTGGTCTCTGCTTCCTGGCGTGGCTGGGTTCTGGATCAGTTTATGAAATAGGAGGCTGGACCTTCAGGCCCTGGGAGTGTCATTTCCAGCAGTGGTTCTTAACTCTCTTTTGTTTGAATCACCTGGAGTGCTTTTAAACCATGCTGATGTTGGGGGCACAGCCTCTGATCCATATCTCCAGGTGGGGTCCACGCATGGGCATGCCCCTTCCTGTAGCCCCTCCCAGTGACTCGGATACACAGTGAGGGGTGAGAACATCGGGTTAAAGTCCTGGAGCTGAGAGGTCGGTCCCACATTGTTTGTCCCACGCTTCGGTTTGCCCATGAGGAGGATGAAAAGTTAGAGCCGAGGATACTGAGGAAGGCAGACTGGATTAGAACCGGCTCCCTGTTAGGGAGCTCAGGGCTTTCATCCTGAACACCGCTGCCTTGTTACTCCTTCAGTTTTCCGTTTGGGGGAAAGGAAAGCCGTTGTTGGGGATTATGATGTTGGTAACAAAATGTCTGCTCGTCACCCGTGCTATGCTGTCAGGGAGACCAAGCTTAACATCCCCTCATCCAGGAAGACATGCCAGATGCTCCCAGTTAGTGTTTCATCTTTCTGTTCTCCATGTTCTTTTTATCTCACACAGTATTTACCACTGCATCTTTCCACAGAGCATCAGTTATTTATTTTGTAGGCTGTGAGCTCCTTGGGGCGGGTTCTGGGTGATAGCCATTGTTACAAACTAGTTCCTGAACAGAGCAGGTGTTCAGTCAGTGTTTGGAGCGGGAGATGTGGATTCCCTCCAGGAGCGTTCTGTAGTTCTTCTGAGCCCCTGGGTTAAGTGGGTTAAGGTGCCACCCTCTGCATTCGGGGCAAGTCCAGTTGAAAAATGCATGGCCGGGCAGAATCAGGAAAAACAGGACTGGGAAGGGGCTATGTGTTTGATTTTGGAAGGACATGCTTACCTAAAAATAAACAACCTCAGCTCCTCCTGGGCAGCCCTAGTCTTGCCCCCACCCAGCTCCCTTTCCAATGTACGTGTCACAGCTGGAATCTGGCTTGTGCTTGGAAATAAACAAGTTGGCCCCTCTCTCTGCCTGGGACTTTCCTTTATCAGGAGGCATTTATAAGCCACCACCCAAGATGACATGTTTCTGTCCTGCAGCCGGTGAACTCCGGGGAAGGGAGGGAGGGCATGTGGTGGGTCAGACAACGATAAATTGTTCTCCTCTGTCTTCACATTGGTATTTGGGGGTGGACACAGAGGACTTTTATATTTTTTCAGATGCTGCGGGAGGGAAAAGAGCCTGTATCTACCTCGAGGGATATGTGATACAGGGAGAATGATGCGTGCACCCACTCTGCACTGGCTCGGCCGCAGGGTGGGCCTCCTCACGTAGCAGCCAGGCAGCCTTCTGGGGAGAGAGGCTCAGGCTGAAGGTCTTCCTAGGTTTCTGCTGTAGCTTACTCAGAGTGTTAAGGTGAAAGGGAGAGAATATGAATGAAATTATGAGAAAATGTCCCGCCATCAGCATGTTAGGTAGGAACTGGTGGTTCAAAAATAAAATATGGCGCCTGACCAGGCCATGGTGCAGTGGATAGAGTGTTGGACTGGGACACAGAGGACCCAGGTTCAAAACTCTGAGCTCACTGGCTTGAGCGCGGGCTCGCCAGCTTGAGCATGGGGTCACTGGCTTGAGCGTGGGATCATGACCCCATGGTCGCTGGCTTGAAGCCCAAGGTCACTAGCTTGAGCCCAAGGTCACTGGCTTGAGCAAGGGGTCACTTGCTCTGCTGTTGCCCCCTGGTCAAGGCACATATGAGAAAGCAATCAATGAACAAGTAAGGAGACAAAGGAGCCGCAATGAAGAATTGATGCTTCTCATCTCTCTCCTTCTTTGTCTGTCTGTTCCTATCTGTCCCTCTCTCTTCCTCTCTCACAAAAAAAGAGAAGAAATAAAATAAATAAATAAATAAGGCATTGGTGGGGGTGGGGGGAAAGGCCCCTCTCTCACACGGGGCTGGGGGAGGGGTAGTATACAGTGGTAGAGCTGCTCTCAAGACTAAGTTGACTATATCTGGTAAAGTTAAGGATGCACATGCCCTTACAGCCAGAAATTTTCCTTCTGTTATCTATACTAGAAAACCACTCCATAGCCACTCCAGGAGTAGATAGTGCTGTGCACTGTAGCATTTTTTGCTTGTGAAAAGCTGGGTGCAATCTGAATGCCTATCGGCATGGAAATATATCAATAAATGATGGTATGTTTAAATAATGTAGAACTAGTCAGAGGTTAAATCTGATGTACTGCATCAGCCTGGCAACACTTGAGAAAAAGATTGGTGGAAAGCCAGGTTGCAGAATATGTGTAATGATAACCATTTCTGAGAGTTAAAACAGTGTAGCAAAGGTATGAAATCCTAGACAGGAAGATTACCCACCAGCTTCCCATAGTGGCCACCTCTGGGGACGGAGAGGAAGGCAAGGCTCTGATAGGAGTATTAGGGCATTTTAACCTTATTTATAATGTTTCTTTTTTATTATTATTAAAAATGTCTGAAGCAAATGTGATAAAATGTTGACACTTGTGAAATCTGGAGGTGGATGTATACTATATTGCTCTCTTTCTCTCTTTTTTAAGATAGACAACCATGAAGGAAGAGAGATGAGAAGCATCAATTCATAGTTGCGTGACTTTAGGTGTTCATTGATTGCTTCTCCTATGTGTCTTGACCGGGGGTTTCAAGCCGAGCCAGCAATTTTTGGGCTCAAGCCAGTGACCATGGAATCATGTTGATGACCCCACATTCAAGCTGGTGACCCTGAGCTCAAGCCAGCAACCTCAGGGTTTTGAACCTGGGACCTCAGCATAGCTCTATCTACTGTGCCACCACCAGTCAGGTTCTTTTTTAAAAATATATATTTGAAATATTTTATTTAAAAAGTGAGAGACATGTTCCTGTTACTTAGTTGCTTGTAATCTAATGGAAAAAAAAGGGCAAATAAATAGCCAGGGGTCCCAGATACAAATACTGATATTATTAACCAAGATAAGGAATGTTAAGAGGAGATTACCTTGGATGGAATATTAGTTAAAATTAAATTTGGCTTCATTTACAACATCAGCAAAGTAAAATACCAGGTCTCAAACAAGTTAATTTTTCTTACACATAAAAAGGTCTAGAGGTAAGTATCCCATGGTTGGTGTAGTGGATCCACAGATTCATAAAGAAGGTTTTTTTCCAGTGTATTCCTCTGCTGTTCCTTTTCCTCATGTTCTAACATAGCTGCCAGGGCTCCAGCTATCACATCAATCCAGGCAGTGGATGGATGAAGGACTGGAGGAAAGATTTGTTCTTTAAATATTCTTTCTGAAATTAACATAGGACACTTCCATTTGAATGTCATTGGCCAGATGTTAGTCATCCAGCTACACCTAAGTGCAAGGGAGGATAGAAATGGACCAACTATACATCAGCATTCTGTTAAGAAGAATGAAGATAGGGAAGTGGGAGGCAACTCCATGATGAAAGGCAAGAGAGAATTAGGTTGGCTTGGATCTGTTGAGTGTGAGTTACCTCTGGGTCATGCCAGCAGGCTAGCCATTTGGGAATTGGGTAGATGATTTTGGAGCTTGTGAGGGGGTGGGGTTCAGAGCTTCTGGTTTAGGAGACATCAATGTTTAAGTGGTGGTGGGAGTCCTGGGAAGAAAGCTCCTGAGCTGTCAGAGATGGAGGACAGCTGGAAAGCTAGGGGCAGGCTCGTGTGGGAGGAGGAGAGACTCCCTTGTGCTGATGCCCTGGGGAGGTCAAGCAGGATGAGCTAGATGGAAGACTGAGTCTGGGGTTTCTGCAAGAGCCGTTTCCGTGAAGTGGAGAGATGGAGACAGAGGGAGAAGTAAGTAAAAAAGTGAACAGCCAAGAGGATGTTTTAAGACCTTTGGGCCTGAGGGGAAGGAGAGAGAAGAAGGTGGCATGAAAGTGTTTTCTTAAGGCCAGAAAGACTTGAATGAAAGTTTAGAGGCTGAAGGACAGTTAGACACCCTACCCTAACCCCCAGCTGCCTTCAGAAGGAAGGAGGTGACCTTGGGAGGTGATGAGTTCCCCGGAGAAGGGAGGAGAGGCAAGTCAAGGGAGCTCAGGTCAGTGACCTTACTGTCTCTGCACAGGGGCTTGTAGAGTGCCAAAACAGTGAGACCCAGAAACTGGGAAAGAGCAAGCAGAAAGGAGCAAGTGGAAGAACTGCTGAGCCATAGGAAGGTTAAAACCCAAAACTTTATACGACCTCAACCTACCTCACATTCCGTTTTCTCCAATAGCGGTTACTGAAGCAGAGGAAGATTGATTATCCAGGACAGGGATGCAGAGGCTGGGTGTCAGGATAAAGCAAGGCACTGGGGTCCCCACGTGCGGGGTGGGGTGATGGTGTGGGGTTAAGTTCTATTTGCTGCACTCTGTCCTAAATGACAGGGAAGGATGGAACACGTTTCGGAAATAAGGCATATCTCATTTTATTGCACTTAACAGCTTTATTGCACTTCACAGTTTTTGCCTTTGGTACAAATCAAAGGCAAGACCCTCTACCCACATAAAGATTATAGCTCGCTTGGTTGCAGTGGTCTGGAATCAAGCCCTCAGTATCTCTGAGATACGCCTGCGTTCCCATTCGAAATGTTGAGAACACTAAAATAAAAAGCCTTGACCCATGCAGTTGTAAATATCAGAGCATTTTCCCATCATTGCTGAAAATTTCATCATCTTAGACACACAGAACCAGTGCTCTCAGTCACCCAGGTCAGTGCCTCTGTCCACCTTGGCTTGCATTAATTTGCAGGCCACTTACTGAATATTAAACTATACTGGCTTGTTACTTAGGAGTCAAGTGGGCCGGGTCCAAATCTCAGCTCTGCCTCTTACTAGCTGGGCGATTTTGGATGGGACAGCGTACAGTCATCAGCTTGTGCACTGCACAGGAGGTGAGAGGATGCTTAAATCCAGACTGCCGCATTTGCCAGGCATATGCCCTGTTTGTGACTGTGCTGAGCTCCCCAGAGGAAGGGACACCCTCCTCCATCTTGCACGAAGGCATGTATGGGCTGGTTCTGGTCCTGACCTTGGGCAAGTTACTTAACCTCTCTGTGCATGTTTCTTCTGTTGCAAGGATAGATGAGCGACCACATGGAAAGCTCTCAGAACTGTGCCTGGCACGTGCTGAGAACCATGGAAGGATTAGCTGCTGTGATTATGTGTATTTGGGGAGTGAGCTGAATCTCCGTATCTGAAGGCTTATTTATCTCGGGTGGGTTTACCAAAGCCTGGCATTTGAGAGGGGTTGGGACTCTCAATTGCTTACAGTTTAGTCACTGAGATAGCATTTCTTTCCAAACCTTAAGCTTTTCCAGGGTGCAGCTGCTTATTTTTAAGTCAGCCTATCTGGGCATTACTTGGCTTTCTTCATCTAAAAGAGGATGGGGTGATTGGGGCCAAGGACACCCCAGGTAGGCTGGTGAGACTTGTTCAGAATTTTGCCTAAATTTCTCTTTGCGGATGTCAGACTGCAGAAATAAATGTAAGTGGGCTCCAGGGAGAGTGAGAATAGCACTCTTCAATCCAGAACCGTGTCCATGGAAGGTGGGGCCTTATCCCTATGGTGTGCAGGTCTGCATAGGAACCGAAACCTGGCTTCTTATACATTTCTTCATTTTGGACACAAATTAGACCTTATAAGAAGCATGAGAACAACATTATTGTCTTAAATTATGACCAAATGCTTCATGTGATCATCACCATCTTTAGAAGAGAGAAATTTCCATCTTTTCTTGATTTTAGGACAGACATCTATTCATAGTTCAATTAGTTCTGATATTGAAATGCATGTACATTGGCTTTGATGTAACACTTGTTTTCCCAAAATGCTCTTTTTATATTGATGGTGTTTTATAAATGAGTATGCTTGCTACACCTGTGTGAGTCCAGACGGATTTGGTTTTCTAAATGACTAACTTTTTGTTAACTTCCAAGAGTGAGGGAGAGAGAGAGAGAGAGAGAAGCCGGGTGGGGTGGGGTGGGGGGAGGGAAGTTGATGAGGGCCCCTGACTGGAAACTGAAGCCCAAGAGTGGTTCAGTAATTTGTTAAAGATCACACAGCTAGAAAGGAATGGAGCCAGGATTGAGCCCAGCTCTGTCTGATTCTAAAGCCTGGCTCGTTCGCCTCCACAGACAGACTTGCACTTCCTGCTGCCTCCTGCTGTTTTCTGAGTCTCTGATGACCCTTTCTCCTTCCATCAAAATCCCTATGGTTCTTTCCATTGAACCACCTGTGGTTCTTTTATTTTGAATAACATTATTTTGTGATTTTAAAAAGGACACACAATCTTTGTAAGAGATACAAAAAAGTAAAAATGTTAAAATCAGATCCTATATTTCCAGTGTGTCAATTCTGATGTATTTATTTTCCTATGAAATATAAATTGTCCTCAGTAAAGCTGAAAAAAAAAAAATAATCCTTTGAAATAAAAAAAGGGTACATTGGGCTTATACTTATACATGTCAATTTTCTTAGCTTGAGTTGTTAACTTGCTAATATCATGGCCATGGCCCATGTCATTAAATATTCTGTGAAAATGGGATTTTCTGCTAAGTAGACACACCAAAATTAGTTACCCACTTCCCTATGGTTGGCTATTTTAAGTCACACTTCCACCTTATGCTCACATTTAATTGTTTCTTTAGGATAAATTCCTAGAAGTGGCATCTCTGGCTCAAAGAGGTGCCCTTTTGTAAAGCGGAAGCCGCAGTGACTGCCTGCCATGAAGGTGGCGCCCCAGCGCACCCACCGCAGCCCAGACCAGGGACATCTGGTGTAGCACTACCAGCATCACCAAAACCCTGTTTGTTTTCATTTTACATTTCCATGCTCATTATTAAGGTGGCGAGATTTGTTATGATTGCTTGCGCCTGTAACTTTCCTTTGAGATAAGTGTGTGTATTTCCTTGGCCTGTTTCGCTGACCTGTTTTATGGACTCCCACTCTTTCTTCAAGACCTAATTCAAAGTCCACCTTTGCCATGAGCCCTTTCTTGCTACCTGTTGTGTTTCTCTGAAGCTGAATTCTCACAGCAGCTTGTGTCTTAAAAGCAGCTTGTCAAATACCTCTTTGCACTGTAACTCGATAGCCTCTACTGTAATCTAGTCTTCAGGATGGGGAATGGGTCTTACTCATTTCTGTATAAACTGTGGGACGGGTAACCACTAGATACTGGCTATTCATGGATGGATGGATGGACAGATGGATAGACACATGCTGTTGTAAAAATAAAATTGGAAAAATTAATCTAGTGTCGTCTTATCGAGTTGTTTCTTTTCTTTCCTCCTTTTTCCCTTCAAAATCAGGGAGGTTTTGCTCTATCCAAAATCCAGCAGGGCAGGTGGGGTAACCAGCCACGCCAGGTGTTGCAGGACGGCTGGGCGTGGCAGCATCGAGCCGGGCTCTACTTCAAATAGGAAGGACTTTGACATTGGCTACCTAACTAGACTTTTCTCCTCTGGCTGGAAGAGAATCACCTCCAACCTCCATTTTCCTCTTTTGATTATTTATTTATTTATATTTAGAAATTTTAACTTGTCTGTCAAGGTGGTAGTGTAGTATATAGAGTATCAGCCTGGGATACTGAGGACCCATGTTTGAAACCCCAAGGTCGCCAGCTTGAGCCCAAAGGTCACTGGCTTGAGTCCAAGGTCACTAGCTTGAGCAAGGGGTCGCTCGCTCAGCTGGAGCCCCCCGGTCAAGGCACATATGAGAAAGCAATCCATGAACAATTAAGGTGCCGCAACAAAGAATTGATCTTTCCCATCTGTCTCCCTTTCTGTCTGTCCTTGTCTGTGCCCTCCCCCCCACAAAAAAATAAATAACGTATGTATGTTTCAAAGTAAGCATTTCTATAACATTTGAATTGTTGATTGTGTTGTGTGCATATCGCCCAAAGTCATATCATTTTTCATCTTTTGACAATTTAAAATGCATTATTATTGCTCATCACCTTATAAACTCAATGCATGGTAATTATGGTACGTTTGGAAAACAGAAACATAGGAGAAAGACCATGATTACCTACAGCTTTCCCACTCACTTAACTCATTGATGTTGACGTTTTTGCTATGTTTTCCTTTAGCGGCTTTTTCTAGGCAAAAATGTTTTAACTATTTTTCTCCATAGAGTAGCATGCAGTTCCTTTATCCTGCCTCTGTCACACAACAGAATAACACTAAAATATATCTCCATGTTTTGCTAAACTTTTTCCATGGTTCTGTAATATTTTACATGGTTTTCCCATAACCTAGGCAGCCCTGGTTTTATTGTAGGGCCTGTGTCACTCTTATGAACAGGGATGGACCAGGGTGTGCACCATTTCTGCAGCTACACCCCAGGCCTCCGGGCCTACTCCAGCCCTCCCCCCTCGTTCTCCGACCTCTTAGGCTGGTGCCCCGCTGGCCTCTTGGTTTGTGTTTCTCAGTATCTGTGTGTAGCAACATATTGAGTAATGGCTTCCTTTTTCAAGAAGAAAACTCTAGTGCTGGAGCCTCAGAACCTGGATGAGGCCATACTAGGGTGCATGATCATACCCCGGAGGCTTTGGGCCTCCGTGCCGCAGGCCCAAGGGTGCAGAGGGTGCAGGGGAGGGGAGGCTGAGCCTTCGGAGGGGCCACCAGCCTTGGACTTGGCAAAGCTGCTCTCCTCAACAGTAAGGTCTGATCACGCTCTCCAGGTCCTCCGTAGGAGTCTATAGTCCATTTAATAGCTGGCCGCAGACTTGGATCCTGCACAGCAGACCTGCTCCCTGATTCCCTGAGCATGTCCTGTTCTACAGGGAATGCTGGGTTCGGACTTCAGCACTATTCTTCCGAAGAGCTGGTCAGCGCTTGCCATTGAGCTCCTATAGCTAACTGTCCCCACAAAGGGACTGCAGTTACGAAGGCAGCATGGCCCAACAGTCCAGGGCTTGTAGTGTGGAGCAATGCTGCCTGGGTTCACATCCTGCCCCGACCGTTACCTTATCTGTCTTTCATTCCCACACGGGGATAATAATAACACCTATCTCCTCCGATGAATGAGTGAGCATTTATAAACTTCTTTAAATAGTCTCTAATTTGCTATAAAAATAGGGGACCAGAGGCCCAGCTAAGCTTTTTGCTCATGCAGCAGGTTGAACACAGGCCCTCTGCCGTCCAGCATGAGAAGAAGAGCACTGGAGAGGAGCTTGGGTCTGTCCTGACATTGCCTTCTGACTTTCTTTGTGACTTGGACCAAGGCATGCCCTGCCCTGGGCCTTAGTTTCCTCTGTTATTTCTGTAGGTGATTTATTAAATGTGTGAGATGACCTTGAAGGCCCTTCTCATCTTGGAACATTCTAGGACTTTGTGATTTAAAGGTATTTCAGATATCTCAAGAAGGGTTCAGTGCTGCCAGTAGCCCCTCCAGTTGGCATGGTCCTCAGTCAGAGCTGACCGCAAAGACGTGTGGCAAGAGATCCGGAACCCTTTGTCAGGATTTTTCTCTGTGCAGGTGAGCTCTCCTCCACCTGGGAGCCGCATTAGAGTATCTGGGTCACCTAGGAGCGGCTCTGGGAGAGCCAGCCTCCTTGGGGATGTGAGAGGTGTGCTGTCCTGCACAGCAGAGTGGGGCCCGAGGTGTGGCTGCCGGTGCACCTGCTCTGTGGGCCACAGAGTGTCCTGGCCCTCAGAACTTATCGAGGTCTTTCTGTGAGCGAAACTGGGTTATATGCAAGAGCCTTTGTGTAGCTCTACTTGGCGCTGTTGCATCAGAAGGCAAAACACTCAGAGTTAATGCGATCAAGATCGGTTCTTTCTGCGGACAGGTAGGGTGGAGTAGGATGTGGCTGGCAGGCCCCTGGGGAGGAGAGTGCTGTGTGCTGAGGAAGGGGGCTGAGACCGGGTGTTTCTGTCTGAGTTCCTCTGGTCCCCCATGCTCTCTGGCAGGTGGCAGAGACTCCCGTGGGTTTGTGCATTGTATCAGCAATGTGTTAGTGGGAAGGGTCCTTATCTGAATGGTGGGTTTGGGGTCAGGTGACCTAATATAGAGCCAAGCCCAGTGCCTGGTGTGGGAAGGTGAAGCATGGGTCAGACCATTCTGGCTTGAACTTGGCCCTGGCATGGACCAGTTGGTGAGCCTTGGTTGCTTCCCTGAGCCTCTCGGTCTTCCTTTGTACGTAAGGCTCCCCATACCAAGATGCCTAGCACTTGTCTGACTCACACTGAGTGTCCCAAATATCTCAGTCACTCAAGATGGTAATATAGACGGGTTCGTGTATGAAATCAGCAGCTAACCCACCTGAGTTCACGTTCTCACCCTGCCACTAACTAGCTGTGTCACTTGGAACTGCTCCTTGTCCTCAGTGTCTTCCTCTATAAAATGGAAATAGTGTTAGAGCCTCTCTCACAGATTTGTTATGAGGACTGCGTGACTTGATATATATGTAGAACACTTAAAGCAATGCCTGCTGTATAGTTAATGCCTAGTCAGTGTTAGCTGCTACCTCATATCTTCAGTAAGTCGTGTTGAGTTGATTTCTTGGGAGGTTGGCAGCCCTCCTGTTCTGTTTATTTTGAAATGAAGCCCCTCTCTGTTCAGCCAGAATTTATCCAGATCGATAGGCGTGTGCGCATTCTTGCATATTTGTGTGAGTGTGTCTGTCTGTCTGTCTTTGAGCTGTGCCACCCCTACCCCAGTCTTGGAGAACAGCTCCTGTTACAGCCTGTGTGCCAGGCCTGGAGCCCGACTCTCCCAGGCTCTGCTCAGCTTGCTTCCTCAGGTTGCGTGCATCTTAATAGCTGTCTTGTTTGCCTTGCTGTTCTGCCCAGTCCACTGGCAGCGGTTCCTGTTGCACAGTCTGGCTTGTGTGTTGGCCTGCTCTTGACCCCCCAGGAATAAAACAAGGTTTAAGATGGCCATCCTCTGAGGTGAGTGTTCCAGCCTGGGCTGGCCTCCTCCACATCTGCCCCTTTTCAAAGAGCATGTCAAGAGCAGCATGGGCTTTGCCATGTAAATGGACTCATTCAGGAAGAATCTTAAAGCAATAAACAAGTCAGAATTTAACTGCTTTCAAAGATAACAAGGTACTGGAATTTTCATGATAATAAATGCTGATGGTGCGTGTTGATATTCTGGTGCTAAGCACTTTACATCTTCCCATGAAGATAGTATTAGTCCTCCCCACCCCCATTTTACAGACGAGGAAATTGAGGCGTATAAAGTTAACTTAATCCAAGTTAAGGCAACTGGACAGCAGTAGAGCTGGGATTTGAGCCCAGGTCTATGGGGCTGTGGGTCTGAGCACCTGACCATCCTGCCTTGCACCGCCTCTGGCTGGCATTCCTGGAATAGCTCACCAGTGACATTCTGTTATCTGAGCCCTCTGTCACTCTCCCAATACATCATCCCAATATAGCTGTGTAAACTGAGGTGCCCTGGGCTTAGGGGGAGAAATTCTGTAGTCTTTTGGCCTCACGTGTTAGAGAGGGTGGTCCTGCTCTTCTCTCCCCAAGTTGACATCCCCTCAACCCCACTGCAATTTCATTCCTGAACCCCGTATTTCCTTACCTTCCTCTGCCCAGCTAAAATGGTCCCTTAAAAAGAGAGCTGGGAAGATTTTATAATGACGGCCTTGAGTAATCAAATGGCCTTCCCAGATCCCTATGTAAAGAGGCATGGCTGCCCTTTCACACTGCCCCCAGAGGCTCTGTTCCCTCAGAAGCATCTGAGGGGCTCCCCGCTGGGAGTGGCCCCAGTGAGACTCACCCCAGTGGGGCTCAGTGTTTCAGGAGTGCTCTGTTTTAATCTAGTAAGCTAAAATTACACTGTCCACTCCTGGGGCTAGCTAGGGTAGGAGAATAGGTCATTCTCAGCATTGTTTGTTTCTATAAGCTGGTGGTTCTCCTTGTTCCATGGGGAGCCTCAGACATGTCAACAGATCGATACTCGACACCTGCATTCGGACACCCTCCCTGTCAGCTGTCAAACCCTGGCCTTTCCCACGATGAAGGCAACAGAGAAGGGAAGTGGCTGCAAAGAGCTGCTGGACGCCCGACTGAGGCATTCTGTCAATTGCCCACAGTTCCATAGCTGGTAGGAGGTTGGGGTTGAGAGTTGAACTTGGATTTTTTTTTTTAATTTATTGAGTTTAAGAGAGAGAGGAAGTGGAGGAGAGAGAGAGAGAGAGAGAGAGAGAGCGAGCAAGAAACATCCATTTGTTATTCCACTTATTGATGTATTCACTGATTGTTTCTTATATGTGCCCTGACTGGGGGTTAAACCTGCAACCTTGGCTTATCAGGATGACACTCTGTAAAGCCAGTAGTAAGGGCCACCCCTATCAGGGTCGCCTTGCCAGTGCTGGTTCCCATTAGATTCGGACAGTCGGTAATGAAACAATGGAGCCAAGAGCTGGTGAGCCATCAGCTTTAATTCTAGCTTGCACCCGGTGGACAAGCAAAAACACACACTGGATTCCAAAACACACTCATTCAGTGCTCACAAAGCTACTGACTTATCGGAGTTTCCTAGAATCAAAGGCTTCTAGCTCACCAGACTTATTCACCTCTGTTTCCCATCTCCTTCTCCAGCACAAACTCTGCTCAAACTGGCTTCTCCCTCAGCACTCTGCCATCTTGGCTACCTCTCCTGGCCTCCATGTGGCCTTAATCTGCTCTCCTCTCTAATACCTCAGGAACCAAGAGGGAGCAAGCTACTGGTCTGTCCCACTTTATAGTGTAGAAATCCAAACCCTTAATCCAATCTACAAACAAGAAAGTCTCTGATACAAAGTCACCCATCTGAGGCATAATGGGATTCCTCAGGAGAGCGCACCACCCCACATCATCCAATCAGTCAAGGGCATGGGGAAAAGCTTACTCTTAAAAATAAGCCTAGGGTATAACAACCCAGCCTCCTTACATTACAGCCTTTCCCCCACACCCATCCCAAGCATAAGGGCAAATAATATCACCTGGGTGACGGGCTTCCATGTGGGCAGCGCCATCTTTAACAAAGTGAGCATATTATACTTTATCTGCCCAACACACTCCAATGAACTAAGCTAAGCTACCTGGCCAGGGCCGAACTTGGATCTACTGACTAATTCCCACGATCTTTCTGATTAAGATAGGGAGAGCCCTCTCTCTCTTTCTCTCTCATACATACACGCATACACATACACTGCCTAGACCTGGGCTAGCATGTTTCCTCTACATATTAGTTAGAGAGGACCGGACAGAACCAGTAGCCCCATGCTGGCTGGAGAAGACTCCTTTTGGATCCAGTGGCTCTGGCAAGTGCTGCCTTCCTCCAGCCCCACCTCTAGGGCTGCCAGGAAGAGTTGGAGGTGGAACTGTTGGAGCAGTGGCTTTTACTCTTGGCAGGTGCAGGGTTCCCCTCCGCCTGCTGAGGGGGAGGGGCAGAGCTCACGGATGGTGAGACGCCTGGGCTGGGTGTGGGCTGAGGTGCCTTCGCCAAGTTGGACCTTCAGCTGAGGACTTCTGACACATAGACCCTCTCCGCCACGAAGCGCCGAGCTTTAGTAAACGGGACAGACGATCCCTGCCCTGTCGGCTCATTTGCTGGAGAAATAGCTCTTCAGCTTCCTGCATTCCAGGGTGCTGGTATGCCAGAAATTCCCTGGACAAGCAAGCAGGGAAGTCTTGTCTTTATAGTAAAAATACTAATAAAACATCTCTAGAATCTGCTCCTTCCTTTCCACCCACACTGCCACTGACTAAATTACCTTTTGTTCTCATCTTTTGCTAAATTGCGGTAGCTTCTTAACTGATATTCTCGTCTCTGGGTTCTCCACACCCACTTCAGTCTGTTCTCCACATGGCTTCCAGAATGATGATTGTGCAGAAATGTAAATCTGATCATGTTTCTTCCTTTGCTTCCCTCCCCACTCCTGCAAGATTGAGCGCAGATGCCTTCGTGCGGCTTTCTAGGGCCTTCCAGAACCTTCCGGGATCTGCATGGGCTGGCCCTGCACCCTGGCTGACTGTTCTATTTTCCCTGTTCTATTTTCCAGCTACTTGCTATAACCTAAAAAAAGGAGGGGTTCTTTTGTGACTCTGATCTTTACTCCTGCTGTGTCCCCACCCAGAGCCCCTTACCTCTGTCTGTGTGCCTTACCCCATGCCTCACACCAACCCATTGAACTCATTTTAGGGATTACCTCTTCTTTAATGACTTCCTAGGATCTCAGCCACCCCGTTCCACAGTGAGACCCAGTCCGCTTGGATCCCACAGCGAGGACACAGGCCTCTGTTGAGGCACTGAGGTGGCATGTTGCACGTGGCATCAGCTCTCCTGGTCTGGAGGCCCCACTCACAGGTCTGACACCTTGTCGGGATGGCTGGGCAGCTGGGCTGAGCTGGCCTGCCCTCGCTGTCCAGGGATGCTCAGGGCCTCTCCACCTGGTCTGTCCGTCAGAGTTGTCAGGCTCCATAAGAATCTTCCACTGTCCTGTTGGTCAGAGCAGCCACAGTCCAGCCCAGGTTTAAAGGGAGCGGAAATACACCTTCCGTTGGAGGATTGTGAAATTCCTGGTCACCACCTTTGGTTGCTGTGGTGCCCTACCCTTGTGTCATAGCCTTGGATGATCCTATGACTGTCACATTGGGAAGAGCAGCTCTCTCCCCACCCACTGCCAAGAGCAGGGGCTTTCCTACCCATTCCTTTTCTCTAGAAATGCAGGATGCTGCACATCCGCTCCCCCCACCCCCACTGCGTACACTCCGGGAAACTGTCATCGGTTGTCTTCCTAGGAGTAGGGGTGCAGCTGGAGGTTGTATTCCCAAACACTCAGTGTCAGCTACAAAAGGCAGGTTGTTAGAACAGCAAGGAAGCCACTTCTCTCTACCTCCCTGGTCATTTTCAATGCCTAGTTGTACTTGAGGTTCTGTCTAATGACGTGAAGGAACCATCAGGTATTACACATGTATTAGAGTACACTTTTTCAAGTATATGTACCTGTAAGCCTCAGTTTCCTCATTTGTAAAATGAGATAATAATAGTACGTATCAGAGTATTTCGTGAGACGATACACATACAATACATAGCACAATGCCTGGCATGAAGGAATGTCCAAATAAAAGACAAACACACATTGCCCTGGCTGGGAAGCTCGTTTGAACAGTGTCCCAAAGCAGCACAGAGGTTGCTGGTTTGACTCCCAGTCAGGGCACTTATAGGAACTGATTGATATTCCTCTCTCTCTTTCTCTCCCCCCCCCCACTTCCTCTCGAACTAAAATTAATAAATAAAACCCAAAACAACAATACACAGTTGTGTTTTTGTATGCAGTAGTGGTAAAAAAACCCAAAAAGTCCTGAAATACAAAAATTACTGCAAAGTGAATCACAGACCTAAATAAAAAAGATAAAACTGTAGAATTTGTAGAACATAGGAGAACGTCTTTGTGAATGTGGGTTTGGCAAGGATTCCTTAGACAAGAAATAAAAAGCACCAACTAACAAAGAAAGACGTTGATAAATCAGACTTCGTAAGAAAGTAGCTGCTCCTGGTAATTTGGAAGGACTTTTGGAGGAATGCTTTTGGATGACACATAATCCCAAGAAGAATCGTTTTCTTTTTGAAGGTTCTCTGGAGGCCCATAGGAAACCTTAGCCTTAGAAACATTAGCCTTAGGAGGTGTTGAAGGCTTGAAATACTCCAGGCTTAATAAGTGTTAGCAGAGAGAACTGCTTTCAGTTGCAGGTGACAGAAAGTGTGACTTCAACAAATAGGCCATTATGTTTCTTCTATAATGAAATGTTTGGAGCCCAGCGACTCACATGTTGGTTCAGCAGCAGAACCAGGCTGGTGTCTCTGGTTCTCTCTGGACAGCTCTTGGCAATTCTAATCTAAGGGAGGCTGTGGGCAGTGGGCCCTCCTGAGACACTGTCCCATTTGTGAGTAAAGCAGACACGTTCCCAACAGTTCCAGTGGACACAGCCTTGTGTCCTGCTGACCAGAACTGTCACACATAGCTGGATCATTGCAGTAGCCATGCTGGACCCCATCCCAGGACAGTTACGTGGATGAGAAGTCAGCGTTGAGAACCATGGACTCAGACCAATTAATTGCTGGGCGTAGTGGTGTCCCAAACAGAATCAGAATCAGTCTGCGAATGAAGAATAGATCAGGAATAGATATCAGGTGGATAATGACAGCACTTAACACAGCACCCATTATTTCAGGGGAGTTTGCCATAGTTCACCTGGCCCTTGTCCCTTGTCCCCTGCACAGCTCTTTATTCTTTTCTGTGATGACCTGAGTTGCTAGGCAAACAGCCATGATTTTGAAAAGGAGGACCTTCTACTCCCCAGCACTGGTATAAGCTCCTCCTCATAGCAGGTGCTTTCTAATCAGAGTTTAAAATACCTCATTGTCCCCCACCCGTTCTTTCTGGTGGCTCTCAAGGGACCAGGTCTTAAGGTACGACTCTGCCTTTTTTTTTCTAGTTCTCCACTTGGTAATTCACACCCAGGTCCTTTCTGGTGTGCGGTGTCAGGAATTCTCTGGGATTACCTCTTGTCGTTGAGGGGTGGAGGGCTAAACTGTGCTCCGTGGGCCCGGAGAACTTAAGGTGGACGCATGGAGTAAGTATTTGGACTGAAACAAAGGCTGTGTCAGTTAAGGATCTGGTTTGGGGGTGACACCACACATGTGGCTCCTGACCCCTATTCTCCCCTCAGTTCCCCAGCAGAGCACTGAGCACCGGGGCGGTCAGTGACGCTCGAAGGGTGGCCAGCCCTGTATCCCTTCTCTGCCCCCCTTACTCCTCTGGCCAAGTCTGTCTGTGGATACGTGAGTTCCACGGGCTTATGCACCGAGCGGCTTGTGACCACGCTGCAGCACCTCTCACAGTGCCCGGTGCTGGGAAGAAGCTTCCCTACCAGTCATTGAATAAATGAATAGAGGATAGAAGTTCTCCTTCCTTGTACAGTACTTCAGACCCAGGGCAGATGGGGGAGTATGAGGGTGTCCTGCTTTCTCATGATTTAGTCCCCTTGGTTCCCACAGCCTAAGGAATGCTAGCTCTAAAAAAATCACATGGGGTGTTGAGAACTAAGTACTGAAATAAAGGCAAGAAGCAAAACTGGAAAGGCAGCCTTGAGTCAGTCCTTCACCAGCTTTTCCCGTAAAGATGGCTTTCCGATAAGCACGTTTATTTCACTCACCCTTGGTTCTCAAGTGGTAGCTGTCCAAGGATATTTCAGTCTGGGAAATGCCTTCCTCTCAAAACCTTTCCTGTTGAGTCTCAGGATCTCAGTGGAGCCTGAGGTGGGACACAGGTGTCTCTGAGACAGTTTGGGTCCTTGGCTGTCCACCCTGGCCCAGCTCACGCTCCACCTGGCCCAGGAAGCTTCGTACGTGCTTCTGAGTCACATCAGCCTCTCCTTGCCCTGCCTCTCATGCTTAGTACCAGAGCAGATAGAATGGGCAATGGTAACTCATAGGAGTGCTAATCACATGAAGTTAACTCTGCAGTGCTTCTGGGCAGGGTCTCCCGCACCCGCTGCTGTGCTGGTCCTGGTGGGCACTCATACCCATTGCCCTACCCAAAGTCTAATCCTGTTTTGTCCCCACCTGGGTTTGAACCTCTCTCATCTGCAGCCTGTTGTCAGGCTCGGAGTCTGCAGCCTTCGGGGAGCCAGGGGAGGGCGGGAAGCCCAAGCTCCCAGCTGTGGCCCTCTCACCCTGGCCTCCTTGGGCACGGCTCCACTTGTGGTCTGAGGCAGACTTGTTTGTTTGTGTTTGAAGTTTCCCGACTCTGAGTTTGACGTCAGGGCAGGGCTGCTGAAGGGAGCCTTGGCGGGGAGATTGTCTCTGCACAAATGCACACATCTGGCAGCTTCCCCAGGAGAGCCTGGGCGCGGGATTGAGACAGACGGGCGAAGGATGGTTGGTTATGAAATGCCTGGCTTGGGGATTGAGTTTACTTTCTCCTCTCCTTGTCCCACTCTCCCTGGTGCTCTTGCTTGCTCTGCCCCTGCTCCTGCCCCTGTAATGGCAGCCCCACTGGTACCCTCCAGATCTCTGCAAGGCTTGGAAGTGTGAGGGGTGGAGGGCTAGGCTTTGTTTGTGCCTGCATGTGGCGCTGTTAGCTGCACGGTGACCTCCAGAGGCCTCCTTGCATTCTCAGAAATCATTTTGCAATACGTTGCTCATGGCAACCAGACCAGACTGCACAGCTGCCTGGACTCGCATGAAGTTTCCTGAAGCATACTCCAGCTTTGCAGAGGAGGTAGGAGAAGTGAGGGGACCATCCCTGAGGCCTAGGCAGAGCCCACAGTGCTGGGGAAGCTTCAGGGACCATCGAGGGAAGGCTGGAGTAAGTCACAAGAGCTTTGGTGACTTTCTCAAGTTTAGGATGGGGTAGAAAGGGACCTGGCACTAGCAAAGCCTGCTGGGGACATCTTCTTAAGAGTCTAGGGCTGCCCACCTGGGAGGAGGGAGTCAGGGTCCCATAAGTGTTGGTGACCTGGAGGCTCGTCCAAAAATTGCACCTGCTGGCTGGAGGCCTGGTTAAACCGAGGGGAAGGGGATGGAAGTGTGGAGTGGCCGTCTAGGTGGCTCAGCTCATTCTGCAAGTATGCTGGGATTTCCTTGAAAGGGGCAGCCCTGGGTACCAGGCAGGATGGTGGCTAGTTTTGATGACTTTTGAGTTGGGTTGGAGCCAGGGATTGGGTATAACCCAGAGGGCTGGTTATCGCAAATCAGGACCAGAGGCAGTGGACTGCTGTGACTGGACATATTTGGGGAGTGTGTGGGAGTCTGCAGCTTGATTCAGAAGATTCACTGCCTGGAAGTCTCACTATTGCTGGAGTTGGGGCTTCGGGCCACAAGAGAGGTAGCCCTGCCCACTGCCATCCTGCTTGTGCCTGTCAGGACAGCGTAGAGGAGCTAAGGGGGTGGATAGCAGGATTCAGTTGGGGAGAATGGTATGGTACAAAGAAACAGCATTGGATCGAGGCCTGGATCCCTTCATGATCTGAGAAACTTACAAAGCTCCTGGTGCCTCTGTTTTCTCACTTATAAGATGGAAAGAGAACATACACCTGTAAGTCTCATGGGTTTAGCAGGTATGGTTTTCCCATTTGTGAGTGACCCTAAGTGATGACACGTACTTGTCCTTGTGCTGAGGCTGCACTCAGAATAATTGCGCGTCACTGTTTGCAGGGCGGGTGGGCATCTCTTAGCCAGTGAGTGAGCCGGCGGGCTGCCCAGTACTGACGTCTTGACATAGTTCTGTTTTTCTCCACTTGATGTGGAATGCACAGTACTTCCCATCAAGAGTAGAAAGGGATCTGTAATGTTTTCAGGTATATGTCACTTTTGTGGGAAGAGTGACACACTTGGTGACATTGCCAGCTTTGGGGTTGTGTGAGGGTTGGGCTGTCACTCTTGAGCTGTCAGGTGCCTACTGCAATTTCTACCTCCTGGAATTTTCATTGAGAATCCAGGGAAAGATGGTGATCAGATGCTACATAAGTAGAAGATGTCATCATTACTAGGAGGGTCGATCATTGAGTGTGGGTGTGATTTCCATAATTAAGATAGACGGCTGCTGTCCATGAGAATCTGGTGTCCATCTCTCTACCTGTCCCTGGGGTTCACTTGTCCATCTACATTTCAACATCTGTCACATCTGTCCTCATGACTGAACTGCCTACCCTGCTTAAGATGTGGATACTTCCCTGCTCAAGACCTGGGATACTGAGAAGAGTACCAATCTGCTCAGGGTTCTGCAGCAGCCAACATCACAGTCAGGGTTAAGGTGACAAGCCATCATGGCATCTGGCCACTTCCATAGCCTGAATCATGGATTTGGGGGTCACCCACAAAAAGGACCTCCTTATCCGAGGCACTGAAGTTTTAGGGTGCAGTAGATTTTGTTTGTAGTCAGTTTTCTGGAAAGATGTATTTTCTACAAAGGTGCAGAAGCCTAGATAAGATACAATTCAAACAGCCCTGACTGTCTTTACCCTCCTGCTCATCCAGGTGGTACTTGCCTGATACTAACAGCATCCAGTTAGTGAGCACTTCATGTATTTTGGGCATTGCATGAAGTACTGTGCATACATGAATCCTGCAGTGACTTTTCAGCTATGAAGTGTATATTATTTTCTTCATTTGACAGATGAGGAAATTACAATAAAATATACTGGTCACTGCCCCACAGCTGGTGAGTGGTAGATAGCACCAGGGGTAGAACTTACGTCTGCCTAGCTGCCAAGCCCATGTTTCCCACTAGGGGTCGTGGAACAGTTAACTAATGGTAGGCATCCCCCCCCCCCCCGCCCCCTGTCAGAACAGCTGCTGATGGTAAACAGGAGGCATGGGAACAGCTGTGCACTGGGTGGAATGTTTGCCTGTTTGTTACCACTGCTCTGCCTGCCCAGTTTGGCACAATGGCTGGCCCCTATTTAGCCACTCTGGGAAGCCTGTGAGAGGTTTCTGCTAGGATGACCATGTAAGCCAGCACGGTCCTCTCTCTCTTGGGAGCAGCTACCATTCCAGCACACTGGCTGCCTCCATAGGATTTCAGTTTTGTGGCTGCAGGAGATCCCTGTGTCTCAGATCAGCCTGGCTCGTGGGTCCCCTGTGGTGCGCGCTCAGAAAGGCAAACCTGGAATTTGTGGGTGTCAGCTATAGGGAGGCAGGTTTGGGCCCCTTGTATAGGAGGAATAATGAGAGAGCCTTCCCCAGGAGAGGCTGTGGTCCCTGCACTTGGCTGCTTTGAGCAGAGCAGACGGGCGAGTCCTCTCGTGTGTCCATGTTCCTTGCAGTTCTGGGAACTACTTCCTTTTCCTGCAGAAGTTTCTCTCATTCTGTGGCACGTGTTTTGGGAAATCTGACAGGTGTCTGCTCTTCAGGGATGTCCAATAGGCCTCACTGTCATGGAAGTGATGCTCATGGAACCTGCTGTTTGGGAGTTATACTGGAGTAGCTAGAGGTGGCAGATTACGTTTGAGATTGATCAGGATGCCAGGTTAGGGGCACAGGTCTAGGCAGGGCATTCCTGGAGTTGATGCAGCTGCACTCTGGCCATGGCCTCTGGTGCTGATGGTGGAGGTGTGAGCACTTTGAGGAAAGGTAGACCTCAAGGTTCCCTGGAGTCAGCTGGTGAGCTGAGCCTTGGGCCTCATGCCTTTAAAATAAATGTTCCTATTCTGTGAATTCTACCAGCATTATCTTAAAGACCAAGCAAGCTTGCCAGTTCTTTAGCTCTGTCTCTGAAATGGGCGTGATCCCAGCCACATCTTCCCTATTGCCTGGGATGGGGGTTGGGGGTTATAAGAGAACCTGAATGAAGACTTAGCTTGGTGAGGGTGCCACCCACTGCAGTGACCACTGAGTGGGTGAACATCTGATATCCATATTCTGTCATGTAAATCTTCTCAGCAGCCCTTTGAAACAGATCAACCCCATTTTACAGGTGGGGAAACTGAGGCCAAAAGTGTCCTGCTGAGGGAGTGTGGTGGCGAGGGGCTTTGAGGCTGGGTTTGTCCGTCTTGAGAACTGGAGTTCTTCCTCACAGATCTATGCTTCCTCTTGGTCATGGCTGGAGGAACCAATAGTAATGTCGTAGGACATGGATGTATTTTTTTTCCTTGTTTCAAGCACTTTTATATTAGTTACTTTGGCCCCACCCTTTATATAGGTGGTGAGATTGAAGTTGAGCTCAGGGGGATTTCCCCGAGAGCCTTATCTAAATGTCAGAGCTGGGACCAGAGCCCAGCAAGATCATTTCTAGGACACTCAGTGAGCACCTGCCGTGTATCAGTAATACCCACCACTTGTGGGCTGACTTGATGTTCTTCTGCTCTTTCTGTAAACCAGGCTAAGTGTCAGGCAGGGTAGGGCACACACTCATGAAGAAAAGAATATAGGAGTGAGACTTCACTTCCAGGCCAGGGTCTCCGCTACCTTGCGGCCAGAGTGCTGATGACTTTCCCTCCTGTTGCTGATTCTGTCACTGAAACCCCAGGTGCTTTGCTATTCCGGAAAATTTATATCTTGCGGTTTTGTGGTTAAGAGAAAATGACTCTACCCATGAAAGGTCCCCTTGCTGGCCCCCAGGATGGGCTGGTAGGCCCCACTGTGGTTTGTCTGGGAAAGTAGTTTCTGGGTGCTTCTGTCACTGTGACCAACTTTCCAAAAAGTGACACTCTCAGATGTGAGCTGATGCACACTGGGTACCCCCATCCTTTATGGAAGAGGACAGCTTTGCTCCTTTAGCAGGCCCCACCCACATCTACAGACGTTGTTTCTCCCTTTATGAGCTCCAGGAGATAGTGACCAACAGAACACCAAACCTGTTGGCCAGTGGGTCACAGCACTCTGCCCACCAGGTTTATTGGTTGTTAACTGAGTGCAGTGAGGAATCATTTCAAGTTCTGCGCAGCCCTACCCACAGGCCTATTTTGGGCTGTCTATTGGGGCTCTCTCATAGCCTTTAAACAAAGAAACTGCTCACTCTTCTTCTAGGGAACTTGCCTGGTTTTTGAGACTCTCGGGCTCCTGAGTCATCACTTGCCCAATGGAATTTATTTTCCGTTGTCATTTTGGTAAATGTGTGTGCCTGTCGGGCTACAAAAATGTATTGTGTTCATTTATTTATTCAACAAAGGTTTTACAAGAGTGCTATGCTTATTCCTGGGGAGTCCAGCAGTGAATAAGAACACAGAGCAGGCACCTGGCCTCATGGAGTTGACAGTCTAAAGAAGCAATCAGACAAGTAAAATATTAGAACTTGCAGTGTGAGATCTGATGGAGGAGAGGGCAGGGGGCTAAGGAGAGGGCTGAAAGGCTTGGGGAAGGCTTCCTGGAGGAATGGATATCTAAGCTGAGTTGTGGAGACTTAGGGACAATGGGAAGAACCTTCTTGGCGGAGGGCAGAGGGCTTGATGGCTGAAAAGGGCTGGACATGCTAGAGGGAGCAGAACTAGAGAGAGCCCCAAGTGCTAGCTCGTTACCGAGGCCAGATTGGCCAATCTTGATGTTGACCTATGATAGCCAAAGTCTTATGCAGAAGGAATGTATTATTAATCAGCTCCCCAGGGGTACAGCCGTGGAAACTCACAAGCCAGTGACAATGGCCTTCACTGCTGCTGCTTCCCATGCCAGCAGCCTGAGCTCTTTGGTTAGTGTGGAAAAGAACGGTGTTGACTTGGCAAGTTATTTGAGTTATTGCCCTGTCTTTGGTCAGCTCTTTGAAGTTGTGGTTTCAGAGCAGTTTGGAGACAGTCACAAACAGGTAGACAACGGCCCCTGCCCTGATGTGTAATAAGAGGGAGACTAACCTAGTCATCGGGGGGTTTCCATACATTTCAGTCCTCCCAGTAGAGACCATGAATGAGCTCGACAATATCATTCCTCTTGTACAGCTGAGAGAACCAAGGCTCAGAAAAATTAATGAACTTCCCTCAAGGTCACATAGTTGGTAAATGGCAGAATCTAGATTCGAACCCAGATTCTGTTAAATTCCAAAGCCTGTCCTGTGTCTGCTGCCCTAGGAGCTCATTTCTGTTGGGGGGAAAACCATGTCAGAAGCTTGACTCAGGCCAGCTGTGGTGGAGGCTGCCACAGAGACATAGGCAGCACGCTCAGGAGGGGAGACAGGAACTCTTAACAGGCCCGGGTAGTCTTGCCCAGGCCAGGGACACCGTGGCTGGAGGAGAGAGGGACCTCTGGCTGGAGCAGGCAGTGTGAGCAGAGGCCCGGGCGTAGGGAAGGATCGGAAACATTTGAGGAATATTTCCGAGGTGAGCGTGTGCCTAGGGGCAGGGTAGGCTTGGGGTGGAGTGGGGAGGCTCCTGGACAAAGTTGGGGCCTGATTCCGGAACTGGCCTCTGGTCACACTGGGAGGGATGGATCAGAGGGGTGAACCTGGGTGAGGAGCATGCGTGCTTCTGATTAGCCCTTCAGAATACAAGAGGCATATGTGTCGTCACATTTGTGAGCTTCAGGTTCTGGAGATGTTCCCAGGGGATTAGGTTCCATAATAAGACAGCAGATACACTTCTTGTATGGCAGCCTGGGAGTTGCCAGCCTCAGCAGAGAATGTCTGATCAGTTAGTAATGTCTCTCTGGGTACCCCAGGGGCACGTGGTGCAGGCACGCCATGGCTTTGCCTGTCTAGATTTCACTGAATGTAGAAACAGTACAGCTGAGCGGCATTATTTTTGTTCCCTCCCTGGCAGTTGTCCTCATTGGCCACTGAGCCCTGTGAAGATAGCAGGACTTAACAGCTCACATGAGCGGGCCCGTGCCCCTGAGTCTGGCAGCCTGGGAGCTAGCTGGGGACCGGACAGGTTTGTGGGGGAGATTTCAGAAAGGCGGCTCTAGCAGTGGTTTTGTTGTCATTCTGGTTTCATTTCACGCCTCACATCTCTCCAGCCACAAGGGTTGTTTACCCGGAGTCTGTGGAGAGAATTCTAGGGGTTCGTGAATTTGGAGAGGAAAGACGTTACCTTCATTTTCATTCACGTTGCCTGGGATTTAGTATGTCGTTCGATTTGGATGAAGGCAACAAGGCACAGTTGTCTCAGCAAATATGTGACTCAGTGGCCAGGAGGAATCACAGCTGTTTTCATAATCATGTGACAGTTGGGGAGCTGTCTGAAAAAAGCACAGCTTCAAAGTTATGATCGCTGTGAGCCCCACCACTCACAGCGTGATTTCATGCTTTGACAAAGAAGCTTGTAGTCCCCTATCACTGTTTTAAGACCTGTTTTGATAAATGTATTTACATATAATTGATTTCCTTTATTATTCTAAGCGTTTTGTTGCATTCACTCAAAAGCATTATTCTTAGAGATACGGACATTCCCCAGGCTGCCAAAGGGGTCCATGGTGCGAAGGTGGTCAAGAACTCTTCTTCGGAGGTTGGGAACCCTCTTAGACACTGGCAACTTTAACGTATAATTATCATGAATAATTTTTTGGTGTTGTGACTGCTGTTTAGAGAAATATACTGAGATATGTACAGATGAAAGAGAAAGGAATGTATTAACAACAGAACCCTCCGAGGGGTAGTAGGGCTGGAAAGTGGCTCCAATGGCAGGGTCTTTGAACAGGACTTGGAAGGTGGTGCTTGCCATCTGGGGAAGCTAGAACATCTCCAGTGTTAGGCCATTCGAGTTTGTTCAACATCTCGGCAGCTCTCACTGGGTCCAAGGGTCACTTGACCTCAGCCAAGCCAGGACCCTTCAAATTATGCGCTCATTTCCATGGATGGGAGCCATTGCCTTCTTGTCCGTCAGCCCCGGGCTGTGCCCTTCTGCATTCCTGCGTACAGTGCGGGCCACGCAGATGAAGCCCAGTCTTTGTCAAAAAGAACGTCAGGCCGACCTCATTTAAACTGATTTCATTTGAAGTTTTAGTCGTTTAAAAGCTGTGGACACTCTTCGCCTGGAAAATGCACAGACTCACGTGTTTGGAATTTGCATACTTTTCAGGGTGTGGGTCCTGAAAGCCTGTCGCTGGACTCTGAGTCATGGACCCTCGCTAATACTGCCGTAGCCCCGTAGGCATGGCCAGCACGCCTGGGCCAGGCACGCACTGGATGTTTTATTTTTTCTCACCCTCCCTGAGAGGGAGGTTCTATTATTATCCCCATTTTCTGGAGGAAGAATCTGAGGCCTTTCTGGGGGTGGGGTGTTAAGTAACTTGTCTAAGGTCACAGGACTAGGGTGTGCCTGAGCCCCCAGATCCCAACCCAGGCAGTCTGATTCCAGGCTGGACGCATCTTAAGTGGAAGGTTACTCATAGTCCTCAAACCCCCATATCTTCCCCTATCATCAGTTACTAACCTCCTCCACTCCAGCAGGAAGTCCTTCTATGTTTTAACTATGCTCTGTTCTGACCAGTCTTGCCTGTTCTCTCTGAGGCTTGTGGTCTTGAGGAGGAGGCAGGCAGCCATCCTTGGGTGGGGTAGGGGTTATGGGTGGTTCCCCAGATTGCCTCTGACTCTCCCCGACACCTCTCTTCTCTTCCCACCCTCTGTTCTGCTTTTCAGCACTGCCGGCACGACAGCAAAGGGCTCCTGTTTGCCAGAGCTCCCTGTTGCGTGATCAGGGTGGCCCTGTGTGTATGCCCTGGATAAACCACCTTTTCTTTTCTTTTCTGGGCTCCCTGCAGGCAAAGCTTGTCCGGTATATCTGCAAGCAACGGCAGTGCAAGCTGAGCGTGGCTCCTGATGACAGGACCTCAGAGCTCAACAGCTACCCTCACTTCAGTGACTGGCTGTACACCTTCAACGTGAGGCCAGAGGTGGTGCAGGTACACGGGTCGTGGGGCTTGGGTCAGGGGTTGGGGCTGGGGTGGGTCAAGCAAAGGGACCACATGCAAGCCCAAGCACAGCTCCACTGTGGCTAGGAATGCGAGGCAAAGCTGTCTACTCTCAGGAAGGGGATATCTGAGGGCAGCAGTAGCAGGAGGGGTTCCAGGGTAAATGTGGCTCTAGCATGTGTCCTGGCTGCCATTGTTTTATGAGCCAGAGATCCTGACCACACGGGTCACTCATTGGGTTACCGTAGGACAGCAGCCAACGTTTCTAGAAACCTTGGCCGTGCAAGAAACATTATGTTAAATACTTTATAGAAGTAATATCACTCAATTCTCACAAAACCCTGTAAAGGAGTTACTATCACTATTGCCATTTTATACTTGGGGAAATTAAAGCACAGAATGGTTAAATTGCTTGTTTAAAATTATACAGCTAGTAAGTGATAGCTTTGGGATTTAAAAACAAGGGTCTGAGTTTACTTTTCTCTTGTAACTGTTATAATATACTGTTTCCCTCCTTTGATTCCTCTTCTCATCCATTCAACCAGCCTACCAGTTCCTCAAGCAGTATGCGTGGAGACCCCTGCAAGGTGTTAGGTGCAGGACAGCTCTTGTGGGGCATACACAAATCAATGCTTGGCAGGTGCAGTTCACCCAGTCAGCCCTTTAAATCTCTTCCTTCTAAAATGGACTTTTGCTATTGTTTTAAAACTAATATGAATTCATTGTATGTAAACACTTTAAAAAACAAAAAGAGGAAGGAAAAATCACATTCCTATTTCTACCACCAGAGACAGTCGATGATCATTAAGATTTTGATATTTCTTTCTAGTCTTTTAAAAATTTCTAATGGGTTAGACCTATGCAGTCTAGTGAGGTAGTTACTAGCCAGTGTAGCTATTATTACCTGGCACACAGCAAGTCCATATTGAGATGTGCTATAATTTTAATGATAGAAATTCAAAGATGTGCTAAATTCTGAAGACTTGGTATAGAAAAAAGAAAGTAAAATATTTAATAACTTTTTATATTTAGTGTATATTGACACTATTTTGGATATAAAGTTAAATAAAATGTTATTAAAATTATTTTACTTTTTAAAATGTGGTCACTCAGAAATTCAAACTTAAATAGGTGGCTTGCATTATATTTCTTTTGGACAACACTGGTTTAAACCATCCTGAATAAAAACATTTTTATGTTTTGCTCTTATCATTTGCTATGCTAATCAACATTTCCCCCCATATTTTCATACTTAGTAAACCCCGGTTTTTTTTAAGTGGCTGCATAATGGTTGAGTGCATGTGATGTAATTTATGAGGTAGAGGTTAATTGCAATCGTCAGTTATTATATAGAACACAGTGATTAATGTTATTTATGAAGCTTTTTGTATATTTAAGAATTTAGAGAGATTCCTGGTGCTCCCCAGGGAGAGGGCCTTCTTCAGGAAGTCTGGGGCGGGCCAATGCCACAAGGAGTCCTGGGGCCTCTTCGGCACTGCCTTTCTGACCATACCGATACCCCTGTATTCATTAGGGGTTCTTGGTGGGAGGCCTCTGTGGGTTATTGGGCAGCATCTGGCCCCTCGGAGCCTACGTGTGTACCTCAAAGCTGTCCCATGAGAGCAATCTTGTGTGTAGTGCTACATGCTCTATATGCATTTATTATTATTATTATTATTATTATTATTATTATTATTATTATTATTAAAGTGAGAAGAGGGGAGGCAGAGAGACAGACTCCTGCATGTGCCCTGTCTGGGATCCACCTGCCAAGCCCTCTACCCGGCAATGCTCTGCCCATCTGAGCCTGCTGCTTCATTGCTCAGCAACTGAGCCATTTCAGCACCTGAGGCAAAGCCATGGAACCATCCTCAGCACCCAGGGCCAACTTGATCACACCATTCGAGCCATGCCTGCAGGAGGAGAAGAGAGAGAGAGAGAGAGAGAGAGTAGGGAGAGGAGGAAGGGTGGAGAAGCAGATGGTCGCTTCTCCTGTGTGCCCTGACCAGGAATCGAACCCAGGACTTCCACATGCTGGGCCAACGCTCTAACACTGAGCCAACCGGCCAGGGTGTGTTGTTTCATCTAATTGTCCCAGCACCCCTGGGAACAGGTACCGTTTCTGTCATTTCACAGTAGGGAAAGCCGGGACCCCACAGAGTGCACTCACTCGCCCAGGATCTCAGAGCTGTGAGGAGCAGAGCTGGGCATTTCTCCATACCTGACTCTCAGTCCTTGCCCTCAGCCACTTCTCTCCCCTTTCTCCTAGGAATGCTTGGTTCTTGACCTGGTTCTGTGAACCTGGCCAAACTGTTTATCTCCCTAAGCCTCAGTTTTCTTCTCTTGTAAAATGGGAGGAGACCCATGTGCTGCTTGCTTGCTTGCTGAGGCAGTTGTAGGGTCAAGTGCTTAGAGGCACTGTAGTGTTTGCTGGGATGGAAGAAGGAACGCTAAGGTAGTTTTCCCACTTCTCTTCCTTGGCTGCTGTGACTCCCTGGTGGGAACCAGAGCCCACAGAGAGCACTGGAGGCTTTCACACAGGGCAGTTCTAAGTAGCCATGAAGAGGGAGCGCGGGTGGAAGGCTGGGAACTGACTGGCGAGAGTCAGCCTTCTAAATCAAGAGGCAGTGGGATTCGTCCCAGGGCTTAAGACAGGGGGTGGCACCTAGGACCGACTGAAGCTAGGCCAAGGGCCACACCAAGGCACCCTCACCACCCACACCAGTGGAAGGGGGTGGGGAGGAGGATGGTGGGCCCGGCTGCCTGAGGGTTCCTGGGCGGCATCCGGCGGCTTGCCACCTGGGATTTAAGAACCACAAGGAATCATTGCCTAGGAATAGCACCATTTTCCCCAAACAAACTCCCAGCCTCTTTTCTAAAGATGGCTTCTCTGTGTCTTCCTCTCAAACCTCCCCTTGGTGCTTGGGCTCTGGGCCAGGGTATTGAGGGATGGAGAACTGTCTCCTTGGTCACCCCAACCTCTGCTAACTGGCGACCAGGAGGGGCTGCCTTCGCCTGGCTCTGCTCCGTGTCTGTGTTTCTTCTTGCACACGTTTGTGAGCACAGCAGTGGGGCCTAGGGTTAGAGGGCACCTGGGCACAGGCCTCAAGGCCAGACCCAGAGTGTGATTCTGTTTTATTCTGTTTCTCAACCCAGACAATTGTTTGGACTCTGACTGACCCACCCCACCCCACTTACCCAAGGCCCAGATGGATCCTGTGTGCGTTCAGTAAAAATTGGTTCTGCCCATCAAAGTTAGGTGCAAATTTTATAAACCAAGGTTCCAAACAGCTGAAAAAAATCTCGTGTTTTTCCAAAGTTGACCTCAGAGATAGAACCCTCGGACTTCTGAACAGAAGTCTAAGCCATTGTTTATTTTCTTAAATAACCATTTTGTTTTGGGAAAGTTTTAGGTTTATAGGAAGGTTGCAGAGATAGTACAGAATTCCCATATAAACCCTTCACCTTCGCCCAGTTTCCCATCATTAGCGTCAGACATTACCACTGTACATTTGTCAAAGCTAAGGAAACTGATACATTACTATTAACCAAACTCTAAAATCTATTTGGATTTCACCAGTTTTTCCATTAATGTCCTCTTTCTGTTCCAGGATCTAATCTAGGACGCCACATTGTTTTTATTTACGTATAAATTCATTTCCCTTTTTTGTTATAGTTGCTAAAGTGGGATCATAGAATATATATCATTCTGCAGGTTTTAGTCTTAACCTAATCTCTGCGTTAATCCACATTCATCCATCTTGTTCTTCTGTGACAGTAGACTAGTATGAGGTGAGGCTTCTTCAGGCTGCCTTAGGAATGACTGTTTGAGGGGTGCCCGCCTGCATACATAGAGGCCCATATGTAAAGCATTGGCCTAGCAGCACGGCCCTTGGCCTTTGGGGTGCTCTTGGCAAGTACTTGCTGGGTACTTGCCAAGGGCAGTGATTGAAAGTCGCCATGGAATGGAAGCTGGGGATGCCAGACTTTAAAACAGAGTCTCTTATCTGTCTCTTCTTTGGTTTTTTGGGGAAGGTGTCTAAATCCATGGAATCTGTTTTCTTTTGCTGCGTTCTCAGTGCTGAAAGGCCCCAGAATCAGTGATTTAGCCCAGGGCTGCTCCCCAAGGTCCCCAGGGATGGTCGTCATGTACTGGAATTTGTCCCCTTGACCTCTTTGATGAGGTCCCTGCTGATCTTGACCCATCGTGGCTTCCTGATTTTTCTCCCTGGAAAGCACACACATTATACATGTGTGTAGTCAGATGTATGTGTATAATCTCCTTCTTCCTTTTCAGTGTTGCCTTCCTCAGGTCCATTTCTCTAGGGTTATCTAAATATTATTTCAGCTTTTGGCTCTAGATTATGGTCACTGGTTTGTGGTCATAAAGTTTCCAGGAATAACACCTTTATGCCGGGGAAAGAAAGGGGACGGACGTGGAAGTGGCCACAGGGCAGTGCTTGTATGTCTCGGTTTCTGGGGGATGAGGGGACTTTACACTCTTGATTCCCTTCGCACCCGAGTCAGACTCAGCCCCCTGCAGCCCCAGAGCCTGCTGCGGTGCTTCCGACACATGTGACCCATGATTCTTCCTTCAGTCCCTCTTCTGGGGATGTTGGAGACAGATAAGCATATGCTTGCCCAGCTATCAGACCTTGATCTGTAGTGGCACTTTCTGATAGAACTTTCTAGAAACGGTCTGTACTGTTCTGTCCAGCATAGTAGCCACCAGCCACGTGTGGCCATAGAGCACATGCAATCGCGTATTGTGACTGAGAAACTGAAATTTTATTCTAATGAATTTACGTTAAATAAACATATGGCTGTTGCTGTTTTGGGCTGTGCAGGTCTGGAGCCTGCCCTGGTGGGGCCCTAGGCTGAGACCTGAGATGCTAAAGATATTCTGCCCGGTCCCAGGACTTATAGGCTTAGGTGAAACATGCATCGAGCACTGGCACCAAGTGCCCTGATGGAAGCCAGCCTGGGCTCTGTAGGAGCAAGCAGGCAGAGTTGGCCTGGGAAAGTCAAAGACAGACCAATACCAGGTATGGCTTTCCTAAGAGCTGGAGCTAGCCTGGCGGGAAGGGTAAGAGAACACCAGATGGAGGGAACAGTATCTGCAAAGACCCCAAGGTCTGAGTGAGCTCTCCCACAGGAAGGGTTTGAAAGGGCCTGGTCTGGGAGGAGACTGGTGACGTCACAGGGTGGCTTCACAGAAAGCATGGGGTTGGGGTTTTATAGGGCATGTCACTGAAGTATGTGTCTATGAGAGAGAGAGAATGAGGAGAACATTAGAATCATTTTAAGGAAAATCAAACTCCTAGGGGTGAGAATGCTAGATTCATCATGCGGATGGGTGTGGGGCTAAGGAGCATCAGAACGGCAGGGAGGGTTGGATGGCCTGAGAGATTAGTAATGTGCAGGAAGTGTGCGCGGAGGGAGGGCCCCTTCTCCTCCCTAGACATCTAGAGTCACACACTGACTGTTTCCACCACCCACCCCGACCCCTCCCCCAGGTTAAAAACTAAAACTTGCAACTTCGAGTTCTGGTTGCAGCTGGGGAAATGATTACAGAGCCTGCTGGCATGGGGCCATTTTTTTTTTTTTTTTTTTTTTAGCAATTTCCCTGTTGGAAGTTGTTAAAGGAAGTGGCTAGTGCTGGCTAGGATCATCTCTGGCAGGCAGAGGTGGGTGCTGCAGAGGCTGGCGTTCCAGGGCCAGAGCCCCAGCTGCAGGGTCCCCTGGACCAGCTCTCACTGGTGACGTTTTTTGGAATGGAAGATGGAGGTCGGTCTGGTAAGGGATTTTTGTTGTGGCCCTCACGGGGCACGTTTCTCTTTCCCTTTTTTTTTTTTTCTATCCTTGCCTTCTCATGTTTAAAATCAGGCCCTCTCTTGGGGATAGGGAAAAATGCTACCTGACCTCTGCCACCATCTTGGTTTGCCATTATCTGGGAGTGGTCATTGCGCTGTGTGGGCCCCGGATATAGGATGTATGAAACAGGAGCTATGTAACATTAAAACAGAAAAGTGGCATTGGACCACAAAGCTCTCCCACTTAGGATGGGGAGATGCAGGCCTGGGCAGTGGACTGGCATGCTGGTGTAACCCACCCAGCCAGCAGAAGAGCTGAGGTTGTGATATTATGGCAGGCAGGGGGCAAACTTCAAGCTGGTATATGTCATCTTGTATAATCCTTATATCTGGGGTGGGGGTGGGGAAGACACTATAATCCCCATTTTATAGCTAAGCAAACTGAGGCTCAGAGATGTCAAGTGACATTAGCATCGAGCAGCTAGCTGATAGCAGGGCTAGAATTCAAACTCACATCCTTGTGACTCCAAAGCCAGGCTCATCTTCCTACATGATTTTGTCATCTGACATCTTACCCAGAATAGCCAAGCCTGGGGCTACCATATACAGTTGAATAATTGAATTGAGCTTTCTTCCCATCTCCCCTTCCTCTCCTCATTCTCCTTCCCTCTGCCCTCCCTTTTTTACCCCTTCCTCATTCTTCCTTCCTCTCTCTTCCTCCCTCTGTCCTTCTTTCTTTCCTTATTTCCCTCCTTTCTTCTTTCCTTGATCTATTTATTCTAGAACCATTTATCACTTACCTTGGGTCCAGATTAATTCTACTAGGGGGTTAATTATGAACAAAATATGGTCTTCCCTGGGGAGATCAGGTGGACCAGGGTGATGAGATGTACATATGCTCAAATAACCACGGTACGAAGCACACTGCCTGGCCCCAAGGAAGGAAAGGATGAAATGTGGCAAGATGCAGAATCCTGTTTCTTCCTATTGGTTCAGTCATGCACTTCTCAGTGTCTTTACTGCCTTCTGTGTGCTAGGTACTATTCTAGGCATTGCACCTGACTTCCTGTCCTTCTGGAATGTGCATTTATCACTCTGTCTAATTAGTGAAGTCATTTATTTTTCTGATTCTGAGCCAGAGTGTCCCGTTGTAAGCCCTTGGTTTCTAGAAATCTGAAAAATCACAAGCATGGCTGTTCTGCTTAGCCCTATCCTGGCTGGCTAAACAAGTGAGCCCATCTTCCCACTCCTTGAATTTCTGAGTTGCCTGGTCCAGTGAAAATATATGATGCTGGGGACTTGGTTGTTGTGTTCACTGCTTTGGCATAGAGTAGGTGTTCTTACTGAATGACTGAACTCAAATAAGATCATCCAAAGAGTTAAGTGTCTTGGGCCGAATTGTCTCGGGAGGTCTCATCTGGGTTGTGGAGGTGGAATTGCAGGACCAGTGGGGGGAGATTTGGGGGCTGCCAATGACCTGCTGAAGCCTAAGCCTACGTTCCTCTGGTTTCTGTTGGTGATGGTCTGGACTTGAGCAAGGCTGTGAGCCTGTGGCCTTACTGTGAGATGGCTTTGGCTTAGTATGCACGTGAACCTCCTCTGAGACCACCTAGCTTCTGGGCTGTCATTGTGTTCTGTCCCTCCTCCTGCAGGGACTGCCTGACTCAAAGGCAAGATTGCTCTAGAACAGATCTGATCAGCTAGATATTAGGAAATTTGGGTGTCAACACCATGCTGTTTTAATTACTATAAAGCAAAAGTCTCTTTTCTTATTACTCTTCTTTTCTAAAAAAAAAAAAGCATATAAATACCGCTGGTCCTTGCTTCCAGCTACACACCTTTTGGCAGGCAGCAAGACTGGAAAATAAGATTACTTAAGAGCATGACCCCTGGAATTTTGGGAGGCAAAGTCTTAACTTTGCCACTTGCCAATGGTGTGATCTTGGACAAGTCCCTTACCTTTCTTGACTGAGCCTGTTTACTCATATGTCAGATGCTCTAGCTAGAAACTGAGGAGTCATTTCTGTTTCCTTCTGCTTCCTCAACCTCCCATTCAGTTGACTGGCAAATCCCATGAGCTCTATTTCTAAATACATATACCAAATCTATGCCTCCTTTTAACTACTGCTCCCTCCCTGATCCTAGCCATTGCACAGACTCGTGCAGTAGCACCTACATTACTCTCTGTATCCACTCTTGCCCTCTCCTTTATTTTATTTTTCCATGAGCCAAGAGTGATTCTTCTTAAAATCCAGATTGGATCATCATCTCGCTTTTCTGAGTGCAGTCCTTTATTGGTGTCTTGTTGCACTCAGCATAAAATTCAGACCCCACCTCTGCCCCTCCTCTCTATTCCCCTCATATAAGAACACATCAGATTGTTTCCTGTCATAGCCCAGGGCCTTTGTATGTGCTTTTCCTTTTGCCTGGAAATTTCTAATACCTTCCTGGCTAGTGCCTTCTCCCTCTAACAGGAGCTTGGAAGTCACCCCTTCAGAGAGGCCCCTCTGTCTAAAATTAGATGCTGCTTATACCCCCCACTCTATCTAAGGATGCTGATTTCCTTTTTCACGCTTATTCACAAATTTTGATGACATTTTAGTTATTTTTTATTGTTTTTTTTTAATTCTGTTTTCTATTGGAATGTAAGCTCCCTAAGGAAGAAGACTGTGTTTTGTTCGCTGTTGTAGCCCAATGCTAAGTAAAGTTCCTGGCACACAGCTGGTGTTTAGTGGTTGTCTGTTGATGGATGGATGGATGAACAGATGGGGGTGACATATATGACTTACTAAGTAAAGTATAACCTAACTCCGCATAGTATGACATACTAAGTAAAAGCTTATATTCTCCTACTAGTTAGAACTTTTTCATATCAAGTTCTAATATCAGCTGGCCTAAGCTAAAGAAGACTTTTATCAGTTTAGGTAACAGACATCCAGGGAAGTCTGGATGCATGGGCTCAGATGATACTATTAGAATATACTTCTCAGATAGTCCCCTTCCATGTGACAGTCATGAAGGGCAACTGCCACCAAGCCTCACTTCCTGCCAGCATAGTAATGGTAGTGCTTGCCAATGGTAGTGCAGCATAGAAATGGAGAGCTTTCCCCCCCTAGAACTGTAGCTGGAAAATGCCAGGGAAGGCCCTGATTGGCTTGGCTTTGGTCATGTGCTCATATAGAACCAATCATAGGACCAGGAAGATGGAGAACTCCAGTCAGCCCAAACTGGGTCATGGTCTCAGAGCTTTGGAGCGTGGCAGAGGGTCTGAAGGATCAGGGACACCAGCGCTCAGGAAATGGGTTCCTGGAGGAAAGCCAGCCCTGCTGATAGTAGAAGAGGCATGCACAAATTCTCTCTCTCTCTCTCTCTCTCTCTCTCTCTCAGATAGCAGTAATAGTTGCTACTGCAGCACCCACCCTTAGCCTCACCGTGGCTCTCCATAGGGATGGGCCTCCTGGCTTTCCCCTGGGGGCTTCAGGTGAACCTATCTCTCAGTTTTTGTTTTTAATAACATTCTTCATTTTTTTCACTATGGAAATAATACATATTTATTTTAGAAAATACGGAAAAGCAAAGAAAAGTGATCTATACTCCAGCACAGAGATAATCATTGCTTCTTGACTTTTTAGTTTTTTTCCTTAGTATCCAGTAATTTACACATAATAATTCATTTTCAAAATGTGAAAAGTACAGCAATGAAAGAAAACAATAATATAACCGTTTACTGATAGTTTATCCCATAATCTTACTACTCAGAAGAAATGCTACAAGCCTCGTTTGTTGGTTTGGGGTTTCTTTTCTTTCTTTTTTCATGTAGTTTATTCATGAATTGTGCTATTAATTCTTTAGTGAGTATTCCCAGTGTGCCTGGGACAGAGCTGTGAGCTCCACATGGAGTATCTCGTTCAGTCCTGCCAATAACCCTGTGAGGAAGTGTCTTAGGCCCTCAGGCTGCTATCACAAAAAGACAACTGACCAGGTGGCTTCCAAACAACAGAAATTTATTTCTCACAGTTCTGAAGTCTGAGAAGTTCAGGATCGGGGTGCCAGCAGATTTGGTGTCTGGTGATGACCTAGTTCCTGGTTCATGGATGGCCGTCTTCCTGCCGTGTTTTCGCATGGTGGGAGGGGCCAGGCAGCTCTCTGGAGTTGCTGTTCCCAGAGCACTAATCCCATTCCTGAGGGCTCCACCTCCCAAAGGCATGCCTTCAAATACCATCACATTGGGATTAGGTTTCAACATGTGAAATTTGTAGAGATACAAATGTTTAGTCCATATCGGGAGGCAATGCTTTTATCCCCCGTTTACAGTAGAGAGAAAGTATCAATGTCACTTACCTGAGGTCCCCTGGATGGTAAGTGAGTAGAGTCAGGAGTCATATCTAGGAAGTCTGGCTCCAAAGCTGAGGTCACGAAACACATTGCGCACTCTCTCTCTCTCTCTCTCTCACTTTAAATTCCCATAGATCGGACCAGGTTGCACATTCCCTCTGTGATGCCTGAGCAGCTTTCCTTTTTTAAACTTTTATTTTAAAGTGACATTTTTGTACATCTAATTACACATGTTCACTGCAGGAGAACTAGAAAATATTAAAAAGTTTAAAAGAAATCCTGCCCCCACAATCCCACCTGCCTTTGGTAGCCAGCCCCTAAACCTTTTACATTGTTTTGCTTTTTAATTTACAGATAGTAAAATTAACTGTTTTTTGGTGTATAGTTCTATGAGTTTTGAAAACTGGTGGTTTGTATGGCTTCCATGAGTGTCCAAACCACCCAGTCCCAAATGTGTGAGAGCTGCAGGGGACTTGGGGGCAGTTAGAGTTGCTGTGGGGGTGGGGGTTGCCCAGATGATTCACTGGGAAGAGGGAGCTGATCATGTTCCTTGTTGACTCAGGTCAGGCTTTTTGGAGGGAGCAGTGAGGCAGGGGAAACCCTCTCTGTTTGCGGCCTGGTATCCTGGGCGCCTGGGTCCCTGGCCCCTTGCAGTGAGGCCCGCTGGAGCCTGCACAACTCACACCCAGCACCTGCTCCGGGAGGTATGTGCTGACTCTCCAGCTCCCGGGCACAGACTATTTTTGGCTATAGTGACTGTTCACTACAGTCATGAAAACAAAAACTCTCCCTGTCTCGTCCTTCCCTGAGATACTACACAAGGGGCCGGGGCTGCCAGGCACCCTGGGCTCGGGCCCCTCATCATGCATTGCCTGTGGAGCTGGGTGACAACCAAGACAGCGAGGGGCACAGGGGCCCCGCCGCCCGTGGTGCTGCGAGAAGCACGAGGCCGGGACCAGCCCGGGCTGGAGGGCGGCGAGGTAGGCGCTGGGATCTGAGTTCAGCCAGCCTTCCCATGAGTCCGTGAAACGGGTGTATTTGTCTGCGCTCTGAGTGAGTCCTTGCTTTGCTAACTGGAACACGCCTGGAGAAGTCTGCATTGGTGGGGTAGAATGTGACTTCCATTTCACTATCTCATCCCCTTCCTTGTGATCAAGTGCCTGGGGAACTGGTAGAATCTTTCTGAAATAGATCTTCCCCATCCTCTAGAGAATGGTTTTTGGCCTGCCCGTGCTTTTGGTTCGAACAGGGCACACATTTGTTTTGAGCCTGCTCCTTCTACAGGGAGCTGAAGAAATTGAGGTTGTGCCGGCAGACAGGGCCTGCCTCTCGGTGCTTCTGGTCACCCAGGCTGGGGAAGCCTGACTGTGGAGGCGGGAGTGCTGACTTTGGAGTTACACGGACCAGGCTCCAATCCAGGCACCATTGCTCGCTTGCTGTGACTTCAGGCATAACGTAATCCCTCTGCACCTCACGTTCCTTAGCCGCTAAGCCATTGTGCTCGGCCGCTTCAGGGGCTGCAGTGGTACTTGTAGTTATCTTTATGATTTTATGGTTGTGAAAAGAGGAAGCGTGTTGAAAAGCTGAGTAAGAATCAGTGTGCCATGGGCCAGGTTGGTCCTCGGCCTTGTCTCAGAACCTGGTTGTTTGGGTGTAGCTGCTGAAGTGGGGTTTGCTGCTGCTTTTCAAAAAGAAAAGTGTGCGCTGTCACCAACGCGGGCATGAGCAGGGGTAGGCAAGGAAGTGGAGTTGAGGATTTTTGCCTGCCCATCATCTTTCGAGCCACCAGCACTTTAGGGACTGGCCAAGGCTCTGGGTGAGACCATGAGCCCAGAACACCATTGCTTCTGGGTTGCACGGGACTCTGGGCCCACGAGCCAAGCTCATGGCTTGGCATCCCTTGGGCCAGCACCTTTGGAGGTGGTTCTCAAAGCAGATCTCGGGGGGGGGGGGTCTTTCCCTGGGCTCATCTCTTTAGGGCAGCTCAGGAAATATGGCAAGAATAAACCCTTTATGTCAGGATAAGAGATACTCACCATGAAAAACAGTAGACTCTCCAGGGATAGCATGTGTCCTGCTATTGGTCACTGGCGGGGCCCTGGTTCTGGTACTATTGTTCTGGGTGACCAGGCAGGTCTCCTGCCTCTCTGGACCTTATTTCCCTCCTCTGTAAAATGAGTGTTGGACTAGATTGTCTCTAAGGTGCCTTCGAATTCTGCCTTTGACCTTGGCAGAGGAGGGGTTTCTCTCCGGTTGGTTCATGCATATCTGTTGGCTCCTTTCATCCCTCAGACCCTGGGGACTCTGGTGATGGCCTCCTTGGCTTGGGTCCTGGCCATCCACTCAAGGCTCCATTGGACTTCTATTGCTCCTGTGGGGTAGGAATTGTTAATAGTATTTCTGGAAAGCTACAGAGAGGGGCTGCCTACCTCTAGGAACTCCTGAGAAATCTTGGTCACCTAGTTGGACACCTGTGGGGTAGCTGTGAAATAAGGGGTTCCTGTCCTCAGGTGGAGCAGCCTAGGTCTTGGGTCTCCAGCTCTGGTCCCACTTCCTATGGCCCAATGCATCCCTGCCCTGGAGAAATAAACAACATGCTGAGCCCTTGGACATGCCCCTTTGGTGGATGGATCTGTGATTTGGCTCCTGGTCTCAACGGGGGCCCTCCAGACCCCAGCACTGGGGCCAGGCATTGCTCTAAGCAGTGTTGCTGTGCCTGAGGCCCGTTGGCCAGTCTGCTCACTCTCTGGAGGGTGGGCCTCACTGCTAAACTAAGGAATTTTAGCAATGCGGACCTGGAAGAGGCAGGAGAGGGAGACGGAGTCGACTTGTTTGGGAACCCTCTCTTAAGTGGTATATTTGAACAGGGGAGAGATGGAAAGGGAAGAAGTTAGGGACCAGCCAGCTGCAGGCATGGTCACATGCAGTGCCCCTGTGTTTTTCTGTCAGTGCCTTTACCCTCAGGAGAGCTGAGGCTCCCAGGGTGACATACATTTCAAGCCAAACCCCATCCTCTGCACCTTCCGTACGATATTATCAGGCCTCCTAGTTTGCCAGAGACAGTCCCAGTTTAGGGTCACCATCCCAGGGCAGATACTCACGGCTCCCCTTTCCCTCTTGGAGTGTCCCTGCTGGGGCACAGCATACCCTCCCCTCACGCACCTGCCAGCCTGGCCTGTGTCCCACTGGCACACCGCTCATCTTCCTCTCACCTGCTGCACCAACCAGGGACACCATGGTGGGGGTGCAGCAGGGCCGGGAGGCTCTGACCCCCCTGCTCACTGAGCTCCGGGCCCTCTGCCCCAACCTATTGGTGCAGGGAGGGATGTTTCCATTTTGCCAGTGCCCCAGAAGCCAGGCATCACCTGAGGGTTAGTGTTGCTGGTAAACCCTCCACCTGTGCTACCTCACCCCAATCGTTTTTGGGTTTTTTTGTTTGTTTTAGAATATCCCTTTTTTGACTTGAGTTTTACTATGGAGTCTGGCGAACAATAGTGCGTTTTTCCCCCCACAATCATCAAACATCCTGGATGTAGAGAACCCACTGTAGAAGCTCACCCAGCTCCTCTCTTCATTTTGGGTAGCATGTATTGGGGGAAGCGTGTAGCCCCAGACTGGTGTGTGTGTCTGTCCAATGCTGGATGTGTCGGGCATTTTCAGATAGCAGCCAGGAGCAGCAATGTTGGAAGTGTGTGTGATGGCACAGAAAGGTGACAGATGTTGGCCTCCCTCGCAGCTGCTTCCTCTGTCCCCCTTCTGCTCATAGTGTGCTGGGAGTCAGACGGGGTGAAGACATGTCAGCACAGCGGGAGGCTGAGAGGGAAGGAGCGATGAGCCCCAAGGCCACCAGGAGATGGAGCCCAACGTAGGTGATGTGTGTGTGTTGAGTGGCTGAATGACCCACTCACTAGCCAGGGGTCAGGAAATTGCGGCCCCAGGGCCAAATCCAGACCACTACTGTTTTTTTGTACAGCTTTGTGAACTGAGAACAGTTTTCACATTTTCAACTTGTAAGGAACAAAAGAAATTTTCATGACATGTGAAAATCAAGTGAAATTTAAGTTTCAGCATACTCCCTACTAGAAGTTTTATTGGAACACAGCTGCACCCAGCCTGTTGATACATTGTCTGTGGCTCTTTGGGTGCTCTGCTGGCAGATTGTGACAGAGACCACATGGCCTGCAAAGCTGAAAATACTCTCTGACCTGTAAAGAGAAACAATTCCTGCTAATTCCTACACTAGATACCTCTAGAATTACAGGAGAAAGAATGGGGCCCAGGAGGCAGCCACAAGACTGCCTGGGGTGATGGGGCTGGCTGTGGGGGTAGCAGGTGCTGTCAGAACCAGAGAGCTGATCTCAGGCAGAGGCAGAAAGCGCCCATCTCCGCCAGGGGGCTGGAGGGAAACTGAGGGGGCGCCAGCAGGCCTGCCCAGGGAATTGAGAAAGAATGTAGAGAAGACCCCCCTGAGAGGCTTGCAGCTGCTTTTAACCCCACAGCTGGAGCTCACCCCAGCTGGTGGGGCAGGGCAGGATATGGAAAGAAGAGCCAGATGTGACATGTGATACCAGGTAGGCTCTGCCCTGGGAAAAAGAGCTCATTTTATAGAGCAAAGAAGTGGGCATCCATTTGGGCAGGGCCAGATGGGACTAAATAGAGATGGCCATGCCTCAGCCTCACCAATTGGGCTGTGTGTCGTTAAGTGAGTTACCTGCCCTCTCTGAGCTTTATCACCATTCTCAGGATCTTATATTCATCTAGCAGAGTGCCTGGCAGCCAGGAAATACACAATAGATGCTTGTCAATCACTTCTTAGGCCCCTCCTCATTTCCTCCCTATAACCTACATCCCTCAACCTCCACACCCCATCTCACCACTGCACCGTCTTCATGAGGCTCTCAAGCCCAGACATACCAATACATAGGCCAGAGAGCCAATCCCAGAAGATTCCAGCTAGGCTCCCGACTCTGTGAGCGCCTACCTTGCATTGCAGGAGTGAGGGAGGCACTGGTGTACAAGAGGGGAAATCTCCGAGGACATCTGTGTACTTGGGCTGGGCTTGGGTTGAGTTGAAGGGGTGTGAACCTCCTTAGAGGACTGGCAGGAAGTCAAGCCCCAGAGCACAGCCCTGCCCCAGACAGACCCACCCTCTGAACTGGGTATTCGGAGACCCTTTCTTCCCTGGGTTAATTGGCCAGACTTAAGACCCAGCAGCCTATCTGGCCTTGTGGTGGGCACCCCCAAAAATTCTGATTTGATTGGTTTGAGGTGGGGCACAGGCATCAGGATTTTTTTAAAGCCCTTTATGTAATTCCAGGGTGCCACCAGGGTAGAGAGCCACAGAGCTGATCTAGCCAGACCCACTCATTTTATAAATGATGAAATCAAAGCCCAGAGAGGAGCAGGGACTGGCCCAGGGTCAAGGCGATTCCAAGGACCAAATCGACCCTTCCTTCACTGTGCTGGCCATGTGGGAGCTGGTGGAGAGGAGGCCTCCTGAAAGTGGGAGTGGCTGGCTTCTCCCAAGAAGGTTTTTTCCTTGTTTCCCGGGGCTGGGGTTATAAAGAGGTGGGGTGCAGACCCCATTTACCAGCAAAGCCAGTATCCCCAAGCTGCCTGCTGAACTCCATAGAGAAACCCTAGGAGGCCTCCTGACCTAGACCTAGACCCTCACCATCTCAGCCTCTGCTGTGCCTCCCAGAATATCCAACCACTATCCAAGTCCCACCCCTCCCTCTCCTTCATCCCCAGTAGTGGGGAGCAGGATGGGTAGACCATTTGCCAACTGTAGTCACACAGACTCCCAGCCTGGGCTGCCATACAAAGCTCCCTACTTTTCTCTCTCTCTCTCTCTCTTTTTTTTAAAAAAATATTTTTATTTATTTACTTTAGAGAGGAGAGACAGAGAGAGAGATGGGGGGAGGGCGGTGGGAGCAGGAAGCATCAACTCTCATATGTGCCTTGACCAGCCAAGCTCAGGGTTTCAAACTGGCAACCTCAGCATTCCAGGTCGATGCTTTATCCACTGCGCCACCACAGGTCAGGCCTCCCTGCTTTTCTCTTTGTCCTTTCCCAACCCCCTTGGGCCCTGGCCTCAGAGGGGTGTGTGGTTTTACATAACCATCCACAGGGTTCTGGGAGTCCACCCCTGGCCTCTGATGTGACCAGTTCCCAGAGAAGCATCTGTGGTGAAGGATCCTGGCCCTTTAACCCCTAACCAGAGAAGCTGGAGGAGTCCTTTGCCCACACAGTGCAAAAATCCAGCTTCTGCAGATGGACCTTGAATGCTAGCAGCACTGGTTGGGGTAGTTGCTGACTTTACTGATCCAGCCTAGAACGTTAAACATGCACAAAGTTTGGGTTTGCTTCTTGGTCTTTCTTCGACCGGGCATTCACCTGAATGCTGGCTTGAGCTGTCACGTGGCTTATACACAGGCTTTGAAGTGCCCCTGGCATCTCCACTGTCCCCCTGACTGACCACAGCGAGTGTGGAGGGCTCTCGCTGCAAGCCAGCACAAGTTTCTAAGTATAGACCCCAGGCAGCCCCGTGGCTGCCGGTAAGTCCCAGGATACCATTTGATACCTCGCCTGGCCTGTGACACCAGCCATTGCCAGCTATGGAGGGGAGGGGACAGCCCACCCCACATTCTTCTATGGAGAACAGAACCAGCAATTTAATTGTCACAGGTTGGGAGTGACCTCAGTGTCCAACTGACCCTACTCTAATTTTTATCAGGAAAAAGAACTTGTCACCCAGGGGAGAATGGACAGTCTTGAGAGGACGGCAGAGGCCGGAGACAGTGTTCCCTGGAGCTCTTGTTCTGTCCTGCATGCTCACCCGAGGCCCACAGGAGTTAGGGTAGCTCCTGAAATGGGCTGGGCAGCCGTGCCCTCCCTTCTTGGTTTCTAGTTCATAATTTCTTCTTGACACAGAAATGGAAGTTGGGTGGGCAGTGATTCTCCTTGAAGCGTGTAGACTCTTTGCCTTCATCCCCGAGTTCCAGGGTCTGGACCCTCACTTTGAGACCAGTTGGCATGTCCCGTGTGCCTGCAGGAGGTGGGAGGCTCTCTTGAGGCCTGCAGACCTGAGAGGGTTTCAGAGCTACCTGTGAGTTCACCTTCAGCAGGTGGTTATACTGATTGCCTGACCTGCTTTTGTTGAGAGATTATCCAGAGAATTTGTATGTGAATTACTCTGGTCTGAAATAACTTTCTAACTCAGACTTGGCTTTGCCTAACACCATGGGTGGGCAAGTCACACCCATGTGTGAGGTTTGGGGGTGCCAAGTTGCTGAGGGGCATTGCTTGAGTCACGGTAGGAATAGAGAGTGGGGCTGCTCCGGAGGCCTGTACAGACACTGGCCCAGCCTGACTGTGGTCTAGCTGGAGGCCCAGGTGAAAGCTGGGGCTGCTGGTTCCAGCATGCCTGCCTCATGCTGTCTGCCCTCTTGATTGAAATAACTTCAGGTCCAAAGTCACTCATAGGATTTGGAAGGCTGGGCCCTTTGTTTCTATGTCTAGGTCCTCAAGCCAGGGTGGGGGCCTAACTGAGAAGGCTTGGCCACCCTGTGGTATGTTGCCAAGGTTACTTGCTACTGGGCCACCATCTTTCCCCATTGACCTACAGAAATACAGCTTTCGAAGTCAGATTCTTCACATAGGGTCTCTCTTCGGGGTTCTGGGGGCGCCATGTAACCAATAATACAATTGTTTGGTCTGCACAGATTTGCTACCATGTAGCATTTTTATTTTAAAATAAAAATCCAGATTTCTTTAAAACCAGAAAAGCTGGCACCCCTCCCATAGTCACCCCTCTTACCCCAACACTGAAGGCAGAGGGTGGGTTTCTGCTTAGCATCGCCCTTGCTGCTCCTGGATTTGTTGTCCAGTCGAGACAAGAGAAGTGTTTCTAGTACACGTTTCCTTCAAAAGATAGATCCAGGGGACCTCATGCCCCCTGATCTCATTTCTTCCAAGGGTCTGGCCCCGAGGCTGTGTTTGAGACCCTCACTGCTGACTGGTCCAATAGCTTCGCTGACTCCAGCTTTTAGGTAGAAAGTGGTGGCCCCTCTCCCCAGCTCAGTGGTCCAACCCTGCAGTGAGGAGAGATAAGAGAATGGAAGAGACAGTCAGAAATCAGGGTGACAGTGGTGTGCTGAGCACTCTGCTTTCACTGATGGACTTGCTGAGTTTACACCCCAGGACGACGCTTCTCCTGGGAGAGGCCGGGGCAGCGCTAGTTTAAGGGGAACCCTGGATTGGAGAAATCGAAGGAGTTTGGAAATGGCATACCTGGGTTTCAGCTCTGGCCCTGCCATTTATTGAGTGGCCTTGCTGAGGTCTCCGAACCTCAATGAAATGGACTTAACAGCCTCTCGTGCTGAATTCTTTTGAGTGGAGATAGAGTACGGAGTACTGGGCATACTGTACTGGCAAATAGTCTGTAATAATAAACGCAGTTATTATGTTTGAAAAACAGGAACTGTGCAGGGGGAAGAGAGGAACAGTCCCTTTTGCATTTTAGTTAGATTGGGGATTGGGTTTCTAGGTTTGTTGGTTTCCATGTTGTTGCCTCACCCCCCTGCACGCCCCCCCCCCTAAAAAATCAGGCAGATACAGGATTCTTCTCTTGGGAACCTGCTGAGTCATCACAACCTCGGGGAAAGGCAGGAGAACTGAATGTCGGGGAGAGGTGGAGAGTTGTTTCTGCACTTGTGTAAAGGTCAGCGTCACTGTTCATTTGTTTGTCTCCTGACAATATTGCCAACTTGCTTTTCATAGTAAAATGAGGGGAAAAGATGTCACAATAAAGGAAAATAAATACGCTGATGAACAAAAGTTTCTGCCCTGGGACCATTATCTAATTGGCCCCTTTCTGTGCTGTTCTTACCATTGTCCTGTGATGGATGCTCTATCTAGTTTTATCTTCTAGAAGGATTTCTGACAACCATGGGTTTGTCCAACCAGTGAAGAGCTTCTCGGTGTTTTTATTTGTGTGCTTGTTTCTGATTATTGGTGTGAATCATTCTAAACAGCTACAAGATTGTTGTCCTCGACTAAAGAATGTACAGGCAAGACACAAAGGTGGGGATGTCGGGACATTGCCAGACTCCAGAGGCCACACACCAGGCCTCAGCTGAGGCCCCTTGTCCCCAGGCATCACAGAGAGCCCCCACACTCTTCTTGCCCCAATAACTTATAGCCGGTATTTTCATCAGGTTCAGGTTTGATACTTAAGTCTAAGATTTATAGCAGATTGGATAGACTGGCAATAACGTTACTCTTTTAAAATAAAATTAGACACACAGCCTGCTAAAATCAATGAAACTCAGCTTAGATTCTCCAGAACTGTGAGCTCTATATGAATCATTTAATGGGAGTGTCTGGCGTTCTCTGTTAAGGAAATCTGGAAAATCTAGAAAAAGACCAAAGAAGGAAAACAACAGATCTTACCACTGGTCCTGTAACCCTTTGAGCTTTCTCTGTGCTCGGCCGGATCTCACTGCACTGCAGTGACTGTTTCCATGCCAGTCAACCTGCAGGCCACTTGAGGCCGAGGGTACGTCCCACGGCTCTGTACGTCTGCTCCAAGCTGGATGTCGCATGTGGCTCAAAGTAATTAGAACCAGAGGGATTTCTTCCCTCTGTGATGAGGGCAAAGAGCACAAGCTTCGAAGTCAGGTAGGCCTTGATTCAAATAATCACTCTTTGTATTAGTTTAACCAGTCACCGCAAACTCAGCGGCTTTGAATATCCCCACTTGTTAGCTCCCAGTGCTAAAGGAAGACCAGATGGAGGGGCCCCGGTGGGCTCAGCCAGGTCCCTGCCTAGGGTCTCACCGTGCTGAAGCTGAGGTGACAGGCAGCCTTGCCTCTTACCTGGAAGCTTTAGGGAAGAAGCACGTCCAAGGGCATCCAGGTAGTTGGCAGAATCCTGTTCCTGGTGGCCACAGGTCTGAGGTTCCCCTTTCCTAGCTGGTCTTTGAGGTGGAGAGGCACTCTCCCCTAGAGGGTACCCACATTCCTTCTCCTGTGCCCCTCCATCACCCAAGTCTGCATGGTGTCCTGGTCACACTTCAGATCTCTTGCTTCTTTCCTGCTGCCTTGAACCCTTGAAAGGCCTTGACAGAGAATTAAATAAAGCAAGGTGGTAAGTGCCTACATGGCACCTGGTGAACCTTCACTTACTGGGGCGGTTTAATTTGAAATCTTGTCCGATTCAGATCCAGTGCGGCCCATCTGTATAGGGCTATCTTTACAGGTGCTTGTCATTCTAGAAAGTCATGATTCGTCTTTTTTTTCTGGCCAGAGGAATAAAAAGAAATGAGAGAGGTGACAGATCCTGATGAGAACTTTTCAGGTTTCGTCCCTCCTCCCCCCACCCTGAAGCTTGGGCCTCTGGACTCCAGCTGCTGTCTCCCCGAGCGCGGGGCGTCGCGGTGGGAGCTGGCTGCCTGCATCCTCAGACAAGTGGGGCCTCAGGTCGGAGGCAGCCCAACAGCTGGCCCCTGCCACTCAGCGGGGAGGCCGGCCCGGCCAAGGGGAAAAGGAAGAGGGCTTTGGGGCCTCCCGAGTGCTCACGGGCCCTCTGCCTGTCCCTCTGTGCTTCCTTAGGAGATCCTCCACGAGCTCACGCTGGATGCGCTGCTGGATATGAACGAGGCCAAGGCGAAGGAGAGGCTGCGGCGCTGCGGGGCCAGCGCGGAAGAGTGCGGCCACCTGCAGTACGCCCTCACCTGCCTGCGGAAGGTGACAGGCCTGGGTAGGTAGGGCCTGCCTTCCCGGCCCCAGGGCCGGCCCTGTCCCTCCACCTTGGCCTGGGCGCCCGCCTGCTCTCCCCAGGCCCAGCCTGGGTCCCTGGGCCGTGGCCTCTGCTGAGGCGGATGGCGGGGCGGGTGTGGCCCAGGGTTTCTGGGGCCGCTTGGAAAGGCCAGGGTAGACATCCAGAAAGTGTGATGGACATGATCTGAGACAGAGGCTCTCCCGAGGCGGAGGGCTCAGATCTAGGCTGGTGTGGCCAGTACTGACCCAGGGGAGCTTTAGCTATAGTCAGAAACCCCGGGCAGGTCTGCTGGGCGGGCCCTGTGTGACATCCCCTCTTTGGAGAGCATTTGTTAGGCTCTGGGAGCCCTCCAGCAGCTTTCCCCACCCACCCCAGCTCGTCCCCAGCCCCTCCATCCATCCACCCACCCAATGTCCTTATCTGCTGGTGGGCCGTGTGCTTGCTCAGAGGTACACACCGATGTAGGCTCAGCCGGAGCCAAGCAGGATTTGAGAGATTGTGTGGGGTTTCAGCCCTGAGTATTTCGTGGCCACCCTGTGCAAAGGCAATAATCCTGGCATTTGAAGAGTTCCTGGGGAATTATTTGCTGGCTTTCTAACTCTTGCCTTGGAAACAGCTTCATATACCCTGACATAATACTCCCACTACCAACCACACAGATAAGGCTTTGAAATGAGCCTAATGAGTAGAATTATCTCTGTTTTTTAATTGTCTGAGCCACCTTGCTGAGGCTTAAGGAAGGCTCTGATTTTTTTTCTCAGGGAGGGTTGAACTTAATTTCTTCCCCAGCCCCATCGTACCAAGTCCTCCTCTGAACACAGGGTGTTGTGGAGAGCTTCACTCAGTTCAGAAAACCTTGGCACACCAGGCCTCCCGGCAGGTGCCAGAAAACAAACCTGACAGAGATTTGGTCAGTATTCTGGTCCCTATACTTTACAGAGGAGGAGATTGAGCCCGGAGAGGAGAGGCCAAGGACACATAGCAATAGCAATTGATAGCAGAGAGGGGATTTAAGCCTCAGTCTTTGATGATGGTGGGTTTGTTCCCATGTTGTAGAAACTGAAAAGTACTTGCCACCCAAGCTGGAATCTTAGGGTAACTTGTCAGCCCTACCTCTGTATGCCTGAATTGTAAAGAATTATGGAGGAGCCAGCCGTCAAGTGAGTGTGACCCATTTCTGTTAGGAAGGCTGCTCTCTGCCCGTCCTTGATGCCAAGATAGGAACTTACTAACTTATTCAGCGCTAATTTATTAAGCCAGGCACTTGACACACATGTGGCAACACCCTTTTAGGAAGTGGCAGTAAGCGCCCTGAGTAGCTAGAGCATCGGACACGTTGGGGGAGTTGTCTGGGTTCCCACACCTGGCAAGGAGCAGAGCTGAGCTTGGAACTCAGGTTTCTTCCCCAGAGGGTGCTTTTTTCTCTATTCCCTGGAGGAGGTCTTTTCCAGGTCCTTCGTTATCATTTAGTCTCAGCTTATGGTGCCCTTACGTCTCCAAAGGGTCCTGGTTACACCCCCCCACCCCCAACAGGTCGTCCCAGTGGTGGCCGTACTTCAAGGGCACCTGCTGGACTGGATGGGTACCAGTGATGGCCCTGTCTCTTGGATCATGCAGGCAAAGTCTTGTACCCAGCCGGGCTTGGTGAGAGCAGCCTAGTTGCAGCCTAGCTCAGCCGTTTACAGCATGTAGGAGCTGGGTTAGTTATTTCACCCTACTATGCCTCATTTTCCTCATCTGTAAAATGGAAATAGTAACAATCCTCTCATAAGGTCGTGAGGATGAAATGAGTTATGGTTGAGTGCTTAGAACAGAGCCTGTGACCTATTAGGTACTCTTTTCAGTATTAGGCTGTTGTAGGATGGAAAATGTTGAAGTCCTTTCTCAGTGGTCTCTGATATTAAGGTGAGTGAAGGTTGGTTCTCTCTGCCAGTGCTGGGTAAACAGGGGAATATCATGCCTGCTGATACTCCCTTCTCATTATCCGTATCACACAGTACTAGTCATTTCCAGGCTCTTCTTACTCAGTGACTCCAGGGTTGTTCTCAAGAGCTGCTGCCAACTGACTGGTGTTGTCATCCACAGGAAGACCCACATGTCCTCCCTGAGCTGGCTCAAAAAAGAGGCCATAGCCAGTAGGCAGTCTGGAGAATTGGGGGCTTGTTTCCTTTGGTGGAAGAATTACCCATGGATTCATGGAACTCATTCTTTCATCCCCTGAGCAAGAAACATGTCAGTGCCACCTACAGATTAGTATATCAGTGGAGGTGTAAATCTCGGCCACAGTTCCAAAGGAGCAAGCACAAGGAACACTCGGACTGCATAACTCATTCTGCCAAGTGGATTCATGAGTAGAGAGCCAGCCTGCAAGGAAGTAGGAGGAAGGATGTTTGAGGAGGGGATGGAATGCACAAAGAAACCTAAGAATTGTGAAGGCTGATCTCTCCACCGTACCTGACAAATGGCTTTGTGGGTTAGGCTTGACTACCTCTGATGATGGAGAGCTCATTGACTCCCAACGCTGTGCCATGGCAGGTTATTCAGAACTGATACCCTTGTGGGAGGAGGCCAGTGCTGTGGTCGGGGCAGCAGGCTCAGTTCCCATCCCACCACTTGCTTGCCTGTCTGACCTCAGTAGTGTACGTGGCCTCCCTGAATCACAGCACCCTCACATGCTGAGGGATAGGGTACAGAGCACAAAGTAGATGTTTATTTTGTCTTGAGTCACTTTCCCATACTTTCTCATTGATAATATGAGGAGGGAGGTATCTTCCTCTTCCCCATGACAGGGTCTGTAGATGGCTTCCTTGCTTCCGGCCCCCACCCCTTTGTTTCTCCCCGTCCCCTATGAGATTAAACCTAACTCCCTTAGCAGGGCATCCAAGACCCCTCCTGAGCTGACCCCCGGTAGACTGCTCCTCCAACTTCATCTCTTATGTCCCTGGCTTGTCCTGGCCTCTCAAGGCGCATGGAAGGCTTAGTAGTTACCAGAAGGTGCTGTGTGCTCCCTACCTTTGTAGGTGCTGTTTCCTCTGCCCGGCACACGTGCCCCATCCACATCTTCCCTCGCTTATACCAGGTGCCATCTCCCCTGGGAAGCCCCTGATCCCCAAGCTATTTAGAGCCCTTGTCCTCGGCTCCCTCAGACCCCTCTATCTCTGTGTCAGCACTCAGCTCACTGTGTGGAGTGTCTGTCACCCTCATTGGAGTCTTCGGGCTCAGTAGATAGATGTATCTTTTTATGCCTTACTACCTGGTGTTCGGCATATGCTTGAATGGATGGATAGACTGTACCATTGAGTTGGAGCCTCCCAGAACCTCGAGTTCTCGGGGCCTCAGGCAGAGATAGGGTCACTGTGGGGCCAGCCAAAAGTCACCTGTGGGCTCTTTTCAGAAGTAGGTGGCTGTTGATCCCTTTCTGGCTGGGTCTGTTTTCTAGCAAATTTCCCTGGTAATTTGCTGTTGGAAGGTTGGTGCAGCCCCTTCTCCTGACATTTGAATTTTTGCAAAGTGGAGTTATCCCTTTACACACACACACACACACACCCCAGCTTCTCTTTCCTAACTCTTAAAAGGTCAGACCACTTCCCTCTCTGAAGTTACCCACTTTGGGCTGGCTTTGCTAGCTTGATCCCCGCAGAGCTGCCAGCATGAGCCCTGCACAAGCCAGTCCCTCTCTGGACCTCATTTTCCCCTCTGTGTACACTGGCGGCCTCACAGTCAGCTAGAAAAGGGGCAAGAAAATGCACGTGTGTGGTAGGCCTTTGTAAACCAGGTAAAGGCTGGTGGTTGAAGTCTTCCATTAAGGAATAACTGTGCAACCTTGGACAGGTGTTTCACCTCTCTGAGCCCTGGCCACCTCACCTGTAAATTCTTTTAGCCCCAGCCTTCTGTGACTCAACTTCTTGGCCCACAGGAGGGGAATACAAAGTGGACTCGGGCTGGAGTTCATTGGATGCCCGGCGGGAAAGTGGCTCAGGGCCTTCCACAGACGTCCTCTTACCAGCCGGCCTGCCCTGGCCCCCAGGGAGCTCCCAGCTGGGCAGGATGGGCAGCAGTGCCCAGGGCCCATGCTCTGTCTCCGTGTCAGCTCTGCCCACCTCGGACTTCCCAACCCCTGGCCCCAGCGAGGGCCTCACGGACACTTGTATCCCCCTGCATGCCAGTGGCCGGCTGACCCCCCGTGCCCTACATAGCTTCATCACCCCTCCAACCACGCCCCAGCTGCGACGACACACCAAACTGAAGCCACCGAGGACACCACCCCCACCCAGCCGCAAGGTCTTTCAGCTGCTACCCAGCTTTCCCACGCTCACCCGGAGCAAGTCCCACGAGTCTCAGCTGGGGAACCGCATTGACGAGGTCTCCGCACTGAGGTAAGTGCTCCTGTCAGACAGGCTGAGTTTGTCATCCACTGAAAGTTTTGACTACAGTTTTCTCATTATAAAGGTAGCATAGGCCCAGTTTTTAAAAGGACGTAGAGCCAATTATTATATAGAATATGCACAGTAAAAATTGAACGGTACCCCTACCTCTCAGTCCACTCCTCAGGCTACCTTAACAGTTTGGGCTGAATCCTACTAGATTTCTTTGCAAGAGTGCGCCTGCACAGGTACACGTATGCACATACATGCACACACACAAATGAAATGATGCCGTGTATCAGTCAGGATCAGACTGGGTTGTGTTGCAGTGACAAATAACCCCCAGATCTCTGGGTCTTACACAAAGATTTATTTCTTGCTCATGCTACCTGTCCATCATTGATCAGCCTCATTCCAGGTCCCAGGCTGATGGAACAGCCACTGTCTGGACCATTCCACTGTGGCAGAGGAAAAAAGATTTTTAGATGTGACATACTAGCAATCAAACACTCTTTCCTGAAAGTTCCACTCACCATTCATGATTCTACCCAAACAAAGGGTACCCTGAAGGGAATGGAATATCTGGATGAAGCCTCTTAATGATGATCAAAACCATGTACTTTGATCTATAACCTATTTTTTCAACCTTACCTTGATATCACTGAGAACTTCATATTAGTACATCTTAAAATACATTATCTTTTTTAAATTTCTTATTATGTACTTTAAATAGGTGATAACAGTCACATAGTCCAAAATGCAAACGCTTCATAGCTCGTGTAGTTCATCTTTGTAAGGGGTGCATAGTATAAAGTGACCCCCCGCACACCATTTTCCCTTAGTCACCCATTTCAGCTTTCAAAAGCAACCAGGTTTATTTTTGTATGTATTTATAATTATTAAAATACCTCATCTTTTTCACATTTTCATATTATTCTATTATATAATTTAGCTCCTCCCCTCTTGATGGACATTGAGTTCATGAGTGTTTCTGTTATTATAAAAATTGCCCATGTCAATACACCCTTGTGGGCAGGGCAGAGAAGGAGAGAGCGTTCTTTGGGTACCTGTTACCTTTTTATACTTCTGAGAGTTTTGCTTCTTTCCTGGCATGAGCACCCCTTTTCTGATCTTGGATGGGCTTGTTCCCTTGTCCCAGTGCAGGCTGTCTGTCTTTGGTCCCTTATGGGATGGATCCTGGACACCCTGATGGTTTTGCATATGTCACCCAAGGAGAGAAATCCTGATCAGGATGTCCTGCTGGGGTCTGGACCCCCTGCTTCTCTAAAAGGGACTGCAGCCTGCCTCTCCCTCTGCGTCCTCTTGTCTCAGAGAGAGAGCACAGTGATAACTTCTGTGTGGACACGTGGGTGTGGGTGAATCAGAGGGCATCTCAATGGCAAAACCCTGGGCATCTGCCTCTCATATTCTCCAGAAAAGAGCATTCGGAGGGCTCTGGTCTCATTCTGGCTTCAGGCAGAGAACAGAGCCCCGGGCAGATGACATTGCCTCAGACCCCACAGCTGGTGAGCTGGACCTTGGACCCTAGGGTTCTGAGCTGCGTCTCCATGGAGCTACCAGAACTAGCAGTGGCATGGATGCTTAGGCTACACAGCTGCCCTTAGCCCCGAGGACATGGGTTTCCCCAGCAATCTTTGTCCCTGTGACAGTATTGCTCAGGGCATGTCCTCACCTGGCCCTGCCTAGAGGTCACCTTACTGCTCTCACAGCTGTCCTCCCTGCCCTCCTGCCCCAGCGTTTCCTCTTCATCAGACTGGCCCCTTCTCCTGCCTGGACCCTGAGCACACTCCTTCTCCCTGGGCTCTGGGTGGGGTTCCCCGCTTCCATATGCCCGGGCATATGACCTCAGGAGACTGAGCCTCTGTTGCTTCAGCTTTGACATGGAGGGCGCTCTAGTGACTGCTGGGTGGTGGCGAGGCTCAGACAAGCTGATGTATTAGAGGACACAGATGCAGCTTCAGAGCCCACTTCAGGGAGGGTACTTGCAGCCCTTCCCATTGAGGAAACATCCACATTCACTCAGCCACCCGAGTCCCACGTCCTCCCAAGTCCTTGTACCTCGCCCACTTCCTCCCGAGGGATGGTGTTCTGGGGGAGCACGCCCAGCCAGCGTGGTGACCTGATCCTGCTTTCTCTCTCTTTTTTGTCTTTTCCAGGTTTGGTAAGAGTGATTCATTTTTGTTCCCTCCGCCAACTGGAGCTGTGTTTGTGTCGCTATCCCCATCGGGGGTGGATTTCTTTGACCCTCTCTAAGTCCACTTGGTGCTTCCATAGTCCAGAAGCAGAAGTGCTGGGAGCTGCCTCAGGAAATAACTCTAGGACAGGTGGCCAGGTGGCCAGGTGGCCTTCACATGATGAGGTGGCCTCCGCCCAGCCAGCAGCTTTTCTTTGTGAAGCAGAGACCTTGAGAGTGTCACAGCGGGTGGGCAGTCCCCCATGGCAGGCTCTTTGAACCTTCCCTTCCCTGAGAGTGACCTCTGGCAGGGAGCGTTTACCTGCTGCACTGCCATGGGAACCCCGCAGTCCTGTCTGGTGTAGGTGGGTTTAGCCATTCACAGACCCCAGCTGACTTCTCAGGACCTATCCCTTCAGGAGAGGGATATTGGAAGGAGGAGTGTAGGTGCCTCTGAATGAGGCTGAGATCTGCCCCCTTGGGTGGGGAGGAGGAAGCCTGGGAGACCCTCCCCTCCTTGCCCACACTTCCATCCCCAGGATCAGAAGAAGTTCTTGCACTGGCTCTGTTGTGGGACTTCTCTCTCCTGAGTCTAAGCAGAAGGAGACAGCATGCCTGGAGGCTGCTTTTCATTGTCCCGGTGGAGATGCAGAAATGCCCCGTGTTTGCCTGAGCAAAGGAGCAGTGTGTTTTTGTCCTGCCCTGAGCTGTGTAGCAGAGCAGTGGGAGGGGATATCAGGTGCTAGGCAGCTGGTGAAGCCAGCTGCAGGACCATGGGGGAGGCGTAGGGTGGGAAGGAGGGCTGCACTTCCCTCTCCCAGGGCACGAGGGCGGGGGACGACTCCGGGGCCCTCGCAGAGCCCCAGAGGAGAACCCAGCGCCTGCGTCCTTAGGACAGCCTTGGCCCTGTTATCCTCCTGACGGCTGTAGTAGCGCAGGGTCCACACCAGTGAGGCTGCCTCTTCAGCTTGCCAGGAAGGCAGGATGAGGCCTGAGGGCCAGTGTTGCTTTAATGAGGGACAGTCAGTGCTGGCACATGTGCCCTCGCACCTCTCTTTTGTTCCATACCTGTGGCAGACAGTACAAGTTGGTTACAAGTTTCGCTCAGAGACAGCTGGCTGAAACCTCACTTTCCTGTGGTCTGTTTCTCTAAGGCTGCGGACTAACCCCTTTCAGATTTGTGTGCTTGGATGGCCGTGGCTGCTGAGTGGGGGGAACCCCCAGACGGAGTTGGGAAGCCAGCCCCATGGCAGATGTGCTGGAGAAGTGCAGGTGGTGCAGTGTGGGTTCCTGGTCATCATCAGGACAGCAAAGGGCCTTGTCCTGGTCAAACTCCCCTTGGTGTGGGAGGAGTCAGGACCTCCACCATGCCCTTCTCCTTGTGGTTGGGTATGGTACTCGGCCTTGAGGGAACCAGTGGTGCGCCAGGCCAGCCCTCGGGGACCTGGGAGGGCGCAGTGGCCTTCTAGAAGTGGTAGGCAAAGGGCTGCTGACTCAGAGGACACAAGATGGCCAAGATCCTTCAAGCACTGTTCCTGACCTTTCTGGGTCATAGGTCTCTGAAAATTGGATGCAATCTAGATGTCTTTCCAAGGAAAAACCTACAACTTTCTGCTTACTAGTCCAGAGGGTTCCCAAACCCACCCAGGGGTTCAGTGGAGATCCCTGTTCCCAGAGGAGATAGGCAGTGCTAAGTGTGGGGAGGAAGGGGTGTCAGCTAGAGGAGGGGAGGGAGGGGGAGTTGGACGTGCAGGCTCCGGAGGGTGAGGGCTTGCTTTCGGCTGTTCCTCCACTGCCCACCTGTGATGCCGTAAGCACTGGGGGTGCCTGTTCTATGGGGAAGCCAGGATTAGGGGGCGAGCCCAGGGTGCCCTCTAGGAAGGTAGGCAGAAGGGGCATCTCCAAGCCTGTGGACTGAGACCTCCGCAGAGACTCACTCCGACTGAGTGCCAGGTGGGGCTGGGCCACACGGGAGCATGGTCAAGCATCACGTTGTCCTCGTCTGCCTGCCTAGGCCTGAGTGGTTGCTCTCGGCAACGTTCTCAAGGCTAGGGAGCTACTGGCAGTGCCACATGGCTGAGCAGCCTCAAACCCTCTGCCAAGGGTCACACAATTTTCACCCACTTAACAAGAAGTGACCAAAATTAAGCCCTCGCAAACTGGTGACCTGTGGCTGCCCCCTGAGAGAGTATAGGAGGTGCAGGGAGTGTTAGACCTCTGCCCTCACACACTTTGCCTCCTGCCTCTCAAACTGGCCTTCCACCAAAGCCAGAAACCGCATAAAGACCGTTTCTGAGTGGTCTGCAGCAGCCAGGCAGTAATGTTCATTACAGAAGCAGGCCAAGTGTGAAGGTAACCAGGCTGCCCCTTGTCTAGGCTGTCCTGTCCTTGTTTTGAGCGATGTGGGTTCGGGGATGTTTCTCTGCTGTTCAATAAATTTTGGTGCCCATCTAGTGTGTGATCTCTGACATAGAAGGTCACAGGCACAAGCTGTCCATGCAGGGCTTCCTCAGCCTGCCCAACCTGACCACTTTCCCTGCAGATCTCCCGCACGGGTCCCCACAGATGGTACGGAGGGACATCGGGCTCTCGGTGACACACAGGTAAGCCCAGCTGGACAAGGACCCACACATGCCAAGGTTGTTGTTCATCATAGTGGAGTCTGTCCTGATCCTTGTTTCCCAGGGCTCTTTGTTCTGTCTCCATCACCCCTGTGGACACAGCCCCACTCTCATTAGGAGCCTCTGCTGGTCATCCACTGCCCTATGGACTTGGTGGGCCCTGCCCTGCACCTCCTTGGGTCTCTTCCTCAGTTTGCTGAGGGACAACATAGGTCCCAAAAGAAACAGGGTCACGGTCTTGGGGAGGAAGAGCTGAGAGCTTCTTCTGAGTCCAGCTTTATATCCTGTGGATCTTACAACTGTCCACATATCAGTGCCGCACCCTGGGCCCCGTCCCTGAGGTTCTCGGCCTGGCATCTGGGTTTCCAACAACTTCCAGTGGCTGGTGCCCATGTGTGTTGGGGAAGGCTGATGTGGGCCTGACAACAGCAGAACAGCACCTTGGGTGCCTTGTTCCGGCTGCCCTGTTCAAGGCTGTTGTGAACACAACGGCATGCTTGTCAAGAGCTTTGCAGCCTGCTCGGGCTTTCCATTTCTCCTTGGAGAGTGAACTGCTCTCCAGCGCATGCAGTAGCTGGCCTGGAATTCTCACCTAGAGGCACCCCTGAGGGGTGGAGCCATATGCCTGAGGTCACACAGCCTGTAAGACAGTCCTTGAGGCCTGTGGCTGGTCCAGGCATCCATGTGCAGCTTTGTGGGTGCTGGGGTGTCCACAGACAACCAGGCTGGCCTTCTGAGTGGGGATTTGAGCACCTCCCGTGGCCCTACCCAAGGTGCCAGGTGTCGAGGGAGCTGCTGAGAGTATGGCCTTTCAAGTCCAGACTCCACCCACTTCTCTGTGAGCTGCACACCTGTGGTCAGTAACCTCTCTGAGCCTCGGTTTCTCCCTCTGCAAATGGCACTGCCTCCAAGTCCTGTCGTGAGGATAAAATGAGACAATGTGCATATGAGTTCCATATGTCCAGAAGTGGGGAGCACTTGGTGTTTAACCCCTGGCTGTCGCCGAGAGAGGCCAGCATTATTCAAGGGACACCAGGATCAGCAGGTTGCTTCTTTTTTCCTTTTTGTCCTGGCTGTACCTGATTTTCCAGAGGGTTTGAGGCTTCAACAACTTGCCCCCAAATCTATCCCAGACCGCTGCTTCCCTCCACCTGTGGCAGCCCCTCTCGTCTGGCATGGCCAGGCTGCCCCGTCCCACCCCTCCCAGGGTCTGGGCTTGGCTAGGTGCCGTCACAGTGATGCCCTGTTGGTTTTTTAAACCCACGATCCAGACCCCTTTCAACAAGAAGGTCTAAAGGTCTTCGATTAAATCACAGGAGAACAAACTGTCCCATGACCCTTCCTGGGACTCAAGGCTTTTACCTCATCCCCCCCACCTCCCCAGTACCTGCCCCTTCTCAGGCCCAGACCCAGCTATTAGTCTCGAGCTAGTTTCAGGATTTCCTAGTGGAGGTCAGATACCACTCAGCAGCTGCTCTTTCCCTGGTATTGACACGAGACGAGACGAAAGCCCAGAGGGCGAGAGACAGGGGGTCCCAGGGAGGCTCAATCAGGGCTCTGTAAAAGGCACTGACTCTAAGGTGGTAGATGTCTTTGTCCTAGCCCTCAGGAGCTCCCTCTTGGCTGGATGGAGACAGTAACATGTACACGCCTCCTCCATAGTCCAGACGCTCCATATTCACACAGCACACATGTGATCCTCCCCAGGTTGCTGTGAGGTGCAAGTGTGGGCCCATTTGCAGAGGCACACCACAGCCAGCAGTTGGCGGGACTCACACCCAGTGCAGTCCGATCCTGGAGCCTCTCGCTTTCCCTCCCACTCTGCCCAGTGGTCTCTCATACAGAGAAGCCATGCAACTCTGAGTTCAGAGGCCCCCACTGCACAGCATCCCAACACTGTGACCTCAGGAAAATCACTGACCTCTCCAAGCTGCTGGCTCCTTGCCTCTGTACTAAGAGTCCTGGAGCTGCCTAACTCCCAGGCGTGGTTGTACGAATTGAGTGAGCTAATGCTTATGGATGCGTTACAATCTGCTGCTGAAACCCTGTTGCTGTCCGTTCTGCTGTTAGGGGAATAGGCTGGGCTTTTAAAAGTCTGTTCCTCCAGACAGCGAGTTCTTTCTGCCCTTCGGCCTCACCACCCTGTGGGCTGGCTTCAGGCTTTCTCTGGAGGATACCACCCACTCAGCTCTCGCCCTTCTTTCCAGTCTAGTTCTTGGGCTTTTAATTTTTAAAATTTTGATTTGTTTGCATTGATATACATCCATACATTCAAAAATGCATGTAAAGATAGATGCCTGAAAAGGTATCGATACAGAAAGGCCCTCCTACTCATGTCTCGTGTCCCCCAGTTCCCCCTGTAGGCTGATCTTGGAGTTACTTGTGTCCTCTAAAGATACTTTTATACAATCAAGGACATAAAGTAGATTCTTCTGCCTCTTTTTCATTGTTACACAAATACTACATCTATTGTACACACTGTTCTATGCTTTGCCTTACTTTCCTGTTTAAACTAAGGCATAATTTATACAGAGCTAAGTACACAACCAAACGAACTTTTACATATGTGTACACCTATATACGCCAGCACACGGAGATTCAGAGCGTTCCAGTCCCCAGAATGTGATCTTTAGCCCTTCCCAGGTGAGAGCGCTACCGCCCAGAGGTGACTGTTCACACCTAACATCATAGAGTAGTGTTTCTTTTACTTAAACTTTGTCTATATTGAATCATACAGCATTGCACCTTACATTTTTCACTGATAGTGCAATTTGGAGGTTGTTCCATATTTGCGCACAAAGAGCATCTTTGCCTTATTTTCCGGCCGCCTGGTACTCAGTCACATGGACAGGTGGTGCTTTCTCTAGTCCATCGCTGGTACACCTAAGCAGCATGGGTAATTTCCAGTCTTTCGCTGCTGCAAACATGCTGCACCCACTTACCTTATCTACACATCATTTGACATCGGTGGGAGTATCTGTTACATCAAGTCCTGGGACTGGAATTGGTGGGTTAGGGGGTCTGCACATCTTGTCAGTTTGGTTGCTGTTGCTAGTTGTCTGCCAAATCTGCCAAAGAGCTGGCCTCAGTGACCATACCAGCTTTGGGATTTTGACAATGTTGACTTCATGGCTGGGAAATCTGGGGGAGCGGGGACAGGAGGCAGTGGCCCTCGGGTATCCCTGTCCTCCCACGGAGAGGGTGCCTGGGGCTCTGGGTTGGAACTAAGTCTCCTGGTTTTCCTGGGCTGTTTGGGGACCCTTCTTTGTGTAGGCCTGGTCTTGGCCCATGTCAGCATTTCTATGTGTCCACCCCCTGCAGGTTCTCCACCAAGTCCTGGCTGTCGCAGGTCTGCCACGTGTGCCAGAAGAGCATGATGTTCGGAGTGAAGTGCAAGCATTGCAGGTGATGGGCGGAGGGCGGGGCTGGGATGGGCAGCACACTTCACACCTGTAGTTTAGTAACAGTCCTCCTTGATGACCGGCCTTAGGCCAAGTCAGAGTTCACTATTCGTAATCCTGCTCAGCGCACCACGGAGGGACCAGCCCTCTCCAGGGAGATTAAGGAAGCATCAAGCAGAGCACTCCCAGAAGAAGGGACTGTCTATCTGAGATGGGCTTTAAAGGATGAAGATAAGTTTGCCAGGTGGACCAAGAGGGAAAGTGAGTTCCAGGATCGGGGAGTATCTTGTGCAGAGACAGAGAGGAACTATTCTGGAAACTATTCTAGAGACTGCTCCGGACTATTCCAGAGACTATTCTGAAAACTGTAGGAGTTCTGAAATTAGCCTTATATTTTAGCACACAAGGGATAGGAAATGGGCAGGCAGTGGTAAAAACAGAGAGATGGCTCATTGTGCTTATAGAAGGAAAGAAGACAGATTCTGCACAAATCCAATGTTTTTTTTTTATAACATTGTGGTTTCTCACAGGAAAGAAGGACAAGGATAGGGAATGGTGTGGTGTGAGCAGTCTGTCCCCTGCATTGCTGTGTGATTTGGGGCAAGCTGCTTGCCCTTTGGGGCCCCATTTTTGTCATTTATACATCTAGGAAGATGATTCCAGGCACTTGTCCATCAGGAGTGCTCCAAGAATCTGAGCTAGTCTGTGGAAAAGCACTCGGGTTCCCACGAGACGTAGGTGATAGGTCTCCTCCGTGTCAGTTGGATAAATTGTACTTTCCTGATGACTCTCCTTACTACTGAGAAGATGCCAGAGCTTTCTCTCCAGTCTAGGTCTGCTGTGGCTTCCGGCCATTTGGCTTTAAATTGGGGACCTCCAGCTCCATTTCAAGTAATGCCTTTTATGTGTGTGGGGGTGACCCCTATGCCTAATGCTGCAGTTGCAGTGTGAGGTTGGTGGGGCCCCAACTGTGGGCTCATCTGATGGGTGAGAATCCCGACACACAGGGCAGCAGGGCAGGACCAAAATGGGAACCCAGCCCTCCACTCCTGGTCCAGGCCTGACCCTCCAACCACGGGCTCATGCTACACCCCTAGGGCATCCTTCAGTGGGACAGGCAGTCTCCTGGAGTTTTCTGAGCATGGGGGGAGGGTCTTCTTTCTTCTAGAAAAAGGGAAGCGTGTGAGCCACATGGGACGAGTTAAAGTGGGGACAGTCAAACCTGCTTTGCTCTGAGGACTGGGCAGACGACAGCGGGAAAGTGGAAATGCTCGACAGGTAGTTGCTGCTAGCACTGCGTATTAACATCAACTTTACGTTTTTGAGCTAACGTTGAAAACTTTGTGAAAATTGAGGCAGTCATGAGTGAGTTGCACGGGCCGTCCCCAGGAACTCCCATGGCTGTCCATGCACTGACCCCTGCCTTCTTTACCAGGTTGAAGTGTCATAACAAGTGTACAAAGGAAGCCCCCGCCTGTAGAATATCCTTCCTTCCAAGTGAGTATTCCGTCCTCTCCCTCCTCTGCCATCTGAACTGCCGTCTTGAGCTCAGTCTGTTCCCTGCTGATGGTTCTCCCCTTCTTCAGTAGCTAGGATTAGGAGGACAGAATCTGTCCCTTCGGACATCAACAACCCAGTGGACAGAGCAGCCGCAGCTGAACCCCATTTTGGAACCCTCCCCAAAGCACTGACAAAGAAGGTAAGCTGGACAATAGCCCGAGGGTCTGTTGCTCCTGCCGGGAGAACCCCCCACCCTGGGACTCCTCTCCGTAAAGCTCCCTAAGGCGGAGATCCAACCTAACTATGCAGTTGGATCTGTGGTCAGAGCCTGGCCTCCGGGGACCCTATCTTTAGCCATTTAGTAAACTTCCCATTTATAGCTACAGGCCCGTCATCACCCCCTTCCCTTTTTGAGCTAATATTTTATTGACTATGAGTCAGGAACCTTTTCCAGTGGTTTCCTTTGACCCTCAGAGTAGTTCTGAAAGGCACGTGCTGATCCTACCTCCATTTGAGAGACGGGAAACTGAGCGCCAGGTCCCCTGTGAGTGATGGGCAGGCCCAGCCGCTGAGCCTGCGTCTTAGTCACGGTGGAACAAATGGGCTTTCAAAAGTAATACACAGAAGTGCCTTCTTTACATAACCTGGGCTCAGGCTTCACTATGAATGTAAGCAGACCTGTCATGGGCCCTGTGCACAGGCATGCGTGGCGTCTCTGAGGTACCCTTGCTGACGACTTCTGACAGCCACTCCTATCCTGGTGACCAAAGAGTGGGCAGACTGCCCTAGGCTGCTGTGGGTGGGACTGTGTTTCAAGTATGTTATATTCCAGCCCCCAACTAGGGCTTTGCATCAACTTGCCTCGCTACTGAGGGGTCAGGTGACTGGCTGCTCTATGGCTGTGTCTCGTTCAGTGGCTCAGGCCCACCTGGGTAGATGTTTGGGCAGAGGGAAGAGGCAGGTGGTGTGGCCAGTTTAACAGTGGGGACCCTAGAGATATAGCTGCTCTGGGAGAGGCCAGGGCCAGCTGTTAATTGTCCAACAGAGGAGTCCAGCTGCTCCCAACCTAATGTCTCTCCTGCCTCTCTCTATCCGGAGTCACATTTTTCCTCTGGTGATGGCATTCCCACCAAGAATGGAGAGGGGAGTGGAAAGAGGTTAGTTAGGATCCACAGTCCTGGGTTCGAGTTCTGACTATTCACTTTTATTTTGTGACTTAAAGTGAATTTCTTTTCCTTTCTGAGCCTCAGTTTTTCTATTTTGTAAAGTGGGGATAATCTTTACTCACAGGATGCTGTAAGGGTAACAAGGTAATACTCATGACCTTGTCAGGAGCAGCACCATTGGTCACCTGTGTTTGTCTTCCAGCCTGTTACATATGGGCGCAGTGCCTCAGTGGGGTGCCAGGCCCCCTGATCTGCCACTCCCCATCTTGCCAACCTTGTTTCTGCACCTGCCCTCTCCAGCTACACAGAGTGCAGCCCCCTCCTCACATTGTTTGCACAGCCCTCACCCACCTCATGTCCATTCACACCTTGGCACATGCATATCTGCACTTCTACCCACCCGGACACCCACACCTTGCCCTACTGTCAGTTCCCAAAACCCACTCAAGGTCCCTCCTCCAGGAGCCCCTCCTTATCCAGAGCAGAACTGCGTCTCGTCTCACTGAGAGCAGTGACTGGGTATCCACCTTCTCATGTGTCGTATTTATGGCCACTGTCGTAACACGAGGTAGCAGTTACTGAGTTCTCACTCGGTGCCGGGCATTGTGCTCAGGGCCGTGTGCTTATCCCATTTCTCACAAGCACCGTCCTGTCTCTCTGACCTTTTCTCTGCTGCGCTTCCCCCAACCTTGCTCTGACAGGCTCTGTGCATTCCCGCCTTGGGGCTTTTCTGTGACTCGTCCTCTCTGCCTGGAACACTCTTCACAGCATTTACACTACTGAGTCCTCAGGGAAGCCTTGCCTGGACATGGCCTAAGGCCCAGGACCCCTGGCTGCACCGCTGCCTTCCCAGCCTTCCTCACTACCTGACATGGCTTGGTGCAGTCACCGCTGGGAGCTCTGGGGAGCGGGGGCACCTGGCACACAGTAGGCAGCGGGGAAATGTTTGTATTGAATGTTGAGCAAATGAACAACCCCGTGAGACATCAGCCGGCCCCCATTTGGTAGATGAATCACTGGCTCCGAAAGGTGGGGTGCTTAGTCCAGGGTCATGCAGGTGCTATGTGGAGGAGCTGGGTGCAAATCTGCATCGTAGCCATGACCCCTGGCCTGGCTGCTGGGCCGAGACGGCGTAACTGGGGTGGGTTTCAGAGTCCGCGGGGCATCCCACATCTTTTAGGGTGTGCAGAAGAGAAACCTGTTGAATTTAGCATGTAATTCAACTTGGCCTCACCTTTTTTTTTTTAAATTGATTTTGAGAGAGAGAGAGAGAAAGTGAAAAAACCCATCGATTTGTTATTCTGCTTATTCATGCATTCATTGGTTGACTCTTGTATGCGCCCTGACCAGGGATCCAATCTGCAACCTTGGCATGTCGGGATGACACCCAACCAACTGAGCTGCCCGGCCAGGGCCAGCCCCAACTTTTTTGACCAAGGAATTCCTACCCCACCTGCTGATGTTTGGGTTGGGGAAACAATGGCCACATCACATAGAATCAATCCCCCTATATCCCTCTCTCAGGTGGTCCTTTGCCCTTGCTAGGGCCCAGACCACTGGGTGGCCTAGCACACAGGTCTGCAGAAGAGAGGAGGGAGTACTGTTAGGCACCTGCTGTGTACCTCACACTAAACAAATACTTGTTAAAAAGTGAATTTGATTCATTAAATAACCCTACTATGTGCTGACCCAGGACCAGGCACTGGGTGTCTAATGAGCAGGCATGGACCCTGCCTACCCTCACAGGACACCATGGTGGGAGAGACAGTGTTTGGAAACCCAGCCAAGATAGCCTACAGTTAACAAACCATAAATCAGGTGCCCTGATGAAAAGTGCCAGGAGCTATGGAGGATGAAGAGGGGGAGCATGGTTACAGCCAGGGCTCTGGAAAGTATGTTTGGGCCGAAATAAGAGTAACAGGAGTCCTGTAGGGGGTGGGCACTGAGGTGAGGCTCTCCCTGTGCCGTTCCTCCCTCAAAGATTATTAGACCTGTAAAATATCAGAATGCCCTGGGCTGACCTCTTCATTTTTATATGGGGGAGAGAGGGTCCTAGCCAGGGTGTAGGAGGCAGGCTGGGCGGGGTGGGGGTGGGGCTCGCCCTCGCCCACTTCCCATGTCTCTGGTCCTGCAGGAGCACCCGCCAGCCATGAACCACCTGGACTCCAGCAGCAATCCGTCCTCCACCACGTCCTCCACACCCTCCTCGCCGGCTCCCTTCCCCACATCGTCCAACCCGCCAAGCGCCACCACGCCTCCCAACCCCTCACCTGGCCAGCGCGACAGCAGGTTCAACTTTCCAGGTACCACGCCTCCTGGCTTTTTGGGACTCTTAGTTGGGGGGTCGCATGCCCCTTCTCAGCACACCCCAGCAGGCTGAAGGTCAAACAATGCAGCCACTAAGAGCACTGGCGGAGAGCCAGGCCCTCTGCCAAGCTCAATTACATTACTGTATTTAAACTTGATAAAAGCTCAGAGGTAGATGCTGTTATTACACCCATTTGATAGATGGGGACACTGAGGGTCAGAGAGAGAAAGTGGCTTGCCCCATGCTATATATGTGATAGAGCCAGGATCAAAGCCAAGCCTGTCTGACATGAACCTTGTGTTCTTGACATAATCCACATGCTGCCCTCTTGCACATACCTGGCTTCTACTGGACAGTACTCACTCACTCGGGCTTTCTGAGCTCCCAGCAAGCATGGCGGGCAGCACAGGGAGCCAGGGCAGGCCCAGAAGGCCTGGGAGAGGGGATCCCGGCCTCTTGTCACTTACCTGCTCTTGAGATCTGGACAGGCTACTTAAATGGAAATATTTGTTCCATTTTCCATAAAACAAGAGGCCCCATGTGTATACGAGGACACTTGAGACCCAAAGGGGTGTGCGTGCTGGAGCAGACCAGACCAGAGCCGACCTCTGACTCTACCACAGTCACGGCTTTCCTGGGATCTGTCGAACCAGGATCCCTCCTCTCGACCAGGCCTGGGGTGTCCCACCTCCCCAGGGAGAGGAGCAAAGCCCATTTCTCCAATTGGTGACTGAGCCTCGGCCTTGGCCTCCCTGGCAGCTACTAGCAGCAGGTCTAGGCCGTGAGCATATTTCAGTGGGCAGCCTGGAGGAAGGAGGGTGGCTGGGATGCTCCAATTTGCTCCCGGTCCAGCTCAGACCCCGCCTGTGGTTGGCCCCTGAGTCTCCAGGCCCAGGAGGACACAAGTACAGCTCTTCTCTGCCAAGGGACCCCCAGCTGGGGCCACTCACAGCCAGCAGGAGGCCTGGCAACCTCGCTGGGCCCATCTCAGCAGGGGCCTAGGAACTTCTTTGGAGATTTAGTAGGAGTCCTTTTTCTCTTTTGCTATCCCTTTACCTTAATACGCACATGGCTGGATATCTCCTGACGTTAATGCATCATCCTGATTATACCCCTCCCCTTCCTGCGATTGAGCGATGACCTATTTGATTAACCTCCTCTTCCATTCTGCTTTGTCATTAATATGCTCTGAAACCAGGCCTTTTGCTAAACCTCCTAGTCTGGGTTTTTCTAAAATGAAGAGCCAGTTTGAAAAACAACAGCCACAGAGAAAGTCCTTTTTGTCATTTGAGCCAAAGTGTCTCAGCTTTCCCTGATGTCCCTAGGCTGAGCCCTCATTGTCCCCTGTACAGAGCCCTCACTCTCTCCAGGCTCTGTTATCTGTCTGGTCATGGCTGTCTCCGGAGCTGGGCTGGCCTGGCCAAGTGGTTAATCTGGGAAAGGCGCTCCTACCATCCACCCACTCCACTGGGCAGGAGCATTTCGGCTTATCTTCAAGGATAAACCTGGGGGAAGGTTATTTATACCCCCTTTTACAATGCAACTGGAGAGATTAACCAACTTCTCAAGGTCCCAGAGCCTTGTAAGCGGCAGAACTGGAGTAAGAAGCATGATGTGTCAGAGTTCAGATCCCCAGCAAGCCCTTCCCATTTGTTCCTGAGAGGGGATTTCTTTATTTTTCTAGATGGTGAGGTTGATTTGCTGAAGCCTCAGCACCACTATTAAATGTTTTCTGAATCATTGGTTTTATCCCCATGTATTTGATCCTCCTGGGCTCGAGCAAATTTCACAGAGAAGCACAAATTGCCAGAGCCCTGCGGCAGGGTGGCCGCAGAGACGGTCTCTGAACCCCAGCCCTCCAGTGCAGGCCCCTTCACTCACTCCTGGGAGCTCCTGCCAACGCCTGTTTTCTCCCAGAAATTTCCCTCCTTCCTGCATGAGTCACCCTGTCCTGGCCAGGCCCACCAACCCGAAACCAATCCACGCCTCCCAAGCCCATGCCGGTGACCCTTCCCCTTCGCTTCATTTGCTGTTCTGTGTGTGACTCACCTCCTCTTCTGTTTAAAGCTGCCTACTTCATTCATCATAGACAACAGTTTATCTTTCCAGGTGAGTCCTTTGCATGGTTCCATTAACTGCCCTTCGCTCTGGCCCCTCTGTCCAGCCCACCTGGGTGCCCTCGCCCTAGGCACCTTGCAGGTGCTAGAGTCTCATACTTCCTGTTTTGAGAGCTGCCTATCTTTTGAGGCTGGAAAAGGGGGCAGGGTGAGTAGTAGCTTTCACAGAGTCACACAGCCAGGAGGTGGCAGAAACTCAGTTTGCATAATGGGAGAAGACTTTTTGCTGATGCTTTGTGAGCATCTGCCATACCTTCCTCTGCACAATGATAAGGAAAATGCTACTCTATTTTACAGATGGGAAAGGCATCTATTTTACAGTTTGGGAAGGCCTGCAGGCTTCACTTACTCATTGGGCTTTACCTTCCAGAGCCTTGTCGCACAGCACCATCTGGTGGCCATTTGTTGGAAATGCTTTCTTAGTGCATGCAGAAAGTTTAAAGGGTTTATTTATTTATTTATTTATAGAGTGGGGGACAGATAGAGACTGACAGACAAGAAGGGAGAGAGATGAGAAGCATCAATTCATAGTTGCATCACCTTAGTTGTTCATTGATTGCTTTCTCGTATGTGCCTTGACCAGTGGGCTCCAATGGAGCCAGTGACCCCTTGCTCAAGCTGGATGAGCCTGCACTCAAGCTGGCGACCTTGGGTTTCGAACCTAGGTTCAGCATCTCATGCTGAGGCTCTATCCACTGCGCAACCACCTGGTCAGGCTAAAGGAAGAACTCTTAATTCAGTAAGATAATCTCATTGATTCCCTTCCACAGAAATTGTTTTGTGCACCTACTGCGTGCCAGTCTTTGCATTTGACCATATTTCTGCCCCTAAGGCATTTATGCAATTAGTTATTTCTTTAGCTGAAAGCACAAGCATTATTATAAGTAATCTGCAACTTTAATTCTTAATTTAGCCCTGTGAAGGTCTACTTATAGCTAAATTTTATTTTTGTAGGTTAAACAGATCTTCCTGAGGCCATGGTATTTTGGTTATTCCAGGCTTTTCTATACCTGAACCCAGCTCCATTAAGGGAGTGACTTGGAGGATTTGTTCTTACAAGATCGTCCGTATGGTAGTGTGGGCGTGTGCAGGCTGGCTGGGGTCCAGGGCACGCTCCCTGAGCTGCCTCTATGGCCTCATACCAGTTTTTGCTATGGTTCCCCTCCAGCTGCCTCCCTGCTCACTAGCATAGGATGGCGTAGAGGGGAGTACCTGAAAGAACCAAGAATACATGCCTTTTCTTCCAGAAGGGTCCATTTTGCTCTGAAGATACACTGTGGGGAGGAGAGGAAAATATATTTCTATTAAAACAAGTGTGGACACATTTTGGAGCAAAATACAAAGTATACTCTTCATATTTAAGGAAAAGTATGGGGATTCAGAGACATTTGCCCTCCCACATGGGGTGCTGTTTCTCCCTGAACAGCCCTCCACCCCCACGCGTGATTTTCTTCTGGGGAAACATTGGAACAGTGTTAGATGGGTAGAGACATCAACCACCCTGAAGTCTGCAGACACAGTGAGTGGTGTGTGAGGAGGCCCTCACAGAGGCTTCCAGGGTCTAGCAACCCCCAGAAATTATGCACAGGGTGTTGGGTACATGTGTACGTTTTCTTAATAAGAAGGCCCACGGTCTCTAGATTCTTTAAGTCTCTGAGGTTCCTAAGAGGTTGAGAACCTGTGGTTCATATGATCTTTAGGGATAGTCTTGGAGAAAGCTCTAGAACAGTGGTTCTTAACCTGGGTTCTGTCGAACCCTATGGGTTCGATGAGTCGGTCTCAGGGGTTCGGAGAAGCCTCTGCCGCGGAGGCCAGAATAAAGTAATACCGTAATTTGTTGTGAGTTCATGCACTTTGTTGGTTTTGTTCTTTGAGCAAGGTGATGTTCACGCACGGCTCATTTTGTGCACCAGTAAAAAAACATATACCTATGTCTTGAATTTGGGGGAAAAAGTCATATTTTATTTATCACTAAAGAAGGGTTCGGTGAATGCGCATATGAAACATGTGGGTTCAGTACCTCAAAAAAGGTTAAGAACCACTGCTCTAGAAGGAGGTTGAGAGAGGTTTGATGGCTAATGGGAGGCTCTGTGTCCTAGAAGGCAGGGAAAGGCCACTGGTTAGCTTGAAGGTACTCCACTGCTACCTCCAGTCTGTTTCCTTTTGGTGATAAAAGGAGGAAGTGAGGGACCCGCCCAGCCTCCCCGAGTGCTGTCAGAGCTAGGGCTGGAGAGACGGAAAGGGCAGGCAGCAGAAGCAACTATGAAGAGCTTGGCCTGTGATGCGTTGGTTTCATCCTGGGGAGACCGTCTGTCTAGTGTTTCCTGTGCAACTTTCATTGCTAAAACTGGGAAAGCGCCAGCTCAGGAGTCAGCCTGAGCTGATGTGTGGATTGTGCATTTCTTCCTCGCCCCTGACAGCTGTTCACCAGCAGACCAAACCTGGAAGCCACGGGGGCGAGGTGCTCTAGCTTCCACCACAAATTCCCAGCAACTGTGCCAGGCACCAGGTGTCCCTAACGAGCCACCTGAGTCCTGCCTTCTGCCTCTGCTGGTCTGAGTGAAGGAGTCTCACTACTTTCAAGGGTTCTTGCCACCAACCCTGCTTCCAAGCAGATCGGGAGGGTCTGGCCCACACATCCAGTAAATCCTAGCCCAGTTTGCTTTCACCACTGGCTTATACGAGGCAGTTTGACCACAGGGCAATGGCAATGGGGGTGTTAACAGAGAACTCTCAACCTCCTTGCCCCCCTGGACTCCCCTCCTGGAACAAGCCAAGTGTGTAGAGGCTGCATTCATGTTCAGTTTTAGGAAAAGCACAAGTTGGCTCAAGTGGAAAGGGCCTGAAGAAGCCCCTGTAGGGCTGCTGGGGGGAGTGGGAATGTGGTCTCATGCTTTCTATTTGCTTTTTGTCTCCTCCAGACATTTCAGCGTTTCCGCCGGCTGCCCCACCCTCTGAAGCAGTGGACAGTCCCCGGTAGGCGTTCCTGTGCCATGTCCCCTCTCTCTTCCATGGGGACTTGTGACAGCTGGATCCACGTCCCTGACCATCTCTGCCCTGCCCCTTAAATTTCTTACCTCCCACTGTGCACATTGCCACCTACCTGGCCAGCCAGAGGCAAACTCCTTGGGTTAATTCATCATCTAGGCCTGTGGACTCAGCCAGACCAGTTTTATTAGCCTCTTATCGGAGCAGCCAGCGTTGGGTGGGGCTGTAAACCTGACCCAGGGGAAGGGGACAAAGGGCACTCAGTTACATAAACCTACTAAAAATAGCCCCTGCTCATGGAGCCTTTTCTCAGTGTCGGTGTGCTGAGCACCTGGCTCGTGTTCCTGAGTAGGTGTTAAAGTAGTTGTCATCCTCGTTGTATAAATGGAAAAGCCAGCTCAGGGAAGTTAAGAAATTGTGCAAAGTCACACAGCTAGGATATGACAGAACCAATTCTCCAGTAGGATTTCAAGTTCTGTGCTTGTGCTCAGAACCTCCATACTGGCTCTCAGACGTGAAAGGACCTGGTGTGCTGCCCGCCACTCTCAGGTTGGTCTGGAGAGGCCGAGGCTGGAGAAGGGAATTGGGACCTGTCCTCGGCCTCCTGTTTCCACAGCATCTAGACTGCCTTTCCCATAGCCAAGCAGGTCAAAGTAAGGATCCAGCCCAGTGGCCTTTTCTCAGACCTCACATGGGGAGTCCCCTGCCCAGCTGAGAGCAGAGTAGCCAACCCTCAGGGTCTCTTTGACAAACCCTGTTTTACTTTTAGGCTCGATGACCAGCCCAAAGCAGATATGTTGGAGGATCATGACGTGGAGGTGAGCCACAGACGGGGCCTTCTCCGTCCTCCCCTCTCCCCATCCCAGCACGTGTAGGAGGTTAGGCAGTGCACGGCCGGCCGCTGGGTCCTGGCCAGGGCCATCCCAGGTACCTGCTGCAACAGACGTGGGCAGATGTACCCGGCCAGCAAGAATGATGAGGAGTGCGAGAAGCAAGCTTCCATTTGCTTTTCTGTTTTGGACGCTAAAGTAAAGGCTTGATTCCCATGCTTCCCACCCCCAACCCTGGAGACAGCTTCAGTCTGTCCTGGGCGGGGCGGGCATCTGTTGTCAGAGCTCCCAGGTGACTCTGGTCATAGCCAGGGCCAGGACCACTGCCTCAACCCTTGAACCACGGTGTCAGCTGAGCCTGGCTCCCTACAATGCGGTGTGTCTTACAGAAGGTTAGCTGACTGACTCCTGCCCAGGGGAGAGTCAGAAACTATTTAAACAAAAGGAGACCCAGAAAGAACTCAGAGTGTTACGGGGAGAAGGGCCTCAGGGCCCACCTGGGCCAAGGGCCGTATTTTGTGGATGAGGACACTGAGGCTCCGTGGTGCTAAGTGACCTGCTTATTGTCCACAACAAAACAGTGCAGGGCTGGAATAGAACCCAGGCCTCCTGACCCCAGGCCTATCCTCTCTTACCTGGTTGGGGTTGTGGGGAAGGAGAGTCTGCTGAGCCCAGATCTGCTGCCCCTTGCTACCCCTTCCTCCTGTCCTTCCAGGCCGAGGAGCTGGAGGCTGGCAAGTCAGAGGCAGAAGATGACGAGGATGAGGTGGACGACCTGCCCAGCTACCGCCGGCCCTGGCGGGGCCCCATCTCCCGCAAGGCCAGCCAGACCAGCGTGTACCTGCAGGAGTGGGACATCCCCTTTGAGCAGGTGGAGCTGGGCGAGCCCATCGGGCAGGGCCGCTGGGGCCGCGTGCACCGTGGCCGCTGGCATGGCGAGGTGGCCATCCGCCTGCTGGAGATGGACGGCCACAACCAGGACCACCTGAAGCTGTTCAAGAAAGAGGTGATGAACTACCGGCAGACGCGGCATGAAAACGTGGTGCTCTTCATGGGGGCCTGCATGAACCCGCCCCACCTGGCCATCATCACCAGGTAACCCTGCCCCTGGCCCTCGCTGCAGTGGCGCCCTCCGCCTCCCCTTCCCCAGAGGCCCTGTCATTTATGTGGAAGCCCTGGAGGGTGTACAAGGTTGTTTTTATTTTTTCCTCTTACATTTGATGTACAATACTATGCTAGTTTCAGGTGTATAAGATGGTGATTAGACATTTATATGCCTTACAAAGTGATTGCAATTAAGTCTAGTACCCATCTGGCACCGTACATAGTTAAGATATTGACTGTATTTCCTATGCCGTCTGTATATTACATTCCCATGACTTTTTTTTGTTTGTTTGCTTTTATACAGGGACAGAGATAGAGTCAGAGAGAGGGATAGATAGGGACAGACAGACAGGAACGGAGAGAGGTGAGAAGGATCAATCATCAGTTTTTAATTGCAACACCTTAGTTTTTCATTGATTGCTTTCTCATATGTGCCTTGACCGCGGGCCTTCAGCAGACCGAGTAACCCCTTGCTGGAGCCCAAAACCTTGTGTCCAAGCTCGTGAGCTTTTGCTCAAGCCAGATGAGCCTGCGCTCAAGCTGGTGAGCTCGGGGTCTCGAACCTGGGTCTTCCGCATCCCAGTCCAATGCTCTATTCACTGCGCCACCGCCTGGTCAGGCCCATGACTGTTTTTATAAGGGCAATTTGTATTTATTTATTTATTTATTTTAATTTTTTTTTCTTTTTTTTACAGGGACAGAGAGAGAGTCAGAGAGAGGGATAGATAGGGACAGACAGACAGGAACAGAGAGAAGTGAGAAGCATCTATCATTAGATTTTCATTGTCGTTGCAACACCTTAGTTGTTCATTGATTGCTTTCTCACATGTGCCTTGACCGCGGTCCTTCAGCAGACCGAGCAACCCATTGCTGGAGCCAGCGACCTTGGGTCCAAGCTGGCGAGCTCAGGGTCTCGAATCTGGGTCTTCCGCATCCCAATCTGACGCTCTATCCACTGTGCCACTGCCTGGTCAGGCTCTTTTTTTTTTTTTTTAAGTGAGATAATGTGAGAGAGGGACAGATAGGGACAGACAGGCAGGAAGGAAGAGAGATGAGAAGCATCAATTCTTCGTTGCAGCACCTTAGTTGTTCATTGACTGCTTTCTCAAATGTACCTTGATCGGGGCTCTAGCTAAGCCAGCCACCCCACGCTCAAGCCACCAACTTTGGGATTTTGAACCTGGGTCCTCTGCATCCCAGGCTGGCAGTCTACCCCCCTGTGCCACTGCCTGCTCAGGTGGCAATTTATATTTCTTAATCCATTCAACTTTTTCAGAGGGTGTGAAAGTTTTAATATAAACAAATATAGGTACAAAGAATGGGATATAATTTCTCCATCATATAACTCCATTGACATTAAAAATTAAATAAAAGATACCTAAAGAGAGAAAATTCAAATGTTCCAAAAAGGTATAAAGTAAAAACCAGTCTGCTCCTACCCCAACGGTTGCTTCTTTTCGTAGGCAGACACTGTAAATAGTTCCTTATCATGGCTTCTTTTTTTTTTTTACAGGGACAGAGAGAGAGTCAGAGAGAGTGATAGATAGGGACAGACAGACAGGAACGGAGAGAGGTGAGAAGCATCAATCATTAGTTTTTCGTTGCCATTGCGACACCATAGTTGTTCATTGATTGCTTTCTTACATGTGCCTTGACCACGGGCCTTCAGCAGATCGAGCAACCCCTTGCTGGAGTCAGCGACCTTGGGTCCAAGCTGACGAGCTTTTGCTCAAGCCGGATGGGCCCGCGCTCAAGCTGGCGAGCTCGGGGTCTCAAACCTGTGTCTTATACATCCCAGTCCGATGCTCTATCCACTGCGCCACCACCTGGTCAGGCATGGCTTCTATTGAAATAAAGAATTACATATATTTATGTCTTTAAACTATCTATTACTTTGTAAAAATACAGAGCAAAAATCATACTGGCTCACACCTTGCTTTTTTCACTTGAGTGCAGATCTGAGGTCTACCATATTCTTTTTTTCTTTTCTTTTCTTTTCTTTTTTTTTTTTTGAGGGGAAGGGAAGAAGGGAGGGAGGAAGTAAAAGGAGAAGCATCAACTCATAGTTGTATCACTTTGGTTCATTGATTGCTTCTCATACATGCCTTGACCAGGGAGATCCAGCTGAGCCAGTGACCCCTTACTCAAACCAGTGACCTTGGGCTAAAGCTAGCTATCTCTGGGCTCATGCCAATAACCATGGGATCATAAAAGACCTGAGTCTGTTTAAAGGGAATCCATATAATAACATAGCAAAGCATTTGTTAGCAAAAGCTCAACATGTTTTAGAATATTTGGAAGGTACTAGGCCAGAGATAAGAAACTATCAGCCAATATTCTAGAACCCTCATCCGGTTCTCAGAGTTCCTGAGGCCCCCAGAATCTGATCTCCTTGGAGACTTTTCTTAAAAGCTAGCCACTTCCTCAGGTAGCTTAAGCCACCTTCTCCCTGGAACAGTAGAATGAGCCACACATTCTTTCTGGGTCCTTCCTCACCTCAGGTTGTAGGGTCAATGTAGATGGAGACCCTAACATGCAGGCTCTTATCCAGTAATCACTCTGACTCCCCTGGCAGCCGCTTCCAGTCCTTTCCCCGTCTCCCACGCTTCTTTATTGTAACGATATCTCTGTGGTCAGGAGACAATAGAAACCAGCCTGCCCAGGCAGTGGTGCAGTAGAAAGAGCATCAAGCAGGGACTCTGCAGACCCAGGTTCAAAACCCCAAGGTCATCTGCTTGAGTGCGGGCTCACCAGCTCGAGCACAGGGTCAGTGGCTTCAGCATGGGATCATAGACATGACCCCATGGTCGCTGGCTTGAGCAAGGGGTCACTGGCTCTTTTTGAGCGCCCCCGATCAAGGCATGTATGAGAAGCAATCAGTGAACAACTAAGGTGCCGCAACAAGTTGATGCTTCTCATCTCTCTCCCTTCCTTTCTGTTCCTGAGAGAGAACAATAGAAATGACCCTGAAAATCATTATAGTGAGCCCCAGAGCCCCAACATTGCCCCGTTATAACTCTAACAGGCCAGATTCCTCCCTGTCTGAGTCTGAGTGGCCATGTTCCTGCCTTGAACCCCCGAGGGTGGGCTGCTATGGATCACTAGGAGCCTGAGTGAACTGCGTTTCCTGTTTGAGGGTGGGCAGGCCCTGGGCCCCAGGAGTGGAGTGCGTGCGAGTGTTCTTGTCCATTCAGTCCAGGCCCCAGAAGGAATGGGCCACCGGTTAGGTTAATAACAAGGATTCTGGGACCCAGGGATTGGAGAGAGCCCTCCAGAGGTGGGTGGACACAGGTCTCCCCATGGCTGCTCCCAGGCTCCACAAGGGCTGGGGTCAGGCTGCTTTGGCCCAGACCTCTGCCTGACCCCACCACTCTCAACAGCTTCTGCAAGGGGCGGACATTACACTCATTTGTGAGGGACCCGAAGACACCACTGGACATCAACAAGACCAGGCAGATCGCTCAGGAGATCATCAAGGTAAAGGATGTTCTGCTCGGTCCGCCTGTGTCAGGGTGGTGGTGGAGGCTTTCCTCTCCCCTGAGCTGGGGCACCTCGAGGTGGGACCCCGTCTCATCCCCTCCATCTGTTTCCAGCCAGGAGATGGAAGCTAGGTTAGCCATGATGGATTTGAATTGGTAGAGGAAGAGTGCAGCAGGCTTTTAAAGATAGATGGCCTGAGTTCGAATCCTGCTCACACCAGCTGTGTGACTTTGGGCAGGTCGTTTAGCTTCTCTGAGCCTTGGCTTCCTCCCCTATAAAAATGGGAATACCAATAAAACCTCCCACAGTGGATTGGTACGAGGGTCACATGGGATCATCTACAGAGAGAGCCTGGGGCACCGGGGCAGCTCTTGGTGAGTCTGTCAGCGTTGTGGGGTGCTCTTGGTGGGTCTGTCAGCGTTGTTGTGGGGTGCTCTTGGTGGGTCTGTCAGCATTGTTGTGGGGTGCTCTTGGTGGGTCTGCCAGCACTGTTGTGGGGTGCTCTTGGTGGGTCTGTCAGCATTGTTGTGGGGTGCTCTTGGTGAGTCGGTCAGCATTGTTGTGGGGTGCTCTTGGTGAGTTGGTTAGCATTGTTGTGGGGTGTTCTTGGTGAGTCTGTCAGCACTGTTGTGGGGTGCTCTTGGTGAGTTGGTTAGCATTGTTGTGGGGTGCTCTTGGTGAGTTGGTTAGCATTGTTGTGGGGTGCTCTTGGTGAGTCGGTCAGCATTGTTGTGGGGTGCTCTTGGTGAGTTGGTTAGCATTGTTGTGGGGTGCTCTTGGTGAGTTGGTTAGCATTTTTGTGGGGTGCTGGGGGAAGCACACACTCTCTGCCTTGAAGTTGCCAGACCCAGGTTTCATAAGGATAGGCCCTCCAGCTCAACCCTAGCAGCCTTTTTTTTTTCTTTTATCCTTTTAAATAGTTAAATGAAAATGAAAGGAAACTTATTGCTGCTTTATCTAGCAGCACGTTCAGATGAAAACAAGAACGGGCAGTGTAGAGCTATTCTTTTCTTGTTTTTGTTGAAAAGCTTTCTCAGCCGTACCCCCCACATTCAGGTCCCATTTCTCCTATGGCTTCACTCTGCCCCATTTCCTCCTTCTCCCTCTCTTGTGTGTGACTTCAAAAGGAAAAAATAAAAATCACAGTGACTTCTAGGGGACAAGCCAAGATTTCCACGTGGCTGAGCTAATGGGTTAAATGATTGAAGCGCTCAAGCCAGAATATCACATTCGGGCCTTCACTAAGGCTCATTTCAGAGAACTTGGAGAGAGCTGCAGAGTGCCACACCCCCTCCACGTTGTCCCCAGACTTACTGGGCCCTGCTCCCCTTCTGTCTTTCCCAAATTGTTATTGCTCCATATTGTCAGAACATTGAGACTTCCGGAAGGTTCCAGGGCAGAAAAGTTGCTCAAAGGTTTTGTAGTTGCAGAGCCAGGAGCCGCCTATGCTGGCTTTTTTTATTTTTCATCCTGCTGAAAACTGTCCCCTGCCCTTTCGCCTTCTGCTGGGACCTTCTAAGCCACTTCCTTTTGTACTCGTCTCCGGTATCTCGAGGCTCTAAATATGATTCTAGGGGCCTGACCTTGGTTAGAGGGTTTTTGGTGGAATTTCAGGGGAAACACTGAAATTATGGGAAGAAGAGTTAGTCCCAAGACCCAGGCGCTTTATATCTTGTCTCTTTAAGCTGGCCTTTTGGGTTGGTAGCACCTCTTTTATAAACAAGGCTCAGAGAGGTACAACACCTTGTCGTCTGTCATGTCGCTGGTCCCTGTTCAGTACAGCGTGGGGGTCGTTGGCTCTCAGGCCACAGAGGAAGGTGTGTACGCTTGGGAAAGTGTTTGGTTTGGGAAAACGGCAGATATTTTAAGAAGGATTGTTTTGCATTCAGGACAAAGTAGGGAGGAGCAGGTCATTCTTTCTAGGACCTCCCTGCTTCTGTGGCACGATGACACCTCTCAGCAGGCCTGAAGGAAGTGGTCACAGTGGACCCTGTGCCCTCCTGTCTCTCAGAAGAGCATCTGCCTTGTGTAAATTCTCAACGTTCTCCAGACCCACCTGACCAAGCTCTGGCCTCAGCTGAGTTCTGTTTGTTGCCTCACACTCATTCAACTTCCTAAACATCGCTTATTTACCCCTGACCCCAAGTAACTCTGAAGCCAGAGAGATTTTGTATGTATGATACTCCCTTGAGTGGGAGACTGGGAATTAGGTTTACATTTGCCTGTTTCTGAGCTGGCAGGGACGGGCATGGCAGTCATGACATCTCGTTTCTGTTCCCAAGGGCATCAGGGTACATGCAAGTCCTGAGTTTGGCCTTAGAAGACAGATTTGACCTTGAATGAGATCATGCCTGCCAGGTTACCCACGTCCCATACGCCTGGCCAGTTAGTGTTCAGTCCAAATAGAGCATTGGTTAGAAGTCACCTACCTCTGCCCTTTTACTTAACAGATGAGGAAACTGAGGCTCAGAGAAGATGAGCGTCCAGGCCACACAGCAAATTAGAGCCCGTGCTGAGAAGGAACTTGGACCCTGGATTTCAGCCCTTAGTCCAGGACTGCTATGACAGCACAGCTGGTGGGACCTCCCAAACACGGGGACTCCCTTGGTGGGAATTCCTCTCTGTTCTCGACCTGAGCCCTTGCCCAGCCCCGGGGGTAGAGGCCGGCTGGTTAAAGTCTGCTAGAGACCCCAGATCACACGGGTCTTTAATGACCTCATGTAGACGGTATCGTCATGCTGTCTATGCTTCCCGGCACCCCAGCTTCCTGCTCATCCCCCCTTCCTCACGTCCCACGTTATCTAAGTCTGAGCTGGATGCTGGACAGCACAGACGTATGGGAAGAGCATGAACTAGCCCGCGACCAGATCGCAGCTGTGTGGCCTGGAGCAGGTGAACTCTCTGAGCTTGGTTTCCTTATCCATAAAATGAAGACAGGTACACCACATAAGATCGTGAAGATTGAATGAGGGGATTGGGTAAGGCATACAGCTCCGTGCCTGGCCCAGGTGGACACTAAGTCATCGTCGCTCATCTTCCCTCCCCTGATGTGAAGCTTGCTGTTTTCCAGGGTATGGGATATCTGCATGCCAAGGGCATTGTGCACAAAGATCTCAAATCCAAGAACGTCTTCTATGACAATGGCAAAGTGGTCATCACCGACTTTGGGCTGTTCGGGATGTCGGGTGTGGTCCGAGAGGGACGGTGAGTTGGCAATGGGCATCTGGACGGAGCCGGGAGGAAGGCAGCAGTGCTGGGTGGGCCCACGTCCAGCTGAGGTCTGGGAACTCTTGCTGCTTGTTGCTGGGAACAGCCCTCCCGGTAAGAAGTCAGGCTTGCTCCGGTCCTGCCCTTGTGGTTCTGGTACAGAATCAGATTGGGGTGACACGTAGGTCTCTCATACGCTTGATTCTCAGGCCCCGTGGAGGCTGGGTCCTCTCACTTGTATTTACTAACTTGGGCAGAGGACCAGGGTTCAAATACCCAGTATGAGGAAGGGCCTCAGGTTTTATTTTCCCAAATCTAGAAGGGGTAAGGGTAGAAAGAAAGGCTCTTCTCCAAGCATCTGGGGGCCCCAGGAGGCAGAGTGGCAGCCTGGCTGGAGAGCCAGCCCCAACCAGGTGGTGAGATGCACAGGCAGATCAGATTCTTGCACAGACGTACTCCGCTCTCCCAGGGAATCGGGCGTCTTCGCGCGCAGCTCTCTGCTTTTCTAGCACCTGGTTATCACCCTTCTGTAACGTTCCCCAAAAGCACCGGTGCCTCTGCGAAGCGCAGTGAGCGGCTGGTTCTCTGGGTCGTGTGTGGGTGGTGCGCCGGCCCTGGGGCAGATGTGCGCCAGGCAAGCCTCTTTGCTGTCCACTGAAAGGCCTTGTATCCCCGCCCTGGCTCCTTGGCCTCCAGGCGTGAGAACCAGCTGAAGCTGTCACATGACTGGCTGTGCTACTTGGCTCCTGAGATCGTTCGCGAGATGACTCCCGGGAAGGACGAGGATCAGCTGCCGTTCTCCAAAGCTGCCGATGTCTACGCATTTGGGTGAGAACGGCCCTCCTCATGGGGCTCTGAGGCCAAGTGTGGCCAAAAGAGCCGGCCCTGCTGGCCACGGGGGCGGGGCAGGTGTGCTTTGAGCCCTGGCTCTGCTGCTTGTTGGGTGAGTGACCACATTACTGACCTTCTCTTTCCCTGCCTGTAAAATGGGAGAATAAAGGCACCTTCCTGATTGGGTTGTTTCATGAGGACTAAGGTAATTTGTGGTCTCACCCATTGCCCTGTGAGAATGCTTAGACACTAAGTAGTGTCCCTCTGGGCAAAATGGGACGTCCTGCCAGCCAGCCTCTCATGCCCCATGAAGCTGACCAAAAGAAAAAGAGAGAACACAGGGCAGGGCAGAAGTAGGCATACAGTTGTGAGAATATGAAACACAGAGATTATTCCTGTATTATTATTTATTAATTGTTGTATTATTTTTCATACAAACAACTGTAAACCTCCTTTTGCTCAACCTGTATAATGAGTCAGATATATGAAGTTTTCTCTTAGCTGCATCGAAATCAGTTTTAGTAATATATTTCATTTAACTCAATATATCCAAAATATGAATTCAACATGTAATCAAAATTAAAATTTTAAGGAGATACTATGCCCTGCTAAGTTTTCAAAATCTGGTGTATATTTTATACTTACAGTGCACCTCAGTCCACTCTCCACAGTGCAGTTGCTCAGCGGCCCCCACGTTAGACGGTGTGGGTCTATCAGAGAAGGTTTCTGTCCCAGTAAGTCGGGAGAGGCCAGGGGACTCAGAGAGGCTGGGTGAGGTCTCACCCTGCAATCTCTCGGGTCTCCTTCCTGCGGTGGTCTCTTCCTCCCCGTGACCTTATCATTTCTGGAGCATCTGTTGTGCCAGGCTCTGGGCTTGGCACTTGATTGCTCCTCACACAACCTTGGATGTAGGCATCAGCCCCACTGAGGTTGACAGTTATACCAGGATCTCTGTTCAGAGCCTGTGCTGCCCCAGACTTTCCAGCACAATGGGAACTAGGGCCACAGATCCTCTAGTACAGGAGTGCCCACATTTTTTCAGCTCGCGAGCTACTTATAAGATGACCAAGTCAAAATGATCTACCTACAATAAAAATGCAAAACGTAAATTTATTTCTTCTATATTATCATTATTTAAGTTACTATTATTACTATTTAATATTGTGTATTCTTTCACCTTTCTCCTTCTCAGCTCTCTTTTCGGAGGAAAGTCAATGTCATAGTTCTTATGAACAGTCCGAAAAAGCCGCTCCACATTTCCCTTCTTTGGAATAGCAATGGCACACAGACAGATGAGGCAAACGCACTTAGAATATGACATAGTGAAAAAAATCCCCTCCCATTCTGTATGAAAGTGGTAGGTTTTAGGCTTCTCCCTCGGACCAGCTATGGCACTCATTTTTATACCCTTTGTTGTATTTAGTTTAAATAAATTGAAGGCTAACTACGCAGCAATGTAACTGAACAAGTTAGCACGGTTTAACGCGCATGTGTAGGGTGTCAAAAGTTCAGACGTCAGATTGGCTACCCTGTATGCCAATCAAAAGACAAATGTCTTTTTAATGTCATGCGATCTACCCATACTTCCTTCGCGATCGAGCAGTAGATCGTGATTGACGTATTGAGCACCCCTGCTCTAGTACCTGGGAGGAGCCTCCAGGACCTGGTCATGGCATTCCCTGAATCTTGACGGGTGAGGAAGGCTGGAGAGGGATCCTGGAGCCTCTGGCTGGGCTCCTGGCATTGTGGCAGCAGGAGCCCCAGGCGTGAGCTCTGCTGAGCAGCCCTTGAGCTCCTGTTGTGTGGATGGTCTCCACAGGACTGTCTGGTATGAGCTGCAAGCAAGAGACTGGCCCTTTAAGAACCAAGCTGCAGAAGCCTTGATCTGGCAGATTGGAAGTGGAGAGGGAATGAAGCGTGTCCTGGCCTCCATCAGCCTGGGGAAGGAAGTCACTGTGAGTAACCACCTGTTCTAGGAAAAGGAGGAAGGGTGAGAGGGCAGGGTACGGGCCTGTGCCACGGCTGGCTGCGCTTCATTCTCACACCTGAGAGCGGACCTGGAGGCAGCAGGTGTGTGCCAGACAGGCCCCTTTGCTGCTGCCTCAGAGGGCTGTGTCCTTTATCACCCCACGGCTAACCTTTGTCTTTAAAACAAAACAAAAGAATCTTAAAAAAAAAAAAAAAAGACTAACCTGACCATCAGTGGTGCAATGAGTAGAGCATCAGCCTGGAACACTGAGAACCCAGGTTTGCAACCCCGAGGTCGCCGGCTTGAGTGCAGGCTCATCCAGCTTGAGCACAGGGTCGCTGGCTTGAGTGTGGGATCATAGACATGACCCTGTGGTCACTGGCTTGAGCAAGGGGTCACTGGCTTGGCTGCAGCCCCCTGGTCAAGGCACATATGAGAAAGTAATCAATGAATAACTAAGGTGCCACAAGTATGAGTTGATGTCTTTTCTTATCTCTCTCCCTTCCTGTCTGTCCCCCATCCCCACTTAAAACAAAAAAGAATGAAAAACAGATTAGAAGGAAATAATGGTTTTAAATGAATTATAAGACAAAAAGAAAGTAAAGGCCTGTCTGTTACAAGAAAAGAACATTTTAAAAATCACTGCACAAAATACAATTGCCGGTGTTACGCTGCAGTATCAAATCTTCTCCGTAAGTTTTCCTCTACTGTTCAAGAACCAATTCGCCTGACCTGTGGTGGCGCAGTGGATAAAGCATCGACCTGGAATGCTGAGGTCGCTGGTTCGAAACCCCAGGCTTGCCTGGTCAAGGCACATATGGGAGTTGATGCTTCCTGCTCCTCCCCCCTTCTCCCTTTCTCTCTCCTCTCTCTCTCTCTAAAAGTAAATGAATAAAATCTAAAAAAAAAAAAAGAACTAGTTAAAAAAAAAGAACCAATTGAAGTTTCTGCAATAAATTGGTTTTTAAAATACCATGTCGTAATACAACCGCTGAGCTCTGTTGCCGCATACCTTTCGTGGTTTCTCGGTACTACGGTTTGTAAGTTTCCTCGCCCTAACACAGTGATACATAGAGGAACTTGGAGGTCGGTTTTTCAGTGCAGTCAGTGATAACCATGAGTCAGACAGGACGAGAGCAAAGAGGTGCCAGCCTGGGAGTTAATGAGTGACTCCAACAGGTATCTGGACAGCGTAACAATGGGAGAGTCTGAAGGGAAACACCTGGTGTTTGTCCACGTGGAGACTTTCTTGTTGAAGTTGTGCCCATCGGCAGGGTCGCCACCTGCAAACTCTGAGACAGGCAGAGCAGTTGATTCATCTTCCAGCTAGATCTTAACAAAGCTTAATGTTTTCCTCCTTTGACTGGTAGCCAGCAGCTTGGGCGTTTCTGAAAGACTCATTTATGACATTATATTTGGTGTATTTTATTCTGTGATAGTACGTGTTACCTGGCTGAAGTGCAGAATATTTGTACAGGTATGCACCCCCAAGAAGGCTAGTCTGGAGCCAAAACCAGGCTCTTCTTTGGCCAACTGATACCACTTCATCTGGGGCCAAGGAGCGGAGCTGAGCGCCTCCCCAGTGTTCGTGGGTTCCTAGTTCTTGGCTTCATGGGTAGAGCCATCTTCACCATGGTGCAGACTTGGGTACCTTAGGAGGGTAGTGATGGGCTTAAAGTGGAGAAGTTGGGCTCCTGCTGGTCTGGTAACTCAGCAGCTGAAGCAGCTATTGCATTTGAGTCATTTTAAAAAAGCTTTTTTTAAAATATATGTCTTTAACAAAGTCACGGTCATTACATATAGCTGATTTTTATAATTGTGACTTTTTCCACGTGGCATTTTATTATGCTCATTATCTCAAGTCATTGACTGGTCCTTGTTTTAAAGCCTGTCTGCCTTTCTGTCCTATGGCTACATCAAAATGTAATGGCTTCTCCGTTGTTGGGCATTTAGGTTATTTCCAATTTTACCTTTTGCAATAAAGTTATAAAGGACACCTTTTTATAAACCAGAGTACATGAGTATATTTACTTTATCTGAAAGAAAAGAATATTCTTAGTAAGTTGCCCTCCGGGCAACAATGTTAGTTATCTCTCTTGACACTTAGTCTTGGCATAGAGAGCAGTAAGTGCTGTCTTCAAAGACCGGGGGGGACCTGGGGACCCTGGGAGCACAGAGCCACAGAGGCTGCGAGGGAGCCCTGCTCAGTGCTGGCTACAGGTCAGACTCATCCAGGAGCTTTTTTAAAATAGTCAGGGTCTCCGTCACAGATAACAATTTTATTGGCCTTGGTCATTCATCATTTATAAATAAAGCACAAGTAATTCTAATATACCTCCAATGTTCTAAACTAATTGAAAGGATTTCTTATAGTATAGGGTCATGGGCCCTTTGAAGCCTTTTGAATGAATTAGGGTCAGAGATAGGAAAGTGGGGACAAAGAGAAAATGTTACAGCAGCCAGCTTCTGGCTCACAAGAATTGTCTCTCCTGTCATGTCTTTTCTCTTTTTAACACATTGCTATTGTAGGGTGAAGTGGGTGTCGATTAATGGCAATAAAAATTTATTTTAAATCATCAAAAGCAGAGAGTAGCCTCCAAGGGGCTCCTTTCTCTGTCCCTTTAGCCACACAGCTGTAAGTTGGACACTGGGTACTGCTTTGTGTACAGAGGCAGCCACAGTGAGTTAGTGTGGACAGGAGGACATCAAAAGGTTAGAAGGTTCTTCATGAAAACCATCAGTTCCTTACCCAGGTCACTCTACAAAAGACCAGTTCTTGTTCCATCAGCTCTTCATTCCTGTCCCTCTGCTTCTTCCTGTGCTCAACTGCCACCAGCTTTCCCTGTATGTTTTTTATCATATAGATTGATTTTGTGTGGCCATGATTGAATCTTCCATACTATGTCTATGGATTAAGGCTAAGAGCAAGAGAAACAGTGGGTGTAATATAATAGATTGTAATTGCCATTAGCTGCTGATTAGGTAGTTCACTGGGATTGCATTTTCTTCTCTGTGGGTCCCTCTCTTCCCTTCCATCAGTTACTCAAAAGGCTTACCACAATTTTGTTGGCTTTACATTTGGACTATGGTTTTCTTATGTAGTTTTAGCTTTTTCCTGTAGTTTCTAATTGCCTTTCTTTTTTTTCTTGTTAAGAGGAGAAACAACACCTTTGCCATATTTCTGGGGTCTTGCAGCTCCTACGTTGTGTGTGTGCGTATTGAATGGAACCTCTTCCATTCTTTCCAGAGATTTCTTATCATTTGAATCAATGGGATTTTAGGCCTGCTGCAGTGCTGTCATCCTGTTCCTTTTCATTCATTTCTGGGTCAGTTGCAGAATTTTTTGTATCTTTTGTCTTCCCATTTCTTTATTTGCACTCTAGGAAAATGAGAGAGAAACCTAAAGAAACCACCTCCCAGTCGATGCAGAGGAGATAATCTTGGAATCCTTGCATTCCTAAAAAAGTCCTTATTTTGTCCTCACACCAGAAAGAGAATTCTAAGTTCATGACAATTTCCCCTCAGAACATAAAGATTTTTATCTGCTGTGTACTAAGTATCCTGAGTGTTGTTGAGAGACCTGGTATCGTCTAATTCTCAACCTTTTGTATTATTCTCTCTGGAAACTCCTAGAATCTTCCCTTTATCCTTGTTAGTGAAATTGCATAAAAATGTGCCTGAGAATGGGCTTATGAAAGCTGACCCCTGAAGAACTCAGTCAGTTCTCTACATACACAGATTCCCACTCACGGGGCTGACCCTGAATGATGTGGGCTTGAACTGCATGTGTCCGTTGAACTGTGGTCAATTGAAAACCAAAATCCATGGATGACTGGACTCAGGCAATTCAAACACGCTTTGTCCAAAGGTCACCTTGTCACTTTTTTTCTTTCCTCAGAGAGGTCCCTTTATTGACCTGGGCAGCTGAAGATTCCTGTTTCCCTCAAGTTTCTAGGACTTTTTCTTTTATTATGGCTTTAATCATTTCCTGCCCTACTGTTTCTGTTTTCCTTGTGGAAGCTTAAATTAGACAGAATTTGGTCCTTTCCAGTGACTTTTCCATGTCTTTTACCTTCCTTCCTATTTCCCATTCTTACCTAAAACTGGCTCCACATTCTGGGGAATTTTGTTTGACTTTATATTCTAGTCCTTCCTGATCTTTTGTTCTGGAAGTTACATTATTAATTGCAAGCCCTTTTTCACTGTGTTGATGTCTTTTCTCATTGCACCCTGGTCTTGTTTTACGGCCAGAGCAGCTTCTTCACACGCACCCACACACCGTTTCCTCCAGTTGGCGTTTTGGTCCATTTATCTTTGGTCTCTTGTTTTCTTAATATGACGGGCAACCCCACGGGCTCCGGTCACATTTAAGAACAGAAACCCGAGTCGAAGTGGATGTGCACATTCTGCTGTCATGTGGGCACCTCTGCCTGCCCATGTGTGCGGGCCTATCTCCTCATGGGTGGTTCTCCTGGGTCAACAACCTGCAGGGGGGTGCTGTGTACACGCGTGGGCCCCGAGGGCGGGAAGCAGATTGCCACAGTGTAGAGGGCTCTGCTCTGGGGACACTCGGGACTGCCGAGCTGCCTGCTCTCAGCTGCTGCCCTGTCTGTGGTCCTTGTCACCGCCAGCCTCCGCTCTGGCAGCACTGCGGCTCCCGTGTGTCACTGCCCCACCACACACATTCAGAGCATCTTGCGTTTCACCTGCCTAACACTCTCCATTCAAAGAATGGGTGACTTCATTTCTGATGTCTTTTCCCAGACATCAGAAAACTCTGTTTTCCCAGTTGGTTACTGTGATTCCAGGGAGGTTTGAGGAAGAAGGAGGAGGAGAGGTTTATATGCTTCCTTTTGAACTGGAAGCAGGAGAGCTCTTCTGAAATGCAGTTATTTCCCAGCCCGACCCCAGCAGTGGCCAGTCATCTCAGGGTCAGCAGATGTCCAGGGAAGCACCAGCTGGGGCTACCAAGAGCATGAAGGGACCCAGTGCAGAGGGCCCCGGGTGGGCCTTCCTTCCCTCGGCCCGCTCTCACACCCGCTAATGCCGACTCTGCTCGCAGGAGATCCTGTCTGCCTGCTGGGCTTTTGACCTGCAGGAGAGGCCCAGCTTCACGCTGCTGATGGACATGCTGGAGAAACTGCCCAAGCTGAACCGGCGGCTCTCACACCCTGGCCACTTCTGGAAGTCTGCTGAGTAAGTACCCTTTCAGTAGCCAAATCGGCCAGCCAGGCCGGGGTGGCTCCATCCAGGATCTCAGAGGGCACCGTCTGCCCTCTCTGCCCAAGACTGGGGGTGACTCACAGCAGGTTAGCCAGAGTGACTTCCCTCACCAGCAGTACCAGGATCTCATGCACTACGTTTATTCCGGAGACACCTATAGACAGGTGAATGTCTCTTATTCTTCACTATGACAACTTCCAGGTCACTGTTCCCAGAGCAGTCCTGACGCTGGGCCCAGGCCAGGCCCAGACGAGAAAATTCTGCCTGGGACAGGGCCCAATGGGACCATTGGAGATCAGAGCAGCTTGGATACAGGGCATCACCAAAATCCGCAGAGTAGCCATGGCTTAAAATATTGCAGACTCAAGACAGCTTTCTAGTCCCCATGTCAGCCACCTGGGCTGGGTATATGTGGAACTTTGGTGCTAGCTGTTCGTCCCAGCTTCTGCCTAAGCTCACAGTCTTTGCACCCCGTGGTGCAGGGGTGGCTTCCCCCAGGTGGTGGAAACATCTTCATGTCTTCTCAGTTCTGTCTCGTTCCCTTTTCCCTTTGTCCCTCTGCCCCGCTCTGCCAGGACACACACACAGACCTCTGCTCTGCCACAAGCACTTTGTGAGGATCTGGGAAGTCCTTCCTTGGTGCAAGCCTCAATTTCCAGAGCTTTCAGAGTGGGGGTTGGGCGAGATAGGGGGGCACCCACACTTGTAAAAGGCCACATGGGAAGTATGTTAGGGACGTTGGAGTTATAGCTCCTGGTGCTGGGACGGTGGCGTGCCAGCAGCAGCTGGGCACAGTGACCCCACCACATACAGTCTCCATGCCAACCACTCAGCTCTGCCCTTTGGTGTGGGAGCAGGCTGGCTGGGCTCCAGACAAACTTGATGGACACTGAAACATGAATTTCATGGAATTCTTATATGTCATGAAATTTTCTTTTGATTTCCCTCCCCCCGCCACCCTTTAGAAAGGCCAGATCACTCTGAGCTTGTGGGTGGTACAGAAACACGTCGCGGGCCATCTGTGTCTGGACCCCTGGACAAGATCAGTGGTTTCAAACTTTTTTTAAGGCAAATGGCACTTTCTGAAACTGAAATCTCAGAGTCCTAAAATATAAACAGATAAAGTGCAATGCTCTGGACAGAATGAGAGCTAGAGCCTATTGGCCCCTCACCCTGGGGAGCCCCTGAGCACCTATTGCCATGCACCTGTGCGGGGCACCTGCGGTCACCCCGCAGCCCCGGGAGCTGCCCCCAGGTGTGTGTGGCAGCAGCACTCCTCTGAGTCTAGAAAGGGCCAGAGAGTAAATGTCTGTGGGTCTCTGTCCCATGCTCTTAGCTGTTTGCTTGAGTTTTTTTAAACAGCTCTTTAAAATAGTTAGAACCCTTTTGTGGTCAGATTTGGCTTACATATAGTTTGCTAGCCCTGGTTTTGAAAACAAACTAAGCCAGCTTCAAGTTGCAGGTGAAGGAGGCCCAGAATGGGTGGCCCAACCAGAGGACACAAGTAGGGGAATCTGAGAAATATGGTAAACTTGCCTGACCAGGCGGTGGTGCAGTAGATAGAGCATCAGCCTGGGACACAGAGGACCCAGGTTCAAAACCCCAATGTCGCTGGCTTGAGCGTGGGATCATAGACATGACCCCATGGCCGCTGGCTTGAAGCCCAAGGTTGCTGGTTTGAGCAAGGGGTTGCTGGCTCGGCTATAGAGAGTCATATGAGAAAGCAGTCAGTAAACAACTAAGGTGCCACAACGAAGAACTGATGCCTCTCATTTCTCTCCCTTCCTGTCTTCTGTCCCTGTCTGTCTGTCTGTCTGTCTCTCTCTCTCTTTAAAAATAAAAGAAATATGGTAAACTTTGACAATTGGTCAAGTTGCAGGGATATTCTAGAAGAATGACAGTTTGTGGCTAAGGAGTGCTGTATTTCATGATACAATATTAGATTGACTGTTTTGTTCTTAAGATGGGTCTAAGTCCAATACAAATGGGGGGTAATAGAATGTTGTTATTAGTGGTGGTGTGGTTTTTACTCAGCCATTGCAGAGTACCTGCTGCATACCTGGGGAGACAGAAGGCTATGGTGGGCCATGGCCAGCAAAGAGTTTACAGTCTAACTGGGGTAAAGACAAGCAAACATACACTGTAAGCTTACACAGCTGGACTCTGCTTTGTCACCTCTATTCCTAGCTCCTAGCACAGTCCCAGGAACATAGTAGTTGCTCAGTAAACATTGGATGGGTGAGTGAATTAGTGAGGGAAAGATTACTGTGTGCTGAGTGCTATAAAAAAAAGCACAGCCTCTATGGGAATATGGACGGGCCCTCTGTCCACCACCCAGGGAACTTGAAGAAGGGTCGCTAGAAGTGGGGTTGTTGGAGGTGGGTTTTGAACAGGAGCTGTCCCGGCAGAGACCAAGGAGCCTGGGGTTCTCCTGAACTTGCAAGAAGTTCAAGGATCTGGCTTGTCAGACCTTAGGCATCTCATTTAACAATATGGGCCCTGGGCCTGACCAGGCAATGGCACAGTGGATAGAGTGTTGGCCTGGGACACTAGAGGACTCAGGTGTGAAAACATGAGGTCGCTGGCTTGAGCATGGGATCATAGACATGACCCCATGGCTCTGCTGGAGCCCCCTGGTCAAGGCACGTATGAGAAAGCAGTCAATGAACAACTGAGGTACCGCAGCGAAGAATTGATGCTTCTCATCTCTGTCTTTTTCTGTCTGTCTGTCCCTACCTGTTCCTCTCTCTGTCTCTTGCTTAAAAAAAAAGAAAACAAGAAACAGCCTGACCTGTGGTGGTACAGTGGATAAAAACACTTGAGGTCGCTAGTTTGAAACCTTGGGCTTGCCTGGTCAAGACACAAACAGGAAGCAACTACTATGAGTTGATGCTTCCTGCCTCTCCCTTCTCTCTCTCTCTCTCATTCTCTCTCTCTCGTCAGCCCAGTGTGTGGAAGTGCCAGATTTGATTCCCGGCCAGGGCACACAGGAGAAGCACCCATCTGCTTCTCCACCCCTCCCCCTCCGCTTTCTATCTCTCTCTTCCCCTCCTGCAGTCAAGGCTCCATTGGAGCAAAGTTGGCCTGGGCACTGAGGATGGCTCCACGGCCTCCACCTCAGGTGCTAGAATGGCTCCAGCCGCAGTGGAGCTAAGCCCCAGATGGGCAGAGCATCACCCCCTGGTGGGCATGCCGGGTGGATCCCGGTTGGGCGCATGTGGGAGTCTGTCTGCCTCTCCCCCGCTTCTGACTTCGGAAAAATAAAAATTAAAAAAAAATTAAAAAGAAAAGAAAAGAATGCCAACATACCTGAGTGAGTCTGTGTCAAAGCTTCCTATTCAAAACTTTTATTTCTGCACACTCAGCCTCTAATTCTCGTTTTGTTTTTCTTTTCCATCGGTTTTGTTGCTCTTTTTATTTTCGGGGGGTGGCTGATGTGATGGCCTGTCCTGTCATCTCCCCTTCTCCTTGCATCATGATTCCTGTGGCTCCTCCTCCACCTGTCCACCTGGGGGCCTGGCTCCACCACCTGCTGGACTTCGCTGTTCCCACACCTGGCAAAATGATCACGGGGTGCTCCCAGTCGCTGGCGAAGCCGATACTACGGGAAAGGACGTTACGGTCATCCTGACTTTAAGAACTCCTGTCCAGTTCTGGAGGAATAGTGTGTCTTCTATTACTTCCTGCATTTTCTGCCTGTTTGCAGTTACCCCTTGGCACAACCTGTTTCCTGTTCTGTCTGCATCCAGCTTCCTCATCTTTGCTTGTTTTTCCCTCATGAACCAAAGAGAGCCCTGCAGGCTTGTGTTTCTCTCGCTGCAGTGGGAGAAGACCCACAGCGTGCATCAGGGCCTCTGTCCGCACACTGTGGCAGAGGATGGCTTTTCCCCGGGTGGGAGAGAACTGGCATCATTGTCTGGGTCCCCGGGATGCCTTCTGGCCTGAGCTTAAAGAAGGGAATGCAGTGAGCGGAATAGTGAACTCCAAGAAGTCTATTTTGAGGGTCAAGGGGCAGTGGGCGCATTGCCCAACCTCTGTATAAAATCCTGGGGAATGGTCTTTGTGTTAGGCTCCCTCCGTGTTCATTCTGCTGCCCAGTCTGGGATGGAACAGGGGCGTTCCTTTCTCTCTCTGCAGGGAGAGAGGGCCCCCTGACCTGGCCAGGCTTCTGCTGCTCACCCCCACATCCCCCGCACCCTCTGGAGCTCTGTTCTTACCCTGCTCTCCCCTTTTCTTTCCTCCCGTAGGTTATAGGCCTGGCTGCCTCGCATGTGCCTGGGGCTTTCTTCCTCCTAATCGTTACTGGGCACCAGGACTTCCGCTCAAACGCAAACTGAGATGCGAGCACTAACCCCGGGACGCCATCTCTGCTGTTCCAGTCTTCTCTCCTGGGACTTCTTTTGCTTTGTTTGATTTTAAACCCGGCCCCTCCCCCTCTACAGCCTGTGTGTGCCTAAATGACTGATCTCACAGAGGACCCCCTAACAGATCCCCCCAGAACCGACTCCCTAGATGCGCCTTCATTCTCTCTAGCTCTTCCTCTGCGGGGTGGTGTCGTTGTTTTGTGTGGGTGCTCCTGTCTCCCTACTAACAGTTCAGTGAGATCTACTCCCTCCCCGCCACCCTGCCAACCAGCACGTTTCCAACTGGGATGTTGGTCTTTCTCGGTGTCTGGGTGCAGCGTACGGGGGAAGGGGTTTTGCTTGGCTGTTAATCCATCGGGATCTCTTCCCAACAAGGAGTGGGATGATTTCAGAGCTGCCCAGGGTCAGTCCCCTCTGTGGGCTGGTGATGTGGACACCATAAGTTCTGTTGCCATAAGAGACACCAGCTTGGAAAGACTGTGTACTCAGCAGCACACTCAGGAATGTCATCTTAAAGCTGGGGGGGGGGGGGCTGTTTTCATACAATTTCACTAATGAATACAAAACCCATGTCGCTTTGCGCCCAAGTCACTCCTTTTGCATCTGCCCAGTGCAGACGGAAAAGCACCAAACCAAGTAAGCATTCATCAAGAGTGTGGCCTAAAAGGCACACACAGAGTCCCTCCACTGCTGGCCAAATGCACATTCCTGGGACCCCAAGACCTGCATCCGGGTCTCTGGAAGCAGGCCCTGAGAACCCACATTTCAGCCTGCTTCCCAGGTGGCTCTGATGTACTCCAGTGTTTGAGGACCACTTCTATAAGGAGCATGTGTTGTCATTGTTGGTACTGGGGTCAGGCTTCTGTTCTCTCCCAATTCTACTTTGAGCAAGAACTTTCCTGGGCTGCAAGTGAGACAGCAGTTCAGACAAGCCCACAGCAATCACTGGGCATACTGGGTGCTGGGCGTTCTGCGACAGGCAAGTCACTGCCCTCTCGGAGGAGAATGTGGCTGAGATGTAGCTCTCCCAGCCAGGTAGGACCAGGAACAGCTCTGCCGAAACGTGCCTGTTGGCCATGTAATCATTCTCACTTCTTGGTGGGCTGGGTCCTCTGCTGTGCTTCTGGAACTGGCCCTGTTCTAAGCTAATGTTATCCTAATTCTGATTGAGACCAGTGGGGCCATAACCCTTGTTTTTGTTCCTTTTTGCAGCATTAACAGCAGCAAGGTTGTGCCCCGGTTTGAAAGGTTTGGCCTGGGCGTCCTGGAGTCCAGTAATCCAAAGATGTAGCCAACTGTGCAGATTTTCCACCAATCTTTTTCTTTCTTAAATGTGTTTCTAAAACATGCAAACAATCACCACAACAAAATGCAGCACTGTTTGAAGCATCCGCCATTCTCCTAAGTACCGCAAGCCGGGAGCGTGAGTCCTCGATTCAGACTGTCTGTTCACAAAAGACACTTTGGTCCTACAGATGGAGCCACACCTGCTGTTTCTTAAAATGATGTCACCAACAACCAAACCTGTCCTGACAGGCAGCACATGTTTACACGCACGCTTCTGTGGAGTGAACTCGATGTTTTACAATAGGTAATAATAAAAACGGGCAGTGCGGGGTGCCCTGGCACGGCCGGCCGGGACAGCGGAAGTGGCTGGCCCCTCTGGAGAGCCCTGTAGGCAGTGAGCCCAAACTGGGCCCAAAGGAAGAAAAGCATCATGATTGTGGATGCTCTTGGTACAGGATGGAGGGGTTGGGGCCACAAGATTTGACCTGCCCTCTGCCCTGCCCCTAAGCCCTGTTGGTGCAAAATCTCCCTCTGCAGGGGTCTCCGCTTATGCTAACAAAAAGGCACTGTCCCTTCCTCCTCTTGCAGAGGAAACCCTGGCTAGGAACCGAGCTGGATCGTGAGGGTCTTCAGTTCCCAGAGAGCTGGGGTCCACCTCCGACCCCTGCAATTCAGCCCATAACCAGCTGGAAACATAGAAACAGATAAAATCCAAATAACGTCTGCACTGATCCAGTGGTCCCTCACCAGGGCTTCCACTATCTGTAGAGACGTTTCCTTCATGAAGGCCTCGGGGAGGCACCAAGGAGGTGGGATGCTTCTCAGACACATCCAGCCCCTGACTGACATTTGGACCCAGAGCTAAGGCTGTGCATGTCACAAAGGCTGTGGGAGAACAAGGGAGGTTGGGGAGGAAGTAGCAGTAGTGGGGCCCTGAACCCCCGCCTCTCGTAGCCACGGGGTGCCCTGGCTGGCCCCTTAGAAACCCCAAGATTCTGCTCCTCCAGTTCTGTGAACCCTTTAGCCCATTCCTGGCTCCTCCACTGTCCATGTTCAGAGCTAAGATGGGAGGCAGTGTCCCCCTTTCATTTAGAGCCACCTAGCGAAACCCCCCCCCAGTCTTCAGAGCCTCCCCAAGGACCAAGTCAGGCCCTTTGCTGTCAGCCCTCCGTTTGAACTGGAAGGGAGGGCTAGATTTGGGGAAGTCCATGATGTGAGAGCATCCTGCCTGTCTTCATTAGAAGCTGTCGCCTAAAGAGCAAAGTTCCAAGTGGCAAGGAAGCCCTTCACTGGACGTATGTCATATTAGGCTCCAAAACCAGAAATGACCAAGTGGGATGAGGATAGCCATGTGGCTGGATTCAGACCCAGAACCTGTGTCTGCTCTGAGCCAAGCTGCAGGGCGGGGACACGTGGTCCTCCCACCCATCTCATCTAGCAGAGCTCCTGACCCTCAGACCCCTGCCCGGAGTCTAGCCAAAATGTCATGTGGAACAGACCACTGTCCAGAAGCTGAGAGTTAGTGCAAGGTACCCGGGGCTCCTGCTGCCCATCAGTGCTCCAGACAGGAGCTGGAAATCAGTGTGGCCCAGCTCCACATGGGTCTGTTCTCTGTGGGACTGTCCGTTTCTCCCCACCATGCCTTTGGCCTCCCTGTCAGCCCTCTACATGGTCACCCCGACCCAAAGCCACACACAATGTGTGGCCATTGCTCTGGCTAAGATAGCCGCCCCCACACATGTGGCTACGCCTTACCAGAGGTCAAAGTTCGTGTGTCTCCAGCCTCAACCTTCCCCTCCGAGCCGTGGCTGTTGGACAGCAGCTGAGCAAGTCGGGCCCAGCGCCTCCTCAGCCCACAGAAAGTCTGAGTTTTGTTTTTTCTCACGTGTGCCGCTCTCGTGGGTCAATTCAAGCTTTCTTTGAGCACCTCTGTGTCTTGCACGAGTGCTGGGGGCCTGGTGACAAGCGGTCGCAGTCCCACCCTTCAGGAACTGACTACCAGGACCCCCGGGTGTAGCTGAAGGCCTGGGGACACCCCCTTCCTCTCTAAGGCCCCGGGCAGCCCACCACTCTTAGCTTGAACCTCTGTACTCCCTGTTATAAGAAAAACACCTGCGGAATCCCCACCACGTGGTGTCCTTCTCCCTCTCTCTATTTAAGTGACTGTGAATGAGGTTAGGAAGACATGCTCGCCCTTCCGTGTGCTCTCCCTGTCTGCCTAGGAAACACATGAAGGACAGCAGATACTGTGAATTCAGCCCCCATGGCCAACTGTGAAGGGGATGAGGAAGCTGGGAGGGCCCCCTTGGTGAGAGTTCTGTTGACTGTAGAGGTCCCTACTGGGGTCTGAGAGAGGAGCTCTCCAGGGCACCGCCAGTTCCCAGCCTCACCTCCAGGACTCTAGGGTCTGTGTCCCTGCTGCCTTTAGCCACCAGAGTCACAGCTGACTTGAGGTCTTGAATCCTAGCAAGTTCCCTGTTAGTCGTGAGCAGTGTGTAGCAAAATTGGCCTCTCGTCACCAAATCAAAGATGTGTGCAGGGCCCTGGAATCAGTCCCCTTGTGGCGTTTCTCGTGATCTTGGAGGGGAGTGGCGCACCCTGTAAGCCTGTATTCTGTGTTGATTTGGGGACCAGTGGAGACATAAATGTGAAGCCCAAAAGGGAGCTTGTGCGGTTCTGCAGCGTTAGCCAGGATGTCATCCGCGTGTGCAAAGCCAGCGTCTCCTGTGGCCCACAAGGCACACACTTGCTTTTTTTGAATGTGATGTAAAATTTGTACAGTAAAAGTTTTTATATTTTCTATCAACTGCATTTGTCTTCCAGAAAGGCTATTAATTTAAATTAAAATAATTAGTATTAACAAACGTGCTGTATCACTTTTTGCCACTGGCAAGAACACACCCAGCCAGGCCACGCCTGGGTATCTGGAATTTGAATAAAATCGTACCAGGTGTCTGGGGCTTGTGTCTGCTTGAGTCAGTCAGATGCGAATGGGGGACTGCTCAGATGGTCAGCTTGGGAAAATAGGAATGGAGGGGTCAGGGTGTTTGGACCCCCTCTGGATGCGCCTTCCAGAGAAAGAAAAGTTATGCATGAACCTCAAAGGCAGATGTTTCCAAACACATGGAGGAATGGAGAAGGAACAGCAGCAAAGGCCCGTGATGCACAGAGGAAGGTCGTCCAGCCCCCAGCATGACAGCTGGTGGTCAATGTCTCCTTGCCTGGTGGTGCTTTTGCCTTGTGGAAGCCTTGCGAAGTCAGGGCCGGGGTAGAGGGGGGCAGTGGTCATTTATCTAAATCTTATTTCTAGGGCCCTCTCCTTAACAGTAACAGAGGTGCTTTGGAGATCGGGGTAAGCAAAACAGATGGAGATGAGGAACGAATATTTGTGGGACCCCTACTCTGAAGCTAGGGAGGTGCTTTCTATAAATCATCTCACCTTTCCCTAACCCTCACAACAACATAGGTTAGGAATTGTGGTGTTCCAGTTGAGGAAACACATGGAGAGGTTAAGTTATTCACCTAACATGACATAGCTGGGAGGTGGCCAGACCAGGACCCAGACTTAAGAATCTCATCAGGAGTTGGGGGAGTTAAGATCAGACATTTATTGAGCACCTACTTACTATGTTCAAACGATGTGGGCTAAGTGCGGGAACACAGATAAAAAGCTAATGCTCTTGCCTTCAGCCATGAACCAGTGAGCAACCCAAGGAAGGGGTCCCTCAGTCTGCCTAGCAGGCTTCAGGGAGGAGGTGGCCTTGGAGCTGACTTGAAAGGTGTGTAATATGCTGCATGCATGTGAGCAAGAGGGGGGCATTCTACCCTGCAGGAATGGCATATGCAAAGGCTCAGAGGTCTGGGAATACATGGTGTGCTTGGGAAATGGGTATCTCAGCTATTGTGGAATGAATCTGCAGAAGATGCTGTAGATGCTAAGCCACTGAGTTTAAGCTTTGACATGACAGCCCTGGGGAGCCACTGAAAATTTTTAAGCAGGGGAGAACCCTAATCAAATTTATGTTTTAGCTATTATAGGATGGATTGGGGTGGGGCTAAACAAGAAGCAGGGAAGATAACGAACAGCTTTGATTGGATACGAGGGAGAGATGAGCATTCAGGATAATTCCCCAAACGTCTGCCTGTGTGACGGAGTTATTCTTGGGAAAGTGACCCTATGGATGGGGGGGTCATGCTTTGGGGGCATCTGGGTGAGATGTGGAAAGAAGGATACTGCCAGGAGGTGGAGCCTGGGAGACAGGGCTGGGAGGTGCTAAGTCCCTGCCTCTTGTGCTTTGCCGTGAGCACAAACAATGGGGGACATAACCAGTGAGCGCCACCTGGAGGAAGGGGTGGTGCACACTGGCTCTCCTGGCAGTGCGGAGGGACTGGGGGGAAGTGTGAGTCAGGGGTGAGGAGGTCAGAGGAGAGCTTAGGGTCGATGGGGTTGGGGTAGGGAGACACTACAGGATAAAGCACAAAGGGCAGGGTGAAGTCTACCCAGGGGTCCTTCCCGCCACCACCATTGAAGACTGCACACCATAAGCAGAAGGGACACTGGGAGGAGCAGCAGGCTGGCATGAGACTGTCATGAGATGGGCATAGGTATTCATACCATTAAGTGTGAACTGATTAACACTACTGTCCCCTTCCCTCTGTCATACTTTCTCTTCTGTCAGGTAGTATAGGAGAGGCCATATGCATTTTGGGGATCTGATTAAGGGGGCATTGAATTGGGCATATATTGTATTTATTCTGAGTTTAGTGGGATATGTTTTTGTGGTTCACAGACAATTACATGGGCAATTCAGTTATTTTCAGCTGTCCCAGCTTGGGAATGGCTTCTGAAACATTTCTCCTGCAAACTGTGCTGACTCACCTGGGTCAGATACAGATACAGGGCCAGAGGTGTGCCAGGAAGGAGCATGTCCCACTGTAAGTCCAGTAGCCACGCCCACAATCACAGCCGCCTGGCCCATGCAGGTCCACATTTGATTCGGACAGTCGATAATGAAACAACGGAGCCAAGAACTGGTGAGCCATCAGCTTTAATCCTAGCTTGCAACCGGCGGGCAAGTAATACACACAATGGGAAAACAGTTCCCTTTCCATTCAGGGCTCCCAAAGCCACTAACTTATCCAAGTTTCCTAGAATCAAAGGTTTCTAGCTCACCAGACTTATTCACCTCTGTTCCCCATCTCCTCCTGCACAAACTCTGCACAAACTGGCTTCTCCCTCAGCACTCTGCCATCTTGGCTGCTTCTCCTGGCCTCTTCCACGTGGCCTTTCTCTGCTGTCCTCTCTAATACTAATCTCAGGAACCAAGAGAGAGCAAGCTCCCGGTCAGCCCCACTTTATAGTATAGAAATCCAAACCTTTAATCCAATCTACAAACAAGGAAGTCTCTGATACAAAGTCACTTATCTGAGGCATAATGAAATTCCTCATGAGAGTGCACCACCCCACATCAAAAAGGGTGGGAAAGCTTAGTCCTAAAACCAAGCCCCAGGCTACAAGGATCCTGCCTGCCCACAGCCTGCCCCCAACACACATTAATATAATCATACCTATTCCGAGCAAGAAGGGCAAGTAATACTATCAGCTGGGCGACGGGCTTCCACATGGGCAGCGCCATCTTTAACAAAGTGAGCATAATATATTTTATCTGCCCAACACCCACATTGCCGGGTAACCAAAGGCCATAGGCAATAGAGAAAACATAGGCCTTAGTGTTAGGTTTAGTTTCAGGGCTCCTTTAAATCCAGAACCCCTTTAAAACTCAAATTCCCCTCACTTAACTTCCCCCTAGTGCACAAAACAGCATTCTCATCCCCCACTGTGAGGCTGTGATACATCAGCTCCCATCCCTGGGGCACTGCAAACCCATGGGAGGAGGGGGACTGGCTTGCTTGAAGTCCAAGCCTGGGACCTTTGAACCAGCCGAGGTCTTTTTTTTTTTTTTACAGTTGATGGTTGTAAAGCCTGTGGCCGAGGCCACTATCACAGCAGCCTGACCCACGCAGGTTCGCATTGGATTCGAACAGATGGCAATGAAACACCGGAGCCACGAACTGGTGAGCCATCAGCTTTAATTCTAGCTTGCACCCGGCGGGCAAGCAAAAACACACACTGGGCTCCCAAAACCCACACAGTCAGTGCTCACAAAGCTACTGACTTATCCGAGTTTCCTAGAATCAAAGGTTTCTAGCTCACCAGACTTATTCACCTCTGTTTCCCATCTCCTCCTGCACAAACTCTTAACAAACTGGCTTCTTCCTCAGCACTCCACCATCTTGGCTGCCTCCTCTCCTCCACGTGGCCTTACTCTGCTCTCCTCTCTGATACTAATCTCAGGAACCCAGGAACTGAGAGAGAGAGAGAGAGCTACTGCTCTCTCCCATTTTATAGCATAGACTCAAAACCTTTAATCCAATTATACAAACAAAGAACCTCCCTACATCACCACCCTACATCATCCAATCAGTCAAGGGTGTAGAGAAGAGCTTACTCTTAAACTAAGCCTTAGGCTATGACGACCCAGCCTGCCCACAGCCTGTTCCAGAACACACATTAATATCAACAAACTTCCATGTGGGCAGCACCATCTTTAACAAAGTGAGCATAATATATTTTATCTGCCCAACAATCCACCCCTATGCTCACTTTACTACCCACAATCTACACCACGGTCATCCCTATACAAGGAAATTAGGCACATTACACAAATTACAACATGACAAATCATACAATTTCAAAAATTACAAAGGTACACACATTTCACCAGTCTCTAAGCACTTTGCCAAAAGTACAAAATGTCCTCGGCCTTCTCTCTTGCCATTTGAAAGGCTTCCCGGGGCAGGGGGAGGGCCTCCAGCAAAGCCACCCCCCACCCCCATCAGGGTATTTCACATTGTCCAAAAACCATAAGTCCATTCAACAAATGAGCCAGTGCTCACTCGGGTCGTAGTCCAGGAAATCAGTCCACACACATGGGGTGTTAGCCTCCCCCCTCATCTCTGCCATCCTGGCAGCTCGTACACTGTCCCAAAAAGGAGCACATGGCCATGGCAGTCAGCATTTCCATCTCTGCTCTGGGGAGCATGATGGCATCCACCCCTATGTCCCAAAATCGCAGACCTACCAGGAGCTTGGCAGGCACTTTCTGCCATTTCAGCTGGGCTCTCATCTTCTGGAGACTGCTGATTGGAACTCCAGCTGGATTCTCCTCATCCTCCAAAGAGGAACTGGAAACATCAGCTCCCAACGCCGGGCTCGAGCCCCCTGCTGCTGCTGCTTTCTGCTCAGCAGGCCTTGCATCTCCAGCCCCAGCCTCAGGCCCGGCCCAGGCCTCTGCCCCGGCCTCATGCTGCTGCTGGCTCTCCACAACATCCAGGGCAATCTCCAACTCACGAACCTGTGATTCCTTCTCCAGCGTCTGCTCCATTTCCAGATGAATCTCACGAACCTGGTCAGCCTCCTCCGGTGCTTCCTCCAGCTCCAGGGTTGGCATCTCTTTCTCCCACGTTTCCTCCAGCTCCTTCTGCTGCTCAGTGTGCAGGTCCCTGGCAGCCTCCTTCATAGAGCTCTCGGTTTCCTCACGCATGGCTGTAAAAGTCAGCCAGCCAACAGTCCCCCAAAAAACAGCTATGGGAAACCATAACAGCAGCCAGTCCTCTACTCCACCACTCAAAGGTGATGGTGGTTCCATGCCGATCTGTATCGAATCCTGCCAAAGACTACGCCAAATGTAAAGCCAGTAGCCGAGGTCAGGATCACAGCTGCCCGACCCATGCAGGTTCACATTGGATTCGAACAGTCGGCAATAAAACACCGGAGCCACGAACTGGTGAGCCATCAGCTTTAATTCTAGCTTGCACCCGGCGGGCAAGCAAAAACACACACTGGGCTCCCAAAACCCACACAGTCAGTGCTCACAAAGCTACTGACTTATCCGAGTTTCCTAGAATCAAAGGTTTCTAGCTGACCAGACTTATTCACCTCTGTTTCCCATCTCCTCCTGCACAAACTCTTAACAAACTGGCTTCTTCCTCAGCACTCCACCATCTTGGCTGCCTCCTCTCCTCCACGTGGCCTTACTCTGCTCTCCTCTCTGATACTAATCTCAGGAACCCAGGAACTGAGAGAGAGAGAGAGAGCTACTGCTCTCTCCCATTTTATAGCATAGACTCAAAACCTTTAATCCAATTATACAAACAAAGAACCTCCCTACATCACCACCCTACATCATCCAATCAGTCAAGGGTGTAGAGAAGAGCTTACTCTTAAACTAAGCCTTAGGCTATGACGACCCAGCCTGCCCACAGCCTGTTCCAGAACACACATTAATATCAACAAACTTCCATGTGGGCAGCACCATCTTTAACAAAGTGAGCATAATATATTTTATCTGCCCAACAATGGTGATAATAGTCAAGCCGCAATTTGGAGGATCCTGACCAGGCAGTGGCACAGTGGATAGAGTGCTGGAACGGGACGCAGAGGACCCAGGTTCAAAACCCCGAGATTACTGGCTTGAGCATACGCTCACCCAGCTTGAGTGCAGGCTTCCCGGCTTGAGCACAGGACCATAGACATGACCCCATGGTCCCTGGCTTGAGCCCAAGGTCACTGGCCCGAGCAAGGGGTCACTCAGTCTGCTCTAGCCCCCGGTTGAGGCACATATGAGAAAGCAGTCAGTGAACAACTAAGGTGTCACACGAAGAACTGATGCTTCTCATCTCTCTCCCTTCCTGTCTGTCTGTCCCTGTTTGTCCCTCTCTCTGTCTCTGTACAAGACAAACAAAAACTGGAGGAGCTGTGGCCCCACTCCAGTCCACATACGAAGAAATGTTACCTTGTACTAACAGAGGCAGCAATGTCAGCCACTGTTTCCAAGACCCCTCCCTGACTAACCTATATAAACCTTGTTCCATCCCACCCTAGGGGCCGACACAGCTTAGTCAGTCTCGGCCAGCCTGCACTTAGGCATTTTAAATAAATTGAACATACTGGCCTTGTGTTTTCGATTAGTCTCTCCTGAGAACCCACCCATAGACCTGGGAAGGGGTTGAGCCTGCCAGCTATCTCATACGGGAAAAGGGAGTCCAACTGGACTTCTCTCCAGGTCTGACCTAGTCAGGGGTTGATACTGACCTGCCAGTTGCGAAAGGAGACTGAACATAGGCTTTTCCCCTCCTCGGTGAACTGGCTCCCCAGTTTCAACCTTTCAATTAGAAAGACAGATGATCTTTCTACTTTCTATACGGAAAATGTGTTAAATCTTTATCACCTGAAGAAGCTAAGAGTGTGCAGCCAAAAAAGGGGGGGAAGTATTTTAGCACCAGGAAATTAATTAATAAATGATATATTTTTCTGGATTCTATGATGTTTGGGCTACTTGTCAACTACTACGGTCCAAAGTTTGTGTCCTGCCAAAATTCACATGACCACCTTTACCCGTTAGGATCACAATATCAATGCCATAAAATTTCCTTAAAAAATAAGTGCAGATAAGTTTATTTAAAGGAAATTGGTGAGTAAGGCTAGGCCCAGGCTAGTCACGCAAGGACTGAAGGCAGAGGCAGCTGTGGTTAGGATAACTGATAGGGTTATCCTTTGAACCCATGTTACTAAACGTTTGCTCACGTGGGTTCCCCAGTGAGGAAGCGTGAGCAGTGACGCTGCGTGTGCTGATGCCACGGAGTGGCATGCTCTTCCACTCCTATTCCTGCCATCTGCGGAAGAGATACCACAATCCTTCAAGACTCAGCCCCGGCCCTGGCTGAGTGGCTCTGTGTATAGAGCACCATCCCAGCGCACTGATCTCACGGGTTCTATCCCCAGTGAGAACACACACAAGAAGCCACAGTGAGTGCACAACGAAATAGGACAAATAAGTGGAACAACTTGATGTGGTTTTTTTTCTATCTCTCCCTTGTCCTCCCCCTCTCTCAAATCATTGGAGGGGGGGAAATAATGCAAAGGCCATCTCCTCTCTTTTCCTCTCTGATCTCCATCCTGGCCTCACCATCCACAAGTGAGATGTGTGAAAACAGACATAATTCACACAGTTCCCTCTCTGCCAGGCATTGACTTAGTGCCTTACGAGTATTCGTTTTTTCATCCTCACAATAACCTTATGAAAAGGCCTCTGATTAGTTCTACCTCACAGATGAGGAAACTGAGGCTTAGAGAGCTAAGGTAACCTTCCAGGCTTCATGCAGCTAACTGCTGTGCCCACTGAAAGCTGAACACCCTTACTTCATAACCCATTGATAAATTTAACTCGCATCATCACCAGTACTAATTCTTTATGAAATGTTGGACAAACAAGTGTGTTAGGCTTCCTTGCTTGCACCTTGCCTGGTTGGTGCATGAGCACAGGGCAGCACCACATGTGGTATAGTCTTTGTTAGGCTACAGGTGCTTGCCCTCAGGGCGGCAAATTGTAGATTGCGGATTGCCTGCCACCATTGAGAGGGGCCATTGTTTTGCAATTGTTTGCCACCAGCCTGTTTTGCTTGTCAGCCCTGAGAGAAGTGGTCTTCCCTGCCTGCTTGCTCTTCTGCCATTGCGAGACTCTAATAAACAGAACGGTCCCACCCTCTGGCTCCACAGTTCCTTTACCATCTGCCCGAATCCAATAGGAACCTGCGTGGCTATGACCACCGGCCTTACATGAAACTCTAGAGCAGTGGTTCTTAACCTCTTCTGAGGTAGTGAACCCACCAGTTTCATATGCGCATTCACCGAACCCTTCTTTAGTGATAAATAAAATAGGATTTTTTCCCCCAAATTCAGGACATAAGTATATGTTTTTTTACTAGTGCACAAAATGAGCCGTGCATGAACATCACCTTGCTCAAAGAACAAAACCAACCAAATGCATGAACTCATAACAAATTACGGTATTACTTTATTCTGGCCTCTGCGGCAGAGGCTTCTCCGAACCCCTGAGACCGACTCATCGAACCCCTAGGGTTCGATAGAACCCAGGTTAAGAACCACTAAACTAAGCTTTTCCCCACACCCTTGACTACTGCATGATGTGGGGCGGTGCACTCTCATGAGGAATCCCATTATGCCTCAGATAAGTGACTTTGTATCAGAGACTTCCTCATTTGTATATTGGATTAAAGGTTTTGATTTCTATACTATAAAATGGAACAGAGGAGTCCATACTGGAGGAGAGCAGAGAAAGGCCACATGGAGGAGAGGAGAAGCAGCCAAGATGGCGGAGTGCTGAAGGAGAAGCCAGTTTGTGCGGAGAGAAGGAGATGGGGAACAGAGGTGAATAAGGCTGGTGAGGTAGAAAACTTTGATTCAAGGAAACTGAGATATGTCAGTGGCATTGGGAGCCAAGGATGGAAAGAGAAGTGTTTTCCCATTGTACGTACTTCTTGCCCACTGGGTGCAAGCTAGGATTAAAGCTAATGGCCCACCAGTTCTTGGCTTCGTTGTTTCATTACCATCTGTCTGAATCAAATGCAAACCTGCACGGGGCAGGTGGCTGTGATGGTGGCCACAGCTACTGGCTTTACAGGAAGGAAGGAAGGAAGGAGGGAGGGAGGGAGGGAGGGAGGGAAGGAAGGAAGGAAGGAAGGAAGGAAGGAAGGAAGGAAGGAAGGAAGGAAGCAGGGAGGAAGGGAGGGAGGACATACTTGCTTTAGGGCTCAAAACAGAGTCATTGTCTGGAGGTGTCTCCACTTTTCCTTTTCTACCCTCCATTTTTCATGAAAATGGAAATACTCCAAGCTCTGAATAGTGTCAATTCCTGAGCAGCCAGGCTCACCTAGGAAAGTTCAGCTGGAGGGAGGAGTGAGAAAGGCCTGGGGGCCGAACTACCCAGAAACCTGCAACTTTGCCCTACACATGCCCTTCTCAGTCTCATAAAGGGTTCTTATCACCTTCTCCTCTCAAGCCAAGCCTCCGCCCTCCTACCCCACATTTTCCAAGGAAGTATTCAGTTTCTATTCCTGCTGGCAGAAGGGAGTGGCTCTAGCAGCAGGCCCTTAGGGGAATTTCAGGCCTGGGGTGCAGATGGAGCTCTTTCCTGAATTTCCCAGAGTCACTCCCAGGAAGCCTGGGGCCAGAGCAACGGGAGCCTTTGCCCAGACAAGACTAAGAGAAAGAGTGTGAGAGCTAGAGGAGGGACTTCACTGAGGCAGTGGAAACATTTTGCTGATGGAGGGTGATCTCAAAGCTTGTTGATGCTGCCCCTTGACATTGTCTGGACAGCGGAAGAGTCAGCCTTGAGAGGGGAGAAAACAGGAGAATGCAGGAGAGGAGGCCTGCCATATCTGTGATCTTATGCTCAAGCTAGTGACCTCAGGGTTTCCAACAGAGCGAGTGTAAGGCCAGTAGCCACGGTCACCATCACAGCTGCCTGGCCCGTACAAGTTTGCATTTGATTCAGACAGACGGTAGTGAAACAACGGAGCCAAGAACTGGTGGGACATTGCCTTTAATCCTAGCTCACACCCGGAGGGCAAGAAATACACACAGTGGTAAAACACTTCCCTTTTCTAGAATCAAAGGCCCCACCAGCCTTATTCACCTCTATTCCCCATCTCCTTCTCTTTACACAAACTACACAAACTGGCTTCTCCTTCAGCACTCTTGGCTGCCTCTCCTCTGCAATGCTGATGGCAGGAACAGAGAGAGAGTCCCCGGTCTGCTTTATTTTATAGTGTTGAACAGGGCTCCCCAAACTACAGCCCACGGGCCGCATGCAGCCCCCTGAGGCCATTTATCCAGCCCCCACCTCACTTCTGGAAGGGGCACCTCTTTCATTGGTGGTCAGTGAGAGGAGCACAGGATGCATTCGCACCCATAGTTCCCATTGAAATACTGGTCAGTTTGTTGATTTAAATTTACTTGTTCTTATTTTAAATATTGTATTTGTTCCCGTTTTGTTTTTTTACTTTAAAATAAGATATGTGCAGTGTGCATAGGGATTTGTTAATAGTTTTTTTTAATGGTCCAGCCCTCCAACGGTCTGAGGGACAGTGAACTGGGTCCCTGTGTAAAAAGTTTGGGGACCCCTGGTGTAGAGAATTAAAGCCTTTAATGGCTATGGGGAAAAGCTTACTCTTAAAACTAAGCCTTGGGCTATAACCACCCTACCTGCTTACAGCCTGTCCCCTACACACAATAATATAATTACGCCCATCCCAAGCATAAGGGCAACTAATATCACCTGGGCAATGGGCTTCCCCGTGGGCAGCGCCATCTTTAACAAAGTGAGCATAATATATTTTATCTGCCCAACAAGCCTCGTTATCAGTTCCCTGAAATAAACTTGCAGCACCAGCAAGAAAAATGGGATACGTGAATAGTCAAGGACAGACAGTCCAAACCCCTCCTACCCCCACCCCTCCCCTTCCAGATACACAAAAGTCACGTAGGTCTGCAGACAAATAAGTCAAAGAAATCAGGCACTTGGCACGTGAAAACTAAAACTGTAAAGGTATAAAAGATTCAGAAAAACTAAGTTTGGAGAGCTCATGCTTTGGTGCTACTAGTCTCACATGCTCTTCCAGCTACTAATAAATTCTTATTACTCCATCAAGTTGTCTATATGTTGCAGGAATCAAAGGAGGACAAAAATACCCAGACAACTTGATGAAGGAAGTAGGATTTATTAAAGCCAGTGGAGCACATGGGGTTTGTAACTCCAAAATACGGGCTCCCCGAAAGTTGACTTTCTTACAGGTTATATACCTTTACAGTATCTAAGCAATGGGCATGTGATTTCTTTGTTTAAGGTTTCCCAGGACTCAAGGAGAGAGGAGGGAACGCTTTGGTGGGGTCAGCAAGGGGGAAGAAGTTTCTAGATCACTGGCCATAGTTGCATACAGATCCTACTATTCTTGCTTGGTATTGTAACTATGGGATACAGATAATTTATCACCGGCTGGCTTGGTGACCCCAGCTGGCTCCTTTCCTTTGTATTCTTTTCATTTCTTCCTTCTCAAGGAAGAGGGGGACTGCCTCTCCTTCCTCACTCCCCCCTTTAAGAGTTCAGAATTTCTTTTATACTGGAGTCTCACATTCTTTACCTGATCCTAAGGGGAAGGCCTGATAGTAGTGGGTAAAGTATACATGGACCGTTGTACATTGCTGTACTGTGGCCTCTATCATGTTCCTTATGCTATTTATTAATAGTGGCAACAAACATGGATCTATTAAGCAAATCCCTAGGGATAGTAAGACTGCTCCTATTAGGGTTTTAAACTTACTAAAGGCTCCTGGGGAAAAAGAATGGGCAGGGCAAACAAACTGATCGGAGCCCTGTCTAGCACCCACTTGGATAGGGTACTGGCCACCTTGCCTAAAGCTTTTGTCTATGTAGTTCTGTTTCCCCTAATTCTCAGGGAGTCCCTGGCCAGCTACATAATATTGGGGGAGGCCTATTGTATAATACCTCATAAGGTGAATACTCGGTGTTCTTGGAGGGGGTGCACCAAACCGTTTAACAATATTAGAGGCAAAGCTTGTACCTGTCTAAGACCTGTTTCCTGACATAATTTGCTGAGTCCTAACTTCAGAGTCCTATCCATGTGTTCCACCTGCCCCAAGCTCTGAGGTCTGTATGCTGCGTGAAGCTTCCACGTGATGTCTAATGCTTGAGCTGTTTCTTGTACTAACTTATCCACAAAGACCGGGCTGTAGTCGGAGCCTATCCGAAGTGGCAGTCCTAACCTTGGAATTACTTCTCTGAGCAACGTCCTTGTTACTTCTCTGGCCTTTTCAGTCTGAATGGGATAGGCTTCTACCTATCCTACCTTCTGGTGTCCTTGGCAGTGGATTACTGCTATCTGTTTTGGCTTCTAGACTGCTTCTAGCAGCTGAAGAATTTCTCCTGGATATATGAGGTCCCTGCCCCAGCTGTCAAGAACCCTCTTTTTGGCTCTATGGCAGTGATGGGCAGTCTTTTGAGCTTAGTGTGTCAAAATTTGCCAAAAAAACGAGCATAACTTGGGTGGTGGTGTGTCACTTAGAGAAAAACGGCCTAACCGGAAGTCCCAGAACTAGACGCTCTGTGCCGGAGTTCTGTTGTTTTGTCCTATAGACCTCCGGGCCAGAGTGTCTACACTATAGCAAATGTTTTATCCTCGGCTACTGCACCTGGCTGTGCAGGAGCCGAGGATGAAACATCCTTCTTGGCATGCGGCCCCATACTTCTCTGGTATGCGGTTGTGTGTCACTGAAAATGGCTACATTTGTCAGTGCTGACACGCGTGTCATAGGTTCGTCATCACGACTCTATAGACTTGCAGAGTAAGGAAGGCAAAGCAGAAATTGGTACATATTTTGCTTGCCTTTCCCCTGGAGAGTGGACAGAGCTGCTTCTATCTACATACAGCTCCTAATCTGGGTCTCTTAGGGGTTGATCTAGCAAGTCCGGTCAGCTGGAGTATACTGCACCAAGTACTTCCAAGCAACTGTGTTGCTGCTTTACTTTATTCACTGGGAACAGTGTTGCTGGATTTAAAGTGGTACACACCTCTATTACTAGTCTTGGGTTTTCACATAATAAACTCTGGTACTTAGTGAGGTGGGCATTTGTGAGCCAGGGATGTCCTTTGGTATTTATCAGTCACGATGGTATGTGGCACCCACACTTTTAGGTCTTGTCCTAAAGTTAGTTTGTCTGTCTCTTGCACCAGCATGGCAATGGCTGCTAGGGCTCTCAAGCATGGTGGCCAGCCCTTTGCAAGCCTGTCTAGTTGCTTGGAGAGGTAGGCTACTGGTCAAGGCCATGACCCCAAATCCTGGGTTAATACACCCACTGCTCTCTTGCTCCCCTCTGAGACATACAGCACAAAAGGTTTTGCTAGGTTAGGAAGACCTAGCGCTGGGGCAACTTGTAATTTCTTTTTAAGAGTCTGAAAGACACAGTCCTGCTCTGGCCCCCAGTCTATGGACTCTTTTTCTCCCCCCTCTGTGACTTCATAGAGGGGTTTGGCCAGTACTGCAAAGTTGGGGAACCACAAACGGCAGAATCCTGCTGCACCCAGGAACTCTCTAACTTGTCTCTTCGTGGTGAGGACTGGGATGTTCTGAATAGCCTGTTTCTGTTCTACCCCTCCCCTCCTTTCCCCCTGCTGGAGAGTGAATCCCAAGTACTTTACCTGCCTTTGGCAGATCTGGGCCTTTTTCTTCTCTAGGTGGTGTAGAAGCTCTTCCGTTCCTCGAGCACACCCTTGGAGAGTCTCATGACCTAGCAACAGGTCACCCACACACTGAAGGAGGACACATCCGATGTCCTGTTCCGGGAACCTCTGGAGGTCCCGAGCGAGGGCCTCCCCAGAGATGGTGGGGGAGTTCTTGAACCCTTGTGGGAGCCTAGCCCAGGTGTACTGCACCTTTGCCCCTGTGGCCGGGTCCTCCCATTGGGGGGCAAACAGCTCCTGGCTTTCAGGAGCCAGTCTTATACTAAAAAAAGCATCTTTTAAGTCCAAGCAAATGAACCATGAGACCTGAGCAGGGAGGAGGCTTAGGAGTGTATAAGGATTTGGTACTGTCCAGTGCAGAGTAACTTCTGCTTCATTTACGACCCTCAAATCCTGTACTGGCCAATAATCATTGGTCCCCGGTTTTCTGACAGAGGGCAAAGGAGTATTCTAGGGTGACTGGCACAGCTCCTTGAGTCTTTGTAAATGCACCTGGATTCCTTTCTAGGCCTCCTTAGGAATTGGGTATTGTTTCTGACTGACAGGCAGTGCCCGGGTTTTAACTCTATCCACACTGACACTTGGTTTATTGCCAGCCCAGGGGGGTTTTCTTCAGCCCAGACTCCGGGGTATTTTTGAATTAGTTTTTTTGGCTTGGAGGCTTCCCAGAAGAGGCAGCAAAAATCCTCCACTCCTCCTCTCTGAGGATGGTTAGAGTTAAAACAAGCCTAGGCTTAGGCACCTATTTTAACCTCCCAGCTAAGGGAGGAGAGCCTGAGCCTGATTCTGATTCTGGCAATGCAGTGGGAGTCATCTCCGGCTGGGGCTCGGGGGAGCTCATGCTGAGACCTGATAAATCTGATGATGACAGGCCTGAGTCAGTGGCAGTCTCTGGGTGGACAGAGAGTCAGGTATGGACGGGTAGAGCCTTGCCGGCATGTAAGGCGGAAGAGCCAAAGTTTCTGCTTCTTCTGGTTAACAATTTCTGGCTTTGGCTGCTGCAGCAGCTCGCTGGGTCTGGTGGAACACTTCCCTGCCTTAGCTACCAATACTGTAGAAGCCTGACTTCTAAGCCAAGTGTTTATGTAGGAAAACTGGTCGGGGTGGCCTGGATCTCTAGTGACTACCTGCTATACCTTCTGTACAACAGACTTATCCAAGCTTCCTTCGGACGGCCACCCTACCTCAGAAGTGGACCGTTCTAATTCACACAAGGTCCTCAATTTCCCTGGGGACATAGTAACCCCATAATCCTCTGAGAACCCTTCCTTAAAATTCTTGACCATCGTGGCTAAAGGAGTGCGTTTTCCCTGTGAACCTCCCATACCCCCCACGACAGACAGCAGTCACACTGCAAGAAGGAATGGGGGAGGAGGAGGGGAAACTTGGGGGGCACCCCACTCGCTTCATTCTTTCACCAGCCACTCCCCTTGCGGGAATGGCAGGCCCTCTTGGCTGATGGCAGGCTGATATAAACCGTCAGCACGCAATTCTGCCTCGGAGCCATATGAGGCGCCCTGCGGAACCGTGGTTCAGGACCCAACACTCGCTTTGGCCCTGTGGGAGAGAGTTGGAACCCTTTCCCGGTGTCTATCTTGTTCACTCTACACCAGCGGTTCTTAACCTTTTTTGAGGTACTGAACCCACTGAAAGATGGAAGACCCTAACGTGTCGCCAATGAACGAATAAGCGAAGAACCAAACAGCCGAATAAGCGAAATCGGGCTTTATTGGGAGCTCCGGGCGAGTTCACTGACCCTCGGATGTGAGTCTGTGAAGGCGCGCCCGGGGAGGGTTTTTGGGTTTTTTATATCTGCAGAGGGGGAGGATGGTAACGGTCCACCGGTTTGGTGAGGCGTGCAGTTCCTGGAACGGCCTTGGGGACAGACAGTTCCGAGGATTTGGGCGTGTGCGGTTTGAGCAAGATTAACAATTATCAGAAAGCTCAGGGCCAGGGAGGGTTTCACAACCCAACCCAGAGGCAACTACCGGACATTCCTGACTCTTTGGTATAGGGAGTGGGGCGACATGGTCTTATCTGGCTACTTCCTGCTGTACGGGGGCATCGTTAGGGGTAAGGGATTGTGTTGTTATAGTCAGGGTCTCGGGTTCCAAGGGGTTGGTATTGGCGTAGCAGTAGTATTTCATGTACCGTCTGGTTTGTGAGGGCCCTTAGCTGGTTCTGCAGAGGATTCTAAAAGTGAGGGTGTGAAAGTAACTGAGACTGGAGAGAAGGAGGTTTGTAGAATGAGGAAAAGGAGACAGAGGACCATATTGCTGAATATGGAGTCAGTGTTTGTGAATTTTAAGTTTAGTGGGGCCCAAAGGTGTGCAAGAATACATTTGTGCTGGATCCCTTTTTACTCTGGAAAGGTGGACCCATGCAGAGATTCCTAGAACTTTAACTGCGGACAGGGTAGTCAGGACTACCGTGTAGGGTCCTTCCCACTTGGGGGTGAGAGGTTTTGGGGAAAGGGTCTTTATAAAGACCTGGTCCCCTGGGGTGACCCGCTCTGTTGGTCCGGCCCCAGGACTGGGTTCAGGAAGGGCCGAGTTGGTATGTTCCCTAAGAAGAGAACGGAGGAGGGAGAGGTAGGGCAGGTATGAAGCTAGAGGGGGTGGGTGTGGAGAAGACGGAATTGACAGGAGGAAAGGTCGGCCGTAGAGGAGTTCAAAGGGGCTAAATTGGGAAGGCCCCCTGGGGGTGGCTCTTAGGTGAGTCAGAGCCAGGGGGAGAAGGGTAGGCCAAGACTGATGGAGCTCCAGGCTGAGTTTGGTCAGATGGTCTTTGATGAGCCCATTGGCCCTTTCTACCTTACCAGATGATTGAGGATGGTAGGCTGTGTGCAGCTTCCACTGTATACCAAGGGAAGTGGAGACAGCCTCAGTGATTTTGGAGATGAAGGCAGGCCCGTTGTCCAACTGGATGGAGGAGGGCAAACCGAAGCGAGGGATGATGTCTCGGATTAGGTGGTCAGCTACCGTCCCCGCGGTTTCAGAGGTTGTGGGGAAAGCCTCGATCCATCCTGAAAAAGTATCCACTATAGTTAGAAGGTATTTAAGGTTTTTGTGTCTGGGCATGTGGGTGAAGTCGACCTGCCAATCCTGCCCAGGCAGGTGGCCCCGCATTTGGTGGAGTGGGCGACGGACGTGGCAGGCCCCTTGGCTGTTTGTCCTGGAACAGGTGGAGCAAGAGGAATGAACGTCTTGGATGGTTTGCTGGAGACGGTCGTGGTGGAATAGAGGAGATAGAAAATGAAAAAGGGCTTTAGGTCCAATGTGCAAGGATTTGTGAATGTCAGCGATTATTTGGTATCTCCGAGACTGTGGGAGGATGAGGAGGTCATTTTTGAAAGCCCATCTATCTTTGATCTGCACCTCAGGGGAAGATTGGAAAAGATTTTGCTCTGTGGAGGAGTATTGGGGGTTGTATGTTTTTGAGAGAAAGCAGATAGTAGAGGTTGGGTGTGTGCGTGCCATGGAACATGCTGTTTTGTCAGCAAAGGCATTTCCCTTAGCTATGGGGGAATTGGAGGTCTGGTGGCCCTTACAATGTATGATGGCTATTTGCGAAGGGAGTTGGATGGCCTGTATAAGTTTGGAAATAAGCTTGCCATTTAGAACAGGTGTTCCCTTAGTCGTGAGGAAGCCTCGTTCCTTCCAGATCATACAGTGAGAGTGGGCAATAAGAAAGGCATATTTAGAGTCAGTGTATATTTTAACTGCCTTATCCTTTGCCCAGATGAGGGCCCGGGTTAGGGCAACCAGTTCAGCCTGTTGGGAGGTAGTTCCCAGAGGGAGGCTGTTTGCCTTGATGACCTGGGTGTCAGAAACGATGGCATAGGCGGCTCGCCGGGGCCCCGGAGGTTCAGAGATTGAACTGCCATCAATGTAAAGGGTATGTTGGGCCTTAGGCAACGGATGAGCCACAAGGTCAGAGCGGGGAGATTTAGAATGTTCTAAAACTTCGATGCAAGAGTAGGTAGAGGGAGGTGCATCAGAGACAGGAAGGAGGGTGGCTGGGTTAAGAGAGTTGCAATTAGAGAGAGTGATGGAGGGGTTTTCTATGAAGAGGAGGTGGTACAGCTGGAGTCGAGAAGGCCCAAGGTGAGCCAAAGCCTGATGTGAGAGGAGGTCTGTGAGGCGATGGGGGAAAAAACCTGTAGTGGCTGTTGGAGATTAATCTTTAGAGCCTCGGTGGTGAGATCAGCGGCGGCTGCGAGAGCTCGTAGGCAGGGTTGCCATCCACGGGTGGTGGGATCTAACTGTCTGGAGAGATAGGCTATTGGGACTAGAGTTGGACCCACCGGCTGGGCCAGGACTCCTAGAGCCAAGTGTTGTCTTTCTTCAGTATAGAGGACAAAAGGGTGTGAGGGGATAGGTAAAGCCAGGGCCGAGGCCAAACAGAGGGCCCCTAGAAGAGCCGAGAAGGCCCTGCGGACAGTCTCGGGGGAGGTCAGAGGTCCCTCGGGCGCCTCCTTGGCTGCTAAGTAGAGAGGTTTGGTTAAAAGGGCAAAATTTGGGACCCAGTGGCGAAAGAAACCTACTAGCCCTAGGAATGACTGGATTTCAGCTGCCGAGGTGGGGGGTTGTAGGCCCCAAAGAGCCTGCAACCTGTCGGTGGTGATGGCTCGGTGGGTCAGGGTGACCAAGAAGCCAAGGTAAGAGACAGATGGGGTGGCTATTTGTGCCTTCTTGGCAGATACCCGATACCCCCTATTGTAAAGGAAATTCAGTAAGAGGGTGGTAGCTTTGAGGCATTCGGCCTCGCTTGGGGAGCAGACTAAGAGGTCATCTACGTATTGTAGAAAGGTGGAGGGAGTTATATTGCAGGCAAGTAGGTCTGTTGCCAGTGCCTGCCCGAATAGATGAGGGCTGTCCCGGAATCCCTGGGGGAGGACCGTCCAGGTCAGTTGTTGGGCGGTATTGGAGACCGGGTCCTCCCAGGTGAAGGTAAAGAGAAAGTAGGAATCTGGGTGGAGATGTATGGTGAAGAAAGCACCCTTGAGGTCAAGGACTGAGAAATGGGTGGTATTAGGGGGAATGTGTGAGAGAAGGGTGTGTGGGTTAGGGACTACTGGGGATATGGGGACAACCTCTGAATTGATGATGCGGAGATCTTGTACAAGGCGGTATTGTCCTGAAGTCCTTTTAACAGGAAGGATTGGAGTGTTACAAGGCGGGTTGGTGGGAATTAGTAAGCCTTGTGTCTTAAGTTTGGTGATGATGGGCAAGAGTCCCATCCTATGGGTGTGTGAGATAGGAAACTGTGGGCGGTTGGGAAAAGAAGATGGGTCCTTAAGTCTGATTAAGACAGGAGTGTGGTGTGAGGCTACCATGGGGGTGCCCGTATCCCAGTCCTCAGGGTTTACCCCGGGTAAAAGCTGGACCCTGCGGTCCGAGTCCGGCTCAGGATCGGGACCTGGCACTAATGCTAGTAAAAAGACCTGCTTGGGGGAAAAAGAAATACTTGCCCGGAGTTTGGACAAAATGTCTCTCCCCAGGAGGGGAACTGGGCAGGAGGGTATGACTAGGAAGGAGTGTGAGAATGGGTGACCCTCAAATAGGCAATTAAGGAGGGTCGTCCACCGTGGGGTCGAGGGTGATCCGTCGATTCCCATGACCGAGACCTGGGAAGGAACTGTAAGGCCGGAATGAGAGGGAAGGACAGAGTAGGTAGCCCCCGTGTCTATTAAAAAGGAAACAGACTTACCCGCTACCTGGAGCGTAGCCCAGGGCTTGGTGAGGGTAACCAGAGTCAAAGAGCCAGGGCCCCCTCAATCGTCCATTAAGCCCAGCAGTTCTGAGACTGGAAATGCCTGGTTCTCAGTTCCCCGGCATTGAGGTGCCGTAGGCTGAGCCAGGGTTGGGCAGTCCGACTTCCAGTGGCCCATGAGTTTGCATTGTGGGCAAGGCTTGGTAGGGGGCCTTGGTTGCGGGCAAGCCTTGGCCCAGTGGCCCTCTTTGCCGCATTTAAAGCAGGCACCCGGTGGTGTGCGCTGCCCTCCTTTGGAGGTTGGCTTTTTTGCTGGTTCCCCTACCGGCCGAAGGGCCGCTACCAGGGCTTGGGTTTGGAGGTTTACCTTTTGCTGTAGCCGTTCAAGGCTGGCGGCTTCAGCCGTTTCCTCCCAGGCGTTGAAGACCTTAAAGGCCATTTTTACCAGGTCTTGGATGGGAGTCTCGGGGCCCTCTTCAGCCTTTTTCAGTTTTTTTTCTGATATCTGGGGCTGACTGAGAGATGGAGTGGGAGGCTAGAACTATGGCCCCGTTGCGTGACCCTGGGTCTAGGCAGGTATATCGTACTGAAGCTTCCTGGAGGCAGTTAAGGAAAAGGGCAGGGTTTTCTTCAGGGAGTTGAGTAATTTCCCTTAGTTTGTCATATAGTTAACAACCTTGTTGGAAACTGCATCCATGCCCCTGATTAAGTATTGGAGCATAAGGTTCCTGCGGGGGATGTTAGTAGACCCTTGGCCAGGTTGATAATTCCAGTTAGGGTCTTCCCCAGGGACTGCCTCTGTGCCGAGAGGAGTTTGGTTGTTTACTAAGTGGTCTCTGTCTGCCTGCTGCCGAGCGGCAGTGAGGATGCGTTCATGCTCCTCGGGGGTGAGGGTGGAGGTACAAATGACCTTAATGTCATGCCAGGTCAGGTCATACGTCTGAGTCAGGTAACGGAATTCCTTAATATAGGTGGAGGGGGGTCTTGGGAGGGAGTTTTGGGAGGAGGAGAAGTCAGGGCTAGAAAAATTTGGTGGGTCGAACATTGGGAGCAAAGGTCGGGGCGGGAACGAAGGTCCCAGAAAGCCTGAACATAAGGGACCTCAGAATATTTTCCTGTCCGGCGGCAGAAATTGTCCAGGTCTTGGAGGACGTTAAAATCAAAAGTGCCCATTGGAGGCCAGTGGGACCTATTGTCCAGGTTATATTGAGGCCATGCAACCCGTGACAGAAAAATGAGTTTCTTCCGACGGAGGGTTTGAGTGTACCCCAACTTGGAAAAATTTCGTAGGAGACACCCTAAAAGTGTTTTTGGGTCTATTTTGGATTCAGAGTTCCCCATAATTTGGCCGGCCTTTTGGTCCTAGGCGTCGGAGGAGAGAGAGAGTATAAGGGAGGCGTCCCTTCCAGATACCCGTCTCCCTACAGGAGACCTAAATGAGAGGTCTCAGGACAGAGATAGGAGAGCAGCCGAAAGGTGTCCCTTCCGATTGAACCCCTATAAAGACTCCAGGAGTCGGCGGATGGAGGGGTTCTCCGCTCGGCCGAGTCTAGAATGAGAAACCCCGATGGAGACGCAGGACCAGAGAGAGTGGAAGAGAAACCAGATTACTCACAATTGGCGATCAAGGTCCTAGGGAACCCAGAGTCCGAAACGACGGGCGGCACGAGGGAAGGGGGAGAGAGGGGGGAACTCCTGCCCCAGCCAGAAGGCCGAGGTGGGTCACAAAAACCCCTCTCCCGGGTTTCAGCACCAAATGAAAGATGGAAGACCCCAACATGCCGCCAATGAACGAATAAGCGAAGAACCAAACAGCCGAATAAGCGAAATCAGGCTTTATTGGGAGCTCCGGGCGAGTTCACTGACCCTCGGATGTGAGTCTGTGAAGGCGCGCCCGGGGAGGGTTTTTGGGTTTTTTATATCTGCAGAGGGGGAGGACGGTAACGGTCCACCGGTTTGGTGAGGCGTGCAGTTCCTGGAACGGCCTTGGGGACAGACAGTTCCGAGAATTTGGGCGTGTGCGGTTTGAGCAAGATTAACAATTATCTGAAAGCTCAGGGCCAGGGAGGGTTTCACTACCCAACCCAGAGGCAACTACCAGACACCCACCAGTTTCATATGCACATTCACCGAACCCTTCTTTAGTGATAAATAAAATAGGATTTTTTTTTCCAAATTCAAGACATAGGTATATGTTTTTTTACTGGTGCACAAAATGAGCCGTGCATGAACATCACCTTGCTCAAAGAACAAAACCAACAAAGTGCATGAACTCACAACAAATTACAGTATTACTTTATTCTGGCCTCCACGGCAGAGGCTTCTCCTAACCCCTGAGACGGACTCATCAAACCCATAGGGTTCCATAGAACCCAGGTTAAGAACCACTGCTCTACACTCACTCTCTTTCACACAAGCTCCCCCACACCAGTGGAGGGTGACAAATCACCTCTCCTAACCCTGTGGGGCCTGTTCCCCACAACCAGTGGAGGGTGACGAGTCACCACTCCTATGGGGACCACTCCCCACACCTGTGAAGAGTGCAGTCACCACTCCTAAGCCATGGAGGGCAACTAGTGACTCTCCAGATGGTGATCAGGCCTCCCTTCTGCCCAGTGGGACAGGACCCTAGCTAGCTTCCCTTGTCCATTTTCCTTACTGTGACTCTGATGCACCCTTTTTCCTCGTTCCTTCATACAAACTTATTTGACCCACAGCCTACACCCAGATAACCCATACTCTTATCAAGATAGAGAACACTTCTGTTATCCCAGGGAGATCCCTCCTGCCCCTTCCCAAGCAACTCCTGCTTCTCCCAGTAGCAACTGCTGTATGGTTTCTTTCATCACAGATTATTGTGACTGTTCTACAACTTCATATAAATGAAAGCATTCAATGTGTACATGTTGTGTTTGCCTTCTTTTTCTTAGCACCTGTCAGTCAAATAAGTTTGTAAATATGATATATATGTTTGCTCACTTATAGTTTGTATTGGGTGTAGGGGACAGGCTCTAAGCTGGCAAAGTCATTGTAGCCTAAGGCTTAGTTTTAAGACTAAGCCTTTCCTGCCCTTTTAATACTAAGATCTTTTCAAAACTAAGCTTTTCCCACACTCTTGACTATTGCATGATGTGGGGTGATGCACTCTTATGAGAAATCCCATTTATGCCTCAGATAAGTGACTTTGTATCAGAGACTTCCTTATTGCATATTGGCTTAAAGGTTTTGATTTCTACACTATAAAATGGAGACAGACCAGGGGCTCTCTCTCGTTCGGTTCCTGAAATTAGCATTGGAGAGGAGAAGCAGCCCAAATGGCAGAGTGCTAAAAGAGAAGCCAGTTTGTAGAGTTTGTGAAAAGAGAAAGAGATGGGGAGCAGAGGTGAATAAGGCTGGTGAGGTAGAAACCTTTGTTTCTAGGAAACTCAGATGAGTCAGTGGTTTTGGGAGCCCTGAATGGAAACGGAAGTGTTTTCCCACTGTGTGTATTTCTTGCCCGCTGGGTGTGAGCTAGGATTAATGTAATGGCCCACCAGTTCTTGGCTCCATTGTTTCATTACTGTCTGTCCGAATCAAATGCGAACCTGAACTGGCCAGGTGGCTGTGTTGGTGGCTGCAGCTACTGGCTTTACAGCATCATATTTTTTAGACTTACCTATTGTAAGGCCAGGAGCCGCCATCGTGGCCATTCACATGCAGGTTCCCATTGGATTCGGGCTGACGGTGAAAATATGGCAGAGTCAGAGGATGGTAGGCCATTCTGTTTATTGGTGTCTCACCAATACAGGCAAGCCACAAGAGAAGACAAGGGAGAAGCAGAAAACCAGCTTTTCCCATGGAGGTCAAGGGATCAGGAAGGCCCCTGCAATGGCAATAGCAGGAACCGAGAGAGCTCAAGCTACTGGTCTCTCCCATTTTATAGCATAGATAATCCAAACCTTTAATCCAATTATACAAACAAGGAAATCTCTGTTTGTATAATGGGATTCCTCAGAAGAGTGCACCACCCTACATTATCCAATCAGTCAAGGGTGTGGGGAAGAGCTTACTCTTAAAGCCAAGCTTTAGGTCATAACAACCTGGCCTGCTTACATTACAGCCTTTCCCCCACACCCATCCCAAGCACAAGGGCAAATAATATCACCTGGGTGACGGGCTTCCATGTGGGCAGCGCCATCTTTAACAAAGTGAGCATATTATATTTTATCTGCCCAACACCTATATTGTATTTGTAAGGTCCGACCCGCATGAAATGAGACAAAGTACCAAATAGTTAAAAAGTCCAACTTTATTGGAACCTTTGGGCGGGTTCAGTGACTCGGAGAGTAGTGAGCCAGAGAAGCCGTGTCCAACTGGTGGGGCTCGAGATTTTTATACCCCTTCAGGCTGGCTGCGGAATTTGGTTTGCGTAACTAGGGACGATAAGGGTTGAGGAATTTCTACTGTGTTTTCGGACAGGGTGTGTGTGCTAAAGGTTAGTAATTGCAGAAGTGCCAAAGGCATGAGGGATTTTCCAGCCCCTGCCCCGGGGGTGCTACTGGACAGTATTTACCAGTTGCTTTTATTATCATTTAGTATTCTATTGTTGTATGGCTATACTGTGTGTTTATCCATAAGCATTTGAGTAGAGATAGGACCTTATTTACTTGGAGTAAATGCTTAGAAGATAAATTTCTGCAGGGGATAGAGCATCAAACTGCGATGTGGAAGAACCAGGTTCGAGACCCTGAGCTCGCCAGCTTGAGCGCGGGCCCATCTGGCTTGAGGAAAAGCTCGCCAGCTTGGACCCAAGGTCGCTGGCTCCAGCAAGGGGTGGCTCGGTCTGCTGAAGGCCCGCGGTCAAGGCACATGTGAGAAAGCAATCAATGAACAACTAAGGTGTCGCAATGGCAACAAAAAAAACTAATGATTGATGCTTCTCACCTCTCTCTGTTCCTGTCTGTCTGTCCCTAGCTATCTCTCTCTCTGTCCCTGTAAAAAAATAAAAAAGATATTTTTAAAAAGTAGGTATGTTTAACTTTACAAGAAACCACTAGAGTCCTAGCTGGATAGCTTCGCTGGTTAGAGCATTGTCCTGAAGCACAGAGGTTGCTGTTTCAATCCCTGGTCAGGACACATACAGAAACAGATCTATGTTTCTGTCTCTCTCTCTTTTATAAATAAACATTTAAAAAAAGAAAGAAACTACTAGAACAATTTTCAGTGTGATTTACATTGCACCCTCTCACCAACAATTATGTGAACGTTTCAATTCCTCCATATTCCTGTGAACAATTAGTGTTGTCAGTCTTTATAATTGTAGCTATTTTAGCAGGTTGATGAACAGAAGTTTGTGTGTGTGTGTGTGTGTGTGTGTGTGTGTGTTACACAGAGACAGAGAGAGGTACAGATAGGGACAGACAGGAAGGAAGGGAGAGAGACAAAAAGCATCCATTCTTTGTTGCGGCTCCTTAGTCTCTTTAGTTGTTCACTGACTGCTTTCTCATATGTGCCTTGACTAGGGGGCTATAGCAGAGTGAGTGACCCCTTTCTCAAGCCAGTAACCTTGGGCTCAAGCCAGCAACCTTGGGCTTCAAGCCAGTGACCTTGGGCTCAAGCCAGCAACCATGGGGTCATGTCTATGATCCCACGCCCAAGCCCATGACCTCGGGGTTTCGAACCTACATCCTCTGCATCCCAGTCTGACGCTCTATCCACTGTGCCACCGCCTGGTCAGGCTTTCCTCTATTTTATTTTTTCTAAAACCATTTTGTGTGTGTGTGTGTGTGTGTGTGTGTGTGTGTGTGTGTGTGTGTGTGTGTGTTTTGTTTTGTTTTAGAAAAAGAGAGAGGGGCTGCCAAGAAGAGAGAGAGATGAGAAGCATCAATTCTTTGTTATAGCACCTTAGTTGTTCATTGATTGCTTTTTATTTTCTCATATGTGCCTTGACCAGGGGCTACAGCTGATTGAGTGATTCGTTGCTTAAGCCAGCGACCTTGGGCTCAAGCCAGTGACGATGGGGTCATGTCTATGATCCCATGCTCAAGCCAGCGACCCTGTGCTCAAGTTGGTGAGCCTGTGCTCAAGCCAGATGAACCTGCGCTCAAGCCAGCAACCTCAGCGTTTTGGACCTAGATCCTCATCATCCCAGGCTGACATTCTATCCACTGAACCACCACTGGGTCATGCCTAAATGCTTTATAGTTTTGGTTTTACATTTACATCTATGATCTATTTCTAATTTATTTTCTGTATATGATGTGAGGTACAGATCAAGGGTTATTTTTTCCATATACACAGCTAGTTTGTCTAACACCATTTGCTAAGAAAGATTTGCTTTCCACATTGAATTACTTTGGTGCCTTTGTTGAAAATCAGTTGACCAGCCTGACCAGGCAGTGGTGCAGTAGATAAAGGGTTGGACTGGGACGCAGAAGACCCAGGTTCGAAACCCCGAGGTCTCTGGTTTGAGTGTGAGTTCATCCAGCTTGAGCGCTGGCTCACCAGCTTGAGCGCGAGGTGGCTGGCTTGAGCATGGGGTCATAGACATGACCCCATGATCTCTGGCTTGAAGCCCAAGGTCACAAGGGGTCACTCACTCTAATGTAGCCTCCTGGTCAAGGCACATATGAGAAAGTAATTAATGAACAGAAAAGGAGTGGCAACAAAGAATTGATGCTTCTCATCTCTCCCTTCCTGCCTGTCTGTCCCTATCTGTCTCTATGTCTCTCTCTGTCTCTGTCACAAAAATAAATAAATAAATAAATAAATAAATAAATAAATAAATAAATAAAAAAAATAAAATCAATTGACCAAATAAGTGTGGGTCTGTTTTGGGACTTTCTATTCTTTCTGACCTATTTGTATATCTTTACAATACTTTACTGTCCTGATTTATACTACTGTTGGGAAGGGGAAAATACCCCTCTTCCCTTCTTGATTCTCATTATTGCCGGAGGAATAAGATTCGTCCAAAGTATTGCAGGAAATTCATTTCAGGTATACACACGTAGGGGATTTGAGCTATGGTGGCAAGATTTATTGGAACAATACAAAGGAAGGTCTTAGGTGATGCCTTATCCACATCCAGGTGGCTTAGCTCTGTCTTGCTGTGGAAGAAGTCCAGTCTCTGGGACTGCAGGCCTGCACTTGTCCCCACCAAGCCCAGGACGAGGGCCAGGACCCTGAGCTAGATGTCATTATCTGGCATCTGAGACTTCTGCCCGTGATTGGCACTGTACTTTATTAGCCCATATGGGTGCTGAAGAGAGAAAAACCCTGAGGAAGTTGTTAGGCTTTGATTATATTTCCTTGGGTTTGGGAAGGCAAAAACTTTCCTTTCTTCTTTTCTTTTCTTTCCTTTTCTTTCCTTTCTTTCTTTCTCTCCCTCTCACCTCCCTCCCTCCTTCCTTCCTTCCTTCCCTCCCTCCCTCCTTCCTTCCTTCTTTCTTCCTTCCTTCCCTCCCTCCCTCCTTCTCCCTCTCTCTTTCTTTCTTTCTTTCTTTCTCTTTCTTTCTTTCTTTCTTTCTTTCTTTCTTTCTTTCTTTCTTTCTTTCTTTCTTTCTTTCTTTCTTTCTTTCTTTCATGTAAAGTTTTTTTCAAACTATCCAATCTCTTTCCTAGATGTTCCCAGGCTATGCAGGTGCCTCCCCCTATCCAGTCCCTTTCCTGGATTTTCTGGGGTACATGCCCTTATCCTGTCTGATCTTTTCCCCAGATCTTCCCAAGCTAGACTTCACCTTTTCATTGTCACCATTTTTACTCCTATTGCGCATGCCTCATAGTTTTGTTTTGTCATCTGGCTTCTACTACGCATGCCTCAGCAGAGGAATTTTCCCCAGGATGTTTATCCCTCCCTCACCTCTCCTCCACCCGCCCCCAATGGATTAATCTGGAGGAATGGGTTGAGTGTTCCCTGGGGAGATTGGAAAGCCTGTTTTCCTGCCATATTGGGTATTAGCATTTGGCAAAGAATGTGATTGTTTCATGGAGTGTCTGAAAATTCCCCTACCTGGTTAATCTGGCTTAATTAGATGTCTGTTTTTTGTTTGTTTGCTTTTATTTTAGAGAGAGAGGGAGAGACAGACAAACAGAAATACTGATCTATTCATGCATGTGCCCGGACTGGGAATCAAACCCGCCAACATTTGTTGGTATTGGGTCGATGTTCTAACCAACAGAGTAATGTGGCCAGGGTTGGTTTTTTGTTTTGTTTAGTTTTTAATTTTTAATTCATTAATTGATTTTAGAGAAAGAGGAAGGAGAGAGAACAACATTGATGTGTTGTTCTACTTATTTATGCATTCATTAGTTGATTCTAGTATGTGCCCTGAGGATTGAACCTGCAACCTTGGAGTATCAGGACAATGCTCTAACCAACTGTGATGTCTGGCTCCCTTCTCTTTCATTAATATCTAACTAGCTGCCTACTGCAACATTATGACTGGTCAAATAATTAAAATGACATATGGCAGATTAACAGGAGAAAATTTAAGACTCTGTTCTCCCCATAATGGGACACAATTATGTTATAAGTATAGGTTTATGTGCCTGCCACTTCAAAAGAAAGGCCAATATCCAACAGGTCAGAGTTTTTAAGTAAGGAAAAGTTTTTTGATTGAAAAGGACTACCTCAAGAACATGGGAGAATTAATTCTCCAATCCATCTTAGGCTGGCCTGTGATGGCACAATGAATAAACCTGGAACACTGAGGTCACTGTTTGAACCCTGGCTTGCCTGGTCAAGGCACATATGACAAGCAATTAATGAATGAACAACTGAAGTGAAGCAACTATGAGTTGATACTTCTTGCTTTCCCCCTTTTCCCATAAAGTCTTTTTTAAAAAATCCATCTTGCCCTGGCCGCATAGCTCAGTTGGTTAGAACATCATCTGGAAGCATGGAGGCTGCTGGTTCGATCCCCAGTCAGGGCACATCCAGGAGCAAATCAAACAGATCAATATTCCTGTCTCTCTCCCTCTCTCCCTTCCTCTTTCTCTAAAATCAATACAATGAACATTAATAAAATATTTTTTAAAAATTTTAAGAGAGCTCAAAATTCATGCATCTTATAAATCAGGGGAAGGGAGGATGGGGGAGGTAAGATACGGGTGGGGGTCATAAACAGCTAAAAGGGAAAGTATAAAATTTCTACATTTCTTTGTTCTTGATTGACCCCAGCTGATTTGAGACCAGTCCTGGAGTCACCTGTAGATCTTTGATAGACAGTCATTATTTTGTACATATTTCCCATCCCTTCTGGAAAAGCACCCTCTGGTGGGGGCTGCTCTTGCAAACATTCAAGCCTCAAACAGAATTCCTCTAGTTAATTATCATAGCTATGGCCAACCTGAAGGCCAACAGAGAGAGGAAGTATTTTGCTCTGTGACAGTTGGATACTGGTTAATTACCAAAGCTTTGACTATAGTATCATATTTCAGAATGCACATTCACTCACAAATAACCAGACAGCTTTTGGGAACTAAGGTTGGCTTCCTGGAGCCAATAAAAACCCCTTGAAAAAATCATCCTGGTACCTTGCTTACAGAGTTCCCCACAGCCTAACCAGGTATATAAGGAAGGTCATGTCCTAGCAGGCCCAGGAACCTCAAGAAAATTAGGAAACCTTGAGAAGAGAGGAATTCACCCATATTTATAGGTATCGCAGGTGCAGTCTGATGGCAAGTCCTTGGTTGGGCTTTCTGGCCCCAAGAAGCTTTTAAAAAGCTCTATTTGAAGTTTCTTATGGAAAATTCTAGCACCCTGGGGGGTATCAGATCCTAGTCCTGTTGATTGTTCTTGAGATTTTGTTTCTATCTATAAAATGGACTAGATCCTGAATTCTTCTAGTTTCCTCCAATAGTTGACTACAACTCTCCAAACCAATGTTTCCAATGTTTTCTCCCTTTCCTCTGATATGGAATCCTTGAGAACTAAAATCGCCTTTTCCCAAAGCTGTGGAAGCTAAAGTTGGACAACTTGATATAAACTTCAGAGACATCAACACAACAACTCATATAGGTACACTCTTCATGGCTAGAGATATTCAAACTGAAAATTAAAATATCTGTCAGATTGCCATTGTCTGCACTCACTCCATCTAAAAACTCTTTGAGCCAGACATCTAGAGAGTTCCTTGACTGGCTGCCCTCCAGACTCAGACTGAGTTTACAGTCTTTTCCAATCATCAACCATTTTTTCCTTTTGTTTCTACGGAAATGCCTTATGAAACACCTGATTGCTTGCAGCACAGGCCTAATTTTGGGAGCATAACTGCCTCCTAAAATGAGTTTAACTAAACTGACCAATTGTCAAGGTCAAGAGACTGTTTCATTGAAATGGAACAATCTACTTACTTCTTGTTGGTCAAATAAGTTTCTAAAATGTGATTTTTATGTTTGCTTGTTTATAATTTGCATTGGGGGCCAGGCAGGGCCAGGTATATGTGATCTGTGAAATTGCAAATTACCTTCCTGCTTGGAAAGAGCCATTGTTTTGCTAATGTTTGCTGGAGAAGAGGTTTTCTCCCCAAAAAGTTTTGAAAAGGAGAGAAGAAGAACAGGCAGAGAGAAGCCACGTTTGCAGAGTGAGAGCAGAGGAAATGCAGAGTGCTGAAGAAGAAGCCATGTACAGAGAAAAAGAAGGTGTTCAGATGGAGAACCAGAGCTGAGGTGCTTTTGCGAGCTCCGCTGAGACTGGTGGGGCCTTTGATTCTAGGTGAAACCGGAGAGGATTCTCTTGGTTGTGGAACCAGAGAATGTGTCATGGCTTTGGTAGCTCTGAATGAGTGAAAGGGAAGTGTTTTCCCTGTGTGTTTGCTCATCAGTTGGTGCGAGACTTTAACAAAGAAATGGCCCACCATTTTTTGGCTCCACTGTTTCTTTACCATCTGCCCGAATCCAAGGGAACCTGCATGTGCATGGCTGTGACGGCCGTGACTACTGGCCATACACTTCTGGACTATGAAACTTCCCAGGAATATTTCAAAGACAGGACTGTATGGGAACAAAATTTCCCACTCAAAATAGATCTCTTTGGCAGAGGTATTATTTAAACTGGTTATTTTTAAGACACAGAAGATTCAAGGTTTTCTCTCTCTTTTTTTTTTTTTTTAACAGAGACAGAGAGAGGAACAGATAGGGACAGACAGGAAGGGAGAGAGATGAGAAGCATCAATTCTTTGTTGTGGCACCTTAGTTCTTCATTAATTACTTTCTCATATGTGCATTGACCAGGAGACTTGAGCAGAGTGAGTGACCTCTTGCTCAAGCCAGCAACCTTAGGCTTCAAGCCAGAGACCTTTGGGCTCAAGCCAGCTAACTTTGGGCTCTGGCCAGCAACCATGGAGCCATGTCTATGACCCCAAACTCAAGGTGGCAATCCCACGCTTGAGCTAAATGAGCCCACACTCAAGCCAGCAACCTCAGGGTTTTGAACCTGGGTCCTCTGCATTCCAGGCTGACACTCTATCCACTGTGCCACTGCCTGGTCAGGCTCAAGAAGTTTTTCTTTTTACCTCTCCCTTAACTGCCTAAAAGAACTTGGGTAGGGCGCCTATACCAGGGAGAGAGCTATTACCAAAGATAGCTTCTGTTTACATTAGAAAGACTTCTTTGTGTGGCATGGCAAACATTTGTTAACCAAACATATTCATATTCTTCCCATCTTCCTGTGAATTGTTTCCTTCCCTTTGAACCAGGCCCCTACCCCTTCTCCTTAGCTCAGGATGGCATAGAAGCCTCCATTGTCTGACTGCCTGTTGCCTCACGTTCTGTGGAGCTCTCGTACATATAAAATTAAATTTGGTTTTTCTCCTGTTAATCTGTTCCACATCAATTTACCTGTTAGACCAGCCAGAAGAACTCAGACAGATAGAAGGAATATTTTTTTTCCTTTCTGACACATCACCACCATCCATCCACAGAACTTTTTTCAACTTGCAAAACTGAAACTCTGTAGCCATTAAACAACTCACTTTCCACTCCCCAACCCCTGGAAACCACTATTCTACTTTCTTTTCCATAAATTTGACAACTTTAGAAACCTAATACAAGCGGAATCATACAGTATTTGTTGTCTTTTGTTTATGGCTTATTTTACTTAGCATAATGTCCTCAAGGTTCATCCATGTTGTAGTATGAGTCATAATTTCTTTCCTTTTTTGGAAACACAAAGGGGCAGAGAGAGCGAAGCCAGTCAGGTAAGTACAGAGCTGCAAAGGTACAAGAGAAGGGTGTCCTGCTGGGTACAGACAATTGCAGACAAACCTGTTTGTTTGTTTGTTTGTTTATTAAGAGAGAGGGAGGGAGAAGAAAGAGAGAGAAAGACAGGAAGGAAGAGAGATGAGAAGCATCAACTTGTGGTTGTGACACTTTAGTTGTTCATTGATTGCTTTCTCATATGTGCCTTGATAGGGAGTGGGGGGGAGGGCTCCAGCCAACCTAGTCACCCCTTGATCAAGCCAGTGACCTTGGGCTTCAAGCCCGTGACCATGTCTATGATCCCCCGCTAAAGCCAGTGACCTTGCGCTCAAGCTAGATGAGCCCGCATTCAAGCTGGTGAGCCCCAGCTCAAGCCAGATGAACCCATGCTCTGGCCAGTGGCCTTAGCATTTCGAACTTGGGTCCTCTAGCATCGCAGGTCAATGCTCTATCCACTGTAGACAAACCAGTTTTAAAATGTTATAGTTGGGAGGACGGCAAGATGGCGATGGAGTAGGCGGACGTACCAACTTCCAACTCCTGGAACCAAAGTGGATTATAACTTAATTTTAAGAACCATCATCTGGATAAACTAACTTTGAACTAAACTAAGTGGACTCTTCAAGCAAGGAACACTGAAAAAGCCACACTGAGACTGGTAGGAAAAGCGAAAACGTGGAAAAGGCTGCCCAGCTCCCTGGAGCGAACAGCAGACTTGTGTGGTGGGAAGAGAGTTTAGCAGAGAAGGAGGGACCTGGGCCCCAGGAACAAAGCCCCAGCCTGTAGCCCCAGAGCCTAGAAGAGGCATTTGGATAGTATTGAGCTGTGAAACAAGTGATGATACTACTTGTGAGAAAGAGACAGTTTTCTCAGATCCAGTATTCTTCTTAAAGGGACAGCGCAGAAAACCTCTCTCACAACCACTCACCCGGGGCTCCTGGAGACGGGGGCAGAGGAGAGAACCGGAGCAGCGGGAAGAGAGTGTGGTCTGGAAGGCACAGGGAGAAGCACTCTGAGATACACCCTAACCCTGGCCTGAGTCACTTCCCAAATCAAAAACGAATATTTCCCCTGGAGCTAGCAATACCAGCAAAGGGAGACAGGACACCAGCCAAACAAGCTCTCCCGTGACACTTAGAGCAGAGCTGCTTAGACAGAGGGAGCTTCCAGGACTATAGTATGGAGTGTTAGGGTCTGAGCTGCAATGCCCATACCCACACTGCTGAGGGCTTGCTGGAGGGACGGTGGCGGCCAGTTGCAGAAACGCGATTCTGTCCGCAGGGGAGGAGGTCCAGCCGGTGTGAGCTCGGTCTAGCCCAGCAGGGGTGGAGGGGACGCGCGAAAGCAGTCCGGCAGCTGCGGGCCTGCCTGCAGCCCCACCTGTGGGGAAAAAGGAGGATGCCAGGAATGGGCAGAGATCTGCTGCTGAGCAGGGACCCGTGGGCACGCAGCATCACCTCGCCTCCGAGGTTTGCAACCCCGCATGAGCCGGCCCTGACCGCAGGGGCAGGGCTAAAGCCCAGGACAGGTGCAGGCTCGCAGCTGAGCGCATGCCAGCAGCTCCGCCTGGCTGAGAAACTGCGGTTTGCAATTCTGTGTACACGAGCCAGCTCTGACCATGGGGCCTGAGCAGAAGCCCGGGAACAGGAGGGGTCCACAACTGAACAAAGGTGCTCACCCCTACCCTTGGTGCCGAGGCTTGTGGCTTGAGTGTGGTGTGCAACCTCACCTGTGGGGGCAAGGCGAAGGCCCAGACAGGCTAAGGCTTGTAGACCTGGGCATGAGAACACAATCCCTCCCGTGGAAGAGAGGCAGAAATCACAGCAACAGCCACAGTGGGCCAGCGCTGGCAATGCCCATACCCAACCGCCCTAGGCAGCAGTAGAGGAAATGGTAGCCCTGCAGACAGACCACACCTAGGGAACACAGAGGCAACACCCATTGGACTCCAGTGGCCACACCCTTCTTATACACAGACAAAATGGGCAGGCAGAGAAATGCAACCCAAATGAATCAAGAGAAATCCCCAGAGAAGGACCTGAATGAACCAGATATAACCAAATTACCGGATGCAGAGTTTAAAATAATGATACTTAGGATGTTCAAAGAGGTTAGAGCAACGATGGATAGTCATTACAAACAGCTAAATAAAGAGATAACAAGTATAAAAAAGGAAATTGAAATAATAAAAAAAAATCAGACACAAATGACAAATACATTATCAGAACTGAAGACCACAATGGAAGGAATTAAAAGCAGGATGGATGAAGCTGAGAATCGAATCAGCAAGTTAGAGGACAAAATAAACAAAGGCACAGAAGCAGAACAGAAAAAAGAAAAGAGACTCAAAAAATCTGAGGAAACTCTAAGGGAGCTCTGTAACAACATGAAGAGAAATAACATCCACATCATAGGGATTCCCGAAGAAGAAGAGAAAGAACAAGGGATAGAAACTTTGTTCAATCAAATCATAGCTGAAAACTTCCCTAAATTAAGGCTGGAAAATGTTTCACACGTTCAAGAAGCACAGAGAACTCTATTAAAGAGAAACCCAAAGAAATCTACACCAAGACACATCATAGTAAAAATACCAAAGCTAAGTGATAAAGAGAAAATTTTAAAAGCTGCTAGAGAAAAAAAGGCTATCACATACAAAGGACCCCGTAGGGATGACATCTGACTTATCAACAGAAACACTTGAGCCCAGAAGGTATTGGCAAGATATATTCAAAGAAATGCAGAACAAGAACCTACAACCAAGACTATTCTATCCAGCAAGGCTAACATTTAAAACTGAAAGAGAAATAAAGAGCTTCACAGACAAAAAAACCCTCAAGGAATTCATTAAAACCAAACCAATTCTGCAAGAGATGCTAAGGGGCCTGTTGTGAACAGTTCAAAGGGGGAAAAGAATATAGCAAAAGAAGAATACAGCTTTAAAGAATAAAATGGCAATAAACAACTACATATCAATAATAACCTTAAATGTAAATGGATTAAATGATCCAACCAAAAGACATAGGGTAGCTGTGTGAATAAAGAAACAGGACCCATACATATGCTGTCTACAAGAGACACACCTTAAAACAAAAGATGCATATAGACTGAAGGTAAAAGGATGGAAAAATATTTTATGCAAATGGAAATGAAAAAAAAAACCAGGGTAGCAATACTTATATCTGACAAAATGGACTTTAAAACAAAGGCTGTAGTAAGAGATAAAGAAGGACACTACATAATGATAAAGGGAGCAATCCAACAGGAAGATATAACCATTATGAATATCTGCACGCCTAATATAGGAGCACCTAAATATATAAAGCAGACTTTGATGGATATAAAGGGCGAGATTAACAGCAATACTATAATAGAAGGGGATTTCAATACCCCACTAACATCAGTAGATAGATCCTCAAGAAAGAAAATTAACAAAGAAACAGCAGATTTAAAGGATAGACTAGAACAACTTGATTTAATAGATATCTTCAGAACCTTTCACCCAAAAGCAGCAGAATATACATTCTTTTCAAGCACTCATGGTACATTCTCTAGAATAGACCACATGTTAGGACACAAAAGTGGTCTCAACAAATTTAAGAAAATTGAAATCATATCAAGCATTTTCTCTGATCACAATGGCATGAAACTAAAAATTAACCACAAAAGAAAAACTGAAAAATACTCAAACACTTGGAAACTAAATAGCATGTTATTAAATAACGAATGGATTAACAATGAGATCAAAGAAGAAATAAAAAAGTTTCTAGAAACAAATGATAATGAACATACATCAACTCAAAATTTATGGGACACAGCAAAAGCAGTACTGAGAGGGAAGTTCGTAGCACTACAGGCATACCATGAGAAGCTAGAAAAAGCTCAAATAAGCAACTTGACCCTGCATCTAAAAGAACTAGAAAAACAACAGCAAATAAAGTCCAGGACTAGTAGAAAGAAGGAAATAATAAAGATTAGAGCAAAAATAAATGACAAAGAGGCTAAGGAAACAATACATAGAATCAATGAAACCAGGAGCTGGTTCTTTGAAAAAGTAAACAAGATCAATGAACCTTTAACTAGACTCACCAAGAAAAAGGGAGAGAGGACTCAAATAAATAAAATTAGAAATGAGAGCGGAGAAATAACAACTGACACAACAGAAATACAAAGTATTGTAAGAAAATACTATGAAGAACTCTATGCCAAAAAATTAGACAATCTAGGTGAAATGGACAAATTTCTTGAATCATATAATCTTCCAAAAATCAATCTGGAAGAATCAGAACACCTAAACAGACCAATTACAACAAATGAAATCGAAACAGTTATAAAAAAACTTCCAAAAAAGAAAAGTCCTGGGCCTGATGGCTTCACAACTGAATTCTACCAAAAAGTCAAAGAATAACTAACTCCTATCCTCCTCAAGCTATTTCAAAAAATTCAAGAGGAAGGAAGACTTCCAAACTCCTTTTATGAGAAGAGCATAATTCTGATTCCAAAGCCTGGCAAAGACAACACAAAGAAAGAAAATTATAGGTCAATATCCCTGATGAATTTAGATGCTAAAATCCTCAATAAAATATTAGCCAACCAGATCCAGCAATATATGAAAAAAATCATACACCATGATCAAGTGGGATTTATTCTGGAGAGGCAAGGCTGGTTCAATATTCACAAATCAATCAATGTGATTCATCACAAACAAAAGGAAGGACAAAAATCACATGATAATTTCAATAGATGCAGAAAAAGCATTTGATAAAATCCAGCACCCATTCATGATCAAAACTCTCAGTAAAGTGGGAATACAGGGAACATTCCTTACCATGATAAAGGCCATCTATGACAAACCCACAGCAAACATCATACTCAATGGACAAAAATTAAAAGCAATCCCCTTAAGATCAGGAACCAGGCAGGGGTGCCCCCTTCACCACTCTTATTCAACATAGTTCTGGAAGTCTTTGCCACAGCAATCAGACAAGAAGAAGAAATAAAAGGCATCCAAATTGGAAAAGAAGAAGTAAAACTGTCATTATTTGCAGATGATATGATATTGTATATAGAAAACCCTAAAGTCTCAGTCAAAAAACTACTGGACCTGATAAATGAATTCAGCAAGGTGGCAGAATATAAAATTAATACTCAGAAATCAGAGGCATTTTTATATACCAACAATTAACTGTCAGCAAAATAAATTAAGGAAACAATCTTCTTCACTATTGCAACCAAAAAAATAAAGTACCTAGGAGTAAATTTAACCAAGGAGGTTAAGAACTTGTACTCGGAAAATTATAAAACATTGATAAAAGAAATCAAGGAAGATACAAACAAGTGGAAGCATATACTGTACTCATGGTTAGGAAGAATAAACATCATTAAAATGTCTATATTACCCAAAGCAATTTATAAATTCAATGCAATACCAATTAAAATACCAATGACATACTTCAAAGAACACATATTTCAAAAATTTATATGGAAACAAGAAAGAACACAAATAGCATCAGCAATTTTTAAAAGAAAAAATAAAGCAGGAGGTATAACTCTTCTGGATATCAAGGTATACTACAAGGCTATTGTACTCAAGACAGCCAGGTACTGGCATAAGAACAGGCACATAGATCAATGGAACAGAACAGAGGACCAAGAAATAAACCCACAGCTTTATGGACAACTGATATTTGACAAAGGAAGAAAGAGCATACAATGGAGTAAAGACAGCCTCTTTAACAAATGGTGTTGGGAAAATTGGACATCTACCTGCAAAAAAATGAAACTAGACCATCAACTTACACTATTCACAAAAACAAACTCAAAATGGATAAAAGACTTAAATGTAAGCCGTGAAACCATAAGCATCTTAGAAGAAAACATAGGCAGTAAGCTCTCCGACATCTGTCGCAGCAATATATTTGCCGATTTATCTCCACGGACAAATGAAATAAAAGGCAGGATAAACAAATGGAACTATATCAAACTAAAAAGTTTTTGTACAGCTAAAGACAATAAGAACAGAATAAAAAGACAAACCACACAATGGGAGAACATATTTGACAATACGTCTGATAAGGGGTTAATAACCAAAATTTATAAAGAACTTATAAAACTCAACACCAGGAAGACAAACAATCCAATCAAAAAACGGGCAAAAAAAAATGAGTAGAAATTTCTCCAAAGAGGACATACAGATGGCCAATAGGCATATGAAAAAATGCTCAACATCACTAATCATTAGAGAAATGCAAATTAAAACCACAATGAGATATCACCTCACACCAGTCAGAATGGCACTCATCAGCAAAACAACACAGAATAAGTGCTGGCCAGGATGTGGAGAAAAGGGAACCCTCCTGCACTGCTGGTGGGAATGCAGACTGGTGCAGCCACTGTGGAAAACAGTTTGGAGATTCCTCAAAAAATTAAAAATTGAACTGCCTTTTGACCCAGCTCTCTCACTTTTAGGAATATACTCTAAGAACACCATAGCACTGTTCGAAAAGAAGAAATGTGCCCCCATGTTCGTGGCAGCATTGTTCACAATAGCGAAGATCTGGAAACAGCCCAAGTGTCCGTCAGAGGACGAGTGGATTAAAAAGCTTTGGTACATATATACTATGGAATACTACTCAGCCATAAGAAATGATGACATCGGATCATTTACAACAAAATGGATGGACCTTGATAACATTATACGGAGTGAACTAAGTAAAACAAGAAAACTGAGAACTGCATGATTTCAAACATAGGTGGGACATAAAAACGAGACATGGACAAGAGTGTGATTGTTATGGGGTGGGGGGAGAGAGGAGAGGGGCACAAAGAAAACCAGATAGAAGGTGACAGAGGACAATTTGACTTTGGGTGATGGGTATGCAACATAATTAAATGACAAGATAACCTGGAGATGTTTTCTTTGAACATATGTACCCTGATTTATTAATGTCACCCCATTAAAATTAATAAAAAAAAGGTTACAGTTGATATCATATCTACTGAAGATGTGGGCATCTTTGATGTCAAATCTGAATTCCTGGGTGTTGAGATGGAAAAGGTGCAGCTCAACATTTAGGATTTACTTGAGATGCAATGTTACAGTAATATAATGTTATAGTAATTAAATATATGGAAATATAGAAAATATATAGAAATAAGTTTGGATATAATATTAAAAACCATCTAGGCAATTAAATAAGGCTACGCCCTCTGGGCAGGAGCTAACGTAGTGTATACAAATGTGATAAGCAAGGCCATGCCCTCTGTGCAGGGCCCAGTTAGTGTGTGTATAAAATGATATGTAGATAAAAAGATCTCCCTGCGAGGAACTCCCTAAAGATGGCTTGATGTGATAATCCCGTAGATTAACACCTGTTAGAAGGTGTATGCCAGAAAAGGTACTTAAGCCAATGGGGCCCCAGCTGCAGTCAGTCATCCAGACTCCAATGTTGAATGTGATCATCTCCACCCCACTCTGACAGAGGACAGCGGAGAGGAGCACGCTGACAGGGCCCCAATTAAGCTGTACCCAGGCATGCCATAGGATCTATGAGTAATAAACTGCCTGTGATTCTTGCAACAAACTTGTGTGTCGGTCATGTCTTTCCTCCAGTGGCAGTTGGTCTCGATACCCATAAGTAGTATCCTCACAGCCGACTCAAGAGTAGTCTCAAAGAGGCTGCCAGCCCTGCCGTTAAGCAGGAGTGTCCCACTGCACAGGAAGTCAAATCGGGGATATCTGACTGATGGAGAGCTCGGGCTCTAGGGGACACGCAGTCTGAAGGAGTAGCTGTAATGAAGACATTTGATAAGGTTAAAGTGAATGTAAACCTCTTCCCATACCTGCTGAACAAGAAATCCTATGGAAAATAAAGTGACTGAAGAAATTTTATGGACTCTGTATTGCCTGGATTAAGAAATGAATCTGTTTAGTATTTTTGTTTTAAAACATGATTGAAATCACTGTTTAAAACTTATTTTTTTAAAAAAGACCAAAACTGTTGCAAATAATGTACCCATTGTGCCTTTTTGCTTATTTGATACTGCAGTAGAATGATACACAAATGAATTGATGTAAATAAACACTTCTAGATATACTATACATACTACATATCCTATACATTCTATAGGTACAGTGGTGAGATTCAGCAGGTTCTCACTAGTTCAACAAAACCAATACCTAATTTTTTGAGTTCGGCGAACCAGTTGTTAAATGGCACTTGTAATCAGGGTTCTCTCTTAGGTGGGTGCCTGAGCAGCCGTCCAATGTGGAAATCACAAATTTATATTCCATAGGTGAAAAAAATTTGATGGAACTATACTTGTAATATTTATTTATTCATTTCATAAAACTCATATCTTTGATGAAATACTACATTTTAATTTTTTCATGTTTGTTACTTCAGTAAACAAACATACAATGTAAAGAGAAAAAAATGCCAAGCAACCAGGGGTGACAGTTTGTATTGTTTTTTTTTTTTTTTGTCAGGTACTGTTTAATATTATTTCATTAATATTTTAAAACTTTTTTATAACATAATCTAGTTTTGTGTACCTCTTTTATTGTTTTTATTTAAGTATTGAATGCATGAAATAATAAACTACCTTTCAGTATATCATTTTTTTATATTTTCAATGGTCATTAGGGCAGAGAGCCAGTTGTTAAATTACATATTTGAATCCTACCACTGAATAGGTGTTCTGATTTAACACTTTGAACATTTTGTGATTTATTTTAATGTAGGGAGAAAATGAATTTAGCTGACTAGGGACAAAGTGTAAGCCTATTTTCCTATGAAAAAATGTTTAAGGATCCTATTTAATTTTTTTATTGATTAGAGAGAGAGAGAGAGGAAGGGGAGAGAGGAGTAGAGAGATGAAAAGCATCAGCTCGTGGTTGCTTCACTTCAGTTGTTCAGTCTGTGCTTCCAGTGATCCTGTGCTGAAGCTGGTGAGCCCATGTTCAAGCTGAATGAGCCTAGGGCAATGCCTCTATCCACTGAGCCACCACTGGTCAAGCTCTTCATTCAATTCTTTAGGGTATAAATCCAGAGGTGGAATTGCTGGAGAATATGGTAATTCTATGCTTAGCTTTTATTTATTTGTATTTTTCCGAAGTTAGAAGCAGGGAGGCAGTCAGACAGACTCCCACATGTGCCCGACCAGGATCCACTGGGCATGCCCACCGGGGCGTGATGCTCTGTCCATCTGGGGTATTGCTTCATTGTGGCAGGAGCCATTCTAGTGCCTGAGGCAGAGGCCATGGAGCCGTCCTTAGTGCCCGGGTCAACTTTCCTCCAATGGAGCCTTAGCTGTGGGAGGGGAAGAGAGAGATAGAGAGAAAGGAGAAGGGGAAGGGTGGAGAAGCAGATGGGTGCTTCTCCTATGTGCCCTGACTGGGAATCAAACACAGGACTTTCACACACTGGGCAGACGCTCTACCACTGAGCCAACCGGCCAGGGCCATATGCTTAGCTTTTAAAGGAACTGTCATGCTGTTTTGTTGCATAAGCTTTATTACTAGAAATGGCCTGGGGCACTCCCCTGGCCTCATCCTACCTGTGGTGAGCCCCCACAGACATTTCCCCAACTGGAGCCAATGCTGTGACTGAACCAACCCTTGTGGTTCTGATTGTAAGATGCGCCTCAGCAACAATCATCTGAGGACTTTGAAAACACGAAGTTTATTGCTGACAAGTCCTGGAGGCCACACAGCGTGCCTGGGGCCACACAGCAATGTTGTAGGGAAAGAGACACACAGAGAGACAGAGAGAGATCAGGGACCTGTGGTTCTGTCTTTATTGGGGCCCAAGGAAGCACTGGCTAGGTGGAAATTAGGGTGAGGAAGGTAAAAGTGAGGGTCACTCACCCCAGCTGGATAGCTCAGTTGGTTAGAGCATCTTCCCCTGGTCAGGGCACATACAGGAACAGATCGATGTTTCTGTCTGTCTGTCTGTCTCTGTCCCTTCCTCTCTCTCTAAAATCAATCAATAAAAACATTTTTTTTAGAAAGTGGGGGTCACTCATGTGGGCAGTTATCTAGCTTACCCAAGGCTTTTTTCCCCCCCAGGGACAGAGAGAGAGAGAGTCAGAGAGAGGGATAGATAGGGACAGACAGACTGGAACGGAGAGAGGTGAGAAGCATTAATCATTAGTTTTTCGTTGCCGTTTCGACACCATAGTTATTCGTTAATAGGGACAGACAGACAGGAACGGAGAGAGGTGAGAAGCATTAATCATTAGTTTTTCGTTGCCGTTGCGACACCTTAGTTGTTCATTGATTGCTTTCTCACATGTGCCTTGACCGCGGTCCTTCAGCAGACTGAGCCACCCCCTGCTGGAGCCAGCGACCTTGGGTCCAAGCTGACGAGCTTTTGCTCAAGCCAGATGGGCCCGTGCTCAAGCTGGCAAGCTTGGGGTCTTGAACCCGGGTCTTCCACATCTCAGTCCAACGCTCTATCCACTGCGCCACCTCCTGGTCAGGCAGTTACCCAAGGCTTTCTAAAGGAAGAACTTAATGGGTGGGGGGCAGCCTGGGTGCTTATCTGTTTATCTAGAAGCTCTTACATGACTGGCAATATGTATACAGTGGTACCTTGAAATACAAGCAAACCAACATATAATTTTTTTAAGATATGAGCTGCAACTTGATTCGTATTTTTGTTCGAGATCTGAGCGTAATTCCAAGATATGAGTCGTAATTCAGGAAGCTGCCACTAGTTGGCGCGTTGGCGCCCGGGTCCAGTACCGGCAGCACAACACCAGCATCTTGCTCTTTCTCACGTGTTACCCACAGAATCAAGTAGAATCAATCTCATGTGCTGTACTCATTCTTGCATCATTTTTGCATTTTTTTAATCTTTTTTTTTTTTTACAGGGACAGAGAGAGAGTCAGAGAGAGGGATAGATAGGGACAGACAAACAGGAATGGAGAAAGATGAGAAGCATCAATCATTAGTTTTTCATTGTCGTTGCGACACCCCAGTTGTTCATTGATTGCTTTCTCACACGTGCCTTGACCACGGGCCTTCAGCTGACCGAGCCACCCCTTGCTGGAGCCAGCGACCTTGGGTCCAAGCTGGCGAGCTTTTGCTCAAGCCAGATGGGCCCGTGCTCAAGCTGGCGAGCTCGGGGTCTTGAACCTGGGTCTTCTGCATCCCAGTCCTACGCTCTATCCACTGCACCACCGCCTGGTCAGGCCATTTTTGCATTTTTTACTAACTTTTTTTGTGTGCTATCATGGGGCCCAAGAAAGTGAGTGTAAAGGACAGTGGAGAGAAGAAGAAGAGAATGATGTCAATAGAAGTAAAGCAAGAAATAATAATAAAAACCTGAGCATGGTATACGAGTGATTGAACTGGCAAGGCTGTATGACCACAATACATCTACAATTAGTACCATCCTTAAACAAAAGGATGCCATCAAAAGCACAAATCCAGTAAAAGGAACTACAGTTCTGTTCCAATTAAGGACAGATATTCATAAAGAAATGAAGAAGCTTCTGCTGGTGTGGGTGAAAGAGAAAGAGGCGGCAGGAGATACAGTGACGGAGACTGTAATATATGAAAAGGCACGTATTATTTACGGCGACATGAAGAAGAAAGAACCATCAACCTCAAAGAGGCAGCAGAAGATACGTTTAAGGCAAGTCACGGCTGGTTTGAAAACTTCAAGAAGAGATCTGGCATCCACTCGGTGGTGAGGCACGGTGAAGCTGTGAGTGCTGACATTAAGGCAGCTGAGGAGTACATTGCACATTTTTCTGTGCTTATCGCAAAGGAAGGCTACATCCCCAAGAAGTGTTCAACTGTAACAAAACAGGGTTGTTTTGGAAAAAAATGTCCCAGAGAACTTTCACCAAAAAAATCACCACAGAGGGGAAGAAGCTGCCAGGCCATAAACCCATGAAGAACCATCTGACCCTTGCATTGCGTGCGAATGCTAGCAGTGACTGTAAAGTAAAGCCACTGCTAGTGTATCATTCTGAAAATCCTTGAGCCTTTAAGACTCACAAGATTCTTAAAGAAAAACTGCAGGTTATGTGGTGTGCCAATGCTAGGGCATGGGTTACGCGGCAGTTTTTTATTGAGTGGGTAAATCTCGTCTTTGGTCCCGCAGTGAAAAAATATCTTCAAGAAAATAAACTCCTGATAAAAGCATTACTAATCCTTGAAAATGCTCCAGCCCACCCACCTGGTCTTGAAGAGGACATTCTCGATGAGTTCAAATTCATGAAAGTCCTCTACCTCCCACCCAACATGACTTCAGTCTTGCAACCTATGGATCAGCAGGTCATTTCCAACTATAAAAAGCTTTACAAAAGGCACTTGTTCTGCCGCTGCTTTGAGGTGACTGAGAATACAATTCTAGCCCTTCGAGAGTTTTGGAAAGATCACTACACCATCGTGTTATGTTTACGCATTATTGACTTCGCATGGCAAGAAGTTACAAGGAGAACCTTGAACTGGGCATGGAAAATGTTATGGCCTGATGTTGTTGCAGACAGGGACTTTGAAGGATTCGAACCAGAGACTGAGACCGAGGTAGAAGTGTTAGAGGTCTGGGGGTAGATGAGGGTGATGTAAACGATCTCGTCGAGGAACATGAGGAGGAACCCCCAACTGAGGACTTGAAGGAGCTACAGATGATGCAGCATAGGGAGCTTCTGCAGGAGATTAGTAGTGAGGAGGAGGTAGAGTTGGAGGAAGTGATTTCTACAAGTGAAATTAAAGACATGCTGGCAATGTGGGAGAAGCTTTCAAGTTTCATTGAGAAGAAACACCCAGAAAAAGTTTCAACTGGTCGTGCTTCAGCACTTTTTAATGACACTTGTTTGTCACATTTCCATAACATTTTAAAAGGCAGGCAAAAGCAGACCTCTTTGGATAGATTTTTATTCAAAAGTCCTGCAAGTGAAAGTGCCGGAAGTGCAGCCAAAAAGGCAAAAACAGGTGATTAAATGAAAAATACGTAATGTTAAGTTTAGGTTAAGTTTAAAGTAAAGAAAGTGTGTTTTTTTACAATTAAGTTTTTGTGGTTTCATTTTCAGTAAAGAAAGTGCAGTTTTAGTTTTGTTTAAACTAAAGAAAATGCAGTTTTAGTTTACATTTAGTGTTAAGAAAGTGCAGTTTTAGTTTACGTGTCTACAGTGCCTGCATCCCTTCCTCCCTCCCTCCTCCTCCGCCATTCACCTCCATTAGCCGCACTTGTCTGTCTCCAAGGTAAGAATACAGTACTAAATAACACTTTTTTCTTTTATTTCATATATTTTGTTATGCATTGGTAAAGTATACATGTGAGTTTCTTAATTAAAAACATGTCTTTTTTCATAATTTAGGATGGCTTGGGGATGTTTCACAGGGATGGAACAGATTAAATCTATTTCAGTTATTTGAAATGGGAGAAATTTGTTTGATATACGAGTTGACTGACTTACGAGCTCGGTTACAGAGCGAATTAAACTCGTATCTCAAGGTACCACTGTATTTGAGATAGATATCTTCGAAATGGATGCCTTCCTGTCAGGCACTTATGGTACACTACATTTTTCATAGCGGCGCCGCCCTGTCCCCTGTTTTACATGTCCACCCACAGTGCACAAGGGCTGTTCCTCCACATCCTGGTCAACACTCGTCATTTTCTGTTTTTTTGATAGTGGCCATCCTAATGGGTGTGTAGTGGCAGGCTCACATTTCAAACAGCTCTTTCTATCTACAGTCCAAAGAACAGAAAACAAAAAGAAAGTCTCCAGTCATTGTCTGGGATTCTGAATAACAGAGCTCTGAGAAGGAGCTTTAGCTCGGGCTGCCCCTTGCCTCATTAAGATTGGAGCTGGGTGCTGGGAGTGAGCCACTGTGAACGCACAGTGATGGTGCCAAGCTGTGGGGGTCCAGCTGCCCTGGTGCTGTGTCTGAAGGATGCCTCCCTCCTGTCTTAACTAGCCCGAGAGTGTCCCGCCCTGCTGAGGGCCCTGGGGTTCTCTTTTTTGGGTTGGACTCACTGTGACTCACCTCCAAAGCACCCAGGATACCTATGTGCTTATTTGCACTAGCTGTTCCTGTGTCTCCCTGGGACACTCTGGGCTTGCTGGGGTTTTGGGGTTTTTTTTCCCACGGCACTTTATTGAGATAGTGTTCACATAGTGAAATACACAGATCCTGGTCTGCTGGATGAGTTTTTACATAAGTAAAACAGCTGTGCGACCACCATTCCGATCACGTTCCAGAATATTTCCAGCATCTAGAAGACTCCTTTGCGACCTCCCAGCCGGTGGCCTCCAAGGTTCATTGTTCAGCTCTGAGGTTCACTGGTTTCCTGTATCACAGTGCTTTTTCATTGTTGCGGCCATTCCATTGTGTGGACGCCATCAGTTGTTTCTTTCTGCCCCCGTTGGTGCACGTCTGTGTTGCTCCCTGTTTGGAGCTGTGGTGAGTACAGCAATCATGAGCATGTGTGTATGTTTCTTACCTCTCTTGAATTGTTTCCCAAAGTTGAATTATTTTATACTCCAATCTTCTACTTGTTCCATATCCCGATCAACGATGAAATTGTCCCTAGTGTCCCTGGTATTGGAGAAGTTTGCATAGAAATTCCCTTCCTTTCCCTCCTTTCTCTCCAGCTGTGCTGTCTGTCCCTTACATTGACTAAATTCTGGTTGATACAGGAATATAGGGGATGGAGGGTGGGCCGAGGGGACACATGGCCTCGGTCTACCAGAGCCTCTCCAAGGACTCAGTCTTTGCAATTATGGTGCATCTAGATAAGGTTCTAGAAAAAAGAGTGGTACAGACACGTGTGTGACCCTGGGGCACCTTGTACCCACTTGGCTTGGCTGGTAGCACATTGGTTTTCTCTCTAGCACATTTCAGGGACCTGCTTGACATCAGAGGAGTTTATTGTCACTGCTCCCCTCCTTTCCTCCCCACTCCCTCAATCCAGTCTACCCTGCTATTCTGTTCAATCATTTATTTTAACTAGGTGCTGAAGTCAGTGAAAGGCAGTTTATTTAATGTTATGCTGACCTCCATGTCACTTGGGGTGTTCCAGTATGTCCAAGACTTCTCCTCTCCCTATTCTAAAGCCCCGACAAAGAAGGGAGAGAAGAGAAGGGAAGGAGGGAGGAGAGAAGAAAGACAGAAATTCGTAGAGGGGACTCAGAAGCTCCCGGGTGCCTCTGGAAGCAGGGATATCATAACCCCCATTATGAGGTTTTCCATTTGTAAAACGTTTCTCTCTTCACGATGATGTTTTTATATGAGGAACAGAATTTTAAAGGAGAGAAATACCCCTGGGAACCTAAGGGTCCTCTTAGAGGTCAGGCTGCCTCTAGTGAGCTGTGCGACTGTGAACATGTCCCCTAGATTTCCCTGAGCTTCGGTTTCTCTGTATGTAAAATGGGTATAAGCAGGCCTTCCCCACCACCACCACCCCTCCCTGTGCTGCCCTTTTATTTTCTGGACATTGTGACTGAGCATGCTCAGGCGACAGGGCATCACACTTACGGGCAGGGGCATCTGGAAACTCACTGTCATGTCAGTGTGACCAGGCTCCTTCAACCAGTATGGGAGCCGTACATGATTTACTCGGGATGGAGCACAGGAGGAGAGAGGAAGGAAAGGTCACTGGGGTGGGGGCCCCTACATTCCTGCCCCTGAGTCCCACCCGTGCCCCTCCTTCCCTGGCACTCTACCCCTTTCTTTCTCTACATCCACTTCCTACTGCTCTGGGCTCCTCCCCTTTGAATAACTGCCAAATTACTTTGGTTTCTCTTTCCTTGTGAAGTCCTCCCCAGTGCAGAGAGCTTCCTGGCTGGTGTGAGAAGTGGCAGGAACCACAGAGTGGAGGAGAGATGGCCTTTAGCAACTCCCAGCCTCCCTTCGTTAGCCCAGTGAGTTCCCGGGCCCACGGGCATGGGTGGTACTGCCAGCGAGCTGGTAGCCTCGCCAGGGATGCAGCTCTGGGTCTCTGAGAAAACCACACACCCAGGTAGCAAGGGGTGGAGGGGGCATCCCGAAGAGAACACAGAAGGACAAAAATGCCAGGTGGGGCAATCCTGACACAATCTGTCCTTGGCGGATCTCATCTGTGCTCCTAGGACCGGAAGGAATGGGAATCACCCGGAATCATGCACTTGAGGAAAGTTAACTGAGCTCCCTCTGGGAGCCTGTCCTGTGCTGCGTGCTGAGGGGAAGAAGGCACAAGTAACCACTAGAAGAGTAGTGGTTTGTTTAAATGAAAGGGAAGTAAACAGGGCTTCTGGGGGAGGTTAGCTAGCACCCAGCATGGGGCACTTACTTTGGAGATAGCCCTCCTGGGTTCAGCCATTTACTAGCTCGTGCCCTCAGGCATGGTACTCTTACCTCTTTGGGCCTCAGTTGCCACATCTGTAAGATGAGGCCCCTCTCAGGATTGGGGTAAGGACTAAGTAAGGTGACATATCGAGGGTGCTTGAACAGTGCCTGGAACGCTGTGGGTGCTGTTGAAGTGTTTAGTATGATCAGGAGTCTGGGGGCAGCAGGGAAGGACCTCCGGAGGAGCTGTCTGCCCCTGCCAGGTGAGTTAACAAGGCAGTGACAGGTCAAGGGTGTCAAGTGTGTCTCTGGGGAGTGAGAGAGGAGGGGGTGGGATGCAAAGGCCCTTTTCGCACCTTTTTACCACTTGTGTGGGTCCAGTCCGCAGGCGGCTTTGTCTAAACCCTCTGAGCTTTATTGTCCTTGCACCGTAGATGGAAAAACTGAGGCTCAGAGACATTGAGGCCACTTTCCAAATGTCCCTGGATGGCAAGTGTTGAGGACGGTGCCAGTGCCTTAATTTACCCCCAGAAGAAGGAGGTGCCCACAGAGAGAGCAGTCATGGGGGAAGGCAGGCAAGTGGTGGCCCCAGGTCTAGGGAACCTGTGTGGCACAGCCTCCTGGTCCAGGCTCTGCAGTACCAGCCTCTCCCAGTCTTGGCAAAGCTGTTCCTGAGGGGCTGGGGAGATGGACTGACAGAACTCTTCCTGGGTAGGGGCGTGGTATAGGCAGGTGGGCAGAGCAGAGTGCTGAGCTGGTAAGCTATAGGGCTTCCCAGAGGGCCCACCCCAGCAAGGCCCGTGGCTCACCCTGAGATAGTTGTCAGGGGGACTGGAGACTGGAGACCTGACTGGAGAGAGCCGGCCGGGCCGCTCGGTGCTTCCAGGGCGCTTCCGGGGCAGAACGTGCTAGGGCTCATTTTCTGATTTTCTGTAAGATGGGGTCCCTCAATTCCTTCCAGGCCCTGACATTTTATCATCCTGGGGGTTGGTTTTTACACTTTTTTTTTTTTTAGTGAGAAAGAAAGAGACAGAGAGAGGGACAGATAGGGACAGACAGACAGGAAAGGAGAGAGATAAGAAGCATCAACTCATATAATTGCAGCACCTTAGTAGTTCATTGATTGCTTTCTTTTTTTTAAAAAAAATTTATTTTTATTTATTCATTTTAGAGAGGAGACACAGAATGAGAGAGAGAGAGAGAGAGAGAAAGAGAGAGAGAGAGAGAGAGAGAGAGAGAGAGAAAGGGGGGAGGAGCTGGACGCATCAACTCCCATATGTGCCTTGACCAGACCAGTGCAGGGTTTTGAACTGGCGACCTCAGTGTTTCCAGGTCGTCACTTTATCCACTGCGCCACCACAGGTCAGGCTGATTGCTTTCTTGTATGTGCCTTGACCAGGGGTTACAGCAGACCGAGTGACCTCTTGCTCAAGCCAGCGACCTTGGGTTCAAGCCAGCAACCATGGAGTCATGTCCATGATCCCATGCTCAAGCCGCGACCTCAAGGTTTCAAACCTGGGTCCTCAGTGTCCCAGGAAAACACTCTATCCACTGTGCCACTACATGGTCAGGCAGTTTTTACTTTTTAATCTTTGGATTCAAAATCCAATTTTTCAAATCAGAAGGAAAATTCTGCATAGGCAACAGAGAGTTAAAACAGGGCCTTGGACCTTAAAAAGAACGATATCCTACCCTTTCTGACAGCATGGATGGACTTGGAGAGCACTGTACTAAGTTAAATAAGTGAGTCAGAGAAAAACAAATACCATATGAGTTCACTCAGATGTAGAATCTAATAAACAAAATGAATTAACAAACAAAACAGAGTTGGACTCATGGATAGAGAGCAGGCCAACAGCTGTGGGGGCTGGGGAAGGAGCTGCGGGAGGGGAGGAATGGGGAGAGATAGAGAAAGAAAAGGAAGACTCACGGACACAGACAACAGTGTGGTGATTGTGTGGGTGGGGGAGGTGGAGGAGGGTCTCGGGGGAATACATGGTGATGGATGAAGACTTGCCTTGTGGGAGGTGAACACACAATATGATGGACAGAGATGTGTTATAGAATTGGGCTTCTACAATCAGTATAACTATGTTAACCAATGTCACCCACTACATTCAATTAGAAATAAACAGGGCCTGGGAATCCGGACAAGAAAGAGGATGGGTGTAGCCTCCACAGGTTCCAGGACCACCCATCCACCCCCTATGGTCACCCTCTCCTGGGTGACGCCCTGACTTCTAGCAGTCAGGAGTGATCTTCTTCTTCCACCAAAGTGTGTGAGGATGATCGCGCAGCCTGACTGTTGTGCTAACATACTGAACACCGTGAGGACCTGCTATAGGGGCCTTGCCCCCCATTCCTTGCCCAAGCCCTGCTGGCATCATCTGGCCCTCCGTCCTCAGGGGTCAGGATGGAAGCTGGAACCTCAAGCAGGTCTAGGCTTGCTGTTGGGTCCACAGAAGCACTCAGGGAGCCTGGAGCTCTATGCTTCGTTGTGAGAAGCGGCCTGTGTGGCGGTTAAAAGCATGGGTGCTGGGATGCAAACCACTCTATTACTGACCAGCTGTGTGGCTTTGGGCAAGTTACCAAACCTTTCTGTGCCCCAGTTTCCTCATCTGTAGAGGTGGCACTAATAACGGCCCCAGCTATTGGGAGGATAACTAGGCAGCAGGGAAATTGGCCAACAGAAGCAGCTCAGAATGCTTGGGGCAGCAGCATCCTCTGGCTGAAAGCCTCGCACTGTCCTCCTGACCTGGCTCAGGAGCCCGGAGCAAGTTCTGACCCAGCAGAGGGATTAATCCACCCTAAATTAATTGGTTCATCCTGTTGGAGCTGCGAGGACTCTGTCCCTTTAGATGAGAGATATGGTATTTACTTTGTCATAGTCTCTACCAATCCCTTTTGTCCCCTACCTGGCCATCTCACTCGTACACATCACCTGCCTGGCTCCTCCAAACATTTCATTTCTGTAGGGAATTGGCTTAAAGGAGAAATTAGAGAAAATGTCAACAACTTGAAAAATGTAAAAATTGACTAGGAGCTGGAAGCCCTCTCCTAGGTTAACGCGGGTTACCGACCACGTTAGATGGCATTCTGGAGGTTCACTTTAAAAGTCAAGAAGTAACCCATTTGGGAATTTTGCTCAGAGAGACCAAGAAGGGTGTGGTAGAAACACCTACTATGTGCCAATCTCTTCCCCAGACTTTTTCTCACGAAATCGTCAATCTTACACAAAAGGTAAGATTTATCCCTATTTTACAGATAAGGAAACTGAGGCAAAGAGAGGTTAAATAAGCCTCCCAAGGTCACTCAGGTAATGAGCAGCAGAATTAGGATTCAAACCTGGATTATGCTTGGATCTAACATGATGCAAGCCTCACCCTCACCACTGCTCCTTAGAGCGCCCAGGAAAGTGAGTTTGACAAAATGAGTGCTGATGGGGCCTAGGAAGAGCAGACATGCCACATTAGGGCTTCAGAAGTTTCCCAGGGCTTGGGGAAGGATGGAGCCCATTGCAGGCGTAGAGGAGGAGGCTGCCCCGTGGCTGCAGAGAGCCTTCAGGAATAGGTACTACCTAAGGTGGCTGGACCACAAAGGTCATGGTCACCACTGTTCTATGGTAGGGTGGGCAGGAGAGGTGAGGTGGATACCTTCTGCTTGGCCTTCTTGGGTGAGCCCGAGGTTTATCCTTTAGAATAGGTTGGTGACCTCTTTGGTCCCTTGGGTTTCTGAGTCTTTAACCAGGGCCCTGGGGCCTTGGATGGAGCTTGGTCTAGAGTCCAGCAGCCCTTCTCACTATCCTGGTTCCTGCCTCTCTCAGGGTCATGTGCAGGCTACTTTCTTCTCTTGGAAGCTGTGACTTCTTAAGGGAGGCCAGCTCCTGGTCACATCTTCTCAGAGTCTGGCGGTCTCCTTTCTGTCTCAGAATGTCCATGTGACTATAGATGAGGCTGAGAGCCCATGTGTTCAGTTCTGAGCTGCACCTAGCACCCACTACGGTGCCTGCCATACCAGGCCAGACACTAGCAAGTGCCGGAGGGGACAGACACAAGGAGGCAGGCCCACTCACTGTCTCCTTCTCCCTGCAGATCATCCCCTTTACTGGGGCCATCCAAGGGGGCCTCCAGGACGGACTTGAGATCACTGTCAATGGGACTGTTCTTTACTCCAGTGAAAACAGGTACCAGGAACTGCTTCTTTCCAGCCTTGCCCCTTAGCAAACCACGGCACCTGTCAGCTCAGCCTGGTTCACCCGACACTCTCCAAGCTGCCTGTGACCGGGCTCGGGGACGCTGGATGGGTAGGGCTCGGCCCTTGCCAACACTGCATGTTCCCCTGCCCTCTGCCAACAGCATCTGGACACTGTTAACAAAGCCTTCCCACAGACCCGGAGATAGCAGGAGCGCATAGTCAGGCCTGCCCAGCGGTAGACATTACGGTCTAGGACTGAACTTTGCACACTAAGACCCAGAGTTGTAAAAATAGCACTTCCTTTATTTCCCATAACTGCCATCACATCAAAGCCCTCATGTGGCTGATGTGGAAATGTTAAAATTTGCCATCAAATGTAATTTGGCCTCTTTTGGTTTCAAGTTCTTTCCTGGAAACTACTAAGTCAATTCAAAATACAAACATGTCAGCACTGTTTTCCACCCAAGAGGGGACTTTGGGGAACAGGGAAGACCCTGTACATCTTCTCAGAGGCTGGAGAACCCTCTACTGCTCAGGTGGCCCTGGCTGGCCTCTGCTGAGGTCCAAGTGGTGTGGAGGTGTGGGGCTCTTACCTGATTTGGGTGGGGTCTATGACTATGGTGGTTGACCGCTGACGCCCACGATGCCCAGGGTGCCTTCTGGACACGTGGCTCTCTCTCGGAAGCCTCTCTGCCTCAATCCTTGATGTCTTTTGCCTCTAGTGGCTCTTTTATCACTTATCATGGGGCCCAGGAACCTTCTGGATCCCTTCACACCACTTCCCGGCCCTCTCTACCTCATCTTGGCATCTGGATTCCAGAAGGCTTTCTCTGCCATCACCTTCCCTGTTAGGTGGCTATAGCCATGTTCACCCTGGGACATCTCCGAGAGCCCTGAGTGCTCCCAGGAGACTCCAAGGAAAGTGAGGCACCCTCTAAACTCTGTCATCAGGGGAATCTGGGACCTCAACTCTGAAACTCTCTGCCCTTCTCTCTCCTTCTCCCTCTGCTTACCCCTCCTCCCACCACCAAGGAGCCTTTCTACTCCCACCCTACTGTCCCTACCTCTTTGCATGGGAGCTCTTGCACTCTCTCTTCCCTGGGGCAGGGATTTTCAAAGGACCAAAGGAATGGAGCTGGAAGACCACAAGGGGAAATACATTCAGAGATATTTCAGAAACAATAGTCACATTTAAAGAGGAATATGAACTTAGGTTTTCTGGTTCTAGAGTCACTGGGAGCTTCCTTTCCTTTTAATGTTCCCAAAGGGAGGACTGGCTGGGCTCTTGGCCATGCATTTCCCTAGGTCCCTGCTGGCTGAGGGCCCACAGAGTGACCTGGTATTGAGGACACACCCAGAACTCACCCTCCTCCACAGAGAAATCAAATGAGCTCCACAGGAATTGAATAGAATGTATATCAAGAGCCACCTCTTGGCTCGGTACAGCACCTGGCCCTATAGGGGACATAGAAGACAGGAAAGCAGGCGGCCTTTCTTGAGTGCTGTGCATGAGTTGGGGACAGAAGAGTGACTCCAAGAAACAGGCTGTGAATCACATTCGTGCTGAGTCCAGGGAAGGCTAGAGTAGACAGTGACGCCTTGGTGGAGAACCTCCGATTGAAACATGTGTCTGGGAAGAAGCAGAACAAACATTTATTGCACCCCTTTTGTGAGCCCGGCTCCTTGGAAGGTTCTGTTTTAATTCCTCTTTGAGAGCCATAGATATACCCAAAGGAAGTTTTGAAAGTGAGAGCTTCCGGGCCTGACCTGTGGTGGCGCAGTGGATAAAGCATCAACCTGGAATGTTGAGGTCGATGGTTCAAAACCCTGCTCTTGCCTGGTCAAGGCACATATGGGAGTTGATGCCTCCTGCTCCTCCCCCCTTCTCTCTCTCTCTCTCTTTCTCCCACCTCTCTAAAATTAATAAATAATAAAAAAATTAAAAAACGAAAAGAAAGTGATAGCTTCCTTCCAAGGAGAGAGACAGGAACAAAAATGTACTTGTGGGAGGGACTTCCTGAACACTGCTTCATTAATCATCCCCAAAGGAAGGTAGGGAGTCCTCCCCTTTCCTGGGTGCGGCGACTTGGGGGTAGTATGGTTCAGGGTCACCTAAAATGACAAACAATACGGAGCTGGCCTCTGGATCCAGGCCGGTGGATTTTAGGGGCACCACTCCACATCTCGTGTGGGGCACACACCAACCTCTGCTGGGGAACAGACATACGTACCGGGAGTTCTCATGCCTGGAGAGCTAATATTCATCCTACGCCTCCCCTGTTAGACATGGTCTTTGCAGGGATAGTCCATCAATTTTACATGTTCTTCCAATTTGTTCTCTTCCTTCCCAATTGAGCAGACGTGGCCTGGCCTCTAGCAAGTGCCCACTTGGCATCAAAGGCTCTTGCTTCTAGGTATAGTCCTTGATTTCCATCTTTGATACAAATTTGTCATCGGTTTCCAAGATCTACGCTCCCTGTTGCTGGTGTCAACATTTTTCTTTACCCATTTTCCACTTATTTTTAGAAAGTCACACTGGAAAGGGCAAAATGCAATAATTACCACAAAACACTCGATGCCAATTAGGTTAAACACAAAGAAAAGCAAGGAAGTGAGGACGGGTGCAAAGCTGCCACACAGGTTGTAGGCAAGTTCCTGGCTGCACGCAAGTCAAGGGCATGAGGCCCTCCTGTTCCTGCCGTTGGCAGTAACCCAGAACACTATCTGATTTCTTCTGCCTAGGTTTGCTGTGAACTTTCAGACTGGCTACAGCAATGATGACATTGCCTTCCACTTCAACCCTCGGTTTGAAGAGGGTGGGTATGTGGTCTGTAACACGAAGCAGAAAGGATGCTGGGGGTCCGAGGAGAGGAAGAGGCAAATGCCCTTCCAGATGGGAAATCCCTTTGATCTCCGCTTTCTGGTGCAGAGCTCTGGCTTCCAGGTGAGCCGGAAATCCCCCTTCCCCCTTCCCCCTTCCCCCTTCCCCCATCAGGTGTGGTGAAAAACCCTTAGCAATTACCCAAGCAATGCTATTATACAGAGAACAGGACCTTACACACCTTCACCTGCACTGCCAGGGGCAGAGGTGAATTAATTAAGGTTGGTTGAGGCCCCAGGTGCAGAAGAAAATATTGCACCGCCAGGGGCAGAGGTGGATTAAGGTCAGTTGAGGCCCTGGATGCAGAAGAAAATGTTGGGCCCCTTGTCATTAGAAAAAAAGTGTAAAGTTGGGGTTTTGTGGAGCCTTTCAGCAGTTGGGGCCCAGGGAGCATGCCTGGCGTGCCCACCATTAAATCCGCCTCTGGCCAGGGGCACCTGTTGCTTCTATTACTAAGAAATAAGAAATAGGTAGGTCACCACGTGCTCTCAGGGTCCAAGTTCATTCCATCTCTCTGCTGTAGCTATTTGTCCTCTCCAGATCCTTGGTGATGTTGTTGAAGCCCTTATCCAGGATCTAAGAACGGCTTAGTCTTGCATGGTGTTGTGAATTGCTTCTGCAAGCAGAGTAATGCTGCTGGGTTCAGGGAGATGGCTGGCATGTCGGTGCTTCTTTGTGTGAATGTGGATGGTCCTTTTCCCTCAAAGGTCCACCTGAGGTCCCCTCTCCTCTGCTCCCTATGGAGGATTTTATGCATATTTAAGTAATACCCCAGGTGAGCTAAGACTGGAAAGACGAACCTACTGCAATAAACAAACAACCATAACACCTGAAAGGCCAATAACTAAAAAGCCAAGTGGTGGTTGGGTTTGGATGCACTTTGATCGAACTCATGTTCCTGTAACTGGTGCAGCTCTGAGGGCTGGTGCCCCAACCCACTGGGGAGGGATGTGAAAACCAGACAGATATTAATTTCTAGAAGGAGGAGTCCTGGCTCAGGTGTGTTCCCCACCTGGTCTGGGAACCCCTCTTGGAACATTCACTCATGTTAACAGGTGACGGTGAACGGAAGCCTCTTTACGCAGTACTCACACCGTGTGCCCTTCCACCGCGTGGACACCATCTCTGTCACTGGCTCTGTGGCGCTGAACCTCATCAGCTTCCAGGTCAGATCATCCACCTGGCACTTGTCCCGAAGGCTGGGTGTAGGGCACGGTTTAGCTATGCCTACACTCTGTTGGTTTGGCCCAAAGGTACCAGCCAATCTCCTACCCAGGTGACTCTGGGGACATGCCTCTAGCTCTGACTCCCCCATCCCGCCCTCTTGTGTCACTGTCTCTGTCCAGAGTGCTTGCCTCACCCTCCCAGACTCCTGCCACTCCTCTCTGTCACTCTGTATTGTATTTCCACCCTGGTTAGGAGGCCATGTGGTTCCAGGAAGAGCCCAGGCTTAGGAATCAAACTGACTCTAGCTCAGATCCCAGCTCTGCCATGTCCCCATCAGCTGTGGGATCTTAGACAGTGACTTTGCCTCTCTTAGCCTCAGTCTTCTCATTTGTGGAAGGGACACAGTCACTGCCTCCCCACGGGTTACTGTGGGAGCTCAATGAGGCAATACATGTTGGAGGTCACACAATAGCCCACATGGGCCCACACCTGGATCTATTTGACCCACTCTGTGTTTAAGCATTTTTGAATGTGTTGGCAACACCTTAAAGGTCAGGAGAAGTTTTGTATTCGGGAGATGGATGGTGGCAATGGCTGCACACCAAAGTTAACATACTTAATGCCACCAACCTGGACCCTTAACAGTGGTGAAGGTGGGAAATTTTATCGCAAAATTTTTAAAGGTTGGGTGATATCACATGGAAATCTGAATTTCTGGCTTTTGGTAAAAACTGGGAAGACTAGGACATGCAAGGCTCCAGGCAGCCAGACTGGAGCTGTTGTTACTCTTTTCCATATTTGACTACACTCCCTGAGATGAGAAAAGCACACAGTAGGCCCTCAACAAACACGAGCTCCTCTCTTTTTGGTCCTCATCTCTCTTGTTCTCTCCCTACCCAACTCTCTCCCCGCCTGCCTGGCTTTCCCCCTCTTGCCATGGCCCCTGCCTTTCCGCTCTTTCTTGGCTCCATGAAGCTTCTCTTTGCCCCACGGCACCTTTTGTTTCAACAGAACACACGTGCAGTTTCTTTCCAGCATGCCTTTTCCACGATGCAGACTGCCCGTTTCCCACCCAAGGGGCGCAAACCAAAAGTGAGTCAAATGTGGAGAATCTGGGAGGCTTAGCAGTCAGCAGGACGGACAGAGGGTCTGAGAGAGGCTTGTTCCAGCCAGCAGGTTGGCCAGGGCCTACAGGCCACATCATGCCCACCCACGGTGTCCCATCTCCATTCACCAGCCACCTAGAGCCAGGACCTGGGAGTTATCCTTGGGTCTTCCCTCCCTTCCTTAATATCTCTCCAGCGTACCAATGCCTCTCCTTCCCAAAGCCACGGCCTTCGTCCAGGCCGCCTGACCCCTCAGCCCGCTCACACCCACCCACTGCCACAGTGAACTTACTATAAGCAAATCCAGTCATATCCTCTCCTTGCTTAAAAATCCTAAAGGCCCCAAGCCCTCTAAGTAAAGGTCAAACTCCCCAGCAGGATGTGCAGAATCCCCCCCAGTCCTGCCCAGCCCACCGTCCAGCACTGCACCTCGCCCACGAAACTCGCACAGCCTCCACTGCTCCCTCCAGGCTCCCTCCGGCCACCTCGCTTTTGCATCTGCTATCCTGGTACTGAAAGGACCCTTTGCCACCTCACCCGAAGCCAACCCCTAACTGCCTGCCAACGCTCTGCTTAAATGGCGCTCCTCAGGGGCATCTTCCCAGCCTGGCAGATTGTTGGATGCCCCATCCCCAGGGGCTTTTTTACAACTCTGTACTCTGCCAGCCACCATGTGCTGTTGTAACTGTATTCACATGTCTGTGTCCCTCCCTCCACCCCTCCGTCCCTGCACCCATGAGCTCAGAATTGTGCCTTGTTCCTTTGTGCATCCCCAGCACTTTGCATAGTGCCTGGACTGCAGTAGGGGCTTGATAAATGAGTGAGGATTGTGGTTTGCACAGCCAGTAGGAGAGAGACCAGCCAGGGCAAGAAGAATTGTCTGCTGGGCAGGGAGAGGGTTTAGGGAAGGAAGAGGAGCAGGGTCTGGCCCTTCCGTTGGCCACTTGAGCACTGGATGCTCAGGGCAAGAGGTGTCTCTCTCCCCAGCCTCCCTGTGGCCCATCATGCTGCAGGTAGGGCACCTACTGCCTGCCACAATGATTTCAGGACTGGTAGTGCTCCTGGAAGCCTTTGCCGGGCAGCCCAACTCTGGCCCTGGCCTGGGGAGGACAGGGTGTGTTAGATACCAGACGCTCCTGAGTACCATTTTGCATTTTATCGCTTGCTACGTGATCAGGCTTGGGCAAGTTGCTTAAGCTTTCTGAGCCTGGTTGTGTCACTTAGCAAAACAGAAACTAAGGATGTCTCCCTCACAAAGCACTGAAGCCAGAGCTACACAATAAGCCTCAGTGAAGGCTAGTTTTCCCTTCCGGGTGAAATAGGACTCTGGAAGTCATGGTTTTGTCTCTGGGAGCTAAGGTGAGCTATAAGTTCTATATCAGACACATCCTTCTCTCTCTCTGGAGGAGCCAATGGGATGCTCCCTCTCCTCCAACCCTGACCACCTGCCCCCACTCTGTTCTATAACCATAGCGTACCCGGAATGGTGGGCTCCACAGGCTCAGGAAGGCTTGCTTGGGAGCAGGAAGGAAGCAAGCTTGAGTCTGGGTAAACATTTCTTACCACAGTTTCTGCCGTCGTCAATGTTAACCACCATTTTTATTTTCTTGTCCCCTCAGCCTTCAGGTGTTTGGGCAGCCAACCAAGCTCCCTTTGTAAGTCTCTGGCTCTCTCTCCTAAACCTTTATTTTGGTTCTTCCTGTGGGTTAAAAGGAGGAGGCTGGGCCAGGTGTTAGGTCTCTGCCATGGGAGGTGGAGCGGGGGCTGAGGAGCAGCTGAGGCCAGACGGCTTGCCCATCTACCTGACTGTGGTGGGTGGTGGCAGTGGGTGGTTTTGGGGGCAGGGGTGGCTGGCCCTCCTGATGATTTGGGAAACAACCTGAACTGCCCAAGCCCCTTCCATCTGTGGACAGCCACAGGAAACCATCACCCCACATCTACTCCCTCCTCCTGCAAAGTGAAGCTGTCTATGTCAGAGAAATTCCCGCGAGGAGGAAGATAGGCCAACAGGTCACAAATGAAGCCATATTTCTTCTCCATGAGAAGTTTTTGCCCCTACCTCATTCTCTTAAGAGGAGAAACTCCTCTATCCTGTAATTTGGGGCATCTGGTCAGGCAATTGAGCTATTGACTTGCTGGGAGCCCACTTAAGGAGGGGTGTGTGCTAAATGGTGCCCTCTGGTGGTAGATGGTGATCTTCACACTGGTGAGAGATGGTTAAAACCCGATTTCTTTCTTCCAGACTCAAACGGTCATCCACACAATGCACAGTGCCCCTGGACAAATGTTCCCCGTAAGCCCGAAAGCTATGGTCAGCTCACAGCTCCTCACCCCTTCAGCAAAGATTGAATTCTCTAGTCTCAGAGAAGGAAGGAAAGCAGTTTAGCAAGGAAGATGGGGACATTTGGAGCTGCGACCTCTGCTCAGAAGACGTGCAAGTCAAACTCCCCTTAAGACACCAGAGATTCTGGATCAGGCTGGCTTTAACCAGAGGCCCAAGAGGCAGGAGCTTTGGGACCAGCAGGAAATCTGGTCCTGTTACTGAGAGGAGAGTGCAGTGTCCCCAGCATCTGAATCTGAGACCCTCCATCCTCCTGTCCCCGGATGTCACTGCTGGTCACAGACTTAAGCTACTGCTTCTCTTCCTCCTGCTGGTGCAAGTTAGATGGGAGCCCTGGAGTGAGGGGAGTGGCCTGTGGAAAGGTTGAGGGCAGGTGACCATGAGACTATGGCAGCAAGTCCATCAAGGCTGAGAGGGGAGGGAGGGTGAATGGCAGAATTCAGGGGCTGCAGCCTCACATTGGAGCATCCTCTGGAGAGTATGTGGGGGCCTGGGTGTGGGTGTGGGCGCGGGAACAATTCCACACTGAATTTCCCCGTTTTTTCTCAACAGAACCCCGCAATCCCACCTATGGCATACCCCAACCCCACCTATGTAAGTGATTTCTCAGGTTTTGTCCGTGAGGCAGCGGGGGAGGTGAAGGGCAGCTTACCAAATTAAAAGCAGTCCTTTGGTAAGCTGCGGTTCTTTAACCATCCAAGTAAATTAGAAGACTGTTGAAAGGAGCTGTCATCTTTAAAACTGTCCCTTCGTCATGAGCATATTATATGGCCCTCCCTTGTCAGCCCAAGTAGCCTTTTGTGTCCAGCCAAAGTTCTTTTCATGGCAGTGTAAGCCCATTAATCTGAGGAACACTGGAAAGTTTTCTTTTGACATGTGCTAACCAAGTAAAGAGATCATGATTCTTTCTTGAAAATACACGACTCACAAGTACAGTAGTCAAACTCAGCTGACAGTTCAAACTCATGGAAATTGGCAGGAAGTACCCCCTACAGGGGTCGCTGCTCTGGCTGCTCCTGGCTGACTGACCCCTCTCTTCCTGACAGCCAATGCCCTTCTTCACCAGCATCTCTGGTGGGTTGTACCCTTCCAAGAGCATCATCGTGTCGGGCACCATCCTGCCCAGTGCTAAGAAGTAAGCCTGGGCTCTTGGGGAAGAGAGATACGCCAAGGTCACTGTGGCCCCACCCCTGTCTCTGGGCAAGCTGGGGAAGTGGAGGGGCCCAGAGCTCCGTGGCCAGAGGAGGTCCACATGAGCTGTCTACCCCCAGGTTCCACATCAACCTGCGCTCTGGGAGTGACATCGCTTTCCACCTGAACCCCCGTTTTGATGAGAATGCTGTGGTCCGCAACACACAGATCAGTGGCTCTTGGGGGCCCGAGGAGCGCAGCCTGAGCCAGAAAATGCCCTTCTTCCAAGGCCAGAGCTTCTTGGTAAGAGGTTGCAGTCTGGAGCTCCAAGGGGCTCTGGAGGGGCAAATGAGCAGGGCGTGGGAGTGTCTTGAGGGCCTTTTGAACAAGATGGGAGCTGAGACCTCTGAGGTGAAGGCTGGGTCAGTAGAAGAGGAGGTGTTCAACAAATTATCGTTGTTATGGTTCGACTATTACTGTCAACACATAAAAGAGGTGCAGTATCTGCTGTTTACAGATTGGAAAAAAATCTCTCAAGCGCAGGTTCCTTGTCTGAGGTCACAGCCAATAAGTACCAGATCGAAGACAAAAATGAGGTGTCGTTCATCTGTTCACTCATTCATTCATTCAACAATCATTTATCAGCTCTATTATCAAGGTCCACTTTGTGCAGAAAGTAGCCCAGGTGCTGGGGGGACAGCCATGAAGTGGACAGACCGGGTCCTGCACCTGAAGTTTACAGCTTAGGTGGAGGAGGATCAGTGCAGGTCACAGCAGGTGCTATTCCAAAAGCAAGAGTGAATGATGAGTAGAGTGAGGCCCGGGCAGGGGCCACACGCCTCAGCTGGGGACAGCTCTCAGAGGTCACAGTGCAATGGAGACCTCAATAATAAAAGGAGCCACCCCACAAAGATCTGAGGGGGTGCGTTCCCAGCAGACATAGGAGAAAGCAGCTGTTATGGCAAAAGTGAGAGTCATGGCTGTGGTCTGTCCAGAAACTGGGAGGGGCTGAGGCAGGAGGCCCAGATCACAGAGCAGGCATTCTCAACCCTGATTACAGATTCGGATTACCTGGAGAGCTTAAAAAAAGAAAAATCAACATCTGGCCACACCCCATCCAATGAGGGGGTGAGCCTGGGCATCCATATTTTTAAATAGGCCAGGATTGAAAATGGCTAATGTAGGGCCTTGAGGGCCATGGAAAGAAATTTGGATTTTAATAGAGGATGTTGGTGTGTTTTGAGCCAATGTACTCTGATTTATAGAGAGCTGCGTGACTTTGAGCAAGTGACTTAGCGGCTCTGGGTTTCAACTGCCTCATCTAATAAATGGGGCTAATAACAATATTGATCTCACAGCGATGGAAGAATGAAAGTCTTAGGACGGTGCCTGGTGCACAGTACGTGTGCAGCAAGTGTTGTGAAGGGGATGATGACATTTTAAAAGATGTGCTCTGACTGCCTTGTGGAGAAAATTCGGGGTGAAAAAGACAAGTTAGGAGGTAGCCGTGGCAGAAGTGCAGGTGCGGGGCACTCCTATGTGCCAGGTACTAGGGACACAAGTGGCACAAGCCAGAGTTCCTGCCCCTAGGGGGTCAGGGTCCAGTTGGAGAGTGAGGACGGGGGCGGGGGGACATGACCTGAGGGAACACCTGACTTGACTAATAGGGTGTCAGGAGGTGGGGAAAGGCAGGGAAGGCTAGCCAGACCAGGGTGAATCCTCAAGGGGGAATAGCAGTTACCCACGTGGGGAAGATGTGCAGAGTGGGAAGCCCGGGGAAGAGCATTCTACGCCAGGGGAACAGAATATGTAAAAGGACGGGAAAGAGAACATGCGGCATGTTTATGAAGAGCGAATGATTCCGGGTGACTTGAATGCAGGTGTGGGGTGTGCTTAATTAATGTTTGAGGAAGGCAGAAAGGAGGGAGACACCAGCCTGCATTTAGGTTTGAGGATTTTTCAAGTGGGGTGCAAATGACACGGCCTGTCTCTTCAGGTGTGGATCATGTGTGAAGGTCACTGCCTCAAGGTAGCCGTGAACGGTCAGCACTTGTTTGACTACTACCACCGCCTGAAGAACCTACCTGCCATCAACAGCCTGGAAGTGGCAGGCGACATCCAGCTGACCCATGTGCAGACATAGGTGGGATGCCTGGCCCTGGGGACATGGGCTGGAGCATAGTGCTGCCTGGATCTGCTCCTCTACCTTCCCAAGCTTCCAGCCCTGGCCGACCTCTCATCCACCTCTTGACCCCAATCCCACCCTCCACTCAAGTCCACCTCAGGCTCAAGTCACCAGATGGCCACTCACATGGGAGGTGATCTCTTCAGCTCCTCCTTTCTCCAACCTTTGACCTTTCCTTTCACCCAGTAACAACCCTCCCCCCACTCCAGGAACATGACCCTGACTGACACCTGCTAATCTCCTTAAAGGATCTTTTTCAGCTGGAGGTTACCGGTCCCATTGCCCTTCAAATAAAGAGAGAAAGAAAAATCCATGTTGGCACAAATGCACAGGATCGTGGTTTATTGTGTTTGGAGATGTATTGGTTTCTGGAATTGGGGAGGTCCTGGCCAAGGAGAGCCTACGCTCACTTTGATGCATGGGATCCTGATCCATTTCTGCTCTCAGTGGGTCCGCCAGAATCCTACACAGGTGTGGGAGAAACAGCCAGATGTGGGCTTTTTGGACAGGAATCTCTGCCAGGAAGCGTGGCAACAGAGGTGAGCCCAGGAAATAGCCCCATGCTTGTGAGATGGGCCAGAGGCTGGGCCAGAGCCTGTGAGGGCTGTGGGCTCATCAGAACCCTGGGTCCCAGTGGGAGGAGGTAGCAGGTGGGGTCAGGAGAAGCTGACTGGAAAGAGAGGCTTGTTTGTGTTGTCCACTGGGAGTCCCCAGGTGTCAGAGGTCAGGGTGTGGTAGGGAAAGTGGCTCAGTGTGGGGTCCTGCCAGCCTCCTGGTCAGTGCAGGGGGACCCAGGTCTGTGCCCACATGATTCCAACACACCCTGCTAACTCCATCAAGAATCCAGTGCCTCAGAACCAGGGTGCAGGCTCAAAGAGTAGTCCTCAGCCCAGCAGAATCTATAGCACCTGGGAGCTTGTTAAAAAACACAGAATCATGGGCCACACCGCAGACCTGAATTGGAGTCTGCATGAAAATGAGGTCCGAGGCAGTTTGCATGCCATGTCACCGTGGGAGGGGCACTGGTCCAGGTGACTGTGTTCTTGCTGGGACACTGCACATTGGCTTGTCCCCTTCTCCCTCCACCCCTACCCCAACTGAGTAGAGGGATCAGGGAGCCAATGAAAGAGAGGCCAAACCCAAGCTGGGAGCCAGGTTTTGCCGGAACCTGACTTAGCACCTGGTTGAATTCCTTCCTTGTTCCCACTGGGAGAAGGAAACATGGGTAGTCCCTTAAGAAACCTTCCTCGTGAAAGATGTGTGTCCTTCACTCACTGCCAAGGCCCTGACACATAGTCCGGCCTCACATGCCTTGACATCCAGGTGCCAGGTCCCAGAGCGAAGTACTGTGACTTTGTGAAGCAGGCTGTGGTCGTGCCTTTGCTAAAGAGCTGGCTTCCTGCGCAGCTCCCTCCCCTGCATTCCCTGCGTGAGTTGCTCCTGCGCTTTCCCCTTCCCCCCCCCTCCACCTCTCCCCCCCCCCCCCCCCCCCGCCCCGTCTTGGGTTTCAGATGTGCACTCCGTGTGCTGGCCTCGAACCCATTTCAGAGAGGCAGTAGGGCCAAGCTGCTCCATTCCTTTGTGGGGGATTTTTGTCCAGGATGTGCCACCCACCAGTCCCCAAGTTTATATAATGTAGGGCCGCTTCTCTTATGAAACACACAAGCGCACATACAATGTGATTAAAATAAGAAGCACTTTATATAAATATCTCCACCAAGGAGTCACACAGGGAAGGCGTAAATGGGCCTCAGGTGCTGACTAGGGTTTGTTTGTTTTTTTAATACAAAGGCATAAATAACTGTACATGGGGAGAAGGGTGGGACTAAATACAGAGCAACGCGACAGTGCCGCCAAGCGGCCGCTCGAAGTAGTGCCATCAGGAGGATCCATCCTCACCCAACCGGCGTTGAGGATCCACTCTCCAAGGGATCAGGGATACCCCAATTCCCCATTATCAGGGAAAAGGTGGGCTCAAAGGAGACAGGAGGTTCCACTCAGTCCAGGCCGCTACTTGGTAGCAGGTCAAGTAAAAGGGGAAGGAGATGGAGAAATAAGACCTTGTGACCTAAGTTAATTGAAAGTTGGCTCCATCATGAAGTTCTGCGGCTGCAGCTTTAACTTCTCCCGTGGGCTGTTGGAGGTCTGGGATCAGCTCGGCTGCCCTGCTGCCAAGTGAGCTGCCCCATCCTTTTTCACCTTGTAGGGAAATACAGCACTAAAGATATCTTCATGATAGCGCTTCTGGCTCTTTAAGGGAAAACAGAGAGAGATCAATGTGTCAGCTCTGCTGGTCCAGCCCCCTCTCATTCATCAGGTCCAGCCTGAAACAAGCTCCCCCATCACTCGTACACTTGTGAGCCTTCCCAACTGTCATGCTGAGATTATACTCGATTCTCACTTGACTCTAACTCCCACGGCTGCCTGCTCTGGTGTGGACCACCTAAACATCTTTCCAAGCTTTATGATGGACAGTGTAGCCCACCTAGTGCTTATCCCACTAGCACCTGGAAATGTGGGTTCTGTGACAAATACGTTTGCTGATTGCTGTATACTTTCTCCCAGGTTTGAAGTGTCATAATACACAGGAACGTGTTAGAGGCTCTGCAAGTCTTATCATAAAGCAACATGTTTGCCTTTGTTTAATCAACAACCAGACCAGGATGTACTGGCAGCCCATCTGACCTCCAGCCACCTCTAGCTTTCCTCCGACAGCCAGGGCTGTTCTAAGCCTGACCCCCACCCCTCTAGTTCGGACTCCCCTAGTCCTGGCTCCCTGGTCCATGCCCTTGACCTGCATCCCTAGCTCACACCCCAGCTGCTGTACCTTAAGCTGGAAGAAATAGTCCTCGACCTGCTCCTCGCTCAGGCTCAGCTTGGCAGCCACCAGCTGCTTCAGTGTGTGGGCCACGTCCCGGGCCATGCGCACGTCCCCGCAGACATAGACGTGGCCTTGTTCCTCATGGAGCACGTGGAGCACCTCGCTGGCCAACTGCTGCTGAAGGATGTTTTGAACGTAGACCTGAAACCAGAGGAGATGGTGAGCCCAAACCTCTGCTGCTGGGTAGGGGTGGGAAGTGAAGCCTGAAGTCAGGCTGCTGGGCACAGGAAGGCAGTGTGTGTGCAATGGGCTGCAGGGTGACCACCCGCCCTGCCAGCACTTTGCACAGGGACCAGGCTCAGCATGAGGAGGTAGGTACGCCAGCATCCTGCCCAGCCTGGGCCTGGGCTGCGGCTGGAGAGATGAATGCTGGCCACAACCCTGCCCTTGAGGGGTTGATGGTCCAGTGAGGTTCCTGGATATACCCTGAACTCACCATGCTTCAAAGAGGCATCAATCAAGCTGCTTCCCCTGCCCAGGGCTCTGAGTCCCACCTGCCTACACCCCAGAAAAGGGGTTCTCTCAGTGCAGACTGTGCAGTCTCCACTGTAATTCAGAGCAGGGCACAGAGCCTTGGGCTCACCAGTGACACAGATGTCCAGGAGTCAACTGGGACTCCCAGTGACCCCAGTTCTGGGCACGGAGCACTGGCTCTGGGAGGAGCCCTGATAGGACAAGTTTGAAAGGGAAGAGCCATGAGTCTGTCCAGACTCCCCAGGCTTATGGGGCAAAGTGCCTCCTGGGGCAGCGTGCCCATCAGTGGGCTCACGGTGGGAGTAATGGCCGCCCTCCAGCCCTGCTATGTTTGAGCAGAAAGCTGGCATGGACCACCTCTTCCTGGGAAGTTATGTATCCTGCGGCAGGCTGGGCCCTCGGGATTAACCCACCACGTGGCCCCGACTTAGTCCTGAATGTCTTAAGGCCTGTCTGTTCTCCTGGAAGAGTAAGTGAAATACTAGAGCTTCACAACATCGCTCTGACAGTGTATCTGCCTATGTTTTAGAGCCAAGGAGATAAAGGCTCAGAGATGTGAGGGGCGTGTGGGAGCCAGGGCACCCACCATTGTATAGTCTACTTTTTCTTTCTTTTTCTTAAAACAGGGACAGAGAGAGAGAGTCAGAGAGAGGGATAGATAGGGACAGACAGACAGGAATGGAGAGAGATGAGAAGCATCAATCATTAGTTTTTCATTGCCGTTGCGACACCTTAGTTGTTCATTGATTGCTTTCTCACATGTGCCTTGACCGCGGGCCTTCAGCAGACTGAGCCACCCCTTGCTGGAGCCAGCGACCTTGGGACCAAGCTGATGAGCTTTTGCTCAAGCCAGATGGGCCTGTGCTCAAGCTGGCGAGCTCGGGGTCTCGAACCTCGGTCTTCTGCATCCCAGTCCGATGCTCTATCCACTGCGCCACCGCCTGGTCAGGCTGTATAGTCTACTTTTAAAGCTCCTCCCGCTGCACAGGCAGTTACCATATTACCTTGGGCTGGCCAGGCAGGCGAGAATAGGCTGTGTGCACTTCATTCAGCACCCCCTTCCGGGCCATCTCCAACATCTCCTCCCGATAAAGGTGGTCTTCGTCTGGGCGCCGACACCCGAACACCAGGGTCATGCGGCCTCCTTTGAGCCCTGCAAGAGACAGCAGGCTGCAGTTACTAGGATGGCCACCAGAGGGCAGGAGTCAAGGTCTGACAAGCTGGGCACCCAACTTGAATTCTCATTTCATCCCCACAAGTGACTTAGCTAGTATTTCCCATACTTTACAGAAGAGGAAGCTAAAGCCCAGGGCATTCAGATCCCTTTCCCACACAGGCCAAGGTAAATGGGATAGGAACCAAGAAATGTGTGTGGGCAGTGACACAAATCCTCTGCAGCTCAGTTCTATTCCCACGCGGGTGCTGGCCACCTAGTGCTCCCCACCCCACCCCACCCCTCGGGACCCCTGCAGTACCTTTGTGCTCAGTGTCATGGAGCCTCTGCTGCCAGAAACTGCGGAAAGGGGCGATGCCTGTACCAGGCCCAATGAGGATGCAAGGGCGGGTGGGGTCCTCAGGGAGCTGGAAGCCACTGGCACTGAAAGAGACAGAAAAAGAGAAGCTATAGTCTTCAGACACCAAGGTCCAAATGTGCATGCAGGAAAGGGGCTGGGGAGCTGGGGGGGGGGGGCTGGGGGGTGGTAGTGGTAGGGGCTGTGGAGAGACAGTGAGCTCAGATTTGATTCCCAGGTCCTGTAGGCTGCTTCATTTCCCCTGACCAAACACCCATCTCCTTGCCCCGGGGTCCTTTTGAAAGAGGCTGAACCTTATTGTACTCTGGGCTCCATCATCACTGTCATCTCCATCCCTGCTAGACAATTGGCCATGTGCTGTAGCCAGGAGATAGAATGGAGAGGCCGTGTGACCCCAATGCCTTCTTTACGGGCCATGGGGTCCAGAGTGCCATCAAACCTCAAATCCTTTCCGTTCAACCCAGAATTCCCAGAGCCAGTGATCCCACAGCAGACAGAGCGGAGGGGGTGCTTACCTTCGTACAAAACAGGGCACTGGGTCTTGGGGCTTTAGGCGGCTGAGCCATGTGCTGCAGACACCGTGGTGCAGGGGACCGTGTCCATCTGCAAGGACAGCACAGACCTGACCACCATCGCCCCCACCACCCATGCGTGAACCCACCCCCAGTGACTCCTCCCACCTTGATGCGCCTCCTCAAACTGTCCACTCAGATACTCTGTGAGCTTTAATTTTTCTCCTGGTTCTAAGATCTACCCTCTCTATCCCCAGAGCTGGTGAGAGCTGAAAGGGACTTAGCATGCAAGCCTCTCCTTTTAACACTGCAGAAATTGAGTCTTGGAAGGGCAGTGACTTGGATAAGGTCACTCATGTGGCCGTAGAATAAGGCCACAGCTCAGCTTCCCTGACTCTTACTCTGATGCTCTTCTATGAGTTTCTTCAGAGATGCTCCCAGCCCAGCACTTGGCTCCAGTGACAGTGGCACAAAGTGGCTCCTGAGGGTGGCCACAGTCACCCGCCCCAGAGTGTTCTCACAAATATATTCCTTACTAGTAGGAACTCTGGGTGATAGACAGCCTCCTGAGCATTCCAGTCTGTTTTGACATCTGTGTGTGGCCCCTCGCATCTCACATGATTAACGATAACACGCATGCAGAGAGGTTAGCTCAGTGCCCGGTTCAGAGTAATCTCTCCACACACCTCTTTGCTATAACAACTCAGGAAGGTGGGTGCTTCACTGATGAGGAGACCAAAGCTCAGACATGTTGAACAGCTGCCCAAGAAATAGCAGTTGGACTGCTTCAAAGCCTCTGACTAAGCCTTACCTCGCGTGTGGTAGGTGAGCACGGCCACAGTGAGGTGGACCTCCGTGGGTGTGCGGTTCGGGGAGGAGCTGATGGAGTAGTACCGGGGTTTCAGAAGAGGGAGCTGGGAGAACAGGAAGCTGGCAGACACCCGCAGGGACGGGAACTCCTCCAGCACCTCCAGCAGCGTGGGACTGGTGGTGAACTTCCACTTGTTGTACTCCGAGGGCTGAAAGGCAAGGGCAGCAGTGTGAGCGACTCAGGGCACCTGGCCCACACTGAGGGAAGAGCCTGTCACAATCCCATGTTCATTCACTCATTCATTCACTCACTTACTCATTCCCTCCCTCAACACTTTGAAGCACCAAGCGCTGTCCAGGGTGCTGAGACTACCAAGCTGGAGAGAAAATATTTCCTCAGGACAGTGAGTAGCATTTATCTAACTTGTGGATCTAACTTGTGCACTTAGAACTTCACTGTCAGCAATTTGTGGGCAGGAGTCAAATTTTTATTATAATCTAATTTGGGGCAGGCCTTTGGAATCATAAAGACCTGGGTTCAAATCTTGACTGGACGCTGTGATATGGTGCATGTTTTAGAGCTGTGGGATCTTGTTCCAGTTACTTAGCCTTTGTGAAATGAGGATAGCACCATGTATTTTGTGAGGATGTTGCAAGAATTAAATGAGAAAATTCCTGCCAAGTTAGTGCAGCAGAACCACAGGACAATGGCATTGGAGGTGGCTGGAATCATGATCACTAGCAATGATGATATAATAATGACATCCAGTGCCTTTTGCAAAGGCTTGGGCCTAGAGAGTTGCAGGTGAGTTCATGCATTTTCTTATTAATTTTCAATTCAACTATCCATCTGTCACTATGTTTATTTATCCATTCATCCATGCCATCCATTCTCCAACAATTTCTAAGTCCCACGCTTATTCCAGATTTTGGGGATACAATGACATACAGGACACAGAGGCTCTCTTTTTCTGGATAATCTTTGAGGATGTGCACTTTGGTTGTACCCTACAGACACTCAGAAAAATCCAGTTTACTCAATGCAATTGTGTCCTAGAGATGTGAGGGGAGAGGGTGCCTCACTGCCCACCAGACTTTGACAAGTCTCCCTTTGGCTGCTGGAGCGGATCCCCCTTGGAGGTCAAAGACCAACTCTGGGCTCTGGCTTTCCCGAACTATAGAACCCCACCACTGCCCCAGCCACCGGCCTCTTTACCTGGCACAGGGCCTCTAGCCGCTGCCTCTCGGCCTCTTCCGTGGCCAGCTGGGCCAGCTTTCGAAGCAGCAGCTGGGTTGGAGGGGTGGTGATGTCTAGGAAGTAGGTGAGGGCCTGGCTGAGTGAGCAGGGGGGCAGCCGCTTGTCCCTGACCCAGTAGCTGCCTGGGTAAAGAAAGGAATCAAGGTGGAAAAGAGGCCCCATTTAGTTTTCCCAAAGGGTGATGAGGCCTCTGAGGCAGACTCCTTCTACTCTCCAGCTGCAGAAGATATTCTGGTCCCAAGAACAGCAGCAGGGCTCAACTCATGTGCCCAACTCATGTGCAGGAAGGTGGTGATCAGAGATAGGGCTGCAGGGAAGCTGACCCACGGCTGTCCAAAGCGCACCCACCGTGACCAATCCTATAAACTATACACAGAGTCCAGTCCCTCTCTGACCCAGGCCTGGTACCCACAGGCGAATTATTAGAGACTCACGGTGACTAAATCCACCAAAGACTGATGTATGACCGAGAGGCCAACTGTTCATTTAGTGAAAAGCCCATGACTGCATCCCCTGGATTCCAATACCAAGAGGGGCTAGGAGAGCAGCCAATCACCACGAGGTGAGGTAGAGAGTCTTAAGGAGTCCCAAAGGGCACTGCACAGGGTGGTCACAGCATGGACCCTTGGGCCAGTGGGTGTAGGTTCGAACTCTGGCTCTCCACTTACTAGCTGGGTGGCTGAACTCTCTGAGCCTTGGTTTCTGCCTCTGTGAAACGGATGTGATAAGAAAACTTGTCTCACTGGGTTTGCATGAACATTGAATGAAATGGTGCAGTATAACAGTTGGTACAGGATCTGGGCACAGGTGCTCAATAAACAGGTAAAAATATTAGTATCGCATTGTTTCATCTAGACCCAAGGCCTGATGAACCGCATCTATCTCCCGAGAGTCACGAGGACATCTCTGTCCCCTCCTCCCCAAGCTTCAGGCTCTCTCACATTCTCCAATGCCAGACTTGACTTCTCTGACCCTTAATTTCCTATTTTGGCCACTCTAATTAGGGGGACACATTCCTGAAGGTGTCATTTTCACTGAGGAAGCTAAGGCCAGGGAGCTAGTCCCACGGCTGGGAGTCCCCTGACTGTAGACTTCATCAGTTTACCCCCTCCTAGTGCTCGTCACCCAATGCTGCGCTCACCACATAGACAGAGCCTCGCCTTAACACCAGAAACGAGTGCCCTGAACCCTCCGTAGGACAGTGTGTCATCCCCCCCACCCCCGGTGAGAATGGCCGGGAGGAGCCACACTCTCCTGGTCACATACAGCCTGCCCCTGCGTATTGCCCAGGGAAGCTCATTGCTCATTGCTTATTGGCAACAAATCAAACGCTTGGGGAGGAGGCAGTATGAAATTAGAATGCCATGAAAATGTGAGAAGTTATATATTTTGGGATCTGAGGAGACTCTTAGGGTGTATTCTCTGACCTTCCGGACAAGTGCTCATTAGCCTGTGGGAGATGGACATCCTCCATTTCTGCCTTGGGTTCCAGGAATGGTGGTGAAGGCTGCATTTATATGTGCTCATTTCTGTTTTTCACAACAAGCCTCCAAGGAAGGCTCTATTATCTCTATTTTAGACGAAAGGAAATAAAACCTAGAGCGGTTAACTTATATGCTAGGTCACGTAGCTAGTAAGCGATGGATCAGGAACTGGAACCTTCACACCTCACCATTTTTACTCTGTTTCCACATTTCTCTATTATGTCACCAAGCAAGCTGCACACATGTGCCTGTTGTGGGGACTAAAGGGACAATGTATGTGACATGCTGGCGTAATTACCCAACAAGTGCTAGCTGTTATTGTTATAATAATTATTATGAATAATCTTGCTTATCTGTCTCCTGTACAAGGTCGTGAGCTCTCTGAATGAGACATTGAATCTCATTCATTTTTTAGCCCAGGGCCTGTTTGTTATATAGAAGGGACCAGTTAAAACCTCAATGGAAAAATAAATGAATTAGTCAATCAACAAAAAATTGGCTAGAAAAGCAAAAGAATGAAGGGAAAAGGCTCTTCAGCTGCTAATTTTTGGCAGATAGTCCTAAAGAAGTGTCCCTTCTAGCTGGTTGAGAACTGTTTGTGAGGCTGCTTTAGTCCAGGCTGGGGTGGCCCACCCACGCAGCAGGGAGGACAGGGCTAGCTGCCTGCCTGCCGTGCAGGGCCAGGCCCAGCCCATCAGCCAGCTGGGGGCTGGTGGGAGGGTGCTGGGGCTGCCCCAGTGGAGGATCCTTATAGAGGGCTCACCAGTCTCACTGAGGATCTCCATGCACACGGGTTTGTTGGATGTCGGGCCGTCCACCACTCGCTCCAAAATGCCTTGGACCAGGACCAGCTGGTTGCTTGGGAAAATGCCCAGGTGCTCTCCGGGCAGGTAGCTGAGACCTTGGCCGCCCTCGCAGGAGAGTTCAACCAGGAGGGTGGTGCGGCTGGAGGAGGGGAGAAGAAGCCTCTGGTGACACCGCCAGGATTTCCTCCAGAGGTCCCTGACGGATGGGCCGGTTTCCCCAGGAAATCTGCCCTCCTTTCATTTTCCTGCCTGGTTCCCTGAGCACAGTCACCAGCACCCCTCAGGCCGGGGCACCTAAGAGAATCTGGGCCTGGCAGGGTCTGAGGCTTGTCTGGGGACAGAGGATGGGCTGCAGCCCTCCTTGTGCAGTCTTCCGAGTCTACTGGGGCTCAACCACAGACTCTGCCTGAAGAGAACATCCCTCTAGGAGACACGTAGGCGTTGGGACAAACCTTCCCAGACAGACAGGAACAGAGAGAGATGAGAAGCATCAATCATTAGTTTTTCGTTGCCGTTGTGACACCTTAGTTGCTCATTAATTGCTTTCTCATATGTGCCTTGACCGCGGGCCTTCAGCAGACCGAGCCAACCCTTGCTGGAGCCAGCGACCTTGGGTCTAAGCTGACGAGCTTTTGCTCAAGCCAGATGGGCCCGTGCTCAAGCTGGCGACCTCGGGGTCTCGAACCTGGGTCTTCCGCATCCCAGTCCGACACTCTATCCACTGCGCCACAGCCTGGTCAGGCATAAATCCGGTTCTTATTAGAACAAAGCGCAGTTTTCTTAATGAATGGCAGAGGACAACACAGAGAAACAAAATCTACAGAGAATCCACATCACTGGCTCACCCTGGTGGGGAGATGTCCTTCCCTGCTGGACTTTTCCTGAAAGTTCTAAGAAAGAGTCAAATGGTTTGAGTTTCTCTCGCTGTCCCCTTTTGGTGAAAGAGTGAAGTGACAAAGGGCAGGAAGTGAAGCAGGTACCCAGTTCCCAAGCTGGAAAAGTGGCCTGTGATTAATGCAGACCAGACGTAAAGGCCCTGGTGGCTACCGTGTGACCAGTCAAACCGGCCCTCACTAATGGCATCATTGCTAACGCCAGCGGACACTTCTTTCTTTGCAAAGGCTGACTGGTTCTCGTCTCTCCTTCCTTAAAATAAAGTCTGTGGCCCATGCCCCGGGAAGCCCTGTACTCCCCTACCTGGATTTCACACTCTGTAGATTCTGCCTTGATTTGAGCTTCATGGTGAACACGTTCTTGGCATGCATACTGCTGAGGGCTGTGGGGACAGAGATGGTGAAATGGCCAAGTGGCTCTTCAGCGTTGGTGGGGCAGCCTCCACATGTCTGAGTCAGTGACATCTGGACACTGCCCGTGGGATGTCCCGCTATGGTCGTGGTAGGGTTTTCTTTCCTTTTCCCCCCGTGTCTCTGAATCACACACGAAGACCTTTGGTCCGACAGAGAGGGGCTGGGCTACTGCTAGATGCTGGGACGTGCAACTTAGAGGTTCAAATATGGGGGTGTCTAGGGTACGTCATGACTTGGAATCCACAGGAGAACACTGCTGAAGTAGGGAGTGCCATAACCAAGCGCAAACCGGCAGGGCACGGGACTCCTGGCACTAGAAAGGGGGAAGGGCTGAGGCGCAGCATCTGGAGGGCGCCAGGGAGAGAGCCCAGATTGGAGAATGTTCTGGAATTGCCTCTGCAGGATATTCTTTACAATACTTAGCTGCCACTGGAGCTGGAAGGGTGGGCTCAAATCTCAATTTAGCCACAGGGAGTAACTCGCCTCACCTCCCTGAAGGTCATTTTCTCTGTCCGTGCCTTTCTCGGAGGCTGTGTGTCAGGGCTCGCTTAGAGCGGGCGGGCAAAGAGCCTGGCACGGTGCCTCACACACAGGAACCCTCAGTTGGTGAGGCTCCCTTCTCTCTTCACCTCCCACCCAGAGCTTCCTCCTGAAGTGGTCTGTCTCCCTTGGGGACAAAGCAAGGCCTGGATTCTGGCAGCCCAGCTGGCTCTTGGAGGCAATAAGAGAGAGGGGCCCAGTAGCCCTAGGCCAGCTGCCTCTGCTCAGAGGGTCCTAGTGCTCTCCCCGACCACAGACGCATGACTCAAAGGCCCCGGCCCTGGCAGGAAGGGCAAACAAGCCCCGGTGGTGCAGGGAAGCAGGTACCTTTGTTGAGGTCCAAAGGTTGTGAGTCCTGCACAAGCCTGTAGTGGTGTGGGTCCCAGGTCACACGGGCGGTGTAGCGCTTGGGGATCTGAATGTGGTGTTTGCCTCGGACATCGAATGTCTCACAGGCCGCCTGGGGAAGAGAAAGCAAGTTGGTGTCCATGAGTGCCACCTTCAGTAGCAGCAGCGGCAGCTGCACCACCGTGGGGGCTACCATTGTTTAGGTCCTTACAGCGAGCTAAGTGCTTTGTTAAATTACTAAGCACATTTATCTGAGTGTTGTAAAGACTTAAGCTCATGGTAGCTGTTGCTATTATGATGAATATTAACATCGACAGTATCTCATTTTATCTGCGTGAGGTAGGTCTGATTACTCCCATTTTCTTCATGTGGAATCACTGGAGGAGGCCTGGGTTTGGGAGTCCCCGGCTCAAGCCAGTGCTCCTAGGCATCACTGGGTGAAACGCTTCGCTTAAATAAATTTGCTAAATTAGAGGAGTCAAATCATGGGTGACAAAGGTTGACTGCCCTGGGTCCAGAGAACTCAACTGTGTGGTCCCCATCCCCAAGCTCTCTGTGGCTGGGAGACTTGAAACAAGACAAAGTTGTCAAGAGGTGACCAGGATAATCAGAGGAGGAAACATCTTAAACCGAAGTGCCCAGAAAGGAGGGAGGTGTCCCAGTCACCTTCTCGTACCCAGTGTCACATGCTTAACGTAGAGATCTTTTGGGGGGTTGAGGAAGAGCAGCAGTGACCTGAGCCCTCAGGCCTGCAACCCTGGCCCACACCGGGGACCATGCCTACAGGACCAGGCGAGGGTCATGTCACCCAGGATGCCCAAAATAGATGACGTGGTCAGAAATGCATGATAGCACCCTGTCCGTACTATGAGGCAGCTCCAGCTATGAACTGACCTTGAAGGTTTGCACAGCCCAGCTTCGGAAGGCCTCTTCCTGCCCACTGAGCTCATCTCCTTCCCCTGTTGGGGTGAGCTGAGATGCTCCCAGGTGGGACAACTTCTGGTCGACATCATGAGCAAAGGCACAGAACTGAGGGTACATGCTGGATCCGAGGCCAAACACAGCATACCTGCCCCGAGGAGGACACACACACACACAGACGGGAGTGAGCCAACCTGCACAAGCCTCAGCCAGCAGCCCCAACAGTCCTTAGGCCAGCCCCAGACACTCCGTCTTTAGCCGGGCATAGGGCCCAGCAGTGAATGCCCCCTTCTGGTCTTCCCTGGTCAGCACCTTGCCACCAACTTCCATGAGCAACCCTATCTTTGGCCTGCAGACCTGTGAGAGGGACTTGAATTTCCTGGCTTACTCCTCAACACATGCTGAACACAGTTCTCTCTGTGCCTGGCCATCCCAGAGACGACCCCCTTATATTTAGACCTAGTTCCAGATGCTGGACCCTACGGCAGGGGGTAGGAAACACCGTTACCTGAACTTGTTGGTGAGCTCTTTCAGCATGAAGAGGGATTTCTTCAGTTTCTAGAAAGAGAGAAAACCACAAAGTTCTCAGACAAGATTCATAAAAGCACTGCTTTGTCTTTTCTCTTGGTGGCCGTTTAAGAACCGACCACATCTGGCAGGAGAAGGTTCAGGATCCATAAATGCAGGTTGGGTTCTGTGTACCTGGCTGGGGATCAGGGACGAGTTCAGCCTTAGGTACTCACGTGGCCTTGACCCTCCGTGTGGGACCCAGCCCAGCCCAGCCTCTAACCCATGCAGCCCCGGTAGACGGGGTCATGCCTTATAGCAGGGCATTGCCAAAGGGTTTCCACTTCTTGCTCAGAACCTGATGAGACCAACAACTGTCCCCATATTTTCTAAAATAACCCCGACTCCCCAGGAACTCGAGATAATTTTAGGTGTTACACGATCTAGCAGTTCTAGTCAAATCTCATGGTCAGAAAGTATTCTCTTTTCTGTAATTTTTTTTAGTTATTCCCCTTTCAATTTTATTTTTTGTTCTTCGGAACACTAAGGAGAAAGTCTCAGATTGGTATTAACAGAGGCTTAACACTTCCCTAACCTTGCCTTTTACTCTTAAAAACAAAACAAAACTGAGCAAGCCGGGGTTAGGTAAGAGTTCCACAACTTCGTTTGGCTGTCATTGGAATTACTTTCTGCTGGCTTTTCATTTGTGAGAGTGACAGGAAATTTTCTTTAAACATGAATGATTGAGTTTTAAAACGTAGCTCCATTTACCAAAACATTAGGTATGTCATGGGAATGGTGGCGCGTGCATATGGCAATAATTGCGAAGGACACAGGCTGATGTCAGGGCAACCCAGAGTGATGTGAGCACTCACTCCCAAATGTCCTCCTTAGGACATGCTGAATCCCCTAGACCCTTCCCTTGGTCCTCTGGAGCTCTGCCACCACCCACCCCACTGGCACCTGGGCCACCTACCTCTCCATTGCAGGGGGAGTCTCCGTTGCCAAACGTGCTTGTCACCACCAGCAGCAGCTGCTCCTCCTCCAGGCTACTCAGCCTGTACTCATCCATGCAGAGAACCTGCACGGTACCAAGGGAGGACATCGGCCCTGGGCTCCAGGCTGCGGCCCTCTGCGCCCTCCCCAGCCACCCTGAGCATCCTCCTCCCCAACCCAGGCCGTTGGTTCCCTTCATCATCCTGTCCCCTGAACTCCTCCTCCCCAACTCCCAGCACAGCCGTGGCACAGAAAAGGTGAGTGCTCAACACATCCCCGTCAAATGAACCTACTTGAATACCTGTCCTCATCTCTCAATCTCATGTCCCACCGCTAACATGTCAGCAAGCCCCGGGGGGTTTACCTCAAAAGTACGGCTTGTCCTAAGGCAAAACACTTCCAGCACTGCCTCAACTATATTTTTTTAGCGAGCGAGAGAGAGAGAGAGAGAGAGAGAGAGAGAGAAAGGGCAGATAGGGACAGACAGGAAGGAGAGAGATGAGAAGCATCAATTCTTCCCTGCGGCACCTTAGTTGTTCATCGATTGCCTTCTCTTATCTGCCTTGACTGGGGGGTTCCAGCCAAGCCAGTGACCCCTTGCTCAAGCCAGTGACCCTGGGCTTCAAACCAGTGACCTTTGGGCTCAAACCAGCGACCACGGGGTCATGTATATAATCCCACGCTCAAGCCAGCGGCCCTGCGCTCAAACTGGTGATCCTGCACTCAAGCTGGTGACCTTGGGGTTTTGAACCTGCATCCTCTGTGTCTCAGGCCGACACTCTATCTACTGTGCCACCGCCTGGTCAGGCTCCATGGCTATTTTGGGTTCTGAGTATGTGGACATGTTTTCCACAACAATGGGATGATCAGGTAACACAAATAATGACCGCTTTGGCATCTCAAGAACCCAAACGCTTTGCCTGATGCTAATCTCAGCTGAAGGGTGTCCTGGTCTCACTGCTCTACCCAGCCCACCTGGGAGGCCTTCAGGAATGAAGCAACTAATCCAGCACTGATGGGACAAATGACCTACCCTTTGAGGCTTTGTTTGATTTGTCTACTCTTAGTCATCCTTTGCCCCCTTCCTTGTATGGGTGGGCGGTGTTCAGTAAAGGGAATAAAATTTATCTACAGCAGCTCATGTATACTAAGATTTGGATTCATTAGGAAGTGTTTCTCAGCCTGTGTTCCCCAGACATACATTTATCCTCCCATCACCAATTTACAAGGTACAGTGGCACATCCAAGGTTCTGAGACACCCAGGAGCGGAGCAACCATTTTCACTTTCCCCGGACAGCCCTGAGCACAGGCAAGAAACTGGCATGCATCGCCTGGGCCAGATACCTTGGGGTTGAAGGCACAGCTAAACAAGGCCGCCAGGTCCTGGGCCAGCGTTTCTGATTTTCCCGTCTCCGTTGCAAAGAGGATTGTGGCTCTGACCCGGGACGCCATGGCCTTGCGCATCAGCATAGAGGCAAAGAGCACGGCTCTGTGGGGACAGACAGACAGACACTATGCTGAGTCATCCTTCCAGAGGAAGATGGGTCAGGAGAATGGGAGGGGGTAGTGATTAAAGTGGGGGAGCTTGAATTAAAGAAACCCATGTTTCCCACCAGCTATCAACCCTGACGCACTGCCCCTCTAGTCCCCTCCCCTGCCCAACACACTGCTTAACCCCTGTGGGAAAATGGAGGAGATAGGGGTTTGGGACAATGGCAACAGGTGACCCTTGGAATTGGTGTAGAAGCCAAACTCCATCGAGATCATCTTTTCTATTTGTTCCCTGCCCTTCAAGGCCTACAGGGGCAGGCTGACTAGAAGAAAGATGTCAACACTGGCCACTCCCACTTACTTGGCCATGACTTGGAACTGAATCTTCCTTCTGTGGGGTCTCCGCTTCTCATCCTGCCAGACGTGGGTTTTCCAGGCCTCCACCTGCAGAAAAGAAGGCAGATGTGAGAGTGAGGGAGGTCCAGGTCAGCTTGGTCTTGAGGTACTGGCAAGATATAGGACCTTTCCTGCCCTTCATGAGTTGGGGGTGATCAAGCCCTGTCCCATTCCCTGCCTCACTGAAAACCCCACAGGGAAGGGCTGTGTCTGTCTGCATCCCTCAGAGCGGCAGCTGCGGTTTCTAGCATAGAACCTGAGCATACCGGGTGGTCCACTGATTGTATGGTCATTAGTATCTCTTTCGGTTTTAGTGGCTTATCATTAGGAAGACTATGTAATGTATAGTCCAAACTAGGGCACTATTGAGAGTAAAAGGAGGTGCTATGGCAACAGAGACAAAGTGTTCAGGGCAATAAGGCACCCTATTTATCACCTTTAGTGTAAGTAAGTTCTTCCTAAATCTAACCAAAGTCCTTTTTGACAATTAATGAACTTGTTGCAACATGTAACGGTTATGGGGTGCATTCTGGGTTGGACACTGGGCTGAGCTTTGCATATACCAGTTTATGTGATCCTTACAACCTCCTGTCATAACATGAAGGTCAGTCCCTTAAGAGATGAGAAAATTGGGCCTGACATGGGTGAAATAACTCCCACCCCAGGTGTGCCTGACCTGGGGGCCAAGCTCTTCACCATGATGTTAAGTGACTGTTTATGGTCCTCCTATGGAGTTAGGTGCCATGGTGGTCACCCCTTGGGAGCTTAAACCCTGTCAGAGCAACGGGCCACTAAAGGTACAATAAAGTATTTCCTCAACCCATGCTTTATAGAAATAAACAAACATCCTTGAGTGAAATCTAAAAATATGTCTGTGTCCCTGATCCTTCCCCGTATGCCCTGCACAACTGAGCATGCACGTGCACACACAGATGCACAAACACATGCACAGACATGCCTGCCCACGTACATACATACACACACGTGCAGACACACACTCTCTCCACTCCTAGCTCCCGAGACAGAGAGGACAGGAAGCCTCTGTTACCTGGTAGTAGTAGAAAGGGGACAGAACATAGTTTAACATCTCCTGGTGGAACACGGGGGTGATGCTCCCAGAAATCGGGGGGACCAGCCAAATCCAGTCAGCAGGGCAGCCTCCTCGGGACCGGTACTCATTCTGCATGTACTTCATGAAGGACTCTGCGGCTGAGTGGTGGTCCATGATGGTCACATTTTGCTTCTAAATCAGAAGGAGGCAAGAAGGGGAGTTGAGACAAGGGGGAGTCAGAGAGTGCTCTGTTGACTGCAGGGCTCCCAGAGAAACCATGGAAAGGCCTGGAAACCTGTAAAATGGGACAGAAATTCCTCCTGGCCCCTCCTCACTGCTACCCAAATGAAAGGCACTTTCAGAGCCTCTGAAGGGGCCAAAAAGAAAATGACCATCGCCATGTTCAGCCCACAGATCAGGCGGTGGCCTACTGTTGGCTCTCTGGGACAGTGTTCAGTTTCTCAGGCCATGCCCACAAGTCTCCCCAAATTCCCAACAAATGGCTCTCTCTGGATGCTGATAAATCAAACCACAATGCATTTTGGTTGGCAGAGAGTTCCAGGAGTCACATCACCAGGATGAGAAGGGACGAGACTCCTTCGAAGCATTGAGGGAACCATACTGTATGAAAGACCAGTGACCAAAATCCTAAAATTAAAAGCCAAGGGGCCAGAGCCTTCCCAGAATGACCCTGCAAGGGCAGCCACACCCTCGAAGTCAAGGGCAACTCATTTAGTCAGGAGATATTTGTTTAATGTAGTGTTTCAAACCTTGGCTTCTTATTAGCCATGTGACCTTAAGTAATTAGTTCCTGAACCACACTAAGCCTCAGTTTCCACATCTGTCAGGGGGGAATGACAACAGTCTCTACATCACGAGGTTATTGAAAAGATGCGGTAAGTTAATACAAGTAAAGCATAGAACCTGCTAAATAAATGTTAGCTGCTATTATTATTTCTATCTGCCAGGCGTTATGCAAGGCTCTGGTGTTAGAGAAAGACACGGCCCATCTCTGTATCAGACTATATTCTAACTGGGGGAGGGGGTGGAAGAAAGTCAGCTGTTTCACGTGGTCTGATAGAAGCTACGATGGAGGTGTGTGCAGGTGCTAACGGAAGGCAGAGGAGAGGGCTTAGCTCAGATACAGGTCTGAAGGCAAGATGGGGGGTCTTTCAGGGACCGCTTCTAAGAGGAGGAGAGCCTTGAGGGATTGGAACAGGTCAGACTGGAGACAGGCATTCCTGGAGGAGGACACAGCATGAGTCAAGGCCAAGAGGAGGAGAAGAGCTAGCTGATGGAGGCCCCAGTAGGCCCGGCCATGCCTTCTAAAATTTATACATGTACATATAGCAACTTCTGGCTGCCAGACCAGTGTTAAGTTCAGGAGCTGATGATGATCGTTGTGATAATGATGGTAACAACAAAATAATAAGTAATAAGAACAACAAAACGAATGCTTACTAAGGGTCCACTATGGGCCAGGGAGTCTGGCTAAATGTATCACATACATTTCATTTAATTCATACAGTAATCTAGTGAGGGTGGTACTATTATTATCCTTGTTTTACAGATTAAGAAACAAGGTCAAGTCTTCTGCAGTTTATCATGAAGGAGGGTGAGGAGGAAGTCCTGGAGACTCAAACACAGTGACGGGACATGGTCAGCAATGGTCAAGAGACAGGGAAGGATTGGCAGGTTTTCTGGGACCTAGCCACATCCTGCCAGTGTCAGGGCTGCTGCTGGGAGCCCCCAGGACTCGGGATGTGTGGTCCAGGCTGGTGGGATCTTCCTGAGCTTGGCCAGCACTAGTGGGGCTATTCCTGTCCTGTCTCAGAGCCATCACCCCAAATCAAGCACAAGCTTAACTGACCTACCTATAGGGTGACCAGTCATGGGGTGTTAACAGTGTGTGATCATAAATGTTTACTGGGTGATTGTTTAATGTCAGTTCCTCACTATATTGCACAAGGAGAGATTGTTGTCTATTTTGTTCACCACACACATCCTCGGCCCAGCTTAGTACCTGGCATAGGGAAAATGCTCACTAAAACTTTGCTGAATGAATGGATGACTCTCTAGTCAGTGGTCTGGCCTTAAGGGCATCTACCAGCTTTGTGGAGATGGTCCTAACTTCTAAGGTAATATCTTCACACATCCCATGCCTCCTTCCCAAAAGAAAGGGGTATGTTTATGTGAGTAAGAGCAGCAGATGGACCAGAGGGCTCAGTCCGATACAAGAACCAACCTGCTATGTGTGGTCCAAGGGGCAGACACTGTCGCTCAGTATAGGGAAACAAGAGCACCACTGCTCATGTGGAGGTGGGCTCTCATTCATTCATTTAACACATTTTTTTAGAATATACCATGTGCCACTCTTCTTGATTCTAGAGGTAGAACAGTGAACAAGAGAGACAAGTCCCCTGACCTGGGAGCTTCCATTCTAGTGGAGGAATCAAAACAACAAACAAAGGAAGAAGTAGATGTACTATATATTGTCAGGAGTTACAAAAAAATAAAGGCAGAGTTAAAAGAGTAAGAGAGAGGGAGAGAGACAGGAGGGAGGGGAGGAGGTGGTGCCATGTTTTAGGGAATGGTCAGGAAGGCCTACTCTGAAGAATTCTCAGTTGGGACCTGGATGAAGAAAAGGGGCCAGTCATGGGATGATTTGTGGGAAGAGTTCTAGGCAGAGGGGAAAGAAAGTACAAAGACCTGGGGTGGGAATTTTATTGGTCAATTTGAAAACAGCAAGAGTCCCAGTGTGACTGGAAGGGTGATGGAGGATAAAGGCCTGACCAGAGTGGCTAAGGGGAGAGGATGGGTAATGAGATCTGGCCTTCGTTTTGCGGTAAAGGGAAGCAGAAAACAAGGTAGTAGTGGGGGAGTTATTCGGTTAGCTAACCATTTATTTCTTTGAGAAAAGAATCATTACAGCCTATTGGTAATGATGGGAATGGTCCAGTGGAAAGGGAGACATTGATGATACAAGAGGGGGGACGGTGGTATTCTCAGAATCAAAGTCCTTGAGAAATTGAGAAAGGACAAGACAGGGACTGACCAGTCTTGGGGGGAAAGTAGTTGCCTGTTGCTGGAAGCATGCAGTTATATTAGAAGACCTAGAGTTACTGAGAAGGCTTATCTGTCTCTGTGTCCCGAGCACCTAGCACAGCCAGTGGCACAAACTGGGTGTTTGATGATTCTTTGATGCATGGATAATGAACAATGATGTAAGGGGAAAATCAAGCATGACATGAGAGGCTGGACCAGATGACCTTCTAACCAGAAAGGCTTCAGATCCACACAACACCAGACATACCTGGAAACTGTGGAGCACAGCAACATTGATTTCAATGACAGCCTGGTCTTTCCAGAGTGAGGCCAGCTTGTGCGTTTCCAGGCCCATCCTTCTGCCCACTTCCTATGGAGGCAGAGAAATGGCGGTGTGTCAGTCCTTGGGACCAAAGCACAGGCCCATACCTCCAATTGGCCCAGCTGGATGGTCTTTGTTACCTCCAAGATGTTGTAGCGCTGGACGTCACAGAAGTCCCGGACCCCGATCTCTGTGCCCATGTACCAGCCGTTGAAGGGGCACCCTGGGAACTCGAGGCCACCCACCTCGAGCAGCATGTTGGACACTGCAGGCAGTGCATACCACTTCAGTTCCAGCTCCTGGAACCACTCATACCTGGCAGGGAGAGAGCCAGTGGCAATTGGGGCTTTCCCCTCTGCCCACCCTTACCCCGCCAAAATAAAGCTTCAGAAAAACCAAGAAAACTCCTTTCTAGGTGTTGATCTCTAAGTTAGTTCATCCCACCTGCAGGGGTGAATGGGTGCACTAAGTGTCTTTCATTAATTATACATCCATTAATTAATTAATTAATTCATGCAAACATACCGTAAGCATCAAGTATGTGACAGGCCCTGTGACAAATGCTGAGAACCCAACATAATATAGCAGTTAAGGACTCTAGTGTAAGATAGCCTCGTTTCAGTTCTGTCTTACCAGCTGTGTGACCTTGGGATGTTATTTAGCCTCTCTGAGCCTCAGTATCCCCATGAACAAAATAGAGTTAATAGCATCTGACTTGGGAGATTATTGTGAAGATAATAGTATCATTCATTTATTCCAGAAATATTTATAGTGGAGCACCTACTATGTGCCAGGCACCCTATTGGCTGTTGGGAATATATTGCTGAACTAGAAAAACAAGATCCCTATTCTCAAAAAGCTAACAGTCTAGAGACTAGGCTACAAACAGGTAAATAAGTAAATAAATAGGAAGATAAAATCAAGGTGATGTGTTAAACAGAGGGTGAGGGTGTCCACTGTGCAGTGAGTCTCAATGTATGAAGGTGTTTTTGTAATTATGAGAGCTGTCTGGAGCAAGGGCTAAAGCAGATGTGCTTCTGAAGTCACTATAGCCCTATACTTTCATCACAGTCAGGAGAGGGACACCTGAGAGAACTGGCAGGAAGGCAAAAGAGGCCTGGGCTGTTCAGTGTGACTCTCGGAGCCTTCCAAGGGTTCTTCTCTCAAGGTCACTGCTTCCCAAGTCCCTAGGGCCCAACCTGTCTAAGCCTCTACTTGCCCCTCTCCATCCACATATTCTCTTAAGTGTGAAGCCCCAGACGCAAGTGCAGAGCTGTTGTATAAGGTGACAAAGGGGGCTTTGAAAGCCAGCCCTTTTGGGTCCCTGCTGCTGACCAGACTTTGGGGAGATACACTGAGGGGCCTGAGGATGAGGTCTAACTGAGGAAAGGAGGGACATGCATGTTAACTCACTGCCCAGTACCCGCAGCCTGCTTACTTAGGATGTTCCATAGGCACCTCGAGCACAAGGTCAGGCGGGATTTCGAAGAACTCAGGGTCACAGCCATCAGCCTGCAGGACCAGAGGCACCACATCGAAGCGGCCGTACTTGGGTTTCCAGCCCAGGTCGATGCACAGCTGGGGACAAGACAGACCCAGTGAGCCTGAGACCCAGGCACCTTGGCCCCTCTAGGCTCTACTCTGTCGCCCACCAAGACTAGATCTGGTACCTGGGTGAACTCCACACAGGCAGGGTCCCCTCTGATGGTGCCATCAGGCATCTGGTAGCCGGCATACCGGATGAGCTGAGAGTTCCAGACTCGGAAGTCATGCTTCCCATCGCTCCGCTGGGGGAACACAGTGATGGCCGACCTTCCACAAGACAAGGATAGTACTGTTTACCACCTGGCTTCAGTTGGGGCTCCCAGCCACTCCTCACTAATCCTCCTCCCCTTCCTGAATTCCCACTCCCCAGCCTTTTGCATCTGAGCAAACTGAACCCAACTTCTGCAACTCCCCAACATGCCAAGCAATCCCTGGCCTCTGTGAAACCTGCCCCGCTTCCTGAAACACTTTTTCCTTCCCTCTTCTCCCTCCAGCTCCAACCCTGCCTTCAACACCAGCAGAGACTATCTCCTCCAGGAAGCCCTCCCCACTCTCAGGTGGGGTTAGCTGTCCCATCCCTTCCCATTGTGGCACCACATTTCTCTTCCTCCTTGTAGCTGAGTTGGTTAGATGCTGTCTGGTGCAGGCGTAGGCTCATGGTGGGCTGGGATGGTGTCTCAGGGTCTCCATCACCTCGGCATTCAGCCACCCTACCCTGTGCCTAGGCTAGCCCTCTGTTGGGTCCCCATAAGGTGCCCACATTTGCTGAACACGAAAATGGATGAATGATCGAATAAATGAGCTGTTCAATCCTATCAGCCTTGATCTCTTTGATGAGGGGTAGGGATGGTAAGGTAGAGGTGGGTACTGATGAGCAGTGATATTCCCTCCTCTAAAAAAAATACTGCACTGGAGCCTCTCATCATCTCTCAAAAATGGGGAGCCCTAATCTTGTTTGTGTGTTGTTGTTGTTTTTAGCGCACATAAGAGACAGACACAGATAGACAGGAAGAGAGACGAGAAGCATCAACTCATATTTGCAGCACCTTAGTTGTTCATTGATTGCTTCTCATGTGTGCCTTGACCAGGGGGCTCCAGCTGAGTCAGTGACCCCTTACTCAAGCCAGTAACTTTGGGCTCAAGCCAGAGACCATGGGTTCATGTCTATGATCCCATGCTCAAGCCAGATGAGCCTGTGCTCAAGTCGGCGACCTCAAGTTTTCGAACCTGAGTCTTCAGTATCCCAGGCTGACGCCTTATTCACTATGCTACCGCCTGGTCAGGTTAATCATGCTTCCTAAAGACCCCCTCTCCATCCCCTCCAAATGGTTCCAAGTCAGAAGAAAACCTAGGAAATAGTCTACTGAGGGGGCTAAACCCACGGAGGCTCTGCTCATTAATAGGGCTTCCAGAAGAAGCCTAAGTCTTGGCTTTCTCTCTCCCTGGTTTCTCCTGGAGCCAGAGATACCACCCCTAAACCCATGTGTATCTTTTGGTTAAGATTCCGGAGGAAGGTGGGCCCCAGTCATAGCCTCGGGAAAGGCGCCCCTACCTGATGTTGCCGTTGTTGGTGGCATAACGCAGGTGTCTGCAGATGTGTTCAAACATCTCCTTGGCAGTGGAACAGCTCCGGGCATCGAAGACCTGCACACAGACCCCCAGACCACACCCACATAGGACTGTGAGAACACAGGCCTCAAGGATGATCAGAAGTTAAATCACCAGGGATTGAGGATGTGTCCCAGAACCCCTGCCGCCAAACACCAAGCAGAGAAGTGCATTCTCATCTCTGCCTTGACCTCTCTCACCTCAGGGCTGCCCCATCCTCCTTTTCTCCTGCTCGCCTAGGGGAGCTCAGCATCCTCACTCGGAAGACCTTGTCAAAACCCAGATCCCAAGCGCCACGAATCAGGATTCCCGTGACCTAGCCTAGTTTCTTTACAAAGGGCTAGCACATTTTACACCAGGCCTCCAGCACACTTTATCACAGCCCGAGTTGCCTTCCCTGGCATTGCTCATTGATGTTGCTGTCCAAGTGCTTTCCATATTATCCAGTAATAAATGCTCCCCCAATGTAAAGATGTCTTAGGAAGCTAAGATAAAGCCATGTGTTCTAGGAGCCAAGAATTCAAACAGTCTGGGTAAACCACCTCCCTTGCGGCACCAGCGCTCAACAATAATAATAACAAGGTTGTTTGGTGTGATGTTGGAGTTTAGTCTCCCAAATTTAATATAAGACAGAAGGATCAGCTAGAGATCCAGGGGCTGAAGTCAGATTCTGGACTTCTCATAGGGCCCCAATCTCAGGCCCAAGAATGTGAAGAAGGAACCTAAGGCCCCCCTTTCAGCCTGGGAGCCCTGGCCACAGTTCTGCTTGGCTGTTGGGGGGCGTCTGATTAGGGCCTGCCTTCCCCCGAGCTTCCTCTCCTGCTAGGGTCTAAGGAAGTCCACCTGTAGGTTGGACCACTGGATCCTCCCGATGCAGCGTGGGGCATTGCGCCAGGCCTGCTTGGTGGCGTAGATGAGCTCATCTCCCGTCAGCTGGTAGGTTCCTGTTGTTTCTATTTCCTTTGTTACAGCTTCCACCCTGGCCAGATGTTCCTCTATTTTTGCCCTGGGGGACAGGAAGATATCAGGAAGATCAACAATGAGATGGCCTAAACGGGGATTAATTCAATCTACAGAAGCAGGAATTGAACTAGGACACCAGGAGGGCAAGCTGTCTCTCACAGAGACTGTCCCCTCCAGGGTCAGCTTTGTGGACGCGTTACGCGGGCCTCAAGCTTAGAAGAGCCCCATGCTTGGTTTCATGCTCTGCTGTCACTGTTTTGAAATTCATAATCACTTTTGAACTGGGAGCCCACATTTCCATTTTTAAACGGGATCCGGCAGGTTGCACAGCTGGTCCCGATCCCATCGGCCCCCTTGTTTCTAGGCACTTTTTCTCATGTACGTCTCAGCTTGGTGAGCACGAGAAGGAGTGTGTGCAATCCTTTTCAGACATGTGCAAGACCCAGATGAGCATCTGTCACACCATAGTCAGTCCTGCCTCTCGGCTGGGGGAGCGACCGTCCACCTTCCGGTGGTTAAGAGACAAGACGGGCCAGTCCTTCCCACCACATCTCCTGTGCACTGAGTAGTTGCGAGGAGCCAGGTACCGGGGGAAGTCACTCACAGTTGGGGTCTCACTGGGCCTGTGTCCAGTGTATCAGGGCTCTAGGAGGTTAAGTACCTGCGTAGAACTCGTGTGATAAAGAGCAAAGTCAGGACTCGCATGCCAAGCCCAGGTTCTTCACCTTCTACCTTCCACCCAAGGGGGGACTGAGAGCCAAGATGTGTCAAGGGCCTTCCCACGCTTCCCTGGTCAGGCCCCAACAGGGACCGGCTCTCAGGACTCAGCCTGCAGGGCCCCAGGGCCTGCGCAGGGAGGAGGCCTCCACAGAGTGGCCCAACACCACTGACTACTGTACAGAATGCTGTTTCTCAACCTCTGCGCCCCTCCGCCAGCAACCCGCGTGCAGATTTCTCCACTGCCTTCTCCCCTCCCCTCCCAGGCTTCAAAAATATCCCACAGGGAGGAGTTCAATCAGAAAGGCTTTGAAACACACACATGCACACGCACAGCAGCCTTGAGGTTTCCAATCAGCACCAAAGATGTTTGAAACAGCAACAAACAAAACTATTTGAGGAATGAACTCCTGATGAAGGAGAGTGGACAACTCTGAACAAAGCGGCCTTTCTGTGGATGAGGAGTGTCTCGACAACTCTTTCTTGATTAAAGAAAAAAGCTCAAAGACAAAACACTTGATGCTATTTATCTTCAAGGATCCTCCTGGCTTAAGGACCTGCTGGGTGAAGGTTGAGGTGGCCCCACCACAGGAAGCCCTTTCTCCCTAAACAAAGCTTCTCACAGCACTGCTCTGCATCCAAGCACGAAAACCGTCGTGATGACCATAACCCCGATGCTGCGAGCATACTAGGTGCTGTTACCATATAACTACATAAGAAAGAATTCATTTTTACACAATTCCTTTAATTAATTAACTAATTTAGCAAGAGAGACAGAGGGGGGGGGACAGACAGAGACAGACAGACAGGAAGGGAAAGAGATGAGAAGTATCAACTCATAGATGCAGCACTTTAATTGTTCATTGATTGCTTTCTCATATGTGACTTGACCGGGGGGCTCCAGCCGAGCCAGTGACCCTTTGCTCAAGCCAGCAACCTTAGGCTCAAGCCAGCAATCTTGGGCTTCAAGCCAATAACCTTTGGGCTCAAGCCAGCGACCATGGGGTCATGTCTGTGATCCCATGCTCAAGCCAGCAACCCCGCGTTCAAGCTAGCGACCCCACACTCAAGCCTGATGAGCCTGCGCTCAAGCCAGCAATCTCATTTTTGAACCTGGGTTCTCTGCATCCCAGGCTGACACTCTATGCACTGTACCACCATCTGGTCAGGCTTCTTTTAGAATTTTTTATTTTATCACTGTTTTCATCTAGTCACATTTCTGAGGCATTGAAAATGCTATCATGTCTATCAGTTCTGAAGAAAAGAGGGTGGCTTTTGGCATCGGCAAACTGGATTTGGACAGAACATTCAGCAAGTTATAATTTATGACTATATAATCCTACCCTTATGAAAGACTGAACCAGCCCCGTTGTCCATGCCCTGGCTGCTAGCAGAATTGTGGAGATGGACTGTCATTTGTCATTCACACTGCCCAGGAACTCTTGGGGGTCCCATGTGTGGACTTGTGACTCTGCGAATTGGCTCTTCCCTCAGCAAGAAGCAAATGGGTTTGACCAGCCACCAAGAGCAGCCCTGGGACCTCCCCAGGCTAACACCCACCCAGCTGACTTCCAAACAACAGCAGGACCTCCCAGGTCCAGCATGGAGTTGAGGACTCTAAGGCCTAAGAGTTGGACACTAGAACACTGAGATTAAAAGCAGGGGCTCTAACGCCACACTGCTGGGGTTCAAATCCTAGCTCTGGGACTTCAGAATGTGTGACTTTGACATCTCCATGGCTTCAGTTTCCATGACTGAAAAATGCGGATGATAATAATGGTACCAATCTCGGGAAGGTGTGGTGAGTGTTACTTACACTTCCGTACTCAGTAAACATTAGCGTCGATATAGTGGCCCAAGGAAGCCCATGAAGAAAATTCTTATACCCTGAAAGGCTCATTAGTCAACAACCTGGCTGAGGACTGTACATTAGAACTGCCTAAGAAGCTTTTAAAGAACATGAATATTTGCAGCCTCCCCACTTCCTGGGTTCCTGACACTCCTGGCCTTGGGGAACCTGATGTCAGTATTTTGCAAGGTTCTCAGGCGACTCTATGGCATAGCCAGGGTTGAGGATCTCTAACCCTGGGAGAAAAGTGTCTCTTTCATAGACTCAAGGACCCTCCCAGCTCAGACATTGCAGGGTCATAAGAGAGGGGACGTGGTATTTCCAGGCACCACTCTTTCCGCCATGGGGGTCCCAGGTGAACTTCTGTGGCTCACCTCATGGAGTGAAGTGCCGTGTGGGGCTGTACCATAAAAGCCACACACCCCTCCCAGCCTATAAAACAGCAAATCCAAGCCCTTGGACATTCTGTCTTACAATCCCTTTGTGCATTCTTATTTTAAAGTTTTAAAGGGACCTAAATTAAAAGTCATATATTTTTATGAAAGCTGGGAATATAGAACCTCATAAAGTTCAGAGCACAGCCTGCCTTCATCAAGCCGGGTGGCCTGAATCCTAGCTGGGACCAGGGCCTCAGATGTGTCACTGGGCCTCCTAGTTCACACCTGTAGGAGAAGGGCATGATGAGGTGGTCTTAAAGGTCTTATCTATCGCGAACATTTATAATACAAGAGTGCATATCGATTCATACTCAAGGTGGCTTTGTGCCAGGACACTGTTCTCAATTTATTTAATCTTCACAACAATCTTATGAACAAGACTGTATCATCACCCTCGCCCCCTTTTATAGATGAGGAGGTTGAAGTAAACAGATTTCCCAAGGATGCAGGATTGGTTCCTGGAGGAGCCAGGATTCAAACTCAAGCAGTTACACTCCCAACCCACACTTCTAACCATTATTGCTTTACCTCTTCATCTTAAAATTATGAAAACCTACTCCAGGATCTTTTTCCCTTGGGAAACTATGCTTTAGCCCTGAGCCCACTATGAAAATGGGAAGGAAAGGGGCCTGGGGTCAGAGGGAAATGGTTGGAGACAGGAGAGCTCCCAGGAAGGGGGAGGCAGCAACCCTGCAAGAAGCAAGCCTTACTCTTTGAAGGAGCTGTAATACTGGTTGACAAATTCAATAGCTTGAGGTAGAAGCTCTTCTGGGGAGGTAGGCTTGTCTCTGGGTCCTCTGGTCAAACTTTTGGAGTTCATGATGGCTCCTAAGCAACATTTGGACTTGCAAGCAAGATCCTGGAAAGAGAGAGGCGGGTGGTGAGGTGGGCAGATTTTGTTTTGTTGTTTTACAGAGACAGAGAGAGAGTCAGAGAGAGGGTAGATAGGGACAGACAGACAGGGACGGAGAGAGATGAGAAGCATCAATCATCAGTTTTTCGTTGCGACACCTTAGTTGTTCATTGATCGCTTTCTCATATGTGCCTTGACCATGGGCCTTCAGCAGACCGAGTAACCCCTTGCTTGAGCCAGTGACCTTGGACTCAAGCTGGTGAGCTTTTGCTCAAACCAGATGAACCTGCGCTCAAGCTGGCGACCTCAGGGTCTCGAACTTGGGTCCTTCCGCATCCCAGTCTGACACTCGATCCACTGCGCCACTGCCTGGTCAGGCTTAGGTGGGCAGTTTTGATGGCTACCCTCTCCAGGGATAGGTCTCCTGGCTATGTCCATCCATGTTGGCTGCTCCACCTCCCTGCCACCCCTCTCCACCTTTGTGGTACCTCCTCCTTGGGGCCCACTAGGCTTTCTTCCCACCTAGATATCTTATCTTCTACTGGTTGGACCCCAGTGAGCATGAGCTGGAGTTTCTCCTCCTCGCCTGGGCTCAACCTCTTGGTCTTTTTCCCAGCCGGCCCCAGACCCAAAGCAGTCAACATCTCTATCCCTGAGAATATCTCGACTACCTTCTCATTTAAAGAGGCTGATGTGGCTCCTGGAAACACACTGTTGGTATTCAGCCAAAATGAATTGAAATGAGAGGGTGCAAATCGCAAAGTGAGAGGATGGCACAGAAAAAGGAAGGAAGTACACCCGAGTGTTCACTGTGGTGATAATGTCTGGAAGGTGCAGGAAATCATTCGGCTTTCATGGTTTTGAAATGTTCAATTTTTCCCCACTTAGATGCATCAGATAGAAAGCATTCTAAAGTTAGAATGAGAAACACAGAATATAGGAAGGAGATTTACAGGACACTTAGTACAACTATTCACTGGATGATTGAACCCCTCTCTAATATCCCTATTGAATAGCCTTTGAATTCTTCTAATGACAGGGACCTCACTACCTTTTGATGTAATTCAGTTCAGTTCAGGGCAGGTCTGTTAGAAAATTATCCCTGAGCTTGACCAGGCGGTGGCACAGTGAATAAAGCATCAGACTGGGACACAGAGGATCCAGGTTTGAAAACCTGAGGTCACCAGTTTGAGTGTGGGCTCATCTGGCTTTAGTGTGGGCTCATCCAGCTTGAGCGCATGGTCACCAGTTTGAGCACAGGGTTGCCAGCTTGAGTGTTGGATCATAGACATGACCCCAAGTCGCTGGCTTGAAGCCCAAGGTCACTGGCTTGAGCAAGGAGTCACCCCAAGGTTGCTGGCTTGAGCAAGGGGTCACCAGCTTGGCTGGAGCCCCCCAGTCAAGGTACATATGAGAAAGCAATCAACGAACAACTAAGGAGCTGCAATAAAGAACTGATGTTTCTCATCACTCTCTTCCTGTCTGTCTGTCCCTACCTGTCCCTCTCTCTGTCTCTCTCTCTCTGTATCTCTGTTGCTAAAAGAAAAAAGAAAAAATATTCTCCCTGATATTATGCTAAAATCTGTGTTTCTCAAGAAAAAAATTAACTTGTTCCTGTAGCATTTATCTTACACTGAATTAGCCATTATCCATGAGGGGGGTTCACAGGGAATTGGCATCTATTTCCTACTGTTACTTATGAGGAACACAAGTCTCTGTTCCCAACTCCCTTTACTCAAGCAGACGACTATTTGCTTGCCCAGGAGGACATCTGTTTAACCCTCTAAGAGCTGTGATAGCTTCACGGACTTGGGACAAAGATGCTTCTCCCTGAAGCCCAGCCATCTCACCCCTTTGGCCTTGTGATGAAGTGTGTCTTGGAGAGTCATCCCACTGCCCCAGTTCTTGATCCTCACATGCTGTGGGCAGGCCGATGGGGGCACTTCTGGCTTGACCAAGGATTCTGGAGACTTCTAAGAGAGGGAAGAAAACAGGGATTTCCAAATACTTTCAACTTTAGGATCCCATGGTTCTCTCCCTGGCCCTTGGCCCCTGCTTTGGCTTTGGGTGGCATGGAGAACTTGGGTGGGTACACAGGTCAGAGTGCATGTCCCTCCTCCCTTCCCGGCAGCCCGGTCACCTGGGCCAGTGCCTGCTAAGAGCTCCAGGTGCCTGGGCCGCTGGCCAGGCTTCTCTCCTCACCCAAGACCCTGCCAAGTGCTCCCTCAGAGGGATTGCAACAGGAGAGACTAAGGTTAGATGCAAAGGAGACCACTGTCACAGCCAATACCGCCGAGAACAGTCAGGATGAGAAGGAGTGTACCGCTGCCTTCCATAGAGGCATTTAAGAAAATAAACACCATCTTGTCTCCCAGGTCCCCCCTCCCCATCTCTCTGCCTGTCTCTCTGGAATGCTGAGGAACCAGTGGGCTGGGGCTGAAGGTTCAGCTGCAGAGTCCTGATTATTTAGGAGTGTCCTCTCCTGACTCCATGAGTGGTTGCTTCTCCCCATGCCTGCTGGCTCACACAACCAAGTCATCAAGGCGCCAGTGCACCTTGGGGACCACCACTCCTGATCACTCTGGATTATCCTGCTCTCCCAAAGCCCTTTTTCATCCCACCTGTGTCCCCTGGGTCTCCACTCATGGCCCAGACCCCAGTTTCCACCAGGCTGCTCAGCCTGTATCTATCTGGGCAAGAGAGAAAGGGGCTTCCCACACCCATGTGACTCACTGACCTTAACTATCCCTGTGAAGGCCTGAGGGGATTCATTCCGGTGCTTGCCGAGGCTGTGACACTTGGGGTCATCCTGTGTCGCTGAACTGAGAAAGGAAACGACTATCATGAGATGGAGTGAGGGGGACTCTGAGGGCAGAGAGGGGTTTCGGAGTCCCTTCTGCCAGCCTGTCATTTGATGGATGAGGGAGAACTGAGGTCCAGAGAGTGGAAGTGAATTGCTTATGGTTTCCAGCCAAGGAGGATGTGTGTATGTGGCAGGGGAAGAGGTCGGTCAGGCTCAGTCTCCTCGCTATCACCCGCCTTCCTCCTCTTCTCTTGCCTTCCCTCTACAAAGCCCCAAAGCCATGAAGGGAGCTGACCAAAGGACGGCCCACAGGAGCTCTGAGACGTTGCGCCCTCCAAAGCCGAATACAAACATGGATGGGCACAGAATGGCTTCTCCCAGGCCAGCAGCACTGCCCACACCGCCTCATTTTGGAGGACTGAAGCTTTTTTAATTAAAACATTTGATTTGCCTTAGTTTATTTATTCTAAATTCTTATTATGGAAAATGTTGAACATACACAGTGGAGATAATCGAGTAATAAACCCCCATAGGCCCTTCTCCCAGATTCAACCCAATCAACAATTATCAACTCACTCTTCCAGCCCTCACCATCAGTCTAAAGCAAGTCTGAGATGTCCTGTCATCCATAAATATCTCAGTAAGTATTTTTGGAATATAAACCTATTGATTGATTACATTTATTTTGAAAGAACAGATTTCAAAAACTTAGCCTGTCCTTTGGAGAAAGCCCTAATAGTCAGAAACCATTAATTCTGGTTTGGGATTTTAGGTTCGCTCTCCTGGCAAGTGCTACAGGGAACAGAAGACAGGAGACCCCTCGCTGCATACTCTTGAGCAGCCCTCCAAGCCACACCCCACACATGCCCTGCCTCGGGGGCTTACATTACAGGGACACTTTAGTTGGAAAGCGTGTTGTGTTCTGTGTTCTTTGCAGTATTTTCTGGGGTGTGCACATCAAAGGAGAGGGGGGTTAGACAGTATTACAAGAGTCTCTCACTTTCTACTTTACACATATCTATGATGTTGGAATATGACAAATGAGCTGGTATTATTGAAAAAAGTAATATTAGGTTGGGCCCAGTTTCTCCACTGTTATCAACAATGTCCTAAACTGTGTACATGGCCTGATGTGTGTATGTGTGTGTGTGTGCATGAGTGTGTAAAAGCAGAGAAAAACACTAGCAAATGTTAACAGTGTAGACACCCCTCCCAGCAGTAAGTGATGACAGCATGAGCAATTTGAATTTTTCTTTATACTTCTCTGAATTTTCCAACTTTTTATAGTGACCACAAATTCCTTTCATAAGTAGGGGGGAAATTTTAATTTGAAAATGAATAAACTAAAGTATGCCCTGTTTGTTCCCTTCCTCCCTCACTTAGCAGATTTCTTTTTTTGTGTGTGTGACAGAGAGAGAGAGGGACAGATAGACAGGAAGGGAGAGAGATGAGAAGCATCAATTCTTCGTTGCAGCTCCTTAGTTGTTCATTGATGAATTCTCATATGTGGCTTGACTGGAGGGCTCCAGCAGAGCTAGTGACCCCTTGCTCAAGCCAGCGACTTTGGGCTTCAAGCCAGCAACCTTCAGGTTCAAGCTAGAAACCATGAGGTCGTTTGTGTCTGTAATCCCACACTCAAGCCAGTGACCAGGGCTCAAGCTGGTGAGCCTCACTCAAGCCTGGGACTTTGTCCCAGTCTGACACTCTATGCACTACACCACCACCTGGTCAGGCTAGCCGATTTCTTGAAGCTAGCTGTTGGGAGATGGGGTGACCAGAAACCAGATGAGCATATTAAGATTCTGGATACTTATTGACTAATGATTGCATTGTCTACTCAGACACTCCATGCAATTTGGCTAAACCCACAGCGTGCTTGGTTGGCCCTGCTTGGTCCTTCATGGGAACGGAGGACTCTTAAGGACCTGCCATCCAAAGAATGCTGGAGTGTAGCGCCTGCATAGACCTATGACCAGGGACGGGAGGTCAAAGCTGCAGTGTGTGGCTTGTTTGGGGGCTGACCTGGAGTCCTGATTCTCCTACAGTTCCCACTCCTCCCCACTCGCCCACCTCTCCATACAACTTTACAATTTTTTTTCTCCAATAAATCTTTATAAAGGTGGGGTCAGGGAGGAGCTCTTGAAAACGGATCTTACTTGTAAAACAAGAACCTTTTTGCTTTCTTATATCTGTCCTAGAAGTGTAGCAGCCCCAATGCTGAAAATAATCTGGAAAGCTCCCAAGTGCTGGAACATCCACAATTCCTACTCCAGCACTCACAGAAGCAGCTCACGGTTGTACGTGGGGCTTCTCCGGGTCTTTGTGGCTACTGAATTGCAACCTCTTAACCGAGGAAAACATTTTAAGTAAATCCTCATCGGAATCCTACAGAGTGGCTATTCCAACCTTCATATTTTCACGGAACACCGAGGCTCAGAGAAGGTCAGGGCCACGTGGGGTTGGAGCCCGGTCCCCGCGCGCGGAGCCGCCCACCTCCCTTCCAGGGCGACCCGGCCCGGCCCGGCGGCTGTACCTGGCTCGGCGGGAGCCGCAGGAGCGCTGCGGCCGCAGAATCCTGCGAAGGAGCCCGCAGAGCCGGGGCCGGGCTGCCTCGCACGCAGCACCCAGGCTTTCGCGCATGGTACCCGCCGAGGAGCAGCTCCCAGGGCGCCACTCTCCGCTCCACGCCCGCCACTTTATAGCCGCCCGAGCCCTCTGCCCCGCCCCAGGGAGGAGCAAGCAGGAAAAGCGGCCAAGATTCGGTTGTAACCCCGCGCGCGGCCCGGAGCCAAGGTGTCCTCCTGAGTCCTGCGTACCCAGTGACCCACAGCGGGAGTCCGCAGGGAAGTCTACCTTTTGGAAGCCACTGGACTTTCTTTGGGCTATGACCCCGTAGCAAACACGGCCAGCCTTGTATTGTAGTGCTTCACAGTTTACAAAGCAATCTCCACTCTATTATTTCAGTTACCCCTTACTAAATCCAGCCAAGAAGGCACTTGTTATACCCACTTTATTGGGAAGGGGCGGGACAGAGAGGTTAAGGATCTTGCACAAGGCCACACAGCAGACTCAGGGCCACGCCCAAGCGCTGTCCCTTCACAGAGTTTTCCTGGGAAGTATTATTTCTTTTCTGCATATTCAGTGTGATTCCAGGAAGGAACGCAAAGAAAGAGCATGGCTGGGGTGACACAAGGGACTGGCAATTAGACCAGGAGCCCCCTCAGGTCCCTCCCGGACTCCTGGTCCTTGCAATCTGGAAGGCCACAGGGCCTTCTGGCTGCCCCAGCTGCACCCTGCTCCTGCCCTAGAAGCATGGTAACTCCTGGGGACCAGAGACAGACAGGGCAACAGTCCCCGACTTCAGACACAGAGATGTCCTAGACATATTCCAGTGTGTTTAATTCCAACCCAGAATAAAATGTAATGAAAGAAGGCACATATTTATTCTGGCCCAACTGAATCCCAGCTCAGCTTTGTTCCATATATATCTTCACCTAGATGTTCCCAACATTTGCCTTTGTCCCTAAACACACACACAAACATACCTAATCATTTGTTATCAGAGGTAGTCAACCTTTTGATACCTACCACCCACTTTTGTATCTCTGTTAGTAGTAAAATTTTCTAACCGCCCACTGGTTCCACAATAATGGTGATTTATAAAGTAGGGAAGTAACTTTACTTCATAAAATTTATAAAGCAGAGTTAAAGCATATAATAATAATTACTTACCAAGTACTTTATGTCGGATTTTTGCTAATTTTGGCAGAATAAATCTTTATAAAACAACTTACTGTAGTTTAATCTATCTTTTTATTTATACTTTGGTTGCTCTGCTACCACCCACCATGAAAGCTGGAACGCCCACTAGTGGGCAGTAGGGACCAGGTTGACTACCACTGGTTTACATAAAATACAGATTAGTCATATATAACAGGTTCTGGGTTTTATTAAACCTGAATGGATTTGAAAATAATTTTCTAAAATCAAAATATATTAATCTGTTCCCATGCTCTCAGTATAAAATCCCCCTTGCACTGCTGCTTCCTCTTCCAGGAGCATGCCTCCCCCCAACTGTAGGTGGCAGTCCAGCTGGGCCTAACTCAGGAGAGCTCCTAGTGCCCTCCTATTCTCCTATAGCCACCTACCTCTCTGTCCCACCCACACACCACACCAACTTGGAGAGCTCTCTAACCTTCCATTCTGCACTCACTCCTCCCAAACCAGTGAGAAAGGTACCATTTTCCCCATCCTTTCCTGAACCAAGAACTGGGTTTCTTCTCTGCCCCCTTTCCTAGCCCAGCACATAGTAGACCCCCAAAGAGAACTCACATACAGTAGTGGTTATGAGTTTGAACTTGGTTCAAACCTCAGTTCCACCACTTGCCAGATACTGACCTTGAGTAAGTCATTCAACCTTGTAAAACAAGGATAATAAGAATTTCTGTCTCATTACTGACACTTAATAGCCCTGTGATCTTTGGCAAGTCTCCCTTCTCTAAGTCTCAGTAATAAAAACTTACAAACATTATCTGTTATTTTTAGTTGCTGTGTATACAATTAATAAGTGGCTCAATTTACTTTTTAGTTAATAAACAGAAGGACTTCATTGACATCTTCATGACCCCCTAGCACAGTGCCAGGTGAGTAGCCCTCAGCAAATAATTGTTACTGGCCTGGAACATGCCCAGAAACAAAAGTGTGGCAGCCCAGTTAGTGGGTACAAGCCACTTTGACCTCGGCCAACTCTGACCTCTGGCTCTGTCATATTTGCTAACTGTGAGACCTTAAAATTATTACTGAACTTTCTAGGCTTCAGTGTTCTCATTGCTACAGTAGGAGGATAACAGAAGTTCCTTCCTCATGTATTTTTGGGATAGGTAAATAAATTAATGTATATTTTCTCACCATCACCTCCAGTATCTGATTTGAGCATGTCTACCAGTCTACCTGATCGTAAAATGATGGGTCAAATCAACTGGTTTGTTCCAAGTCAACCTATATCTCAGGGTCCCACCCAGGGTCTGAGCTCAGGTCTCCAGATGGTCCAAAACACAACTCAAGAATAATTGTCAATGCTATTAAAGGGTGTGAGATTCAGGGCTAAAGCTGTAGGCCACACTATAGGGCCGTGATGGTGAACCTATGACACGCGTGTCAGCCCTGACACGCATAACCATTTTCCATGACACGCAGCCGCATACCAGAAAAGTTTGGGGCCTCATGCTGAGAAGGACGTTTCATCCTCGGCTCCTGCATGGCCAGGTGCAGTAGCTGAGGATAAAACATTTGCTGTAGTGTAGACACTCTGTGCCAGAGGTCTGTAGGCCAAAACATTTTTGTTATTTAAACTATAAATATTGAGAAATTATGTTTTTTTTCTCGAAGTGACACACCATCCGAGTCATTTTCGTGGGGTTTTTTGGCAAATTTTGACACACCAAGCTCAAAAGATTGCCCATCACTGCTATAGGAGATAGGGGAGAATCTCAAAAGATAGAAAATGAATTGGGTCTGGAAGAGTTGAAGGAAGAATCTGCTATAAACAGGCACTAGGAAACTGAGGAAAGCTGGGCTGACCAGGTGGGATGGATTGTTTGGGAAGGGTGATCACACAGAACCCTGCAGTTAAGCCTCACTGTGATGACAGGCAATAGATAGCTACTGCAGACTCCAGAGCGAGAGTATGGTTTGCTGCAAGTCAGCTGGCGGGAGGGAGGTCAGAGCTGGGGGGGGGGGCTGCAGTTGGGGAGGCCAGCCAGCAGGGGGTGCAGTCTTAAGGTAAAGAGAAAAGAAAGGAGTGTGTGACTTGGTGACAGAGAAGAGTCAAAGCAGATTCCTGGGGTTCAGGTCCTCCCTAGATCCTGGAAGAAGTGATAAAGCCTCTGTCAGTCTACAGTGTCTGAGTCTGAAAAGCCAGGAAGACATTAGAGGCTGTCCAACCCTGCGATCTCATCCTTTAATCTCTTGGCCACCTTAGCCACAATAGCCCAGACTGCCTGGTTTTAAGCATTCTCTCCTCTAATTCAACCCACACATCATACCTGGACTGTTTTGCTCAAGAATCTACAATGGTTCCCTGCTGCCCAGCAAAGAAAGTCCAAATCCTCTACTGTCCATTCAAGTCTTCCATGCCCTGGCCTCACTTTTCCTATCCCAACCCCAACTGCCACTCCTGGCCCAAGCACAGTCATGCTTACAGTCTTTGTCCACCCTGTCCCCTCCCTGAAATGTCTTTGTTATTTCTCTTCATTTCCCCACATTCTATCCACTCTTCCAAGTCTATCCCGAGCCTGCTCACTTCTGTGAAGCTGTTAGAGTAGAGAGGTCTCTGTTTAATGTTGCTCAACATCACCTCGCTGCCAACAGCAATACAGTAATGACAGTGGTAACACATACCATTTATCGAGCTTTTACTCTCTGCTATTCACGGTGCCAAGTTGTTCATATGTGAAAATTCATTTAATTCTTAACACCACCCCAGAAAATAAGCACTACTGCCCCCTTTTTATAGATGAGGAAACTGAGGCTCAGAGGCTAGGGGACTTACCAAAGGTCACAGAGTTATTAAGTGGCAAAGCCACCAGCTTATCCCCAAGCCCAAACTCTTAACCCTACTGCTTTTCTGTCATCTGTCAGGTACGCTCAGGGTTGCCATACTGCCCATCTCCAGTGGTCGCCCTGCCCATGGCAAAGGCTCCTTGGGGGTAGAGGCTGTCCTGTGTGGACTGAGGGGCTTTGATTTAATTTGTGCTTTCATGATATTGCAGATTGACTTGTCTTTCACTTGAGAAAACCTCAACCTCGAGTTTATGGCACGCTGGATCAACTTTTCTAGCACGCTGTGGAAGCCTGTTCATTGACTGGTTGGGTAACATTCTCAGTTTGTTCTACCTCAAGCTTGCTTCTGCTTCAGGCACATGGGATGTGCGTGCATGCATGCATGCATGCATGTTTGTATGTATGTGTGTGTGTTCAAATTCTAGGGTGTAAATGCCAGTTATGTGGCATGGGAGAAGTCACTCTGCTCTTAGAGCTTCTATTTCTTCTTTTGTAAAATAAGACAACCACTTGTACCTCACAGAGCTGCTATGGATATCAGCTGAGATGCCTTGCATGTGAAGTGCCCTGCAGAGCCCTGGTGTGCAGTGCGTGCTCAGGAAACTATAATAAAACCTTCGTGTTAATGGAGTGCCCGTCATGTATGGGAAAACTGCTGAGTGGTTTACCTGCACACTCTCATTTCATGTACAACATGCTATGAGGTGGGTCCCATTGGTGTCTCCATACTGTATGTGAGGACATCTGAGGCTCAGAGAGGTTAACTTGCCCCAGGTCACAGAGCTGGTGAGGGACAGCGCAGGGCTGTAGTGTGGCACAGCACAGGGTTTGGATACAATTTGTCTAACATCCCGGTACTCTTCACCAGGTTGATATTCAAAATATCTAACAACTGGTGAAGATTATGCACTGGCGAGTCAGAACTGCTATTGGCCAGGTCGGTGCCCCAGTTCTAACCACTGGACTGGACTTCCTCCCATTCTCAAGTTAGGAATTCCACATTCCCTTCTCATGTCCTTCCCTCGGAGATTCTAAGCTTTTTGAGGGTCAGGACTGTGTCATGTTCCTTTTTCACATAATGTCAGGTACACAGTAAATGGTGGCTGCATAAAATTCCAGCAGAGACATCCAAGAAGCAACTAGTGAGATCAGATGTCCAGTGATAATCTGGGGTCAGAGAGAAATTGTGAGTTGGTGGCGCAGGGGAGGAGAATGAAAGCAGAGAAGAGACGAGCAGAAGACGGAGGTCGTAGGGGAAAGCTTACCTGGAGGGAGCCCGGATGGTTTTCTCCACATTGTTGTTGATGTCTGGTTCCTTCACCAAGTGTGATTTAGCTTTGAACAGAGACTGCCAGAAACAATCCATCTCTGTGTCTTTGCAAACCAGGTAACTTGTCAGGATTTAAACTCAAAGGTTCTTCACCGTGGGGCTGAGGAAGGGGTAGAAGATGGTGACAGAAGGTTTGCAAAGAGTTTACAGAACTGGACCTCCTCAATTGGGTTGACTTACTAAAGAATCACACAAAGCTAATGTAAGTCTTGCGTGACCAGGCGATGGAGCAGTGGATAGTGTCAGACTGGGATGCGGAGGACCCAGGTTCAAGACCCCGAGGTCGCCAGCTTGAGCCCAGGCTCATCTGGTTTGAGCAAGGCTCACCAGCTTGAGCCCAAGGTCGCTGGCTCAAATAAGGGGTCATTCAGTCTGCTCTAGCCCCCCCCCCCCCCGGTCAAGGCACATATGAGAAAGCAATCAATGAAAAACTAAGGTGTTGCAATGAAGAATTGATGCTTCTCGTCTCTCTCCCTTCCTGTCTGTCTTTCTCTCTGACCCTCTATCTTTGTCACACACACACACACACACACACACACACACACACACACACACACACACACAAGCTAACCTAAGTCTTGAACAGACACTTCAGTAATGCTTCGCAACCTCTGTTGCTGTTTGGGGACTGGCTTTGGGAATCATATGGACACAGATTATAATTCTACACAGCTCCATAACAATCTAAAGCAGTGGTTCTTAACCTTCTTTGAGGTACCGAACCCACCAGTTTCATATGCGCATTCACCAAACCCTTCTTTAGTGATAAATAAAATATGACTTTTTCCCCCAAATTCAAGACATAGGTATATGTTTTTTTACTGGTGCACAAAATGAGCCGTGCATGAACATCACCTTGCTCAAAGAACAAAACCAACAAAGTGCATGAACTCACTACAAATTACAGTATTACTTTATTCTGGCCTCCACAGCAGAGGCTTCTCCAAACCCCTGAGAACGACTCATCGAACCCCTAGGGTTCGATAGAACTCAGGTTAAGACCCACTGATCTAAAGGGAAAGTACCGGACCTTAGTTCAACAAGGACACAGTGCATACCTTGTGGCCTTCCTTTACAGAACCTGCCAGCCCGCTTGACTCAAGCAAGGGTCATCACTAGTTGACCCGAGGCAAGGTGGGAGGTGCCCGCAGGTCACTGAAACATGGGTGTTTTTGCCTGGGCCTGCAAGACCTTTCCAGCAGCTATGACTAGTAACTGTCGTAACCTGTTATTGGGGAAAGCATTCAGGATATAGCTGCCTTTCTTTTAAGATTTTGCAACTGTTGATACTACCTTTATTATCATTTGGGAAAGAAATTATTATTTGTGAAAAAAGTACACTCCATTCTCAATAGTTGTGATAAATCATATTTTAAAAAAACAAAAAATGCCTGACTGGTGGTGGCACAATGGATAGAGCATCGACCCGGGACACTGAGGTCCCTGGTTTGAAATGCCAAGGTTGCTGGCTTGAGTGCAGACTTGCCAGCTTGAGCCCAGTATCATCAACATGATCCTAAGGTCACACACTGGCTTGAGCCCAAGATCATTGGCTTCAGCAAGGGGTCGCTGGCTCAGCTTGAGCCCTTCAGTCAAGGCATGTATGAGAAGCAATCAATGAACAACTAAAGTGAAGCAATTACAAGTTGATGTTTCTCATCTCTCTCCTCCTTTCTCTCTTCTTCCTCTACCTCTCTTTCTCAAATAAATAAATTAATTATAAACAAGGAGACCCATATGGAGGTTAAGGTCTGATGTGGGCTTGTCACGGGCATACCTCCTCACTGGACAAACCCGTTGTTATACTGGGAGACAATGCGGGGGTTTAGCCCATGTAACCATCTCAGAGCCTCTACTAGTTACATGGCCTGGACCAAGTTATTTAGCCAACACTTATTTCTTCATCCATAAAATGGGCTTAATAATATCTATCTTAAAAGAATTTGTTAAGAAGGAGAAAGGTGTATGTAACAAAGCTTGGATAGAATAATCTATATTAAAAAACTCTCAGCAGATTACATCCCACTCTCCAGTCTGAATTTTCCCCAAAGCTGGGTTTTTTTCTTGAAATGTAGCAATCACAGCAAATTTTTGCAGTAAAAAAATATGAATAAGATGCCCTGTTCAAATGGCCAGACCACATGTTGGCACTTCTCAGCTTTCCATCAGTTTATCTCCGTAGGCAGAAAATTCCCAAAGTTTTCTGAACCTTCCCAAACAGGAAGAAGCAAAACCCTCTAAACTGCAGCTTCCCCAGAAATGAAGACAACTCACCTCGCTGCTGGCTGTGCTGCCTCGTCAGGGGAAGGACTGGCAAACTGGGATGGGCGGTGGGGAGACCGAGCCGAGAGAACTTTGGAGCCACCTAGTTGCCCAGTCCCCTTGCCAAGGCTGGCTGAGAGGTCTCAAACCAGTGATGCTGATTTCTGAGAACCTCAGTCTTCACCTTGTTGCAAAGTTATGATCACACTGGCAGCTAAGAAGTATTTATACCCACCCTGTGCCATCCAGGGAGCAGTTTTTGCATAAAGTTCTCTTTTTTTTTTTTCCAAAGGGAGTTTCCCTGGCTGAGTGTAAAGTTAGATAATCCATGACTAGGACACCCTGGCCTGTGGGTGGCTTGGCCCTGCCACATTACCCTGTGTGGTGCATCCTCAGTGAACCCATCTCTTCCTGGTCCCAGGTCCAGGGCTCATCAGCAGGGTGGCAAGTCCTATAAAGGAGTCATCACGGACCCGTGTTTTATTTAGCTAAGCCACATCGCTTCACTTTCAGCATCTGGGGGATTTCAGTCTTTCCTCAGCAGGGAGCTCTCGGGTTCATTCCTATCCAGCCTTTCAGTTTTCCAGTTTGCAGCAGAACTCAGGAAGCTAGGGAACATTGACAGTATGGAAAAAACTGGAAACTGCCCAATTATAGAAGGCCAGGGATGCTGGATGATGCCAGTGACACATTCAGCTTGAGGTTTTGGAAAGGGAAAGGGAGCCACTGCCAGAGTGCCCTCTCAGAAGTTGGGGTCACTAATGTCTCATCCAGCAGTTCTGCAGAAGCTAAGGTAGAATGGCAGGGAGAACTATTTTCTACAGAGAAAAAAAATTCCTTGTTATAAAAGAAATTGTTATTTCTTCTTCTTCTTCTTCTTCTTCTTCTTCTTCTTCTTCTTCTTCTTCTTCTTCTTCTTCCTCTTTTAGCAAGAGAGACAGACAGACAGGAAGGGAGGGAGGGATGAGAAACATCAATTCTTCGTAGCAGCACCTTAGTTGTTCATTGATTGCTTTCTCATGTGTGCCTTGACTAGGGGTGAGGGGGCTCCAGCAGAGCCAGTGACCCCTTGCTCAAACCAGCAACCTTGGGCTTCAAGCCAGTGACCATGGTGTCATGTCTACGATCCCACGTTCAAGCCAATGACCTTGGAGTTTTGAACCTGGGTCCTTAGCATTCCAGGCCCATGCTCTATCCACTGCATCATTGCCTGGTCAGGCATGTTATAACTTATATGGAAAACTTTTTAGTTTCTTTTCTAATATAGAAAACTGTAAATATTTTTGTGACAGAGACAGAGAGAGAGACAGAGATAGGGATGGACAGACAGGAAGGGAGAGAGATGAGAAGCATCAATTCTTCATTGTTGCTCCTTAGTTGTTCAATGATTGCTTTTTCATATGTGCCTTGACTGGGGGGCTACAGCAGAGTGAGTGACTTCTTGTTCAAGCCAGCAACCTTGGGCTTCAAGCCAGTGATCTTTGGGCTCAAGCTAGCGACAATGGGGTCACGTCTATGATCCCACACTCAAGCCAGCGACCCTGCACTTAAACTGGTGAGCCCACACTCAAGCCGGCGACCTCGGGGTTTCAAACCTGGGTCCTCCACGTCCCAGTCCAACGCTCTATCTACTGCGCCACAGTCTGGTCAGGCAAAAACTGTACTTTTAAAATAATTTTATTATTATAGTGTTTCAAATACAGTATTCCTATATAGTATGAATTGTTCCATTAGAAAAGTAAAATAACAACTACATTAGGAAAGTGTCAAAGAACGGAAGGAAGAAAAACCACCCTTGATCTCACCATCCTAATGCATTTCCTTCCTATCTTTCCCAAATTAAACGCAGCATTATTATGAGTTGAATTTGTCTAAGATAGACTAAGTTACAAAAACAAACAAAAAACATAAATAGAAGTTGAAAAAAATCTTTGCTAATTGAATGAATATGTGAATGAATGAAAAATAGTAGCAGATTGCAATGAGTTTCAACATATGAAAGACTTCCTTTCAGGCTTCTGCCAGTTTGTTCAAGAAAACTTGCTTGAGAAGAGATGCAGACTTCCTGGGACTAAGGACTGCAAAGCCTAAGGAAAAAAATGAATAATTATAGTGCAGAGTGGTACATGCAGTGGTGGAGCTGAATCTGTATTGCTTAGGGAAGGGTCACAAGGTAGAGGGCACTAGGGCAGGGTTTTGAGGGATGATTAAGAGTTTGTGCCACTATGACTCCTGTAACTGCTTCCACATATTCTGGTTGTACCTGCAGCAAATACATGTATTAACTTCTTTAACTTCTCTAACAAGCTTATGAGATAGGTACTCTTATTTGCCTTTCATAAATCATCTAGAATCCCATCTACTTGGCATCAGAACACCTGGTTGGTTTTGCTTCAGAAAATGCAGTTATTTCATCTGTCAAATGTGTGAGAGTTGGGCTTTGGATGCAGGAGCAGTGAAATCCCAGGATGCGTGTATGCTGCCCTTCACGTGGGACTGCTGCCCAGCTCACTCTCTTGAATGTTCCCTCCCTCGATGGAAAGAACCTTTCCCAAATGCAGTCCCGAGGGAGTATCTCCGTGTTCTCATTATCTTGTTGTCAGCTTACCTCCTCAAGGGGCCTCCCTTGCATGACCCCCCAGAGTGTGTGGGCCTGGGCAGCCGCCCAATGTGGAAATCACAAATTTACATTCCTTAATCTTTTTTAATGTTCATCAGCACAACAGTGTATTCTAAGAGCCCGTAGTCATGTTCATTCCATCCATAGGTGGAAAAAATTACAAGTGAGGATGCCAATCAAGAAGCAATAAGGAAATATCTTAAATAACACTTTTATTGTTTTTTTTATCAAGTATTATTTAATATATTTTATTAATATTTTAAAACTTTTTCTTATAATATAACCTAGTTTCTGTATACCTCTTTTATTGTTATTTTTAAGTAGTAAATGCATGAAATAATAAACTACCTTTCAGTATATCTTTTTTTTAATTCTTAAATATATTTGGATTTTATTTATTCATTTTTAGAGAGAAGAGAAAGAGAGAGAAAGAAAGGGAGAGAGAGAGAAGGGGGAGGAGCAGGAAGCAATAAGTCCCATATGTGCCTTGACTAGACGAGCCTAGGGATTTGAACTGGCGACCTCAGCATTTAAAGTCAACTCTTTATCCACTGCACCACCACAGTTCAGGCCTCAGTATATCCTTTTCTATACTTAAAATGGTTATTAGGACAGAGAATCAGTTGTTAAATTATTTGAATCCCACCACTGCTTACCACCCAATATTCCCAGCACCTATTGATTGGCATAGAGTGGGCACTCAGGAAAGCATTAGCTGAATATATCATAATGGAATGATGAATGAGTGATACATGGTGCCAATCAAAGGACCTCTGGAATGCCTGGTATGAGCTCAGTAATGGTTTTCCTATCCCTGTTCCTTTGTATTCTGAGAATATTCAGCCTGAACCTCAAGGCTGCCAAATTCCATCAGGCCTTCTTCTAACCTATTATCTGTCAACCGTGGTGTTCTTGGCCCATGGCAGGGTCTGGGTCAGCAGTTACTGTCCAATCTGAGCAGCAGGCTTTGAGGACATACCTGGAATTAACTTGAAAGATTTTGAGTTCTTGTAATAGATGACTGAGCTCTGCTGTGTGACCTCAGAGAAGTCACTTCTCATTTCTGGTCCCAACTTTTTACATGACAAATAGTGGCCAAGATAAAGTGAGTAATGAGATATGAGAAAATACATTCAGCCGTGCAGCAAGAAGGCAGCCGAGCAAGAATTTTTGGTCCCTGCTGTGGGCCAGAGAATAATAATTCACCTTTTGACAGAGAGCAAGCAGGTGGCATGACCTGCCTTCTAAACTACCCTTCTGCAGAGGGGTCAGGGCTCCACCTCAATGTTTGTTTTTAAATTTTTGATTCTCCTATTGTCTGTGACATTGCATTAATTTATTTCTTTTTAATTGGATCAAAACTCACATAACATAAAATTCATCATTTAAACTTTTTTAAAGTGTATAATTCAGTGGTTTTTAATAAACTCACAACATTGTGTGTAACTAACATCACTATCCCAATACTCTTAATTAATGAACAGCAAGGAAGGGAGTAAAAGGAACAATAAGGATTGTTGACACACAAAGAGGTTAGGGGATTCCCTGTGGACACGCAGCAGGAAGCCTGAGCCAGGACAAGCAGTGATGCTGATGCCCACCTGTTCGGCAGATAAAATATAATATGCTCACTTTGTTAAAGATGGCGCTGCCCACATGGAAGCCCATCATCCAGGTGATATTATTTGCCCTTATGCTTGAGATGGCTGTGGGGGAAAAGCTGTAATGTAGGCAGGCCAGGTCATTATAGCCTAAGGCTTAGTTTAAGAGTAAGCTCTTCCCCACACCCTTGACTGATTGGATGATATAGCGTGGTGATGTAGGGAGGAATCCCATTATGCCTCAGATGGGTGGCTTTGTATCAGAGACTTTCTTGAATGTATAATTGGATTAAAGATTTGGATTATCTATGCTATAAAGTGGGCGGACCGGTAGCTAGATCTCTCTCTCTTGGTTCCTGAGTTCCTGAGGTTAGTATTAGAGAGCAGAGCAGATTAAGGCCATGTGGAGGAGAAGTAGCCAAGATGGCAGAGTGCTGAGGAAGAAGCCAGTTTGTTAAGAGTTTGTGCAGGAGGAGATGGGAAACAGAGGTGAATAAGTCTGGTGAGCTGGAAAGCTTTGATGCTAGGAAACTCGGATAAGTCAGTAGCTTTGTGAGCACTGAATGTGTGGGTTTTGGAGCCCAGTGTGTGTTTTTGCTTGCCCGCCGGGTGCAAGCTAGAATTAAAGCTGATGGCTCACCAGTTTGTGGCTCCTGTGTTTCATTGCCATCTGTTCGAATACAATGCGAACCTGCGTGGGTCAGGCTGCTGTGATGGTGGCCTCGACTACTGGCTTTACATTTGGCGTAGTCTGTGGCAGGATTCGATACAGATCGGCATGGAACCACCACCACCTTTGAGTGGTGGAGTAGAGGACTGGCTGCTGTTATGGTTTCCCATAGCTGTTTTTTTGGGGACTCTTGGATGGCTGACTTTTACAGCCATGTGTGAGGAAACTGAGAGCTCTATGGAAGAGGCTGCCCAGGACCTGCAGGACGAGCAGCGGAAGGAGCTGGAGGAAACGTGGGAGAAACAGATGCTGACCCTGGAGCTGAAGGAAGCGCTGGAGGATGAGGCTGACCAGGTTTGCGAGATTCACCTGGAAATGGAGCAGACGCTGGAGAAGGAATCACAGGTTCGTGAGTTGGAAATTGCCCTGGATGTTGTGGAGAGCCAGCAGTGGCATGAGGCCGGGCCTGAGGCCGGGGCCGGAGCTGAGGCCAGGACCGGGGCTGAGGCCGGGGCTGGAGTTGCAAGACCTGCTGAGCAGAAGGCAGCATTGGCCTGGATCTCGAGCCCAGCAGCAGGAGCTGATGTTCTCAGTTTCTCTTTGGAGGATAAGGAGAATTGGTCTGGAATTGTGATCCACAGCCTCCAGAAGGTGAGAGCCCAGCAGCAAGGAGTAGCTACGCTGCCGGTAGGTCTGCGATTTTGGGACATAGGGGTGGAAGCCATCATGCTCCCCAAAGCAGAGATGGAAATGCTGACTGCCATTGCCACATGCTTTTCTTTAGGACAGTGTGAGACTTGCCATGATGGCAGGAATGAGGGGGGAGGCTAAAGCCCTAAGTGTGTGGACTGATTTCCTGGACTATGACCGGATGGGCACAGGCTCCTTTGTTGAATGGACTTACGGATTTTGGACAATGTGAAATACCCTGATGGGGGTGGGGATGGCTTTGCTGGAGGCCCTCTTGTCCTGGGAAGCTTTTCCCATGACTAAAGGCCGAGGACATTTTGCACTTTGGGCAAAGTGCTTAGAGACTGGTGAAATGTGTGTACCTTTGTAATTTTTGAAATTGTATGATTTGTGCTATTGCTGTAATTTGTATAATGTACTCATTTCCTTGTAAAGGGATACCGGTGGTGTAAATTGTGGGTAGTAAAGTGAGCATAGGGGTGGATTGTTCGGCAGATAAAATATAATATGCTCACTTTGTTAAAGATGGCGCTGCCCACATGGAAGCCCATCATCCAGGTGATATTATTTGCCCTTATGCTTGAGATGGCTGTGGGGGAAAAGCTGTAATGTAGGCAGGCCAGGTCATTATAGCCTAAGGCTTAGTTTAAGAGTAAGCTCTTCCCCACACCCTTGACTGATTGGATGATATAGCGTGGTGATGTAGGGAGGAATCCCATTATGCCTCAGATGGGTGGCTTTGTATCAGAGACTTTCTTGAATGTATAATTGGATTAAAGATTTGGATTATCTATGCTATAAAGTGGGCGGACCGGTAGCTAGATCTCTCTCTCTTGGTTCCTGAGTTCCTGAGGTTAGTATTAGAGAGCAGAGCAGATTAAGGCCATGTGGAGGAGAAGTAGCCAAGATGGCAGAGTGCTGAGGAAGAAGCCAGTTTGTTAAGAGTTTGTGCAGGAGGAGATGGGAAACAGAGGTGAATAAGTCTGGTGAGCTGGAAAGCTTTGATGCTAGGAAACTCGGATAAGTCAGTAGCTTTGTGAGCACTGAATGTGTGGGTTTTGGAGCCCAGTGTGTGTTTTTGCTTGCCCGCCGGGTGCAAGCTAGAATTAAAGCTGATGGCTCACCAGTTTGTGGCTCCTGTGTTTCATTGCCATCTGTTCGAATACAATGCGAACCTGCGTGGGTCAGGCTGCTGTGATGGTGGCCTCGACTACTGGCTTTACACCACCCCAGAGCTCTAGTCTGCAGGTCCAGGGCTGGCCTCCTCCTGGAGGTTGTCGTGGGTTTCCCTCTCTGCATATCCAGTGGCTTTCTGGGCTGGTTGGCTGCCTCACCGTTGGCCCGGCTCACCTAGCATGTCGTATTCCTGGGCTTTTTCTAATGATGGATGCAGCAGATGAATGCTGCCGTGCACCTTGAAGGGCATCTTTAAGGGCATATGGGAACAGGTGGGCCCCTGGGTGGATGGGGACGGAACTTCCCACATTGCTGTAGAGAAATGCTCTCCTCTCGTTGTTACAGGCACATCGTGGGCACCATGTCAATACCAATGAGCACTGGGATTTCTCAGCCGTGTCATTCTGGGACTGATTTTTCATCAAATAAAGTTGATCTGTCCCTAGACCAGGTTATGGAAATAGTTCAGCTCCAGTTGGCCCTTAGGAGTTAGTTAGCAACTTTGAAGCTCTTTCTACCAAAACTGTGATCAGAGAGAACAATTACTAAGCAAGACATTTATATGTATCAACCCTTTAATCTACACAATAGCCTGAGAAGTGAGGGTTATTACTAGTCTCCTTCTATAGATGGGAAAATTGAGGCTCAATGTTGGGCAGATAAAATATATTATGCTCACTTTGTTAAAGATGGTGCTGCCCACATGGAAGCCCATCACCCAGGTGATATTATTTGCCATTATGCTTGGGATGGCTGTGGGGTAAAGCTGTAATGTAAGCAGGCCAGGTCATTATGGCCTAAGGCTTGGTTTTAAGAGTAAATTCTTCTTCACACCCTTGACTGATTGGATGATGTAGGGTGGTGCACTCTCCTGAGGAATCCCATTATACAGAGACTTCCTTGTTTGTATAATTAGATTAAAGGTTTTGATTCTACGGTATAAAGTGGGAGAGACCAGTAGCTTGATCTCTCTCTCTCGGTTCCTGGGTTCCTTGGATTAGAGAGGAGAGCAGAGTAAGGCCACATGGAGGCCAGGAGAAGCAGCCAAGATGGCAGAGTGCTGAGGGAGAAACCAGTTTGTGCAGAGTTTGAGCTGGAGGAGATGGGGAACAGAAGTGAATAAGTCTGGTGAGCTAGAAACCTTTGATTTTAGGAAACTTGGATAAGTCAGTAGCTTTGTGAGCACTGAATGTGTGGGTTTTGGAGCCCAGTGTGTGTTTTTGCTTGCCCGCCGGGTGCAAGCTAGAATTAAAGCTGATGGTTCACCAGTTTTGGGCTCCTGTGTTTCATTACTGACTGTTCGAATCTAATGTGAACCTGCATGGGTCAGGCTGCTGTGATGGCGACCGCTACTACTGGTTTTACACTCAATGAAGTTAAATGGATTGTCCAAGGTCGCACAACCAGGTGGTGGCGACGCTAAAGCCCTGGAGTCCCCTTTCTTTCCTCTGCCAACCTGCCACCATGCAAAGGGCAGAGCCAGGCCACAGCCCCAGGGGAGCAAAGGTTCTTACAACCAGACCCACTGCCTTTCTTGGAGTCCTTTCCTCCCCCACCGTCCTGTAATAATAAGTATTCTTGGATATTAGAACTCCAGCTACTCCAGATCGAGCACTTGTTCAATAATGATAGCCAGGTCCTGAGCTTTTATCATCTCGGTCAATCCTCCAGCAGCCCCTGTGATGCTACTGTGATTATGCCAATTTCTCAAGTAAGGAAACTGAGACACAAAAAGGTTGAGCAATCAGCCCGAGGTTACTCAACTCACAAGGGCCAGAGCTGAGGCTTGGCCCAGGTCTGAACCAAGGTCCTTACTGAGTTGCAGATGACTCCCCACCCTGTGTGCCCCTGTGTTCATGTGTATTTCTACATGTGAGCACACCCCAGGGGCAAGGTGAGGGAGTGGCAGGCCCAGGGTGGGAAACTGAGGCCCAAGTAAGAGCTGAGTATAAGCTGGGGTCAAGTATTCTCCCCCTGTAACGGTATCTGGTGCCTGCTCTGTGCAGTGTTAGGCAGGCGGGGTGGGGGAGGGCCGGGATGGAGGAAGGAGGAGAGGAGACCCTGCTGCCCTGCTTCACAGAAGCCCCCGTGGAATCCTCTCACCAGTTCTTTGATGGATCTACTGCCATCTGTAATTTACAGAGGAGGTATCTGCGCTTCAGAGAGGGAATATGACTTGCCTGTGCCAACGAGGGAGTAAGGGGCAGAGCTAGGATTTGAACCCAGAAACGTCAGACTCCGAAGGCAGGTTCCTTCTATGCTGTGTTCATAGGGTGCCTGCCGCACTTATCGCTGTATTCCTGTGGTTCGCAGTAAGTAGGCATTCAAACACAGCATGGAGGATTGTGCACTTGCTCTGTGCATGGCACTTTAACCAACCCAGTGACAAACTGGATAGCCAGAAATGCACGTCTGCATCCCCCCAGCTCTGAAGAAAGGAAGCTGGCCCCGAGGCGCTCTGCACTGTCCTATGCTCTATAAAGTGCTCAGCTGTGCTGCCCAGACCTGGAGGGCACCACGCCTTCGGGGACAAGGGGAGAGGATTGTTCAGAAGGCTGAAATCCTCCAGGCAAAAAGGATGTTTGAAGGATGAAAGGACTTAGAGGAAGTGAGGGGAGAGAGCAGGGAGGCTCAGGCCAGAGGCAAAACCTCACCTCCATCATTTCTAAATAAGAGTATCCTTGTCCCTGCCCCAAGGTGGATGTCTCAGGATCCAGGAAATCCCCACTCTTGTCCAGGAAACTCCAGCTTAGCAACTCTGGCATCTGGTGTCCCAATAGGGTAAAAAAGGTAGCAAGGCATCAGAGTGTGGTTGTCATGGTGAGCCACAGGGCTCTCAGAGAGGTCAGGGAGGTCATGCCACCCGCTCTCAGTGTCACTGTTCAGGCAATCCAGAGGGGATTTGAGGTGATACCTGGAATAACAGTTTTCCCCTTGTAATAGTGGAAATATTTATTGATATGATTACTGTCTAAGACAATTTACTGATTGATTTTCCACTTGTGAAAAATGATAAAAATTTATTTTAGAAATACATTAAGTTAAAAAGAAGAGTCAATTTAAGGAAAAATAATTGAGCAAATAATAGGGTAGGTTTGCAGGTGTGACAGAAATTATAAAGGTGAGACACAAATAATGGCAAGAAAAGTATACCAGGGGACACATGAGTTTGGATTTGTGTATGTGTGTGTGTGTGTGTGTGGGGGTGTATGTCCCATGACTAGTCACATTGAAACTGGAAAAATAGTCTGATCTGTGGTGGCGCAGTGGATAAAGCGTGGACCTGGAACACTGAGGTCGCTGGTTTGAAACCCTGGGCTTGCCTGGTCAAGGCACGACAGAAGCAACTACTATGAGTAGATGCTTCTTGCTCCTCTCCCTCTTTCTCACTCTCTCTCTAAAACAAACAAACAAACAAACAAAAAACTGGAAAAATATCTGTGTTCGTGCTCCCTGTCACCACTCAGCCAAATAAGTAGAGACAAAAATTGAATCTTTATGTGTGCTTTATTCAGATGGCTGGCAATCAGAGAAGATTGGGGGAATTTCTGAACCCCCAAACCACCTAAACACCTCATGTCAGCCACCCTTTTTTATAAGAGAAAGAAAGGAGTAGGTTAGGGGTTTGGAATTGAGGGAGAGGTTAATTAGATAAAAGTTGCAGTCCAGAGATTTGTTAGGAATTTTTATCTGCATCGTAGTCAGCAGGTGCTCCATCCCTGGAGTAGAAAGGTTGCTTGCAGACCCCTGGGGCACAAAGGTAGGGGAGGATTGCTGCCCTTATGAAGTCCTGCATCCAGCTCCTTGCACTAATTATTAAGCCTACTGATTATAACTAAAAGTTATTAATACTAAAGCTAAGTGTCTAACTCTTGAGTTCCCCCTATCAACATGTCCAACACCCCTGTCAAAGGAAGGTACTGGGAAGAGGCTTTCTAAGAATCGTCCCAATTCTGGTACCATAAGGCACTATTAGGTCTCAAACAGGCGCCCAGCCCCTGAGCCTTACGTCATTTGTGGACTGACCACTGGAGGGCGTGAGTCACACATATTCCAGCAACTCAGTAGCCTAGGTCTCCCAGGGGAAATATAACACCTTGAATGACTTGAAAATGACAGAGCAGAGGGATTTTTACTGGAAATGCCCAGGTGGTCCCCTGGGATAGGTCTATCTAGGGTCGATCCGGAGATTGCTCCCTGAGCCTGTGGAGCATGACTCAGGGTGGCTGGTGCAAGCCTGGTGCTTCACTGGTGGGACAGGCACAGTGGGTGAGGTTGACCAGCTCGGGTTCTCTGGGCTGTTCCAGCCAGGAATTTTATTGTCTACGCTGCTCAGAATATCCTGCCTTCTCTGCTATTCCGTGTTGCAGAGGATTAATACTTAGAGTGGCATCCTGGCAAATCTTGAGGTGTCATACTTCAAGGGTCAAGGATTCAGGTGCAAGTGTTTGGGGACATCAGGAGAAGACTGGGGAAGGGCAGGCAGTCATCAAGTGTGCACTTTTAAACCAGCTACCACAGTGGACAAGGGGAGTTCAACCCCAAGGGAACCCTTAAGAAACAGTGTAGAGCCTTGGCCTTGGAGTGGCCCCACTTGAGACAAGGCTGATGGCTGCTTGTCAGTAACTCAGAGCATCCTTGTGGAAGGCTGCTCCCAGGGCCGGGAAACTTCCCAAGGCCGGGAAACTTCCCAAGGCCTGCTGCGGGGTCTTGGGCTTTCTTGGTTCTCAAAATGCATTCAGACCCAGAGACACAGATGCTGGAAGCTGGAATTCACATGGAGCACTGGAATGAAGGATGTGGGTAGAGGGAAGGCCACCTGGCTACAGCTGGGTTAGGGTAAGGCTAAAGGGAGGAGAAAAAAAGTGTTTTCCCTAACTTCAGCCTGTGAGGATGTCGGGTGCTGATCCAAGAATAAGTTCTAAATGCCTTCGCACCAGCTAACCACACACACCCTTTGAATCCTTCCCTACCTGGTTGTGCACCTGTGGTTGGGCCATGTGAGCCCTCTGTGCCTCTGTTTTCTCAATTAACATTCTTTGGAACCTTTCCAGCTCTGATATCTGGGTTTTCTGAGTCTCCCCACCCCATGCATGCCTTATCTCTGGTGTTCTTGGGACAGTCCCCTTTTTGATAAGAGTGCCCACCAAAAATCAGAATGCAGCAATAACTGGAACCTTCAATTCCAGACTCTGGCCACTGGTATACAAACATGTTCGGGCATTATTGTGTGTTAGAGTCAGAATCATTTGAGAAAGCCATGGTTCAGCTTTAGACTCCCCCTGTATGGTGGCCTGTTATATAGTCAAAGAAATAAAGTCTATATAGTCAGAAAAGTGAAGAAATATTAGAATAATTTATGCTAAAGAATAATGTTTATGATATCAATAGAAAAACATCAGATTATGGAGCAAAATGATCCCCACCACACAAAATAAAGGCATAGAAAAAAAAAAATCTGAGGTGGCCCTGGCCGGTTGGGTCCACAGTAGAGTGTCAACCTGGAATGTGGCAGTCCCAGGTTCAATTCCTAGTCAGGGCACAAAGGAGAAGCGACCATCTCTCTCTCTCTCTCTTCCCCTCCCACAGCTATGGCTCAAACAGTTTGAACAAGTTGGTCCTGAGCACTGAGGATGGCTCCATGGCCTCGCCTCAGGAGCTAAAATAGCTTGGTTGCTGAGCAATGGAGCAGTGGCCCCAGATGGGCAGAGCATCCCTGGTAGGAGGCTTGCCAGGTGGATCCCAGTCAAGGCACATGCGGGAGTCTGTCTCTGCCTCCCTGCCTCTCACTTAATAAAAATGTAAGTAAATAAATGAATAAATAACTGAGGAAAAAAAAACTAAAAATTAGGAATGCTGAAAATATAGGCAATGATTATCTTCTTCTTTACCCTTCTCTGTGTTTCCCATGTGGGAATAGGGGTGGGGAAGAAATGACAGGCACTGTGCTGTGAGTAAATCAGGACTTAGAGGAGTGCTCTTGGAGGAGTTGATAGCCCCCAACTGGAAGAAATGTTTTGTTTCCTCCTGCCCTGGCCGCTGAGCTAACAAGGAACACACCTGCATTACCATAGGAGGTAACCTTGGCCTTTGGCATCCCACACCTGTGCCTCTCCTACTTCACCCAGCCCACCTCCATCAGGACTTGCCCCCTTCTCCAGGAACTCCCCAGCAAGCCATATCTTTGCTCTCTGTGCCTAAACAGCTCTCCACCCCTAAATTTCCCCTGGCTAACTCTAATCTCCTCCAGCCTCTGCTCTAGTCCATGATGTGTATTGCCCAAAGGTTCTCCCATCCTCTTTCCCAGGGGAAATATAACACAAGCTTCCTTGTTTTCTCTCCAGCTTAACTTTAATTGTGGGCTCACTCATCTGTCGCCTTTACTAGACACGAGCTCCCAAAGGTCAAGGCCATGTCTCATGAATCTCTGCAACACCAGCACCAGGCTGGGCATATAGTAGATACTCAATAAAAATTTTAAATTAAGATACATTTCACATATCACAAAATTCACCTTTTTATAAAAAAAAATATTTATTGGTTTTAGTGAGAGAGGAAGAAAGAGAGAGAGACAGGAACATCAAGTTGCTCCTGTATGTGCCCTGACTGGGATCGAACCAGCAACCTCTATGCTTCGGGATGATGCTCCCTAGTTATCTGGCCAGGGTGAAAACTCACCTTCTAAAGTGCAGAGTTAATTGGGTTTTAGTACAGTCCCAAGTCTTGCAACCATCACCACTATCTAATTCCAGAACATTTCCATTACCCCCAAAAGAAACCACACATGCATCAGCAGTCACTCCCCATTTTAGTCTTCCCCCAGCCTGGGAAACTATTAACTTACCTTTTGTCTCTGTGAATTTGTCTATTTTGGACATTTTATATAAGCGGAATCATGCAAATATATAGCCTTTTGTGTCTGGCTCATTTTATTTGGCATGTTTTTAAGGTTTATTCATGTTGTAGCATATATTGGTACTTTAGTCCTTATGACCAAATAATATTTCATTGTATAGACATCAAAATTTGCTTATTCATTACTGAGTTGATGGGCATTTGGGTTGCTTCCACTCTTTGGATATTATAAACAATGCTGCTATAAACATTTGAATACAAGTTTCTGTATGAACAGGTATTTCCAATTCTCTTGGGTATATACTTAGGGGTAGAGTTGCTGGGTCATAGGGTAACTTTGTGTTTAACTTTTTTTTTTTCTTTTTACAGACAGAGAGTCAGAGAGAGGGACAGACTGAAAGGGAGAGAGATAAGAAGCATCAACTCTTCCTTGCAGTACCTTAGTTGTTCTTTGATTGCTTTCTCATATGTGCCTTGACCAGGGGGCTACAGCTGAGACAGTGATCCCTTGCTCAAGCCTTGGGTTCAAGCCAGCATCCTTGGGCTTTAAGCCAGTGACCTTGGGCTTCAAGCCAGCAAACCTTTGGGCTCAAGCCAGTGACCATGGGGTAAGGTGACCAGACGTCCCGCTTTTTAACAATTTGTCCTGCGTCCCACGGAGTTTTTAAAAAGTCCTGATTTTTGGAAAGAATGCACGAAAAGCTAGGGAATGGTGGGAGAACGGGAAGGGAATATATGGTTTTCTGCGGGAAGACCCTGCCTCGACCTGGAGGCACCCGCACTGCCACAAGAGCTGGCTTCCCCGTGCAGGGCCCGAAACAAAGAACTTCGGGCAGGATGTACCTGCTGGGGCGGTGGCTGTCAAGTCCCCTAACTGTCCATAGGCCTGCGTCCTGGACGCCGGTGTGTGGCTCCGGGTTCTGCAAGGCACAAGCCGCTTGGTCTCCAGTGGGTAGCGGGGCTGGATGCGGGGAGCGTGCGGGTGGCGCTACCCTGCCTGCTCCCGCCCGCTCGTGCAGCTCCGGCATCAGTTTTGGGACCGTGTAACCTGATTCCTCTGACTCACTCAAAATTACCCATATAGTAATATTTCTGAAAATGATCTTTTTAATGAGGTATCATTATTTTAAAAAAATAGATTGATAAGGAAAAGGTTAAATCTTGGGCATCAGCAAAAATCACAATAGAGAACAAATGGTTAGAAATATTTCATCATTTTGAAACAAACCATGTTCCATATAATAATGCACTAAAAATTGTAGAATACATTCTGTCTTTACCAAGAACTAATGCTGCGACTGAACGTGTTTTTTTCTATGCTAAATAAAGTGTGGACATCAGAAAAATCACAATTAAGTGTTGAGACTTTGAAAGCCATTTTATGTGTGAAATAGAATTTAACAAATTCTTTTGAAAAATTTCATGACCCTTTAAACAATTACAGCAATCTACTAAAAAAACTTCACTCAAATGAGAAATATGCCAAAGAATAAAATAATACTATACATAATTTTTAATGTATTATATTTTAAAATTGTACTTATGTTGAAATTTAAAAGAATATATTACAATACTATTTTTGCATTCTATGAAAAATTTTTTTGCTTCATATAGACCAAATTTTTAATCAAATGCCCCTTCCCCCCGGTCAACGGTGTCCCGCTTTACCAATTTTAAAATCTGGTCACCTTACCATGGGTCATGTCTATGATCCCATGCTCAGGCTGGGGAGCTTGTGCTCAAGTTGGATAAGCCAGTGCTCAAGCCAGTAACCTCGGGGTTTTAAACCTGGGTCCTCCGCATTCCAGTCAGACTCTCCATCCACTGTGCCACTTCCTGGCCAGCTTGTGTTTAACCTTTTAAAATCTTTAACTTTTTGAGAAACCGTAAGACTGTTTTCATAAGAGACTGCTCTGTTTTACATTCCCAGCAGCAGTGTATAAAGATTTCGATTTCTCCACATCCTTTCCAACCCTTGTCATTGCCTGTCTTTTTAAGTAGAGCTTCCTAGTGGGTGTGCAGTGATCAATGGACTTTTGAGGAATGAATGAATAACTAGTCAATGGAAGGGTGGTTAGACTTGGAGAAATGGATGCCAGCCCCTGAGCACTGATTTCTGATTTTCACTGGGGGGTCTGAACGGAGTGCAGACACAACAATCTGCAGCCTGCCCCCGACTGTGGCTACAGACTCCTAATCTACCTCCATCCTGTGGTTTAAGCATGCAGATGTCCTCCTAGGCTGTCTTAAACCCATGGGGAGGCTCTCCCTAGGTGGGGCTAGCTCTATAACGCCTTTGGGTCTCAGCTTCCTCTTTTTGAAATGGAAATAAAAGTCAGCCTGAAGATGACTATGGAATGAGGGAATGCACAGATATTGCCTGGACAGGATGCAGCACATAATGGTGTTTCCTTTTTCCAGTCTGTTTATACAGAGGTCCATCTCATATGTGTGTAAATGTCACTGCACTAATTAACTACTGGAAAAGAACTGAAAGACAGGCTAGAGGTTTATACCTGCGGGAAGGAGCAGCAGGGGCAGCAGCCGGCCATTGAGCGGGTGGGAGCACAGACAACGCCGGGGATTATGACAGGCCGCAGAGGGATTCCCCGCCCACCGCCATTGTTCCCTTAAGCACCACTCCTGCTCTCCAGACCCCTAAGCCTCCTATTTAGGTCCTTGGAAGGGCACAGAACCTTGCAGCAAGAAGAATTATTAAAGTTCTGTGTATTTTAAGTCTCAGTAGGAAAAAATACCCCCATCTGCCCAGGACACAGGAATGGAGCATTGTAAGAGCAGTGACCCCTATTTGCTATTCTAGACCCATATAAAATGAGCTCCTCATTAGATACTTTCTACATCACCTAAGTAAATTGTTTGTCGGGGTAGTTTAAAGGTCAGGAGAGAAAGAAGAGAGAATGAGAATAAATTGTTGAAACCACTCGGGTGGTGGCAGCCAGTCTTCTCTCTTCTGGATGAATCTGCCTTCAGGATGCACTCAGAATAAACATCTGGTTTATGGAGAGGATTCAGGTAGAGGTTGTCTATATCATTGAGAGAGGCTGGGGGGTGCCCAGGCCCCTTCGGAAAGATTCTTGGCTTATCTGGGTGACTCCAGGTGATCTGGTTCCCTGGTTCCCCAGAAGGGAGCACCGAAGCATCAGCGGGTTGGGAGAGGTGGACAAAATGCGTAGAAACACGGGCAGATTTGTGGTTGCAACTTTGTTCCAGGCCCTTGTTTGGTCTGTAAATGTGTATTAATTGTTTTTTCATCAAGACTTAACTCCTATCTGGAGAGACTCCTTCTAGGAGCATCAGAGCAGCTGCCTTGGCCCAGCCACTTCTGAAGGGTTTCCTGGCCTCAGTCGCCCTGCTGTGCATCATGTGATCCCTCCCAGTCAACTGGACAAAGGTGGACATGTCATCCTAGGGCAACCAATGTCCTCAAGGCAGCCTGGTGGACCCTCTTTCTCCAAGGGTTTGAACTGTAGACAGACAGAGGAGCAGCAGTTGACAGCAGAGTAGATCTCAAAAACACCCCAGAGAGAAGGAGAAAGGTGGGAACCTGGGATAGACAGAACCATGAGCGAGCAGGTGCCCTGAGATGGGGAGTGGAGGGCAGATGGCTGCGGGAGGAGCCAGCTACACCGGCCAGACCCAGGCTTACAAGTACCGCCACACTCGGCATGCAGAAGAGTTCCATTATCCCCTAAAATCTCTATCATGCTGCCCTTTGGTGGTCATAACCTACCCCCAGCCTGAACCCCTCGTAACCATTGATATGTTTTCCGTCCCTACAGTCCTGCCTTTTCTAAAACTATCATATATATGACATCATGTTGTGTGTAACATCTGGAGACTGATTACTTTCACCCAGCATGATGTCTTTGAGAATCATACATGTTGTTGAAATTGATAGTTCATTCTTTTCTGTTGCTGAAGAGAAACTCACTGCATGGATGAGCCACAGTTTGACTGGAAGACCCACTGAAAGACATTTGGGTGGTTTCCAGTTTTTTGATAATTATGTAGAGAGTTGTAATAAACATTTTGTATGGTGTTGTGTGAACTGAGTTCCATTTCTCTAGGTTAAACATTTAGGAGAGGGATTGCTGTGTCATGTGGTAAGTGTACGGGAAATCTCTCAGAGCCACACAATGTCACATTTCCATCAACAATGCCTGAGTTCCGGTTGCTTCCTGTGCTAGGCAGCGTTTTGTGTCATAGGGTTTTTGTTTAGCCATTCTAATAGATGTGTAGTGATATCTCACTGTGGTTTTGCATTCCCCTATTGACTAATAATGTTGAATATCTTTTCATGCATTTGTTTGCCATCTGTATATGTTTTTTGATGAAGTGTCTGTTCAAGTCTTTTGCTCATTTTTTACATTTGTCATTTGTTTTCTTACAGAGTTTTAAGAATTCTTTCTGTGCTCTGGATACGAATCCTTTGTCCAATATGTGACTTGCAAATATTTTCTCCCAGTCTTTCAATTTCTTAAAAGTGCCTCTTGCAAAGCAGAAGTGTTAAATTTTGATAGAGTAATACTTATCTTTTTTTTTTTTTTAAGAATCATTGGGCTAGGTTTTGAAGACACATTCACGAAGCTATGTTTTTCCAGGGGAAGAAAGGGAATTCTAGACAAAGGGAATAGCACGTGCAAAGGCACGGAAGTCTGAAAAAGCAGATTGGGTTAAAAATTCTAAATAATTCAGTATTGCTAAAGAGGAGCATGGGGGCAAGGCAGGAGGGAGTGAGTGGACCATGGGAAGAACCAGGTCACTATATTTTTAGATGCTATACAAGGAGTAGGGACCTCTCATCATATAAATAAGGGTACTACCAAGTCATATGGTAATTGTTTATTTAATTTTATTTTTATTAACTTTTTTATAATAAGATTTATATAGAATTTAATTGTAGAAAAATACAGAGCAACAAAAAGACAATTGAGCCTGACCAGGCGGTGCAGTAGATAGAGCATAGGCCTGGGATGCTGAGGACCCAAGGTTGCTGGCTTGAGCAAGGGGTCACTGCCTCAGCTGTAGCCTCACCAGTCAAGGCACATATAAGAAAGCAATCAATGAACAACTAAGGTGCCACAATGAAGAATTGATGCTTCTCATCTTTCTCCCTTTCTGTTTATCTGTCCCTATCTGTCTCTCCGTCTTTCTCGCTAAAAAAATAAAATAAAAAAAGACAATTGAAACCTTATGTAATCCTACCACATAAAGAGTAGTTACACTATTAAAGTTTGGGCTGGTTTCTATTTATTCACACACACATAGACATAATCTTTTTTTACAAAAATGAGATTATGCCATACATATTATTTTGTAACATTCTTTTTGTTTTTGTTTAACTACAATATATGTGAGTGAATATTTTCTCATATCATTTATTCTCTTATGATGTCAGTTTATGGTTAAGATAAACTTTTTTCTTTATTATATTTATGTATTCAAATTAGGACATGTACCATTAAAAGCATAATCATCTGCCTGAAGGATGGGGACATGACCATTATCTCTGTTGGTTAACATATATTTAGTTCTTATCTATACCAGGCTGTTCTTTATATACATTAACTCCTATCACCTTAAAACAATCCTTTGAGGTAGTGATATTATTGTTTCCATGTTTCTGTGGAAAAAAATACAGAGAGGTTAACCAGCTTATCCAAGGTCACATGGGTAGTGGGTGGCAGAGGTAGGAGTTTCAGAGATGGAACCAACGTGACTTGATGATGGATGGACACAGAGGATGAGGGAGGTGTCAGGGGTGACTCCCAGGTTTCTCATCGCCATGAGTGAGGGGCAGAAATGACATTTACTGAGCCAGGAAAGACAGGAAGAGGAGCAGATTTAGTGGTGGGATTAGATTAAGAAGTAAAAGTCGGATGTGTTAAGGTCTATGGGACATGAAAGTAAAACTGAATGAATGAGTACAGAATGGAAAAATGCATGGATGGATGGATGGATGGGTGAATGACCCCCCGACAAGGACATTTACAACACAGCAACAGAGCTCTGGACCGTCAAGTCAGGGAAGCCAGAAAGCTGAATGAAGCGCAACATTGAGAAGGTTCACAGCTCCTTTTAGCCTAGACACACAAGAATTGGGGGCAGGTTGTTTTCAACAATGTTTATCAAGAACCCAGGACCTAGCAATAGCTCCATTCATGAGTGGCTGCCACTATCTTTATTGGGAAGATCTCTTCTAAACCTAGGAGTGGGGTAAGGGTGGAGACTACCTCTAGAACTGGGTCCAGCCATCCCCACACCCTGCTGGGGACACAGCACATTCCTTAGCAGCCAGGGCAGGGAGAGGCAGAGGGAGGTGGACAGATGATGAGGGATAGGAAGGTTTCAATCATCCTTCTCAGGAGATAAAGGGCTCTTTATGATTTAATTAAAATGCCCATCAAAGGCTTCAGAAGAAAGAGGTTAGCTGGGATGAAATAAAAATAGTTGGCTGAACATATTATAATTTAATATAATTCCAGGGCATCTATGAGGTTCTAATATTAGAGAGACAATCCATCACTAAATTCCCATCTGTTATGCCGTATTGGGGGCATTTTAAAGATGTCCAGGTCCTGCCTGACCTGTGGTGGTACAATGCATAAAGTGTTGACCTGTAATGCTGAGGTCGCCAGTTCAAAACACTGGGCTTGCCCCGTCAAGACACATATGGAAATTGATGCTTCCTACTTCTCCCCTCCTTCATTCTCTCTCTCTTTCTATCTCTCTCTCCTTTCTCAAACTGAATGAATGAATGAATGAAATCTTTTTTTAAAAAAGATATCCAGGTCCTGTTTCAAGAGGCCTGGAGAGATCTCAGCAACTGAGCCTGTCTATTGTTTCTCAGTGAGAGGGGAACCATAGGGGTGAGAAAATGTCTGGTTTATGCTGGACATTTAATTAATGTGGGCAGGAAGGGAGGAAGGAAGGAAATGGAAGGAAATGGAAGGGGAGGGGAGGGGAGGGGAGGGGAGGGGAGGGGAGGGGAGGGGAGGGGAGGGGAGGGGAGGGGAAGGAAGGGAAGGGAAGGGGAGGGAAGGGAAAGGGAGGGGAGGGGAGGGGAAGGGAAAGGGAGGGGAGGGGAGGGGAAGGGAGGGAAGGGAAGGGAAGGGAAGGGAAGGGAAGGGAAGGGAAGGGAAGGGAAGGGAAGGGAAGGGAAGGGAAAAAAAGAAAAGAGAAAGATTGAAAGAGAAGAGGCTTTGAAATTAGAATTCGCCTAATCTAGGAGTGAGCCAAAGCCTTGCATGAACAACTCTTCCTCCAGATAACCCCATGACTTACTTCTCCTCGCTGGAGTCTTTGCCTCTAGGCCACCTCCTCACTGAGGCCAACCCTGCCATCCCTACTAAAATTACAGGCTTTGCCTTGGCCTGGGCCCCTGATTCCCCTTACCTGCTCTATGCATCTCCCCTAGAACTTCACATCCTACAAATCGACTTATTTGTTCATTGTTTTTCCCCACCAGAGAAAAACAACGAGAGCAAGAATTTTTATCTTTTTAGTTCGTGTATTTATAGCCAGTGCTTACCTAACATTTGTTAGGTGAATGATTGGCACTCTCTGACATAATATGGTGAGAAGAAATTGTTTGTTAATTGGAATAACTAACACTTTCCAGGGAGAGTGGTCTCAAGGATGGCCCTTGGTTGGTGGAGCTCAGCCATCCTGCCTGAGACTTCAGGTACTCAGGAGTAAACCATGAGTCAGAGAATAAAATACTCTTCTAGCATTAACTAAAGAGCCAAGGCCCTCACCCTCATGCCTGCTCTTTGGCTACATGCCCACCAGCCAAGTCCAACACCACACACTCCAAAAATGGTGAGAAATAACAAGCACACTTTGACCCCATCCTCAGAGTATCAGAGTGACTTGTACAAAAGCAGCTTTCCTGTCCCTTGCTCATGGCACAGTGGCTGCTGGGACCACGTAGCCAGAGAGAAGGCCTTGGGGTGCGGTCCAAGAAAGCTCTGGACAGTAGTCATCTGTCTGGAAAATGTTAGTCCATAGTCTGATGTCTGTAGAACCTGAGCCTGGGACACTTTTTCTCTTTCACTTACAGAAATAAACAGCATGAGTCTCAAAATATTCAGGGCTTTCCCTGGTCACGGCTGCTGGTGGTACTGGATACTTAGTCTTTCGTGGTTTACAGACTGTTTTCTTCCGGAAGCAAAAATTTGACTGGGTAAATATGAAGAATAATGAAAACATTTATAAATGCAAAGCTGGGTTCTCTTTGCCCAAGCATAGTTTCTTGGAAATCGCATTTCCCCAGCAACAGCTGAAAAATCTTGGCCTGGTGAGACATCCAAACATTATGGAGACAGAGAATTTCACTGATGGATAAAAGCAGCCTCCTTCCCCTATGCCCTGTCCACATGAGAGTTCATGACTCCAGACTATTCCAGCCCAGAGCATCTAGACACCTGCCCCCTCATCTCTTTGTCCTAGTGCATAATCTAGAGACCATCCTTGGCTTCAAACATATTACAGATGTCCCGGTCCCTTTTAAAGATTAGAGTTCATCATTACCTGCAATTATCATGGTGAAAGGCTGGCCTTCCTTTTTGCTAATTGGTACTAGTTCAACTGGGTTTCCACATGGAAACTTTGACCTCTACCTCATATCAAACACAAAAATTAATTCATAATGAATTACACATCTAAATGTGAAAGATAAAACAATAAAGCCTATAGAATGAAACAAGAGAATATCTCAGAACCTTGGGTCAGGCAGAGTTTTCTTAACCAACACCAAAATCTCTAGCCATAAAAGAAAAAGTTGATTAATTGGACCTCATTAAAATTAAAAACTTCTATTCATCAGAAGATATTATTAAGTTTAATGAGGTGACATTGATCAATAAGAGCACATAGGTTTTAGGTAAACATTTTCTAGCATTTGAACTGTTGATTGTGTTGTGTGCCCATCACCCAAAGTCAAATCATTTTACAATATCATTAAGAAAGCAAATGCCTGCTGACCAGGCGGTGGTGCAGTGAATAGAGCATCAGACTGGGATGCGGAGGACCCAGGTACCAGACCCCGAGGTCGCCAGCTTGAGCGCAGGCTCATCTGGTTTGAGCAAAGCTCACCAGCTTGGACCCAAGGTCACTGGCTCAAGAAAGGAGTTACTCGGTCTGCTGAAGGCCCGCAGTCAAGGCACATATGAGAAAGCAATCTATGAACAACTAAAGTGTCGCAACAAAAAACTGATGATTGATGCTTCTCATCTCTATCCCTTCCTGTCTGTCTGTCCCTGACTATCCCTCTCTCTGACTCTCTCTCTGACTCTGTAAAATAAATAATAAATAAATAAATAAATAAATAAATAAATAAAAAAGAAAGCAAATGCCTGACCAGTCAGTGGTGCAGTGGATAGAGCATCGGCTTTGGATGCTGAGGACCCAGGTTCGAAACCCCAAGGTTGCCAGCTTAAGTGTGGGCTCATCTGGCTTGAGTGTGGGGTCACCAGCTTGAGTGTGGGATCATAGACATGACACCATGGTCATTGGCTTGAACCCAAAAATCGCTGGCTTGGAGCCCAAGTTTTCTGGCTTGAGCCCAGGGGCACTGGCTTGAGCAAGGGGTCACTGGTTCGGCTGGAGCCCCCCATCCCCATTAAGACACATATAAGAAAGCAATCAATAAACAACTAAGGTGCCACAACAAAGAATTGATGCTTCTCATCTCTTTCTTTTCCTGTCTGTCTATCTCTCTCTCGTTTAAAAAAGAAGAAGAAAAAAGGAAAGCAATAAGGCAAGCCCTAGAATTAAAGAAGATATTAGCCATACTTACACCTAACAAAGGATTTGTATCCAAAATATATAACAAACTTTTATAAATCAACAAGAAAAATAAGTATTTAGAAATTGTAAACTGTTTTACTTCAAAAAAGAGAATAATCAAGTGGCCAACAAGCATTTGAAAAGGTGCTCAATGTCATTGCTCATCAGGAAAATGCAAATTAAAATCCACAAGGAGATTCACAACATACCTACCCAAATGGCTATAACTAAAAAAAAAAAAAAAAAAAAAAAATGGCAATACCAAGTGTCACTGAGGATGTGAAGAAGCTTTGCTGGTGAGTATAAATTGGTAAAACCACATTGGAATACTGTTTGTCAGTATCAACTAAAGCTACACAGATGCATATTTTGGGGAGGGGGATGAGAGGAGGGTGAGTGAGGCAGACTCCCACTGCGCCTCAACTGGGATCTGCTTGGCAATCCCTGTCTGGGGCTGATGCTCGAGTATCAGGCTAACCTCAGTGCCTGAGGCTGATATGCTCCAACAGAGCTATCCTAGTGACTGGGGCCACACTTGAACCAATCGAGCCACTGGCTGCAGGAGGGGAAGAGGGAGAGAAGGTGGAGGGTGGGGAGCGGGAAGCATCTACTAGTAGTAGTTGCTTTGGGTTTGTACCTTGGGCAGGCAAGACTAGAGTTTCGAACCAGCGACCTCAGCATTCTAGGTTGACACTTATCCACTGAGCCATCACAGGCCAGGCTATGGCATACTTATTAACAACTAGAGAAACATTAGGGTTCCATAGAAAATAGCTCAGGAGATGCTATGTTATATTATAGAACAGATGTGATCAAAAGATAACAGAACTACTTAATATCTGTTTTCATGTCAGTCTCCATCAAAGAGAATGTTTTCAAATCAGAAAGGGAACGGCTGTTAAGAGAGAGATAACCCGTTGTAGAAAAAACATGAGCACTGAGGCAAGACTGGGATCTGAATTCAGATCCTGACTCTGCTGCTGGGGCCAGTCATTTGCTCTCAGAACCTCAGTTTCCTCATCTATAAGTTGGGAGAGTAACATCTATTTCATTTGACTGTTTTAAGATTTAAATTTCAGTGACTCTAAAGTGCTTGCCACAAGATAATTTCTCAGAATTGGTTTCCTTTCTTAATCAGAATGTTTTCAGTTGCAAATCTAGATAGCCAAACTTAACTTGTCTTAAGCAAAAAAGGAAATGTACCAAAGTACAAGTCCTGGGGTTTTACCAGAGTTTATGATATCATTATAGCATTTTTACCACCAGAGAGCTTAATGTCCAAACCTGGAAAAATTCTGGACTGATCATTAAATAAATGATCTGAGTATCTTGATATCTAGGAACCAACGCAAATTCACTAAGAACAAGTCATTGGAAGATTGTCGTTTTACTTTTTCCAAGTGAGTATTGCATCAGGGGGCCAGTGATTCTCAGGCCATGTGGGCAGGCACCCCCAGCAACTATCAGAATTTCCAGAGGGTAGAGATATGTTAAAATAAATAATCATTGTACAGGGTTTGGACAAAAAAAAAAGTTTGAGAAGCGCTATTATAGATGTAGTGAGACTAGATCTCAGAAAGTATATTTGACAAAACTTCTCATGAAAGCTTCATAAATAAGTTGGAGGAACGTGGGCTAGCTGATAATATTAACTGCTTCTGATGGAAGTACTATACAGTTCCGTGCAAAATGCGTAGAATCTTGAATTTGTTATTTAAGCAGAACTTTATGTTTTTTATTAGAGTGCAGTAGGTGTATGTATACTGCTCAGTGAATTTTTACATTTAGATACCTGTGTGCCCACTGCTCAGATCAAGATATAACACTTCCAGCTTCCCAGAAAGTTCTCTATGCTCCTGTCCTGTCAATCCTCCAATTCAGACAACACTATTCCACTTAAAGTTGCCTGTTCTTGAATTTCATGTAAGTGAAATGATACAGAATTTCATGTACTCTTTTCTTTTCTGTCGTCCTTAGCTCTTTGTCATATCTATGAGTCACTGTAATTTTGAATGTGGCAGTAATTCATTCTTTTTCATTGCATGTAAGTTGACTTGGTGGGCATTGGGTTTTGTAGATATTTTGTTGATATCCTTCATTATAATACCAACCAAATACGACTAGCATCCAATTTAGTAGTAAAATATTGAGCACTTTCTTCTGAGTTTGAGAACAAGACAAAAATGTCCAATATCACCATTTATATTTAACACTTTACCACCAGCGGTCCTAGCCAATTTAATAACTCAAGAAAAAGAAATAAAATAAGATTGGAAAGGAGTCCATAAAGCTGTCATTTTTCACAGATGACATATGTTAAAAAGCCAAATAATCCATTACTGGGATTAGCAGGGAATTTAGCAAAGTCAATCACTACAAAGTCAATATGAGACAACAATTTTATTACATACTAGCAACACTGAAAATAAGATTTAAAAAAAATACTACTTACCAATAATGGGAAATTTTTAAATGGACAAAACTTGTACTACATTGTTAATATTAAGACTTAATAACAAATGAGACTGTTGGTTTTTCCCTCTGGCTTTATTGAGGTATAATTGACAAACAAAATTTTATGTATTTAATGGGTACGAAAGATTGCTTTAACAAATACAAACGACTAATGTTATGAGGGCAGACTGAAAAGTCTTTCAGGTTGTTCGTCAACAGAAGCTCACCTGTAGAAAAGACAGTTGGCAGCACCACTGGCAGTAAATATCAGAAAAATGAAGTTATACTTTGTTCAACAGTTAGTGAGTTGTAATTCCTCAAGTAAAGCAGCTGTATTGGAATTGTTTCTGTGATAATGCATATGTACGTTCTTCTGGGAAGAGGGTTATGCTTTCAACATAAAAGGCTCCTGGATGCAAAGAAGATTCAAGAGCATCAGAGCCCCATCAGGCTGGCTATCGATCCCCCAGGCCTTTACCTCAAACCAGCCTTCTCCATGACTCTGTCTTAGTATCCTGTGTTCAGCTGACATCTCACCACTGTGTGACCTTGGGCAAGTTACTAAGCCTCCCTGGTCCCAAAGTTCTTCATCTATAAATGAGAATAACAACTCCACACACTTCATAGGGCTCTTATGAGCATCAAGTGAGTAAATGTAGGGGAAGTAAATTGCACAGAAGCTGGGACATAGTAAGTGCTATACAGGGATGGTTGTTAATATTGACATTTTTACTGGACCCCTGGGGAAACCTAAAGAATTTCTGCATAGGTGTCTGGCTCCTTGTTAAGTGGCAGAGCTAAGTGATACCCATTTCTGAGAAGTGTTTTTACTAGAGCAAAGTCAAGACTTAAAGCCAAGAACTGAGGAAGGAAATCAGCCAAAGAGCTGAATCACTTTTCTCACCCAGACAGGGAAAACCCACAGCTATCATGCTCAGAACTCACCTGGATGTCTCAGACTCCACCAGTTTAATAAACTGGGAGGTTTGGGGAGCTTCCTTTCTGCCCTTTGACAGGAAATTGGTTTAATGTCCCTCCAGTAAGGGGACATCCCCAGTCCCCTGCTTCCCAATGCCAACTCATGCCCTCTATTGGTCATAAAAGGAGAGTTTTAGAGAGAAGACTTACTCATCATTCCTGCCCTTCCCTGGGCACCCTGGAAGGAACCTGTGCCTTCCAAAGGGCACACGGCTGCAAAGAATCCATCAATGACCTGTCCCCAAGTAGAAACTATCTCATTAAGAGGGCTGAATTCAGGAGATAGAATGTCTGCTTTAAAAAATTTTTATTTATAACTAGAGTTGACATTATATCAGTTGCAGGCATGCAACAGTGATTAGACATTTATATACCTTATGAAGTGGTCACCATAATCATTCTAGTAACCGTCTGACACCATATATAGTACGGTATTATTGAGTCTATTTCCTGTGCTGTATATTACATCCTGTGATTTATTTTTAAATTGGCAGTTTGTACTTCTTAGTCCCCTACATCTTTTTCACCCAGTCCGCCAACACACCTCTACTCCCTTGTGAGTTGTGTTGGTTATCAATCCAGAGAAATGGGAAGCCCTGCCTAGGAATGGCCTAAAGCAGGGATAAGGGTCACTCTGGTGCTAAACATTTACTTGTACTTGCAATGCATATGTTTACAGTTGGTTGCAAAAGAACTAGATGAGAGAAGGCAAGAAAATAAACTAATTGAATCTCCTATAAAGTATATAGAAAAGTTAACTTTGTACACAGAGTCAGATGTTGGATCTGCACCCGTTTGTCTGCTGGTTCAAAGCCCAAGGCCAGGATATGGGCTCTTGGGTAGGGACCACTCTTACTACAGATGCCAGGTCTGGCTTTCCTCCACCATCTCAGGAGGTCCACACTCAAAGTGGAAATGCCAGAACGTGTGCACTGGCTCTTTACAACAGCCGGGGTTCCTGCTCCGTCTGTGGAGTCAGAGCTGTTTTCCGTGTCTCCTCCGGGCAAGACTCTCCTGGTTATTTCGTTTTCTGTCTTGACAGCATCACACGGGGTAAATACAGTATTGAGCAACCCATGGAAAAAGAAGGCACAGGGATTTCTGGTGGTTTGTTTAAATTGGCTTGTTTTCACTACCTGTGTCGGCTGTTTCTCTTTCTGGAAGTCAACGCATTATAAGCCACCATCTTGCCCCCTTGAGCCAAAGTGAAAAATAAAAGTGACGTGGGACCTGGCATTGGTGCAGGTGCTTAATTGAGTTGACTGCTGTCCTCGGAAGAACCACCCTTGATTTGCACATTAATTTTATGGTAAGACCTAAACCATTTTTGCTACTGCCAAACAACAAATTAAAGACATCTCTGAGCAAATGATCTCAAGTCTCTCACATGAAGATCTACAAAACCTAATTTTCCAGGAATTTAATGCCAGGTGAATGTTTGCTCCGACAAACAAAATCAAATGTAGCTGCTGCTGCTTTCCTTCTTCATCTCCTTCTCCTACTCTTTGTCTTTCTTCTTCAGATGATGATGATGAAACTCACATGGCCCACCATTTCCATTTATTTTGTGTGTGTATGTGTGTGTGTGTGTGTGTATGTGACAGTGACAGAGGGAGACAGAGAGGGACAAACAGGAAGAGAGAGAGATGACAAGCATCAACTCCTGTGGCACGTTCATTGATTGCTTTCTCATATGTGCCCTCACTGGGGGGCTACAGCAGACCAAGTGACTCCTTGCTCAAGCCAGCGACCCTGGGCTCAAGCTGGTGAGCCTTGCTCAAACTAGACAAGCCCGTGCTCAAGCTGGTAACCTTGGGGCCTTGAACCCGGGCCCTCTGCATCCCAGTCCAACGTTCTACCCATTGCACCACCACCTGACCAGGCCACCATCTCTATTTTTCAAAAAAATTTTATTGGATTTATTGGAGTGACATTGGTTAATAAAATTATACAGGTTTCAGGTGCACAATTCTACAATACATTATGTGTATATTGCATTGTGTGTTCATCACCCCAAGTCAAGTCTGTCTTCATCACCATCTATCCCCCTCTACTCTCCTCTACCTCCCCCAACCCCTCTCCCTCCTGCAATCCCCACACTGTCTGTGTCTGTAAGTTTTATTTTATTTATGTATTTATTTTTAGTGAGAGAGACAGAGAGAGGGACAGATAGGGACAGACAGACAGGAAGGGAAAGAGATCAGAAGCATCAATTATTCATTGAGGCACCTTAATTGTTCATTGATTGTTTTCTCATACATGCCTTGACCAGGGGAGGTAAGAAGGGGAGGCTCCAGCTGAGTTAGTGACCCCTTGCTTCAAGCCAGCAACCTCAGGGTTTTGAATTGGGGCCATCAGCCCCATCCGCACCAACACTCAATCCATTGCGCCAGCAGTGGTCAGACTCTACTATTATTTTTTAAATCTTTATTTTCACTGTATTTAAAAATATAAAATCCCTCATGTTCTTTTTTTTATAAACAGGCATAGTATAATTAATAATTAAACAAACCTGACTTTAGGGCTAAGCTCCCATGCTACTTATAATTGAGCACCTAGTATTCAGTAAGTATTTGTTACAGCAATTGCTCAGAAAGAATTGGCTCTGGGTAGAATCTGGGTTATTGATTTGAATCTGTTTTCTTGGAGCTGATTTGAACTGATTCAAATCAGTTCCATAAGGGACAGTCACTTCTTGCACTCTTTTGTTTGAAAAGATTGTATCTTTCATCACAGCCCAGAAGGCAGGCAGATGTGGGGGTTCAAACAAGTTTTTCTGCTCTACCCTAAGCTCTTCACATAGCTACACACACCCTTCCATGTTCTTCTATTTCAGTCAAACCTTGCTGCAATAAATAGCAGCCCTGTACTAACCTCTAAAGAACTGAGGAAAGAATAAAGATAAGGAACATGTAAAATGGAGTCACTTTAGCCAAGCTGCTAAAATTATTAACATTAGAAAAGGTTGAGGCACGAGGGAAGTCTTTATTCTTGTTCCAATTAGCCTGTAAACTTAAAGTTTTTAGAACTTTCCAGTCTTCTATCAATGCCCAGATATATATCAGCCTTGCAGTATGGGGCCTGGATATGCATCTGGAACTCCGGGTACCCCTCTAACTACCCTTAAAGGACACATGTAGACATCTACCTGACATCCTTATTCAAACCATCGAGATGTGACCAGACCTTCTGGCATCTATCTTCTGGACTACCTAGTATCCATTATCTTGACCACCTGCCAACTGACTGATAATCATCCTGGACCAATTCCAGGGCTAAGAATGCAGGAATGATAATTCTCAAAAATGTACTTTTTGCTATAAGAACTTTTAACTTGTCTTTCTTCATTGGAAAACTTCTGGGTTTTGTCTATCTGTGTTTCCAGTTTGCAGACTCTAAGACCCTTGAATAAATCTCTATCACTTAAGTCTAGCAAAGCCTCCAAACTTTGTTTGTTTGACAGAAAAAACTATTTCTAAGCTCTGGGAATTGAAAGAATTCCACTTATTAAAGCAACTGTCAACTAACAAAGTAGCAGAATAATATCACTGGGGAACAAAATTTTTGTTGCACCCACAAAAACACTTGTTCTTACTCAATTCAAGTGTGCTGATCTCAGATCTGACATTAGTTTTTCTCTGTAAGCTACAGGTTTCTTGCAATTGAAGATTTTAGGTTTTCATCTTATTGTAAAATTTCCAACATTTAGTTTAACATAATAAAGTAGAATGTCTTCTTGGGCATCATCTTTGTGAAAATAAAATAATTTATATAATGCAGTAAATACACTAATGCACTAAAAGATATGATTGCATCAGAATTTGTCTACAATTTCAAAATAGAACATATTAAGACACTTATTTTAATAATAAAATTTGTGCAAAACTTATTTAAATTCTATCCAGGCAAAAATTTGCATTTGTAGCTCTTGCATTTGTGTACTTGTTGAAAACAATCTTGTTTGATGCTCCAGCAGTAGTCTGCCATCATATTTCTGTCCCATCGCCCCTGATAATGCTCTTCCATCGTCTTCAGATCTTGATGAAAGCGTTCTCCCTGCTCATCACTAACAGCTCCAAGATTTTCGGGAAACTTATCAAGGTGACTGTTCAGGAAGTGAATCTTAACGCTCATGTTACATCCAATGTCACGGAAAGCCTACAGCATTCTTTGAACCAGAAGTTCATAGTTTTCTGGTTTTTTGTTGCCAAGGAAGTTCTTTGTAACTGCCACTAAAGACTGTCATGCTGCTTTTTCCTCCTTATTCATCTTCCTGAAAAATTCTTCATCATGTATGAGGGTTCGAATTTGAGGTCTATAGAGTACACCTGCTTTTATCTTCTCAAAAGACAAGGCTGAAAAGCAGAAATAATATTTTGAAAGCATTCACTTTCTCTGTTCAAAGCCTGAACAAACTGCTTCATTAAGCCAAGTTTGATGTGAAGTGGGGGAAAATGATCCTGTCTCGATTAACTACAGGTTCATTCAAAATATTTTGCATCCCTACTTCCAGAGCTTCACATTTCGGCCACTCCTTCTGTGTCCAGTGTTTCTCCCGACCTTGACTGTCCCACAAACACAGAAAGCAAGGATACTTCATGAAACCTCTCTGTTGTCCTAGCAGAAAATTTACCATTTTAAGATCCACACAAATGATCCAGTTATGCTCCTCATACTTCAGAAAGTCAGGACAATTTTTATGTCATTATCATCTTCTCACAGATGAGTTGAATAACCAATTGGAACCACTGCATAAACATTACTGTTGTGTAGAACACATTTCAGACTCCATTTAGAGCTGTCAAGAAATAGCCACCATTCTGTTGGACTGTAAGTGGTAACACCTAGCTGGCTTGGAAGACTACTGATACCATGACAGTAAACAAAGTGTTTGTCTTCAGAAAAAAGGTCCACAAAAATTTGTTCATGCTTCCTGAAACAGGATACTTTAGCTGACCGGTGAAGTACATTCTTTTCTTGAAGCCTGCAGGCTAAGAACTCAGCTGCTTTCTTTGATAGGCCCAAATCTCTTACTAACTCATTCAATTTGGGTTGGCTAAAATGCTGAGGGGTTAATGACTGCTTGGCATCAGAAGAAGACCCTTCAGATTCTACAACCATTTGCTCATGCATCTTATCAAAATATACTTGATCACCATGTTCACTTTCTTCATCCTTAGAAGAAATAAAACCATTGAAAACTGGAACCAGGAGTGTCTCGAAGTGTGGATAGGTCGTATTGCTGAAGGAATATTAGGATATGCAATCATATGCTGTTTTTTCTTGCCGATGCCCTTTGTATGGATCAGACAGAAATAAAAGTCACTGCTGTGGTTCTTAGGTTCACGCCAAACCACGGGAATACCAAAAGGCATTCCTTTGTGTTTTCCTTTTGTCCAGTCACAAAGCATTTCCTCACAATTATGACATACAGTATGAGGAGCCCAATTCTTGTCTTTTTTTAAAATTATTTTTTTATTATTCATTTTAGAGAGGAGACACAGAGTGAGAGAGAGAGAGAGAAAGAGAGAAAGGGGGAGGAGCTGGAAGCATCAACTCCCATATGTGCCTTGACCAGACCAGTGCAGGGTTTTGAACTGGCGACCTCAGTGTTCCCAGGTCGACGCTTTATCCACTGCGCCACCACAGGTCAGGCCCAATTCTTGTCTTGATCGCCAAAGGGAACTTGCAAATAGGCAATATATGCATGTGTCACAAATGATGAAATATTGCACCTTTGATGTTGAAGTGTGTAACAGCCACATATATAACAGAAGGTGTCAGGACTATTCTTACATTTATGTCAATTCAAAGAAGCCATGATTCAACAAAATAAGAGGGTGTTTTTATCAGATAATAATTTTTTACATTTAAAAACAACCATAGTTATGTAAAAGTAATGTTTGTAAGACATTAATTGCCTTGTGGTTATGTTCAATCCAAGAGTTGTTGCCCTTTAACTCCAATTTAAAAACCAATGTATGCCATTAACTGTAACAAAAAGATATTAAAATTGCATAAAAACTAGAGCATGTACCAAAAAAATGGATTTCAGATTTGGAATCAGCGATTCAGAAATATATAGAAACAGTTCTAAAACCTCATGCAACATAAAATGAAAAAAATTGTTCCCCAGTATATTTGGACTGCGCTCAGGTTGGTTACAATGAAGTGTGGCTGTTTCTGTCTTATAGGGTGAATAAACAGGCGGCATATTCACAAAGTTGTCCTAGGGCCTCATCATTAGCAAAATCAATTTGAAATTCATTTGATTAGAATTCTCAGTTAATTGGAATCTTGCCTATCTATCCCATTCCCAAACGTAAGTGGCTCTACCCTTAATATAAAAAGCCAAATTACAAGAAGTTACATATATCTTTGAGAGGTAACAGACATAATATTCAGGGGCTATCCTTGACTTAACCCTGGTTTTTATGTAACCATATTGCAAGAAGCATTGTGATACCGAACTCATAGCAGCTATAGCACCCTTGGTTACTACAGGCAAAAGCATCTTTCCATATCATTTTAACAAGGGCACAAAAGTGTGTCAACCAAGATAGGATGGATTTCTGTGCAGTTAAACCAGAAGGGACTTTGCTAAGATGCTTTCCTTCCAATTGCCTTTTCTTGCGGCATTAAGAAAAAAACCTTCCTGTGTGTCCTGAAGGGCTTAAGCCAATTCCTCAAAAAAGTAATTGTGTCCTCAAATCAACAAAAAGATACTGAGTGTCTACTCTGTACTTGTATGTATAAAGGCAGACAAGTATGCATGTGACCCCAGTCCCCACCCCTGTGCTACACACACAGGGTGATGGTGCAGGGCTCTCGCTGAGCACCCAGCAGCCACTGTCAGTCCATGGAGTCTGGAAAACACAAGCAGCTCCGACTTTCTACAAGACAGTTCCCTGGGCACCTGGTACATGCAGGGCTGGGAAAATGAACATGAATGAGGCACCGTCCTAGCAGAACTCACAGTCTAAGGGAGGCAGGCATACAAATGGACTCCTCTAATAGCAGGAAAGGGATATGACCAAGACGGTGCCTGGTGCTGTGTGAGCGCCCCAGTCTGGGGCAGTCACCCAGCCCAGCCTGCGATGGGGGTCAGAAAGGTCTCCTGGAGGCAGAGACTTAGACTGAGGCTTAAATGCACTGCAGCAGAGAGGCAGGCAGGTGGGTGCACACCCTACCTCTACCGCTATCTAACCATGGGACCTCGGGCTCATCACTGAGCCTAAATTTTCCTGTCATATTGCTAGAGGATGAAATCATGGACTCCACAAAGGCAGTTAATGAAGTGCCTGGTACTTAGTAAGAACTACAATAGTCAAAAGTTAGGTAGTCATGCATTTGGCGAATATTTATTAAGTGCTCACTGTCTGCCAGGCATTGTGCTGGGTGCTTGGGATAGAATGGCAAGCAAAACATAAACCCTTGCCTTCCTATTGCTTATATTGAAGTGGAGGACTCAGAAGAAATTGAAATGAAAGAGAACTACATAGTCTATCAGGAGGTGGGAAGAACATGGGGAGAGGGAAAGGAGGGGATGTCGAGGGTTGCTGTATAAATAGGGTGGTCAGGGAGGTTTTTACTGAGCAGGCGACAACTGAACAAGAAATTGAAAGAGGTGAGGAAGGAAATCATGCAACACTCTGGGGGACAGATGTGGGGAGGGAAGGGATGAGTTAAAGGTCCAGTGTGGGATGAGCCTGGCAACATCAGGAAAGGGCAGGGAGGCCAGTGTGGCTGGAGCGGGGGTGGGGGGAGAGGGGAGTGCTCTAAAGGAGATGGTGCGAGAGGTCACGGGGGCCAAATCATGCAGGGTTTATGGGCCATTTTAATATCATTGGCTTTTCGTACGTAACACATAGATACAGATAATAGGACAGCAAATCCCAAAGGGAAGGGAACAAAGAGGGGGTAATGGGAGACAAGGGGGTGGGGGTGAGGGAGTTATATTGAGTGGAACACTTGAATCCATGTTAACACAATAAAATAAAATTAATAATTTTTTTTTAAAGAAAGATCATTGGCTTTTCTTTGAGAGACACAGGAGCTTTGAGCAGAGAGTGGCCAGCTGACTTGCATTTGAAAAGACTCAACCTGGCTGCTGGGGTCAAGAATCAACTCAGATGGGGGTGGCAGCAGCAGAGCAGAAGTGATGAAAAGTGGTCAGACTCTAGACACGATGGCTAACAAGATTTGCCAACAGATTCGATGTGGGGTGTGAGAGAAGGAGAGGAGTGAGGAGAGACTCTGAGGGCTTTGACCTGAGCTACTAGAAGGGGCAGGTGTTTTTAGCTAAGAAGGAGATGGCAGAACGGTCAGGAGTAGGGAGACGAGGAGGTCAGTTTTGGACACCTCCTTAGAGGTGAGTAGGAAACTACAGACCAAGAGGGTGTGGTGTCCTTCAAGCCAAGAGAAGAAAGTATTTGAAGGAGAAGGGAGAGGAGGGACTGATTCTGCCAAATGCTGCTGGTGGGTCACTGAGATGGGAACTGAGAACTGGCGTTGGATTTTGCTATATGCAAGTCATTGTGATCTTGACAAGTGTACCACTAATCACTGAAGTTCTCAGGCATTGCACTAAGTGTTGACATTCAGGTTCTGGGATACGGAAGGTGCCAGAAGGGAAAGCAAGCTCTGAATTCTAGCTTCTGCTGCTCTTTTGGGAGTCATCGCAGCAGGCACCCCCGGACCCACAACACCATAAATATGGAGACCTTACCAATACCAGCACGTCCATTTGTGTTGAAAGAGACAGGGAGCTGCTGGGAGTTCCGAAGTAGAATCCCAAGTTCCCAGCCTATTCACTGGCTGCTAAAACATAAAATGAAAATAAGCACACCAATCAAAATAGCTTTGAAGCAAAGCAGTATTGGAGAGGTAGCTGCAGTTGTCCTCTGAAAGTGTCAGAGATCTGATCCTTGCCCCTCCATTAAAGAAGCCATAAGAATAATTATGTCAGTTCTTTAGGTCGAGGACTCTGCTTCACAGCTACACTCCATGCTGGGCACAGAGTAGATGCTCAGTATATATCTGCTTATTGACCACCTGATTGCTATGCATCTAACGTGAGATCTCATTTAATATTCACAACACCCTGTGATATAATAGGTGCCACTGGGAGACAGGCTGATAAGACAGTTCAAACACTTGGTCAGAATAAGTTCTGGTTAATGTGGCTAACACAAGAGGAGAAGGAGAACGCATCGTCTGACCAGTTCTGAAGTGAGTGACCGTGGTAGGCAGAGAAGCAAGAGGCAATTGAGTGACAGCAGCTCTCAGGTGTTGTGCATCTAACATTTGCCAGGCGCATTGTCAGGTGGTCTTCACATGTTTGTAAGTCCACCCAATGCTCCAAGGTGGGTAATACGATTCCCCATTTTACAGAAGAGGGAAATGAGGCTCAAAGAACCAAAGTGACTTGTAGATCAGTGGACTGAACACTGAGTGTACACTAGAATACCTGGAGAAAATACAATAACATAGTTAAAGCAGGATAAAGGAGACTAAAATTAAACCCCTAAACGTAATGCAATTCCTGTGGCTGGACATTGTGAGTAGGACCACGATATAGATTTTTGGATTGGACAAGATTTTTTTTATTTATTAAATGGGGGGGGGGACAGGCAGACAGAAAGGGAGAGAGATGAGAAGCATCAATTCTTCATTGCAGTATCATAGTTGTTCACTGATTGCTTTCTCATATGTGCCTTGACTGGTGGGCTCCAGCTGAGCCAGTGACCCCTTGCTCAAACCATTGACCTTGGACTCAAGCCAGTGAACTTGGGCTTCAACCCAGCAACCATGGGGTCTTGTCTATGATCCCACACTCAAGCCACTGACCTGTACTCAAGCTGGCGAGCCCGCGCTCAAGCCAACAGCCTTGGGATTTCGAACCTGAATCCTTAGCATCAACGCTCTACCGACTGCACCACTGCCTGGTCAGGCAAGATTGTATTTAAATCCCAGATACACCATTTTCTCATTGTAAAACTATGGCCAAGTCATTTAACGTTTTTGAGTTTCAGTTTCCTCATCCATAAAATGAGGTCATAATAATGACTTTGAGAGTGTTCGAGTATTGAATAAAATAAGATGACTTGCATAATGGAAGATATTCAATAAATGTTATTTTTCTTCCCTATACCTATTAGTCAAGGCAATAGAGAAGACAACAAATTATGTAATTGTTATGGTTTCTATGCTTTATTTCAATTGTTCAGCAGTCATCCCAAGACCATTTGCAAAGGTGTGTTGGATTTGCGACCCAGGCTTGCACCCAATGCTGGCATCATTGCATGATTCTCTTGTATGTATATACAAATAAACATTTCCTCCTCAAAAAAATAACTTGCCATACACAAATCTATTCCAACTCTTTTTTAGTATGGAAAATAGAATTGTCACATGTTTTCAGAAGGTTGTGTGATAAAGGAAGATTTTTCCACATTCCTTGTATTCATAGGCTTTCTCCCCCATGTGAGTCTTCTCTTGTGTTTGGAAGGAGCTGGGTGGGATCTCTGGTCTTTGCCACATTGTTTACATTCAAAGAGTTTCTCTCCAGAGAGTCTTCTTTCATGTTTTTGAAGATCACTGGGCTACATAAATGCTTCACTACATTTTTTACATTCATAGGGCTTCTTGCCAGTATAATTTATTTAATGATTTGAAGACTTCTGAGACAACTGAAGGCTTTACAATGTTTTTTACATTCATAGGGTTTCTCTCCTGTGTGAGTCCTTTCATGTGTTTGAAAAGTTTGATGATATCTATAGGCTTTTCCACACTGTGGGAGAAAAAACCTCTGCATTGATACGAGTTTCTCCCCAGCTTAGTTCTTTCATGTATTTGAAGTGAAATTGAATAACTAAAGGTTTTGCCATATTCCTTACATAAATTTGTTTTCTCTCCATTGTAGCTTCTTTCATGTTTTTCAAAACACAGGAGACAATGGAAGGCTCTCCGTGTCCATTCCATCTGAATGGCTTCTCTCCATAAAGTCCAGTTTGACATCTGATGTGCATATTATGGGATGGATGGTGCATGAAGACTTTCCCATGCATACTGCATCACCTTGGCTTTACTCCAGGAAGAGTTTTCTTGTTCAGGCTCAGATTTAGAAGGTTGACATTTTCTTCACATTGACTACCCTCCCTCCTGTCACAGATTCTTTCTGCCGTGTGACTTCTCAGTTTGCTCCCGAGTTTTTGCACTGATCTCCAATATCATAAACTTCCTAGTTTTTTTTTTCCTATGGATGCCAGGTACCTGAAGGCTTTCCACACACCTCTCCATAGAGTTCCTCGGTGAAGGATGCAATAAAGCCCACTCCTCCAGGGGGAAGTACACAGCCACATCCTCAAAGGCCACTGAGTCCACTTCTAGGTCTCTTGGGTCTCCCTGAATGCTTCCTAAACAGATCACAGTGGGAGAGGGGCTGTGACACAGCCCTCAGGGCCATGAAGGGTGGGCAACACCTCTAAGGCAGTTTTTCTATTCATGTTTCTTTTCCTTACCCAAATCTATGCCTGACGATAAGTACTTGATATATCTTCTGTTCACTCATGGCAAGGAAATATGTGAATGTGGATAAATGCATGTTAAATAACCAGGCACAAAGCAAATGGGCCAACGTATTATTAAGAAAATTCTCCTAATGGATGTGCAGGTTGTCATTCCAGGACTCCAGGAAGTTTGGGATAACACAGCTATGGAAGGAGAGTAACACAGGTTCTCAAGAAGTTTCCATTTTTCATGCAAACAGGGTTTCGGAAAGCCATCCATTGGGTCTACAGACATGTCTAAACCCCAGGTTGGATTCAAGCTGGTATCACAACTCAAGTCATAGTCATACACACCAGTGGCTGCAGTCAGATCTAAAGGGTAAGCAAGGTGCCTCCTGACCATAAATATAAGGGGCCCCTCTCATTAATCAACACTTCACAGATGAGATTAGCCATCTGTAAAGGTGATCTGCCCAAAGTAGATGGGAAAGGGGGGAAAATGAATGTTTTCCTGAGCACCAAGAGTTTCCTAGCTATTTTATTTATTTTGGCATTGAGTGCTCACAACATCCTTAGGAGGTAGGTAAATTTCCCCACTTTACAGGTGAAGAAACAGAAGCTCGGATTTTTATCTCAGAGATGTTTGGCAGCCACTGATTGGTTTTCTGTCCCTGCAGTTTTGCCTTTTCCAGAATATCAAATAAACAAAATCATAATGTATGCAGTCTTTTGATTCTGGTTTCTTTCACTTAGAAGAAGGCATTCACATTAACCTGTGTTGTTATACATATGAGGGGTCCATTTCTTTTTATTGCAAAATAGTATTTCATTGTATGGATGTGCCACAGCTTGTTTATATATTTCTCGTTTAAAAGACATTTAGGTTGTTTCCAGTTGGGGGCGATTACAAATAACACAGCTATGAACATTCACGGGCAGGTTTGTGTGACTATCAATTTTCCTTTCTCCAAGAGTGAGATTTCTGGGTCGTATGGTAGATGTCTGTTAACTCTGTAAGAAACTGCCAGCATGTTTTCTCAAGTGGCGGTAGCCCTTCTGCATTCCCACCAGCGATGTGTATGAGTTCCAGTTACTCTGCCTCCTAGTCTGCATTTGATGTCGTCAGTACTTTTTATTTTAGGCTTTCTGAATAGTAGTATCTCATTGTAGTTTTAATTTGCATTTCATGCCTAATGATATTGAACACCTTTTCATGTGCTTATCCATATATCCTGCCATCCATATTTTTTACCACCACATATCTTCTTTGGAGGAGCACCTGTTCAAGTCTTCTACCCTTTATAATTGTGTTATTTGCTCTCTTATTGTTAAATTTTGAGTTCTTTGTATATGAGTCATTTATCGGGTATGCAATTAGCAATTGTCTTTTCTGAGTCTGTGACTAATCTCCATTCTCTTAACAGTGTCTTTTAAAGACATCCAACTTAACAACTCTTTTCTTTTACATACACACTTTAGGAGTTGTAGCTAAAAATCCTTTGCCTAACTCAAGGTCACAAAGTTATTCTCTTATTTTTTTCTAAGAGTTTTACAGTTTTAAGTTATACATTTTTGTTTATGATTCATTTTTATTTAATTTTGTAGATGATGAGAAGTAGAAACTAAGGTCCAATTATTTGTATGTAGATATCCATTTGTCCCAGTGCCATTTGTTGAATACTCTTGTCAATTTTGATTTAATATTAGAGGTATTTTTCCCTGGTAAATTTTTCTTTTTCCTCCACCTGTCAATTTCTTGAGTCATTCATCCATCCACCTATCATCATTCACTTGCTCTTGCTTACTTAGTTTCAGTCATACTGCCTTCTAGCTATTCCTCTAACATGCCTATTATGGACCTGCCTCAGGGTCTTTGTACGTGCTATTCCCTCAGTCTGAAATGTTCTTCCTCCAAATACCAAATAGCTCACTCCTTCATTTCATTCAGATCTCTGCTCAGATATCATCTTACTTAAGAGTCTTTCTGTGAAGAATCTATTTAAAAGTCTAAACCCACAGCGTAGCTTTAGCTTATATATATAGTTTGTGTGGTTCAAAATTCAGAAGATACCCTGTCAAAGTCAGCCTGGAGTTCTGAGGTTGCTGGTTCAAAACCCCAGGTTTTCCTGGTCAAGGCACATATGGGGGTTGATGCTTCCTGCTCCTCCCCCCTATCCCCGCTCTCTTCTCTCTAAAATGAATAAATAAAATCGTAAAAAAAAAGAAGAAGAAGAATGGAGCCTTTATGCATTTTTTGAAAAGAATTTTAAGGTCCTCACCAGAGTTTATAAATGCTTATTGTTTTGGGGTGTTAAAAAAGCAAACAAACTAGGCACAGGAAAATACTATGTACAACTTTTGTGTGCAGAGCATCTCTCCAAAGGAGACCTAAGAAACTGGTAATGTTGCTTTTCCTCTGCAGGGAAAACTGGCAGCTGTGAGGTGGGCTGGAGGCACACTTTGACAGGGTACCTTCTGAATTTTGAACTACGCAAACATCTCACCAGTTCTATAACTAAATAAATTTGCATAACATAGTCATCAGTTAACTGAACTAATGAATTAGAAAATTAATTTATTAAACAAACTGCTTCCAGCCAGTACTCCCCTCTATTTAGAGTAAAAAAAAAAAAATAGGAAGCCCTGACCCTTGCCCTAGTCCCAAATTTCTGGTCTAGTCCCCATGAGGATCCACCAATAGGGGAGCCCTGGGAGCCGTAGGAAAGGTGAATGGGATAAAAATATTTATTCTGGTGAGTTGGCATTGTTTCCAAGAAAGGTTCTCCCTGTATCACCCTGAAACCAGGCTTGTCTCATGGCGCTGCAAAAACATAGCAGTTTGGGGACTTTTCTGAGTTTTTTAAATTAGGCTTCTTGCTGAAAAGCTGCACTATTGGTCTCTGAGTGGCAATTAGCCCCTGAGATGCACTAGCTTCTTCACATCCATCACATTCTTATTGAAGAGTCTGATATTCGGTGTTTCCTTGTATAAACATACGCATGCAGAAGTAGCTGCACTTTCAGGAACAGCAGCACAAAGTGGGGAAGGCCAGAATGTCTTGAGTCTCCCAGTTGCAACACTGAAGAGTTTGGTCAGTGAGTTCTGATTAAATTCCAGTGGAAAGGGCAGTTGATAGCACAGGTACGTGTCTCAGGCCACTTGATGTCATCACCCTGACTTGATAAGGAGGATGAAAGAGAAACCAACCGGCTCACCTCCAGAAGGAGTTCCCTGTTTCTCTCGGTTGGGGTGGCGGGAGGGCTCCAGGTGCTACTGAAGGAAAGCAGCTGTCACGTCTGCCCGAGAGTCCCTTCGGGCAGGCTAAGGCTTGGATCAGGCAAGTGGGTCTGGGAGGGGACAAATAAATGAAAGGAGCAACAGAAAGGAATGAGAACAAGGTGAGGAGTGGGGATCTTCAGCTTACAGTCTCTATAATGTTATCATTTCTAAACAACTGTAGGGAGAAAGGATTACTGCCTTCTTCACCCCTGCACCTATTCCACTTTACAGATGAGAAAACTAAAGCTCAAAAAAGTACAGTAATTTGCCTACGTTTCTACAACTAGCAAGTGCCCAGGTTAGGATAGGAACCCAGGTTTCTCTGGTGCCAGAGTGCATTCACTTTTTTTTTTTTTTTAATGAGAGGAGGGAAGATACAGAGACAGACTCCCGCATGCGCTCTGACCAGGATCCACTGGCAACTCCTGTCTGGGGCCGATGCTCTGCCCATTTGGGGCCATTCTCCCAACCAAGTTATTTTTAGCATCTGAGGCAGAAGCTTGACAAAGCCATCCTCAGCACCCAGGGCTGATGTGCTTGAATCAATCAAGCCATGGTTGCAGAAGGGGAAGAGAGAAAAAAAGAGAGAATGAAGGGGATGAGGGAGAAGCAGATGATCACCTCTCCTGTGTGCCCTGACTGGAAATCAAACCTAGGACATCCACAAGCTGGGCCAATGCTCTACTGCTGAGCCAACCAGCCAGGATCACACATTCACTTTTTAAGTCAGAAATAAACATTTAGTTTCATTAAGAACCTGTGCCACCTGACCAGGCAGTGATGCAGTGGATAAAGCATTGGACTGGGATGCGGAGGACCCAGGTTCGAGACCCTGAGGTCGCCACCTTGAGTGCGAGCTCATCTGGTTTGAGCAAGGCTCACCAGCTTAGACTCAAGGTCGCTGGCTTGAGCAAGTGCTCACTTACTCTGCTGTAGTCCCCCAGTCAAGGCACATATGAGAAAGCAGTCAATGAACAACTAAGGTGCTGCAATGAAGAATTGATGCTTCTTGTCTGTCTGTCCCTATCTGACCCTCTCTCTGTCTCTGTCACTAAATAAATAAATAAATAAAATAAAATAAAGAACCTGTGCCATTTTTCTTTTAAATATGACATCTCAATATGTTATTCGGCATTTATAAAATAATTTTATTCCAACAACAAAGGAGACACATTTTTTCTTTCCTTCTCAGCATGTGTTCACTCATATAAGTTGAATGGGGAATCTCAAGTCCTTTCACCAGTCAGGAAGATGGAAGCCCCAGAGCAGCCAGAGCACCTTCCTGGAGGCAGGTTCCGGCTATACTTTCTGTGCTGGAGTTTTTCACTAACTGTGTCTTTTGCCTTTTCTGAAGACAAAACTGGGGGAAATTACCTTATGTTAGCATCATGGACTCGGGTTAGACATAAGGAAGAATCTCCTGACAATGAATGATGTATGTTGGATCATAAAATGAGTGACTGAGAAAGAACAGGTTTGCAAAAGTTGGTTGGTTCCATGCATATAAACCCAACTCAGTAGATTGTGGTTGGTTTGATTTGTTGATTATTTCTCACCATCTCCTGCAAACACCTGGCCATCTAGTCTGTCTCATCACAGCCCCACATTTACTTATGTGAGCCTTAGGTCTTGCTGATTCCTCCACCTGAAATGCTTTTCCCTCCCCCTGACTATCCCAATTCTATTTACCCTTCAAGATCTAGCTCAAGTTCCTGCATCTGCAAGCATTCTTTGACCACTCTGGCCCATGTAAATCTACCCTTCTTGGAATTCTCCACAGTCTGGGACTTAGAATCATCTGAGTAGAAAATACCGGTTCCTGCAAAGTTCGGTGGTGTGTTGTTATCAGAGAGAAGGAAAAGACACTGGGAAGCAGAAGTGGCCACTGTCACAGTTGTCCACTCTGCTGGAAGCCTGCCATACTAACCACATGACAATTGTCCACTCTGCTGGGAGTCTGCCACATGCAGCCATCTGACCCTCATTTGTATTCTGTGCCCCCCACCCTTCTGGGAAAAGAATGCCCTGAAAGAACGCACAGATATCTGCTAACTACATTTTCCAAATTATACCAAATAATGAAGTTGGCATCATGGAACATAGCAGTTTTATGTGAATTTGGAGCACAGTCAGTTTTCTCAGCATCTAATCATCCCTGATACAGTGTTGTGTTACTATTTGAAAGATGCTCTCACACATAAGATTGCATTTTATCCTTATAACAATTACATAAAGCCCACTGTATAGATGAGAAAACTGAAACAGGACAGGGCAGGTAGATTGCACCAGTTCACATGGCTAAAAGATAGCAAAACTAGCATTAGAGGCCAACTTCTTCAGACTATGACCCAGGGTATTTTTCCTTCAACCATATGTGGTATAAATAATTCCTGTTTCTAAACCCAATCCCACTCCAAACTACTCAGGTGTACACATAGTGGACATTACCCATATTGTTCATTGACAGGTGACTAGCCAGTCAATGTTGGTTCTAATTAAAATTCAGAGTTTGATCATAACAGAAATACTCATACTTATTCATGTCTTGGTCTGTTATTTGCATTCTGTTGTCCACATATGCTGTACAGGAGATTCTGGGTCACCTCCATTATTCCTGCAGTTCATGCCAAAGGTGGGAAATAGACCAGCCTGGCACACCAGGCTCTATGCACGATGCAACTTCTGCCATTTAAGCTGAACTGAGAATCCCCAAAACTGTCTCTGCCAGTCACCTGGCTCTCTTGGATTATTCCCAACCTGCCTTCCTCAGCCTCATCTCTGCCAGACCCTGAAAACTTGGCTCCAGGATACTCTGCAGGGTTTGCTTCTGTTCTCTGGTCTCCCCAGCAGCTACCTATTGGCTCTCCCTCATAGGCTCTGGCTTAGTCTCGCCTCCTGGTACAAGAAAACAGAAGTGGATTATAAGGAGTCTTTATATAAGTTAATTAATGTTTGTAAGGTGTAAGGTGTTTAGAACAATGACTGGCACATAACACAATAGAGATGCTTGCTCTCAATGTTATCATCATTATTGCCATCATCATCAACATTTACTACCTGCCAAGGGTAACACACCCCAAACACTTAATCCAGGCTTCCCAATCTCTCAGTATAAAGTCTAAACCTACAGCATAGCTTTAGCAAGGCTCTCCTAAAACATCTCCTATGACTCTGTAACTTGTGCTCCGAAACACCGAGACCTCTTTAAGCCTATGAACATATCAAGCTTTCTAGACCTTTGCCCTGCTGTATTCTCTATTGGAATGTTCTTTGTTTCCTATCCCCACCACCCTCCCCATTACCCCCCCCCCCCAATAAAAAACCTCACCCTTCAATTCTCAGTGGGAATCTCATTTCAGCTGGGAGAACTTTCCTATGTCTATTTGCCATCTTACCAATCAAGATTAGGTTGGGTCTTCTTGTTACAGTTTCCTACAGCATCCTTTGGTAATTATTCTAAATAGGCATATAATTACTCCTTTAAGGTCTGTCTTCCCACTAGACCAGTGGTTGGCAAACTGCAGCTCGCGAGCCACATGCGGCTCTTTGGCCCCTTGAGTGTGGCTCTTCCACAAAGTACCACTGAGAGCACTACCTCGATAAGGAATGTACCTGCCTATATAGTTTAAGTTTAAAACATTTGGCTCTCAAAAGAAATTTCAATCATTGTACTGTTGATATTTGGCTATGTTGACTAATGAGTTTGCCGACCACTACACTAGACTATAAGCCTTATGAGAACACAAGTCATATTTAAAGATGCATTGTTTCATCCTCAATGCTTAACATAATGCCTGGAATGAGTAGAAGCTCAAAAACATATCAAATTTGATCAAACTAAATCAAGATGGCTTAGAAAATGATTATTAATTGATGCCAATGACCATGATGACCTGCCATATGATCTCATTTACATGGGGAATCTAAAAAAATAAAGAAACAAAGCCAAACAGATTGGTGGGTGCCAGAGGCCAGGGGTGGGAAGTTGCTAAAGTTGGTAAATGAGGTCAAAAGGTACAAATGTCCAATTATAAAATAAATAAGTCATGGGGATGAAAAGGTGACTAATAACACTGGGAAACAATTTGTTTTCATTTTCTGTTGCATGAGGTTTTAGAACTTTTTCTATATATTTCTGCATTGCTGATTCCAAATCTAAAATTCGTTTTTTGGTGCATGCTCTAGTTTTTATACAATTTTAATTTATTTTTGTTATAGTTAATGGCATGCATTGGTTTTTAAATTGGAGTTAAAGGGCAACGATTCTTAGATTGAACCTAACCACAAGGCAATTAATGTTTTACAAACATCACTTTTACATAATTGTAGTTGTTTTTAAATGTAAATATTATTAGCTGATAAAAACACCCTCTTATTTTGTTTTAAGATTGAATCATGGCTTCTTTGAGTAGGCATAAATGTAAGAATAGTCCTGACAACTTCTGTTATATATGTGGCTGTTACACACTTCAACATCAAAGGCGCAATATTTCATCATTTGTGATACGTGCATACATTGCCTATTTTTGGCGGTTCCAATAGGTTATTCAACTCATCTGTGAGAAGATTATAATGGCATAAAAATTGTCCTCGATTTTCTGAAGTATGAGGAGCATAAATGGATCATTTGTGTGGATCTTAAAATGGTAAATTTCCTGCTAGGACAACAGAGAGGTTTCATGAAGTATCCTTGCTTTCTGTGTTTGTTGGACAGCCGAGCTCGGGAGAAACATTGGACAAAGAAGGAGTGAAGCTCTGGAAGTAGGGATGCAAAATATTGTGAATGAACCTGTAGTTAATAGAGACAGGATCATTTTCGCTCCACTTCACAACAAACTTGGCTTAATGAAGCAGTTTGTTCAGGCTTTGAATAGAGAAAGTGAATGCTTTCAATATATTATTTCTGCTTTTCCTTCCTGCCTTGTCTTTCGAGAAGATAAAAGCAACTGTATTCGATGGACCTCAAATTCAAACCCTCATACGTGACGAAGAATTTGCCAGGAAGATGAATAAGGAGGAAAAAGCAGCATGGCAGTCTTTTGTGGCAGTTACAAAAAACTTCCTTGGCAACAAAAAAGCAGAAAACTGAACTTCTGGTTCAAAGGATGCTGTTGGCTTTCTGCGACATTGGATGTAACATGAGCATTAAGATTCACTTCCTGAACAGTCACCTTGATAAATCTGCCGAAACTCTTGGAGCTGTTAGTGATGAGCAGACTACTGCTGGAGCATCAAACAAGATTGTGCTCAAACAAGTACACAAATGCAAGAACTACAAACGCAAATTTTTGCCTGGATAGAATTTAAATAAGTTTTGTGCAAATTTTATTATTAAAATAAGTGTCTTAATATGTTCTATTTTGAAATTGTAGACAAATTCTGATGCAATCATATCTTTTAGTGTATTAGTGTATTTACTGCATTATATAAATTATTGTATTTTCACAAAGAATGATGCCCAAGAAAACATTATACTTCATTATGTTAAACTAAATGTTGAAAATTTTACAATAAGATGAAAACCTAAGATCTTGAATTGCAAAAAACTGTAGCTTACAGAAAAAAACTAATGTCAGATTTGAGATTGGCACACTCGAACTAGGTAAGAACAAGTGTTTTTGTGGATGCAACAAAAATTTTGTTCCCCGGTGTAATACCACAACATGGTGACTATGTTAATACTCATATATTATCTATTTGAAAGTTGCTAAGAGAGTACATCTTAAAAGTTCTCACAAGAAAAACACTGTAACTATGTGAGGTGATGGATGTTAATTAGACTTATTGTGGTAATCATTTCACAATACAAGGGGTCCTCAGATTACAACACTGTTCCATTCCTACAATAGTGACTTAACTCAAATTTTAGTGTAAGTCAAAACACCCCCTAGCCTAAGTCACTTACCTATCCTAATACAGTTGAAAAATCGTAATCTAGATTAGAACATAAAAACACAACTAAGCCACAGAAAAAGGAAAAGGACATAAATATATTGTACTGTACACTGTACTGTAGTAACAGAAAAAATGACAAAAAAGTGAGTGTAAAAAAGAATTCCCTACCTTTATTCCTATGGTTGGCTTGCTCACTGGAAGGGGCATTGCAAGGGGGAGAGAGTGACGTATTGGGAGGAGGAAGATGGAGAGGCAGGAGAACCTGCAGAAGGTGCTGGAGATACTGGGTCAGGTGAAGCAGGATTGCCTAAGGAACATATAGGAGACACTAGAGATGATTCTACCTGCACTAAAGGTGTTTCATCTCGAGAAGCAACTGATGTAGATGGTACAGGATCTATTGCAAACCTCTCTACCTTCTTTTTTTTTTTCTTTTTTCTTTTTCCAAAGTGAGAAGCAGGGAGGCAGTCAGACAGACTCCCGCAAGTGCCTGACCAGGATCCACCCGGCATGCTCACCAGGAGGCGATGCTCTGCCCATCTGGGTCGTTGCTCCTTTGCAGCCAGAGCCATCCTAGCTCCTGTGGCAGAAGCCATGGAGCTGTCCTCAGCACCCAGGCCAACTTTGCTCCAGTGGAGCCTTGGCTGCGGGACAGGAAGAGAGAGATAGAGAGGAAGAAGGGGGGAGGGGGGAGAAGCAGATGGGCTTCTCCTGTGTGCCCTGACCGGGAATCAAACCTGGGACTTCTACACACCAGGCCAACGCTCTACCACTGAGCCAAACTGCCAGGGCTTCTCTACCTTCTTAAATAATTGTTCCAGGGTAGTCTGAAAGTTTAATGACTTCTTTTCTTCCAAAATCTGCCTATAGCATTGCAAGGCATCCATAACAGCTCTGCAGACCTTACTGAATCTGTCATCGCTGGGGTCCGAAGTCTGAGATTTTGCCAACCCATCCTCTACCATAGAAAAACCTCCTGCCAAACCATTGGTAGTAAATCTCTTGCCAGGTCTATGGTCTGGTACTGTCTTCTCCTTGTTGGCAATGTAGGTCCTGTTAGACATAGGCTTTCAAATGTTGTCTTCCAACATTAAACACTTGTTCAGCACAGTAACTCCTGTCTTTAATTAATTCATCCAAGCTATAAGGAAATTTGCTTGCTGCTTTCTCATCTTCACTAGCAGCTTCACCCTGCACCTTAAGGTTATGCAAGTTGGCATAAGCTTTAAAATGCACGAACCAACCCCTACTGGCCATAAACTCTTCAATCCCTTCCCCCTTTACACTATTTTTGGCTCAAACAATTGTTTAGCCTTGTCCTGAATCAACATTAGACTAACTGGTCTATGCCTCTGATGCTGGTCTTCCAGCCACAAAATTAGCGATCTTTTTATCTCAATCATTATGCCACTTCACTGTTTAGTAATCCCAGTCGATTTCATAAGGGCTGATCCCTTTACATGCTCTAGGACCCTGGTTGGCAAACCGCGGCTCGCAAGCCACATGCGGCTCTTTTGGCCCCTTGAGTGTGGCTCTTCCACAAAATACCACGTGCGGGCGCTACCTCGATAAGGAATGTACCTGCCTATATAGTTTAAGTTTAAAACATTTGGTTCTCAAAAGAAATGTCAGTCGTTGTACTGTTGATATGTGGCTCTGTTGACTAATGAGTTTGCTGACCACTGCACAGTCTAGGATATAGTCTTTATCCTTGATAACTGTTGCTACAGTACATCAGCTAGCATGTGGCTGATGTTTGTCGCTGACTCTCCTTTTTCTGTTCTCTTTACAATGTCTGATTTCATTTCCATCGTGATGGCTTTCCTCTTCTTGGAAGCACTGCCATCTGAAGACTCTGACTTTTACTTAGGAGATATGATGAGGGCCAAAAAATCACCAAGAAAGGCAACACAAACAGAACACTTGTGCTTTTAACAGTCCAAAATGGCTTAGGTAAGCACACTGGGGGACACCAACTCCCTCACTCATATGCTGTGTTACTGAGTATTTTCCACCGTGTGCAACCCAACTAGTTCGCCCACATAAGTACGACAGTAACTGTGTAAGCCAAAACACTCATATCTCAATTTTTTAAAGTTTTTATGGGAGTGAGCGTTGTAAACTCGAAACGTCATATGTCAAGACTATCATAACCTAAGGACCCCTGTATATACAAATGTCAAATCATTTGTTGTATACCTGAAAATAATATAATGCTATATATGTGTCTATTATATTTCAATAAAAAAAAGAAAATGACCTTAAAACTTATTCAATGCCAGAACCTAGAATCTAATCAAGGATAAAAGGGTGAAGAATAGAGAAAACAGATAATAGAATCAGTGCTTTTCCGTGCAACAGCATCCATTGCTACCCTGAAAGGAGGCATTAATTAAGGCCAAAAGGAAGAAATGAGGGTCACAGGTGTCAGGGATCATATGTCAACAAGCAAGTTGACATCTCTGATTGGTCAGCTCAGAGGGCGCTGAACCTTGCCCTTTGCACAAGGGTCTTACTGGCACTATCAGTGATGTAATTTGAGAATGTCTTCGCCAATCTAAACAAATCTGAAATGACCAACAAGAAAAGTAAAGGGAACAACAGCTCACTGGTTTCTGTCTACCAGGATTCAATGCTCAATGCACTTCCGGTCAGCAAGAAATCCCTCTCTCTGCCCTCAAAGCTCATTAAGTAACTTTTAACTTAGATGATGAGCACTAGAGGGCTTACCACACAAGACCCCTTGGATCCCGATCATTCCTACTAGTTTTCATCACTAAGACCTTTCCTTTTTTTCTGTAGATTAGGGCTGAGAGGCTCTCCTGACACCTTAGTTAATGGAAGTGAGAATTAAATGAGATAATAATATATGACAGCTCTTTGAAAATTTTGAAACTTTTACATTCAAATGTCACGATTTTAATGTTGTGAATAACAGCAATAATTTCTTGCTATTGCCTGTTAATATTTTTTCCTGTTTTTGGGAAATAAAGAAAATGAAAATTGAGTCTCCCTTCTCAAGAGGATAGAAATGCTGTTTAATGAAAGCTTTTCTAATGGTTGTTTATCAGTAGTGCCCACAGCCTCATCTAGGGAACACACGGCATGTTCTTTATGAAACGCCCCCTCGGTTCTGACTCAGTGGGAATGACGAAATTGGGTAATTGGTCATCCTGATAAGGACACACAACATCTTACAGCTGAAGTTCTGCCTTCTGCTTCTCTGGTCCAGCCCTCTACCTTCAACTTTCCCTTGGTCCACCCAAGGGAAAGAGGGGTTTTAGCCCCCCATTATCTCCATCAAGTCATTTTAAAGCCACCTTACATAAACATGCAGTCCATTAAAAGCAGTGTGAATGCTGCCCGATTGCAATTTCAGACCCTCTCTTAACTGCTCCCTTTCCACCAGACGGTTATACCAAGCCCCTCCTGTGAGAGGACTGTTGAGAATGCACAGCCACCTCCACCTGTAGCAGCCAACACCTTGCTGAGTAATCCAGTTCAATTCAGCAAAACTTGACCACGTTTTACTTGGGGCCGCACAGACCCAGCATCAATCCTGGCTCTGCCATTAACCATCTGGGAGAGCCTGGGCCAGTCTTTCACTTCCCCAAGTCCCAGTGTCCTCCATCAGTAAATGGAAATAACAATGCCTCTTCACATGGTTGCTGCCAGAACCTGAGATGTATACCAAGCACCTAACTCCATATTGAGTTCCACGTGCAGAAAGGATGGATACTGAACAAAAGCAAGAAGCATTCTAGAGATGGTAGAATTCTTAGGAGGAGATCAGTGTTACCTGCGGAGAGAGGTCAAGAAAGACAAAGAAACCTTGAAAGAGCCTTGAAAGAAGGGTAAGGAGTTTGGCAGATGGACTGAGGGGCAGGCAAACAAAGGCTGGAATTGGAGCCCAAAGCACGGTGCCCACATGGGCAGTTACGTGATGCAGTTAGAGCAGAGTGGGAGGTGTCAGGGAGCCCTGGGACAGGAGGCAGGAACCAGGAGGGAGGTGGATCAGAAGGGCCTCACAGGGTCATTGTTAAGTTACAGGGGACGTTGTATGGCCGATAGTATATCCAGATTCTTGTCAGCACAGGTCATATCAGGACAAATTAATTACAATAGCAATCGGATAATGAAAAACTCAGTAGCATATATTTAAACCCCACAATTTAAGGGTCTCTGAGCTTATGGAGATTTTTGTACCATCTGAGAAGAGGTTCCTAATCAGAGAAGATGGCAGAATAATGAGAAAATGAGAAGTAATGATGAGGCTTGTTTAGGAGAAGTGAGTCCCCCAGATGTCTCTTCTCATATTGGTGTGCTAATGCTGCTGTCATATTCAGTTCCCATCTAGTCCCAGAGGCTGGCTGGCAAATTGGGTGAAGTCACAAGTCCTAAAAAATACATTGGAGCCTGACCTGTGGTGGCGCAGTGGATAAAGTGTCGACCTGGGAACACTGAGGTCGCCAGTTCAAAACCCTGCACTGGTCTGGTCAAGGCACATATGGGAGTTGATGCTTCCAGCTCCTCCCCCCTTTCTCTCTTTCTCTCTCTCTCTCTCACTCTGTGTCTCCTCTCTAAAATGAATAAAATAAAAGAAGAAGAAAAAAAAACACATTGGAGATTCTCTCTATTCAATCCTCACTGTATTCTATTCCACACACAGCTCTGTTGCTTTTGGCCTTGAGGGCACAAAGAAAAGGACAACGTCATTCTCTGTCCCATAGGAATTTAGAATACATCCTTAGGGTGCAATGCAGACTGGTACCCACAGCAAGTCCTCAGAAAGTCAGAGGCTGGCTGAGGCTGCACAGACATCTGAATAAACCTGAAGTGAAGGAAACAGACTCTGGGAGGAAGAGAAAAATCTGTGCCCCCAAAGCCTCCTCCTCTCCACCATCCTGATACCTGAAGGGTTTTCCTCTGTTATTATATTAGACCCCTGCTTCATTTCCCCTGTCCTGGTTTGTTGAGACTTAGGGAGGAGTGCCCAGAGGCCTGAGATCGCCACTGCTAGAACCGAATGCCAGAAAGCTGAAGTGGTAAAGCAGAAGCTGTAAAGTCTTCACTACATGCCCCACCCACCAATGCAACTAACCCCCCCTACATCATTGTGACAGCAATATCTAAACAGAGGACAGCCCAGGAATTTCAGAGCTAAAACTTGTAGCACAGTGACACCTACTGGAAGAAACAGCAACCTTTCAAAACTGAAAAAAAAATTTCCTTTTATTTCTTTCTTTCCTTTTTTTTCTTATTTTTTTACAGGGACAGAGAGAGAGTCAGAGAGAGGGATAGAAAGGGACAGACAGACATGAACAGAGAGAGATGAGAAGCATCAGTCATTAGTTTTTATCAGTCATTAGTTTTTCGTTGCTGTTGCGACACCTTAGTTGTTCATTGATTGCTTTCTCACATGTGCCTTAACTGCGGGCCTTCAGCAGACCAAGCAACCCCTTGCTGGAGCCAGCGACCTTGGGTCCAAGCTGGCGAGCTTTTGCTCAAGCCAGATGGGCCCGAGCTCAATCATTAGTTTTGTGTTGCCATTGCAACACCATAGCTGTTCATTGATTGCTTTCTCACATGTGCCTTGACTGTGGGCCTTCAGCAGACCGAGCCACCCCTTGCTGGAGCCAGCGACCTTGGGTCCAAGCTGGTGAGCTTTTGCTCAAGCCAGATGGGACCGAGCTCAAGCTGGCAACCTCGGGGTCTTGAACCTGGGTCTTCCGCATCCCAGTCCAACACTCTATCCACTGTGCCACCACCTGGTCAGGTTCTTTCTTTCCTTCTTATTATTTTTTTCTCCTTTTCTCTTTTAAATTTGACCCCAAAGGCAAGGGAAGTAATGGCAAAAATAAATGAATAAGACTATATCAAACTAATAAGTTTCTGCACAGCAAAAGAAATGACCAACAAAACAAATAGGCAGATACTTCTCCAAAGAGGACATACATATGGCCAATAGGCAGATGAAAAAATGTTCAACATCACTAGTCATTAGAAAAATGCAAAACCACAATGAGATACTACCTCACACTAGTCAGAATCGTGTTTATTAACAAAACAACACATAGTAAGTGCTGGAGAGGATGTGGAGAAAACGGAACCCTCCTGCACTGCTGGTGGGAATGCAGACTGGTGCAACTACTGTGGAAAACAGTATAGAGTTACCTCAAAAAATTAAAAATGGAACTGCCTATTGACCCAGCCATCCCACTTTTAGGAATATATCCTAAGAGTACCAAATCACTGATTCAAAAGAAGAAATGCACTCCCATGTTTATTGCAGCATTGTTTCCAATAACCAAGATCTGGAAACAGCCCAAGTGTCCATCAGTGGACAAGTGGATTAAAAAGCTGTGGTATATATACACAATGGAATACTACACAGCTGTGAAAAAGAAGAAAATCTTAACTTTTGCAACATCATGAATGGACCTGGAAACTATTATGCTAAGTGAAATAAGCCAGGCAGAGAAAGAAAAATATCATATGACTTCACTCATTTGAGGAATCCAATGAACAATGCGAACTGAGAAACGGAATAGAGGCAGAGGTGGGATCAAAGGGACCAGAGGGAAAGCAGACAGAAGGGGATGAGAGGATGGAATCAGAGAAGTGAAAGGGATTGGTGAAAGTATATATACATTATACAGTGTTATAGAAAGCAGGAAAGAAAATCCTGGAGGGAAGAGAGAGGGAGTTAGGGGAGGGGGGCAATGGGGATGTTGAAGGGAACCCAGGGGTGGGGGGACACATTCAGTGGAACACTTGAATCTATGTAAACACAATAAATTAAAATCAATTAAAAAAAGCAAATAGGCAGCCAACTAAATAAGAGATATTTGCAAACATCAGCTCCAATAAGGGGTTAATATCCAAAATACATACAGAACTCTCAAAGCTCAGCAACAAATAAGCAAACAATCCAATTTAAAAATTAAAAAATGGGGAGAGGACCGGACAGACATTTCTCCCAAAAGGACATACAAATGGCCAACAGACATATGAAAAGATGCTTATCTTCACTAGCTATTTGTGAAATGCAAATCAAAACTGCAATAAGATACCACCTCACACCTGTTAGATTGGCTATTATCAACAAGACAGGTAATAACAAGTGTTGGATAGGCTGTGGAGAAAAGGGAACCCTCATTCACTGCTAATGGGAATGCAAAATAGTACAACCATTATGGAAGAAAGTATGGTGGTTCCTCAAAAATTTGAGAATAGAATTACACATGGCCCAGCAATCCCTCTACTGCATATCTACCCCCAAGACTCAAAAACATTGGTACATAAAGACACATGCATCCCCATGTTTATCACAACATTATTCACAGTGGCCAACATTCGTAAAGAACCAAAGTGTCCCTCAATAGAGGATTAGATAAAAAAGATGTGGTACATATATACAATGGATTATTGCTCAGCCATAAGAAATGATGATATATTGCCATTTATGACAACATGAATGGACCTTGAAAATATTATACTGAGTGAAATCAGAAAAAGCTAAGAATTGTAGTGTTTTACACATAGGTGGAATATAAAATTGAGATTCATAAACATAGATAAAAGTGAAGTGATTATCAGGGGGAAGGGGAAAGGGAAGGGTGTAAAGAGGGACAAATATAAGGTGACAGAAAATGATTTGACTTTGGGTGATGAGTATACAACATAATCAACAGTTCAAATGCTATAGAAATGTTCACCTGAAACCTATGTACTCTTATTGATCAATGTCACTCTGTTAAATTTAATTTTCTAAAAAAGAATCAGAGCCAATACCTGTAAAGCACTAAATAAAGTTAGAGTCTTAGAAATGAATGGTGTTTATTTCTCAAATCAGAAGAGCTCAGAGACTAGATTCTAAATCTAAACAGTTACCTACGAAGCCTAACACAGCCACAGGCACTTTTACCGTGAGAGCCCTGAAAATGGGTAGTGGTTGGGAGGAACAACACGGGCTCTGGAGCTGGGCCGGGTTTGACTCTCTCACCTACCACTGTGTGACTCTGGGTGATGGGTTTAACCTCCCTGAGCCTCACTCTTCTCATCAGTGGGAATCATAAAACATGGCTTTGTGAAGATTCAATCAAATGAACCATTGCATGGAAAGTGCTCAACACTGTAAACATAATAGGTGCTGAATGAGTCCTACCCGCCACCCACCCACCTCCCTCAGAATCTTTCTGGTTTTCTGGTGATGAGATGATGAACTTGGAAACAGAGCACAGAGATGCTCTTCCTGGATCTGCCACATACTGCCTTTCATTTCAAGCCTCTTTGTGCCTTGGTTTCTCTCCTATCCATTGGAGAAAATAACTCCTGCTGCTTCCTTCTCATAGAGATGGGTAGTCAACAGCCAGAGAAAAGGAAAATGTGAATGGAATGGATTCACCTGGCTGGGAAGGCCCTTTTGGACAGCTCCTTACCCTCCCCCAAGCCAGGCAACCCCATCCATGCTGTGAAGATAAGAGGGGTTGGCCAACCAACTCCGAAAAAGAACACCCCAGACACCAACCATGGGGTCTCCATCCCAAGTTCACTTTCTATGTTTTCAATTCCAGTGGTTATAAAAAGCAAATCATTTAAAGGGCTTTCCTGAAAGGACAGTGCACCCAGGCTCTGTAACAGTCAGGGTTTGGTAAGGAGAAAAGAAATTGCTCTAGGTATTTCAAGAAGGGACTCGCTAGAGATCAAGTACTGGAAACCCATCAGAAGGCTGGGAAGCTGCTACTAGCTCTCAGAGAGGAGGAAGCTGCTCCTGTTGTCCAGGCCAGGGGCTGCAGGGACACATGCCCAGTGGTCACGGCTTCCTGCATCCCAAGACAGAAAATCCACAGCGACACCGAGAGAAAGAGATGTCTCTTGTCCGCTGAAGTCCACACTTCTGCCCCTTGCTGCCGTTGCCTCCCTTGGGGCTCCCAAATCTCACACAAGGGCCTGATGGGAGGCCAGCCCGGGAGGGACATCTTAGAAAGAGGGAAAGGCAGAAGAGGGCATGGAAAGTACACCCAAGACCAAGTCCTTGGCAGTCAAGAGGAAGGGAAACCAAATATAAATCTTCCGAGAGAAGAAATTCGAGGGTAGGGCTGACATGACACAGACTGGGAGGGAGAACAATGGCATTAACGGCATGTGCTTTGAATTCAATCTTAGCCCGCCATTAACCAGCTGTGGGACCCTCGGCAAATTGGTTTACTTCTTGGGCCTTAATTTCTTCCACTGTAAAATGGAGCTAATTATAGCACCTACCTCTCAGAGAAGTGTTAAAGCACTCAGAGCTTTGCTGGTGGGCACGTAATCAGTACTAAAAACACAGCAACTCACACAAGCCATTCTAGCACACCTCTCTCCTTTCTTCTTCCCTCCCTCCCCCCACCCATTCTCCCCTTGATGTTCTTTTGTTTCCCTGGCAAAACATAAACAGATTGCCCTTTCAAAAACCCCTTTCTATAGCTAGGTTTCCTTCTTTGTTTTGTTCCTAAAGACAGAGAATAAATTGGGAGATTATGTTCCTTTGACCACAGAGAAAACTATGACATAAAGGAGCCAAAGTCCTATTAATGATAGTTGGACCATTTAAAGAAATATTATACAGTAAAATTGACTTCTGGGAGTAGTGTACTGTTCTATAACTTTTAACTCATGTAGCTGTAGCCACTGTAATAGAATAAAGAACAGCACCTTCTCCCCAAAAAAACTCCCTCAGCCTACTCCTTTAGAGTCGCACCCTCCTGCCACCCCAATCCTCTGTTAACTACTGATCTGATCTCCATCACTTGTATCTTTTTGAGACTGTCGTATAAATGGAATCACACATATGCAACCTTTGTTACATAGGTTACATACATGTAATATATGCTTCTTTCATTCACCATAATGCCTTTGAGATTTATCCAAGTTGGTCCGTGTATTGGTAGTTCCCTTTGATTGCTGAGTAGTATTCCATGTTTGGGACTTTTGAAGAGAATTCCCAAGCATCCTTGCGGTTGTGTCTTTGTGAAGGTTGCCTTAGTGAAATTAAAAGCAATTGGTTCAAAGTAAGAAATGATGTATAGTTGTCCCCCTTATCTGTGGGGTATACCTCCCAAGACCTCCCAGTAGATACCAGAAGCAGCAGCTAGTACAGAACTCTATATATACTAGGTTTTTCCTATATATACATACTATGATGAAGTTTAATTTATAAATTGGCACAGTAAGAGATTAACAGGCTCTGGCTGGTTGGCTTAGTGGTAAAGTGTCAGTCAGTTCAGTGTGTGGACATCCCTGGTTCAATTCCCGGCCAGGGCACACAGAAGAAGCACCCATCTGCTTCTCTACCCTTCCTCCTCTCACTTCTCTCTCTCTCTTCCCCTCCTGTATCCATGGCTTGATTGGAGCGAGTTGGCCTGGGCACTGAGGATGGCTCTGTGGCCTATGCCTCAGTTGCTAAGAAGAGCTTGGTTGCCCAGCAATGAAGCAATGCCTCAGATGGGCAGAGCATCACCCTCTAGTGGGCTTGCCAGATGGACCCCAGTTGGGGCGTATGCGGGAGTCTGTCTCTCTGCCACCCCTCCTTTCACCAAATAAAAAAAAAGAGATTAACAATGCTAATAATAAAATAGAACAATTATAACAATATATTGTAATAAGTTATGTAACTGTGGTTTCTCAAAGTATCTTATTGTACTCCACTCTTCCTCTTGTGATCATGTGAGATGATACAATACCTGCTCTTGAACTTCTGGTCTTCTTGAACTACAATCACCTATCCCATTGTGTTGTTATTCCTCACATAACAACTGTCAGGTTTCTCCCCGTCATTGAACAAAAGGTTGTTGGTTTTGTTTGCCCTGGATGCTCATGTTAATCCCCACCCCCGAGGGGAGCAAGAAGAACAGAAGGACAGGTTCATCTCAGGAAGTTAGAAAGAAGTTTGGGTTTTATCTCTTGGTAACCTTTGCTTTTTTGGGGGGGGGGAATCCTCTTTCTGCCTCAAGGCAAACTTTCTAAAGGAAGTCTGTACCTGCTCACCATCAGTGACAGTCAAGTGCTCTTGCCTCTAAATCAGCTCCTGAGTGTCCATGATAAGAAGAGGACCCTCCCCCTACACACACACACACCAGTACTTAGTTGAGAAATAATTCCCAGTCTCCCCCCATTATTAGAAAGCAATAAAAACTTTAACAAAAGAGAGGCATCAGTTTGCCTGGTGTTCTAACTCTTTCATTGAGCAAAGCTTAGAGCTCACCTCCTGGGTAGCAGACAGAGGAGTCCTTGCATGGTCCCTGTGCTCAAAGAGTTCACTCTCTGGTGGTGGAGGCAGTTACACAAAGAGATGATTCCAGAACAATCTCTTTGGTCTATGGCATCTTAATCACCGAAGAGCGTGGGAGTCCCTGCACAAGTGGTGCTGCTTTGTACCTTTGTTTAAACCAGGGGTCCCCAAACTTTTACACAGGGGGCCAGTTCACTGTCACTCAGACCGTTGGAGGGCCGGACTATAAAAAAAACTATGAACAAATCCCTATGCACACTGCACACATCTTATTTTAAAGTAAAAAAACAAAACGGGAACAAATACAATATTTAAAATAAAGAACAAGTAAATTTAAATCAACGAACTGACCAGTATTTCAATGGGAACTATGGGTGCGGATGCATCCTGTGCTCCTCTCACTGACCACCAATGAAAGAGGTGCCCCTTCCGGAAGTGTGGCAGGGGGCCGGATAAATGGCCTCGGGGGCCACATGTGGCCTGCGGGCTGTAGTTTGGAGACCCCTGGTTTAAACTGCCCCCTACCTGGAATGCCCCTCCACCCCGTCCCCACTGCCAGGCCTGCCAGGCCCTGCCCACCTTTGCCCTTTCTCTGACAGTGGGTTTCCCATGGGCAGCAGATTCCACTAGAAGAGAGGAGAAGCCTCAACCTTAATTCAGATTCTGAAATTTTGTTTTTACCTAGGACTGGACATTTCAATTAATGAGTTAAGACTGTTTTGTGACTTAAAACCAACCACAGCTTTGGGCTTTGTAAGCCAAGATTGGCCAGAAACGTTTGAGGCCTGTGCCATTTTTTTTCTTCTTCCAGGAACAGTGGAAGAATAAAAACCTCCAGAAAAAAATACAAAGAAATAATGGGAGGAAAATGATCTGCATTATGATAATATTCTACAAGCTACATTTGCTCAATCTTCCAGCTACCTACTTCTGTCTGTCCCTTAGACTGGGAGTTACTTTCTGCCTGGCACAGGGCTGTGCAGAGACTATGTGCTCAATTAAGATGGCACAGGGGAGGGAAAGGGACCTGTGCAGGGCAGGGCAGGCTCTGCCCCAAGGAGCAACAGGTGGCGACAGGACTAGAGACAACATTGCTCCAGGAATCAGCCTCCAGCAGTCACAGGTTCTCTCAAGGAGCACAGGAAAGCTGCTGAGGATGGGAGAGGGTCCCCAGGCTTCACATGTGCCCCCCACTCCTGACTCCTGATTCCGACCACCTCTCTGCCCTGCCATATTTTCCTGCCTCCCCCTACCTGTCTCCTCCATCTGTACTTCCAGGGTGCATGCCCTCAGATGGCGGGCTCACTGTCCTCTCTGGCATCTCTGAAGCCAGTGGAGATCTGCCAACACATTGTAACCGACCCAACCCCCTGGCCAGCGCCCTCGTGACCAGCCCCTCACCGGAGTTGGGTGCCCACTGTCTGCTGCCTGGGGTGCCCTCATGACCAGCCCCTCACCGGAGTCGGGTGCCCATTGTCTGCTGCCTGGTGAGTTAGCACAACAGGATCAGCGCTGACAGTGAACTGAAGGTCATGAGACCACCCCCAGAAGCCAGTCACGGGCAAGGGACACTAACTTGCTCCCAAACTCTGGCCAGCCTCTGCTCACATCTCTCCTGCTGGCAAGAGGCCAGGGATACAACCAACTCCACTCCTGTAATCAAGATACACCCCTGCCCACCAAGGATGGATCCCTGACTGCACAGGGGCCGAACAACAGGGGGTGGGAGGGAGGTTGGAACCACTGTTGGAATGGTCTGAAACCCCTCAGCTTGCCCTCACCCTGGTGGGCAAATCTAATGTCATCACCTGTTTTTAGCAGTGGGACCAGAACCCAGTCATCCCTGCTGAAGAGTGATCCCCTCCCGGGCAGTTTTCTGTCTGCCTTGTGTAAGTCCTCCATGCCTAGTATGAGTTAGTACATTGTAGGGAACAACATATGGCAAGAAGACACCAGAGCTTTCACAACTTAATGCATTTACTTCATTATCTGCTGATCAGTCAAATGCACATAGATTTCCAGAGTCACTTTAAATCATATAATTGGTAGTACACAAACACACGCTAGCTCATCCCTGGTGGAGAGTCCTTGGGGTACTCAAGCCCCAGGGTGGCTTTTCTGTGTCTTCTGGTTGCTCCCGCTGCTCTGGCCACTTCCCCTATTCTCCCCTGCTGCTCTTCCTCCTCCCTCACCCCTCCTCCCTCCCTCGTGTTCTCCCTGCCTTCCCTCTTTCCCTGCTGCTCTCCTATCCCTCCCAAATCTGTGCTGTTTGGTGGATTCCGACAGACCTGCCTTGGTAGCTTTGTGACGCTGAAAAGGGGCTCAAAACTTCTGAGCTTCCATCTCCCACCTGCAAAGCGGGGCTCCCTAATAGCTGTAGCTGGCAATGACAAGCTGTGCAGCTGGCTCCCATGCCAGGCTCTGGGTGAGCACCAGGCACACATTAGACCTCATTGCTCCTCACTTCAGCCTTTGAGGTAGGTTTGGTTATCACCCCATTGGATGGATGGACAAACTGAGGCTGAAAGAGCCAATGTAAGTTGCCCAAGCACAACTTGAGTGAAACTGGGATGTGACTCGGGTCTCTCTCCACCAATTGCAGGCTCACGAGAACCCACACGACTGATGACTGGCTTCCTCTTTCTCTTCCTTCCAAGATGGTGGCAAAGGGAAGGGAGAGGTTCACAGAAGCCCAAACCCTCGGCGCCACTGTAGAAGCTCTGGCATTCCTCCTTGTTCATGCAGGCTGCCTCTCACCACTCTGGCGCTCTAAACTCCACAGAGGCAAGGACGGGCTTCCGTCTCTCTGGGCGGGAGCAACAGTGTCTGGAAGCACAGGGGCTTAGCAGGCTGCTGGGCACAGTGCACCTGTGAGGGCTTGGGGGCCCGGGCGGGGGCGGGGGACGACAAGCAGGGACAGGACAAGTCCACAGCCAAACAAGACCCAATGTGGAGTGGGCTAGAGTGAGAGGCGTGGAACGCTGCGGGAGCAGAGGAGGGAGCGGGGAGCGCGGCTTCGCAGAGGGTATTTTACTCACACTACCACATAGCACGTCCTGTGTCAGGCTCTTTGACTTCATCTTATTTAATTCTCACAAGGGAGGAAACTGAGCTCAAAGTCAATTCTCTTAAAAAGCCACTGAGCTGCGATTCAAATCCAGTCCTGTCTGGTTCTAACATCCACGTCTTGTCGTCTGTACAGGCTGTCATCCGAGGGGACGCCCACTCTAGGTCTCAAAGAATGTCCAGAACACATGAATGAATCACTTTCGGGGCATCCTTCCTGAATCTCACAGCATACTGGCTGACAAACCATACATAAAGGTCACTGGGGACGTGAACATGAACATGCCCAGAAGAGCCGTCTGAGCAAAAATGTCAGCTTCTCCCTCCCCTGACCTTGTTCTCTCAACCAACAGACCGCTGGGCACTCCAGAACCGCTGCTGTTGATTATTCCAGAAGTGAGGTCTCTCAACTTCGAGGTCGTTAGGACAGCTTCACTCTTTGGGTCTCAGTTTTGTTTCTTATACTGCAAGGCAGAAAGATCATTTGAAGTGGGTAAGGGAAGCCAATGGGGAGGGCGGGACCTGGAGGGGCCTGAGCACTGTGGTCATCTAGGCCTCAGACGCCCCCTGCAGGGGCTTCTTGAATGTGGTGGAACCCAGCAAATTGAATCTCTAGTTGGTACCTGGATTCCCACCTTCTTTTTAAATGGAAAAGGTAGTTAATGGGGTTGGGAGGAAGGCTAAGAAAGACACCGGGGAATTAGAATTAAACATAGTGGCATGCCCATCATTCACTTTGAGATGAGCCTTGTTTGGAGAAAAAAAATAACCTTGGGTAGAGGGGGACCCTCGGAAGCCATCTAGTCCAATCACTGAGTTTAAAAAATGAATCCTGGGCCTGACCAGACGGTGGCGCAGTGGACAAAGCGTAGGACTGGGATGCGGATGACCCAGGTTCGAGACCCAGAGCTCGCCAGCTTGAGCGCGGGCCCATCTGGCTTGAGCAAAAAAAGCTCGCCAGCTTGGACCCAAGGTCGCTGGCTCCAGCAAGGGGTTGCTCGGTTTGCTGAAGGCCCGCGGTCAAGGCACATGTGTCCCAAAGGCAACGAAAAACTAATGATTGATGCTTCTCACCTCTCTCCGTTCCTGTCTGTCTGTCCCTATCTATCCCTCTCTCTGACTCTCTCTGTCCCTGTAAAAAAAAAAAAAAAAAAAAAAGAATCCTGGACCCAGTATCTGGAGATTCTCATTTAGGACAGGGAGGAAGTGGGGCAGGTTCTAGCTCTCTAGGTTTTCGCACCCAAGTGTATGGACCAGCAAGCCAGTCTATATTCCATACTCCCTCCCTTTCTCCACCAAAACAGACACTTGAATTTTGTTTCCTCAATAACCCTGCCTCAGTGTGGGTACCTACAGAGACAGGGAGTTCACTACTCTTCCCACCCCCACAGCCCTCTTCTCTGAGATGTCACAAGACTGCTGCCAGTTTTGCCATTATTGCTTCCAGTAAGACTGCTCTCTTCTGGCCCTGGCCAGTTGGCTTAGCAGTTCAATTCCCAGTCAGGGCACACAGGGGAAGTGACCATCTGCTTCTCCACCCCTCCCCTTCTGCCTCTCTCTCTTTTCTCCTCCTGCAGCCAGTGGCTCAGTTGGTTCGAGCACATTGGTCCTGGCGCTGAGGATGGCTCCACAAAGATTCAGTCTCAGGTACTAAAAATAGCTTGGTTGTGAGCATGGCCCCAGATGGGCAGAGCAATGGCTCCAGAGGTAGGTTGCCGGGTGAATCCCATCGGGGTGCATGCGGGAGTCTATCTTCCCTCCACTCATTTGGAAAAAAGAAGGAAAAGAAAAGATGGCTCTCTTTCTTCCTGCTGCCCCATCTCAGTTTATTCAGTAACATTAGGCAAAAATTTGCCTTTAGGGATTGAGGGTGTTTTCTTCATCCTCACCCCCAACCCCACCCCACACACAGATGCTATCAGGCTCCTAGAGGCGGGGAGCAGCTAAATTATTCTCAACTGTGGAGCAGAGGCGACCCCTGTCGGTCACAAAGATTACAGCTCACAGGTGTAGGTGGGAGCCAAGCACTTACTTTGTTCATGATCCAGTCAGCATCTTCAATGGCTCTTTTAATAATCTGCTGGATTCTCTCAGGATTATCTTCGTCTGAATGAACCCGGAAACTCTGAAAGTTTAAGCATAATAAAACATGGTGGCAAAATTGACAGGAGAGGCAGCTTCAGAGCACCAGTTGCAGGTCAGCACAGCGTGGGCACTCAACATCTCTTACCCCTCCAGAGAGTTATAATCCCACACAGAGATGAGGAAACAGGCTCACAAGCCCTAACCTGCTGCTAAGCGATGGTGCCAGCATTTGAATACTGATTTATTCGACTGCATAGCACATACTCCTGCCAGCAGGGAAGTTGTGAAAAGGAAGGCAGTTCCCCTAGTTACCCCCAAATCAAGCTGGGCCCACAGGTTATCAGGTGGGTTGGGGCTAAGGGAAATGTCCATCTCTGTGTTTCATTTACTCCTCCCAGGAGGCTGCTCTCACTAGGGGAGATCTCTGCATGGCTTCACAACAGGGAAGAGGGCTTCTCCTGGCCTATGCTGGAAAGCCAAGCAGAGAAGGAAGGGGCAGTGCAGAGGGTGGTTCTGGAAAATCCAGCCAGGCTCAGTGCAGAGCACAGGCTGCTGTTTGCTTTTGACCAGATGTTCACCGTTGAGAAGCAACATGAGATTCATGTTCATTCAGGGCAGGCTGGGTCCTTCAAAAGTCCTGGCATTTCCTCTGCCGTTACTCTCCACCCCACACATCCTCCTTCTGGTCTTTAGGAGCACCTCAAGTGCTCACCTCCAGGAAGTCCGCCCTGTCTTCCTCAGACGACTAACTGCTCCCTTCTCCATGTTTCCACAGCGCTCTGTTGCTTCCTCTATCTTTCTACTTTTCACATTATATTTGGGCTAATTTTTTTTTCTTTGTGAGAGACAGACAAACAGGAAGGGAGAGAGATGAGAAGCATTAACTCATAGTTGCAGCACTTTAGTTGTTCATTGATTGCTTCTCCTATGTGCCTTAACCAGGGGTGGGGGACTCAAGCTGAGCCAGTGACCCCCTGCTTAAGCCAGTGACCTTGGGCTCAAGCCAGCACCACGGGATCATGTTGATGATCCCACAATCAAGCTGGCAACCCTGTGCTCAAGCCAAATGAGTCTGTGCTCCAGTTAGCAACCTCGGGGTTTTGAACCTGGGACCTTTGTCCCAGGTCGACACTCCATCCACTGTGCCATTAATGGTCAGGTAATTTGGATTTATTTTAGTTTTTATTTGGAAATAATTTCTAATCTATAGAAAAGCTGCAATAACAATACAAAATAATTGCCTTCAGAATCACCAGTTGTTAACATTTTGCCACATTTGCTATATCATTCTCTCTTTATATGTGTTTGTACAAAAGTTCTGGAAGCATTTAAAAATTGTGGACAAGCCCTTACCCTATCAACACTTTGATATATACTTCCTAACAACAAAGGCATACTGTTAATAATGACGGTAACCAAATTCAGAAAATTTAACATTGATACAGTACTACTGTATCTAATTTATAGCCCATATGTCAATTTCCTGAATTTCCCCAATAATGTCCTTTATAATAATTGATTTTTCTGGTCCAGGATCTGACCTGGGGTCACATCTGTTTAGTCCCCTTTAAACCAGAACAATTCTTGTGCCTTTCTTTGTGTTTTATGATGCTGACACGTTTGATGAGAACAAGCCAGTTATGGCTAGATAGTCCTTCATTTTGGGTTTACCTGATATTTTCTTATGGTTAAATTCAGTGTGCTTTATTGACAGAAACACTTGTCAAAATGATGACAGGTGCCTGACCAGGCGGTGGCACAGTGGATGGAGCGTTGGACTGGGATGCGGAAGACCCAGGTTTGAGACCCCGAGCTCACCAGCTTGAGCGCGGGCCCATCTGGCTTGAGCAAAAGCTCGCCAGCTTGGACCCAAGGTCGCTGGCTCTAGCGGGGGGTTGCTCGGTCTCCTGAAGGCCTGCGGTCAAGGCACATGTGAGAAAGCAATCAATGAACAACTAAGGTGTTGCGACGGCAATGAAAAACTAATGATTGATGCTTCTCACCTCCATTACTGTCTGTCTGTCCCTATCTATCCCTCTCTCTGACTCTCTCTCTGTCCCTGTAAAAAAAAAAAAATGATGACAGTTCTCTGCCCCTTCTGTTGCCTGGCACAGAGCTGGTGTACTGATAAGGTATCCACCCTTTGTTTCCTCATCAAAAACTATAGGGAAGAGCTGGGCTGCCCATCTGACTTCTGGTGGCTCTAGCCAAATTGCCACCACCTCACTACCACCTGTTCCTGGTTCCTGACTCCATGATAGGTCCCCATGAGAGGAAGCCCCCTCAACCCCAGGCCCAGCATTTGCTCCCACCTGCCTGATAGCATGTTTGTAATGCTCCTGGATGCCCTTGGTGGGCAGCTGTCGGCAACAGCGCAGCAGGTATCGGTAGAGCTGCAGAGGCCTCTGGACCAGCTCTGCTCCCGGTAGCGGGGCCATCGGCAAGACTGTCTGGCCCTGGAAAACACAGAGCATCACTTCTGCATCCAGCCAACATTCAGCCTTGGTGTCCAGGTTGCGGTGCTCTGTGATAACAGTGTGGTCAGGTCCCTCTCATGCCACACTGCACGGAGCCCGGGCCCTGAGATCTGGCTGGGCATTCAGTCTTGCAGAAGTCTCAGCCAAGAGCAAGGCAGCAAGGAACAACAGTGAGATGTTCAGCCTCATCCTGGCATCTTCTTTCCGGAAACCACCCTCAGGTAGTGGATAAGGAGGTGCCCCTGACAGGAAGAGTAGGGGAGACTGAGCAGGAAACCCTGCATTAAATGGCTGAGAAACCATCTAACCTCAAGCAACAGGGGGCAGAATGCCCAAAGGCCTGAGCCTTTCTACTCAAACTGTGACCAGCAGCATGGAGATCACCTGAGAACTTGTTAGAAATGCAGTCTCAAGCCCCACCCACACAGAATCTGCATGGTTAACAAGATGCCCAGGAGATTCACACACATGTTAAAGTTTGGAAAACAATTCTAGGGGGTTCTGCATGGAGAATCAGCCACAGACAGAGTTGTCATACATGATTTCCTTTTACTGTGTGCTATAAACAGGAATAACAACGAGCTTTTATTCTGTCCTATTTGCTTTACGTGTGATTAATGCACACATTTAAAAAAAAATCAGCACAGAGAGGTCTGACAATTTGCCCAAGGTCACACAGCTGATAAGGAAAGAGCTGGGATCTGAATGCAGACAGACTCCAGAGCCTACCTTTTACTTTAAAAAAAAAAAAAAAAGCTAATTGAGATATAGTTAACATACAATCAATATATTTAAAATGTACAGTTTGGTAGGTTTTGACACATGTATACACACCTGAGAAACCATCATCACAATCAAGAGAGTGAGCATCTCCATCACCCCAAGTGTCCTCATGCCTCTTTGTAATCCCTCCTTCCTGCCCTCGCCATTGCCCTCTCCCAAAGCAACCTGTTTCCTGTCCCTACAGATTAGTTTGCATATTCCTGAGTTTTTCATAAAAGGAATCATATGTCAGGTACTCCTTTGTGTCTGCAGAACCCATATTTTTAAGCTCTGCGTTATAATGGCTCTCTCAAAAAAATCTACAACTCTAATCTGGCCTCTTATTTTTTGAAGCAGAAAACTTAATTAAGAGCATAGATTATTTCCCCCCACAATGATAGAGTCTAAAACATAAGGATTTGTTAAGCTTCCATTAAGTGCCTCCTAGCCCATAACTGTCCCCACCTGCATGCTCACGGCCCTGTAGGCACCTGCCTGGCCCTCTGCCACAGCATCTTGCCCGGTGTCCCTGCCTGCAGCCTGTCACTTCCCGTCTCCTCCACACTCATGACTGAGCTCATCCCATACTCAGCCAGATCCCCCAAAACCACAAGTAAGTCACCCCTCAGTGCTTTCACACATTCAGCTCCCTGAGCATGGAGCTCTCTTTCCTCCTCCAAGTGAGGAACTCATGTTTATCCTTCCAGGTCCAGTTCAATGTCACTTCCTCTGGGAAGCCCTTCCTGACTGTCCCTCTGGCAGGGCAGCAGCACCCTGTTGATGGAGCTGGTACAGTGCTTCCCACACTGCCGGGGATTCATCTGCTGCCAGGCCTGTGGAGCCTGGCACAGGCCCCAGTGCTGCGTGCCCTGTTTACTGAACTGGGCTGAATGGCATCTGTTATCTCCTCTGGACAGACTTCCCCTCTCTGACAGAGAAGCTCACTATGTTCCAAATGAAGGAGCTAAAAGACCAACATTAAGTGACTGGCCTTAGTTTTAAAGTAACATTAAAGAAAAAAGAAAAGAAAAAGACAACCCCACCTCCTCAAAATAAAAGGAGAACCAGAATTCTAAATCTATCAGAGGTCCTAAAACTATGAAAAGAAACTCATGTAGCTCGTTTCAGAGGCATCTTCATTCCATTTCGTGTGTTATCTTCCTGGCAACAATAAATGTCTGCCTCCACAGCTAAGTTTGCTAATGGTGTGTGGTACGCTGGGGTCAGCAGGTGGCTGACTAGCCCCACCATCCATCCTGCCTTCTGGTAACAGCTCCAGGTATATGACTGGTGATTCGCTCCTGGCCAGGTCTCAGCCACAAGGTCTGGGTGGAGCTCCACTTGAAGTAGACCAATCAGAGAGCTGCACCCATGTGGTCACAGGGATTGGTTCAGATGGGCACATGACAAGAGCTGAGTGTCTCTCAATACCTCTATAGGAGTGATTCTTTAGACCTGATGCTGAGAGGACTGGATCCTCTCTCAGGGAAGCCATGTGCCTCCTCTTGAAACCTGAGACTGAAGCCACACAGCAGAAGGCAGAGCTGAGAACCAGAGCAAAACCAAGTCTAAAGAATTCATTTGAGCCCTAACACCATCCCTCTAAAGGGAGTCCGGTAGGGTGGTCAGCAATGGGGGATGGTCACGTGAGGAACTCAGGCCCGGGAACTTTGACTAGGACTGCCCACATTCTTGTGCGCCAAAAAGGACCTTGCCAAAGAACCTTGGGAGAAGAGCAACTGTCCGTCAGCCGTGAGATTTCACCACGTCATATTAGCTCGACAACCCTAAAGGACCCCTAGGACCCCTTTAAATACCTCTCACGCAGTCTAATTCACGCGACTCCCCTAGCCTCTGACCCCGGGGCTGGGGGACATCGTTGGGTGGGACGTGCAGTACTCAATAAAGCCTCTTATTATTCCACACTTTGTGGCTCTCAGCCCCCCTTCCTTCTTTCTCAGTGGGGAAAAATACCTTATATAATTTTTTTAATTATTATTTTATTATTAATTTTAATGGGGTGACACCAATAAATCAGGGTACATATGTACAATGAAAACATCTCCAGATTATCTTATTATTCAATTGTGTTGCATACCCATCACCCAAAGTCAAATTGTCCTCTGTCACCTTCTATCTGGTTTTCCCTGTGCCCCTCCCCTCCTCCCTATCCCTCTCTCCCCTCCCTCCCCGTAACCACCACTCTCTTGTCCATGTCTCATAGTCTCATTTTTATGTCCCACCTATGTATGAAATCATGCTGTTCTCAGTTTTTTTTTCTGATTTACTTATTTCACTCCGTATAATGTTATCAAGGTCCATCAATTTGTTGTAAATGATCTGATGTCATCATTTCTTATGGCTGAGTAGTATTCTATAGTACATATGTACCATAGCTTTTTAATCCACTCATCTTCTGACGGACACTTGGGCTGAATAGACATTTCTCCAAAGAGGACATACAGATGGCCAATAGGCATATGAAAAAATGCTCAACATCACTAATCATTAGAGAAATGCAAATTAAAACCACAATGAGATATCACCTCACACCAGTCAGAATGGCACTCATCAGCAAAACAACACAGAATAAGTGCTGGAGAGGATGTGGAGAAAAGGGAACCCTTCTGCACTGCTGGTGGGGATGCAGACTGGTGCAGCCACTGTGGAAAAGTTTGGATATTCCTCAAAAAATTAAAAGTCGAACTGCCTTTTGACCCAGCTATCCCACTTATAGGAATATACCCTAAGAACACCATAGCACTGTTCGAAAAGAAGAAATGCGCCCCCATGTTCGTGGCAGCATTGTTCACAATAGCGAAGATCTGGAAATACCTTATATTTTGGTGCCAAAAACCTGGGGGAAGTTTGAAGCCCACGGGGGCTGCTTCTCTTCCCGTAGCCTCTGAGAAAGAACCAGGATCTCCGACCATCCACCCACTTCAGCGCATGGTGCAGTAAGCCCCATGCCTCCAAACATCCCTCAGTTCTTTCCGCCGAGACTCCCTGTCCGAAACCGTAGCCATGTCAGGGAAGTCTTTTCCGTCCGAGTGCATGTGTGTCCGTGGAGACATCCCGAGCACATCCACTTTTATCCGTCTGGCCAGAGCTTGAGTTGCGGGATGCCAATTCTCAACTCTGACCACTCCGAGGACTCAGGGCAGCTGTGGGGGCACAGGAATCCCAAAACACTCTGGGAGTTGCCTTATCTGAAATCTCTCCCTCCCTAAAGAAGAGGAAACTGTTCTTCTCCACTGTGGCCAGGTCACAGAACCCACTGGATAATCGGACCAGGTAGTCTCCTGAAGGGACTTTTGGTTTTAACACCCTCACTAATTTAACTATCGCCAAAAAAGCTGGGAGCTGATTGGAAATCCCTTTACATTCAGGGCCTCTAAGTATTTGTGCGCCTGTCCTTAATCTCTGTGCTGCCTGTTCTACGCACAGGCCTTTTTTAGGCCAGGGAAACTTAAACCCTCTGCTCGTAATCTTTCCTTCTCCGTGGACTCTCAACTTTCTCTCTCTCCTGCCTGACCCCCGAGGGTGCCCCACTCTCTGGTCCCTCTGCAGACCTCTTCTGCTCTGGTCTCTTCCCTCCAGAGAGCCCCCTCCCCTCCCTTTGCTAAATCCTGTTTCTCATTCACTTGCAAATACCAGTCTTTCTTTCTCTTCCCCCGCTGGCCAGGGCCCCTCCCTTCTCTACTATGTTCTTAAGTCCCTCCTCTTTCAAGCCATTCTCCGCCTGTCATTGGCACTTACACCAGTTTGCAGGACGCCTAACCCCAACCTGCTTGCAGGAAGTTCTGACCCTGTCCTGCCTCTGGATCCAGAATTTCCAGCTGGATCTGAGGGCCGGGCTCCCTAGGAGCCCTCCTCCTTTAATTCTCAATGCCCAAACCCCTATCTGGGACCTGTAAACATGGCATTTAAAGTTTTCAATGGTCACAGCTAGTAGGAACAGGCCAAAGCTGTTTGCTAGACCTGCACGCAGCAGAAGGTAACGCTCCAAACCCAGGCACAGGAAGTGCCCAGCCCAAGTCTGGACCACAAAGAGGAATCCCACCAGCAGCTTGCTTTAAATATGGTAAGCAGGACCACTGTGCCTGACAGGGCTCCTGCCAACGGCTGCCCATTGAGCCTTGCCCTAATTGAAAGCAGCCCAGTCACTGGCAAAGTGATTGCCCCTTAGGGCAGCAGGCTCATCCTCAACATCTCTATGTGGAGGACAAAGGACAAGCTGCCCAAATGGGAGGCCAATCCAGCCACGTGGGCCCATTGCTCAAACTCCTAGGACACGGCCTGGACTTGGAGAACCCAGGGTATGCTGCAACTATTGGGTAAGTCCATCTTATTTCTTATGGACACGGGAGTTGCCTTCTCTGTTTTGCCACCACGCTCTAGACCTCTAATTCACTCACAGGTCTCGGTTATGGGAATGGATGGGACATCTTCTTTTCCTCTTCGCACACCAACCCTGACATGCAGTTTGAATGGAATCCCCTTTTTTGCACTCCTTCTTAGTTATGCCATCATACCCTGTACCCCTTCTGGGTTGAAACATTCTACACAGTCTTGGAGCCACTATCCAGCTGGCAGCATCTTCCCACTTACTCCTGGCATTTCTCACTACCAAAGGCTCCCCATAATCAATGCTACCCTTATTTCTAACCATGTCTCTCGCTGCAAGCTTGCTTCCATGCAGAATCGTTGGCAGTCAGAACCACTGGGCCCTACTGTGCTCCTGTCCCACCCACCAGGAACCTGCCACCAGAGTGAGCTGAAGCAGGGAGCAATGCTGTTCAGTAAGACTGGCCTGATGAAGGAAGCTTCCATCTCCGCAACTGTCTGTGAGAAAATTAAGCAAGAATCTCTCCTCCTACAACCTACTTAACTCCTGTTGGCAGCCACCCATTCTTACCTGGGCTGTCCCTATCCTAAATCTTCTTCTAATTATCAGCATATAACTCATATTTGCTTCTCTTTTTTAAATTCTTACAGAACCACATCCGCGAAGTTTCTCAACTCACGGACAAACAGATGTCCCTCCTGACACTCCTCAAAGCCACCACCAGCTGACCTCCCCTCCCCACGATGCCCCTAATCAGCAGGCAGTAGCCAGACGAATAAACGACGCCCCTATTCTATTTAACAAAAAAGGCTGGAATGTAGGGTGGTCAGCAACGGGGGACAGTCACATGAGGAACTCAGGCCCGTGAACTTTGACTAGGACCACCCACATTCTTGTGCGCCAAAAAGAACCTTCCCAGAGGACCTTGGGAGAAGAGCGACTGTCCGTCAGCCAGTGAGATTTCACCACGTCATATTAGCTCGACAACCCTAAAGGACCCCTAGGATCCCTTTAAATACCTCTCACGCAGTCTAATTTGAGTGACTCCCCTAGCCTCTGACCCCGGGGCTGAGGGACATCGTCAGGCGGGACATGTGGTACTTAATAAAGCCTTTTATTATTCCACACTTTGTGGCTCTCGGCCCCCCTTCCTTCTTTCTCAGTGGAAAAAAATACCTTACAAGTCCCACCTCCAAGTTTTTCAGTGATCCATTTGCCATAGCAGCTTTAGTTTGTCGTTTCCAAACAAGAGAGTCCAAACAGATAAAAAAAATCTTAATCTCCCAAATCCTACATCCATGATAAACCATGATGGTTCAGCTCTAAGGAAGAGTGTAAGCAGGGCAAGGGTCCCCAAGGTCCTTGTGCCCCAAATATCAACCTTCCAGTCTGACCAGCCATGTTTCAGTCCAACAAACTAAGGGGAACCCCATACAATGGGGGCAAAGACCTTCAAGTGCCACAGAGAGGACATACCACTGAAGCCCCCAACCTAATAGGCAGATTCCACCGGCAGGCTTCCCCAAACCATATAAAGTGCTAATCAAATATTGTAAAATGCTAGTCGTGTGACAGATGGTTACCAGCTGCAGCCTTCAAAATTAACATTTGGAAAGAGCACAACTTTATTTCATTACTTAAAAAACCCAAGCAATACTTAGAAACCAACCCAGCAAGTATGGGTGGGAGATTATTTTCAACTCAATTATAATTCTTAGTCATTCTCAAGTAATAACTAGCAGAGACTGCATGTGTGGGTCCACTCAGAAGAGGGAAACTAAAAATGCTTTAATTTAATTTAAAGTGTGGGTTTTCAGTTGTTTAGGGGGCATTGAACCTCACAGCGTCATTGCTAAAACTAGTCAAACCCTGTGGTCCCGGGAATACTTGCTTCACATATCCTGCTACTTGGACTTGGCCTTAGCCTCTGAACCTAGGCTCCCCGCCTCTGTGAAGGCACTGCCCTCTTCTCAGGCAACCAAACTAAGACCATCACAAAGCCAACCCAGACTCCTCCTTGTCCCTCAAACCCCACGTCACGAATCTCTAAGACCGATCAAAGTCTACCACCTCAAATCTGTCCGCTCCGCTCTATTTGCGCTGCACATCCTTGGCTAAGGCTCTCGTCATAGCTTATGTGGACAACTCCAGCAGTTCCTAGCAGGTCTCCCTGTCTTCCAATCTATTCTCCAGTCAACAGCCCAAGCGAATCTTTTCTAACATAACTCTCAGCCTGTCATGTTCATCCTGCCTAATACCCCTAATAGCCACCCTTACCCCCATCACTCATGACTTTTCCCAAAATGTGGGACAAATATGAAATTATTTTAAGCAGTATATGAACAAACATCTTTTTATTTTAACGATTTTATATTTACTTTCATGTGTAATGAGAAAAAAATCCCATAATTTCATAGGAATTATGGCTTTAAACAGTTTTCAAAATGAATGGTATAAAGTATATCAAGCAAATAAGAATGCAATTGAAATGTGAATACGACAAAAATCACGAAAGTGACACTGAAGTCTGGAAAAAACTGGTCTACAGGATAAAACCCATGTTCCCTTCCATGGCCTCCAAGGCCCCCTCCTGGTCTGGCCCCTGCTCACCCCTCATCATATCTCCCACCATTTGCTGTCAAGTCCAGGCAAACTGAGTTCTGAGTGGCACATTCCGTGACATCCTGTGTCATGTTCACCAGTTGTGGTCTCAGCATCATGACAAAATACCCAGAATAGAACAGATATATTAGGGTTCTCCAAAGACAGAACCAATAGAAGATAGGTAGGTAGGTAGGTAGGTAGATAGATAGATAGATAGATAGATAGATAGATAGATAGATAGATAATACCTATAGATATAAAGAGATTTATAAGGAATTGGTTCATGTCGTAATTGAGGCTGACAAGTTCAAAATCTGCAGAGCTGATGTCTCAGTTTGAGTCCCATGAGGGCAAGGGCTGTGGGGTTTCTCTATCTCTGTTCCCTCAACATCTAGTACAGTGCAGGACACATAGTAGACTCCTCCATAAATGCTTGTTGACTAAATAACCTAAGAATCTGACCAATCCCCAAACTTGAGAAAAGCAAACAACAGCTCAGCTTTCTCCCTGCCTTCAGGCTCTTGGGATCCAGATGTGGCTAAGACAGACCTGTACTCCTGCCCATTATAGAATGATGACCTCTGACCTCTGCAGGGTCCTCCATGCCCTGAGTACCCCTGGTGATCACCTCTGGCAAAGCACCCTCCTTCTCCCACCCACCTACTCCAAGCCTATTCCAGTTTCCTCAGGCCTCTCTCCAACTCACCTGCAGGAACTCCCTGCAGGCAACTGACATCTCAGCCTGGAGGGGACATCAGACAAGAATATCCTCAAATCCCCCTGACCTTGAAATTCATCCTCACCTGAGAGCTGACTGATGGGTTGATGTGCTAAGCATGGTGCTAGACATTTTAATAACAACTTTCTAACAAAAAAACATTATCCCCATTTTACACATGTTGAAAATGAGACTGACCCAAGAGCTGACATGCCCATGGATGCACAACTAGGGAGTGGCAGGGCTGGGTTGAGTTCTTGAAGGAAAGGCGCCCTTCCTTCCCAAGGCTGTGAGGCTCCCAGAGCCACTCTCCTGGATTAACCCAACCCCCTTCTGCCATGTCTCCTTTTCCATCCTTCCCTATCTATGTTCAACCAGAAAGAGCCCCTTAAAATGAATTTCATCTTTGAGTCCCTTGCTTGATATCCTTTAACGGCGCCTACAGAACAAACTCTGGGTCATCAGGACACATATGCCTTTGTGTGCTGGCAGGAGCAGGGATGGTGCTCAAGGCTTTCCCTGATCAACTGCCGATTTCTATCCCATCTATAACCAAATCCTCTATCCACTCTCCCCTCTACCTGGCTTTGTCTCTTCCGTCACTGTCACTGCGACAGTGCCTGGCCCACTGGTGGACGCTCAGTAGAGGGTATCAAGTGACTCCTCCCTCTCCCCAACAACTTACAGGCCACTTGCCAATACCTTGAAGACTGAGTGGAATAGTGAAAGCATAAGGGCCCCAAAGCATGGCAAGAGTGAGGTGAGGGTTAAGTAGGAGAGCACACATGCCTGGTTCATGGCAGCAGTACACTAAATGTGAGGTCTCTCTCCCTAACCCTTCTCCACTCCTGGAAAAGCAGCAAAAGCAGAAAACAAAATGTTAGGATTCCTTTTAATGCTTGTATCCCAAATAAAAGCAGCTTGCTAACAGAGCCTCCGCCGTGAAGGGAGGTTGGGAGAGGTTTGTGGAGTTCGTGGATCCTGTTAGCTCTGCATACATCAAGGAAGAAAAAGTACACCTTTTTTTCTTTTAAATCAAACAAAAGGTCAGGTGAAGTTTACTTACTTTTCCTAAATCAGAACTAAGTTCTGGTTATTCATCCTGTAGCCTTTCATGAATTAAAAAGTTATAGAAACACCTAATGTAGCATGGCTGGCTCATAGCAGGCTTCAGAAAAAGGTATTAACTGAATGAACAGAAAACAGTCCAGAGCAGATAGGCTTTCAAAACCAGAATACCGAAGAGCTGAAAGCCACCTTTTCCCATCCAGTATAAAAGAAATCTCTCTTCCACATCCTTGGGAGCCCAAGCTGTCAGAAAATTCTTTTGGTTCTGAGCTAAAATCTGCTCTGTAAAATTCTACTTATTGGTGTGAGCTCGGCTCTTTGGGGCTAAAGTCTCTGCTGACTTTCCCCCAAGTCCAGTCTTTCATTCCTCAAAGTCAATTTTCCCAGCCCTTCGGTCATTCCTTTCCCAAGATGCTTCTTTTCCTGAGAGTGCTGTAATCTCCCAACGCTTCTCCAACCCACACTGGACACACACCTCCTCATTATTGATCTCACCCTTAAAACCATGGTTTGCTTGTGTTCTGACCAGCTCCAGGGACACTGCAGTTCAGGTGGCAATGTCACCTCTTCTACTTGGGAATTCAAGGAATACAACTCAGACAGTGTTCTCTGTTTGGGCCCTGGCCGTGGCATTCAGCTCAAAGGCACTTTTTTTTTTTCATGAATTATTCTTTTTTGTTTTCTATGAACTATTATGAAGTCTCTTTCCCCATCTTGTATTTTATTAGTTTAGTCCAGAGCCACTGGGGTCTGCTACTATCTCTGGGATGCCTGATCCTGTCTGTTATCCAATTCAACACAATTCAGCACAACAAAAGCACAGACAGTCATGTACTAGGTACAAATAGGGCACAAAGAGAGAGAGATTAACCCCAGTGGGCTGTGTCAGTCACTCATACCAAGCCATTCAGAGCATTTAATACATGTGTGGTTCTGGACTCAGGATTTGCTTTAAAAGCTCTTAGGAAACATCCCCCCCACCCCCCGCCAAAAAAACCCAATATGACAGCATAAAGAAACAGAGTGAAAGCAAAGCCACAAAGGGAATTTCTGGGAGCCAAGTGGTGTCACTAGCACAGATGCTGAAAAACATGCCTGTGGTCCCATTTATCCCCACTGTCTCCTTCCCTAAACTGTGCCCTGACATAGGGCACCTGAAAATAAGTGGCAGGAAAAAAAAATACTACATTTAAAGAAAGAAAGAAAAAAAGAAAGAGAATAGAACTAGAGAAAAATAACCGAAATTATGCCCTATTGAGCATAGATAAAAGCTAAATTAAGCCAGCATAGGCCATAGTTTAAATATGCAATTATTCTTCTGAATGGAGAAAGTCATAATATAAGACCAAAGTGGTCCTGCTCCCCCATCTCTGGGGCTCCAGCTTGCACGTGCACATTCTTCCAAGCAAGTAACGGGGCAGCAATTCCTAGTCCCCCCGTCCCTTTACTTCATGCTAGGCTCTCAAGACCCACCCTTCATATTCTTCACCCCTCCACCACCCTCATATCTTACCTTCATCCCTGGCCACTACCTTGGTTCCCAGTTTTGTAACAATGCCTCTTTCAGACTATTCTAATACCTCCCAGTCTCTCTCCTTCCAGTCCAAACCCCAGTGTCACCCAAGGACACGTCCTAAGAAACACACCGTCACTTCCCTTCTCCAGAAACCTCTGTGGAGTAATCTTTACGCATGACCTTCCAAAACCTGGTTCCAACTTCTCTCATCAAACTCATCTCTTGCTGTCCTTCTCACATTCCTGCATATTAGCCACATCTGAACTTGGAGGTTAAGTTTATGGACTTTAGTCTGGGTTCAAATTCTGGCTCCATTACCTGCCAGTTGTGGGACCCTGGGCAAATTTCTCGACTTCCATCTCAGAGTTTGTTGCACATCTGTCAATGAGGACACTAAGAGTATCTCCTTTATAGAATTATTGTGAGGATTAAATAATGTCCCTAATCCACTTAGCATGGTGCCTGGCACATACTATGTGCTTACTATTCATTGTTATTAACAAGATCTCTGAATGTGCTTTTCAATATCTCTCTGTCCATTACATTGAATTCTTTACTCATCTAAGGAATTCTTCTTTATCCTTAAAGATCCAGTGCCTATGTTACCTCCTGCATGCTGTCCACACTCCTGCAATGGGGTCATCACATTGTACTGTAATCATTTATGTAACAATGTGATGGAAAAGCAGAAAGCAGGTTTTGATGACAAACAACCCTGGTGTAGGAGCCTACCTCTGCCATTTACTAGCTGTGCAATCCTGGGCAAAGTGCTTGACTTCTCTGGACTTCTGCCTCCTCCTCTATAAACTGGAGAACAGAAAATATACCTCATGGGAGGGCAGTTGTAAAGATCAAGCAAGTTAACATAAGTAAAGTGCCTGGTACAGGGGCTGGCATATATTAGGTTCCTGGACATCTTACCCTCTCCTACTATACCTCGCTATCTGCATTCCTTGCTGACTATAAGCTTCTGGAGTGCAGAAACTATATTGTATTAGAACCCCTTACACACACACAATTAACAGTACTCAGAACATAATAGAAGCCCATTATTGTGTGTTGATGGATTCCCTTTTACCAGAGAGGAAACTGAAGCCAGGAGGAAAGTGACCATCCTGAAGTGATAAAGCCAGTGAGTGACACAGGCACGTCTCAAACTTGGGTCCTTTGGCTTTGAATCCTCAGCTTTGTCTACCACACATGCTGTCTTAAGGCTAAGAAGTCGCTGTGAACATTACATCGGTCGGCCCAAACCACCCGAGCCTTTATTAGTTTCAAATGAACCTGGTGAGCTATTCCAGCCAAAGCAAACCAGAAAAATCGTGCAAAATGCAAACATTTTTGTATCAGAGCAGAGCAACCTGCGACTTGAACTGAACCATTGTTCACATGAGACTGCTTTGTGCCAACGGCCTCCCACAGACAGGCCACAACATACCACCCTAGTCTGAGGGCAAAACTAATGGATTGTATACCTACCAGGTGTCGAACACTGCATGGGTACTTCATAGGGACTACTTAATCTACAACCCTCTTACTCCCACTTTACAGAGGGGGAAAAAACTGAGGCTCAAGGTCATGCAGAACTAGGCAAGAGCCACCGCTGGGCTTTGTACCCACATCTCTGTCTTCATAACTCAGACTTTCTACACATACCCAGCCAGCGCTTGTCTGAGAGTAGCCTTGAGCTGAAAGCTCCTGGTTTAGTCTTTTCTTCTCCCCTCCCTCTAACCTCTTTACTGGTCCTCACATACCCAGCCACTCCTCCAGGGTGCGCACATGCCCCACCCCCACCCTATCTACCATGTGTCCGGGTCTCACTGAAAAGGCCTTCCTTGACCACACTATAGTTCCTTCTATTTAGCTTCATGGCACTCTTCACTACTTGAATTATATTTATTTCAGTTTGTATTCCCCCACTGGAACGTAAGCTCTATAGGAGTGGGGAGTTTTTGTTCATTCATAGCTGTGTCCCCAGTACAGTGCCTGACACACAGTAGGCATGTGTATATGCATGCGAATGTATGCACGTGTATGTGTTGAAATACTAGTCTTTGAGCACCAACAAGGTGCTAGGTGCTGGAGATACAGAAACAAACAAGACAGCCTCTAACCATATGAAACTTACACATTAACAAGAGGACAGAATAAACCCAATTACTCAATGATAACTAAATACTACAAAGCAGAATTCAGGTCTTTGAGAGACTGGCTCATGGGGTCCCTCACCCAGCCAAAGGTCTGAGAAGTTTTCTTAAGAAAGGAACATTTAATCTGAGGTCTGAAGGTAGAAAAGGATTTGGCTGGGTGACGGTGAAGATGGAGGGATGGTGAAGGCAGCCTGCAACCTGCATGAAGGCCCGGGGGAGGAAGGGACTGCCATGCCCACAGGAGCCCATGGAGGCAGGCAGGGAGAGCAAGAGCAAAGAGGATGCAGTCTAGAAAGGAGAGGTCAGATTCAGAAGGGTCTGGTAGGTCGTGAGGAATTAAGATGAGTCCTAAAATCCATTCCTCATGGATAAATAAAACAGGGTACCTTCATACAATGAAATATTATTTTGTAATTAAAAAGGGATGAACTACTGATACATGAAACAACAACAGTGAGCCTTGAAAATATTACTCTCAAGTGAAAGAAGTTAGTTACAAAGTGCCAAATATTGTATGATTCCATTTATGGGAAATGTGCAGAATAGGCAAATTTATAGAGACACAAAGTAGCTCAGCGCTTGCTAGGGCTGGGGGAAATGGGAGATTGGGGTGGTGACAGCTAAAGGAGGGATTTCTTTGGGGGGTAATGAAAATGTTCTAAAATTAATTATAGTGATGGATGATGCTCAAAATTGTGAATGTGCTAAAAGACATTTAGTCGTTCATTTAAAATGGGTGAATCGTATGCTATGTAAAAGCAAACAAATGATTAGGCTTCAGTGCCAAGGGGGTCTCAGCCAATTAGTGACCTGCTTCATTATTCAGAAGCATAAATCAAAACGTGAAGGTTACTCCACGTAAGCTCGCTCACTGGGTACCCTACAGATGAACCGTGCAGGGGACACATCTATTTGTTAAAATGATCAAACCGAGGTTGACCACAGAAGTGTGTGCCAGACAATGAACATTTCACTAGTGGGCCCCGTGACCCCGCTTCGCGGAAGCGCCTAGGGATTTCTGGGAACTCTGTGGCCCCCACACCCCTCCTGGAGTCCTGGGCCTTCAAACTCCCCGGATCCGCCCCGGCGAGGCCTGCTACAGGCCTGGGGCATCCAGGAGTCGCACTCCGAGGCATCTGGCTCTCCTGGGGCACAAAAACGGGCAAGGAGGTGAAAGGAGTGGGTCGCCGCCAACCAAGAACGCCGACGCCTCACATCCCCAGCCCGCCCGCCACCCCAGCGGCTCCGGGCCCTTAGCCCCCGCCCTCCACGCGGCTCACCCGCCTCCACTGGGAAATGTCAACGCCGGACGCGGCGGACCGGAGCCGCGAATGCGCCTGCGTCTCCGGACCTGCGTAGCTCCGCCCCCGCCTGGGCACTGTGCGCCGAGCGCTCTCTGTTGGCCACGAGCGGGACTTGGGATCGCTTTATAAGAGAACCCAACATTCCATAAATACTGGGTGCCCCTTTCCTGATCCGACCTCACCTAATTGAAGAAGAAAGCTGTTCCTCTAACAGCCTTCTTAAGTTAAACATCCACACTTCCTTCTGGCTGTTACTACCTGGGATATAATCCCTGAAGGCAGACTCTCCCCCTTATTCCTGAAGATAGATTGCTGCTAAAACATTGGGGGTGTTCAAGATTTGTGAAAAGGCTTGCTAGAGGACTTTCCTAAACCATTCGTGTTGATGACAGGAATTATATTTGGATGGGGATCTGCGTTTTGAGTCATTTCATCAAATTACAGTCCCTTAACACCTGTCAAAAGAATACATATGACAGTAATAGGTATGCTTCCTTTCAGATTCATCTATAATTATAATTGGGGAAAAGAATACAGAATTTAAATTCAGAGCTACTGCCAGTATGATTCTTTGAAAATGAAATAATGCTGTTTTATTAAATAGGCTCTCCCCACTCTCTAATGTTTAAAGCTATGGTGCTTCTCTGAATTGATTTAAATACAAGTTTTATATCTTGAAAGAAATAAAGATGAATCTTTATCTTCAGACAAACCCCCTGTTCAATGATAGTGCTGATCTTTTCTCAGCTGATGTCTAAAAGGAGTTAGGTTATTAGCGGATAATATAGCTTCTGGTCACACCTCTCTTCTCTAGGGTTTTTAAGGCTTATTTGTAATAAAAAAGGCTGATTTCCTTACACAGATAGACTCCATGTGTAGCTGATTTAACAGGACAACTCCTTTTTCCTTTTCTTTCTTTCTTTCTTTCTTTTTTATCAAGGAAAAATTGCTCCCTGGTGGCTTCTGAGAATCTATTTTTCTCCTTTTAGGATAAGAGAATGGGAAAAGGGATAGGATGGCTGAGATAATTCTTCACAGACGCGGTTTTGAGGTTTTTTCCCCCTTTTTTGTTTTACTTCTTTGAATGACATACTAGTCTTCCTCCAAATCAGATGGGGGTTTTTGCCCCTGAAATATTTAGATAATTGCCTCATCCCTTCAATGTATTTTCAACATGTAGAGTTGGGGTGACTATATCTGAAAGATATGATTGAACCTTCATAAATAAGCCCTCTTATTTACACACAAATATTCAGAGGCACATCATTAGTGCTGATTCAATAATAAATCATTGAGCTTTTAAATCCCTTAATAGGAACATTTTGCAGTATCACCATCCATTCCTGTTTTCAGCTGAAGGATCACTTAATATTTTGGAAAAAAATTTCACAATTCATTCTTTGGCCCTATCTCCCTTTTGTTCCTAGATTGCTGTGTTCCTGCATCAGAAACATTGTTTTAATATAGCGATTTTCAACCTTTTTCATCTCATGGCACACATAAGCTAATTACTAAAATTCTGTGGCACACCAAAAAATATAATTTTTGCCAATGTGACCTAAAAAATAGGTATTATTTTTATTCATTCACACCGAATGACTCTTATTGTATTAGCTGTTTCCGTTTCTTTGATTTGGCAATCTAAGGAAAAAGAGGTCAGTGCCCCTACTAAATAGTCAAGTATTACAATTTCTTGCAACACACCAGTTGAAAATCACTGTTCTAATACCTAGATCTTATAAAATATTCAAGATGCAAGCTGTTTATTTTACCTCAGAAAGACTTTGCCTTCAGGATCATTTCTGCCTCTATCTTTACAAACACACAGATTTTACCTTTCTCAAAAATTCCTTATAAATATCCAAACAACAAGAAAAAACAAATAACCCAAGGTAGGATAGGCTTGAACAACAACTACCAATTTTTTTTCAAGCCATAAGGGAAACCTAGATATTTTCAATAATTGGATTATAATACTTTGTTTTTATTTTTAATTTTATTATTATTATTTAAATGAGAGGAGGGGAGTTAGAGAGGTGGACTCCCGCATACGCCGATTGGAATCCACCCAGCAACCCCTGTCTGGGACCAATGCTCTGTCCATCTGAGGCCCATGCTCACAACCAAGCTATTTTTAGTGCCTGAGGTGGAGGCTCCACGGAGCCATTCTCAGTGCCCCAGGCCAACGTACTCAAATGCGGGAGGAGAAGAGAGAGAGAAGGGGATGGAGGAGAGGAGAAGCAGATGGGTGCTTCTCCTGTGTGCCCTGATCAGGAATCAAAGCCAGAATTTCCACAAGCTGGGTCCATGCTCTACCACTGAGACAACCTGCCAAGGCTGGATTATAATACTTTGAACTTGACATCAGTCTTAGGTTCTTACAGCTTCAGTAGTAAAATTAAAGAATTTTTACCAGCCCACTCACTTACTAAAATGACACATGTCCCATAATCTAATGAAAACCCAATCATTCTTACTGTTATTTTCCTTTACACTGAAATTTTAGTAGACGAATACCCTCATGTCAGATAATGCAATATATTTACCAGTAAATGGAATTGAAAGACCTTTTTACATGAGATATTTGTCACCCAAGTTGGCTGTCCAGGAGACATGTTCTCACAGGGGAGTTTATTGACTTTCATAAGAAATACATCACAACATTCTCTCATAATGTGTTTCTGACATTATGTCATTTAACCTGACACCTGCAGGTTTATACCCAATATTTGTAGGAAAATATACAAATGCTGATACTTCTTCGAGTTTAAACCTGTTTTTAAGTTTCAAAGAGAAATTATACATTTGCATCCTCTGATTAAATCAGGTTATTGTCTCAAAGGTTGACCATGAAAATAATTCAAATCAATTCATCACTGCACAATAGATTTAATAAGCATAATAAACTCTTTGAAGAATACACATAGGACCCGAGGTCTGCCCTTGCTCTCACTCCCATTATCTCAGATTTCCCTGTGAACAGATTGAGTGGTACCACGTTGTTCTTTTCTATTCAAAATATGCAAAGTTGCTATTTACCAGTTTGCAATTTGCATGTCTCAAATCCTGCCAGAACCCAGTGTGAGGGTCTTGGGTGATTGGTAAGTGTGCCAAAAGGGGACACCAGAGCAAAAATAGAAAACCCAATGGACAGATCTTCTCCACCCCCAGGGTGCTGCAAAGTGTAACTGTCACCAACTACCAAAGATTTATTTTTAAGAAACTAAAAATATTGGATATAAAAGATTTTGTGAAATCTTAGACATCTAGTCTAGTGTCTTCTTTCTTTTTTTTACAGGGACAGAGAGAGAGTCAGAGAGAGGGATAGATAGGGACAGACAGACAGGAACGGAGAGAGGTGAGAAGCATCAATCATTAGTTTTTCGTTGCTGTCGCAACACCTTAGTTGTTCATTGATTGCTTTCTCACATGTGCCTTGACCGCGGGCCTTCAGCAGACTGAGCAAACCCTTGCTGGAGCCAGTGACCTTGGGTCCAAGCTGCGAGCTTTTGCTCGAGCCAGATGGGCCCGCGCTCAAGCTGGTGAGCTTGGGTCTCGAACCTGGGTCTTCCACATCCCAGTCCGACGCTCTATCCACTGCTCCACCGTCTGGTCAGGCTTGCTTTTTTTTTTTTGCATGAGAGGGAGAGACAGACAGAAAGGGGTAGAGATGAGAAGCATCGACTTGTAGTTGTGTCACTTTAGTTGTCCATTGATTGCTTCTCATATGTTCCTTGACCAGGCAGCTCCAGATGAGCCTGTGATCCCTTGCTCAAGCCAGTGACCTTAGGCTTCAAGCCAGAGACCATGGGGTCATGTCTATGATCCCATGCTCAAGCAGGCAACCCTGCGCTCAAGCTGGTGAGCGGCTGGGTTGAAGAAGAAGATGAGGAAGGATTTCAAGAATTTTATATAAAAGAGTACAAGTACAATTGTGACTATTTACAACATATTCTTGGAGAGCAATTTACAGCCTGGGTTTTAGACTTCCTGGATTTCTTTTTTGTCTTACTTTCTGTAGCTCTATAAATCTAAAGTTGCTGACTGGTAATGTAATAATATAGTATTTTTTTGGTGTGTCCTGTAGTAATATATTTACAGTGGCCACATGTGAGACGACACTTGTGGTCAGATGTATGAATACGAGTCTCCACTTTTTCATTCTTGAAATATGCTCAGTGTCTCATGTTTTCAGAATATAAATAACATGCACACACATACATGCAATTTTTTGTATAAATCACTTGGAAATGGAATTTTTCCCATGAAAAGTATACGTGAACACAAGATGTGTATATGGTGATCTTAAACAAAGGAGCAAATGAGCTTGGGAACATTTTTCCTTTTTGAATTTTGATAGCATTTAGCTAAAGAAATACTTTAATTCACAAAGTGTACTTCTATTTTCTTTGACTACATCTGCAGAGTCTTAAGCTAGCCACAGGTAAGAATTAATGCCACGGTTAGTCAAAATGGAGACTATGGAATAATGAACTTCATTAAATAGGATTATTTGCAGGAAGAGGAGACATTGTGAGGTAGAGAGGGGAAGAAGGGGGAGAGAAAAAGAGAGAGAGAAAAGGAGGGGAGTGAAGAATGAGAAAAAGTAGAAGGAAGCTAGCCTGTTGGTACTCTCCCACAGAGAAAGGCCCGATCAAGTTAAAGGAAGCAGCCCAGAACAGAAGGGCATCATTAATTAAGGGAAACCGTTATTCATTTTGGCCCAGAAATGAAGTGTCTAGTCAATCAAATCTATAATCAATAGCTACCTTGCATTTCATCAAACACTTGCTGAGACTCCTCTAAGTGTAAAACTCCATGCAAAACCCTGGGTAACAGCAGAGGCCCCTGAACTCCCTCCCTCTCCTTCCCACCCTTCTGCCCTTCTCCACGTTTTTTAGAGGCAGATCTGATCTTATTGCTGTCCCTCTTGAGCCTCCTTGATGGCGTCTTGGTGTTCTCTCAATAGATACCCTCAAATTCTCATCACATCTAACAGGGTAAAGAGACATGGAGTAAAGCCTAAGAGACCAGACCCTGCAGGGACTGGTCTCTTAGGCTTTACTCCATGTCTCTTGTTCCCTGCTGCAACCAAATGCCCTTTCAAACCCCCAAATGTCCTATGTTCCTTTTACCTGCCTCTCTTCTAGACCCCACCTCACATGTCTTTTTCTTAATTTCCCTTTTGCCTCTACTCCCACTTGACACAGGAGCAGATCCTCCTCCCCCGCAAATTGTAGCCTATATCTTTCTCCACGGCGCGCATCACAATTTATACTTACTATAGCTACCTTAATTTGGGTTCCCCCAGAAGACTCGAGAGCAAGGATTTGAGTGCAAGTAGTTTATTTGGTAGCTGATGCTAGAAAATACCCAGGAATGGAAGTGAGACAGGGAAAGGAAGGCAGCCCAGAGAGAGAACCTTGCCCATCAGGTTACCACCATGGGCAACTGAGCTGTATCCAGTGGGGGAACCAATGTGGAACACACACGGGTTATCCCACCCTAGGGTTACGAGAGCTGAGGTATTTATACATCCATTCCTGTTACTTACTGGTTGAATTGCAGCAGGAAATGGCCCTCAAACAGAGGATAATAGACATCTAGACAACTTGATGGAGGAAGAAGAATTTATTAGTAGCCGGCAGAGCAAGAGAAGTTAGTAGCACCAAAGCGTGAGCTCCCTAAAGTTAGTTTTTCTGAATTTTATATATCTTTACAGCTTTAGTTGTCACATGACAAGTGCCTGATTTTTTATTTTACTTCTTTGTCTGTAGACCTATCTATGACTTTTGTGTCTCCAGGAGGGGTGGGGGTAGGAGGGGTTTGGACTTTCTGACCTTGACTATTCACGTATCCCAGTTTTCTTGCTGGTGCTGCAAGTTTATTTCAGGGAACTGATAAAGAGGCTATAGCTGTGGCTTGTTACTTTTCAAAACTTCTCAGTCAGCCCTTCCTCCCTCAGTCTGAAACCCGGAGGTCACTGGCTTGAGCGTAAGATCACAGACATTGTAGGCTCCCTCTCTTGCATTCTTCTGGTTTCTCCCCTCTCAGAATGATGCTTTCTGGGGAGCTAACCCCTTGATACTGCTTCTGGCCTTCCATACCCTCAAGTAAAGAGATGCAGATGTTAGCAGTTTAGGTTGGCCAGGTGTACACATGGTAAGGCTCAAGGCACTATGGAGGCAGTTCTGCTAATTACATGTACACGCACATGTACATATACATAGAATGCATAGATAATGAATTTGATCTAGTTCACAAAGGAAAAAGCTAAGCTGTCTTAGCTCTCAGAGAATCTGGGCAGGAAGGAGAGCTGGTAGGGGCTGTGAGGTTTCCCACAGGACCTCCAGTCTAGACCCAGTGCTAGTCCTAAAGGACAGGTTGGAGCAGTGAGGGAAGAGAGTGTGCGAAGGAGGAAAATCATTTGTTGGAAACTATAAAACCTCACCTAGATGGATGGAAGTTATTATTAGCTGGCTGATGTACAGGAAAACCTAACTCAGCCCACGGAAGGTAGATTAAGGATGTCAGGGAATTGTTTACCAAACTATGTGTTCGTAAATACAAAGGACAGTCTGTATACCACGGTTATTACACATGGATTGTCAAAACTCTTAACCTAGACATTTCTTTTTAATTACCAAATACTGTTAAGCCCAGCAGGAGCACAGAGTCCACAAGTTGCTCTAGCACTGCATGCTAAAACTTGGTCCTAGACCCACAGTGGTGATGGAACCACAGCTCCCAATGCACATGTGCACCGTCATGGTCACTTGATACCCTGACTCTGAGGTGTTCTGCCCACTCATCAGCACTTGGTTCTTTGTGGCTGCAGAGATATGACCAAACGCAAAGAAAAACTGAGAGGTTTGGAGATGGTTATAGCTTCATGTCCCGCTTACCACAATAGCAGAGGACAATAGTAATAAAATCAAAGAAAATATTTTGTGACACATAAAAATTATACAAAATTCATATTCCAGTATCCATAAGTAAAGTTTTATTGGGACATAGTGATGCCCATTCATCCACCTATTGTCTATGGCTGCTTTTGTGCCACAATGGCAGAATTGAGTAGTTGTGACAGAAACCACATGTTTTTCAAAGCCTAAAATGTTTACTCTGTAGCCCTTTACAAAAAGAGAATAATAATAATAACAAGAAGGAGAAGAAGAAGAAGAAGAAGAAAAGTTTGCCAATCACTGGTCTACAGAAAGCAATGCAGATGTTTCAGCCTGGATTCTAGGTTCTGTGTGATGGAGACCCAACTGACCTTCATAGCATCCTCTGCAATGTTTGCCTGCACATTTCTTTTGCAATGGCCATGGGAAACATCTTATTTCTCATTTAAACTTCATGATGTCCCACCTCTGTGTTTTCTTCTGGCTGTTTTCCTCAACTGGAAGCCAGCCACACCCAATACTCTCAATTTGCAAATTTCCCCCAACCTTCAAGTTGGCTTTCCTGAATTTCTCAACTATAATCTATTTCTCTGCCTTCTTTTTTGGCCATAATTCTTTCTATACTGTTTCATGATACACTAGTTTCCTATTTTGCATTACAATTATTTATGCACATGTTTTATTCCCCCACTAGACTATAAACTCCTTGAAGAATGCATTGGCTTATTACAAAATTAGCATTCTGAGAACCCTTATTTGCATCACACATAAGATCTCTTTTCTTCAGCAAGAAGGAGTATACTTATGACACATATAATTGGCACTTATTACACAAATCAATGATAATGGGACCAAGGGCAAGATGGTTAATTAAAACCTACAGAAAATTCCTCTAAAATTCACTTTTGCCTTCCCTTGTGATTAACCAATGTGATATGCACGGGTTTGTATTAAATTCCCTTTCTGCACTCTTTGTTGATGTGTAGCTGCCTTGACCCCCATGCAGTTAGGGGAGGCAAAAAGATCAGAAGTGAATAATCCACCAACTGAAATCATCAGGCCTTTGTGAAGGGTTAGGAGCCTCTGAACTTTCCACCCCCAGGTCTTCGTAAAGATTTGAATTTGTATCCATGTCATTTGGAAATTAAACATAGAACAATAATCTTTTAGTGTGGCCCTAATATTCAAAAGAATAAGTGAATTTAATGTAAAAAATAAAACAAAACAATCAAATTCTCTGCACATATGCTTGATTAGGCAGATCAAATATTCTATCACAAATATTCTATTCAACAAGAAATGATAAGGAAGTAAAATAAACATGAAAAGTAACCATGCTTGCCAAAGCAACATATGCGTTTGGGATGATTCTCTGCATCCATGACTAGTGTAAACAAATATTGTGTTAAACCTCTCCTCTTAATAGCCTCATTTCTCACATGCTCTTCAGAGGAAAAAATGTGATGCTAATTTAAGACGACTTATCCTGCTAAGCACATAAATAAAAAATAGTTCAGAATCCAGAACATGACAGAACTCCCCTTTCACGTCTAATTAAGTACTTTTAATTGGCAATTCAATTGGCAGACACTATATTTCAGGCTGGAGAGAGGAAGGCAGAACAGACCCCTAATAAGAAACAACAGAGGAAATGTGGGGCTTTATTATTAAGTGATGCAGAAATGTGATGTTAGGCACGGAAAAAAAGCAACTATCTATACATTTGGGAGGGAATTTGCAGTGAACAGGGCAAATGCTAGAGGGTCTGATCATGATTATAAAATGTCATTTGGAAAGATATTTACGTTGTTAATTAAGCAATGAAGCTGATAACTGCTACTCTGTAAATTGCGCTAATTACCCCAGTGCCTTGGAAGGTTTTCTAATCAGCCAGATCAATAGGCTCCTAGTTTATAATGCGGTGGCATATTCCTCCTGAAGTGCTTTGCTTACAGAAGTCTGAACCCAGTAGAGCTCCTCCCACTGTCCTGGGCTAGAGGCAACCAGCATTCATCTGTCTGCCCACATCACAGTGGTGAGGCTGATGCCCACTTACCCCCAAGGCCCACAGTGAGGAAGTGACAATCCCACCATGCACTGCGTCTTCATCAATTGTTCAGGAGAGAGGCCTAAGCCTTTGTGCTCTGTGAGATTTTTATATAGCTGCAGCCCTGTTTTTCTCCAACAATTAGAAAGATCACATAGCACTGAGGGATAAAGTCTATGAAGGAAGACCTAAATTCAAGTTTTCTCTCTGCCACTACCTTTGACCTTGAAACCTTGCCATTGATCTGGAAGCAGAATATGCCAATTGTTTTGATGGGCATGTGTGAGGTCCAAGTAAGAGAGTCAATTCAGTTCAACTACTGGATGGACATTTGGGAATTTTTATTTGTTTTGTTTCTCACTGAAGTAAGGGGTTACTAGTATGAATAGATTGGTCTTTTGAGGCAGAGTTAAACTGCTATGTCTCCCAACACATCGTCAGCCTCTCTAGGGCCCCAGCATGACAATAAGGCATCTGAAATATGTAATAAAGGGCAAAAATGGTCTAATGTAGAGTGCTTTCACGTGTTTGTTCACCTAGCTCTTAGTCATCTACAAGGGATGAGGAGAGTATGCATGAAGGAGACCCAGAAACAACCCATTTTCCTTATTGCAACCTATAGTTTCTAACTCCTTCCCTATCAAATCTCAAATAAAAAATAAAATGTGGCCTGGTTTAAGGATTAGATTATTTGCTTTATCATTCCTTGACAGGTGGTATCCTAATGAATAGTCAAATTTCCAGTTGGAGTGTAACCAGGTAAGAAAAAAAAGTTAGCAAAGGGCTTGGGTAACCCATGGATTGATAAATCAATCCCCAAGGAACTGAAAGTTGAATACACGTGAATTGTACACAGCAGTAAGGAAGGGTTTGGGGGAGGAAAGTCAAGGTGAGAGACTCAGGTGCACTATTAAGGTTGGAAACAGCTAGGATCCATTTCTTCACTTCAGACACATAACTCCTTCTGTGTACCTCTCCATGGGGCTTTCAAGCTTTCATCGCCAGCCTCCCGGTCTCATGGGCAGAACCTCTGAGTTCAAGGCCAGCTCCTGTGCTGGGCTTTGGGATGGGGCCAATTTGTTGAGTTGTTTCAGTGCTTTGATGTGTAAACTAATCATCTGTCATTGTGCTCTAATTAAACCTAAATGGTGCAATGGATTTGCTGTCATAGAGGCTAGGGCCCTTTCTGGATTGGAGGAGGGAGGGGAAGCATCTCTCTGCTGAAAACAGCACTGCCCCGGGAGAGCAGAGAGCCAGGAAATGCCAAACATGAATATGAAAGGAACTAGAAACCCTGTGTTGGTCCAGGAGACTGGAGAAAATGTGACAAACTAGGTACCAAGGCGGGTTTGGAGTCTAGGATTTCCTGGGTGATGTCGCCCTCAGCATGAATGTCTAGACATAACAAGCTCGGGTCAAGTGTGTAGTCACAAGGTGACCTTACTGTTTGTCATGGTAACAGACCTCTCAGGAGCCAGCTGGCCTGGCATTGTCAAAATGTAACCCAGTTTCATAAGGTGATTGAGCAACTTCCACCTCTTCCCAAACCACATGACCAAAAAGTACAGGGAGAGCAATTTCAGAACTCTAGAAAATGTTGATCCTCATGATTATTTTTCCTTCCAAATATTTGCATTCTGACTCAAGAGAAGTGTTTCTAAAAGTATGAAGGGCAGAGGGGATTCTCCTTATTGAAGGAGAGCCAGAGGAAAGGGGGAGAGGATGGTGGTAGTGCAGCTGATATTATGTCATGTGTCTTGGGAGTAGAGGCAACCTGGTCCCAGATCTGATTTCTCCCCAGGTCGCATGTATCACCAGAGGGCAGGGAAGGGGATGTCTCTGTCCGTCACTGCTCCAGCATTTTTTGAGACCTCAACATGGGTAATGCTGATTTATTTGTGCTGTTGGCTCAATATAATTGACAACTCCCACTCCACAGAGACAAGGTAATGGGATAATGAAAAGCTTTTCTCTTCACCCATGCATTCATTCAGCACTATTGACTGAGCATCTAAGTATAAATTATGCTACAAGATCAGGACTGTGCAAGATACAACCTCTGCCATGAAAGAACTCATACCCTCAGAGGACAGATAAGATGACCACACACGATTCGACAATTATAAGTATTTCGATAGTAAATGTACCTTAGAAAGGAAAAAATAGGTCAAGCATATCACATGGAACTGTCTGGACATCTATAATAAGGCAGTATAGGAAAACAAAGTGTGCAGACACTACCACTGATCCCTGCCCTTCCCACACCTCTATATCTGCCCTCTCCTCTGGTAATAGAAATGTTAGCTTGCCCTGGCCAGTTGGCTCAATTGGTTGGAGTGTTGTCTCGATGCGTCAGGGTTGCGGGTTAGATTCTTGGTAAAGGCACACCAATGAATGCATAGATGGGTGGAGCAACAGATCAGTGTTTCTCTCTCTCTGTCTCTCTTTCTCTCTCTCTCTCTTCCTCCCCCATCCCCACTCTCCTTTATTCTCAAATCAATAAATTAATAATTTTTAAAACGTTTAGCTTTAGATGGTTACCTAAACAACAACTGCCTTTCGCAGTCTCCCTTGCAGCTAGATGTGGCCATCATGCAACTAGGCTCTGAAAATGGAACGAAAATGGATGTGGTGTGTGCTATTTCCATGTTGCACCTTAGAAATAAATAAATAAATAAATAAATAAATAAATAAATAAATAAATAAATAAAAGAAGCCTGTTTGCCTTTCCTTTGTGCCCCTTCCTGCTGGCTAGAACACAATTGTGGGAGCCACCTGCAACCATGCAAATGCAGATGACAATACTAGGAACCACAGAGCTACTAGCTATCACAATGCTGGGTACACCACACCATGAAGGCACTGTATCAGTTTGGGCTGATTCTGCTTTTACTCTGACATGGAAGCAATACACTATCTTGTTTTAATTACTAATATAATGACCCTTGGTGTTTCAGGTATATCCCAACCAATACGAATTGATACAAACCAAATAACAAAGAGGTGCGGGAGACAGAAGAGAGGAAATCATCATAGAAACTAGTCAACTATTCAAGTAAGAAAATATTGTTTTTAATCAAGCACCTATTATTTGCCAGGCACCATTTTATCTCTGGGGATTGAAAAAATAAACGGAGCAAAATTCTCAGCCTTGAGAAAGAAACACATAAAACAATCATTTAATGTGGAAGTAGCAGTGATAGAAATAATCACAGGGCGGCATGAATGAATGGGAAATGCACACCTATTTTAGCCGGAAGGGATCAGGCATTTAACCTGGGTCTGGCACAACCAGGTTGGAATTTAGTGGTGAAATGGGAGGTGGAAAAGAGTGGAGGAAAATTGTCAGCAGTGGCAGCCTCCTTGCCTGTCTTGCACTAATCCCACTACCAGGAATTGGTGCCTGGGAGGTTCTCCTCTCTCTCCAGGTCCTAACCATTCTTGTTAGCATGATTTAAAGTCCCATCATCCCTGGAATACTCTGCTGAGCCTCCCTCGCTCTGACTGTTGGATCAGAGAGTAATATCTCCAATGACATTGGCACCTAACTAGCACCACAAGGCCAGATATCAACGACATTTACATGACTGACTTCTCTCTCCATTTAGGTTAAACTCCTCCAGGGCTGGAATGATGTTTTCCAAAGTTCTCTGTATCCCACTCAGCCTGTGGCACAGAGCCTAGAAATGGGAGCTCAGTACAATGTAAAAAGAACTTGCAATTTGGACTAGGTCTAGCAGAGGTTCAACTCCCGAATGGCTGTGTGGGACCTTGAGCAAGTTACTTATCCCTTTGAGTCTCTCTTCTCTCATCTGTGAAACTAGGAATAACAGAACCCATCTGGAAGAACTGTTGCCACCGTTGAATATGATAATGTTTGTAAAAGTACTTAGCGGGGTGCCTGGCACAAAGATAATTTCTTTTCCTTTTTAAAATAAACATTAGTTCAAAATGTCCTTAAGCTGCATGTTACATTATTTATTAGAAACCGCAATACAAGCACTCTGCTCATTCACATTGACTACACGCTGAGTAATTTGGAGGATTCCAGTAGATAGACTCTAAATTTAACTGATTCAAGTGCCATGACCTTTGCCCGTGCTAAGCAGGGGAGGTGTGTGTAGAGTGTGAGAGAAGCTGTAGGGGGAGTCTGCTGGTGATTCTGGACCTCATTTACAAAGTTGCCTTTTTATTAAGCCTTTAACACTTGCCAGATTGGTCCTACAAAGCAAAGATTATTGTCAGCAGCTCAAGTTAGGAAAACAGATCATCTGTGTCCTGGTCTTTCACAGAGAAAGGAGCATTCTCAATTGCCTGACCTTGAGTTTTTGATCCCTTTTTCCCTGCCAAACAAATGCCTGTCTCTGCCCTGGTCTTCCTGTCAGTCAATGGCACCGCTGTCACCCAGTTACCAAAGCCAGAAGCCCAGGAGTCATCCTTAATTCTCCTTTCTGCTCACTTCATATAGGTCCTTCCATAAGTCCTGTTGATTCTCTCCCCAATCTATCTCTTGAATCCATCTTCTTCTTTCCATCCCATCTATAATGCTGGTGGTTGAGGCCAGGCAAGTTCACATTGAATTTGGGCAAATGGTAGAGGAACTGGGAGCTGGAAAGTGTTGGGCCACTACTCATTTACTGGAGACTCACAAAGACAGGTGGGTGAATAAACAAAGGAAAACCTGCTTTTCTCAGTGGCAGGCAAGAGATCAGGAAAACCGCACCTCGCAGTAGCTGGAGAGCAATCTGGGAGAATCGCCCTCAAGGGAAAGCACCCGTAACCTCACACAGACTATAGCATGTGGTGCTACCACATGCTCACTAGTCAGGCAAAGTGCTTGCAGCTGGTAAACCAGCCAGCAAACCTAACACAGCTGTTTTCCCCACAGCACCACCAGCCTAGTCCAAGCCACCATTGTCTGTTGCTCATAGCCTTACTACTCAAAGAATGACCAACAGAACTGACATCACTCAAAAGCTTGTTAGAAATGCAGAGACCCTGGCTGGTTGCTCAGTGGATAGAGCGTTGGCTCAGAATGCGGATGTCCTGGGTTCAATTCTTGGTCAGAGCACACAACTAAAGCCACCAACTGCTTCTCTCCACCTACCCCCCCCCCTCCCTTTTCCCTTCCTGCAGCCAGTGGCTGGATTGGTTCAAGTGTCGGCCTCAGACGCTGATGATAGCCTGGTTGATTCGAGCATCAGCCCAAGAAGGGGGCTGCCAGGGTGTTGCCACATGGACCCTGGTCAGGGTGCATGCAGGAATTTGTCTCACTATTTTCCCTCCTCTCACTTAAAAAAAAAAAAAAGAGAAAAAAAAAGGAAATGCAGTCTCAGGCCCCACCCCAGACTAGGTAGTCAGAATCTGCATTGTAATAGGATCTCTGGATGATTCATGTGCACATTCAAGTTTAAGCAACAAGAATACTTCAGGAGCTGTGCCACTGTGTCAACCTCTCCTAATCCTGCCTGACTCCCATTGGTCTAGGACCAATTTGCCAATTCCCATACCACTCAGTGTAATTTTTTTTTTTTAACTTGACCTCTTCACATGGCATAGAATTGAGGTTCTAGTATTTTACAGATTCCTTTTCCCACAAGACAAAGGCAAGATTTCTTGTTTCTACCTAAGCTGGTCAGGGAAGGTATTTTAGGCCATTTAATGGGGGGACCCCCCTCAAGGTCTTGCATCTATGAAGGGGTTTCAGTTCTAAGTCCTCTTTTTAAGTGGGCCCACGCCTTGTACACTGTCCCAGCACAGGCATGAAAACCTGAGCCCATATTCATTAGGGTTGGTATTCTATTGTAAAAGCTTTCCCTGACCCTACTTCCACTGCCAAGCAGCCAGGGTCCAGTTGGCATCTTACCTTTCTGCTATGTCTTTAACTTTTCTCTTGCTCTCTGACCCAAGATTATTTGCCTTTCTAGCAAACTCAGGCATATTGTTCAGTTTTGTTTTACTTAGGTTTGTTTTTTGAATGAAGGCATCACTATCTGTAGGAAGAAAGGGGAAGGACAGGGGTCTCTATCGGCCCCACTTACCCTGCTTCCTGCCAGAGCCATCTTTTTAAAACTGACACCAGATCCTGCATTCCCTTGTTTAAAACAGGTCAGTGGTTTCTTTTCTTCTTCTTCTTTTTTTTTTTTTTTTTATTCATTTTAGAGTGGAGACACAGAGTGAGAGAGAGAGAGAAAGAGAGAAAGGGGGGAGGAGCTGGAAGCATCAACTCCCATATGTGCCTTGACCAGACCAGCTCAGGGATTTGAACTGGCAACCTCAGTGTTCCCAGGTCGACGCTTTATCCACTGCGCCACCACAGGTCAGGCTTCTTTTCTTTTTTTAAAGAGACAAAGAGAGAGTCAGAGAGAGGGATAGATAGGGACAGACAGACAGGAACGGAGGGAGGTGAGAAGCATCAATCATTAGCTTTTTGTTGCCGTCGCAACACTTTAGTTGTTCATTGATTGCATTCTCACATGTGCCTTGATCGCAGGCCTTTGGCAGACCAAGTAACGCCTTGCTCAAGGCAGCAACCTCGGACTCAAGCTGGTGAGCTTTTGCTCAAACCAGATGAGCCCGCGCTCAAGCTGGCAACCTCGGGGACTCGAACCTGTGCTCCTCTGCATTCCAGTTCGACGCTCTATCCACTGCGCCACCGCCTGGTCAGGCAATGTAGTTTAGGACAAAACCCAAAACCCTGAGTAGACAATCTGTTCCCTGCCCACTCTGCTCTTCAGCTATTTGTGCCCAGAGGTACAATCATCCTTTCTGCATCTCCCAGGCCAAGGGCTCTCCAGCCTCAGGGCCTTTGCACTATCTCTGGCCTCTGTCTGGAAGGCTCTACCTGCTCTTCGCACAATGGATTTTTTCTTTCCTTTGGGTTCCTGCTCAGATGTTCCTTCCTCCGACAAGGCTCCCTACCCCCTCCACCCACCATGCTCAAGGGTCCTCCTTGAGGTATATGCTCATTACAACCTATGTTTACCTTGCTTATTTTCATGTTTCCTTGGTTAGTTTATATTATCCTCTCTAGAATGTCAATTCCATGAGGTCTCAGGCCATGTAGGAACCTCTCACATGCTCATACTTGAGAAAAGACATTGAAATAGTTATGGTCTAGAGCTGCACTGTCTGATAGGGCAGAGGGCTTCTGAGCACTTGAAAAGCTGCTAGACCAAACTGGAAGATGTGCTCAATGCCAAGTACACATTGTACATCAAGGACTTACTATTTAAAAAAAAAGAATGTAAAATATCTCAATAATAAACTTTATATTGATTACATGTTAAAATAATAGTTTGGATTATTGTGTTAAATAAATTGTATTCTTAAAATTAATTTCTTAAAAGTAGAGAATTTTAAGTGTTGTATGTGGCTCATGTTATATTTCTATTGAACATTGCTGATCTAAGAGAGAAGTCCCTGGAACCGTCAAATGGTGGCAGGCATCATTTGCACTCACATCTCGGTCAGTTACCTATGGTAATACTGGATGCCTTGGGGAAGCCAGAGATTTGGGGAGCAATTCATTCAGCACTGAATGACATCTGAGCTCATTTCTGAGCCCTCAATGACTCTGTTGAGGGACTGGGTCATCTCACTGGCAGAAAACAAGCAGCTCCATCAGGTTTTGTTCTTAATGCTACTCCTAAGTGCTGATGACACCCCTGCTGGATCCTGCCTCAGGGGAAACAGTGGAGAACTGATTGACAGCCATTAAGGAAATGGAATTGAACATCTCAGATCAGACATCAAGGCAGAGTCTTTATCAAGCAAGCATCAGAACTTGTCAGTCTCCAGCTAGGTGGCAGGCACTTTGCTGCTTGTGATTATGTGACATTCTCCTATCCTATTTAATATTCTAGGATTAGAATTGTAAAAAGACATCATTGTACACTGCGTATCATTCTTCAGCCACATGGGCAAGTTAGTTAACAGCCTCATCCCTCGGTTTCTTCACATGTAAAGTGGTGATAATAATGGTACCTACCTTACAGAGTTCTGAAGATGAGACGAGCTTCAAGTGATGCACTGAGAACAAGGCCCGACACACAGTGTGTGTTGGAGAGAGATTAATTGCTGTTATCATTGTTATTATTATTGCTATTTATGTTTAAGAAGCAAACTTTTATACAAAGAGCCTTGTCCTAAGGCCCAAAACCTTAAGTTAAAGGTAAAGATGTGCTTCTTATCACCCCAACAAACCCAAGAGCCATTCTTCAAGACTGGTGATAGGGATATCTAGTCCTGAATATTTTGCAAAAGGGGATTTAAGTTAAGAATCTTTTGCTGCCATGTCACATTTATCATTTTAGCTGTCAAACATTCATTTCCCTTCTTTATAGTACCTCCATTTTCTTTTGGGAAACAAAGCTTCCCTCATTTTCTGTGGGTGGTAATTTCTAGCACCCCTGCCTCTCTGTGTCCTGGGTCCTGGTACAGATCGGGGCAAGGACATTACCTAAGCTGCTCAGCCAGACAGACGTTCTCTGGAGCATTTTACCCAAGGAGGAAGGAGCAGGTTCCAGGTTAGTATCTGTGGCCAAAGTGGGCTCACCAGGCTGTCCCCACAGTGAGTCTGTTGCTAGGGCTCTCACAGTCCAGCCCACAGAGCACTATTTTTCTGTGAGCTGCTCCGCCTCCAATATTCTTCTAGTCCTTTCCTTTTTGTGAAACTTGGTGAAAGTCAGTTTCTATTGTTTGCAACCAAAAAACTTTACTGATAAAATTCTTACTCCTCCATGTTCTCTCTCCCTTGCTCCCCGCTCCAGTCTTCTCTCCCAGTGCCACCAGAATGCAGAGCAAACCAGATGCTCAAAGGAATTGCACTTGTACAGAGAGCATTCCGTGCTCCATAAACAGACTGAAAGGGAAGATCCCTCTTCTGCACCCGGAGAGATAGCAGCCTATAGTGGAAAGGAAGCTATGTAATGAGAGAGACCTGGATTTGAATCCTACCACTTCTCATCTATGTGACCCTGTGAAACTAAATTCTCTGATTATTAGTTTCTTCATATGTGCGCGCACACACACACACACATACATGCATGCATACACTGTCACGATTGTGAGGACTGATAAGTCTAAAATCTGTTGGGCAGGCTGGGAATTCAAGCAGGAATTAATAAGGTTGAGTTTTTAGGCAGAATTTCTTCTCCAGGAAACCTCAGGTTTTGCTCTTTAGGCCTTCAACTCACTGGATTAGGCCCACCCACATTATCAAGGCTAATCCCTTTTACATAAAGTCAAATGCCTGTAGATGTTAACTATATCTTCAAAATACTTCCACAGTAACATCTAGATTAGTGTTTGGTTAAATAACTAGATACTATTGCCTAGCCAAGTTGATACATCAAAACTATCAAGACACCTGGCCAGATGGCTCAGTGGATAAAGCTTCTACGGCATGCCAGAGGTCTTGGGTTCAGCCCCCTATCAGGGCACATAGGAGAAGCAATCAATGAATATACAACTAAATGGAACAACTAAGTGGAACTATGAGTTGATGCTTCTCTCCCTCTCGCCCCATCCCCGCTTCCTCTCTCTCTCAAATCAATGAAAAAAAAAACTTTTAAAAACTATCAGAGGGATCATAATAGTTTGTATACTTGAGGATTAAACAAGATAAACACACATAAAATACTTAACACAATGCCTGACATTTAGTAGGTACTCAGTAGATGATAAACCTTATTATTAGAAGCAGAAATAGGTATTATATTTCATGCAATGTCCTGTATACCATGCTCTATTCTAAACACTTTATAAATATTAGCTTATTTAATTTAATCTGTGACAACCCTAAGAGTTAGGCAGTATTATTTAAATAAGGAACTGAAGATCCAGAGAGGTTAAGTAAGTTGCCCAAAGTCACACAGCTAGCAAGTAATAAGTCTGGGTGCCTCCCTGAATCAGGCTGCCCCAAGTGGTCTCCCCAGCATATATAACCCAACCACAGTTAAAATCCCAAGATAAAGTGTGCCCTGCCTTGTCATTCCAAGTAAGACTTCACCCAATCCCACAAATAGCCAGATTTAGATGTCAACACATTTTAGAAAAAATATTTTAGGGTAGAATATCACAACCTATCACACTCCCCCCTCCACTATTACCCCCACCCACGATGATAAAAGCCAACACTTTTCCATCTAAGAAACCTTGACAGAGCCCCCACACACACTTAAAGAATGGCTCCTTCTGCCCACTTCCATCAGGAGCATCACACAACAAATGAACTTTCTAAACAAAGAAATGTTGAGTCAGAAATGAAATCACTCGTGTTTTTTCTGAAATGCATGACTGGACAGTATCTTAATCAAAACACTGGGATCACATTTGCGTTTAGATAAAGGCTTCTTAGGACAGACAGGAGAGTCAAAGGGGGCTCTAAGACTGTGGGTGCTTTGCCCAGCCATTCTTGACGAGGGCAGGCAGCTAGCAAGTCTAAAGCTGCCAAGTTTTGGTCAAGCCCAGGACTCCAGGATGCCCAATTGTGTCTACAAGATAAGTCAGGGCCTCAAATTCTACTTTCACTCTGGCCCTTAAGGGCGTTCAAGCAGCTCCCTTCCCAATTTATAGTTAGCTGAAATTCTTTCTCATAGTAGGGCTTTTGTTTTGTTTTGTTTTTTGTTCTTGCTTTTTAAAAAATTTTTATTTATTCTTTATTTTTTTTATTTGAGAGGTGTGGGAGAGAGAGAGAGAAAGAGGCAGGGGGAGGAGCAAGAAGTATAAACTCCCATATGTGCCTTGCCAAGGTTTCAAACCGGTGACCTCAGTGTTCCAGGTCGATGCTTTATCCACTGCATCACCACAGGTCAGGTGTGTTCTTGCTTTTCAAGAATGTGCTGGAAATTTAATATTCAACAAAATAGAGTAATATGACAAGGATGTTTAAAATCAAGAGCCAAGATGTTCATAGCTATGACTGCTTTTATTTGAGCCGAAGACAATTCCATGTGGCAGGGATGGTAAAGTAAATACATAAAAAGACATTCCCTCTTGGAATAAGAAAGATCCCACACCAACTCACACACTTGTGCTTGGGCACAACTGTGCAATATAGACATCTCTGTAGAGCTTTGTATTTTCTATTTTTCCCCCTGACATTAGGTCTTTTCTATCCTCTCCCAAGACTGAGCTCTGGGGGTCTCAAGTCTAGAGACTAGGGTTGTCTGGATGGGCAAATGGCTCCTCTGCATGTCAATTCCAAAAGCTACACCCCACCTCCATACCAAGTGGTATAGGCTGATACTCCAGGCCACATAATCCTGAATCCTGAAGATTAATTTGGTGGTGCTTGAATGATCCTAGTTACGCCCTGGGGTTTGGCTTCTCTCTTGTCTTTATCTGTCAATGTCAGTGTCAAATTAGAGAGAGAAATAAAAAAGGACAAGCCAAGGGCAGCCTTTCTGGGAGTTGTGCCAGGCTGACAAGAGGAGGCACTGTGCCGGCAGGAGGTCACGACTGGGTCAGATGACAGGGAAAGAAGTGTATGCAGGGACAGAAGTGGTGCTTTGAGTCCAGAGGACTGAGCTAAGGTCAAGGGTTGGAGAGGTAAAGTAGAGTCAGCATTTAGAAAGCTAAACTGGGCAGGAAAGCTGTGGTCGGAGCATGAAATCCAGGCCAGTCGCAGGGAGAAACAATCAAAAGGCAACCACATCTCCCTGGCCTGGGGAGAGAAAAGAAATGGGGCACGTGAATAGTAACAAACACATTTCTCTGGTTCACATCCTTGTCAACTCCTTCAGAGCCACAAGGTCCCGCAAAGACACTCCTACCCCATCTTCCAGAGGGATTCTCCAGCGGTGGCCTCTCAAATAAGTGCTATGGCGACCAAGAGGGTCCTCATTTTCCCTCTCCAGGCTCCCTTCTGCCCGGTTCCCTGTCGGAGCCTCCCCTGCCCTCCCAGGGCAAGCACATGCTTCCGCACCACTGGCCTCTCGCATGCCGGGCAAGCTGCCATTGGCTGAACGCTGCTGCCCCCAGTCCTGCTATATGCCTGGGTCACTGCAGTTCTTCCTGCGGTGCTCACCCTCTGTCCTGGACCTTCCCACCGCAGGTCACACCTGCATCTTTTTGCCAGTGGGTTTTCTCTGGTGGTGGGACCCTGCTCTCCACAGAACAGGACAGGCTGGAGAATTAACACCAACCGCTAGCCCAGGGGTCCCCAAACTTTTTACACAGGGGGCCAGTTCATTGTCCCTCAAACCATTAGAGGGTCAGACTATAAAAAAAAACCATGAACAAACCCCTATGCACACTGCACATATGCACACGCTTCATATGACACGCTTCCGGAGCCGTGAGGTGTGCATCCCATGTCACCAGAAGTAGTACTGAACATGAGTGACGCTGCACTTTGCGGCGCGGCCACATACAGTACTACTCCTGGAGCACAGGATGCGGGTGAATCCCATGCTGACCACCAATGAAAGAGGTGCCCCTTCCGGAAGTGCAGCAGGCAGGATAAATGGCCTCAGGGGGCCGCATGCGGCCGTGGGGCCGTAGTTTGGGGACCCCTGCACTAGCCCCTCCAGCAATGGCCCTCACATGATGGAAGAGAGTTGGTGTAAACACTCCCACTCCTTCATCCCTAGGACAAGATAACTTGTAGATGCATGTTCTACACTGGTCCCCAGAGTTCTTCAGGAGAGTTAAGTTCCCGTTTTCCACAATGGGAACTCATTTAATGCATCTCTTCTTGACTACTTCCTGTTTTCCCTTCCCCTGTTCCGCTTCCCTTCATTCTCTATGGGTATTTTCTGCCGTCCCCTTCCAAATAAATGCCGTGTACTGGACTGCTTGACACAGGCTGTGCTTCTGGGGGAACCCACTCCAAGACACCTCCCAGCCTAGATCTTATCGTCCCACTAGTGACTCTTCACATAGTAACCTGAGTGGTTTTGATCATATCAATCAGAGCAGATCACTGCCTTGCTCAAATCTTTCCAATGGCTTCTCCTTACATCTAGAATGAAAAGTCAAGACTAGTGAGGGAGCTGGAAATACTCTTCTGTATCTTGATGTGGACTGTGGTTAAATGGGCGTCCCATATGTAAATATGCATCAAGCTGTACACTGAAGATGTATAGATGATGTGTGTGAATTATACCTCGGTTAAAAAAAGCAAGGAAGAAGACATTAGACCCAGGAGGAGACTGGGAATTTCTTCTGGAACCAGCACAGTTCCCACCCGAGTCCTAATTTCAGAGCTGCTATGGACATTTGGCAAAAAAGAAAAAACAGAAACTAAAAAAGGCTATCACAATTATTTATTAATTACAAAAGGGAAGTGGTAACTTTATAGTAAAAGACACCCATATCACTGAAACTGATATCACCAGTACTGGAACAAACCAACGTCATGTGCCCACTGATATGATGTCCCGAGAAGGACACATTGCCTCTGGGATGTTTTTGCCAAAAAAATATCTGTAATCTAATACAAAATACAAAAATGTACCTGAATCTAATCACAGGAGAACACCAGACAAGCATATATTTAGGTACATTATATCACACAATGAGCCTTTAATCTTCAAAAATGTCAAGGTAAAAAACACACCAAAATGGCCGAGGAACTATTATTCCAGATGAAAGAGGCATGATAACTTAATGCAATTAAATTAAAAAATATCTATAAAGGACATTGTTGTAATAATTAGAAAAAAATTGAATATAAATTATCAATTAGACAACACTTTTGTATCCATGTACAATTTCTTGATTTTGATGACTTACCGAGGTTATGCTCTTAGGAAAGACACACAGAAGTACTTAGGGGTAAAAGGTACTTAATGTCTCCAACTTGCTTTTTACTAGTTTAGAAAAAAATGTGGCGAGAGAAAACAAATGGGGCAGAATGCACACCACTGGCGCAGCCGAGTGAAAGCTATGCGGGAATTCCTCGCACTATTCTTACATCATTTCTGCAACTTTGAAATTATATCAAAACACAAAGTTATTCAAATAACAAAAACAAAGCAACTCAATAAACAAATTAACATCTGTCGGCATAAATTTTTAAAATAAGGGCAATGTGAAGTATCTGTCCTTTTCCTTATACCCTTGCCATGGAAGCAAAGGGCCAAGGCCAAATTGCTTGGAGAGACAAAGGAATGGGAATACCCTTTTACCCAGCTTAACATGACTTTCTTGGTTTGAATCAGGAAATGAGAGAGGCACTCTTGTTCCAGCTTATCTGGGCAAACAGGGCCAACAAGTAGAACACACCGGACAGTTAAAGGATCATGACCCTTGCTCTGGGGATTTCCTGATTAACCTAATATGACATTACAGAATTTTCTTCAGTAATAACAGTCTAAAAATCAAACAAACAAACAAAAATCTTGCAGCAAGGGACTAGCTTGAGACTAAGCTCTGTTCACCCTGGAGTGACAATATGCCAGAGCAGTTAAGGTCACAAGTGTTGGGAGCTTGTTTTGGATTCAAACCCTGACTCCACCACTTACCAAAAAGACAACCTTGGGAAAGTACAACTGATCTCAATGGGAGTCCCTTTACCCAACCCTAAACCAAGGCTTTTAATAGTACCCACCTGAAAGGGCTATTGTGAGAAATAAATGAGATAATGATTGACAGGTATTCAGGACTGTGTTTGGCATATAGAAAGTGTTCATTCAATAAATGGAAACAATCTTTTAAAAAAATAATATAATTCTAAGAATCAGATGTGTTCAGAAAACTGGTTAGGTGCTGAAAATTTTTCTAAGAATAACTTATAATGTCTATTGACTATTTACTCCATTCCTGGCACTGCAATACTTGCTTTCATTTAACTTTTACAATCATCCTGTGAGATAAATATTATTCCCATTTTACAGATGAGAAGCTGACACCCAGGATGGTTAAGCTGTATGCAGAGGGGTGAAGTGAGTACAGCCAAGTATCCATCTCCAAGACTATCCTTCAGCTGGTTACCTGAAAGGTCCTGACCCTTTAAATGGGGATCAAGTGAGTTCCAGCATCAAGGGTGCTTCAGTGACTTTTGAAAGAAGCCAACAAAAGCTATTGCCTAAGGTACCCCAGCCTAGGTCTTAGACAACAACCAGCGATGACTCAGAAATGGGTCTGGCTGCTATAGGAAGCAGTACTCTTGGCACAAATGGAACAGTGCTCAAAACAGGGCACTGGCAGCCTTTGCATAGATGATGACGGGCATCAGCAGTCATGCATCTTCTGTTGGTATTAGCAGGAAACACCTGGTGACAAGCTGGAGTCAGGGCAGGAATAAGGATTTGGGGTGGGGGTAGAGGACAAGAAAACCAGACCCAAGGTCACATATTAGCACCACTGGCAGGGACTCTCATCACAGTGAAAGAGGAATTAGCCAGAAGTTGGACTTCCCCAGGGATAATGGAAGCAGAGCAAGAAGAGCAAGACTACTTGGTAAGAGGACTATTTTTATCCCTAGACCAGCAATTTTCAACTGGTATGCCACAAGAGTTTTTGAAACATGCAATACCTGATTATTTAGCCAGGGCACGGACCTCTTTTCCTTTAGATTGTCAAATAAAAAAATAACAACAGCCAACATGATAGTCATTCAGTGTGAATGAATCAAAATTATACCTATTTATTTTTGTCACACTGGCCAAAAAAAAAATATATATTGTGTGTGTGTGTGCCACAGATTTTAGTAATTAGCTTATATGTGCCACGAGATGAAAAGGTTTGAAAATCGCTGCCCTAGACTAAAAGGGGCTTGAGGACTGATTATAATTAGAGGATTCTGATGCTCACATTATGCTAGACAGTAGCCAAACAAACCTAGACAATTCATCTTCTTTTTCTTACATTAGTGAAAAGTTTGGGGGTTTGTTTATCAATGACAACCTTCATTTAAATGTTTGCAGTTTTAAATGAGAAATGTCCTTACCTGTCCAGAAATATACCGCACATGGAAGAGGCTTTCTTAGGATAAGACTCACCCATTGAAACTCAACGCCATGGACTCCTGTCTCCACTTTGTGGGGGAAAATATCCCAGACTCTAAATTTTAAAACAGGACTTTGCTGTTTTGAAGACCTCCACATAGGAAGGAAGGAGAGGAACGCTTGCGGCGAGGGCCCAGGCACCCTTGTACAAGCTTCTTACCACTCATTTTACACGCACGCTTTCTTATGTACCTGAGTGTACCTAAGACCACACTTATACACACCACCTTTCAGAGATTGATTTGTGGTCCACAGGAGGCAAAGTGCTGGGGGGAAAAATCCTCCAGAAGAGAAAACTGATGACTTGCATTTGCAAACAGATCAAATATACATTGAAAACAAAGAGAGTTGGGATATTTCAACAAAGCGAGGGGTGTGTGACTTTGAAGATCATTGAATTGGTCATGATGGTGGGTCAGAGGAGTTAAATATTAAGGATTACTTCTGTTGGTTTAGTTTTAATTGAATATGTAACATCAATTTCTGATTTTGGAGAGATTGGTGTCCTCAATACCTTCTGTGATTTTGCACAATGAGGGATTCGCGTTCAGGCTGGATCCTGGCAGAGAGCGACCTGGAGGGGATAAGGGTGTGAGATGTGGTTCCGCATCCCCTTCCCTTTCCTGCTACCAGACTACACGAAGCTGAAGCAAGCATAGAGTTTTTTGCTTAGGAGCAGAGTACTGCAAACCCCACAACCCTAGATGGAGGGATGCCAAGGAAAACAGCCTTCCACAGATGGACTAATAGCAACCCAGTTCTTAGGATCTGATCATTGAACAAATAAAGAATCAAATTCCTGCCTATAATAATGAAGGTCCAGGAGGAAGAGGCAGGCCAGGCCCCTGCTCCAAAAGCTCAGGACGAAGCAGTGGAAACCCAGGAAGAGTTTCCTAGCTGGTCAGCAACTGCTCCCACAGTCATACCAGGTCATGAGGACCACCATTCCTCCGGTGCTGCAGGCATCCCTGTGAGGTCGTTTATAGCCTATAAATACGCATCACACTCTACATCTAGGTCTCGTTTCAGGATGTACATCAGCTCTACATCTAGGGATCACTTACCCTTAACAAATGCTTTTGTCACTTACAGAAATTCCCAGCTTAGAGAAACCTACTATTATAAATAGGCACCCAGACCCAGGGAACAATGCCTGTTAGGGCCAAGATGTTTCTGGTTAAAGAGAGCAAAACCCCAGTACCTATCCTGAAGAATATTGTTTTAACAAAACTAAGTTCAGTCAGGGTGTGTTATATACATATATATAACATTTTTTCTTATGTTTACATTCTGTCACTGGTACAAACACAGGCATGTGTGTGTGTGTAATTAGAAAATTTTTAGTTGCCAATGATAGAAAGCCCAATAAATGGCACACCCAATGAAGGAATTTTATTAGCTCATGTATTAAACAACTATTTATGTGTCAGACAACTAAAAAGTTTGGAGAATAGTAGCTTCAGGCAAAGCCTGATCCAGCAGCTTAAATAGTTTCATCAAGAATTTGATTTGTTTGCTAGTCTCTCTGCTCTGCTTTCTTTATGCTCATACTTAAATGTCACATTATATTTGTTCCACTCACTTTTCCTCACCCAGCAGCTCATCTTCACATTACACTGCCAAGTAGAATATCTCCCCAAATATCTCCCTCAGGGACTCAAAGACTAAAGCACATGGCCATGTGCTTTTCCCTGACCAATCAGAGTGGCTGGGGTAGAAACATACTGATTGGCCTTACCTGATGAAGACCCACCCCTGGAGTTGGAAATGGGGCTACATACACTCCAACTACCTGGAAGAGAGAATTGGGGTACAATTGGCAGAGGAAGGGTGAGTGAATGCTGGAGAAGTGACCAATAGTCATTACTGTATCCTACCATTGTTCCAGCTACATGGAAAGTCCTCATAGTGGTTCAGAGCACGGAATGTACCCTGACTCCCCGAGTTAGAATTCTGGCATCATGCTATAGGCTGTATGACCTTGAGCAAGTTGCTTAACCTCTCCGTGACTCAGTTTCCTTATCTGTAAAGTGAAGATAATAATAGTACCTGCCTCATAGGATTGTAATGAGGATTAAATGAGGTAGTATTTGTAAAACAGAACAGTGACTGGCACTTAGCAAGTATTTATAAGCATTTGTTAAATAAACATGTTCAAAACTAGGGGAGGAAACCAGTGTCACCACAACAAATTCAATGAGAAAAATACTAGTGGAGGATTGTGCACACAGTAGGTGGTCCAATACATGTTGCAGAATGAATGGAGTGAGCAACAAAGCTGGAAGCAAGCCCCACTACTGTCTAGACTTGCCCCCTAGCCACTCCATTTGTCAGGACTGGTCCACTTGCCTTGGGGTCCATTGTTTAAGAGCTGTTTCCCTGGAAGCTGCCAGCTGGGCAGAGATCAGCTTGTTCCTCGCTACTCATGATTAAGATGGCACTGCCCTAGAAGGCATCATTCAAGCAGCATCTTTTCCTGCAAACTAACAAATACGTAGGGTGGATCCTGGGGGCCCATAAAGGTGCTTCTGGAATAAATGATCTACGTATGTGTTTCACTATCATCTGTATGGCAGTTCAGGATGGGTTTATCACCAGCCTGTGACTTTTCACGCTTTTCAAGCTGTATAAAAATGAACTGTAATCAGGCTGATCTATAGATAGACAGTTCCTGTTTCTGAGCATCCTAAATGAGGGTGGGTGTGTTTATACATTTGCATAAAGCTGATGGATGTTGAAGGCTATGGTGTGCCTACGTGTGTGTGTGTGTGTGTGTGTGTGTATGTTTGTGTGTGTGTTTAAAGAAGGAGTAAGGTATTCTCTCAGAAATGGAGCCAGATAAGGTGGAGAGAAGGGTGGTGAAAATAGGTAAGAATCACAGCTTCTAATTTCATCAATTCTTTCTCTATAGGAACAAATGAGATTTAAAAAAACAAACATAAAACTGACCAACAGGTGAATGTGAGGGACAGAAGGAATCTGTGTTCTGATTTTCCTGTCTACCTCCTCCTTGCCCTTTTCCTGTATATACATAAGGGGAATATGTACTCATTTCTGTTTTCTATGTAAAGGATATTTAGATATGCAAATGAGCACAGCTTGTTAATGAGCTGAGGGTGATTACACTGCAGGGAGCTGCCAGCCCAGGCTGAACAATAGGTGAAGGGAAGCCAGGTGTCTGCAAAGGGGAGATGGATTACTCTGAGCAAAGCCCTCCCCTACCTCAGTGCTATGGGCTTGTCTGCAAAATGAGACTGACTGTTGGGCCAGCTTCTTTCTTATGTTCCTTCTAGCTTCCAGATTCTAAATCGAATGGGTTAAGACAAGAAGAAGTGGGAGACCAGGTAAGACCTGGATCTTGTCAGGGAACTGCCCTAGAGGCTTCTGAACTTAACCAAGAGCAGGAAGAATGGATGGGCAGCCTGTGAAATATGCAGCTTCCGTAGGTGGGATGAACCACCTAGCAAATGCAGTGGAATTGGGATCCATGCAGGAGAAGTGGGACTCTGTGGAATGAGCAGGTCACTTTGTGCCTCTCTGGGAAGCATTTGGTTGAAAGATACTATTGGGAAATCTGCATGCTTTTCAGAATTCAGGGCAACATTTTGCGGTGGGAAATAGAAAATAAAAGAGTCTGCTTTGGATTTCTAGGGGGAGGTGCTTAGTATTATTGAAAAGGGTGTGGACTTCATAATTGTACAGACCTGGGTTTGTTGAGCCAAATCCACCGGCCAACTAGGTGTATAGCTAACCTTCCCCTCCTGATACCCCGTCACATATTGCTGTCCTGACAAGCACTTGAGGATTACCTAGCATAGGAGGCAATGATGAAAGAATCTTACGAATAACTTTTTTTTGCTCAGGCAGCTGCCCAGCATGGACATCCTGGGTCTGGAGAAGTGGTACAAACCCAGCTGGCTCAAACAGGATCTGCAGTGCATTTTCTGAATGCTTGTTCTACTAGCCACAAAATAGGACACTGTCATTTCCTGTCAGCCTCCGGGTCTCTGTGACACCCAAATAAAGAAGCATGGGCTTTTCTCCCAAAATGAGATGTCTCTGCTTGAACTTTTATAGATTCCAATGAAAGCCTTGAAACTGTCTCAAAACAGCCTAAGTCTTTGTTTAGTCTTCTCAAATCTTTTACATCTGCTGTGTGCCTGAATCGCTCCAGGATGAGGACATGTCCCTAACCTTCTATTAAGGGCATTCAACTTTGCACCATGTCACTTACAGCTTCACTCAACCCTGTCTATAAATATGGATGTTATGCTAACAAGACTTATTGCTCACTCAATGGCAGTGGAGTACAGGCTTGTGTGCTGCGCACATACACAGAGGATGGCATGGAAAACAGGAAAGATAATTAGAGTTTAATAAATGGTAATTTGCTCTTTGCTGCTGCCTGTGTCTGGCTTGGGGACAGATGAAATAGATGGGGGGCCCTTCCAGAAAGTGAAATGTAGATAGCAGGTCTGCCATGACAGCTTTATTTTTATTCTAATATTGCCCAAGATTGAAGTTAATTCTCATCTACCTGTAGATTCTCTTCCCAGAAAATAACCCCTGTGGAACATGAGTGAAGGAAACAATTAGATCAGAAATATTTATCACTGGGACCAAATTTTAACTAGAGTCACAGAATGAAGAGGCCAGAGCTCCAGAGACAAAATGAAGCTGAGAATGAAAACAATTATCTGGATCATTCAGGAGGAAAAAAGAAGTTATTATTTTTGCTTGGATGAGTGTGTGAATTATCTGAATAATTGCTCCCACCCTCCTTTTTGGTCTGATGATGGTAAAGACCTGGCCAATAGATACAGTAACAAAGAAATGGAAGTTGTGATTATGTGGAGAGAGAAGACAGGAGATTTGGTTAAACCTGGCCCCCTGTGGGTAGCAGACAGAGGGTAGCCCAGTCAGGAGCTGGTGGTTCCTTGGAGCTGGTGGCAAGAAAGTAAGGAAAGCTGAAAACTACATGTAAAAACAAGGTCCAAGAAACCTGAAGGGAAATGGATTTGGTGTGTGAAGCCAGGAGCAGGAAGATGGAGCAAAACGGAATCAGGAACTATGTGTATTTCTAGGAAGAGCTAAGTAATTGCCTACACCAAAGGTTTCCAAACCAGGCTGCACATCACAGTCATCTGCTGAGCTTCTAAATGCAGATTCTTGGGCTTTTCTTGTAGACCAAGAGTAGTAGAATTTCCTGGGCCAGCAGTGGCCTGCTGGTGTGCAAACGGAAGGCATGATGTTATTTATGGGCCCTGGAAATCTCTCCTCTTCAAAGACTGCTACTTTATTCAAATGTCTGAATGATCCATCATTTGAGAGTCGTTCATTGCCCACTTGTGTGTTCATCTGTCAAACACAAGTTTCGTTTCTCTTGAAAAGCAACATATAGTTTCTAAGCTTGCTATAGGAATTAAGAACTAATTGTGATGAATTTAAGATTTCACAAATTGTTTGACACTCCTCCCTTCAAGAGGTGGAACTTAATTGCACTCTCCTTGAGTATGAGTTTGACTTAGTGATCCACTTCCAATAAAAAAGAATATAGCAGAGGCCCTGGCCAGTTGGCTCAGTAGTCCCGGGTTTAATTCCCAGCCAGGGCACACAGAAGGAGTTCCCATCTGCTTCTCCACCCTTCCTCTTCTCCTTTCTTTCTCTCTTTTTTCCCTTCCTGCAGCCAAGGTTCCATTGCAGCAAAGTTGGCCCAAGTGCTGAGGACGGCTCCATGGCCTCCACCTCAGGCGCTAGAACAGCTCTGGTTGCAATGGAGCAATGCCCCAGAGGGGCAGAGAATCACCCCCTAGTGGGCTTGCCAGGTGGATCCAAGTTGGGCACCTGCGGGAATCTGTCTCTCTGCCTCCCCACTTCTCACTTTAGAAAAATACAAAAATATAAAAATATATATAGCAGAAATAATGGTGTGTGACTTTCAAGATTAGGTCATAAAGGGCACTACTACAGCTTCCCCTTTGTTCTCTCTTTTAGATTGTTTGTTCTGGGGGAAGTCACCTGCCATGTCGTGAGGAGACTCAAGCAGCTTTTGAAGTGTTCATGTGATGCGTACTGAAACTTCTTGCCAACAGCCATGTGAGGGAGCCATCTTGGAAGTAGATCCTCTAGCCCCAGTCAAGCTTTCAGATGGCTACAACCCCGGCTGACATTTGACTGCAATTTTAAGAGAAACCCTGATCCAGAATGATCCAGCCAAGCCACTCTTGATTTCTAATCCTTAGAAGTTGAGTTATCTAATAAATATACATTGTTTTATGTTGCTAAATTTTGGAGTGATTTGTTACCCAGCAATAAAGAGTACACTAGCTAAGATTTACTGAACATTGTCTATGTGGCAGGTTTCATGTATATTAACCTCATAGCAATCCCATGACATAGCTACTATTATCAGCTCCACTTTATAGATAAGGAGACTAAACTAGACAAAGTTAAGTGTAGTAGACACTGTTAACCCCCTTTCATGAGTAGGTGCACCCACCCCCCAACTGCTGTGTTAGCTCCTAATGACTCATAGCTGCCCTCTCTCCAGAGACATGCTCTTGGTTGAATGGGAGTGATCTCACCTGGTGAAGTTACACACTGTTTCTCCCTGCCCTATGGCAGCAATCAGCTTGCACGGTGGAACCACCACAAGGTGGGACTAACTCTATGGTGCAACTCATCTCTAGAGCTTGCAGCAGGGTCAGGCAAAAGCTAGATGCTAGCTGGGACTGCATTCTTGTTTAGATCTGTCTGCCACTCCTCACCTATTTCCTTTACTCATTTTCTCCCAAGAGCTCTCCCTCAATAAACCAAGTACATTGGAATCCTGTCCCAGGTTCTGCTCTGAGGGAACTCAACCTAATTTGGGCCTTAAGGCATTTGCCTAAAGTCACACAGCCTGGATTTGGACTCAGGAAGACAGACTCCAGAGTCCATGCTCTTATCAATGCCTCTGATAGAACAACTAATACAAGTAGGTACCAAATTCTGGACCTGGAGTCTGGTCCAGTTTGGCTTTTGGGGGGTGAAATTCTGCCCATACTCTTTACAGATACCTCATAAAAGTCAGTGCCTCCCCCCACCAATCTTCATCCTTTACCTCCCACCCTTACTGATTGGATCCGGATTCTTACCCTTGCCACTAGTTTTAGCTTTCTCTTTTGAAAAGGACTTAAACATTACTTCCTGTAGTAAGTTGAATGATGTCCCCACAAGGAGATATGTCCAAGTCCTAAGATCAGGCACCTGTGAATATGACTTGGAAATACAGTCTTTGCAGAGGTGATTAAGGTAAGGATCTTAAGATCAGATCATGCTTGATTTAGGGTAGGTTCTAATCCAGTGAGAAAGGAGAGAGAAATTTGAGAAAGGAGATACAGGGGGAAAGTCATGAGAAGACACAGGCAGAGGTTGGCCTTATGAAGATGCAAGCCAAGGAACACTCTGGCCTGCCAGAGCCACAGAAACTGGAAGAAAAACATGGGAAGGACTCACCTTCAGAACATCTGAAAGGTCCAGCTCTGCCAACACCTTGATTTTAAACTTCTGGCCTCCAGAACTATGAAATAATAAATTTTTGTTATTTTAAACACCCCACCCCCCCAGTTTGGGGTAATTTGTTATGGTAGCCATGGAAACAAATATACCTCCCTTCGGAAGCTGCTTATTCATCCCAACCCCCAACCTTTGCAGCAGAATGAGGCAGGGAATTATAAAAGCCTTATAGTTTACCAAGCATGCCTTTGTCTCACTTGAGTCTACCCACAACCTTGTGATATTATATTGTTTCATAGGTAAGACAGTATTATTACCCTCCCCCTTTTAACAGATAAGGAAAAGAGTCCAGAAAACTTAAGTGATTTGTCCAAGGTCTCAACTGGATGGCATAGAACCCAGAATTTGGGTCTATAGATTCCAAATCCTGACCTCTTTAGTCCACAAGAGGAGGAATATAAGAACACTAGCAAAGTCTCCTCAGTCACTGTTTACAACCCCTCACTTTAAAATGGAGGTACTTGGGAGGTTTAGGGGTTGAGAAAGCAGGGAGGTAAGATCGAGCTTAACACACTACTGCCTTGCTCAGAATTACGATGGACTTTTGATAGCATGCATTTCCCATAAATTGCAACAGTAAAGTTTAACTTAAATGTTTAAGTGACCTTCAGATCCTTAACAATGATATAAATGAAATCCTGGTGTGATTTATAAGCTATTAAAATAAATGCTTCCACTAAAAGAAACATTGCTACCTCTCAGCATATGTTTACTTGCATAATATAAACATGGATTGCTTGAGTTTGTAGAATGGGCTTTGTACCCAAATGAATTGGTGTGCACATGTCTTGAGGACCCTTTCCTGTAGGGAGATGTGATATTTCAGCTGAAGCTTTTACCTTGCTTCTCAGTTTGAAGAAATGCCTCCAGGCCTTGATGCCCAGCTGATCCCACTCCATCCATGAATTTCACATTGTGCACAGAAGAGCATTTCTTAAAATGCTTTCCCAATCTCTCCCTGACCTTTCCACATGGTTTAGTTCACATGGAGAACCCAACTGAGATCTTGACCATTTCTCATGCCACAGAAATATTTGCAGGCCCTGGAGCACCAGAGGTTTTGGAGCAGGGGAGGGATATGACCAGATTTATTAACCACATCTTTGAACCATGAGCTTTTGGGGGCTCTTCCAAAGGAGGAATGACCCCAGGGCCTAAATTTAATTCATCTTTAACATCACAGCTCTTTGATCTGCTACATTTGTTCATTAAGTGAGAAAGAACATTTGAGAAGAAATTGAATAGGTGGGTGACAATGCCCAGGGATCATAGGACTCAATGAAAGAGCAATGGGAAAGACTTGCATCTGCCCATTGTATTCACTATAACATCCTTAGAGTCTATGTTGGGTGCCTGGCACATGGAGCATGATAGAAATAAGTGTAGAAGGAAAGGAGCCAGGAAAAATGGGAGGAAAGAAGAAAAGAAATTCTAAATAATCTAGCCACTGGGAAACCCAGCTTCAAGTCTTGATTCCACTAATTACTAGCTGTGTGACTTTGGAGAAAATTCCTTAATTTCTCTGAATCTCCAGTTCCTCATTTTGAACTGAGAATATCTTCATATTATGAGTCTTACACAATTCGGCTCATATAAAAATATCTAGAACAGTGTCTGATTAGGTGCGCTGTTCCCTGTATGTTTGTCTGTTAAATGAAATAAAAAAGGAAGACATAAGGAAGCAAGTAAAGAAGAAAGGAAAGAAGGGAGGGAGGAAGGGAGAAGGAAGGAAGGAAGGAAGGAAGGAAGGAAGGAAGGAAGGAAGGAAGGAAGGAAAGAAGGAAGGAAGGAAGGAAGGAAGGGAGGGAGGGAGGGAGGAAGACTGGTTATTTTCCAGTGAATGAATGGTCCTGGAGCTTGGGCACATTGAGTATGTCACATGGGGCCAAGTTGATAAGTTCCTGAGGGGTGTTAGTGGAGCACTACCTGCCTTCTTATTTACTTATGTGCCAGCTTTTTATCATTTACCACCCACACTTAGAGGATTAATTCCCTGGGAAGGGCAGCCAGTAACATGCCAGTTAGCCAAACAACACAGAAAACAGCAGCTCAGGTTGTAATTCCTATCCCATGGACAGCCTTTTAACGAAAGAGGAAGAACGGAGCAGTTGAAAACCTCCATTCAAAGTCAGTAACAATAAATTACAAGTGACTGTGGGTGGAGGGCGAGTGAGAGGTAGGCAGGAGGAAGGTGGGGAGCCAGCCCCTGCCCCTTGTGCAAGCCATGAAACAGAGGGTCCAAGCAGACTGTGCCCCAAAAACCTGCTCAGATTTTAGGTAAATAATTTATATTTTCCAATTTAGAAAACAATAATTTAAGAGCATATTTTTTCCTTCTTTCACACCCAATACCTTTGGAACCTATAAAATTGTATTACTTGGAATGTAAAAATTTAAGCTACTGTGGAATAAAAGTTTGCTAGTTCTTCAAAAAGTTAAACATAGAATTACCATAGAATAATTCAAAAGAATTAAAAACAGATATTCAAACAATTATATGGAACATGCATGTTCGCAGCAACACTATTTGCAATAGTCAGATGTTCATCAACAGATGAATGGATAAAGAACTTGTGGCATATTCATGCATTGACATAATATTCAGCCATAACAAGGAAACAAGTGCTCAAAAACATTATGCCAAGTGAAAGAAGACAGACACAAAAGATACATTGTATGATTCCGTTTATATGAAATCATATAAAATGAAATGAAATATCCAGATGAGGCAGATCTATAGAGACAGAACAAAGATTGGTTGGTGATTTTTAGGGATTGGTGGGAGGAGGGAATGGGGAGAAACTGCTTAATAGGTAAGGGGTTTTATTTTGATATAACAGAAATATTTTGAAACTAGATAGAGTTACTGGTTATACAATATTACAAATGTAATAAATGCCACTGAATGGTTCACTGTAAAATGGCTAATTTTATGTTATGTGAATTTAACCTCAATAAATTATTTTTTTAAATTGTAATAGTGGATGTAATTATTTTAATGCATCCACCTGATAAAAAATATTTCAATCCCACAGATGGGTATAAATGAAAACTAGGTCTCCTTTATACACCTGACCTTCAGTTTTCCCCATAAGAAATTATTAGAAGATTTTGTGTATTCTTTCAGAGTATTTTAAGCCTATAAATATATATATATATTTATATTTTATGTACTTATATATCTTACTATACATACTGTTGTACAGTGAAGAATACTTTAAAAACAAATCCATGGACCTCAACCTAGATCTACTCAATGAGAATTTTCACAGTTGGTCCCAGGAGTCTGCTTTTACAAAGCTCCCCAGGGGTGTGAACAGGCAGATGATTGTCAGGGACAAGGCTGGCCCAGCTTGTGACTTCCCTACCATTCCTGAGTACCTAGGCCTCCTGCCTCTGGCTTGGTTGGCTTCTTGGAGTTTTCAGAGAGCTGGGGACTCCTAAGCTCCCTGGCCTCCATCCCCCTCCCCATATACTCCTCTGTGCTCACCATCTCTGCAAACTCTCAGGTCATCTCCAAGGGTCAGCATCTCTGAGTCTAGATCTCCAAAATCCGATGGAATTCTCACCTTGACTTTATTGCTACCCAATGGTCACAAGATCAACTCAGAAAAAACTGACTGACAAACCGTAATGTTAATGTGTTTAAAAAATATCTACCATTCCTTAAACCCCTACTATGAGCCAGTAACTGGGTTAGGCAGGGTTTTACAATAGTCTCTCAGAGTAGATTTTATTAAACCCCATTTTACAGATAAGAAAAGAAACGGAAGCTTAGAGAGGTTAAGGAACTTGCAGGTTAATGAGTGGTGGAGCCAGTCTGACTCTAATATCTATATTCTTTCCTCTACGCTACATTGTCACATGTTCCAAAACCTGTCAATCATGATGGGAAGTGGGCCGTGCCAGGAACAGGAACAAGCATGCCTATATCTGGGATACCTCTTCCTGATAACAAGATCCTGGGAACTAAATTTAATCTAAAGATGAGCACAGAATGAGAGTCAAAGACACAAAACATCTGGAGGAGTCATCCACAAAACCATGGCCACACTAACCTTGACCCACAACAGAACCCTCCTCTCTGTTGACCTCAATACTGGCATCTTCCAGTACAATGAATCCTCCCTTTGCAGAATGCCAGGTAAACCGTGGAGGATTTCTGTTTTATCTCTGCTCCATCAAGGTACTGACCAGTGCCATCAGTCAGGAAAACAGGTTCTGGAACCACAAACCTAGGGTCAAAGCCCAGCTCCTCCATTTATAAGCCATGTGACTTCAGACACTACTTCTGCTCCGTCCTCCCAGGGGTCTCCATGCATAGTGAATGTACATAAAACTCACGGCTCAAGGCCCAGTTATGGCTGGTTCCCCTCTTCCTCTGGCAGGCACAGTATCCTTCCAGGTACTTTTCTTTTGTCAGACTTCAGGTCTGAGGGCTGCTTCCAGTCATATTTATGGAACTCGGGTGATTCTTTTCTCTTTTTTTTTCTTTTAACAAGACAGACAGACAGGAAGGGAGAGAGATGAGAAGCATCAATTCTTTGTTGTGGCACCTTAGTTGTTCATTGACTGCTTTCCCATCTATGCCTTGGCCAGGGGACTCCAGCTAAGCCACTGACCCCTTGCTCAAGCCAAAGACCTTGGGCTTCAAGCCAGTGACCTTTGGTCTCAAGCCAGAGACCATGAAGTCCTGTCTATGATTCCATGCTCAAGCCGGATGAGCCTGGGCACAAGCCGGCAACCTCTGGGTTTGAACTTGGGTACTCGGCATCCCAGCCCATCACTCTATTCACAGTGCCACTGCCTGGTCAGGCGACTTGGGTAATTTTTAAACCTCTCCCTCCTGGCCCTGTCTCCCCTTTGCCCTCAATTCAAAAAGGCATATGATCAGGTCCTAGCCCAGACACTGAGTAGATATGAAAAGGACATTGTCTCTGAAACTGGGAGCCCGGATCTACTTGGGGGAGGATTTCTACCTCCTACAGCTCACTAAGCAGGCTCAGGGAAGCTCAGGGAGTCACATGAGGACCTGTGACCCTCTGGCCCAAACAGCCTTCCATCTCTTCACAAGCTGAACAAGCTCCTTGGGACAAAGCAGTTTCCCACTGCCTCCCTGCCAGACTCACAGCAGGCTTACCTTGCTCTGCTTGATGGTCATCTTTCTGTCAAAAGTTAGGTAGTATGTGGATTCGTAAAGCAAGCTCTCTTTTACTCTTAATGAATATCATTAATTCAGGAGTCCTTATCCTTGGCTTATATTTAACAGATTGTGTCTCCTTAAGTTGTGGGCAGAACTAATATTTATTGAGTGTTTACAACACACTAAGTGGATTCTCCTCGAGTTATTTCATTACATCCTCATAACAATCTTGGGAGGTGGATACTGTTTCTATCCTCAGTCCAAAGACAGTAACAATAACTAACATTTACATAGCACTATGTAGCAGGCATCATTCTCCTGCATTTGTTAACTCATTCTGTCATCGCTGCAGTCTACAGTGCAAATACTTCAGTTAACTCCTTTTACTGAGATTCAGAGAGGTTGAGCAAGTGGCCCAGATCATATGGGCAGCAAATAACAGAGGCTACAATTCATTCACTTCTGGGCAGTCTGCCTCCTGAGGCTCCTGACCACTCTGCTAAGCTGCCTCCCATTTTTCTCAAAGCAGGTTCCACACATAATTTCACCAGCCCACAGATACTCTTACAAATTGATAGCCTGTGAGCCAGATGAGGCCTGGCTCAGCCACCAGGTTCTTGAGGCGCTGAAGGGCAGACCACACTGATTGATTTCTCAGCTGGGTCTTTAAATGTCAATGTGTGCGTGATCACCTCAGACCTTGGGTACAGAAATAAAATGCAGAAGAAAAGGGCATTCAAATGCATGGGTAAGAGGCAGGCAGGACAGAAGAAAAGCAACATCCCAGAGCACTAATGCATGCAGCTGGGTAGGTTTGCTGGGCAGTAGGGAGGGGCCCCTTGTAGGCAGTGGGAGATGGGAATGTGGTGAAAGTTGTACCCTTGACCTTGGGCTCTTGGGAAGCCATTTATGGCATGACACCAACCAGGGAAATCTGGATCTTAACCTGATTTAGCTCCTCTATCAGTATTGATTGGTTATTGCTAGGAACTGCTTATTTAGGTCAGCCTGGCCACTTGAGCATGGCTCATTATCACATATGCAGTGTGGAAGGGTAAAGACAGTTCACCCTCCCCCCCCATCACCCAGAATTCACCCATACTCCCCTGCTGTCACCAGGCACTGCTACATGGCCCTCTGGGCCTGCCCCGTTCAATCATTTATTGTTCTAGGAGCTGAGGATACATACACACACATAACAGAGATGGTTGTACGTACTCTCATGCAGCCTGGGAGATGGAGAAGATAAGGAAGGAAACAGAAACAGACCTAAGATGGAATTTCAAATATGTTGTGTGCTATAAAGAAAATAAAATGGGGTGCTGTGAGAGAGACTTGTGCAGTGATGGGATTCAGCTGGTTTGCATTGGTTCGGCAGAATCAATACCTAACTTTTTGGTTGAGTTTGGCAAACCCAGTTGTTAAAATGGCACTTGTAATCAGGGCTCTTTCTAAGGTGCGCGTCTGGGCAGCCACCCAATGTGGAAATCACAAATTTACATTTCTTATTTTTTTTCTTAAGTGAGAAACGGAAAGGCAGAGAGACAGACTCCCATATGTGCCCCCAACCGGGATCCACCAAGCAAGCCCACTAGAAGGCAATGCCTGCCTATGAAAAGGGTTGCTTCCTTGCATTCTGTTGCTTAGCAACCAAACTATTTTAGCACCTGAGGAGAGGCCATGGAGCCATCTTCAGTGCTTGGGACCAACTTGCTCCAACCAAGCCATGGTTGTGAGAGGAGAAGAGAGAAATAGAGAGAGAGAAAGGAGAGGGGGAGGGGTAGAGAAGCAGATAGTCGCTTCTCCTGTGCGCCCTGACTGGTAATCGAACCTGGGGCATCCACACACTGGGTTGATGTTCTACCACTGAGCCAATCAACCAGGGACAGAAATTTACATTCCTTACTCTTTTTGAACATTCATCTACACAACAGCATATTCTAAGTGGCTGTAGTAATGTTCATTCCATCCATAGGTAAAAAGAAATTGCAAATGAGGATGCCCATCAAGAAGCAATATAGGTGCCTGACCTGTGGTGGTGCAGTGGATAAAGCGTCGACCTGGGAACACTGAGGTCGCCAGTTCAAAACCCTGCACTGGTCTGGTCAAGGCACATATGGGAGTTGATGCTTCTAGCTCCTCCCCCCTTTCTCTCTCTCTCTCTCTCTCTCTCTCTCACTCTGTGTCTCCTCTCTAAAATGAATAAATAAAAAGAAATTTAAAAAAAAAAACAAAAGAAGCAATATAGGCCTGACCTGTGGTGGTGCAGTGGATAAAGTGTTGACCTGGAATGCTGAGGTTGCCAGTTCAAAATCCCGGGCTTGCCTTCTCAAGGCACATATGGGAGTTGATGCTTTCTGCTCTTCCCTTCCCTTCTCCCTCTGTCTCTCTCTCTCTCTCTCTGTCTCCTCTCTCTAAAATGAATAAATAAAATCTAAAAAAAAAAGAAAAAGAAAGAAGCAATATGGAAATATCTTAAATAACAGTATTATTCTTTTTTGTCCGGTATTATTTAATATATTTTCATTCATATTTTAAAGCTCTTATAATATAACCTAGTTTTGTATAACTCTTTTATTGTTCTTAAGTATTAAATGTATGAAATAATAAACTACCTTTCCGTATAGATATATTTTTATACTTAAAATGGTCATTAGGGCAGAGATGGGTTGTTAAATTATCTGACTCCCACCACTGAGTATAGACTATCTTAGCCAGGTGCTGAAAGCCTGGGGTGTTTATCCACCAACCCTCCATCCATCACCAGATAAAGATGTTTCCAGCTTATGCTGCAAGTGGCCCTAGCATGCTCCCTTGACCAGAAAATAAAACCCAAACTCACAGATGTTTGTAATAAGCAGTCTTGGTGTATAAGGGTGAAATTGAGCAGAGTGATGGTAGCAAATGCCTATTGAGTGCCAGGCACATTAGGCACTTAATAAATGTTATTTTGGTCTTTGCTGTGGGTTATTGGCATATGTCCTTCAGCACCCAGCTAGAGTCTTTGTAGCAGTGGATACCTAGTAAATATCAGTAACCCTCTGCATCTCCCCTCTAAAACAGCAATGCTGGAACTGGACTCGAGGGCACTGCTGAGAAACATCACTCAATCTGCAGTGCCGAGACTCAGACTCTGTCTGTCTCTAGCCATTCTGATATTTTAGCCATTCTGATTCCTTGGTGGCACACTGGAATCACCTGAGGATTTGACAAGAAAATATGCATGCCTGGATCCCACCCCAGGGAGTTCTGGTTTAATTGGTCTGGGGTGAGGCCTGGGAATCCCAGGTTTGTAAGAGATCCCTTGGAGATTTTAATGTTGCAGACTTGGTGATTAACCAAGACTGGGGCATAGAATCGAGGGTTGGAAGACAAGCAGGAATGGGGGGTAATTGCATAATTTTCACCTCTGTTCCTTCCCAATCCTGTCCTTTGCATGTCCCAAGGGTTTCAGGAGAATCCAATGTCTCAGAAAGAGGCAGATTTGGGCCCTCGATAGGCAAAAGCCTTGCTGCTCCCTGCTCATAGGGCAGCCACTCACCAACACAGGCACCTTCCTGCTCATCTTGACATATGTCCTCCCCCAGGGCCCTCAAGCCCATCCCAGCTCATCCTGTGGGCCCTCCCTGTGTGTCTCCCACAGGGAGGCTGCTAGGAGAGGTGTGGAGACACAAAGATGCTGCAGTCCTCACAGTCCCCACTCCCAAGAGGAAAACCAACAACCACAAGTTCAAGGGACTGGATGAAAATCTACAGCTTTGCAGTGGGGCGCAAGGGGCAGATCATTTCCTCCTGGGGCGGGAGGAGGGTGCTTAGGACAGGTTGTTTGCAAGAGCCATGCAGAACCCTCTGAGATGGGCAGGGGTTAATGTCTCTATTTAAAATTGAGGAATTGAAATCACTGGGGAGAGGGATGGGATAAACTCTTTCAGAGTCTTCATGATGTTTCTTCCAAGCAGGGTGCTGGACATGCTACACACAGCATTAATAACAGTAATAACAGTTCACATGCATTGTGCACCTCCCGTGTACCACGTGCACCAAGACTCTTCATTTTTGTTGTTGCTTTTCTGTTTGTTTTAAAGTGAGAGGAGGAGAGATAGTGAGACAGACTCCCACATGCACCTCAACCAGGACCCACCAGGCAACCCTGATGCTTGAATCAGCTGAGCTAGTTTAAGCACCTGAGGGTGGCATGCTCGGACCAACTGAGCTATTCTCAGCACCCAGGGCTGACATTCAAACCAATCAAGGCACTGGCTGCAGGAGGAGGAGAGGGGGAGATGGGAGAGGGGGAGAAGGAAGAGGGGGAGAGAAACAGATGGTCACTTCTTTTGTGTGCCCTGACAGGGAATCAAACCTGGAACATCCATTCACTAGGCCAACACTCTATCCACTGAGCAAACTGGCCAGGGCCCAGGGTTCTTTTAAGTGCTTATTGTACCCTCGCAACACTCCTATGAGGCAGATACTATTGTTATCCCCATTTCACAACTGAGAAAACTGAGGCTAAGAAAGGTGAAGTGACTTGCCCAAGGTGGCATAAGGGTGGAGCCAGGGATTGTAACCCAGGTTGTCTGGTTGCTGAGCCTCCTCCCTAAACCATTATCTCAAAGACATCCTGTCAACCCGTTTTGTTCTCACAATCCAAAGAATAAGACATCTTTATGTTGCTCTTTATCAAAAACAATAAAGTTCAAGGAGGCCACAGGCGCTCCATGGGTAAGTTATGGCTATGAGTCCAGTCCCAGCCTGCCCAGTTCTGAAACCCTCCCTGGTCCTTTGCCCTAGTCTTCTCCAATGGCCCAGCACTCCATGGCTACACCTTGTCTGGGCAGGTCCTGTCTCTCTTAAGCACTTCCTTTCCGCTGAAAACCAGGCCCTCCATAAAGTGGACTCTGCCAGCTGTCCTACAGGGTTTCGGCCACAGCCAGGACTCCTTTCCTGCAGGTACCTGTAGGAACTCCCACAGTCATGGTACCTATTCGTAGGCTTTAAGGGTGGCCTAATGTTTTTGCTGGGGAATCTTGCCATGTCCCCATTTCCATCATATTTTTCACTAGGGCTCTGGGGGACCAGAATGGATGTGTTCTGCTGGAGTGTGCGGATCCCAGCCTATCTCAGTACCCACCAGCCCTGTAGATAAAGCAGGACTCTGCCCTCTCTCCCCTCCCAGACTCAGAGCCTTGTCCCTTTGAGAAAATTTAGGAAGGTTGGTCTGTACTAGGAGAAAACACTGTTACCAATCTAAGGGCTTGTAATGAACCAAATTATGCTGAATTGATTGGATGTTGTTAGCAGTGTCAGGGAGCAGGTTGGAGAGCAGCAGTATCCACCAAGACTGGGAAAGAGAAAGTAGAGGCAGTATAGCCCACAACCAAAATGTTCTGCACAGCTTGTGTGAGAGCCCCATTCGTTACTGTCAGCTCTCACCGAAATAGCCAAGGCTTCCACTTTCGCATCTGAGAGCACCTCTATTCTGAAACTCGACTCTCAGCCTTCAGCTTTGAATGTTGTGCCTCCAGGTGCGTCTGCCCTTGTTCACAGGAGCCATAACACAGCCTGGATAAGAGTGATCCTGTAGCAACCCCACCTCCCCACTGAGAGTCAGGGTCAGATTACAAAGGAATCAGGAGGCCCCATCTCTTGGCTATACATCCCACTTCCTGCCTTGATGGGACAGGCAAGTGAGGAGTCCCCAAGCTGGTAATCACATCTGGTTAAGTATTTGCAGCAAACAGAAGTCAGAGGCTCAGAAGAGCACATGTGGTTTGCAGCTGGTGCAGAGATAGGAGCACCTGATAGACACACCTGAGCCCAGAGCTCTTATTCTAGTCCTGCTACAGACAAGCTGCGTGACCCTGGACAAGTCACTCCCCTCTCTGAGTCTCAGTGTCTTCAAGCAAGGGTGATAGAATGAAAAGTTAATCGCAGTCGTGGGTCACAGAGACTAGTACGAAGTAGGAGGGGGTTGTAGTCATTGCTAAGGTTTAGGAATCTTTGCATGTACCTTATGTTGTCTATTGAGAAAAGAGTATCTCTTATACTCCCACGAACCACTGGTTTCCAAATGAACATACAGTTATTAACAAAATAAAAATTTATTTTAGAGCAGTCATTGAATTCACAGGAATTTTGGTCATTTTTTTCTTTTCTTTTTCTTTCTTATGCAACATAGACACACAGAGAGACAGAGAGAGGGACAGACAGGAACAGACAAACAGGAAGGGAGGGAGACGAGAAGCATCAAGTCTTCATTGTAGCACCTCTGTTGTTCACTGATTGCTTTCCCATATGTGCCCTGATTGGGGCGGGGGCTACAGCAGAGCAAGTGACCCCTTGCTCAAGCCAGAGACCTTGAGCTTCAAGCCAGCAACCTTGGGCTTCAAGCCAGTGACCATGAGGTCATGTCTCTGATTCCACGCTCAAGCCAGTGACCCAGCACTCAAGCTGGTACGCCCGCGCTCAAGCTGGCAACCTTGGAGTTTCAAACCTGGGCCCTCTGCATCCCAGTCAGATGCTCTATCCACTGCACCACAGCCTGATCAGGCTATTTTTTTTTAATGATCCTTTATATATATATTTTTTTATTGTGGTAAATATATATAACCCAAAATTTACATTCACATTGTTGTGCAAATATTAACCCCATCTCTCTCCAGGACTTTTTCATATTCCCAAACTGAAACCCTGTACCCCTTAAATACTCACTCCCCATCATTTCCCCTCTACCCAGCCCTAGGGACCATTGGTCATTATCTTCTTAATAAAAAGACACTAAAAAGGCAGCAACTCTTCTCATGCAGAGCTTGTGGAATAAATTGATGTTGAGAAGGAGTCCTTCCTGAAAAGGTCAGGAGCCCTTGACCTAGACATACAAAACCCCTGCCTGAGCTGACACATAGTGATTCTCTGTTTTCTTAATACTGGGAAGAATAAAATCAACCTGTTAATTTTTCCCCCCTAAAATGAAGATAAATTTAAATATCCTTCTTTTCATACAGGATGGGAATATGGAGAGAGAATCACAGAAAGAGTTAGCAAAGTCATGAGAGCAGTAGCTTCCTCTGCTGGGCTGGAAAGGGCACAGAGGAGCCTTGTGGGAAGCAGGAAATATTTTACATCTTGACCTGTTGATGGTTACACGGGTATGGACATATAGAAAAATCCTCTGAGATGTCTGGTTAAGATTTATGTACTTTGCTGCATGCATATTATACCCTGAATAACATCCCTTTGAAAAGGAAGTGAACCATCAATTCAAAAGTAACAACATCAGAGAGGGAAAGGCCACATCTTTCCCCAGAGAAGCTGTTAGGTTAAGTGTGTATCTTGCTTGTACAAACAGGGCAGGATCTGTTCTATCCTGAAATAATGCCAGGCAGCGAACCATTTGTTTATTCATTTGTTAAAGAAAACTATGAGGAGCACTTTCTTTGATCCAAACCCTGTGCAAGGTCCTAGAGGTACAGAGAAAGTCTCTGACCTCACATCTCACATCAGCCATCACATCTCACTCATCCACCAACAACATGCATGGTCAAGTTCTGTTTTATCTCACCTAAATAGCTCTGGCTGCAACCTAAGCTTATTTCCTCTTCTACTCTTTCAGCAGAGGTCATCTTAAAATCTCTCAGAGGACACATTGTGAAGCTCTGGCCAGATGATCATTAGTAGGAAATAATCCTCTTCGTCAGGCAAAACAATCTCTATTCCTTTATAAACCTGCCCATCTTCAAACCCTGTGATCAAAGCACCTTAGTTTAACACTAACAAGGTAGTATTGCAGTCTATCTGTTTTTCTTTGACCTGTAATTTTTTGAAGACAGGGAATTGCTATATTCACCTTTGTACTGATTATATGTATATAGTGAGCACCAAATGCATGTGTGGCATAGTGTCTGGCATTAGCAGGTGCTCACAGAGTTAAATGAACAAATAGGTGAATTTATAAGTGGATAGATGAATGAAAGAGCAATAAGCCCAGAGTCATTAAATGACCGGCTGAGGGTCACACAGCAATGACTGGACTGCTAGTGACACTTGTCCCCAGATTCTTAGACACCCCGCCTTCTCCCCTTGGCAGGCAACAGCCCACATCATAAAACTTTCTATCTCTTTGAACAGGTGACTTTGATTTACATCAGGCATCAGGCAGCAAAAATATGGGCTTTCAAACTTTTATTGCCTTTTTATTATTCCTGGTGACGCACAGAAATATCATCCAAAACATTAGCAATTACTTTGAAGGTGAAGTTCCAAAGGTTTGGGAAGGGGGTGTTGTCTAATTTGATAAGTCGGGTGTTTCTGCCAGACAGGCCCAGGGGCATCAGCAGGACTGGAGCTGATTTAAAAGCAGAATTGATCTTTCAAGCCTCATTTTCATTTCCATCAGCACGCTATCAGACACCTTATGCCTGAGCCAGTTCCCATCCATGTATAATTTATACATTTGATTTCAATAGATTAATCTCTGCCTCATTCACAGGGGGCAGAACAGGGAGAGCTCCCTCTTTTATTTTCCATGGGGAGTGATCATGTGTATTTCCGTATGTTTCATTCTGTTTCTGCCTGGAGAATTAATTTTTTAAAGACTAATTCCAAACTCACTCTCATATTTGTTAAGTCTTTAGGAATAGGTGGAATGGTGAACATGTGTAGTGATTTCTGTTTAGACAAGCCATGGGCTTGTCCCAGACATATCAGAGAAGAGATCAGCCTATCATCTTCTGGCAGGAATGGTCATTCACTTTGAGGTGGAACTGAGATGTTGAGGAGAAGGCTGAAACTACCCTCATCTGGTGCCAGGGTCCGTTTCCACGGACCTCGTACCCCAGTGTAGTTCCCCACCCTTTGAGTTCCCAGCGTCCTCCTCAAGTAGTTTATGTAGGTCTCCCGGAAGAAAATCAGAACACCAGAGGAAGACAAGAGGCTCTTTTCCAAACCTAACAAATTCCCATAGTACCAGGTTATGTTGTTCTTCCCTTTCTTCATTTTTATGACCCAATGCCCTCTGGGAGAATCTGATCCAGTTCTGGAATCCTAAAGTTTCAAGAACTACCTTGGCAGTGTCTGAATCCCCCTTCCCCCAAAGCCTTTTCTTAAGGGGACTTGGTCTTCTCTGTACATTAGCAACTTTACCCCTGGGAGTCAAGCCACAAGCCTTCCTTCTGGAAGTTCTTCCTAGTTGGGTGGTGTGGCAGATAGTATTTTCTAAGATGGCTGCAACAAGATCGCCCATCCCGTGTGTTTGTACAATTTGGCACTGGTTATTTTCCCATTGAGAGATACGGTCTACATTTCCCACTGGAAACTAAGCAGACTTGTGACTATAGCAAAGGTAACATTTTTGCTTCCACCTGGTTCTCTTAGAACTCCCATTCTTGGAACAGCTGCCATGCTGTGAGGAAACCCAGACCACATGGAGAGGCAACATGTAGGTGTCAGGGTGACAGCTCCTGCTGAGATCCTAGCCAAAGGTCAGCATCAATGGCAGTCATGCAGTGAGGAAGCCTTTGAAATGACTCTAACCCCAGCTACCATCTGACTGCAACTGACCAAGGGATCCTCAGTGAGAACCACCTACCAAGTCCAGTTAATCTGCAGAACCATCAGAGTTAACAATAAAATGATTGTTCTTGTTTTAAGCCACTACTTTCGAGGATGATTCATTGTGCAGCAATAGATAACTGAAACAGGCATGGTAGCAGAGCAAGGGAAGACAAAAGTGGGTCTATGGCAGCTTTTCACCTCCCCAGCTAAAAAAATACCCCACATTTATATAGAAAACTACATGCAAATGAGTGCTGGCAGCCTCTGATCCTTCCTCTCCCAGCAGATGTTTGGAAAGGAGGAAAAGGTGGAGAAGACCATGAAACAATATACAATGAATGCCTGACATATACCAGTTAGGTGACTTTTTACCTATTATACAAGAAACTGATGTCCAGAGAGGTTAAGTGACTCAACTAAGGTCATATTGCTAGTGAGGCCTGCGCAAGTAGCCTATGACCTAAAACACATGTGGAGGAAATATGTGCTCAATAAATATTAGTTGAATAAATGAATAAATAAATGCACTCCACTTGCTTCTCTCCCTCTCCCTCCCTCCCTCCCTTCCTCCTTCCCTCTCTTTCTCTCTCTCTAGCCGATTTCTCTCCTGTTGACTCAGAGGGGAGATTGAGCAGGCAGCCAATGGAACAACCCACCTGGTTTGCTTTTCCCAGGAAGGGCAAGAGAAGGGGGGGACTGGCTGTGAGCTATATCTAGGACCCCATGGTAGCTGTCTCCTGGAGACAGGCTGGCCTTCCTACCAGGTGGAGTCAGCAGCTTATCCTCTTCCTTGGGTCAGGACCTCAGGGCAACCTCCTATGGACTCAGCCCTCTCAAAGGTACAGCTCCCTGCCCAGATTCCAAGTAGTGCCTTCAGGCCCACCTTAGCCCCATTCTGCTTATGTGTGCAGTGTCTGGTGTCAGTTTCTGGGGCCGAATAAGTGTCCTTGTGATTGTGACCACAGAGAAGCAGCCAGGCAGAGCCAGAGTGCTTTTCTTTGCCACCCTTGTCCTCTCCAAGCACAACTGGCATCAGAAATAATGTTCTTCTTTGCCATGGGCATTTGAAGAGGGCTGCAGACCCTGCAGCTGTACTGCCTGTTCCCTTGCTCTTTTTTTATTCACCCTAAAGATCACATTTTTCCAGGAAGGAGGGAGAAGAAGGCAAGTATGCAGAAGAACATACACTGACCAGGTGCCTACCATGCACCAAGCACTGTATGATGTGCGGTCATCATCAGTTAACCCATTTGCATCATCTCTTCTAGTTTTCATAACAATGGTATGGAAGTACATATTATTACCCTATTTTACTGAAGAAAATGAGGCTCAGAAAGGTTAACTAACTTTCCCAAAGTCACACAGTTACTGTGATTTGGCATTGAATTTCAAGTCCAGCCATGCCTATAGCTCTAAAGCCCGTGCTCTTTTTCTCCTTCCAGGAAACAGAATCCTCTTACCCTGAATCATATAGAACCGTAGAAGGGCCAGGAGATAACCCCATCTCCACCACCCAAATATCACACATGGAGCTACTGCAGTAAACCCTGGCAAAGAGCACAAGCAACTTGCTCAGTAAAATGCATCTGAGCTGTGCCTGTGGTTCTTTGCTTTTGTCTGCAAGACAAATATACTTCAGAGATATCTATATATATATATAGATATATATATATATATTTTACAGAGACAGAGAGAGTCAGAGATAGGGACAGACAGATGGGAACGGAGAGAGATGAGAAGCATCAATCATCAGTTTTTTGTTGCGACACCTTAGTTGCTCATTGATTGCTTTCTTATATGTGCCTTGACCTTGAGCCTTCAGCAGACCAAGCAACCCCTTGCTCGAGCCAACAACCTTGGGTCCAAGCTGGTGAGCTTTTGCTCAAACCAGATGAGCCTGCGCGACCTCGGGGTCTCAAACCTGGGTCTTCCTCAGCCCAGTCCGACTCTCTATCCACTGCGCCACCACCTGGTCAGTCTACTTCAGATATTTGATTCTGGTGTGAACTTGTGCCTGAGCCAGCCACCTACCTCAACCCTGCCTACCAGAGCTCAGTGCCAAATTAGGAGCTCGTACTTCCTATGTTTCTGGCCTAGTCCACTCTGAATTCTATTTCTACCCAATCCTGTGATAGCACAGTGACTCAGCATCTACACTCAGGAGCTACAATTCCTGGGTTCAAATTCTGGCTCTTACTACTAATATGACTTCTAGCAAGTTACTCAACTTGTCCTGGCTCAGTTAACCCATTTGCAAAGTGAGGCTAATGAGAAAACTTACCACCTAGGGTTGTGAGTGCTCAGTGAGTTAGCATGTGGATAGGCTCATAACCTTTCCATATAATTTCCACATGCACCCTTTTTCAAAAAATTTGGGGTCTAAAAATGAGGTGCATCTTATACAGTGATTATGCCATTTTAAATGCCATAGATGGAACTGAGGATGAGGCAACATGAGGATAGTGATTCATCATCAGACGCAGATGAGGACAAGCTAATGGATGGGAGTTTTGACAGTGATGAGAAGTTGAATGAATTTTATGATGAATAAAACTTGAGTTTAATAACTTTATGTAATTCATTTCTTTTTCAAACTTTGGGCCCCCAAATTAAGGTGCATTTTATACATGGGCAAATACGGTAGTAAGTTGGCTATTGATGCTATTTCTGTCTGGTGTGATTTAAATACTGCCCAAGTGCACATCCACCACACCCAAAAAGAACCCTATCCAGGGTCTTCATCACAGGCTGTCCTGAAGACCATGGAACAGCCCTGCCAGCACCCTCCCCTCCCCTATCGCCACTCAGAGAAGCAGGCAGGGACTGGCCAGGAAGCCTTTCCACATCAACAAGGCTGTTCTTTTAAACTGGCCAGGTGTGGCCTTAGTAACTCACAAGCCAGCTGTCCCCCATTTCCCTTGTTGTGGTACAAACTGCTTCACCACATTCAGGGCTCACCTGGAACCCTCAGATCATTTCCTCACGTTGCCTGGAGGCAGCACGGTACACAGAGAGCAGAAGCAGCTGCTCATTATCCTGCTTCCTCCCTTCGATTAGGATATGAATCACCTCATGAGACTCTACAGCCGGAGGGTAAATTGGTGACCTCATTGCTTGGTTCACTAGGTTCCAGGCATCTCAAAATGCCAGTGACCTTTTCTTTCCTTTTGATGAGTTGATGCCAAGCTTCAGTGGCAGAGATCCCTCCCCCAGCCCGCAGCCCCACTGAATGTCAAGGGATTCTAGACTCTAAGTGGCACAGGTTAGAGTTTACTGCACGTATTAGTGGTTTTTTCCCATCAGTACACTAACTGGGGATAGCAAAGCCAAGTTGAAGTCAGTCTGGCCCAAGTTGCAGAAGAAGAAAACTAATTCTATTATGCCTCTTTCCTTCTCTCAAGTCAGCCATCCTATGTGCACCAAGGTAACTCCATCCATCCACTCCTTCACCCTGTCCCTGTCTACCTGCCTTCTTTATACAGCAGTACACATTCATTCCCTGGCCCCCTTCTATCTGCTGACATATATTTGTTCCTGCATCAGAACTTATTAAAAATACACTGATTGAGCTCTTGATTTGTGGCAGGTCATGTGCTAAGTGATTGACAGGTATTGTCTCATTTATTCTTCACAAATACCCTGGGAAAAGGTACTATTATTAACCTCATTTTATAGATGTGGAAACTGAGGCTCAGAATGGTTAAAAAACTTATCTGGGCTCCACATCCAGTGAACAGCTGAGCCAGGATTTGAATGAGGTCTGTCCAAACCTAGAACTCAATTTACTACTCCCATACCGTCTTGCTCCCTCTCCCTCAGCCCTGGGGGGTCACCTCGCACTTCCTGCAGAGTCATCTCCACATTGGTTCTGCCTTCTCTACTGTTCAAGGTCGAGGTATTTTTACCACTGGCATCCCACACTACTATAGGCAGGCACCTCTTACCTACTTCTCCTACTTCACTACCTTAAGTCACTTGCACAATTCTGAGTAAAGCAGCTTAAAATCCTTTGTCTTGTTTTAATGTCAATAGATCTGTGCTCCTAGAGAACTCTCTGTAACATATTCATTGACTTGTATAGTAATAAATACCAACGAGTAGCCCCACCAATAGCTGGACTCAAAAACCACCATCCTGGTACCAGGATCTGAGCCTGGTCACATAAACTCAGTATGCAAGAAGAGCATAGGCAGTGTTTTCCAAAGTATGTTCCATGGAACCCTTACCCCAAGAGATGCTACAGCCAAAACAGTTCCATAGTCATACAGATTTGGGAAATATTATATACTCTAATCCTTGCATCAGGGTTATTACACTCTTCAGCAAATTATAAGTTTGAGAAGTTTTTCCGTAAAGCGATCCATTTCCCTTTATCTAAACTCAGTGTTTCTTTAATTTATATAATTCCAGAACCCTTTTATTTTATTTTTTTAAGATTCCATGGAATTGATGTTCAGTGGAACAGACATTGGGAAATGCTGTTCTGGTGTCTCCACCCTTGCCTGATTTAGACCAAGTTCACCGCAGCTCACCAGCCTGCCAGCGATAACCACCCATTCCACAAGTGGTGCCAACGGGGCCCGCAGCACAAGGCCTGAGCCCATGGAGCAGAGTTCACAGTCCCACTATGAGTGGGGCCCTCTGACCCACTCTATGATGCCTGGACTTGGGGCCAGCTTCCAGCCCAGCCCACAGCTGACCTCCCTTAACTTGATCCCCATCTTCAGGCATCTCCTGCCTTCCCAATTCCTAAAGCAGCCCTTTCAATTTGCACACCTGCTCCCTGCCAAAGAGAGCATGCTGGAAAGAGCCTGAATGACAAGTCTGTCTGTGAACGGAACATTCCCCAAGGCAGCACGTGAGCAGAGCTTTGGGCTGGGGCATTGGTCTCTGTTTGAGTAGAGGCATCCAATAGCTTGCAAGGGGAAGGCACCAACAACCCCCAAGCACAAAATATCCTCACAAATTTTCAGTGTGTGGAAGAACCTACTCCACCACCCCACCCGCCAGGTAACACCTGCAGCAGCTGCCGCTGCCACCACCGTCAACAGCCAAAGTCATATGAATGCTACCAGCCTTTGCCTGTCAGCTCCAAAGGACAGGGCCAGCATAACTGGTATATTTTTTCCAGCTTAAAATCCTTGTCCTGCCTGACCTGTGGTGGTGCAGTGGATAAAGTGTCGACCTGGGAACACTGAGGTCGCCAGTTCAAAACCCTGCACTGGTCTGGTCAAGGCACATATGGGAGTTGATGCTTCCAGCTCCTCCCCCCTTTCTCTCTTTCTCTCTCACTCTGTGTCTCCTCTCTAAAATGAATAAAATAAAATAAAAAAAAGTTTAAATCCTTGTCCTGGGACAAGATTTCAAGAAACAGTAACCACAGCAAGAGTCCCAGGACAGGGTAATGTGGGGATGCAGGGTGTGTGCGATCAATACAGCTGTCTATGCTTCCTCATGAGACTTGCTTGTTCAAATCAGGCATCCTCTTTTATTTTAATATATTTTTTATTGATTGATTTTTTAGAGAGACAGAGAGAGAAAGGGGGTGGGGGGGGGGAGAGAGAGAGAGAGAAGCATTCATTTTTTATTCCACTTAGTTGTGCATTCATTGGTGACTTCCCATATGTGCCCTGACCAGGGATCAAACTCATAGCCTTGGTGTTTCAGGACGACAACACTCTAACTGACCCAAGCTAACTGGCCAGGGCCAAGCATCCTCTTTTTAAAGGACCTGGATTAATAATGCCCATGACTAAGAACCCTCTGTGGATATATGTATCTAAAACAATGGCCAGCCCAAGGATTTGTTGAATGGTGGGTCCTCATGTGTGTTTGCTTTACTGATGGATCCACATATATATGTGTGAGTGGGGGAACAGAGTGTAAAACACAGGAAGAAACCAAAATAATAGTGTTCAGTTAGAAAATAATGCCTAAAAAGGGTACATATGTAGTTCCCATAATGGATCATTAACTTTGGCATCAATAACTGCTTGCCTACCTACACCCCACCTCTGCATAGGTCCCCCATCATGAAATTTATAGCCCCTCTCTTGGAATACTACACTCTACAATAAGCATAGGGCCAACACAATAACTAGAGGGTAAAGCAATTAATCATTTCCCCAGGCTGAAGTTCCAGCTTCTTATTGCCTTGATAATTTACTCTGTAAAGTGGCAAGCACCTTGGCTCAGAATCACTTTCTAAATCTATTTAAAAGTCCTTGAATTCTGTTGAGTCTGATTTCATTCTATGAACAGGACAAAAGACAATAAGATCTTCAATACCTCATTGTTTGGTGCTAAATATCACCAATGATATACTTATTTAAAAGCCAGTAATTATAATGCAAGTTGGTTTGCCTGCAAAGTTAACATTTCCTGGTGTAAGGAGAGAGCATTAGTGCTTTTATTGTTTCAATGAGCCTTTGGAGTGGTAGACCAAAAGTCACATCTCTTGGTGTCATCCGTTCTCCACCCTGTCCTCCTGTTTCCACAGAGATCTTGAAGCCCTCAGGCCTAGCCTCACTGGTCTCGTGGAAAAGTTGTGGAGATTTCGTGCTTTCAGGGAAAATACAAGAAGTGAGAATGCCAAGACCAAGAGTTGCCAAAATTATATCAATCTATCCAATTCCAAACCTACGGTCTCATTGTCTGCTTCGATCTCTCCTCACTCCCAACCATCGTTTTCTTCCTTTCCTGTTCAGTGAATGGTTCCATTCTCCACCCCTGGCTAACGTCACAAACATGCAGGCCCTATGGGTCTTGTCCATTCTATAATTGCCACCCTCATGCCATATCCAGCCAGTCCCCTAAGTTCTGTCAAGGCCACTGCTTCTTCTCCTGCCCTACCTCTACCGCCTTTGTTTAGACCCCCATCCCTCCTCTGGTTTAACAACAGGCTCCGTGGTGGCTGGCCCTCAGCCTTTCTCCCTTCTGTCTATCTCCAGACTACAGCAAGAATGATCTTTTAGAAAAGCAAAATAGAATCATGCCATGGATCTGCTGAAAACTCCTCAGAAACTGTTCATCAGGATAGAATTCTAACCCCAACCTTGGTACTTAATGCCTTTCATGTTGGTGCCTCCGGCCACCTCTCCAACTTCTTTTCTTATGGTGCCCTCTCTTACCACACATTAAACTACCTCTAGTACCCAGAATACACCATGCCCTTTTATGTCTCTAGCCTTTGCTTATACTATTTCCACATTCTGGGACAATTTTTCATCTTTCTCCTGGGTAAGACCTATCCATTCTCCAAGATTCAACTTATGCATGCCTTTCTGTGGAAAACGTTCTGAAAAGGTAAGAAGCCCTTCTTCTCTATCTTATTCTGTGTTCCCCAAATGTTCAGGTAGAAACATACTATTTTTTCCCTTAGTCTTATGCTTCTGACATGTTTTAGAAAGTGATACAGACCCCTGAGCAACTTCTGACCCACAGCACTGAGGGACTGCCTATCCAGCATCCATCCTCCATTTTTAACTTTTTATTTTTATTTTAGATTTTATTTATTTAGAGAGAAGAGACAGAGAGAAAGAGAAAGGCAGGGAGAAGGAGGAATGGGAAACATCAATTCACAGTTGCTTCTCATATGTGCCGGGCAAGCCAGGGGTCTTGAACTGGCAACCTCAGTGTTCCAAGTTGACACCTTATCCACTGTGCCACCACAGGTCAGGTGCATCCATCCTCCTTTTTCTCTTTCCTAAGAGAGTCCCAATTTGTCCTGATATCCGCTCACAAGTAGTGGCACACACCTCAGGGAAAGCTGATCTCACCCTCTGACCAGGGGTGCACCTGATTGTTTCATGAATAATTCCATCTCCTTCCACAATGATTGGCTCAAGAATGTCATGTGACCCTGTTCTGGTCAATGAGATATGATGTTTTTTGAGAGAAATACCAGAGATAGGTGGGAAGAAGGAGATGGCCTCTCTTATTCCACATCAGGGATTGTAACTTTTGAGAAAACAGCTAGGTTAGGCTTGCTTGCTTGTACTTTGCCTGATTAGTACATGAACACATGGCAGTACCATGTGTGTATAGTCTATATAAAGCTACTGGTGCTTGCCCTCAGTGCAGATAGAAGATTGCCTGCCTGCCACTGTGAGGGACCATTTTTGCTGTTTGTTTGCCAGAGATGCTGTTTTTCCCTGCCTGTTTGCTCATCTGCCATTGCAAGACTCTATTAAATGGGAATGGCCCAACACTTTCTGACTCCGCAGGTTCTCTACCATCTGCCTGAGTCCAACATGAACCTGCCAGGCCTTGACCACTGGCATTACATCTGGCATAGTCAGCAGGATTCAGATCAGATCAGTATGGAGCCCTGGACATCCCTGAAGGGTGGAATAGAGAAGTGGCTCTTCCCTGTGCCTGTCTTTTAGGGGGCCATGAGCTGGATGTTTTTCACAGCCCTGCAAGAAGAAACCAAAAGCTCTGTGTGAGAGGCCACCTGAGTTTGAGATGAGCCTTCATGATGAGCCACAAACTGAGCACTAACAGCGGCATGAACTGCAACAGTTGCTAGAAAAAGAAGCCAGCCACTTTCAAGAATTTCAGTTGGAAATACAGGCTGAATACCAATGGCACCTAGAACTGAAACAATCTCTGGTGAAAGAAGTATGGTTTTGTGAGCTGCAATTTACACTAAAGCAGAACATTGGCAGCGACAATTGTTAGAGAAACAACTGTGGGTTCAAGAGCTCAAGCTTCAGCTTCAGGCCAAGTGGCAGCCACAAAAGCCAAAGTGGGCACTGAAGATAGAGCTGCATCCATGCTGTGGATTTGCTCTTAGTCAGCAGGAGCAGGTATTCCTAAATCCTCCTTTTCTGAGGAGGAAGTTTGGGCGGAAACTGCCATCCACAGACTCAAGAGTCTGGCCAGTGGTTGCCCAGAAGGTAAAAACTCAGCAACCAAGAGTGCTTCAGGGGCAGCCACAGCCCCCTACTCCCTCTACAGGTCGTGGAGTATTCTGTGGTCCAGCCCTACATCCAGGCAGAGCAGATGGAGATAGGGGCAAAATTCAAGCAGAAACTCACCGAGCCCCTGGCAGGCTGGTTGCTGTGGTTGTGGGACATAGGGGGTGGATGCTATCGTGCTCTACAGAACAGAGATGGGGAAATTAGCCACCATTACCATTCACTCCTCCTTGAGGCAATGTCTTTAGAACTGCATGGTAACCCAGGAAACCATACCCTATTAGAATGGATGATGACTGCCATTTGTATGGTTTGGAAGAATGCTGGAGATTTGCTGGGGGCAGTGAGTTGGTGGCAGTCATACATGGAGCTGCCTCCAGGAACTAGGTACGAAGAATCCTGCTTTCAACCTGAGGTCCCGTGAACCAGATGAGGAAGTGTTTACAGCAGGGATGAGGGACCTTATTCTTTGTAGTGCCCTTTTTGGGTCTCTAGTGGCTATTTTGAGCCCCCATATGGGGCATCCCATCAACATGGTTACCCAGATAATAGCAGATTTGGGGAGCTAGAGACAACACAGAATCATAAGGCTGTGCAGTATACTGCCTATGCTGCCCCCCCCCCCACAACTAACAAGAGAAATGAGCCTGTAAAGGTTACCTGAACACAGATGTGGGTAGATTTGATTGTGGCCAAGGCAGATAAATAAAAATTAGGTGACTGTTTCAATCAAGTTGTGCTAGAGCATTGACTACAGCTTGAATCAGAACAGAAGTTTCAGACACTGAAAAGTAGGGGAAGCAGGTAGCCCAAGAAGATGGCTGGCATTTGGGTTGCACAGTTGCAAGAGTACTTGTTGAAGACAGCAGTGAGAGAGGAGAATCCCCAAGACCTGCTGTTCCAGTTTGAATAGGGGAAAGGCTGAGGGACCTGTCTAGTAGGGATGGGTGGGGGCTGGAGGCCCCATATGGAATTGGCAATCTACTGGTCTCCTTATAATGTGCAGTAGGTGTTAGCATTAGAAGATAATAGGTGCTATTTTTTATAGCAGCAGTTAAGAGAACTGTCAAGGCAGCAGAGGTGTTAACTGTGTTTGACTCCATCAAATTCTGTAAGCTTACTGATGGGTTTGGATGGGGCTTGTGGCAACAAACAGCACTTATGGAAAGGTGCTGAGGTCCGTTATCAAAGAGCTGTGTGGCTAGTCACCTGTAATGGACTTTTACCTTGGGTAATTTCGATAAACAGCTGGGCTGTTTATCATGGACTGATTATTGAATGGTGTAATGGGCTCTTGGACTGTGACCAGAGGGGGGGCACCATCTCCACTGCTGGATGGACATGCTGCTTGTGGACAGTACTACAAGAGGCCTTGATGGGGGTGCCGCGGCACCTGTGGAGGCCATCTTGGACAGGGAAGCTGCTCTGATCCAGTTGCAGAGATGCACCAAGAACACTTTATGGTTTCAATGAACACAGCCCTGGACTATACAGGCCCTCCCACCTATCAAGGGGTAGAGGGATAGAGGTAGGCCTCCAGTTAACTCCCTAGGCAAGTGCTCAGGGAGACATTATAAAGTGCACCTTTGTAATTGTCAGTTTTACTATAGCCTGTGCCCTTTGTAATTTGATTGCTGAAGTCTGTACTGTTTCTGTTTATGTAATGTACTTCACTCATTGCACAGGGACCATCACGGAAGATACCTGTTGCATAGATTGTGACGTAAGCAATTCTAAAGGGGGGGAATGTTGAGAAAACAGCTGTGTTAGGCTTGCTTGCTTGTACTTTGCCTGATTATCACATGAGCACTTGTCAGTGGCACATGTGTATAGTGTATATGAGGCCATGGGTGCTTTCCCTCAGGGCGGTGGGCTGCCCATGGCCTGCCTGCCACTATGAGGGGCCATTTTGCTGTTTGTTTGCCAGACAAGCAGGTTCCCCCTGCCTGTTTGCTCATCCACTGTTACAGGACTCTATTAAACAGGAATGGCCCGGCCTGACCTGTGGTGGCGCAGTGGATAAAGCGTCGACCTGGGAACACTGAGGTCGCCAGTTCAAAACCCTGCACTGATCTGGTCAAGGCACATATGGGAGTTGATGCTTCCAGCTCCTCCCCCCTTTTTCTCTCTCTCTCTCTCTCTCTCTCTCTCTCACTCTGTGTCACCTCTCTAAAAAAAAATGAATAAAATAAAATAAACAAAGGAATTAAACAGGAATGGCCCAATGTTTTCTGGCTCTGCAGCTTTTCTACCATCTGCCCAAAGTCCAATGTGAACCTACCTGGCCTTGACCACTGGCATTACAGTAACCATTGATTGATTCATTCATTGATTTATTCATTCATTCATTTTTGTGTCAGGCTCTCTTTGGCAGTTAAGTGAATTCCATGGAAAACTTTTTAGATTAATATTTTTAAATACATAAAATACATACAAACAATTATAAAGTAACAGTTATTAAATATTAAAACATTTATTACATAATAATATGTAATACTTTTTAACACATTCAATATCCAGATGTAGTGGCAGGTCTAAAACTATTATAATTTTAAAGTAGTGTTAAACATAAATGATATTTCACAATATAGTAACAATTATAACATTATGTGAAAATACCTGTGATTCCCATTGGTGGCAAAACACAGCACACTACTACCGCTTCAGTTTGTTGCTTCAGTTCGTTGTGTACATTCATAACACTGGGGAAAAAATTTTTTGTTGCATCCACAAAAACACTTGTTCTTACCTAATTCAAGTGTGCTGATCTCAAATCTGACATTAGTTTTTCTCTGTAAGCTACATTTTTTTTGCAATTCAAGATTTTAGGTTTTCATCTTATTGTAAAATTTTCAACATTTAGTTTAACGTAATGAAGTAGAATGTCTTCTTGGGCATCATCTTTGTGAAAATATAATAATTTATATAATGCAGTAAATACACTAATACACTAAAAACATGATTACATCAGAATTTGTCTACAATTTCAAAATAAAACTTATTAAAACACATATTTTAATCATAAAATTAGTGCAAAACTTATTTAAATTCTATTCAGATGAAAATTTGCATTTGTATCTCTTGCATTTGTGTACTTGTTGAGGACAATCTCTTTTGATGCTCCAGCAGTAGTCTGCTCATCACTAACAGCTCCAAGAGTTTCGGGAAACTTATCAAGGTGACTGTTTAGGAAGTGAATCTTAATGCTCATGTTACATCCAATATTGTGGAAAGCCAACAGCATCTTTTGAACCAGAAGTTCATAGTTTTCTGCTTTTTTGTTGCCAAGGAAGTTCTTTGTAACTGCCACAAAAGACTGCCATGCTGCTTTCTCCTTCTTATTCATCTTCCTGGCAAATTCTTCATCACGTAACAGGGTTTGAATTTGAGGTCCATCAAATACACTTGCTTTTATCTTCTTGAAAGACAAGGCAGGAAAAGCAGAAATAACATATTGAAAGCATTCACTTTCTCTATTCAAAGCCTGAACAAACAAACTGCTTCATTAAGCCAAGTTTGATGTGAAGTGTGGGAAAATGATCCTGTCTCGATTAACTACAGATTCATTCACAATATTTTGCATCCCTACTTCCAGAGCTTCACGTTTTGGCCACTCCTTCTTTGTCCAGTGTTTCTCCCAAGCTCGACTGTTCCACAAACACAGAAAGCAAGGATATTTCGTGAAACCTCTCTGTTGTCCTAGCAGGAAATTTACCATTTTAAGATCCACACAAATGATCCAGTTATGCTCCTCATACTTCAGAAAGTCAAGGACAATTTACATGTCATTATAATCTTCTCACAGATGAGTTGAATAACCAGTTGGAACCACTGCTACACATTACCGTTGTGTAGGAGAACACATTTCAGACTCTGTTTAGAGCTGTCAAGAAATAGCTGCCATTCTGTTGGACTGTATGTGGTAACACCTAGCTGGCTAAAAAGACTACTGATATCATGACAGTAAACAAAGTGTTTGTCTTCGGAAATAAAGTCCACAAAATTTTTTTCACACTTCCTGAAGTGGGATACTTACCTGACAGGTAAAGTACATTCTTTTCTTGAAGCCTGCAGGCTAAGAACTCAGCTGCTTTCTTTGATAGGCCCAAATCTCTTACTAAGTCATTCAATTTGGGTTTTCTAAACTGCTGAGGGGTTAATGAGTGCTTGGCATCAGAAGAAGACCCTTCAGATTCTACAATCATTTGCTCATGCATCTTATCAAAATACACTTGATAACCATGTTCACTTTCTTCATCCTTAGAAGAAATAAAACCATTGAAAACTGTAACCAGGAGTGTCTCAGAGTGTGGGATAGGTCGTATTGCTGAAGGAATATTAGGATATGAGATCATACGCCACTTCTCCGTCCGTTTTTCTTTTTCTTTTTTTTGTACAGGGACAGAGAGAAGGATAGATGAGGACAGACAGACAGGAATGGAGAGAGGTGAGAAGCATCAATCATTAGTTTTTCGTTGCCGTTGCGACACCTTAGTTGTTCATTGATTGCTTTCTCACACGTGCCTTAACCGTGGGCCTTCAGCAGACCCAAGCAACCCCTTGCTGGAGCCATCGACCTTGGGTCCAAGCTGGTGAGCTTTTGCTCAAGCCAGATGGGCCCACGCTCAAGCTGGCGAGCTCGGGGTCTCGAACCTGGGTCTTCTGCATCCCAGTTCGACGCTCTATCCACTGCGCCACCGCCTGGTCAGGCCCGTTTGTTTTTTCCTGCCAATGCCCTTTGTATGGATCAGACAGAAATAACCGTCACTGCTATGGTCCTTAGGTTCACGCCAAACCATGGAATACCAAAAGGCATTCCTTTACGTTTTCCTTTTGTCCAGTCACTAAGCATTTCCTCACAATTATGACACACAATATGAGGAACCCAATTCTTGTCTTGATCTCCAAGGAGAACTTGAAAATAGGCAATATATGCATGTGTCACAAATGATGAAATATTGTGCCTTTGACGTTGAAGTTTGTAACAGCCACATATATAACAGAAGGTGTCAGGACTATTCTTACATTTACGCCTACTAGAAGAAGCCATGATTCAATCTTAAAGCAAAATAAGAGGGTGTTTTTTATCAGATAATAATTTTTTACATTTAAAACAACTACAATTATGTAAAAGTGATGTTTGTAAGACATTAATTGCCGTGTGGTTATGTTCAATCCAAGAGTCGTTGCCCTTTAACTCCAATTTAAAAACCAATGCATGCCATTAACTCTAACAAAAAATTAAAATTGCATAAAAACTAGAGCATGCACCAAAAAAGTGGATTTCAGATTTGGAATCAGCAATGCAGAAGTATATAGAAACAGTTCTAAAACCTCATGCAACAGAAAATGAAAAAAAATTGTTCCCAGTGAATTATAATTAAAGAAAATACCAAGTTTTAGTTAGAAGATAGTGGTGCAATTCTTTTTCCCATTCAGATTCATGGCTCTCTGCATTTGTCCATGGAACCCAGTTAAGAACCCCAACCCTGGTTATGACGGCTGGACCCACTGCAGCTGTCTTTGCTAACAACATAAGGATGAAGTGATATGGAGGGTTGGCATAACAGAGACATTAAAGAAACCTGGGTACTCAAGGCTGATGCTGAGCCTCTATACCAACCAATCCCATAGCCCATGGACTTCAGTTCTGAATAATAATACAACTACATATTGTTTAAGCCCATTTGGCCCAAAATTTATGTCCCTTCAGCTCATTTACAGGAGCAGAAGGATGTTAAACTTTATATCAGAGTCAATGCCACAGGATAGCACAAATTGAGTGTCTACATTGAGCCCGTCTCCTGACTAAAGGCAATTTAAACTGCCCCAGCTGTGTTCACAATGTAGAAGGTCACTGACCCCAGAGATCATGGAAGCGCTGAGCCCTGAGGCAGACAGGCTAGAGGAGCACCTGTCCGGTGGCACTGTTTCACAAAGCACGTTGGATGGAGGTGAAGCCTTGCACAGGGACTGATTTTGGTAACACTTTTCTTTTTTTTTTTTAAAAAAATTCTTTTTATTTATTCATTTTTAGAGAGGAGATACAGAGAGAGAGAGAAAGAAAGAGAGAGAGAGAATGGGGGAGGAGCAGGAAGCATCAACTCCCATATGTGCCTTGACCAGACCAGTGCAGGGTTTTGAACTGGCGACCTCAGTGTTCCCAGGTCAACACTTTATCCACTGTGCCACCACAGGTCAGGCGGTAACACTTTTCTTAAGCACTGCACTTGGAGCACACTTGGAAGAAGAAACAAGCGTTCTGAATCTAAAAGCTGACGCTCCATCACCCACAGCATGGGGCAAGAACAAAGTGGGGCACATCAAAGAGCAGTACTACTCAAATATAGTCCTCAGGAAAGAACATGAAACTTGAGGGTACATCAGAAATGCCTTGAAGGTGCATCCAAAACATTGAAAACAGACTGCAGGGCCCTAGACCCTGAAGTTCTGATTCATTAGGTTGCCAGCAGACCCTAAAATTTACATTTCCAAAACGTTTGGTATTATCCTGAGGCTGCTGGTCCTGGGACCACACTTTAAGACTCCTAGAGACCTAGAGGATTCACAGAGGCCCAGAATTACTCCCTCAGCTACATGGCTAATGAGATCATAAGAAAGCAGAATTAACTTTAAAAAGTTTGCCAGGTATTAATTAGTTTGCTGAGCAATTGATCTAGTTCTCCTTACCAAATGTGGTTTGAGCTGGGAGCATGGATAGCCTCTGTCTTTGACAGTAGAGTGCTAGAGCCAGCGGTTACATTTTCAGGACTTTTGCTAGCTGGTTATTAAATATAGCCATTAATTAAAAATTAAATTATATATACTTATAATTAAATAAATTACATTAAAAACAAAGATAGTAAACAATCAAAACTCATCACTCTCTAAATATTTTACTCCCTTTTATCATCCTCTATGCTCTTAAGGTTATTTATGTCGACTGTGTCTATATGGTAGAAATATCATTTGCAATGTTGTGTTATTGTGCATTTCTTCCCAGTTCTACATTCAGTGACTTAACATCAGTAAATTGAAATCAGCTTTGGTGGAAGTATTTATACCATGGAAATTGTCAGTTGTGTAGACTTAAGAAAATAGTGAAGAAAATGTTAATTATGCAGATTCAATTTAAGCCTATGTTGTATCTACAACTGTTCATTGTGACTACCAGCAAAAACTAAGGAAACATTCTTCCACCATTCAAATACTGCTACCTGATGCAGCAAAGAAGTCACTATGTCAGTAATGAACAAATGATATTCTGATATACATCTGCAATGTTGGTGGTTGAGACCAGGCAGGTTCGCATTGAACTCGGGCAAACAGTAGAGGAACTGCAGAGCCAGAAAGCTTTAGGCCATGCCTGTTTAATGGAGGCTCTCACAGGTGAGTGAATAAACAAAGGAAAACCAACTTTTCACAGTGAAGGGCAAGGGTTCAGGAAAACTTCCCCTCACGGTGGCAGCTGAGGGAATCAGGGAAATGCACCTCGCAGTGGCAGGAGAGGGATCTGGGAGAATGGCTCCTGAGAGAAAGTGCCCATAGCTTTTCACAGAGACACACCCATGGCTTTCTGCGTGTGCTCACGCACTAATTGTGCAAAGGGCTTGCAGAGGAAATCAGAGAGCAAACCTAACAGAGCTATTTTCCCCCACAACATCTTTGTTGTTTCACTTTGTCTTACTTTTTAATGTAAATAAAAATAACAACTGACATTCACATTGGAATTATACTCATTTGTTTAGTGAGAAGAGTGCCTTCTTTGATGAATAGAATAATAAGCATTTATTTATATTCTGATTCTGTCAAATCACGGTTAGATTGCAACTGTAGTTTGGCTGTGGGCACAAGAGTTCAACAAAGGTCAATAAGAGCATTGTGATCCATTGGCTATATGGGATTTACAATAAAGCATTGTGTATTTTGTTTATAAATTGTGTACTACATACCCTTTCTCTATATAAAATTTTATAATAAACATACATAAATTATATTAAACTTATAACAAACACTTTTTTATTTCCTGGAGAGGTAGTTTTTAAACATTTACCAGCACCATCTTTTAACCATTGTTGTATCCTGAATGGGATTGGTCCTAGATGATTAACAAGGTTACGATTCTTTTGCCCAAAGTGAGCAAAACTGGACAAACAAATCTCTTGCAGAATTCTGTCTTACCAGGCTTATTTCCTTTGAATGTGGTGCCTATAACATTAGTGTCTATCACACTTATTGAAACTGTCTTTGAGTGTGGACAACGGCTCTTTTTTTTTTTTTTTTTTTGTCCTCCTATGTGTAGCGCAGTGCACTTCCCTAGGCAGAGAGATGCCCTGATGGTAATAAGACTTGCAGTACCAGGTCCACATGCAGCCTCCTTCTTTCTTTTCCTACAAGTTTACCATGACACAGAAAGCAGAAAGCTTCTTGGACAGTCTCTTCATAAGAACAGGACCAGGGTAACTAACGGTCTCCCTTCCTCATCAGAGGTCCTGGGCAGCAGATAGTATGCGAAGGGACAGTCCAGAGGCAGGTTGTAACACAGACAGAGGGCACTCTGGGCAGTGATGACTGTGTGGGCGACATGAAGCCTTGAGCTGGGACAGCAGGTCTTTCCAGAGCAGTGGAGATGATGTAAGACTGGACTTAATCACAAACACAAGGACTCCCAAGTAGAAGAGGCCCAGTCCTGCAGTTACTCAGCTGGGGCTACCCAGAAGCAACTTTCAGTGTAACAACTTACAATATCCCATTTGTCCAGCTTTAGTTTGCAAATGAGAAAGCCCATCCCAGGAAGAAGATGACTCAACCAAAGAGGTCACGTGGTAAGTCATAGTTCAGTGCTGTATGTGTGTCCCTGACTGTTTCATCCAGTTTCTGCTCTAGATTTCTTCTTTAGATAGTTGGGGGAAGGCCTTAGCTCCTTGCATAAAAACCACAGAGGCAGCTGGCATGTCTGTGAATCAGCATTTGTGTTTCTCCCACACCATTCACAGATTCTGGGGGCAGAGTACAGACGAAGGGTGCTCCAGAAGCACTATGCCCCCAGCTTCTACCCAATGGTCAGGCTGTTCCCACCTTGGCTTAGCACCCACCAGTTTTATTTGTCTCCATCTGGCTTCAACTTCAGTTCAAGTTCTTATAGGCAGAAAACATGATATGCATGGACTTTAGAGCCAGAGCTGGGTTGAAATATGGATGCTGTCACTTACCAGCTGGGACATTGGGCAAGCCCATCAAATTGCAGGGGGCAAAAATTTGTTGGGTGTCTCAAATAAATTAGGATCTTTTTTGTGGTGACTGAAACCCAACTCTAACAGGATTAAGCAAAAAAGGGAATTTATTGACTCAGCAAAGGAACTATCATGAAACAAGTGTGGTTATTGGCTTCAGGTGTGGTTGACCCAGGAAAATGATGTACTCAGGAATCATTTCACTCTTTCCATCTTTAGCCTCCACATTTTCTTGTTGGATTTATTATCAAATGGGCTCGCTACTCAGAGTAAGAAGATGACTGCTCAAATTACAGTCATTCATATAGTGAGCTCAGGCTTAGCAGTAAAAAGAACAAGTCTCTTTTTAATAATACCCATACAAATCTTTTGATTGGACAAATCAGGTCACATGTTGTACCCCAGACCCAATTCTTGTGGTTAGGTAAGTACAGAGCACTGATTTGCCATGCTTAAGTCACATGGTCTTCCCCTGGAGCAGGGGATAAAGCCTGGCCTGGATTGCATAAACTACACATGCTGTAGAGAGTAGAGTTTCCCAAAAAGAAATAAAGGGACAGTTACTGAAAGGGCATTAAAATTTGGGTAGCCAAAAAGACATCAAATGCCTACTACATCCACTATCTGCTAAGCTATTTGTTCATGATTTTCACCAAATTCTCACAATAATGTAATTTAGCCTTTGGGAACTATAGTTTTGTTCTTTTTTAAATGAGACTAATGATACTTAATAAGAAGAAAAGCTACCACTTATTTAGTACTTACTGTACCAGGCAATGGGCTAAGTGGCTTATATATTTCAACTCCTCAACTCCTTTAATAATTTATGTTATAAAATTGTTGGACATAAATTAAATGACATAAAAGATCCTAGGCATAGTACCTGATATATAACAGGTGATAAATGTGTAAGTATATTTCTTTGTATCAGCCATTCATCTACTACACTATTAAGCATCTAACAGGTGCTTGTTTTAAAAGTTGAATTAATGAATCAAAATGTGAATGATTTCTGTATTTAATTATTTATACTCTACCTAATTGCACAAATGATTTGCTATAACATACAGGAAATACAGTCAACAATATAGTACAATAGAGCCTGACCAGGCAGTGGTGCAGTGGATAGAGCATCAGACTGGAATGTGTAGGGTCCAGGTTCAAAACCCCGAGGTTGCCAGCTTGAGCGCGGGCTCATTGGGTTTGAGCAAAGTTCACCAGCTTGAGCCCAAGGTCACTGGCTCGAGCAAGGGGTCACTCGGTCTATTGTAGCCTCCCTGTCAAGGCACATATGAGAAATCAATCAATGGACAACTAAGGAACCAAAACGAAGAATTGATGTTTCTCATCTCTCTCTCTTCCTATCTGTCTGTCCCTATCTGTCCCTCTCTCTGACTCTCTGTCTCTGCCACAAAACAAACAAACAATATAGTACAATCGAAATAAAAAATAAAGTCAGAATATGTAAATTAGAATAGAAAAACAAGATAGGTGAAAAAATAAAATGTATCCATGGAGACGATGGAATTAGTTTGTGAATTTGGCTCTGAACTTCCTGACAACCAAAGAGAAAAGGGAAACCCCGTTAAATGTAATCAATTCTACAATTCAAGAGTGAAGGAGGACAAGTATCATTCCTCAGGGAAAAGATTTGATGCACTGGCTTTTGAAATAAAGGAATTAATTGGGGACCATGGAGCTAGTTACAGGGACAGACACCGAGGTCAGTATTTGGGGAAAGAATTGTAGCATCTCTAGCACAGAAAGTAATTGGCAAGGCAGCACTTCATCTGGGTTGGGGAAAATACCTGAGGTGACAGGATGAAGTGAGACTTTGAGCCTCTGATCAGGAGTCACTGCCTGGAAGCGCAATGCCTCCGTGGGAGAGACTTCCCTCTGGAGGAGTCCACATTCAAAGGGGAAATAAGAGCCGTGGCTCCAGGAAGAGGCTGACCCTGGGGACCTGCGCTCCCTCTCCCAGAAGAGGCTCCACAGAAGGGGTTTAAGAGATGTTCTTCGTGAGTCCCAGGGAGGAGACACCAAGAGGCTCTCACTTAGCCTGTCCCTTTGGCAGGACACCTCTTCTTGGCACTGAGGCTCTGGCCTTCAGCTGGGAAAGAGTTAATTGCAATGACCCAAATCTGCAGTCCCATTTTCAGCATGCTGCAAATTACTTTTTAATCCTGGCTTTCAAGGCTTGCCTGGGGAGCCATCTGCTGTACCCTCCCCCCTCGGGCACATGGGATTACCCCCTCTTGCCCCACCTAACTTGTTTTGTGGGGCCTAATTCTGTTCCTGTCCATCCAGATAATAATAATTTGGAGGATGACTATTTCATTTGTGGTGTGGGAAGAAGGCCTAGATTTTAAAACGTCAATAATCAAGGTCTTCCAGCCCAGATTAAATAGAAAACAATTTGAAAGGTCAGAATCCATAAACAATTTGCGGGTCTAAGATGATCAGACCTCCCAACCTCCGTGATGCCATGCCATCTGCTGCAGGCTTCTGAAGTGGGCAATGTGGAGCTTGGGTTTTGTCTGGGCTCCAGTACTTGGGCGCCAGAGTGTTATAAGAGTGGGTGATGCACCCAGGATCCTGAAGTTGCTCTACCTAAGGAAACACGAAAGCCCCAAACAAGACTCAGCGAGTATGCCTTAACCTTTCAGTCCTTCAGCACATCTATAGACCAGCTTATGCACACCTGCTGCGTACCTTGATCTATACTCTCGAGGACCTCAATAGTCAGTGGAGGAGGGAGATGTGTTAACAAAGAGGACCCTGTATAAAGAATGATAAGTGCTATGAAAAGGGTTCTCTGGGAACATTGAGAGTGCACCAACCCTAAACCTAGGCTGGGTAGGGGGTTGAGCTTAGCCTTAAAGAATAGGAGTTTACCAGAGGGATAAGGTAAGACAAGACATTCCAAAACAAGAGACTTTCAGAGACAGAGGTCTGAGAGGGAGATATTGCTTCTGAGGAGGGTACAGGGAAATTTGGTTCACACCTAACTGGCAGATGGAATTACCAATTGCTAAGGTACCACCTCTAAGAAGAACAATCAGCTCTAAGTTTTTGAAATTACAAACAAGCATATCCTTTCATCCAGAAATTCTACTTTGAAGAATTGAGCTCACAAATATACCCCACATGTGCAAAATGATGTAACTTACAAGGTTACTCAATGCAGCATTATCTGTAATAGTAAAAAGTTTGAAATGACCTAAATGCCTACCAACAGGATACTAAATGAATGATAGAATGTCCAGACAAGGAGTACTCTGCGATGGAAAAAAATAAATACAGTAGTTCAAGCTCTTTATGTTCTGGTGTGAAATGATCTCCAAGAGTATTGTTAGGTGATAAAAAGCAAGGGGATCGATCAAATGTAATAAATGAATGGACTTAGCTTGAATTTTGATTTGAACAAAGCAGCGTCAGTTAAAGAGAAAAAGAGACAGAGACCACACACACCATCAGGAAAATCTGAATGCAGACTGGATATTTTATGATTTATTTTTACATGTGATAGATGTCGTGGTTATGTTTTTTTAAATCATTTTTTTAAGAGAGATTCCGAAGTAACTATAGATGAGGTTATATAATGTCTGGATTTGCTTTAAAATTATCAGGGAACGGGCAGGACTGGAGTGTAGATAAAATAAGACTAGCCGCATGTAGCTAATTGTTGAAGTGGGCTGGTGGCTATATGAGGTTTAGCACTATTTCCTCCACTTTTATATGTGTGTGAAAACTGCTCTATAAATAAAACGTTTTTTACAAAACAAGAGGCAGAATTGTGTATTTAATATGCTGCCCCTTAAAGTAAAAGAAGCAGAGAACCTTATCAAAAATATGTATTTGTTGAATGAATGAATGAATGAATAAATGAATGAATACCCTCCTGGGATCTATCAGGTTGTTTGGGAACACAATTAGTTTTTTTTTTTTTTAACACAATTAGTTTTTAAAATAATGATAATAGAGTGTGGAAAATGTGAGGCTATGAAGAAGAAAAAGAATAACCTCAAGCAGGGAGATGGGGTAGTTGAAAACGTTTTCTCAAAAGGAGAGACATCTGTGCTGCATCCTGACAGGTGCACAGGAGTTGGCTAGGCAAGGACTTAGTTAGGAGTCAACACATATTGTCTTGAGGGAAAAGCAAGAGTAAAGGCAGAAAAATGGAAAGAAAATAGCATGTTTAACTAAAAATACTACTTTTGTATTAATATTATCAAAATCAATACTATGCTGTGGTCTTATATCTATAACTTTCACAATAGCTCTTCACCAAGAAAAAGATTTTTGCATACACACACACAAAACAAGAGCAAAAACAATAGGCTTGCCTCTTTGCTTGAATATACACAATGTGGCAAAAGTAGGTTTACAGTTGTGAGCAAGTAAAACGTTTATTCTTGTATTATTTTTATTTATTTATTTACTATTGTATTATTTCCCCTGTGAACAATGGTAAACTTGCTTTTGCCCCACCCTGTATACAGCAAGCTTCTGGAAGAGAACACACACAGCTGGTGAAGTCGTTTGCCTGCAGGAAGATAGATGGATTCCCTAGCTGGAGTACAGGAAGGAGACTTTTAAGTTTCCTTTTTTTTCTACCTTTTGAATTTTGAGCCAATATATATATAAAATTTGGAATCAGGGAGCAAGACTGTCTAGCTTGGGTTAATTTTGTAGCCCCTAGCTCTATGAATTTCTTTGCCTATACATGGAATGAGGACAATAACATTAGAATCTGGCTCATGGCAGTGTTGTGAGATTAAGCGATAAAATGTATTAAATAATGCTTTAAAGTAAAAATATGAACACCAGTTGACACTAATAGCAAGGTCAGGACTCAACCCATGGATCTCTGATTCCATAGTCCATGTTTTTGCCACTCTAAAATTTAATCACCAAAGTCAAGTTGAAGAGGGACCAGCCATAGAGGAGAGTGGTCCCCAGGTTGAAGATAGGAGTAGAGTCAGAGGGATCTTTCTAAACCTTAGATGTTATGACCTCATGTGTCTTTATTATTGCTGATCTGCTCTACTAAGAAGCATGCCCAGATGCTAATCATCAGCTCTCTGATATTTTCACTGGTCTTGTCTCCCCCACAAGAAATCATCAAAAGTCAAGTAGATGAAAGATATAGCCCTGTTTGTACAACCAGCACCAAGTTTTCCTCTCTACAAGAAGAAGTTCTCCCTAGAGCTGCTCATAGGCATCTGAGTCAGCAAAGAACCCTGGCCTGGATGTCAGAAAGTTTGAGATCCAGGACTGGGGGTCCAGAGGTCTTGAACACTACTGACAAACCATGGAGCCTAAACAATATATCTTAAACTCACTGAACCTCAGTGTCCTTCTCTGTAAAATGGGAATAAAAATTCTTGTCTTAGTTACCTCTCCAGGTTGATGTGAATAGTTAATAAAAAGAGATATATGAAATTTCATCTTGTAACTCAGACTCTAGACTATTATGATATTCTCCAATCCACTTTACTTAAATAAGAAATATATCTGGCTTAATTTTCTCCAACTGCATGATGGCTCCACAGCTAATATATTTCCTATATACTTTTAAAAATGTGATCAAGTAGAAGTTGAAAATGCTGACCCTGCTTTAGCAAGCCAGAGGTGTCACCTTAAAGTTTCCTAAACTGTCTGCTCCTCTGTCAAAGAGATGATAACACACACACAGGTGGGTGGGAAGAATCAGAGGCCCCATAAATACACATAGGCAATATCCATCTATTTCAAAAGTTTGTCCTTGGCAAGAGCTGCAGCTGTCTTAATGTGGCTAAATGAAGTGGAGGAAAATCAGAAAAATGCAAATGAGATTTTTATTTTAGGCAAATCAATCTCAGCAATGCTCATATCTGATCAAGCTTATCTTTAGGATGATAATTAGGATAATGGATTAATGCAAAGTTTATTTTTGCCCTGTCTGCTCTCAAGTCTTAAGATCATTCAAATCACATCTTGACTCTCCCAGACACCTCCAAACCCTTTAAAGTTTGTTTGGGGACAATATCCTCAGCATTAGTGCTGAAGGGGACCCTGGCAACCACAGCTCACCATAAAGTCACCAGCACCACACCTCTCATCATCACAGGACCTGAGCCAGCTGCAGCCATCCTCACACTGCCAGGGTTTCCCTTAGGAAGCCCCAGAAAGGGATGAAGAAGGCATTTGGGACTTTCTGAGAGACAGTGCAATGAGAAGGGTTAGGAGTAGGAGCTTTCAGGATATAGTCCTATTGAATCCTGGCTCTCACTTACTTGCTACGTGAGTGACTTCCCAACGCCTCATTTTCCTCATCTGTAAAATAGAGGTAATAATAACATCTACTTCATAGAATTGTTCTGTGACCTAAATGAAAATCATTTGTGTAAAGCACTTTGTGAAGCGTCTGACATGCAGTAAAAATGAGGGCCACTAAGCACTTAATATGAACTTAGCACCATTCCAAGCAGTGGTGGGATTCAGCTGGTTCGCATCGGTTCGGCAGAACTGATACCTAATGTTTTGTTGAGTTCTGTGAACTCAACAAATAGCACTTGTAATCAGGGTTCTCTCTCAGGTGGGTGCATGAGTGGCTGCCCAATGTGGAAATTACAAATTTACATTCCTCACTTTTTTTTAACATTCATCTGTGCACCAGCGTAGTCTAAGCACCAGTAGTAATTAATGTTCATTCAGTCCATAGGTGAAAAAATACTGCAAGTGAGGACACCTATCAAGAACCAATATGGAAATATCTTAAATAACAGTTTTATTGTTTTTTGCCAGGTATTATTTAATATTTTTTATTAATATTTTAAAACTCTTTCTTATAACATCTAGTTATAAGAAAGTTGTATACTTCTTTTATTGTTGTTATTTGTTTTAAATGCATAAAATAATAAACTACCTTTTGGTATATCTTTTTTTTATACTTAAAATGGTCATTAGGGGAAAGAACCAGTTGTTAAAGTATTTGAATCCCCTGACCAGGCGGTGGCACAGTGGATAGAGCGTCGGACTGGGATGCGGAAGACCCAGGTTCAAGACCCCGAGGTCGCCAGCTTGAGCAAGGGCCCATCTGGCTTGAGCAAAAGCTCGTCAGCTTGGACCCAAGGTCTCTGGCTCCAGCAAGGGGTGGCTCCGTCTGCTGAAGGCCCGTGGTCAAGGCACATGTGAGAAAGCAATCAATGAACAACTAAGGTGTTGCGACAGCAATGAAAAACTAATGATTGATGCTTCTCACCTCTCTCCGTTCCTGTCTGTCTGTCCCTATCTATCCCTCTCTCTGACTCTCTCTCTCTCTGTCCCTGTAAAAAAAAAAAAAAAAGTATTTGAATCCCACCACTGATCCCAAGTACTATATGTGTATTAATTAATACCAGCGATGGACTTAGAACATAGGTATTATTACCCTTTTCTTTTTAAAAAAAATTGATTGATTGATTGATTTTAGAGAGAGAGGAGAGTAGAGGGGGGAGAACATTGACTTGTTGTTCCACTTATTTATGCATTCATTGGTTGATTCTTGTATGTGCCCTGACCCGGAATCAAACCCACAATCTTGGCATATCAGGACAACACTCTTCAACTGAGCTACCAGCTAGCCCCTTCTTAAAAAAAAAAAAAAAAAAAAAAAAAAAAGAGGAGAAAACTAAAGACCCTGAGAAGCTGAGTAACACAGCAAAGTATAAGACCCAAAATTTGAACCCATAGCTCTCAGAACCCAAGCTCTCACTCCTACACTACAGCCATTGCCAGCTGATTTTTTGATCTGGCAAAGATAAAGGGTTTCCCTGCCTGGCATAGAAGCTGAACTTTTAGTAAACCCTTCTAGAATTCTGTATAATGAGAAAAGAGGCACTCGGTCAGAAAGGAACAGACAGGTAAAGGAGAAGACATAGGAGTACAGTGCTTTTGCAGTGCAGTGTGGAGGTGGGGGACAGCACTGTTTTATCAGCAGGCAGCCACTTTCAGGTGTGGAAGGGCCATCACCCAGTTGGAGACCTCTGGCACCCTTGTCCTGAGCCTGAAGACTTAGCTGAGGCTCTCTCACTTCTGAGTGTTGGGGACGGGACTGGAGAAATATCCTAGGCCTCTGTGGTGATGGAAGTCATCACTCCCAAAACCTTTCTCACTTCAATCATTAGATCACTTTGAACCAGAGCCACAGTGGGACTGGAAGGTGGGAGTTAGCTCAGGCATAATGGTATTTGGAAATATCCTGCCTCTGTGTCCAAAAATGTCTGGTTATGGAAAAGCCCAGATTCTTAGAAATGACATAATGATCCAGACTAAAGTCTCAGAATTCAGGCCTATTTCAAGTTCCAGTCCTAAAACTTACTAGGTTCATGACTCAGGAGTTAAGAGATCATCGTTACATGGGGTCTCAGTTTTCTCATCTGTGAAATGGGGCTAATAATACCTACCTTATAGGCTTTTGTGGATTAAATAATAGAATATGTACAGAGCTTAGTCTGGCATAGAGCAAGTGGTTAATCAGTAGTAACTAGTTATTATAGATGGTGGCTTTATATTTATAAAAGACAAATATATATACATTTAGTTGATTGTATGTATGAAGTTGGGAATGTGTGCCTATATATATATCAATATGCATTTACATATGTTTCCCCAGACATGTCACAGAGAAACCAGCACATTCTTGAGTCACAGTTGGACATATTCTACATACTGCACAGTCTAGTGAGATGTGCATGATAGCAATTATCATCCCCTTTTTAGAGATAGGAATCTAAAGAACTTAGCAACATGTAAGGAGCCTGTTCAAGGATTCGAGGGTAATATACTGTCCTCCCTACCCTTTTACTTAGCCTTCCTTACAAATTGTGCCTGTTCTCACAGTCCCATACAAATTCTCTGCTGAGCTAGAAAATTACAGATTCCCCCCAAACACAGCCTGATGACTGGAAGGAGATGCCTCAGAAGAGGTGAGAGGAGAAAGAAAGAAGAGAAGGAAGGTGGAGGAGGGTGAGCTAAAGAGACCTATGCTCTCTGATGCTGAGATGGAGTGTTCTCCTCAATGCCATGAGCCAGCACCCACCCACTCTGCCCCAACCCCCAGCCTTGTGTGTGCCCATGCTTCCCTGCCCTGTCCTCTCAAGGGCTGCAGGGATGCCCCAAATACAACACCCACCCACCCACCCCTTACCCCCACTATCTGGGTCCTGTGCAGGCTCTGGGAACCATGACGCTGGCTCCACGTGTAGCCTGCCTGCCTCTGAGCCGAGAAGGAGCAGTGGTGTACATGGAATTCCAGGAGGGGAGCAGGCTTCCAGAGACCTACCCTTGGCTGGCTCCTGCAGTATTTCCTTCTCGGGCACCTGCAGAGCCTTTGTCGCTGGTCATATATTTATCAAGATGCCACTGACGGGTTTGATTTTCTACCTGAAGGAGCGTGCAGAAGCTGCACTCTGACAATGAAAGCAAAAGTGAAGGTGCTAATCAGGATGATCAGGATAAAAAGTACATGAAACGGGGTGTGCAAAGCACCCATCACAGCCTGGCAACTGTAGGGCTAAACTAACGGGAGGATCATTCTCCCTCCCCCACGCCCGACTGCCCCTCCCCGCCTGCCAAAGCTGCATTTCACTCAGGCTTCGCTCCATTACACATGGAAATGCGGCTTCATTGATATGAAGGGTCTAATTATTATAAGAGACATAATTACAAGACAGGAGATGGATTTATAGATGCTGTCAGTGGGAGGGGAAGCCACAGCGGCAGCTCAGGCTGCTGTGTGCTCCTGGGAGGGGTGCCGACTAGGCTTCTTGACCTGGGAGTTTTAGCTTTACTGAAAAGAGTGGTCCTAGAGAGGTCCGTGGTACAGCAGATTACTGGAAATCAAATCTAGTTTGCTCTCCGAATTTGTTCTGCAATTGCTGATATGTTCCCACAGGATTCCTCGATATAATAAAAATCATACTTAACAGTGTGATTAGTCTTAAAGGAAACATTTAAAGAGAAAAATGATGGGAAATGATAGAACTTATATATATACTATGGAACAATATTCAGCCATAAGAAATGATGACATCGGATCATTTATAACAAAATGGATGTACCTTGATAACATTATACGGAGTGAAATAAGTAAATCAGAAAAAAAGAAAAACTGAGAACAGCATGATTTCAAACATAGGTGGGACATTAAAATGAGACTACGAGACACGTACAAGAGTGTGGTGGTTACGGGATGGGGGGAGGGAGGGGAGGGTGGGATAGGGAGAAGGGGAGGGACACAGGGAAAAACAGATAGAAGGTGACAGAGGACAATTTGACTTTGGGTAATGGGTATGCAGCACAATTGAATGATGGGATAATCTGGAGATGTTTTCATTGTACATATGTACCCTGATTTATTGGTGTCACCCCATTAAAGTTAAAAAAAAAAATAGAACTTAAAACTAACTTAAGTGGAGAGATGCTGTGTTGTTTAGGATGCTGCTACCTGGTTTTCTTTGGGATTAGATGAACCCTGAGAAAGAGCTATATGTCCAGTAGGTTGCTGATAAACACCCCTTTTAGAGTCCCTTATTGTTTAGGTGTTTTTCACTCTAAAATAATGTCTTAATTCACACACACACACACACACACACATACTTGCTGATAATCAGAGATAGATAAATTATTTGTGGTTAATATTTATAGAGCACACTCTATGCTAAGCATTGAGCTTTACATATAATATTTGTTCATCTTCACAATGGCCCCACAATGAGGGTGCAATTATTCCTAATTTGCAGCCAAAGAAATGAAACTTAGATCACCCAAAGTGCCCAAATTTATATAGCTTAATGCTAGAACAAGAGTTTGCACCCAGCCTGTATGAACCCAGAGCCTGGATTCTCAAGAACAATGAGAAAATTCCACAAATTAGCAATGATCTCAGGAATCTCAAGAATACCCCTCTCTGGGATCCAACATCCAATTCCTGATCTATCCCTAGGAAATAATCTTAAATATAGAATAAGGTTAATGCACAAAGATATTCTTTGCAGAATTACTTGGTTATAAATGAGAAAATATTAGAAACTAAATGAGCAACACTAAAGAAATGGTTAAATAAGTTATGGTATAGTTATAAAATGGAGAATTATTCAATGAATAAAACTGATATTTATAAAGACGTTATAATAACATGAAAATGCTTGTGTTTTTTTTTCTTTTTTTTATTAATTCTAATGGGGTGACACCAATAAATCAGGGTACATATGTACAATGAAAACATCTCCAGGTTATCTTATCATTCAATTGTGTTGCATACCCATCACCAAAAGTCAAATTGTCCTCTGTCACCTTCAATCTGGTTTTCCCTGTGTCCCTCCCCTCCTCCCTATCCTACTCTTCCCTCCCTCCCCCCACCCCGTAACCACCACTCTCTTGTCCATGTCTCATATTCTCACTCTTATGTCCCACCTATGTATGTAATCATGCTGTTCTCAGTTTTTCTTTTTTACTGATTTACTTATTTCACTCCGTATAATGTTATCAAGGTCCATCCATTTTATTATAAATGATCCGATGTCATCGTTTCTTATGGCTGAGTAGTATTCCATAGTATATATGTACCAAAGCTTTTTAATCCACTCGTCTTCTGACGGACACTTGGGCTGGTTCCAGATCTTCGCTATTGTGAACAATGCTGCCACGAACATGGGGGCGCATTTCTTCTTTTCGAACAGTGCTATGGTGTTCTTAGGGTATATTCCTATAAGTGGGATAGCTGGGTCAAAAGGCAGTTCGATTTTTAATTTTCTGAGGAATCTCCAAACTGTTTTCCACAGTGGCTGCACCAGTCTGCATTCCCACCAGCAGTGCAGGAGGGTTCCCTTTTCTCCACATCCTCGCCAGCACTTATTCTGTGTTGTTTTGCTGATAAGTGCCATTCTGACTGGTGTAAGGTGATATCTCATTGTGGTTTTAATTTGCATTTCTCTAATGATTAGTGATGTTGAGCATTTTTTCATATGCCTATTGGCCATCTGTATGTCCTCTTTGGAGAAATTTCTATTCATTTCTTTTGCCCATTTTTTGATTGGGTTGTTTGTCTTCCTGGTGTTGAGTTTTATAAGTTCTTTATAAATTTTAGTTATTAACCCCTTATCAGATGTGCTGTCGAATATGTTCTCCCAATGTGTGGTTTGTCTTTTTATTCTGTTCCTATTGTCTTTAGCTGTGCAAAAACTTTTTAGTTTGATATAGTCCCATTTGTTTATCTTGCCTTTTATTTCAGTTGCCCGTGGAGATAAATCGGCAAATATACTGCTGATACCGATGTCGGAGAGCTTGCTGCCTATGTTTTCTTCTAAGATGCTTATGGTTTCACGGCTTACATTTAAGTCTTTTATCCATTTTGAGTTTGTTTTTGTGAATGGTGTAAGTTGATGGTCTAGTTTCATTTTTTTTGCAGATAGATATCCAATTTTCCCAACACCATTTGTTAAAGAGGCTGTCTTTACTCCATTGTATGTTCTTTCCTCCTTTGTCAAATATCAGTTGTCCATAAAGGTGTGGGTTTATTTCTGGGTCCTCTGTTCTGTTCCATTGATCTATGTGCCTGTTCTTATGCCAGTACCAGGCTGTCTTGAGTATGATGGCCTTATAGTAAACCTTGATATCTGGAAGAGTGATACCTCCTGCTTTATTTTTTCTTTTTAAGATTGCTGAGGCTATTCGTGTTCTTTTTTGGTTCCATATAAATTTTTGGAATATGTGTTCTATATCTTTGAAGTATGTCATTGGTATTTTAATTGGTATTGCATTGAATTTATAAATTGCTTTGGGTAATATAGACATTTTAATTATGTTTATTCTTCCTAGCCATGAGCATGGTATATGCTTCCACTTGTTTGTATCTTCCTTGATTTCTTTTATCAATGTTCTATAATTTTCCGAGTACAAGTCCTTAACCTCCTTGGTTAAATTTACTCCTAGGTACTTTATTTTTTTGGCTGCAATAGTGAGGGGATTGTTTCCTTAATTTCTTTTGCTGACAGTTCATTGTTGGTATATAGAAATGCCTCTGATTTCTGCGTATTAATTTTATATCCTGCCACCTTGCTGAATTCATTATTAAGGTCCAGTAGTTTTTTGACTGAGACTTTAGGGTTTTCAGTATACAATATCATATCATCTGCAAATAGTGACAGTTTTACTTCTCCTTTTCCAATTTGGATGCCTTTTATTTTTTCTTCTTGTCTGATTGCTGTAGCTAGGACTTCCAGAACTATGTTGAATAAGAGTGGTGAAAGGGGGCATCCCTGCCTGGTTCCTGATCTTAAGGGGATTGCTTTTAATCTTTGTCCATTTAGTATGATGTTTGCTGTCGGTTTATCGTAGATGGCCTTTATCATGTTAAGGAATGATCCCTGTATTCCCACTTTACTGAGAGTTTTGAGCATGAATGGGTGCTGGATTTTATCAAATGCCTTTTCTGCATCTATTGAAATTATGTGATTTTTGTCCTTCCTTTTGTTTATGTGATGAATCACATTGATTGATTTGCGAATATTGAACCAGCGTTGCCTCTCCAGAATAAATCCCACTTGATCATGGTGTATGATTTTTTTCATATATTGCTGGATCTGGTTGGCTAATATTTTGTTGAGAATTTTAGCATCTAAATTCATCAGGGCTATAGGCCTATAATTTTCTTTCTTTGTGTTGTCTTTGCTCGGTTTTGGGATCAGAATTATGCTCGCCTCATAAAAGGAGTTTGGAAGTCTTCCTTCCTCTTGAATTTTTTGAAATTGCTTGAGGAAAATAGGAGTTAGTTCTTCTTTGAATTTTTGATAGAATTCACTTGTGAAGCCATCAGGCCCAGGACTTTTCTTTTTTGGGAGTTTTTTGATAACTGTTTCAATCTCATTTGTTGTAATTGGTCTGTTTAGGTGTTCTGATTCTTCCAGATTGATTTTTGGAAGGTTATATGATTCAAGAAATTTGTCCATTTCACCAAGATTGTCTAATTTTTTGGCATATAGTTCTTCATAGTATTTTCTTACAATGCTTTGTATTTCTGTTGTGTCAGTTGTTATTTCTCCACTGTCCTTTCTAATTTTATTTATTTGAGTCCTCTCTCTTTTTTTCTTGGTGAGTCTAGTTAAAGGTTCATCAATCTTGTTTACCTTTTCAAAGAACCAGCCTCTGGTTTCATTGATCCTCTGTATTGTTTCCTTCGCCTCTATGTCATTTATTTCTGCTCTGATCTTTAGTATTTCCTTCCTTCTACTTGTCTTGGGTTTTATTTGTTGTTGTTTTTCTAGTTCTTTAAGATGCAGGGTCAGGTTGCTTATTTGAGCTTTTTCTAGCTTCTTATGATATGCCTGTAGTGCAATAAACTTCCCTCTCAGAACTGCTTTTGCTGTGTCCCATAAATTTTGAGTTGATGTATGCTCATTATCATTTGTTTCTAGAAACCTTTTTATTTCTTCTTTGATCTCATTGTTAATCCATTCATTATTTAATAACATGCTATTTAGTTTCCAAGTGTTTGAGTATTTTTCAGTTTTTCTTTTGTGGTTAATTTCTAGTTTCATGGCATTGTGATCAGAGAAAATGCTTGATATGATTTCAATCTTCTTAAATTTATTGAGAACATTTCTGTGTCCTAACATGTGGTCTATCCTAGAAAACGTACCATGAGCGCTTGAGAAGAATGTATATTCTACTGCTTTAGGGTGAAAAGTTCTGAAGATATCAATTAAATCAGGTTGATCTAGTGTCTCCTTTAAGTCTGCTGTTTCTTTATTAATTTTCTTTCTTGAGGATCTATCCAGTGTTGTTAGATGGGTTTTGAAATCCCCTACTATGATAGTATTGCTGTTAATCTCGCCCTTTATATCCATCGAAGTCTGCTTTATGTATTTCAGGGCTCCTATATTTGGTGCATAGATATTTATAATAGTTATATCTTCCTGTTGAATTGTTCCCTTTCTCATTACGTAGTGTCCTCCTTTATCTCTTACTACAGCCTTTGTTTTAAAGTCCATTTTGTCTGATATAAGTATTGCTACCCCTGCTTTTTTTTTATTTCCATTTGCATGAAATATTTTTTTCCATCCTTTTACCTTCAGTCTATGAGCATCTTTAGTTTTAAGGTGTGTCTCTTGTAGACAGCATATGTATGGGTCCTGTTTCTTTATCCATGCAGCTACCCTATGTCTTTTGATTGGATCATTTAACCCATTTACATTTAAGGTTATTATTGATATGTAGTTGTTTATTGCCATTTTATTCTTTAAAGCTGTATTATTCTTTTGCTCTATTCATTCCTCCCTTTAAACTGTTCACAACAGGCCCCTCAGTATCTCTTGCAGAATTGGTTTGGTTTTTATGAATTCCTTGAGGCTTTCTTTTTCTGGGAAGCTCTTTATTTCTCCTTCAATTTTAAACGTTAGCCTTGCTGGATAAAGTAGTCTTGGTTGTAGGTTCTTGTTCTGCATTACTTTGATTATATCTTGCCATTCCCTTCTGGCCTCAAGTGTTTCTGTTGAGAAGTCCGATGTCATCCTTATGGGGGCTCCTTTGTAGGTGATAGCCTTTTTTTCTCTAGCAGCTTTTAAAATTTTTTCTTTATCCATTAGCTTTGGTATTTTAACTATGATGTGTCTTGGTGTAGATCTTTTTGGGTTTCTCTTTAATGGAGTTCTGTGTGCTTCTTGAATGTGTGGAGTGTTTCCCAGCCTTAATTTAGGAAAGTTTTCTGCTATGATTTGATTGAACAAAGTTTCCATTTCCTGTCCTCTCTCCTCTTCTTCAGGCACCCCTATGATGCGAATGTTGTTTCTCTTCATGTTGTCACAAAGCTCCCTTAGAGTTTCCTCACATTTTTTAAGTCTCTTTTCCTTTTTCTTCTCTGCTTCTGTGCCTTTGTTTATTGTGTCCTCTAACTCGCTTATTCAATCCTCAGCGTGATTCATCCTGCTTTTAATTCCTTCCATTGTGGTCTTCAGTTCTGATACTGTATTTGTCATTTCTGTCCGATTCTTTTTTATTATTTCAATTTCGTTTTTTATACTTGTTATCTCTTTATTTAGGTGTTCAAAATGACTATCCATTGTTGCTCTAATTTCTTTGAACATCCTAACTATCATTATTCTAAATCTGCTTCTGGTAATTTGGTTATATCTGGTTCATTCAGGTCCTTCTCTCGGGATTTCTCTTGATTCATTTGGTTTGCATTCCTCTGCCTGCCCATTTTTTCTGTGTATAAGCAAGTTGTGGCCAGTGGAGTCCAGTAGGTGTTGCCTTTGTGTTCTCTAGGTGTGGTCTGTGTGCAGGCCTCCCACCTCCTCTGCCGGTGCCTAGGGTGGTTGGGTATGAGCGTTGCCAGCGCCGGCCCACTGTGGCTTTTGCTGTGATTTCTGCCTCTCCTCCGTGGGAGGGGCTGTCACTGAAGCCACAAGCCTTAGCACCAAGGGTAGAGGTGAGCACCTTTGCTCAGCTGCGGACCCAGCCTATTTCCGGACTTCCGCCCAGAACCCTCAGTCAGAGCCTGCTCGCCACATTTTCGCGGGTTGGGTGGGGCTTTTGACGTGCTCTCAGCTGTGAGCGTTTGCCCGTCTGGAGATTTAGTCCCGCCCTCGAGGCCAGGGCCCTTCTGCGCAGGGTCGCAAACCCAGGTTTATTGGTCCAGGCGTGTTTGCTGGCTTCCGCTCAGCTGCATACTTCCACTCGTCCCAGACTCTACCCCGCCCCCGCGTTCGGAGCCCGCTCGTGCACGTAGGAATGCAATCCGCGGTTTCTCCGGCCGGGCGGGGATAGTAGCGTGAGCTCAGCTGCGAGCTTCCACTTGTCTCGGGGTCTAGCCCGTTCCCGCGCTCGGAGCCCTCTCGCGCAAGTATACTGGCCAACCGCGGTTTCTCCGGCCTGGGCGGGGGGGGGGCTTGTAGCGTGAGCTCAGCAGCGAGCCCCTGCCCGTCCCTAGTCCTAGCCCGGTCCCTGCGGTCAGGGCCGGCTTGCGCAGGGTCGCAGAGCAGATTTCTGCCCGTTCCTGGCCTCCCGCTTTGTCCCCGTAAGTGGGATTAAAGGCGGGCCCGCAGCTTCCGGACCGCTCATGCGCATCTCCTCTGACCCTCTGGGCTAGACCGAGCTCCCACCGGCTTGGCCTCTGCCCACGCCGACAGAACCGCCTTTCAGCGTCCTGTCGCCCCAAACCCTTAAGCAGCCCTCAGCAGAGTAGGAAGGGACCTAATACTCCACACTGTAGGCCTGGGAGCTCCCTCACTTGTTTCACAGATCGAAACTGTCCAAACGCCTCTTCTAGGCTCTGGGACTGCAGGCTGGGGCTTGGTTCCTGGGACCCAGGTCCCTTCCTCTCCGCCAAACTTTCCTCCCGCCCCGCGGGTCTCTCTGGGCTGCCGTTTGCTCCGGGGAGCTGGGCAGCCCTCTTTGCGTTTTCACTATTCCTACCAGTCTCAATGTGGCTTCTTCTGTGTTCCTTGGTTGAAGAGTCCACTTAGTTTAGTTCATAGTTGGTTTATCCAGATGATGGTTCTTTAAATTGAGTTATAATCCACTTTGGTTCTGGGAGCTGGAAGTTGGTACGTCCGCCTACTCCGTCGCCATCTTGCTTCCCCCGAAAATGCTTGTGTTTTGTGAAATTAAAAAATAGCAAGATTTAAAAAAATTTATATGTATCACAATCTATAAAAAAGAAATATGTAAAGAAAGGCAACTGGAAGGAAACACACCAAAATGTTAGTTAATTTTTTAAGCATAATTATGACTCCAAGAAACAATTTTCTGTCTTTCGTGACTGTCCTTTATTGTTTGTAATTTTTTTTAAAGAGAGAGAGAGAGGGACAGACTGACAGGAAGGGAAAGAAATGAGAAGCGTCAACTCATAGTTGTGACCCCCTGCTCAAGCCAGTGACTTTGGGCTCAAACCAGAGACCATGGGGTCATGTCCATGATCTCATGCTCAAGCTAGCAAACTTGGGGTTTGGAACCTGGGTCCACAATGTTCTAGGCCAACATTCTATCCACTGTGTCCCTGGTCAAGCCATAATTTTTATTTTTAAGTGAGAGGAGGGGAAATAGTGAGACAGACTCCCGCATGTGCCCCAACCAAAATCTACCCAGCAAGCCCATCTGGAGCCCATAAGAATCAACTGAGCTATTTTTAGTGCCTGAGTCTGATGCTTGGACCAACCAAGCTATCCTCAGTGCCCAGGGCTGATGCTTAAACCAATTGGAAGGAGAAGATGGAGAGAAAGAAGTGAGGGGGGGAGAAGCAGATGGTGGCTTCTCCTGTGTGCCCTGACCCAAAATTGAACCCAGGATGACCACATACTAGGCTGACACTCTATCCACTGAGCCAGCCAGCCAGGGCCTATTGTTTGCATTCTTAGCAACCTTTCCCAGGCCCTGCCCACAATTGTAAGGTCTTCTTCTCTGATCTCAGTGTTAATCCATTCATTATTTAATAACATGCTATTTAGTTTCCAAGTGTTTGAGTATTTTTCAGTTTTTCTTTGGTGGTTAATTTCTAGTTTCATGCCATTGTGATCAGAGAAAATGCTTGATATGATTTCAATCTTCTTAAATTTGTTGAGACCACTTTTGTGTCCTAATATATGGTCTATCCTAGAGAATGTACCATGAGTGCTTGAAAAGAATGTATATTCTACTGCTTTAGGGTAAAAAGTTCTGAAGTTATCAGTTAAATCTAGTTGATCTAGTGTATCCTTTAAGTCTGCTGTTTCTTTGCTAATTTTCTTTCTTGAGGATCTATCCAGTGATGTTAGTGGGGTATTGAAATCCCCTACTATTATAATATTGCTGTTAATCTCACTCTTTATATCCATCGAAGTCTGCTTTATGTATGTCGGGGCTCCTATATTTGGTGCATAGATATTTATAATAGTTATATCTTCCTGTTGAATTGTTCCCTTTCTCATTACGTAGTGTTCTTCTTTATCTCTTACTACAGCCTTTGTTTTAAAGTCCATTTTGTCAGATATAAGTATTGCTACCCTGGCTTTTTTTTCATTTCCATTTGCATGAAATATTTTTTTCCATCCTTTTACCTTCAGTTTATGTGCATCTTTTGTTTTAAGGTGTGTCTCTTGTAGACAGCATATGTATGGGTCCTATTTCTTTATCTACCCAGCTACTCTATGTCTTTTGATTGTATCATTTAATCCATTTACATTTAAGGTTATTATTGATATGTAGTTGTTTATTGCCATTGTATTCTTTAAAGCTGTATTCTTCTTTTGCTATAGTCTCTTCCCCCTTTGAACTGTTCACAACAGGCCCCTTAGCATCGCTTGCAGAATTGGTTTGGTTTTAATGAATTCCTTGAGGGGTTTTTTTTGTCTGGGAAGCTCTTTATTTCTCCTTCAATTTTAAACGTTAGCCTTGCTGGATAGAGTAGTTTTGGTTGTAGGTTCTTGTTCTGCATTACTTTGATTATATCTTGCCATTCCCTTCTGGCCTCAAGTGTTTCTGTTGAGAAGTTCGATGTCATCCTTATGGGGGCTCCTTTGTATGTGATAGCCTTTTTTTCTCTAGAAGCTTTTAAAATTTTCTCTTTATCACTTAGCTTTGGTATTTTAACAATGATGTGTCTTGGTGTAGATCTTTGGGTTTCTCTTTAATGGAGTTCTCTGTGCTTCTTGAACGTGTGAAACATTTTCCAGTCTTAATTTAGGGAAGTTTTCAGCTATGATTTGATTGAACAAAGTTTCTATCCCTTGTTCTTTCTCTTGTTCTTCAGGAACCCCTATGATGCAGATATTATTTCTCTTCATGTTGTCACAGAGCTCCCTTATTGTCTTCAGATTTTTTGAGTCTCTTTTCTTTCTTCTGCTTTGCTTCTGTGCCTTTGTTTATTTTGTCCTCTAACTCGCAGATTCTATACTCAGCTTCATCCATCTTGCTGTAAAGTCTTTATTGTGAAGTCTTGCTTAACTTTCTTCACAGTTGTTTATTTAAAAGAGCCATCATCATCATTAATTTATTATTCCCATAACTGTAGGTTTTTACACAATAGGCTTTCCTTAAACAGAAGATACAGGTACCAAAGTTGTCTCTTTTGTCCTGGATAATGACTGCAAGTGTAGAGTAAGAGATCTCTCTAAGACCAAAGAGGGGGATCCCTAAGAGGGCAGAGCTGCAGGTACCTATGAGTCTCCTCCACACCCAAATAATCATTGGTTTATTCATTCATGCAGTCAACAGACTTTGCTGGATGCCTGGTATGCATTCAGGACCATGTTAGGATCTAAGAATACAGAAATAAAAAAACATGTCAAGAAGTTTAAGTTATATTGGCTCAAGAAGCATACCTGCTGCTCATGAGAAAATGGGAGGAAACTGAAGCCAAAACAAATAACTGGTACTATAGCAAATCATTGGCCAGAGAAAGAACTAGAACCCAAGCCATCCAGCATTTTACATTTACTCTTTTCTTCATAAAAGGAGAAGAAGAGTTGGGGAATATAAATTCTCCTTGACAATCAGTTCTGTCAGTAGTTTCTGGTGCTTACAGTGGGATAACAAGGAGACTAGCATAAATGGCTTGTCTTGTATGGCTAAGCTTGTGCCTGTGTGCTCACAGACTGAGAGGACTTATGCCCTGATCTTTCTAAGACAGATGCCTATGACCCACCCAGGGTGATTGATAGGCTTGGTCTCTCTAGAAGCACCATGACAGTTCTGCACTTGCAATCTAGTAGGACACTTCATACCCACCTTACAAATGAGTTTCCATGCTAGAGTTGAGTGAGAATTGGGTTCTGTCCCTACTCTACCACTTACTAACCATGTTACCTTGGGCAAGTTGCCTTCTCTGTAATTCAGGGTCTTCAGGATGAGGGTTGTGGGATAATGAAGGAAAAGCCTGAAGTCACAGCATCATTTGAGGAAAGCTGCAGCCTGCTTATATGTTCCAGGGCTTTTTCCCAGACCTCTGAAGCAGATCTCTAGGGATGGACTCAGAATCTGGACATTTAATGAGCATCCCATGTTGTTCTTATGACCACATGGTAAGTGTTCAATAAATGGTAGTTTTATAGAGCTGTAATTTAGCTTATTGATATTTACTGTCAGTTTAACAATGATGCCACCATTTCCTTCAAGAATAATGAGTGAGTACAATATTTTACATATGAATAATTAAAGAACCATTCTGAGATTTTTCTCTTTTTTTTATTTATTTATTCACTTTAGAGAGGAGACACAGAGTAAGAGAGAGAGAGAGAGAGAGAGAGAGAGAGAGAGAAAGGGGGGAGGATCTAGAAGCATCAACTCCCATATGTGCCTTGACCAGACCAGTGCAGGGTTTTGAACTGGCGACCTCAGTGTTCCCAGGTCGACGCTTTATCCACTACGCCACCACAGGTCAGGCTGAGATTTTTCTTAAAGCAGCAGTCTTCCCCGAAGGTGAATTATGTTCTCTAAATCTAGGTGCAGAAAATGATGACCCATAAATTGTAAATGAGCATTTTTTCTGCTTCTACCTACTAATGTTTCAAAAACTTTAGGGCCTGATCACATACGGGCAACCTTATCATGTCATGTACTATACAGGGCCTTGTATACAATATTCCACCTTCAGAATTATGTTAAATTCACATATGCAATTTCAACACATGTATAATTTTCTTTCTTTCTTTCTTCCTTTCTTTCTTTCTCTTTCTTTCTTTCTTTCTTTTCTTCTTTTCCAAATGAGAGGAAGGGAGATAGAGAGACAGATTCCTGCATGTACCCCAACCGTGATCCACCCAGCAACCCCCATCTGGGACAGATGCTCTGCTCATCTGGGACCATGCTCCCTATTGAGCTATTTTTAGCACCAGGGGAGGATCCAATCAAACCAATGTAGCCATGGCTGTGAGAGGAGAAAAAAGAGAGAGAAGGGGGGGATTGGAGAAGCAGATAGTCGCTTCTCCTGAGTGCCGTAACTGGTAATTGAACCCAGGACATCCACATGCCGGTCTGATGCTCTACCACTGAGCCGAACATCAGAGCCATGTATAATTTTCTAAATGGAGCAGACTCAATAACATAACCCTTGAAAATCTTGAGACATGGTCAGATATGTTCTTATTACTCAATTTATTCATCCTTTTAAATTTTTACACCCAACTGTGATCAATCACATTATCCTTCATAATTATATTTTCTGTGATCTTTTCTACAAAAACATTGGTATCATTTATAAAGCATCACTTCTCTTCAAATACTACCATGGAATTCCAATTTGTTAGACTGATGCTTCCTCTCAATGTAAAATTTCTGACATCAATTTCTGACTATACCCTCTTGAGTTTTGCTCCACTTGAGTCATGACTTCTAGATGAGAACCTTTGCCCATTTTTGTTCATTGGCTTTTTAGAATAAGTCATCTATAAAAGTTTATTGATGTCAAAGCTTTCAGCTATAGCTGAAGGCTTATCCCATGTTCAGTAAACTACAAGGCATTTTCATATGAATTCTCTGATATGCTGACTCCCTTTTGAGGTGGTCTTCATTGGCCTACATTTCTTTTGAAAGAGAGGCTCACCTAATTGCTCTGCACAACATTTCTTTTGGAAAGCCCTGCTGGTTCCTACCACCCACCCAGATCCCAGCAGAAACAATCTAGGCATACCTCTAACCTGGGATCTTTCCAGAAATAATAGGAATATCAACTATTCACCTGCATTCTGCTAAAAGCTTTCACTACATTATCCCATTTCCTTTTTAAAAATAACCCTTCAGAGTAGGTATTATTTAATCTCTATTTTAAATGTTTGATTCAGAGATTTCAAACAACTTATACAAAATCACACAGCTAGTAAGTAGCAGAACCTAGTCCTTGGGACTCTAGTGACAATGATTCCAATTTTTATATTGCTACCCCAATTTCCTCTCACTTTACATCCTGTCCCTTGTGATCTGCTGTGAGCCCCAACTTTGCCCAAGGAGAATTCCACCACCTTTAACACTTTTAGCCCAAGTTTGGTACTAGGGTTTAGCCAGCCCAGCTGGATTTATACCACAGAGAAGGCTTAATCTCCAGCCTCTGTGTTCCTCCACAGACATTCTCTGAGAGATGAGATCATCATGGAATTACTTTCTGCTGCTGGGGGCAATTTCCTGCAACATCAGTGCTCTCTACGCATTTCAGTCTCCCATTATTTATCATCACCAGGTTGAATGGGACCCTGGAGAATCCCCAAGGCAGAAGGAAACTAAATCAAGAGTTCAGACAGTAAAGATGTATTATTAGCCTGACCGGGTGGTGGTGCAGTGGATAGAGCGTCGGACTGGGATGCTGAAGACCCAAGTTCGAGACCCTGAGGTCGCCAGCTTGAGCAAAAGCTCTCAGTTTGGACCCAAGGTCGCTGGCTCCAGCAAGGGGTTGCTCTGTCTGCTGAAGGCCCACGGCCAAGGCACATGTGAGAAAGCAATCAATGAACTAAGGTGTTGCAACGGCAATGAAAAACTAATGATTGGCCTGTCCAGGCGGTGGTGCAGTGGATGGAGCGTCGGACTGGGATGCGAAGGACCCAGGTTTGAGACCCCGAGCTCGCCAGCTTGAGTGCGGGCCTATCTGACCTGGGCAGGGGCTCATCAGCTTGGACCCAGGGTCGCTGGCTCCAGCGGGGGGTTGCTCGGTCTGCTGGAGGCCCGAGGTCAGGGCACATGTGAGAGAGCAATCAATGAACAACTATGGTGTTGCAAGGGCAACAAGAAACTAATGATTTATGCTTCTCACCTCTCTCCCTTCCTGTCTGTCTGTCCCTATCTATCCCTCTCTCTGACTCTCTCTCTGTCCTTGGAAAGATAAAATAAAAATAAATAATAAAAAGCCTTTCTTTAAAAAACAAACAAACAAAAAAGAAAACTAATGATTGATGTTTCTCACCTCTCTCCGTTTCTGTCTGTCTGTCCCTATCTATCCTTCTCTCTGACTCTCTCTCTGTCTCTGGAAAAAAAAAAAGATGTATTATTATCTTTCTATATAACAAAGTACCCCACAGTTTAGCAGTTTAAACAAAAACACTTATTATTCATGGTTTCTATAGATCAATAGTCTGAATGTGGCTTAGCTGGGTGCCTCCGGTTCAAATTCTGTCATGAAGTTGTATTTAAACCATTGGCCAAGGACGTGATCTCATTTGAAAGTTCAACTAGAGCTGAAGTATACAATTCCAAGCTCTTTTACATGGCTGTTGGCAGGCTTCAGTTCTTCACGAGGTGTTGGACTAAGGACCTTAGTTCTTCACCATGACACATGGAACTTTCCATAGAGCTGCTCACATGTCAGCTTCCTCCAATTCAACTGACCCAAGAGAAAGAGTACTCCCAATGGGTAAACCACAGTGTGTTTATGACCTAATTTCAGAAGTACTATTCTATCACTTATGCTAATCATGCACAGATTTTTCTTGACCCTTGTCCCTCTTTTCCACTAATGCAGTACTGGACAGCTTCCCTACTCTTATTCCCTCCTCTTCCCCAGAGATTCTAGTTCATAGGGCTGGGTAATGATCTAGTATCTAAATTTTAACGAAAGCCTTAGGTCCGTGATGGCGAACCTATGACACGCGTGTCAGCACTGACACGTGTAGCCATTTTTTATGACACACAGCTGCATGCAGCCGTATACCAGAGAAGTATGGGGTCACATGCCGGGAAGGATGTTTCATCCTTGGCTCCTGCACGTCCAGGTTGCAGGAGCCAAGGATAAAACATTCACTGTAGTGTAGACACTCTGTGCCGGAGTTCTTTAGGCCAAAACAACAGAACTCCAGCACAGAGCGTCTAGTTCTGGGACTTCCGGTTAGGCCATTTTCTCGAAGTGACACACCACCCGAGTTATGCTCGTTTTTTCGGCGAATTTTGACACATCAAGCTCAAAAGATTGCCCATCACTGCCTTAGGTGATCTGATGCAAGTGGTCTATGGATCATACATTTCAACACACTGTTTCAATGCTTCCATGAACAAGGTTCTGGAGGTAGATGGTTTTGTCTGTGAATCATGCTTCTGTTTTTTATGAGCTATGTGATCTTGGGAAAGTTTCTTTACCATTCTAAGCCTTACTTTCTGTGTCTTTCAAGTTTTGTGAGGTGTCTGACCCAGCATTTAGAAGGGGATAAGCAAACGATAGGTGTCAACTATTATACTATCTTGTTGGTCGAAAACTCCAAAAGTCAAGCAAGAGAGATGATAAAAGCTATTGTCTAGAGCAGTGGTTCTTAACCTGGGTTCTATCGAACCCTAGGGGTTCGATGAGTCGGTCTCAGGGGTTCGGAGAAGCCTCTGCCACAGAGGCCAGAATAAAATAATACTGTAATTTGTTGTGAGTTCATGCACTTCGTTGGTTTTGTTCTTTGAGCAAGGTGATGTTCATGCATGGCTCATTTTGTGCACCAGTAAAAAAACATATACCTATGTCTTGAATTCGGAGAAAAAAAATCATATTTTTTTTTATCACTAAAGAAGGGTTCAGTGAATGCGCATATGAAACTGGTGGGTTTGGTACCTCAAAAAAGGTTAAGAACCACTGGTCTAGAGAAAAAATTAAACTTCATAAAGAGAGACAGAAAATTAGTGTGTTTGGTTTTTTGGGGGCTGGTGGTGGTAAAAAATTAATCCCACTAATTCTGTCTAGTATACCTTCAAGGTGGCTTTGAGATCCCCTTTTGCTGGTGTTCATGCCCTTGTGTAATCCTCTCTCTTGAGTGACTAGTGATCAGGTTCCAGTCAGGTAGGGTGTTATACAAAGCAGGCTAACACTTGAGACCAACAAAGGTCAAAGTATAGGTGCTGAAGGTCATCTTTAAATTCCAATAAAAGAGTAGGCTGAAAGCAAGGGATAAAATCAATGGGTCAGGAACTCAAAAGATTCTTTCATCAGTCAAAAGCAGGACCATGTCAGAGATCTGGACAAACACTGCTAACAGAAAGAAGCTTCTTATTTTCCATGCTGGTGTGATCCATAAGGGGGTTTGTCTAGTCTAAAGTTTTTTCATTAATTGTTGCACACCCAAGAGAAATGCTGCTCTGGCCCATTATTTCCTCTTCTGTCACCTTCCGTGACTCTAACTCAGGTTTGCTGAGATTGACAGAGCTGCTAGGGGAGCCAGACCAGCTATCTGGTTTGTGTAGTGGAAAAATAATCTTTTAAAGACTATACTTTCAGGGATCATTTCTATAGTGCGTTACTAGAGAAATTTCTCTGAACAGAGCATTCTTTCCTGAGTGTGAAGCTAGCTCTTGGTGTTGCTTTAGCAACTGCCATTTGCCATTGATGATTGTTCTTTTCTCTTTTCAGAGAGTAAGAGGGAGGTAACACTTTCTGAGTGGTAAAAAATAATAATAAATAAATAAATATATAACTTTAGAGTTTTCAAAGCTGGCTTATGAATATCTGTGGCTCTAATTGATGGGTGCTCTTCATATAAATTTCAAAACTACTGCATCCAGAATGCATTGTTGCCCTGGCTGCTGTCTGCTATCCCTGTCACCTACTGACCCCAGCCTGAATGATCTGCTACCTCCAGGGGCTGTACCTGTGCTTTGATTCACTGGGTTCCATTTTTTCGCCTGCTTATCAAATGACAACCTAGAAAACAGCTTGAACTTAGACAATAACAAGGGGGCTTCATCACAGCTTCTTATTTTATATCTTTTCTTTCTTTCAGGGATTTCTATGCTTCGGCTGCCTCAGGGAGCAGGTACAACAAAATGACAGAAATGAAAACGCTTAGCCACATTAAAATGCTCTACTAGCCACTGCCAAATCCTGAGCCTTTGGAGAATAAACTGATGGAAAGTACAACTGTTCCTCTTCTAGTGACAGGGAGTATAGGCTCAGATTGATGGCTTTGGGCTCAAGCCCAAGAGTCTAATGATATGATAGTGATGATGATAATTATTATCATAATAACAAACTTTTATTGAGTGCTTTCTATGTACCATACACAGTACTATGCACTGGGTATGTTTGTATCTATATGAATAAAAGCTCGTTTAATTCTTATGACAATCCATAAGGTAGGACTGATTTATAGGGGAAGAAACAGAGGCACAGAGTTTTAATAACTTTAACAGAAACCCAACTCAAACTAGCTTATGTTGGCTTTTATAACTTGGAAGGATGGGGTGAGATGGGGTTAGAGATAGCTTCAGGTACATCTGGATTCATAAGCTCAAATGATGTCTCTAGAGACCTTTGTCACTTTCCATCTCTCAGCTCTGCTCCCCAGTCTGTATTTACCTCATTTTTTGTTGCTACGGTTGGACTTCCAGATGATCACAAGCAACTCCAGGCTTACCTACAGCCAGTACCAGTGAGGCTATGCTTGTCAGTAGGCCAGGTACTGACAAATTTAGGACTTGCCCCTTTAGTTCTTCCTCTTGCAGCAGCCACACCCACAAACCCAACCATGTCACTCCCATCATTTTTATTTAAATTAATTTTAATGAGGTGACATTAATAAATCAGGGTACATATGTTCAAAGAAAACTTCTCCAGGTTATCTTGTCATTCAATTATGTTGCATACCCATCACCCAAAGTCAAATTGTCCTCTGTCACCTTCTATCTGGTTTTCTTTGTGCCCTTCCCCACTCCCCTCTCCTTCCCTCTCCTCCCTCCCCCACCCCGTAACCCACCACACTCTTGTCCATGTCTCATAGTCTCGCTTTTATGTGCCATCTATGTATGAAATCATGCAATTCTCAGGTTTTTTCTGTTTTACTTATTTCACTCAGTATAATGTTATGAAGGTCCATCCATTTTGTTGTAAGTGACCCGATGTCATCATTTCTTATGGCTGAGTAGTATTCCATAGTATATATGTACCAAAGCTTTTTAATCCACTCATCTTCTGATGGACACTTGGGCTGTTTCCAGATCTTCGCTATTGTGAACAATGCTGCCACGAACATGGGGGCGCATTTCTTCTTTTCGAACAGTGTTATGGTGTTCTTAGGGTATATTCCTATAAGTGGGATAGCTGGGTCAAAAGGCAGTTCGATTTTTAATATTTTGAGAAATCTCCATACTGTTTTCCACAGTGGCTGCACCAGTCTGCATTCCCACCAGCAGTGCAGGAGGGTTCCCTTTTCTCCACATCCTCGCCAGCACTTATTCTGTGTTGTTTTGCTGATGAGTGCCATTCTGACTGGTGTGAGGTGATATCTCATTGTGGTTTTAATTTGCATTTCTCTAATGATTAGTGATGTTGAGCATTTTTTCATATGCCTATTGGCCAACTGTACATCCTCTTTGGAGAAATTTCTATTCATTTCTTTTGCCCATTTTTTGATTGGATTGTTTGTCTTCCTGGTGTTGAGTTTTATAAGTTCTTTATAAATTTTGGTTATTAACCCTTTATCAGACATATTGTCAAATATGTTCTCCCATTCTGTGGTTTTATTCTGTTCTTATTGTCTTTAGCTGTGCAAAAACTTTTTAGTTTGATATAGTCCCATTTGTTTATCTTGCCTTTTATTTCAGTTGCCCGTGGAGATAAATCGGCAAATATATTGCTGAAACAGATGTCAGACAGCTTACTGCCTACATTTTCCTCTAAGATGCTTATGGTTTCACGGCTTATATTTAAGTCTTTTATCCATTTTGAGTTTGTTTTGTGAATGGTGTAAGTTGTTGGTCTAGTTTCATTTTTTTGCAGGTAGATGTCCAATTTTCCCAACACCATTTGTTAAAGAGGCTATCTTTACTCCATTGTGTGTTCCTTCCTCCTTTGTCAAATATCAGTTGTCCATAAAGGTGTGGGTTTATTTCTGGGTTTTCTGTTCTGTTCCATTGATCTATGTGCCTGTTCTTATGCCAGTACCAGGCTGTCTTGAGTACAATGACCTTGTAGTATACCTTGATATCAGGAAGAGTGATACCTCCTGCTTTACTTTTTCTTTTTAAGATTGCTGAGGCTATTTGTGGCTTTTTTTTGGTTCCATATAAATTTTTGGAATATGTGTTCTATATCTTTGAAGTATGTCATTGGTATTTTAATTGGTATTGCATTGAATTTATAAATCGCTTGGGTAATATAGATAGACATTTTAATGATGTTTATTCTTCCTAACCATGAGCACGGTATATGCTTCCACTTGTTTGTATCTTCCTTGATTTCTTTTATCAATGTTTTATAATTTTCCGAGTACAAGTCCTTAACCACCTTGGTTAAATTTACTCCTAGGTACTTTATTTTTTTGGTTACAATAGTGAAGGGGATTGTTTCCTTAATTTCTTTTGCTGACAGTTCATTGTTGGTATATAAAAATGCCTCTGATTTCTGAGTATTAATTTTATATCCTGCCACCTTGCTGAATTCATTTATCAGGTCCAGTAGTTTTTTCACTGAGACTTTAGAGTTTTCTACATACAATATCATATCATCTGCAAATAATGACAGTTTTACTTCTTCTTTTCCAATTTGGATGCCTTTTATTTTTTCTTCTTGTCTGATTGCTGTGGCTAAGACTTCCAGAACTATGTTGAATAAGAGTGGTGAAAGGGGCCACCCCTGCCTGGTTCCTGATCTTAACGGGATTGCTTTTAATTTTTGCCCATTTTGTATGATGTTTGCTGTGGGTTTGTCATAAATGACCTTTATCATGTTAAGGTATGTTCCCTGTATTCCCACTTTACTGAGTTTTTTGTTTTTAATTTTTTATTTTTTTTACAGGGACAGAGAGAGAGTCAGAGAGAGGGATAGATAGGGTCAGACAGATAGGAACAGAGAGAGGTGAGAAACATCAATCATTAGTTGTTCGTTGATTGCTTTCTCACACGTGCCTTGACCGTGGGCCTTCAGCAGACTGAGAAACCCCTTGCTGGACACAGAGACCTTGGGTCCAAGCTGGCAAGCTTTTGCTCAAGCTAGATGGGCCTGCACTCAAGCTGGTGAGCTTGGGGTCTCGAACCTGGGTCTTCCGCATCCCAGTCCGACGCTCTATCCACTGTGCCACTGCCTGGTCAGGCTTTACTGAGAGTTTTGATCATGAATGGATGCTGGATTTTATCAAATGCTTTTTCTGCATCTATTGAAATTATCGTGTTATTTTTGTCCTTCCTTTTGTTTATGTGATGAATCACATTGATTTGCGAATATTGAACTAGCCTTGCCTCTCCAGAATAAATCCCACTTGACCATGGTGTATGATTCTTTTTCATATATTGCTGGATCCGGTTGGCTAATATTTTGTTGAGAATTTTAGCATCTAAATTCATCAGGGATATTGGCTTATAATTTTCTTTCTTTGTGTTGTCTTTGCCTGGTTTCGGAATCAGAATTATGCTTGCCTCATAAAAGGAATTTGGAAGTCTTCCTTCCTCTTGAATTTTTTGAAATTGCTTGAGGAAAATAGGAGTTAGTTCTTCTTTGAATTTTTGTTAGAATTCACTTGTGAAGCCATCAGGCCCAGGACTTTTCTTTGTTGGGAGTTTTTTGATATCTGTTTCGATCTCATTTGTTGTGATTGGTCTGTTTAGGTGTTCTGATTCTTCCAGATTGATTTTTGAAGATTATATGATTCAAGAAATTTGTCCATTTCACCTAGGTTGTCTAATTTTTTGGCATAGAGTTCTTCATAGTATTTTCTTACAATACTTTGTATTTCTGTTGTGTCAGTTGTTATTTCTCCACTCTCATTTCTAATTTTATTTATTTGAGTCCTCTCTCTTTTTTTCTCGGTGAGTCTAGTTAAAGGTTCATCAATCTTGTTTACCTTTTCAAAGAACCAGCTCCTGGTTTCATTGATTTTCTGTATTGTTTCCTTAGCCTCTATGTCATTTATTTCCGCTCTGATCTTTATTATTTCCTTCCTTCTACTAGTCCTGGGCTTTATTTGCTGTTGTTTTTCTAGTTCTTTTAGATGCAGGGTCAGGTTGCTTATTTGAGCTTTTTCTAGCTTCTGAAGGTATGCCTGTAGTGCTATGAAAAAAAGCAGTACTGAGAGGGAAGTTCATAAATTTTGAGTTAATGTATGCTCATTATCAGTCATTTCTAGAAACATTTTTATTTCTTCTTTGATCTCATTGTTAATCCATTCGTTATTTAATAACATGCTATTTAGTTTCGAAGTGTTTGAGTATTTTTCAGTTTTTCTTTGGTGGTTAATTTCTAGTTTCATGCCATTGTGATCAGAGAAAATGCTTGATATGATTTCAATCTTCTTAAATTTGTTGAGACCACTTTTGTGTCCTAACATGTGGTCTATCCTAGAGAATGTACCATGAGCACTTGAAAAGAATGTATATTCTACTGCTTTAGTGTAAAAAGTTCTGAAGATATCTATCAAATTGTGTTGATCTAGTGTATCCTTTAAGTCTGCTGTTTCTTTGCTAATTTTCTTTCTTGAGGATCTATCCAGTGATGTTAGTAGGGTATTGAAATCCCCTACTATGATAGTATTGCTGTTAATCTCACCCTTTATATCCATCAAAGTCTTTTTTATGTATGTTGGGGCTCCTATGGTTGGTGCATAAATATTTATAATGGTTATATCTTCCCTTTGAATTTTTCCCTTTATCATTACGTAGTGTCCTTCTTTATCTCTTACTACAACCTTTGTTTTAAAGTCTATTTTGTCAGATATAAGTATTGCTACCCCGGCTTTTTTTATCATTTCCATTTGCATGAAATATTTTTTTCCATCCTTTTACCTTCAGTTTATGTGCATCTTTTTTTTAAGGTGTGTCACTTTTAGACAGCATATGTGTGGGTCCTGTTTCTTTACCCACGCAGCTACCCTATGTCTTTTGATTGGATCATTTAATCCATTTACATTTAAGGCAGTGGTTCTTAACCTGGGTTTTATCGAACCCTAGGGGTTTGATGAGTTGGTCTCAGGAGTTCGGAGAAGCCTCTGCCGCGGAGGTAAAGACACACTTGTGTAAAGTCGTGATGACATGCCCCGCTTGGCCATCACTTGCTGCAGAGGATCATGTTACATTGGTTGGCCAACCAGTGCTGCAGGGAATATAGTGAGTGCAGTAATCAACGGCTGTTATAGTTGTATGTCGTGTGGTTTCTTTCTTAATATTTTAATCCATACTAAATATGCCGAGCAAAAAAAGTAGGTGGTCGGATGAATATGTACAACATGGTTGTACATGATTCACATGTATCACGGAATGGGATGGGAGTCATAGTCCTATCTGCATGATATGCAATGCCAACTTGAGCAACTCTATTCTCGCACCGGCAAAACTAAATTTGGAAAAAATAATCATATTTTATTTATCACTAAAGAAGGGTTCGGTGAATGCGCATATGAAACTGGTGGGTTCGGTACCTCAAAAAAGGTTAAGAACCACTGATTTAAGGTTATTATTGATATGTAGTTGTTTATTGCCATTGTATTCTTTAAAGCTGTATTCTTCTTTTGCTATAGTCTCTTCCCCCTTTGAACTGTTCACAACAGGTCGCTTAGCATCTCTTGCAGAATTGGTTTGGTTTTAATGAATTCCTTGAGGGTTTTTTTTGTCTGGGGAGCTCTTTATTTCTCCTTCAATTTTAAACGTTAGCCTTGCTGGATAGAGTAGTCTTGGTTGTAGGTTCTTGTTCTGCATTACTTTGAATATATCTTGCCATTCCCTTCTGGCCTCAAGTGTTTCTGTTGAGAAGTCGGATGTCATCCTTATGGGGGCTCCTTTGTATGTGATAGCCTTTTTTTCTCTAGCAGCTTTTAAAATTTTCTTTATCACTTAGCTTTGGTATTTTAACAATGATGTGTCTTGGTGTAGATTTCTTTGGGTTCTCTTTAATGGAGTTCTCTGTGCTTCTTGAACATGTGAAATGTTTTTCAACCTTAATTTAGGAAAGTTTTCAGCTATGATTTGATTGAACAAAATTTCTATCCCTTGTTCTTTCTCTTGTTCTTCAGGAACCCCTATGAAGCGGATATTATTTCTCTTCATGTTGTCACAGAGCTCCCTTAGAGTTTCCTCACATTTTTTGAGTCTCTTTTCTTTTTTCTGGTCTGTTTCTGTGCCTTTGTTTATTTTGTCCTCTAACTTGCTGATTCAATCCTTAGCTTCATCCATCCTGCTTTTCATTCCTTCCATTGTGGTCTTCAGTTCTGATACTGTATTTGTCATTTCTGTCTGATTCTTTTTTATTATTTCAATTTCGTTTTTTATACTTGTTATCTCTTTATTTAGGTGTTCGTAATGACTATCCACTGTTGCTCTAAGCTCTTTGAACATCCTAACTATCATTATTTTAAACTCTGCATCCGGTAATTTGGTTATGTCTGACTCATTCAGGTCCTTCTCTGGGGATTTCTCTTGATTCATTGGGGTTGCATTTCTCTGCCTGCCCATTTTGACTGTGTATAAGAAGGGTGTGGCCACTGGAGTCTAATGGTTGTTGCCTCTCTGTTCCCTAGGTGTGGTCTGTCTGCAGGCCCACCACCCCCTCTGCCACTGCCTAGGGCAGCTGGGTATGGGCGTTGCCGGCACCGGCCCACTGTAGCTGTTGCTGTGATTTCCACCTTTCCTCTGTGGGAGGGGCTGTGTTCTCGTGCCCGGATCTACAAGGCTCAGCCTGTCTGGGCCTTCGCCTCACCCCCACAAGTGGGGTTGTGCACTGCACTCAAGCCACAGCCTCAGCACCAAGGGTAGGGGTGAGTACCTTTGCTCAGTTGCAGACCCTGCCTGTTCCCGTGCTTCCACCCAGCCCCCTCAGTTAGAGCCGGCTTGCACACGCAGGATTGCAAACCACGGTTTCTCGGGCAGACAGGACTGCTGGCGTGCGCTCAGCTCCGAGCCTCCTCCTGTCCCGGGCTTTAGCCCTGCCCCCGCATTCAGGGTCGGCTATCGCAGGGTTGCAGACCTTGGAGACCAGGTGATGCTGCGCCCCTGTGGGCCCTTGCTCAGCAGCAGATCTCTGCCTGTTCCTGGCCTCCCGCTTTTCCCCCGCAGGTGGGGCTGCAGGTGGCCCGCAGCTGCCGGAACTGTTTCGCGCGTCCCCTCCTCCCCTGCTGGGCTAGACTGAGCTCACGCAGACTGGGCCTCCACCCCCGCCTACAGAACTGTGTTTCTGCATTCGGCCGCCACCATCCCTCCTGCAAGCCCTCAGCAGTGTGGGTAGGGGCACTGCAGCTCAGACCCTAACACTCCATACTTTAGTCCTGGAAGCTCCCTCCGTCTAAGCAGCTCTGCTCTAAGTGCTGCGGGAGAGCTTGTTTGGCTGGTGTCCTGTCTCTCTTTGCTGGTATTGCTAGTTCCAAGGGAAATATTTGTTTTCTATTTGGGAAGTGACTCAGCCCAGGGGTTAGGGTGGCTGTCCCTCAGAGTGTTTCTCCCTGTGCCTTCCAGTCCACACTCTCTTCCAGCTGCTCTGGTCCTCTCCTCTGTCCCCATCCCCCGGAGCCCTAGGTGAGTGGTTGTGAGAGAGGTTTGCTGCGCTGTCCCTTTAAGAAGAATCCTGGGTCTGAGAAAACTGTCTCTTTCTCACAAACAGTATCCTCACTTGTTTCACAGCTCAATACTGTCCAAATGCCACTTCTAGGCTCTGGGGCTGTAGGCTGGGGCTTTGTTCCTGGGACCCAGGTCCCTCCCTCTCCGCTAAACTTTCTTTTTGGCACGTGAGTCTGTCATTTGCTCCAGGGAGCTGGGCAGCCCTTTCCACGTTTTTGCTTTTCCTACCAGTCTCAATATGGCTTCTTCAGTGTTCCTTGGTTGAAGAGTCCACTTAGTTTAGTTCAAGATTGGTTTGTCCAGATGATGGTTCTTAAAATTAAGTTATAATCCACTTTGGTTCCAGGAATTGGAAGTTGGTACGTCTGCCTACTCCATCGCCATCATGCCGTCTTCACTCCCATCTTTAAAACTCATCCTTGCCCCTTCATCATCACCTACAGGATAAATGGCCCACAAGATCTCCCATGATCTGGCCCTGGTGTAACTCTGATTTCACCTCCCATGACCCCCCCATAGACACCTGTGTTTTCTTCAGGCCACAGTACTGACACCTCCTGGGTGTTCTTTCACACCCCCATGCCTTTGCTCCTTCTGGTTCTATGGCCTACAGTACCCTAGCTCTATTTCTGATTCCTTCTGGAAAATGCATATTCATTCTTAACGGTTCAAATCACGCTCTTCTTCGTCCATAAAGCTTTTTCTGGAGCCCAGGGTGTAGATGACTCCCCCTTCCATAGCTCCCCATTGTCCGTTTTTTCTACCTTTTTATGGCTAGACTTGTCTAATTGCATTGAAATTGGTTTCTTGTCTCCCTTACCAGGCTAAAGTCTTGTGAAGGCAGAGTCATATCTCACTTTCTTCTGGAACTCCAATACCTAGTACACAACCAGCACATAGGGTAGTGTGTTCAATCAATGTTGAATTAATCAATTGATGCATAAGATGAGTGATTAACTTACAATATGATTGTCAGGGAAACTTGACTTGTGAAATAAGGAGGTTAAATACTGATCTAAGAGTACAACCCCTCTCAAGAGAAAAGGAAGGTAAGTTAACACTATAGTTAAGAGCATGGGTTTGAGTAAAACTCTGAATTTTGAATTCTATCTCTGTTGCTTACTATTATGCAATACTTAACTACCATGAGACTCAATTTCCAAATGAGAAATTAAGAGTAATAATACCAGCTGCATGATTTATTGCACAAATTAAGTAAAATAATCTACATCTAAAAGAAGACAGAGGAAACTGTACTATCTTAGTTGACACTAGAAATGTTATTAAGAAGACAATTGTGCTTGCTTGGAAACCCCCTTGATAAAGAGCTTAGGGTAGATAAAGAACTTAGGGATCAGAAGTGGTGCTGAGACATCAATCAGCAAAGAGAAGGAAAGTACTTTTTTGAAAAATATAATTTTATGTTGGAAAAATTTATAGATTTAGAGAAAAGTTGCAAAGGTAATCCAGAGAATCTCTGCACCTTTTCTCAGTTCCCCTAATGTTAACATCTTTCATGATACACTTGTCAAAACTGAGAAATTAACATGGAACAGTACTATTTACTATATACACTTTATTCAGATTTCACCAGTTTTCCACTAATGTTCTTTTTTTGTTCCAGGATCTAGTCCAGGATATCACATTGCATTTAGAAATTACTTTTCATAAATAGAGAGAGAATAAAGATGTCAGTTTCAAAGCGAGCCAGGATCAGAAGGGGAGGAGGAGAGACAGGAAAGGGATGAGAGGTGGTGAAGGAGAGAACAAAAGAAGGAAATGGGTGATAGAGAGAGAGAGAGAGCAGCTCCAATGGCACTGGGTATGGCTCTCACCCTTCGAGTCTCTCTCCACCCCACACTATAACAGTGTGAAGGTTGATGGTAGAGGTTTTAGCTGTGGAAATAGAAGTGCCTTGGATTTCATGTCTGGCATGGTCTGGTGCAAAAGGGAGGCCACATGGGAGGGGAGAGGAGGCTGAAGGCAGATTTGGCCTTGGGACCACACATTTCCAGTCACAAGTCTGCAGGTGGAGTTCAGATGTACAGAGGCTGCAGAGTGTGCTGGGTAGGGAGCAGCCAATTTTATCTATATCTTGAGAGGAAGAAGAACCCCTGTTTGGCATCTGCCTGACATGTAATAGTTAAAAGACTATTATTAATGCTCAAAAGACTTATTATTATTATTATTATGCTCAGATCCCTTCTTAGGGAGTGCTTCTCAGTTATCAACCCAACTCTAAAAAGTAGACTCTATGATTAGGTAGAGACTCTTGCTCCTGGTTCAGCTTTTCCCCTTAACATCCCCCACTGAAGACTTTACAAGGACCAAATAGACTCACTACCAAGAAAGCTCACTCCATGGATGGAACCGTACCCAGGTTACTGAATATGACAATCAGAGTAACTTGTGGGTTCTCCAAGCCCAGCAACAGTGGAGAGAATGAGTAAGTGATGTGGCCAGGCTAATAATAACCATAATAAGCACCACAAAACCTGTAGTTCTGAACTCCCACAGTAAAATCCTGAGTTTCCCTACTTTCTCCCTCTTCCTGAAACCTTCTGCTTTCTCCCTTCCTCCTTCCCCACCCTTGCTCAACACCAACCCAGGAGAGTTCCTGAAGGGTTCACTGGCTCTCTTCAACCCAGAGATGTGACGACTTCTGCAGAGGACCCTGCCCAAGAGGCCTGGCTCTGAGTTCCAAAAGTAGGAATTGGGGCAATTAGCTCAAGTCAGTCATTCTCCCCCCCCCCCCCCACTGGATTGATCAGTATTTTGAGCAAAATGTAAGAATAATAATCATTCTTTGCACTTCCAAACTGTCTTTACATCCATTATTCCAAGAAGTAGGTAGGAAATGCCCATTTTACAGATGAGGAAGCTGTGTGTCAAGAGGGTAAATGATTGCTTGAAGGTACGCAACCAATTGTGAAAGATTCAGGACAAAAAACTAGTCTCCCCCTCTTGGACCTGGGCACCCCTGTTAGCTGCCATCACTGATGGTTCCCCAGTAGGAGTGATCCCCAGTCTCTCAGTGGAGGGCAGGGGAGCTCAGATTTAGAATGTAGAGAGTTTCCCCAATGTCAACATTTTAGCTTTAACAAATCTATTTGAAAACAGATTTATTTAAAATAATTTATTCCTAAACAGTTAAAGCAGGGGGGAAAGCAGTTGTCAAAGAATGAATTGAGCAGATAGGATAAAAGACAGGTTAAAGGGAATAATTAGAGGCTTTTTTCTTGTTATTCAACAGCTTCTTTTTCAGGCCTGTCAATCACTGTTTATCAAATTTGAACCAAAACAATGATTTTTCCCCCTCTCTGAGGCCAGAAGGATCTAGTGGGAAAACAGTCACTAACACTGAGGCAGGACCAGCAAGATAAACAGGCTGGACCTATAAGGGAACTTAAAAGTGTTCACAGCAGCATGGAAACCAGGAGGCCTTTGTCAATGGGAAGGGCCCAACCCTGTAGCTAATAATACACTTGGAAGAAGGGAGAGCACACATTTTCCAAGCTCCTGCTACTGGCTAGCGGTCTTTATTTTAACTTCTCCACAACCCTGTCAGAATAGACATTCTAATCCCCATTTCACAGATGAAAATGCTGAGGTTCGAATATGTTAAATAACATGAAAAAACATTAAAACCACAAGACTAAAAGCAAGAAAATGCAATGCTAAATGGAACTGCATCACAGTTCCAGAAAAAATGTTTGTTTATACAACTAAGATGAATATCAAGATCCCAAATAGCAGGCTGTGGTTCAGGCAAGACCCTGTCCTACTGGGACCCTGGGGACTAAGGCAAAGCAATCAATCTGGCTCTGGATAAAGCATAATGAAGAGGAAGAGCTACTCCACTCAGGGACTAGGGTGCTCACTCCTGACTAGGGTGCTCACTCCTGATTGGTGGCACAGCCACATTCCAAATCCCACCAAATGAAGTCCTGGGCCTTTGGATGGAGTTCAGCTATGACTCACCTTGGGAAAACTGAGCCTGGTAAAAGAGGATGGAATTAACACAGGGAGTAATCTGACTCAGGAGGAACAGAGAAGACTTCCTAGAGGAAGGGATAACTGAGTTGAGTAGTAGCCTTGTAAGTAAAAAGTGGAGGAAAGGAAAAGAGGATTCCCAGCTGAGGAGACAGGCAAAGACATACACAACAGAAACATCACAAAGTGGGGAGAAAACACAGTTGGATGTAACTTGAGTGTTAAACTTTGAAGCAAGAGATGGTCACTAATAAGACAGTAGCAAATAATAGCTAACTTCTATGGAATGCTTACCACATGATAGACACTTTAAAGAGCTTTACTTTTAATATTCATTCGTTCATTTTACAATTGTTTGTTGTATTGAGCAAGTCTCAACACAGCTTGAAAATAGGGGAACCCTTGTTCAAAAGCAAGAAAAAGCTTTTTACTTTTTTTTTGCAGTCTCCTTTTCCATCAATCAACATATATTTCATTTGCTATTTAATACTGCATTCTTGGAACACAGATATCTTGGCAGGGCAAGTACAGATAAAGGTGCCCAACACCCTCCAATTTGGACTATGGGCACTTGTATTCTTGACTCTGAGTCTCCATGCTCATGAAGAAGGCTCCTCTGTGGCATAGGGTAGCAGTGGTTGCTGGGTAGAAGCAGAAAATTAGGTACTGTATTTTCCCCATGTATAAGACGCTCCCATGTATAAGACACACCTTAATTTGGGGGCCCAAAATTTGAAAAAAAAATTTACATGAAGTTATTGAAGTCAAGTTTTAATTATCATAAACTTCATACAACTTCTCATCACTGTTAAAACCCCCATCCATTAGCTTGCCTCATCTGTGTCTGATGATGAATCACTGTCTTCATATATTGCCTCGTCCTCAGTTCAATCTATGGCATTTGAAATGCCACACTTCTTAAATGACTTGGCAACGATCTCAATCTTGATATTATCCCAGGATCTTTTCACCCAGGCACAAAGTCTTCCTATAGTTGGGTTTTTCACTCTTACTGCAACGAGCACAAAAATAAGCATGAAAAAGTGGAAAATGCAAGTAAAAAAATATACAACCACTGTATAAGATGCACCGTTTTTAGACCCCAAATTTCTCGAAAAGAAGTATGTCTTACACATGAGGAAAAACGGTAGGCAAGAACCCATCCCAAAGAGGTGAAACGTGGCAGAGGCAGAATCACATGTGAACTGGGGCTCCAAGCCCCCAGACCATGCTCCATTATTCCATGAGAGTATACTTATTAAACAGAGATTCAAAAATAAAATTTTTAAGAATTTCAAGATGGTGAGCACAGAGCATTAAACTCCAAGCAAGGGCTCCATTTCTGAGAGTGGCCCTGTGCAACCACACTGGTGGCACGCCTCTGAAGCCATGAGTAACACCATCTGTCAGGTTCTATTCTTGACTATAGGATAAAGCAGTGAACAAAACAAAAGAAGCAAAACTCCCACTGTCTTCCAGCTTACATTCAAGTGGGGGAGAACCAACCAACAAAATAAATGAGGCAAGTATATGGTAAGTTCATTGGTGATAAGTACAGTGGAGGAAAATGATGCAGAAAGAAGGCACTATAGTGCTAAGAAAGGTGCAGTTTTCAAAAGGAAGGCCAGGAATAGGTTCATTGAGAAGGTGACTTTTGAGTAAAGATTTGAAGGAAGTAAGAGAGTAAGCCAAGAGTGTAGGAAGGAGAAGATTGTTAGAAACAGACAAAACAGCTAATACAAAGACCTTGAAGCAAGAATGTTGTTCTTGGCTTGTTCAAGGAGGTCAGTGTGGTTAGAATGGGGCAAGTGAGAGGAGGCTGGAAGGAAATGAGGTCAGAGAAGAAGCAAGGGGTGCAGATCAAGCCAGGCCTTATAGACCATTGTCATCATAAGGACTTTGGGTTTGACTTTGAATATTATGGGACTCTTTGGAGGGTTTTGAAGAGAGAAGTGATATGATCTGAGATCTTTTTTAAGTTGTTGTGTATTCTTCTTCTTTTCCAAGTGAGAAAAGGGGAAATAGAGAGATAAACTCCTGTATGCTCCCTGACTAGGATCCACCCAGCAACCCCCAAGTGGCCATCCTTGCAACCAAGCTATTTTTAGCACCTGAGGCAGAGGCTCCATGGAGTCATCCTCAGCACCCAGTGCAATGTGCTTGAACCAATCAAGCCATGAATGCAGGAGGGGGAGAAAAAGAGAAGAGGGATGGGGAGGAGTGAAGAAGCAGATGGTCGCTTCTCCTGTATGTCCTGACTGGGAGTTGAACCCGGAACATCCACACTCCAGGCTGATGCTCTACACTGAGCCAACCAGCCAGGGCATGATCTAACATATTTTTAAAAGATCACTCAGACTGTAGTGTGAAGAAGAGATGACTGAGTTGAGTCAAATTTTGAGTGGTAGCAATGTCAATGAAAGTGGAGGGTAAGAACAGGGAAGACAGCATGAACTGGAGACTATTGCAGTAATCTAGCTGTGTGATGGTATCCTGGACCAGAATGGTAGCAGTGGAGGCTATAATAAGTTAACTGATTCAGGTCATATTTTGAAAGGAGAATCAACACATTTCCTCAAAAGTTAGATACGGGACATAAGAGAAAATGAGGACTCAAAATTAATCTAAGAATTTCGGCAGAGCAAAATGCTGCTGAGCTGGAAATTCACAATATGCCTCTACCAGGAAAAGTAGCAGAGCTGAAAGAGAAGATAACATTAATGTATATACTCAAATTTACTGGTGGAGATGCTGAAGAAAGTGACTTATGATGAGTTCAAGCCAGAAAATTGACCCAGAACCAGAGCTTGAGTATCAGGGTCAGGACTTATTGCTATCTTGCTAATCTTCAAAAACAAGTGCTGTTTGATAATTTCTTATGAAAAATAGACTTAAGAATGGGCAGGAGCCCTGGTGGGATAGCTCATTTTGTTATAGTGTTGTCCCCATATGCCAGTTTGCAGGTTCAATCCCGCATCAAAGCACATACAAGAATCAACCAAGAAATGCATAAATAAGTAGAACAATAAATCAATGTTTTTCTCTGTCTCTCCCTTCCTCTCTCTCACAAATCAATCAACAAAATTTTTTTAATTAAATATAAAAGAAAAGAATGGGCTGACTAGGTAGTGGCACAGTGGATAATGCATCAACCTGGGATAATGAGGACCCAGGTTCGAAACCCTGAGGTCGCTGGCTTGAGCAAGGGCTTGTCTGGCTTGAGTGTGGAGTAGCTGTTTTGAGCATGGGATCATAGACATACCCCATGGTCGCTGGCTTGAAGCCCAATGTCACTGGCTTGAGTCCAAGGTTGCTGGCTTGAGCAAGGGGTCATGGGCTCTGCTAGAGCCCCTCCACCCAAGTCAAGGCACATATGAGAAAGCAATCAATGAACAACTAAGATGCCACAACGAAGAATTGATGCTTTTCATTTCTCTCCCTTCCTGTTTGTCTGTCCCTGTCTGTCTGTCTATCTATCTATCTATCTATCTATCTATCTATCTCTAAGAAAAAAGAAAGAAGGAAAGAAAGAAAGAAGGAAGGAAAGAAGGGAAGAAAGAAAGAAAGAAAGAAAGAAAGAAAGAAAGAAAGAAAGAAAGAAAGAAAGGAAGAAAGAAAGAAAGGAAGAATGGATAGGGAATGTGGTTTATTATGTTTGCCTCTGGGCTGATTTTCCAAATGATTTTTAAAGCAGTTTCTAGAAGATAAGTAATTAAGGCGTCTTCTGTCCAGGTTTCATACCTATTTGCCTTCAGAAGTTATTTCAACTTCCTATTAGTTTCATAGTAATTTTTAAAAACATCTTTAACTTCATATTTAGGGATTAAGAGGTAATGTGCCATGAATGCTCTAATCTAAAGATGCATGTGAAAATAAGGTTGTATTTAATGTTTACTACTGTGATTTTCACATAGAGCAGTTACATGAATGCTGAGAATCATTTTAATGTAAAATACATTTTATATTTTATAGGTAATACTTTATATGTTATATATATCCATTATATTTTAATGTGTCCATTCTTTGAGTTGATGTTGCTCAAGAAATGATCAAACAGAACTTGCTTTTGAAGATAGCAGTAAGTCTTGACCCTGATACTCAAATATTTTATAGGTAATATTCAGTAAGTAGGATGATATAGAATTTTTCTTTACCTTTTTAATTGAAAATTGAGATTAATAAGATAATGAAAGGAATAATAAAACATCAAACATTCACTGAAAATAATTATAATAAATTAGTTAGCTCTTAATTCAAACAAGCTGGAAAAAAACTGCTACATTTAAAATAATTGAAAATTTGAACACTGATTGGATGTTTGGTTATATTAAAGTATCACAATTATTTTCTAGATGTGATAAGTATTGATATTTTTGGTAAAGAGTTTTTATATTTTAGAGGTACATATTGAAATATCTACAAATAAAATTATATGTCTGGAATTTGTTGCAAAATAATTGAGGAGAAGGGATGGGAGATAATATGAGATTGGCCATAAATTGATAATTATTGAAAAGTGGATGGTGGGCACATGTGAATATATCAAACCATTTCTCTTCTGTATATGTTTGAAATTTCCCATAACAGCATTTTTAAAAAAAAACTAGAAAGATAAAAGAATGAAATTATAGACAGTGAGTATAGACAATTCTTTCAAGGAGTTTTGCTGTAAAGGGGACCACAGGAATGAGGCAATGGCTGGTACTATTTTATTTAATCCTCAACAAAAACTTTTTGAAGTGGGTCCCATTCTTATCACTCCCATTTTATATGTATAGAAACTAACACATAAGAAAGTTAAGTATCTTTTATAGGAATACACAGTAAATGGCAGAGCTGAGATTCAAATTCAAGTGACCTGGCTCCAGAACTCTCACTCTTAATCACTTATGCTCACTACATTAAATATCAGAAAATACAATGGTCAGTTTTGCATTTTGAATTTAACAGATTAGTGGGGGACAAAATTAGAGGCAAGGAAACCATTAGGAAGCTGCCACAATAGTCTATGCAGGAGATGATGATGACCTAAAACCATGGCAGCAGCAGTAGAAATGAGAGAAATAGAAGAATTGCAAAGATATGAATATAACACCAACCATTAGAATTTGGTAAGGTTAGGAGACCAAGTGTGAGAAAGGCATCTAATGTAGATCTCATATTTACAGCTTGGTTCAGTGAAACAGCTAAGACAGAGAAGACAAGAGGAAAATAGAATAAGGCAAACAATTAGTTTATTTGGGGCATATTAAATCCCCCAGTGCTCTCTAGAAGAGAAAAGATATCAGAATTAAGATTGCCTCCATGTATCAGCAGAATTGTTCTCACAATAAACATCTTGTTAGTAACTACAAGAGATAGGTTTCCTGTTGAAGAAGATGAGCATTATTTTCACCAAATGTTCCTATTAGACAAAAAAAGAAGTGGCAATGGATTGCCTTCAGATTCTGGCCAGATTGATTTCCTAGGGCTACTCTCCTTTTAATACAACAAGCATTGTTCCAGCCAGGTCTTTGCTCTTTTATATGGTAAAAGATTTGGTAAATTTTATATGGAAAATGATTACATGCTTGGAAGCTAGACAAATTTCATATACGTAGGCTGAGATTCAAGGAGGGGCACACACCACCTACAGTTGTGTGATACCGGCAAAATTTACTGAACCTTTCTGATTCTTGGTTTCCCCAGTTGAAAATGAAGGCAATGACGCTTGTCTTTTGAGTACTAAGTATCTTAAGATTAAAACAAGTCATTGAAAGTAAAGAACCTAACAGAGGCAGTTAGTTGTTCCAAAATGTCAGTTCCATTCTTTTTCCCTTTTGTGAGATTCTTGGGATGTCAAGTCTCTTTGTGGATCATCTTCTACATTTAGGCAGAGAAAAGGCATCAGGCTTTAATGGCCATACTTGATTCAGGTGTATCCATCCTGATATAGGAATTCCCCCATTTGGGGTACATAAATTCACTAGGTAAGGCTCTCCTAGGACTTAAAAATTGTATCATACACCGCTGCCAGTGGTGAGGCTCAGCCAGTTTGCACAGGTTCTGCAGAACCGAGATCTAATTTTTTGTTGAGTTCAGGGAACAGGTTGTTAAAATACCACTTGTAACCAGGGTTCTCTCTAAGGTGGGCACCTGGAAAGCCACCCAATGTGGAAATAACAAATTTACATTCCTTACTCTTTTTTAATGTTCATCTGAGCAACAGCATATTCTAAGTGCCCGTAGCAATGTTTATTCCATCCATAAGTAAAAAATACGGCAAGTGAGGATGCCAATCAAGAAGCAATATGGAGCCTGGCCTGTGGTGGTGCAGTAGATCAAGTGTCGACCTGGAACACTGAGGTCACCAGTTCGAAACCCTGGGCTTACCTGGTCAAGGCACATATAGGAGTTGATGCTTCCTGCTCCTCCCCCACTTCTCTCTCTCTCTCTCTTCTCTAAAATGAATAAATAAATAAAAATTTAAAAAAGAAGCAATATGGAAATATCTTAAATAACAGTTTTATTATTTTTTATCAGGTATTATTTAATATTTTTATTAATATTTTAAAACTTTCTTATAACATAATCTAGTTTTGTATACCTCTTTTATTGTTGTTATTTAAGTTTTAAATGTATACAATAATAAACTACCTTTTGGTATATTGTTTTTTTATACTTAAAATGGTCATTAGGGCAGAGAACCAGTTGTTAAATTGAATCCCACCACTGACAGCTTCTTCCTATAGCTTCTCAGAGTAAACCTGCCAGGGGTGTCAGCACCAAGGGCCTGGACAGCTCCTTTCCCAGCTCTTCCTTCTCTCGTGCCAGAACCTGGCTTCTACCATGGGTTCTTATCAGAATTTCCCTGCCTTTTCTGCTCCTCCTGCTACAGCTTTCAGCGCTCGAGTTAGAGTCGATAGGTTTGGTGTTTAGTAACGCCAGGAAGAACCTGATTTCAAAACAAACCAAATTAGAAAACATTTTTTTAAAAACCTGCTCAGATAAAGAAACTTTCTAAACCCATATTATTGTCTTTAACGTTTTAGGAAATGTTGCCGTGTTATCTATCCAGGCTGATTCTGACATAAAGTTAATGTTTTGTGAACGGTATGATTTTTTTAAAGTTTTTTAATGAGCCCCTACTGGGTTGAAATTAATGTCTTTTATAGCTACTTTCTCTCTTGCTTTGTGTTCAATGTTTTTGAGAAATGCTTGTGTAGTTGCTTCAGCTTTTCATAAATTACTGAAGTATTAAAGGGACATTTCAGGAGACTTAGCCTTCTAGAATTATATTGGGAGTATATAGCTTGAATTCTTCTTCTCTCTTTTCTCCCCCAGAAACAGGATTGGATTGGGGGAGAAGAATAGTAACTGTTGTCATAGGGAATAGTTTTTGTTTTGTTTAAGGAAACTGAACCATACATAGATTAGCAAAGACACTAGACTCTAAAGTTTTGATATATAAAGCCGAAATGCCAAAAGCTGCACAGTGTCTTCAGATCTTTTTTCTTCACTGAGTCCTTGGCTGATATCAGCACTCTGGTATTAGAGTGCCTGGTAAAAGAGTCCTGATTAAAACTTCCTAAGAGTACTCAGCCAATGTCAGCTCTGGAAAGTGAGCCAGCATTTACTACATAACTGCTATCTCCCCAAGTCCTTACAACAATCCTAGAAGGTAGGTGCTAGTATCCCCATTTCATAGATATGGAAGCTAAGGCTTGAGGAGGGATTATATTTACTCAAGAGCACTCAGAGACAAGATTTAAACTCAAGTTAACCTTAACTGTTTATATGTAACTTCAGGGATTCTAATAAAGGAAAAAGCATAATTGGGACTGAGTGTGGAGAATGGGTTGCTGGTTCCAGGATGAATGCCATCCTTATATATGTGACCCAGTGCTTCCCAAAAGTCCACCTTACAAGCACAGGCTGGCGCACTAGGATAGCTGGATTCTAGTAAATTGGTGGGCTCATTAAGAATTCAAATAACTTGACCTTATTTTCAATGATTTTATTTCAGTAGATATGGAATATAGCTCAGGAATCTGATTTTTTTTTTTTTTTAAGATTTCAAGGGAATTCTGATGCATAGACTGATTTGGGAACCACTGCCCTTGGCAACACTTAAAAGTTTCAGGCTTCTTTCTGCCTTTAGTCATGAAACAATCCGCAGGGATTCAAAGTTAAAGCACAGTTCTGAAGGAGAAACAATAGTCCTCATGGAAATGATCACACAGCTCATAGAGACTGGATAGGACCGTGGTTTTCAATCAAAAGGCATGTGTCAATACCGGGGACACTTTCGCAACCCTATAACACATACACTTCAGTGTAAACTACTGCCTATCCAACGAGCCTAGAAATAAATTAATTGGGGGTGAAAGATAACTGTTTCTCAGGGATTAATGCTAACTTCTGTGCTGTTGGAGAGCAGTCACCACATTCTCCACCATGTGGTATATCTACGGGGGTGGGGGTGGGGGGGAGAACTTCTAATTTCTCTCCCATGAACTTCCCCCAGTATAGCTTGAGAGGGTTTGCACTTGGAGCTTCTCTTTGGACTTTTCTGGCCAGGGGTGTCTGATGTTTCCTCCTTTCAGGTTTGAAAGGAGCCAATAGGAAACATTGGCTGCTGCCTGCCCACTGAAGGAGGTCTGAGCTCAAATGAGCCTGAGCATAAAATCACATCCATGCACTGTGTGAGTGAAGACTGTGACAAAGCGTTTAAAAAGAGATGCTGTTTCTCAGTTCCAGTCACTCCTTGCCACATAGAAATGCAGGCTCAGTATTACCAGAGTTTTGGATTTTCTTTAAAGGCCAGAAATCAAGATTTTTAAGTATTGGTTCAAATTAAAATATAAAAATATTGCCTGACCAGGCGGTGGCGCAGTGAATAGAGCATCAAACTGGGATGGGGAAGATCCAGGTTTGAGACCCCGAGGTCGCCAGCTTGAGCGTGGGCCCATCTGACTTGAGCAAAAGTTCGCCAGCTTGGACCCAAGGTCGCTGGCTCCAGCAAGGGGTTGCTCGGTCTGCTGAAGGCCCACGGTCAAGGCACATGTGAGAAAGCAATCAATGAACAACTAAGGTATCACAATGGCAACGAAAAACTAATGATTGATGCTTCTCATCTCTCTCCATTCCTGTCTGTCTGTCCCTGTCTATCCCTCTCTGTCCCTGTAAATATATATATATATAACCAAACAAAAGATTTACAAACCAGTTTACAACCAAGCCAGTTTACAAACCAAACTCAGCAGGAAACAATGACTTCCTTGGTTGTCTTGAGAGAAAGCCATTACACCTGGCCATGTCTGCCAAAGGGATTAGTTCCATTTGGAAGCTGCAGTTCTAAAGCACTTAGTCACTTCCATGCTGTGTTGATTCAGTCACCTGTCAGGGTGAAGCTCTTCATGTGGCCTTTGGTTTTAGGGAGATAAAATGAGGGAGAAGGGCTGTCTGGGAGAGAGCCAGTTCTTACTATAAGAAAACACACTCTGATCAGTTGTTCTAAAGCATCTTACTGACACGCTGACACACTTAAAATTGCACTGTGAAAAGCCATTCATATTTTACTAGTCCATGATGTGGTTAACTCGATGCTGCTAGAGTTCCAAAGGTAGAACTGGTTCCTTTTCCTCTTATATAAATTCCAAACCTCCCACGGGAAGGAATCACCTCCATTGACGAGCACCAAAGTCTGCAACTGGAACAATTTGAAGTTGGCATCACACTCCGTGTATCTTGCCAACCCAGATTTCCAAGTGAGTTGGGGCATTTGACAATTTCTAAAGAAGATTCAACCTACATCTTTAGTCTCTAACACCATAAAAGTGATTATAAACTCAATTCACTTTCCTTCACTTTCCAAAACCCATTAGACTGTTTTTTCTGTTGCAAAGTAATGAGGTGAGGGTGGGCTCAGTCATCAAGGGACAAATATTCGTTTGCCTTGCAACTCCCACTTGCACCAGTTCTCTTCTTTCCCACTTTCTGATGGGTGAGAAATCTGTGAATAAATGCCTTTCCTGATGAAGAAAGCCTCAGCAGGTGGGTGGTTTTGAAACAAAAATAGCAGCAAAGACCTGGCTGAGGGAGAAGTATCCAAGGAAGTTTTGTGGGATCTTCCTGTCTTTTCAAATCAACTGGACTCAGGATTCACAGATAAAAGGCAGAGTTCCTTTTATACAAGAGTCTGTGTGTCTCAAGTTCTCAGCCACAATCAGTGGCTCTCTTGATGTATATGAAAGTTCTCACAAGAATGGGGAGGAGAAAAAGATTTTCAGAATCACCTGTGAAGCTTATCTAAAATGCTCATGCTTATCCTCTTTACCCACCTGACCCTCTAGTCTATCAGAGCTGGCAGTGAGGTAGGGTGTCAACCATGTAAAGTTCAGAAAAACCCCCTAGATGATTGTGATTCACTGCCATTTCCACTCCCACAACATCCTTGCATTTGTTTTAACTGAGAACCATTGAACTGAGAATTATCCAGCCACTTGGGTTACTTTAGGAGTATTGTAGCCACACGGAGTCCATATATGAGATATCCATTAACACACACACACACACACACACACACACACACACATTGGGCCTTAAATAAGATAATGGGTGGGATTAGAAGGAGACAGGGGTAGCTCCTCTGCATAATTGAAGACATTAACCGGCCTAAAAAATGTGTCAAATTGAATGGGTAGAAAATACAGAGGAAAGAGAAAGTTGTCCGGCCAGGAGAACATAGACAAAAGAAAGTTGCTGAAGTAAAGACTGTTAGTGCCCATTCTTATGGGATCCTCAACAATCAGACATGACATAGACCATTGGCAAACCATTTCTATCACGAGAAGTCTGAGTCAGGCCACCCAAGTCTGATTTCAGTAGGTATCTATCAATCTATTACCCCCAGAGGCTACTGCCTTATTTATTCCTTTAAGCAACCTTCTGACCTTCTCCTCCCTTATAGGGAAAGTGATGGTCTATATTTCTGGTCCCTAAGATAATGGTCTTCTATGGTCAAGGGTTTTTGATTGATAATGATTTGGCATCCTATGAAGCATGATCCTAACTAAGGCCCTGCTTGTTAACTAACTCAAACTGACTCTTGAACCTCATCTAAAACCACTAAAGGTGACATAATATGACTTCTTTTTTTAAAAGAACTGTTCTTTTTTTAAGAAGTCAAATTTGCATAACATAAAATAAACCATTTTAACTTGAACAATTAAGTGGCGTGTAGGACATCCACAATGTTGTACAACCATCATCTCCAAAATATTTTTATCACCCCAGAAGAAAACCCTATACCCATTATGCAGTTGCTCCCCATTCTCTCTTTTCCAACCCCTGGCAACCCCCAATTTTTATTTAGTATCTGTGAATTTACTTATTCTGAGTATTTCATATAAATATATGAAATACAATATATCAACATTTTATGTCTGGCTTCTTTCATTTAGTGCAATGTTTTCAAGGTTCATTAACATTGTAGTATGTATCAGTAATTCATTTTAAAAAGTTATTTAATATATTGATCTTTAGAGAGAGGATGAGAGGAAGACAGAGAGAAAGAGAGAGAGAAACATCAATTTAATGTTCCACTTATTCATGCTGTCATTGGTTGATTCTTGTATGTTCCCTGACCAGGGATCAAACCTGCAACCTCTGCATTACAGGATGATGCTTTAACCAATTGAGCTACCCAGCCAGGGCCATTACTTCATTTTTAAGACTGAATACTATTGCATTGTATGTATATACCACAGTTTGTTTATTAATTCATCTGCTGATAGACATTTGGGCTGTTTCTACCATTTAACCATTGTGAATAGTCCTGCTATAAACATGCATTATGTGTATTTATTTGAGTACTAGTTTTCAATTCATTTGCATCAATACCTAGTAGTGGAATTGCTGGGTCATATGGTTATTCTTTGTTTAACTTTTTGAGGAAATATCAAACTATTTTCCACAGTGCTGAACCATTTTACATTCCCACCAGCAATTTAAGAGGGTTTCAATTCCTCCATCTCCTTGTGAACATTTGTTATAAAATTGGAAAGTGTAAGTTTTCTAACTTTTTTCCTTTTTTTCAATATTTTGATAGCTATTCAGAGCACCTTTTAATTCTATGAGTTTCAGGATTTGTGTATAAAAGTCCACTGGAATTACAATAAGAATTGCATTGAACGTATGTAGCTCACTTTGGGTAGTATTGCCAACTGAAGAATATTAAGTCTTTAATATATAAACATAGGATGTCTTTCCACTTATTTAACTCTTCATTTTTTCAACAATGTTCTACAGTTTTCAATGTATAAGTCTTTCACCTCCTTGTCTATACTTATTCCTGGGTATTTCATTTTGGGGGAGATACTAAAATGACCACTTTAAGTCCTAAGTAAGATGACTACTCTTGCTGCTGTGTGTAGAATAAATCTTACAAAAAAAAGGATGGAAGCAGAAAGATATATTAGATATTCCTGGTGAGAGATCATGGTGGCTTGGACAATGGAGTAGTCCTGGGAATGACAAGAAGAGGTTGGATTCAGGATACATTTTGAATATAAAGCCAAAAGAGGATTGATTGGCATATAAGAAAAGAGCTGAGTCAAGGATCACTTCCAGGTTTTTGACCTAAGTAACTGGGAAAATGGTGGTGCCATTTACAGAGATGGAGAACACTAGACAGGGTACAAAGAAACAACAAAGAATTCTATTTGGATAAGTTGAATTTGAGTTGTCTATTAGACATAAATAGTATTTATTACAATTTGTAGTTACATATTCATTTGTTTACTTCTTAATTAACTGCTGTCTCAGTTAACAGTAAACAGTAGATAATAAACTCCATGAGGACAAAAACCAAATCTTTCTTATTCACTGTTGTGTCTTCAATGCTTAACACAATGTTGGCACTTAGTAGATTATCATTAAATATTTTTTTAATTTTTATATTCAGTTTTAGAGGGGGAGAGAGAAGAGAGAGACTGAAAAGCACCGACTTGTAGTTGCTTCATTTTAGTTGTTTATTTATTGCTTCTAGTACATGCCTTGACTGGGAGGCTCAAGCAAAATCAGTGACCCCTTGCTCAAGTTTGCAACCTTTGGGCTCGAGCCAGCAAATTTGGGCTTCAAGCCAGTGACCTTTGGGCTCAGGCCAGTGACCTTAGGATCATGTCAATAATCCTGCCCTCAAGCCAGCAACTCTAAGATCAAGCTGGCAAGTCAGTGCTCAAGCTGGAGACCTTGGGGTTTCAAATTGAGAACCTCAGTGTTCCAGGTCAATGCTGTATTCCCTGTGCCACCACTGGTCAGGCTCATTAAATATTTTTAAATAAATAAATAAAAATATAAGTTTAGCTCCAGCTGGTCTTTTCTATATAACTGGTTTATAACTAGTTCTAGATGAGTGTTCTATTTTTTCTTTTTTAAGAAAGAGAGAGAGAGAAGGAGGTGGGAACAGGAAATATCAGCTCATAGTAGCTGCTTCTCATATGTGCCTTGACGGGGCAAGCCCTTGGTTTTAAACTGGCAACCTTAACATTCCTAGTTGATACTTTGTCCACTGTACCACCACAGGTCAGGCTGAGCGTTCTTTTTTTAATTGATTTTTTAAAAATGTTTATTGATTTTAGAGAGAGTGAAAGGGAACATTGATTTGTTGTTCACTTATTTATGCATTTGTTGGCTGATTATCATATATGGCCTGACTAGGAATCGAACCCATAACCTTGGTGCATTAGGAAAATGCTCTAACCAACTGAGCTACTTGGCCAGGGCTTAGATGCAAGTTCTTATAATTTCCTTATTGCTTCATTTTTCTATTTTTGTAAGAATTAGGATTCTTTTACTAATAATTTAATAAATCATGAAATGCCTCTCACCCCACCTTTTTACTCTCTCTTTACCTTTTCATCTGTGTAATCTCTGGAACAATGATATAATTTAACAAACACCAAGAAAAAATAAAGACCTGGTACTTCTCAATAACAATGGCTAATATTTATTGAGTGTAGACTATGTGCCAGGTACCATGTAAAATGCTTTATATCATCTTATATTCACAACAAATGTATCAGCATAAAACATCAACCATCTTTTTTTTTCTTTCACATGTTTTGAAATGTGAACTTGTCCACATAGCCAAAAGAACAGTTGAGATGGGTACATTAATTTACTTAAGTGAATATATATCAATGTTGTTAAAAAAAAAAAAAAAAAAAAAGCTGACTTGTGCCAGGATAAATAAAGCCTTAGAGAATCTTGCAATTGGCAAATGAGTACCTTTGAGTTAAAAAATAAGCTCCATCAGTCAATAAACATTTACTGAGCCCTACTAGATATAGTTGTTGGAGGGGGTAAAACACAAGACAGGGGATATGGACTTGACTGGGGAGAGCTGGATCTAGAATGAGGAAGGATCACCACCAAGTCCTGGAAACCTGCCCATTGGTGACCTCTCTCTCCCACTATTCATCTTGGCGGGGGTGTGTATCATAAAAGGCCTTCTACATCTGAGTATAATTTGTAAAGACTTTTAAATAGCACCCTCATAAAAAATTCTATTAGCTAACCCACAGTGATCTATCTTAGAGTGGAGACTCCAAAAGTGGACATTGTTCTGAGGTGAGGGTTCCTTGCTAAGGAAGACAGGAAGCTATATCAAAAGGACACAGACAATTCCTTTTCACCCTAAGTGTGGGCTACACTGGGTGACGTGCTCTCAAAGAGTACAGCTGGAAATAGGAAGGTGGTGAGTACCTTTGCAATAAAGAAATCTGGCAAATACTACTTTAGCCAAGTAGTCAAGGTCAACATCAATAGTCATATGTAGCCCTTGCTATGATGTCATGAGAATGGATCTTTACCTCTATGGCCTTCCCACCAAAACCCCACAGATCCAGTCTAATCATGAGAAAAATATCAGGCTAACATAAACTGAGGGACATTCTACAAATACCTTACCATTACCTCCTCAAAACTTCAATGTCATCAAGAACAAGAAAAGTTGAGAAAACTGTCACAGACCAGAGGTGGCTAAGAAAACATGACACATAAATATTTTCTTTCAGTGGTAATTCTTCTGTGCTTCAAGTGTTTAAATGTATTTACTGAGAGCTACTATATTGTAGCAGTTAAGAGTAAAGCACAAGCCTGACCAGGTGGGGTGCAGTGGATAGAGCGTCGGACTGGGATGCAGAAGACCCAGGTTCAAAACCCTGAGCTCGCCAGCTTGAGCATGGGCCCATCTGGCTTGAGCAAAAAAAAGCTCGCCAGCTTGGACCCAAGGTCACTGGCTCCAGCAAGGGGTGGCTCGGTCTGCTGAAGGCCCGTGGTCAAGGCACTTGTGAGAAAGCAATCAATGAACAACTAAGGTATCACAATGGCAACGAAAAACTAATGATTGATGCTTCTCACCTCTCTCCGTTCCTGTCTGTCTGTCCCTATCTATCCCTCTCTCTGACTCTCTCTCTATCCCTTTAAAAAAAAAAGAGTAAAGCACAAGAGAAGTGAGGTAGAAGGAGGTGCAGTGGAGGCTTTCTAGGAAATGAAACAGAACATGAGAAGGTATATCATATCAGTTTGTGAAAAAAGCCAACCAGCTCTTTACAGCTGGAGGGGATGAGGGAACGGGGTGGATTGGATGAAGTGTATATGAACATACACATAAAATAACTACAGAATATTTAAAGGACAACTTTAAATATTTATATATTTAAAGCACAACTTCACTACCTAAATTCTAGCTGATGTCCTTTCTTCTCCCTGCAGCTTTTTAGCACACTTCATTCCACAAAAAACTGTCAGTCCAGATTACTGAGGGAAAATCATGTAATATTTTGTGACATCTCTTGTTCATTTTTATTTAATTTCCATTCCTCTGCCTTAAAGGCAGCTTCTAAATACATATATTTACTTTCCAGGCCCTCCTGCAGATACTGGCATAAAGCAGTAAACAAAATGGAAACCCTGCCCTCATGGCATTCATTGTTTCAGTAGAGGGAGACAGATAATAAATAACAAGAAAATATGTAGTTTGTCAAATGGCAATAGGGATGTTTAGGAGGAATATCGGGGTGAGAGGGTAAGCCTGTCTATTGTAGTACTTACTACATTGTGTTATAATTATCTGTGCCTTCTTCTTCCCCACTGGATTATTTTTTAAGGCCATAAATTTGATTTTATTAATCCCCATAGTTTACTAGTCCTTTGGACAGAGCATGTGTTTAATAAAAGTAGGGAGCAGTACTGGTTAAACCTGGGATGAGAGTTTTTTGGTCCGAATCCAATCTCTATCACTCATCAGCATGACTTTGGATAAAGTACTTAGTTCTCTACACTAGACATTCCTCATCTTAAAAATGAAGACAATGATAGTACCTTTCTCATAGGGTTGTTGGGAGGATTAAATGAGATAATATACAAAACACTTAAAATAGTACCCCTGCTTAGGTAGCACTTAATAAATGAGAACTGTTATTTTAAAGGAATTGATTGTTATCTGAATATATTCTAACAGCATAAACTTTAAGGCAATTAAAATAATGTATTTTAATTGAAAAATCTGCTTATACTAGGATAGGTCTTCAGATAAAGCATCTTCTGAATCTATACCAGCATATCACTGCAGCCCATATATAGTCTGAGAAGTTTACCTAGAATATGAAGACATGAACAACTGACATAGGCCCTGGCAATCTTTCTATGAACTTCAGATCCCACCAGCAGATGCATCCAGCATCTCCCCAGAGCTGCCTAGTTACTAGGTTTGGGGATGTGGCGTTAAAAACACAGTTGTCTAGATTTATTTGTTGATAATGTGTTCTGACAGTATTTAACTTACAGATCATGTACGTTTCCATCATCTCTTCTCACTGAAGAGATTGCCTGGAGCTATGTCATATGTCTAGAAATATTGCCTTTTCAATTGTCGACAAAGTAACGAAGAGTCATTTTTAAAATTTGTCTGGGGCACTGTCATTTGTAAAGCACTCTCCCATCCATTATCATTCAATCCACAGGCAAACACTCCAGCGAGACAAGGCAGGCTGATCATTTCCACTTAGCAGCTATGGAAATAGAGACTTAAAAGGTTAAGTCTCAGCCAAGTGAGCTGAGCTTCTTCTAGCTCATTATTCTGCCTCTATGCCCTATCAGTCCTTGCACAAATCCTGGGATCCCCCAAATATTCAACATGTTGACCTAGGCCCTTTCTCTCAGTGTTTATCCATCACTATATCTTTTTTAATTTGTCCAACATATACCCCTGTTAGCGCCACAAAAATCACAGCTATATTCAATTCAATTCAGGTGAGGCTCACCTCAGTCCACTAGAGCATCATAGGCCCTCTGCATCCAGCCCCTTGTGGTTCTGTCACTGGGGCCAACACTCTGTGGTTAGAGGATGGAGGTTGAAATTCTGAAGTAATTACAAGTAGGTCCGTACTTGCCCTAAGCAATAAAAGCGATAAACAATCTGTTACATGGCACAAATCTAAGCATACTGAAGTTCTCCTAGGAAACATACTCTGCTATTTCTCAGGCCAGTAACTTATTTTTTTTAATTGGTGGTGAATAATAGATTTAGATAATTTTGCTAACTTATTTTACCAAATAAGGATAATAAATAATCGTCATCATAAAATAATGATATAGGGGCATTTTTATACCAAAAAGGTAGGAGAGGTAGAATCTCAAAGTAAGGAACAGTACATTTAGCTTTATAAAGAACTCAGAAATCATTCTTATATTTCTTGTTCCATAGAGGTCTGTGTGAAACACTTCATCAGGCACTTGCTCTGGGGCTGGCATTTGGAATCACTGCTCTGGGACTTAAAAGATTATTTTTACATTTTTGCCCTAGTATCCTTGGCTCCTGCTGTGTTCAGAGATGTAGAATTCCAGGCCTAAGAAGACACGTGTGTGGACTAACAATAAAGATTCTCTGTGCATCTGAGTTAGAACCAAGATTCGTGAATCATTCTTTCTGGACATACGATTAAAAGCAGTGAATATGATATAATTAGGTATCATTTGAACAGAGCACTTGTTTTTATAGTGGTTAGGACAACATGTTAATCTCAGGTAGTTTTAGCCTGGGAATAATTATGGAATCTGCAATCAGCAGAAGGAAGCACCTGATAGGATGTCACATGCAACTGCAACCCACTGAGTTGCCTGTTATCTACCAATGAAATCTTGACCTTACTATGTGATCAATACCTATTCTTAAAAACCCTATCATGAAATTTGAGCAGACATTATAAATGTCACTATAACATGAAAAGCATATTACTAAGAGGCCTGGCCTGTGGTGGTGCAGCAGATAAAGCATTGACCTGGAAACACTGAGTTCACTGGTTCGAAACCCTGGGCTTGCCTGGTCAGGGCACATATGGGAGTTAATGCTTCCTACTCCTCCCCACCTCTTTCTCTCTCTCTCTAAAAATGAATAATAAAAAAAAATTTTTTTAAAGCATATTACTAAGGGAAGACAAGGGATGGCCAGAGGGTAATATTTTTTGAGTGTCTACTATGTGTCAAATGCATCTAAGGAAAACAAATATCATTCATAAAATCTTAAAAATTAATTAGCCATATTTTGCAAGTGAGAAAATTGAGGTGGAAGATAGAGGACTTGAATAAAGTCACATAGTTGGGAAGTAGCAGAGTTAAAGTCTATTTTATCATATTACTAGAGAAAACAGAACCAAGGCCTAGAGTCCCAATATATTTTAATATGGTAAAATTTAAATAATTGGAACCAAAAATACTCACAGATTAAAACTAGAGGGCACTTCTAGAACTTGACAAACCTACAAAAGACCTACCAGTAATAGCATATTTAATGCTAAGAGACAGAATGGTAGAACTGATTCTTAAGATTGGGAACAAGGCAAGGAAGTCTGTTGTAATCACTTCTATTCAGCAGTTTATTAGATGTCCTAGCTAGTGCAATAAAACAAGAAAAAGAAATAAAAGGCCTAAATATTGGAACGGAAGAGATAAAACTGGTTTTATTTATAGATTAATAAGATTATAGAATTCTCAAGAATCAAGGAGAAAAAGTTACTAAAATTAATAAATAAATTTAGCAAGGCCACAGAATACAAAGCCACTATTTTTAAAAAATTAATTGCATTTCTGTATACCAGTAGTAAAAAATAATATTTAGAAATGAGTACTATTTATAAAATCTTGAAATGTTCCCAGATAAATTTAATATAGTATCTTCATGATCAGTACACTAAAAAGTACCAAAAGTCATTCAGGGAAGTGAAATGGAGAGGTATATATACTGTGTTCATGGGTTGGAAGACTCAATATTGTAAGATGCCAGTTCGCTTCAGATTATCTATGCACTCATGAAATACCAATAAAAATCCCAGAAGGGTTTATTTTTTGGTAGAAATTGACAAACTGGTTACAAAATCTATATGAAGTGCAAATGATCCAAATAACCAAAACAATTTTGGGAAAAAAGAACAAGCAGGAGGACTTTATTTCAAGATGTACTATTAAATGATATTGATGGAATCAATGTGGTACTGGCATAATGACAGACACAGAGTTCAATGAGACATAATAGGGTTTCCAAAAATAAATTTAGACATAGAGCAAATGTTTTCTTCAACAAATGTGCTAAGGTAATTCAATGGAGAAAAGATAATCTTTTCAACAAATGATACTGAAACAACTTGCTATGCAAATAGGGGGGAAAACAAAACAAATAAACCCTTGACACTTACCTCACACTATATACAAAATTAAACTGTAAGAAAATTATAGAATTAAATATAAAAAATTAAAATATAAGAAATAAAATCCTATGACTATATGGTAGACAAAGATTTCTTAGACATGACACAAAAGAATTAGCCATAAAAAAATTGGATAAATTTTACTTTATAAAAATTTAAAATAATTACTTTTACTTTAAAAAAAACAGTTAAGAATATTTGAAAAGGCAAGACATAGACTGGAAGAACATATTCACAAAGTATATATGCAACAAAAAGACTTGTATACAGAATACATAAACGATACCTACACTCATTTTTTTTAAATGGATAAAATATTTGAGTGGCCACTTCACAAAAGAAACTCTACAGGTCCTGATCAGTTAGCTCAGTTGGTTAGAATGTTGTCCTGATATATTAAGGTTGTGGGTTCAATCCCCAGTCAGGGCACATATAAGAATCAACCAACAAATGATGCTTGCCTTGTGGTGGCACAGTGGATAGAATGTTGACCTGGAATGTTAAAGTACCAGGTATGAAACCCCAAAGTCGCTCTGGCCAGATAGCTCAGTTGGTTAAAGTATTGTCCCAAAGTACAGATCCCTGGTCAGGACAAATACTAGAACAAATGTTTCTATCTCTCTCTCATGCCCTTTCTTCTTCTCTCTAAAATCAATATAATAAACATTAAAAAAAGTAAAGAAACTCTAAGGTTGCTGGCTTGAGCACAGGCTTACCAGCTTGAGGATGAGATCATCAGCCTGAGTGTGGGATCATCAACATGATCCCATGGTCACTGGCTTGAGCCCAAAGTCACTGGTTTGAGCAAGGGGTCACTGGCTTGGTTTGAGCCCCCCAGGTCAAGGCACATATGAGAAATAATCAATGAATAACTAAGGTGACAAAACTATGAGTTGATGCTTCTCATCTCTCTCCCTTTCTGTCTCTGCCTCTGTCTCTCTCTGTCTGTCTCTCTCTTGCTCGCTCTCAAAAAAAGAATCAACCAATAAATACAAAAAATAAGTGGAACAAATCAATGTTTCTCTCTCATAAATAAATTAAAATTTCTTTTAATATTAAAAAAGAAACTGCCTGAACAGGTGCTGGCACAGCATCGACCTGGGATGCAGAGGACCCAGGTTTGAAAACCGAAGGTCCCTGGCTTGAGTGCTGGGTTGCCAGCTTGAGCATGGGATCATAGACATGAATCCAAAGGTTGCTGGCTTGAGCCCAAGTTTCTGGCTTGAGCAAGGGGTCACTGGCTTAGCTTGGTGGTGGGATTCAAATAATTTAACAACTGGTTCTCTGCTGTAATGACCGTTTTAAGTATAAAAAACTATATACTGAAAGGTAGTTTATTATTTCATGCATTTAATACTTAAATAAGAACAATAAGAGAGGGACACAAAAAGATTATAAGGAACAATTTTATAACATTAATGAAAAAAATATTAAATGATACCCAACAAAAAACAATAAAACTGTTATTTAAGATATTTCCATATTGCTTCTTGATTGGCATCCTCACTTGCAATATTTTTCACCTATGGATGGAATGAGCATTACTACAGCCACTTAGAATATGTTGTTGTGCAGATGAACGTTAAAAAAGAGTAAGGAATGTGAATTCGTAATTTCCACATTGGGCGGCTGCCCAGGAGCCCACCTTAGAGAGAACCCTGATTACAAGTGTCATTTTAACAACTGGTTCGCTGAACTCAACATAAAATTAGATATCGGTTCTGCTGAACTGGTGTGAACCAGCTGAATCCCACCACTGTCTATACCAATGATTCAAATTTTGCTGCATAAAAGATCACCTGGAGTATATAAAAACTTTTTTGATGCCCAGGCCACACATCAGACCAATTAAATCTGAATATCTGTGGGTGGCACTCAGGCATATGTATATATTTTTTAAGGATATTTATTTTAATTACTTTTACTTATTTATTTATTTTTAGAGAAGGAGACACAGAGAGAGAGAGAGAGAGAGAGAGAGAGAGAGAGAGAGAAGGGGGAAGGAGCAGGAAGCATCAACTCCCATACGTGCCTTGACTGGGCAAGCCCAGGGTTTTGAACCAGCGACCTCAGCATTCCAGTTCGACGCTTGATCCACTGCGCCACCACAGGTCAGGCAAATATGTATTTTTTAAAGCACTCAGGTGGTTGCAATGTTCAGCCAAGTTGTGAACCTAAAGTCTGCATCACTGCCTGGAGTTTCCCAGCAAGATTGAACTCTAGTTACCTGGTGCAGTAACTTGCTTGATAATGCACCTTATTTGAAGCTTCTTCCTTTCTCTGTCTCACTTCCCCATTTGCCTCCCAATACACTTTTGATATTGAATCCCGGTTTTAGGGTCTGCTTCTGTAGGAATCAAAGGAAGCTGCGATCTGGAAAGCTTAAGCATCTTGCCAAAAGCTCCACAGCCAGGACATAGCAGAGCCAACATGTGAAGTCCTGCTCTCCATTGACTTTGTGGTATGATGTTGAGACAGGTATTCAGAAAACTACAATATAAGACAAGAAGAAATGAAAGATGAAATAGATCTTCAAACAAATGCCAGAAGAACATTAAAAAAACAAACAAACAACAAAAACAAAATACACCAACCTAGGCCTACAATTAATGTAACCGGGAGTCAGGAAAAACTACAGGAGTTGGAATCACTTATGCTAGGCAAATGAGAGAAATTTCCCTAGTGGAGATGTGGGGCAAAATCATTGCCAGGGTTGGACAAGCAGCAGCAGAGACCCAGAGATAGAGTCCAGGGTAGATCTGGATGAGTGAGTTGTCAGCGGGTGGGTGTGTGATATGAGCTAGAGCTAGAGGGAGTGGGTGGGAGGCTGAGACAGTCCCTGAAGATCAGGAAATTCCTAGTCTCCAATCCCCAGGCTCCTTCCTTAGACTCCCACATTGGATCTTCTTCTAAGGCTTGTTTTGGGCAAGAGTTTTCTCCTCTCTGTAATCTTTTACCCAGACTATTAGGTCAAGGGGCAAAGTCATATCCCATGACGGGTAGACAGGGGAGAAAAATGTCCACTGATGTCAAGTCCCGATGGTGAATCTGGGCTGCTTATGAAGGAGAGCCATCTCATAAGGACAAAGTGCCAGGGGATGGTGGTCTCCCTCATCACTATGCACCTCTCTGCTGCTCACATCATTAGCTTCTCTTGGTCCAAAAGGCTAAGTCTGTCCTGCTTATAAGGCTTTGTTTTTGCTGATACCCTGCCTTGAGATCTTTCTTCACATCTTAGAATGCTCCCTTTCCCCCATCACTCAGAATTCAGCTCAAACATCACTTCCTTGAACAGGTCCTCCTGGGCTACCTTTCTATTTCTCTTTTCCCTCCTCACAATTTCAGTGGTGGGATTCAAATAATTTAACAACTGGTTCTCAGCCCTAATGACTGTTTTAAGCATAAAAAAGCAATATACCAAAAAGTAGTTTATTATTTCACTCATTTAATACTTATATAAGAACAATAAAAGAGGTACACAAAACTAGATTATGTTATAAAAAAGAGTTTTAGAATATTAGTGGCCTGACCAGGTGGTGGTGCAGTGGATAGGGTGTTGGCCTGGAAGGCAGGGTTCAAAACCCTGAGGTCGCTTGCTTGAGCACGGGTACATCTGGCTTGAGCACGGGTTCACCAGCTTGAGCGCGGTGTCACTGGCTTGAGCATGGGATCATAGACATGACCTCATGGTCACTGGCTTGAGCCTAAGGTCGCTGGCTTGGATGAAGCCCCTGGTCAAGGCACATATGAGAAAGCAATCAACAAGCAATTAAGGTGTCACAACAAAGAATTGATGCTTCTCATCTCTCTCCCTTCTTGTCTGTCTGTCCCTCTCTTTGTCTCTCTCACTAAAAAAATAATAACAATTAAATATTAATGAGAAAATATTAAATAATACCTCACAAAACCCAATAAAACTGTTATTTAAGATATGCCCATATTGCTTCTTGATTGGCGTCCTCACTTGCAATTTTTTCACCTATGGATGGAATGAACATTACTATGGGCACTTAGAATATGCTGTTGTGCAGATAAATGTTAAAAAAAGAGTAAGGAATGTAAATTTGTTATTTCCACATTGGGTGGTGCCCAGGTGCCTACCTTAGAGAGAACCCTGATTACAAGTGCAATTTTAGCCTGACTTGTGGTGGCACAGTGGATAAAGCATCAACTTGGAACATTGAGGTCACTGTTTTAAAACCCTTGGCTTGCTCAGTCAAGGCACATATGGGAGTTGATGCTTCCCATCTCTCTCCCTTCCTGTCTGTTCCTATCTGTCTTTCTCTCTCTAAAAACAAACAAATAAAAACTATACAAATGACTAATGAGAATATAAAAATATGTTTACCATCATTAGTAATAAGGGAAATACAAATTAAAACCACAGATTAATACCACTATGAATCCACTAGAATGGCTACAATTAAAAATACTATAGTGTCAAATTTTGGTGAAGGTTAGCAATTAGAACTCTCACTCATTGTTGGTGATAATGTGAAAATTTTGCAATCACTTTAAAAAATAGTTTGGCTGTGTCTTATAAAGGTAAACATATACTTACATTATGATCCAGCAAATCCTATTTCTAGGTCTTTATTTGAGAAATGAAAATACAGTTGACCCTTGAACAGCATGAGTTGAACTGCACAGATCCATTTACACATGAATTTCTTTTCAACAAATACAGTCAGCCCTTTTGTATTTGGGTTTCACATCCACAGATCAACCAACCAGGAATGAAACACAGTATTTTTGCATTTCCAACTGCAGTTTCAGTCTGTGGTTGGTTGAAACTGCTGATGTGAAGGGCCAACTATGTTAAATTTTAGGGGAGTCACAAGTTGTAGGCAGATTTTCACCTGCTTGGGGGTCAGTACCTTTAAGCATCAAGTTGTTCAAGGGTCAACCTTAGATTTTTTAAAATTGATTTTTAGAGAGAGGAGAGAGAGAAAAAGAGGAGGGAGAAGCAGGAAGCATCAACTCAGTAGTACTGTTTCCTGTATATGCCTTGAGCAGGCAAGCCCAGAGTTTCAAACCAGTGACCTCAGTATTCCAGGTTGACGCTTTATCCACTGTGCCACCACAGGTCAGGCAACCTTAGATGTTCACACAAAAAACTGTACACACATATTTATAGCAGCTGTATTTATAATTGCCAAAATCTGGAAATAGCCCAATGTCCATCTGCTGGTGGATGGATAAACAAATTGTAATTCATCTATACAATGAAATACTCAGCAATAAAAAGAAAAAAATGATCTACTGATAAATGAAACATGTGAGCTAAATACTCTAGCTCTCTGTAGGTAGAAGTTTCTACAGTTGTGTTGCACATTGCTTCCCAGAGTTCCCCAGTGGATTTGAGTTCTGATTACCTAAGATGATGACTTCTTGATGAAACACCTATTATTGACTTCCTTCTCTTCCTTGTCTCATTTTCCCATTCCCCTACCAGTATTTTCTAAGATAACCTCTCATATAAAATACTTGCACTGAATTCTAATCTCAGGGTCTCTTTTTGAAATCAGCATTTTCAAACAAAGCAAATCAATAAGTAGATTAAGATCACCAAAAGATAACATTGCTATACAAAAACCAAAATATAACATATTGTTAAGTTGAAATATATATTATAGGCCTGACCTGTGGTGGCGCAGTGGATCAAGCATCAAACTGGAACACTGAGGTCCCCGGTTCAAAACCCTGGGCTTGCCCGGTCAAGGCATATATGGGAGTTGATGCTTCCTGCTCCTCCCCCACTTCTCTCTCTCTCTCTCTTTCCTTCTCTCTCTTCTCTAAAATGAATAAATAAATAAAGATAATTTTTAAAAAATTTAGAAATATATTATAAAACTATATGTGTAGGATACTAACTGTATTTTAAGAACAAGAAAACCCCATACATTCTAAATGTGTGTGTGTGGGTGTGTATGTGTGTGCGCACACGTGCAAATGCACATAAAACCGTCTAGCTCGGATGCACACAGAATTGATAATAGTGGCTACCTCTGAGGAAAGTGAGACTGGGTGAGAGGGTCAAGGGAGACTTTTACTTACACCGTAAACTTTGAACTTTTAAAAATAAGGATCTATTTGTGAATTCCTTATGTTTTAAAAGTACAGAGGTTTTTCGGGTTACGACAGTCTCAATGACGTTTCACGTTTACGACATTCACTCCCATAAAAACTTAAGAAAATTGAGATGTGGGTGTTTCGGCTTCTTCCGTTACCATCATACTTACAGACTACATGAGCGAACTATTAGTTTGGTTGTGCACAGCAGAAGAATATGCAGCAATGCGGTGTATGAGTGAGGGAGTTGGTGTCCCCCAGTAGGCTTAACTATGCCGTTTTGGACTGTTAAAAACAGAAATGTTCTGTTTGTGTTGCTTTATTTGGCAACCTTTTGGCCATTATAGCTCCTAAACAAAAGTCAGAGTCTTCAGATGGTAGCGCTTCGAAGAAGAGGAAAGCCATCATGATGGAAATAAAATCAGACATTGTAAAGAGAACAGAAAAAGGAGAATCAATGATAAACATCCGCCATGTGTTAGGCCTTAGCCGCTCTACTGTAGCAACGTTATCAAGGATGAAGACCATATCCTAGAGCATGTCAAGGGATCAGCCTTTATGGAATCGTCTGTGGTTACAAACAGTGAAGTGGAAAGATTGAGATGGAAAGATTTCTAATTTTGGGGCTAGAAGACCAGCATCAGTGGCATATACCAGTTAGGACAGATAAGTGACTCAAGCTAGGGAGTGTTCTGATTTACACCAAAATTCTAGTTATATCACTGTCGTAGGAAAGAAACTGTGTTGTGACCCGAGGACCCCCTGTAAGTTAAAAATACTTTATAATGTGACAGATAAGCTCAATTTACCACAGCTTAAGAACCAACACTGGGCACTGGGGATGCAGAGAAAAATAGGAACACAGTCTCTGTCCTTAGGGAGCTCCCAGAGCACCAGACAGGTAAAGATCTGTAATGCCCTGTGATAAGTATTATGACAGAAATAAGCAGAAGGGACTGTGGGCACCCAGAGTTGGAGCTCAGCCATTCAGCTGCACAAGAAAATGTCGTTCCTCCCTCACCTCCCCTGTGAAGATTTAGGTAGACTTCAACCAAAATGACTAGGGTTCAATCAGCCCAGCTGAAGGTGTAACGATTAAGAATTAAGCAAACCGGCCTGACCTGTGGTGGCGCAGTGGATAAAGCGTCGACCTGGGAACACTTAGGTCGCCAGTTCAAAACCCTGCACTGGTCTGGTCAAGGCACATATGGGAGTTGATGCTTCCAGCTCCTCCCCCCTTTCTCTCTCTCTCTCTCTCACTCTCTCTGTGTGTCTCCTCTCTAAAATGAATAAAATAAAAAGAATTAAAATAAAAAGAATTAAGCAAACCAAGTGCTCTGCCACTCAATAAGAATAAAAATGCCCTTAATGGAAGGGTCATCATATCCTTGGAGGGGTGTCCCAAAGCAGGTACTTATCAATATTTCCAAAACCATCAAGAATTTCCAGTCTGACAGTTACATTGGCACAATGATTCTGGCTCTTTGGATCTCCCTCCAGCCTCCACGCCCATCCTATCTGCCTCATGCTTTAAGATCATGTCCATCCAGCAACCTTGTACTAATGGAGACTTGCCTAGCAAGAGAAAGTGTATGGAGGGGAGAAGGCAAGCATTATAATCTAATTGTTGGTTATACTTGTCACTGAAAGGCAATCGAGTGGCCTGCTTCCTGCTTCCAGGTCTTTATTATGAGGTCCCTTAACCTAGTGATTCCAAGCTTTGCTACACTTTTTATAAATCTTTATGTCAAGGTCATATCCCCTACCAATTAAATGGAGTTGGCACCAGACAGTGGTCAGCTGCCTCCTGGCTTGAAAGACCCTATAGTGTTTCTCTTCCCAACTCCATCTTCAGTGAAATCATGCTTGAAATCAACCATGGTGGAAATTTTTACACCACAGAAATAGGCTATACATTGGCCTCCCTCCCTCCCTTCCTTCCTTCCTTCCTTCTTTCTTTCCTCCCTTCCTTCCTTTCTCTTTCTTTCTCTTTCTTTCTTTCTTTCTTTCTTTCTTTCTTTCTTTCTTTCTTTCTTTCTTTCTTTCTTTCTTTCTTTCTTTCTTTCTTTCTTTCTCTCTCTCTCTTTCTTTCCTTCCTTCCTTCCTCCCTCCTTCCCTCCCTCCCTCCTTAGCAAACTGTTAAGCCCTTACCAGCACACCACTCACTGAAGCCAGTTATCTGTAATTTCTAAAGATCCCTAGGTGATTCCAAAGTGCAGCAAGGTCTGGGAACCAGTGTCAGTTTTGCCTGTGTAGTGCTCTTTGTTGTCTTGGAAAGCATGATGTCACCTGCTAACTCTAGGAATGGCTATTTGAGGCTGAAGCTTTCTTCCTAACCTGGGGCCACTGTTTCAGAAAACTTTCAGGGAGGGCAACCTTTATTCAATTCTGAAGGCTGAGTTCTGTAATTTGATGTGTTGGGGGTAGATAGCTAGAAATGTTGTGCAAGGCTCATTACTGCCCTTTTAGTGAAAAGTGTCTTGTCACATTTGGAGTCCAAGCTGAAAATGGATCCACAGGACATTTTCTGTATAACATTATGAAACACTTCTTATTTTATTTATGTTCAGAGCATATGAATTATACTTTCATTTATTAACTTATGAAGTCAAAGTGATAAAGGGCATCTATAAATATTAAGAATAATGCTTTTATTATATATTTTGAAACTTTTTAAAGAACTAACTTTAAGATAAAATATTCATCACTGATTCACCTGGGAAGGGGGAAAGGGTTGGACAGTGCCTGACCCTCATGGCCAAGGATGCGAGTCAGGGCTAAGATTTGATCCTGGGGTTCGAAGCTGAGAGACAGAGAAGGGTAAGATGAGGCCAAAGTCCTCAGATAGTACATGCAAAGAGAACACTTGTGAGGTTCAGGATGTATTATTGAGTTGGATGGAGGCCCAGATATAGGGGAAGAAGACCCACCGCCTAAGCAGAAGGCTTGAACAGCACATGAACTTGGATTTGTCTGGCCTTACCCAGTCCCCAGCTTATAACCATATTCCATCTCTGTCTTAGTTTTCTTGACTCCTGACATTGTATTGCCCCCAAACTAACTCTCCTACTGTACTGACTGGCTTCCCTTGCTATGCCTCCCTGCAGCTGAGCATGGACTTGTTCTTTGTTCCACAACACTGCCAAATGCTCAAAGGTTTGCAGTCAGGCTCACACTCTGTCTTATCAAGTCTCCAGCTTTAGTTTGGCACTGACATCTTTAAGCACTGCCACAAAGCTGATAGAGGGCCTGGAGGGGCACTAGAAAATAAATGAGGACAATTAGGAGAAGCAATTTACAATTTGTTAAAATTTAAGTATCACATTTCATCCCTCCACCCCACTCCCCAAACATAAGGGTACCGTAAATGGAGACACCATGAGAAAAATTGATCAATAAACTACACATAAAAGTGGGGAAGGAAGCTATCTGTATTAATTGGCTAGTCTATGTCAGGTACTATGCTAGGTGTTTCATGTTATGTGACCTTATTTAATCCTGTCAATATCTTTTTTTAATTGTATTTATTGATTTAGAGAGGGGAGAGAGAGAGAGAAATGTGGGGGAGGAGCAGAAAGTATCAGCATGTAGTTGCTTTTTATATGTGCCTTGACTGGGCAAGCTTGGTGATTTGAAACGGCAACCTCGGCATTGTGGGTCAACGCTTTATCTGCTGCATCATCACATGTCAGATTCCTGTCAATATCCCTTTAACATAGATATTACTTTCTACTTCAAAATATTCAAAAACTTCTTTAAAAAATACTCAAAACATTTTTCAAAAAAATACTTTAAAAAATTCAAAGTATTACTACCCTATTTTACAGATGAAGAAACTAAAGCTCAAAAGTGTGAAGTGCCCAAAATCACATAGCTAGGAAATTTTTCGTAGCATTATGTTTCAGTTGAAGATATTGAACGCCTGTTTTTCAGGGGATGGAGACATCCAGAGGGCCTAGTATCAGAGAAAGTCTTCATAAAAGATCTGAGGTTTCTAGAGCAGAGCCTTGGAAAGTGACTAGAACTTGGGTAGAAGAAGAGGTAGAAGGAATTCCAGGCCTGCAGGAAGGAGTCAGGGCGTGAAGGAAGCATGATTCAGAAGGGTGTGTCCAATGAAAAGCCAGAGAGGGTCTTACCTGCCTGACACTGAAGATTTGCATTAGAAAATGTTGAAAAGGTATCCTAGACCAGTGAGGGAGGCCCTTAGCTGTCAGGTTTGGAAGCGGAAGAATTTTCTGCCTACTCTTCCCTGTACTCCATAGCATCACTTCTTGGCCATTCCCTCCAGCTGTGTGATACAATGGGAAGACCATGTAATGTGGAGCTGGCCATTCCATAGCTTTGTGAGATTCAAGTTACTCTGCTTTTCTGAGTCTTTTTCTTCATTTGCAAAGTGGAATGTAGTGATGATTTATCACATGAGATAACATTCATTGAGCACACTTTGCTGTTGAAGGTGAGTTGCTCCCTTGGTTGTCCTTTAATCTCCCTAGCCTGCCCCAAGTTGTACAAAGTCTCTGCAGGCAACTCAAGATGGAGGCAGTTTGGGGGAAAAAGGGAAGATCACCTCCTACTTCCTGCACATTCTATTCCTGCTTATGCATTCTGATGTCCTGCTTGCTTTTTTGGGCTCTAAGTGCTATCCTGCTGACTCACTTCCGACTTCTCGTTCATTATGCTCAGCTCCTGAAAATGGAACAGAGTGGAGAGGGCTGTATATTGTGCTGTCTGCCAATGTGTTAAAGAGAATTGGGTGGCTGTCAGGCCAGCCTCACATGGATAGAGAGCTGGAAATATGAACTAGCAATGCCCAAAGTGTTTTACTCATCTGACACATAGGACACTCTGAATAAACTCTAATACTAATAATACTCTACTTACTGCCCCTGATGGACATTTTTAAAAGATGAAATTAAAAATAAGCAGAATTAATAGTATTAATTTCCTCCTGGAGCCTAATAGCTTACTTTTTCTCCCATACCTGGAGTATGTACACACCATTTTGAAAACTCCTGCATCACACTAAGATCTCTTGGAGGGCAGAGACTTTAAGTCATGTAACCCTCCCCCCATTCTTGAACCTAGCATCATACCTGCATACAGTTCGTGCTCAATGAATATTTGTGTCAGGAATAAATAGCTCTTAATATACCATCATTTTCTGATGGATTGGACTTTTTTATTTCATATGCATTGAGCACTTTCTAAGTGCTGGTACTACACTAGGTGCTGAAAACTAAAAGTTTAAGAAGATTCAGCCCCTTTCCTCCAGGCTAATCCTTCTCAAATTTTACCATGTGTAAGAATCACCTGGAGGGCTTGTTAGACAGATTTCTGCCCCCAACCTCAAGAGGTTCTGATTCGGTAGGTCTGGGGTAGAACTGAGACTGCATTTCTAAGAAGCTTCTAGGAAAATCACATTTGGAGGAGACTGATATGCATTGGGAAACTGGGAAGGCATCCATCCCAAATATTATGTGAGAATGGGGTTAGGGAAAGAGAATGAACATATATGAAACATTCACTGTTTGCCAAAAACTTTTAAATATATCACCTCATTTAATCTTCACCTCAACATGATGAGACATAAATTATTATCTTCATTTTCAGTTGAGGCAACTGAGACTCAGGTTAGTTAAATTACCTAAGTCATAGACTTCTTTTAGATATTGCCTTAGGAACTGGTCATACATTTAGTGGGACAGACAAGCGTTCTCTCCAAGTCAAACTCAGTAAACAATTAAAATATAGAATTTTCAGTGCTACAAAGGAGACTGTGTCATGGAGCTTTATAAAAGAGACACAACAGGGTTGGAGAAACTTTATAGGGAAAAAAAAGGTGAAATTTACATGAAGAACTGAATGATAAATTAGAGAAGTAGAGGGTGGGTGGGGAGTGTTTTGAACAGAAGAAATGCATAAAGGCTTAGAGGGACTGAAATAACTTTAGAATGTCTGAAGTAAAGAGGGTGGAGGGGAGAGATAAGGTCCTTGAAGAAGGTAGGAACCAAATAGTGCTGGCCCATTAAGACTTAACTGACTTTAACCAAGGGTAGGAGCATGATCAGACTTGTATTTTTAAAAGATTGTTATGTTGCCTGACCTGTGGTGGCACAGTGGATAAAGTGTCGACCTGGGAACACTGAGGTCGCCAGTTCAAAACCCTGCACTGGTTCGGTCAAGGCATATACGGGAGTTGATGCTTCCAGCTCCTCCCCCCTTTCTCTCTTTCTCTCTCTCTCTCTTTCTCTCTCTCTCTCTCTCTGTGTCTCCTCTCTAAAAATGAATAAAATAAAAATAAAATAAAAATTTAAAAAAAAATAAATAAATAAAAGATTGTTATGTTGCTCTGGCTGAGTAGCTCACTTAGAGCATCATTGGACACATCAAGTTTAAGGGTTTAATCCCCGATCAGGGCACATAAGGAGCAACAAATGAATGCATAAATGGGTGCAACAACAAATTGATGTTTCTCTCTCTTTCTTCCTCCTCTTTCTCCTGTCTCTAAGATCCCCGTCTCTCTCTCAAATCAATCAATACATAATAAAGAAAAAATTGGAAAAGATTGCTATCATCTTAGTGGAGGGTGGATTAGAGAAGAGCTAGCCTGTAGACTGTGAGGTGCATTAAGATGCTAGTAGTGAAAATTTGGGCAATACTGTAATGACTGGGGAGGGCAAGGAGATTAGAAGTGTTTAAAACTTGACTGATTAGAAAGGGGAGAAATGGGTAGGCAAAAGAGGAATCAAAGATGATCTCCAGGGTTCTGAGTGCACACTTTTAGTAAAATAAGGTTCTGTAAGCTTAATATTTCATATTTTAAAAGAAAAAGTAAATTCAAATACGTGAGGTTATGTGAAAGTGAAAGAAAGATCGTATTTTGGTAGGATTTCAATGACTAGAACTTACTGACTAGGAAAATATGGGAGAAAATTACTGTCTTCGCTGTTGTCTTTTATTTTTGTTGTTTTAATTTGTATTTATATTGATAGCCTTACTGTCCATTGAGAGTTGTGAATGGTGGAGATAACGGCTCTTTTTGCTAAGATCAGGATTAGCCATGAAAGACAAGCCAGTTAACTCGAGTTTGTTCTTCGACTGTTGAGTAACCTTGTACATTGAGTTGCTGAAACTCCACATCCCATTTTGCTCCCCGTACTTCTTCACACTTTATGCCTTTAATAGGGATAGTGGAGGGCTTCCAATCAATGGATCAGTAAAGACTTGGACTCCGCCTTCTTCGTCTGGGTCCCGCCTCCTTTACTTATACCACACCCCTTTTACTTATCCCGCCCCTAGAGAGGTCGTCGTTGATATGACAGCAAATCTCCACAATCTTGACCTATAGGAGATATGAAGGGTGGGACCGAGATCAATCATTTTATTCATTTGTTAAACCAAATGTCTATCTGGACCCTGTCTCAGCCCACTTCATCTTCAAGCTAAGGATTTGTTGCTCTGTTCTTGGTCCCCGGCTCATGATTGGTTCTTTCATTCCACCTCTCTTCCAGTTTTGCAGGCGGGATTAGCACGCAGCTTCCTGCTCCTGCCAAAAAAATAAAAGAAGAATAAGAAAAGAGGAGAGAGGCGAAAGAAAATGTCACGGAGATCTTTGATTTTTAATTCGCTTTTGGCCTTGTCGGTCAGGTCAAACTCTGCCTTATGATTGGTCTTTATATCTGCCCATCCCGAATTGGGGGTGGGATTTCCCCAGGAGACCCACACCTTGTTACCACTGGCCGAACAGTGCGCCTGTCTGAAGTTCCGGTCCCAGGATTGGAGGTGGATGCGGACAGGTGGGCGTGGATTGGCTAGGGAAGCCGGTCAGTGTGAGACAGGGGCGGGGCCTCGGCGGCTGGTTGCGCGTGTCCGCCGCTGGCTCCGCTCTATCCGGCTTTGCTAGGGGAGGTGAGTCTGGCCGCGGCTGCACGGGCGGCAAAGGAGGCGGCGGCTGAGGAGAAAACAGCCGCAGCGACTGAGGAGCAAGCGGCCTCAGGGACAGAAGCCGGGTGGGGGGGAGGGGGGGAGACGGAGCAGCCTTGAGCCCTGCGGGGGCAGTCGTGCGGGGGGACCCACCCGCTCTCCCCCCCAACCCTTCTAGCAGAAGCAGCCGGCGGCGGGGGTAGGAGTCCGCCCGCTTCCGACTGCACCCCTCCCGCCTCCTCCCGGGGCTGCTATTCTTCGGCCCCGGGACCTTAACCTCATCCCGGGGCGGTTCCCTCTGTCTGGGCATCCGAGTGCTGCCCACCTCTCTTTCATTCCCCCCTGTGCCTCCTTACCTTCACTTTGCCTCGGTTCGCTTTCCTCTCTCTGTCCTGTCCTGTCGCCTCCTCGTCTCACTCTGTCCCTCCTGCCTCCTTCCCTGGCTCTTTTCTGTTCGGGAAAGTTTAGTAACCACCCCACCCCCTTCCAATCAGGTCAACCTGACAAGGAGTAGGGGGAGATGTAGGGAAGCCTGAGAGTTCGAGGGGGGAAGCTGGTTTCCCTGAAAATCCCTCCCCCCATCTTTTTCATTTGGGGTGGTTGGAAATTTTTTTAAAACTATTTTTGAGGAGGTGGTAGGTGTTTAGAAAAGGATGTGGGAATGGAAGGGGTAGATGAGTCAACTCTCTTACAAGATTCCAAGGGTGGTGTGTTACCTGATCCTTTTCGTGTGTGGAGTTCAGGGATTCGGGAGGTTTGGCCTTTATTCCCACATTCAAAGTTGGAACCTCCCCCAAATTAAGTATGGAGTTTTAGTACCCACTTGTGGCAGGTAACCTGGGGGGAAGGGGGTCCCTTTTTCCTTTTTCTTTTCTTTTTCTTTTCTTTTTTTGGCAACCTACACCCTTCCACATACACTCACTCCCAAAATTAAACACCAAGATCCTCAAACTTGTTTGGATTGACTGATGAAGACATAAAGCCAATTGCGCTCCATGTTTTTTGAGGTGGAGTGAGTGGTTTTTCTTCATTTTTAAATGGCCAAATGACAGCTTGACCTAGTTTGCTTTCCAATCAAAGGGCATTTTTTTGAATGTCTCTTTGTGGCGCAAGAGCCAACGCAAAAATGATGGCGGCTTATAATGGCGGTACATCTGCAGCAGCAGCAGGTCACCACCACCACCATCACCACCACCTTCCACACCTCCCTCCTCCTCACCTTCACCACCACCACCACCCTCAACACCATCTTCATCCGGGGTCGGCTGCTGCTGTACACCCTGTACAGCAGCATACCTCTTCGGCAGCTGCGGCAGCCGCAGCAGCGGCCGCAGCTGCAGCCATGTTAAACCCTGGGCAACAACAGCCATATTTCCCATCACCGGCACCTGGTCAGGCTCCTGGACCAGCTGCAGCAGCCCCAGCTCAGGTACAGGCTGCCGCAGCTGCCACAGTGAAGGCGCACCATCATCAGCACTCGCATCATCCACAACAACAGCTGGATATTGAACCGGATAGACCTATTGGATATGGAGCCTTTGGTGTTGTCTGGTGAGTACCAAAAGAAAAACACAACTTTCCCTGGTTTCTCCCCATGATTGTGGTTGGGCAGGTCATCTCTTAATGGCTTCCTCCATGTTGACCAAAGTGGAGCAAGCTTCTTCACTCAACTGTAGGAAGACACCCTCACTTACATGGTAAAGAGGCCTAATGCATGGGCCCTTCTAGGCTTATGCTTTTGAGTCATGGCAAATTTTGGAGAACTTTCTGATGAGTTAACATGAGTTTGCTGTCTGCCAAACTTTTTTTTTACAAACCTAAGCAAGCCACTGACTGTAGGATCAATAGATGAATGTGTGAAACTTCTTTTCCGACAAAGACGTTGGTCATCTCTCATGACTGATTTAATTTGAATCAGCTGCCCAATTACAGCAAATGTCACAATTGACCCAACTCGATTCCTTTTCATCGTCTTATCATTTGGATATACTTTGAATTACTAGTTTGCTATTCTTTCTGTCTTTCTGGTCCTTAATTTATGATTTTGATCGCCAGAAAGAAGATAGGGTTCATAGTTGAACTAGTTAAGTCATTTCTTGAGTGGTTTATTTTAAACCGTAAAGCTACAGTTGGGAAGTATGTGGCTTTAGCCTTTTGATAAGAGTGCATTAAATATAGCATCACACATGAGTACCACAAATGAGGTCAGTAGACTGTAGCTATGCAGTGGCCCACATTCATTGTAATGTTTTAGTGTCATTTAATTCCCCTTAGTTGCCATTATCCCTTGGTTGGTAGTAGAAAGGATACTTTTTAAACATGAAACTGCCTACTTTTGCTAGTGCTAAGATACTTTTCAAAGTCCAAGGGCTCCTAAATGCAACATTTTGTCTATTTGCCCTTAGGAAGATTTGTAGTTTATAATAAAATGTATTTATGACAGTAGGGTTCTCTTCTTATTAAAACTAGAGTGAACTGAGTTTTCCCCCCAAGGATTCGGTATTCTGGTGTGGACAGATGAATTGATGTTTTGAGTGCATTGAAAAATAGATTCTTGTTAATGTCTAGAAAAGCCCCCATCACCACAAGCAGATGAACAAACTCTTTAGAACTAGCCTGGTAAATGTCTCCTTTGGTCATTGTTTTTAGGCTATAATTGATGAGTATCATTTTGCATTGTATCTGTCCATCTTTATATATATTTCAGACTTACAATCTAGTCTGCTAAGTGCTCTGATGTTTTTGTTTGTTTGTTTTAAACTAATAAAGGCCAGTGTTTTCCCAGCTAACTCTCCCAGGAGGTTGCTGCTTTGTGCTCCCTTCTTCAAGGTGTGTGGGATTCCTGGTGGGAAAGAGTACAGCCAGTAATGGTGCCCCTTTGGTGGTTCTGCTTAGGGACCTGCCTCTTCCTGCCTTGCTCTCTCCCTTATCCTGTCCTCCCGGATCGCGCTATGAGCTTCCATTCCTTGCCTGACCCTGACGATTTCAAAGCTTGATTGGGGTAGGGAGGGAGAAGGTTGAGGGTGAGCAGGGAAAAGGTTGTTCCTTCAAATTTTGTCACTGATTTACTGAGAATTTTTATGGATTTTCATTTTAGTAGTGCTTTGCATACAATGCTAAGAACTAAAGATACTGAAAGGGAGTGGGTTGCATTTCTTGTACTCCAAAGGTGTTACTGACCTGCATTTTTATCAAATGCTGATGTGACTTGTAGAAGTTTTAACTTCAAGTTTGTGCTAAGGGAAAAGTTTTTATTTTTAAAGGCGGGGGAATTGAGGAACTGGAGTGCTGCAACATCTCCAACAGTGAACATTCTGGTAGTGGGTATTCTGAATTACTGATGTGTGAAAATCCGACTGTGTTTGATTTGAATTCATTCTAGATTCTTTCATTGATTGACCCCTTCTACCAGCTTTGGAGTTTGTTCCACATACTTGAAGTGCCTCCTTCTGTACACTATCTTCTATTGTAGTACACCAGTTGTTTTGTGTTTGCCTGTCTCACTGACTACATTTGTAAGCCTCTTGAGGGTAAGGTCTGTGGTCTATTAGTATATGTACTACTTTTTTCTCCCCAGCACGCACTTAGCACAGTGCTGTGGCATCTATGCTGTTTGGTCACTTGATCTGGTCAGGTCCCTTCTTTGTTCTTTAGCCAAGTTTTTGTAGTTAGTTGCAGTGAGTGTTTTTATGAGCTGTAACAGTTGAAATATAATTTTGGTATGAATAAAAGGAAGAGTTCCAGGTGTGTGTTTTAGTATGTAAATACTTTTCTATTTTCATATTTACATATTGTTGACTTCCTGTCTGAATTGCTTAATGTATTTGGAATTTAACTGCTCTGTGACCTGAGTAAAATTGTTAAAGCTAGAGATTTAAAAGGACACAAAAGGAGAGAGAGAGAAAACTTGAGGACACTGGACAGCAGTGTGGTGATTGCTGGGGGGCTGGCAGGGTGTGGGGAGGATGGTATAGGGGGGCGAAGTGGTGGTGGATGAAGACTTGACTTGGGGGGTGAACACACAGTACAGTGTACAGAGATGTGTTGTACAATCAGGCACCTGAAACTAGTATAATTTTGTTAACTAGTGTCACCTCAGTAAATTCGATTAAAAATAATAAATAGGCCTGAACTGTGGTGGCGCAGTGGATAAAGTGTTGACCTGGAATGCTGAGGTTCCCATTTTGAAATGCTGGGCTTGCCTGGTCAAGGCACATATGGAAGTTGATGCTTCCAGCTTTACCTCCCTTCTCTGTCTCTCCCCCCCTCAAAATGAATATAAAAATAAATAATAAATAAAAACCCAGAGATTTGAACACCAAACTAGAGTGAATTGCACTTGTATTGTGAAACCAAAGCTAAGATATTAGTGAGGTGTTTTACTTTTTAAATAACAACCAGAATTTTTCTAATTTAGAAAGCACCCAATAGGAACAACTACTATTTTTTAAAATGATCACAATATAATAAAAATATTCTTCCAATGATACATCATTTGATTCAAAGCACCATATACCCACTTGGGCATTATAAGATTCACTTAGATTCAAATACAGTGTGTCCGTAAAGTCATGGTGCACTTTTGACCGGTCACAGGAAAGCAGTGCACCATGACTTTACGGACGCACTGTATATGTAATGCGTTCTGTAAGTATTTTTCTTCTGGCATGGCATAAGAAAGGAAACTATATCTGCCTTCATGTTTTTTTTTCCTGGACTTGCACCCAGTAGTACTAACTGATGGTTAAAAATGCTGCATGCAGTTTTGAGGGATATTGTTGTTCCTCCATATAGACAAGGAGAGATATTTATAGAAGTGATGTAGCATTTTACCATTCAGATTTATCACTGGACAGTTTAGTTTACCAGGCATAATTTTTCTTTCTGCTGGATTTAACTAGTAGAATAACTTATCAGTATTGGAAAGTTTTGTGAAAGTGGTGAATTGCTATTAGCTGCTGGTAAAGATGGTGCTTTGACAGTTCAATTAAGATTTCATTAACAACTGTCTGCTGTGTTTTATCTCAAAGTAGGGGTTCCAGGTTACTTCTTAATATGATCATGGGTAGTGTGAGATACATTCATTGCCAATGATAGAATATGTTCATGGTATCAAAGCATCATATATAATTTGACCTTCTTTATCAGATGTCATTTTCATAATGCAAACCAAAACACAAAACAACACACAAACAGAAACCTATAAATGAGGTTGTTATAAATACCTTTTGATCTGTAGTTCATTGTTGTCAGAGAAAAGTACGTTGTGCTTAAAGATGTGACAACTCTGGGACAAGGACTATTATAGCATAAGGCTTCGGGGCCTTAAGATGTGTATACTTTTGAGAGTTGGAAGAAGTTGACTACATGAGAAAGGTTTGAGGATTGCTAAACCCAGGCAGTTTTGATGTGGGCAGCCTGAACTATCAGAGATTGAATTAATGGCACATACTGCCATTTTGATAAAAGTGAGTCTGGGAAAGGCTTCTACTTTATAAAATTAGAGTTTTGGTTTTTTACTTATCTGATTAATTGAAAGATAAAGATCCTGGAATTCAGGTCTTTCAAAATGGAAGCATAACTGTAGTGATACTTAGTTACTAGCTGTATAATATTAAGTTGATTAACCTCTCTATTCCTTATCTATAAAATGAGGATAATAATAGCACCCATCTCATAGGATTGGTGTAAGGATTAAATGAGGTAATCCTTGTAAACCAATCACTACACTGTCTAGTACACAGTAAGAAATAAATGTTAAATTCTTTAGTGTTGTTATTGTTAGAAAAATCAAACTGTTGTATTAATATGCATAGAAGTGGTTTCATATATGGGCAGATGTTTCAGGTGAACTCAACATGCAGACTATTTTGGAGGCACGACTTTTTTTTTACAGAGACAGATAGGGACAGACAGAACCAGAGAAAGGAGAAGCATCAATCATTAGTTTTCATTGCAACACCTTAGTTCATTGATTGCTTTCTTATATGTGCCTTGACCGTGAGGCTACAGCAGACCAAGTAACCCCTTGCTGGAGCCAGCGACCTTGGGTCCAAGCTAGTGAGCCTTGCTCAAACCGGATGAGCCCGCGCCTAAGCTGGCGACCTCCGGGTCTCGAACCTGGGTCCTCCGCATCCCAGTCAGACTCTCTATCCACTGCGCCACCGCCTGGTCAGGCTGGAGGCACGACTTTAAGTATCAAAGTGTCCACTTAGTTGGGCTATATGCCAGGAAGAATTGGGGGAAAATATTCTGTCCTATTCTCAATTAATTAAAAAACAAACAAAAATGTATATCCATATCTATATGGATTTGATGTGTCTAGTCAGATCATCACTGTTTTAGAACATATTAGGATTTACATACAGAGAAAGAAATTAGTTTTTTCTTCTCAGAATGTAACAAATGAAGGACATCCTTATGATCAAAGTTCAGCTTTACTGGAAATTCATTTTACTTATGCTTGTATGGAAAAGTGTGAATTGCTAAATAAAATTCCAGTAAGGTGGGAAAATATGTGTGATTTAATGAGAAATTATGCAGTGTAAATCCTTATGCAATTCAAAGATTGTCTAGCTTGCTCATCTTGTGAAAATTAGAGGCATCATGTTTTTCTGATGTTTTCTCTGGTCCTCTTAACTACTCGTATAGCAAACTATAATTTGGAAAAATGGGATATATTTGGGGGGAAATCCTGGAGTTAGTTGCTTCATAAAGATGTATACTAAAGCATCGTAAGGAATATTTTGTTATTAATGGTGCTTTACAGATTAAGAATCTGTGGTATTGAAGTTTCTCTACTGGACAAGATTAACAGCCACAGCTGGATTCTTTGCGGGGGAGGGGGTCTGCTTTGTGAAAAGAGCTTTGAAGAATCAGAGCCTGCACCGTAAAAGGAAATGGTTGCTCTTCTAGACATAACAAAGCATTTGTGTGAAATTAGAAATGTGGAAATATATACTGTTAATTTTAACTGCAAACAAATGTACTTTTAGAAACTAAGTTCATGGTCATAAAGAAAGTAAAGAGAAAGAATAAAAGAAACATAATCTAATGACACTGAGCCAGTTTCTTGGTGATAGAAACTTCATAATCTGTAACATTGGAAGTCATTTTATACTCCTGACAATTATCCAAATTACATTCAAAAACCAAAAATAAAACAGAACTACACAACAAAAGAAACTCATTTTATTCTTGGGGAGAAATTTTATGTTATACTATTGAATATCAGCTTAGATGAAAAAAGTCATACATTATTAAAATTTTTTTTCAGAAAGAATTTTCTTTTTAAATAAGCTAAGACAACAATATTCCTCAAAATTACTTGCAACTTTTTAGCCATCAGGTGGTACTACTGGTGTGTGTCCTGAAAAAGAAATGAGGTCAGATAGAGTTCCCTTTTATATGCTATGCTAGAAGAATATTTGCAAAATGCGTTAACTGAATATATGTTTGAATCTAAGTTCTGGAGTTTTATACTCAAAGCATACACAACTGTAGAAATGTTGTTCCTTGATATAAAAGGCCATCCTCTAACGGAGTACTGAAATACTTCATTATCATCATAACTTGGAACATTAGAGTTTTCAGAGAATTGAGTGGCTATTCTTGGTGGTTTTTATTAGATTTATTGATGTCCTAGCAGTTCAAGAATCTACTGTTTAAATACTGTATGTTTCCTTAATATGCTGATTTGATTTCTTTGATGAAAATTGTCAATGCCAAAGAAATGTTTCCATTTATTATCCAATCAAACAGAAAGAAGCCATTGGGAGAAGCCTTTGATTATAATGTTATATTTAGGTCTTATGATTCCCTGTGAATCCATAATACTTCAGTGAATTATTTGATTGGGTCATCTAATGTAGATCAACAATGAATTCCTAAGTAATATAATATAGCTTGTCAGTTTGATCCTGTTGTTGCTTGGGGGTAACACAGAATGCCTTAGGCAACAGTTGTAGTACTGTCAATAAGCATGTGACAAGTCATCATAGACCTAGTCTGTAGTTCTATAAAGTACCCTAGCCAAAAGACATTAGAAAAAATTCTGACATTCATGGCATTATGAAGAGATGACTTCCAAGGAAACTATATTGAGTTGAATTTTAACAGTTCGTTGTAATGGTAGAGTGAGTATAAGGATGTCTGCCATCGATTGTGATTGGTGTTCTTTACCTAAACCCAGTTTCACATCTGTGTTCTGAATTAGTTTGGCTAAAACTGAATCATATCTACTATCAGACAGTAGAAGGTTTTGACATTGTTGAGACTCACTAGTTAATGTATTTTTGTTGTCAACCTTCAATGGACCACTACTATCATAGGCACTAATATAAAAGGTATTTAGTTCTATAAAGAATTTTTTAAAACTCTATCAAGCTTTCTGCTATTATCTGTACTGTTCTTGGTACTGGGATATAAAGATGTTTAGGTCATGATGTTGCCCTGAAGGAGCTGACAGTTAAGTAAACAGTATGAAAAACTAATACATCCCTGCTTTCAAGGCATGTTGATAGAGAGTTGAAACTAAATTTGAATCCATTTATAAAAACTTAAAGATATATTATTTTCACTTATTCTTACAATACTCATTTATTATATGTAGACTATTTCTCAGGCACTGTGCTGGATGATAGGAACTTAAAGGAGATTATGATATATTGGGGGAGAGAGATTTGTAAATGGATAATTATAATTCATTGCCATTATTGCAATAAGAGATATTCCCTGGATATGGGAACATAGAGGAGGAATTTCTGTGAAAGGTATGGATACTTTCTAGAAGAGGTAACACCTCAAATGAGTTTTAAGACTTAGAGAGTCGCCTGACCAAGCAGTGGCGCAGTGGATAGAACATAGGACTGGGATGCGGAGGATCCAGGTTCAAAACCCCTAGGTTGCCAGCTTGAGCGTGGGCTCATCTGGTTTGAGAAAAGGTTGCTGGCTCGAGCAAGGGGTTGCTCGGTCTGCTGAAGGCCCGCGGTCAAGGCACATGTGAGAAAACAATCAATGAACAACTAAGGTGTCGCAACGAAAAACTGATGATCGATGCTTCTCATTTCTCTCCGTTCCTGTCTGTCTGTCCCCGTCTATGTCTTTCCCTTTTTCTGACTCTCTCTCTCTGTCTCTGTAAAACAAACTAACAAAAAAACCTATGCATGGCAGAAGATAGTTATGAAAATGGGAGTGATCTTTGGTGCAAATAAAAAAGTCAAAGAAAATGAAAGTGGAGAAAAGGCCATTGAATTTAGCAAATAGGTCATTGACATTATTTGAGAAAATTATTGTGTGTATGATTTCCCCCCCTCTGGTTATGTTTGTTTGATTCTAAAGAATGTCAAGTATTGGCAGCACTTGGTTTTATTATTAACTGAATTATCCCAAATCTCAAGTTTTTATTTCTATTAATAAACCAGAGAATTTGATGTTTATAATGTTCAAGTTGCCATTTCCTTGGGAATACACACACACATATTTTAATGACAGGGTAATAGAGTACTAAACTAAACTAAACTTGTTAGGAGACATGGTTCTGGTCCCAGCCTTATTGCCAACAATCCTGTGACCTCGATAAAGTTAAATTTTCTGAGTCTTGATTTCCTCATTTATAAAATCCTGTGTTTTCTAAGTTTCTATAATGAAATTGCATTAATATTTGGAAAGCATTGTGACATTTTTTTTTGTGGGCAAACAGAATCTGCTAGTGACCACAAGACAACTTTCTTCAGGATTACAGATAGTGAATAACTTCTAAAATTATTTAAAGGAAAAATGAAATAAATGTAATTCTGTTCCAGTGTGATGACTTTACCTTATTGATCAGCACAGTCCTAGAATCTCGTTGGCCTTTTTTGGGTTGTATACTCATTTTTGAACCAATCACTGTCATTGGAGATAAGATTACTTTCGGAGCAGTCAGGTCCACCCCTGGACTTGGAGATGGAGTAAGTTTTAAGTGGAAGGTATGCATTCCAGCAATGGATGCTGGGAAGGCATTATTACTGACCAGGAATACATTCATCTTACGTCAGACTCAGAAGAACTTGACCAAGTGCATTTACAGAGCAAAGTGGAATCATGTTCTCTGTGGAGAATTTTTCTTGTCTGCCCTGAATTATTTGGAGTACTTTTCTTTTCTAAAGCCTTGTTTTTGTTTGCTTAAAGTAGCAGAGGGTAAAATTGGTACCTGATCCTTGCCATGTTTGCTTTCTTTCCCAGTTAGATCAGATATCCCCCACTGATTTCTTTTCTTTCCTCTCTGTGTTGTGGTTTTGTTATCTAGATAAAGTTCTCGGTCTTTTTTTTTTTTTTTTTCAATTTAAGTAGTATAGAGTTCAGTAGTGTCAGGCAGCAAACTCCTTACAGGGGAGTGGACAACACAGAAACGTTTTATTTGTTGCTTGACCTAAAATTCTTTCTCTGAGCCAAGAGAAAAGGTGAAGAGAGACATTTGAACAAAAAGATAAAATTAGTCATTTGACCCAGATTGCAGCCCCCCCATCTGCTTGTGTAAAAATCATCCTCAATTTACATAAGCAGGTGGATTTTTCTTACATGCTAATTTTCTTAATGTACCATGGCAGAGAGCTGCAGATTTGCAAATTGTGTAAGTAAATTAAAATAAAGCAGGTGACTTTATTTCATGTTATTATCTTACCAGTGCAGAAGTACCCAAAGGGTGCAATTATCAGGTGATTGTCTCACTACACATCTAAGTTAACAGGCAGCCTGCTGCAAAGCTCCCCCAGTGCCCCCCCCCCACGTTCTTCCCTCTTAAATTTTTTCAAAAGGAAACTGTTTCTATATTTACTTTGACAGGCTAGAAATTTAGTAATACAGATGTGGAGGAATTTGAGCTTTATTAAAAGTAATCCAGAAGCCATAAAAATTGGCAAATAATGTGGTTACTATGCTGAAAAGGGCATATGCATACTTGGCTTGAGTTTGAATTCCCTGAGGATTAGGTGAGATCCTTCAAATATGTTTAATTGGTTGGCTTCCTCTGTGTTTCTTTTCCCAGGTTCTGCCTGTTATAGTAATTGGGGTTATTGTAAAGTTAACTGGGTGTGTGCTAAAGCCAGTGTTCAAAATAAATATTGGTGCATATTCTTTTTAAAACAAAACAAATTAATTGCAACACAGTTTAAAATATCATTTCAATAAAATTGAAATTTTAGAAAGGTAACAACAGTTGGTTTTAGGGGCTTTTCCTCAGAAGAGTTATGAGTATAAATATGTCAATCAATAAATTATCTTCCTTTATTAAACATTTCAATATTAAAAATAGTAATTAAAGCTATTTAATTTCTCACATGATATTATTTACCTATTGATATGTATGGAGATTAAATTATACACCCTGTAGCTTTGAAGTAATGACTTAAAAATGAATCTTAATTTTAAGCTAGCACATTAAAATTTCGGCCAGGCCTGACCTGTGGTGGCAAAGTGGATAAAGCGTCAAACCCCTAGACTTGCCTGGTTAAGACACATATGGGAATTGATGTTTCCTGCTCCTCCCCCCTTTTTTCTTTCTCTCTCTCTTCTCTCCCCGCTTCACCTCCCAGCCTCTCTAAAATGAATTTTAAAAAAAGTTTGGCCAGTCTTTTCATCCCAGCATTTACTTTTAGTTTCAAGAAAAGTAGTTTAGAATAACTTTGAGGACAAAAACAGTTCAAGAATGACCTGAGGAAGACAATATTTTAAGTACAAAGGACAGTATGGTTTAGTAGTTTAGAGCCTGTACACTGATGACAGATTGCCTGGCTTTAAATCTTGACTTAGCTGTTGTAGGCTAATTATTTAATGTGGAAAATAGGATAGTAACAGTATATCTGTCTCATAGGGTGGTTGTGAGGATTAAATGAATCAATACAGTATATGTAAAGTCTTAGAACTATGCCTAGCACTGTGTATATGTTAGCTATCATAATTATTATTTCTAGTGTCAGTATGGGAAAAAAATATATATATAGTGCCTCCTTAAAGCTTACTAATATATATTATTTTAGGGCAAATAACTCAACAGCTTTTGTCTGACAGTTATCAGGTATGTGACTATACCAGAGACTTTTCTTTTTGTGATTGACTTCAACTTTTTGAAAATTCATTCAAATTCTAGAATGCTTTCCAAACATAAAATTCCTTTAGCACATGAAAGGAGGGTTTTTCTTTAACTCCCTCCTCCCACCTACCCTATTGTCAAAATAATAATATGTTTATTTTAAGAAACTTCAAATGTTTAGAAAAGATGATATGCACTGATAGCATTTGTTATGGGTTTTTTCCCAGTTTTTTTACCTGGAGTGTGTGAGTGTGTAATATTAGAGTTGTGATCACGATTACATTCTACATACACAGTTTAGGATCCGGTTTTACAACATTACAAAAGTAGATATTGACCTTTTTTTTTTTAGGGCTATTTTTTCATTCTCAGAAGCCTAGAACTCTATCTGAAAGGAATTATAAAGTCAGAAAATATTTCCGAAATGTATCTGGTGTAACTGCCCCCTTTCATAAATGGGAAAATTGAGACCCAGAGAAGCTAGGAGATTTGTTCAAGGTCACACAGCTGGTTAGAAGCTGAGCCAGAACCTTTACTCTTATTCTACTTCACCAGCAGCTCCTGTCCAATATAATGTCCATTGAAATAAATTTTTCAGTGTTCTTATAAAAGCAAAACAAAAAACTATCAATGAAACCAGAAATAATGCAGCTGAAAAATAAAATAAAATACATATTTAGAATACTGTACTCTGTTGGTTGCTTTTTGTGTGATAGTGACTAAGGTTTCTGGTAAAAGTTGAATGTCATTAGTTACAAGACTTTGGGTAGAAAAAACTCAGTCTTTTCACATTATATGTAATTGTGTCATGTATCTGCTTTAAGGATATCGTGTCCCTTCCCCTTTTATTTTTTGAAAAATTTTAAACCTCAGAAAATTTGAAAGGTACAATGATAGATCCATAAACCATTCTTCTATATTACCATTTTATGACTTAAGCTTTATCTACCTTGAGGATAATTTTATAGAACTCACTGAAATTGCATTTTAGTGAAATTTAGACTTACATTGTTAAGAAATTTATGGTCACTGCGTTGACTCACTGTTCCATGTAATAAGTTTTGTAAACTCTCCAACTAGAGAAGGAACTAGAAGTTTTCAAGCTTGTGACTTTTGTAATGCTATTTATTCTCTTAATATTTAAAACATAATTTAGTGTGAATCATATATGTAACTGAAACATATACCAGTCAAAACTAGTCTTTAAGCAAAATAGAAGTTATTTCATTCTGCAGACTTTTTTGTGTTTGTATGATATTTATTCCAGGTTGGGAGTTAAAGGGGCATTCTCAAAACAAGAAGCTAAGATCTGGTTTTATAATTTTGGGACAGGACATGATTGATATTCAATGTTGAAACTAAATGTTAAGTTACTATAGTTTTTTGTTTTGTTTTGTTTTTAGTAAATTACCCTAATACAGTCACATGAGCTGATGATGTTGTATTTGTGTCACCCAATTCACTGCTCTGTATTTTTCAGTACCAAATAATTCCTTTGTTAAACTCATTTTCAGTAAATGAGCCATTGTTTCCCAAAGGGTAATGATTATTTCTATATATAGCACAAATCCCTAAGAAATAGATTTTAAAGTCTAAAATATCAGTGTTTGGAAGTGGTTGAAGTTGTCACTGTATATCAAGCCACAACTGTTGTGTATGAAAAGGGCAGCTGCTGTGTTCGCTCCCTAGGCTACAATACGAGATATTATGCTTACTACAAACCAACTGACAGCAAGTCTTTAAAAGTGAAGTCTTTTGGTTTAATTGCAAAAAGAGGCATTTTTTTTCTCAAGTTCATACAGCTATTATGTAGTTTAATAACATAAATAACTAGAAAAAGATAGCTGGAGTTCAAATCTAAATGGCTTCTAAGAAATTGACAGGTAAGGAAATGTATAGGCAGTAGATATGTTACTTCATTCAGTTGGTAATCAGTATCGGCAGAAAACTTACTGATTTCTTAAACTACCTCAGCAGAAAAGACATTAAAATAAAGGCACATTGATGTTTAACTGGTACAGATGCTAAAGGTCTAGTTACCAACACGTATCAGTTTATTTCTATAGATGGGGAAACTTTAAATAACTAGTTTTTATACTTTGATTTTTATTCCTCTTAAAGTACATGCTTGTTCTTAGAAGACATATTAAAATATGTCTCTCTTTCCTCTCAATGCTAATAAAAGCAAATGCTTTTATAAAAGCGGTGATTTTATAAACACTTATGACATATTCTCTACCCACTGATCCACTGAAAATGAGAGCTTCAAAGGCTGGAGCGAACTCTCATTTGTGTCTCTGGAGCCTAATACTGTCCTGGGTAAGAGCTTAAGTGTTTATTGTCTAATTGAAGATGCTGCACTGGCTGGCTGGCTCAGTGGTAGAGTGTTGGCCCAGCGTGTGGAAGTGCCGGATTCGATTTCTGGCCAGGGCACACAGAAGCGCCCATCTGCTTCTCCGCCCTTCTCCTTTTCCTTCTTCTCTATCTCTCTCTTCCCCTCCCACAGCCAAGGCTCCATTGGAGCAAAGTTGGCCCAGGCGCTGAGGATGGCTCCATGGCCTCCAACTCAGGTGCTAGAATGGCTCCTGTTGCAACGGAGAGCAATGCCCCAGATGGGCAGAGCATTGCCCCCGGTGGGCTTGCCGGTGGATCCCAGTTGGGCGCATGTGGAAGTCTGTCTGCCTCCCTGCTTCTCACTTCAGAAAAATACAAAATAAAGTAGCTAATGCTAAGTTGTGTGTGATAGAGACTGTCAAAGAGTATTATTACTGGGACTTGACTTTATATCTTTATTTCTTCATGCAATAAAGTAATTTTTATTAGGGAACATTTAGAGTGATATTTATACAACCCCATAGTAGTGTTTTGTTTTCTTGTGTGTTTTATTTTTTAAGAGTAAAGAGCCCTAATCTAAAAATAGTCTACAGTAACCAACTGTTCCCAAAAATAGTCCTTTAGTTTTCTACTGCTTTCTATAATGTACATTTAGTTAAGAATGCTGTCAATTTTTTTTTAGGAAAAATACATTCTCAGTGCTGTACTGTGATCTCATGTTATAAAAGCAGAAATGATGTCTAAAGTCTCATCAATACATCAAAACATACCAAAGCAATCTGTGGGACTAGCACAGAAAACAACTACATTCACTTATTTTTTTTAAATTTTTATTTATTGATTTTATCGAGAGAGGAAGGGACAGAGAGAGACGGGAACATTGATCTGTTCCTGTACATGCCCTGATCAGGGATCGAACCAGCAACCTCTGTGCTTCCAGACAATGTTCTAACCAACCTAGCTATCTAGCCAGGGCCTAAAATCAATTCTAAGCTCCTTAGCCTGTTCTAGAAACATAATTAGTAGCAGACTAGTATTTGCTACAAATTCTTTTTAAAACTAATGAAGAAAGAATAGAGCGTACTTCAGTGTTTTGCTGGTATATGTTTTAATAGCATCTCTGAAAAATAAAAAAAAGCCCTAGTTTGTAGACCATGCCAGTTTCTATGGTGTAAATACTCTTGTAATGGTGAATTTCAGGCTGCCAGTATCAAGTCACTGAATTGGAAAAAGAAACACAGTAGCACTCCATTATAATGTTTTTTCACCATACAGCTAAATTAGATGTTAAATATCATAAGAGAGTAACTCATAGTAAAATAATTAGGAAATGACTATTTTTGATTATTTATAACCTTTTTAAAAAATATTTATTTCATTGTAACATAATTTAACAATTTTTCTTAGAATCCTGCAGTGGTGACTCCATAGTCTTCATTTAGTGGCATATTTCTGAGTTTTCTTGCCCTCTTGCCATTCTGATTAAAAGAGTTCTGTATCTAATACTATCTTTACATGTCCAGTTCATTTCATTTAGTTATCTTTCACTGAATGTGAATGCCATAAGCTTTCTATAACATTTACAAAGTCTCTGAGGATGATGAGGATTCTCTAAGTGAATTTATGGATTAAAAAAAAATCCTGACTTATTAAAATCAAAACTTGGACTTGTATAGTGTTTTAGGTAAGCATGTTAAAATTTACTAAAATGTACTATAGTGTATTTGGATAGTGATGAAAAGTTTAATATTAAAGCCATATGTGTTGTATAATTAACACAATAAACTAGAAGATAAATACTTGGTATAAAAAGTATTAAATTATGTCATATGAACAACTTTTTTATCTTTAATAAAATAATCAAGTCACCCCTTATTTTTTTTCTGTTTGGTACATTGTCAGTTTGATAATACATCTGGAACAATTTATTTCCATGTAAACATCATGGGTTAGGAATAGTAATGTCTGATGATAGCATACTTCAATTATAAAGCCTCCTAAGAAGAAAAATAATTTATCGAAAATGATTTATGTTTCTATACCATTTTTTTCCTCAGTCTACGCACTTTCTCATATTTATCAGGGTTTAAGTTTATGTTTTATTTTACAGAGACAGAGAGAGAGTCAGAGAGAGGGATAGATAGGGACAGACAGACAGGAATAAAGAGAGATGAAAAGCATCAATCATCAGTTTTTTGTTGTGGCACTTTAGTTGTTCATTGATTGCTTTCTCATATGTGCCTTGACTGGGGGGCTACAGCAGACCAAGTAATCCCTTGCTCGAGCCAGTGACCTTGGGTCCATGATGGTGAGCTTTGCTCAAACCAGATGAACCCGCACTCAAGATGGCGACCTCGGCGTCTCAAACCTGTGTCTTCCGCATCCCAGTCCGACGCTCTATCCACTGTGCCACCGCCTGGTCAGGCAGGGTTTGAGTTTTTTAAACAAATCATTTTATTGTTTCTTTCTTATTGAACTTTGTTCTTTAAAAAGGATTCGCTAAAATGCTGTCCTGAAAGGGGAGATAATTTTATGGTTTGAAAGTCATTTTATGTTTTGTCTATGTAAAGAAAGTTCCTAATTCCTTTCTCCAAAGGTGTTGTTTGCAGAGTCTAATTTATGGAAGATTTAACCCCTCATAAAAGTTCATTTAGTAATATGAAACATCCTATTCCCCACTCTTTCTCCTGGAACTTTTATGACAAGTAGGGGGTTAGCAGAAAGGAATCATGATGAAATGAGAAACCCTGAGAAGTGCATTTGGAAGCTAATAAATAATTTAACTAAATGGAATGAGAAAAGAGTGTTTATTTACCTGTTGAAAATCTGCAAGACTTCTGAAAATTTAAGGCAACGGAATGGGTCTGTTTTAAAGAGTTTAAATAACAGTAATTTCAGTTAAGTAATAGGATAAATATCCAGATTAAAATGTTAAAATAATTTTCTGACCCTAAATATAGGACTCTACAACATTTTATTGATAACTTGGACAATAACAGAGGTTTATTAAATTTTCAAATAAACAGTGTTGGGCAGATAAAATATAATATGCTCACTTTGTTAAAGATGGCGCTGCCCACATGGAAGCCCGTCACCCAGGTGATATTATTTGCCCTTGTGCTTGGGATGGGTGTGGGGGAAAGGCTGTAATGTAAGCAGGCCAGGTTGTTATGGCCTAAGGCTTGGCTTTAAGCTTTTCCCCACACCCTTGACTGATTGGATAATGTAGGGTGGTGCACTCTCCTGAGGAATCCCATTATACAGAGGTTTCCTTGTTTGTATAATTGGATTAAAGGTTTGGATTATCTATGCTATAAAATGGGAGAGACCAGTAGCTTGAGCTCTCTCGGTTCCTGGGTTCCTGAGATTAGTATTAGAGAGGAGAGCAGAGTAAGGCCACGTGAAGGCCAGGAGAAGCAGCCGAGATGGCAGAGTGCTGAGGAAGAAGCCAGTTTGTTAAGAGTTTGTGCAGGAGGACATGGGAAACAGAGGTGAATATGTCTGGTGAGCTAGAAACCTTTGATTCTAGGAAACTCAGATAAGTCAGTAGCTTAGTGAGCACTGAATATGTGGGTTTTGGAGCCCAGTGTGTGTTTTTGCTTGCCCGCCGGGTGCAAGCTAGAATTAAAGCTGATGGCTCACCAGTTCTTGGCTCCTGTGTTTCATTGCTGTTGGGCAGATAAAATATAATATGCTCACTTTGTTAAAGATGGTGCTGCCCACATGGAAGCCCGTCACCCAGGTGATATTATTTGCCCTTATGCTTGTGATGGCTGTGGGGGAAAAGTTGTAATGTAAGCAGGTCGGGTCGTTATAGCTTAAGGCTTTGTTTAAGAGTAAGCTCTTCCCCACACCCTTGACTGATTGGATGATGTAGGGTGGTATCCCATTATGCCTCAGATGGGTGACTTTGTATCAGAGACTTCCTTGTTTGTATAATTGGATTAAAGGTTTTGAGTCTATGTTATAAAGTGGGAGAGACCAATAGCTTGATCTCTCTCTCTTGGTTCCTGAGTTCCTGAGGTTGGTATTAGAGAGGAGAGCAGATTAAGGCCATGTGGAGTAGAAGTAGCCAAGATGGCAGAGTGCTGAGGAAGAAGCCAGTCTGTTAAGAGTTTGTGCAGGAGGAGATGGGAAACAGAGGTGAATAAGTCTGGTGAGCTGGAAAGCTTTGATGCTAGGAAACTCGGATAAGTCAGTAGCTTTGTGAGCACTGAATGTGTGGGTTTTGGAGCCCAGTGTGTGTTTTTGCTTGCCCGCCGGGTGCAAGCTAGAATTAAAGCTGATGGCTCACCAGTTCTTGGCTCCTGTGTTTCATTACCGACTGTTCGAATCCAATGCGAACCTGTGTGGGTCGGGCTGCTGTGATGGTGGCCTTGACTACTGGCTTTACAATTGCCGACTGTTCGAATCCTATGCGAACCTGCATGGGTCAGGCGGCTGTGATGGCGGCCTCGGCTACTGGCTTTACAAACAGGAACTAGGAAAGATGGCTAACATAGTAGATGATAAGGATTCAAAGAGATCATTGTAAGAATGATGGGCAGAAATCAACAAGCTGAAATTTAGTAGGGCTAAATGTAAAGGTCTGAATTTAAAGTTAGCCAACACATATGAAGACCTGGATACTTGGCTTAGAGTAATGAGGGTACCCTGGGAACAAAATTAATATGATATTAAATAGGTAAGGCAGATATTAAATCTCTTGAGATAATTTATGTAGATTCACATTCTGCTAGTTATTGTCTATGTGACTTTAGGCAAGTTACTTTAGCTCTTTGTGCCTCGGTTTCCTCTTATCTGAAGTATGGATTATGGCCTGACCTGCGGTGGCGCATTAGATAAAGTGTCAACCTGGAATGCTGAGGTCACTGGTTAGAAACCCTGGGCTAATTCGATCAAGGCACATATGAGAGTGGACGCTTCCTGGTCCTGCCCCTTCTCTCTTTCTCTCTCTCTCCTGTCTTTACAAATGAAAATTTACAAAAAGATACCTTTAAAAAAAAATAAAGTATAGATTATTAGTACCCATCTCTAGTTCTTGTGAGAACTCAATGAGGTAATACACGCACACATGCAAAATGCTTAGTACAGTTTCTTGCTCTTAGTAAACAATAAATTTTAGCCATTTTTATTGTTACCTATTATTAGCACTTACTCTATTTGTTTTATGGAGGAAAAACAGTGATTGTGGTATCTAGCTTAATATGTGAGGCCAAGAAAACTTCCCTGAGACATCCCTACCTTGAAAAAGCTTGTACTTGAATTTTTGTAGACATAGTACAGATATACATACAGATAGGCACAGGACGCTTACTATGGGAAGACATTGGTAGGATACTCAGGCCCTTCCTCAGTTTGTACAGTTTTAAGGGAACACTTCTCAACAGCATTACGTTGTGATATTGTGAAAGGTAGCCCCTGTTCTTAGGCAGTATTTTTTTTTCTTTCTTCTTCTTTTTTATTTCTTTTTTTTTAGTAAGCCAAATAGGGGAGTGATATCTGAGTTAAATTTTGATTGGTCAAAGGATGCAGGGTGAGGGGAAAGGACAGCTGAGACAGGAAAGTTTATATGCAAAGTCATGGGAACATGAGAGACCATGGTAAGATTGGGGACTTGGAATTAATTTATTATGACTAGAGTGAAAGGTAAAATGTATGAGAGCATGATTGCTAAGAGATGCGAGTAAGAAGGACCTTGTTTGCTATTTTAATACCTTCAAATTTTATCTGAATCTAGGAAGCTATAGATTGCATTCAAGAGATGATTAAAATGATCAGATTTATTTTTGTAAGATGCTCAGGCAGTACTGAGGAGAATGGTTTGTAGAAGGAACGGATCAAGAAACTAGCAGAAGGCAACTGTAGTACTATAGTTTAGGTCAATGCTACTTCTAGTGTAGACCACAAACTTCATTATGGGCTGGCAGTGATGAAGAAAGTACCTTTCTCCTTACTTGCCTGAGGCTCATCCTTAGACATTTAAAAACTTTTATGTCAGTTTTACATATGTAGTTCTTTGCTGGACTTCTCTATTCTTCAGCAAGTCTTATATTTGTGTCATTTCTTTTCTCCACTGCCCACAACAGCTATTTCAAACCTCTGTCACTCTTCTCAAGTTTCTACTCCACCTCTTCTTCACTTTCCACAGATGACTTCATCCTCTATTTCAAAGAAATAAAAAGCCAAAGGATACAGGAACTAGATAACTTCCTGTTTCACCCACAGACAAATATGTGTGTCAACATTATGTATCTTTCTTCCACTTTTCTGTCTCTGTATCCTGTTCTCTTCCAGTTTTCCTGTGGCTTTTTTCTATTATCTTCTTTCAGGTTTTCAACCTCTGCCTCCCTTCAGTACCTTTCTCCATAATCTGTGCATTTTTTCAGGCTCACCTCTAATTCAATCTTTGTCATCATCTATAAGTATATTACCAGCCTAGCATCTTCTTTCCCTACATGACCAAGCTCTTTGTAAAATTGGTATTCATTTATTGTTTCTACAACCTCACTTCTCATTTACTCTCAATCCACGATAGTATGCTCCTTTCTTACACATACCATACAGCTCAAACAATGACCAGTGACCTATTAATTAGCAGCTAGGTACCAAATCCAGTGGACTAGGAACCAAATCAAATTCATTCAGTCCTTATGATTTATGCTGCATGTATCAGTAGTTTGCTCCTTTTTTCTGATGATTAGTACTGTATTTCATTGTATTTATATACCACAACTTCTTTATCCATTCACTTGTTGATGTACATTTCTGTTTCCAGTGTGAGAAAATGCCTAGGATAAATACTGAGTCAACGATAAGTATGTTTAACTTCATAAGAAACTGCCAAACTGTTTTCCAAAGCGATTGCAATTTTGTACTCCCACCAGCAATATAGGAGAGTTTGTTCCATTTACTCTGCATGCTCATAAGTATTTGGTGGCATCCCTAATTATCCCCTACCTCTGAATTTTAACCTTTTAAATAGGTATATACATAGTTCTGTCTCATTGTGCTTTTACATTTCCCTAATTGCTAATGATACTGAACATCTAGCTTGCTGTGTGCTTATTTGCTATTATTCTTTTTGGTGAAGTATATGTTCAAACCTTTGCTCATTTTTAAACTTGGTTGTTTGTTTTCTTAATATTGGGTTTTCAGCAATCTTAATATATTCTGGATATACTTGTTCTTTCAGGTATGAGATTCGCAAATATTTTCTCCCAGTCTGATTCTTTTCTTTTTTAATTCCTTCAACAGTGTCTTTTGTATTTTAATTTTGATCAAGTGCAGTTGTTCAATTTCTTTTCTTTTATAGATCATGCCTTTTCTTTTTTTTTTTTTAAGTGAGAGAGAGACAGGGACAGACAGGAAGGGAGAGAGATGAGAAGCATCAATTCATTGCGGCACTTCAATTCATTGATTGATTTCTTTTTTTTTTTAATTCTTTTTTATTTATTCATTTTAGAGAGGAGACACAGAGTGAGAGAGAGAGAGAGAGAGAGAGAGAGAGAGAGAAAGAGAGAAAGGGGGGAGGAGCTGAATGCATCAACTCCCATATGTGCCTTGACCAGACCAGTGCAGGGTTTTGAACTGGCGACCTCAGTGTTCCCAGGTCGACGCTTTATCCACTGCACCACCACAGGTCAGGCCTGATTGCTTTCTTATATGTGCCTTGGGGATGGAGGGCTACAGCCAAGCCAGTGACCCCTTGCTCAAGCCAGCAACCATTTGGTCACATCTGTGAACCCATGCTCAAGCTGGGGAGCCTGCACTCAGGCCAGATGAGCCCGTACTCAAGCCAGCGACCTCGGGACTTTGAACCTGGGTCCACAGCATCCCAGGCCGACACTTTATCGACTGCACCATTGCCTGGTCAGGCTATGGATCATGCTTTTGGTATGAGGTTTAAAAACTCTTAGCCTGACAGGTCATGAAAACAGTTCTGAAAGTTTTTTGGTTTATGTTGAGATCTATATTCTATGTTTGATAAATTTTTATACAAGGTCTAATGTTTAGGGAAGCTTCCCTTTTTACATGTGGATGTCCAGCTGTTCTAATGCAATCTGTTGAAAAGCCTATCTTTTTTCCATTGATGTGATTTAACCCTTTCTCAAAATCAATGGGGAAAAAAATTTTGGTTCCATCCACGAAAACACTTATTCTCACCTAATTTGAGTGTGCTGATCTCAAATCTGACATTAGTTTTTCTCTGTAAGCTACAGTTTTCTTGCAATTCAAGATTTTAGGTTTTTATCATATTGTAAAATTTCCATTTAGTTTAACATAATGAAGTAGAATGTCTGCTTGGGCATCATCTTTGTGAAAATATAATAATTTATATAATTCAGTAAATACACTAATACACTAAAAGATATGATTGCATCAGAATTTGTCTACAATTTCGAAATAGAACATATTAAAACACTTATTTTAATCATAAAATTTGCACAAAACATTTAAATTCTATTCAGGCAAAAATTTGCATTTGGAGCTCTTCCGTTTGAGTACCTGTTGGGGACAATCTTGTTTGATGCTCTAGCAGTAGTCTGCTCATCACTAACAGCTCCAAGAGTTTCAGGAAACTTATCAAGGTGACTGTTCAGGAAGTGAATCTTAATGCTCATATTACATCCAGTGTCGTGGAAAGCCAACAGCATCCTTTGAACCAGAAGTTCATAGTTTTCTGCTTTTTTGTTGCCAAGGAAGTTCTTTGTAACTGCCACAAAAGACTGCCATGCTGCTTTCTCCTTCTTATTCATCTTCCTGGCAAATTCTTCATCACGTATGAGGGTTCGAATTTGAGGTCCATCAAATACACCTGCTTTTATCTTCTCGAAAGACAAGGCAGGAAAAGCAGAAATAATATGTTGAAAGCATTCACTTTCTCTATTCAAAGCTTGAACAAACTGCTTCATTAAGCCAAGTCTGATGTGAAGTGGGGAAAAAATGATCCTGTCTCGATTAACTACAGATTCATTCACAATATTTTGCATCCCTACTTCCAGAACTTCATGTTTCGGCCACTCCTTCTGTGTCCAATGTTTCTCCCAAGCTTGGCTGTCCCACAAACACAGAAAGCAAGGATACTTCATGAAACCTCTCTGTTGTCCTAGCAGGAAATTTACCATTTTAGGTCCACACAAATGATCCAGTTATGCTCCTCATACTTCAGAAAGTCAAGGACAATTTTTATGTCATTATAATCTTCTCATAGATGAGTTGAATAACCATTTGGAACTGCTGCATAAACATTACCGTTATGTAGAAGAACACATTTCAGACTCTGTTTAGAGCTGTCAAGAAATAGCCGTCATTCTGTTGGACTGTAAGTGGTAACACCTAGCTGGCTGAGAAGACTACTGATATCATGACAGTAAACAAAGTGTTTGTCTTCGGGAAAAAAGTACACAAAAATTTGTTCACGCTTCCTGAAATGGGGTACTTTAGCTGACCTGTGAAATACATTCTTTTCTTGAAGCCTGGAGGCTAATAACTCAGCTGTTTTCTTTAATAGGTCCAAAGCTCTTACTAAATCATTTGATTCGGGTTGGCTAAACTGCTGAGGGGTTAATGAGTGCTTGGCATCAGAAGAAGACCCTTCAGATTCTACAACCATTTCCTCATGCATTTTATCAAAATATACTTGATCACCATGTTCACTTTCTTCATCCTTAGAAGAAATAAAACCAATGAAAACTGGAACTGAGAGTGTTTGAGAGTGTGGGATAGGTCGTATTGCTGAAGAAATATGAGGATATGCTATCATATGCCGTTTTTTCTTGCCAGTGCCCTTTGTATGGGTCAGAAAGAAATAAGTCAGTGCTTTGGTCCTTAGGTTCACGCCAAAGCATGGGAATACCAAAAGGCATTCCTTTGCATTTTCCTTTTGTCAAATCTTGAAGCATTTCCTTACAATCATGACACACAATATTAGGAGCCCAATTATTTTCTTGATCGCCAAGGGAAACTTGAAAACAGGCAATATATGCATGTGTCACAAATGATGAAATATTGTGCCTTTGATGTTGAAGTGTGTAACGGCCACATATATAACAGAAGGTGTCAGTACTATTCTTACATTTACGCCTGCTCAAAGAATCCATGATTCAATCTTAAAGCTAAATAAGAGGGTGTTTTTTATCAGATAATAATTTTTTACATTTGAAAGCAACTATAATTATGTAAAAGTGATGTTTGTAAAACATTAATTGCCTTGTGGTTATGTTCAATCCAAGAGTCGTTGCCCTTTAACTCTGATTTAAAAACCAATGGATGCCATTAACTGTAACAAAAAGAAATTAGAATTGCATAAAAACTAGAGCATACACCAAAAAACAGATTTCAGATTTGGAATCAGCGATGTAGAAATATATAGAAAAAATTCTAAAACCTCATGCAAAAAAAAATAAAAATTGTTCTCCAGTGAAATCAATAGGCCATATTTGTATGTCTTGTTTCATCTTTTTAATCTCCAAAGCTGATATTTATTTTGAAGTTACTGCCTCGTAATATTTTGTTGTGATTTGAATATGTGGTCTGCATGATATCATTTTCTTTGGACTTGTCAAGATTTACCTAATATTGGCCTAATATGTGAGCACTTTTTATAAGTATTCTGTTATTGTGCTTGAAACTTATATTTATTCTACAGTTATTTATTGATTGAATGTGTTCAGTGTATCCATAAAGTCATGGTGCACTTTTGACCTCTGACTGGTCAAAAGTGCACCATGACTTTACGGACACACTGGATTCTGCAGTTGTTTAGTGTATAGTGTTTTATGTGTGTCCACAAGATCAAGTTTGCTAATTATGTTATTTAAATACTATATACAGTACCTTACATATTTAAATAAGTAACAATATATTTTTATTACCTTTCAATTGATAAATATATATTTTAATATCTTTCACTCTGGTGAATTTGTACTATTTTTCTCTCAATTTTTTGTTGATACAAATTTTGAAGCTCTTATTACATACAAGTTTAAAATTTATATCCTTCTATTATATTCAGCCTTCTAAATATATACTCATTCGTATCTAAAAATTCTTTCCTGCAGTTTATCGTTTAGTAATGCATCTCCCATTTATTCTTTCTTAAATTAGTCTTTTAATCTCAGTACTTTACATGCAACAGAATATACAGCTTTTAAGTATATAGTTTGATGAGTTTTGACAATATTAAGCACTACTATACACTCCCCATCTGCCCTAGGCATCCATGATTTTTGTTGTTGTTCCTATCATATTTTACTAGTTTAACATGTTTGATTTTATATAGATGGAATCATACAATATGTACTCTTTTGTGCCAGTTTTCTTTTATGCTGCATATTTTGCAGATCGTCCTTATAGCTTGCATGTTTCAATACTTGGAAGCTCACGAAAGTATTCTGCCTGGGTTTTTTCCTAGAAATTTTATACTTTTTGTTTATATATTTAGGTCACTTTTCTATCTCATTAATTTTTGTATATATATGGAGTGAGATAAAGGTTTGAAATCATTTTATTTTGTTTATTTTAATACCGATGACCTGTTCTTATAACACCTTTTATTGAAAAGACTTATCTTTTTTCTTTTAATTGAATTATATTGGGGTGACACTGGTTCACATAATTATACAGGTTTCAGGTGAAGCTTTTCCTTATTGAATTGTCATGTTTTGCTGTGGAATCCCAATTGAGTGTGTAAATATAGTCTAAGCCAGGGGTGGCCAACAGTTTTTACCCCCGGGCCAGATTAGAAAGAAAACTCTTTTCACGGGCTGGATGAAATATTAAAATTAAAAAATGTTAAAAACAAAAATGATTGCTTAAGTAAACAAAATTTTATGTAATTTGTTTATGAATAAATGTGAGTGAAAAAATTAATTTTAATATACAATATTATTTTAATAAAAATATAATTACATCATAAAAATATCCAAACTGTATCACAATCAATCATAACAATATTTAATCAATAGAATGAGCTTGAAGGGGTTATATCGCAAAGAAAACATTTCGTTTTACAAACAGACTGGACACGTTTTCAGTTATCAACTGCAGCTATTGTCTATGCTACAATGCCACTTGACTCAGCACACTTGACCACAAAAATAACAAATTGTTTGACCTTGGATGCACACTGGCAAACTCCTCCTAAAAGAATATGGGTTTCACATCGCCACTAAACATCAAACAGTTCGTATCTAGTACAGACGAGTACAAGTTGTAAATCTTTATAATGGATTTTTTTTTAAAAAAAAATGAAGTATTGCGAATCCATTCAACCAATTATTGAAAGCTAACCCTAGATTAGTCACACGCAGAATTCTTTTCCGCGTATCACTATCTTCTTAAATATCTCGATTTCCAATAATCAAAGATGCTTCCGCTTCCGAATAGCTGAGATTTTAAAGTAGCAGAGAATATTAAAAATTTAATCGCTGGCCGCATAAACTCATTCCGTGGGCCGGATGCAGCCCACAGGCCATATGTTGGCCCTGCCTGGTCTAATATGTATGTTTATTCTGTTTCATTGGTCTTTTTGTCTATTCTTTTTTTTTTTAAGTTTATTTTATTTTTATTTTATTCATTTTAGAGAGGAGACACAGAGTGAGAGAGAGAGAGAGAGAGAAAGAGAGAAAGGGGGGAGGAGCTGGAAGCATCAACTCCCATATGTGCCTTGACCGAACCAGTGCAGGGTTTTGAACCGGCGACCTCAGTGTTCCCAGGTCGACGCTTTATCCTCTGCGCCACCACAGGTCAGGCCTGTCTATTCTTATATTAATGTGCACTGTCTTGGTTTTGTAGCTTTAGAGCAGGATTTTCAACCTCAGCATTACTGTTTTGTGGGAAGCTGTGTAATGTATTACAGAATATTTAGTAACATTTCCCCTAGTTGTGACAACAAAAAATGTCTCCAGACAATGCTAACTGTCCCTTAGGGGATAAAATCACAGTTGAGAACCATTTCTTTTAAGTAACTCCTTAAATCATGAAAGTCCTCCAAATTTCATGATCTCATTCAGGATTCTTTTTGCTATTCTAGAACCTTTGCATTTCCATATCATTAATAATTAACTTGTTAATTTCTATTTAAAAATCTGTTGGGATTTTGATTATGAGGATGTTAAATATATAAGTCAAATAGAAGACTGACTTTTTTTAAGAGAGAGAGGAAGAGAGAGAGTTGAGAAGCATCAATTCATAGTTGTGTCACTTAAGTTCATTGATTGCTTCTCAAATGTGCCTTGACTGGGGGTAGGGGACTTGAGTCAAGCCAGCAACCGCACACTCAAGCTAGCAAGCCTGCGCTCTAGCTGGCAACCTCGAGGTTTCAATCCTGGGACCTCAGTGTCACAGGTTGACACTCTATCCACTCTGGCACCACCAGTCAAACATAGACAATTGACATTTTAACAAAATTTAATCTTATTATCTTCAATTTTTCTTTGCAGTATTTTGGAGTTTTTATTATGGGAGGTCTCACACACATTTTGTGCTGCTGTATTCTGTTGAAGGCTCCATGAGAAGGAATTGGCAGAAAAGATACAGACCTTAGGTCTGGAGATCCTCAGGTTTCTAGTTAGTCAAACCAACCCATTTCCAGCCAATAAAAATTTGTTAAAAAGTTTCTGGAGGGATCCAAAATGGCAGCAAAGTAGGTGGAAGTTGTACCTACTGTCTTCCAAGAACAAGTTAAAATTATAGCTAAATTATAGAATAGTCAGCTTGAATAACCAACCAAAGACTGCCTCAGCAAAAGTCTTATAATAAAGCATTTACAGAAGAAGCCACATCGAGACTCGTGGGAAGGGTGGAGCTGTGAAAAGGGCTGGCTTTGCATCCACATGTGGTAGTTGATAATTCAAAGGGATATCTCAGCTGCAAAAGTCCCCCTGAGGAACAATGCCAGGCTTCCCAGCCTGGAGGACCAAAGCTAGGAAGAGAAACCCACATAATATCTGTCTGTGAAAATCAGTGGGGACTTTGTCTGCCAGGGACAGACAGGAGTCTGTTAGAAACCCAGGTGCCCTTTCAAAGGGTCGTGCACAAAATCACAATTGAGGGTATTCTCCCTAGGCTTCAGCAGAGGTATGGTGGCTCAGAGCAGACTGGAGTCATACAGAGCGAGATTGGGTTGTATAGTTTAGGGGAGAGGGCTAGAGGAACAGCTGTCATTGTCCTGGTGCAGAGTCCCTCTCTCATACCACCCACAGACACCATCTTTCCTAGATTGAACACTCCTCTTCCTACAATATTGGCAGGAGGATATCCACTTTCCCTACTCTCCCAACTCCTTGTGGCTCCACCCTGCCAAGCTTTGCCACAGCCAAGGAATCCACTAGTTCGTGGGCAACCTGGGCCTACTGCAGCCATTCTTGGAATGCTTTCAAGGAGGTCCAGGCAGACTGGGATATCAGTTATCACAGGGGAAAACTGAGTATGGCTCTTAAGTTGAGGGCTATTTTATCCCAGCCTAACCAGCACTACTACTCCTGTGCAGAGCTCCCTCCCCCCCAAACATGGCCAAATCTTAATGTCTTTTAGCCTGATGAACTCTACTGGCCTTATCCAAACAGGGTACCCTGAGACACCCATCCCACAAGAAAGGTCCACAGGTCCCAGACAAGTGGTGGCTAGTTTTGGTGTACCCTGAGATGTTTGCTGAGTGGCTGCAGACCCAACAGTGGCACCCAAGTTTGACTATCACTCTTGGTGAATACTACTCAACCCTACCTAGTGACTCACTGAGAACCTACTTCATGCAATCCATGTACTGCCAGAGATTCTTTCAGTGACTGAGCCTAACAGATAGCCAGCAGGCAGAGGCAGACCTTGGGGTGGCTTGAGCCTTCTACTGACCTGCCCCAGGCTCAGTACTGGTAGAAACTGTCCTCACTTTGCAGTTTGGCCCCTCCCATGCTCACCTAGGCCCAGCAGAGACAGCTACCATCCATGCATTACTTTTTAGCTCCTAACAGGTAGTCCATACCAGCCACAGGCTGAGTCTAACATTGACCTGCACCAGAGTCCCTCCCAAGAGGCCCCAGAGCCAAAACAGCATGTGGCAGGCTTCAGATCACATCAGAGAACTACCAATGAGCTCCACAAGTGGCATATCCTCAGGGAGATCTCAGCAGGTACTGGACCCTACTGGGGTGAATTTATCTTTATGGGGATATTGCCCCTACATAGCAACTTGTACATTGTGGTCCGGGTCAATCCTCATAGACAGCTAGCCTGAGAGTCAACCCCACCCACCGATAGATCAACAGCAATCAAGATTCAATTACAACAGGAGGGCTTATATAACCCACACAGTTTGCATTCCTAGAGCACCTAGCTTAGATGATCAGGGGGACTGTTCAGTGTAGCCCACAGGAAACCAACTACATAAGGCCACTATCCAAGACTGAGAGACATAGCAGATCTATGTAATAATATACAGAAACAAATAGGCAGCCAAAATGGGGAAACAAAGAAACATGCCCCAAATGAAAGAACAGGAGAAATCTCCAGACAAAGAACTAAATGAAATGAAGGCAAGCAATAATCCAGATAACATATTTCAAAACAGTGGTTACAAGGTCACTCAAGGAACTTAGGGGGAAAATGGATGAACTCAGTGGGAACTTAAATAGTAAACATAAAAATAGGACATAGAAACCATAAAAAGAATCAGTCAGAAATGAAGAACACAATATCTGAAATAAAGAATGTACTAAGAGGAATCAACAGCAGGTTAGATGAAGCAGAAGTGCAAATCAGCAATTTGGGAGACAAGGTAACACCCAATCAGGATAGTTAAAGGGACCTCTGGGACAACATCAGGCATAATAACAACATCCACATGATAGGGGTACCAGAAGAAGAGAGCAAGGGATTGAATATCTATTTGAAGAAATAATGACTGCAAACTTCCCCAGTGAAGAAAAAAGACACAAGCACTGAGAGTCCCAGACAGGTGGAACCCAGAGAAGCCCACACCAAGACACATCATAAAGAAAATGGCAGAGGTTAAAGACAAAGGAGAATCTTAAGAGAAAAACAGTTACCTACAGGCAAGCTCCCATAAGATAGTCAGCTGTTATTCTCGACAGAAACATTTCAGGCTAGAAGGGATTGGCACAGAATATTCAAAGTGATGAAAAGCAAGGACCTACAACCAAGGTAGATAGCCTGTTTTATCCAGCAAGTCTATAATTTAAAATTAAAGTAGAAATAAAGAGCTTTCCAGACAAGACAATAAGCTAAAGGAGAAAGGAGTTCATCACCACTAAGCCAGTATTACGAGAAATGGTAAAGGGACTTCAGGAGCTAGAAAAACAAGAAAAAGAGGAACATAAATATGTATAATGAAAAGACACTACGTACCTATCAGTAATTACTTTAAAAGTAAATGGATTAAATGCTCCAATTAAAAGATAATAGAGTAGTTGAATAGATAAAAGACCCACACATATGCTGTCTGCATGATACCCACTTCAGGTCAGAAGATACACACAGACTGAAAATAAAAGGATGGAAAAAGATATTTCATGCTAATGGAAATTAGAAAAAAATAAGCTAGAGTATAATACTTATATCAGACAAAATAGACTCTAAAACAAAGGCTATAATAAGACAAAGAAGGATAAATAATGATAAAGGGATCAGTTCAGCAAAAGGGTATAACCCTTGTAAACATTTAAGCACCTAACATAGGAGTACCTATATATAAAGCAAATACTGTTGGACATAAAGGAGATCCTGACAGTAATACATTCAGTATGGAACTTTAATATCCTATTGACTTCAGTAGATAAATCTTCCAGACAGAAAATGAATGAAGGAGCAGCAGCTTTAAATGAATCACTAGTCCAGATGGATTTAATTATATTTTCAGAGCATTTCCACCCCAAAGGAACATAATATACACTTTTTTCAAGTGCTCATGGACTATTTTCCAGGGTAGACCACATGTTAGAGCACAAAACAAGTCTCAGTAAATTTAAGAAGATAGAAATCCTATCAGGCATCTTCCTTGATTATAATTGTATGAAACTAGAAATTGATTACTAGAAAAATACTGAAAAACCAAAAACACATGAAGGCTAAATAGTACATTACTAAACAGTGAATGGGTTAACAATGAGATCAAGGAAGAAATCAAAAGATACCATGAGACAAATGAAAATGAAAACACAAAAACCCAAAATCTATGGGATACAACAAAGCAGTCCTAAGAGGGAAAATCTTATCAATATAGGCCTACTTCAAGAAACAAGAAAAATTTCAAACAATATAAATCTCATGTTTATAAGAACTAGAAAAAGAACAACAAAGCCCAGAGTGACTAGAAGGAAGAAAATAATAAAGATCAGAGCAGAAGTAAATGAAATAGAGTCTAAAATATAATTCAAAAAATCTGTGAAAACAAGAGCTTGTTCTTTGGATACAGAAACAAGATTGATAAGCTTTTAACCAGACTCATCAAGAAAAAAAGGGCAAGGACCCAAATAAATAAAATCAGAAATGAAAGAGGACTAGTAACAACTGACACCACAAATACAAAGGAGTATAAGAAAATATTATAAGCAATTGTATGCCAACAAATTGGATGATCTGGAAGAAATGGATAAATTTTTAGAAATATACAGTCTTCCAAGAATGACTCAAGAAGAAACCAATGAAATGGCACCAGTAGTCAAAATAAACTCCCAATAAACAAAAGTCATGGACTAGATAGCTTTACAGGTGAACTTTACCAAACATTCAAAGAATAACTAACACCTATATTTCTCAAATTATTTCAAAAAATTGAAGAGGAGGGAAGACTCCCAAGTTTATTTTATGAGGCCAGCATTATCCTAATTCCAAAACCAGATAAAAACACTACAGAAAAAGAAAATTATAGGTTATATCGCCGATGAACACAGATGCAAAAATCCTCAACAAAATATGTATTAGTAAACCAAATTCAGTAATGCATTAAAAAGATCATACACCGTGATCAAGTGGGATTTATTTCTGGGATGCAAGACTGGTACAGTATTCACATATCAATAAATGTGATATACCACATAAACAAAAGGAAAGATAAAAATCATATAATCTTAATAAATGCAGAAAAAGCATTTGACAAAATCCAGCACCCATTTCTGATAAAAAAAAAATAAACAAAGAACAAAAACAACTCAGCGAAGTGGAAATAGTGGGAACATACCTTAATATAATAAAGGCCATATATGACAGACCCACATCTGATGTCATACTCAACAGGAAAAACTAAAAACATTTCCCTTAAGATCAAGAACAAGACAGGGATGTATACTTTCACCACTTTTATTCAACATACTACTGGAAGACCTAGCCATAGAAATCAAACAAGAAGAAATAAAAGGCATCTAAATTGGAAAGGAAAAAGTAACCTATCATTTACAGATGACATGGTACTATATAGAGAGAGCCCTAAATAGTCCACCATAAAATTACTAGAACTAATAAATGAATTCAGTAAAGTAGCAGGCTATAAAACACATTCAGAAATCAGTTACATTTTAATACACCAGTAATAAACTATTAAAAGAGAAACTAAGAAAACAATTCCATTTACAATTGCCCCCAAAATATACTTAGGAATAAATTTAACCAAGGAAGTAAAAGACTTGTACTCAGAAAATTATAAGATATTGAGTAAAGAAATTGAAGAAGATGACATAAATGGAAGCATATACCATGCTCCTGGATAAGAAGAATTAACATCGATACAACCAAAAGCAATTTATAGTTTCAACACAATCCCTTTCAAATAGAAATGGTATTTTTTACAGAACTAGAACAAATAATCCAACAACTTATATGAAACCACAAATACCCACAGCAGTGTTGAGAAAGAACAAAATCAGAGGTATTGTGCTACCTAATATCAAACTATACTTTAAGGCTCTAGTAACCAAAACAACATGGGACTGGCATGAAAACAGACACACCGATTAATGGAACAGAATAGAGAACCCAGAAATAAACCCCCACCTATATGGTCAATTAATATATGACAAAGGAGGTAAGAGCATGCAATGGGATAAAGATAGTCTATTTAATAAACAGTGTTGGGAATATTGATTGGACAGATACATACAAAAAGAAAATGAAACTAGACGACTTTCTTACACCCATATACAAGAATAAATTCAAAATAGAGTAAAGACTTATCTTGAAACCATAAAAATCCTAGAAGAAAAGATAGGCAGTAAAATCTGACATTTCTCTTAGCAGTAATTTTTCTGACGTATCTCCTCAGGCAAGGGAAACAAAGGGAAAAATAAACGTGGGACTACATCTAACTAAAAAGTGTTTGCACAGCCAGGGAAATCAACACATTGAAAAGACAACTTAATGGGAGAAGATATTTTCTAATGACACATCTGATAAGGGGTTAATATTCAAAATTTATGAAGAACTCATACAATTCAACACCCAAAACAAAATGATTCAATTTAAAAATGTGCAGAGGAACTGAATAGACATTTCTCCAAAGACAACATACAAATGGCCAATAGACATATGAAAAGATGATCAATATCACTGGTAATCAGGCAAATGCAAATCAAAACCACAATGAGATCACCTCATACTTTCAAGATGTCTGTCATCAGTAATGGCAAAGATGTACAGAAAAGGGAACACTCATGTAATGTTGGTGGGAATGCAGATTGGTGCAGCCACTATGAAAAACGATATGGCAGATCTTCACAAAATTAAAAATGGAACTGCCTTATGACCCAGCAATTTCTCTTCTGGGTATACAATAATTTGAAAGAACACATGCCACCCAAGTGTTCATTGCCAGATCTACAGTAGCCAAGATATGAAAGCAGCCCAGGTGCCCATCAAATGATTTGCTATGTAAGAGACATGGTACAGAGTTGCAATTATTCATGGATGGATTTTAGGGGAAGTTTACTATGATTAATAGCAATAAAAACAAGGCAATTAAAAGGGCTTTGAACTTATGTAACCTGAAGTAGAATAAAGAAAAAGAATCAGCACAACAATAAGCTATACAACACCACCAGATGGAGAAACATCAGCCTGGGTTCTAGAGTAATAGCTAGTTAAAGTAATAGACTAAGAAAAAGAGAATTATGAGTGTAAGGCCAGTGGCTGCCGCCATGACCATGTACGTTCTCATTGGGTTCGGGCAGATGGTAAAGGAACTGTGGAACCAGAAAACGGTGGGCTATTCCGTTTATTAAAATATTGTAATGGCTTGACCAGGCGGTGGTGCAGTGGATAGAGCGTCGGACTGGGATGCGGAAGACCCAGGTTCAAGACCCCAAGCTCACCAGCTTGAGCGCGGGCCCATCTGGCTTGAGCAAAAGCTCGTCAGCTTGGACCCAAGGTCGCTGGCTCCAGCAAGGGGTTACTCGGTCTGCTGAAGGCCTGCGGTCAAGGCACATGTGAGAAAGCAATCAATGAACAACTAAGGTGTTGCAATGGCAACGAAAAACTAATGATTGATGCTTCTCACCTCTCTCCTCTGTTCCTGTCTGTCTGTCCCTATCTATCCCTCCTCTCTCTGATTCTCTCTCTGTCCCTGTAAAAAAAAAAAATCTCGTAATGGTGGATGAGCAAACAGGGAAGAACACTTTCTTTTCTCCTCACAGGCCCCCACCAGTCTCAGCACTCCCCAGCCAAACAGACCAAGTGGAAATTTCAGGTCTCCAAGCCCCTCAGTGCTCTCTCCCCCCCTCCCCCCACAGAAGCAGGCAATATGCATTTTGCAATGTGCTGCCCCAATACAAGTGAGCAAATCTAAAAAAACACTTGGTTACCCAATAATGGGTATATACAGATCTCACCAAACTGTGAAGGAACAAACACATCACTAGAGACCGGGAAGCCTCAGCCTGGGCTCCACACTCGGGCATCTGTCGTGGGCATTGTTGAGGAAGAGTTCTCTAGAGCTTCAGTGGCAGTCTGATACCCTACCTATTTTATAGGAAATTTTTGGTTAGAGGCAATTACACAAGGGCCCTTCGAGCTAACCTCTACCAACAAAGAAAGGTCACTCACTACATTCTAAAGTAATTAACTAGAGGACAGTCAATTGATAAGAACATCCTCCCTGGCTTCAGTGGAACCTGCAGCAGGACATCTTATCCCACCCTGACTCAGTCATTCTTGTAATAATTTTTTGTGACCCTTATTGTTCATGTTCAGTTGAGTTCAAATTCATACATGAATTTTTTATATATTCCTCCACAAAAAATGAGTGGATACACACACACACACACACACACACCCCTCACAGAAATTAGGGGCTATTTTATAGCTTCATATTCATTTTGAAATATCCCCTAATTTTTGTGAGATAGATAGATAGATAGATAGATAGATAGATAGATAGATAGATAGATAGATAGATATTGGAATACTGTTGGACCATAATACCATTTGTGACAGCAGATGGACCTCTAGAGGTTATTATGCTAAGTGAAATAAGTCAGAGCTGGAAAGACAAATACCATATGATTTCACTTTTATGTAGAATCTAAAGAACAAAACAAAGAAAATAGAAACAGACTCATATGTAGAGAACAGACTGACGGTTCTCAGAGGTGAGGGGTGTTGGGGAACTGAGTGATAAAGGTAAAGGGATTAAGAAGTAGAAATTGTTAGTTACAGAATAGTCATGGATGTAAAGTACAGCATAGGGAATGTAGTCAGTTATGTAATAACTGGATGCCACATGGGTACTAGAAATACCTGATAGAGCGCTTTGCAATGTATACGATTGCCTAACCACTATGCTGTACATCTGAAACAAATACAAAATAATATTGAATGTAAACTGTAATTGAAAAGTAAAATTTAAAGTTTTTGTTTTCTCCTTACCCATCTTAGTGGCCAGTTTGATCCCCCTCCCACTGTGTCTGTAGATAAAAGGGGCTTTGGATGTTTTCTTTCTTAGTAAGGGCTTCTCCTTTTCAATTACATTTCTTTGAATTCTTAACCTTTATTCAACCAACCAACTATGTGATATTGTTGCTTATTCAACCTTTTTTCTTTGTTAGTGTAAAGCCAGTAGTCACGGCCACCATCACAGCCGCCTGACCCATGCAGATTCGCATTAGATTTGGACAGATGGTAATTGTAAAGCCAGGAGCCAGGGTCAGGATCACAACCGCCTGGCCAATGCAGGTTTGCATTCGATTCGGACAGTCGGTAATGAAACAACGGAGCCAAGAACTGATGAGCCATCAGCTTTAATTCTAGCTTGCACCGGGTGGGCAAGTAAAAACAAACTGGGCTCCAAAACCCACTCATTCAGTACTCACAAAGCTACTGACTTATCCAAGTTTCCTAGAATCAAAGGTTTCTAGCTCACCAGACTTATTTACCTCTGTTTCCCATCTCCTTCTCTCTACACAAACTCTGCACAAACTGGCTTCTCCCTCTGCACTCCACCATCTTGGCTGCTTCTCCTGGCCTTCTCCACGTGGCCTTTCTCTGCTCTCCTCTCTAATACTAACCTCAGGAACCGAGAGAGAGCAAGCTCCCAGCCTGCCCCCCTTTACAGTGTAGAAATCCAAACCTTTAATCCAATCTACAAACAAGAAAGTCTCTGATACAAAGTCATTTATCTGAGACATACTGGGAGGATTCCTCATGAGAGTGCACCAACCTACATCATCCAGTCAAGGGTGTGGGGAAAAGCTTACTTTTAAAACTTGCACGTGGGCAGCGCCATCTTTAACAAAGTGAGCATAATATATTTTATCTGCCCAACAGTCGGTAACGAAATAACGGAGCCAAGAACTGGTGAGCCATCAGCTTTAATCCTAGCTTGCACCCAGCAGGCAAGTAAAAACAGACACTGGGTTCCAAAACCCACTCATTCAGTGCTCACAAAGCTACTGACTTATCCCAGTTTCCTAGAATCAAATGTTTCTAGCTCACCAGACTTATTCACATCTGTTCCCCATCTCCTTCTCTCTACAGAAACTCTGCACAAACTGGCTTCTCCTTTAACGCTCCACCATCTTGGCTGCTTCTCCTGGCCTCCACATGGCCTTAATCTGCTCTCCTACAACATGGACTCCTCCTAAAACTTTATCACTCTTCTCTCGAACAATGTGATCTCTCTTCCTTTTAAAACCTTTTGGTGCAAAAGCCGTCCCCCAACACATATTAACATAATCACGCCCATTCCCAAGCAGAAAGGGCAACTAATATCATCACCTGGGCAACAGGCCTCCACGTGGGCAACAGGCCTCCACGTGGGCAGTGCCATCTTTAACAAAGTGAGCATATTTTATTTGCCCAACAGTTAGGGAAAGGTGTCTTATTACTTTCTCTGTTCTAATTGGAAATGGTTAATTAGCTACCAGTTTTCCTTTGTTTTGGTATATCTTTCAACTTCTCTTTTTGTTTTTTATAATTTATTTATTGATTTTACTGAAAGAGGAAGGGAGGGAGTGAGGGAGAGAAAGACAGGAACATTGAGCTGTTCCTTTGTGTGCCCTTACTGGGGATCGAACCGGCAACTTCTGTGCTTCAGGATGATGCTCTAACCAATGGAGCTATCTGGCCAGGGCATTCAGCTTCTCTTATTATCCTTTTATTGTCAACATTTCTGCGTCCTTATATTTTATGTCTCTGGTAAACAACATGTACTTTAATTTTGTATCTAGTCTGACAATAGTTTAATTCATTTACATCAATCATGCTGCTTGTTTTGAATTCATTTCTACCAGTTATATTTTCCATACGTTTTGCTTTACATATTTTTTGTCTTTACTTGCTTTAGAATTGCTTGGGATTTCCTACACCCTTACTCTAATCTGTAAGTTTCATACCTAATTTTGGTTCTTTCAGTTGCCCTAGGAAATTTAACATTCATATTTAAATTCTATATATTATATATTTTCAAATCTGCCTGCTCAGTTTTAATAGTCTCCTATTTCTACATCATGCTTTTCTATTTCTTTCTTTTTTCAATAAATTTCTTTTTTTATTTTATTCATTTTAGAGAGGAGACAGAGAGTGAGAGAGAGAGAAAGAGAGAAAGGGGGAGGAGCTGGAAGCATCAACTCCCATATGTGCCTTGACCAGATCAGTGCCTGGTTTTGATCTGGCGACCTCAGTGTTCCCAGGTCATCGCTTTATCCACTGCGCCACCACAGGTCAGGCGCTTTTCTATTTCTTGAAGCATATAAAGAAATATTTATTTCATACTATGCATCTGATAATTTTGTTTTCTTTACTCTGTTCGTCTAATACCACAGATTGCTAGTCATTTGCTCTACTCATAGGTGCTTGTGTCTTTTTTTTTTTTTTAATTTTTATTTTTATTTATTCATTTTAGAGAAGAGAGACAGAAAGAGAGAGAGAGAGAGAGAAGGGGGGAGGAGCAGGAAGCATCAACTCCCATATGTGCCTTGACTGGGTAAGCCCAGGGTTTTGAACCGGCGACCTCAGCGTTCCAGGTCGACGCTTGATCCAGTGCGCCACCACAGGTCAGGCGGTGATTGTGTCTTCTTGTGATCTTTTTTTAAAATTGTGAACTCATTGTCTTTGGTACTTTATTTGTTGTAATATTTTGAGGCTATGAATCAGATTATTGTTTCAGAGATAATTACAGCATCTAAAGATACCACCTATTTCTAAGTAAATTATTGGCCTTATTTTTTCAGGCCATATACTTGTTTGAATTCTAGTCCCATAGTGATGCAGATTTATGATTAGCAATTCACAGTGGAGACATGTTTCTGTTTAACTGTTTTGCCAGGAACCAATGCCAATAAAAGACCCCACTTCCTATCATCTCCTTTTGCAGAATGAGTTTTTTCCTATTTCACTCACTAAGGATGCAGCCATTTGGGGAGTTTTGACATATTTATCCAAGTGTTGTTAATCTCCACGGGTCCCCAAACTTTTTACACAGGGGGCCAGTTCACTGTCCCTCAGACTGTTGGAGGGCTGCCACATACAGTACTCCATACACTGACCACCAGTGAAAGAGGTGCACCTTCCATAAGTGTGGCGGGGGCCGGATAAATGGCCTCAGGTGGCCGCAATTTGGCCCGCAGGCTGTAGTTTGGGGACCTCTGAATTTGTCTCAATGGTAGGGCCTGAGGTAGTCTCTTCTTATTTTAGCAAGTAGCTCTTAAAAAGCTAGGCTTTTTCCCGTAAGGATTGGCCAGTAACTACAGGGTAAAGTCTGGCTATAGTGATCCTCATTCTTGTGAATTTATACTTCCTGTTTCTGCACTCAGGAATTTCTTTGCCTCCCCCATCAACTTTAATCCCTGCACCTCAGTTCTGCAACTGAGACCAAAACTCTTCCCTGCATCTGTTTCCTCCCAAAGTATCCAAGGCCCCCTGCAGATCCCAAAGAGATGCAGAGCTGACTATACAGACTATACATTATTGAAGGAACAATTTCCCTCGGTTTTGTCTAAGGCTTTCTTTTTTATCTTGTTATTGGGGAAGTAAAGGAATCCACTCTTTGAAACACACTTTACCATCATATTTAAGTATGTTTTTCAACCTGATTTCCTCTCCCTCTGTGCTCAGTGTATCTTTGGGAGTTACACCTAGTCATTTGTACATGAAGTGTAGTACCAAGGCATAGTATAAAAGGAAAAATAAGGTACACATTTAGTCCTACCTTCAAGTTTGGAATGTCCTTCCCCTACTTCCATAGTGGTAGAAGCATCCTACTCTCCACTCACTTCGAATGTTCTTCTCTCTAGATATTCACCCCTTCTGGCTCAACTCCCACTCCATCTATACCCCAGACAGAATGAACTAATAATTAATAATCTCTTACATTTGTTTTGATACTGATATATATGGTACCTATATATCTTTCTTAAAGGGGAAATATCCCTGTAGACACAAAGCTAAAAACTACATTTTATTTATTTCTGTGTCCCTAACATGTAATAGGCATTCACTAAAGTTTGTTGAATTTTCTTAAAAATCTTCATAACAAATCTTGAACTTTTAAGCTTTTAGCTAGGACTGTTACAACTTACCAGTAATTTGCTATTTATTTTTAGGAAATAATTTTTAAAGCAGTTAAACTTTATTCAACAATTGAAGATAAAATAATTTTATTTGGTGTTTGGTAAATTGCTTGGGCTGGTCATATTTAAAGGAGAGATTAAAGTATGATTAAAACGTTATTCATCTTACCATCTCCAGAGTGGCTCAGTGATATGCTTTTGGAACAAATGGAGATTTAGATCCCAATTCTAAAATTCTAATTTACTTTAAAATTATGAAATATGTAGAATTTTCTGGAAGCAGAACTTTGTGTCTGGAACCTCAAAGAGAAATTTTGCCCTTGGGGCACTATTTTTAAAAAATAAAAAAAATTTCCAAAATGACCTTGATTACGGTACTTTGGTGGGAGGGCAGCGTGGATGGTGTTATTTCTTGTTGCCTGGTTTTAACTCTCTTTCTATGATGAATGCGGCTATTATATATTTGCCCTGCAAAAAAGAAAAGAGAGTGGGTGTCCATTGGAGAAGCTAATTTTAGAAGGGATATCTCTTCTGCATACCATTCTTTCTCATATTTGAATATGTTTGAGTATGTACAGATGAGTACTGTAGTGTTGCAGGTTGAAATGGGGTCCTTCCACAGAGTTGCATGGAAAGCATTTCTGGGAGGATGAGATCTAATGGTAAGATTTATTGGGATAAAAATAAAAGATGCCTCCACATTCCTGGTGTCTCATCTCCTTAAAAGAAGTTCAGCCTTATCTTCATCAAGCCCAGAAATAAGACCGGGGTCCAGAAATTCTGCCATTGTTATTAGTCCAGTTCAGCCTTTTTCTCTATTTGGTCAGCACTGCGTTGCTAGCCCATTACCAAACTCAGGCTTGGAGCCCACTTGAGTCTGCATGTTTATTTAGCCTGCAGTTGGAGCCCGCACTTGGGGCCCATGCATTTGTTAGGCCCATGTGGCTGCTACAGAGAGAGAAGGTGAGAGAGAGAGAGAGAGAGAACACGAGAGAGAGAGCTTGCCTTGGTTAAGCTTCAGTTATATTATATTCATTCAAATTAAGTAGTCTCTTTCCCAATCCTTTGCAGGTTTGTTCTGGGCCCTCCCCTAAACCAATTTGGTCTTTTTCCCAGATTAGACACCTTCTTTCATGGTCCTCATCTTGGTTCTTACTGCGCATGCCTCAGCAGAAGGGCCTCCCCCTGCGCCATTTTAGCTTTGGTTTCTGCTGGTAATGTGCCCAGCAGGGCAATTCACCTCATTTCCCCCCCCCAACCCCCCCCACCATAATCCCAGTACCAGAGGGGTGTTAATCCCCTTGGCATGTTAGTGCTGCTATCCCCTAGGGTGTGTGAACCTATAGTTACCAACCTAATTAAGTTTAGCCAGTTTTGCTCCCTTCCCTTTTATTAACATTTAGCTACTTACCCTAACAGTAGTATGAATAAGAGATGGGGAGAATACCTGGTAGAGAGCAGAGACAGGTTGGTGAGAAGAACAACTAGAACAGAGTTTGGGATGATTTAACAACAGAGTAGACACAGATCAGGAGGTGCCAATACCAAAGGTTGATGGACAGTAAACCTGGCTTATGTTGCTGAAAGGAGTATCTTTCACATGTAAACATTTTTCTTCCTTTTTAAAAAAAATTTTTTTGTTGATAGGAAGGAAGAGAGAGACAGAGAGAAACATCAGCCTCTTCCTGTATATGTCCTGACCAGGGGTGGAACCAGCAACCTTTGCCTATGGGAAGGACATTCTAACCAACTGAGCTATCCAGCCAGGGCAACATTTTTCTAATATCTACTTTTCATTTTAACATGTTGATAATCAGGAAGTTCCTTAAAATTAGTTGCATCCCATAGCATAATAAACTCTGTGTGTGTGTGTGTGTGTGTGTGTGTGTGTGTGTGTGTGTGTTGTGTGGGGGGGTGTTGGTGGTCCATAAAATAGTGGCACATTTACCATTGGTGGCATCTTACAGTTAATGAAATATTGTATAACTTTAAATTTCTCATAAAGTATTGTCTGTATTAACCTGTTGGTTTACATTATGTGATCTAGCAGAAAGATCAATTTTTAAATATTCAGAAACTAACTTTCAGCATTAAATTGATTCATACAGCTGATTCTTGATGTTATTCCAGTAGAAACCTCTCTGGAAGGTGATTTATGTGAACCCAGAAATTCACTTGTAAAAGGTCCACGACTGAACAGACTGTTTGCAATTGCCAGAAATTCTGAAAGAAATGTAAGTAATCAGTCACTAGACAGACATTACCTTTCCCCATCTATGTTAGTTGAGGGGCTGTTTCCCTGCAGCACCTGTGTATTTGATATTTATTAGGCAAGAACAACTGGTATGGCAGCTTCTTAGCATTGCTTAGGCAACATCATTTAGGTACGATTTGGGCCTCAAGATTGTTTCTGTTTTATATTCTTGAATCTGGAATTTGGACATAACTGTTGAGCCCACAGACTCATTTGTGTTACTTGATGAAATTGGACATTTGAGCGAGAGTGTCTCAACTTAAAAACCATTCTGAGTTTTCCTCTTTTGATTTGGTATAAGCTCATAGCCAAATAGACCCTTCCACGGTTTTAAGGGATGTAGAATATTTTAGCTTATGTTTTGCATATGGACCACCTTCTAGCAACCCCCACTTTATTTTATAAATTTTCTGTGTTGCTCCCTTCGCCCAGCCTTGTTATATCCTCTCTCTTTAAAAGAATTTATACTGTATGTTTTCTTTCTTAGCTACATCCCATTTGTTTTGGAATGGGGTGGGATATAAATAAGACTAAAAACATCAACAAACAAAGTCTGTATTTAAAAATTTTTTTCCCATGTAGTGAAAACAGCAAGTTGAAACAGATGAAGTGGAAAAGTGCTTTTTTGTTTTCTTTCTTTTTATGTGTCTTAAATGAGGAGAGTTGTTTTGAAGAAAGGAGAATTTTGTTTTGCTGACATTTGTGATGGCTCTAATATTTGGATTTAAAAAGGATTGTGAACTCTTTCAAGTTATTTCTAATATAGAGACTGAATTTTTAAAGAAAATAATGATAATTAAAAATTTGAATGATTTTTCAAGTTAGATATTATTGATTAGCTGAAATAGTGTAAAAGGACTGTATTCTCTTCTAAGAGAATTGAGAAGGTAGAAGAGTATCCTCATTTCTCTGCATAATGGATGTGTTTTAAATTGAAAGTTAATTATGTGAGTAAAATACAGAGAACCTGTGGTTTATAAAACAATGGGACATGGGGATGGAGAGGGTTAGCTATCATTGATTGGTACATATGCATTTTATTCAAGCACTTATGCTCTAACAAATGGAGTTCAAATTGGTAATTGGACTCATCTCACCAGTGGCATCTTTTGCTCTCTCCCCATTTCTTCTGCCTCTGAAATATTGGTGTAGCACAAAAGATTGGGAATTGTAGTGAGAGATATATATAAAATTATACTAATCTAATGCTGTGTGTCATGCTAGCTCTTCTTTTTTTATTATTGTTTCTTCTCGGTACTTTCTTTTGTTACTACCAGTGTTCCCTTTCCTTCCTTCTCCTGTTCTTACCTTTTTTGCTTTGCTTTCTTTTTCTTACACTAGACACAGTGTCCTTTTCCTTCCTTCTCGTGTTTTCTAGCCCTTGGGGAAAAAAGTTTTTCTGGAGGATTGTCTTAAGTTATAACTGTTTCTAAGCCTGTTAGGCATCTGGCACTGTAAATTAATTAAAATGATAATCTAGAGGTTAAAATCAGGAGTATTGATCCATTTGATGCAGATAATACTATTATATTAAATCTTGCATTAATATGGAGAGAATTAATTAGAAAATGTTTGGGAACTTCAGCTCCTCTTTGTCAGTGATGTGTTATTATTCATTTATACTAGAGAAAAGAAATGAATCCTACCTAGATTTTCATGTTTTATAACATTAACCTTACATTACATTATTATCCATAGGTCTCTCTCATGTAAGCTTTGAAAGAAGATTAATTCTTTTTAACAAATACAGAGTCACAGAAAATTCCAGTGTTTCTCACACATTTTATAATTTGGATTTATGGGACAGAGTACTTACAAGGATGTTCTATCTTAAAGTGCACACTTGTTATTTAAACACCAAAGAAAAGAGGACGGCAAGATGGTGATGGAGTAGGCAGCCGTACCAACTTCCAACTCCTGGAACCAAAGTGGATTATAACTTAATTTTAAGAACCATCATCTGGATAAACCGACTTTGAACTAAACTAAGGGGACTCTTCAACCAAGGAACACTGAAGAAGCCACATTGAGACTGGTAGGAAAAGCGAAAACGGGGAAAGGCCTGCCCAGCTCCCTGGAGCGAATGGAAGACTCACGTGGTGGGAAGAGTTTAGCAGAGAGGGAGGGACCTGGGTCCCAGGAACAAAGCCCCAGCCTGCAGTCTCAGAGCTTAGAAGAGGCATATGAACAGTATTGAGCTGTGAAACAAGTGAGGATACTGTTTGTGAGAAAGAGAGTTTTCTCAGACCCAGGATTCTTCTTAAAGGGACAGCACAGAAAACCTCTTTCACAACCACTTACCCGGGGAACGGGGACAGAGGAGAGGAGGGGAGCAGTGGGAAGAGAGTGTGGACTGGAAGGCACAGGGATAAACACTCTGAGAGACAGCCACCCTAACCCCTGGGCTGAGTCACTTCCCTAATCTAAAACGAATATTTACCCTGGAACTAGCAATACCAGCAAAAGGAGACAGGACACCAGCCAAACAAGCTCCCTGTGGCACTTAGAGCAGAGCTGCTTAGACGGAAGGAGATTCTAGGACTACAGTATGGAGTGTTAGGGTCTGAGCTGAAGTGCCCCTACCCACACTACCGAGGGCTTGCTAGAGGGACAGTGGCAGCGGGACGTTGAAACGCGGTTCTGTCTGCGGGGACAGAGGCCAAGCCAGTGTGAGCTTGGTCTAGCCCAGCAGGGGTGGAGAGGACGTGTAAAAGCGGTCTGGCAGCTGCGGGCCGCCTGTAGTCCTACCTGTGGGGGAAAAGCGGGAGGCCAGGAACAGGCAGAGATCTGCTGCTGAGCAGGGGCCCGTAGGCGCACAGCATCACCTGGCCTCCGAGGTTAGCGACCCTGCGAGAGCCGGCCATGAGTGCGGGGCAGGGTTAAAGCCCGGGACAGGCAGAGGCTCGCAGCTGAGTGCCTTCCAGCAGCCCCGCCCAGCCCGAGAAACCGCGGTTTGCGATCCTGCATGAACCGGCTCTGACCGCGAGGGCTGGGTGGAAGCCCGGGTACAGGCGGGATCCGCAACTGAACAAAGGTGCTTACCCCTACCCTTGGTGCTGAGGCTAGTTGTTTGAGTGCGGTGTGCAAACCCACCTGTGGAGGTGAGGCGAAGGCCCAGACAGACTGAGGCTTGTAGAGCCGGGCAGGAGAACACAGCCCCTCCCGCAGAGGAAAGGCAGAAATCACAGCAACAGCCTAAGTTGACCAGTGCCGGCAACACCCATAACCAACCGCCCTAGGCAGTGGCAGAAGGGGTGGTGGGCCTGCAGACAGACCACACCTAAGGAACACAGAGGCAACACCCATTGGACTCCAGTGGCCACACCCTTCTTATACACAGACAAAATGGGCCGGCACAGAAATGCAACACAAATGAATCAAGAGATATCCCCAGAAAAGGACCTGAATGAACCAGATATTAACCAAATTACCAGATGCTGAGTTTAAAATAATGTTAGGATGTTCAAAGAGCTTACAGCAACAATGGATAGTCATTATGAACACCTAAATAAAGAGATAACAAGTATAAAAAATAAAATTAAAATAATTAAAAAGAATCAGACAGAAATAACAAATATAGTATCAGAACTGAAGACCACAACGGAAGGAATTAAAAGCAGGATTGATGAAGCTGAGGATTAAATCAGCGAGTTAGATGACAAAATAAACAAAGGCACAGAAGCAAAGCAGAAAAAAATAGACTAAAAAATCTGAGGAAACTCTAAGGGAGCTCTGTCACAACATGAAGAGAAATAACATCGGCATCATAGGGATTCCTGAAGAACAAGAGAAAGAACAAGGGATAGAAACTTTGTTCAATCAAATCAGAACTGAAAACTTCCCTAAATTAAGACTGGAAAACGTTTCACATGTTCAAGAAGCACAGAGAACTTCATTAAAGAGAAACCTAAAGAAATCTACACCAAGACACATCACTGTTAAAATACCAAAGCAAAGTGATAAAGAGAAAAATTTAAAAGCTGCTAGAGAAAAAATGACTGTCACCTACAAAGGAGCCCCCATAAGGATGACATCCGACTTCTCAACAGAAACACTTGAGGCCAGAAGAGAATGGCAGATATATTCAAAGTAATGCAGAATAAGAACCTACAACCAAGACTCCTCTATCCAGCAAGGTTAACGTTTAAAATTGAAGGAGAAATAAAGAGTTTCCCAGACAAAAAACACCTCAAGGAATTCACTAAAACCAAACCAATTCTGCAAGAGATGCTAAGAGGCCTGTTATGAACAGTTCAAAGGGGGAAAAGAATATAGCAAAAGAAGAACACAGCTTTAAAGAATGAAATGGCAATAAACAACTACATATCAATAATAACCTTAAATGTAAATGGATTAAATGATCCAATCTAAAGACATAGGGTAGCTGCATGGATAAAGAAACAGGACCCTTACATATGCTGTCTACAAGAGACACACCTTAAAACAAAAGATGCATATCTACTGAAGGTAAAAGGATGGAAAAAAATATTTTATGCAAATGGAAATGAAAAAAAGAGCTGGCGTAGCAATACTTATATCTGACAAAATGGACCTTAAAACAAAGGCTGTAGTAAGAGATAAAGAAGGACACTACATAATGATAAAGGGAACAATTCAACAGGAAGATATAACCATTATAAATATCTACGCACCGAACATAGGAGCCCCAACATACATAAAGCAGACTTTGATGGATATAAAAGGCGAGATTAACAGCAATACTATAATAGTAGGGGATTTCAATACCCCACTAACATCACTGGATAGATCCTCAAGAAAGAAAATTCGCAAAGAAACAGCAGACTTAAAGGATACACTAGATCAACTCGATTTAATAGATATCTTCAGAACTTTTCACCCTAAAGCAGTAGAATATACATTCTTTTCAAGCGCTCATGGTACATTCTCTAGGATAGACCACATGTTAGGACACAAAAGTGGTCTCAACAAATTTAAGAAGATTGAAATCATATTAAGCATTTTCTCTGATCACAATGGCATGAATCTAGAAATCAACCACAAAAGAAAAACTGAAAAAATACGCTAACACTTGGAAACTAAATAGCATATTATTAAATAATGAATGGATTAACAATAAGATCAAAGAAGAAATAAAACACTTTCTAGAAATGAATGATAATGAGCATACATTAACTCAAAATTTATGGGACACAGCAAAAGCAGTACTGAGAGGATAGTTCATAGCACTAAAAGCATACCATAAGAAGCTAGAAAAAGCTTGAATAAACAACCTGACCCTGCATCTAAAAGAACTAGAAAAACAACAAATAAAACCCAGGACAAGTAGAAGGAAGGAAATAATAAAGATCAGAGCGAAAATAAATGACATAGAGGATAAGGAAACAATACAGAGGATCAATGAAACCAGAAGCTGGTTCTTTGAGAAGATAAACAAGATCGATGAACCTTTAACTAAGCTCTCTAAGAAAAAAAGAGAGAGGACTCAAATAAATGAAATTAGAAATGAGAGTGGAGAAATAACAACCTTCACACAGAAATACAAAGTATTGTTAGGAAATACTATGAAGAACTTGGAAATACTATGAAGAACTCTATGCCAAAAACTTAGACAACCTAGGTGAAATGGACAAATTTCTTGAATCATAATTTTCCAGAAATCAATCTGGAAGAATCAGAAGACCTAAACAGACCAATTACAACAAATGAGATTGAAACAGTTATCAAAAAACTCCCAACAAAGAAAATTCCTGGGCCTGATGGCTTCACAAGTAAATTCTACCAAAAATTCAAAGAAGAACTAACTCCTATCGTCCTCAAGCTATTTCAAAAAATTCAAGAGAAAGGAAGACTTCCAAACTCCTTTTTTGAGGCGAGCATAATTCTGATTCTAAAACCAGGCAAAGACAACACAAAGAAAGAAAATTATAGGCCAATATCCCTGATGAATTTAGATGCTAAAATTCTCAACAAAATATTAGCCAACCGGATCCAGTAATATATGAAAAAGAATCATACACCATGATCCAGTGGGATTTATTCTGGAGAGGCAAGGCCAATTCAATATTCGCAAATCAATCAATGTGATTCATCACATAAACAAAAGGAAGGACAAAAATCACATGATAATTTCAATAGATGCAGAAAAAGCATTTGATAAAATCCAGCACCCATTCATGATCAAAACTCTCAGTAAAGTGGGAATACAGGAAACATTCCTTAACATGATAAAGGCCATCTATGACAAACCAACAGCAAACATCATGCTCAATGGGCAAAAATTGAAAGCAATCCCCTTAAGATCAGGAACAAGAAAGGGGTGCCCCTTTCACCACTCTTATCCAACATAGTTCTTGAAGTCTTAGCCAAAGCAATCAGACAAGAAGAAGAAATAAAAGTTATTCAAATTGGAAAAGAAGAAGTAAAATTATAATTTTTTGCTGATGATATGATACTGTACATAGAAAACTCTAAGGTCTCAATCAAAAAACTACTGGACCTGATAAATGAATTCAGCAAGGTGGCTGGATATAAAATTAATACTCAGAAATCAGAGACATTTTTATATACCAACAATGAACTGTCAGCAAAAGAAATTAAGGAAAGAATCCCCTTCACTATTGCAGCAAAAAAAATAAAGTACCTAGGAGTAAATTTCACCAAGGTGGTTAAGGACTTGTACTCGGAAAATTATAAAACATTGATAAAAGAAATCAAGGAAGATACAAACAAGTGGAAGCATATACCGTGCTCATAGTTAGGAAGAATAAACATCTTTAAAATGTCTATATTACCCAAAGCAATTTATAAATTCTATGCAATACCAATTAAAATACCAATGACATACTTCAAAGATATAGAACACATATTCCAAAAATTTATGTGGAACCAAAAAAGAACACGAATAGCCTCAGCAATCTTAAAAAGAAAAAATAAAGCAGAAGGTATATCATTCTTCCAGATATCAAGGTTTACTACAAGGCCATTGTACTCAAGACAGCCTGGTACTGGCATAAGAACAGGCACATAGATCAATGGAACAGAACAGAGAACCCAGAAATAAACCCACACCTTTATGGACAACTGATATTTGACAAAGGAGGAAAGAACATACAATGGAGTAAAGACAGCCTCTTTAACAAATGGTGTTGTGAAAATTGGACATCTATGTGCAAAAAGATGAAATTAGACCATCAACTTACACCATTCACAAAAACAAACTCAAAATGGATAAAAGACTTAAATGTAAGCCGTGAAACCATAAGCATCTTAGAAGAAAACATAGGCAGCAAGCTCTCCAACATCTGTTGCAGCAATATATTTGCCGATTTATCTCCATGGGCAAATGAAATAAAAGGCAAGATAAACAAATGGGACTATATCAAACTAAAAAGGTTTTGCACAGCTAAAGACAATAAGAACAGAATAAAAGGACAAACCACATAGTGGGAGAACATATTTGACACATGTCTGATAAGGGGTTAATAACTAAAATTTATAAAGAACTTATAAAACGCAACACCAGGAAGACAAACAATCCAATCAAAAAGTGGGCGAAAGAAATGAATAGAAATTTCTCCAAAGAGGACATACTGCTGGCCAAGAGGCATATAAAAAAATTCTCAATATCACTAATCATTGGAGAAATGCAAATTAAAACTACAATGCGATACCACCTCACACCAGTCTGAATGGCATTCATCTGCAAAACAACTCAGAATAAGTGCTGGTGAGGATGTGCAGAAAAGGGAATTCTCCTGAACTGCTGGTGGGAATGCAGACTGGTGCAGCCACTGTGGAAAACAGTATGGAGATTCCTCAGAAAATTAAAAATCTAACTGCCTTTTGATCCAGCTATCCCACTTTTCGGAATATACCCTAAGAACACCATAGCACTGTTCGAAAAGAAGAAATGCGCCCCCATGTTCATGGCAGCATTGTTCACAATAATGAAGATCTGGAAACAGCCCAAGTTCTGTCAGAGCACGAGTGGATTGAAAAGCTTTGGTGCATATATACTATGGAATACTACTCAGCCATAAGAAATGATGACATTGGATCATTTACAACAAAATAGATGGACCTTGATAACATTAATACCGAGTGAAATAAGTAAAACAGAAAAAAACTGAGAACAGCATGATTTCATAAATAGGTGGGACATAAAAGTGAGACTATGATACATGGACAAGAGTGTGGTAGTTTCGGGGTGTGGGGAGGGAGAGGGGGTAGGGGAGGAGCACAAAGAATACCAGATAGAAGGTGAGAGAACAATTTGACTTTGGGTGATGGGTATGCAACATAATTGATAAGATAACCTGGAGATGTTTTCTTTGAACATATGTACCCTGATTTATTAATGTTATCCCATTAAAATTAATGATAAGTAAATAAATAAATAAATAAATAAACACTGAAAAATATAAGCAAAGTAGCATTGAGTAAGCTTATTAATGCTTCTAGTTATCAGTTAGTTAAAACTATTTATGCAGTACTGCTTTATTCAAGAAAATATGATATGAAGAAAGTATGGTTTCTTCTAGATATGTAATTATTTTTGGTAAAGGTAGCTGAATGGGAGTTTAGATCATTTCATATCCAATAGAATAAACTTTACTTATTAGAAGATTACCTGAAATAACATGCCTTTTTTTCAAGCATTGGAATAAAAATGATAAACTTCTTTAATTGCATTACAAAAGAGATCATAGATCATGTTACTATATTTTTAATTAATAAACTTTCTATTTTAAAGAAGTTTTCGATTCCCAGTGAAATTAAGTGGGAAATACAGGGTTTCCAGATACCCTTCTCTTTTTTTCCTCCCCAGCCTCCCCACCATCAATATCCTCCGCCAGAGTGATATGTTTGTTACAAATGAACCAACATTGACTCGTTATTACCCAGAATCCATAGTCTACATTAGAGTTCACTCTGTGTTGTATATTCTGTGTGTTTTGGCAAATGCATAATGACATATTCAGTTTTAAAGTATCATACAAAATAGGGTTACTGTGCTGAAAATGCTCTGTGCGCTCCTATTTATCCCATCCTCCCACACACACACCTGATTATCAGTCATCCTTTTACAGTCTTCATAGTTTTGCGTTTTCCAGAATGTCATACAGTTGGAATCATATAATATGTAGGCTTTTCATATTGGCTTCTTTCACTTAGTAATATGATTTGAAGTTCCTCATCTTTTAGTGGCTTGAGAGCTCATTTCTTTTTAGTGCTGAATAATATTCCATTGTCTGGAAGTACCACAGGGCTTATTGGTTGCTTCCAGGTTTTGGTAGTTATGTATAAAGCTGCTATAGTAAACATTTATTTGCAAGTTTTGTGTGAACATAAGTTTTCACTTCATCTATGTAAATACCAAGAAGCACAGTTGCTGGATTGTATGATCATGTTACCACTTTTAAGAAGGAAATTACATAGAACAAACCAAAATCCCACAAAATCTTTCTGTTGGTAACAAATTGAACCTGGTCCAGGAAATTGTTGAAGACTTCTCTGGGGGTCATTCCAGCTCTGGCACTAGTAAATTTTATCACTGTTATCTCCTTATGCCAGCCTTACTGCAGTGTTTTCATGGTTGATGTCCTTATTGCCATTTTTACCCACTTCCTTTTTATTTTGTATTCATTTGCAGGCTTATTAGAAGATTAAATGAGATCACGTCTGTAATGTGCCTAGTACGGTGCCACACTCAGAGCAGTCATTAAATGTTTGGTTTTATTGCACCTTCTCTATCCGTTCTCTAGATTGTTTGTTAATAAAATCCATTCATGGCCTTACCATGGCATTAAAGGAGCTCTCAAAATCAACCTTAGCCTCACTTCCTGCATTTATTGTACTACAGCATGGGACAAAAATAGGTTTACAGATGTTTGTATAGAAAATAATACAATAGTAAATAATAATGCAAGAATAAACTGGCTTGCTTACTCACAACTGTAAACCTACTTCTGCCCCACCCTGTGTTAGGGATTCTTTTATTTCTCTCTCCCTCTCTCTTTGTTTAATTGCAAAAAAGAACACATAAAATTTACCCTCTTAGGCATTTTTAAGTATACAGTACAGTAGTGTTAACTATATACTCATTGTTGTGTAATCTCAAGAACTTTCATCTTGCAAAGCCAAAACACTATACTCATTAAATAATTCCCCATATTCTCCCCCCTTCCCGCAGCACCCTGTTAATCATATTCTATTTTTTATTTAGAGAGAAACAGACAGATAGGAAGGGATAGAGATGAGAAGCATCAACTCATAGTTGTGGCACTTTTGTTGTTCATTGATTGCTTTCTCATATGTGTCTGGGTGGGTGATCTCCAGGTGAGTCAGTGACCCTTTGCTCAAGCCAGCAACCTTGGGCTGTAAGTCAGCAACCTTTGGGCTCAATTTTGCCACCATGGGGTCATGTCTATGATCCCACACTCAAGCCAATGACCTTGCGCTGAAGCTGGATGAGTCCTTGCTTAAGCCGGCTATCTCAGAGTTTCGAACCCGTGTCCTCAGCATATCAGGTCGACACTTTATCCACTACACCACTGCCTGGTCAGGCCATTTTCTACTTTCTGTTTCTATCAGTTTGACTACTTTAGATACCTTATGTAAATTGAATTCTGCAGTATTTGTTTCTGTGACTGGCTTATTTCACTTAGCATAATGTCCTTGAGGTTCAGCATATAACAGGATTTCCTTCTTAAGGCTGAATAATAATCCATTCTGAGTATATACCATGTTTTCTTTCTTTCCTTTTAAATTGATTTTACAGAAAGAGGATGGGAGAGAGAGAGAAAAAGAAACATTGATTTATTATTTTACTTATTTATCTCTTTATTGGTTATTCTTATATATGCCTTGACTAGGGATTGAACCTGCAACCTTGACATTTCAAAACAAAATTTAAGCCAACTGAACCAGTGCCACCATGCTTTCTTTATTCTGTTGATAGAGGTGTTTCCACCTCCTGGCTATTGTGAATAATGCTTCAAGGATGTGGGTGTGTCAAAATAGCCCTTTGAGATCCTGTTCTGAGTTCTTTTGGATAGATACCAATAAATGGGATTACTGTGAATCATAAGATAATTCTTTTTAATTTTTTGAGGTACCTTCATACTGTTTTTCATTTCCACCAATAATATACAAAGGTTCCCGTTTCTACACTTCCTTGCCAGCATTTTTTTTCATAGTAGCCATCCTAATGATGTGAGTTGATAACTCAATGTGGTTTTGATTTGCATTTCCCTGAATGATTAGTTATATTGAGCATCTTTTCATATGCTTGTTGGTCATTTGTATATCTTCTGTAGAAAAATGTTTATTTAAGTTATTTTGGTTTTTTGTTAATGAGGTATAGGAGTTCTCTATATATTTTGGGTATTAACCTATTATCACATGGTTTGCAAACACTTTCTCCTATTTTATAGGTTGACCTTTCACTCTGTTGCTTGTATCCTTTGCTGTGAGGTATTTTCTGTTTGTTTTTTGATAGACAGTGAGAGAGTCAGAGAGAGGAACAGACAGGCAGGAAGGGAGAAGAGATGAAAAGCATCGGTTCTTCGTTGTGGCACCTTAGTTGTTCATTGATTGCTTTCTCTCATATGTACCTTGATGAGGGGGGGCTACAGCAGAGCAAGTAACCCCTTGCTCAAGCCAGCAACCATGGGGTCTATTGGTCAAATAAGTTTGTAAATATGATATATATGTCTGCTCGCTTATAGTTTGTATTGGGGGGGGGGCAGGCTGTAAGCAGGCCCGGTTGTTATAGCCCAAGGCTTAGTTTTAAGACTAAGTCTTTCCCACCCTTTTTGATGTAGGGTGGTGCACTCTCATGAGGAATCCCATTATGCCTCAGATAAGTGACTTTGTATCAGAGACTTGTTTGTATATTGGAGTAAAGGTTTTGAATCTACACTATAAAGTGGGGTAGGCCAGGAGCTTGCCCTCCCTTGGTTCTGAGGTATTAGAGAGGAGAGCAGAGTAAGGCCACATGGAGGCCAGGAGAAGCAGCCAAGATGGGAGCTTGATCTCTGGGTTCCTGCTCTCACTCACCATTGCAGGGGCCTCCCTGATCCCTTGCCCTCCATGTGGCTTGAATATCCTCTTCTGTTGTGGCTTGCCTGTCTTGGTGAGACATCAATAAACAGAATGACCTACCATCCTGCCGACTATGCCAAATGTAAAATCAGTAGCCGCCTGGCTCATGCAGGTTCGCATTGTATTCGGACAGACGGTAATGAAACAACAGAGCCAAGAACTGATGGGCCATTAGCTTTAATCCTAGCTTGCACCCAGCGGGCAAGTAAAAACATACACTGGGCTCCAAAACCCACTCATTCAGTGCTCACAAAGCTACTGACTTATCCGAGTTTCCTAGAATCAAACGTTTCTAGCTCACCAGACTTAATCACATCTGTTCCCCATCTCCTTCTCTCTGCACAAACTCTGCATGAACTGGCTTCTTCCTCAGCACTCATCTTGGCTGCTTCTCCTGGCCTCCACATGGCCTTTATCTGCTCTCCTCTTAGAACGTAATCCCTCTTCTCCCAGAACAATGTGATCTCTCTTCCTTTTAAAACCTCTTGGCGTGAAAACCCTCCCCCAACATATATTAACATAATCATGCCCATTCCCAAGCAGGAAGGGCAACTAATATCCTCTGGGCAACGGGCCTCCACGTGGGCAGCGACATCTTTAACAAAGTGAGCATAATATATTTTATCTGACCAACAGGGTCATGTCTATGATCCCACACTCAAGCCAGCAACCCTGCGCTCAAGCTGGTGAGCCCATGCTCAAGCCTGATAAGCCCGCGCTCAAGCTGGCAACCTTGGTTTTTCGAACCTGGGTCCTCTGTGTCCCAGTTGGATGCTCTATCCACTGTGCCATGCCTGGTCAGGCTGCTGTGACTTTTAAATTTTATGTAGTCCCATTTGTCTATTTTTACTTTTGTCATTTGTGCTTTGGTGTCATATACAAGTAATCATTGCCAAATACCACGCTCTGAAGTTTTATCTCCTATGTTTTATTCTGGGAGCTCATTGTTTCAGGTCTTATATTAGGTTTCTAATCCATTATGAGTTAATTTTTTGTATATATTGTAAGTTAAGTATCCAGCTGCATTCTTTTGCATGTATATATTCAGTTTTCCCATTACAGTGTTGTGGATTATGGTATGATATGCAGGTCAGCAGCTTCAGAAGATCTGTGAATCTCAGAAACTGTGTGTAATATTGTGTGTCACTTTTTAAGAAAAGGCTCCATTAGCTTTCATCAGATTCTGAAAGTGATACCTGATACTCCCCCACTCTGAATTAGGATATGACTCTCTAAATAAATGAATTTTTAAAATTATAATGTATACTTTCTTCCATTGCCCACTCACCATCCCCCCCAAAAAATCTGCAAATACAAACCACAAAGAACTAGATGAAAGTCTCTTCCATTGTGGGGCAAGATTGAATAAAGCTTACATTTGAGGTTTAGCCTAAAGCATCTCTTGTTAACTCTTCACACAGACCAAGGTGTATGTTGGGGGAGCAAAGGTAGTTAGGTTTTATGTGGCTTAGAAAGTTACCTGTTACTAGGTTTGCATTTGGTACAGACCTCTTCAAGCAAATTCTGTGTCCCTAAGTAAATCTCCCTTTAGGAGCATATGGTAGTAATGCTTTTATACACCCAACACTGAAAGTTTGTCAGTTCTACAAAGGGAATACACACACACAATGAAATTTGAGGCGAGGAAAGGAAAGGGGAAGAGAGAAGAAAAAAAGAAGCATTAACTTGTTCCACTTAGTGTGCACCCATTGATTATTTCTCATATGTGCCCTGACCAAGGCTCTAACCGGCAATCTCACACTCCTGGAGGTCTACATTCTATCCACTGCGCCATCTGCCAAGGTGAATTCGTGCTGTTTTTAAAATAACTTTTATTTTTTAAATTTTATTTTAGATAACTTTTATTTTTTAAATTTTATTTTAGTGAGAGGAAGGGAGGCAGAGAGGCAGACTCTTGCATGAGCCCAGACCAGGATCTACCTGGCAAGTCCACTAGGAGGCGATGCTTTTCCCATCTGGGGCCCTTGCTCCCTTGCTCAGCGACTGAGCCAATTTTTAGCACCTGAGGCAGAGGCCACAGAACCTGAGGCCAACTTGCTCAAATCAATTGAGCCATGGCTGCAGGAGGGGAACACACACAGAGAGAGAGAGAGAGAGAGAGAGAGAGAGAGGAGATGGGGAGAGGTGGCCAGGGCTAAATAAGAATGTTGTATCTGCCACATATTAGGACTTTTTCTGACAGCCTCAGCCAAAGAAAGGAGTTTTATGTGTAATCTTGTGGGTTTTTAAAAGAACATTATTAGCTATTAAAAGGAAATATGGCGGTGAAGTAGTGGCAAATACAATTTAATTGAGTTACCTGGATTAAAAGAAAATATTTTGGCACAATGCATCTTTACAGGTCCCAAATGCCTAATTATGAGTTTCTGCTAATATGTTGATTAAGTTAACTTTACAGTTCATTTTGTCTAAAACTAGGATGCTTTCCTATATATGTGAATAGGCTGGTAAAAGGGATTGGTGGCGTTAAAGGGAAGCACAATCTCCTTTGTTTCTTGTAGCTCTTCTTATTGTGTGATCAGTTTGGATTGTCAGGTGAAATTGAAGAGCAGAATTTAATACTGACCTCTAAAGTAGATGGTCTAAAAGGGTTAATTTGTCTTCAGTAGAGCCTGTCAATTTTTGAATTGAGTACTTTTGGCTAAAAACTTTAAAAAGTAAACATTAAGGAAATAGCATGTTTGTAATGACTAAGTAACATAATATATGCAGGTACACATCTTAGAATTTCTTCATTTTTCCTAAAAGTTACATCTAAATAGTCATTTAGAAGGGAATTTTTAACCATTAGAATGGGTTATACTATATAGTTTAATGCCAAGATTTCTGTTGTGGCTCTTCCTAAAAAGTATTTTGGTTGATCATAAAAATTAAATGCAGAGGGCTATTTGAAATAATAGTCATGTGGTTTAGAAAATTGTCTTATGTTAAGTCTTTCATTTGTTTTCAGAATTATGTACATCAAGATAGAGACTTGATTTTTAGAATCTAATTGCATTTGTTTAATGATAAGTTTCTGATGTCAGGATGGGTATGTATCTCTTTTGTGTATGTGTTCCCTTCTTTGGATAAAACCCTTAAACATGAATCTGTATGTGGAGATTTTGGTTACTTTTGAACCAAACATGTTTTTGTAAGAGAAATACACGATTTTACATGACATTGACAGGAAGTTAACTTTATATCAATCAATATTCAGGAAAGCAAAGGTTACTGTATTAGATTATTACATAAATTTGAAACACAGAGTCTAAGCCTTTGTAGTGAATATTACCAAGGATGTGCATCAGATGTCTAGTTCCCAGCCCAGACCTGCAAAGTCCTAATCTCTGGAAGTAGACACATTCATTTTTAAAAAGCTCTACCTGTAATTCTAATGTACGTTATTGTTGGAGGGTACATTTTATTTGATAATAGTTTTGTAGCAGTTAATCATTGTTTTGTGTTCCATGAATTTTTCAGTATTTGAATTTTGAATATAAGTCATGAGCACATTGGTTTAAATAATACTGGCCATTAAATAGATATTAATATATCTTTTTTTGTGTGTGTAACAGAAACAGAGAGATGGACAGATAGGGACAAACAGACAGGAAGGGAGAGAGATGAGAAGCATCAATTTTTCATTGCGACACCTTTAGTTGTTCATAGATTGCTTTCTCATATGTGCCTTGACCGGGGTGCTACAGCAGAGTGAGTGACCCCTTGCTCAAGCCAGCGACCATGGGATCATGTCTATGATCCCATGCTCAAGCTGGTGACCTCGGGGTTTTGAACTTGAATCCTCTGCATCCCAGTCCGACGCTCTATCCACTGTGCCTCCGCCTGGTCAGACTTTATATCTTCCTTACAGAGGTAGGATTTTATATTACCAAATGACCACAAAAATTCTTTGTATTACCTTTAATACATTATGAAAATAATATGCAGAGGTAGTAACAGAGAGGAGGTGTAAGATGTTGAGTAGTTTCCAAATTTTAACCCCACTTATAGCCAGCTTCCTTGAGAACTGCTTATTATGCAATACTTAGCACAAAACAAACGGGGAGAAATGAATCGTAGCATGATACAGTTGGTTAGGACTTATTTAGAAGATCCATTAGTGCAGTAAGCCCTCAGTAAATGCTGGATTCAGACATAAACCTGGCTTGTATCTACTATTTCCCCATGTATAAGACACCCCCATGTATAAGATGCACCCTAATTTTGGGGCCTGAAATTTGAAAAAATATGCAGTACATAAACTTATTGAACTCAAGTATTATTCCTCATAAAATTCATACAACTCAACAAGTGCAAAAAAGCGAGAAATCAAGTAAAAATAATCTACAGCCACTGTAAAAGACACACCCAGTTTTCAGATCCCAAATTTGGTGGGGTGCGTCTTATACATAGGGAAATATGGAAGTTCTGCATTTAGTAGTTGTGTGACTGTGAGCACCTTTTTTTTTTTTTTTTGGATGGAATTGTTTTTCCCCCATGACTTTTTTTTTATTGTTTTCATTAATTTTAATGGAGTGACATTGATAAATCAGGATACATACGTTCAGAGAAAACATCTCCAGGTTATTTTGACATTTGATTATATTGCATACCCATCAGCCAAAGTCAAATTGTCTTCCGTCATTTTCTATCTGGTTTTCTTTATGCCCCCCCCCCCCCCAGCAAACTCTTGTCCATGTCTCTGAGTCTCATTTTTATGTCCCATCTATGTATGGAATCATATAGTTCTTAGTTTTTTCTGATTTATTTCACTCAGTATAATGTTATCAAGGTCCATCCATGTTGTTGTAAATGATCCGATGTCATCATTTCTTATGGCTGAGTAGTATTCCATAGTATATATGTACCAAAGCTTTTTAATTCACTCGTCCTCCGAGGGACACTTGAACTGTTCCCAGATCTTCGCTATTGTGAACAATGTTGCCATAAACATAGGGGGTGCAATTCTCCTTTTGGAACAATGCTATGGTGTTCTTAGGGTATATTCCGAAAAGTGGGATAGCTGGGTCAAAAGGCAGTTCGATTTTTAATTTTTTTGAGGAATCTCCATACTGTTTTCCATAGTGACTGCACAGTCTGCATTCCCGCCAGCAGTGCAGGAGGGTTCCCTTTTCTCCACATCCTCGCCAGCACTTACTCTGTGTTGTTTTGTTGATGAGTGCCATTCTGACTGGTGTGAGGTGATAATCTCATTGTGGTTTTAATTTGTGTTTCTCTAATGATTAGTGATGTTGAGGATTTTTTATATGCCTATTGGCCATCTGTATGTCCTCTTTGGAGAAGTGTCTATTCATTTCTTTTGCCCACTTTTTGATTGGATTGTTTGTCTTCCTGGTGTTGAGTTTTACAAGTTCTTTATAAATTTTGGTTATTAACCCTTTATCAGACGTATTGTCGAATATGTTCTCCCATTGTGTAGTTTGTCTTTTTATTCTGTTCTTACTGTCTTTAGCTGTGCAAAAGCTTTTAAGTTTGATATAGTCCCATTTGTTTATCTTGCCTTTTATTTCACTTGCCTGTGGAGATAAATCCGCAAATATATTGCTGCGAGAGATGTCGGAGAGCTTACTGCTTATGATGCTTATGGTTTCTTCTAAGATGCTTATGGTTTCACGGTTTACATTTAAGTCTTTTATCCATTTTGTGTTTATTTTTGTGAATGGTGTAAGTTGGTGGTCTAGTTTCATTTTTTTGCAGGTAGATGTCCAATTTTCCCAACACCATTTGTTAAAGAGGCTGTCTTTACTCCATTGTATGCTCTTACCTCCTTTGTCAAATATCAGTTGTCCATAAAGGTTTATTTCTGGGTTCTCTGTTCTGTTCCATTGATCTATATGCCTGTTCTTATGCCAGTACGAGGCTGTCTTGAGTACAATGGCCTTGTAGTATACCTTGATATCCGGAAGAGTGATACCTCCCGCTTTATTGTTCCTTTTCAAGATTGCTGAGGCTATTCGTGTTCTTTTTTGGTTCCATATAAATTTTTGGAATATGTGTTCTATATCTTTGAAGTATGTCATTGGTATTTTAATTGGTATTGCATAGAATTTATAAATTGCTTTGGATAATATAGACATTTTAATAATGTTTATTCTTCCTAACCATGAGCACGGTACATGCTTCCACTTGTTTGTATCTTCCTTGATTTCTTTTATCAATGTTTTATAATTTTCCGAGTATAAGTCTTTAATCTCCTTGGTTAAATTTATTCCTACGTACTTTATTTTTTTGGTTGCAATATTGAAGGGGATTGTTTCCTTAATTTCTCTTTCTGACACTTCATTGTTGGTGTATAAAAATGCATCTGGTAATTTGGTTATATCTGGTTCATTCAGTTCCTTCTCTGGGATTTCTCTTGATTCATTTGGGTTGCATTTCTCTGCCTGTCCATTTTGTCTTTGTATAAGAAGGGTTTGGCCACTGGAGTCCAATGGGTGTTGCCTCTGTGTCTCCTAGGTGTCGTATGTCTGCAGGCCCGCCACCCCCTCTGTCGCTGCCTAGGGCATTTGGGTATGGGCATTGCCAGCACCAGCTCACTGCGGCTGTCACTGTGGTTTCTGCCTCTCCTCCATGGAAGACGCTTTGTTCTCGTGCCCATCTCTACAAGCCTCAGCCAGTCTCGGCCTTCGCCACGCCCCCACAGGTGGTGTTGCGCGCCGCAAACGGGCCATAAGCTTCGACATCAAGGGCAGGGGTGAGCACTTTGCTCAGCTGCTGGTCTCTGCCTGTTCCCGGGCTCCCGCTCTTCCCCTGCAGGTGGGGTTGCAGGCGGGCCTGCAGCTGGCCAGACCACTTTCGCTCGTTCCCTCCACCCCCGCTGGGCTAGACTGACCTTACTCTGGCATCCCGGCTTCTACCCCCGCCAACGGAACCAGCTTTTGCATCCCGCTGCTACTGTCCCTCTAGCAAGCCCTCAGCAGTGTGGGTGGGGCACTGCAGCTCAGACCCTAACACTCCATACTGTAGTCCTGAAAGCTCCCTCCGTCTAAGGGGCTGTTCTCTGAGTGCCGCAGGAGAGCTTGTTTGTGTGGTGTCCTGCTTGCCTTTGCTGGTATTTCTGGTTCCAGGGGAAATATTCACTTTAGATTTCGGGAGTGACTCCTTCAGAGGTTAGGGTTACTATCCCTCAAAGTGTTTCTCTTTGTGCCTCCTAGATTTCACTCTCTTCCCACTGCTCTGGTCCTCTCCTCTCTCCCCGTCCCCTGGTATCCAGATGAGTGGTTCTGAGAAAGGTTTTCTGCATCTTCCCTTTAAGAAGAATCCTGGATCTGAGAAAACTGTCTCTTTCTCACAAAAAGTATCCTGACTTGTTTCGCAGCTAAATACTGTTCATATGCCTCTTCTAGGCTCTGGGGCTGCAGGCTGGGGCTTTGTTCCTGGGACCCAGTTCCCTCCCCTCTCTGCTAAACTTTCTTCCTGCCACGCGAGTCTCTTCGGGCTGCCGTTAGCTCCGGGGAGCTGGGCAGGCCTTTCCGTGTTTCCGCTTTTCCTACCAGTCTCAGTATGGCTTCTTCAGTGTTCCTTGGTTGAAGAGTCCTCTTAGTTTAGTTCAAAGTTGGTTTTTCCAGATGATGGTTTTTAAAATTAAGTTGTAATCCACTTTGGTTCTGGGAGTTGGAAATTGGTACATCCATCTACTCCATCACCATCTTGCTGCTCTTGTGAGCACCTTCTGAACACCTCAGTATTATTTTCTTATCTGTAAAATAAAAGTAAAAGGCCCTACCCTTTACATGGTTAACATAAAAATAAATTAGATACTGTATGTAAATAAACAATGTTTTTTTGTTAAGTATCTAACTTAAAATGTAAGAGCTGGTAAGTGACAGAGGTGAGAATAGAAAGTACTCACCTACCTAACTAGTCAGTGATGAAGTTGAAGTCTTTCAGGCTTCTGAATTGTCTGGGTTGTGACTTTGTCAACAGGGTCATAAGATCTGTGTCATTGCTTTTTGTATTTGTTGCAGTATTGTGTATACTTGACAAGTCAATTTTAGTATATTCAAGTTCAGTATATGACTAATCAGAAAAAATGTTGCAGAAAAATTGCTTTATTTCAACTGCTCAAAATTTAAAATTTATCTGATTAGGTAAGCAGCATACATATCTTTTATGCTTTTTCTCCTTTGATACTCTCCTGTTAGTGAGTTTTCTGACTATTACTCATGAAGTAATTAAAGTTTATCTCAAACTGGAAAAGAAACTTTCTAATCCTTCCCCTCACCCTTCTAAAAGGTACATTTTTCATCGCCTCATTCATAAATAAATAAACTTAAGGGAGAACATATATCTTTTTACTGATTAGGTTTCTTCTAGACTGGAGTTTATTTTTTATCATGTTCTGAATTCAAATTCACTAATTTGCAATATGTTTCTGTAACACATAAGATTCAGAGTACTGGAATGTTTGTATTGCCTAGGCACTGCATTGCCTTAAAAGTAAATCACAGTTTCTTTCTGTGGAGTGGGTGTATTAATTAATTGAGATAATTTACTTGTATCCACAGCAAATATCTCTCCTGATATTCTGTAAATGCTGAAGTTGCTATTTTTCTTCACTAACCTATAATACTGGGGAACAATTTTTTTTTTCATTTTCTATTGCATGAGGTTTTAGAACTGTTTCTATATATCTGTGCATCGCTAATTCCAAATCTGAAATCCGTTTTTGGTGTATGCTCTAGTTTTTATGCAATTTTAATTTCTTCTTGTTACAGTTAATGGCATCCATTGATTTTTAAATCGGAGTTAAAGGGCAACGACTCTTGGATTGAACATAACCACAAGGCAATTAACGTTTCACAAACATCATTTTTACATAATTGTAGTTGTTTTTAAATGTAACAAATTATTATCTGATAAAAACACCCTCTTATTTGGCTTTAAGATTGAATCATGGCTTCTTGGAGTAGGCATAAAAGTAAGAATAGTCCTGACACCTTCTGTTATATATGTGGCTGTTACACACTTCAACATCAAAGGCACAATATTTCATCATTTGTGACATGTGCATATATTGCCTATTTTCAAGTTCCCCTTGGCGATCAAGACAAGAATTGGGCTCCTCATATTGTGTGTCATGATTGTGAGGAAATGCTTCGTGACTGGGCAAAAGGAAAACACAAAGGAATGCCTTTTGGTATTCCCATGGTTTGGCGTAAACCTAAGGACCACAGCACTGGCTGTTATTTCTGTCTGACCCATACAAAGGGCATTAGCAAGAAAAAACGGCATATGATCGCATATCCTCATATTCCATCAGCAATACGACCTATCCCACACTCTCAGACACTCCTAGTTCCAGTCTTCATTGGTTTTATTTCTTCTAAGGACAAAGAAAGTGAACATGGTGATCAAGTGTAGTTTGATAAGATGCATGAGGAGATGGTTGTAGAATCTTAAGGGTCTTCTTCTGATGCCAAGTAGTCATTAACCCTTCAGCAGTTTAGCCAACCCGAATTGACTGACTTAGTAAGAGATTTGGGCCTATCAAAGAAAGCAGCTGAGTTATTAGCCTCCAGGCTTCAAGAAAAGAATGTACTTCACTGGTCAGCTAAAGTATCCCATTTCGGGAAGCGTGAACAAATTTTTGTGGACTTTTTTTCCAAAGACAAACACTTTGTTTACTGTCATGATATCAGTAGTCTTCTCAGCCAGCTAGGTGTTACCACTTACAGTCCAACAAAATGGTGGCTATTTCTTGACAGCTCTAAACGGAGTCTGAAATGTGTTCTTCTACACAACGGTAATGTTTATGCAGTGGTTCCAATTGGTTATTCAACTCATCTGCGAGAAGATTATAATGACATAAAAATTGGCCTGACTTTCTGAAGTATGAGGAGCATAACTGGATCATTTGTGTGGATCTTAAAATGGTAAATTTCCTGCTTGGACAACAGAGAGGTTTCACGAAGTATCCTTGCTTTCTGTGTTTGTGGGACAGCCAGACTTGGGGAAAACACCCTGGAAGTAGGAATGCAAAATATTGTGAATGAACGTGTAGTTAATCGAGACAGGATCATATTTCCTCCACTTCACATCAGACTTGGCTTAATGAAGCAGTTTGTTCAGGCTTTGAATAGAGAAAGTGAATGCTTTCAACATATTATTTCTGCTTTTCCTGCCTTGTCTTTCGAGAAGATAAAAGCAGGTATATTCGATGGACCTCAAATTCGAAACCTCATACGATAAAGAATTTGCCAGGAAGATGAATAAGGAGGAGAAAGCAACATGGCAGTCTGTTGTGGCAGTTATAAAGAACTTCCTTAGCAACAAAAAAAGCAGAAAACTATAAACTTCTGGTTCAAAGGATGCTGTTGGCTTTCCACAGCATTGGATGTAGCATGAGTGTTAAGATTCACTTCCTGAATAATTACCTTGATAAGTTTCCTGAAAATCTTGGAGCAGAGAGTGATGAGCAGAGAGAACTCTTTCATCAAGATCTGAAGATAATAGAAGAGCGTTATCAGGGGCGATGGGACAGAAATATGGTGGCAGACTACTGCTGGAGCATCAAACCAGATTGTCCTCAACAAGTACAGAAACTGAAGAGCTACAAACGCAAAGTTTTGCCTGAATAGAATTTAAGTGTTTTGCGTAAATTTTATGGTTATATTAAGTGTTTTAATATGTTCTGTTTTGAAATTATACACAAATTTTGATGCAATCATATCTTTTAGTGTATTAGTATATTTACTGCATTATATAATTATATTTTCACAAAGATAATGCCCAAGAAGACATTCTACTTCATTATGTTAAACTAAATGTTGAAAATTTTACAATAAGAGGAAAACCTAAAATCTTGAATTGCAAAAAAACTGTAGCTTACAGAGAAAAACTAATGTCAACTTTGAGGTCAGCACACTTGAATTAGGTAAGAACAAGTGTTTTTGTGGATGCAACAAAAATTTTGTTCCCCAGTATAATAGTTTTTAAAAGTCACTATAGGTTTTTTCTTTTGTAAGTTTTTCCATTTTGTAGGTAGGAGGAAAGGGAGAGAGAAGCATCAACTCATTGTTCCACTTAGCTGCTCCACCTAGCTGTGCACTTGATTGCTTTGCTGTGTTTGGAGATCCAATCTGCCACTTCTGTGTGTCAGGACAATGCTCTATCCAATGAGCCATCCAGCCAGAGCTAATATTTGTTTTTTTAAAAAACAAGTAAGACATTTACATGGTTCAAAATTCAAAAGATAAAAAAGGTTTACAGACCCTGGCCAGATGGCTCTATGGTAGAGCATTGGCCTGGCGTGTGGAAGTTCCGGGTTCAATTCTTGACCAGGGCACACAGGAGAAGCGTCCATCTGCTTTCCACCCTTCCCCCTCTCCTTTATCTCTCTCTTCCCCTCCTGCAGCCAAGGCTCCATTGGAGCAAAGTTGGCTCGAGTGCTGAGCACGGCTCCATGGCCTCCACCTCAGGTGCTAGAATGGCTTCTGTTGCAACAGAGCAATGCCCCATATGGGCAGAGTTTGCCCCCTAGTTTGCTTGCTGGGTGGATCCCAGTTGGGTGCATGTGGAAGTCTGTCTCTCTGCCTCCCCGCTTCTCAGTTCAGAAAAAAAAACGGGGGAGGGCTTACAAAATTTTCTTATGTCACCTAACCAGGCGATGGCAAAGTGGATAGAACATCAGACTGGGATGAAAATGACCAGGTTCAAAAACCCGAGGTTACCGGCTTTAGTACAGAGTCACCGGCTTGAGCCATGGGATCATAGACATGACCCCATAGTTGCTGACTTGAGCCCAAAGGTCGCTGGCTTGAGCAAGGGGTCACTCGCTCTGCTGTCACCTGCCAGTCAAGGCATATATGAAAGAGCAATCAGTTAACAACTAAGGAGGCACAACGAAGAATTGATGCTTTTCATCTCTTTCTTCCTGATTGTCTCTATCTGTTTCTCTGTCTGACTCTCCCTGTCTGTGTCTCAAAAAAATTTTTTTTCTTATGTCTTCTCAGTCTCCCAGTTACCCTTATAGACAAAGAAATTGTTTCCCTTTTAGGATCTTTCCTGGAAGTCACAGAATTTCATCTGCATTTTACTGAACAAAATTGAATCACCTGGCCACACTAGGCACAGAAGAGAAGAGAAATAGTCTTTACCATTGATCCCTTTGGGAAAAAATTGCATTTCTGTTTCCTGAGAAAAACAGTAGAACATCTTATTTCCATGATGGCGAACCTATGACACGTGTGTCAGTACTGACATGGGATCGCATGCCTAGAAGGACATTTCATCCTTGGCTCCTGCACGGACAAGTGCAGTAGCCAAGAATAAAACATTTGCTGTAGTGTAGACACTGTGCCGGAGGTCTGTAGGCCAACACAACAGAACTCGGGCACAGAGCGTCTAGTTCTCGGACTTCTGGTTAGGCTGTTTTTCTCAAAGGACGCACCACCCAAGTTATGCTCAGTTTTTTGGCGAATTTTGACACACCAAGCTCAAAAGATTGCCCATCACTGTCCTATTTGATGGCAACTGGAAGTCTTTGTTAGCATTGCTCTGATTTATAGTACTAACATGTATGAAAGTTTAATTTTACAATATTATTGTTTTGTAACTTTTTACCAAGGATGCATAATTGAATTTGTATAGGTTAAAAAATTTGGAGAAAAAAAAAAAACTTGGATTTTTTTGCCTTAACTTTAGGATATAATTCCAACATAAGATGTCACTTTAATAAAGTTAAAAACACCTTGGTTACATTTATATCTCATTAAAAATGAGAGTTAAACTGATACTGAGCATTATTGCAAGGAAAATAGTTCTTATAACGATTATGAGTGATCTTTATAGGCAGGAAGAATAAATGAGTTTTCACAGAGACAGAAAAGTTAACCACTTTACATTTATTTGCAAGTGATTACCCCATTTCTAGCATGCCTAGTATTTATAACTTAGAAATTATCTTAGTTGGCTTTTTTTAACCTGATATAGACTCCCTATACGTACCAAATGAGAGATAGTTTGGGAAGAGTGGGCCAGAGATGAATTAGCACTATCTAGGCATTAACAAGTGGTATTTCAATTAAATTTGGAAAGATAGATTTGGTTATACCTTGGTTCTTTTGTGTGTTTTATACTTTATTCTTGGTAGCAAAGATACTGCAGAAATGCCAGTTATTCACTATATATTCTTAAATAGAGAAATATAAATCAGAAAAGAAAATCATTTATGATCCCATCAGTAGGACTATTTCAGCTAGTAGAAGTGGTTGGGAAACACATGAGGTAAGGGCATGTAGACATATCTGGGGAATAGCTATGGCCTGGTTTGGCAGTGCAATAAGGTATATGTAGAGGAGAAAGGAGCTAAAGCTAGAAAGAGAGACAGGGCTTTGAGTGTTAGCATTTTTGTTCTGTTCAAAGTTTTTGAAGAAGAAAGTGATCTTGTGGTGATCTCTAGGATTCCTTTTAGTACTGTGAGTTTATAACCCATGATGAGGTTGGGCTTCAGGAAATACAGTGTGTCCGTAAAGTCATGGTGCATTTTTGGGTAGTCATACGGTCAAAAGTGCACCATAACTTTACAGACATACTGTATGTTACCTTTGTGGTGTCAGCTTGAGAGATTTAGTCATCATACAAGGTTTTTAGCTTAATAAAGTAAATGAAGTCACCAAGAAGAAAAGGTTAGGGTATGCCCCCATCAAGGAAGTGGTTCCCTCTCCAAATTTCTCCCTTATTTCTCCTTAGAATTTAATTTTAAGGAAATCTAGGTTGTTTTGACTTAGACTTTCCTGAGATTTACTCATTGCATTCATGCGGTTTAGCATGTTATTCTGTTATGTGTTCATTAGTAGTTGGATCTAGAGGCTTGATCACATTTGTGTTTGTGGGGTTATTTTTCTTTTCATTTATTTATGTGTGGGCATGATTACTTCACTAGGTAGTGATGTGTACTTAATCAGGAGGTACATATATTGGTTTCTCGCTCCTATTGTGATATTAGTTAACATATTAGTTAACATTGTTGATTAATGCTGAGACTCATTGATTCATTAAAGTTTGCAAAATGGTGATATTCTTCTTTTTTTTATTTTCCGTACTTTCCTGAAGTGAGAAGCAGAGAGGCAGAGAGACAGACTCCCACATGTGCCCGACCGGGATCCACCCAGCAAGCCCACTAGGGGGTGATGCTCTGCCCATCTAGGGCATTGCTCCGTTGCAACCAGAGCCATTCTAGAACCTGAGGTGAAGGCTATGGAGCCATCCTCAGCACCTGGGCCAACTTTGCTCTAATGGAGCCTTGGCTGCAGGAGGGGAAGAGAGAGATAGAAAGGAGAGGGGGAAAGGTGGAGAGGCACCTAAGCGCCTCTCCTGTGTGCCCTGGCCAGGAATTGAACCTGGGATTTCCATATGCTAGGCCAACGCTCTACCACCGAGCCAACTGGTGCCAGGGCCAATATGGTGATATTCTAATTCTATCATTCCGTCATTTTTTGAGAGGAGAGGGAAAGAGACAGGGACAGACAGACAGAAAGGGAAAGAGAAGAGAAGCATCAGTCATAGTCGTGGCACCTTAGTTGTTCATTGATTCCTTTCTCATACATGTCTTGACTGGGGAGATCCAGCTGAGCCAGTGACCCCTTGCCCAAGCCAGTGACCTTGGGCTTCAAGCCAGCAACCATGGGCTCATGTCTTTGATCCCATGCTCAAGCCAGCGACCTAAGCGTCCCAGGCTGACACTCTATCCACTGTGCTACCACTTGGTCAGGCCTACCGTTCCCTCTTATTTGTTAGCTGAAATACTCCATTAAAGTCAATTTTTATTTTCTCTTTGATTACCTTTTGGGTAGGTACAGTTGTATAGGAAAGGTAGGATAAAGCCATGATTTGTTCTCTTCATCTTTTGTGTGTGTGTGTGATGGAGACAGAGAGAGTCAGAGAGAGGGACAAATAGGGACAGACAGGAAGGGAAAGAGCTGAGAAGCATCAATAATAGTTGTGGCACCTTAGTTGTTTATTGATTGCTTTCTCATATGTGCCTTAACCTGGGGGCTACAGCAGACCGAGTGACTCCTTGCTCAAGACAGCAACTTTGGGCTCAAGCTCGTGAGCCTTGCTCAAACCAGACGAGCCCGCACTCAAGCTGGTGACCTCGGGGTCTCGAACCTGGGTCCTCCACATCCCACTCCAATGCTCTATCCCCTGTGCCACCACCTAGTCAGGCTTACTTTTACATATATTTTTAAATTTCCTACTATATTATTTTTATTTTACTTTAAATAGTCAATTTTCTTTTAATTAAAATTTTTAAAATTATTTATTTATTTATTGAGAGGGGTGGGGGTAAGAGTGAGAGAGAAGCATCAACTCATTGCTCCACTTAATTGTGCATTGATTGCTTCTCATACATGCCCTGACTGAGATCAAGTCAGCAAACTCAGGCTCAAGTCAACAACCTTGGCATACCAGGTCGATGCTCCATCCACTGCGCCATTACTGGTCAGGCTAGTAATCAATTATATTTTAAACAGTTTTAAATAAGACTAAAACATCTTTGTATTTATTTATGTTATTAATCCCGTGCTCTTCATTCCTTTGTGTAGTTCCAGGTTTTTGTCTAGTACCATTTTCCTTCAGCTTATGGACTTTTTTTTTACCACTTCTCACAGTGCAGGTGCACTGGTAATGAATTCGTTCAGTTTTTGCATATCTGAAACTGTCTTATTTTATCTTCAATTTTAAAAGTTATTTCTGATGGATATGAAATACTATGACAATGTTTTCATTTGATTACTTTAAAGATGTTGCTCTGTTTTTTCTGACTGTATTGTTTGCAGTGAGAAATCTGTTATAATCCATATCTTTGTTCTTCTGCATATAATATGTCTTTTATACTTCAGCTGCTTTTAAGATTTTTCTCTTTATCAGTGGTTTTAAGCATTTTTTTTGTTTTATTGAGATAATTGACATATAGCACTGTATAAGTTTAAGATATACAGCTTAATGACATGACTTACATATATTGTGAAATGATTACCACAGTAAATTTAGTTAACACTCATCTATAGATACAGAAAAAAAGGAAGAAAAGTGGTTTTTTTTCTTGTAATGAAAACTTTTAGAGTACTCTTTTAGCAACTTTCAAATATATCACATAGCAGTGTTAACTAGAGTCATTGTGTTGTATGTTACACCACCCGTACTTACTTATAACTGAAAACTTGTACCTTTGATCATCTTCATCCAGTTCTCCACCCCACTCCCTATTTGGTTTTAAGCATTTGATTATGATGTGTTTTTGTATAATGCATGTTTATTCAGTGAACTTCTAATATCTGTGGGCTTATAGTTTATTTATATAGTAGAATGCTATGCTATAAAAAAAATGAATGAACTAGATCTAGATGGATCAACATGGATAAGTTTTAAAAACAGGTGGCCCTATTCGGTTGGCTCAGTGGTAGAGCATCAACCTGGCATGTGGCAATTCCAGGATTGATTCCCGGTCAGGGTACATAGGAGAAATGACCATCTGCTTCTCCTCTCCCCTTTGGTCTCTCCCTTCTCTCTCTCTCTCTCCTTCTTCCTCTCCCCCTCCCACAGCCATTACTGGAGTGCATCGGCCTAGTCGCTGAGGATAGCTCCATGGAGCCTCTGCCTCAGGTGCCAAAAATAGCTCAGTTAGGAGCATAGGCCCCAGGTAGGGGTTGCCCGGTGGATCCCGGTTGGGGCACATATGGGAGTCAGTCTCACTATCTCCCCTCCTCTCACTTAAAACAACAGCAACAACAACAAAAAGGCTGATTGTAGGGGAAAGCAGATTATATATAAAAACTTAGATCAGCCTGACCAGGCGGTGGTGCAGTTGCTAGAGTGTCCGCCTGCGACGCAGAGGACCAAGGTTCGAAACCCCAAGGTCACCAGCTTGAGCGCGGGCTCATCTGGCTTGAGCATGAGCTCACCAGCTTGAGCACAGGGTTGCTCACTTGAGCATGAGATCACAGACATGACCCCATGGTCACTTCTTGAGCCCAAGGTCACTGGCTTGAGCAAGAGATCACTTGCTCTACTGTAGCCCCCTCCACCAAGGCACATATGAGAAAGCAATCAATGAACAACTAAGATGCCACAATGAAGAATTGATGCTTCTCATCTCTTTCCCTTCCTGTCTGTTTGTCCCTCTCTCTGTCCTTCTCTCTCTATCAAAAAAAGAAGAAAAAAGCTTAGATCAGTGTGATGCTGTTTATGTAAATTTTAAAAATCATGTTCTTATGAATAAAGTCATTTGTATCAAAGAATTTTAAATATGAATATCAAGAATTTGCACCAGACTCAGTGTTGTTAATGCCAGGGAGCGAGAGATTGAGGGACAAGCAGTCTTTTGATGTATCTATACCATTTAATGTCTTTACAGAAGGTATCTGAAGCAGATATGGCAAACATTTTATCTGGGCAGTAAGTACTGGATTGTATAATTTATGTGTTTACATGTGTCAGAAATATATTACCAGTGATTTGAACAAACCTCAATATGGTTCTCAGTAGTGTCTGTGGCTTCATTTTATTAAATCTAAAATAGTAGCTCCCACAAATCTTGTTCACATGGTTATATTGCAGTAATTTGAACCTAGTAACCAAATAAGTTATTTCTCCAGATGTAACATCTATTTCTTAATAGTCAGTCTCCTTTAAAAAGTAATGACTTAAATTATCTTAGTACTCTGTAAAATGAGATTGTTCTGAGGGCCATTCCTTTTCCTGTAGGGAGAGAGATCCTTGTTGATTTCACATTGAGGTATCCCAGAAGAAGTACTGCAAGTTTTACGTATTTAATCCAGGGAAAATAGATTATACTGGATAATGTTCCCTTCTTAGTCTTTTTTTTTTTTTTTTCAAAGTAATGTGCTTATTAAATACACCTTCCAAAATAAAAAGCCTTTGTCATGCTGGCATCAGATTTTTCCCTGCCTTTTATGATCCGAATGACATTTTATTATCTTTTCAAGTGTTGATGGGTAGGTGCCCCTTGTTGAACAAGAAAGACCTAGAAATTATTACAACTAACAGTATGTATTTCTTAAATGTACTGCCAATGGCAAAACTACTTTGGATTGGTGACATGTAGCACCTGCACAGCACCTTTTCCTTTTCATTTTAAAGTAAAGTGTTCCTCTGTCAGGACCAACTTTTCTTTGATCTCATGCTTCCAGTATTAATGCATTAAGATTGGTGTGTTGCTCATAGCTTTAAGGTTTTAGGGGGATGGAGGGAAAGGGAAGACTTGTTAGCATTTAGATTATTGAAATATAACATTAACAGTTTCAGAAAACTTGTGAATGGATACTGATGTTTCTTTACAACAAATCAAAACAAATCTAGAACATTTACTTAGTATGTGGTAATTCTTTCAGTTTGGTGGTACTTATTTTTGTCTTGAGAGGAAGCCATAGTTTGTAAGGGAATTTTCTCATTCCCATTAACTACATAAATATTTTGGAACTGTTTTTATGATTTCTTTTCCCCTTATTACGGTTATTCCATCCTCAAATTCAGTGAACAGTATTTTATAAAACCCCTTGTTTTCTAGCCAGACTTATATTAGTAGAGTCATTCCTTTCAACAAATACCTACTGTGTAACAAGTGAAAGGGAGATAAAAGTGAAACAAAACAAACTTTCCTGTCCTTGTGTAGAAACAGCTAAATAACTAAATGGTTTTTGTTATAATTTTTAAACTTTCCTAAGCCAGATTTCTGAGAACTGCTCTCTTCCAACTCATGAATAATAACTGGCCAGGAAGGGAGTTGAGGGGGAAGGGAATATATATTTACAAAACAAAGGACTTTAGTTTCTTTGAAATATTCTTGTGACCAGGTGCTGGGAAAATATAAGATGCTGCGTTTCTTAAATATAGTTTTGGCTCTGAAATACATATATACTTAATGAAACCAAAAATCTCAAGTTGGCTGTTCTATACTGCTCACCAATATTAGGGGATCAGGGAACGTACAGATATTCTAGTACTTGGTTTTGCATCTCATTTGCATAATCGAACAACTTATTTTGACTTGTTTGCTTTTCTGATGTTCTTGTTTAATAAAAAAAATCAAGTGTTTTTTTTTTATTGCTTCATATTTATTTTGAGATATCCCCTAATTTTGGTGAGCAGTATATATATAATAGCGTTTCCAAAAGTAGAGCTTTTATGGGCGGTCCCATAAACTCTCTTTCTGTGTCCTCACTGTATGTTCCCCTTAATTTACTCCATAGGCATACCAAAAAGAGTGATTTATAATTTAAAAAAATCTGTGAAAGATAACTGTGGTCAGAGGGGTCCTTAGAAGTTATAGAGAGATAGCTCTGTAATTGCCGCTTCATAGAACTTCAGAGTTCAGCAAGAACATCCTGGCATTTAAAAAAGAAGACAGTACTGTAGAGTCCAGCAGATTTTAATCCAATCCAGTTCTGCCACTCATTCTCTGTGACCTAAGACAAATTTGTTAACTTCTCTGTGCATCTGTTTTCCTTTTTGAAATATTAATGTAACAGTCTTTCCCATGAAAATTGCACATCAAAGGCTCTCACTATTCATTTATTAAATTTATTTAACTAATTTATTAATGTTGTACTAGACTCTTTAATGGTTTCTACCAGTGTTAATAATTGATGAACATTGTGTTAGGCTTTATTCAGCTGTTCAGACTGCCTAAATCAGGATATGGTCTGCATTAAAATTTCAACCCAACATCTCTAAAAAGGAAGTGACAAGAAAGATTGCAAAAAAAAAAAAAAATAGTATTGTTTAATAACAAGGGTAGCAGAAAGAAACTATTTTTACTAGAATATGATAGATTCACAAGTTTTGCCATTAGCAATTATAGCCTCATGAGATGTGAACAAGTAAAATGATTTGTTTTTGTTTATGTGAGGTGAAATTAAGCTCTCTGAAAAGGCTATAATTTTCACAACTTCCTAGGGTTTGATATATAGAGAATAGTTAAATTCTTTCTTCAGATTTCTGAACAAAAACACCACCAAAACCAAAAGTAGTTTCATGCCCAAGTAGTTTTTAAATTGATGTCTGATTGTTTCCGTCTGTTCTAAGAACCTAAAAGCAAGAACACATTTCAATAAGGCTGCCTTTCTCTTTTGCACCTTTGAAATGACTGTCATGGATATATGTATTTATAAATAGTGTATTGTTAACCCAGCTATTGCCACTTGTCCTTTGCTGACTGAGTCCAAAACTTGCATACCAGAAAGGGAGAAACGAAGGCCATTCTTCCCTCCATGGTAATATATAATATAAGGTCAGTCATGAAGAGATTAAATATCTGAAAAGTATTATTTTAAACACTGCCATCTCATAGGGGTTTGCTGAAAGAGCAAATTACAGTGTTTATGATTTGTGAGGGGAAGATAGAAACAAAAGCTAATATTTTTTTATACAGGTGAAAGATGAGCATCTAGTAGGGAGTATAAGAGTTGGGTCTTTTGGATTACAAAAGTTCAATTCAGTCAAACTCTAGTAAAGATGTAGACTTGTTGGCTCATATAACCAGACCTCAAAATGGGTAGAAGTAAAAGTAGTCTTACGTATATCTGAAATTAAAACTTGAATATTACCATGATTTTTTGTCTCCTTTCCACATGGCAGAGGCCGCTCTCAGTACATATCCTAATAGCTTTTGAACCAAAGAAGAAAAGAGACCCAACCCAGCTTCAGTTTTCTTTTTAATTTCCTAAGAAGTCTTTTTGGATAGTGGGAATGGTCAGAAAAAGATGAGAAAGAACATTGGGAATGCACAAAAAGTAACCATCAGGAACCTCAAGTGGAAATTTTTGCTGTGTGTGCTAGAAAAGGATTGTCTTCATGGGGGAAGAGACTGAATTTTAGGTGTGTGGTGCTGTTAAGTGACACCATACACTGTTGCTGCCTCCCTGTCTTATTCCTCCTGTTTTATCTCCCTCTCGTAAGCAGTACAGTACCCTCAACTTGAGAGGGTAGTCACCTTGGACAGTGGCCAGGACCCTAGGGAAGTTTTCGCTGGCCATTGTGCCTGACAGTGTATGATTCAATCCATTTCTCAAATTACTAAGCTTCTACATTTGATGAAAATTATTTTACTTAAAAAATTATTTGTATTTACTGTTATTTTTAAAGGAACTTCTCTGAGGAAGTACTTTTTTTTTTCATTGATTGATTTTAAAGAGAGAGAGAAACATCAACTCATTGTTCCACTTAGTTGTTCGCTCATTGATTGCTTCTTGTATGTTCCCTGACTTGGGATCAAACCCATGACCTCAGTACTCTGGGACAACTCTATCCCCTGAACCACCCAGCCAGGGCCAGAAATTATTTTACTTTCGCACCCCCCCCCCACTATAACTCACATAGTTGTGGAAGAAATTTAGAGCTCTTTGGAAAAGAAGCATCTGTCCCTCCACTTCTTACTTCTAGAGTCAAGGATCCTCCTTCTCAGGACTGTAATATAATTGAATACTCCAGTCTTCAGGGGCTTTATTGTGAAGCAAGCGGCTAATAAAATTAGCTTCTTGATCATGATGTAAAGTATCATATGATTCAAAATTTTCTGCAGTTAAAATAAATACAGTTGAAGTGATTATCGTGTCAGGCATCCCCTTCCTGACCTGCCTCCCTGGATTACATCAATTTTTAAAGTTACATTTAAAAATTATATCAGTAGTACAGCCAGATGGCATTATGACACTCACTGTAAGTATTCTAGGATTTCCTGAAATAACTCACTCAAATAGAAAAGTCATCTTTTCCCAAAGTTTGTTTCTGGCCTTTTCTCTTGGTTGTGTATTATAACTGTTGCAGTTACATAAAAATCATAAAACTGGAATGGAGAATTTAACTTTTCCAAAATTTTCCATGTGTTTCTCCAAATCTCTCTCATGAATGAAGTGTAATTACACATTCATGTTGATGCCTTACTTATTAAATAGTGATATTTAAGAAATTGTCAGCACAAACATTCTTTTATAGGTCAAGAATATACTTCTTTTGAAAAAGTTAAAAAAGAATGATAGCCATGTAACTGATTTTAGAAAAATCTAGTTTAAACAGCATTCTGGACTTCATAATGACTCACTAAAAATAGGAATTAATTTAGAAGAGAATTAAAGAATGCATAAGTCCTTGATCCTACTATATAAAGATATAATTTCACATATGAGGAAAAAAGTATAATATAGTTTAATTTTAGCCTAGTTTAAAAAATTATACCTAAAAGAATTTAGGCTGACCAAAACCTTGCAAAATTATTACTGTGATTCATTTGGTATAAACTTGAGTTTTTGAAATGAATTGTTCTTATATTATTTAAAATCCTTCTATAGTATAGCCTCAGATCTCTAGACCTAAGGGGATATAATCAAAGGAGTACTGAAAAAAGAAAATGTCTTCAAGCATTGCATTTGGACTGATAAGGTTACCTGAACTTTAAGGTTAGAATCCTGACATGTGGGCATCAAAAGAGAAACTTTCAATGGGTCATTGATCTAAATCAATAAAAAACCCATGTAAATCTTGAAGACACTTCTGTAGTTCCCACTCCCACCTCAATTTCCAAACAGCAGAGAAAAGAGGAAAAAGAGAGAATATTGAAATATCTTATTTTTCCTCAATAAAAAAATAAGGCCCTTATTAAAAAATTTACATTACATATCAATAAAGTTAGGGAAATAGTTTTAAGAAATCCATTAATTCCATTACTATTTGAAGATAAAGAATCATTTACTTTTCAGTTAGAAAATAATAAGTACGTTCCCAGCAGTTGCCTTGTAGAATACATAAGTGAGACACTGTGGGGTCTAATCAGTGATAGGATGAGCCTTTCTCTTGTTTCATGCTTTGCTTCATCTGGCTGAGTCACTACCCTCTTCAACTATATGTAATAATTGTATTCTTCCATCAAATGAAACTTCACGTGAGCCACTTTTATTTCAAATTGCTTTTGAGATATAATTTAACTTAAAAATGAGACATCAAGGTACAAGGGCTACTGTACAGCAAGTTATTTTTCTCATGCCTGACCAGTGATGGCACAGTGGATAGAGCATTGATCTGGGACGCTGAGATCTCAGGATCGAAACACCAAGGTAGTAGGCTTGAGTGCGGGGTTGCTGGCTTGAGCCCAAAGGTTGCTAGCTTGAGTCCAAGGTCACTGGCTTGAGCAAGGGGTTTTTGGCTCGGCCTGAGCCCCCTACCCTCCCATCAAGGCACATATGAGAAGCAATCAATGAATAACTAAAGTTCCACAACTACTGGTTAATGCTTCTCATCTCTCTCTTCCTGTCTCTCCCTTTATCTCTCCCTTTATCTCTCTCTCTCTCTCTCTCTCTCTCGTGCGCTAAAAAAAATCACGAAAAACAAGTTATTTTTCTCATGAAGTTTATGAAGACAACTGCACAAAAAAATTGTTCTGACAGCAAGATATTTACTTGGTTGCTTACAGAATTTTTATATTAATGTTACATAAATGGCTTTCTAAATGTAATTGTTTCCTTTAAAAGATTTAATAAGTGTGTTTTATTTTTTTTAGAAAGGGAGAGGGATGACAGGTGGAAATGGAGAGAGATGAGAAGCATGAACTCATAGTTGTGGCATGTTAGTTGTTCATTGATTGCTTTCTCATATGTGCCTTGACCAGGGGTCTCCAGCCGAGCCAGTGACCGCTTGTGCAAGCCAGCGACTTTAGCTTTCAAGCCAGGGACCTTGGGGTCATGTCTGTGATCCCATGCTCAAACTGGTGAGCCCAGGCTCAAGCCAGTAACCTCGGGGTTTCGAACCTTGGTCTCGGCATCCCAGGCTGACACTCTAACCACTGCGCCACTGCCTGATCAGGCATTTTATTTCATGTGTGAACTTTATATGTTTGTAATTAACTTGTGTTCTTTGATTTGGCATTAAAAAAAAACTCAAGTCTTTCTTTAGACATGGTACTTTTTAGGTTTGTTAGGTGGAAATCCAAGTTGTATTTCATTTTTATAAATGAATTATCCTTAATTTGAATATCTGAATATACTTCCAATTGGGAAACATTACTATTTTAAAGTAGGCATTATTAACCTTGAATAACCAGTAGTATATTGCTCTTTCTCATTTGAAATTACCTGTAGTTGTGGGAATATTAGACATTTTATTACCTGATGCTAATGTGCTTATGATGACAGCTGCTGGTACATTTTCACTGTCTTCAAGTAAGATAATTGACTTTAAATTTTAGCAACTAAGAAATCATTGAGGGCCTGACCTGTGGTGGCTCAGTGGATAAAGTGTCGACCTGGAACGCTGAGGTCACCGGTTCAAAACCCTGTACTTGTCGGGGCACGTATGAGAGTTGATGCTTCCTGCTCCTCCCCCTTTCTCTCTCTCTCTCTCTCTCCTATCTAAAATGAATAAATAAAAACAAAAAACAAACATAAAAAAGAAAGAAAAATGAAACCATTGAGGATGTATCACTTTTCAGTTGTGATTCTTTGTTGGGTCTCCTTGACAGATTGAATTTCTATTTTACGACATAGTGAATATTCCCTAGGTTTAAATTTACCAGGATTTAATAAAGATCCTATTTACTTTAAGTTCTTGGTTGACAAAGATGTATTTCTTGGTACTTTACATTTGCCAGTTCTATAATTTTTTAAGGTGTTGACTGATTTTTAATAGATGATTCTTCCTTTGAACTAGAAATGAGCTTCCCCATACCCTGACATTTTCCTTTTATATATAAAGGACTGACTGAGGCCCAAATAAAACAAACCAAAGAAGTGTATATTAGAAACTTCTGTTACTTTTCATCACAGGGCAAACTGTATATTAAAATAACATTAAATTTGTGGAACAGAGCTTTTGAAATAAAATACTCATGTCAGATCTTTTGTGATTATACTGAGTTAAGTCCAAAGTTTTTATTTTCTTTAATCACATAAAAATTAGAAAATATAGCCTCACATAGAATGATTATTTTTCCTCTAATGTTAGAAATCTGACATGATAGTTATCAGTTACTTATTTGTATAACTCCCACAAATAAAGGCTAAACATTACAAAAGGTACTAGGATAGAATGAATAGAATGAACAAAAAGGGAAAGAAAACCAGTAATGAGTACACCTTCATACATCAATAAGGACACATGTATGTTATTGACCACATCATTTTAATTGGATGGCTCTTTTATTATTTAACCAATCACCTATTGTTGGACATACAGGGCCTTTTTGCCTTTTTTATTATTTTTTATTTTACCATTATGGAAACCTTTCCAATACCGCTTTTGTATATATTTTTCATTTGTCTGATTATTTCTGTACTAAAAATTCTTAGAAATAGAATTGCTGGGTCAAAAGGTTCACTCATTTTTTAAGTGTTTAGGTATACAATGCCAAATTACTCTCCAGAAATGTACTAATTAACACCTTTTATTACTACTGTAATCAGCCAAATCTTATGGGAGAAAAAGCAATATGTATGATTTCAGTGTCTTTTTTTATTATCATTGGTGAGGTAAAACACCATTTCTTTTGTTCTTTTTTTTTAATCGTGACTTTAATTTTTTATTTTAATTTATTTTGAGAGAGAGAGGAGGAAGGGAGAAAGAGAATAAGAAGCATCACTTATAGTTGCTTCACTTTAGTTGCTCATTGATTGCTTCTCGTATGTGCTTTGACCAGGGGGCTCAAGCCAGCAACCTTTAAGCTTAAGCCAGTGAGTCTGTGCCTAGGCTGGTGAGCCCGTGCTTTATTTAGCTGGTGACCTTGAGGTTTCGAACCTGGGATCTCAGTGATCCAGGCCTATCTATACACTATCTACTGTGCCACTACCGGTAAGGCTTTTATTGTGCTTTTTCATTCAAGTTTTACTTACATATAATAAAATTTACTCATTTTAATTGTATAGTTTGATGAACTTGGGTAATTATATACAATTGTTTAGCCACCACCACAATCAAAACATAAAATGGGTCTCTAACCCTAAAGTTCTACCTTTCTCCTTTATAGTCGGTTCCCTCTCCCACTGTAACTCCAGGCAACCATTGATGTACTTTCTTTCACTGTAGTTTTGTTTTCTCTAGAGTTTCAAACAAGTTGTATGGCACACATTATTTGACCTCTTTTATGTCACATAAAGTCTTGATTCATCCATGTTTTGTTTGTTAATATTTCATTTGTAATATTGAGTTGTATTCTATAATAATTGGTTTTCTAAAATTTGTTCATCACTTGAGCATTTGGATTGCACTGAAATTTTTGGTCATTATGAATCATGCTGCTGTGAACTTTTAGGTACAAGTTTTTACATGGAGATATATTATCACTGCTCTTGGATTAACACCTACAAGTGAAATTGCTAAATCACATGTTAAGTATATTCCTAAGTTTATATGATACTGCCATACTGCTTTCCAAAGTGTCTATACACTTGACTTACCTACCAACAATATGTGGCAGTTCAAGTTGCTCCAAATCCTCACTATCACTTATAGTGACTTTTTTTTCTGAGTTTACATTTTATTAGAATAAAGAAACATATCCATTAATATTAAAATTTATCAGTCTTGTTACACTCTAGCTATACCTGGTGAGTGTGTAGTGAAATCTCACTGTAGATTTGTCTTTCTTCAACAGCTGATGTTGAATATCTTTTCATGGGCTTCTTCTACCTCTGCATAGCTATTAGAGTATACAAATCTTTTATTCATTCTCAATTGTGTTATTAATCTTTTTACTATTGAGTTGAAAGAGATTTATATTCTGGATACAAGCCTTTGGTCAGATTTCTCTTAAGGTTTTATTCATTTTAGAGAGGAGAGAGAGAGAAGCGGGGGAGGAGCAGGAAGCATCAACTCCCATATGTTCCTTGACCAGGCAAGCCCAGGGTTTCGAACTGGCGACCTCAATGTTCCAGGTCAACGCTTTATCCACTGTGCCTGCCACCACAGGTCAGGCCTGGTCAGATGTTTTTAAGAATATTTTCTCTCATTTGGTGGCTTGCTTTTTAGTTTTCATAACAGTTTCTTTGCAGGAACAAAAGTTTTTAACCTTGAAGTTCATTTCATCTTTTTATTTAAAAAAATTTTTTTTAGATTTTATTTATTTTTAGAGAAAGAAGGGGGGAGGAGCAGGAAGCATCACCTCCCATATGTGTCTTGACCACATAAGCCTGGGCTTCAAACCAGCAACCTCACCATTCCCAGGTCAATGCTTTATCCACTGTGCCACACAGGTCAGCCTTTTTTAAAATCTTTTTTAAGTTTTTAAATATTTTATTTATTCCTTTTTAGATAGGAGAGAGAGAGAGCGACATTTCATCCTTTTTATTTTCTTGTGTAGCTTGTGCTTTTTAAAAATATTCTATCTAAGAAATCTTTGCCAAACTCACAAAAATTCTCTCCTATTTTTTTTTCAAACTTAATAGTTTTAGCTCTCATTTTTAGGTCCTTTATCAGCTTTGAATTAATTTTGTATATAATGTGAGGAAAGAGTTATGACTCAGTGTTGTCCATGTGGTTATCCCATTGCTCCAGCATTATTGGTCAAAAACCTCTTCTGCTCTGGTGATACTACCTTTTTCCTTTGTTGAAAATCAGTTGGCATGTAAGTGTGGCTCTATCGGTTTACTCTACTCTGTTTTATGTCTGTAGGTCTTAACGTTATGCCAATACCATACCATCTTGATTTCTGTGGCTCTTTTGTTTTTTAATGTTTATTTTACTGATTTTAGTGAGAGAGGAAGGTGGAGAGAGAGAGAGGAACATCGATCTGTTTTTTTTATGTGCCCTGACGGGGGGGTCAAACTAGCAATCTCTACACTTCAGGACGATTCTCCAACCAACCGAGCTATCCAGCCAGGGCAATTTCTGTAGCTTTATATTAAGTCTTAAAATAATAAGCTCTTCAACTTTGCTCTTCAAAATTGTTTTGCACGTTCTAGGTCTTTTGCCTTTTCATATAAATTTTAAGGTCACTTGTTGATTTCTTCCAAAAAGCCTGAGGAATTTTAATTGGAATTGCATTGAATCTAAAGATCAATTTTGGAATGTTTTCTATTTGAGTGAAAATAACCTTTGAAGCCAGTGGACATGGTATATTTCTATATTTGGATTGTCTCTAATTTTCCTTTGAAATGTTTTGTAGTTCCCAGTGTATAGATCTGGCGTATCTTTCATGAAATTTATTCTTAAGTACATTATTTTTTCATTCTATTTATTGTAAGTGGGGTTATTTTTAATTTTTTTAATTTAACTGTTCATTGCTAGTATATAGAGATACAGTTTAATTTTGCATTCTAGCAACTTCATTAATAGTAACTTGTAGTACCTAATTCTGGTAACTTGTAGATTCCTTAGAGTTTGCTACATGCATGATTATGTCATCTGTTAGTGGGGACAGTTTTACTTTTCTTTTTTTTTTTTAATAGAGAGAAAGTCAGGGACAGACAGGAAGGGAGAGAGATGAGAAGCATCAGCTCATAGTTGCGGCACCTTAGTTTTTCGTTGATTGCTTTCTCATATGTGCCTTGACTGGGGAGCTCCACCAAGCCAGTGACCCCTTGCTCAATCCAGAGACCTTGGGCTTAAGCCAGTGACCCCGTGCTCAAGCTAGTGAGCCCACACTCAAGCTGGCGACCTCAGGGTTTCGAACCTGGGTCCTCAGTTTCCCAGGCCGACACTATCCACTATGCCACCGCCTAGTCAGACAGGACAGTTTTATTTCTTAAATTCTCACCCAAATACCTTTTATTTATTTATTTTCCTCCTTATTGCACTGGCGGGGTACACTGTTAAATAAAAGTAGTGAGCCTGACCTGTGGTGGCGCAGTGGATAAAGCGTCGACCTGGGAACACTGAGGTCGCCAGTTCAAAACCCTGCACTGGTCTGGTTAAGGCACATATGGGAGTTGAGCTTCCAGCTCCTCCCCCCTTTCTCTCTTTCTCTCTCTCTCTCTCTCTCTCACTCTGTGTCTCCTCTCTAAAATGAATAAAATAAAAAAAAACAAAAACAAAAAAAGTAGTGAGAGTGCCGCCTGACCAGGCGGTGGCGCAGTGGATGGAGTGTTGGACTGGGATGCGGAAGACTCAGGTTCGAGACCCCGAGCTCATCGGCTTGAGTGCGGGGCCATCTGGCTTGAGCAAAAGCTCACCAGCTTGGACCCAAGGTCGCTGGCTCCAGCAGGGGGTGGCTCGGTCTGCTGAAGGCCTGTGGTCGAGGCATATGTGCGAAAGCAATCAATGAACAACTAAGGTGTCACAATGGCAACGAAAAACTAATAATTGATGCTTCTCACCTCTCTCCGTTCCTGTCTGTCTGTCCCTGTCTATCCCTCTCTCTGAGTCTCTCTCTGTCCCTGTAAGTAAATAAATAAATAAATAAATAAATTCTAGAAAGAAGTTAAAAAAAAAAAGTAGTGAGAGTGCCTTGTTTTTAACCTTAGAGAACATTAGACTTTTCATAATTGAGTGTGATTTTAGATGCCAATTTTAATCTTTTTGAGGAAGTTATTCTCTGCTTAATCATGAAAGAGTATTGAATTCTGTTAAGCACCTTTTCAACATTTATTCAAATGATTGGTTCTTTTTCTCCTTTCTTCCAATGTGGCTGATTGCATTGATTTTCAGAAGTTAAACCAACCTCCTTTTCCCAGATTAAACTACACTTGATTATGGTAAATTTTTCTTTGTATCTATTGTTGGATTCAATGTGCTAACACTTTGTGGATGATTTTTGTAACATGTTTTATGTTGAGGGATATTGGTCTGTAGTTTTCTTTGCTTATGATTTCTCTGTCTACTTTTGATGATACGATAATACTGAACTTATGAAATGAATTGAGTATAGTTCCCTCTTTTCATTTTCTGAGAGAGTTTTTGTAGAAGTGGTTTTGTTTCTTACTAAAACATGTGAAGCCATCTTGAATTTTCTTTAAGGGATGTTTTTAAATTATGAATTTAAATTGCTTTAATTGATATAGAGTTATTCTGGTTGTTTCTTTTGCGGTCAGTTTCAGTCATTTGTGTCTTTTAAGAAATTTGGTCATTTCATCTAGGCTGTTAAATTTAGTAGCTTAAAAATTGTATATTGGACTGATACCAAGATTGCAGTGGAGTAGGCAAATGCACAGACTCCCAGCTCACACCACCAAACTGAATTACAAATTAGTTTAGGAACAATCAGTGTGAAAAACCAACTTTGGACTAAAATAACAGGTCTCAGAAACCAAGGAGCAAAGAGGAAGCCACACCAAACCTAGAGAACGGAGGCATAGTGGGGGCTTCCCTGCTTCCAGGAGCCGGGGTGGGGTGGGGGTTGAGGCCAAGAGCCCAGAAAGGCTCTCATTACAAGAAGAGCAGAAAATATCACTCACAGCCACTTGCCTAGGGACCTGGGAACAAGGTGGGCTGAGAGGACTGGCTTGTCTTCCAAAAGGAAAGGGGGGAGAGAGAGACAGATGGTGATGGGCAGAGGAATGTATGAGAAGCTGACTCATCCAGTGTTGAGGCGGCCATAGCTGGGGGAGGGGTGATCCTTCCACACAGCACAAGCCTAAAGTGGTTCCGAGTGACCCACCTCCAGAAAGCTCTCCAGCTCCACTCAGCGTAAAAAGACAGAGCTGAAAACAGGAAGTGGGGAGGAGAGGCAGTAACTCAGGTCTCCATGTAGATCTGAGATACATTTCCCTCTACTGAGGCTGAGAAAGCACCCCGCCCCTGGACAGTAGCTGGCAGAGTCTCAGAGGTTACACCTACTGCATTCCTGGATACACTTTCAAATAAGCCCCCTGCTGAGATTAGTAAACAAGATTACAACCGAGTTAAGAAAACTGAGAAGAAAACAAATCAAGGCTTCAAAGTGGCTCCACTAGGTAAGGAGACCACAACTGAAAGAAGCCTACAAGTCATACATAATGGGAAGGCAGAGAAACATGTTATATGCTTTAACAAGATAAATCCTCAGAAAAAGTCCTGAATGAATCAAAAATAATCAAATTACCAGATGCAGAGTATAAAATAATGATTGTTTGTATGCTTAAGGATCTCAAAGGTACAATAAATGGACTTAATGAACACTTCAATAAAGAAATTGTAAGCATCAAAAAGGACATGGAAATCATAAAGAAGAACCAGACAGAAATGACAAACACGATATCAGAAATGCATACTACACTAGAAGAAATTGAAAGCAGGATGGATGAAGCAGAGGATCAAATCAGTGACTTAGAGGACAAGATAAGCGAAAGCACGGAAGCAGAAAAGAAAAAAAAGAGGAGGATTAAAAAGTCTGAGGAAACTCTAAGAGAGCTCTGTAACAACATGAAGAGAAACAATATCTGCATAATAGGGGTACCTGAAGTTGAAGAGAAAGAACAAGGACTGGAGAAGCTCTTTGAAGAAATTTTAGCTGAAAATTTCCCTAAATTGATGCAGGAAAGAGTCACTCAAGTTCAAGAAGCAGAGAGAACCTCATTAAAAAAAACCCAAAGAGAACCAAACCAAGACATATCATAATCAAAATACCAAAGCTAAGAGATAAAGAATTTTAAAAGCTCTAAGAGAAAAATAGTCAATCACCTACAAAGGAATACCCATAAGGATGACATCCAACTTCTCAACAGAAAAACTTGAGGCCAGAAGGGATTGGCAAGAAATATTCAAAGTAATGCAGAACAAAATCCTACAACCAAGACTTATTTATCCAGCAAGACTATCGTTTAAATTGAAGGAGAAATAAAAAGCTTCCCAGACCAAAAAAAAAAAACAAAACAAACTCAAGGAATACATCACAACCAAACCAATGTTGCAAGAAATGTTAAGGGGCCTTCTGTACACAGAACAAAGTGGGGGTGGGGAGATAAATATATATATATTAAAAGAGGAATATAAATATAAAGGAAATAATTGGCAATAAACAACTACATATCAATAATAACCTTAAATGTAAATGGACTAAATGCTTCAATCAAAAGACATAGGGTGCATGACCAGGCGGTGGCGCAGTGGATAGAGCATCAGACTGGGATGCGGAGGACCCAGGTTCGAGACCCCGAGGTCACCAGCTTGAGCGCGGGCTCATCTGGCTTGAGCAAAAAGCTCACCAGCTTGGACCCAAGGTCACTGGCTTGAGCAAGGGGCTGCTTGGTCTGTTTAAGGCCCACGGTCAAGGCACATGTGAGAAAGCAATCAATGAACAACTATGGTGTTGCAATGGCAATGAAAAACTAATGATTGATGCTTCTCACCTCTCTCCGTTCTTGTCTGTCTGTCCCTATCTATCCCTCTCTCTGACTCTCTAAAAAAAAAAAAAAAAAAAAAAAAAGACATAGGGTAGCTGAATGGATAAGAAAACAGGACCCATACATATGCTGCTATAGGAGACCCACCTCAAAACAAAAGATACACATAGACTGAAAGTAAAAGGATGGAAAAAAAATTTATGCAAATAGAAAAAAAAAGCTGGCGTAGCAATACTTATATCTGACAAAATAGACTTTAAAACAAAGACTATACTAAGGGATAAAGAAGGTCACTACATAATGATAAAGGGAGCAGTCCAACAGGAAACGATCACCATTATAAATATCTATGCAACCTAATATAGGAGCACCTAAATATATAAAGCAGATTTTGATGGACATAAAGGGAGAAATCAACAGCAATACTATAATAGTAGAGGATTTCAGTATCCCACTAACATCAATGGATAGATCCTCAAGAAAGAAAATTAACAAAGAAACAACAGAATTAAGGGACACACTAGATCAGGGGTGCCCACACTTTTTCAGTTTGTGAGCTACTTATAAGATGACCAAGTCAAAATGATCTACCTACAATAAAAATGCAAAACATAAATTTATTTCTTCTATATTACCATTTTTTAAGTTACTATTTAATATTGTGTATTCTTCTTTCACCTTTCTCCTTCTCAGCTCTCTTTTTAGAGGAAAGTCAATGTCATAGCTTTTATGAACAGTCCAAAAAAGCCGCTCCACATTTCCCTTCTTTGGAATAGCAGTGGCACACAGACAGATGAGGCAAACGCACTTAGAATATGACATAGTGAAAAAAATCCCCTCCCATTATGAAAGTGGTAGGTTTTAGGCTTCTTACTCAGACCAGCTACGGTACTTATTTTTATACCCTTTGTTGTATTTAGTTTAAATAAATTGAAGGCTAACTACTCAGCAATATAACTGAACAAGTTAGCGCGGTTTAACGTGCATGCGTCGGGTGTCAAAAGTTCAGATGTCAGATTGGCTACCCTGTAGGCCAATCAAAAGACAAATGTCTTTTTAATGTCATGCGATCTACCCACACTTCCTTAGTGTTAGACCAGTAGATCGGGATCGACGTATTGAGCACCCCTGCACTAGATCAACTGGATTTAATAGATATCTTCAGAACCTTTCACCCTAAAGCAGCAGAATATACATTCTTTTCAAGTGCGCATGGTACAATCTCTAGGATAGACCACATATTAGGGCATAAAACGAGTCTCAACAAATTTAAGAAGATTGAAACCATATCAAGCATCTTCTCCGACCATAATAGCATGAAACTAGAAATCAACTACAATAGAAAAACTGAAAAACACTCAAACACTTGGAAAGTAAACAGCATGTTATTAAATAACAAATGGATCAACAATGAGATCATGTAATAAATCAAAATTTTTCTTGAAACATGAAAATGAGCATAAAACAACTCAAAATCTGTGGGACACAGCAAAAGCAGTACTGAAAGGGAAGTTCATAGCATTACAGGCAAACTTTAAGAAGCTAGAGAAACCTCAAACAACTTAATCTTGCAACAAAAAGAACTAGAAAAAGAACAGCAAGTAAAGCCTAGAGGAAGTAGAAGAAAGGAAATAATAAAGATCAGAGCGGAAATAAATGACATAGAGACTACAAAAACAATACAGAGGATCAATGAAACCAAGAGCTGGTTCTTTGAAAAAGTAAACAAGATCGATGAACCCTTAGCCAGGCTCACCAAATATAAAAAGAGAGAGGACTCAAATAAATAAAATTAGAAATGAAGGTGGAGAAGTAACAACGGACACAATAAATGCAAAGGATTGTAAGAAAATACTATAAAGAACTGTATGCCAAAAAATTAGACAACCTAGGTGAAACGGACAAATTCCTTGAAAAATATAATCTTTCAAAAATCAATCTGGAAGAATCAGAAAACCTAAATAGACCGATTACAACAAATGAGATCGAAACAGTTATCCAAAAATTCCCAACAAATAAAAGCCCTGGGCCAGATCGCTTCACAGGAGAATTCCACCAAACATTCAAAGAAGAACTAACTTCTGTCCTTCTCTAGCTATTTCAAAAAATTCAAAGGAGAGAAAAGTTCCAAGCTCCTTTTATGAGGCAAGCATAATTCTGATTCGAAAACCAGGCAAAGACATCACAAAGAAAGAAAACTATAGGCCACTATCCCTGATGAACTTAGATGCTATAATTCTCAACAAAATATTAGCAAACTGGATCTAGCAATCCATGAAAAAAATCATACATCATGATCAAGTGGGATTTGTTCTGGGGAGGCAAGGCTGGCACAATATTTGTAAATCAATCAATGTGATTCATCAGATAAACATTAGGAAGGACAAAAACCACATGATAATTTCAATAGATGCAGAAAAAGCATTCGATAAAATCCAGCACCCATTTATGATCAAAACTCTCAGCAAGTGGGAATACAGGGAACATACCTCAACATGATAAAGGCCATCTATGACATGCCCATAGCCAACATCATACTCAATGGGCAAAAGTTAAAAGCAGTCCCCTTAAGATCAGGAACAAGGCAGGGGTGCTCCCATTTCACCACTCTTATTCACTATAGTTCTGGAAGTCCTAGCCACAGCAATCAGACAAGAAGAAGAAATAAAAGGCGTCCAAATTGGAAAAGAAGAAGTAAAACTATCAGTATTTGCTAATGATATGATACTATACGTTGAAAACCCTAAAGTCTCAGTCTAAAAACTACTGGACCTGATAAATGAATTCAGCAAGGTGTCAGGATATAAAATTAATACTCAGAAATTAGAGGCATTTTTATACACCAACAATGATCTGTCTGAAAGAGACATTAAGAAAATAATCCCTTTCACTATTGCAACAACAAAAAAATAAAATACCTAGGAGTAAATTTAACCAGGGAGATTAAAGACTTGTACTCGGAAAATTATAAAACATTGATAAAAGAAATCAAGGAAGATTCAAACAAGTGGAAGCATATATCGTGTTCATGAGTAAGAAGAATAAACATCATTAAAATGTCCATATTACCCTAAGCAACTTATAAATTCAATGCAATTCCTTTGCAAATACCAAGGACATATTTCAAAGATATAGAACAAGTATTCTAAAAATTCATATGGAACCAATAAAAAACACGAATAGCCTCAGCAATCTTGAAAAAGAAGAATAAAGTGGGTAGTATCACACTTCCGGGCGTCAAGTTATACTGCAAGGCCATTTAACTCAAAACAGCTTGGTACTGGCATAAGAACAATGGAACAGAACTGAGGACCCAGAAATAAACCCACACCTTTATGAAGAATTGATATTTGACAAGGGTGGTAATAGCATACAATGGAGTAAAAATACCTCTCTTTAACAAATGGTGTTGGGAAAATTGGACAGCTACCTGCAAAAAAATGAAACTAGACCACCAACTTACACCATTCACAAAAATAAACTCAAAATGCATAAAAGCTTACATGTAAGTCATGAAACCATAAGCATCCTAGAGGAAAACATAGGCAACTAGCTCTCCGGCATCACTTGCAGCAATATATTTGCTGATTTATTTTCATACACAAGGGAAATAAAGAACAGGATAAACAAATGCGACTATATCAAACTAAAATGCTTTTGCACAGCTAAAGACAATATGAATAAAATAAAAAGGCAAACCACACAATTGGAGAACATATTCGGCAGTATGCCTAATAAGGGGTTAATAACCAAAATTTATAAAGAACTTGTAAAAATCAACACCAGGAAGATAATCCAATCAAAAAATGGGCAAAAGTACCAAAGCTTTTTAATCCACTCGTCTTCTGACGGCCAAGCTTTGGTACATATATACTATGGAATACTACTCAGCCATAAGCAATGATGACATCAGATCATTTACAACAAAATGGATGAACCTTGATAACATTATATATATGGAGTGAAATAAGTAAATGAGAAAAAAAAATGAGAACAGCATGATTTCATACATAGGTGGGACATAAAAATGAGACTATGAGATATGGACAAGAGAGTGGTTGGTGGTTACAGGGTGGGGGGAGGGAAGGGAGGGTGGAATAGGGAGTAGGGGAGGGGCACAGGGAAAACTAGATAGAAGGTGACAGAGGACAATTTGACTTTGGGTAATGGGTATGCAACACAATTGAATGATAAGATAATCTGGAGATGTTTCCATTGTACATATGTACCCTGATTTATTGGTGTCACCCCATTAAAATTAATTTAAAAAAGGGCAAAAGTAATGAATAGACATGTCTCCAAAGAGGACCTACAGATGGCCAATAAGCATATGAAAAAATGCTCAACATCACTAGTCATTAGGGAGATGCAAATTTAAACCACAATGAGATATAATCTCAAATCAGTCAGAATGGCGCTCATCAACAAAACAAAACAGAATAAGTGCTGGTGATGATGTAGAGAAAAGGGAACCCACCTGCACTACTGGTGAGAATGCAGACTGGTGCAGCCACTGTGGAAAGCAGTATGGAGACTCCTCAAAAAATTAAAAATCAGCCTGACCAGGGGATTGCACAGTGGATAGAGCGTCGGGCTAGGATGCTGAAGAACCAGGTTCAAGACCCAGAGGCTGCCAGCTTGAGCGTGGGCCCATCTGGCTTGAGCAAAAGCTCGCCAGCTTGGAACCAAGGTCGCTGGCTCCAGCAAAGGGTTGCTCGGTCTGCTGAAGGCCCGCGGTCAAGGCACGTGAGAAAGCAATCAATGATCAACTAAGGTGTTGCAATGGCAACGAAAAACTAATGATTGATGCTTCTCACCTCTGCTCTGTTCCTGTCTGTCTGTCCCTATCTATCCCTCTATCTGACTCTCTCTCTATCCCTGTAAAAAAATAAAAATAAAAATCAAACTGCCTTTTGACCCATCCATCCAATTTTAGGAACATATCCCAAGAACACCACATCAACGATTCAAAAGAAGAAATGCATCCCCATGTTTATGGCAGCCTTGTTTACAATAGCCAAGATCTGGAAACAGCCCAAGTGTCCAGACAGTAACGAATGGATTAAAAAGCTGTGATACATATACACAGTGGAATACTATGGGGCCATGAAAAAGAAGGAAACTATTATGTTAAGTGAAATAAGCCAGGCAGAGAAAGAAAAATATCATATGACCTCACTCATATGAGGAATCCGACAAACAATATGAACTGAGGAGTGGAATAGAGACAGAGGCGGGATCAAAAGATCCAGAAGGAAAGTGGACAGAGGGAAAGGGGATGATAGGGTGATAGGATGGGACGAGAGCAGAAAAGCAAATTCTGGAGAGAAAGGGGGAGGGTGTTACAGGGAGGGGTATAGGGGGAATGTACTGAGGAACACGGGGAAGGGGGAGGATGTATTCAGGGGGAAACTAGAATCTATGTAAACACAATAAATTAATAAAAAGTAATTATAATATTTTCTTATACTTTTGATAGCTGAAGAATCTGTAGTGTTTTATTCATTCATGAGACTGATAATCATGACCTCTTTTACCCCCCATCCAATCAGTATTTCTAGACGCTTAGCAATAGTGTCAGTCTTTTAAAAGAACTAGCTTTTAGTTTCATTGATTTTTACCTGTTTTTTTTTTATTGATTTCTATTCTTATTTTTATTTCCTTCTTCATTTTGGGGTCTATTTCTTTTCTACCTTTTTATTTTTTCTTTTTTATACAGGGACAGAGAGAGTCAAAAAGAGGGATAGATAGGGACAGACAGACAGGAACGGAGAGAGATGAGAAGCATTAATCATCAGTTTTTTGTTGCTATACCTTAGTTGTTCATTGATTGCTTTCTCATATGTGCCTTGACCGCGGGCCTTCAGCAGACCGAGTAACGCCTTGCTCGAGCCAGCAACCTTGGGTCCAAGCTGGTGAGCTTTATTCTCAAGCCAGATGAGCCCGCGCTCAAGCTGGCGACCTCAGGGTCTCGAACCTGGGTCCTCTGCATCCCAGTCTGACGCTCTATCCACTGCGCCACTGGCTGGTCGGCTCTTTTCTAGCTTCTTAATATAACAATTCACGTTATTGAATTTCTCTTTTTCGGTCATTCAAAGCTATTAATTTCCCTGTAAACAATGTTTTAACTGCATACCAAATTTTGTTATGTGGTATTTTTATTTTTCAGTTCAGAATATTTTCAAATTGTTTTTGTGGTTTCTTCCTGATTGATATTTAGAAGTATGTTTTTCAATTTCAAACCCTTTCTTTTTCTCTTGATCTTATTTTTATAGAGTTCTAATATAATTGCATTGTGACTACAGAGCCTTCTTTGTATGATTTTAATGTATTTTAATTTATTGAAACTTGTTTTACATACACCTCAGGATATGGTCTTTCCTGAGAAACATAGCATATGCTCTATAAAAGGATGTCTATTCTGCCATTGTTGGGTGTGGTGTTCTGTAAATACCAATTATGGAAAAGTCAGCCATATCTTTTCTGATGTTTTGTCTGGTTCTTATGCCAATTACTAAGAGAGGCATTAAAATCACAACTATAATTATGGAATTGTCTGGTTCTCTCTTTAGTTCTGTAAATTTTAACCTCACTTATTTTGAAACTGTTATTAGGCACATGCACACTGATGATCTCTGTCTTCCTGATGAATATAAAATGTCTATATCATTGTAAATTTTGCCATGAAATCTTATTTTATCTAATATTAATATAACCATTCCAGACTTTTATTTTTTGTTTGGACAGAGTCAGAGAGAGGGACAGACAGGGACATAAGGACAGACAGGAAGGGAAAAAGATGAAAGCATCAGTTCTTTGTTGCAGCTCCTTAGTTGTTCATTGATTGCTTTCTCATATGTGCCTTGACCAGGGGTCTGCAGCAGAGCGAGTGACCTCTTGCTCAAGTCAGCAACCTTTGGGCTCAAGCCAGTGACTATGGGATCATTTTGATGATCCCATGCTCAACCTGGTGACCTCAGGGTTTCAAACCTGGGACTTCAGTATCCTACATCGACTCTCTATCCGTTGTACCACCACCCATCATGCAGTTTTGAAATCTTTTTACTTGGAACCTTGTAGGTTGAAGAAAGCCTTGCTTTTTCTCTGGGATGGTACTTGGATATAAGTAACAAAAGAAGAAATTATTTAAGAACAAACTGATGCTATCCAGTTCTAAATCCATTTTATGGTTTTCTGATGGTCACCTTCTCTGAACTCTTGACTACTAAAAAGTGTTGCACCATTGAATCCCACTTTAATTCCATCTGATTTAATAGCCTTGCATTCTTCACATGGTTTTGTTAGATGTTCCTCTCCTCAGTATTCAACCACATTCTCCTGTATTCAGCCACATTCTGCATGATTGCTATCTTGAATCTTCACTTCCATTCAAGGATTTCTGTCTTAGCTGAAGGTAAAGGAAACAGGGACCTCCTTTCACCCAGCACTGTCTTTCAAAGTTATACCTCAAAGGAGAATGAAAATCCTCCTACCATGTAATACACCTGAAATTCTAGCTATGATGTAACAGGTGACTGCTCTAACATGGCTAATGAGCTGTGGTAGAAGCAAATGCATCCCTCTTTACCTGAGATTTCATAGTTTTTAATTGTATAATCGACATATTATATTAACCTATAAAACTATTTAAAGTGGTAATATAAAAAGTTTTAACTGTTATTTTATCCAAAGGTTGGTATGCTTCAGATCTAAACCTGGGATGGCGTTTTCATCTCCTTTCCTCCAGCTAACTGACTTTTCAAGAGGGAGAAAATACGCACTGTTCTTCAAAGGGTTGCAGTGGCATTTGCTGGTGAAAAAATGGATTTGGGAAAAAATAAAGTGTCAGTCATCAGATACATCCCTGCCAGGTGTTTGGGAACCCAAATCCCCTTGCTTTTCCTTGTTAAATGAACCATGAAGAAGACTGGTGATTTACTCATAGATCTGCTATAGACGAAAGCCCTTATTATCTCTGACTAACAACATATGAGTCCATCCCCCTTCCCCCAGGTGGGTCTAGGGTAGACATTGTTATCTAATTATAATCACACTGCTCATTTAGAGCCATTTTTCTCCCTGCATCATGCCAACAGGCTTCAGTGCCCAGAGCCAAGGCTGCATGCAGTCCTCTGATAAAACACCAACATATGAAAAAAAATTGTTTGTAACATTTGATGTTCCTGTTTTGGGTGATTTATTTTATTTCCCTTATTCTGTTTGCCACAATTAAAAATCAGGTAGAGTAAGTTACAATATTTGCCATTGCATTTATTCCAAAACATATGTTTTCTAAAACTTACCCTGCATTTAAAGCATGCATATTGTGGTGTAAGAACCTACATGAAATACATATAATCATGATTTGTGTATGTAACTGCACCTATTTTATTGAAAACATACCTCAAACAAGATTGCATTCTTAAATTCTTTTAGTTTTTAGAATATTTTTGTATATTCAGAACTTACTAAATTCTGTTAGTGTGCTTTATTTATAGGAACAAAATAGTGTTTTCTTATACATTACCATTTTTAAATCATTTTAGTTCATATATAATGAATATACATAAAGTATTTATCCCCAAACTTTCTTTGTAAAATTGGGATATGAGTTGCACACGAAGCTTTTTATATGCCAGCAGATGTGTTTCAGATTATATAACAGGAAACCAGGGGAAACAAAAACTGATAAATGCAAGAGCTATATACCAGATACTTGTATAGGAGACAATAATAACTCCATCAGAATTTTAATTCAATAAACCAAAAATTAATTGCTCTCAGTAATATGAGATAAATTTTTGAGAGAATGGAATATAAATAGTAAGCATATATGCTTTAGTTTAAATGCACAGATTTGAATATATAAAATTTCTTTGTAAATATTTTCAGCATAAATTTTACATACATCATCCTCAGATTATGGTGCAATAAGATAGATTTGAATAGCAATACATAGCTGATTTTCATCCAGATGAAAAAGGGAAATACTACATAAAGCTGTACCAGTTGAAAGATATAAAAACCTACATCAGCAATATTCAGCTTACAGGTCTGACAAATCTAAACTTAGAGTTTTGTTCATTTCTATGTACCTATTTCAATAGGAAAAAAATATATACTAATGGACTAGTTACGCTCAAAAGGATCTAAGAACAGAGTGATAAAATAGAATTAAGATGAGAACTACTGAAATGGATAATTTTTTATAAAAATTTAGAATTTAAACTGTAAAAATTTAGAATACTGCACAACTAGATACTTTTAATAAGTCAGTTGCAAAAGGAAACATGAGAAAATTTGTTAGAATCACTGGTGAGTATGTTTTAATGTGTAATACCTATATCATATAAATAAACACTGCCAGTTTATTTTGTGATGTAGACAGTTATGGTGCCTGATAAGGCCAGAACATAAAAATAAAAGCCAATCTTTTTAATAAACATAGATGAAAATACTCTTAATATAAATAAAATGCATATTAAAAGATATTCAACATTAAAAATATATATTCACCGTAGTCAGGTGAGATTTAGTATAGAAATTCAAGATTGCTGTGGTGTATAAGGAAAACCATTGCCATAATCTATTCCATTCCTACGAGAAATTGTAAAATCTATTTGCTCTGGCTAGATAGCTTAGTTGGTTGGAGCATCATTCTGAAGTACAGACATTGCCAGTTCAATCCCCGGTCAGGGTACATACAGGAACAGATCAATAATCCTGTCTCTTTCTCACTCTCTCCTTTACTCTCTCTAAAATCAATAAAATAAATATTTTTAAAAAATTTATTAGACCTCAGGGTTTCGAACCTGGGACCTCAACATCCCAGGTTGACGCTCTATCTACTGCGTCATCACAAGTCAGGCTTTAAATTCTTTAAACACAATTTTCTTGAATTCTTGAACATATTTATACTAGCTGGTTTTGAAGTCCTGAATACATCTGGGCCCATTCAGGAAGTTTCAGTTGACTGCTTTCCCCCCGAGTATGGGTCACGTTTTCTTGCTCTTTACATGTCTTGTGACTTTTTGTTCAAAACTAGACATATATGATAATATATTGTAACAACTCAGGATCTGATTCCTCCTTAGCCCCTGTCCCATCCCTGAAGGTTTTCGTTATTGCTAATATTGTGTATGTTTGCTTATTTTTAATTGACTGGACTTAATATGCAGAATCTTTCTTTCTACCCTGTGAGGTGCAGCTACTCAAGTCTCTGCTCAGTTGTTTTGTTTTTTAATTGTTATTTTTATTTTAAGCCTGGCCTTCTAAGGTCCTCCTTATGCTGTATAGCTTAGTGGTCAGCCAGTGATTGGCCAAAGGTTGTGTTCAAATACCTTGAGCCAGTAAGGGAGCTCATCTAGTTTTCAAGTGTGCCCCAGCTTTTGGTTTCTGCTGAGCCTCTCAGTTCTTTTCTTCGCATGTGGGAAGCCTCACAGTTTGTGGAGAGCTTAGACCCTCTTTGATCAACTCTGAGCATATATGCAGCCTCTAGTTAGCCAGGGATGTGTGTAGTCTACCTAGCCGCACATGGCTCTCATTTCCAGAATCTCCTTGTTAAATATCTTGAGTTCTTTTAGTCTTCTCCTCTTTCCAACTGGGATAGCAGCCTCAGACTAACAGAGCTGTAGGCTTTCTTTGTTCTTTCCAGTTGAGTTTAATACTTTTACTCTCAGTGTCACTGGGTATGTAGTTTTTGCCCTTCATTTCAGATCACATCAGCAGCCTCTGACAGTGAAGCTCCTGGTTTTCATGGCCAGCCCTTCCCAGGTACACCTACTATGTGGATTGTGCTTAGGTGGGAGATGGGAGGTGGGTAAGGAGCAGCCCCAAGCGGTAATGCCACTGACTCCCACTGTTTAACCCAAAATTCCACAGTTTTCTATAAATAAACACTTTTAAATTTGTCATTTGACTTTAATTGTTTTCCGGAGTCCTGAAATGGTTGTCTTTGACACTCTCGTCCAGTTTTACAGTGTTTTGGGGAGAGAAGATTTGCTGACCTCTTCAGTTTGCCACAGCTGGAAGTCTGCCTCCTGTTTTGTATTTGCAATATTTTGGATTTGGGTTATTTTTAAAAGGCTAACTAATTAAAAACCTGAAGCTATATATTGTAGCTGCTTCAGCATTTTGCTTCACAATGGAAGAAGCTAGGAGATTGTGATTAGGTTAGGAGTGGGACTGTAATTCTGCTGACAACACTCTCCTGTGGAATGCTTCTTAATAACATATTCTTGTGTAATGATGAAGAAAACATTTACTTTTTTTTAAGCAAGCAAATTCCTTTGGAATGCTACCAAAACATAAGAAAAATATTATGTGTACTCCTATTTACAGAATAAACCAGTACCACAGTGAAAGATACGGCAAAGTCCATTGGGCTGGGATAGATGTATATCTTTATGAAAAAAAAAGGGAAAGAATTGTCTTCTTTAAAAATTATCATTATATAGTATGCAATCTAAAATGCTTTTTTATGCTCAAGTTTAACTGGGAAGTTTGTCTTTACCTTTTTAATTATATAACAAATACAGAAGTGTATACAAAATAAAATATACAGCTCAATGATTTATCACAAAGTACATACCTCTATAGCCACCATCCATGTGAGAAATAGGACATGACCAGCACCAAGAAGTTCCCTCTGCCCCCCCTCATTGTTAACTTTCCTCCCACTCAAGATAAACATCATCTTAATGTTTATGGTAACTACTTTCCCTTTTTAATAGTTTCTATCTCCTAACTATGCATCCTTAAACATTAGAGTTTAACTTCGCTTATATTTTACTATTATAGAAATGAAATCTTACAGTATCTATTCATTTGTGACTGGTTTCTTTTGTTCAAAATTGTATTTATGAAATTCATGTTATTTCATGTAGCGATAGTTCATTTTAATTACTATAAAGTATTCTGTTATATGAATATACAACAAGTTGTTTATCCATTCTACTGTTTATGGATATTTGGATTGTATCTGTTTTTAAACGTATTACAAAATATTGCTGCTATGAACACCCCTATTTGTGTTTTAGTGTATAGATGTGCATATTTTGGGGGGTATATACCTTAGAGTCAAATTGCTAGGTCACAATATATACATATATCTCTTCATTTTAGTATAAAACCAACCTGTTTTTTAAAGTGATTATACCAATTAACATTTCTACTAGCAGCCTATAAGAATTTCCATTACAGCCTGACCAGGCGGTGATGCAGTGGATACAGCGTCAACCTGGGACAGAGGACCCAGGTCGGAAACCCCAAGGTTGCCAGCTTGAGCACTGGGTCACTGGCTTGAACCCAAAGGTCGCTGGCTTGAGCAAGGGATCAATGGCATGGCTGCAGGCCCCCCCCCCCAATCAAGGCCCATAGGAAGCAATCAATGAGCAACTGAGGTACCACAAGGAAGAATCAATGCTTCTCATCTCTCTCCCTTCCTTCCTGTCTGTCTGTCTGTCTCTCTGGCTAACAAAAAAAAGAATTTCCATTACATTGTATCTTCACCAAATATTTGGTATAATCAGACTTTTAAATATTAGCCATTCTGGTGGTTATATAATATATTCTTATTGTTTTAATTTTTATTTCCCAATTGACTAAGACGGTTAAGGTCCTTTTATATATTTGTTGGTCAGTTGGATTATCCTTTTTTGTAAAAATGCCTGTTCAAACCTATTGGGAAAAAGCTGTGTTAGGCTCGCTCACTTGTACTTTGCCTGATTAGTGTGTGAGCACGTGGCAGCACCCTGTATGTACAGTCAATATAAGGCTACTGTGCTCGCCGTTGGGGCAAAGGATTGCTGATTGCCTGTCCGCCACTGTGAGGGGCCGTTTTGCTGTTTGTTTGCCTGAGAAACGATTTCCCTGCCCATTTACTCCTCCATTATTGGGAGACGCTGTTAAATGGGAATGGCCCACTGCTTTCTGGCTTCCCAGTTTCTCTCCTGTCTGCCCAAATCCAGTGTGGAGCTGGCTGGCCTTGGCCACCAGCATTACAAAGCTCTTTCAAAAAATTGATTTATATAGGCGTTCTGTATATATCTGGATGAAAGACTTTTGTTCCTTATATGTACGTTGCAAACGTTTGCTACTATGTGACTTGCATTTTTACTCTTACTGTATAGATAATATTTTTTATTTTAAAGTAATCAAATATATCAAATTTTTTTATGATTAGTACTTTTTGTGTCCTGTTGAAATCTTTCCCTACTTCAATATCATAACAGTATTCTTCTGTGTATTATCTTATATAAGCATTATAATTTTGATTTTCATATTTATATCTACAATTCATCTGAATTTATTTGTGTGTGGAGCGAAGTAGAGGTGAAGTTTCATTCTGTTTCTTCATATGATTATTTAGTTGTTTCAGTACCATACATTGAAAAGAATGTTGTATTTGTTAGGGTCCATTTAGGAAAGAAATTATACCAGTTATTTAAATACAGTTTATTATGGGGGGGGGGGATGTTGATTAGTTGTAAAGTTGTTTGTAACTTAAGTTTGAAATGAAGTTGTAGGCATCTAAAAAGACCAGCCAGGAACAAAATGTATCACAGAAATAGGTGCTACTCCTACAGCTAGAGGAATCAAGGGAAGTGGTTGGAATTTTTAAGACTTAGGAACCCTGTGTAGCAGAAATTCAGATATCTAAGGAGAGGATACTAGCTCCCTAGTGCTGGTATGTGGGGTGGAAGATGAAGTGAACTGATTCTGCAAGTGTTCGGAAAACTGGGTTCACCTGTAGTTTCTAGAAAGCACTACCACTTCTGGGAGTGAGGAAGTGTTGCTGGGGTGACACAGAAACAAGAGACAGGCAGGAAGCCTGCAGGAAGGACCAAGTCCCTTCTGCAGCCAAGTTTCCTTCTACAGCCTTGTAGTCCTCCATGGAGCCCCCTGTTGGTAAAGCCTAACATGGAGCTAGTTGGCAAAACCAAACTGATTTTCAGTGTTAGCCCCAGTATTGTAGAGCCTTATTTAGGTAGATGGGTTTGAAGCTGAGAAACAAAAGCTTAAGGCACAACATACCTGATTGCAGAGACACCTTTATAATAAGGCAGGTGTGCCTGTCTATGTCAGACTTTATTTCTGGGTCGTATTTCTCTTTCACTGGTTTGTTGCACCAAAATTATAGTCTAAATTTTATAGTAAACTTTTATATCTGGTAGGGCAGTTTTTCCCACCTTATTTTTCTTCAAGAATATCTTTGCTGTCCTTGGCATATTTGCATTTCTATAAAAACTTTCGAACCAATTTGTGAAGTTGCATAAAAAGAAACCTGTTGGGGTTCTGGTTAGAATTTCATTGAATCTATAAATGAGTTTGGGGATAACTGAAATTTTTACAATATTGAGTTTCCTAATCTGTGAAAAGTACGTGTCTCTCTCTGTCTTTAATTTCTTTCAGTAATGCTATTTTACTCTTTTTGTATGGAAGTCTTGCATAGCTTTTGTTAGCTTTAATATCAGATATTATTGATATTATAAATAGTATTTTTATTTATAATTTTTCCATTTCAATTTTATTTTGAAAAATTTTAAACCTGCACTTTTTTACTTTTGAATAGACCGCATTGTACCCACCACAGATTCAATAATTATCAAGATTTGCCTCATTTGTTTCAACAATACCTATTAAAGTATTTTCAAAGAAATCTAAGATCTCATGTCATTTCACCTATATTAAAATATACATCTCACATCTTTAGAAAATATGGACATTTTATTTATAACCATAATTCCAAGCCATGTTCAAATTTCACCTTTTATTCCAAAAGTGATTTTTTATTGGTTTTTTTGGTTGGTATGTTCAGAAAGTTTGCTTTTTTTTTTTTTTTTTTTACAAGGACAGAGAGAGAGTCAGAGAGAGGGATAGATAGGGACAGACAGGAACGAAGAGAGATGAGAAGCATCAATCAGTTTTTCGTTGCCATTGCAACACCATAGTTGTTCATTGATTGCTTTCTCATATGTGCTTTGACCGTGGGCCTTCAGCAGACCGAGTAACCCCTTGCTCAAGCCAGCAACCTTGGGTCCTAGCTGGTGAGCTTTTTGCTCAAACCAGATGAGCCCACGCTCAAGCTGGCGACCTCGGGGTCTCGAACCTGGGTCCTCCGCATCCCAGTCCAACACTCTGTCCACTGTGCCACCACCTGGTCAGGCCAGACAGTTTGCTTTTAACAGCATATTGGGACTTAAATTTTATGTTAAGTAATTTAATGATTTCATCTTACCTTCATGAACATTCAAGTTATACTAACAATATTTACTTCCTAAGTAAATATTTACTTTCTAAATATTTTAATAAATATTAGCTTAGCCACTAAAATACTAAATAGTAAAATATCTCTATGGTAATTAAAAAATTTTTTCTGATAATGTGAACTTTCTGTTTTAAATTCATTACAATTTTGACATCAGCAAATCTATATTGTTGTTATAAACCTACCATGTGAATAAAACTATTCTCTCCTTTCTTCTATATTTATAAATCTAAGGTACATCAAAAATTGCCATTCTTTAATTTTTAAGAAAAAAAGTTATATTCCTCAGTATTCCTCTTACTGGACTCATACTATCAAGATGTCAATGGCCTGCCCTGTGGTGGCGCAGTGAATCAAACGTAGACCTGGAATACTGAGGTCGTCAGTTCAAAACCCTGGGCTTTTCTGGTCAAGGCACATACAGGAGTTGATGCTTCCTGCTCCTCCCCCCTCCTCTCTCTCTCTCTCTCTCTCTCTCTCTCTCTCTCTCATATATGTGTGTGTTTGTGTGTGTGTATGTATTTTCTAAAAATGAATAAAAAAGTTAATAGGATTAAAAGCAAGCACATTTTTGTGTGACGTTTTAGTTTTGGTTATTCTTTGTAACCTCTTCTTGCTGAAAATGTTAAAGTGCAAGGAGATGAAGTTGTGAATTATTTTTCATTGTGGCTTTTAAAGAAACCTTTCCTTCATTGCAGCTGGTTTTCCTGCCCATAGAATATTCGTAGCTCTGTACGTAGGGAGGGCTGTGGCTGGTGGGCCATCAAAACTTTCTAGATTTGGCAGAGTAGGCTGAGTCATGTTCACTCTCTAACACGAGAAAATTCCCGTTAGAAGGACAGTGTGGCAACTTCCTGCAGGCAGGTGAGACTCCTCACAGAGATACTTGACAGTGACTTAGGAAGAAGAGTCTCTATATCTTTACAGCACCTCCAGTATGGATGGGATAATTAATTTATGGTCTAAGAACAGTAAAATATACCCAAGACAAGAGTCATTAGTATAAAATGATTTTCACCTGTATTTAACTTAACCAATGATTATTGGTGGGGAGTTGAGAAGAAGTTGTAAAAGTTAGATTTTATTCACTACTACTAAGTATTTGAAAATAAATTCAACAGCCTGATACTGGATGGCTTGCCTGTTCCTTATTTCTCCTCCCTTATCAGCACCCATGGATGTCTCACTACAGATCAGAATGGTCCAGTACTGTCTCAGCTGCTGGGATCATTGCTATTTCTACTTATTTAAACACAGAGTTAGAGAATGTTTAAGTTCATATTTAACTCTTTCAGTTAAATGTCTATCTTTTACTTCTTATCAATAGTGTTAGAATATGAGAGGGAAAAATGAACTATTTTACTGCTTTGGTTTAGCTGTTGTATAAAGCCTTTTCTCTTTGTAATTTCAGATTAACAGATTTGGGGATCATTTTATAAGTATCTTTTTTTTTTTTAAATTTTTATTTATTTATTTTAGAGAGGAGACACAGAGAGAGAGAGAGAGAGAGAGAGAGAGAGAGAGAGAGAGAAAGAGAGAAAGGGGGGAGGAGCTGGAAACATCAACTCCCATATGTGCCTTGACCAGACCAGTGCAGGGTTTTGAACTGGGGACCTCAGGGTTCCCAGGTTGACGCTTTATCCACTGCGCCACCACTGGTCAGGCAAGTATCTTTTTTAAAAGGAAAAGAATCTCTTTTATATAAAGCTAACTCAGCAAATACCAAATTTGGATAAACATTTTTTAAAATATCAGAAAATCCCAACTGATAGAACAAATTAAATATGAAAGATGATAATATTTTTATGTGTTCTTGGAGTGAGGGATGCCTAGGTTTGTTCTTCTAAATAGTATGCAGCTCTGTGAATTATGTCAAAGTATACACAAACTATAGCCTGGTAAAATTCTTGTTAGAAAGACCAGAAACATAAAAATAAATTCCTTATTCCTTAACCTAATATCTTTGAACATATAATAAGGACTAAGTTACAAGTGATTTGTTGTCAGAAATTTGGCTTCATAGTTTGCTATTGTTTTCTCAAGTCGATTTACTCTTAAGTACAAGTAAAAATAACTTTTAAGGAAATGAATTACAAAATGAATATGGAAGCATAATCTAAATATTTAGAGTCTAGTTAGGAGGTTCTATAATTTGAGATGTGTACTGTATTGGCACAGTTGACATAGTAATTGTACGTATAGCAAAAAATAGAGGGTTACTGATTTCAAGTTCATGTGAATAGAGTTAGAAGAACCTGATTTTTCAATCCAAGTTGAAGTATTCTCATTATAAGTTACTTATTTGCTTTGAATAGTTGAAAACCTTAGCAAAAACATGAACTTTAAAACTGCTAAAACATGTGGAGAAAAGATTCTTGACATAAAATGAATGAGGAGCATATAATTTCCTAGAGATTCTTTCTGACTAGTTATACTAATTTCAAGTTGTGTTGTAACATTCCTGTGCAGCGGTTTTCATTTTTTATCTCATAGCACACAAACTAATTACTAAAATTCTGTGGCACACCAAAAAATATATTTTTTGCTGATCTGAAAAAGAAATAGGTATAATTTTGATTCATTCACAACAGATAGCTATCGTTGTGTTCACTGTTGTCGTTGTTTTACTTGACGGTCTAATGGAAAAGAGGTCAGTGCCCCTGACTAAATAGTCAAAGTATTTCATGTTTTAAAACTTGCTTGCGGCACACCAGTGTGCCTTTTGCAGCATGTTGGTTGAAAATCTCTGTTCTTGTGCATGGCAAAGTATCCCCATAATAGGTTTCACTCTTATTTCATTCCAGCTCTTCTCTTTTAGTAATTTAAGCTGATTTGTGGCAATGGTCACAATTTTCTGGGATTAAGAAAATGACCACACCAGATCTAAAAAGCTTCCTGATTTTGGTATTGTACTCTTTTTGACTGATTATATATCTCTTTGAAGAATGGCTTGTAGATTCTTCTGGCTATTTAAAAAACAGTTGAACTTATAGTCTTTAAGTGCAGAAAAGGATTAATGCACTCTGAGCAGATGTAAGAAAGGATTCTTTTTCACAACACTTTAAACTTTATTTTTAATATAGTGTTTGCAGAATCAAACATTAATTTAAAACTCATAGAGTAAATATTGTTTAACTTGAATGCCCATGAAGGTAATCGTATGAAATGACAGATGCACTGTTTTATTTAGGGCACCTAGTGGTTAGTAGGGAATGTGAATAGTAAGTGAATATGGCTCCTCTTTTCTGAAATGATGAAAGTTGTTCTAAATGTAGTTCCTTTTCTCGATAACTAGAACTTCATTAACAAGTACAGTTGGAATAACTAGGCTAGGGTGTTGCAGCAGCAGAGAAACTAAGCACAGCAAGCCTTTCAGTAACAAAGAAAATAAAAGAATTCCTGTGTAACAGGCTTCGGCACTTATCTGAGTTCTGTGGTACTATTTGTGCTGAACTAAAGCATCTGTTACCTCAAGTTAAGAGAGAACAAACTCAACATGGCATGAAATTACTGCACAGCCATTCACATTCATTAGAGTTATATTGTTACCAGCCACAGGCATGACTGACTTTTGCATGAATAATAAAATAAAATGCTTCTTTGTGAGTTTTACTTTAAATAACAAGGCACGGTAATAACCTTGAGAGAGGAGTGGGTTTATCTCAGACCAGCTTTCCTATAAGGTAAGGCCAAGACCGGTAAATAAAAAGTCAGAAGTTGGGAAGAAGTATTGCTGTGTGAGGCTAAAGGAAAGGGCACTGTATTAAATCAATTTACTCATATTAAAAAGCTCATATTTATTGTGCAGGTATTAAATTATTAAAGTACCACTTGGCAGCCATTATAGTAAAAATTGAGTCAGGCAAAAATCATCAGTGGATGCCAAAGGCAGTAGGTCACAGTTTGATGAAGAAAAGAATAAATACACAGTGACAAAGGGAAAAAAATAGTAATTTGCAGTAGAGATAAAGCTGATAGGCACCTAATCCAAGAGATCAAAGTTATCACCAGTAATGGGGAAAATTGACCAAGTGTGTCTTCTAATGTGATGCACTGAGTAGGACACCACTTCTGCATTATTCCTGTTAAAAATACATAACCTGAATCTAACCGTGGGAAAACACAGACAAACCCAAATTAAGGAACAGTCTACAAAATAATTGGCCTATTCTCTTTAAAAATGGCAGTGTTACCAAAGACAAAGAATGCTAATTATTCTAGATTAAAGAAGACTTAAGAGAAATTGACAATTAAATGCAATCTATGATCCAAAATGTTTCTTCCTCGCTATTTCCCTGACATTTTTCTCTTCTGGTTCCTAGTTACAGAAGTAGTGTTTTAAACAGATAAAAAAAAATTTAATACCCTGAATTAAATATTATATTTTGTTTTCTTCCTATTTTGCTTTTCTAGTTTATATGGATTTTAAACAGTATTGTAGATTTTGGTTGGTATTTTTTAAGCAACTGTCAAGAATGTTAGTTCTCTTAGCCTAGTTAAATTATATTTAAAGCTATTGAAGATTTAAAAATAATATTTAATTGGTTTACTACCTATTTATTTATTTATTTATTTGTATTCCATGAGAGGAGGGGAGGCAGAGAGACAGATTCCCACATGCACCCTGACTGGGATCTACCTGGCAAGCCCCCTACCTGGCGATGCTCTGCCCATTTGGGGCTGTTGCTCCGCTGCTCAGCAACCAAGCTCTTCTTAGCTAGCACCTGAAGCAGAGGCCATGGAGCCATCCTCAGCACCTGGGGCCAACTTGCTCCAGTTGAGCCATGGCTATGGGAGGGGAACAGAGAGAAAGAAGCGAGAAGGGGAGGGGTGGAGAAGCAGATGGTGCTTCTCCTGTTTGCCCTGACCAGGAATCAAACCCTGGTCATTCACACACTGGCTGATGCTCTACCACTGAGCCAACTGGCCAGGGTCTAACTTTTCAGTCAATGGAAGAAAGAAGATTCTTTATTCTTTTTAGTATTATTATTGAGAGAGAGAGACAGGGACAGGCAAACAGGAGGAAGATGAGAACTACCAATTCATAGTTGTAGCACTTTAGTTGTTCATTGATTGCTTTCTCATAGTGCCTTGACCAGGGGACTCCAGCTGAGCCAGTGACCCCTTGCTCAAGCCAGCAACCTTGGGTCAAACCAGCAACCATGAGGATCATGTCTAGGATTTCACGCTCAAGCCCGACAACTTTGGGGTTTCAAAACTGGGTCTTCAGCATCTCAGGTTGATGCTCTATCCACTGCGCCACCACCTGCTTAGGCAGAAAGAAGACTCTTCATGCTATTTAAAAATACTAGAATGCAGCCTGACCTGTGGTGGTGCAGTGGTAAAGTGTCAACATGGAATGCTAAGGTTGCTGGTTAAAACTCTGGGCTTGCCCAGTCATGGCACATATCAAAAGCTTCCTGCTCTTTCAACCCTACCTTAATCCCTCCACCTTTCTCTCCCTCCCTCCCTCTTTTTCTCCCTCTCTCTAAAATCAATAAATAAAAATTAAAAAACAAAAAAATACTAGAATGTACCACTTAAGAGGTTCATGAACACTTAGGAAAGGAAGTAGTGATCAGTAAGATGAATTTATAAGGAAGTCATGGTATTCATAAAGAAGTATGGCATGGTTATAGATAGATAGGTAGATAACAGGAATGCTTTATTTTCAGTAAGGCAATTTGAGAACAATCAGGAGGGCAGTTTGAGGAATGTCTGACTTCCTTGTACACAAGATGGAGAAATAATTGAGTAACTGGTTAATTACATAATTAATTCAAGAACCATCTCCAAGACTGATGATTGGTTTCTAGTGTTATATCTGTTGGACAGATCTATTCTCAGTTCTGTTCTAAACTTTAATAGCTTGGAAAAAGGCAATGAGGACATACAGGTCAGATATTTAAATGACACATGTAGGAGGGATAGCCAAAGCATTGGATGACTGAAACAGGAACAGAAAGATGATGGTATCTGGGAATGATAGGCAGTAATCTAGCAAAGTAAATTTGACAGAAATAAATTGTACATGGGCAACCATTTGTAGATGATGAGCGAAAGGAAGAAAAACTTGATGTTAATGTATGGAAAATTAATTTGCCAAATGGCAAATTGGACATATTTACCAAACTTATTGATTTAATATGTGTATCAATTGGGTCCAGTCAGAAAGATAGAAACTACCTGCATATTTCAAACATAGGGAAATATAGGGAATTGGTTATACAGGTGTTAGAAGGCTAAAAGAAGAAAGGGGGACCCTGAGCTATTAAAGAGATAGTAATTATAGGAGGTAGCTATCACACCAAGAGCTGAGAAACAGAAGAAAAGACATTATGACAACCTAGAAGCTACTGCCATAAGCTGGCACTTAGTTTTCTGAGGAGGGGACACTGTTAACTAGTGGTGGTACTGAAATCCTTATTACTAAAAGCTGTTCATTTATATAAGAAACCAAAATATTTAAGTTATATTCTCTATGTTGAACTAAATGTGTTAACATCTGAATGAATATCTTTTCCATCTTGACTTTGGTTCTGAAAATAAAGCATATAAAACTAATTTGACTTCAATCATGTTAATGTTCTATACTTTTTTCCTCCCATCCTCAAAATGGTTTTGCCAGTAGTAGTCCTCCTAACCTTAAATGTATTGCTAAATAACATCTCAGAGAGAATAACTGTTTAAAGAAGTTTGGACAGGGATTAAAAATAAAGGAAAAAGTATGGCAAGTGAGTTGTGTGGGCTACACATTCCCTTTGATTATTGGTGTGTACTCTTTTTAGTTTTCTTTCTCCCTGACACCTTAAGCATTATTTAGTGGTGGATTTAATACTGAGTTTTAAAAATAAAGATATTTGTCATGCTGTGAAATGTGAAAGAACAAGGTTTGGAATTGATTTCTCTCTTTTTCTTCTCCCCCCCAAATATTGCTTCTATAGGTCAGTAACAGATCCAAGAGATGGAAAGAGAGTAGCACTCAAAAAGATGCCCAACGTCTTCCAGAATCTGGTCTCTTGCAAAAGGGTCTTCCGGGAATTGAAGATGTTGTGTTTTTTTAAACATGATAATGTAAGTGAAATTGGTGTTTGGGAATAAACTGTTTCTAAAGCATGCTTAATTGTATTAGTAAAGAGCAAAAGAGAGTTAAAGAAAGAAAACATTCCAGTTATTAAATGGGTTTGGAAACTTGCAGCAAACTAGACCCATTTTGTGAACGATGATCAAGTTTAAGTGAATTCTAAGATTTATCGATTGACAGATAAATATTTATTGAGGTAAAGCAAATGTTAATATTTAGCTGAGGAACAATACTAAAGAGTGTAATATGTAGTCTGGGTGACTTAAGTGAAAATAATTAGCCCCCTATTTTAAATGCTTTCTTTTTATCCTTTAAAATTTCTAATCAGAGATTAAGTTAAAGGTGTGGTGAGACAGATTCACCTCTTAAGAAACTGTACAGCTCTTAAAGTACCACAGGATAGCTTTTCTCATGGCTGTGTTTAAATGTGTCAGGACTCACAAATAGAATGATTGTGGTGTTAGAAATAGATTCACCTCAACTAATCCTGAATTACCAGTTGAATATGTTTAAAATTTACCTGGGGAACATTAGCATTAGGATTCTTAATTTTCAGTTTCATGTAAAAAGAAAAACTTTCACATTCTGCATTTGGTACTCAATCTGTGGTACTTTAATTGCTGAAGTAAAAACTTTATCAGAAAAACAGCAATAATTTCTTGTGAGTCTGCTTGTTTGTACAGGAACCTTTAGAACTTTGGCCAAAGTAGGGTTCTCTCATTGAGAAAGATATTTGTATAGGATTGAAATATTTGATAAAACTAGGAATATCAGGGTTAAGGTTAGGGTTAGGGTTAGGGTAAAAAAAAAACAAAAACTAGGAATATCAGACTATTAATATGTTTACTTGAAGCGCCTTGGTAATTTAACATATACATTGATTGGTTGGTTACCCCTCTTGAAATCTTTTTTTTTTTAAAGTAATTGCTATCAGTCAATTGGAACTGCCTTGCAATGTGTTTGTTTCAATAACTTTAAAAATATCACTCATTTCTATTTTATGACTGGTTCCTCAAATTTTGGAAGTGATTTAGAATGATGTTTAGTGCTTGCCTAGTTTTTGCCTGAGTACCACCTAGCATCAAAGAGTGCAGACCTTATGTACATTGTCAGACACTCCAGGAAAGGTATTCATAGTGGAGAAATATTTTGAAGGTGGCACCAGAAATTTGCTTATTAAGGGTTTTGATGGTTTATTATATTCAGACCTCTATTGGCTTCTTTTATAAAGGAGGGATGATATAATAGGCTGCTATTGATATTTTTTCTCATGATTCATTTCTAGAGAGTAACTAAGTTATACAGATAGTGTCAGAATGAGTATAAGAAAAGAAATAAACTGAATTCTTGAAAATCGCACCTATAAAACACAACAACCAGTCTGGAGCTCCTAATAAGCTCTGTCATAGGAGAGTGCTTGTGATTTCTGTGGGAATTTTCAAAAGTGAGGCAGATGGTTGAAGATGAAGATGGCATAGCACCACACTCCAATACACATAATCAATTTATTTTATGCTCTGCGACTTATCTCCAAAAGCATCTCAGAGCCAGCAAACCTGGTATATATGGAATGTCTAAAAGGCAACTTGTATTTGATATAGTTCAGGCAACAGATGTTTATTAATTGTGTCCAATTTATAAAGTGCAGTGCTAGGTCATGTAGAGGGTACAGAAAAGTTTAAAACATGGTTCTTTTTTTTTTGAGGGGAGGGTGCCAAGTATTAAAAACACTTGTTACTGTCAGGGAGCATACTAAATGCTTTATATACAGTAATTCATTTAATCCTTAAAAATTTTGTCACATAGGGCTTGTTATCCCTACTTTACAGACGAGTAAACCAAAGCTTAGAATTAAGTAATTTACTCAAGGTGAAGGTGACACAGGATTACAATCTAAGTCTGTCTTGCTTCAGAGCCCCTATTCATTAATTTAGTAAACTTTTATTGTACACATCCACAGCTACCTTAGCTTCTAGGGGTTTTTACCCTCAAAGAGTTTAATAATGTGATAAATACTATGATAATGGTGCTATGGGAGGACTGCCTGCATGGTTAAATGTTAATACAGGACAGTCTGTGTTTGGCATACCAAAAAGCTGAGCAGACAAACAAACCTAGAAGTATTTTGGAATCACGAGGGAGCCTGAAAAATGCAGATTCATGTGTCTCATCCAGACCCACTAAATTGAATCTTTGGGGTCAAGACCCAGGTAGCTACGCATTTTTAAGCTTCTCAGGTGAAAGCTGATGGGACAAATACCGTAATATTAAGGAGAAGGGACAAATTGTTATGTGGACTTAGAAGTTGAAAGATGCTTTAGACACAGAGAAGGCAAACCTTAAGATGAGTCTTTTACGATTAAGATTTGATTGAATAGAAAAAGGGAAAAGGAATGTCATGATGAAATGACATTTGAAAAAATTAACATGGCCATTGTAGGAAGGTTGAATTTTAATTTGGATAGTTTTTTATATGTCAGAGAATAACTACAGAGCCCTAAGAGGCTTTGTATTTTCTTTGAACAGAACCTACAAAGTCACCATATCAAATTCATTGATTTCAGTTGATCTGACTGACTGAGCTACACACATATACACACACACACACTTTTCCCCCCCTTTAAGTATAAATTGTTTATCATCTTCAGGGATAGGTTTACGTTGATGTAGTTGTAACTTAGGGAAAGAAAAGTGAGTTTAGCTTTGTAAAGGTTGATGTTGTTTAGGCTTACCACTAGTGTCTAGTTAGAATCTGAGCTATTATAAAATCTGGCAAAATAGTCTTTACTTCATCAACTTATGTGCACGCTCTCTTTCTTTTTATGGGGTGGGTAAGAGAGGAAAGGAGAGAGAGAGAGAGGAAGATACAGGCAGGAAGGGAGAGAGATGAGAAGCTTCAACTCATAGTTGTTGCACCTTAGTTGTTCATTGATTGCTTTCTCATATGTGCCTTGACCTGGGGGCTCCAGCCAAGCCAGTGACCCCTTGCTCAAGTCAGCGACCTTGAGCTTCAAGCCAGAGACCTTTAGGCTCAAGGAAGCGACAATGGGGTCATGTCTGTTATCCCTCCATTCAAGCTGGTAACATTGGGGTTTTGAACCTGGGTCCACAGCATCCCAGGCTGACGCTCTATCCACTGTGCCACCACCTGTTCAGGCCATCTACCTATGCTCTTGTGCATACATGTACACACCTACAATTGTCACATCAGCATGGGAAAGGAATGATTCCTCTTTTTTTCAGTCTTGTAATCCTTTTAGAATGTGCTAAGAGGCCCTGGCCAGTTGGCTCAGCGTTAGAGTGTCAGCCCGGATGTGGAATTCCTGGGTTCGGTTCCCGGTCAGGACACACAGAAGTGCCCATCTGCTTCTCTTTCCTCCCCCCTCCTTTCTCTTTATCTCTCTCTTCCCCTCCTTCAGCCAAGGCTCCATTGGAGCAAAGTTGGCTCGGGTGCTGAGGATGGCTCCATGGCCTCCACCACAGGCACTAGAATGGCCCCGGCGGCGTCGGGCAACGCCCCAGATGGGCAGAGCGTCGCCTCCTGGTGGGCATGCCAGGTGAATCCCAGTCAGGTGTATGCAGGAGACTGTCTGACTGCCGCCTCGCTTCAAACTTTGGAAAAATACAAATATATATATCTGATAAGAGCTATGAACCCTCTCTTGGAAAAATGTACTTGCAAACAATTTTGTGTGATTTTAGGCTTTCACTAGTCCTCTAAAGCCCATTTAGAGCCCCATTGAAGCCCATTGATTTTTGCTAAGAGCCCCTATAATACAAGTCTTGGGCTTTTTTGTCCTTGAGCAGTAGCCCTAAACACACTGTAGGCAGTCTGTCTGAATAGTGAGTGAATGAGTGAGTAAAAGTGATAGAAAAAAAGAAATCTCAGGGTCTAGAATGATAACCACAGTGATCACTCTCTTGTAGTTACTTTTTCCCAATCTTCTACTTCCAGGGCACTCTAGAGAAGAGTAGAGGAGGCAAAGAGGAGAGAGTGGAGACAAAGAAGCTTCACTGTTTTTCTTTGGATAGTCTGACTTAACTCGAACAAGGCCTCTTTGGATTCGTAAATAGAATAAAGACTCATACCAAAATGGGACCAATGGGACCAATTGGACCCTTCTCTGAGTGCAGATGTGTGCTTTAGCAGCAGACATATTAATGCCGACACTTTTGCTAAAGAGTGTAAAAAGCAAAGGATGCTGTAGATTAGGTTACTTTTGAGTGAATTTGGTTTTATTTATTTAGTACCTAAAATTTCTGGTACTGAGCAGATTCTTGATGCATTTAAAATAATATCATCTCTTGTGTTCATGGATTGGAAAACTCATTGTAGTTGTTAATAGGCTATAATTCTGTATCTAAACATAGATCTTAAAAGAGTTCTACAAATTGATAATTTTTGCCCATTAGTAATAGGCATGTTCTCCCCAAATTAAACTGTATATTCAATGTCATCCTGACCATAATCCCAGCAGGATTTTGTGTATATTTGTATGTTGGAAATTGACAAATATTCTAAGTTTTATGGAATGAAAAAGATCTAAAATATTCAAGGTAATCTTGAAGAAATTCAACAAAATTGGAGATTCACACTTCCAGGTATTGAAACATAGGAAGCCACAGTCATCAAGGCAGCACAAGGGTAAACAAATAGATTAATGGAACAAAACAGGGAGTCTGTAAACCAATATACACATATGATTTACAAGAGGGCACCACCACTACAGTCCAGTGGGGAATGCATGGCCATTTTAGGAAACAGGAGTCAATTCAGTATCCACAGGAAAAGTGTACTTCACAACATATACGTATGTTAATTCAAAATGGATCACAGGCTTTAAATGCAAAAAATAAAATGATAAAGCTTTAGGATAAGACATGAGAAAATATCTTCATGACTTTAAGATAAGCAGAGATTTTTTTAGTTGAACAAGAAAAGCATTGACCATTAAAAAGATTGTAAAATTGGACACTATTAACATTAAGAATGCTCATCAAAAATTAAGAGAATGAAAGGACAGACCTCAGACATATCCAGCAAAAAGTTTTCAGAATACATTATGTGATAGAACAATTTTTAAAATAAATATTTAGCATTTGAGGAATACCATTAGAAATATTCACCTGACATTTTTTAGACTGTAAATTCTGTATCTAAACATAAATCTTAAAAAGAGTTCTACAAATTGACAATTTTTGCCCATTAGTAAAAGACTTAAGAATTTCAAAGAGGATAATCAAATGGCTAATAAGCATATGACAAGTACTCAAAGTCTTTAGTCATTAGAGAAATGGAAATTAAAATTACAATGAGATACTACTGTATACCTACCAAAATGGCTGAAATAAAAAAGACTGACAACCTCACCACAGGTGGCACAGTGAGTGGATAGAGCATTGACCTGGGTGGGACACTGAGGTCCCAGTTTCAAAACTCTGAGGTCACTGGCTTGAGCACAGGCTCACCAGCTTGAGCACAGGGTCACTGACTTGAGCATGGGATCATTGACATCCGGTGGACGCTGGCTTGAGCCTCAGGTCACTGGTTTGATCAAGGGGTCATGGGCTCAGCTGAAGCCCCCTCCCTCAGTCAAGGCATGTATGAGAAGCAATCAATGAACAACTAAAAGTATTGCAACTACGAGTTGATGCTTCTCATCTCTCTCCCTTCCTGTCTCTCTCTGTCTTTCTCTTTCTCTCTCTCTCACTTTAAAAAAAAAGAATAAAAAAGACTAACAATACCCAGCAGTATTGCCAAGAATATGAATCAACTGAAATGCTTATCATTGCTGGTGAGAGTGCAAATTTGTAAAATCATTTAGGAAAACTTAATTTCTACTAAAGCTAAATATACACACCCACGCAGTGACCCAGCAATTCTACTCCTTGATATACTCAAGGCAGATGATTACATGTATCTACCAAATGAGCTGTACATGAATGTTCATAGCAGTTTTATTCCTAATACCTAGAAATTGGTAAACAACCCAAATGTTTGCCAGTGGTATCCTGGGTGAGTATGTTGTATTATATTTCATTCATATAATGGTGTACTCCATCCACATCGGTAAAAAGGATGAAATGCTGATCACATCAGCATGGGTGTGTGGTTAATAGCCATGTTCTCCCCCAAATAAGCTGTATGCAATCCAAACCATGAGTCTCACAGGCATAACAGTAAATGAAAGAAGCCAAACACAATTTGATTCAATTTTTATAAAGTTCAAGGACAGGCAAAATGAATCTTTGGTGATGGAAATGATAATATTGGTAACCTCTGAGCAAAAATGGGTTTTGATTGGAAAAGGTTTAAGGGGCCTTCTGGGTTTTTGAAATGCTTAATTTCTTGATCTGGATTTTAACCATGAAATAAGAATTCATCATATTATACACTATGTGTGTAAAAAAGAAATTGAATTATATACTTAGGCTTTGTGTACTTTACAAATGTTACAACTCTATAAAAAGAATAGTAAAAACATAGTCTCTACCTTAAAGAACTTAAAATCTATCGGGTGGGCAGTGAGACAATAAGCAGAGAGTAGCTCCTTTGCTAAACATGGGATTTAACCCAATTTTATGAACAGTTCAATTTCTAGTCTATATTTAAGATTGAGATTATTCACAGCAGTTGTATTATTGATAAGGGGCTGACTGAAAAAACTAAGCCATTTACTTATCATGTCACCAATTTATATTGAATCTTCTAACATGACAGAGTTTAAAATTCTAAAAGGTAGTTATAATGTTCATAAGAGATTTGAGAAATGTGCTGAAACACTGTTAATAACTATTACACTGGGGAACAATTTTTTTCTATCATTTTCTGTTGCATGAGGTTTTAGAACTCTTTCTATATAATTCTGCATCGCTGATTCCAAATCTGAAATTCGTTTTTTGGTGAATGCTCTAGTTTTTATGCAATTTTAATTTCTTTTTGTTACAGTTAATGGCATGCATTGGTTTTTAAATTGGAGTTAAAAGGCAACGACTCTTGGATTGAACATAACCACAAGGCAATTCATGTTTTACAAACATCACTTTTACATCATTGTAGTTGTTTTTAAATGCAAAAAATTATTATCTGATAAAAACACCCTCTTATTTTATTTTAAGATTGAATCATGACTTCTTCGAGTAGGCGTAAATGTAAGAATAGTCCTGACACCTTCTGTTATATATGTGACTGTTACACACTTCAGCGTTAAAGGTGCAATATTTCATCATTTGTTACACGTGCATATATTGGCTATTTTCAAGTTCCCCTTGGCGATCAAGACAAGAATTGGGTTCCTCATATTGTGTGTCATGATTGTGAGGAAATGCTTCGTGACTGGACAAAAGGAAAACACAAAGGAATGCCTTTTGGTATTCCCATGGTTTGGCGTGAACCTAAAAACTGTTACTTCTGTCTGATCCATACAAAGAGCATCAGCAAGAAAAAAACGGCATATGATTGCATACCCTAATATTCCTTCAGCAATACAACCTATCCCACACTCTGAGACAATCCCGGTTCCAGTTTTCATTGGTTTTATTTCTTCTAAGGATGAAGAAAGTGAACATGCTGATCAAGTGTATTTGATAAGATGCATGAGGAGATGGTTGTAAAATCTGAAGGGTCTTCTTCTGATGGCAAGCAGTCCTTAAACCCTCAGCAGTTTAGCCAACCCGAATTGAATGACTTAGTAAGAGCTTTGTCCTAACAAAGAAAGCAGCTGAGTTCTTAGCCTCCAGGCTTCAAGAAAAGAATGTACTTCACTGGTCAGCTAAAGTATCCCATTTCAGGAAGTGTGAACAAATTTTTGTGTACTTTTTTTCTGAAGACAAATACTTTGTTTACTGTCATGATATCAGTAGTCTTCTCAGCCAGCTAGGTGTTACCACTTACAGTCCAACAGAATGGTGGCTATTTCTTGACAGCTCTAAACGGAGTCTAAAATTTGTTCTCCTACACAACGGTAATGTTTATGCAGCGGTTCCAATTGGTTATTCAGCTCATCTGCAAGGTTATAATGACATAAAAATTGTCCTTGACTTTCTGAAGTATGAGGAACATAACTGGATCATTTGTGTGGATCTTAAAATGGTAAATTTCCTGCTAGGACAACAGAGAGATTTCATGAAGTATTCTTGCTTTCTGTGTTTGTGGGACAGCCAAACTCAGGAGAAACACTGGACACAGAAGGAGTGGCCAAAACATGAAGCTCTGGAAGTAGGGATGCAAAATATTGTGAATGAACCTGTAGTTAATCGAGACAGGATCATTTTCCCCCACTTCACATCAGACTTGGCTTAATGAAGCAGTTTGTTTGTTCAGGCTTTGAATAGAGAAAGTGAATGCTTTCAACATATTATTTCTGCTTTTCCTGCCTTGTCTTTCGAGAAGATAAAAGCAGGTATATTCGATGGACCTCAAATTCGAACCCTCATACGTGATGATGAATTTGCCAGGAAGATGAATAAGGAGGAGAAAGCAGCATGGCCGTCTTTTGTGGCAGTTACAAAGAACTTCCTTGGCAACAAAAACGCAGAAAACTATGAACTTCTGGTTCAAAGGATGCCCTTGGCTTTCCATGACATTGGATGTAACATGAACGTTAAGATTCACTTCCTGAATAGTCACCTTGATAAGTTTCCCGAAACTCTTGGAGCTCTTAGTGATGAGCAGACTACTGCTGGAGCATCAAACGAGATTGTCCTCAACAAGCACACAAATGCAAGATCTGCAAACGCAAATTTTTGCCTGAATAGAATTTAAATAAGTTTTGCACAAATTTATGGTTAAAATAAGTTTTTTAATATGTTCTATTTTGAGGCCTGACCTGTGGTGGCGCAGTGGATAAAGCGTCGACCTGGGAACACTGAGGTCGTCAGTTCAAAACCCTGCACTGGTCTGGTCAAGGCACATATGGGAGTTGATGCTTCCAGCTCCTCCCCCCTTTCTCTCTTTCTCTCTCTCTCTCTCTCACTCTGTGTCTCCTCTCTAAAATGAATAAAATAAAAAATAAATTTAATATGTTCTATTTTGAAATTTTAGACAAATTTTGATGCAATCATGTGTATTAGTATATTTACTACATTATATAAATTATTTTCACAAAGATGATGCCCAAGAAGACATTCTACTTCATTATGTTAAACTAAATGTTGAAAATTTTACAATAAGATGAAAACTTAAAATCTTGAATTACAAAAGTACTGTAGCTTACAGAGAAAAACTAATGTCAGATTTGAGATCAGCACACTCGAATTAGGTAAGAACAAGTGTTTTTTTGGATGCAACAAAAATTTTGTTCCCCAGTGTTATTTAAGCTTTAGTTCATTTTTAATTAGACAAATATGACTACTTTTTTTGTATTTGAGATCCTTTTAAGGATTGGTGGTATTTTGGGGATATTTTGACTCTTTACAGGCATCCTCCTATATTTACAAATAAGGCTAATCTCACATACTTTATTCCCACAAATAATAGTGAGACTCGAGCATTTTAAATAGGGAGTCAGACATGAAGTCTGGAGTTTGAAACTCTGCTGTTCTTCCTTCTCACTTCTAAGATTCCTAGATCATTCCTGCTGGTCTTAGTGCTATTTGTGCTACCTAGAAACACTGGAATGCTATTCTCTGATAACATTTTGAGGTAGAACAGGAGTGAAGAACAACAGGCTGTTAAAAAATTCCATACAGAGTTTCAAATATTTCACCTTCGAAGCTAATAATCACAACTAAATGCTTTAGTGCAAATGTCTAACCCTGTTTTATGGCTTTTCTACCAAAAGCCTCCTCAAATTTGTAGAAAGAAAGCCTCATTCTTTTCCATCAAGGTTTAAATGTGTGGTTGTCACTTTCCTGTAGATAACCTCTAATTATAGCAGATAGATGTGAAGTGTGAAATAGCTTTGTCTAATGGACGCTGTCATTCCCTGCATCCTGTTTTCCTGCAAGATGGATGTGTGTTGTTGAGATACAGAATTTAGAGTCCAAAAGATGTCAAATAAACCGCTAATTTCTAACTGCCTTCCCAGGTATCAAATATTCATGTTAAAAGTTGTTCTATCACATAAATGAATTTATGTGTATTTGTGCCACCAGCTAATTATAGGTCTTTTAAAAATATAAAATCTAAATAATTTATCTTTCATATGATAAAAATTATTTTTTGAAGAAACTAGAAAATGTTATTTTCCAAACAAATTAATACCAAAATTCTAAGTGTAAATAAACATTTTAATTCAGAAAGGAAAGATAAATCATCTATCTGATAAGCATTTAAACTATTTTAAAACCTTTATGTTTAACTGGTTTTAAATAAGTGAAGGCTTTTTCATTACAGAAGGTTTTAGTTTAATTTAAAATTTTAAAGTGACAAGTGTTTGGCTTAAAAAAAAAAATAACCTTTAAAATGAACAAGATTTCTTCCACAAGTAAATTGCAAGGGGAAATGAAGAGAGGGAGGAGAAATGTGTAGGTTAAAACTTAAAGAACACAAATCAACCATAACATATAAATCTTATTTCGCTTATTTTACACTAACAGACTTTTTTTAAATTGATTTTTTTAGACAGAGAGAGAGATGAGAAGCATTAACTCATAGTTGCTTCACTTTAGTTGTTCATTGATTGCTTCTCATATGTGCCTTGACCAGAGGGCTCAAGTGGAGCCAGTGACCCCTGGATCAAGCCAGTGACCTTTGGGATCGTATCAATGATTCTGCACTCAAGCCAGTGACCTCCGGGTTTCGAACTAGATTCCTCAGCATCCAGGATTGACGCTCTATCCACTGTACTACCACCAGGCACGCTAGACTAACAAACTTTTATTTTTCTTTTTAGTTGAGAGGAGTAGAGATAGTGAGGCAGACTCTCACATGTGCCCTGACTGGGATCCACCCATCAACCTCGTTTGGGGTTGATGCTCGAGTACTGAGCTATTTTTAGCACTTGTGGCTGATGCACTTGGACCAACTGAGCTCTATCCTCAGCACCCAGGGCCACGCTCAAACCAATCTAGTCACTGGCTGCAGGAGGGTGAGAGGGAGGAGAAGAGGGAAAGAAGGGTGAGAGGGAGGGGGAGAGAAGCAGATGATCACTTCTCCTGTGTGGCCTTACTGGGAATCGAACATGGGATGTTCATATGCCAGGCTGACACTCTATCCACTGAGCCGCTGGCCAGGGCCACAGTCTTTTTTAAAAAAGAAAATTGGAGCCTGACCTGTGGTGGTACAGTGGATAAAGCATCTACCTGGAATGTTTAGGGTTGCCAGTTTGAAACCCCAGACTTGCTCGGTCAAGCCACATAAGAGAAGCAATTATTATGAGTTGATGGTTCTCACTCCTTCGCCCTCCTCCCTCTCTCTCTCTCCTCTCTCTAAAAATCAATAAATCTAAGGAAAAAAAGAAAATTGGATATTTGAGGACTGCATATTTGATGGTATTGAAGTATTATGCATGTATATGCAGTAGATTGGTCATTGATTTATTTTTATCCTTAATAAAATGAATTAATTCAGTTCAAAAAATAAAAGACATTGCATTTTTATATTTGATAGTTTTATATATATATTAAAGTTTTTAGAAATACTTGCTGATGTATAGCTTAAATAAACCTAGTATTTGCTTCAAAATTATGTAGGGACAGTAAATGAAACAAGATGGCCTTGTATAGATAACTAATAAGTTTACATGAGTATTTACATGGTTACATGAGTATTCTTTATACTCTCCTGCCCACTTTTATGTGTTTGAAATTCTCTATAATAAAAATTTTTTTCAAAAAAAAAAAAATTTTTTTTTCTTAGTAAACTAAAGATCAGAACATTTTAATTGTACCACCATACAGTTTACTTCCTATTAAACTTCTTCCATATTCTTTGAGCCTGGTATTTCTCATTGACCAGGTATGTTCAGATTCTTAGACGTTCAGCTGGTAGGGAAGGAGGCCTATTATGTTTCGATGGTAGAAGTAACATTGGTAGTATGCTGCTTTTAAAAAGGACTGAATTTCAAATATCTTAAAATCTTTTCCCCCCACCCTAGTGGCTTTTTTTTTTTACTTGAAATAAAATTCAAAATGCTTTACATAATTTGAATGTTTGGTTAACTGTTGTTTATATGTTTAATGCCTCCCTCTTCCCTAGTCATGGGAGCAGAAATATCAGTTTTGTTCATTGTAATCTAAGAGCCTGCTACAGTGCCTGCCAGGTAAAATTATTAAATATGTTTTGAACAGAGGAATAAAGGAATGAATGGTAGGTATGGCTCCTCATGCTCTTAGAGCAATACCGATTATTAAAAATAGGGCACTTCTTTTTAACACTCTCATATGCAGAGTTTCTGGTAGCATGCAGTATAACCCATTAGCCTCTCTATTTGGTTTAGGTAGAATTACCTTTAGATAGTAAATTTACAAACCCATCTTAATGTTTAGTACTGTTTCTTGACTGGTCAATTTAGTTACTCTTAGTGGACAATTGTACCTAAGCTTTAAATCATTAAAATGTTAATACAATAGTATTTCCTTACATTTATGTCATATGTTGTTTCCTTTTTAGTTCTCTAAATTTTACTTTTTTTTTTTTTCCTTTTCTCAGGTACTCTCTGCCCTTGACATACTCCAACCTCCACACATTGACTATTTTGAAGAAATGTATCCTAACAAGGGAATGTGAAAGAAGGGGACAGTATTTTAATTAACTTGTTCTTCTAGCACCTTTCGAGGTTTATGCCTTAAAGTGTATTAAATCTCATTTTTGCAGAAGTGGTTGAGTACCTGAACCAGGTAATTTTGAAATCCCAAATATCTGACAGCTTAGTATTATCAATATATCCTGAGTGGTAATACCACAAAACAGGAGTTCTGAGCAGATATTTTGCTTAATTTGCACACAGCCTTATAAAATAGGTTATTACCACCCCCATTTTGCAGATGTAACGGGAGGCAGCTGTGCTACACCTTATTGGAACTCAATAAGGTGCTCTTGTCACTAGACAACAACTGCTTGTGAGCCAAGAGGATAATATAGCCCTTTTTTTCCTACCATTTGGGGTAAAGTGAAAACTAAAATGATAATTTAAGTTAAATGTCCTAAGTTCCTTGGAATAATTACAGGGATGATGTTGATGGTAGTAGCCATCACATCGGTATTTATCAGATGTGAGGCACAATTCTAACTTTACTCATACAAGTTCATTTAATCCCTGTAACTGCCACTGAGGAAGGTATTGTGATTATCCCCATTTAACAGAAGAGGAAATTGAGGCACAACAGATTTGTAAAAGACTTGACCAAGATCACAAAGCTAGTAAGCGTTGGGATTGAGGTTCAATTCCAGGCAGTCTGACTATGTCATCTTGGTTTCAACCCTACGTATATGATTCTGTTAGAATAGAGGCTTTAACATTCTCCTATCACTACTACAGTTAATGTGTAAAAGTAGTATATTAGGTATCATAGATAATAATAAACTATAAAGTAGTGCGTGGAAATAGCTCCTGGGACTGTGCATGGGGGGAAAAAGGCATAAATTAGCCTATCTGACATTCCTAGGCAAAACATCATCATTTACCATTCTGTACTTAATTTTGTAAAACTTTAAGTGAAAGACAGGAAATCCTAAATCATTGAATTCAGTGAGCTCATGATGGTACTGTTTATTCACTCAAGGCTTTTTATTAACACTAGGCCTGTGACTTAGAATGGAAACCAATATAATAGCAAGATACTTTTTCTGAGCAGTGAGCTAAATGAAAATCTCATTCTTACACAGATAGTAGGTAATTCCATACTAGACAATTATCTTTTATAATTTTCTTAGTAACTGGGAACAATTAAGAGTTTTTCAAAGAAAAAGAACAGCTAAACTGACTAGGGAATTGGGAAGCTATTGTAAGGTGATAGAATTGTCAGTGATCAACATTGCTGAGATGTTTTTATCTAATAGATCAAAAGCTCTTGAATACTGTAATCCTTAATGATATTTTCACCAATAAATCTCTTACGGAATTAATCTCTTTGTAACGGGTTAAGTCAGTGGACTTGGGGTACTCCAACCCTGCCCATTCCAAAGAAAGGACTGACTCTTGACTGACTTCTGGCTGGTAAGAGTGTCTTTATGTGCCTGAGATTTGGGGCCATACCAGAAGGTTCTGAACACCCATTTTTACAAAAAGTACAAAATAAAGCTAAAGATAAAATTGAGAAAATTCTTTTCTCAACTAGATGTCAGAAATGAGAGAGTTCTTTTCTCTTTCACTATATGTCAATAGTAGCAACTGAGGAGAAAGCATTAATGATTTCTTTAGTTGGTGGGAAAGAAACCCACATACTAGAAGACATTCCTATGAGTGTGTACTATCTACTCTTTCTGCCTCTTTGAAAATAAAGTTGGTGACACCAAATCTTGAAATTAGAAATCCTCTTTATTAAATAAGAATTTTCCTGTACTGTAGGCTGCATTGGAGGGTCCCCAGGATCACCCTCAGGTTCAGTGACTTGCTGAAAGAACTAAGAGGACCCAGGAAAGCTGTTCTACTTTGTGGGTAGAGATTAAAATCAGCAAAGGAAAAAAAGGTGCATTAGACAGAGTTCAGGACAAACCAGGCGCAAAGTTCTAGTTATTCTCACCTGGTGGAATTGCACAGATAGTTGTTAATTTTCTCAGCAACAATGTATGACAATACAGCAGATGTCAACCAGGGAAGTTCACATCAGCTTTGTAGTCCAGGGTTTTTACTGGATGTGAGTCAGGTAGGGATAGAGCACCCAAGGAACTGAACTTAGCTACTCAGTCTCCAGCCCTCCACCCTTCTCTGCTCCCAGAGTTTAAACTAATACCAAGACCCCAAGCAAACAAAAACAGGTGTACACCATAAATCACATTGTTAACATAAACTGTATTGTGTGGCCAAAGCCCCAGGTATACTGAGATACTCTTATGAGGCAGGATATTGCAGGGGCACAAAGGTTATTTTCCAGAAGCCAGTCAGGGACCAGTCCTAAAGACTTGCAGAATGTGTAGGATTTGGATAGCCCAGATCTGCTGCATTAACCCTTTTGTTGCCTGTATGCCTTCTGTAGGGAAAAAATGTTTTCATATAAGATAATCAGTGAATATGGATGAATTTAGTAAATGCCAAATATATTTAGGTTCTCTTTTTAGCTAGTTCATTATATATATTTTCTATGTTATAGTTCAAGGAAGAATTATTCATATCAGGTATTTTGTGTACTTGTATTTGTCATTCCTTTAAAAACGTTATGTGTGCTTCTATAAGCTAAGAGTTCTCAATTGCTTCTTATTATTGTCCATAACTTAATTGAATCTGGGAGATCCTTGATTCATTATTATTTTAAATACTTGCAGAGCAGAGGAAAAGTTAGCACATTTATGATTTAAAACCATGAGTGGCATAGGTGTTATAGTAGCTGTTAGTTAGCAGAATCTTTCTTTGAATTTCCTCTCCCCAAAATTGTTCATGAATATTTAAATGAAACTTTGCCATTAAATATTTATCACCCTCTGGTACACCATTTACTTAAATGTTTTACTTTTTTACCTTTAGGTTTAAAAATTGGCACTTGTTGTTTTCACAGTAGTTAGATGGCTACAGATGGAAAAATCTTTCAAACCTAAACCTCAATATTCTTTCTTTCTCTGGTATAGTTTTGTATAATTTTTTGGCTATATAGCGAATGATGCACAGAATAAAAAGCATTTTCCAGTGGTGATGCCATTTAGAAAACACTGAATCCTTTTGACATTAAAAAAATATTAAACCTATAGCTGCCAAAGGATTATAAAGACATTTTAGGAAGGCATGATTTAGCTTGGAGTACAAACACTAAAAATGTGTTTTTAAATGGAAATGTGAGAAATACCATGCCTGACTAGGAAGTGGCACAGTGGATAGAGCATTGACCTGGGTCACTGAGGACTGGGGTTTGAATCCCCAAGGTCGCTGGCTTGAGCGTGGAATCGTAGACATGACCCCATGGTCACTGGGTTGAGCAATAGGTCACTGGCTCGGCTGGAACCTTCCCCTCCCCACAATCAAGGCACTTATGAGAAAGCAATCAATGAACAACTAAAAGTGCCGCAACTATGAGTTGATACTTCTCATCTCTCTTCCTGTCTGTCTGTCCCTCTCTCTGTCTCTCGCTAAAAGAAAAGAAAAGGAAAAAAAAAGTAATGCCTTAGTTACATATATGCTTTGCCTTTGCTGATTACTTTAATACCCTGTATGGGAATTTTTTATGTCCTATGCTTTTTAAATACAAATATGATGTAGCCAAAGCAAAAAGTTTTTTTCCTTCATTTCCACCTGAAAAAATAAGACTTTATACATAAAGTACAAAACTATTGAAAATTTAATAGGATATCAAGGTACTATTTGATTTCAACTTAATATGTTATCCATCTGTGTCAGCAGCTTCCCCTAGTAGTATCTCAGAAAGAAATATGGCGTATATACTACATTTGGTTGCAGATGATGCATTTGTTTTAATTGGAAGATTGTTGTGTCCTTGCAGATTTTAGAATGGGTAATATTTTGAGTTTTCAGTATGTGGCCATGGAATTGTTCTTTAAAGAAACTTTTTGAGATCTGTTTGAGGCTCTGTCATTTTAGGTAAAGTCTTAAGTATATTGCTTTGCATCAAATGAATGTTTTAATATTTAGTTGACAATGGAATCAGTTCATAGGGTCAAAAATATATATTTGTTACATTATTTAAGTTGTACATGGAAAAAAATAATCTTTTTTTTTTTTTTTTTTTTACCAGGACAGAGAGAGAATCAGAGAGAGGGATAGATAGGGACAGACAGACAGGAACGGAGAGACAGGTGAGAAGCATCAATCATTAGTTTTTCGTTGCTGTTACGAAACCATAGTTGTTCATTGATTGCTTTCTCACATGTGCCTTGACCGCGGGCCTTCAGCAGACTGAGCAACCCCTTGCTGGAGCCAGCGACCTTGGGTCCAAGCTGGGGAGCTTTTGCTCAAGCCAGATGGGTCCTCGCTCAAGCTGGCGAGCTTGGGGTCTCGAACCTCGGTCTTCCGCATCCCAGTCCGACGCTCTATCCATTGCTCCACCGCCTGGTCAGGCTCTATTTGGAAATCTGTATGAAAACAGTTTGGCACTTAATTACCTTGAGTCTACTGAAATTTAATCCCCCAACAAAACTAGTTCTAATTGTTTGATTGGAAAATATTATTTACCATGCTTCGGTCAGGATATGGACTCTACGTAAATAAGCCCCTTCCCAGAAAGTACTGGATGCCAGCTGGATTGGAAATAAAAATTTGACTTGCTTTGGGGAAAACTTACTTTTAACTTGAAACAGTATTTTATAGAGATGAATATACAGTAGGTGGTACAGGTCTTCTGTGCTAGAAACAATTACAACCTAAAACTAACAGGAATGAGAATTCTAGTGGAGTGACCATGTGTCCCAGTTTGCCTAGCTCCTGGATTTTACCTGATGTCTTAATACAATAAGTTCTTCCTTTCACTTTCAAAAGTGTCCCTATTTGGATAATAGATTTGGCTTGTGTGTGCAATATTTAAAGAAGAATGTCTTGTCATAAAGGCAGAGAAGGAGCCTGACCAGGTGGTGGCGCAGTGGATAGAGCATCGGACTGGGATGTGGAGGACCCAGGTTCAAAACCCCGAGGTCACCAGCTTGAGTGCGGGCTCATCTGGCTTGAGTAAAAAGCTCACCAGCTTGGACCCAAGGTCGCTGGCTCCAGCAAGGGGTTACTCGGTTTGCTGAAGGCTCACGGTCAAGGCACATATGAGAAAGCAATGAACAACTAAGGTGTCTCAACGAGAAACTGGTGATTGATGCTTCTCATCTCTGTTCCTGTCTTACTGTCTGTCCCTATCTATCCCTCTCTCTGTCCCTCTAAAAATAGATAGATAGATAGGTAGATAGATAGATAGATAGATAGATAGATAGATAGATAGATAGATAAAGGCAGTTAAGGAACTTACATGTCCATTTCAGCCAGTTAGAGTCCTTGGTAGGCAGTCATGTAGTTTGTGGCTCTCCAGATGCAGTAGTTTAATTGATAGTATTATACACTATATTTTATAGCAACATTTTATAACTTAAAGAGTATACAGCCTGGCCTGTGGTGGCGCAGTGGATAAAGCGTCCACCTGGGAACCCAGAGGTCGCTGGTTCAAAACCCTGCACTTGTCTGGTCAAGGCACATACGGGATTGATGCTTCCTGCTCCTCCCCCCTTTCTCTCTCTAAAATGAATAAAAAATAAATTAAAAAAAAAAAAGTATACAATACAGTGTGTCCATAAAGTCATGGTGCACTTTTGACCGGTCACAGGAAAGCAACAAAAGATGATAGAAATGTGAAATCTGCACCAAATAAAAGGAAAACCCTCCAGTTTCTGTAGGATGATGTGGCAGCATGTGCGCATGCGCCGATGATGACATAACACCGTGTATACAGCAGAGCAGCTCACGGCCATGCCAGTCGAGATGTGGACGGTACAGAGAAAAGTTCAGTGTGTTCTGTGGCTCGTTAAATTCGAATCCATGATCAAAGTGCAATGTGAATATTGGTGCATTTATAATGAAGCACCACCACCTAGGAATAACATTACTTGGTGGAATAAGCAGTTGAAGGAAACCGGCAGTTTGGTGGAGAAACCCCGCCTGGTAGGCCATCAGTCAGTGATGAGTCTGTAGAGGCTATACAGGATAGCTACCTAAGGAGCCCTAAAACATCTGTGCGTGCGTGTGTGCAATAATTACACCTAAGCAAGACTACAGTTCATAAGGTGTTAAACGTCTCTGTTTTCCGGGGTACAAATTGCGGCTGTTGCACGCTATCAAACTGGTGAATAGACCCACATGATGCGCGTTTGCTACAGATATGCTTCATGAGATTGACAATGACTCAAGATTTTTGCAGAAGATTGTGTTTAGCGATGAGGCGACCTTCCATATCTGTGGACATGTTCATCGCCATAACGTCTAAATATGGGCTGCTGAACATCCTCATGCCTACGAACATAATACCCCTAAAGTGAATGTGTGGTGTGTCCTGATGCATGATAAGGTGATAGGCCCATTATTTTTCGTGGAGCATTCTGTTACGGCAAACACCTATCTTGACATGTTGGAATTGTATGCAGTGTCACAATTTCCAGAAGGTGTCATCTTTCAACAGGACAACACTCCTCCACACTATGCCACCATTGTTTGTGAGTTTCTGGATAGAACATTCCCCCGGCGGTGGATAAGCAGGGGTTCTGTCAAGCCATGGCCACCATGATCCCCTTATCTGACTCCCTTAGACTTTTACTTTTGGGGTTATGTGAAGCAACATGTGTACATTGAACGTATCAACGACATTAATCACTTAAAACTGAATCACAGACATTATTTACTCTGTTACACCAGACTTCCTTACCTGTGTGTGGCAAGAACTTCACTATCGTTTGGATGTGGATAGGGCAACAAATGGAGCCCACATTGAACTGCACTGAATAGGTATGAAACTGGGAGAGTTTTCCTTTTATTTGGTGCATAATTCACATTTCTTATCATCTTTTGTTGCTTTCCTGTGACCGGTCAAAAGTGCACCATGACTTACACGCTGTATATGCTTTCCTGGTGCTATGAAATAGCTCTAGGAGTTAGTGAAGAGCTAAGAACAAAAAAAAAAAAAAATGAAATATGCATATGTATTCTTTCTGCAACAGCAGTACCAGCAAGGACCAGAAATCTTCATTCTAAGAGCTTTGGAGATTGTCTGTTAGATTTTTTTTTTTCACTTATTTCATAAACATAAGCAGCAACTATTTTCCTAAAACTTTTTAAAGTTTTGCTCACTATTTTAAAAATTTGCTCACTGTTCTTCTAACTGTATAGTGTCTAACATATAGTAGGTACTAAATATTTTTAAATTAATGAATAAGATCATCATTGCCCTCTAGGTTTGTAATCTAGTGAGAGATACAATCATATAATTATCATCTAGCTTGGAAAGTATAGTAATAGAAAGAATTGGCATATTTTGAGAGCACTGGGGTCCTAATTTTCACTCCTTTTTATTTGAGTTTCCAAGGTGGATTACTTGGAAAGTGTTTGATTATTTAAAAAAATAACTTTCACTTTTCCACTGTCTTTAATTTTGGCTCCTTACCACTGAAGCCTAGGAGAGAAATGCAGAAAAAGGCAAAACAAAGGAAAAATTGCAGAACAATCCAAGAACAGCTGAATTCTTTATTTTAACCACCACTTAGTCATTATCTCCTCAACCTTATTTATTTAGCCAAACCTTTAGCACTACCATGTATATAATGGATACAGAGATGAATTGTTCATTTGCTTAATTATATTTTCCATTTAATGTGTTCAGACAATGTTCTAAATACTTTAGTCTTATCCCCATTTTACAGATGATGAAACTATACCTCAGAGAGGTAAGTAACTTGTCCAAGGTCTGTTTGGAAATATCAGAGCTGAGATTTGAACCCAAGTTGCCTGGTCCCATGGGCCAGGAGTGCTCTTAACCTACTGCTGCTGCCTTTTAATGCTTTCCCTCAAGAAGAATGCAGTCTGTAGAGCAAGACAGATACAAAGAAATAACTGTCATATATGGTAGAATGTGCCAAAAGAAGGTAGGCAGGAGGTGTGAGACTTTCAAAGAAGGGTTCTGTAGGCATCAAAAACAATAAGACTTCATAGAGGGAAAGGCATTTCAGAAGAGTATGGAAGGATGAGAAGGATTTGGGTGGTAGCACTGAGGAGGATGCCTATTCCACATGATCAGAGTAAGTATCAGGAGCATCTTTTAGGGAATGGCAAATTACCCAGTTGACTATAGTTTAGCATGCATGAATAATGAGAAATTAAACTATTGGGTCCAAGTCAAGGAAGGCCTTGAATGTTGAACTGAGGAAATTCATTTTTATTTGGTAGGCATATGAAAGCCCAGTGACATGTGGGCTTAAAGTTTTGTTCTAAGGAATATGACAATTAAAAATTAAAGAGTTTCTGTTGGGGATGATAAAGTTCTAGAATCAGATAATGGTGATAATTGCACAATATTGTGAGTGTACTTAATGCACTGAACTGTACATGTAAAAGCGGTTAAAATGGGCCCTGGCTTGTTCTCAGTGGATAGTGTTGGCCTGGCATATGAACATCCCAGGTTCGATTCCCAGTCAGGGCACACAGGAAAAGTGACCATCTGTTTTTCCCCCCGCCCCCTTCTCTCCCTCTTCTCCTCCCACAGCCAACTTCACTGGTTCAAGCTTGGCCCCAGGCACTGAGGATCGCTCCATAGGAGCTCATTAGTCTCAGGTGCTAAAAGTAGCTCAGTATGGGGTGCTGAGCATTGACCCCAGACTGGGTTGCCAGGAGATCTCAGTTGGGGCACATGCAGGAGTCTGCCTCACTATTTCCCCTCCTCTCAACTTAAGAAAAAAATAGTTAAAATGGTAAATTTTATGTTATGATGTTCTACCACAGTTAAAAGAAAATTTTTTTAACACTTTAACAAGGACTTGTCTCGAGCTAACAGGCAGTAACTCTTATGAAGGGAAAACAGAAGGATTCTTGGCAGTTGATTAGGACTTCTTTATCCTTGTACTGAATAGCCTGGGTTTTGATGTTGATAACTGCTTGGTTTGGGTATTTTAGGAAATGAAGAGATCTGGTGTGTAACTTTGAATGTATCACTGGCCACAATGGAAGAGAAGCAATTGAATCAGGAGAGAATTTGGGTACTATGAGAAGGAAGAGAAGTGAGGTCTAAAGACTGAATGTTGTGATGAAAGCAAAGAGCAGGTTCAGCAGTAGCAGGAGTTCAGTTAAAATGAGATTGTATTCCACAAAGGAATTTGTAGTTAGAACAAGTTGTAATTGCTTTGAGATATAAATTAGAGCCATGCTTTGAGGTAGATGAGGAAGAATAATAATGAAAGTCCTTAGAGTTCAGATGGATAAGAAATTGAGGGATAGAGATTCTCTACCCTGGCTCGACACTGAAGTCACCTAGAGAGCTTTTTTAAAAATGCAGATGCCATAGATCCTACATTCAAGAGATCTGGATTTTTATTGGTTTGAGTTGTATCCTAGGCATCAATAGTATTTTTTTCTAAGTTCCCCTCAGTGATCTTAACGTGCCTTCAGAGTTGGGATCCACTAGGCTAAAGAACCAGAGTGAGCCTGACCTGTGGTGGTGCAGTTGATAAAGCGTCGATCTGGGGACACTGAGGTCACCAGTTCAAAACCCTGCACTGGTCTGGTCAAGGCACATATGGGAGTTGATGCTTCCAGCTCCTCTCTCTCTCTCTCTCTCTCTCTCTCTCTCTCTCTCTCTCTCTCTCTCTGTGTGTGTGTGTGTGTGTGTGTGTGTGTGTCTCCTCTCTAAAATGAATAAAATAAAAAATTTAAAAAAAAAAAAAAAAAGAACCGGAGTGAGTATCAGCATAAATATTGAGGTTATCAGTTGCCACGTAAGGGATTTTGTACAAATATAAGCCAGCTGCTTGTGTCATCTAGCTAAGATTGGGATTGTTATAAAGGCTGCTAGACAGACAAGGGTAAGAGACCATGGAATTAGTTTCTGGTATGTTTTTATTTTTAAGGCGATGTCTTAGAGTAGCCCTGGGACCAAATATAGCCTGAACAAAGGGTAGGAGAGAAGGAAGCAGCTTACTCCTGCCCTACTTCCCAGCTCTTTAAATGGAGGGAGACCATGTTCCCCATAATTATGTTCATGCTCTTCATGTAAATCTATTATAAATGCTTTGTGACAACCAAATTAGCTGTGATTGATCTACAGGTCTTTAAAAACCTCAAGACCTAATTCATCTTCTGTTTAAGCTTTAAGAAACTCAGAATATATCATATTTTAGGCAAAAGCTTCTAACTTTATTTTTATTCTGACACATCCACAGTGGAAAGGGCAGGATTCATAATGAGGTTTCAAAAGTTTAAGGCTATATGTGTTTTTGACTCAGAGCTTTGAGCTAATCAACCCAAACTCTATGCTTCATTCATTCTTTGGATGATGAGTTTTTGAACTTACAGTAGAGTCCGAGTAATGCATTTAAACTGAAGCATATGCAACATGCTTTTTATTTAACATTAAAAGAGAGTTTATTTAACTAGTTTATGCCCAATTCCATTTATTTAGCTTATTTTCCAGAGTGAGACTGAGAGTAGGAATCAAGAATATGCTGTTTCCTCAGGTAATTTCAGCTCCCATAGGCTTCCCACAGTGAGAGCATGTCAGCAAACTGAGTGTGATGCTGGTATTTAAGAACCGTACTTGAACACAAGCCCTCTGTTTCATATGGGTTCAATCACAGAAAGCAGCACTGTTTCTCAATACCAGAGAACACAATATTATTGAATTTAATGATAGTTTGATATATTGATTCCCAACATGGCATCTTCCCAGATGATTATTTGTGGTACTCATTGTTTGTTTTATGCCCTAACTTTAGAACTGTACTCTCAGGAAAGATATACCAGCAGGTGCTATAAAGTACAACAGCCATTGATGATATTCTCAAGGAGTTCATGTTTCAGTGGAGATGACTGATAATTTTCAAATAATTATATACCAGGTAATCAGTTTTATAAGAGAGAGTAACCAAATTTTCTTAAGTAGAAAAACCTGTTCTTCTATCTCCCACCCCTCAAAAAGGAGTTTGGAAGGCTGATCTGGAAGATATAATTTTCATAGAATAAGACATTTTCACTAGTCCTTCTTATATCAATCCATATAGATCAATATTTCCAGTTGTGTTCTTATTTTTACACAAAATTTTAGCAGTATCTGATTTCTTTTCTATTTTTTTTTTACAGGGACAGAGAGAGAATCAGAGAGAGGGATAGATAGGGACAGACAGACAGGAACAGAGAGAAATGAGAAGTATCAATCATTAGTTTTTTGTTGCCGTTGCAACACCTTAGTTGTTCATTGATTGCTTTCTCACATGTGCGTTGACCGCGGGCCTTCAGCAGACCTAGCCACCCCCTTGCTGGAGCCAGCGACCTTGGGTCCAAGCTGGCGAGCTCAGGGTCTCAAACCTGGGTCTTCTGCATCCCAGTCCGCCGCTCTATCCACTGCACCACCGCCTGGTCAGTATCTGATTTCTACTTGTGGGTCCATGTAACCCTTTTTGCATAGCTGTTGTAATTAAATAGCAGTGGGGAACAATTCTAATATGTGGCACATCTAAGTACATAAAAGAACACTTATTCCATAAATGTTAGGAAGTAGGGACTGAACAAATGGATGAAACATTATGGCAAATCTTACATCTTTTGTGGAGAAGCAGATGGGCACTTCTCCTGTGTGCCCTGGACAGGAATCAAACCCGGAACTTCCACACACCGGGCCGATGCTCTACCGCTGTGCTATCTGGCCAGGGCTCAAATCTTACATCTTTTTTTTTAGCTTTATTGAGATATGATTGACATAAAACATAGCTAATATCTGGACAAAGAAAGCAGACCCCTTAAAGTGGACCATCATTTTATTTTGTCTCTTCTTAACTGCCATAAAAAATACTCAGAAACAACCTGACCAGGTGGTGATGCAGTGAATAGAGTGTTGGCCTAGGATACAGAGGACCCAGGTTCAAAACCCTGAGGTAGCTGGCTTGAGCGCGGGGTTGCTTGCTTGAGCATTGGATGATAGACATATCCCAAGGTCACTGGCTTGACTCCAGTCAAGGCACATATGAGAAAGCAATCAATGAACAACTAAGGTGCTACAATAAAAAATTGATGCTTCTCATCTTCCTTCCTGTCTGTCTCTCTCTCTTTCTCCTGCTAAAAATAAATGTACTCAGAAACAGACTTCTCTGATATTCCTCTCCTATATTCTTCTTCGTGGTTTTTGTTCTCTTTATATTTTGAATCCTCTCTGCCCTTCATAACTGTTCCTTTTAATAACTTTAGTCTTTTAAAATCCTCAATCAAAAATGAATTTCACTGGTAACAGGTAGCACTGGATAGGTATGGAAGCATCGATAGTTTGGCATATTGAGAGGTTTGTCTTTCCTTCAGAAGTGGTTGTCTATACCACTGATAGTAATCTATTTTGCTTTTAATGACATCATTCTTGCAGCTTTACAGTAGACTGAAGTAAATTGCTCTCAAATTCTGTTGGGCAGAAGGACATTTGAAACCAGATTGTCTGGACACAGAAGTAAGTTTTTCACCAATAAAAAAGGGTGGGTAGGTTTAATTTGAGGGCTCATCATATATTGGAGAAAGCGTTAAGATGTGTTGTATTGGCAGAAAGAAGCGTGATGTGGTTTATTTGACTCGTGCATCTTTTATCCTCTCAATGATTTAAGAGGTGACTGGAGAAATAGCCCCTTAATGAATTTTTTTAAAAATCAGAGAAGTAAAATGTTTCTAAACTAGGTAGAGGCTCTTCCTTCAAATAGCTTTTTTTTTTTAATATTCGGGGGGGGGGGGGACCAATAGTGACTATTGTAGTAATTTCATTTGGCTTCTATTCCATAGGTTTATGTATATGTGCATTTGCTTTGGAGGGTTATGATGGCAGTAGATTAGTAGTATGCAGGCTCCACCATCTACATTGGACAGACCCAGAGCTTGCCTTTGCCTTTTCTAAGGTACTTTGAGAAGAAGATAGCTGAGATTTGAAATAACATCAGTTTTCTAGAGTGCTCTTTCTGTTTTACTGCATAGTGTTTATGGACTTAATTACACAGCCTCAGCCAACAGAATCTTCTGGACCATGGCAGAGTACGTAGAATGATAGCTTTCTAGTTTGGTAGTAGAATTGATTTTTCTTTAAATTGCAATTAAAAATAGTTTTAATTTTTTAATTCTTGACATTCAATACAACAAATTATTTACCTTAAAAAGAAAGGGAATTTGCTTTTGTCTGGGAAAGAGATTTTTGTATTCAAACTTTTTAACAATGTGACCTTTTATTCCATTGATTTATATGGAGAAGCCCAGGCATGCTTCAGAAAAGGTCAGTGATTCTAATTGAAGCACACATGGATTTCTTCTAGTTGCAAAGGCGCCCATCCTTTCTGCTTCAAAGAAGTTGATGAGATTCAGGGCTGACCATTTGTTACAAGAGAAAGCAATTCTCTATGTGATGCATTGCTATTTTTCTTTCACATGGAAAGCATTGTTTGAAATCAACAATATCCATAAACCTGATTTTCATCATCCATGCTATTTAATGCCTTCATTTTTACTTCAGAGGCAGTTACATATCTGAGATCTAGGTTGAAATTTCCGTCCTCTGTGGACAGATTTTGGAAGGAAAATATGTGAGGAAAGATACTATGAAGTCTCGTATATTTATGGTTGTGAGATTTTCTTCCTTCAAATGGGAATGGCAGGGTTTCCGAATTAGTGCTTAATGTGAGTTTAAGCATGTTTCAACTGTCATTCTTGGACTTTTCATATAAGAGAACCCATGGTTTAAGGAACCAGACTTGAAGATCTGCATACTACAATTCATTTAACAAAATTCACTGTGTCCATTTGGAAAAATCACCTGACTGCCATACATGCTCCAACATGTATCACATGAAGATGAAGACTTGAAATATATATATATGTATGTATATATATATTAGGACTACTGACCGATATGGCGCCTACTTAATAAATAATACTGCAAGATTTCTTTTTCATAATCTGGCTTACTGTTCGTTTCTGTCCAATGTTAGGTGAAAGAAAGAGTGAATCCTTTTTTATTATCTTAAGTCAGTAAAGACTAGAGATTAAAGCTGTGTTTTCAAAACTTTAGGTTCATATTTATTCTGTAGGAAACAACAGGTTCTTTATTTTCTTCTCCCAACCCAGCTAAACCCGTTATCTACCCTGTTTTGCTATATGAAAGTTTTAACACATCCTTGATAGTTTTTTAGTTGCTCGTTGCACGTAAGACATTAAATGTGCTCAGACTTAGTTGAGCAGGCAGAGCAGCTTGCTGTGGTTCTCAACTCCAGAAGGTGAGTTTTTTTAACCTGATAGGTAGTTATTTTACACAGACCATATCACAAATCTTCACACATATATACAACTTGAGCTGTCTAGAATGTATAGCTGTGATTAAAGTGCTTATTTAACACTGCTTGCTTATGGCATATTTGCACTGCAACCTTATCATCAGAAGTAAGCATTTATCTCTTGTAGTTTATAAATTTTCCCAGTTCTTAGTGATTCTGGAAGCTGTGTAATGAATCAGTTTTATTCTTTCCCTTTTGTTGAGGGGTGAACAGTGTAAGTCCTAGACTGGTTGTCAGGCCGAAACGTGGGAATGTAGAAAACTGACCTTCATCTCGTATTCTTAGAGCAGCAGTTCTCAACCTTTTTCATCTCACGGCACACATAAACTAATTACTAAAATTCTGCAGCACAAAAACATTTTTTTGCTGATCTGACCAAAAAGTAGGTATAGTTTTGATTCATTCACACCAGGTAGCTATTGTTACAGATTACTGTCATTTTTTAATTTGACAATCTAAGGGAAAAGAGGTCAGTGCCCCTGACTACATATGGAGTCAGGTATTGCATGAATTGGAATGGAAAGAGGCGGATTGAAGTAGAACTTAGTGAAGCAGAAAGACAATAGGAACTCCTATGAAATTCCTGATGCAAACAGTTTATCAAACCCGCCTGTCATTAGAACGTTCTCATAGACAAATGTACTTTTATAAGGTCCATCAGTAACAAAACTAGCCTCTTTATAGAGGGGATTTTTTTTTTTTAATAAGAGGTGAAGTGTTAGTGAGGAATGGGTTGTTAACCTTAGCACTTCATATTCCCTTATTTGGTCCCATCTCCCCAGAAAATATCTTTAACATACAACTTGCTAGCACCTCCAAGCCTTTCATCCAGACTGCATCCACATTATATCTTTCTTACTGCTTTTTTCATTACCTTTGTCACACCTTTCTCCCTCAGCCTGCCATCCTAGAACCACTTCCTTTTCAAGCCCTATGTTAGTGGGCACATCTTCTAGTAGGAAGTAGTCCCTTCCTGGTTGCATGCAGATTACCTAGGTTTAGTGTATTAGCCAGTCCTGAGATTTTTACACGTCAAGCTAGGAAGTGGCAGAGTCAAGATTGTAACCTCATCTGCTTTGAAGTTCCAGCTCACAGTTGGATCTTTTCCACTCTGCTTTGAAGAGAGTCACTATACATAGCTAAAGCAACTTACACCAGCTCTTTGAAACACCTGTGTTCCAGGTGAAGCCAAAAAATAAAAATTAAAAGTCTAAAGCTTGAATCTAGTCTTTTCACCTCTCCATGGAAAATAAGTGTCTCTCTAAAACTTCCCAGCTGGGGGGAATGAAATGCTGTCAGGCCTCCCAGTTACTAAAGGATAATACTGAATTAACAACAAAGACACACCTAATTTGAGCTGCTGAAAAGGCTCATAACCCCATTATCATTTTCTTGAACTGCCTAACCTTCTGGTTAACCTTCCGATTATTAGCCTCCTGACGTATTTAATTCAAGGGTGAGAGTTTAGGAACACTCATAGGACCATTTATTTAATCTTTTTGTTACATCCCACTGTTCTGACTTTATTTTCTGAGGTTGGTAGACACCAGCAAGCCTGTGTTAACGTGGAGACCCAGAGGTTTCAGAAGCCACTAAATATGTTAGACCTGCCGTAATTGAAGGATATGAGGAAGCAGTGGGACTTTTAGCCACTTCCTAGACCAGCTGAGTCTCCTGCTACCAAGTCAATTTATTTGAAAGCAGTCCTTTGGGGAACTTAATAGACCTACAGCATACTAGCACAAACCTACATTTTAGGCAGAATACAATTTATTTATGTACTACTTATATCAGTTTGCTCTCTGAATACTATCTGAATGTCATTACTAAATATTAAGAGCACAGCAGTATACCGTTGGTGATGGTTTTAATAATTACGTGTTTAATTGGTAGTCTTTTTCTTTTATTGTTAGATCACTTAGATGTGTAGAGAGCCAGATGGTAGAAAATAGGATTAGGTCAAAGTGGCATTTTTCCAAAGGAATATATCATGCATGAGCCAAACAAGGTTTTATTTTGTGTATGTATGTTTTTGTTGTTTTGGAAAATGCATAATACTACCCAGTTATAAAATACCAACCTGATACCTGACTTTTACCACCCTGACTCAAGACAAGGTTACTAGCAGCCCTTTACCAAAACCAGGGGTCTTCTATTTGGAGATTGACAGAGATCTCACAGAGATTAACACTTTTAATTGTCCCCTTGAGTTTCCAGTCCAGAACCAACCCTGAGTCTCTACAAAATAGTATACACTGTAGAAAACTTTTCCTGGTTTAAGAAAAGGTTTTTAACCTCGTGAAGGAGTGCGACTCATGGACATACTGTTGTTCGGTGCCAAAAACCACACAAGACCCTCTTAGTAAATGAATAAAATTGTCCTCTTCGGCATTCATGTCCTTTTGAGATTGCCCAGTCTTTCCTTTAAAGATCAGGAGTTTAAAAGAGCTTTCTTAATTGGTTGCCTGTTTTTTGTGTTTCTTTTTTACTTACATTCTTTTGGCTTTTATTTCTGGGAGGAAGGGGGAAATGTTAGGAAGAAAAAGGACACAATTTCACAAAGGCATTGACTTTGATATCAGGCAGTTCTAATGAATCCTCCCTACCTACCCTAACTTACTAGCTTTTTTCTTTTTTTTTTTAACAGGGACAGAGAGAGAATCAGAGAGAGGGATAGATAGGGACAGACAGACAGGAACAGAGAGAGGTGAGAAACATCAATCATTAGTTTTTTGTTGCCATTGCAACACCTTAGTTATTCATTGACTGCTTTCTCACATGTGACTTGACCGTGGGCCTTCAGCAGACCAAGCAACCCCTTGCTGGAGCCAGTGACCTTGGGTTCAAGCTGGGGAGCTTTTGCTCAAGCCAGATGGGCCCGCGCTCAAGCCGGCGACCTCGGGGTCTCGAACCTCGGTCTCCCGCATCCCAGTTTGACGCTCTATCCACTGCACTACCGCCTGGTCAGGCCTTAGTAGCTTTTTGACCTTGGAAAAGTTATGTGATACTCTTCCCTGAGGGTCAGTTTCCACAGTGATAGTGTAGATAGTATTTTTCCTGGAGGAACTGTTGCAAGGAATAAATGAGTTAATTTGTGTAGGACATTTGGCACTGTGCCTAGCATATTGATGTTAATAAACTCAGTACCCTTCCTCCCACCTATAACCATGATGATGAGGAGGAGGATAACAACTACCATATAAGCCCTGTTCACCATGTGCCAGGCATTTCTATGTAACTCACATAACATCTGAACGCGGGTATTAATTTGCCTACTGTTCTCAAGCTAGGAAGTGGTAGAGTCAAGATTCTAACCTCACCTGTGATTCCAAAGCCTACACTACACTGCCTCCCACTGCCTAAATCCATTTAACTCCTCATTTTAAAATCAGCCTCCTGACCTTCTCTCTGAAGTAGAATTATTTCATTCACCTTTTTTTCTGAAGTTTAGTTAATCTTTTGAAAGACCAAATACAAGTATGAAGACTGGGCTCTAGCACCAACTCTGCAGAAAACTAACTGACCTTTGGCTAGTTCCTTCAGCTCTTTATACCTCTTGACTTGTTTATATGATGGGAATCATAATAGGACTTACTTAGAATAATTAGGAGTGGATGAGGCTAAATAATTTAAAGTTGGATGCCTAACATACAGTAAACTATGAATACCCATTATTTTTTTGGGGGGGGGGCTGCTGTAGCCATGTACATTGAAATATTTTTGCTTTCTTGTTTTCTGAACTGTATTTGATTTTTACATGTCAATCTCATTCTTTCCTAACCTTTTTAATGTCGCCTTTCATTCAGCAATCCTTGTTGTGTGTTGTCATTGAGTTAGCATGCTCTCTACACCCATTTGGTGCCCAGTCAGTATTTATTGATGCTAATGATTATGGTTAAACAAAGATGCTGTTGGCACTAGTCCTGCAGCCCCTTGAAACTGCTTGAGTAATCATGACTTCCTAAAAACAGAAAAGGTTTCAGTCATCTTCTTCATAATTGAAGGTCAGAATTTGGTGTCAGCATTTGTTTCTGTGGTGTTATATAGCTTTTTCTGCAGAATTACCTTTGACAATTGAAATAGCCTTTCTGGCATGGAGCTGGTGCTCATGCATTCTTGAATTACTTCCTAAAATAGATAGATACAGCATCATAGAGCTGAGTTAAACAAATATTGATTATAGTACAGATTTGTTTAAATTAGAGCAAGAGGTCAGGGGATGCTTACCATTAAGTTGTAGTTTGCTGCCAGGCTTTATATTAGTTTCCTACCTGGTTTTCTTGCCTATAATTCCTTTTGCATCAAAGAAAACTGTACAGCCTAACCTGTGGTGGCGCAGTAGATAAAGCATCAACCTGGAATGCTAAGGTTGCCAGTTCAAAACCCCGGGCTTGCCCGGTCAAAGGACATATGAGAAGCAACTACTACAAGTTGAATCTTCCTGTTCCTCCCCCTGCCTTTCTCTCTATCTTCTCTCTAAAATCAATAAATAAAATCTCTTTTAAAAAATTGTGCCTGACCAGGCGGTGGTGGCACAGTGGATTGAGTGTCGGACTGGGATGCAGAAGACCCAGGTTCGAGACCCCGAGGTTGCCAGCTTGAGCGTGGGACCATCTGGTTTGAGCAAAAGCTTGTCAGCTTGGACCCAAGGTTGCTGGCTCCAGCAAGGGGTGGCTCGGTCTGCTGAAGGCCCGCGGTCAAGGCACATATGAGAAAGCAATCGATAGCCTGACCAGGCGGTGGCACAGTGAATAGAACATCGGACTGGGATGAAGAAGACCCAGGTTCGAGACCCTGAGCTCGCCAGCTTGAGCGTGGGCCTATCTGGCTTGAGCAAAACCTCGCCAGCTTGGACCCAAGGTCGCTGGCTCCAGCAAGGGGTGGCTTGGTCTGCTGAAGGCCCGCGGTCAAGGCACATGTGAGGAAGCAATCAATGAACAACTATGGTGTCGCAACAGCAACAAAAAACTAATGATTGATGCTTCTCATCTCTCTCCGTTCCTGTCTGTCTGTCCCTATCTATCCCTCTCTCTGACTCTCTCTCTGTCCCTGTAAAAAAAAAAAAAAATTGTATAGAACTGTACAATGATACTAACCACCCCACTCTTTTCTCCTCAAAAGAATTCTTATTTTTGTTTTTTCCTTTCCTCCATGAACATATTTCCTTACTCAGCAATATTTTTGGGAGTCTAGCAGAGTGTTCTGCAGATTATATTTGGGCACTCTGCACTAACAGCTCTGGGGGTCATTATTCTATATTCTGCAGAATAAATCCTGGTGTTCATATTCTAAAGAATGTAATGTCATCAAGGTTCAACTTACAAGCCATTAATGATAACATGCTTCCATAGTTTTAGTATCCAGATTCTCAAAATAAAAGAACAAATGGTAAAAAATTTTAATAAAAGAGAATAACTTTGTGCAAAGATTATAGTCAAAAGCAAAATTAATATCCCATCTGTGGCCGATTTTATTTAGCAGAAAGTAGAGATTGCTGTTTATTTCTTACTATATCTAATGATTCCCAGACTTACATTTTCAACTTAGACCTCCTACCGAAGACCTGTTCTATATTTCCAGCAATCTCTAGTTCAGACTTTCTTTTTTCATGTCTAAGGCTACTAGCCTAACTCTATCTACCCCACCATGGACAAAAAGTTAGCTTGGGGGGGGGGGCCTATTGTGTGTATATATATATATACACACATACTAACTTTTTAAATTTCTCATTCATTAAAAAACTGGGGAATATGAACCTATCCAAGTAAGCAGGTGTGATTCATAAGTATAGGAAAATGTTTATTGAATTGTCCATTTTAGCTTTTTACTAAAGGGTGAAAGAAATAAGACATGAGGGAAATAAATGCTCAGAAGGTAAGAGGAGACCTGCAAAGAGAATGTGAGGTAGAAAAACTTGCCTCTGTAATTTTTTTTACCTTTGAATTATTTTTCAGTTATGCTTCTTTGTTGCTTTTTCTGGTGGCAAGTCTGGCATATTCAGTTTCAGAGCAGTACCTACAGGGGTTTTTTTTTATTTTTTTTTTTTTATTTATTCATTTTAGAGAAGAGAGCAGAATAGAGAGGGGGAGAGAGAGAGAGAGTGAGAGAGAAAGAGAAGGGGGAGGTGCTCCCATATGTGCCTTGACCAGGCAAGACCAGGGTTTCGAACCGGCGACCTCAGGGTTTCCAGGTCGACACTATATCCACTGCGCCACCACAGGTCAGGCCACCTACAGGATTTTATAAGATTAACAACCATACCTTGTTGTAATCTTTGAGTGACTGTATTGTAATTGCTTGTTTAAGTGTTCATGTCCCTTGTTAGGCTATAAACTCAGTGAAAGCAGTGACGCTCTTGTACACCACTGCATTTCCAGTGCCTAGGACAGTGTCTGGCACATACTACTATTTTTGATTCCCAGACTTACATTTTCAGAATATTTGTAGAAGAATGAACAGAGTGACTTCCCACTTGAAACAGAGGAGAACTTCTGAAAGCTGCATCATGTAATCAAGTATCGAATTTCTGATTTTTTCCTTGAAACCTGATTTTTGTAATAGGAAAGTAATGTCAATCTTGTGAAACTCATTTTCTCTTTTAATAGTAAACAAATTGAGAAAGAATTTCATGGAAAGGGTCTTTTCTTTATTTCAAAGTAATCTGCATACTCTGACGTTATATGGTTAAGAAATGGGAATAGTTGGCCAACGGCTATGGAAACGACTTAGCAAGGTGGAGAGAGCACAAGACGGGAGTCAAGGAAACCTACAGTAGTCCTGCCTTCGTACAGACTGGGAGTGTGACCTTGGGTATGCCACCTAACTTCTGCCCTGTAGGTGTTTCTATTAAGTGATATTTCCCAGTGATTAATAATATTGGAGAAAGCAACAAAAGGACCGTTTTCTATCCCTTTATAAATAAGCTTCTAAAAATGTCAATATTACCCCCCAAAAAAAGAAATTAACTCTAAAAAACATAGAAATGTTGTTTCTCTTGAGCACCCCTTATACATTATAATTGTTAATCTGCATCATTCATGTTTCTGAAACAAATCTGTACATTCTGAAATCCATATTTCACAGAGCTACTTAGCTAATTGCTGCAATCAGCAGCAATTTATTTTATAGTAGGGCTGTTCAAATCGCTCCGAGGTTGGCATACCATGCCTAGTGTGTTTTTTATGGTCACATTTTTAATGATGAGTTTTAATAGGAGGAAATGGTTAACTTGTTAATATTCTCCTGAAAGCCCTTTGGTCCCATATTTTATCTTTACCCAATGGTAACTTAAAAGGCCATAGCAAAGTCACTGACCCAGGGGGTGCACCAGCTGGGTCACCCCTGGAGAGGCCATCCCATTTAGAAGGACAGGAAGAGGGAAAGAGCACCCTGTTTTTCCTCTTGTTTGGAGACCCTCACTAAATTACTCAGAAACAATAATCAGATAGCTGCTGTTCAAGTTAATGACACCTCTGAGTCCCTGTCAAGAGTTTTATTTAATGTGCAACAGACCTGGAGTGATGCAGGTGCCTTTTCAGGCCCTCATTTAATTTAAGGTGTATTTGTTGGCATGGCAACTAGTTGAGACATCTGGGAGACATTATGCTGAGGATAGAGACTTCAGAGGATTTCTGCTAGAGCACAGCAGAAACCTTATCAGAAAGTGGTGTGTGTTGCTTCTAAATTTCTGCACCTACATTATTAAATGTTCAAATTCAAGAATTGTATTTTCCAGAGAAATTGTAAAAGGTCGGCCTGGTTGTTAGCTTATTGTCTATGAAGAAAAAACTGCTTTACTTGTGAAGTGAAAAGTGCATTTCCCCTGAAGAACTTACTTTGCCAAACTAAAGCTTGATAAAATATAACCTCTGCTGAGTGGCTATTTTAGTCAGTTTGTACAAATTATACATTTAATATGTTTCAGTCTTTTATGTTTAAAAGATACTGGTGGGGAGGAAAGCATCTCTGCACAAAGGTAAACCAGACGGTAAACAGGAAGTTGAGTGAAAGGGTTTTCAAGTTCACAGATTCTGAGGATAAAGATGTGGTGATCTAATCATTTGGTTTAGCAGAGGGAATACTTGCTGGTTTCTATTTTGAGAAATAAGATTATTTTGAGAGGAATTAAGCGCACGTGTATGTGGTCTTAATGAAGAAGAATTGACTTATCTTTGAAATCATGCTCTATATTCATTTTGAACACCTGGTTTTTCAATTTTTGATATCTGGTAATACTTTGCTCTGTGTTAGGTTGAACCATATGAAATTATTGTGGTCGGTCAAAATGCTTCATCCTTAACTGGGTAGTACAGTTGGTTCAAACATCGTCCCAATATGCCAAGGTTGCAGGCTCAGTCCCAGGTCAGGGCACTTACAAGAATCAACCAAGGAATGCATGAATAAGTGAAACAACAAATCGATGTTTCTGCCTCCCTCCCTCTCTCTCTCCCCCTCTCCCTTTTCCTCTCTCTCTCCCCCTCTCCCTTTTCTTCTCTCTCTCCCCCTCCCCTGTTTCCCTCACTCCCTCCTTTACCTCTAAAATCAGTAATTTTTTTAAATGGTCCAGTATTGACAAATCAAATCCAGTAGGTTTAGGGTCAACAACACCCTGATTTGGAAGTATATGTTTTGTAATCGTAAATAAAATGTAAGAATTTTTTTCTGAAATGAGTATTTTTTAAAATGTCTGGTTAAAGCAGTATCCATGCCAGCCAGACAGTGTTTTTCTTTTCCTCTTTCTTTGAAAATGTAGTCACTGTTAGAAGAAAGCATATGACACTATTTCATACTTACTCTCTTTTTTACTTTTGTATGAGTTTTTTTTTAATAAATCAAAACAAGATTTTTTTTTTTAAGTACCAGTACTATGAATTCACCCTGATAACTTGAAAATTAAGATGTTTTCTGTGTTGCTTGATGCATACCAACTGTGACTACTAACATTTAAGATTCTGGCATTACAACTTGGCTGCCAGTTTTGTGGACATGAAGTACAGAATAGAATACAGTTCACTTCTGTGTAAGAACTTTTCAGTCCTGACAGGAACAAAAAATTGTCAATTAACTCAGCAGACATGACTGACATCCCATACAAATCAATGCTTCATACTCTATTTAGGACTTTTTTTCCTGAGTGAAACCTCAAGTTGACAACACAATATGGTGATGGCAGTTGTGAAGTCTTTCTGTTTTTGTTTTGTTGCTTTTTTTCCTGTGTAATGTTTATTTTTGTCCTTTGAGATTTCTGGAAACAACTCAAGAATATTGGTACTTCTAATTAAGGCTTAATGGTACAAAAAGGTTTTTCCTGGCTCTATCCTATGATTAACATTCTAGTGGGGGAAATTTTTTCAGTATGTACAAGAGAGTTAATTTCCTAAATTTGTAAAGTACTCTTACAAATAAAAATTACCACCCCAATAGAAAGTTGAGCAGAGGATGAGAACAATTCTCTCTCTCACTTTATTCCTCTTTTTCTCTTTCATATTCATACATCAATGTGGCCAATAAACATGCAGTTTTTAACATGAAAGCACAGTTGATAGAACACAAGTTCTTACTGCCAGTCCTTCCTGCAGTACCCCTAAAATGTCAGTAAAGGGTTAAAGACTAAAAGAAGCAGAAATCTATGCTGGCAAGTACTGAGAACCCAGAAGCAGGCTGGTTTTTGCTACAGAACATCAGAGCAGCTCAGAAATTGGAGATATGGGGTATCTCGAAAGTAGGCATGCAGGTAGGCCTAAATTCAGCTTTGGTCACAAGCCTCTGTAACAAGTAATAAAATGTTTAAATCTTCTCCTGCCCTGAAGAAGACTAAAAACTATACCCTGGAGACAGCATGATCTGAGCAATGGTGTTTTTGATCCCTTCCACCACTCATATTAACCCTGCAGATCTGAGTTTCATTAATGTGTACCCTTTGGTGGGTTACTTGCTTCTGTTAGTCTCAATTTCCTATTCTGTAATTGGGGATCCAACCACATACCTTGTAGGATTGCTGTGAAAATTATATAATTATAATGGTATGTTTAAAATCCCTAGTAGAGTGAGAGTTTGGGATAGATTTGTGAACGAAACTGACCAAAACCCTTGTCCTCATAGAGCAAGATAGGGCAAATAGACAAACATAAGTAAATTATGTAGGGTAAGTACTAAAGGGTAAAAAAGTGAAGCTGTATGAAGGTGTGGCAATTAGATAAGCCATACTGGACACAGTATTAGAGTGGTCAAAATACAACTCAGTCAAAAGCAAATTTAAGCAATGAAAACAAAACAAAAGGAAAATAGACCAGTAGATGTCTGGTGAAGCACAACCCAGGCAGAGGGACCAGCTAGAGCAAAGGCCTAAGGTCAGAGAGTGTCTAGCACGTTCAGAGCATAGCATGTAAGAAAGGGGGAGAAGGCCAGATCATTTATGGCCCTGTAAGAATGTATCTAGGATTTCAACTTTTATTCCAAATGAAATGGGAAGTTTTTACAGAATAGTGGCATAATTTGACTTTCACTCTAAAAGACTGTCCTGTGAAATGCATACAGAAGTAAGAATAATTGATGTACAGAAAGAGTCTGTACATTATAATTATGTAATGGATAACAGTGTGCTAAAACATATGGTAAAATAGTAAGTGTAGGCCTGGTGGTGCAGTGGATCTAGCATCGGCCTGGGACACTGTGGACCCAGGTTCAGAACCCCAAGGTCGCTGGCTTGAGCATGGAGTTGCTGGCTTGAGCATGGGATCATAGACATGACCCTGTGGTCACTGGCTTGAACCCAAGGTCACTGACTTGAGCCGGGGATCACTGATGCAGCTGGAGCCCCCCAGTCAAGGCACATATGGCAATCAGTGAACAACTAAGGTGCCGCAACAACAAGTTGATGCTTCTCATCTCTCTCCCTTCCTGTCTGTCCCTATCTGTCCCTCTCTCACTCTCTCTTTCTCTCACTTAAAAAAAAAAAAAAAGTGTAGAAGCTGGGTGACTGGTGTGTCACTGTTTAATTCTTTAAAATCTATGTGTTTGACCATAAGCATTCTAGAAGAAAACATAGGCAGTAAACTCTCTGACATCTATCGAAGCAATATATTTGCTGATTTATCTCCACAGGCAAATGAAATAAAAGGCAGGATAAACAAATGGGACTATATCAAACTAAAAAGCTTTTGCACAGCTAAAGACAATAAGAACAGAATAAAAAGACAAACCACACAATGGGAGAACATATTCGACAACACATCTGATAAAGGGTTAATAACCAAAATTTATAAAGAACTTGTAAAACTCAACACCAGGAAGACAAACAATCCAATCAAAAAATGGGCATAAGAAATGAATAAACACTTCTCCAAAGAGGACATACAGATGGCCAATAGGCATATGAAAAAATGCTCAACATCACTAATCATTAGAGGAATGCAAATTAAAACCACAATGAGATACCACCTCACACCAGTCAGAATGGCGCTCATCAGCAAAACAACACAAAGTAAGTGCTGGCGAGGATGTGGAGAAAAGGGAACCCTTCTGCACTGCAGGTGGGAATGCAGACTGGTGCAGCCACTGTGGAAAACAGTATGGAGATTCCTCAAAAAATTAAAAATTGAACTGCCTTTTGACCCAGCTATCCCACTTATAGGAATATATCCCAAGGACACCATATCACCGACTGAAAAAAAGAAATGCACCCCATGTTTATGGCAACATTGTTCACAATAGCGAAGATCTGGAAACAGCCCAAGTGTCCTTCAGTGGACGAATGGATTAAAAAGCAGCGGTACATATATACTATGGAATACTATGGGGCCATGAAAAAGAAGGAAATACTACCTTTTGCAACAATATGGAGGGACCTGAAAACTCTTATGTTGAGTGAAATAAGCCAGGCAGAAAAAGAAAAATATCATATGACCTCACTCATTTGAGGAATCCAAGGAACATTTAGAACTGACAAAAGGAATTGAGACAGAGGAGAGATCAAAGAGAACAGAGAAAAAGAGGACAGAGGGAAAGGGGATGATAAGATGGGATAAACCTGAAGGGAAAGGGGGAGGGCGCTGTAGGGAGGAGAGCAAGGGAGATGTGGAGGGGGAGAGGGGATGCAGTCAGGGTTACCCCAGAATCTATGTAAACACAATTGATTAAATAAATTTAAAAAAATAAATAAAATCTGTGTTTGGAAGTTTTTACAAGAAAAAATTTTAGCCTGACCAGGCAGTGGTGCAGTGGGTAGAGCATCAACCTGGAATGCTGAAGACCCAGGTTCAAAACCCTGAGGCCACCAGCTTGAGCACGGGCTCACCGGCTTGATTGCAGGGTCGCTGGCTTGAGCATGGGATCATAGACATGACCCCATGGTCGCTGGCTTGAGCAAGGGATCACTGGCTCAGCTGGATCCCCCTAGTTAAAGCACTTATGAGAAGCAGTCAGTGAACAACTAAGGTGCCGCAACAAGTTGATGCTTCTCATCTTCTCTCCCTGTCTGTTTGTCCTTGCCTGTCCCTTTCATTCTGTCTCACTTAAAAAAAAGTTTTTAAAAAAGAAATTTTAAACTATTCAGAAAAACGAAGTCTAACCCTGATGATATTGTAAATTAACTGATATGTATCATTTTGTAGAATGATTCCAACATTCCATACTGTCTTAAAAGGAAATTCTGAGTGCTAAATCTCCTTTCTTTTCTAACCTAATTATGAAGTAGAATGTATTTCTTTGGAAAGAATCTGGTTAATAAAACCAAAGGTAAAAATCATACTTTAGTGTAAAAATAACATAAAAATAATATTTTCTAAATAATAAAGTGACCGTCAATATGTAGACAAAGTAAAAGTGTTAACAGAAAAAATGTATTCTGGCTTATTTTAGAAATCTAGGGGTCCTGGGCCAGTGTATTAAGAAGTGGTCAAATTCTGTGGCTAAATTTCAAAGAACCGACAGGATTTTCTGTTAGGCAGTCACGCACCATGTAACATGGTTTGGCCAACATCCTGTGAAAGTGCTGTTGAAGACAGCTGAAGAATTTTTGGAAACTCTAGATAAGCGATAGAACAGGAAGATTACTTACCAGAGCACATACAGTAATAATGGAGAGGCATGGTCATGGTGTGATATCCATGGCAAGGAGCCTCAGGCAGGTCCTTCAGGAGGTATTTTAGAAGAAGGCATTGTTACAGGAGATGACTGCGCCACAGGTGTTACCGCCCCAGAAGACCTTTCAAACGGATAAGGTGTGGAGGTGGAAAACAGTGATATCCATGATCCTGGCCTTGTGTAGGCCTAGGCTAATGTGTGGTTTTGTCTTAATTTTTAACAATAGTGTTTTTAACTTAAATATTTTTAAATAAAGTTTAATAAGAGTATAAAGAAAAATATTTTTATACAGCTGTACCATCTGTTTGTATTTTAAGCTAAGTGTTCATTACAAAGGAGTTGAAAAGTCAAAAACTTTTTAAAGTTTATAAAGTAAAAATGTTATAGTAAGCTAAGATTAATTTATTGAAGAAAAATTTTTTATAAATGTAGTGTAGCCTTAGTGTACAGTGATGTCCTAGGCCTTTGCATTGACTCACAACTCCCTGACTCACCCAGAGCAACTTCCAGTCCTACAAGCTCCATGCCTGGTAAGTGCCCTATCAGGTGTACCATTTGTTATTTTTTATACTATATTTTTACTGTACATTGTCTATGTTTATATACGGTTAGATATAAAATATTTACCATTGTGCTACAGTTGCCTACAGTACAGTGACATGCTGAACAGGTTTGTAGCTAAGAGCAATGGGCTATCCCCTGGTCGGCAAACCTTGGCTCGCTAGCCACGTGCGGCTCTTTGGCCCCTTGCGTGTGGCTCTTCCACAAAATACCACGTGCAGGCGCTACCTCGATAAGGAATGTGCCTACCTATATAGTTTAAGTTTAAAAAATTTGGCTCTCAAAAGAAATGTCAATTATTGTACTGTTGATATTTGGCTCTGTTGACTAATGAGTTTGCTGACCACTGGATCCCATATAACCTAGGTATATAGGAGACAACACCATCTAAGTTTGTGTAAGTGCACTCTATGACGTTCACACAATGACAAAACACTTAGTGATGCATCTTTTTGAACAGAGCTCCATGACTTTACTTAAATCATAAAACTCACCCAAACTTAATGAGTTCTTAACTGCAGGCAGGGTAATACATGGGTCTGTTATTCTAGATACAGCAAAAGAGCTTATCTTTGCAAGAGTTCTGCATTCCACATCTCTGTTGCTCCCCAGTCTGCAGCCTTTGATCATTTGCTGATTTGCTCTGTTCATTGAGCAGAACCTTGAGAACATAACAGATTACAAAGCATAGGTAGCCCATAATTTAGTAAGGGAGGTATAAATATATAAAAAGTTAAATAAAAGAATTAAGTTTTTAAGAGTGTGTGGCAACTTGGAACTAACCATTTTATACATTTTTGGAGTACCATACTTCAAAGTAACAGTTGGTAGGAAGCTTGTCATCTTTTCTATTGGTGCCATGGTGGCCTAGGATAAGAGCACCAACCCTCTCTTGTTTGAAATAGGCCCTGAGACTGGTCTTCATTCTTCCTGGCCTGGCTGTCATTTAAAATGTTTACCCTTATTTTTCTCTTTTAAACAGTAAATTCTTTAATTTTAGCAATGTTTTATGTTCTGAGGGCTGGATTCTTACCTTTATTATGTTGCCTGGAAGCTTTCTTTTGCTAAGCTTTTTCCAGCCTTAAAAATGCAAGTTAGTCTTTAGACCTGTAGCCTACTTTGATGGCATTGAGGGGTGAATTCTCTGAACTCTCCTTGACTTAATACCTCAAGATATGTTGTCACAGAATTGATGCAGAGTGACCTACATAAAATTATCGTCTCTCCTCAACCACTCAGCTCAGATCATGTCAAAGTTTTTCTTTATCAGATTTTGCGAGGTAAGATTTTCTTTATGAAGAAATGCTGGTGTCACTGTATAAACAACATGTTTTACTTTTCATTTGAATTTAACTAATCTGACCTTCCAAGGCTTTCTTCTTCCCTAAAAACTTTTTTCTTTTGACCAATGTATATTTAATAATCTCTATGCTTGATGTTAAAATAAGAGGCTTTTAATGGTAGCCAAATGGTTCTTATTTTTAGTGGGGGAATAGAAGTCCGTCTAATTTGTTAGGCAGTTGAATTGATTAATAAACAGAAGTGAATAACCAGGATGGCTTGTTAAGCAACAGTGGGTTAGTATATGACTAAATTGAAAAGTTACTATGTTCCTTCTGGATGGCATCATTTCTTCAAGCCAGCATAGGTGGGCCTGGTAAGAGTGTTGGCTGGCATACCTGAGTCCAAGTCTAGAAAAACAAAATGACTGTTAAAGCCAAAGCATGGAGAAGACTAATAGAAACAGCCAGCTAAATAATTCTTCCGTCTGGCTTAGTAAAAAGCAGGGACTTGATAAAGAAGTGATTTGGGCTGACATTGTTAGAGCTTTCTCCAGCCATAGGGTCTGTCCTTCAGAATTTTTGCTATTAAAAATGGAGAATTGTTCACTGCTGAAACAGCTTTCTGATCCAGTCAAATACTTCCTCCAGTCAAGATTCATAGAATTAAGACATTCTTTATAAATAATGAAAAGCATCTGCCAAAAGGATTAAAACACATACACAATATTAAAACTAGAGAATTCACTTTCCATAGATCTGTTGATATTCACCAGTTGGGATAGAGAAAAGAAAGATATTGGATATTGGATCTTTTTTGCACTTGTAAAAAAAATGTGATTTGCTATGTTTTATTCAAAAGACAATTTTAAAGCGATGACTTTTATCTAGCAGAAGCCTCCAGTCTTTTTAGATGTCAAAAACACTTGAAAAGTAATTACCCTCTTGATTCTCAGTGGTAGAGAATAAATACTACCAAAAACCTGGGCAAGTTTCTGAATTTTGTTGCGTCACTGAATATCCATCCTGATGCACCTTAGCCCTGTTGGTTAATGGGAACTGTTTGGTTGGAGCAGGCTCAGAATCACAGGTGGAGGGTGTCAACAGCAGAGGCCCAGTAGCCACAATTTTGAGTAATTTAGCATATTGGTCTGCCTTAACACCACTGCCTTAAAAGCTTATCTATACTTAAACCTAAATAATCTTTTGAATTATAGACATTATCTCTAGATTATGTAAATGTTTGGTGGCACTTGATTTTACTGTAGTAAAATTATAGTGTTTTTGAGATAAGACTAAGTCAAGCTTTTAATAATGTTCATTATTAGTTATTTAGGTAACAGTTTTAAATCCTGTATTCTGTTTCTAAGGTTTTCCCCAGCTCAGTGTTTGAGTAAAAGGAATTAAATATCTGCAATTAAATCTGCTTGTTATTTCAGGTTTGAAATATCTCCATTCAGCTGGCATTTTACATCGAGACATTAAGCCAGGGAATCTCCTTGTGAACAGCAACTGTGTTCTAAAGGTAGCTTTTCAGTTTACTTAAATATCTTGAGAAAAAATCAGAATGTCAAGGCAAGTTTAAGGAAAACACGTTTTTCTGAAAAGAAGAATGAAATTTATTCTCATCACTTGAGCAAAAATTAACCCAGTTTTCTCTAGTGATATCAGTAGTCATGGCCATAGTAATTAATTTGTAATACTATCTTATGGTTTCTTCATGATATTTTGCATGTTTTGGAAACCCTGAAATTGGAATTACAGGAAACTAAGAATAGAGGAGGGGATTCCTTTTCAAATTATTGCATTATTAAAGGAACTATATATCATAAGGAATATTGAAAAAACCAGCAAGTTTCTATTTATATGAGAATGGTGTATGCCCTTTTAAGAACTGTCTTTGTTTTTGCACAGCTAACATTTTTATATGCTGTTTCACTGAGGTAGGAAAGTAGAAACATTTAAAAGTGAAACTACTAAGCCAGAAAGGGGTAAAGTGTATTTCCATATTATATAGTAGCTAGTTATTCCTCTGAAAGAGACTTGCTTATGGGATTAATTATAGTTAATAGCCCCAAAATCTCAAGTCATAAATTTCAGTTTTACTTTTCCTCCAGTACCACCTCTACCCACATATATGCATTTTCCCAAAAGAAATATCTATGAGCAGAACTAAATACTGAGAGGTCCACCATATTTTCCCCGTTATAGAAATTAGAGGTAAGGGCCATCACTGTGTGAAAAAACTAAAATTCCACTTATTTTATCAGTAGCCACAGTATTATATGGTTCTTCAGTCTACAATAAATCTAAGATCTTAACATTTTAATTGATATATTTGAAAAAGAAAACTTTTAAAAATGTTTCTATTTTAAAAGTAACCAGTGGAGGCCCTGGCCGATTGGCTCACTAGTAGAGCATCAGCCCGGCGTCTGGATGTCCCAGGTTCGATTCCCAGTCAGGGCACGCAGTAGAAGCGGTCATCTGCTTCTTCGCCTTACCCCTCTCCTTCCTCTCTCTCACTCTCTTCTCCCTCAACCAAGGCTCCAGTGGAGCAAGTTGGTCTGGGTACTGAGGATTGCACTATGGCCTCTCCTCAGGTGCTAAAAATGGCTCCAGTTGCAACGAAGCAATGCCCCAGATGGGCAGAGCATCACCCCCTACTGGGCTTGCCAGGTGGATCCTGGTTGAGTGCATGCGGGAGTCTCTCTACCTCTCCACTTCTCACTTAAGAAAAATACAAAAAAAGAAAACCAATGCAGAGATGGGCAAAAAAGGTGAAGTCTATTTTTTATAAGATTTTATTGATTTTAGAGAGAGGCAAGAGAAAGAAAGGTGGGGAAGAGTGGGAAACATCAACTCATTGTAGTTGCTTTTCATATGTATTTTGACTGGGCAAGCCTGGGGTTTCGAACTGACAACCTCAGCATTCCAGTTTGACACTTTATCCACTGTGCCACCACAGGTTCAATGGTGAATGATACACCAGTTATAAATGGTACAAACTTCCAGTTATAAAATAAATCATGAGGATATAATCTAAGAATAGGAAATATAGTCAATAATATTATAATAACCTTATATGCTGCCAGATGGTTACTAGACTTACCGTGGTATCTCATAAGATATATAAATGTTGCCTGACCTGTGGTGGCGCAATGGATAAAGCGTCAACCTGGGAACACTGAGGTCGCCAGTTCAAAACCCTGCACTGGTCTGGTCAAGGCACATATGAGAGTTGATGCTTCTAGCTCCTCCCCCCTTTCTCTCTTTCTCTCTCTCTCTCTCTCTCACTCTGTGCCTCCTCTCTAAAATGAATAAAAAAAATTTTTTTTTTAAAGATATATAAATGTTGAATTACTATATGGTACGCCCAAAGCTAATATAATATTGTATGTCAAGTATAATTTAAAAATAAACTAATAATTAAAAATAAAAGCAATCTATGCTATCATAATTGCTTAGCTTATTGACAGTTAAACTAAAAATTAAAACTGAATATATAAATGAATTTTATTTTTTATTTTAAGTGCTTTCTCTCAACTGTGAACCAGTTTAAAAACTGGTATGTTATGCTGCTTTTAAATAAAATTTTTCCCTTCATACAGCCTTTAAGAACTTTGTTCCTATTCTGACTCTAGAAAGATTAAAAACCTATTTTTTATATTTTACCTGAAAACAACTGATGTTGTAGTTCAGTTTTTTGTTTCCACAGAGAAATTAATTGTCCCCAAAATCCACTGAAGTAAATATTCCTTCATAGGCCATTGGGTTTGTTCCCGTGCTACCTATCGCTATAACCCATTTTAATTTTTTTTTTAAAGGAAAACCTTATAGTTTGGAATTTTTTGTTCTATTCAGACCAAATCAGTTTTATAACAGTTTAAACAAGTTTCTTATTTCGGTTTCTATTGGGAGAACTTCACAAAGCATTTTGTGTAGAACCTGCCGTGCTTGATTCCATTAACTGCTTGAGGTCCATTTTTCAAATCATCTGTTACGGTATTATAACCTCTGGCTACATGAATAAGTAACTAAAGGAAAACATCATTTTTGAATAAATAGCACATGGATCAGAACAAATTGAAATTTTGCTCTTCTTCTTTTAAAAGCCAGATTGCCAGGCTACAACACTAACGCTCTCTTCTCAAATGTACAATTTTATCGAAAATATAAAACACTTAAAGTTAGTATATTTTGCCTTACCAGGCGGTGGCGCAATGGATAGAGCGCTGGACTGGGATGCGGAGGACCCAGGTTCGAGACCCCAAGGTCGCCAGCTTGAGCACAGGCTCATCTGGCTTGAGCAAAAAGCTCACCAGCTTGGACCCAAGGTCGCTGGCTCAAGCAGGGGGTTACTCGGTCTGCTGAAGGCCTGCGGTCAAGGCACATATGAGAAAGCAATCAATGAACAACTAAGGTGTAGCAACGAAAAACTGATGATTGATGCTTCTCATCTCTCTCCGTTCCTGTCTGTCTGTCCCTATCTATCCCTCTCTCTGACTCTCTCTCTGTCCTGTTAAAAAAAAAAAAAAGTATATTTTCATGTTATGAGTGTATTTTGGTTTATGTTTAAAAAAATGGATAATTTTGCTGGAACTCTCAATATCTATTTGGTTATCTGATCATATAAGCTTTTTATTTTGGGTTTAGTTTGTCTTCCAGATAAATTGCCAAAAATGACTTCATATGAGACTGACCTTTTTAACAAAGGATGTGCTTTATAACAGAAAATACTTTTTGTTGGGTGGGTGGTTGTTTTTTTGTTTCGTTTTGTTTTTGTATAAATACAAGAAAGATATAGGAAATTGAATATAAATTCTTTCCTTTGGTTTGGTTTCATTTTAAAAGATATGCTAAAAATTTATAGCCACAAGAGTTTAAAATATTATATGTTATTGAACACTAGCCTTTGCTAGCATTTGAATATCCCCATATACAAACATGAATTCATTTGATAGGACAGACATAATAAACTCAAGACAGAAAGAGATGATTGTCAATAATTAGGGGTAAAGTTTATTTCCTATAGGCCCTAGCTGGTTGACTCAGTGGTGTCAGCCCGACATGTGGATGTCCCGGGTTCCATTCCTGGTCAGAGCACATAGGAGAAGCACCCACCTGCTTCTCCACTATTTCCCCTTTCTTTTCTCTCTCTCTCTCTCCCCCTCCCATAGACAAGGCTCCATTGGAGCAAAGTTGGCCCGGGCGCTGAGGATGGCTCCATGGCCTCTGCCACAGGCGCTAGGATGGCTCTGGTTGCAACGGAGCAACACCCCAGATGGGCAGAGCATCGCCCCCTAGTGGGCTTGCCGGGTGGATCCCAGACAGGCGTATGTGGGAGTCTGCCTCTCTGCCTCCCTGCTTCTCGCTTCAGGAAAATACAAAAAAAAAAGTTATTTCCTTTAAAAGTATTTTAAGGTACCAGATCTTTTTATAAATAAAATCCTATGCTGGGACCTCAACTTAGAAAACAGACATATGGTGTTACTTTGTCACTTATAATATTGACTCATAAAGTTGATCAGTGAGAACAGTGATTACTCTCTTATCTCATCCTCAGTGCTCCCAGTGTTTGTTTTGGTTGCCTGCTATCAAGAAAATCTTATCTTAATTCCTAAAAATAAGCAAAAGTTGCCTGATCAGGCGGTGGTGCAGTAGATAGAGCAGTGGTTCTTAACCTTTTTTGAGGTACCGAACCCACCAGTTTCATATGCGCATTCACTGAGCCCTTCTTTAGTGATAAATAAAATATGATTTTTTTCCCCAAATTCAAGACATAGGTATATGTTTTTTTACTGGTGCACAAGATGAGCCGTGCATGAACATCACCTTGCTCAAAGAACAAAACCAACAAAGTGCATGAACTCACAACAAATTACGGTATTACTTTATTCTGGCCTCCGCGGCAGAGGCTTCTCCCAACCCCTGAGACCTACTCATCGACCCCCTAGGGTTTGATAGAACCCAGGTTAAGAACCACTGAGATAGAGTGTTTACCTGGGACACTGAGGACCCAGGTTTGAAACTCTGAGGTCACCAGCTTGAGCCCAAGGTCACTGGCTTAAGCAAGGGGTCACTGGCTCAGCTGGGCCCCCCAGTCAAGGCACATACGAGAAAGCAATCATTGAACAACTAAAGTGTGGCAACAACAAGTTGATGCTTCTCATCTTTCTCCCTTCCTGTCTTTCTCTCTCTCTCTCACTTAAAAAAAAAAAAAAAAGCCAAAGTTGCTGGCATTGTGGCTGTTTACTAACAGCTCGCCTTTCGATCTCAGCATAGTTTTCAGTAGCAAGATAAGATTTATTGTTAGGTCTACATATTAATTCACCAGTCTTTCTCGTTTACTGTTGTCTCTAGGTTCTAGCATATTGTCTAGAACATACAGGCATTCAATTAAGTATTTATGGCATGAAGAAATGAATGAACCTAGTAGCACTGGTCTTATACAGTGAGGTACATTTTGACATTCATACATTTGAGCATGAATTAGTATTTTAAGTAGATAGATACATGTGAAGTGTGGGTACAGTGTTGATGGAACTCCTGAAGTACCTCCTCACAACTATGTTAGCAGGACTCAATTTGAAATTTCGATAGCTTTAAAGAAATTTTACTATATGTATTCCATAAAAATAATAAATGTAGTCAGCTCAGGAGGTCTTCAGGATGTACTTTTTTTTTTTATCTTTCTCAATAAGCCAGCCTTGAAAATAGATAGCTTGTTTTCTACATAAACCTAAAAATACATGTTCAGCTGTTTTCTTTTGGTTTAGTTATCAATTGAAAACAGATTAAAGTTGGGAAGCTCATTTTTAAGGTACATCATTTTATATAGAAATATGGAAGTCTGAGAGTTTTCTTTCCTCTCTTTCAAACAAGATCAAATTATATGTTGACACCAATATTCTCTACTTACATCATTAAACATATTTAAAAGTTCAAAGGTCTATCAAGATTTCGGTTTTCTGTTATTTTGTTTCACTTTCCCATTTGTCTGTGACAATGTTTTGGTAATCTTTTCTATTTAGATTTGTGATTTTGGATTGGCCAGAGTGGAAGAATTAGATGAATCTCGTCATATGACTCAGGAAGTTGTTACTCAGTATTATCGGGCTCCGGAAATCCTGATGGGCAGCCGTCATTACAGCAATGCTATTGACATCTGGTCTGTCGGCTGTATATTTGCAGAACTACTAGGACGGAGAATACTGTTTCAGGCACAGAGTCCCATTCAGCAGGTATGATAACATTTTAGGCTTTAGAAGCTTCCAATTCTATTACAGATTTAAAGGGAAAAGCATTATACATACATGTCTTGGGCTTATTCATTATATTGTCTAAATTGCTTTTAGCAATTTCGGGTTCACTTCAAATCCAGAAAGTTATGAAGTTGCAGATTACAAAGAGATTCATGTTATAACTTACATGCCTATTGAGGGAGTGTTCACTTTGTTACATGCACTGGTATGTAGCAGCAGACTGCTGGAACAATTTGCACAAGTATAATCTTCAGTTGTTAGAGAGCCTCTATTCTTTTTGACTGGAATGGATCTGACCTGAAAATGTATTTGGTGACTTATGCATAGAATATAAATTTTGATGATTGGTTTCTTTAAACATTTAGAAACATTTCTAACCTTTATTATTGAGCTAGAATATTTAAATATGGCAGAGGACATCAGAAGCTGATTAAAATGTAGCTTTAGGACACTGTGATACTTTTTTTTTTCTTAAAGATTTCATTTATTGATTTGGGGAGGGGAGGGAAAGAGAGAGGGAATGAGAAGTATCAACTCATATTTGCTTTACTTTAGTTTTTCTTTGCTTGCTTCTCATATGTTCCTTGACCTGGCAAGCCCAGGGTTTTGAATCTGCGACCTCAGTGCTCCAGGTAAATGCTCTGTCCACTGCACCACCACAGGCCAGGCAGGACTCTGTGATACTTACATTGTCTGCCTTTATAGCTAATTCATTACTCTATTATTATTATATTTCTTGGAATAATTTCTAAGTATTTTTTATTCATAAATTTTAACAGTATTATTGCATGAGACTAATGTTAACAATGATGAGCTCAGGCTGTGGAATCATATTGGTGGGTTCAGATCCTAGCTCTGCCACTTAACTGTTTATTAAATCTTGGGCAAGTTAAACTGTCTTGAGGATTGTTATGCAGGTGAAATGAAGTAGTAAAGCTGAAAATAAGGCCTGGCCCATAGTAAGCACTCAGTTCGCAAACAGGATCGTGGTGGGATGCCAGGGAGCCAGGGATCCAGCAGTGAATAAGATAAAGTAAGTGCCTGCCTTTGTGAGACTTTCACAAGAGACAAATTAAATAAGTATACCAATAATTGTAATCCCGAGTAACGGTAAATTCTATGAAGAAAAATTCAACCAGGTTAGAGATAGCATGATGATGGAGCAGAGCAGTGCTAAAATTCTCTGACAGAATAACCTTTGAGGAGTGACCCAAGTGAAATGAGAAGCCAGGTGCTGGGATAGAGGGTTCCAAAAGAACAGACAACCAGTGTAACAAAGCCTCTGAGGCAGGAACCAGTGTGACACGTTGGGGGGATGGCATGACCAAAGAGGAGCAGATAGGAACTGCTGTCAGAGAGAGAGAAAGCCTGCCCATGGCAGCCTGATAAGGATTTCAAATTTTATTCTGTGCAAAGTGTGATGGAAAGCTAAGTGGAGATTTTGAGCAAGGGTATGTTAAGATTTGATTGATCACTACTGTGTGATCTTTGATGACTACTGTGTATCTTTGTAAAATAATTCATGTACTTGACCAAAATGGAACAATTTTTTTATTCTCTTTCTACAAAGAGTTGTTAAATGATACATTAGAAACGACATATGCTATGATCAGCATTTAATTTTATTTCTCTGCTGACCTGACCAGGCAGTGGCGCAATGGTAGAGCATGGGACTAGGAACCAGGTTCGAAACCCTGAGGTTGCTGGCTTGAGTGTGGGCTCACCAGCTTGAGCACGGGGTCACCGGCTTGAGCATGGTGTCACAGAAATGACCCCATGGTCACTGGCTTGAGCCCAGAGGTCACTGGCTTGAGCCCAAAGTCGCTGGCTTGAGCAAGGGGTCACTTGCTCTGCTCTAGCCCCCCGGTTCGAGAAAGCAATCAATGAACAATTAAGGTGTTGCAACGAAGAATTGATGCTTCTTATCCCTCTCCCTTCCTGTCTGTCCCTATCTGTCCCTCTCTCTGATTCTCTCTCTGTCTCTGTCAAAAAATATATATATATATTTCTCTGCTGTTTATTCAGTCTGTTTTTTAGGACTTAGAAAGTGATCCAAGTGATAAAAACATACATAATTTAATGTTGGGTACTTTTGACAGCACCCATTTTATTGTTTAATATTTTTGGAAAGTCGAGTTTACCAGACTTACCTGGACATAAGCAGTCATACAGAAAAACTTAAATAATATATTAAACAAGGATCTGGGGGCATGCTGGAAAGAATATATAAAGGAAAGTAGGAAGCACTAGAATCAGATTCAGTTATCTCATTTTCTAGAGAAATACTTAGGTCTTGAGTTTGCCAGTGTGATGTAGCCACTGAAGGAGAACTCACACCTATCAATCATCAGTGTATTTTAGGGTGAAATGCCAAAATTTTAAATGTGAAAAGAATCTAATTTCTAAATGGAAGTAGTTATTTCCTGTAGCATTTTCTTTGTGTCTTTGAAAAATAAATAGCTTTGGTATTGTAATACCAGCAGACTTAAGATTTCATGGATCTGACCCATTTTAGCCATTTTAGATAATTTTCTGAATTTGTTTTCATGAGCCAGTAATTTCCTTCTGCCTTTAAGTGTAGTTGTTAGAGATCCAACCGTATCATCCTCACACTCTTCCCAAAAAGCTTAGTATACAGATCTTTACTTAGATATCTCCATTATCCTGGAGGGCAGTGATACTGATGGTACCCCATCATTTAGATAAGGGCAGGACAAAAGTGTGCTTTATAATCGGCTACTCCAGCACCTGGAAAAGAAGTATTCTCTAGGTAAGAATTTTCCATTCTGAAGGAATTCAAATAAAATGTTATTGTTAATTAGGTTATGAGGTTAGAACAATTGTAGCACTATAGAAAATTGTGAAGGTGCTGTGGTACTTACAAAGACTTGTTTGTGAGAAGACCGTTTTTATTGACCTCTTATTGTGCTCAGCTAACTAAATGGGACCTTAAGCAATGTCATAGTTAGATTCTAAGTACTGCAGTTTCCTGTCAGTGTAAGAGATTTCTGGCATAGCTGGAATGTAAAGGGGTATGTAACTGACTCAAACATTGATTGCTTAGCTTTAATTTCAACTGTGAATGTTCTAAGTATTTACTAAATCACAGTTGCCTGATTTGTGGATTAGCTCCTTGATGAGCCTAAATCCATGTGAAGCATTAGAATTTATTCATTAACTGTTTGAAAATATAGTCATTAACTGTCAGTTTAAAAAGCAGTTCGGCCTGACCTGTGGTGGCGCAGTGGATAAAGCGATGACCTGGGAACACTGAGGTCGCCAGTTCAAAACCCTGCACTGGTCTGGTCAAGGCACATATGGGAGTTGATGCTTCCAGCTCCTTTCCCTTTCTCTCTTTCTCTCTCTTTCTCTCTTTCTCTCTCTTTCTCTCTTTCTCTCTCTTTCTCTCACTCTCTGTCTCCTCTCTAAAATGAATTAAAAAAAAAAAAAAGCAGTTCATCTCTGCGTGGATCATAGATGCTATGGTATCCAGACACAGGGAAGGTAGATGCAGACTCCAAAATTATTATAGCCTTAGAAGACCACATTTGCCAAAACATATTTTCTCTATTTCTAACATGTAGGTTCCTAATGAACATTTTTTCTGGTCTTTTTAATTGTCCAAAATGTGAAAATAGGAGCTCCTATTAGTTAATCTGGAACTTGCCTTAGACTTATTTCCCCTAAATTGGCTCCTCGGCTCTAATAAAAAGTTGTTTTCTTGAGCTTACTATCCATGTGTATCTCCTGTTTCCTTGTAGTTGGATTTGATCACGGATCTCTTAGGCACACCATCACTGGAAGCAATGAGGACGGCTTGTGAAGGCGCTAAGGCACACATACTCAGGGGTCCTCATAAACAGGTAAAAGAGAAGGAAGGGATCTGTATTTGGTAACCAGCTCTTTGGGCAAGGTTTTCCTTTCAACTGAATAATGAAGCTTTAAGAATTTTTAAACAAAAATATTACTTGTAAGTTTATTTTATCCTGTATGTCATGTCCATAAGTAAGAAAATGTTAAATATTTGTCAAATAAAATAAAATACGGCAATTACTGATGCTATAGAAGAAAGGAAATATTTTTATAGCACCCTTGCTAATAAATTACCCCTGGCTTTTTGTCTCCTGGTTTTTATGATGTGTCTGGAAAAAGTTACTAGGGGTGGAACTTTAACCTCAGTGCCATAACCTAATACATATAGTATATATCAAAATGTCCTGTCCAAATACTGAACCAAAATACCTGGTATCTCTTATTTCAGCCAGGAAATGTGAAGCCGTTTCTATTGCACTCTTGCCACTAACACACAAGCAGATGTGAATTTTGTTAGAAAAGAGTATAAAGAGAAGTTGTTATTTGCACTGATCAGTATTACTTGCAACCAGCCAGTCACTGCTGAGAAAGAAGAATTTTATTTATCTCCATCCTATTGATTTAGCAGCATTTTTAGAAGTATTTTCCTAATCTCCTTTGGACAAAACAGCCTAATGATGTGAAGAATGAGTAGAAAAAATATTTTCCCTAAGAGCAACAAACTGAAACAGAAGAAAGAAGGCTTAAAAGGAAGACTCAGCAACTGATTTCCTTGGTTTCTTTTAAATTGAGTATTTAGATGATCTGATTGTTCATTAGAAGATCCAATGAATCTAATCGACAAAATGACAGACCGAGTTTGACTCCTCTCAGATTACCAGCCAGATGTTTGGTCAAGGCCTTGCCGTTCCCTTTCAGTTCCCTCTCTGTAATTGTAGTGTGACTCCAGGCATAAATGCAGCAGGGAAAGTGTGTTAGCCAGTGTGGTATCTCCTAAAACCAGCCTGAACTGGTAAATACAGATGTAGATGCTGGTCTTTTAAATAGCCCCTCTCAGGAGCATGCGTGCACCTTTCCTCCCCCCAGGTGCACTACCTTTTCCTTTCCCCTCCTACCCTCCAAGGGCCCTTCTTTTGCTTCTGTAACTTGGTGCCTGAGCCTGTGCAGCCCAGCTGGCTCACTTCTGCTACCTCTGTAACCTATTCTAAATAAAATTTCCCTTCTGATTTGAAAAAATAAAAATAAAATAAATAGCTCCTGCTGGTAACATCCTTCTGTATAGCATTTAGTTTAGAACTATAAAATAATCAGAGACCCTAACTCCCAAGGAGAAAGGACAGCATGTCTTAGCCTAGAGAAAGGTTCTATATTAATAGAAGAAACTAAAAAAATCTATTATGTTTTCAATATTGGCCAATATCAGGAATATTAAACTAATTTATCAATACCTCATGGTAAATGTGTCCTTGGAAGTAGCAAAATAATCTTCCTCTTCTATTGACCTCTTTAGCTCAATAAATCTTGCCCAGCAAAGGTAGTCAGTAACGAAAAGTGATGAAAATCAGGTACCCTGGTGGCACCCTTCCATCTCTAGAGGAATTTTAACTGTTGGTAGTGGTTGCCAGCTAATTCATCCTTTGTGTTGAAGAGTTGTTAAACAGCAGTGGAGAGAGCAAGACTTTCTAAGGAATTTCCTGCCTGCTCTTTAGAACAGCCTAAAAATGTAACTTACTGCACCAAAAGTCACTTAGCATTCCTTTGAGCAATCCTGGCAAAGTGAGTTCTTTTTCTACTAGAAATTTTAAAAATCTAGTTGTAAAAACCTAGAACTTTAAATTAAATTTAAAAATAGTAAATGTCATTATTAACTAAAATAAAGGGTGGAAGAAAGGAAAATATTAAGTGCCATATTTACTTAACTAGTTAAATAGATTAAGATATTTAGCAGACTTCATTCTTATATGGTTTTTTGTTTGTTTTTTTAATATTTATTTTATTTTATTCATTTTAGAGAGGAGACACAGAGTGAGAGAGAGAGAGAAAGAGAGAAAGGGGGGAGGAGCTGGAAGCATCAACTCCCATATGTGCCTTGACCAGACCAGTGCAGGGTTTTGAACTGGCGACCTCAGTGTTCCCAGGTCGACGCTTTATCCACTGCGCCACCACAGGTCAGGCGGTTTTTTGTTTTTGAAAGAGTGAGGGAGAAGAGCAATCAGAAGCATCAACTCGTAGTTGCAGCACTTCAGTTGTTCATTGATTGCTTTCTCATATGTGCCGTCACTGGAGGCTCCAGCAGAGCCAGCGACCTTGGGCTACAAGCCAGCAACCATAGGATCATGTCTATGATCCCACACTCAAGCCGGTGACCCGGCGCTCAAGCTGGTGAGCCCATGCTCAAGCCAGCAACCTCATGGTTTCAAACCTGGGACTTGCGCCACCACCAGTTAGGCTGTTATACATTTTTATATGAATTGCCCACTTAGAGCTTAACATTTTATCACTGAGTTTAGTGACAGCCTTAAGACAGCACCATGGTAAAAGTTAGGGATAGCTCTGGCTAGGTCAGAATATTTTGATTTTAAAGAGAAGATTGGCCTGGCCAGGCGGTGGCGCAGTGGATAGAGCGTCGGACTGGGATGCGTCAGACCCAGGTTCGAAACCCGGAGGTCGCCAGCTTGAGCGCGGGCCCATCTGGCTTGAGCAAGGGCTCACCAGCTTGGACCCAAGGTCGCTGGCTCTAGCAAGGGGTTGCTCAGTCTGCTGAAGGCCCGCGGTCAAGGCACATGTGAGAAAGCAATCAATGAAAAACTATGGTGTCACACGGGCAATGAGAAACTGATGATTGATGCTTCTCACCTCTCTCTGTTTCTGTCTGTCTGTCCCTATCTATCCCTCTGTCTGACTCTCTGTCCCTTTAAAAAAAAAAAAAGAGAAGATTGGTGGAGAAAAACTAATTAGAAGACCTCTTCTGCTCAAAGGTTAGATATGCTTTGCACAGACTTTCAAGTATTATCTTTAGATGACTTTTAACCAGTGTTGGAAATGGCCTCTCTAGGCAGGTATTCATGGTCTTTGAACATTAACCCAAGTAGATTTGTATAGAGTGAGTTGTACCTACCATATATAATCAAGTATAAATTAATTTAGCATGGTACTTGGTTCCATTTTTCCCACAGTATAGAAATTCAGTATTTTTGTCTGTGTTCTAAGGAATTTCCTGACTGCTCTTTAGAACAGTAAGTTTGCTAGTTGATTTTTATACCATCATTGCTCTCTGGAGAAGTTAACAGACCTTAAAGCTCTCTACTTAAGCCATTAGTCACATTCTGTTTTTCCCTTACCACTCCCTACTCCTTCCCTTACCCCATGATGCTTGTCTTATGTGCCTCTTGTTAGCCTATTAGCAATTGCTTGAAGGTTTGTCTCCATTCATGTTGAATCTATTTAGAGCTGACATTGGAAGACACATACATACCCACACACAAGTATATTTGGTATGTAGCTACTTGGATTGTTTTTAACTTTAAAAGATTAATTTGGTCCCCAATCCGATTATGCAATATAGTTTGTATACCTCCATGCATCGTGACTATTCTCCAAAGGACATTGTGCTTAGCTCAGTGCTCTGCACCGGATGTATACCCTATTTATGTCTCTCTGGACTGTAGTGATTAAAGGTGCAGGATGTGGTGTTGGTGTCAGGCTCACCACATTGCATAGCATGTTGAGTGGTGTCCCAGGAGTTGTACACTACGGTTTTCAGACAAACTGTATATGATTCCCAACTCTACCAGTAACTCACTTTGTGACCTTATGCAAATTACTTAACCTTCCTGTGCCTGGGTTCATTCATATGTAAAATGTGAACAAAAATGGTTACTACTTCATTAAATTGTTATAATTATAAAGAGATAGTAGATGCAAGGAGAACATATAACAGTGCTTGGCATCCTAAACACTTAATGTTAACATTTAAAGTTATCACTCTAAAATAGCAGACAAATAGTTCATGGTTTTTTATATAAAAAAAATAATATATTATGATCAAGTAGAGTTCAACACAGAGATGCAAAGATGTTCACCTTAATTAATATGTTAAATCCTCACAACACTATAATGTCCCATTTATTGTTCCTTTTTACAGATGGGAGATGGAGGATTACAGAGGTTAAATAATATGCTTAAGGTCATAAGCCAAGTCTCAAAAATAGATTTCTCTAATTCTAAAACCTATGTTCTTAGCCAATCACTGCCAGGCACATATACCTTCACAGCAGATTATTTTTAATTTCATTTGTTTAAAAAAAATTTATTTGTTTATGTGCAAGTAATATGTGACTGCATATAAAATAAAAGTTTTACAGAGAGTTAGTCATCCTTAGCTACCTCCCACACTATCCCAGTCTCCTCTGGATTAATTTGAGAATATCTTTCTGGACATATTTTTTCTATGTGTGTGTATATGTATATATATATGTCTTTTTTCTTTTTCTTCTTCTCCAAGTAAGAGGAAGGTAGATAGAAAGACAGACTCCTGCATGTGCCTCGACTGGGAACCACTCAGCAGCCTCCATCTTGGACTGATGCCCTGCCCATTTGGAGTCCTGCTCACAACCGAGCTATTTTTAGCACCTGAGGTGGAAGCTTCATAGAGCCATCCTCAGCCTTCAGGGTGATGCACTCAAACCAATTGAGCCGTGGCTGGGGGCAGGGGGTGGGGCGATGGAGAAGCAGACAGTCCTCCTGTGTTCCCTGACCGGGAATCGAAGCCAGGACATCCACATGCTTGGCCAACAACACTCTACCTCTGAGCCAACTGGCAGGGCCTATTTTATATATATTTGTACAAACAGAAATATGTACTATTGTTTGTTGGGACTTTTTGAAAAATATACATATACAGGAGAACCTAATTGTCGTCTTAAAGTCACAGATGACTGCCTCAGTTTACTTGTGTTGGTTAGTTAATATACATATTTCCATGTGTAACAGGACTCTTTCTAGTGAAACCCAGTTAAAACTGGCTTACGCAAAAAAGGGAACTCACTGGTTCATATAACTGAAAAGTCTTGAGCTACAGCTGACTTCAGTCTGCTTGATTCAGGTAGTCAAGTCATAGTCTATACTAGGAATCTGACTCTGCTTTTTTCTGTTTTCCTGTGTGTTGGCTTCATTTTCGGACATGCTTCCCTCACGTGTTGGCAGAATGGGACCAGCAGTCCAGAGCTATGTTCTATTAGCATATCAATCTTTCAGAAAAGAGTTTTACCAAAGAGGTCCAGAAATAATATTTGGAAGTTCTCTGATTTAGTTAGGAATGAGTTATAAGTAATAGAAAATATTGCTTACAGTGGTTTAAAGAAATAAAGTTTATTTTTTTCCTCATATCAAGTCCAGAGGTAGGCAGTCCAGAGCTGATAGAGCAGCTCAATTATGTAATCAAGGATCTAGTTATTTTTCTTTCTTTCTGCTCTGCCATCTTTAGAATGTTGACTTCATGCTCTCTTGCTTCCCACCTCATGGTCACAAATTAGCTGTAGCTTGTCCAGATATCATATCTACTTTCAAAGCAAGAAAATAAAGGAAAGAGGGAGCATTAGCAGTCTCTGTTCCTTTTATCAGGAAGGCAAAGTTTTCCCAGAAGCCTGCCTGCCAAACTTGCTTTTTTATCATTGTCCAGAACTGTGTAAAATATGGCCTCCCAGATATAAGACAGGCTAAAAAACGAGAATTTTCCATCTCATATAATGAAAGTAAATGAGAAGAGGATTGGGGGTATGTGTTGAGTTAGCCAGTCCATGTGCCTTACTTGTTTTAGACCATATGCCCATCTGGAGCTAGTCCTGGTGCCCAGGGAATGTCATTTGATTGCACAGGCCTGGGTCAGGTGCCGTCCTTGGAGTTTGGAGATTGAGCTCAAGGCCAGCCAGAACACTTGAGGGTGAGAAGACCTTTCCTAAAGGTCAGAAAATACTGAGTAGACAAAATTACTGTACGGTTTGTTTTTTTTAATTGTCTCTTTTCCACAACTCAGAATCTTGGATGAGGAGACTCTTAGCTGCCAGGGCCAAACATCAAAGTAGGTACTTGTTGAGGCACTGGCCTATTGATGGGATTGAAAAGTCTAATTTAATCCTTTCTTTCATCTCTTACAAGGTTTTCATTTATCCTCACATTGTTCCAGCTAATTGTGTCAGATATAGATACAATATTTTCACTGAAATTAAAATAGTCCTGTTTCCTGTCTTATCTTACATCTAATAGAATCAGAGGATGTTAGAGACTTCATGTAGTTCAATCTTCTTATTTTTCAGGTGGGGGTTTCTTTTATAGAACCCCAAGTGCTTACCATCGTGCACTGCACATCGCTCCCCATGAACCCTAACACAGCTTCTTTGCTCTAGCTCAGTGGTTCTTAACCTGGGTTCTATCGAACCCTAGGGGTTCAAAGAGTCGGTCTCGGGTTCGGAGAAGCCTCTGCTGCGGAGGCCAGAATAAAGTAATACCGTAATTTGTTGTGAGTTCATGCACTTTGTTGGTTTTGTTCTTTGAGCAAGGTGATGTTCATGCACGGCTCATTTTGTGCACCAGTAAAAAAACATGTACCTATTTCTTGAATTTGGAAAAAAATATCATATTTTATTTATCCCTAAAGAAGGGTTCGGTGAATGCGCATATGAAACTGGTGGGTTCGGTACCTCAAAAAAGGTTAAGAACCACTGCTCTAAATGAAACTTAACAGGAATTCACACGGCCTCTCCAACTCAACTGCAGTGACCGGCACACAGCACTTGGCTTATGATGACTGCGGTATATCCATTTAGGGCTTCTCACCCAAGACCAGAAGCTCATCTTTGCTTCATTTCACTGACAGTTAATCACCGTCATTAATAGAGCACTCTTGTCCTTGTGATTCAGCACAGCACCCACTCACTCCTACATTGCTGAGTGACTTATAAACTTGCAGAACAAACAGAAAATGGACTGGGATGTTTTAAAACGGGGAAAAGTGATGTGTGTAAATGTTAGGGAAGTTGGCCAAAACTTTTTTCCAAATGAGCTATTTGGGACATATTTTTAAGCATTCTTTTTTTTCCTCTTATTCAAAGTGATTCCACTGCACTTGATGAGAAATAGAATCTTTTCTAGTTCTGATACCTGGGCCCAGCTGGTTTCAACCATAATGGCTGGTGATTTAGAGGGGAAGAAAATTAAATTAGAAATGCAGGGCCCCAGCCAGTTTGCTCAGTTGGTTAGAGCGTTGTTCTGAAACACCAAAGTTGTGGGTTCTGTTCCCGGTCAAGGTGCATACGGGAAAACCAATGAATGTTTTTCTTTCTCTCCCCCTCTCTCCTTTTCTCTCTCTCCCTTTCTCTCTCTTTCTCTTTAAAATCAATCAATTAAAAATGTATTAAAATTACTAAAAAAAGAAATGCAGCATCTCTAACATTATACAGTGTGTCCGTAAAGTCATAGTGCACTTTTGACCGTGTGACCAGTCAAAAGTGCACCATGGCCTGACCTGTGGTGGTGCAGTGGATAAAGCGTCGACCTGGGAACACTGAGGTCGCCAGTTCAAAACCCTGCACTGGTCTGGTCAAGGCACATATGGGAGTTGATGCTTCCAGCTTCTTCCCCCCCCCCCTCTCTCACTCTGTGTCTCCTCTCTAAAATGAATAAAATAAAATAAAAAATTTAAAAAAAAAAAGTTTTTTTTAAAAAAGTGCACCATGACTTTACGGACACGCTGTACTTTCTATGGATCCAGTGCTAGGAACTAGATAAATTATTAGTGGTTATCTTACTAGAGAGATAATGGCATGGCTGAACTGACCCTTCTTTTTCTTTGTGCCTCTTTGTAACATACATATAAACTCAGAAAAGGAGACAGTATATAATATTACTGTTCTAGGCTGAAATTAAACTTAGTCTTATTTTTAGTGTATTTGTTGAGATGTACTTCTGAAAGATACAATTTGGAGTGAAGCAGTGTTTAAAATTTCAGGTAACCCTAACCTCCACTCTAAATCCATTTGATTTTCGTAAGCTCCCCTGTCTCATATCAAGGTGTCCTCAAATCTTATAAATTTTGCCTCCTAATTTATTCTCTATCCTCTATTTAGTGGCTTCTGGAACTACTTGGTTATGTTTTCCTTGCCCACCAGACAGATGTTATTCATCTTTGTTGCCCTAACACCTAGCCCAGGACCTGGCAGTTGGTAGATATTAGATGATTAGCAATGATGTTGGCAGGCAGGCAGGTCTGTGCTGCTGCAGTCTAATAGATGAGAAAGCCAGAGTTCAAGTGACTAACCCAAGTCTTGTGATAGCAGAGTTAGGATTTGAATCCACGTCTTCTAATACTCATTCCAGTAGTCCTGTTCCTAAGCTATAACATCCCTCCACCACAAAAAGTAGTGTGAGGTGCAGATTCACTTGGGGAGTGGAAAGGAAAGAGTTGATTATAGGTGGACATTTGAGTCAGTAAGAATTGGTTATAATTTGGCTGACAACCTGCAGGAGCCAGTGAAAAAGAGGACAGCTATTCACAATCAAATGAAGAATCCAAATGTTCTTAAGAATATCAAATTACTTCACTTTACACAATAAAAAAATTCTTAGGGAAAAACACACCGTATATAAATTAAGTTGTAAATTAAAACCTCTTCCTTACACTCTACACACGCACACACACCCCTTATCTTGACTAAAGCAGATAATTTCAGAGGTACCGTAGACTTACATATTTTTAACAAAAAAATGCTTCTGTCCTTGCAAACATGTAAATGCACCAAGGAATAATAAGTTGGTCTACAAATATTTGAGTGCTAGTAGGCATGGGTTCTGTGTACATAATGCTTTTTATCTGTAGTAGTCCTGTCAAGTCTCAAACTTAAGAAGAGATCATTTAGTCCAACCTGCTTTTTCAATGCTTAAGAATACTGAGATTCAGACATGTTGATTTATCTAATTTGTTAATGAACTAGAACCCCTATCTCTTATCTGTTGCTCCTTGATCCTGAAGAAAACTCCTGTAGGGTGAATAATTACCTGATGACTCTGAGGTGTCTTGTTCTTGTTAGATTTTCCTACACGACTTTGTTGGAAGGAAGCAGATATGTAACATCTCGTCTAGCAAGATTCTGAGGCTGTGACTGAGATGCAGTGAGACCTGTTAGTGTTATTGGATGACAAACAGAGCAGTGATGCCATTCACTTGGTCTGTCCCTGACTCTCTCTCCACGCAGTGAAATTAAAGCTTTATCAGGTCTGGATTTTCAGGTCATAAGAGCCAGTGCAAAAGGGTCAGATATTTTGCTAAAGGCAAAATAGATGGACATAGCAAAAACAGTGGCATACTTTCTTAGATGATTCTGGAACTTCCTAAGTGTCTTTTAGCTCCTCTAGGACTAGTGTTTTAGCACCTTTGTGGTTATATTGCTGTAAGACATAGTTCACATGCTTACTTTTTGTACAGTCTACATGCTTAACTTGGCGTGTGGCCAAGGTATTAAATTCCTTTTCTCCCACTCCTGGGCATGTTTGGTCTTCCCTTCTTGCCAAAGCATTTACAGTATAAGTGCTTATAGGATTAGCTTTCACTTTTCATATGCTCCTTTATGCTTTAATCTCCAAAGGTAGCATGCAATATAAAATACGCTACTGGAAGTCAGTGACAGTTGTTTTCGAAGACTAGTTAATTATCCATTCCCTTTGAATTCTGACTTATGTGCATACATCTTTTGAGCTAAGTATTTGTCATAAATTAGCTATCCTCAATGTCTACTTATGCTTATTTACATATTTGAATTCTTTATTTTTTCACAGCCATCTCTTCCTGTCCTTTATACCCTGTCTAGCCAGGCTACACATGAAGCTGTTCATCTCCTTTGCAGGATGTTGGTCTTTGATCCAGTAAGTAGCGTTTGTTTTTATATTTCGTATTAATTAAAAACACTCGTGTTCTCAGAAAAGCATCAGGATGGACGATGTAAATAATGACTTTTCAAAAGATAAACTTCAGTCCCATTTCCGTGTGTATCTCTCACTCATTACACAGTTGGTTATTAACACATATGAGCTGAGTTGAAGAGATGAGAACTCTACCATCCTTATTCATCTCTATTTGTAGAAGGCACCAAGTTAAATTAGGAGAAAAAAATTAACATTATTTGAAAAAATCTGCCCATTATCTTGCATAAAGTTGTTGGGCTGGTAGCTTTTGAAATGCCACTTTTGGACTTGACTCTTCCAGGACAAAATTCAACTCTTTGTTTACTCATCCAAAGAGTATTTATTATTCACATCTCTGCCAATAACTGTTGTCAAAGAAGACTCAGAAATGAAAGCATTTAGAAAAGAAAATTTTACTTGCCAAGAGTAGAAGAAAGTCACCAAATAGAAAAAAACAGCAGGTTTGATCCCTGGTCAGGGCTCATATAGGAACAGGTCACTGTTTCTCTCTCTCTCCCTTCCGCTCTCTCTAAAAGATTGATAAATAAATATTTTAAAACTAATTGGAATAGGAGTTTGCTCCCTTTTATTTTAAGAGTTCTCATAGTATTGATGTACTAACTCCCTTCAGAAGTAGACAAAGAATATCAATTTGTTTACTTAGAAACATTCTGTATTTATAAAATAGAAAATACTATCAACTCTTATGTAAAACTAGAAGAGCCAATTTTGATAAAACAGCAAAATCTATTTTTAGAAACAGGTGTCTGTATCTATTACAAATGTTGATCATTTAAAGAAACAAGATATATAGTATAATTAAGATACCTAGGCCGGCCTGACCAGGCGGTGGCGTAGTGGATAGAGCGTTGCACTGGGATGCGGAAGACCCAGGTTCGATACCCCGAGCTCGCCAGTTTGAGCGCGGGCCCATCTGGCTTGAGCAAAAGCTTGCCAGCTTGGACCCAAGGTCACTGGCTCCAGCAAGGGGTTGCTCAGTCTGCTGAAGGCCCGTGGTCAAGGCACATGTGAGAAAGCAATCAATGAACAACTAAGGTGTCGCAATGGCAACAAAATACTGATGATTGATGGTTCTCACCTCTCTCCGTTCCTGTCTGTCTGTCCCTATCTATCCCTCTCTCTGACTCTCTCTCTGTCCCTGTAAAAAAAAAAAAAAAAAAAAAAAAAAGATACCTAGGACATAATTAAGCACCATCAGGTCCTTCAAAAGAACACCATGACTGCCTGACCTGTGGTGGCGCAGTGGATAAAGCGTCGACCTGGGAACACTGAGGTTACCAGTTCAAAACCCTGCACTGGTCTGGTCAAGGCACATATGGGAGTTGATGCTTCCAGCTCCTCCCCCCTTTCTCTCTTTCTCTATCTCTCTCTCTCACTCTGTGTCTCCTCTCTAAAATGAATAAATAAAAATAAAAATAAAAGAATTAAAAAAATAAAAAAACACCATGATTGAAAATCTAATTAATTGTGATTTCTTTCTCAACTGAGCAGGACAGTTTTTACTTTTTGGTATTCATACCCTTTTCAAAATGATAGTGTCCTTTCTGTAGCATTGTTTCAAAAGTCCTAAGAGACTTAAATTTGTTTAAGAAATGAAAGTCAACTGTTGCGCCTGACCAGGTGGTGGCACAGTGGATAGAACATCGGACTGGGACACAGAGGACCCACGTTCGAAACCCTGAGGTCGCCAGCATGAGTGCAGGCTCACTGGCTTGAGCATGGGATCATAGACATGACCCCATGGTCACTAGCTTGATCCTAGAGGTCGCTGGCTTGGAGTCCAAGGTTGCTGGCTTGAGCCCAAGGTCATTGGCTTGAGCAAGGGGTCTCTCGCTCTGCTGTAGCCCTCTGGTCAAGGCACATATGAGAAAGCAATCAATGAACAACTAAGGTGCCTCAACAAAGAATTGATGCTTCTCTTGCCTGACCAGGCAGTGGTACAGTGTATAGAGAGTCAGACTGGGACACAGAGGACCCAGGTTCAAAACCCTGAGGTCACTGGCTTGAGCCCAAAGGTTGCTGACTTGAGCAAGGGGTTGCTCGGTCTGCTGAAGGCCCACGGTCAAGGCACATATGAGAAAGCAATCAATGAACAACTAAGGTGCTGCAATGAAGAATTGATGCTTCTCATCTCTCTCCCTTCCTGTCTGTCTTTCCCTGTCTCTCCCTCTCTCTGTCTCTGTCAAAAAGAAAAAAAGAAAGAAAATTGATCTTGCATGCTAGGGATTTGATTTACTTTTTGTTCAAAAGCTTGTCTTCAGTAAGATACTTTAGAAGACCTCACATAATCGCACAAAGACCATACAAATAGGTGTGCTATCAATAGTTGGGAAAACACTAAAATCTTTTCAACCCAGCATTCTCACATTTCAGGAAATATCAGAATCCTCAGTCACACAAAAAAGACCCAACAGGGAAGCCAGATTCCAGCTGCTGAAGGCAGCTCACAGGGACCCAATTTTGACATCTGCCACCTGTGACAGAAATGACTTAATCATCAGATGATAAAATAAAACCTAGATTCAATCACCATGTTGAATTGTAACAGAAATAGACTTGGCCAAGAACCAGATTTAGTGAGTAAAAGCCAAAGAGCTCAATCCCACGTGAAACTGGCCAGAGACACTGAGGATGAAGGGCCCAGTCCTGGGCAAGGTGCACTAGTCAGTGGCTAGTTTCTTTCGGTTTTGACAGTAGACCTTTATCCCAGTGTAACTTCCAGGAATAGCTGGACTCAACTTAGAAAATAAAAAGGAAAAGTTTGCTTGCTAAGAGCACCAGTGAATCAGACTTCAGCTGGATCACCAAATACAAAACCACAGGAACAAAACCAAGGTGGTCAAATTACATTTGTCTGTTTGTGGTGATAGCAGCTTTCCTTTGTGATTATCATTTCCTGAAAGGTCATGACATGCCTTTTAACATCAGCACAGGTTGTTTGTTTGTTTTTAGTTTGAGTGCAAAATGGTTTTTTTATCACGGTATGTGAAGTGCTTGATCATATTGAAAGCAGGGCAGAGATGTTTTTGTTCTACTCTCTGCTATTGAGTCCGTCCTTAAATCCTTTAAAATTCACTTTCTCATAGTAGTACTTACATGTCCACTGAGCGAAAAGAAGGGATATTTTTCTTTTTCTTCTTTTTTTGTGGAGATATGAGTTTAAACATGCATGGTTTATCAACCTGGAACTAGTATATTAAGTATTCTGATTTGAAGTGTCAGAAAACCACAGGCTGCTAGCCTGACCAGGCGGTGGCACAGTGGATAGAGCGTCGGACTGGGATGCAGAGGACCCAGGTTCAAGACCCCGAGGTCGCCAGCTTGAGTGCAGGCTCATCTGGCTTGAGCATAAAAAAAAGCTCACCAGCATGAGCCCAGGGTCGCTGGCTTGAGCAAGGGGTTGCTGGGTCTGCTGAAGGCCCGCGGTCAAGGCACATGTGAGAAAACAATCAATGAACAACTAAGGTGTCACAACGAAAAACTGATGATTGATGCTTCTCATCTCTCTCCGTTCCTGTCTGTCTGTCCCTGTCTATCCCTCTCTCTGACTCTGACTCTCTCTCTGTCTCTGTAAAAAAAAAAAAAGAAAGAAAACCACAGGCTGCTGCTACTCAAACTAAGCAGAATATTAAAACATAGCAGTCAGACCATTACCTGCTGCCTAACTCCTAACGGCTTTCAGATACCCTGCACTGAGTGGGTATGCTAAGAGAATAAAAGTTTCAAGCAGCTTTGTAAAATTTTCACCATGATCACATTTCTTCTAAATGCTGAGACATGTTTAGAAAATAAAACTGTTATTTAAAATGTAAATTCGTTTCCTTCAGAGCAGAGCATTACATATTTAAATGTCATGATACTTGTAATTTTTGACCCTGCATACATTTATTCCAAAGTAGAAACTTTTCAGGATCTTAGCAAAAAGTCACTTCATACTTCCTAGACCGTTGCATTACCCACCGCTGAATTCAGTTGTCCCTCTTTACACAGGACATACCGTAAAGTATGTATAAGCAGTTACAGTGCCTTGGGAAAGAACCTGTGTGGATAGTTGTGTTTATCTGTAGTGTTGATGGTCTCTAAATCTGATTTCAGTCCAAAAGAATATCCGCTAAGGATGCCTTAGCCCACCCCTACCTAGATGAAGGGCGACTGCGGTATCACACGTGTATGTGTAAATGTTGCTTTTCCACCTCTACTGGAAGAGTTTATACCAGTGACTTTGAGCCTGTCACCAACCCCAAATTTGATGACACTTTTGAGAAGAACCTCAGTTCTGTTCGACAGGTTAAAGGTGAGTATCGTTTTTGGCCTTCAGTCTGATAGGCTCACTGGTAACAGTTTTCATTAGATGGCTGTGAAAAGCTGAGATCTGGATGGTGACCAAGCTCCTTCGTAGATTTCTTTTACAACCTTGGGTATCTCTCTTTTGTTCAAGGCATATATGCCAAGGAAGCTGTGTCCTAAAAGTGTTGGTTTAGAATTACCTCCAGGGGAAGGCCAAGCAGAGGAATGAATATCTTGTTCTTGCTTTCAAAGCCAACATATTTAATGAGTGTGACTCTGTATATTTCATATGTATTCAGTCAGTGTAATTTGTTTCATTGAATGAACCATGTTAGACTTCTTTTTTGCATAACATGTAGAACTTTTTTTACAAAAAGGTAAACGTCCAATGAGGGAATCATTCCATCAATGATGACAAGAGGATGAAATTTCTGCTGGTCAACTTGTAAAATTTTCTGACACAATCAGGAATTGGGGTGGGATAGGGGTTTATGACATCCAAAATTCTTAATGATCTTAGTGCCTGCTTTAGGGGATTTTAGAAGAGAGAGTAGTCCCCAAAGTAACCAGCCCAAAACTGTCTACCTTAACATCAAGGTTTTTTAAACTGATTTTCAAAAAGATGGTAATCATCAGCAATTTAGAAGAGTTGACTCATAATGCCAAACCCTGGGAGTCACTCTCAAATTTACCATTTTACTCCTCCCAATGATAGGATTCCCACCCTGTGTAGTGCCACTTTGGGGTTTTTTCCTTATGTTTAGCAGCAGCTGTCATTTGGTTTCAGGAAAGTTCTTCTGAATTATGCCTGATGGATGACATGTGTCTGACTTAACTAAAGCGATAGGGAGCGCTCCCATGCGGCTGGAGTTAGCTGAGAACCCACTGCCCCCAGATTGGCATGCCTTCTGTAATGTCTGTTTCTCCACAGAAATTATCCACCAGTTCATTCTGGAACAGCAGAAAGGAAACAGAGTGCCTCTCTGCATCAACCCTCAGTCTGCTGCTTTTAAGAGCTTTATTAGGTAACTATATGTATATAATTCTAACTGTCTTGTTCGAATTAGAAGGATACCATTGTGATTTTGTTATTCAGCATACTTCTGTTTTTATTTAGATTAGGTAACATAAATAAAAGATCCAACAGAAAAGTTTCTGTTATGAACTTTGGCTTTAGACAAAAACGTATTAAAATGTAAGCATGAATTTTTACACTGATGCCAATTTGCTGTGGTTGCTTTGGCAGTTTTTCCCCAGATGACCATCATGCTGCCTGGTCAAGTGCACGGGGATCCTCCTGCAGCAAGAGTGTGGTAGCCCCTGTCCTGGAGTTAGATATGGTCATCTGGGTTTCTACTCCCATCCCCACCACCGTCATAATAAGTGCAAGCGAGAAAATTATTTTTTATAGATTGACTACTGGTGTGTCTGATAGGCTTATTGGTCAAAGAGCTTTAAACCTATTTTGAAACCTAGCAAGCCTCATTTTCTTTGTCCTTTCCTCCTCAGTCTCTTTTTCCCTAATTCCTTATATCAATCAAGGTCCAGTCCTGAGAAAGAAACCACACTCAGTAAAATTTAATAACAAGAAAGAAAAAGAATGAATAAGGAAGAAATTAAGAAGTTAGAGAAGACCCCTCCACTCAAAGCTAGTAAGATTTAGACCTCTTCAAAGATGATTTGGCTGCCACAGAGGCATACCCCATGAGGGTAGAAAATAAATTTCCCAAAAATGGGTACAGAACTCATCCATCAAAAAGGACTGCTGGGCCTGACCTGTGGTGGCGCAGTGGATAAAGCGTCGACCTGGGAACACTGAGGTCGCCAGTTCAAATCCCTGCACTGGTCTGGTCAAGGCACATATGGGAGTTGATGCTTCCGGCTCCTCCCCCTTTCTCTCTTTCTCTCTCTCTCTCTCTCTCTCTCTCTCTCTCTCTCTCTCTCTCTCTCTCCTCCGTGTCTCCTCTCTAAAATGAATAAAATAAAAAAATTTTTTTAAAGTTGGTTTAAAAAAAAAAAAAAGGACTGCTGGGCCTGACCAGGCAGTGGCGCAGTGGATAGAGCGTCGCACTGGGATGCGGAAGATCCAGGTTCGAGACCCCGAGCTCGCCAGCTTGAGCACGGGCCCATCTGGCTTGAGCAAAAGCTCACCAGCTTGGACCCAAGGTCGCTGGCTCCAGCAAGGGGGTTGCTCGGTCTGCTGAAGGCCGCGGTCAAGGCACATGTGAGAAAGCAATCAATGAACAACTCAGGTGTTGCAACGGCAATAAAAAACTAATGATTGATGCTTCTCACCTCTCTCCGTTCCGTCTGTCTATCTCTGTCTGTCTCTCTCTCTGACTCTCTCTCTGTCCCTGTAAAAAAAAAAAGGACTGCTGGGTTACAGAGAAACTTGCCAGATGTTTGGGTAGACCAAAGCAAGGCCTTTCACAGTTTAAAAAAAAAAGGCACATCAGAACTAGGAAGGGCAGCTGCTTCCTAATGCTAGGGCCTAGCAACGTTTTTCCAGCGCCCTCTGTCGACAAAGGCTAATTAACATCAGTCCAGGTGTTTCACAAAGGAGAAATGTGAGCAGGGTCTGGCTCCAGTATCACAAAGCAGGACACAGAAGGGTGGATTTGGATCTGAGAGGTCATACTCCTCCTCCTTTTTTCCCACCTGTCTTTCTTCCTCTCCTCTTCCCCTCTCTCCCTGCTTCTCTTTCCCTTTTCCTCACTTCTGTTTTAATTGACTTTGACATAGTATTGAAGTTGATTGAATTTAGTGAACCGAAGTCAAGGTTTTTTGTTTAGAATTTTTAAATCAGGGTGACTTTCATTTATTCCATGGATATGTCAGTTGAAAAAAGGATTTAAGTTGCATTTTTCTGTGGTTTAAAATTACTTTAATTTTTTTCCCCTAAGAGGCAGTGACCCAGTGAATCAAATGTTTTAATACCTTTCCAGGTGTGAGTTATTCATTATTCTGGGCCCCAGAGAAACAGAGTGGGTACATACACTCCCTCATGTTTATAATTTAGTTGGCAGCATTAGACACATGGAATAACTGATAAAACAAATCTGTGGACAACAAATCCGCAGTGATTATCCACTACTGTACTACTCAATTAATACTTGACAGAGAAAGCTTATGAAGTTCATTCAAAATAGGTACCCACATAAAGTTACTGTGTTTTCAGAGGCTACTTTTAAATGAATAATTCTGCATTCTTTAAGGTTATTTTTCTGGTTGATTATAAGCATTATTATTTATAATAGCTCCTGTTTACTTTGTATTATGAAGTAGGAAGTGTGGAAAGCTCTTTACATAGATTTTCTCATTTGTTCAGCACTATAGCATTATCCGTATCCGGAAGAGGAACGGTGAAGGAATTTGCTGTGTGTCACACAACCAGTGAATGACATGATTTCAAGGCCATGTACTAGCTGCTGTACCGTATTGCCTCACTAAAGATACAAATCCTTAAACAATTTGGAAAAAATGCAAGTTTAGAGAGTTAAAAGAAACAGAAATAAAAATCTACAAATGGACTTTGCAATTTTTTTAAAGGAAGAGAGGAAAACAGGCAGCAGTGAATTCCCTTTGCCCTTGTGGTGTTACAACTGTTTTCATCATGTCTCCATTTTTTTCTAGTTCCACTGTTGCCCAGCCATCTGAGATGCCCCCATCTCCTCTGGTGTGGGAGTGACGGTGGAAGATAATGTACTACTGAAGATGTAATGTAGCTTTCCACTGGAGTCTGGGGTTTGCAATTCTGGAGGTTAATCATGCTTGTACTGTAATTTTACTAATGAAGTTTTAAATTAACAACCACTACTTGTATGATATGAATAATATTTAGAAATGTTACTAGACTTTTAATCTTGTAAAGTGGTTGTGCTTTTAGAAGAAAAATATTTTACCCAGAGTTGCACATGTTTTATGAATTTAGTGCAGCTGTTATGGCTCACCTCAGAACAAAAGAGAATTGAACCAAATTTGGGAGTTTGGGGTTTTGTGTTTTTGTTTTGTTTTTGTTTTTTAAAATGAAGTGAGATTGTTCACACACACACACACAGGACAGTCATCCATTTTGATATTTGAGCCATTCCTGAAAATTAGGGTTTTCTAAAATGAAAGAATCTAGAAACCTTGCCTGCGACCAATCATGGAGCCACATGAGCTGATCTGGCTGCACCTCGGGGTGGGGGGAGGGGTTGGGGGGAGGGGCATGCCACCTAATGATCAAGCCCTATAATTAGCTTCTCATTAGAGCCGTGACGGTGATGTGTGCTGTCTGAAATCCAATGTTGTGGGTAGAGAGAATGAGTTTGTGACTAGGAGAGACTAAACTTCTGTTTTCCTTACCCAGTATAAATATATATATATATATATATATTTAATCTATTTTTATTAGAAGTTTTTCTGCTCTTTCTTACATACAAGAACCCCCAAGCATGCATCTTTCATGTGTGTAAATAATTCATTTCTGGGCTAATTTCAAAAGAATCCCAACATTGCTGTATAGAGAGAGAACTAGCTTGCACATCTTAGGTCTGTGAAATTTTGTGAGACTTTTCCTGCACTGGACAATAAAAATAAATAAATAAAAGACAAAAACAAATTTTAAAAAACGTTCAAAGCCACAAAAAAAAAAGGCACATAGGGAATTATGTCAAATGTGTTTGTGTCCTTAGGCAAAGCTGTGGGAGTCTTGAAATGTCACAGTAGTAAATAACTTATTACTTTTTGACAAATTCTTTTTTCTGTTGGAACACTGAATTCTTCTGTGCATATGTATATATGAATACAAATTGAAGGCCTCTACCTCCTGGAGTTATACAACTTGGCTTGTTTACCTCCACATGCTGATGATGACTATTTTTTTTTTAAGTTCAATGTGGAGACTTGAAACTTGAATGTCCCTTCCAACTTTTATATTAAAAATAAAAAGACAAGAACATTGAAGATCGTTTTTCACCTGTACGAGGAATACTAATGAATCGTCTTAAAATTGGTCTAGGAAAAAACCTTGGTGTGTGTTATGGACAATTAACTGTTAAAGTTATTGTAAGTTATCTGTATTTAGCAGAGTATTTTCATCTTGAGTGATCTGAGCTAAATTTGAAGACTATTAATAAGTTATGTTTGGAAGTTTTAACTTCAATGAAGTAATTATTTGCTGTGAAAGAAACAAACATTGAATTACTAAACAAAGATGGTGCAATATCTTTGTTTGTTTTTTTTTTTTTTTATGAGGCTCCTGAGAATCAACCCAACTGAAGCATTTCAATTCACTTGAATGAGAAACGTGTTTAGTATCAAAAGAGCCCAAGAAGACACTGGTGTGAAAGGTACAATCTCAGAGGTTGGTCAATTACTGTGGCACACTGACTGGTCACTTTGTACAATGTAGATTTGAAGTACAGTGGTGAAAACATTAAATGTGACATTTGAAAAAGATGTGTCATCTGTTTATTTCAGTCCCTGATTTTTGTTTTCTCATCACTTCAGCTTTTATACTGAATTTACAAAGTTTTGAGACATTTCCTATTTATATTTCCACTTAGGTACTTGAGGATATTAGATGTACTTTTTGAAAACCTTCCCAGAAACTTTAGCTTGCCAAAAACATATTGAAAACTTAACTAATACTGACCCTGGCCAGTTTGCTCAGTGGATAGAGCACTGGCCCGGCACATGGATTTCCCAGGTTCAATTCCCGATCAGGGCCCACATGAGAAGCAACCATCTGCTTCTCTCCCCCTCTCTCTCCCTCTTCCGCTTCCACAGCCAGTGGCTCAATTGGTTTGAGCATCGGCCCCAGACAGGGGATTGCCAGGTGGATCCCAGTCTGGGCACATATGAGAGTCTGTCTCTCTACCTCTCTTCCTTTCACTTTAAAGAAAAGAAGAAGGAAAAGAAAGGTAAGGGGAAAAGGGAAAAAAAAACGAGATAGTGATAAAGTTCTCGAGATGGATAGTGGTGATGGTTGCACAACAGTGTAAATATACTTAATGCCCCTGAACTGTACATTTAAATGGTCCATTTAATGTATATTTTACCACAATTAAAATGTATATATAAAGCTGTACTGTCCCTGAAATGGAAAGATATATCAAAAGATACCAGTTTTAGTCTCTCTTTTCTAAGCAATAAAAACATTTTGGCCCTGGTTGGTTGGCTTAGTGGTAGAGCCTCAGTCTGGCGTGTAGATGTCCCAGGTTCGATTCCCAGCCAGGGCACACAGGAGAAGCACCCATCTGCTTCTCCACCCTTCCCCCTCTCCTTTATCTCTATCTCTCTCTTCTCCTCCTGCAGCCAAGGCTCCATTGGAGCAAAGTTGGCCCGGGCACTGAGGATGGCTTCATGGCCTCCACCTCAGGCTCTAGAATGGCTCTGGTTGCAACAGAGCATCGCCCCCTAGTGGGCTTGCCGGGTGGATCCCGGTCTAGCACGTGCGGGAATCTGTCTCTCTGCCTTCCCACTTCTTCAGGAAAAGAAAATATATATATATATATGACAAAATCAATTAATTATGAATGTAAGGGTTTATTTATGGACTCTCAATTGTATTCCTTTGATCTATGTCCATCTTTATGCCGTTACCACACTGTCTTGATTACTGTAGCTTTGCAGTAAGTTTTGAAACCAGGAAGTATAAGTCCTCCAACTTTGTTCTTCCTTTTCCAGATTATTTTGGCTCTTCTGAGTGCCTTGCATTTCTATATGAATTTTAGAGTCTTTCTTCAAAAAGACAGCTGAGATTTTGATAGGGATTGCATCGCATCAACTCTGTAGATAAATTTTGGTAATATTGTCATTGCAATAATAGTAAATCTCCTGATCCATGAACATGGGATGTCTGTTTCTCTCTTTCATTTCTTTCAATGTTTTGTAGTTTTCAGCATACAAGTCTTGAGCTTTCTTTCTTTAATTTACTCCCAAGTAATTTTTTATTAAATTTTTTTCTTAATTTTATTTTCAGTTTGTTCATTGCTATTATAAACACAATTGATTTTTTTAACACAATTGATTTTTGTCCATTGATATTTATCCTACAATCTGACTATAATTCCATTATCATACCTAAGAAATTTAACAATTGCTTATTACTTAAGCCTTTGCATAGTGAGTTTTTCTCATGCTCACTGACCCTGGGAATGAGTTTTTGTTTCTTGGGTTTTTTTCAAAAAATGAAATTAGTTAGTTACATTTTTTTATTAATTTAAAATGTTTGATAACCAATTTATGGAAACAACGTACATTTGCCTTTTTTTAATGTTGCCTTACACATTTTTAAAATAAAATTGTACTCTGGATGGTCAGGAGGCACGAGGATGTATATGAACATTCGTACTACTCAGGGTTAAAATATAGGACATGTTCAGATTTCTCCGATTGTCAAAATGAAATTGATGAAAATTACATTTATAGCTTTTTCTTTTTTTTCAATTCAGGATATAGCCAAGATCATGTGTTGCAATTGGTTATCCTGTCTTATTTAGCATCCTTTTTTTTTTTTTTTTTTTTACACAGGAACAGAGAGAGAGTCAGAGAGAGGGATAGATAGGGACAGACAGACAGGAACGGAGAGAGATGAGAAGCATCAATCATTAGTTTTTCCTTGTCGTTATGACACCTTAGTTGTTCATTGATTGCTTTCTCATACGTGCCTTTATCACGGGCCTTCAGCAAACCGAGCCACCCTTTGCGGGAGCCAGCTGCTCAAGCCAGATGGACCCGCGCTCAAGCTGGTGATCTCGGGGTCTCGAACCTGGGTCTTCCGCATCCCAGTCCGATGCTCTATCCACTGCGCCACCGCCTGGTCAGGCTTATTTAGCATCCTTTAATGTAGGAAAATCTGCCTTTTCTTTTAGGACATTGGCATTTATGGAGGTGCACGGCCAATTGTCATGTAGAACACTCTGCAAGGATTTGAATTTTTCGGATAGTTTACTAATGATTAGATTCAGGCTGGAAAGCCTGTCAGAGAGGTGATGTGGTGTACTTCTCAGTCAAGGAGCATACATGTCCCATTTTTGGCGATACTAAGTTTGATCAAGGTTGTAATTGCTACATCTTTCCATTGTAAAGGCACCTTTTCCCTTTGTAATTAACAAGCAATCTATGGAGAGAGATTTTGAGACTGCATCTTACTCCTCAACAAACTTTCAATCGGTGCTATCCATCGATGATCTTTACCCCAATTATTTATTACATTAGTGGTTGGGAAATAGTGATTTCCTAATTCTATCATTCCCCCTACACTTGGTGTTTTTTTTATTGTTGTTTGTTTTTTGTTTTGTTTTTTGTGGCAGTGACAGAGCCAGAGATAGGTACAGACAGGAAGGGAGAGAGATGAGAAGCATCAATTCTTCGTTGTGGCACCTTAGTTGTTCATTGATTGCTTTCTCACATATGCCTTGACTGGGGGGCTCCAGCAGAGCAAGTGACCCCTTGCTCAAGCCAGCGACCATGGGCTCAAGCTGGCAACCTCGGGGTCTCAAACTGAGATCCTCCGCATCCCACTCTGACGCTCTAGCCACTGAGCCACCACCTGGTCAGGCTACACTTGGCATTTTCTACCCCAAACAGATTCATCCATATTGAAGGACTCATCAAAATTTAAGGGAAAAGAATTTTTTTTTAGTGTGAGCATACCTTCCATGAAGGTTCTAAAACTGCCCCTAAAGGAATCTGTGACAAACACTGTTCGTGGACCACTGAAATCTCTCCTTCCCTGGCACAAGGCTAGACTTCATTCCCAGACCCTCTGGTGGTAAGATGCAGGCATGTGTCTGACTTGTCTCCAATGGAATGTGATTGGTAGGAGTGTGTGCCACTTCTGAGCATAGGCCTTAGGATGGTGAATGCATTCCCTCTTTGCTTTCTCTTCACTTACTAAACTGGCTACATGGCCTTGACCATGAAGATGACAATGCCTTAGAGCAGGGGTCAGTAAACTGCAACCACCACAGGTCAATTCAGACCCAATGCCTGTTTTTGTAAATAAAGTTTTATTGGAACATGGCCATGTCCACTCATGTACACACTGTATACATCTATAGCTGCTTTCACACAACAAATGTCAGCACTGAGTAGCTGGGACAAAGATTGGCCCACAAAGCCTGAATGTTTATTGTCTGGCCATTTATAGTAAAAGTTTGCCAACCCCTGCTCTAGTATACAGTAGGCACTCCTTAAGTGAGAGCGTTAACTCTTCCATTAAATGGGCCCCTTTACTTCCACCACCAGAATGTATTTGAGACACATCTATCTTGAAAAAAAAGCCTCGTCCTAATACCTTCAGTTCTCCTTTTTTTAGCTGCTAAACTGGAAACTCATAATCCTGGTAAACAAATTCCAGCATCTTGCTCCCAGACTTCCCTCACCACCAGTCCACACTGGGGCCAGGTGAATATTCCTAAAACACTTGTAATCTCAGACTGCCTTGCTCACTATCTCCTACTGTCTCCCTACTGCCAAATCTATTGACTGTGAGCTTTCCAGACCCAGTAACTGGACTCTTCCTCCCCACTCCTACCTGACAACCAGGGCTGGGACTAGAGTGAGGTGAGCAAGACTCACCTCAGGCACAAAACTTAGAAGAGCACCAAGTAAACTCAGTAACCAGGATAAATAATATTTTAATGCAATATTTTTAAAAAATTAAAATGCAAAAAGATCTACAAACAAAATATCTTTTTTATTTTTAGAGAGGAGAAGAGAGAAACCTCGATCTATTTCTGTATGTGCTCTGACCGGGGATCAAACCCGCAACCTTTGCACATCAGGACAATGCTGTAACCAACCGAGCTATCTGGCAGGGCAAAATACCCAATTTTTTTTTTTAATTTTAATGGGGTGACATTGATAAATCAGGGTACATATGTTCAGAGAAAACATCTCCAGGTTATTTTGACATTTAATTATGTTGCATACCCATCACCCTAAGTCAAATTGTTTTCCGTCACCTTCTATCTGGTTTTCTTTGTACCCTTACCCTCCCCCCACCCCTCCCTCTCCTTCCTCCTCCCCACCCCCAGTAACCACCACACTCTTGTCCGTGTCTCTCTGAGTCTCATTTTTATGTCCCACCTATGTATGGAATCATATAGTTCTTAGTTTTTTCCAAGTCTTTCAGAATGAACCCTACCTGCTCTGTCCCTCCACTCCAAGTTCTTTGATATGAAAAGGAGGTAATCCACTCCACAGGTTCTTTGATAAAAAAAAAAAAAAAGTAATCATTCAAGACAGCTGCTCAACTGCACTCTGCCTCAGGGGTACCCACAGATGGCAAGAGAGCTCGTTCTGACTGGCCCCCACACTGCGCCTGTTACACCTCCGGGACTGACAGAGTCTTAGGTTTTGCTAATGAATGTATAATGGTTTGGCTTTGAGGTGTGAAACCATTCACTGACTAGAGCCACAGCAGCTTTACAGGTCGTCTTATCCACTAGCAGCAGAACCTCCTGAAATTTTATATATTTCTTACTTGCCTTTGGTTAGATGTTCTTCCACCCAGTGTTCCCTTCACAATTTCACTGCATGGCAGTCTCTGTGTGGCAGAGTCTGACTTTCATATCTAGTTCACTCGACAGTGGCCCCACCTTTGTGTTAGTCAAATAAAGGTGCCAAAGACATAGTCTTTAATGTCAAAAATCCTACAGTCTGGCAGGAAAGGTGAACTCAGATCACTGTTGCTCCAAGTGAAAGGAATAAACATGTCAGAGAAGAGGTTCAGAGATGGCAGCAATGCCACCAAATCAGGGCATTTGGGAAGGTAGCCTTCAGTTGAGCCTCAGAATATTTTAAAGATTAGGGCAGCCCTGGCCGTTTGGCTCAGTGGTAGAGCGTCAGCCTGGTGTGTAGAAGTGCCGGGTTTGTTTTTTTTTTTAATTTCTTTTTTTATTTTATTCATTTTAGAGAGGAGACACAGAGAGAGAGAAAGAGAGAAAGGGGGGAGGAGCTGGAAGCATCAACTCCCATATGTGCCTTGACCAGACCAGTGCAGGGTTTTGAACTGGCGACCTCAGTGTTCCCAGGTCGATGCTTTATCCACTGCGCCACCACAGGTCAGAAGTGCCGGGTTTGATTCCCGGCCAGGGCACACAGGAGAAGTGCCCATCTACTTCTCCACCCTTTTCCTCTCCTTCCTCTCTCTCTTCCCCTGCTGCAGCCAAAGCTCCACTGGAGCAAAGTTAGCCCTGGCACTGAGGATGGCTCCATGGCCTCCGCCTCAGGTGCTAAAATAATGGCTCCGGTTGCAACGGAGCAACACCCCAAATAGGCAGAGCATTGCCCCCTAGTGGGCATGGCAGGTGGATCCTGGTCGGGCGCATGTGGGAGTCTGTCTCTCTGCCTCCCCTCTTCTCACTAGAAAAATTAAAAAAATAAAAATAAAGATTAGGGGGATGTGTTGGGAGGGTGAGAAGGGTGGGTGCATTTTAGAGAGAAAAGTGAAACAAAAGCGAAGAGGAGAGGAAAAAGCTCTGTTGAGTTACTGCCAAAGAGGAAAGCCTTGGGGCTAGTTTAGGTCTACAGGTGGGCTGAATGGTGTTTGTCTCATCACAATAAAGTAATTTATAAAAGGCTCTAAGCATGGCCCCTTCTCCCTCATTCTTTCTTATTTTAATATGTATTTTATTGATCTTGAAGGGAGAGAGCAAGAAAGAGAAACATCTGTTCCTGTATGTGCCCTGGCCAGGGGTCAAACCAGCAATCTCTGCACTACAGGACGGCGCTCTAACCAACAAAGCTATCCAGCCACAGCCTCCCTCATTCTTTTCAACACTTGCTTTGGGTGAGGAATCTAATTAGGCGTATCCTTCGCCCCAGGACCATTTACCTGCTACCACTTATCTGACCTCATGAAATTAAGACCTGTGGTTTCCCCACTAGAGGAATTTCAAACATAAGACAGCAGCTGGACAGACACTTTTTTGGATGGAGGGGCTGGCCTTCCAGTGAAAGCGCTTGGCCTTGAAAATCTTTATCTACAGATAACAAACTTGGCTGGGTGAGATATTTTTTGAGGAACAGTCACATTAACAGCTGCACACTTACCATGTTTTCTGAGCAAATCCCACACCACCTCCCCGCAACAAGTAGAACCGCTTAAAAGGTGCTGCCACATCCCAAAAGCCATTTTTGAGGGAAGGGGGAGCATACTGTTGCCAAGCCCCTGCTGAGTAGAGCTGAGTGCCCCAGCCTGCCGCTGAGATGCCCTGGGGATGCCAGCACTTGGTGTTCTGACAATGTTCAGCCACCAATGACGTTCATTCCTGCTATGCTCTCCTTCCCCCTGCCCTGATCGCCCTTCCTAGTAACACCCCCTCCAGCGCCCAAAGTCCTCTACTATGGAGCTAACTCCTCCACACCCTCAGCCTTCACCTCCTGCAGTAACTGACACCTGGCTCCTCCTGCTCCTCAAGGTCTCGGCTTCCCCACAGCTCTCTCCAGGACAGGCTGTTAATTTTCTCACGCTCCACAAACTCAGGGACAGGAGGTAAGGTCACCAACCTCCACAAGACCACATCCCCCCATTTCCCCTCCACTTTCTGAGGCTTGAGCCACACCTCAGCGCATGCCCACATCCCTCCTGGTTACTCCCCTTATATACCCAAGACTTAGGCAATGGGTTCACAGTCTTCTCCCCACCTGACTGCCACCACCATCCTAGGTGACCTTTGCAGTTGATATATCCCACACCCTGGCCTCTCTGTCCCTTGACCTCCAAAGACCTTCCACTCCATTTCAGTCACACCTTCCCATGGACAGAACCTCTTTCTGACACCAGGAACTCAGACATTGCACCCCCTTATCATAATCTCCCAACCTTCTGACCCGTTCACCCAGTTTTTCCCATCACACTAGCGCTGCTTCTGCCTCAGCCTCAAATCCATTCACTCTTCTACTTTCTCTCTACCAGCCCTTTTGGCCTCATGTCACTCACTCCCTATCCAGTTGGAACTGCATGCTCCATCTCTTCAATCACTCGTTCAACTCCTCACCATCACCATTGACTTCCTGAACCCCAACCTGGGTGAATCCAACAGCCTTTATTTGAGCAGATCTCACAGTGGAGTAAAGCACACAGCTTAGGAGATTGGGGCCTCCAAATCAGTGGCCATCTACCTCGCTGGCCCTCTACACTGCCAGCGATTTCTCCTGGTCCCAGTGGGGCTCACTCTGTGAAGCACAGAGCTTCTCTGACCTAACCCTAACCCTTCCATTCTCTCCAGGTCTTCAGGGGCCTGGAGCCACATTTCCTGTTCTCCTTCTGTATGGACAACCTCCCCCTGGTCCCAGAAACTTCCAACAGCACTAAACAAATGAAAATGTTCTAGTCTCCCTTACCTGAAAATAAGCCCTCTCGAGCACATCTCCCTTCAGTTACTGCCCCATATTGCCCTCTCCTACATAACCAGTATCTATATATTCTCCCTGTCTCCATTTCCCTACCTCCTTACTCCTGGCCCTTATAGCTCCTGCCTGCACCACAAAACAGCTTTCGCAGGGCCACCACGGAGTACCATTCAGTGTTGCTCTGACATAGCTGACCCTACCTGTCTCCCTGTTTCTGTGTGGCTCAGCCCTTCTCCCTGAACTCTGAGGTTGGAGCTCCTCTAAGTTCTCTTATAGGCCCTCTGATCTCAAGAATTTGAACTCCCACCAAACGCTAATTAATGCACACAAATCTACATCTCCAGACAGGTTCATCCAAATGCCTATTAGGCTTCACTTAAATGTTACAGAGACTGGGTAATGTCAACATGGCCAGACCAAAAAATATCTTCTCAATTCACTACTCCTTTGCGTGCCTCTTCTCCGAGAAAAGGCAGCCCCATCCCATTCTGTCCCAGAGCAGAACTGGGTTCAGTATATAAAGATCAATATTTGCTGAATGTATAAATGAATACTTGATCCTCATTCTCCACAGCCAATTACCAAGACCTGTCGTTTTACTTCCTACTTTATTTAACCCTTTGCTTCTTTTCCAGTTGGGGCTGGCTGCCTCCTACGCATCCTTCGGAAGGGTTTCAGGACCCCTCAACTCCGGCGGGACAGGGATCTTGCCCGGTGTTCCCAAGGTCCATGATTGCCGCGAATCACAACTCACTATCCACTGCCCTGGTCTGTGGCACTACCACTGTATTGGGGGTTCCGTCTCCATCAGATCCACCGCCCAGCACCCTGGAGGCGCTCTGTAAGCGCTAAACGGGAAGAGTGAATGAATGGAGTAAGGATCGAAAGGAATCACAGTGGGCAGCTGCCGCTGAGCCCGGTGCGCCACGCAGTCGGAAGAGGCCCGGCGGGTGCCCGCCCGCCCCCCGGAACGCCCCACTGTCCACACACCTCGCGCAGCGGCGAGGAGCCCCGCCCTGCTGGCTTCTCGACACGCTATACTCAGGCAGGCCAATGGACGCACTCTTCTTCCCAGCAGCCAATAGAATCGGCCTGCGTAGCTCTTAAGAGGGGCGGGGCGAACGACTGGGACCCTGGGTCCGAGGTCTGCGCGCGCGTTCGAGCCGTATTCCCACGTCGGCTGTCCCGGCGGATGCACACTTGGTTTTTTCCCAGCCCAACCAACGCATGATGGGGACTCTGAGCGCCCGGCGCGGCCTGGAGTGGCTGCTGGGCCTCTACTTCTTCTCCCACATCCCCATCACCCTACTTTTGGACCTGCAGACGGTGCTGCCGCGCGAACTCTACCCCATCGAGGTGAGGGCGCCTGTCGGACCCGGCCGCAGGTTGTCGAATTTGGGGTCCCTCCGCGAGCTGCGGTTGTGCCCCGAATCCTCATGACGTATCTCCTGCGCCCTCGCCCCCACCTTTCCCGCCAAGGTTACAGTTCTGCCTTCCTTATCCTACCGACTACCTTAGGTACCGCCAGTGCTCCGGCCTCTCCTTGCCCTTCAACTCCACATTTTCCTCGGGTTTTCTTTGTCTATCCCAGACTCTTTCCCTCAAGTTTCTGGGGTCAGTTTGTGCCTTGTAAAAACACTTCTTGCCCGAGTATGTTAAAGGCTCCTGCAACTTTAGGTCAGTTGTCAGTATTTGAGGGAGGTAGGTGATCTAGATGAATGTGCCTAAATCACGCGTTGGATTTGTTTGAAGTTGCTTCTTTAAAATACCATCTAATCCCAAAGAACCCAAGTAGAATTAGACCCCTATATAGGGCATTCTCATTCTCAGATCATCATTCAAGATCAGATCCAGCAACTTCAAAAAGTTCGTAAGTAAATTAACTTTCAAATTGACCCTTTAACTAGGTTCAAGTAAGAATATGATCATCTAAGTAAAAGGCGAAAAGCCTCATTTTCTGGTTGTTGGAGAACATTCTTTACCCCAAATGTTGCTTTTATTTACCTTTTAAATTAACTTTGGAGAGACAGACAGAAACATCGATCTGTTCCTGTATGTGCCAGGACCAGGGATCAAACCCACAATCTTTGTATATTAGGATGATGCTCGCACCAATGAAGCCATATGGCCAGGACCCAAACGTTGCTTTAGTACTCTTTATTTCTTCAGAATTTGATCTTCCTGGTCTTTTCATGTCCAAACCGTGTAACTTTTTTTCCAAGGAATTCCTGTCCTCAGTTCTGTTTCTCCAGTCTGTAGAACTGTAGGCAAGACTGACTTGTAAACCTATAGATTTGATTTTGCCTGTTTCTTCTTGAAAGCTTTTTCTGTGCAGAGCAAGGTTTCTTAACCTGAAGTCCATGAACTCCTATAGGTGTATGCAAAATGCTGTGCCTTGTGTTTTCTGGAAGGAGAGTCCATAACTTCCGTCAACTTTTCCAGGGGTCCCCCTTCCCCAAAAGGTTAAGAGCGATGCTCAACAATATACCCTCACTCCATAATCATTTTATGTTTGCTTCTAAATTCAAGCATAACTGGGAAGTCTTCTGACCTACCTTTTCTTGAGAAAAGTTTAGGTAGTGTGTGACAAGAGCACTGGACTACAAACAGGACAGGATTATTCCAAGCTTGAGTGTCTTGGGCAAGTCAGGGCTCTGTAGTCTCACTTGCCAAGTAAAATAGGGTTGGGTTAAATTATGAACTCAAACATATACAGATGTATTAGTTTCCTGTTGTTGCTGTAACAAATTACCAAAAACATAGTGGCTTAAAACAACACAAATTTATTCTTCTATAGTTCTGGAGGTCAGAGTTCAAAATCTTGCAGGGCTGGTTCCTTCTGAAAGTCCTAGGATAGAATCTCTACTTCTTGCCTCTTCCAGTTTCTGGTGCTGCCCTTGTTCTGTGGCTTGTGGCCACATCACTTAAATCTGTTTCTGTCATTACTTTGCCACCTTTTCTTTTATAATACAGTCTGCCTCTGCCCTTTTATAAGGACACTTTGATTACATTTAGGGCCCATCAAATAATCCAGGATAACTCTTTTGCCAAGAAAGGTTACATTCACAGGGTCCAGGGATTAGGACATGGATATCTGTGGGGGTCATTAGTCAGCCTACCACAAAGGTCCAGATAGTACATACTCTTTCTAAACAGGCCATGAAGACCTGCATTAGCTAATTAACCTGCATTAGCCACTAGTTGCCTTGAAGAAAGGATAACCATGACTTGGTTTTCAAAGTCTGTGTAGCCAACAAAATTCAGGCGGGGTGCCTGTTTACAATCTGTGATGTTATGAGCCCATTTAATATTGGACAAAATGTTACTCCAGGTTATTCCAGACTTAAAGAGCTGTTGGTTTCTTTATCCTTTCTGAATATGCCATTCCCACAAGTCTTTGCTCACCACTAAAAAAATACAATTAAAATGTGTCCAGCATAACAACTCTATTTACATTTACATAGTTGATCTGGTAGGATGTGGCCAGAAACTGTATGAGAGAGAGAGAGAGTGTGTGTGTCTGATGCCGTTTTAAGGCATTAGTGATTAGAAACATGGGTATCCTGGCTTGGAAGGCCTGTGTCTACTCATTACTGTTGCTTTGAGGTTGGAAGTGATAATTTAGTTGCTTCTCTTTGGTGAAAATGATAATAATAGCCTTGAGTTATTCTCAGATTCACCTTGAAAATATGCCAAAAGTTAATTAACATCTCTCATTTTTCTTCCTTAAATAGAGGGAATTTTTCTTAGCACTAAAAAGCCCCTATAATGTTTGGGATAAAATTTGCAAATTAAATTTCTTGGTTTGAACCAGAGAAACACTTAGAAAAACTTTTGAAACAGTAAGAATTTAGTTTAGATTAGAACAGCAATTTTCAATAGTGTGCCACAAGAGTTTTTAAAACATGCAGTACCTGACTATTTAGTCAAGGGCACTGACCTCTTTTCCCTTAGATTGTCAGATTAAAAAAATGACAACAGCCAACACAACAATAGCCATCCGGTATAAATGAATCGAAATTATAGTTGTTTTTTTGCCTGACCTATGGTGGCGCAGTGGATAAAGCGTTGACCTGGAAACACTGAGGTCGCCAGTTCAAAACCCTGCACTGGTCTGGTCAAGGCACATATGGGAGTTGATGCTTCCAGCTCCTCCCCCCTTTCTCTTTTTCTCTCTCTCTCTCTCTCACACTCTGTGTCTCCTCTCTAAAATGAATAAAATAAAAATAAAATTTAAAAACCCTGCACTGGTCTAGTCAAGGCACATATGGGAGTTGATGCTTCCAGCTCCTCCCCACTTTCTCTCTCTCTCTCTCACTCTGTGTCTCCTTTCTAAAATGAATAAATAAAAAGAAATTGAAAAAAAAAATTTTTTTAATTATAGTTGTTTTTGTCAGATGGGCAAAATACATATCTTTTGGTGTGCCACAGAATTTTAGTAATTAGTTTATGTGTGCCGTGACATAAAAAGTTGAGAAATCACTGGATTAGAACATAGAGAGGAGGGAGGCATTCTGTAGTATCCTTTGCAGCCGGTAGCATTGCTTCTTTTATTTTTTTTCCAGGGACAGACATAGAGTCAGAGAGAGGGATAGATAGGGACAGACAGACAGGAACAGAGAGAAATGAGAAGCATCAATCATTAGTTTCTCGTTGCTGTTGCGACACCATAGTTGTTCATTGATTGCTTTCTCACACGTGCCTTGACCGCGGGCCTTCAGCAGACCAAGCAACCCCCTGCTGGAGCCAGAGACCTTGGGTCCAAGCTGGTGAGCTTTTCCTCAAGCCAGATGGGCCCGCGCTCAAGCTGGCGACCTCGGGGTCTCGAACCTGGGTCTTCCACTTCCCAGTCTGACGCTCTATCCACTGCACCACCGCCTGGTCAGGCTGCTTCTTTTAAAATAAGGACAAATGGGTGAGCACCTAGGTCTTAAACCAGTCCGTGTTCTCATTCTACATTAGAGAAGTGCAGAATTGTTTAGCAACTCCTGGTTTAGAATCCCATCAGCATAGGCCAGGTAAATATTTTAAATGGATAAAAATGGTAAGTTGAGTCAAATGTGACTCAAGTATAAATTGAAAGTTTTATTACTTTTGAAATCTTACTACCTAATAAGACTAGTTCTTATTAATGACCAGTTAGTTGCATGCTGAGATGTTAATAGAATTAAACTTGAACCTCTCCAAATGTGTATTAATTATAATTGATTAATTTTTATGTGCTAAGCATTGATCTAAAGACTGTCAGTATTAACTCATTTATCTTACCAGCAGTGAAGTAGGTACTCTAACTGGGAAACAAACTTAGTGAGATCAAGTGCCAAGAGCCATCACTCAGCTCCAGGCACTCTGCCACCAAGCCCCACGCTCTGCACTCTCCTAGGAGTCTGTGCCCTGCCTTCTGCCAGCCCTCCTCCTGGCATCAGGTGGCTGTCATGTGACTGTGGGCTGGTGGTTGTAGTCTAATTGATTATGAGAGTTGGCTTATTATTTTAAATTTTCTAATCTCATCTTGCAGCCCTTAGAAATGATGAGACTGTACAAATCTGCTTGGATTTATGAAATTGGTGGATTTGAAAGACTGTATATAAATTGAATAAAAAATAAAGTTCAGATGAATCAGAAAGTCTTTTAAATTTTGCAGTAAAATTTAAGAAAGAAAATAAACTTAAAAAAACACTTAGTCCAGCCTGACCAGGTGGTGGCCAGTGGATAGAGCATTGGACTGGGGTGCAGAGGACCCAAGTTCAAAACCCCGAGGTCACTGGCTTGAGTGCGAGCTCATTCGGCTTGAGCACAGGCCCACCAGCTTGAGCGTGGGGTTGCTGGTTTGAGCCCAAAAGCCACTGGCTTGAGCCCAAAGTCGCTGGCTTGAGCAAGGGGTCACTCACTCTGCTGTAGCCCCCCCAGTTAAGGCACATATGAGAAAGCAATCAATGAACAACTAAGGTGCCGCAACAAAGACCTGATGCTTCTCATCAGTCTCCCTTCGGTCTGTCCCTCTCTGTGTCTGTCTTTGTTGCAAAAAACGAAAACAAAAGAAACTTAAGGTGAAGAGCTCAGGAGAGGTGCAATGACCTAACCTTTGAGAATATCTTTTAACACATTATCCTGAAAAGTGCTCAGAAGGAAGCTATGGGTATTGCCGTGAATTTAAGATTTTTAAAAAAATTATTAATATAGAGAGAGAAAGAGAGTCGGGGAGAAGCGGGAATATGTGCCTTGACCGGGCAATCCTGGGGTTTTGAATGAATGACCTCAGCATTCTAGGCCTACGCTTTATCCACAACACCACCACAGGTCAGGCTCTGAATTTAAATTTCAAGTCAAGTACAAATTAAATCATTTGGTCAACCTGACCAGGTAGTGGCACAATGGATACAGCATCGGACTGGGGCACAGAAGACCCGTCGTCGCCAGCTTGAGCCCAAGGTCTCTGGCTTAAGCAAGGGGTCACTAGCTCTGCTGTAGTCCCCACCTCGCCCCCCAGTCAAGGCACATATGAGAAAGCAATCATTGAACTAAGGTGCCACAACAAAGAATTGGTGCTTCTCATCTCTCTCCCTTCCTGCTGTGTGTCCCTATCTGTCCCTCTCTCTGACTCTCTGTCTCTGTCAAAAGAAATCATTTGGTCATTAGATTATTTAGCCAGAGCCTTTCTTTTTTTTTGTTTTTTTACAGGGACAGAGAGAGAGTCAGAGAGAGGGATAGATAGGGACAGACAGACAGGAACAGAGAGAAATGAGAAGCATCAATCATTAGTTTTTCGTTGCCGTCGCAACACCTTAGTTGTTCATTGATTGCTTTCTCACATGTGCCTTGACCGTGGGCCTTCAGCAGACCGAGCAACCACTTGCTGGATTCAGCGACCTTGGGTCCAAGCTGATGAGCTTTTGCTCAAGCCAGATGGGCCCACGCTCAAGCTGGCTAGCTCAGGGTCTCGAACCAGGGTCTTGCACATCCCAGTCCAACACTCTATCCACTGCACCACCGCCTGGTCAGGCTAGCCAGAGCCTCTTTTAAGTTAGTATTTCAACATAATGTTTGTTTTTGGATATTTGCTTAAAGCTCATGCACAGCAATGAGACCTCTATTTAACAATAGTGAACCTTTATCTTTTGATTAAAAATTAACAGGAAAAATATCTTTGGATTTTCCATGGTAAATAAATTCTTACCTTGGAAGTTGCCTTTATTTATCATAGTATAAAGACATATTTAGCTTTGAAGGCAGGTGTGTCAAGACAGTGCCATTTCCAGGAAGTTAAATGCAACAGATGTGGAGAGCCCTAGGCTTTGTTTGGGCTCTTTAAAAATTAGCTCAAGCCTGACCTGTGGTGGCGCAGTGGGTAAAGCGTTGACCTGGAAACACTGAGGTTGCCGGTTCAAAACTCTGGCTTCCCTGGTCAGGGCACACATACGGGAGTTGATGCTTCCTGCTCCTACCCCCCCTCTCTAAAATGAATAATAATTTAAAAAGAAGAGCTCAGAATGGGCAGCCTCAAATGCTTACTTCCTTTCTCTGCCGGTAACCATGTCAGCATGGGTCTGTATCTTTTTATTTGACGCATAATTATGAGGGTGGGGCCCAAGCTAGAACTAAAACTGCTAACTGAAGCTTTGACATAGCCTAGAAGCTATATAGTTTGTGGTTTGGGGCACTCCGTTCTATAAATATCCTCCTGGTCTCCTAAGAGAAAATAAATGAGGACTCGAGAGTTAAGAATTATGAGAAACTTGAGGTTTTGGGGTTATGTAAATTGTTTAAAATTGCACCTTCACATAAGTTCTATTTACCTTCTTTCCATCATTGCCCCCTCTCCCTATGTCAAATTCCATTCATTTCTGTATTTAATGAAATCTGGCCCTCGGAGCTCAGTGTGCAGATACTTTGTGAAAGGGCAAATGTCAGGGAATTTTTCATCATTTCTTAGTAATAGAATGACATCTTTGGCAGTTATGCCATGTTTGTGTGTTCATTCAGCAAACTAAGAGCCAGATACTGCTTTTAACAATGGGTAGCACACCTAGATAAATGTTACCATGGAGTCACAGCCAAATGCTGGGTGGCACAAAGGGGCTGGAAGAGCAGAGGAAAACTTCTTGGGGACACTAACATTTGAGTTACAACCAGTAAGTTTTTAGTAAATGACCATCTAGGCTACAGCACAGAAGCCAGCTGGGTGTGCCACCTGCTACAAGGGGGCTAACTAAAAAGATTCTTCTAGTGGGTTTGAACTGCTGAGCCTACACCGCCAGGTGGCTGTATTCATCGTGATCTTGATCTTTTTCCAGTTGAGAAACCTGATGAAATGGTACACCAAAGAGTTCAAAGACCCTCTGCTACAGGAACCCCCAGTATGGTTTAAATCCTTCCTGTTCTGCGAGCTTGTGTTTCAGCTGCCTTTCTTTCCCATTGCAACGTATGCCTTCTTCAAAGGTTGGTAAACGGTGGGAGAATCCTGTTCTTTATTTGAAATGAGGTCCCAGAAATCTTTTGGGAAAGTATCTCCAAGAGAGTGAGAAGTGGTCCCTGTAGCTCCTGTGAGGGTGCGAGATGATCTGGTGGGAATGGCCAGGAAAGCTGTAAAAGGACATTAATGTGGCTCAGGCTAATGTCTGGTCAGCTGGGCTGCATGACTGCCTTAGCCAACTGGAAATCTTTCATACACATGAAACCTGAGGCTACTTAAAAGACTGAACTTGTTGCTTTTTATTTGTCTTATCATTAGCTTTTGTTTTTCTGCTTTAGGTAGTATCATACTGGCTATCAGCAGTAGCATCAAGCTAATTCCTAAAGGGCTTAATTTCTCATTTAAAAGTTATTCTTACAGTGCCCCCTATGACTGGTACAGCTTGTTTCCCCTGGGCCCATCCCTCTCTTGGCAGACTCTACTGATATTCTCACCTATGCTGTAATTACTTAACAAACAGTGCTGTTGGCACACACCCCCACCCCATCACTCAGACCAAACAGGTCTGACTTTTACTGCCTAGAGTTTTTCTGAATTAAATTCCAACTCCCCACCCTTGGTTCTCTGGAAATCGGTGTGCTAGGGCCCTGTCACATAACTGTATGCAGTTAGGCAGCATTAGAACACATCTGGTTTTCCATTTGTTTCCACTTGGAAAAGGGGGTAAAAGGATTCAGCTGAAGGGAACAGGCAGAGACAGCATGGGGAATGCCATGGGCATCCCTGGAGTCATGAACAGACCTAACCAACACTTATCACTCTCCTCCCCTGACAACTTCAGGAGGCTGCAAGTGGATCCGCACCCCTGCAATCGTCTACGCAGCGCACACCATGACAACTCTAATTCCGATTCTCAGCACACTGCTCTTTGAGGATTTCTCAAAAGCCAGTGGTTTCAAAGGACAAGGACCTAAGACTTTCCATGAACGACTAACCCTCGTGTCTATCTATGCCCCCTACTTTCTCATCCCTCTTATGCTCCTGCTTTTCATGTTGCGGAGCCCCTACTACAAGTATGAGGAGAAAAGGAAGAAAAAATGAGAGAGCTACTGGCCCAGTGGAGAGAGGCCCACCGGGCAATTTCCTGTTGGACCCAGTACAAAGGAAACTGCTCAGAACCCATGTCTTCAGTAGCACCTGAAACACACCAGCAGCAGGAGCCACATCAAACCGTCATCATTCAAGGGCACTGGTGCAGACCAATCACCTGAGGATGGGCAGGGGGTGTGAGCTAGATGATAGGGAAGCAGTGCCAAACACTTCACTGTGTGCCCAAGCCCTGTGCAGGGTTACTAAAGCAGGGCCAACCCAGAAACTGGATAGACGTCAGAGAAACATATCCTGCTTGCTACTTTCATGAGTCACTTGATCCACGGTGTACATGTGACTAACCCCTCGACTCATGGTTCCCTACAGCATACCACTATTCAGCAAAAATGAAGAGTGGGATGTTTCAGGCCATTTTCCAGTTTGAAATTATGCCTCTTAATATTTCTTAAAAACAGTATCATTTCCTTGCCCCCCACCCCTGGAGCAAGGGAGGATAGAAAATAATTCTATAAGTGGTTAAATTTACTTTTCCTTAAGGTTCAGCCCTGACATGACTTTCAATCAGAAATGGGTTAAATGAAAAGGTGTTTTGTTTCTGTCTTAAACAGCTTGTCGCAGGAGGAGAGAATTGTTTTTAAGTCTCCCTGTTTATCCTCCTTCCAAACTTTAGTCCTATATTTTTACAGACCACTTGTCAGAAGTCACAACTCGGAGGTCTGGTGTCTCCAACCTGACCTGGAAGTGTGCTTCCTACTGGGTAACTTCCTCTTCACAATAGTTTAATCACTCCTTCCCATCTTATTCTCAGTCAAAAATGAGGGACAGCTAGGCAAACATGTCTGGTGTGTGCACACAGGGTCTCTTCATGTTAGTAGTGCCTGGTGCTCGGTGAGCTTCCTCCAAAAGAAAAAAAGACAACACATGGACAAGAGTAGAAACTGGTTCTGGCTAGTTCCCTTTTTGCCTGTGCTGCTCACAAGTCTCATTGCTGTAATTGTTGGGAGTATCATCTGACTCGTGTGTTTGGTCCAAATAAAGGTAGCTACTGACCACTGCCTGGTTTGTTTTGTGAACTGGGGGCGAGAGTCCAAGGTTCTCTTAACAGGAAACAAGTGTAAACTTTAGGGGCACCAGGAAAAGAGGTAGATAAGCCATTTGAAAATAATAATTTATTGTTTTTTCTCCCAAAACTCTGAATTTACAAAAAAATAAAAGTTTCTAGGCGGCTTATTTCAGACTAAGAATGCAGGAGGTGCAAACCTGGGACACCATGGTCACGGGTGTTCACCAGATACGCACTGATGTCTGAAACAAGTTCCCCCTGACTGGTTTCATTGCCTTCTGAGATGCTGCATCCCTTAAACACCACCTCACACGACATACTTGGGCCATTAGTCAGTCACTGGAATGGTACAGAGATGGGGTGTGGGGGGTATTTTTTCTTCCCTCCTACTATAAAATGAAATTTTCAGTTCATTTCTGAAAAATAAATTGGTCAATAAATTCATTTTGTTCTGCTTCTACTTTACACAAAGCTTCATATTCAACCCGATACCTGAAAAACAAAATTGTTAGAAGTCCTAAAAACAGATGAAATAAACCATGGACTTAATTCTTCTAGAGATAAATTATAGGTGATTCAAATGATTCCAAGAAATGGTGTCAGTTCAGAGTGAAGAAGTTAGGGCAGGAAGAGAAGAAATTAGAGGTACGTGCAAGACCTTCAGCCCTGAGGTCCTCTGCACGCACACTGCCCAAACTCTCACGCTCTCTAACTACTACACATGCTTTGATATTAACAAACTTCCTTTTTCCTTCCCATCAAATGAAATTTCATTTTTAAAATCTTCAGATTAGGATAACAAGTGAAACAGTATTCCTGGGAGAGCAAGGATGAAGAAGAAAGGACAAGGTGACCGCTAAGAAGGAAACAGCATTGCAATTGAGCAAAGACCTTGCTTTATGTGACTTACCTTTCGAGCTGCATTTTCTTCTCTGCTATTAGTGCCTGGAGTTGCTGCTGTTGGGCTTCTCTCTGCTTTGCTATAGATTTGAGCAAATTCCGAGCACCAATGGCCTAGAAAAACAGTATTGCCAAAGAAAGTCATGGCTTCATTAAAACTATCTTCAGCATTAAGTCCTCAACTGGGTAAAGAGCCACTTAGGGGCTTTCTCACTGGCCAGCAGGGAAAAGAAGCCCCAGAGCTTTGGGAGAAAAGGAAGAGGATTAACCTCATCATTCCAAAGTGAGAATGGGCCTGGAGCTGAGACCGATCTGGGAGTATCCCCAGAGTCGCATCAGTGGCCCATTTGGTGCACCATGTAGCCTTATGTCCTCTACCTAGCCATCTATATATTATCTGCAAACCTCCTTCATTTGTAAAATGACAAAACCATCTATTTCAGTGATGTGACGACTAAAGGAAATAATGACTGAAAGTATACTGGCAAATAAAAGTTCAAGAGTAAGTTAATTGGTCTAGGAATTGTTGTTTTTCGTTGGTATTTTTAAATTGAAGTGGGCTTGCCCGGTCAAGGCAAATATGAGAAGCAACTAGTATGAGTTGATGCTTCATGCTCCTCCCCTCCTTTCTCTCTCTCTCTCTCTTTCTCTCTCCCCCTTCTCTCTCTCTCAAAAAAAAAAAAAAAAAAAATCAGGGGTTTTTTTTGCCTGGCCTGTGATGGTGCAGTGGATAAAGCGTTGACCTGGAACACTGAGATCACCAGTTTAAAACCCTAGGCTTGCCCGGTTAAGGCACATACAAGGAAGCAATGAACTACTAAAGTTAAGCAACTATGAGATACTTCTTGCTCCTCTACCCCTCTCTGTAAAATCAATAAATAAAAATCTTTAAGCCTGACCAGGCAGTGACGCAGTGGATAGAGCATCGGACTGGGATGCGGAGGACCCAGGTTCAAGACCCCGAGCTTACCAGCTTGAGCGCGGGCTCATCTGGTTTGAGCAAAAAGCTCACCAGCTTGGACCCAAGGTTGCTGCTGGCTTGAGCAAGAGATTACTCGGTCTGCTGAAGGCCCGCGGTCAAGGCACATGTGAGAAAGCAATCAATGAACAACTAAGATGTCGCAACAAAAAACTGATGATACTTCTCATCTCTCTCCGTTCCTGTCTGTCTGTCCCTATCTATCCCTCTCTCTGACTCTCTCGGTCCCTGTAAAAAGAAAAAAAAAAATCTTTAAAAAAAATGTATCAGTTTTTTTTAATTGAAGTATAATTGACATAATGTTTCAGGTATACAACATAGTTGATAATTGTATAGGAAACGTTACTTAAAACACTTGTTTTAATCAAAAGAATTCCCCCCCACTCCAAATTAAAAGTCAAGAGGACAGAAGGATAACAGGCTAGTGAAGCAGGGTCCCAGGCCAAGATTTAGATAAAAACACATGCTGCTCTTACCTTCATTTTCTCATTTTCTGCTTCTTTTGCAAGTTGGTCAACAAGCTCAATTAAACCACCAACTATTTTCTGAAATTGGCCGATTTCTTTTGGGGGAAAAAAATGTTTTTATTTTCTCAGTGTCATCACCTCCCCTCAGCATTCCCTTTCAGCGAAAGGGTAGCACTAACTGCCCTAATTTGTGTCAAAACAACTTTGGTGTCTATTGACCTAAAGTCTGCCACCCTTGGTCTGAACCTAAGATGAGTGGCCAGGTGCCCAGAGCTGGACTGGGGAATACCTGGACCTTGAGTCCCACTGAGCCTGCCAGTTACCTCAGGCTGTGAAGGCTCCTGGTAGGCCCATTCTATGGATGGACCCCATCCTGCTTTTCCAGGAGTGACAGGAGGCACAAAGGGTCACTTTCATGAAAGGACTGCCTCAGGACAGGAACGTTGCCTCTTAGCCAGCCACAGGTACACAGTGAATGATGGGGTGACAGCTATCTGCTTGTGACCACAGCTAATAAGAGCTCAAAGCATTTAAGTGCCTATTCCCCCACTGCCTTTTTTTCCATATCCTTGGGTGTGGTAGAACTCCATTCTACTGAGGAGTAAAAAATGCCCAACGAGGTGGGACAACATTAACACAGCAACCAGAAGGCAACCAATAAAAGTCATGCTACCTTTCATCAGCAAGCTCTCTCCATAGCCTAGAGTCCCCAGAAGGCTCAGATATCTCTGTCGGGCTAGATCTGCTCTATACTCACTGCCACTGGGCTTGCTTGGCCATTGGTCCAGGAGGTGTCCTGGATATTTCTAGTTAAAAAATTACTCCCCCCGCCCCCCAAAAAAAGACCATGGGGTCTGTTGAGCTGCTTCTAGAGACTCCAGTTAATTAATTTTCACTCCCAATACAGACAAACCTATGACTGAGAACACTATTTCTACCAAGAAATCAAATCATTAGTATATAATTCTATTTCCCACACCCAAGCCATAGTTCTGCCCCCGTGAAGTTTAAGGTTTCTGAGAGTGAAAAAATCAAAGAGACTGCCTATCTCAAAAACTAACCTCCTCTCTATATTCCAGTGTGTTCTGTTTGGTGCTCCGTGTGGGACTACACGAGAGCATGAGAAGAGGGCAGGTAGGTAAGGTGGATGGCACATGGGAATTCATAAAGACCAGGCTCAACCTCCAGAGAGCCAGCAACTCCACTCTGGCTGATCCAAGCGCAACAGGTGGGGGTGAGGGTGGGGGTGGGCACAGCTGGCATAGCTCAAAGCCGAGTGGCAACATGTCTCCCCAAATGACACTTACTGTCCACAAAGTCCTTGCACTCTTCCTTGAGCTCTGTGGTCTGCTGGGTTACCTCTGGGTCCAACACCCGCAGCTTGTTCAGCTCATCAAAGTACAGCCCTGCTTCACCCAGGATGTCCTTGGCCATAGCTGTAAAGAAACCAACCCCAATCCCTGATCACTTCCCAGCCAACCAAGAACATGCCTGCTTCCAGCCCAGTCCCACTCCAGCTCCCACATACCAATGCCAAAACCCCAGATGGTCCAAAGGCCTCCCCATCCCTCTGCGTCCACCTAAGCCTCACCTGTTTCCCTTCCAGCTTCTCTAGAGAAGATCTGCTCTGAAGGAGTGATAGTGGTAGCCAGGAGGAGGTGTGTCATAGGATCAAAGGTCAGGAAAGAATAAAGTCCAGTTGCTTGTCACAGGTATCGTTCATTCAACACATATTCCTTGAGTGCCTACTACATGCCAACATTGCTAGGTGCTGGGGGTACAAAGATGAGTGCAACATGGTACCGGCCCTGGAGGAGCACAGTTTAGCTGGAGGAAGACAGACATGTAAACTGAGAAATTATACTGTGTTATGTGCTTTAACAGAAATATCACTAAAACGCCAGAGGAAAACAGAGCAGTGAACTTGGGGTGAGGAAGCTGACAACTGAATTAAGTTGTCAGTCATAAGCATACTTATTTATTCCCAGTTATATACTCAAAAGGACATGAAAAAGCTTTTAATTACAGCATTGTAACAAAAAGTAAAAGAGAAAACTCAGTTAATTAAAATATAGGGTTAAAAAAATAAGCCACAGGAAGCTGTACACTTGCCTGAACTGGAACCCAAGGTTGGGTCAGTCTCTTTCTAGCAGAAAACTCAAAAAGGAATGAACTATCAGCCACAACGTACCAAGTAAGGAAGTCAGGGAAGGCATTTCAAGCCGAGAGAGCAGCATGAACAAGAGCCTGAAGTCACTGACAGGGCCCGGCCTGCCTAGAAGGTGAAAGGACAGAGGATGGAGCTGGAAGATGGGAGGGTGCCATCAGAAAGGCTCTGTGTGCCTAGCTAAAGAGTTTGAGGAGTTTCTGTAGGCAAGAGAACCGGTCGAGATACCTTCTCCCTTCCCAAACACTTTGCATTCCTCGTCCAAAGGATGCCTTCAGTCTGGGAAGGAAACACTGAAACTCACCTTCATTCTGGCTTAAAAATAAAAATACAAAGAAAGGAGGCAATTCTCCTTAGAACTACCCAATGGCTGCTATACCAATCCCAAAACCCCAGTTGTTCCAAAGGCTATGACCACCTCCTGGCCCTGCGCCAGCCCTTCTCTCACCTCCCACCATCCCCAGCCTCACCTGTTACCCTTCCAGCTCCCTCAGAGAAGTTGTTTTGAATGGGGTGATTCTGGGACTAACGTCCCAGAGCATGAGTACCATAGGAAGATCAATAGTTAAAAAAAATTGAGTCCCACAGTTGCCAGAACTGATTTTCTTTTCTATTAAGTGAGAGGTGGGAGGCAGAGACAGACTCCCACATGCTGCCCGACCGGGCTCCACCTGGCAAGCCTCTACCAGACAATGCTCTGCCCAGCTGGGAGGCAGCTCCATTGCTTGGTAACTGAACAATTTTAGTGCCTGAGGCCATGGCCATGGAGCCATACTCTCAGCTCCAGGGGCCAACTTTGCTTGAACCATTCAAGCAGAGCCTTGGCTGTGGAAGGCGAAGAGAGAAAGAAAAATGGAGGGGAGGGAGAAGCAGATGATCGCCTCTCCTGTGTGCCCTGACCAGGAATTGAACCCGAGACTTCCACAGGCTGGGCTGATGTTCTACCACCGAGCCAACCGGCCAACTGATTTTCAAGAGGGCCAGAAATCCAGATTTATATATGGAATTTGATATTTTTATTTATTTATTTATTTATTTATTTATTTTACGGAAGACACAGAGAGGAAGGGAAAGCAATGAGAAGCATCAATTCATCGTGGCACCTTAGTTATTCATTGACTACTTTCTATGTGCCTTGACCGGGGGCTATAGCCAAGCTAGTGACCCCTTGCTCAAGCCAGTGACCTTCGGGCTCAAGCCAACAACCATGGGATCATGTCTATGATTCCATGCTCAAGCCAGTGACCCTACGCTCAAGCTGATGAGCCCATAACCCCAAGCTGGCAACTTTAGGGTTTCGAACCTGGGTCCTCTGCATCCCAGGCTGATGCTCTATTCACTGCACCACTGCCTGGTCAGGCTGGAATCTGATTTTTAAATTTTTTTTTTAATTTATTGATTTGAGAGAGAGAGAGGAAGAGGGGGGAGAGAGAGAGAGACAGGAACATCAAGCTGTTCCTGTATGTGCCCTGACCGGGGATCGAACCAGGAATGGCTGCGGTTCAAAATAACGCTCTAACCATCCCAGCTATCTGGCCAGGGCGGAATCTGATTTTTAAAGAAAAATACCTAACTCAAAAATTTAAACTAACTAAAAAAATGTAGCCAAGACTGTGTGGGCCAACTAATACCTGTCTGTAGGTTGTGTTGTATGGCTGTGGCCCAGAGCCTTTGGCCGCCCTGGAATGTACTGAAGTAATAGGCTAGCATCTTCCTTTTGAAACACTTTAATCATCCGGAGCTTTCTTACTATCAGACTTTTAAAAGAGATATCTAACAATTTGTTACATTTACATATAGTTTTGTTTTTTGTTTGTTTGTTTTTAGTGACAGAGAAAGAGAGAGATAGGGACAGACAGACAGGAATGGAGAGAGATGAGAAGCATCAATCATTAGTTTTTCGTTGCCGTTGCGACACCTTAGTTGTTCATTGATTGCCCTCTCACATGTGCCTTGACCGCGGGCCTTCAGCAGACCGAGCTACCCCTTGCTGGAGGCAGTGACCTTGGGTCCAAGCTGACAAGCTTTTGCTCAAGCCAGATAGGCCCGCGCTCAAGCTGGCGAGCTCAGGGTCTCGAACCTGGGTCCTCCGCATCCCAGTCTGATACACCATCACCTGGTCAGGCCATTTACATATAGTTTAAGCATTTAACATCTCCTGGTCGATTATTCAAACCAACTGCTCTAGAAAGCTTCAAGTAATCTCAGGGAGCAAACATCTGCTTTAGCTCCCACTCCCTTCCCTGATAGCAGGTACTCATTCAGAAACATCTACTGAGTCCCTGTTCTGGAGACCCAGTAGCGAAGAAAATGCTTTAATGCTTTAGCTCCTGACCTTAGGACAGGGAGTAAACAGGTAATCACAAACTGTGGTAACAGTATGAGAGAAAGCACAGGTTGCTAGGTGAAGCCACAGCAGGAGGGCGTAATTCTTATGGAGGTGGGGGTGTCAACAAAAGCCTTCTGCAAAAGTGACACTAAGCAGAGACCTAAAAGATGCCCACAAGTTTGTCAGTGAAGTGGGGAGGAAGCATTCCAGGTAGAAAGCACATGCGAAGATCCTGAAGCAGTAAAAAATTAAATGCATCCCAGGAAGTGAAAGGTTAGTGTGGTTGAAACCAGTGAGCAAGGGGGAGCATGGAACAGGATGAAGATACATAGATACATGGGGCGGGGGGGCTACAGCTGGATAAGGAAGGGCTCTGAAAGCTGCAGCAATAAGTTTGGATTTTATCAGAGGGTTAATGGGCAACCAATGGGTTCTCAACAGAGCGACAAAATCAGATTTGTCTTTTAGAGAAATCACTCTGACCCAGAATGAACAATAGATGGAGGAAACAAGAGGGTGGGGCTCCTCCTACTACCTTATTCATCACTATAACCCTAGCATCTACCATGGGGCCTGCACATAATTGGCACTCAGTAATTTTTTGTGGAATGAATGACTGTGATAACAAAGGAGGTTATTACAGTAGTAACCAAGGCTTAGAGCTGAAGGGAAAGTGTTCCAATTTTTGTTAGTCGAGTTGTTAGGACTTAGCAAAGGATTGGCTGTATGTAGTAGGGGGTTTGGGGATGAGTGAAGGAATGAGTCAGACGAGATTCCCATCTTTCTGGTTTAAGACAACTTATGGTTGAATGAGATGATGGATAAGACCAGAGAAGGAATGGAAAGAGGGTTCACAGCCAACTATTACATTCTCTCCAACTCCCACTACACACGCGCCTGAGCATCTAAGAAACACCGGGTAGTGCAAGGGCCAGACTGAGCTCCCTGGAGTTGAGGGCGGTGACACTCTCTCGGCCCCCGGCTCTCCCAGATCCACGCTAGGCACTACGAGCAGGTTCCATCCATGAGGTGTGGGAAAAGAGCACTGGGTAGAAAGTTAGGAAGATCTGGGTGATTGAGCCGGCTGTCTTCACTATGTGAACTCTCTGAACTCATCTGAGCCGCAGTTTCTTCATAAGGTTGTTGCTCGCGAGCATCAACGCGTAAAGCGCCAGGCCCAGGCTGTGTGTAAAACCACTCCCAAAGAATCGGGTGGAATTCCCACGTTTCTTTCGGCCTGGACCGCCTTTCCTCGGGGCACGGGCCTGTCAGGTTCATCTTGCCCCGAGTCTGCCCGCGTCCCCCGACCCGGAGCCACGGCCTACCTTTCCGACCCCGTAGCGGCGGCGCGCTGCAGCCCGGATGATACCCGAACGTATCTTCCCTCTTTGGTCCGCAGCGGCGGTACTTAGCCGCCTCAGATGCTGCTACGGCTACAAGACCTGTTTACGCATAACGTCATCACTTGACACCGGAAGCATTTACCCTGCCTAACCTGCAGCGCTTTCTGGGAAACGGAAGCCCGAGATGATAGACCGCTGCCTACAAGATCCAGAGCCCTTTGCACCGGCAAAGCTTCCGGAAGTGACTTTGCGCTCACCGCGGAATACTCTAAAAGGCTCGTCCCTCTCCTCTGATGAGGTGTTGGGCATGCCGGGACTTAGAGTCCCAGGCTCTTACGCCCGCCTGCCTGGGCGGCAACTCAAGGTGGCGTCCGTGATCGGAGGATGTGATTTCACAGCCCGAGATTGCTGTCCGGCAGGCAGCCACCACCTAGGGGTATTACGGTGTCGGCCTGCAACCCACTTGAGAGGAGAGGTGCCGCCCAGGACGGTGAGAATCGGGTCTGCCGATACCCTAAGGGATGGACGGGCCCCCGGCTGGAGCAAAGAGAGCCCCACCTGGTCCTAAGGAAAGGGCGTAGGACGGCGTAGGGGAGATAGAGAGTTCAAATCCCCCCTGGGAATGTCTGTGTGTGTCAGAACTGGTCTTGGTTTCTCTGGTGTAAGGAAGACTACGGACTGGCGAAGACTACACAGGCCACCTTGAATTTCCCCAGACCGTTTGGATGAAGCCTAAGATTTTTACAACTAGGATTTCTGCTAGACCTGCCCTCTTAACCAAGATGGGCTCTCGCCCCACTTTCCAGTTCTCCTGAGTGTAACTGATTTCCGGGTCTTCTTCTTTTAGGACCCCCCCCCCAGCTCCTTTCACCGCCGTGGTTTGTCCTTTATTCTGCTTGGGTTCCCCTTAGCTTCGCAGAGTGTGACACGGATACGCCCCTAGCTTCAGGCATTCCCAAACTAGCCACACACAAAGTCCGGAAGGAAGAGCACTGAAGCCGCCAGTAGAAACTTCAATTCTCGCTGGAATTACTTTCTGGGCGTCATCTGCCAAAGAATTCCTGGAACCCATTGGTATGGGCCGAATCTGAGCCGACGGCATCCAGGGGCTCATAGCAATTGCTCTGTAGGAAAGAAAGAGATTAACTCTGGATTTGTTTTTCTTTGTTGGCTGCAACCTAACTTTTGCGTTGGCAGAATATGTATGTGCGCTTTCGTTTTCTTTGATCCTGGAGAAATTGATGCTAGATACAAAATATATAGGAATTTGTTAAAACCTGTTAAGGGGTGGATTTATTACCTTGTGGGCTCAGGAAGGTAAGGTGATCTCATGCTAGTGTTACTTATTGATTGGGCAATCTTCTGGTGAGGGTTCATTCTGTCCTTGAAGCAAATGAGTCTTCTGGACAGTCCATTAAAGGAATTCAGTTCCTCACACAGCAACTGCTCTAGTCCTTAGAAATTCTTCCCAGGGACCTATTTAAATCCTATCGGAGACTATTTTAGTGTAACAAACCAATATATATTAAATACTTTGAAATACGTATAGCATTGTGCTAAGTTTGGAGACTGGAGCAGTAAAGTTGAGAAAACCAGTTCACTGTCTGGATTCCACTTACAAGATGATGTGTAACCATGAATTTCTGCATGCATGTTGTGATGATTAAATGAAGTAATTCCACTTTTTTTCTGTCTTCATTATCACCACTGTAGTCCAGGCCTTCACTACTGCTTCCTCTGATCTTCCCACTCTACCTCTTGAACTCTTACAATCTATTCTCTATACAGCAGCCAGAATGATCTTTCCAGAATGTAAATATTTCCCCTGCTTAAAACACTCTAATCGATATCCATTGCAATTGGTATAAAATCTGAACTCTTCAGTGTAATCTGGTCTTTTATGCACCAGCCACTAGGGTCTTATCTCTGTTCCTAAAACATGTGTCTAACTGATATTTTGGCATTTACCTTTCTATCTGTTTAGAATGCTCTTTCAGAACTGAGCTGGAATGTCACCTTCCCAAAGAGGCTGTCCCTGGTCCCCTATCTAAATTAGCTCCTCTCCCTAGTTACTTAATCACTGTTTTATTATCTTTTTAACAAGATTTTATTTATTGATTTTAGAGAGAGGAGAGAGAGAAGGCGAGAGGAGAACAGGAAGCATCAACTCATCGTAGTTGCTTCTCATAAGTGCTTTGACCAAGCCAGCCCTGGGTTTCAAACTGGCGACCTCAGCATTCCAAGTTGAAGCTCTAACCACTGCACCACCACAGGTCAAGCTGTTTTATTATCTTTATTGTATTTCTCACTTACAGAATTACCTACTCAGTTATTTGTTTTCTTGTTGTATGTATCCACCAACAAGAATGCAGGCTTTATGAGGCCATGCCTTGTTCTCTTCTGGCACATAGCAGGGGCAATAAATGCTAACTCTTAATATTTGTATTCTTTTTAACATTGTGATGATTTGAAATCCTTGAAGACAAGGATGATATCTTCTCGTCCCTCTATCCCTACTTCTTTTTTTAAAATTTTTTAAATTTTTTTTTTATTTAATTCATTTTAGAGAAGAGACACAGAGTGAGAGAGAGAGAGAGAGAGAAAGGGGGGAGGAGCTGGAAGCATCAACTCCCATATGTGCCTTGACCAGACCAGTGCAGGGTTTTGAACTGGCGGCCTCAGTGTTCCCAGGTCGACGCTTTATCCACTGCGCCACCACAGGTCAGGCTCTGATGTTCTTTATGAAGAAAATCAAATGCTTTTTTTATCGCTTCATATTTATTTTGAAATATCCCCTAATTTTTGTGAGCAGTATAGTAAATATGCAGTGAATATTTGCTATTATTTTTTTCTTTAGTGAGTGGGTTATAGTGATTCTTTAGAAAATCAATCTAAATCACAAGGAGTGACCTGGCTTTGCTCTCCTTTGCTTTCCTTGCTCCTCCCTCCCATAAACTATTAACATTTCAGTTTCCAAATCATTTGATTGACTTTAGGTTTATCATCTGGTCTTTTCTAGCCTTTCTTCCTTTTTTTTTTTTTTTTTTTTTTTTTACAGGGACAGAGAGAGAGTCAGAGAGAGGGATAGATAGGGACAGACAGACAGGAACGGAGAGAGGTGAGAAGCATCAATCATAATTTCTCATTGCCGTTGCGACACCATAGCTGTTCATTGATTGCTTTCTCACATGTGCCTTGACCGCGGGCCTTCAGCAGACCGAGCCACCCCTTGCTGGAGCCAGTGACCTTGGGTCCAAGCTGGCAAGCTTTTGCTCAGGCCAGTTGGGCCCACGCTCAAGCTGGTGACCTCTGGGTCTCAAACCTGGGTCTTCCGCATCCCAGTCCGATGCTCTATCCACTGCGCCACCCCCTGGTCAGGCTTCTTCCCTTTTTTTTTAAGATTTTATTTATTTATTTTACAGGGGTTGGGGGAACAAGAAATATCAACTTATAGTTGTTTTACTTTTGTGTGTGTGTGACAGAGAGAGACAGACAGAAAGGGATAGATGAGAAGCATCAATTCTTCATTGTGGCACCTTAGTTGTTCATTGATTGCTTTCTCATATGTACCATGACCCGGGGTCTACAACTGAGCCAGTGACCCCTTGCTCAAGCCAGCGACCTTTGGGCTCAAGCCAGCGACCAAGGGGTCATGTCTGTGTTGCCACACTCAAGCCAGTGAGCCTGCGCTCAAGCCAGTGAACCTACACTCAAGCTGGATGAGCCCATGCTCAAGCCAGCAACCTTGGAGTTTCAAACCTTGGTCCTCTGCATCCCAGTCCAACACTCTATCCACTGTGCCACTGCCTGGACAGGCATAGTTGCCTCACTTTAGTTGTTCAATTTCTTTTTTCTAGTTTCCAAGTTAGAGGAGGGGAGATAGAGAGACAGATTCCCACATGTGTCCCAAGTGGGATCCATCTGGCAGACCTCTTCTGGGGCCGATGCTCTGTCCATCTGGTGCCGTATTTACAACCAAGCTATTACTTTAGTGCCTGAGAAAGAGGCTCCATGGAGCTATCCTCAGTACCCAGGGCAGATGCGCTTGAACCAATTGTGCCATGTCTGTGGGAAGGGAAGAGAGAGAAGCAGGTGGTCACTTCTCCTGTGTGCCCTGACCGGGAATCGAACCCGGGACATCCACATGCCAGGCTGATGCTCTACCACTGAGCAACTAGCCAGGGCTTAGTTGGTCATTGATTGCTTGTCATATGTGCCTTGACCGGGCAAGCCCAAGGTTTCAAACCAGCAACCTCAGCATTACACGTTGGTGCTCTCTCCACTGCCCCACTACAGGTCAGGCTCTTCTCATTCTTGTTGGGAGGAAAGAGGAAGAGATAGGGCTGGACCCCCTCTCAGGAAAAAGAAGTAAAAATAGCCATCCTGTAGTTTGTTCAATCCTGAAAAATGGTGACAATTTCAGGAAGTTAGGATAGGGGTGGTACCAAGAAAAGGGTAGGTCAGGAAACCTCAGCTGGAGCCAGAGTCACCTCTTCCAAGAACACTGACTGGCTCCCTCAATCCTGGCTAATTTCATGCTCTCCGGAGTTGCTTTTACTTGCCTTCATGAAGCCAGATTCTGAGTGGTACTGAAAGTAAGCACTGGTGCAGGCTGGAATCTTTTGAAAGGAAGTGCATCCTGTCCCTCAAGCTCCTGGGAAACTCATAGGTTGGCTGGGCTCCCAGTAGGTTTGGCTGGAAGTCTTGGAGCTGAGAAACTTGAGAAGAAAATAACTGGAATCTGACTGGTAGATTCTGAGGGTGAGGACTCTTTTCCCATCTGTTCCTCTGGCTCCAAGGGCTTGCTTGTTCTCTTTGCCACCCAGAGCTGAGTCTCAAGAGGGCTTGTAAAGCAGCCAGCTCTGGGCTCTGAGAGACTACGCTTTCAGACCTGGTTCCTGGTACCATAAAGAATGGCAGGAGCGTCTTTCTTACCGTTTCCTAGGGCTGTCACTTCTGCCAGGGATCTAGGGCTTATTAAGGAGAGAACGACTAGATGGTCATTGTCTCTTCTTCTGTCCCCTTCTTGTTGAGAGCTCTCCCCTGCTGACTCTTACCTTCTCTCCCATCTGCCCACAGCATTGAGAGTATGAGGCTCTCGCCTCCACTGGCCACTCATTCGTGACCCTTCCACCACGGCGGAACCTTCCAAGCCCACCTCCTGCCGTGTGGTGATCTACCTGAAGCGGCAGATGTCGGGAGATACCTGTTTGTGCCCAGCCTTAGGCAGCAAGCCCAAGCTCAGCGGCTTCAAGGGAGGAAGCCTGGGCAACAAATACGTGCAGCTCAATGTGGGTGGTTCCCTGTACTACACCACAGTGCGGGCACTAACCCGACACGACACCATGCTCAAGGCCATGTTCAGTGGGCGCATGGAGGTGCTGACGGACAAAGAAGGTGAGATGTCAGGGCTTGTTGGGCGAGGTGGGGAGGGAAGGAGGAGTTCCTAGAATGTCACTTCCGGGCAGGGCTTAAGCCTGGCAGATCTAGAGCCTGGGTTCACTTTTCCAGTTTACTTAGTGCAGGACTCCACCTGGAGTCCTGAGTTGAGCTTCAGAATTCTTTGAAATTATACATAGACGGTTGTATGTTTACCCATTTTCCAGGGAGTCTGTTCATACTTTTGTTTTTATTCACATAGGACTAGATTTTTGTAAGAATCATGACTGTAGTGACTGGCAGTGGGCAGAGAGCAAGCAGGACCTGTGATTTCTGTGTTGTCAGAAGGTGGGCCTGAGCACTCCTGAGCTTAGACCTCTGTGGGTCGCCACAGAGCCTGAAGGGCCTGTCTGTCCCACGGTATGTGCCAGTTCTTGGTTTCAAGGAAGAGGAGTGAAGAGCAACCATGGACCTAAGAGCTGAGGTTCTGTTCTGTCTCTGTTACCCTGTGCTGTGGACTCTGTGCTCATGTGCTGTTTGCCACGGGTCACCAGGCTCATCAGGTGGCCTTTACTACTATAGGCTTCTGAGGTATCTGGAGGCAAACAGTAACCCTCTGGGGCCCATCTGAATCCCTAGGCTGGATCCTTATAGACCGATGTGGAAAACATTTTGGCACTATTTTGAATTACCTCCGCGATGACACCATCATCCTCCCTCAGAACCGTCAAGAAATCAAGGAATTGATGGCTGAAGCAAAATATTACCTCATTCAGGGGCTGGTGCACATGTGCCAGACAGCCCTGCAGGTACAGTGGGGCTGGTTGGTAAGGCTGGGAGTTGCCCCCCTCCAGTGACATAAGGGTCCAGTTCCTGGAAAGCTGTGTGGCAGGCATGGTTGCTTAGTCCAAACCTAGTTATATACACCAGGTGTTGCCCAAGCTGAGCAAGTGAGCAGCTAGTCGTCTTGTCAGGTGAGGGACTAGGCCCTGCTTCTAGCTAACAGCCTAGCTGTGTGGATAGTAGGTTTTCTGGAAATGGGCATCTGCACGCCAGCTGGCAGTTTCTGTTACCAGGGGCCTCCAGATCTCCGTCCAGTGCCTAAACAAGCAGGGCGGGCCATGGTGGAGGGGCTGTGACAGTTTCTGGGAAAAGCCTGGCTGAGCCCGGCAGACAGGATCTCAAAAAGGATGTGTGTGTCACACAGGACAAGAAGGATTCCTACCAGCCTGTATGCAATATCCCCATCATTACATCCCTGAAGGAGGAGGAGAAGCTCATTGAATCTTCCACCAAGGTACTGGGATTCCTGAGGGCTCCAGGTGAGGGATTCCGAGCCCCGGCCCTGGCCCTCACACTCTCCTCCCTCACAGCCGGTGGTGAAGCTGCTGTACAACAGAAGCAACAACAAGTACTCCTATACCAGGTAGGGTGGGAATCGGGTGGGCGTGGGCAGGGGGCCTCGGGGAAGGGGGAAGGGCTGCAGAAGCAGCTGAAAGTACTGAGCAGCCAGAGTGGAGGTTTGGCAGCAGACCCAAGGGAAGCACCCTGCACTCCTGGCATGCTTGGCATGTGTCTGGGTCTTAGGAGGGAAGAAAAGAGTGGAAAGGAAATCAGGGCAGAGGTATTTGGAACTGGTGCAGTGTTCTGGCTAGGATATTGACTAGACTGAACATGTGACAGACACCCTCTTAACATATGTTATGACTGGCAGCGACCCAGGTGTTTTCCCAGCATTATCTCGTTGGGTGGAGGAGGGGTGCTGAAAAGCCAATGAACTGGAATTCCTCCTAGGCCAGCCTTTGTCCTAGGCTAGTTTCCCACTTGCCTCCCAGTGTCCTCCCAACAGGCCACAGGTCTATGCAGGAGGCTGTAGGCTCAGAGTCCCAAACCCTCCCCTTGACTCTGTGGATAGACACGTTGCCAGCATCACCCTCACAGCAAGGGGAAGACTCCTGCTGAGGTTGCAGTAGCCTCCTTGCTTCTGGGCATAATGAGAGCAGGCCTCCCTCCCTCAGTTCTCTCTGTTTTAACTTAAAACCAACTCAACTCCTTTTCCACACAGGCCCCCAAACCCAGACAGTACCCAGTATCCTGTCCCCTCTGGCATCTTGACTTTCCCTCATTTCTGCATGTTAGGGGAGGGGCGGGGAAAGCCCAGCTGTGCCCTCCCTGTGCTGGAACCTCATTCCCAGGCCTGCTGGCCCACCTGGGTTTTTCAGCAATTCTGATGACCACCTACTGAAAAACATCGAGCTGTTTGACAAGCTCTCCCTACGCTTTAACGGTCGTGTGCTCTTCATCAAGGATGTCATTGGCGATGAGATCTGCTGCTGGTCATTCTATGGCCAGGGTCGTAAGCTGGCAGAGGTGTGCTGCACCTCCATTGTGTATGCCACAGAGAAGAAGCAGACCAAGGTACGGGGGCTTCCCTCTGCATGGTGCAGGCAGGACATGCATCAGGGGGTGAAGGGGCATCCGTTTTGCTCTCAGTTTCTCTCAAACTCGCTGTGGCGGTGCTGGGAAGGATAAAAGCCAGTGCCAGAGGTTTGGGGAATAGCACGGAACTATTTGTTCCGGTCAGCTGAGAGGCAGGGTCTGTTGGGAAGGGAACAGCTGGTGCGGTGGGAAGGACCAGGTCTTTGGAGTTGGCCCAGTTCAGGTTTGAATTCTGGTTCCACCATTTACCAGTTTTCTGACTTTGGATAAGCCATTTAAACCATTGGGGTCTCAGTTTCCTCATTTGCAAACAAGGGGATGATAGTGCAATTTTAACAGCTATTATAAAAATGAGACCTTCTTAAGAGAAGCAGTGCCTAGGTCAGTGATGGGAAATCTTGAGCTTGGTGTGTCAGAATTCGCCAAAAAACCGAGCATAACTCAGGTGGTGTGTCACTTCGAGAAAAACGGCCTAACCGGAAGTCCCAGAACTAGACACTCTGTGCCGGAGTTCTGTTGTTTTGGCCTACAGACCTCCGGCACAGAGTGTCTGCACTACAGCAAGTGTTTTATCCTTGGCTACTACACCTGGCCGTGCAGGAGCCGAGGATGAAACATCCTTCTCAGCATGCAGCCCCATACTTCTCTGGTATGTGGCCACATGTCATCGAAAATGGGTACGCGTGTCAGTGCTGACATGCGTGTCATAGGTTCACCATCACGGACCTAGTGGAAGTAGCTGTTCCGACCTCTCCTCTGGCCCCTGCAAGTGGGGTGTCCCTGCCCAATCGGCTTAACCTCTGTGGTAACAACAGAGTGCCAGGCGCATGTGCGGGATTTAAGTGATAGTTAACATAAACTCAGCTAACCCCCCCCCCTTCCCAAGCTGCAAGTGGTCTGTGTCTCCCCAGGAGAGAAGCTGCCCACCATGAGTTTTCCAGAGACAGCATGACTTTGCTGGGGTGGATAGGCAGCTCATCTGGGGGAGAGTGGCGTGTGTGTGAAGGGCTCAAAGCAGCCAAGCTCGCCTGTTACCTTCTTGGCCCCCAGATTACTGTAAAACCTACAGCTGGGTGGCCTAAGAGTCAGGGAAGGATCGCTTAAGGAGGGGCCCTGCTTCCTCCCTTCAGTTTTTGGGGTGGGAGCTCCCGTGTGCACATATCAATGGAGTCAGGATTCAGGGGCAGGTCTGTGTGGGCTGGTTACACTGTGGAAGTGGCAACAGCACCTGTTACCTTCCTAAGTGCTTTCTCCTTCATGAACTTTTTGACTCACACCACATCTGTGAGAGGCAGGGCTAGAGCCACTCTCTCCATTTGGTAGATGAGAGAACAGAAGCTCAAAATGACACAAGTTAGGCTAGAATTCAGGTACCTTGAACGTCGTCCCTATCCATCTGATGTTTACAAGAATTCTCTGAGGTAGTTATTGATCATAAGTTTACATAGGTGGAAACTGAGGCACAGCAAGGTTAAGCCCACATCCCTATAAGAGCTCTTTGTACTCGTATGTTACCGAGGCCTGTCCACAACACCAAGGCCTTATGTGCAGAGTACCTCTCCTGCCCCTTCAGAGGGAGACCTGCCATTAGCCTCCTGAGACAGAAAGCCAGCTGTCTCCTGAGAGAGAGTTCAGGATGCCTTATGAACAGCACAGGGTCAGGGGCCCCGACATGCTCCCTTTTTCAGTCAGACCTCTTGTCCCCCTCACCCTAGGTGGAATTTCCAGAGGCCCGAATCTATGAGGAGACACTCAACGTCTTACTCTATGAAACCCCCCGAGGCCCCGACAATTCCTTGTTGGAGGCTACAAGCCGCAGCAGTAGCCAGGCCTCCCCCAGTGAAGATGAGGAGACCTTTGAACTGCGGGACCGTGTCCGCCGCATCCACGTCAAGCGCTATAGTACTTATGATGACCGGCAGCTCGGCCACCAGTCTGCCCATCGTGACTGACAAGACCCTCAGGGAGTCGGCATGGGACATCCTGACTCCCCTCCTGTGGAACCTCGCCCCATTGGCTACCCCACACTGCTGCTGCTGGCTGGGTCTCTGCTCCAGCTCCCAGAGGCATGACTGGCCCTGCCTGGGGAGGTCAGAGGCCCGGGGAGGGAGGGGACCATATTCCTTTGCTTGGCTCTGTGAGCACTTCAGAAGGACTGAGTCCTAGCCCCTTTATTCAGCATCTTCCTTTCAGACTGATAGGAAGCTCCTTCTGCCCCCCGGGGTGGGTGGCACCTCCTGCTAAGAACATTCCCCTTGGCCTTTTGCTGAATGCCCTTTGCTCTATTGTAGGGCTTTTAGGCCATAGCTGAGGCCCATGGGGAATGGGGTCATTCTGTGGAGAAGGAGCAGCTGGTGCTGTGGAGGCTGTTTCCTAGAATGTAGGGCTCCTTTTTACCTGAGGTGTTTAACAAACACAGACTTAATGAGGTTTTAAAAAATATTCTAGGAAATGGATAGTCATAGGTTTAATAATGAGGGACTGGGTATTCCTGCTGCCCCTCCAGGATGCCAAAGCCCTGAGTAAGGCAGAACCCTGGGCCCATCTCAGCGCCTTTGGGTGTGTTTTGTTTTCTTTTTTTTTTTTTAACAGAGACAGACAGAAAGTCAGAGAGAGAGAGAGATAGGGACAGACAGACAGGAACAGAGAGAGATGAGAAGCATCAATCCATCAGTTTTTCATTTTGACACCTTAGTTGTTTATTGATTGCTTTCTCATATGTGCCTTGACCACAAGCCTTCAGCAGACCGAGTAACCCCTTGCTCGAGGCAGCAACCTCGGACTCAAGCTGGTGAGCTTTTGCTCAAACCAGATGGGCCCACGCTCAAGATGGTGACCTCAGGGTCTCGAACCTGGGTCTTCCGCATCCCAGTCTGATGCTCTATCTACTGCGCCACCGCCTGGCCAGACGGGTGTGTTTCTTTAAAGCACTTTGTACTTTTGTTCAGAAGATTTGTATTCTTCCCTGACCCATATTGTCTTTTTCTGACTCTGATCCCCTCTTCCCTGTAGAACCAATCTGAGGGGGGATAGAAGAAGCAATAAAAACACTGACCAGTTTTGGCTGGGCAGGCTGGCCAAGCAGCCTACCCAGACAGCACTGAGGAAGAATATGTAAGTTGGGACCTGTGGTCCTAATAACGACCCTCTGAGAAGGGACATTTTACTCCAACATCTTAAAGTTGTATAACTGACTCTTCAGGCCTAGCATGACTGCTCTTTTTTAGTTCTCTTGCCCTTAGCTACAAGGCATGCTGTCCTTACTGTAAAGCCAAAATCTATTTTAGAGGTCAGGAGTACAGCAGAAAGACTTTGGAGCCAATGGGCACCTGGTACAGAGGCCTATATTCTTGGCAGCCCTGTGCAGAGATGGGGTATGGTTTGCTATACATCCTTCCTCCCTCATCCATGCTCCATTTTATGTCTTGGCTGGGATGGTCCTTTCCAGGGTGAGTCCCTAAACATAGGATTATGTGAATAGCATAAGCCCCTTGAAAGGTTTTTTCATTTCTTGTGGGGTAACTGGCCTCCAGCTCTTAGGTGAGAATGTGAGTTCTTTTAAGGGCTTTGGTTTTCATTCCCTTCTGTTTGGCTTGGCCCTTGCGAGGATGCTTATCTGAATTCTTTTCTGAAGGAATGCCATCAGAAAGGGAATGTTTAGCTTAACAAATAACAAAGCAGCATAGCCACTGAGCACTATCCATTCATTCAGGAAGGGACACAGGTTGTCAAGTCACCTGTCTCAACTACTCTTAAAATAAGCCCCTAAGTGGCTGTTCATGGCTGGCTCGCAGAACCTATGGGCAAATGCCAGGCCAGGGTTAGCATATGCTCAACAAGGACCTGAAATGACATGATGGGGCAGGGGAAATGTGACTCTTATCAGGAATTTTACCCTTGTCACAGCCTTGAATGTAGAAGGACTTTTAGGTGACCCTGGTGGTCAGCTATAAACAGTTCTAACCCTCAGTGGAGTAACAAGATGAAGACAAACCATTTCTTTGGCCAGATTCTGGTGGCTTTGTGCCTTTCTCACAGAGCCTGGAATAATTCTGAGGCCACTGGCCTACTTCCTCAGCCGCCCTCCTGAAGCCCTTTAATACTCAAAGCCCCATCTCCCCACTGAAGTTTCTTAATGACTGTCCTCTGACCTTCACAACTCCTGTAGCCTCCTTCCTGCTTTGACATTCAGATCTGCTGCTATCTCGGTGGTGACTAGTCTTCCTGAGGAAGCACAATAGTCTGGGACCCAAGACACTTTCTCTGATTGAAAATAGCTCCTTGTTGTTAAGAAAAATACTAACATTGAGCTCACTGAAGTAATCTCAGCTTTTTAAATCAGACTTTGTGGCTTAAGGGCTTGGAGAATTTTGAGTTTCCCAGCCCATTCAGAAAACAACTCTTGATTGTATGAATTGTTCAACTCTGAGCAGCCCAGGGGAAAGGTAAACAAAAAGTGTGGATGAACAAACCTTTTCATCACTTTCTCAGAAAACTGGAAACCTGCTGTTAAGGACAGGTACCAGTACTGGGTTTTATTCAGTTTGATATCTGACCAAGGTCTGCCTAAACTTTATCACAGAAGTAAAATGCTTTGTTGTTCCGCACAGGTGATGGAAACGAACACTAATTTCTAATAAAACTGTTACGCCGCAGTGGTGCAGAGCCGTGCTTCCAGCGAGTACAGCTTGGTCAGCTCGTTGCTGTGGACATAGTTCTTTTATTTGTGTTCACTACCTGCCCTTTTGTTCTCGATGGGTCATACATCCAATTGCTCTCAGTTGTCCTGCAACCCAGGCTCCCCCTGGTGGAGGATTAAGGACAACACTAATAAGGGCTGGAACTGAGATTTAATACATTAATTCAAGAATTCAATAACCTTTTTAACAGTCACTGTGGTAGCAGGAACTCTAAGAATAAGGGCAAAATGCAGCATATTTCATCTCAGGCTCTTGGAGATTGAAAAGCTCAGAAAGTAGTTTAGCTTAGTCCACCCAAACCTAAAGCTCCTCAGCTGATTTTTTTTTCTTGGTTGAATTTCTGCATTTGTAGTCTGGAGGCTTGACAAAGTTGTGCTCATGATGGGCAAGCCCATTTTTCCCAGAAACCCGGCTGGCTTGCCTCACTCCTCTCCCAGGCCCAGGGAGGCCAGAGATGCCAGTGGTAGACCAGCACTAAGAGCCAGTCCATGCTACACTTGGCAGAAGGTAAAAAAGAGAACAAGAGTCCAGCCCAGCCCCCTCCCCACCGACTGAGAGGCTTAGTGATCCTGGGAGACATTCAGCCGACCCCAAGCATCAAGGGGGAACATAAATACCTTATTAGAAGCGGGAGCTTCCTGAAAGGGGAACAAGGAAAGCAATCAAGGGCCCCCACTGGGGCAAAGGGGAGCCTGAAAACCTGGGGGCAGAAATGGCAAGGGTGGCCAAGTGTGCACTGGTTTATTGACCAAACCTCACGTTCCGAACAACTTGTACGACAGGCCTGTGGCAGCTGAACACAGTTCCTGATGGAGAGGTCTACTGGGACAGAAGAAGTAGGGTTTACAGGGAGGCCTTCAGTCCTCCACGGGTCCTCTGGAGAAAACGGTTATAACCCACCCACGAAAAAAGAACCTCACAATCAAATGGCACAGACAGTTAAGAGACCCACTGTAGCCCATGATGGAGAGAGTTCTGCAGCAATTGTGGGATGAAAGCTGTTCAGGGACCAAGCCGGGCCTTTCAGCTTCAGCTGGCCTACCAGTGAAGGCCTGAGGGTGGTGTCTTCTCATCTTTATTGCTTTCCAGAGAGAAGGGAGGGATCCGGACATCAAAGTGGGAGCCATCAGGCCTCTCAAAGCGGAACGTGCCCCTGTGGGTCAGAAAGCTAGTTTAGAGGAAGTAAGGGGAGGCCCTCTTGATCTGGATAGCCCTATGTCCTCAGCTCTAGAACCACAGCAGGATAAGGCAGACCTGGGCTCTCCTGCCTGGCTCATTCCAGCATAGCAGATACAAAGACCCAAAGCCCTTCCTGAAAAAACATAGCTGTCCTGACTGGCCTTTAGATGTACACTGCATAAAAACCCAGTGACACTTTCAGGTTAAGGAGTGAAATGCCAAGGGGATAAAAAACAACTACATAAGCAACTCTGCGTCATCAAATCACCAAAGCTCTTTGGCTTGAGTTCTTAGTCCACAAAACCACAGGGAACTGGAAAACAGATGGTCCTAAGAAGTCAGAGAAGCCCCACACAACAATGAACAGCAGGTAAGGTTTCACTTGGCCCAGAATTAATTGCAAGCTAGGTGTCCCCACCTTTCTGACCTGCAGGTTGTGTCTGTGGAGTTGGGCCCTTTGCCCTGTCCCAGCACACTCACCACATGTGGCCACTGGAAGCTTGCAGGGAGACATGGCTGCTGTACTGGAATGCAGGCTGTTCCTTGGACAACACTGGTTCCTATGAGGGTTCAGGCAAAACAGATCAGGCCAGATAAGCTCCCTGTGTCCTGGGGCCAGAGGCTGACTGCCAGTTTGTCAGGACTGGATGCCCCCCATACCTCCCTCAATGACTGCCAGTGCTTCCACCACTGAACGGCCATGGACCTGGGCCTTTTCTGACTAGGAAAGAAGCTCAGACTGAATATCTGAGGGCACTGGGCAGAGATGCTAGGCAGAGGATCTACTCTGTAAATACCTTTTCCGGAGTTCATTTGCTGGAGTGCCTAAGTGCAAGGCACCATGGCAGCACTCTGCAAACCTCCGCTGACTTCAATCTCCAAGTACTCACAAGGTAATAGGTACAATCCCCATTTTAGCAGTTAAGAAACTGGGGTTTTGCCTGACCAGGCGGTGGCGCAGTGGGTAGAGCGTTGGACTGAGATGCGGAAGACGCAGGTCCAAGACCCCGAGCTCGCCAGCTTGAGCGCAGGCCCATCTGGCTTGAGCAAAAGCACACCAGCTTGGATCCAAGGTCACTGGCCCAAGCAAGGGGTTGCTCGGTCTGCTGAAGGCCCACGGTCAAGGCACATATGAGAAAGCAATCAATGAACTAAGGTGTCATAATGGCAACGAAAAACTAATGATTGATGCTTCTCATCTCTCTCCGTTCCTGTTTGTCCCTATCTATCCCTCTCTCTGACTCTCTCTCTGTCCCTGTAAAAAGAAAAAAAAAGAAAGAAACTGGGGTTTTGATTAACTAACCCAAAGTTAAGCAGTGAATAAAGAACATAGCTAGAATTTGAAGCCAGACTAACTCCAAAGACCTATTCTTACTATTCCACCCTGCTTCCCTAAGTTCCTGCCAATTTGGATAAATGCTTATTAAGTATACTCATGACTTTATTTTTCAGGAGACAGGGTGGGATAGTACTAGGACTGCAAAATCCGATCTCAAGGACCAGAAGAGGATGTAAGCATGTAAAGAGGCAGAGGAAGAACAGTGAGGGGTGCATGCCCCACCTAAGGGCATTCCAATTCTGATTTTTAAAAAGGCACCATGCTGGCCCTAGCTGGGTGGATCAGTGAATAGAGTCATCCCAACACGCCAAGCTTGAAGGTTCAATCCCTGATCAGGGCATATACGAGAAGCAATCAATGAGTGCAAACTAAATGGAACAAGTTGCTGCTTTTTTCTCTCCCTTCCCCTGTATCTCTCTCCCTCTTTCTCTCAATGAAAATAAATTTTAAAATAAGGAGGCACTGTGCCTGACCAGGCGGTGGTGCAGTGGATAGAGCATTGGACTGGGATACAGAGGACCCAGGTTCGAGACCCCGAGGTCGCCAGCTTGAGTGCAGGCTCATCTGGCTTAAGCAAAAAGCTCAAGCTTGGACCCAAGGTCACTGACCAGAGCAAGGGGCTACTCGGTCTGCTGAAGGCCCGCAGTTAAGGCACATATGAAAAAGCAATCAATGAACAACTAAGGTGTTGCAATGAAAAACTGATGATTGATGCTTCTCATGTCTCTCCGTTCCTGTCTGTCCCTATCTATCCCTCTCTCTGACTCTCTGTCCCTGTAAAAAAAAAAAAAAGGAGGCGCTGTGCTGACTACAAAAATTATACCAGCTTTGATGTGTCAGACTCAATTGGATTCAGATCCAGGTCCTGCCACTACTAGCTATGGGACCATGGGCTAGTTATTTAACTTCCTAGTCTCACTCTCCTCATCTGTGAGATGGGTTGTAGAAACTCATCTCACAGAGTTGTAAGATTTCCCACCAATGCATTCATACCCGGAGCCTCTGCTCCTACCACAGAGGAGGAAACCACGTACTAAGCTGGCAAGCCTGCTGGGCAGGACTAGGAACTGGGAATTATTGGTCCAATGATGATGATGCTCACCCTCCCCACCACCCCTCGGCCTCGCACTGTCTCCAAGGTGCCAGATAAACTGAATATCCTCCAGTGTCGTTCCCGGAGCTGTACCACGTCACTGTCAAGGTTCTCCAAGCGGATACAGTAGCGCCACTGTGGGAGTGGAGGAGAGAGTTCACATGTGAGAAAGAAAATTTTGGACTAGCCTGCCCAAAATTCTAAGACGGCAAAAGGCAACAAAGGCAGACACCTGCATTGCACAGGCCCCCCTCTCCAGAGGTAATCACCCCACCCTCCAACCTGTCCCCACCATGTACCCCTCCTGAGTTCCTCCTTCCCAGGGGAGACACTCACCCAATAGACATGGGAATTTTGTGCTTCCTGGAAAAACAAAAACAAAGAATTTACATTGGGAATACCAAACAGAATCTGGGAGTCTAGCCCTGAGGGAAGGGGTCCAGAGCGGAAGGCAGGACCAAGTCTGTGCCAACCAACACCTCTCCAATGGAGCAGACGTGTTCCAGGAAGGCTGCGGAGACTGAACAATGCTGAGAATATCTGTGGGTGATGATGACTGAACTATGGTCAACAAACCCACTGTGGGGGGCAGCCTCCCCTGGGTCTATCCCTGGCCTCCCTCCTTAGCCACAGGGCTCTTCCCCTTCTCCGGACCACCCTCCTTAGCAGCTGCCACTTCCTCCCCCAAACACTTCACTGCTGGCCCAAGCTATAGCCCTCATCTTCAGCCTACCATAGCCCAACCTTATAAAGACTTGATATGGTGTATGTTGACATCCCCTACTACCATGAGCTCTAGAAGGCAAGGACAGTGTTTCATTTTTATCCATATCCCCAGGACCTAGCTTACAGCCAGGCAAGAAATAGCTCAATACATGTTTGACTAATGCATAAAAAGTATAAAGATCATTCTAGACCAATTTAAACTAGTATGTGTATATTCTTCATAAACATGGCTCCCTTTGAGCCAAAAGAGAAGGAAGAGTTAGCCTGGAGGACTCTTCCCAGGACCCAAAGTTTTCCCTGCTCTGGGTCTTGGTGTCAGCCATTCCCAAAAGGCTGCTCAACCTCACCCAACACCTGGAGGACTCGGAAGCAGAACCACAGGCACATGGTTGAAATCTGGAGTGTGGCCCTGGCCGGTGACTCAGTGAATAGAGTGTTGGCCTGGTGTACAGACATCCCAGGTTCAATTCCTGGTCAAGGCACACAGAAGTGACCATCTGCTCTCCCCCCTCCCTCTTTGCCTCCTGGAGTCAGTAGCTCAGATTGGTTCAAGAAGAGCTCCAGGCACTGAGGATAGCTCTGTTGGAGCATATCAGCCTCAGGTGCTAAAAATAGCTCTGTACTCTAGTAGTGGCCCTACATGGGGTTGCTGGGTGAATCCCAGTCAAGGTGTATGCAGGATTCTGCCTCACTATCTCCCCTCCTCTCACCTAAAAAAGAAATTTGGAACCTGCTCCAGCAGTCACATTGGAAATACCATACAGAATCTGGGGGTCTAGCCCTGAGGGAAGGGGTGCCTGCTGGGCATATACCCTCATGCCCATGTAGAAGGGGATGACAGTGACACGAATGTTCTCAGTTGTTTCCCGATGGACATCGGAGAGCTCCAGCCACGGGTGATTCTTCTCTTGCCAGGCCCGTAGGGTCTCCCGAGCCACAAAAGGGGGCGCTGGGGTAAGAGGGTGACTGATTAGTCCAGGCCAGAGTCCAGGGCATTACACCCACTTTCCAACTCCCCTCCTAGGAAACCCTTCCTAGTGGTGGCCCAGGTAAACAAGATACCCAAACATGAAGCAAAAAGCACAAGCTAGAAGAAGGCATAGAGCTGCTTCCAAGAAGCCCTGGGATGAGAACTGGACCAGGAGTTGAGAGCCCTGGTTTCCAGACCTTGATCTCCCACTAACTAGCAATCTTGAGTCCTTTCTTATCATCTCTGAGCCTCAGTTTCCATTTCTGGAGGAGATGACAGCCATCTACCTGACAGGTCTAATGGGAGGTTGAATAAAGTTGTGGAAACAGCTTTGAAATTACTTCTGTGATACTGTCTTTGAAAAAAGGGCCCTTCCTTTCCAGCTCCTCTTCTTGAGAGAGGTTACCTTTCGTCTGGTCATAGAGAAGAAATCTTTCAAAGAGCTCGTGCTGGATGGGAACCTGATCAGTGGAGGTGTAGGGGAGGATGTCTTCATGGCTGACATAATCCAGGCCTGGCACAGAGGCAGAGACAGTGAAACTCATGTAGGAGAGGGGAGGAAAGGGGCTAAGAAGAAACACACTTCCCTGGTACCAATGCTCTCAGCATTTATAATCCCTCCCAGCAGATTAAAAGACCAGAAAAGCATTGGAATCCTCTCCCCCAAACACACCAGACCCTTCATTGAGAGGCACCATTCAAATGCCTATACTTACCTGGGATGGCATAGAGGGCCCGGCTGTCGTCATGGTTAGCCAAGAAAGTCACAGCTTCTGTCTGAGATCTCTGAGACTAGGTAAGAAGTGAGTCAGACTTTCTTAGTCACTATCCAGTCCAGAGAACTTGGGGTGCAGTGCTGATCGGGCTATTAACCACTCTCCCACCCTTTGTTCCCATTGGGATTTCAGCCTTCCCCATGGGCAGGAAACCTAGGCCTGACCATCTTGCTTACTTACTATATGTGGACAATCTCGGGCATCAATCAGCACCTGATAGTAAGTGTGAGTTTTGCCTTTCACCTCCTTAGAGCCATGGCCAGCAGGATTCTCTGTTCTACCAGGGTAGGAGAAGCCCAAGGTCATGCAGAGAGAAATAGCAGCATTGCTGCCCCAGCCCCTCATCATCTAAACAGACTGTTGCCTGGTCTGAAAGGGCTTTAGCAACACCCAGCCCAGCCACTCTCCAGTCAGAGGCAAACAATGAAATATGGAGGACCCACGGCAGAGTCATCATTTGTCCTATTCTCTGGTTGCCTCTTGGAAGAAGGGGGAGGTGTTAAGAAACTCAAATTGTTGCCTAAGTCCCTAGAGCCCAGAGTACCACTCTTCTCACATCCCAGAGGTTGTCTGTGATCACTGAATGATGCTGGGTCTTTTCTTTTTTAATGTACTCTAATGATGATAAGAGATTAAAGAAAAGACTCCAACTGAATGTCAAGAAATCAAGAAGTCTGATCCCCTCATTCCTTCTGAGGTAATTATAATGCAAACTGAGAACAGCTTAGGATAGTATCCTGGAGAGGTCTAAAGGGACTCACTGGCTTAAGACCGTCCCTGGCACTCAACACTTTCCTCTCCATGAGTATTAGTGCCAAGGGAGTACTCTGAGGCTCTTCCTAAGGCCCAAAAGGAGGCTCTCTTCACCCCTGGGATCCCAATTACAGGCCTCCTCCTGAGGACACTGTGAAGAACAGTGCAAAGCAACTTACTTTTCTGGAGCTGCAGAAGCTACATCCCGGTCATACAGTCTGGCCTGCCAGGGAAATAGTACGACACCTCGGTAGCCAAAAATACTATGAAGGAAAAGCTGGGAGGAAAGAGAGGCCCCAGTGAGCCTGCATTTCTGCAAGTCTATCTAGGTGGGACCCAGACCATAAGGCAGCACAGCTACACCAACTCTAGCACAAGGTCTTGCCATTCTTTTCCTTGAATTCTGTGATCTACCCAGAACAACTTTGAAACACTCTTATCCCCTCTTCACCTGGCTGACTGACTTCCACTCATCCTTTAGGCTACACTGTAGGCCTCTAGGAAGCGTTCCCTGACCTCCCCTCCACTTAGCACAGTACACAGCCATTTACTATTTTCATATCATAATTCCTTTCTCAACTGTCAACTCCATGAAGGCATTGCTTTATGATTTAACTCCAATGAACAATGCCCAGTTCATTGCAAGCATATAAAAAAAATGTTGAGCCTGGCCGGGTGGTGGCGCAGTGGATAGAGCATCAGACTAAGATGCAGAGGGCCCAGGTTCAAGACCCCGAGGTCGCCAGCTTGAGTGCGGGCTCATCTGGCTTGAGCAAAGCTCACCAGCTTGGACCCAAGGTCTCTGGCTCGAGCAGGGGGTTACTCAGTCTGCTGAAGGCCCGCGGTTAAGGCACATATGAGAAAGCAATCAATGAACAACTAAGGTGTCACAACGAAGAACTGATGATTGATGCTTCTCATCTCTCTCCGTTCTTGTCTGTCTGTCCCTATGTATCCCTCTCTCTGACTCTCTCTCTGTCTCTATAAAAAAAAAAAAATGTTGAATAGCCTGACCAGGTGGTGGCGCAGTGGATAGAGCATCGGACTGGGATGTGGAAGACCCAGGTTCAAGACTCCAAGGTCGCCAGCTTGAACACGGGCTCATCTGGCTTGAGCAAAAATCTCACCAGCTTGGACCCAAGGTCACTGGCTTGAGCAAGGGGTTACTAGGTCTGCTGAAGGCCTGCAGTCAAGGCACATATGAGAAAGCAATCAATGAACAATTAAGGTGTCGCAACGAAAAACTGATGATTGATGCTTCTCATCTCTCCGTTCCTGTCTGTTTCTATCTGTCCCTCTCTCTGACTCTGTCTCTGTCCCTGCAGAAAAAAAAAAAATTGTTGAATAAACAAAAAGTCCTCCTTACCTGCAAGAAGCTAAATCCATCTCAGTGGATCTGGCACAAAGCTGATACAGAGAAAGAGCCTCACACCCAGAGCTGACTATACTGCAAAGAGCTCAACTATGACAAAGCACCAAAGTTTTGCTTTTCTGAAAATTCCCTCCATTGGCTTCCCACCATCCACTATGTCAGAGGACTACGGTAATTTGGCTCTCTCCTCACTATAGTCCAGATCATCTCTGTCCACACTAACCTGGAGAGAGAACCCACTGATACATGAAATGCATTCAAATCCAGGCAAACAGAAACCCACCTTTAGACACGTGTGATTCTGCTCTGACACCAAACACCAAGGCAGAAAACTATAATATTCAGCCCTATAACCAAATCTGACTCTTTGAGAAGCAGACCACATTATGAAAATGAATGATGACCCAGCACTCACCTGCCCAGTCTCATATTTTCCATTCTGTTTTGGCACCTCAAACACACCAACGGTCTCCAAAACTTTACCCTCTGGTCGGTTTCTGATTAGGAAGGAACAGAATAAGCAAATGAACAGCTAAGGAGGTAATATGACTTATCCATCAGAAAAACATTGAGCAGCCAAGGCAATGACAACAGAGAAGGGTCAGGATAGTGGGGCCAACTGGAACAGGTAAGGGTCCTGCCAAATCACCACTCTGCGGAGCCTCTGCCTGTCCTCTCAGGTCCAGCCACAGGCCCCTTGTGGTTTCCATGTTAGGTCCCACTGCTCCCAGATAACTTTCTTCTCTTCATTCTCATGACTGCTCAAGTTGTGCCCGCATACCCTGCTTAATTGTGCTCTTTGCCTCCCTTTCTTTCCTGAACCATCCTCCACCCTCCTGACTTCCCACAGCATTTTAACTGTCCTTCCCACCTTGCATTTCAGTTATTTGTGTTCATGTCTTATCTCCATTAGAGACTGTAAGTTCCCTGGGAGCAATGCCTGTGTCTGATTAGTCTGTGTTCCCCCTTAGAGCCTAGTGTACACTAGGAGCTCAATTACTGTTATAATCCCGTGTCCATCTCCCCCCTCTGAACTGTTGTCTTCACCCTGCTCTTGAAGGGCTTAATCATCCTCTCTAGATTTCCTACTGTACTCCCTACACTGTCCCAGGTAGTCTTTCAATCTACTTTTTGTTTAGATTTACATCAGTTTTCACAGGGGTCTGAAAATACAAATAGCTAGCATCTCTCCCCAATATAAGTGTCTAATCTCAGCCGCTAAAACAAGGTCAGTTCTCTCAGAGACCTCTCTGGACTGGCACTCTTTCCAGGGACTCTTCAAAGCATTGTGACCATTATGCTTCTTCCCACTTGATCCATTGGCCCCAATTTGATCTTCCTGTCCCATCCCTAGTGGCAGTGTTCACACCATCGCCACGGCCTCAAGCCCCCTTCCCAAAATCACAGGGAGAACCAGTCTCTCCAAGGTCACACTGAAACCGGGGACCCCTGCAGGGCTCAGACTCGAGTCCTGTTTTCCACTTCGAGCATCTTTCTGATGGAGGCCTTGGCCCAATCCGGAGCTAGGGGGTCGAAATCAAAAGCCATAGGGCTTAATGAATAGGCTGCTCACTAACAGCGGCGCTCGGAGATGCCCACTCGGGAAGGTGGGATTCACTCTGGGAGGATTACTAGTTCCCCGCTCAGAGCCAGCCCCGCACAGTCCAGTCTCTGCTCCTGGCAAGCATCACATGCAGCTCAGGCCGACTCCTGGCCGGGACCCTCTCCCGGGTCCAACTCCAATCACCCTCAGAGGGCCGGGCTTCCTGACATCCTCCCTGGCCAGAACACGCTCCCAAGGTTCCTGGCCCCTGCCCGCGGTCCGTCCCTCACCGGGACGAAAGGTGCCTCCGCGTCGAGGTCGCCGCTGGTAGGAAGGCCCCAGCTCCTCCCGCCGCACAGAATGGCCTTGGCCCCCGGACCCTGGTCAGCGACCGGGACCACCAGCGGCTGCCCACGGCCAGGGCCCGACGGACCACACAACCTGCCATGTCCCCCCCCCGGGACCGCCTGCTAGGCTGCTGACACACAGGGCCCAACCCGCGGCCGGCGGCGTCCCGCCCCCGCCCCACACTGCCCCGCGCCGGGTTCCGCCCCCTTGGCCCTTGCCCCGCCCCTCTCCGCCCCGCAAGCTTCTCGCTCCTTCCGGCGGAAGTCCCGGCTCCGGGTCACGTGACCGTAGAATGGGCAAGAAATGGCGTCTTACTTGATTGCCGGCGATCGGCTGGTGCGCGCTTTGGCACCTGCTGGGGAGCTGGAGCAAGAGCGGCTGCCCGGAAAGCTGCGGGCAGAGCTTGAGGCCGCGTTGGAGAAGAAGCACAAGGGCGGTGATCGCCCCAGTGGTCCCGCACGCCTGGTTTCTTTCCGCCTAATCCGGGATCTGCACCAGTACCTGAGAGAAAGGGGTGAGGCCCGTTCTCCAGTCCGGAATCGCCTCCTTTTTTTCCAGAGTCTTTTCTCTCTTGAGGTGTTTGTCTCACGTCTAATCATCTTTCCGAGGGAAAAATCATCACCGTCCGTAGAACGGTCGTCGAGTCAACCCAAGAGTTACCTCATAAATTCTAGGGCAACCCATTCCCTTCACAGTTTCCACGGGAGTTCCTCGTGGGTTGCAAAATTGTGTAGTTTCTGCTTTCTTGAGAGCCTCTGATCTTTGCCCTTCAACCTCAGCCCAAGCAGGCCCACCTGACCCTCGAGGAACTTCAGGTTCTAATCCAGTACCACTTAACAGGTTCAGTTTCTTCCTTTTAAGCCACATTAGAAACCCACTAAGCATAGTGAGCTTGTCCTGTTTGGGAATCTGGATTTCTTAACATCTTAAAAGAAAAAGTGGTCAAATCTGACTTTTTATATATATATATAGGATGATAGAAAGCTGTGTTCAAAGCTCTGAACTGGGAGTAGCATCTGAGTTCGAGTCCTAGCTCTGTCACTGACTCCCATAGGAGGAGTCATTTCTCTTCCTTAGGCCTCAGTTCCCTTAACTGTAAAGGGAAGAAATAGGGCAAACTGGCATGTAAGGTTCTCTGCCAGAGTTAACAGCCAGGCAGAAGGGCAATGGGTAGACTGCTTAATAATTGCAACTGAGAAGGATCTTAGAGCTCCTCCAGTACGGTGTCCTCTTGAGTATTCAGCACCACTGTCATTTCTGTGGTCAGTTCTGGTGTGGCCACAGAAAAGACAACCTGAAGGCGTGTTTAAATGGCCTACATGTTAGCTGTGACATTGCCAGGATAAATAAGAGCTGATAGTTAAACTCAGCTGTGCGGCACTAGGAGATGATTAATGTGGAATTATCTTTACATTATTCCCAATTGAAAATGATCCTGGAGATGAATTGGTATAGGAATGGCCATGATTTATCTATTTTTTTAATGTATAATTTGTTACTTTATTTGTGATTGCTTTTTTTAAATTTATTGATTTTTAGAGAGAGGAGAGAGACGGGGGAGGAGCGGGAAGCATCAATGCATAGTATATGATATTTTATCACTTCATAATCATTTTGAAATATCCCCTAATTTTTGTGAGCAATATAGTTGCTTCCTGTATGTGCCTTGACCAGGCAAGCCCAGGATTTCGAACCGGCAGCCTCAGTGTTCTAGGTCGACACTTTATCCACTGTGCCACCACAGTTCAGGCAACATGATTTATTTTAGTAGAAAGAGTAGAAAAACTAGATCCTTCTCTGATCTTTGTCCTTCAACCTCAGCTCTATGAATCATTATGTTTATGGAAATCTTTTATTTCCAGATTCTGCACTATACCTTCATGAGCTCCTAGAAGGCAGTGAAATCTATCTCCCAGAAGTGGAGAAGCCTCCTAGGGTATGTAAGGGTTATATTTGTGAAAGTGGGTATTGGCTGAGTTGAGTTTATTTGTGATACATCCGGATTTATGGGTCAACCTTTAGGTTCAAAAATTTGTCTTTTAAATCTTTGGGAGCTGAGGTGGGGAAAATGTTTTCTGTGTTTGACAGCTTGAAAAACAAATCCTTAATAAACATTTCCAAATCAGTGGAGGCAGAACTGATACATGGGTCTCCTAGTACTCTTAGCTGTGCTTTGCCTCCTGAAACCAATGATTGTGACATGTTTTCTAGCAAGTTGGAAATATCATTCTTATTTGATTTTCTGCCTTAGAACCCAGAGCTAGTTGCCCGTTTGGAGAAAATTAAGGTACAGTTGGCCAATGAAGAATATAAGCGGATCACCCGTAATGTCACCTGTCAGGTAAGGGCCTGTTCTTCAATACATGGACTAAGTAGCCCTGAAAAGCAGGGCCCTGCACTGGGAAGAGGTACAGAGGAAAGAAGCAGCACAGAATGGTTTGTGTACTATTCAGGGACCAAAGAAGCTCTGTGCGACATACAAACCAGATATTCTCAACTCATTTTCTAAGACTCTGGGCTTAGATGGTGACTGGTTCTTAAAAGTTGTATAGGTGGGAATGAGATTGGAGCCTTTATTCTGACAGGGCTCCCTACTACTATTCTCTGGCGTGCTCCTGCCCTGAAGCAATAGAGGGGTAGATGAGTACTGGGAGTCTATGTCCTTTCTTTGAAATGCTTGGTCTGTGGTCCAGAAAAGAATCCAGCTGGTCCAAGACAAAAAAAAAATTCGTGGAGAAGGAAGAGTTAATGTGTTGGGGAGTAAAAAGGCCTCAGTCCAAACTAACAAATGGATACTCTCTGGCTGTCTCTGAGCAGCTTTCATTCTGAAGTTATTTGCTTTTGCTTTTTGCTAGGATTCAAGGCATGGTGGGATTCTAAGTGACCTGGGCAAGGAAGGTAAGGTACTACTTGGATATCAGGTGCTAAAGTCTCTCCTTGGGAGGGGTCAGTCATGGAACTCCTTCCCACCTCAGTGCTCTGGGGTTAAGCCTGAGCTATTCAGGTTTTCTGTTTGAGGGAAACCCAATTGATGGCAGACTGGGGCAACCATGAAATAAAAGGGCCTCCTAGAGGATGCTGACCTAAAAGGTTTCTTCCCTGGGTTCCTCCCCAAAGTGAGGTCAATTAAGGCTTTGGTCATCACTATCTTCAACTTCATTGTCACGGTGGTCGCTGCCTTCATCTGCACTTACCTTGGAAGCCAGTATGTCTTCACAGAAATGGCCTCGGTGAGTAGGCACTTAGCAGGGTGGGGTACTCCAGGTGGTAGTATTAGTGGGTAAAGGAGGATGTATGTGAAAATTCCTTACATGAGTTAGATGTTGAACAAATATTTACACAATAAATAAGAGGAGCATTTGAGCTTTTCGATAGTCTTGGGGGTAGGTAATAACAGAATCCAGATTCTCTTTTTTTCTCTTCCCCCAACTCATGGGCTGGGTTGGAGTTCTAGAGGTGTTGGAGGCTACAGAGCTGTTGGCTGGCCTTCATCCCCTGAGCCTGGTTCTCTCCCTCCTCAGCGGATATTGGCTGCACTGATTGTTGCCTCTGTGGTGGGTCTGGCCGAGCTGTATGTCATGGTGCGAGCGGTGGAAGGCGAGTTCGGAGAGATGTAACTGGTGCTTCATCATCAAATTCTGGAAATGGTTTGAAGGGGCTCCAGACTCCCAGCTGCCAATCACTGACTCTCAGTTAAACCATTAGGTTTTATACTTAGCCCTGGTTAGTCAGGGCCAATCCAAGGCTACCCGCTGTCTCTGTGGGGAACCCCATCTGTCAGTAACCAGAAGGGGCACTAGAGAAGACTCAAACAGCAGCTGAAAAGAACTGGTCTGTCAATATCCTCTCTTGACCCTGATCCCTATCTGCCTTCTTCAGTCCATTCTGGGCATTGCTGCAGCTGGGGTTTTCCACTGGGAGTAAATAGAATCCAGGCCTTCTGAGAAGGGGACCACACTGCCTGAACTTGCCTAAGTACACAAATCAGTCGTCATCCTTGCTCCACACATCCTTGGTGCTGACCTGTAACTTAGTTCTGAAGCCTTCAAGAAAGCAGAAAGGATTCCCTTTTTCCAGGTTATGCTGGAAGAGGAATTGATCAGAGGACATCAAATGAGAGAAAGATGGTTGGTATAGGATGGCGGAATTGGAAGTAAGGCAGCTACATTTTTGAAATCTTAGTTTCTTCACCCTCTTCCTGCTGCTTGCCTTTTTCAGGTGTCCTATATGCTTCCGCCTACAAGCCCTTCTTAAATTTCCCTCCTTCTTGTCGCCCTTTGCTCCAAAAATGAAAATAATTCAGGTGGCAGAACAGTGTATCTGCTTTTAATTGCAAAATCCCTTGTCCTTGTTTGTGTTTGTGTGGCGAGTGTGCATACTGTGGATTGTCTCAACTAGTAAAGGGAGAGACAGGGATGATTTTCAGATTTAACTACGTATGTGAATATGAATAAACATATACATGAATATGTATACATAAGTCTGATACAGGATGTCTAATGTGGGTTCTTAAACGTGTTTGGGTGAGTGAAAAATAGTATGTAAATGTTCACAGTTGACTAATTGTTTTATATCTTTGCTTTTGATCTTTACAACAATCCTACAGGTTGGAAAAGGAAATGGTCTTAGGCCCATTTCCAGAAGACAAAACTGAGTCCAAGACAGATAAAATGACCTACCATGGTCCTTCCTTTGTTCAGTCGAGCCAAAGACTCCTACATGGTCCTGAAGTCTCTGTGTAATGTTAAACTTATAGAACTTAGATAAGTGGTGTGATGATGGAATCTGTGTAAGGCACTTAAAAATGACATCAGCATTAGTTATTTATTCAATAAATATTTATTGTATTCAGTGTACTTTTATTTCAAATCTGTGGCTGCACAAAAGCCTAAACATTTTAATGGTTCTGAAAATTGTACAGAGCCTGCTTCTCATGATAGACTCCCATCTTTCCACTTGTTTGCTGCATGAGCTCCTGTGGTCTTCCCCCTTCCCCTCATACTCTTCTGTTCTTCGAAGTTATACATTCATTCGCTCAGTAGATTTTTCCTCTACAGTGTTTTCCAGTTTCTTGATATATAGCAAGTTTGAGCGTCTCGGGGCAGTATCACATGAGAGAGGGGGAGATTTTAGGCCCTTCTGTTCACCATATATCACTTTTTGAAAAATCTTAGGATTTCTATTTTTGGTTGGCAGAAATGAAAACTAAGAAAAAATGCAGGTGGCATTTTACAGTATTTCTAGCAACCCACATTATTTTTAAATTAAGTTTAAAAAGCTTTGTGGCTTGACCAGTGATGGCACAGACCTAGAATGCTGAAGTCACCGGTTTAAAACCCAAGGTTGCCACTTCAAAACCTGAGGTCACCGACTCAACCATGAGGTTGCCAGCTTGAGCCCAAGGTCACGGGTCTAGTCCCTAGTCAAAGCAAGTATGAGAAGCAATGAATGCACAACTAAGTGGAGTAACAAGTTGATGCTTCTTTCTCAAAAAAAAAAAAAAAAAAAAAAAAGCTTTGTGGTGATTCCTGACTACCTGTGCTGAACTCTGTGGGCCAGGGTACCCACATATCCTCAAGCTTTCACATCCCCAAGTACCCACCTGGATTTGGGTTGGGAGACGTCTATATTTTAGGTAGAGCAGGCCTCCTCAAATACTATAGCTTCTGACTCAGGCTGTCTTCTCATGATGAGATTGGGGTCATTCCACACACACCTCTTTCATTAGAATGTGGTCTTTACCTGATTCCAACCCCCTACTCACAAGCCAAAAGGCTTCTGTGGCATTGAGCACTTATTGAAACCGTGGGCTGAGTACTGTGCTAGTTTTTAGAGATAGGTAAATTGCCTCATTCCTGCCAAGCAAGTGGCCACCATGCCAGGTAGTTTCTATCTGCAAGGACACAGTTAAAATATGAATTAGGTGGCCTGACCAGGGGTGGCACAATAGATAGAGCATCAGACTAGGACGCAGAGGGCCCAGGTTTGAAACTCTGAGGTTGCCAGCTTGAGCGCAGGCTCACCAGCTTAAGTGCTGGGTCGCCAGCTTCAGCTCAGAGTCGCTGGCTTGAGTGTGGGATTATAGACATGACCCCATGGTCGCTGGCTTGAGCAAGGTGTCACTTGCTCTGCTCTAGCCCCCCCAGTCAAGGCACATGAGAAAGCAATCAACGAACAACTAATGCCGCAATGAAGAATTGATGCTTCTCATCTCTCCCTTCCTGTCTTTTCTGTCCCTATCTGTTCCTCTCTCTGTCTCTGTCAAATAAAAAAGGAATCAGATGGCCTGCCCTCCAGTTCTCATCACAGAAGAGGGAACTGCTCTCAGTCAGTCACTTCCTCTGCCTCTCTAGACCATGCTTTCTGTGGTGCAATCTGGGTCCAGGCCTTCCTAGGAGGCCAGAGGACACGTGTGGGGCCTTCCCAGTCTTTCATGGCCTGCAGCATGGAGAGGGAAAGGGAACTAGTATTGAGAGCTTCTACAATCTGTAACATTTGTGAAGCTGTTCACCTACATATAACTGCTCTCATTTCCAAAATGGAGAGGAGACAAGTGTCATCCCCATTTTCAGGCTCATAGACTGAGAGAGTTGTAATGTTACATAACAAAGCCAGGATTTGAATCCAATTGCAGACCGCTCTCTGAAGCAGAGGAGCTACAGAAATGAGGCAGCTGGGCTTTCCTGGAACCCATGGGATCAGGAGCAGAGGCTGTCAACAGAGGTTCCCATTTCCCTACCCTTCAATTAACTGTCCTTCAACTAATCCCAGCAGAAACCTGGGTAATACCTCCCACCCAGAATCTATGTGGAATTTGGCCCATTTAGGGATTAGGTGGTAGAGATAAATTTCAAAAGCCAATGGCCCTCTTGTTCCCATTCATTTGCATCACACAACAATCCAGATTAAGGTAGAGTTTGGGTTTTATTTGGAGATTAGTTGGTATTACAGATGACAGTGATAGCAAAACCCAGTGCTGCTGTGCACACACCACACTACCCCATCTCAAATCTGCCAGTGTCTCTCCATGCCCCAGATCAGAGGCAGCCAATCTGATCTTTATGAAAATTAAATCAGTGTAAACTCTAACCTCCTACTTTAATATCACTCCATCTTCAGATCCATGGTTCTGATTAATTTGTTCAGATGGTAGGAGGTCAGGAGAGACCCTCAACTATGAAAGAGTTGGTCCCTTGCAGTCTAGAATTAGGATCAGCACACTCATCTCCTAGCTCACTTAGCAGTTAGATGCTGGCCTAAAGGTGAAGGGTGGCTGCCCATTCTCTTCTAGAGGGAGGAGGTGTCCAGCTCAGGTGAGAAGAATTTGGGACAGGCCTGGCAGGAGAGACAGAAGACATGGCCCCATGACTTTATCCCTCTGAAAGTACCTCCTGCCAAGACAATAGGCATATGCCCCAGGAGGTGCAGGGTGCTGGGTAGCAGGAACCTGTCCTCAGTCACTCCATACGATCTGCATCTAGTCTGGCCTGGAAGACAGTGGAAGGGAGGGACCCCTGAGCTAAGCTTTCCATAAGAGAATGCCCTTGTGTAAAAGAAGGGGGCATGGATCCACTTCTAATGTGTTCAATTCTAAAGGGCGGGTGGGCTACAGGAGCTAGAGGTGGGGCTGTGCAAGTTCTGGACCTAGATTAGGAGTGGTCCAGGTTGGTGACTATGGCTGAGGTATAGGTGAGGTCAGACAGGCTGCCCAGTGAGGTCTGGGGAGTAGCTCGCTCTGAAGAAAGGTGGATCCCTGAAGCCCCTGCTGACCCCCATAGAGCTGCAGTTTTAGCCCCAACCCGGCCCTGCCCTGAGCCCAAGCCAGCAGCTGGACAGGAGCCATGTCGACACCCTGAAGTGCACTGAGGTACACTGTTGGAGAGTGGAAGCTGGCCTAGTGTTTGCAGCTCCCGGGACTGTTGAAAGGTATCTGGAAGGAAACAGGATCTCTGGGGAGGCTCCGTCCTAGGGCTTAGGCCTCCTGGCTTCCTATTCTTGATTCTCTTGGCCCGCCGGTTCTGGAACCAAACCTGGTAAGGGAAGAAGAAGGTGTCTCTTCTGGTTCCAGTAACCCCTCCCCCCAGGTACAGGGAGAGCAGAACCTGGAGGTAGGAAACCCAGAGAGAAGGGGCTGTAGGTCAAGCCTAGAGCTGGCTATGCGAGAGTGCCCCCACCCTGAGAGGAGGTCCCAGCTCACCTGTATCTTGGCCTCAGGAAGGCAGGTGACCCGGGCCAGATGCTCACGAGTGCCAATGTCAGGGTAGGGCCAAGCTGCAAACACCCGCTCCAACTCCAGCAGCTGCCCTCTTGTGAAGGTTGTCCGTTTTCTCCGGTACGGACCCAACCCACTGGCATGGCCTGTGGGCCGGGGTAGAGGGTCAAGCCAGGACTCCCCAACGTCAAAGCCACCAACAGACCCTGAAGCATCTACTCCTCACCCAAATTTCCCCTGTCGCACCCTCCTCACATCTTTCCCCTGCCCACCCTACTTCCCCCAGATCACCTGTTGGAGATGCACCCACAGGGTTGGCCATGGAGCTGACAGAGAGTGAGGAGCCGGAGAGCCATACCAAGGCTGTGCCCACACCAGACTCCTCCATTTGGGGTTTTATCCTGCTCAGAGGGCTGGTCCCGCCTCCAGGAGGGGAGAGGTTTATCATCCAGATTGAGGGAGGCAGACACATCCAGGAGGAAAGACAGGTGGCCAGGGGCAGTGTTGGACCTTACCAGTGTATGGGTGGGGCAAAAGTTTTGGGGTGCCTGCTTCTCCAGGACTTCACAAAGGAAGCTGGTCCCAGCATTCTCCTTATTGAACTGTAAACTCTGGCAGACTGTGTCTGAAATCCTGGTACTTGTGAAAATTCTTCCAGGATTCCTTCCAGGAGGCCAAAGAAATCCCTCTCTCCAGGGCTCTCAGTGCTTCAGGTACCCCCTGGAGCATGCCTGGTGCTGACTGCCTAGAGGGGACATGGAGTCCTATATCACAACTGAGGACTGAGCTGCTGAGGCTGGACAGAGTATGGAGGATGACAGAGGACAGCAAATGAACTGGAGCCACCTCAGCAGGATTGGGGAGCAGCTGTCACCACATCTTTCTTCGGTCTGCTTTAGAGTTTTGTCTAAATCTCTTTCACCCTGGCTCTTCAAAAGCCCAGGTGAGCTCCCTAGGATCCAGGAACCTGAAACCAAAAGAGGCTCCACAAATACAATTGAGGCGTTTTAAGAAAGATGTTTGTTTTTACAATGTACTCATCCTTGGAAGTCTTCTGGGCCACTTTCTAAGAGATTAGATACATCTGAATTGCCTTTGAGTCCCTGTCCTCCCTATCTCTCCTAATCTCAGTGCCCAGCACCCCAGACCCAAGACAGTCCTCAGAGAAAGGCTCGTCGTAGGGGTGGGTTTGAGGGAGTATAGAGATCAGTTCCCTAGGGACTCACGTGTCTGAGCTGACCACATATCAGGCGAAGGATGGCCAGTAAACTAATCTGGAACTCCATTCCCTCCTCCACCCTCTCTCCTCCAAGACCCTAGAACAGTGGTTCTTAACCTGGGTTCTATCGAACCCTAGGGGTTCAATGAGTCGGTCTCAGGGGTTCAGAGAAGCCTCTGCTGCGGAGGCCAGAATAAAGTATTACCATAATTTGTTGTGAGTTCATGCACTTTGTTGCTTTTGTTCTTTGAGCAAGGTGATGTTCATGCACGGCTCATTTTGTGCACCAGTAAAAAACATATATCTATGTCTTGAATTTGGAAAAAAAATCATATTTGATTTATCACTAAAGAAGGGTTCGGTGAATGTGCATATGAAACTGGTGGGTTCGGTACCTCAAAAAAGGTTAAGAACCACTGCCCTAGAGGTCAACTCCAAGAGGTAAAGTGAGCCCAGGGCTGAGAAGGGGTGCTTGGTAACTTCTGTCATCAGAGGGGTTCAAGCTCCCGCTGGTGGGTTATTGGGGACTGCTTAGCTCAGGAGGAAGGCTACTACTCATAAGGCCTTCCCCTGCCCACAGCTTTTATGGTTCACGAAGAGATCCTGAGCCAATGTGGGCTAGACAAAAGGCAGTTCTTCTCTGTCCCCTCCCTCAAGTCATCCTGACAAACCAGTACCCAGGCAGATCCCTACCTCCTGCCTGTCTATCCCAGTCAAGACAAGAGTCTTAAACTTAGGACCAACGGATCTTTATTGAGCTGGGAGGAAGAGCCCGGAGAAGGGAACAGTGGAGGGCCCAACAATATGGGCTTGGATTTCTACACATGATCAGCCGCTGGGCAGCCCAACCAGTACTGGGCGATGTCACGTGGGTAGGGAGGGCTCACAGTGTCCACTTGCCTTGTGCGAAGGTTGACTCGGTAGTACTTGTCTGGAAGAGAGGTTGGGAGAGTGTGTGAGAAGCAGCCTAGCCCTGCCCACTCCTGCCCTGAGAAAGAAGTCCTGGGACTCTCCTGGAAGGGTACAAGAATATGGCAATGCAATCAAGGACTCCTGCATTGCAAAGCCCTGCAATGCAATCTTGGGCTTTCTGAAGTCACTCTGCCCAAGGGCTGTGTTCAGCTCATGGAAACCACAGAGAGCAGAGAGGACTACCACTAAACCAGCTACAGAGATAGCAGGGGCACCCACCTCCTGAGAAGAAGTAGACACTCTGAATAGGCTCGCATTTGGAAGGTACAAGCCAGTCCATCCCGTAGTTATAGTTGTCTGTATCGTAGTTATAGGAGTGGGTTCCCAGACCACTTTCCTCACTGGAGAACAAGGACAAAAATAATGAACGGGATTTCCGACGGCTGTTCTGCCCGCGACCACGGCCACGGCGTGATCGTGATCGGTAGCGTTTACGGCTGCGACGCTTAGGTTTAGCATTCTTGAACCGCAAGGGGCGGAGAGCTGAGCCTGAGATGTAGATCCGGCCAGCCATGGCCGCGTCTACTTGCTCAGGTACACCAGGCCAGCCCTCACTGGTCAACTGGGGCTCTTTAGCACCACCTGTGAAAGGGAAAGAGTTTTAATGAGGAAACTTGAGAGCCTGAACCTTGCCCCCAGCAGGGTCTTTAGAATAAATTCATCAGGTGCCCAAGGACACAAAGCAAGCTAATGGCAGAGCCCAGCACCCTGGCCTTCTGACTCCCTATTGAATGCCCTTTATCCTGGATTCCCTCCACGAAATCCCTCCCTACTTGCCTCACCTACAACCCTAACTTCTGCTGGCTGTGCTTTTGGCTGTGCTAGTCAAAGTCCACAGTGTGGGGTCCAGGTGGAAGCAAGCCTCCCCCTAAAGGTCAAAAACAGATGCAAACTCTGGCCTAAGCAAACCGCTTTTGATCACTAGTTCTACAATCACAGCCCACTTTGGCCAGGCCAGCCCTCCCCCTACCTCGGGGATCCCAACCTTCTTGAAAGGGAAAGACCTGCCCTCCCTCCATACCAGATGATCTGCCCCAGAAAAGTAATTCAAAGATGTCCTCCCAGCTATCCCGCTGCAGCAGTGCAAAGTGTTCAAACACGGTGGACAGGGAACTGCTTTCACACTCCTCCTGACTGGGCTGGTGCTGGAACTCGTATTCCCAGTACTGTTTCCCTGGGGAGGGGTGCGCATGAGCAAGGCTGGAAAGCCCAGAGGCTGTTGGAGTTAGGAGCTCCTGGCAGGGACAAGGTGTGGAAGGTGGGGTTGGAGTGGGGGGTCATCATCTAGGCCAGTGGAGTGTGGAGAAAGAAAACTGATACTGTTCTCTGCTTGCTCATTCTCCCCTCCACTCCCTGAGTACCCTTGAAGAAGTAGACCCGCTCCCGTCCACTGTAGCTGTGAGCAGGAAGGGCCAAGGCTGCATCCACATTGTCCGGAATGCCCTTGAAGCCGTCAGATATGTTGCGAGGGAAATCAGGGTCCAGGACACCGTCCTCGAAGCGCCAGTACTGACTACCCTAAAGGGTAAGAAAGGAGGAGGGGAGGAGGGGGTGCTGGCTGGGCACAGAGACAGAGTCCCCCATTCAAGGCAGCAGTCTCAATTTTAAGCTTGTCACCCAGGGCCTGGAATGTTGGGCTTTCCTGTTCTCACAGAGTCCCAGCCAGGGACCACAGGTAGGGATTCAACCTTTTTGCTGACCCTGGTCCTGGGCACAATAACCCTCACTTCCTGCCTGGGTATCCTCATCTGTGACCCACAGTCCCTGGGTCTGGCACCTTGAAGAGGTAGGTCTTCCCCTGGCAGTTGATGCGGGTGAAGGCGGCATCAATGGGGCCCTCGATACCCCAGACGTCTCGGATGAGTTTGGGGTACCCGGGCCTCACTGCCTTTTCATCCAGCTCATAGCAGTACTGCCCTAGAGTGGAGGAGACTGTGTAAAGGAGGAGGTGTTCCTGGGGCAGACCCCCACCCCCAAGACCTGCCCCTGGAGTCACCTCGGAAAGCAAAGAGGGAACCATTCTTAAGGTCAGTGAAGGCATCAAAGGGCTTCCCACTGCACAGTTCCTCCGTTGAGGACTCGATCCCTTGATCAGTGCTCTCAGGACTTAGGATCTCCACCTCAGACTGTGAAGTCTCCTGTTCTCGTCTTGGGGCCTCTTCCTCAGGGTTCAGAACTGGTGGTGCCTGCTCAGGAGTCTTTTCAGGCTGGGCCTGCAGGTCAGAGTTGGGGTCAGGTCTCTCTGTTTGTGCATGGTCTCTGGTGTTGTTTTGGGGCACCTCGAGGTATTCATAGGTCCCGTACTCATCTTCTGGCAGAGTGAATACGTCCCCACGAGTCACTGCAGGCAGGATGGGTGGTGGTGAGTCTCCGGCTGCAGAGGGGTCCCCAGGCCCACCCAGCCATTCTGAACGCACCTTGGGGCTTGCATTCAGCCATGTAGTCTGCGCAGCAGCTCTGGTAGTAAGAGCAGAGCTCATCACACTGACACTTCCTGTTGATGTTGAAGCCCTCAGTGCAGCGGTCCTTGCATGACTCTGTGGGGAGGGGGCGTCAGTTGGCACAGCCAAGTCCAGGCCACCCTTACCCACCTCACATTGGCCCAATTGGCTACCAACACCCTCCTGCACCTTGGTCAGCGAGAACAACCCATGCCAGCAGGGCCAGCATCAGAAGGGGCCTTGAGGGTGCCATGGCAGGGCCTCCAGCCATGAGTCTGGCATTCAGGGTTCTGTGCTTTCTGCTCTGTTGCTTGAGAGAGTGAGGGAGAGGCGGGACAGAGAGGGAGGGAACTAGAGAAGAGGAGCTGTCTTTTTCTGCTTTGTTTATTCAACCTCCTGCCCAGTCCCCAGTGCCCTGACCCCCAGAGGTTGCTGTAGCACAGGGTCACATTCCTGAAACTCTGGGCCTGGGAAAGCAGCAAACAGGATCCTTGCCAAGCTCAGGGTCACCTTAGAAGGTGAATAGCACAGTGGGTCTGGAAGGCAGAAAGAAGGCCTACTGTGCCACTGCGTGACCTAGGGCAAACTGCTTTACCTGCCTTAGTTTTCTTTTTGGTAAATGAGACTAACAGTGTTTGCCTTACAGAGAGTGTAGGGTATTACATGAGTTAAGCAGAAAAAATACTTAGTGTCTGGAGTAGCCCCAAATACATTCTCTGTAAATGGTATTGATCTATGATCTGTTTGATCAGGCACATCCTTGACTGTGTGACTCAACCACCCATTGTATATTTAGGGCAGTGAAGGGGGGAGGTAGAAAGAATGATAGTGAGCACTCTGGGCAGATCTTTTTATCATAAAAGAACAAAGTTTCATTTCTGGGTTCATCTCTTGGGTGCATTGATTTCCCCAAGTTGGTCTTCAAAAAACAGTAAATTGGGTGAATATTAACCCTTTGGATACCCTCAATCTCCCTATAGGTAAAAAGTGGTCTAGTTCTCTGCATTATTATTATTATTTTATTTTATTTTAGAGAGAGGAGAGAGATAGAGAGAAAGTGGTGGGGGGAGGGGAGCATCAACTCATTTCTTGTCTGTGCCTTGACCAGGCAAGCCCAGGGCTTCAAACCTGTAACTTCAGCATTCCAGGTCAACTCTTTATCCACTGTGCCACCGCAGGTCAGGCCATAATTCTCCCCACTATAAGACTCTCGTGAAAAGTAGAAAATGCCCACTACCACAGAACACCTGATTTTGTGCCTATTTTCAGGGATCCACAGAACTCCTTACATCCTCCCATCACCTTGAGGAAGTGATCCTCAGATTTCCCAGCTGATATTTTTCTGTTCTATATTCAGGGGGAGTGTGACTTTGGGCAATCTCTTTTCCATGGGCTTAAGTCGGTTTTTCTGCTAAATGCAAACACTAATTTCTACTTCATATGCAGGTTGTAAGGCTTAATTGAAAAACCGGCATACAGGGCCCCAAGCATTGTACAGAACTGTTATTATCATCGCTTTAACAACTATAGTAGGAGTGGGGGCACATCAACAGAGTTGCTTGCTTTCACATACAGAGTCACGGTTAAAACCAAGGAACATAGAAAAGTCCTCTTGCCTTGCATCCTTTGCCCCTGCACCCAGTGGAGGGGGCGGGAGTTGAGACCAGGGCGAGAGGCCGGGCTAGGGCGTGGGCGTGGCTACGCAAGAGGGAGAGGCGGAGCCCCGCGAGAGCGAGGCGTGGCGTCAGCTCCGGATCCGCGGCTTCGCGGGGGCGGGGTTGCTGCAGAGCACCTCTGCTATCCCAGCCAGAGCTGGAGCTGCGCTTTGTTCTGTTAGCTGCCTCCTACATTCTCCAGCGTCTGGATCCATTCCTCGCCACGCAGCTCCCTCCTTCCCCTCTGCCCCTGTACCTGGGCCTGCATTCTTTTTCCTAACCGCTTCGTCCCAGATCCTGCCCTCACCCCTTCCAAAACTTCTGGCCAGCGCCCTTGTCTGGCATCCTTATCTCCATCCCTCCCTCCTGCATCTTCCCGGTGACCTCCTCTTGGGTGCTCCTTTTCCCTAGGTTCGGGTTGCTCCTCTCGGTCCCGCCCCTCTAGGCTGGGGATGTCCCCAGCAGCCCCGCGCCAATGGTCCTGACGCTGCTTCTCTCTGCCTACAAGCTGTGCCGCTTCTTCGCCATGTCAGGCCCACGGCAGGGCGCCGACCGGTTAGCGGTGCCGGGACCGGACGGGGGCGGCGGCACAGGCCCATGGTGGACCGTAGGCGGCCGTGGACCCCGTGAGGTGTCGCCTGGGGTGGGCACCGAGGTGCAGAGCGCCCTGGAGCACGCGCTACCCGAGTTGCAGCAGGCGCTGTCGGCGCTGAAGCAGGCGGGTGGTGCGCAAGCTGTGGGCGTCGGCCTGGCCCAAGTCTTCCAATTGGTAGAGGAGGCCTGGCTGCTGCCGGCCGTGGGCCGCGAAGTAGCCCAGGGTCTGTGCGACGCCATCCGCCTGGACGGCGGCCTCGATCTGCTGCTGCGACTGCTTCAGGCGACGGAACTGGAGACGCGAGTGCAGGCCGCGCGCCTCCTGGAGCAGATCCTGGTGGCTGACAATCGGTGAGGGCACCGGGCTGGGGCGAGGGTCGGGGGAGCCGAGTGCGGGGGCGCCGCGTAGTGTAGGGTAGCAAGGGCAGTCGGGTGCCTGGGTCTCCTATGTGTCTTATACTGTGTCTTCCCTGCCTCATCTCACCAAATCCCTGCACTACTTCCCTGATGGGAATCAGCGTGTCCATTTTACAAATGAGAAAACTGATGGCTGATCAAGTTTAGTGACTTGCCCCGCGTCAGACAGTAAACTAACGGTGCAGTCAGAATTCACTCCCAGGGCTTGTGAGGTGAGGAATGAGACTGACTGAGAGAGGAGGAATGGCATAGTAGGACAGGAATTTGTCCCTGATTCTGAGAATGGAGATGGGATTCTATTGCCAGTGCCCCTTCTAAACTCACAGCCCTCCTCCCCACAGGATGCGTTTCTATGCTATCTTCACTCTCTTGTACCATCTCCTTCCCACTGAGAGAGGGAGAGAACACAATGCTCATAAAGTGGGGGAGATCCCTTTCTTCTCTCCCCAGGCTGAAATGAGTGCCATTCTAAGGGTCATTTACCTCCTCTCTGCCATTCCAAATCCACTTTCTGCTTCCTCCTTCATTTTGATCCATGTAGCAAGCCAGACATGATCTCATTCTGCAACTGCTAAGAGAGATCAGAAGATTTTCTGCTGGGATGAATGGGTGGGGGAAGAGGGAAGTGAGGTGTGGAGCTAGGCAGGGTCCAGAGTATGTGTTCTTCACCCCTTTTTCACACTGTGTCAAGATATAGTAGGTGGGGTCCAACTGAGACCTGGCTGCCACTCTCTTGCCTGCCTCTTGGGATCTCCCTTAGAATATGAAGATCCATGAACGCTCACTTTCTCTCCACAGCAAATCAGTCTGTCACATTCCAATATCACACTGAATTCTCAGGCCCTTCAGATTTGAAAGGGTTTTTGAAAGCATTTTCAGTTCATGCAATTCTCACAAGTGTGATAGTCATAGATAGGTTAGGGGTACTTTCCTTGCCATCTTCTTTCTGGGTTCTTTTGTTTTTGTTTTTGTTTTTTTTTAAGCGAGCGAGAGAGAGAGAGATACAAAGGGAGGGACAGCCAGGGGACAGACAGACAGGAAGACAGATGAGAAGCATCAACTCGTAGTTGCAGCGCTTTAGTTGTTCATTGACTGCATCTCATATGTGCCTTGATGGGGGGGGTTAACTCCGCTGAGCCAGTGACCCTTGCTCAAGCCAGCGACCTTGGATTCAAACCAGCGACCATGGGGTCATGTCTATGATCCCACGCTCAAGCCGGCAACCTCGTGCTTAAGCTGGTGAACCTGTACTCAAGCTGGAGACCTTGGGTTTTTTAACCTGAATGCTCAACATTTCTGGTCGATGCTCTATCCACTGCACCACTGTCTGGTCAAGCACCTTGCCATTTTCAAAAAGTAAAAATAACTTTGTGAATAGTGGAAATGATACAACTCTCAAAAATATATGAATGAAGTAATTTAATTTGGGAAACCAAGTTAGGGTTCTGCTTGTTCAGCAAGTTACTAAACTCTCATCTAACATCAGGTGCCCTGATGGGAATGGACCATAAATTTAGAGAGCTGGCAAATGGAGTGGGTTTTCATTGGATGTGGCAGCCCATGTTGGTGGGTGTGCCTGGTATGTAGGATGAGACAACTCTGATTAGAACTCCTGGAGAGTGGGTGCAGCCAGCACTGTAGGAAGCTGAGGGCTACAAGATGCAAATATCGCTGGTATTTCTTAAAATTATTATTCAGTGAGAGAAGGTGAGGCAGAGACAGACTCCCACATGTGCCCCTACTGGGACCCACCCAGCAAACCCACTAGGGGGCGATGCTCTGCCCATCTGGGAGGTTGCTCTTGTTGCTCAGCAACCAAGCTCTTCTTGGTGCGTAAAACAGATGCCATGGAGCCATCCTCAGTGCCCGTCGGGGACCATCTCGCTCCAATCCAGCCATGGCTGCAGGAGGGGGAGAGAGGGGAGAGAGAGAGACAGAGACAGAGAGAGAGAAACGAGAGGGGAAGGGCTTTAGAAGCAGATGGTCACTTCTCCTGCATGCCCTGACAGGGAATAGAACCTGGGACATCCACACGCCAAGCCTACGTTCTACCACCGAGCCAACTGGCCAGGGCCAGAGCTGATATTTTTCAGTGCTGAAAATAATGATTCTCACGTGGTTCAGAATTACTGAGAGAGTCATCACAGTAATCAGTGTCCCTGGTCCCAAGAAACCACAGGCTTGGTTCAGGGATCACTTCAGGACCAAGGACAGGGCCCAGCGCGGTAGGTCGAAATCAAAATCCTTCCAAAGAAAGGCAGAAAATCTCACCTCTCTAGACTGCGGTGGGGAAGAGGCTTGAAGGGGAGGGAAGAAGAGGGGGTGACACATTGATAATTTGTGTTTATGAAATCTTTTTATTCCTTTACCAACAAACCTCCTTGTAAAGATGATTCTTCCTGTGGGACATGGTGCAGTGGGTGGATGGTGTTATATTGAGTTGTACACTTGAAACCCGTATTGTTTGGCAAACCATGTCAACCTAATAAATTTAAAACAAAGAAACAAATAAGATTCTTCCATCAGTGTACTCATGCCTTTTCATTCCCTGTCCTGCAGCTCTCTTCTTCACAGGGTGCTGCCACACCCAGGAGCCCAGGTGACAGCTTCCTTCACCCCTAAATACCAGGAGAAGCTCAACAAGATAAGGCCTTCTGAGCCAGGTCCCACAGCACCCAATGAGGGCTGCATCTGACTGCTAGCCCTCTAAATTCACAGCCCAACCCATCAGGGGGCCATAATGAGGTTAAATGGTTTAACTCCAAGAGGTTAAATGGCTTTCTCAAGAATACACAGTGGATAAGTGAAAGAGACACATTTATTAAAAACTCATAAAACAATTGTTCATAAATTTAAGTAGATCAGAAATACACACTTACAAGTTCTTCTTTTGACCCAGACCCCTTCCTGGAGACAAACCAGTGAAACAAGTTTCTTAAACATTATTCCAAAGAGAGTCTATGCATACACAAGTATTTGCATATATGTGTATGCATACCTGCTTGTATAGGTCAATTTCCCCTTCCTTTAGAGCTAGAGTTTGAACCCAGACCCATAGCCCCCCAGGCCGCAGAAGAATTGGGAATAGTTCTATTTTTGTTGTTGTGGGAGAGAGAGAGAGAGAGAGTCAGAGAAAGGGACAGACAGACAGGAAGGGAGAGAGATGAGAATCATCAATTCTTCATTGTGGTTCCTTAGTTGTTCATTGATTGATTTCTCATATATGCCTTGACCTGGGGGCTACAGCAGACTGAGTGACCCTTTGCTTGAGCCAGCGACCTTGGGCTCAAGCTGGTGAGCCTTGCTCAAACCAGATGAACCTTGCTCAAACCAGATGAGCTCGCCCTCAAGCTGGCGACCTCGGGGTCTCAAACCTGGGTCTTCCACATCCCAGTCCGACGCTGTATCCACTGTGCCACCGCCTGGTCAGGCAGGAATAGTTCTTATAGCAAGTGCACAGTTCAAGTTCTGTAAAGGTATCAAGAGCATAGGTACAGGCAAGGGCTGAAGGTCCTTGGGGGATTTAGAATAAAGTCCTCTCTGAACTGACCTGAGCAAGCCCTTGCCTTCACTGACCCCTAAGAAGTTAGGGTATTGGGCTAGATGATGCTTAAGCACATTCTAGTTCTAATATTTTCAGAATTTATGTAGTCAGATTGTTCTGGAAGAACAAAATACAGATGAGATCTTTTGAGCTCTGAAGACAGACAGATGTGAGTTCAAATTGCAGCTACGCCTCTCATAGCTGTATAACTCTGGGCTTGTCATCTAACCTGTCCAAGCTTTGGCTTTCTCGTTGGGAAAAGGAACAATTGTAGTGTCGGTTGCCCAGGTGAATGATTAGAACCCATCTGTTCCTTTGAACTACAGAGAAGCTCAGTGATCAGCTCAGCAAAGCATTACTGGCTTTGTGCCATGGTCTGGTCTCAGTTAGGCTCTGCAGTAGGCACAAAGTCACAAGCACTATGGTCATAGTGGCACTCACTGGGCAAGGATTCCATGGCTGGCTGGGTCTCTAAGCCTTTGAGGTGAGCATTGCCTGTGGAGGACATCATTTGTGGAGATCAGGAAGCCAGGAAACTTTCAGCTATCTCTCCTGTCTGTTTTGCTGGCCTCCAGGTTTTCTCCCTTAGACCTGTTGTCCCAACAGCAGCCAGAATGAGTTTCCTAAAATCCAGATGTGACCAGGTCATTCCCCTTCCTGAAGCCTTTATTTTTATTTTTTATTACAATTTTTTTAATTGATTTTAGCAAGAAAGGAAGGGAGAGAGAGAGACAGGAACATCAAGCTATTCTTGTTTGTGCCCTGACCAGGGGTCAAACCAGCAATCTCTGTGCTTCAGGAATGCTCTAACCAACTGAGCTATCTGGCCAGGGCATGAAGCCTTTCAATGACTCCTTATTGCAATCAAGATAAATGCCTTGAGATGACTCAGAAGGTCTCCAGGACTCTTTTCTCACTCTCCCCTAGAACCCTTCACCTCAGCCACTTGAAGTGGGCTTCACTTCAGCATGGCTGAAGCGGGGATAGGTACCCAACTACATCAGCTCTCAGACACCTCCAAGCCTTTTCATACATCTATGCCTAGAATGCAGTCTCCCCTTCTCTTGACTAATGCTCCACCATCTTCCTCACTTAATCTCATAGGCAACTAGTCAATATATTTAATGTGTATCTTTCTATTTGTGTTCTGGTAAAATCTTTGTTCTTGTTTTGTGTATATATTTTTACTTTTTACAAATTGTGCTGTTATATATAGCACATTATATTCATTACTTTTCCCCACTCAGTGTTATGTTAAGATCCTTCATGGTGCTATGTTATTATCTGCTCAGTTACTTGTTACTACTTCATAGTCCTTCAGACTGGGCCCTGCCCATGTTACCTCTCCACTCCCCAGTTTCCCTCACCGCAAACAGCACTGCAGAGAACAACCTTGGCGATGTACTTTTGTGGGTCTGTGTTACAATATTTTTGGGATATAAACCCAAGAGCCCCCAATTACTGGCTTATAGGGTGTGTGTAAGCTTAATTTTATCCACTCATCCCAGCCTGCTCTCCAAATTGACACTTCCAGCCTGCATCTCCACTCACAGAACTTCAGGGCATTCATGGTCCCACACTGCACCAGCCTGTCCTGTTAACCAAATTCTGTTTTTTACCTATTTAATAGGTGTAAAGTTATTGCTGTTTTAATTTTCACTTCTCTGATTACTAATGAGTTAGAGCATCTCTTTCTTAACATTTTGAATTTCCTCTTTTGTAAATTTGCTCATTTATGTCCTTTGCCCATTTTTTATTGGATTTACTACTGCCTTTTCTTGTGGATTTGAGGGGTTTTTTTTTCTTTTAAATGTTTTATTTATTTTTTACAGGGACACAGGGAGAGAGATATATATAGATAGGGACAGACAGACAGGAACAGAGAGAGATGAGAAGCATCAATCATTAGTTTTTCATTGCAACACCATAGTTGTTCATTGACTGCCTTCCCACACGTGCCTTAACCACAGGCCTTCAGCAGACTGAGCCACCCCTTGCTGGAGCCAGCGACCTTGGGTCCAAGCTGATGAGCTTTTGCTCAAGCTAGATGGGCCCGCGCTCAAGCTGGCGAGCTCGGGGTCTCGAACCTGGGTCTTCCACATCCCAGTCCGGCGCTCTATCCACTGCGCCACCGCCTGGTCAGGCTGGATTTGAGTTTTTATTTATTTTTAGTTAAAGAGAGATAGAGAGAGAGGGACAGGAAGGAAGAGTGATGAGAAGCATCAACTCATAGTTACATCACTTTAGTTGTTCACTGATAGCTTCCCATATGTGCCTTGACTGGGGGGCTCCAGCTGAGTCATTGGCTCAAGCCAGTGACCTTGGGCTTCAAGCCAGCTACTATGGGATCATGTCTATGATCCCACACTCAGACCTGTGACCTTAAGCTCAAGCTGGCTAGCTTGCATTCAAGCTGGTGACCTTGGTCTATACATTACACCACCACTGTTCAAGCTTGAATTTTTATTTATATATTCTATATATGAATCCCTTGTTGGTTTTAAACATTGAAAATATCTCTGGCCTTGCCTGACCTGTGGTGGCGCAGTGGATAAAGTGTCGACCTGGGAACACTGAGGTCGCCAGTTCAAAACCCTGCACTGGTTCGGTCAAGGCACATATGGGAGTTGATGCTTCCAGCTCCTCCCCCCTTTCTCTTTCTCTCTCTCTCTCTCACTCTCTCTCTTTGTGTCTTCTCTCTAAAATGAATAAAATAAAATTTTTTTTTTAAAAAAAGAAAGAAAATATCTCTGGCCTTTAAAATTATTTATTTATTTATTTTTTAGAGAGTCAGAGAGAGGAATAGATAGGGACAGACAGACAGGAATGGAGAGAGGTGAGAAGCATCAATCATCAGTTTTTCGTTGCGACACCTTAGTTGTTCATTGATTGCTTTCTCATATGTGTCTTGACCGTGGGCCTTCAGCAGACTGGGTAACCCCTTGCTGGAGCCAGTAACCTTGGGTCCAAACTGGTGAGCTTTCGCTCAAACCAGATCAACCTGCGCTCAAGCTGGCGACCTCGGGGTCTTGACCCTGAGTCTTCTGCATCACAGTCCAACACTCTATTTACTGTGCCACCACCTGGTCAGGCTCTCTGGCCTTTTTAAAAATATATTTTTTAGCCTGACCAGTCGGTGGCGCAGTGGATAGAGCATTGGACTGGGATGCAGAAGACCCAGGTTCAAGACCCCGCACTCTCCAGCTTGAGTGCAGACCCATCTGGCTTGAGCAAAAGCTCGTCAGCTTGGATCCAAGGTCGCTGGCTCCAGCAAGGGGTTGCTCGGTCTGCTGAAGGCCCGCGGTCAAGGCACATGTGAGAAAGCAATCAATGAACAACTAAGATGTCGCAACAAAAAACTGATGATTGATACTTCTCATCTCTCTCCGTTCCTGTCTGTTTGTCCCTATCTATCTCTCTCTCTGACTCTCTCTGTCTCTGTAAAAAAAAATAAAAATTTAAATGTATAAAGTCTTAAAAAATTTTTTAAAAATAAAGTATAAAAATATTTTTTATTTATTGATTTTTAGAAGGGGGGAGAGAGAATGAGAAAGCAGGGAGAAGCAAGAAGCATCAACTTTGCAGTAGTTACTTCCTGTATGTTTCTTGACCACCAGACAAGCCCGGGGTTTCAAACCAGTGACCTCGGTGTTTCAGGTAGATGCTTTATCCATCTACCTGAAACCACCCCACAGGTCAGTCTCTGGCCATCTTTCTATTGCTCAAACATGCCAAGCTCAGCAGCCCTCTGGCTTTTTGTTCTGGCTAGTCTCTCTGCCTGTTATATTTTTCCAGATACTTGAAGGCAGGGCTCTCTGGACATTTAACCCTCAGATGTCACCTTTTCAGACATATCCCTGCATCCAAACTCTCTCCACTACGTGCCCTGGTTTTACAATCATGGCCATATCACTAGAATCTTGTTAATTCATTGTTTCCTTGCTTATTATCTCCTTATTAGCTGAGTCACTCTCAGTGACTGTTTAACTTCATTCCCTGGCACAGTGCTTGGCACACAGTAGGCTCTCAATAAATGTCTGTTGAATGAATGAATAATACACCTCAGTCACACTGCATGGACTAAAGACAAGTTTGAAGGCAAGCCTAAGAGTGGTGTGCTTCAAGCGACACTTCAAGTAATGATAAGAGGTTAACATTTATTGAATCTTCCATATGTGCCAGACACTGTGGCAAGCACTTTACATAGATTCTCACATTCGTTCTCTCAGCCTATAGAGTAGGTATTTTTAAAAATCCTATTTCTAGCCTGACCAGGCAGTGGCGCAGTGGATAGAGCGTGGGACTGGGATGCGGAAGACCCAGGTTCGAGACCCCGAGCTCGCCAGCTTAAGCGTGGACCCATCTGGCTTGAGCAAAAGCTCATCAGCTTGAACCCAAGGTCGCTGACTCCAGCAAGGGGTGGCTCGGTCTGCTGAAGGCCCGCGGTCAAGGCACATGTGAGGAAGCAATCAATGAACAACTATGGTGTCGCAACAGCAACAAAAAACTAATGATTGATGCTTCTCACCTCTCTCTGTTCCTGTCTTTCTATCCCTCTCTCCAACTCTCTCTCTGTCCCTGTAAAATAAATAAATAAATAAAACATTTTAAAATCCTATTTCTAAGATGAGGAAACAAAGGAAGAAAGATAAAAGAAGGTACCCAAGGTCCCTCAAGCTAGAAAATGGCAAAGAATTTGAAAGTAGGACCCAAGAGATCTGATCCAGAGCTAGGTTTCTTAACCAGGACACCTACTGCTTCTCCAGGGGCGGGTATAGGGAGGAAGTGGGTGTGGCCAGGAGGAAGCACCCTTATAATTAGAGAAGTCTGGTCCTCCCAAGCAAGATGTGGTAGTAGGGAAAATAACGCTCTCCCTCATGTCCTATATAACACTAGTGAGGCCCTCAGAGTATGTGACCAGGGGTTAAGCCAAGCACCACAGGCCCAGCCAACTTCACGGTCCCGCTTCACTTTCTCTCGGCAGGGA